>JAULJL010000013.1:3882167-6869667 GCA_030761205.1 Fremontodendron californicum | reverse complement strand
TTATGAGCTAATGTAATGTTTAATTTTTTTCGTAATCGAAAACAATGGGTTGAAATATCTATTGATATTTCTACAAGAAGTATTTTATTGAAGGCTTAAGTTATTACTTAACAAATAAAAATTGAAATTATTAACGGGCGAGATCAATTCAGAAGCATTTTTTTTTTATTCTTCATAATATAGTAGACAGAATTCCATTGGTATAATTTTGGACCTTCCAATCCATTATTTCTCTATCTATTCTACAACCATACGAAGATAAATAATACTGATTCGGTCCTTAAATTTATTTGTGACCCACGATGAGCCATATGAGGTGAAAATCTCATGTATGGTTTTGGACTAGCGATGGAAACAGTGATGTTATCATCGACTATAATTATCTAACAGTTCAAGTACAGTTGATATAGTTGAGGCGCAATCAAAATATGGTTTTTGAGGATGGAATTTGTGGCGTCAGCCAATAGGGTTTATCGTTTTTCTAATTTCTTCTCTAGCAGAATGTGAGAGATTACCTTTTGATTTACCAAAAGCCGAGGAAGAATTAGTAGCAGGGTATCAAACCGAATATTCGGGTCAGGGATTTAAATTGCGGTCGCGGACGCGTTTTCGGTCGCGTCGCGTTTATCACGGTTGCGGACATAACGGATGCTGTCGCGGTCATTGCGGGCATCGCGGTCGTAAATTTTTTCCAAATTTGCACAATTTATTGTAAACATAACAATTATAATTATAATTATAAAAAATCCTTTTTAATGATTTTTAAAGTGGTTTATGACATTTTAATGAACTTTTATTTACATGAGAAAAAAATTACTCACAATTTTTTGTCATTAACTCATTAAGTCATTATAGTAAAATATTCATATTATAAAGGTTTCATGCTTATCTATGAATTTCTAGGAAAATTAATAATTAACAAAGTAAAAACATGTTAAATATCAAGCATTCATATTTAAGAATATGAAAAATTTTAAAAATAAAATAATTCAAAATTTCATCAATTACTAATATTGATACATACTCCAAGTTTTACCACATGGTGGAATGACGAGGAGAATCAAATCCTTCACCTTCACTTTGAGAACCACCTTGACCTCGTTCTTGTGGCCTTTGTCCAAAAAAATAACCATATAAATCGGCATTCTCTCCTTGTTCTTGATACATTTGAGGTGGAGGATATATTTGAGGATGGGGATACATCTGAGGTGGGGGATACATTTGGGGTGGAGGATACATTTGGGGTTGATAAGGCAGATTATAATTAGGAAACGAAGAAGAATTAGGTGGATAATAACCATGTGAAGGAAGATAACCATGAGGAGGTTGAAAATGTGAAGGTTGTCTCGGTGGATAGTAACCTTGAGTATTTGCAGATGAATCACTATACCCAAAGTTACTAGAATTCGACCTTCTACCAGACGAAGAGCCTCGAGAAGTATCATATTGGTGCTTCTTGCCTTTTCCTTTTGATGGAGCTCTACGTTCACTTCTATTTCTCCTAGATTCAACAGCTGAATTTCCTCCATATTCTGACATGTCATGTCCACCAGTGGCAGCAAACCCAAATTCTCCTCCAAATGGGCTAAAAGGCCTATTTTCACCCCTATCACCATTAAAATCAGCAGCTACACCACCACTACCACCATTACCATCATCATGTGGACTTAAACCCCCACCATCGTCACTCTGACTCGGTGTTGCGCTTGAACTTGAATGAGACACATCTCGTTCTTGAGATTGATGTGATTGTTCAATATTCATTTCATCATCAGAATTATCCACAGGCAACCAATCAGAATTTCCACCATCTAGCAAAGGATTTTCTTTCTCTTGCAGCCATTCTGATAGTGGATCATCATCTTCAAATATATGATCAAGGCTAATAGGATTAAAAGTAGCATTTATCTCGTCAATGCTCATTCTTTTTTGATGTCTCATCTTTAGCCTCATATTGTAATAGGTATACACTAGTTTCTGGAGTCTTTGAAACTTTAACCTATTTCTTGCCTTAGTGTGAATGTAACTAAATGTACTCCAATTTCGTTCGCAGTTTGATGCAGAAGTTGTTTGACTAAGCACTTTAATTGCTAGTCTTTGTAATTCAGGAACACACGTGCCATATATCATCCACCACTCAGCTGTATAAAATTATTTAAATTTTAAAATAAGTTCTGTTGTCCAATATAATTAAATAATATAAAATAGATTAAATTATTTAATTAACAATTTACCCGGATTCATTTGCTTCCAAGCTCTTTGTGCCTGTGGAGTACCGAATGTCTCATGTTTATCCCGAAACAGTAACAACTACACCGATAAAAAAATAGAATAATAAAAAAAAAAAATTTTAAAAATTCTTTTCTAATTACATAACTAAACTAAATTCTAAAAAAAATGTATTTGAAACTAACCTGGTTAATCATTCTGTATCCATAGAAGGTTCTAATCTTTCTATCACTGCTCTTGTACCTTCTAATGTTTCTTTAAACACGTTCGCAGAATGCTCCACCCCAAATTGAAATTGAGGATTGAGATAATAACCTAAACATAATTCATAACAATATCATCTTAAAATAATAAAACATAAAAGTATTTTTTTAATTACTTGAAACATTCTCGGTCTACTTAGTACTTACCAGCTAAATGCAAGTCAGAATGCATGAAATTTCATATATTGTCAATAATTTTTTCATATTCAGTAGAATACCGACAATCTTCTTGAATGGCTCGTTTAGCTCTATCAACAGCCTCATAAATAAAACCCATTGTTGGTTTTTCATCACCATCCACAAGGCGCAACACTTTTACCAAAGGCTCATACACTTTTATTATTTCACCTGCTTTTTTCCAAAAAAAAATTCCTAGAACAATTTTTTTTGCTTCATAAGCAGGTCCGGACTTTTGCTGTCTCCATTTTGATTCCTTAAATTCCTGTATATTCATCAATGAATTTTTAGAGTAATATAATTAAAATTAAAATTTTAAACAATAATATCATAAAAAGATGGTAAATTTAAATAATTCTGAACTAATTACTAAGTACTGACCTTTGAATTAAACATCTCTCTCAAACCATGTTTTTGCCTCGTTATTTCTTCTAGTTGGATGAAATGAGTGGCAAATCGGGTAAGAGCAGGGCGAAGTATTTGCTTCCCATGTGTATATTTCTTCATCAAATCAACGGTCCAAATGTGATTGTATATAAAACAAGTCACTTTCTTCGCCTCATCTAACACTTTTGCCACACTTTGCTTCTTCCCGATATCCTCAAGGCACAAGTCCAAACAGTGAGCTGAACATGCTGTCCAATACAAATGTTTCCTTTTATCCATTAATTTTTTTCCAGCAGCTTTAATTGCTGCCTCATTATCAGTGACTATTTGGACAATATACTTTTCTCCTATTTCCTCCACAACTTCATTCAACAATCTATAGTAGAATTTACTGTCTCTACTACGAACACTTGAGACATCCACAGATTTAAAAAAAATGGTTCCTTTACTGCAATAAACAATGAAATTAATGATGTGCATTTGATTCAAACTGTTGGTCCAACCATCACACATTAAGGTGGCACCCAGTTCATTCCAATGAGCCTTTAATCCATTAACCCAATCTTGGACTTCTTGATACTCCGACTCTAAATACACATCTGAAACCTCATAAGGTGTTGGGGCTTTACGTTTGGCCCAACTTCTGCTGCCACAGAAACTAAATTATGCAACCATGGAGAGTTTGCTAACTGAAAAGGAAGTCGATCATATATCAGAAGTTTAGATATCGGTTCACCCAGCTTCTTTCTCAGTGTCTTTAAAATAGAGTCACTTATCTTTGGTTGCTTTGAGCTCTTGCTTCTAACCAATTCAGGTATAGCCCTTCTTAAAGAAAACTCAAACTCACTTGGAACGGATTTTCTTGTTCTTTCCTCATAATATTCAGCAGCTGATCCATGAGAACTTCGTCCCTCTTCATAAGTGTTACTCCAACCACCAGTTCTTTGTCTAAATTCTTGCCTCCTACGCCAGTCGTGTTGTGATTGGACACTATCTCGAATAGCTTGCCTTAAAGCATCATCCTCGTCAATAAATCATTCATAATCATAATCATCTCCTCTTAATTGAGATAAAAATTCATCTTTTCTCCTTTTATTGTCATTTTTCTTTGCTTTATTTTCTTTGAGAATATTCATCATGCTTTCTCTAACGACACCTGTTAATAATATAATTAAGAAAAAAAAATTTATACATATTTATACAATTTTATAACTTTTATTGATAAATTAAAAACAACATTTTTCAAACAAATATAAAAATATCACATACCAGTAACGTTGGGGCATGGTGCAACATTGCCAGTTTTATGAGCAATGTGCTCTTTGAATCGTGTTATTCCTCCTTTCACAACTTTACCACAAAGTTTACATGAAATATTTCCTTTTGTATTTGGCACAGATGTTCCAAAATGCCAACCTATATCATCACTTGGCGCGCCCTCTAATCCTTTAGTCGGGAACTCTTCACGTGGTGGCATTCTTGATCTTTATTTGCATAAAATCAAAATAAAATTATATTTAGAAATATATGTAGTATGTTACTTATTGCATCATTAAAAATTGAATCTACAATACCAAAAACAATCATTACTAACATTCAAATATAAAATCATAAATTAATATATAATTATTTAATTTTAATTATTTTTCATCTAATTTTACCTTTATTAAAATTCATAAAATTTTCCTCCTAATCAATTTTACAAAAAATATTCATATGAAAAATGTAAATGCATTATAAAATTTTCAATTGTTATTTAATTACACAAAATAATAAAAATAAAAATTAGTATAATATAAAAAAATAACAACAATACAAATACCAAAATAAAAAATCATTACAAAATTCAAATATAAATTATAAATTAAAAAATAATAAAATCAATGTATATTATTTAAATTCAATTAATTTTCATCTAAATTCAACTTTATTAAAATTTATAATATGTGTCTCTTAAAAATTTAACCAAAAATAAATTTTATTAAATTTATAAATGAATAAATTAAAAAAAAAATTGAGTTGGGTCTAAAATGGACCCAACCACCCAAAACCCACCCTACCAAGTACCCAAAACCAAAACCCACCCCATCCCACCAAGCCCAAAACCAAAACCCACCCCACCAAGCCCAAAACCCACCCCACCGTCTACCCTTCTCCCAAAAATCCCAAACCGACACACTGCCTTCCCCCAAAATCTCAATTTCATTTCTATTCCCAACCCTAATTCTCATTTCCCACCAAAAAAAAAAAATTCCCCAACCAAAAACCAATTTTGTTCTTTCAATTTCAGTTCTTTTCTCTTCTTTTTTTCCTAAATCAAGTTCTCATCTCACACTCACTCTCCCTCTCGTGAATCATCAAGGCTTCAAGCCTTCAAAATTCAACCTTCAACAACCCAAGTTACCCAACCACCCACCCCACCCACAGGCCATGACCACTCTCCCTATATTTTGTGCTTTTGGCCCTTCGGCAGTCAACCCCTCCTGGCTTCAGTGAATTCCAGTCCTGCCTTCAAGCTTCAATCGATGTGGGCAAGGCAATAAACACACACAAACACAACACAAGAGTCAAGGTTAAGAGTGAAGACATAAAAAAGAATATAGGTACTTACTTGAATTTGTTTAATTAGATTTGATAATTTTTTATTTTTTCTTGAGGATGCCTGCCTGTCTACGTTTGTGACTGAAAATTGAAATGTAAAAATTTATTCTGTTTTAAGTTCTTTATGCTCTGTGGTGTGGTTGGCTTGGCTGGTTAAAATTAAATAAATACAATGTGAGTGAATTTTGTGATGACTGAGTTTTGAATCTGTTGATTGTTTGTTTGAAATTGGAATTGCTTGTACTTTTAGTCTTTTACAGTTAACTTTTTCAGCTACTTTTTCAGTTTTTTGGACTGAATATAACATTATTGTCGCATGCCTATTGTCCATTCTGTTTGCTCTTTTTGATGATTTTTTTTAATTGAAAACAGGATAGCGGGAATAACGGTCCGTTATTCCCGCTATTCACCGTTACGGCATTTTTTGCGGCCGTTATCAGCCGCTATTGGTGTGATTTTTTTTCACACCGTTATTTGGGCGTTTAGCAGTGGCGGACGGTGCCGCTACCGCGAAATAGCGGCCGCGACATCGCGACGCCACCGCTATTTGAATCCCTGATTCGGGTATCAAATTTGGTTTATTTTACGTTGCTTCCTATCTAAATCTATTACTTTCTTCGTTATTTGTAACAGTTCTTTACTTGGGGGGCTGGAATATTTCCATTCCGTACGTATTCATCCCTGAGCTATTTGAAATAAATAAAATGAATGGAATCTTTGGAACGACAATTGGTATCTTTATTACATTAGCTAAAACTTATTTGTTTTTGTTTATTTCTATCGCAACAAGATGGACTGGCAATGGTAAACTTGTAGAAGTGAAAGCAAATGAGTGGTGGCTGTTGAAACTCCAACAGGTAAAAAGCTCATATAAGAAGTTTTATTTTACCTGAAATCAGCCAAAGCTTGCTTAATGTAGGTCAAATTCTTGAGAAGAATTACTCTTTGTTTTTTCAAAATATGTCTCGCACAATTGTTGATCATGATGGTAGTGAATAGTGAACTGATGACTATTAAAATGAGAGACAAGAGTTTTCCTATTGAATGGAAAAAAGTTGAGATGCATGCATTCACCACTTCAGTTGATGAATCCACTTTTTGGCAGAAGAGATTTGGTCACTTTAACTATGCCTCTCTGAAATGTACGTATTGCAAGAACTTGGACTCAACATATGCCTAGTGTCTAGTATTGATAATTGCAAGAAAGTATGTGAAGTGTGTCAATTGGAAACAAAACAAGCTTCCATTTCCTGCAAATAAGGCATGGAGAGCTTTAGAGAAGTTGCAATTTATTCACACCAATGAGTGTGGATCTCAGAAGACCTTATCTCTAAACAGAAGTAGATATTTCATACTCTTCATTGATTTTTTTTTTTTTTTGGGCCAGATACTCTTCATTGATGACTTCACCAGGATGTGTTGGTTTTTTTTCTGAAGATGAAGTTTGAAGTTGCTGTTGTGTTTCAAAGATTCAAAACCTTGAATAAGAATCAAGCTGGTTGTAGGATCAAGGTGCTTAGATCAGATAATGGCGCCGAGTAATGAGTATACCTCAAATAAGTTTGACAGCTCGTGTTGAAGCTGGTATTGAGCACCATTTGACTGTTACCTACACTCCTCAACAAAATGGAGTGAGGAAAAACAGAACTATAATGGAGATGGCAAGGTGCTTTCTATTTGAAAAAAAAGAAGCTTCCTAAGAGTTTTTGGATAGAAGCAGTCAACACTTCAGTGTATCTACTCAACTGACTACCAACCAAGGCATTGAAGAATAGGACTCCATTTGAGGTTTGGTATGGATTTAAGCCATCCGTGGGGCATCTCAAAATCTTTAGCTGCGTATGTTACTCTTATGTTCATGAAGTGAAGAGAGACAAACTTGATCAAAGGGTTGAGGTTGGAATCTTTCTAGAATATGGCAACAACGTGAAAAGGCTATAGAGTATTTAATTTGAAAACTAAGAAGGTTCAAGTTAGCAAAAATGTTAATTTGATGAATCTGCTAATTGGAACTGGGATAAAAATGAAGTTGAAGCAACTAGTGTTTTTCTTCTTGGGGATAGTGATCTCTAAGAACAAAAATATGTTTGAATAATTTTTTTATTCAAAAAGTGATAAAGAGATGGCTGTCATAGGTACTAGTTGACTGAATTTATGAGGTGCTAAACAGCCCTGTTAGAGCCTTCCAATTATGGGTTCGTTTGTTTCACATAAAATGGTTTTCAAAAATGATTTCTGAAAAATAGACTTATATTTTGAAAAAGTTGATATTTTCTGTTATTTGGATGATCCTGTGTAAAATATTTTTCATTGTTTGGTTGTTTTCAAAACTTGCATTGATATAAAAATGATCGATCCCTATACTTGGGGGATCGATCCGATCCTTTTTGCTTTATTTCAACTTCCAGAAAATGCCTTACTCTTTTCAAAAGTGTAAGATATTTTTCGAAAAAATGGGTTAATTTTTCATTGACCCGAATTTCATTTTTATTGACCAAACTATTTTTCGCGAAACAAAACACCGAAAAATGTGAAAATTATTTTCCGAAAGTCATTTTTCGCGAAACAGTCGGACCTATGTTGAAGCAGCAAGTTCAGATTGTTGGATGGCTGCAATGAAGGAGGAGCTGAGCATGATTGAGAAAAATAAATATGGGAACTTGTGGACTGGCCTAACAACAAGGAGGTGATTTGTGTCAAGTGGTGTACAGGACTAAACTCAATTCAGATGGTTCTGTCAATAAGCACAAAGCAAGACTGGTAGTAAAGGGCTATTCTCAGCAATATAGAGTTAGATTTTTCTGAGATCTTTACTCCGGTAGCAAGGCATTACTATAAGATTGATAATAGCCTTGGCTTCAGAAAAAAAGATTGGAAAATATTCCAAATTGATGTCAAATCAACCTTTCTAAATGGCTATTTAGAAGAAGGGATCTTTGTTGAGCAACCAGAAGGTTTTGTTGCGGCTGGCTGTGAAGATGAAGTGAATTTACTTAGAAAGGCTCTCTATGGCTTGAAGCAGGCTCCTAGAGCCTGATATAATAAAATTGATGATCATTTGTTGAAGTTGGGTTTCAGCAGCATCACGAGCCTACTCTATATGTGAAGCATGCGCTAGTGATTTGATTGGTATCTCTTTGTATGTTGATGATCTCTTGGTGACAGATTGCAACTTTGCTCTTCTGGATCAGGATTTTAAAGGTGAAATGAAGAAAGTATTTGAGATGAAAGATATGGGGGGAAATGTCTTATTTCCTTGGAATGGACATTCATCAAGACCAGCAAGGAATCTTCATTTGTCAAAGAAAATATGCAAATGAAATTTTGAACAAGTTTGGCATGGCAAACTGTAAACCAGTCAGCACCCCATTGGTTCAAAATGAAAAATTAAGGAAGATGGAGCAAACATGGTGGATGGTTCTGTTTATAGAAGCTTGGTTGGTTGCTTCTTGTATTTGACATCAACAAGGCTAGATATCATGTGCGCAGCAAGCTTGCATTCTTGGTTCATGCAAAATCCTAGTGAGCTGCATTTCAAGGGTGTTGAGTTTTACAGATAGTGACTGGGCCGGTTCTCATGAAGACATGAAGAGCACCTCAACATATGTGTTTTCAATGGGATCAACTGTTTTTAGTTAGAGTTGAAAGAAGCAAGATACTGTTGCACAAACAACAGCAGAAGCAGATTATATAGCTTCTGTAGCTGCAGTTAATCGAACAATTTGGTTAATGAAAGTTTTTTTTTTGGATTTGAATGGAAAGTAAGAAGATGCAACAGAAATATATTGTGATAACCATTCAACCTACTGCAATGGCAAAATATCCTGTGTTCCATGGAAGAACTAAGCATATCAAGATAAAGTATCATTTTGTTAGAGAAGCAGAAGCAGAAAATGAAGTGAAGCTGGTCCATTGCAATTCAGAAGTTCAAATTGCAGACATTCTGACCAAGGCCTTGCCCAAACCAAGGCCTTAATGTCAGGGAAATCAAGGCAGACAAACTTTACCTAGCAATTAAAGCAGTTGAAAACTTTCTATTTTGAATATATATTGAAATGAAAGTATCTGCTGCTGTTTATCAGTGTTTCCAGAACAGCTTCTTCATTATTTTCTCTCCATTCTTCTTTGATTTTTAAGCCTTCAGTTTCTTTGAGTCCCACTTTGTTTCATTGCCGAATATATATCAGATATTCTTATGAAGAGAAATATGTAACTGGTCTGCTTAGGCATTAATACAACAAAATCCAGCAAAAACATTTAATGGAAACTTGTCTATAAAAGAAATAAAGAGAAAGCTTAAGATGCTATACAAAAGTTGTTTTCATTCATCCTATGCATCCGCAGACAGTGCAAATGATTGTAATTTAAGATCTTTGATTACAGTATTGATCCAAATATTGCGAATTCTCTGTTATGTTTTCTTCTACCATCAGTTTGCTTGGTAGCAAAACGGAAACAACAAAAAAACAACATAAATTTTCCCTTTCCATTCTTTTGCATTTGAGTGATGTACACTCAATACAACATGGATGAGTATACATGGATTAAGCATCTATAAAATCTACAAACATAGCCAAGTTTATTAGATGAACTTCTCTACATGAGCATTACATTAATGTAACAATTTTCATAGTATATTGGTTAAATTCAGATTACAAGAAGTTCATTACAATTTTCATAGTATATTGGAGGATAAAGAACTTCATTACACTTCCAAAACCAAAAAAAGCCTATGTAACAAAAATATCTACATCTCTAGTTCTGTTTATAGTTTTCTTGGAAGCATACGCATCCTGGAAAGGTTAACTGGAAGATCCCAAGTTGGACTTCTCTCCGACCAAAACAAGCTGACATATACTAATTCTGGAAGATCCAAATTACATAATTTTTCATAGAGACCGACTTAATGTTTTGTTCAAACCTTTGATTCTAAAGGGGATTAAGAATTCTGTATATATATTGGATTATAAGTGCTATCATGGGTGATTTTTGAACATTTTGGCTGACATTTCCATGCTTTTGGGTGCAAAATTAAGTCTTACCCATAATTTGATTGAATTACATGATGCTTCAACATTGATATCCCATTCCTTTAGAGAAAACTGATATTTTATATTTAATTCTGATATCTAGACAGGCTGGGTGGATGGATGAATGGTATAGACTATAGAGTTATTTTAGGACATTGTATAACCCAACCAAGAAAATATGAATCATGCACTTAACTGCAATCAGATAACTGAAAAACAATCGCTGGATCATAGATGCAAATTTTAAGTTAATATTTGCTGCTGTTATTCACCTCAAACATAAAGTCAAGTTAAAGCTCAGAGAATATTAACTAGAGTAAAAGTAAGGCTTACAGCTTAGCTTAGTCAACCAAATTTAACTCCTTCAAACATTCAACAACACTTCTTAATCGAGATAGGAGCAGCTGCATAAATTGCTGATCGACAATTACAAGATTTTAACGAACCAATTCGCATAAACGACACAACTGATACCACAACGGTCTTAACCTTAAGCACCATCTTCTTTAGTTTCCTTGCCTTTGTCTTGGGTTGTTCCCAATTGTCGCCCACTGCTGATAACTTGTACGATCTCAGGAAAATCTGCCTTTTCTTAGCTCGGTCTCGCCTGTAACTTAAGGAAGCCACCACGCTCTGAGCTCTTCTCTTGGAAAACGTCCTATATTGACCCAGATTTTCTTCCCTTCTTTCGTTGTTAGGATCCAAGAGCTCGTAGCCATCAACTCTGCGGCTAAAATTTGATGTGGCATTTCGGACAAGAGTGTTCATGGCTACCAAACTACCAACTCTGCAACTGCGAGAGAGTGTATGGAAGACGATTAATCTTGATGGTATTGTTGTTATATATAGAAAAAGGTCGTTTTCAATTCATAATTTAGTTTATAAATCACCATTTTAATTTGATGCAAATAAACTTGTTGAAATCAACCTTTGACTGTAGAGAGGGCGGCTGCTATGCTATGAACTGTTTACATTTGTACAGCCAGTCAATTGACCAAATAGCATTCTGGATGGTAAAGTAACACCATAATCAAGGGATGTATTACCTCATGGTGCTACACGTGGCATTTTGACAAAAGGAACGGTCAAGATCTATCTGAACAAGGTTCAGTTCAAAGATGGCAAGTAAAAAGTTTCATACTGCTAATCAAAGGCACAATTAATAGGATTTAATTTGCTCTTCCCTAGTGGTTGAGGTTGACCCTTGACCAAAAGTGATTTATGGTTTTGCCCTATAAACTTCCAGGCTAGCCTTCTCAAGAGATAATTAATATTTTCTAATACAAATATCGATTCTATCCAAAGGGAGAAATTAAGTAGTTGTGTAAATAAACTTTGAGTAAGATGAGCGGAGCCAACCATCATAGAAAATAAGTATTATAGATGAGTTTTTTTTAATGAAATTTTTTAATTTTATAAGTGAATTAAGTGTCATATTTTTTTTTCTTTCCTAAACAGAAGCGAACCTAAGGGAGCAGATATGGACCTCGATCCTCTCAAAGATTTTATTAATATTATTTTATTATGTATGATTTTTACTTTAGCCTACCATTTTAGAGTTTGAGCCCTCTATTATCTGGATTTATTTCATGATTTTTTTAGTTTCCTCATTGATCTTAAAAATATGTGTCATTTTATTAATTTTATTATCAAAAAATGAGATAATTTTTCTCTTACATGATACACAATAATTATACTAGATAAATGTCTGTGCTTCGCAGCGAGCATGTTATCAGATTTGAATTGATAATTTATAATAAATTTGAAAGATAAAAAAACAAGAGTAAAAATGATTTTAAAAAATAATAACTCCTATCATTATATGATATTTAATATAAAATTGAGAGTTATTTGAATATGGTCAATTAGATCCGGCAATTTCGAACACAACATAATTATACGAAACGAACATAATATGGGAAAAATAATTAAAATACGATACTAAACGAAAAATAACATGAATACGATACAAATATACAAACGTGTCAAAATCTAAATAAAACAAATTATTAACGTGTCAACATTTATAAACTAGGGAGAAGACCCGGGTGAAACGATTTGCTCTTTTTTTGTAATAGCAACGACAACAAAGTTATAGAAAACATAAGTGATTTTATGAATAAGAGTGAATTAAGGTATGTTAAATGAGGTAGTTGGCGTAACAAATGAGGTCCATTTTTTTAAGGTAGTTCATAGCATAATACTAAGTTTTTAATTACCTTATTTTTTATTCTAAAATCAAATAATACTAAGGTAGTTCATAGCATAATACAGTAGGTAAACAAAAAAACTTTTCCAAAAGCATAGGAGTGCTTCAAACGTGCTATTCAGGTAGAACCGCAAGATGCAGAGGCATTGGGGCTATATGCAGACTTCTTGTGGCAGGTGAGGAGATGCCTTTTGTAGGCAGAAGAAAGATACTTACAACCAATCTCAGCTGAGCCGAAAAGCCCTTTCCATGCATCCAAGTATGCCAATTTCCTTTGGAGCACTGGTGGTGAAGGAACCTCTTTTCCTCTCAACTCTTCTTCTTATGACAACTATAATAAAGTTAATTAATCTAGGACAACTAAGATTATCTTAATAGCAATAAGTGTTTTCCTGGGTTGTTCTTCATCTGATATTAGTATATCAGATCAGGCAAAATACACTAAAATATGTCATCCAACTTGATCAACGCAGTCAACCAAATATCTAAGAAGATAGAAATTTCCAAAAGAATTTGTGCACAGAAGTAGATGCATAGAACTGTGATGCTTTTGGAACTAAACATGGAGAAGTCAGATGTGTAATTGGGACAAACCTGGTATGGTATTGAAGGCTTCCTTCAAATTTTTGTTTAACTTTACCTCCATTTATACAGAAGTTAATAATGCAACTCTGCAGGCAATCCTATCACATAAAAATATTATCCAATTAAATAAGTCATTTCTGTCATTTGATTATCAGTATCAGAAGGAAACAATCCATCCTAATCTGAAAACTTATATGTATAAAAAATACTTAACAGTCTTCTGCTAAATGCTTCTCATAGTTCTAGCAATCTTATGAACCAGGGATTTACTTAAAAGTCAGTGCAAATCCCAGAGTAGACAATAACAAAATAAAAGGAGATCATATTACCAGCAGCAAGCCGATGCTTGAGACCTTTCAATATAGTTAAGAGGTAAACCTGACCAAATTGTCCACAGGAATTAGTAATATGAGATTTTTAACTAAAGCTCTAGGTAGTTTGCTCAAATTAACCACATACATAGTATAATTGTTGAGTGGACATTTTACTCATGTTTTCATGCATTACAACTAATAAACACATCTTTATAATTATATCATAATATACCATGTAGGAATTTGGAACAAATTAAGAAAAAGATTGAAAAAAAAAATTCAAAAAAAAAAAAAGAAGAAGAAAATAAGCAAGCAAGGAAAAAAAACACAGAAACTCTCTCAGGTTAAGTAAATTCCAGTTCTTATAAACTCTAAAAGTTCTACAAAGATCAGGGAAAAAAATTATAAAGACCAAGCAGTTCAAGCATTCATATTCTCGGTAAACTACAAGGCATATAATGCTTCCAATTTCCAATGCACTCTCATAAGGAAGCAATTAGCCTCAATGCAGGCAAAGAAATACTTCCTCAATGATATGGATTTTTTTATAACGTTGCACGACAGTAAAGAGATTCACATACCTCCGCTGTATTAATTTGCAACTCTCTTGCATCTACAACAATAGGACTTTCTTTGAAGGATACACATGGAACAATCCTAAAAAAAACAGCCTCCTACAAAAGGGTAACACGGGCATTGAATAAAATAACCTCTATCCAAAACTTGAGCAAAAAGAACTAGCTGATTACAGTTGAACATTACTTACCTCAAGTAATGAAAGAAACAGAATATGAAAAAAGCATAAAAAAAAAATGGAACAAAAACTAAATGAAAGAAAAAATACAACACAAATGAGGACAACTTACCACACAGTAACCAAACTGAGTAGCTTGCTACAATCCGCAGCACAGTTAGCAAAGCAACCTGAATATGGAAGAAAATTTATAAGAAATCAGTAAAAACAATGGTTAGCATGAGAAGTTTCCTTTAAAAACAGAAGCAAAAATTCTTTAAACGGAAAAGAAAAAATAAATAGCCAAACAAAATATATGAAGACATCTGTTTTTTTAACAATGCAAATAAACAAAATTCAATATAACTCAAGGAATAATGAAATGAACAGATAAACAACTATTCGGACAACAAAAAATAGTCAATAGACATCCACCACAGCATTGAACAATTCAACATAGACATAGAAAGGAAGGTCAGCCAAAAAAAACACATTAGGAAAAAGTAAGCAAGAAGCAAACCAACAAAACCAGATAAGAGAAACAAACCGTAGACAAACCCACTTGAGCAGCTTGAAACACTAACCAGCAACACCAGCAAAGCAACTTGAAGATGAAGAAATATTTAGTGAAACCATTTTAAAATAGTGGTTAGCATTAGGAGTTCCCTAAAAAAGCAAAACCCTCGAGAAAAATTCAAGAAAAGCAAAATGTAAACAGGTCAACAAAATTGATGAATATTGTTTAAACAATGCAACCGAAGCAAAATACGATTGAATAAATCAGGAATATTTATCAGCTAAACATAGAAAAGAAAATTTGAATACAGATAAGACAATAGAATTTACATCAATCAATTGTGTTTCCAGGACCCCCTTCCAAAAAAAGGAAAAAATGAACAAAAGCCAAAGAACAAAGGAAGGAAATACAGAGAATGCACCTGCAATAGAAATACTGTAATGGCTGTTTTCAAAAACAAAAAAAACATTTTTAAGCAAAAAGAGTCTAGCCAGCAGACATAAGTATGGGCAGAATGCCTAACTCTGACACACCAAATAGTAATAACAATTGACCAAAGCATACCAACTGCCAAAAAATGAAAGGTTGAGGAAGGGCAACAAAAAAGGGTAGTAGTTGCGGGAAGTTTGGAGAGAATACAGAAAATATCTGTAAAAATTCCAATGCAGATAGGTAAACAGATAAGTATGGGCAGCTTGACAAAAAAGTACAAATAACAGGAGTAAGCAGAGACAATGGGGAAATCAAGAACAATGCATGAAGACACTAGAACCATGGACAGCAATCTCCATTTACGGAGCAAATCACGGAGCAAAGTAGGCGGTCAATCTCCATTTGAGAAACCAAATGACAAAGAAAGGATTGCAGAGAGGGTAAAATGGGTCAACAAAGGAATGGGCAAAAACTGAAGAAGAAAAGGATCCCGCTTGATGCTGAAACAACAGGAAGTTGCAGACGTGGATGAAGAACTGTAAAACATAAGCTAAATACACACGTGGCACTGCATGCTGAAAACCGTTCAAAATTTTTTTTCTCCAAAAACTGCATACGTGGATAGTCTAACTTTACAACAAAAATTCTAAAATTTATCTTTTAGATATATAATATCTTGAATACGATTATGAAAAAAAAAATAACACCAATACGATGATACATGACAAAAATTGGGAGTTATTTGAATAGTGTCAGTTATACATGGCAATTTCGGACATAGCATGATCATACGACACGAATAAAACATGAAAAAAAATAATTAAAATGCTATACGAAAAATAACATGAATACGACACAAATACACGAACGTGTCAAAATCTAAATAAAACGAATTATTAACGTGTAAAAATTTATATAAATTTATAATACTTTAAACACACGATAAAATAATACGAACACGTTACAAACATACATTTTTTCTATAAATTGAACCATTATGACAATTATGCAAAATATGCGATGAATTGAGTCACGATATTAACACACAAAATTTTCTCTAAATTGAATCACCATGACAAACTATGCAAAATATTTGGATGAATTGAAATACGACACGATACAAAAAATAACCTGAACACAAAACAAATACATGAACATGTCAAAATCTGCATAAAATGAATTATTAACATGTAAAATTTTATATAAATTGATAATATTTTGAATACACAAAAAATAAAAAGAATACGACACGAAAAATAACATGACCACGACACGAATGTGTCAAAATCTACATAAAATGAATTATTAACTTGTAAAAATTAGATAAATTTATAATACTTTGAACACACGAAAAAGTAATACGAACACGAATACTTTGAACACAAAAAAAACGAACACGACACGAATATACGAACGTGTCAAAATTTACATAAAACGAATTATTAACATGTAAAAATTATATAAATTTATAATATTTTGAACAAACGAAAAAATAATAAAAATACGAAAACGACACGAATACACAATTTGTTATTATTGGGCAAATTGATAAGATTTAGCTTAGTTGTCTCCAAGCAAGCAAGACATTCAAAATTGAAATTGGGCATTTTTCTTATTTGGGACTTTTAAGTATTATTATTATTATTATTATTATTATTATTATTATTATTATTATTATGTTATAGATTATAGATTAATTGTCAAAAAAATATGATGTTTGGCATTTGTTAACTGTCAAAAAATTGTTCTCCAATTTTTTAAATGAAAGAATTAGATTAATTATGGATAGTTTTAATTATAAGTATAGAAGATTAAGTAAACAACATAATTTTAATGTCTAAACAAAATAAAATTTATTGAGTTAAATAAATATATCCCAAATTTCATTGAAGTAATTAAATACCTAAATAATCCTAAGTGGAATGCCTAATTCAACCCATTGCTTAGTTGGCCACCAATCATACTTTAAATTATCAAAATAATCCAAAAATAATTATTTAAATACTTCAAATAATCTTAAAATCATAATTTAAAACATTGCTTAGTTGGTCACAAATCATGCTTATAATTTCTTAAATTCAAGCTTCATATTGATTTTGGGACAATTTTAATAGAGTGTTATTGGTATAGGTTATTAAAATTATGTGATAAAATAATTATAAAAACAGATATTTATAATTATCTAATTAAAACATGTATTTATTTTAAAATTTTTAAATATGTATATAGAATTAAATAAAGTAAATAAATGAATGAATAAAAAAATGGATAACTTTAATACAATGATAATGATGGTTTTAATTAAATTAAATGATCTTTTAACCTTAAAACCCTAATATATAAACTAAACTAATCAATTTTATAATTGTTTGTCCAAATTAACCTCCAAACACTAATTTAAGACAAAGCTTAGTTGTCCTAACACCATTGTTTCCAAATTTTAAATTGAGCAATCCCATGAGTTGAGGATAACTTTTAATATAAGTTATATAAGTTATAGATAGATTATATATTTCTACCAACCATGCATGTATCATTTTAGTCATATTTTTTAATGAAACTATTTAATTAGTCATATTTTTAACAATCTCTAATGTTGTTCATTTCTTAATTAGTCAATATCTAATATTCTTGAAATTCCTACATCTTGAATTACTATGAATTAAGAAATTCCCAAATATATCTCACCTAACCTAAAAGTATATATTAAGTAATATATAGAAGAGTAAGACAAATACTAAATACCATTTACATGCAAACTAAGACAATTAAATCTAAGTCTAAACCATATACAAAATAGTAATAAAATAACAAGCTTTGAAATTTGAGTTTAGGATAATTACAATGTTAAAAATTCGTAACAAAAAGATTTATGTGACAAATCCTTGATAATCAAATGTTATGTTGCCCTCTAATTCCAAAAGGCTATAAATTTACTATACTTTTTAACCTATATATATATATGGCAATGGCAGTTTTCAATGCCTAAGCTGGGCAGCCTGGTCCAATTGTTTGACCAGGGAAAATCAGTCTAAGGGTTCATTCGTTGTCATAACTTCAATTTCTAGGTTAGTTGGTGTAACTTTCCATTGGTAATTGACTATAAGCTAAATTAAGCAGAAAATGATAAGATCCGATCGATGGGATCGATGAAGAAACAATTATTAATTAAATTAAGAAAGTTTTTTTTTTTTTGGTTAAAAAATATCCTAAAACATTTTTTTAAAGTTAATAATATATAAAGTAATGTTTTTCATTCCGTATTGCAATTGTTTCCTAACTGTTTCCTTCTTAAAGTTTTATGTGCCGTATTGCAATTGCTGACATGGACATATAATTAGCTGTGAATTGTCATAATTTTCACATGTACGGTCTACCTATTTTTCTATTCTACGTTTTCATGTTGATTTTTCTTTTCTTGTGTAATTTATCTTTTATCAAATTGATTATTTTCGTATTTGATATTGACTAATATAATTAATAAAAAAATATTTGAAGAAGAAAAATATTTTAAGCAAGATACTTTGAAAAGCAATTTTAAGAATAACTATCTTTTTATGTTTATTGCTATTGCTATTGCTATTGCTTGCTATAGCTATAGATTTTTATGTCTGTTCTTAGAATTGAAATGGAAAATTCGTTCTTCAATTAATCAAAGTGTTAGCATAATTCTTGTTTTCTCTTTTTTACAAATCTACTTGAAAATCAAATCCCAAGTATTTTATGTTTGGCAATAGAGACCGAGAGATTGCACACGCTATCTAGCCAGTATCCTCACTTCATTCTTAAATTACTCCAACAGCTAGCAGATCTGAATATGTTGCTTAAAGGGGACGTTTGGTACCTTCCCAGGAATCACATTTCATGGAATGTGATTCCTGAGAATGTGATTCTTGGGAATGTGATTCCTAAGAATGTAACTTTCCAGCGTTTGGTATACATAGGAAAGTGCTAATTAAAATCCTGAGAATGTGATGATAATTTCCGAAATTACCCTTATAAAAAAATGTAAATTTTATTAATTTTAAAATTTTTCAATGATATTTATTATTAAAAAAATATTTATACTAAATATTTAAAAATAATATTTTAAATTTGAGTTACTTTTAGGATAAAAAATATTTATTAATAATAAAATTTTGAAATTACTCTCATGTAGTTAAAAAATTAAAAGGCTGGATGCAAATTAAATATTATTTAAATATTTTAATGATATTTATTATTGACAAATATTTGTACTAAATATTTAAAAATAATATTTTAATTGGTAATTTGAGTTATTTTTATGATAAAAAATATTTGTTAATAATAAAATTTGAAATTACTCGCATGTAGTTAAAAAATTAAAAGACTATATGCAAATTAAATATTATTTAAATATTTTAATGATATTTATTATTAACAAATATTTGTACCAAATATTTAAAAATAATATTTTAATTGGTAATTTGAGTTATTTTTATGATAAAAAATATTTGTTAATAATAGAATTTTTAAATTACTTTTATGTAGTTTCAAAGTTAAAAGGCTGTATAAAAATTAAATATTATTTAAATATTTCAATGATATTTATTATTAACAAATATTTGTACTAAATATTTAAAAATAATATTTCAATTGGTAGTTAGAGTTACTTTTATGATAAAAAAATGTTTGTTAATAATAAATTTTTAAGGTACTCTCAAGTAATTAAAAAATTAAAAAGCAAAATGTAAATTAAATATTATTTAAATATTTCAATAATATTTATTATTAATAAATATTTGTACGAAATATTTTAAAATAATATTTTAATTGATAATTTTAACTCAAATAGAAAAAGGATAATGTTGTCTTTAACTTTCCAACTACATGGGAAAGTTACTTTCCCACCACTTCTCATGGGAATCACATTCCAATGCTTGTGGGAAAGTAACTCTCCAAGAAAAGTTAAATTCCCAGGAAAGTAAACAGTTTTTAGTATACCAAACATGAGAATCACATTCACACCAATTACTTTCCATGGAAAGTGATCACTTTCCATCATACCAAACGCCCTCAAAGAGTTATATGCACCCAGGACTCTCCTCTCCTCAATTTATAAACACTAATATCAGGGATTTAAATAATGATAGTAATACGAAGTTATGATCATTATTTTACGATGTCGATTTCTTCTGCCGTCGATATTTATTGTAATTAACCACGATAGCATTTATTATGTCTGCAACCGTGATAAATGCAATGCGATCGAAAACGCATCCACAACCATAGTTTAAATTCTTAATTAAGACCCATCGTTAGTGCTTGTGCAACGAGTCTGAAGGAAGTGATATATATCACATATTCGCTGGTTAATTTGAGTTCCTAAATGATCACACCTTAGTGGCCATGCAATCAAAGAAAATCCAATAACTCATTTTTTATTCAAAAATTATAATTTGTTTTTTTTAAATCCCATTGTTTATCCCAGAATTGTAACCCAAAAACACAACATCAATGACCCCAAAAATTTCAGAAAATCAATATTGTCAGATGCATGACTTGCTATCCAGGGAACCGTAGCTTGTATATGGGTTCATGTTGTGCGGAACTAAAACGAGATTAGTAAAACCAATTTAAACACACTGAAAAACACAGATATTTTACGTGGTTCAGCAAGTGTGCTTACATCCACGGGAGGAGGAGCTTGAAGCTTTGTATTAATGGAGATGGAGTACAAACATATACAGAATTCAAGGTGCTATACAAGCACTGAACTCACAACTCAACAATACCAGAATTACTCTAACAATTCAGAGTATTTGCTTCAACTCTTTAACTCTCACACATTTTTCTCTTTTACTCTACATGGCCTTTTATAGCCAAAATATCATGGTGTGAATACATAGCAAGTGGCAGCCACCATAGCCACCATCCACCAACTATCATGGTGGGAACACATTGCAAGTGGTAGCTAAAGTAGCCACCATCCATTGCAAGTGGTAGCTTCCATTATTGGTGGTAAGCCACCTTTGGTGACTTTGAGCCATATTCAACAATCTCCACCTTGGCGAGAATCCACAGAGAGATTTCACTGATCAGAGCTTCCTCCATTCCTCCTTCAGGTTTCATACACACCATTATACACATCAGGGCACCTACTGCATTGGTATGATCCATCAATGCACTGAGCCTGAGTCAATTTTTCTGTCTATTCTAATCTCCTTCCCAATAATTTATTGGCTTCTCCAAGATCCTTCATCTCGAACTCTGAGCTCAGTTGAGCCTTCAGCCTGTCGATCTCCACCTTGCCTTTTTCAGCAGATAGACAAATGATCCATCTTGAAGTTTCCGGAAATAAACACAGTGATCAAATTGACTGCGTGTGTACTTTTCATCCTGTCATGAAACAGTCCAACCGTTTGTACAGCTGTCACGGGATTGTTTCAGACCATACAGTGACCGGTTCAACTTGCTTTTCTAGTCTTCGCGACCGGGGACTCCAAAACCATCTGGTTGAGTCATATTAATTTCCTCCTCTAAGGAACCATGGAGGAATGCAGTTTTTACATCAAGTTGAACTATCTCTAGGTCATGTTGTGCTACAAAAGCCATTCGAATAGATGCATGCTCTACAACCTCGTTGTAATCTATTCCTTCTTTTTGAGCGTAACCTTTGGCTACCAGTCTGGCTTTGTATCTGATGCTGTCTTTGCCGGTAGCACCCTCCTTTTTGGCAAAGACCCATTTGCACCCAATTGTTCTTTTGAGTGTTGGAAGTGGAACCAACTTCCAAGTCTGATTCTGATGAAGTGATGTCATCTCTTCATCCATTGCCTTCTTCCACTGGGCATGCTCGGGGCTGTTTACAGCTTCTTTGTAATTGGTCGGAACATCATCATCAATTACTGGAAGTGCGTATGCCACCATGTCTGTGTACCGAGCAGGTTTCTGAATATGTCTTTTCGGTCTGATGGTGGCAATAGTTTCAGGTTGCTGAAAGATTTCCGGTGATGACTCTTCCACTTCAGTTAAGGTGTCATCAGATTCTGGTTCAGATTCATCAGAATTTTGACCAGCATCTTCTGATTCAAACTCCACCTGCTTTAGAGAATCATGGTTCTGATTCTCTGGAGTTGACAGTTTCAGCATTACAGATTCATCAAAGGTAACATCTCGGCTTACGATGACTTTCTTTGACTCAGGGTTCCACAGTCGGAATGCCTTTACTCCTTCACTAAAGCCCAAGAAGACAGCTTTCTTGGCTCTAGGATCCAGTTTCGATTCACTTACATGAAAATATGCTGGGCATCCGAAAATACGAAACCGATCATAATCAGTGGCAGAATGTCCGGACCACACCTCTATGGGAGTTTTCCCATCAATTGCAGTGGAGGGTAGTCTGTTGATAATGTGGGAGGCATACAATAAAGCCTCCGCCCAAAATGCTTTGCTCAAGCCCGACTGGGATAACATGCAGCGAACTTTATCAACCAAAGTTCGGTTCATCCTTTCTGCAACTCCATTCTGCTGGGGAGTGCCAGGAACTGTGAAGTGTCGGATTATCCCATCATTCTGACAGATTTCCTTCATTGCTAAGAATGCTCCACGTACAACCTTCAGGACTCCATCCTGAATGGTCATCTTGTAACCATTTGAGTCTAAGACCCCCAGTGATATGAGGTTCTTCTTGAGATCAGGGACATACCTTACATCTGTAAGTTGTCTGATTGTACCGTCATGCATTTTTAGTCGGATCGTTCCAATACCTCTAGTGTGACATCGTTGCCCATAAGGACAATTCTTCCATCAAGCTCTTGATAGCTTGAGAACCACTCTCGGTTCGAACACATCTGGTATGAACATCCGGAATCCCTTGATTGGAAGGATGTATCTCCACCTAAAACTGTGAAAGCAGAGTCTTCTTCTCTATTAGTCTTTTGAGCAACTATCACAATCGACCTTTCTGTCTGGACAGTCTTTCTTCCAGTGTCCAACACTGGGCACACTCGTCCCTTGCAGATTGTCGATGATACTTTTCCTAGACGGGATCTTCATCCATCTATCGGTCCTTCGCGGATTAACTGAATTCTTCTCCTGGATAGGATATCCATCGCCTACTGGACAGGATCTTCACCGTCTACTGGACTGGACTGGATCTTCACCTCCTACTGGACGGGATCTTCACTGTCTACTGAACTGGACTGGACAGTCTTCACTGTCTACTGGTCCTTCGCGGACTCACAGGTCCAGTACTTCGCACTGCCACATGCCAAAGTTACGTGGTGCCATCAAATTTCTCCACCTCGAACTTTGCAGTGGTCATCGAGTTCTTTCTGATGTAAGAACTTGATGGTGCGCTGCTGGTTGTTTCAGTTGTCTCTAACGATTCTGCCATGGTAATAAAACAAAATTACCAACTCAGAGTTTTTCCCTTATCTGTATGGAAAAACGGATGCCGCGGTTGAGTCCGGAATAGTCGAAATAGCCAGGAACGGGTCCAACTGTGTAAATTTTGGACACACGGTGAATATTCTGCGAATATTCTGCTGCAGGTGGCTCGAAATGGACTCGGTTTAGCTCAACCGGCTCGGAAAAGTCTCAGAATAGTGTTCTGAAACGGCTCAAAAAATAGCCCGAAAAAGTTGGTCGGAGCTGCGGCGGCGCGTGGGGCGCGTGCGGCGGCGAGTGCGGCGGCGCGTGGGGCGCGTGGAAGCTGCTTGGTGACCGGCGCGTGGGGCGCGTGAGGTTCATGCGTCTTCAACCTCTGGAGGGCGCGTGCGGCGCGTGGTGCGCGTGGTCTTCACGCGTCTTCAACCTCCAGAGGCGCGTGCGGCGCGTGTGCGAGTGAGACACGTGGGCTCTTCTTCTGGAGGCGCGTGCGGGCGTGTGCGGCGGCTTCTGGCTCTCCAGTTGATTCTGTTGCACTCCTCTCGATGACCTCTTCAACCTGGTATTTTCAAAACACAAATTGGAGCACTTTTGAAAAAACGGACAGAATCGAACAAACTCGGTTTTACGTAAAATTTGGCTCTGATACCAATTTGTTGTTCGGAACTAAAACGAGATTAGTAAAACCAATTTAAACACACTGAAAAACACAGATATTTTACGTGGTTCAGCAAGTGTGCTTACATCCACGGGAGAAGGAGCTTGAAGCTTTGTATTAATGGAGATGGAGTACAAACATATACAGAATTCAAGGTGCTATACAAGCACTGAACTCACAACTCAACAATACCAGAATTACTCTAACAATTCAGAGTATTTGCTTCAACTCTTTAACTCTCACACATTTTTCTCTCTTACTCTACATGGCCTTTTATAGCCAAAATATCATGGTGTGAATACATAGCAAGTGGCAGCCACCATCCACCAACTATCATGGTGGGAACACATTGCAAGTGGTAGCTAAAGTAGCCACCATCCATTGCAAGTGGTAGCTTCCATTATTGGTGGTAAGCCACCTTTGGTGACTTTGAGCCATATTCAACAGTTCAACATGGGAATGGAAATCAAGTCAATAATTCCTTCATCAGATGTATCAACATATGAATTAAGCTTTCAATTCTCTTCAAGAGCTTGTACCAAAGGCATCTGCTGTTTATCTAGGCTGGATTTTTGCTGGAGCAAGGGCATGTTTGAGGGCAATGCCTCCCCTCTCATTCCTTATGGATCGAGTCTAAAAAAATCAATCCTCATGGTTTGAGGGGTGACTGATGGCGATGACTGGATGCTTAATTTATAGAGAGACAGAATTGAAGAGAGACGAGAAGGAAAATGAAATAGAATATATATTATTTTGAAACAAGAAAAAAATAACATTTTAATTAGGTTTAGACAAATTGCCACATGTTATGCCACGCGTGCATAAATTAACATGTTAGCATTATATTTTTCTAAATCACTTATTTAATGATGTGTGTAATTCAAACGCATAACCTAGTTACAGAAAATCTTTAATTATTACAAATCGCAAAAGTTTAATCTTTATTAAACTCAAATAAAATGTTTGACTTTTATTCACTCAATTGGTGAAAGGTTTTGTCCTAATTTTGAGCAATTAGCCAACTTTTTTTCCCTTATAATTGCTTTGAACTTAAGAATTAATGAGATATAAGATTAATTATATTTTCCATTGTGGTAATTATTAGTTCTTCAAGCAATTTAAAAAAATATATTTTTTGTTTCATTTATTTCAATAAATATTGCACAAATATGTATTAATTTTTTTTTTTATAATTATGATTTATCGATTTGAAAATATAATAAACCATTCTCTCTATTTGGCTTGCATGCTTTTCACTTAACAATATTTCTTTATATTGATATATTTGAGATTAGTTATACCTTTTCATATTTTAATTTATTTGACAAATTTTTTACTTTATAATTGATATTTTCTTTTAACATAGAATTTCTTAATTTCATACAAATAGATTTTTTTTTTTATAATATTAAAGGATGTGAAACTCTACTATTAAATCAATTATCGATTAAAAATCTTTTATTTATATTTTTTCCATTCTAACTTAATATATAAATATGTTTTAATTCTTTATCTTTTATAGTCATGATTTATTTTTTATGAAAAATACTCACGATTTATTGGTTTTGAAATTAGAAAAGTATTCGAGTTCAAAATATGGCAAATTAATCTTTATAATTGGTTTGCATGCTCTTCAATTAGCATGTATTTATAAAGATATACTCAAAATAGGTTATACTTTTTTCATATTTTAATATATTTTGATACAAAAATTACACTTTATAATTAAGATTTTTTTTATATAAAATTTCTCATTTTCATACAAATAGATCTTTTATAACATTAAAGGATGTAAAACTCTACTTTTAAATCAATTATTAAAAATCATTTATTTATATTTTATAATTGTAATTTAGTAATTTATAAAAATTATATTAATCGACATTTAAAAATACAAATGTTAAAAAACTTTTAAATTGATGAAAATGGATATTTTACTTATTATATTTTTAAATTTTCATTTTTAAAATATTATAAATATTAATAATATTTATTTAATTTATATATAAAAATTATAATTACATAAAATGACTAACATTAAAATATTTTTATGACAACTATTAATATTATTTATCGAATTTGTAAATAAGAATTATTTTACATAAAATATTTTTTATGATAAATATTAATAAAAAATTTCTAATTTCTAAATAAAAATTTTAATTGCATTTAATGACTTTTATTAAAAACATTTTTTTATTTATTCTAATACTATTGAATAATTTTTTAATTAGTATTATGAAAATTTAAATTACTTATATTTCAAACTTTAATCTCTAGAAATATTTTATTATCTATAATTATTAATTTAAAATAAATAATTAAAAAAACAAGTATTCATGTGCATTTCATCATGTGACAATAAATATTAGAATATATAAAAGTACGGATATGAAAAAAAATTTGAATTGACGAAAACATAATTTTTGTGTTCATTAAAATTTTAAATTGGAATTTTAAATTAAATTAAATTTATTTTCATTTTAAATTTAAATTTTAACAATAAGATTAATTTTGTAGATAGAAAAACAGTTTTAGTTATATTAAATTATTGTTAAAAGAATATAAATTTTTTTGGATAATGATTATTTACATAACTCTTGATGGGTTAATTCTCAAATAAAGGTAAAGCTAATTAAAGTTCATGAATAACTAAATCTCATGTCATTATATATATTGGTAAATTTTAGTTTCAATATCATCTCAATCAAAATGTTTAAAATTAAGATTTTTTTAGTGTGAATTTTTTTAATTTCTGGCAAATTGAATTTTTATAATATTAAAAAATGTAAAACTCTAGTTAAAAACTTAATTATTTATGTTTAATAATTATAATTTAAAAATATATTAATAACACATATTTAAAAAATATATATATTCATATGTAAGGTAGTGATCATGTAATTATTTATTTTAAATAGAATGGGCTTGCTTTCTAATTAAAGATAAAACAAGCCCGATTTTTGCTTTCCATTTTTTTTTATGCTCGAGTCGAGAGTCGAGACCTTGAGAGCGGCCTGAACCCTTGAGACTAGTTAAGGTTAGCTTTGTGTGTGCATCGCTGGAAGAGGCTGAAACATGTCCTATAGCTTACAATTGAATGTGGAACGAACAAGTCTTACCCAGTTCCATGAAATTACTTAGGTTACTGGTTTCATTTTTTTTTTTTTTTCCTTTTGTATCATAGATTTAGGTTGTCCATCTTGTTTTTAACTGAACTTGTCCAATTTTACCCTGTAATTAGAACTGTTCAAGAGCGGAGCAATTTACTCGGTCCGATAGACCTCGTCTGAATTGGATTGAGTCTGAATAAAATTTTTGATAATTCGACCCAGCTCGAATTACTGTTCATTAAAAAAATATATTTTATTTAAATTTCATTATATGTAAATATTAATCTAAAAATATATTTTTTAATATTTTTAAACAATAAAATGAATTTTTGGATCGGATCAACTCGACTCATGAGCAGATCTACCTGTAATGTAGGCTTAACTTTTTTTTTTTTTTTTTGTAATGAATAGAATTTATAATTTCTTTTGATTTTAGCAATCGCTTTTAATCTAATACGTAATTTGGATCGGAGAAAAAGGAAAAAGCCATCTTTTCAATCTTACAATGTGAGATTCTATTGAGTTTCCTTTTGTTCTTAACAACGAAACTTAGGCCTCGTTTAGCATTGCTTCCGGCACAGCTTTTGAGGTCAAAAGCTGCTTTTCACCGCAAACGCAATGCTAAACAGATAAAAAAAATTAGCTTCTGCTGTTGAAAACATGGTTTGAAAAGCCAAACCAAAAAGCCAAAAAATATAGCTTTTGGGCTTTAAAAGCTGGCTTTTGGATAAAATGACTTTATTATCCTTACATCTCTACACTTTTATTATTTTAAACATATCTTTTTTTGACATTTCAATTTCCAACAACACTTTTTCACAGCAATGCTAAACACTTAAAAGTTTTTAAATCACACTTTTTCACCACACTTTATAAACACACTTTTTCCAACTCGAGCTTTTCCCAACCCAAGCTTTTTCCAACAGCAATGCTAAACTAGCCCTTAGAAGATTTAGGCCACATTTGATTTTTGATACAATGAAGAAAAAAAAAAAGCCTTCTTCCATCGTTACTAGGGGTGTAATCGAGTCGAGTCAAACTCAAACTTTAAGAAGCTCGAGTTCGACTCGAAATTCAAAGCTCAAAATTTGATTCAAGCTCGATCGAGTTTCACTTTTAAAGCTCGAGCTCGACTCGTGATAAAAATCGAGTTGCTCGAGTTCATTCGATTGGGCTCGATTCGGCTCGTTTACTTAGTAAAAAATGAGCTCGATTCTCATGCACGACTTCAAACTCGATTATTTGTGCTCGAACTCGAGTTCGAGTTCAAATTGGGATTTTTCGATACTAATTAAAAATAATATATATATTAAAAATTAAAAAACTCGATTAGGCTCGCGAGCTACTCGAGTCAAGCATTAGAATACTCGAATTTGGCTCGCTTGATAGCTTGAGCTGCTCGAGCTCGGTTCGATAATGACCGAGCCGAATTCGAGTTTTTTTCAAGACGAACCCGAGTAACTTGCGAGTACAGGTGTCTCATTTACACCCCTAATCATTACCAAATAATTTCAGATAATTTATAAGGTTTAACAAGTTTGCCTATTTACCATTAAAAAAAATCGCATCATCATGATGCTTTGATTCAATTAATTTGGTTGAGCTTTTATTACTTGGTTCTGTTTTTGGTTCCAAATGATAAAAATAGTTTGACTTGTAAATCATCAATAATTTAAATACAATTTTTTGACTAAAACCATAATGTTCTAAAATAATTTAAGCTAATACTTCAATTAGATTCAATTAAATTTGATAATTCTTGTATTCATGTCATATTCGTGTTATTTTTTATATTATAATCGTATTTAAGATGTTATATATTTGTATAAATTTTGACATGTTAATACTTCATGTTATATAAATTTTGACATATTTATATATTCGTTTTATTTTTGATATCATGTTATATCTTATATCTATTTTATTTATTTATTTATTTTTGTATTATATAATTATATCTTGTCAAAAATTTCAATCTACCGTGGTCAGTTGATACCTAGAGGTATGAGGTACCTAATCCAAGCATCCATGTAACATGTTGATGTTCTAAAGATGGAGCATTCAGTATTTGATTTGATTCTTGTCGGCCTGCCCCAAGCTGAATGTGCCAAGTTAGGCAAATTGTCAAAATATATAACACCCCATCCGAGTGCTACGATGAAGGCAAGTAATCAGGGAACTGAGTGGCTTCAATTTCCATACTAGGCAGAGAGAGACGAAAAACAACAACACTGCTTCTATGCAAATTCTATCTCACAACAACAACATGCTGCCATTCTTTCTTCACCTTCACCTTCTCTTTCTCTTCCTCTTCCTCCTCTCTCTACCAGTTCTCGCCCCACCCTTTTGCTCAACCGGGCCCCTCAACGAAACAATCACCAAAATCTGTTCAAAACTCATGCAATAACAGGTAGAGAAACCCTTTCGAGGTAAAAGGTTTTGCTCTTTCTTTATTCCTTATGCGTGTGCGTTTGTGTTGTGGGTTTGTGAGTTTTGTCTTGCATTGCATGTTAATGTTTTCCACAGAAGAGACATATGCTATTACCTTTTACAACTTTTCTTTCTTTTGCATTACAAGCTTTATCTTAAATTTCTTCTTTTGGGATGCAAAGAAAACTTTCTTACAGTATAAAGTTAGGCAAAAAGTGGCCTTTGATTGCGCTCTTAATGTTTTGCTCTCAACAAAAAGTTTACATTTTTTTTTTGGGTGTCTTTGTATTTGTGTAATCATTCTATTCCTTGACACTCTCCCTCTCTCTCTTTCGGAGAGATGGAATGATGAGAGGGGTTGAATGGGATGGAGCATGAGTTTACTGCAATCATTTGTTACCCATTTCTTCAAATCTTTTTGGATATTTTTTTCTTTTTCTTTTTCATTTGCTCTTCCTTTTGCTTTCGGTTAAAACGAATGTAAGGATCTAATCTTTTATTTTTGGTCCTCTCATGAGATTAAGGAAGCGTCGGCAATGCTTTCCTTCTTGCTCTTCTCTTCACAGAGTAATCCTCCCCCTCAGCCCCCTTTTTTTCTGTCTCTCTTTAATTTTGATCAGTGTTGCTATTGCAAGGCTATTAATTAAATATACCTGTTAGCTTAATCAGTGTTTGTTATTAATCTTAATCTGTGCTTGCCTCTTGGCAAATCTCATGAATTTGCAGTAACCCTTTTTCTTTTTTCAAAAATATAATGTTGTTATAAAGCTTGGCAACTTATGATTGACAAAGTCTTTAATTTTAGGAGAATCTATATTCATTGGGTTATTTCTACTTTTATTAGAAATTTCTTCCATTTCTGCAGTTAATAATTATTTCTCTTGTTCTCCATTGTGTCAGAATGAATGCATAAAGAGCTTAATTATCTGTATAGCAATCTATGTACAGGCACAGTGTAGAACGTTTAGCTTCCAAATTTGAACCTTCAACCATGTGAAAAAAGTTAATGGGTTTTGCAGCCTAGCATTCTCTGTCAGGTCAATGGCACTTTTATTTCTATGCAACTAATTGGTACTAAATAGTGCGCTGAAAATTCAAATGTAGGTTGATGAGGATGAAGTTTACTGGAGAAGAAAGAAGGGCGGTGAAGAGTTGGAATGGCCACACAGTTCCACTCACCTAATATCACAGTTGGCTCAATGTTTTAGTGAGTAGATTTTCCTGATAAAATTCTTTCAGCATTCCTATCTTTGGCTGAATTTCTCTTTAAAGATTGCCAAATTAGGATAGCCTTAATTGTCTTTGTATGTTTGTCATGTATGTGTATATTTGTTCAGTTCCTAGTTTTCATTGATATGCAATGTTTACTGAAATGAACATTGTGACATAGCTTAATATTTAGCCAAACAGAGGGAAACAATTGTAAACCTTAACTAGTTGGAATCGTCTAATCTCCCGAGGCTACATGAGTTACCTTGAGCTCTTCATCTATCACATTGAGGTCTCATAAAAATTGGTAAAGTAGGCTTTAGACTGACAGATCATTGGCATTTCAAAATACTAAAAGAGCTAAAAAAATGTCTTACAGAGTAGAACACGACATCCTATTGCTAATGGCAAATTTGGTTTCCTAGAATTTGTCCAATTTTTCTAGCTTTCTTTATTAGGATTGATTCTTTATAGGTTCATTATACTTCTTTTCTCCTTTCCTCTGTCTCAAGTCTCAACATGTGCACTGTAGAGAAACTAAGCAGAGTAAAATCACTCCGAAGTGTGTAACATGCAATGTTTAAGGCTGTGTCAACCAATTTCAACATTGAAATGCACGTTGACTAGCAAATCATTCTATTTACAACTCATTCTTTAATATCTCTGATCAGTCTTCTATGGTTGTAGCTAATGCTATGGTTGGATCACGATCATGGATAGGAGGGCTCTTTAATCGCTTAAGCAACAGGCGTAATGAGAAGTTTCTTGACTACACTTTGACTCCTATTCTGGTAATTGAGAATGTTACTCAAGTATTAGGACTGATTTTTTATATGTTTTCAACCTTTTTAAGTGTAATTTTATTTTTCATAATAAAATTATTTGTTTCCCTGTAAGTTCTATGTACATCATTATAAGACATTGAATGCAGCATTTTCATGTAACCAACTCCCTACGGTTGACAACAGAAAATCAGACTTACTTGAGTAAAATTGAACTGCTTTTTGCCGTCATTTCTTAGGTTTTCTGTTTGAAGATGTGCTGAGAGAATTTGTGGCATTTGTCCTGCTATAATGAAAATTTGATGCAGAATTATAGTATTTATTTTCTTAGGTGATTTGTTTTGATTGATATATATATATATATATATATATATATATATATATATATATATATATATATTCCATTCTCAGCCTCAGTAATAATAAAATTGATTTAGTTTCTTTAACTTCTGATCAGGAACAAAGACTTCAAAGGCTTCAAGAACGACTACAAACACCTTTTGACGAGACTCGTCCTGACCATCAGGTACTTTCTTCATTCTTTTAACATCCATATTTTATTCAATCTTTTCTAACTTTGATCAGACATCCTTATACATCATAAATATCAACTTTGTTTTTGTCTATCAGAAGACATGACTCAGGCAATCGGATTTTCTCAGTCTATGTTTGGTTTAGTGAACAAGAACTAATATTGGATCAATTTATTAATTATGTAATTGAACCAAAATGGAAGTAAAACAGCAGATCATTTTTTTTCCATTTAAATCTTAGGATTAGTTTTTTTTTTTTTTTTTGGGGTGGGGGGGGTGGGGTGGGGTTGGGGGAGTAATTGAGAGTTCTTGCAAACTCTTATCTAAGTATTTTTTTTTTCTTTCTATCTGTCATAACTTCTACAATTTGTAAATAGTTATAGTTTCAGTTCTTCTGCCTTCATCATGTTTCATTTTAATCAGTTTTAATGCCATGTAAATTAGAAGAATGTTGATCTCATGATCCTTTGGTGTGACAGGAAGCTCTCAGAATATTGTGGCACGTTGCCTTTCCTAATGTTGCTCTGAAAGGCTTGATCTCTGAACAGTGGAAAGAAATGGGATGGCAAGGCCCTAATCCATCAACTGACTTTCGGTACACTTCTTTCATTATATATATATTTTTTCTGACTTTTTAACACACTATCTATCTATAGAGGTACCTTAGAGAGTTGGAAAGGATATTTAACAAATAACATACAGTAATGGCATATACACCTTGCTTCAACTGTGTTTTTCCCGAATTCCTACATTCAAAATCAAAATTTATTTGTCTAACAGTGAACTTCTCACCTTAGGGGTTGCGGTTTTATCTCACTCGAAAACTTGCTGTTTTTTGGCCAAACTTATCCGGTAAGCCTTCTCTTTTGTTTCAGTTTTTTATGTGTCCAGATTTCTGCAAGAAAATTGGCTTATTTACTAATTATATAAAATACAAAATGAAGGCATCTTTTCGTAGGTTATTATTTAAGCAAGATGGAAATAGAGCAACTTGGGAATACCCATTCGCTGTTGCTGGCATCAATGTATCTTTTATGTTGATTCAGATGTTGGATTTATATTCAGGTTTGTTGGCAATATTAACAATTTGTCATTCATGTGTTCACATATTTTCCTCAAAAAGTAAGCTCAAGATAATTCCATGTTACTACCAGGTAGTGAGTGAAAAAAATTCTAGTTTCAAATAAAGTTGTTCTAAGTCTGTTTCTGTCAACAGTTTACATTGTCCGGTAATTCTTGAGTTTCCTTTGCTCTACTCATGAAAAAGACAGTGGAAGCTATGTTGTTCCGACTCTTCATTTTTCTTGAAGTACCCGTGTTCGACACCCGTGTCCGACGCATATATGGACATGGGTATGAGGATATGATCCTCCAAGGACCTTCCAAATACATGAAAATCTTGAAAAAAAATTGAATATACCCTTGTCCGTCACTTACACCCGAGTTCAAGTAACATAGCGTGACAGTCTTCTGTTGTAGATTCAGTGGACTATCCATGTGTTCTGACAATCTTTTCATCATGATATTTTCGTTGATCAGATCCTATTTATTTATTAATTATTATCAAGGAAGTCAATAGTACAAGTTTCCTAATGTTCTGCCAGCTTTAGAGGATTTGTTTAGTTAGAATGCAAACATCTTTTATAGTTTAATATCCACAGAAAAAATTTATTAGCTGTTCTGTAACCTATCGGCTCTCTCTCTTTTTGCAGAAAAACCAAAAAATCTTCCAGGATTCAATTTTCTAAAACTATTAGGAGGTAATAGAATTGTGGATCCGAGTACTTTATGCTCAAGCACTGTTGGATCTACGAAACTGATTTTTGTTTCCCAGTTCTCTGTATTCAGTCTCATGACCTGAATGTTTGAAATTGCAGAAGATGAAGAAGCCTTCGATGTACTATATTGTATAGCTTTTGAAATGATGGATGCTCAGTGGCTTGCTATGCATGCTTCCTACATGGAGTTCAATGTATTTTCCCTCTCTCCCTTGCACTTCTTACATTCACATTTTGACAATCTTTCTTCCTCCTATGGAGTTCCATGATCTTTGTGCAATATTTCATTTTCATCCGCAACTTTGAAAACTCGATTTTTGGATCTTTAACCTTTTTAAAAATGTTTCAAATTCATCTATTCCATCAACCCCCCAGTAAAATCCTATGTTATATACCACCTCAATGCCACATCGATGTCCATGTGGCAAAGTTATGTGTGCCCGCTTGACTTTTTGGGCTAGATCTATGCCACGTGCCAATCCATGTGATATTGAGGTGGCATATTCCATTGAAATTTTAACAGTGGTTGACAGTATGAATGCATTTGAAACATTTCAGAAAGTTGCGGATCCAAAAATTGAGTTTTTAAAGTCGTGGATGAAAATGAAAAATTGCACAAAAGGTACGGATGATTGATGCATCCTACTCCTTGTACCATGTTGCAAAAACTACTCTTTTATCATGATGATATCTGACCTCAGTCACCATATGAATGCACCTTTTCGTACATCAAAACAACTAGATACATGAAATGGTCCAGACTCCAGAACAGCAATCAAATGCAAGGCTCTGGATTCCCTTTGTTTAATTGCCCCTGTTAGGGTGGGATGGAGCTCAATTATCCTGAAGAATATACCTTTTTGGCCTATAATTTAATATAATGATATCAATTATTAGTGTAATTTGAATGTGTCATTTCAAGTCCTAATTTCTCTAGTATTTTCATTCCTGCAGGAGGTTTTACAAGCAACACGCACACAACTGCAGAGAGAACTGTCTTTGGATGATGTGCATAGAATACAAGATTTACCAGCGTACAACCTGTTATACCAGTAGCTCTGCTGTCAACAGTTGTTTGGAGCCACCATTCTTGGACAATTTTGCCAAATGATGGGGATGTTCCAAATTTGATGGCTATTAACCGACTTGTTAAAAGACTTTAAGAATGTATTCTAGATCAGGTTTTTAGGCTTTACAGCTGAGATTTGCGCGCTAAAACGGACACTACCGAAGCTTAAACCGTTGAGGCTATGAAGGCACCCGATCGACACTAGGTAAAGGTATATTATCAGATTGGGATAGATGAAGTGCTAGTACTCAAAGCAGCAATACGTTGTGGCTTTCACAGGTTTCTGAATTTTCTGGCCAGCAGCAGCAGACATGAGGATAGTAACGGCCTCAAGTTATGGAATTAATTTGCCATACTGCTGCTGCTGCCATTGCTGTTGGTTCTTTTCATGTATATGCAGAAAGCTTCAAGAATTTGGATTCCTGAAGACTCTCTGGTGTCCTATTGGAAAGGAAATAATTCTTTCTCTGTTTCATTTGAAATATATGAATGCCCTCTCTATCAAGTTCCTGCTCCAGTTGGTGGCTTGTAATTTTCAGATTGCTTCTCTAATTAATCTGATCATTTTGAAACAAGTTTTTAATGCTAATCTGCAAAATTACTGAAGTATTTTTACGCCAATTTCGTGAGCACAGTGGGAGCCAGATATGCCCCTCATCAGTTGATAAAACATCCATAAACACAATTGTATGAGCTCATTCTGAATATTATTTTCCTTATTCTGAGTGGCGTTTGGATTTGCAAGTCATCGAGGGTTGGGTTTGATATTTCCATGGAATCAAAAGGAAGTTTAAAAACAGGGGAAATGGGAAGATTATAATGAGCTAGAGCTTCAAAGAATAAATTGCATTAGAGTTTTCATACTATATGAGATTAAAAGATCAATCCTTTGCAATTTTCTTTAGAGCTTAATATATATATATATATATATATATATATATTCATATATAAAAGTGTGAATTCACAAAGTAATAAGTGTGAGACCTAAATACCCTTATAGATTTTAAAATTAAAAATTTATCTTCAAATTTTTATTCTTTATTTAAATTATTTATCTTTAAATATATAGTTTTTATTAGTTTATTTATTTAAATTTAAATCAGCTTAAAATTTAGAAACAGTGTTTATATCAAATTAAACTACTTTTTATTAAATTATTTTTTTTTATCTTTAATTAATGATTTTCTTATTAAATTAAAATATTAATTAATTTTTACTTATTTTTTATTAACATTGAAGTGCTTAATAAAGTTTATTTTTATTAAATTATATATTAAATAACTTTTATCTATCTATATTTTCTTATCAACTTTGAACTTTTTACTAATATTTTTCTTAATAAAAATAAAAGATCACAAAACATGAAAATAATAAAATATTCTTAATAATAATATATTAAGGATCATATAATTAGGAGATAGTGTGGGAAGAGAGCATTAAATCAAATGCCAACCAAATTTAAATATTACATTATTCATATGAAGCACAAAGCTGAAAATATTGTGTTTCATGGGGTATAGTGGAGACGATGCCGTAAAAGAGCATAATTTACTTTTTTTTTTTTTACAATTTTTGATCAATTATTTTCATCTTCTTTAATGATACATAATTTGTTCTTAAATATAGATATTTATTTAATTTTAAAAAATAAATTTAAGGTTTATATAATATTATGAATTAAACTATGAAAAAAATCTTGAGAGAGTAATACATGTATTACGAAAAATTTATATGTTTGATTTTTTATTTTTTATTTTTTATGATGCATATATATTTACATGTTTGATGATTATAATGATTGATTTCTCTTATCATAATATTTTTTTTATTCACTGTATGCAACATACTAACAATCCCTAAATAAATTTTTGCTTTATGAATATAATCTCTTATGGATAGGCTTGAATTGCTGCTAAACTTAGTTTTTCTTTTATCATCTATGAATTGATTTGAAGAGAAAAAAACCTTGAGGCTAGCTCCTTTTTTCATATACCAAAAACTTAATTAATATATTAATACATTAATACAAAGGGCAAGTAACGAATCTTGTGTTGACATCTGTCAGCACAATATTATTTGATTATTTATTTATTTAGTCTCACAAAACGTCGTCGTTTTATATATGTTTTCATTCATTTTGATTGTTTGTTCCGCGTTTTTAAATTCTCACTCCACGTGAAATATTTAACACTTGGTTCATTAAATGCTCACACAATAGTTACCGCGTCTCTTCGATGTTTAACTCACTTTATATTTATTTTTTACACGTTATACAACTACACCATCTCAACTTTTGGACTAATGGGTAAATATGATGTTTATGCACTCTTTTAACCGATGGATTTTTGCTTCCTGTTGTCCGGTGAATTCTCTTATGTTTGTAAGGGAAAATTTTAAAAAAGGTTTCTTAATATGAGCTTTTGGTAGGCTTCAAGAAATCTGGACCGTTAGATAAAAAATAATGAATCTAAACCGTTGAAAAAAAATATACATTTTACCGGTTAACCTGGTGTAAGCTGAAAAAAAAAACCCATATCCTCCCTTTCTCCCTTTGAAAATCATCGAATCAGTTCTTCCTTAAAAAAACCCAAACCCTAAAACTGCAAAATCCTCATCCCGATTTTTCATTTTGAACAACCCAAACCCCGAAATTGAGAAAACCCTTACCCCGATTGTGAGAGCTGCGGAGGAGAATAGCAAGACCCCGATTGTGAGAGAGCAAGACCCCGATTGTGAGAGCTGAGGAGGAGAAAAGCAAGAAGAAGGTAAACACCCAACCCGACTCTCTCCCTCTCAAAATCATCAAACCCAGATTGACATTTTTTTGTTTGATCATCTGGTATTTTGTTTCTTTGTTGGTTTCTAAGCTTTTTTTCTGGGTTAATGTAATTGTTTTTTGTTTGAGAATTTTATTTTTAAATATCAACATAAATTATGGGATGCTCTCTTCTCTAGGTTGTCCTATGTAGTTTCTATGTCCTTTTACACTGCGTTTCTTTTTTTTTTTTTTTCCTGGGTATGTTTATATCTCTTTTTCTCTCTGTGGGATGATGATTGGGAGGCCTGTCGTTGACCCCACTGGTGGTATTTATGCTCAGCCTCCTTCGCAAGCTTGGCAGAGTGTTTGGCAGACAACGGGGCCGAGGATGGGTCGTATGGGAGTGGAGGTAGCAGTGGTCAGGGGTATTTGACGGACAAGGGTGTTTTTGCGAAGGGTGTTTTTAAGCTAATTGATAATCCAGTTAATGTAGTTTTTAGGGAACCCATTGCTTTGGAAGGATTTGAATTGGTTTACATTTTAATATTTGGAGTTTGGACCATGGTTAATGTGGCTGTGGTTATATAGTTTGTTATTCTCTTTGGTTGATTAGTTTGAGAATACAATTGGAAACATGATCTTGTTTTTGTTGTCGTAGACTCGTAGTGGGCATGATAATACAGCAGTTTGTTATATGACATTCTTTGTGCTTATAATAGAATTTTTGTTGTACTTAATATGTTTAATTGTTCAAAGTGAAGCACTTTGTTATTGTTCAACAGTGTTGGCACTTGGAAGAGCATGAAGAAACATCTTAGGCCATGTAATACGGAGTGTGTTTAGGTACAACAAAGCAATTACGAGCTTAGAAGAGGAACGATAAGGATTGCAAGTAGATGGATATTAAAATTATTGTTTGTGTATATCTTGATGTTTAATTGATAGTATATAGTTAAGTATAATCAAGGTTGTTGTTTGGATATATATATCCCTGTGGAAATGGCTTATAACTTATGTTACTTCTATTCTTAATTTTCCTTGAAATATCTGTGTCCGACATTCAGACATAGATATAAGAGTACAATTTTTCAATATATGGATAAACTTTTAAAAAATTGAGTATACTTGTTTAGATTATTGGGATTGCAATCATTATTGGTGAAGAATTTGAATGTTCAGCCTATTCTATCTTTGAACCAATCATGTAAATGAGTGAATTCTTGTACAAGTGATTGAATTAGTTAAGGAATTCCCACCATCGTGTTTCAGCTTAGATGTTTTTCAAGTTTTAGTGTTTTGAGTTATATATGATTATATTTATATGACTGCTAATTGCTGATATATGGTCATTTTTTCATTTCAGGTTTTAGTGTTTTGAGTTATATTCATCATCAGAGATCGTCGATAAATCTCTCCTTTTAGACAAATCGGTAAGTTTCTCTCTTCAAATCCTTTACATTTGTTGATAGTCATTTGATTTCAGACGGAAGTTGATAATGTTGGCAAATTCATCATCCAAATCTGGTCAAGTTGATTGGATATTTGCAAGTAATGTTTTTTTAACTTAGAAACTGATTTTGTATTATAAATTATAACTTTTTGTATGTCTAAAGTTGAGAAATTTGCCAACGTTTGTTTCATTTTATTAAAGACTCAAAGACATGGACAAAGTTGATGAAGATGTGCAGCTGAAACAGACTGAATCGAGCATGAAGGTTGTCAAACCGAGGGGTTCATTTTTGAATTACTAGTAAGTAACTATACTTGGTGGTTCTAAGTTGAATTCATTAGACATGCTATGTTGTTATATTTGGATTTAAAGAGTGCGAGTTACAGATTTTATGTTAATCGCTTTATGCAGCATAAGTGAATGCAAAGGAGATGGAGAAGAAAAAGGGAAAATGACATTGAAGGTGAGTAATCTTTTATGTATCTCGTTCTTTTATTGAGAATTTGATGTTTAATTATTTTGCTTATAAAGTCGAAGTGTTGGACAGTATAGACATATTATTGCTTTTCTTTGTTGGTACATAGAAACCATATAAATGCTTATCTTTTGTGTGGACACTAAGTTATACAGTGTTACTAAAATCATGGTTTTTTTATGAGTATGTGAATTAATTTGAATTGTTTTTTTCATAGGCTCGTAGAGAGCTGGCAGCAAAATGGAAAGTGTTGCCTACAGAGGAGAAGCAACCGTTTATAGAGCAGACAGTTGCTCAAAAAGAGCAGTACAAAAATAAAGTGCAACAGTTGAAAAGACAGAAATTAGATGTTGATGAAAAAAAGAAGGTAATAATTCAATAAAAAAATGTTATATTGAAGAAATAATAGTTAAAAATTAAGTATGATGTTATATTGCTATATATATTTAATGAATGTACTTTATGTGTAGGGCTTGGTTGCGACACGCTGTAGCCCGTTTAATTTGTGCAAGCTGTTTAAGCAATTGAAGGAAAAAAAATTGAAGGTGCAATGGAAAGCATCGGGTTCGGTCCCTTACTACTCTTGAAAGGTGAAAAGCGAAGAGAACTGTGTGAATATTTGGTTGACAACTTTGATGTTGCAACCAGCTCCATGCAAGTTGATGGCCAAAGTATCCCTTTCACAGTGGAGGATGTTGAAGGTATTCTAGGTTTAGAAAACGAGGGAATAGAGGTATCAAATGTAATTGAAAGAGAAGAAGGTGAAGTCCTGTGTAATAAGTATAATATTCCAACTCATCGAAAGATGAGTTTTGTTAGGCTAGAGAAAGAAATTATGAAGTTTGAGGCAGACTGTGAAGATCTAAAGGCCAGACTCCTCTTATATATCGTTAGACGGTTTTTGTGTCCAACGACTGAAGGGGGGCCATCGAAAGAGTATTATTCTTGTTTGACTGAGAATGGCCTTAATGGGAAATTGAATTGGGCAAAACATGTTCATGACAAGCTTTTTCTCGGTATTAGAAGTTTTCATGCAAGGAAGATGAAATCATCAAAAGTCTACTTAACCGGTTGCCTGCTATTATTGGTGGTAAGTTTAAGATTTGTTCTTCGTGTAGTAATGCAATCTTGATTTGAATGAAGTTGGAATGGAATTAAATTAGAAGTATAAGTTATTAATTCTTGATATTAACTAAATTGTAATTATTTGAGTAGATTAGGTTCTATGACCATATTTGCGGAGTTCGGAGTACCAAAGAGGCAATGCCAACTTTTGTTCCTCGCATTAGTGCATGGGGAACGGATGAGGTTGCGAATTCAATTTCCCATTCAAAAGACTTCCGTGTTGGATTGAAATCCAAGGTGACACCAGTTATCTAAGTTGTATTAATTTATTGTTAGTGACTATAACTTATATATGAATTATGTAGTTTGATTAACTTATGATTTCATGAAAATAAGGGTATTAATATCACCGAACAACATCACACTCAGCGAACGATAGAAGAGGAGCAAAAACTGTATCATACTGACTTACAGGTAAGTTATTAAGATCTTCATGTCTAATTCATAGAGAATGCAAGAAATCTATAAATTATGTATATACTTCACGGATTGCATTAACTTTATATAGTCATAATATGTTTATTCGTAATTATTTTTTAGGCTTTAAGAGAGTCGATGAAAAGTGTGGAAGCAAATGTGACAGAAAAACTGAATAGAATGTCGGAAAATATTAAGTTGATTGAGGATTCTGTTAATGCTCTTTTATCGAAATCTGTCGAAGTGAAAACTGGCGATGAAACCAGTTTGAAAAAAAAGGGATGAGGAAGGAGGCATCTTTGAGGTCGATGGGCAGAGCACCGACTTGAAAACACCAGTTGGTGAGTTGGAGTCCTCGATTGAGATCATTGAGCGCAAAGCGAAAGAGGGAGATGTAGATTTAAGTACACCAATGAGAACCGATATTAACAATCCAAGATCAAGTTGTCCTGCCCCACGAAAAAATAAGGTATATATATTTACTTATTTATAATTCAATAATACTTAGATATGCTATAAAATAACTAATTTGTTTATGGCATTTTATATGATTACATATTATAGGGTCAATCTGGCAAGAAAATCGAAATTGTTAGGTCAAGGTCAACATTTGCTTCTGGTATTAGTCGGATAGTTATGCGAGCCATATCAACTTTGTTGTGATATTCGCACTCCCGTCCGCAGGATTGTTTATGTTTGTTTGAATAGACCAATCATGCATGTAGTCATGATATGCTTATAGAACATTTATTTGTTCCGCCTTTCATTGCAATCTTTCTGAATGCATACACTTAATATATATTGATATTGAGACAATTTATATATGTTTAAGTATATACAGTTATTACATAAGTCTGATATGTATAATTACTAATTAGCAGTACCATATGCCGTATCTTTGTATAAATAAATATTTCAAGGTTACCGCGAAAAGGGCCCTTGTCAAAATTTCGAAGGAATTAGATGAATTTGAAAGTGCAATATGCAATTATGTATGGAACAGTAATGTTGATGAAAGGTAAGTTGATGATATATTTTGATTTAAAGATATATCTTGATTTGAAGTTCATATGGATTTCGATCTTTTATTTATTCTTTATATGAGTTTATATTGTAGTGTAGTTGTTGTCCAATTCGGTGCAACATTTGCATCAATCGAGGAATTTGGCTCGTTGCGCCCAAAACAATGGGTTACTTCAGTTGTAAGTCTAATATATTGTTTCATCGAACTTCATGATTGTCTTTGTAGTAGTGAAATGTGTTTAATGAGTTCTTCCTGCCCTAGATTATTGACCTTGTGGGTGAGTCAATGGCATACTATTGTAAAGCTTCGACTATGTCAACATTGATATGGTATTTTCCGGCCTCATTTTCTGTGAGTATATTTTAAGTTGGTTTGTTTTTTGCATATAGTTTAAATTTTTTCAAGAAAGATGTACCTTATGTTAATTCTTTGTAGAGTCATATCTTGTCAACAGAATGCAATGCGAAAGAGCTCATTAAGTTTTTTAAAGGACAATTCATTCATATGGGATCGTTGAGTGACTGTTACAACGTTAGGACATGGAAATCGTTTATATGCGTACTATCGAAAATATGTTATATAACGTAATAACCTGCTAACAATGATTATGTAATTTCGTTGCAGATCTTTATACCAATGAATGAGATGAACACGCATTGGTATTTGTGTGTGATAGATATGCTAGAGAAGAAAGCCAAAGTGTTGGATACACTGCCGCGAAATATTGCAAATCAAAAAAGAGTTGCGGATGTCACTCGTGTGGTAAGATAAATACATGTTCTACTCAATTATTTAGTTGGCACTTGCGAACATTTTTTAATTCATGATTTTGGTTTACGACGAGACATTTAAAATTTATTCAAATTTCACTTCGAACAGATATCCGCATGTGCGAAATTGTTTAAGGACCCTCTTATGACATCATTGGTTGGTAGTCCAATGGTGCCATTTCATGACTTGAAAATTGTTGTTCCAGAGAGGGTTCCTCTGCAAAGCAATTGGTATAATAACTCTCTCACTATTTGAAAACCTTGTTTTCCATTATGTAATTGAATAATAAAAGCTACTATTCTTGAAAATGCATACAGTTATGATTGCGGAATGTGGGTTGCTGCTTTCATGCAAAATCTACATGTCACTGACTATAAATTTGTGGTATATGCTATTCTCATTGCTGTGAGTTATTTCAATATTTGGTCATATGTTGGGTCATTGCAAAGTTTGATTCCCTTTGTATGTATTTGTATGTAGCGTTTAAACGTGTGGGACAGATTTATATTAGTCTCTGAGCTCATAAACCATGAGGAGAACACTTTACAGAAAAGGGTATGTGATGCTACTCTTAACCTCCATAAAGCTAGGATATCTCCTCGTACAAAGCAGTTGCAGAAGTCAGTTGGCAAGTTGAAGCTGTGAAATAGGTAATTTCTTTCAATAAATCATCTAATTTGACACGCACCTTTCTCAGTATATACACACTGTTATATGAGTTTATTGTGAGTATCCTGTATTGGTGAAAGCTTAATTAAGTTGGTGCTGCTGCCTTGCCAATGTTGTTTAGGGAGTTCTATATCGAGTTGATTAAATTTAGATAATTGAACATATATCTGATAAAATCGTAAAAGGAGAGCTAAGTGTTGTTGATTATGCTATTGCAGTTTTTGTCATAGAATGAAAGTTTTTATTGGAGAAAATGTAGGATATATGTAGAGCAATGTACACAAATGTTTTTGTTGGAGAATGAAAGCTTTTGTTGGACAAAGATATCAGTTTCTGTAGAATGGATAAGTAATAAATACTTCTGCAAAATATGCATTTTTAGGTTTGTTGGTTGACATTTGGTTTACTGTTAACTCTTCAGAATGTTAATGATTTTATTATTGCTTTTTTTTTATTTATGCTGCAACATGATTTTACCTGATAATATTTATTTGTATCAGCTTTCATTATAGCTGACAGAATTTTGGATCTGCCACTGTGCTATTGTACTTATCTTACAATGTTATTTGAGTTTATTGTGAGTATTTTAACTTGGTGAAAGGTTAATTGAATATGAGAAAATAACAGTATACACTATCTATTCTTTAGTCCTTAGGCAATTTCTTATCTGTGAATTGTGATCTCCACAAATTTCAACCACGGCATGGGACAGTCTTCACGTGGAGCTGAAAGCAATAATTTGCTTGAACATGGATAAGTTAGCTGAATCTACCTGTTGGCATGAATAGAAATGGGATAAAACTTAACTGACTAATTTTGTAATACTAACATCAATGGAAGGAGGCAATTGAATTTTGTAATACTAATTTTATAATAATATTTGTAAATTATTATGTAAATTATGTAAATTATTATGTAAATTATGCAATATGTAAATTATTATGTAACCAAAAAGCATCTCACGTTTAATTAAAAAAAGGTGAAGGAGTATGTCTCACAAGAAATCCAAATGACCTCCAAAGGAAACGTATTGTTTGCATATAACAAGCATATATTGTTTGCATACAATACTCACGACACTTAACTAACAGTTACCTAAACTCAGTTTGGAATAACCTCAAAAAAAAATTTCATTGTGGTACCCAAAGAGATAGATGATTTATGTTTCACTTCTTAAGTATTTATCCTATACACATTACAGGAAGTATAAAATTTTCACTTATGAAAATGTCCACTTATGAAAACATCAGCAGATTGAAGTCTCAAAATTGTATCATAGACTTCACCTATCAACTTGGTGATCTAAACCAGCCAGAGAAGTCTGATTGTTTAGCTTCATTAGATCTTTCTTCGTAATTGCTGAATGAAAATGAGTCGTCCTAAAAATATTAATTATAACCTTAGTCATATGCTCAACAATTAATTGTTTGATGATGCGCAATACCCGAAACCAATTAAAGCGTAGAAGAAACAAAATGAAACATTACCTGCATCATGTTGTTCTCTTCAGCATCCATAGTTGGGAAAAAGGCTTCAGTCTCCACTTCATCTTCTCCCTATGAGGATATAAGGTAATTAATCAACCAACATCATAGTGTTAAAACTTTAAAAACACCAATTATAAGTAATGCAAATCTCACATCATCAGAAGTTAACTTTGTATATGGGTTTCCCAGCACCCAACCGAGGTTGTACTGAATATTGTAACTCATTGTCACTATTACAAGTAAGGTTGTCGAGACCAGCACTTTGCATTCCAATTTTCAAAAGTGGGCAAGTAACTTTAGTATGTCCACACTTTCTAACTTTGGACGATGTTTGCTTTTTCCTTACTTTTTTCCCTTTAGCCCGTCTCGTAATAGGGTCTCGTACTTTTCCTATCTTTGACATCTCAGCTACGGGATCATTCAGCTCACACAATTCCTCCATTTCAATAGTCAATCTATTAATTTCACTTCTTGCTTTATTAAACGAGTCAGTTGTTTTGGATGCTATATAGCACATTCGGTTACAACTAGAACTTAGTGATGCATACCGCACCATTTGCATCATCTCGGGTGGAACATCGTTCTGCACAAACGATGGGGCACATAGTTTGGCATTTTTCGTCCATCGATGCATAATCAAAGATGTAGAAAGATGAGATATATCTTCAAGCTTCATCACATGAATTTGATGCCTACAAGGCAAACCAACTGTCTCAAATTTTCGGCAAGAACATTCAATAGTTTGCGCAGCTGCATCAAAGACAACTACAACCCTTCGGTGAGGTTCCCTGTACTTGCCTAAATAATAGATCCGCGTTAATTGATTTTCTGATATGAGCATTTAATATGGCTTTGTTTACGCGTTAACTGAAGTGAGCATTCAAGTATCTTTGTTTCTTATGCGTTTACTTGTTTTTTATGAGCATTCAAGTTGGCTCCCAATATGTTGTAACGTCTGTCAATCTATCTCTTTTTGCCCATTTTGTCTTTATTTTTTTTGGTTTGTACTCTTATGCATTAAATGCGTTCACACGTAAATCAATTTCTCATCGTTTGACAAGCTCCCAACCTATTTTCACATCTATCAACCTACCTCCTTTTGCCCATTTTGTCTTCATTTTTTATTTTTGCACTCTTAAGCATTAAATGCGTTCACACGTAAATCAATTTGAGGTATTAATGACGCTCAAGTATATTTGTAGTGTGCTTCATTAAATATTCACGCGTAAGACAACTACTGGATACCTTCTTGTGCATTTAATTTACATCGTGTTTATACAGCTTTCCCATTAAATATTCACGTGTAAACATTTAATATTCACGCATTTATACCGTGTGCTTCATTAAATATTTACCATGTTTTTTTTTTTTTTTTATCTTCTTTATTTCACGCATTTTATGGTGGATATGGCTCCGTTTTGACACTTGTAAACGAACTGTTCATTGCCTCTTCTCTTTCAGGAAGTCTTGCAAAACGATGTCGTTTTTTTTTTTTTTTTGTATCTTCAACAGGTACTGGATTTTTGTTTACTCACTTGATAGTTGACAATTTTTTTTGAACTTCAAGATGGGGAAGGAACACAAGTAATTAATTTGTCATATATTGAAGCAACTACAAACTAATGGGTATCATATGGAAATAAAGAAAGAAATAAAAAATGACATCACCTCGACATTAGACCAGATCTTGAAAAGAATGTTATATATTGACTTTTCTTAATTTGTCAATTCGTGCATTTGTATCGTGTTTATGTTATATTTTAGTGTTATAATAGTATATAAAATATTATATATTTATATAAATTTTGATACACTCGTATTATTTTTTCATATTATGTTATATTTTAATTATTTCTTTATATTATATTTGGGTTGTGTCCAAAATTATTAGATTTAATTTTTTTTTTCTTTTTTGGCAATGGCTACCCAATTTTGTGAAAAATAACATGATCATTTGAGCCAAAGCCCAAGTTCATACCAAACGCTCCTTAAACCGAACGCTAAAGTGCTATAAATTGGTTACTCATTTAACTTTAGTAAAAGCTTATGCTATTTGAAGTGGGTGAATAGGCTTTATAGGTTTTGAAAAAATTATTTTAATAATAATTATATTAATAAAAATAATAATTATATTAAAATATATATATAATATTTTAATAATTATTATATTAAAATATATATAATATTTTAATAATAGTTATAATATTTTAAATATTAATATAAATAATGTTTTATTAAGAAATAATATTATTTTAAAGTATTTAATAAGAAATAGTATTAGTGTAGTTTATAAGGAGGATGGTGAGAGAAGAAGAGAAAAAAAGACTTTTACCGTTTTGCTTTTTCTTTAACATTTATGAAAATGTGTTTTTGTTTTCAGACAACATGTCCATATACATATCATTGTAATTAAACCTGTCCAACACGTCAAATACACTAAATTATCAGCGTCAAATACACCTAATTGTAATTAGATCTGTCCAAGTAATTATATAGTAATATTTATATAGCTTAATTAAAATATGTAACATATAGTATGTTTATATACATTTTGTGAAATTAAATGGTACCAAGAGCATTATAAAAATGAAATAATTATATCTAAGCAACCCTTATTTTCTAAAAAAGTTTGAGTTGGAAAATATATATTATACGGATAGGTATATAGATATAAGTTCACGTTTCCAATGAAATCTTATAAGTAACCATTGCACTATTTAAAAACTCTAATAAAAATAATTTTTTTTATATGAATTAATCAAAACATTTAAAACACAACTAATGTTCAATTGAATAAAACATAACAAACGACATTAAAAAATTGAGATACAATAAATGATAATTAGATTGTAAAAATAAATAATTTAAATACCAATCACGACACAATATAAATATATATTTTGAAAATCAATATAAATACATTTAAGCATACAATAAGTTACAATTTTTTATGAGCTCGTATGCTTAGAAGCTTAGAAATAAAATAAATTTCAATAAAATAGAAAATTTAAATTAAATAAAAATTATTTCTTCTTTTTTTACCATATTGACAAGGTTGATAATTTTATAGAAAGTTTAACACAACAAAGCATGCAATTTGGGAGTCACAAAGAAGATCAAGATGTTGCACATAAAATTATTCTTGATATAGATGAAGAGGCCAAATCTGTTGCCTTCTCCACTTTTAAATAGATTGGATATAATATCCCACAATTTTTCTCGATCATTTTTACTGAATAAAAGTCCGGATGTGTTTTTTTTTTAATTAGATCAATATGATAATAAAGAATAAAAGAATTGCAAATTGAGATATATTTTGTTAAATAAAATATGATAGTTTGGCAATGATGCGTTAACAAATCGTTATACAATAAGGAAAAGTATTGAATAATCAATTATACACTTCAAGCTTTGACGGAACCGCTGATGCTAAAGGTCCTACTTAAGAGAAAAATCTGTGTTTGATTTATGTTTTTAGTTAATTATTCAGAATTCTGTAAAGAACTCAAAAAATTATCTATTGAGCATGTGTATATATTATGTATGTATATACATATACACATTAAAGTAGTCAGTATCATACCGATAGATATATTGTTTTTCTTTTAGTATTGATACTTATCGGTATCGGTGTGTTTTGACATATCGTCTCAGATTTATCGATATTTTTTAAATATTTTTTCATATATATTTATAAAGCTCATTTCCAATTTTTTTAATAAAATATATATTATATATATGTACAAATATATCTCAATTACATATATATTTATATGCAAATATAAAATTTTAAAATTTTAAATATTTAATATCTAAAATTTTTAATCATAAAATAAATATAAATATTTTAAAAATATATAATAAATTATTTGTAATTAGATTCAATAGCCTAATTAAATAAATATATATTTTTTTGAATAAAATTATGAAAAAAAATATTATGACTAAAAAGTATTAAGAATTGGTTAAAAAAATAAAGTAATTTTTTTATTAAAAAAATCAAAATCTTGTACCAACTGGTACGGATCGGTACGTACCGATAAAGGTTGATACGGACCGTATAGGTCGATAAGGATCGGTATGAATCGATATCAAAACCAAAATAGTACGATGTTGTTTTCATTTCATTTTTTTAAAATTGATATTTACTGATCGATATGATCGATACCAGTATGATATCGATTACCATGATACATATATAATTATATATTTTAACATGTAATAATAAACAAATATAAAAATTAAATTTAAAGGATTTACCACCCGCGGCAAAGCGCGGACGTTCACTAATTTTGCAATTAAAACTTAATCTTTAATTTTCATTTAAATTTAAATTTTTTCTTTTTATTATTAGTAGCATATATGTTTAAACCAAGTTACTTTTATTCTATTCATATTTTTTCATTCTTAATTTAAAATATTTAGTGCCTAAGATATTTTTATGAAAACAAAGTCAATAGTGTTAAGAATTTGAAGAATATAAATTTATTTTTTTCTGTTAAAAATGCTATTACATATTTGTATTGGATTACAAAAAACATTGTAATGACATTATTAATTGTGCATTGTTGAATGACCAAAAGTTTATTACATTTAGTTATTTAGTTATGTGATCAATTGTTATATTCTTTGAAAACATAATATTATAGTTTATTTCATGTCATTTGTTTATATTTTTGAAGTAAAAACTTGTCTTTACTTTCATGAATTTGTCTATTTAAATAACTGATTATTTATACTCTCATGGTTGTTTTAGATTTATCCATGGGTCGAGTAGGTCGGGTTGTGGCCCAATTTTTTTTTTTTTATTTAGGTCTTGCCCAAAAGCTCATATTACTGTTTAAAAAATTATTTTTATATTAATTTTTATATAATTTTTTAATTAAATTTAAATAAAATTTTATTTTTTCATTAACGAATAGTAATTTGGGCCGAATTGAAAAAATCACAATCCAGATTCGACCCAATACGAATCGGGTCTGTACCCACCCAATCTTTGGACAAGTCTTGGTTGTTTTTATATACATACATAAAGATACATATTTATTTATATAAATTTTGAAAAAATTTCACCTGAAAAAATTATTTTTCTCATTAACAGTATTAATAAGAGTTTAATACTAATAAGAATCTATATTATTAAAGTTTTTAACGAATTTGCAAATAAAATTAAAATAAGAAAGTAAGTGACATATACAATAAATTTCTAAAACTTAAAATTATAAATAATTTAAACAGATTACTTATTACAGAATACAAAATAATTCACTAACTGTAAAATTTATCCTCCAAATAAAAGTGCCTATGGGCTGGACTAGGTTTAGTGATAGCAGCCAGTCGGATATCTATATTTTTTGTACTATCCGAATCCGCAAAAATGTTTTAAAATTTGAATCCGTAAATTATCCACATATTACTATCCGAATCCGAATTAAATAACATTATCCATTAGATATCCGAATCCGCTAAAAATCCGAATTCAATAAATCAATTTTTTTTTTAAAATAAAAATATAAAATCAAACAAAATTTATGTGTTTTACAAATAAGCGGATTCGGATTCGGATATCCTAATCCGCTATCCGAATCCGCAAAAGTAAAACGGATTCGGATAATGAATATCCGAGGTTTCATATCCACATCCGCTCCGAATCCGCTGCGGATAATAATTATAATATCCGAATCCAACTTTTATCCGAATCTGCAAATCCGAATCCGTAAAAAACGGATCGGATATCCGCAGATATCCAAATTCGTATTTTAAATTGTCATCCCTAGGTTAGGTTGGCCTTTGAAAACCCTTGCAAAAGAACAAGCTCGACTCAACCTTGCCTGTCGAGCTCAATAGACATTAAATTTTTTAAAACTTATATTAAAATATTAATATTTTAAAATTAAATTTAAATAAAAAATATTTTATTCATTAAATAATATCTCACGACAGATTCGGGCTTCAAAAGGTTATTTTAATGTTGTTGGGAGAATTTCTTATATTCTAAAAATTAATATTTAATTAGTTAATGTATTATATATATACTTATCCAAAAAAAAATGTCTATATCTACATTATATAAAAAAAAAAAATTAACACAAGTCATTATGTGATATTAAAACATTTTATGAAGACTGATGTTTATAAAATCTTAAGTTTGAATCATGATATAATAATGGTTTTCTCATAATTGTATAACTTAAGATCATGATCTTCATCTATAACATCTATAATTTACTATAAAAACTATCCCTAAAATGTATGGGAGAAGAGAATTGAGAATTTTTTTAGCTTAGGGTTAGTTGACAACTAAACATAGGTATTAAGGGAGTTGGGGGGTTAGTTTGAGTATTTTCATTTTTTTTGATTAGGAAGGAAAGAAAAAAAAGAAAGGAAAAAAAAATGGAGAGAAAATTGTGTATTCGTGTTGTTTTTATGTTCGTGTTATTTTTTATGTGTTCAAAATATTATAAATTTATACAATTTTTACACGTTAATAATTTGTTTTATGTAGATTTTGATATGTTCGCGTATTCGTGTCGTGTTCGTGTTCATGTTATTTTTTCTTGTGTTCAAAATATTATAAATTTATATAATTTTTACATATTAAGAATTAATTTTATGTAGATTTTGACACGTTCGGATATTCATTCGTGTTCATAATATTTTTCGTGTTCTTTTTTTTTTTTTTTGGTTCAAAGTATTCTAAATTTATATAAATTTTTACATGTTAATAATTCATTTTAAATAGATTTTGATACATTCGTGTTTTTGTGTTGTGTTCATGTTATTTTCGTGTCGTGCCGTATTTTAATTATTTTTTTTTATGTGTTCGTGTCGTGTTTCAAATCATCCAAATATTTTGCATAATTTGTTATGGTGATCCAATTTAGAAAAAAATTTGTATGTTCGTGTCGTGTCTCAATTCATCCCATATTTTGTATAATTTGTTATAATGATTCAATTTAGAGAAAAATTGTATGTCTATAATATGTTCATGTTATTTTATCGTGTGTTCAAAATATTATAAATTTATATAAATTTTTACACATTAATAATTCGTTTTATGTAGAATTTGACACGTTCGTGTATTTGTGTCGTGTTTTAATTATTTTTTTCATGTTGTGTTCGAGTCGTGTAATCATGTTGTGTCTGAAATTGCCAAGTCTAATTGACACTATTCAAATAACTCACAAATTTATATCACGCATCATCATGTCTGTGTTATTTTTCCTGTTATAATCGTATTCAAGGTATTATATATTTATATAAATTTTGACACGTTAATAATTCGTTTTATGTAGATTTTGACATATTCGTGTATTTGTGTCATGTTCATGTTATTTTTGTGTCATGTCGTGTTTTAATTATTTTTCCCATGTTATGTTCGTATCGTATAATTATGTTATCTCTGAAATTGCCGGATGTAATTGACCATATTCAAATAACTCTTAATTTTATACCAAGTGTCGTATAAGAATAAGAATTATTATTTTTCTAAATTATTATCTTTACCACTCTTGCTTTTTTATCTTTCAAATTTATTACAAAATATTAATTCAAATCCGATAAAATTTCATTACGAAACGCGGACATTATCTAATCTAGTCTAATACTTTAAAAACTATCCCCCAAAGCAATAGAATTGCTTAATTTGAAATTCAGAAGGGTTGGTTAGGAGACAACTAAGCAAATGAATAAACTATAATTTAAAGGGTAATTATTGTATTAAAATCTTTAAATAATTAAGTAATTTTAAGTTTGTTTTGAGATTAAGCATTGACTTCTTTTAAAAATTATTTTATTAATTATTTTTGTTTTAAGTTTAAATGATGTATTTAAAAGGATTGGTCTACACGTTAACTTGCGAGTCGATTTAGGATTCGTGACTCGACCCGCTCGAAAAAAGTTAAAAAATAAATTTGTTTTATTAATTATTTTAATTTTAAATGATCCGTATCCGACCCGCTTGGAAAAAAAACGAACTTGTTGCTAACTTATATAAGAAAATCGATCCTACGATAGAATAAAATACAAGCCACAATTTTATTTTCTTATTTATTATTTTTTACCTCCTATAAATAAAAATATATAATATACAATAAAATATAAACATTTTTAAAAAATACATATAAAAAAATTTAAAAATATATTTATATTACGTAATTTATAAATAAACAATGTTCATAATTAACAAAATATAATTATATTATTATTATTATTATAATTTAAAATTATAAAATTTAAAAACGGGGACTTTATTCTAGTAAAACATAAAACATAAAAACCATCTCATAAGAACAAAACATGGTGAATGTTACACTAATAAATATCACACACTTCTTAAACCATCATTTCATTTGTCACTAATTGACTTATTATTATAGTATATTAGAAATTTCATAATAATTTGATTGGTTATCAAATGATGTCAATCTTTTCTGATATTTATTAATTTTTATTATATACTATTTATATATATTTACAAAAAATGTTAAATTAAATTAATATATTTTTTTTAATTTTTCTTTTGTAAACAAATGCTGTATATCCATATTTGAATAATAAGAGCACTTAAGCAGGGTTAATTTTCCAACCGCACACCGCTTGACTGGGTGCCAGACCTTGTGGGAATAGTGGTAGGTCATCATATGTGCTCTTATTTTCAAAGCCAAATTCCACGGCGACCATAGACTTGGGAATACAAATGACAAAGTCCTCCATTTCAATGTTTCAACGAATACAAAGTTGGGAAATTGTTGCACTGAGTTTTTTTTTTTCCACAAATATTGTTGCCTTTCTAGACCGGTATTTATTAGTATACTTTTTGACCAAAGATTTTTCTTTTTAGTTTGGACTGAAATTTCGTCATCGTCTTTATATATAGCATAACTGGAATCATCAAGCATTTATACTCTAGTACGACTAATTCACTCTTTGATAATCTTTGTTTAAGCACAGTTTTAGTCCAGTTCACTGAACAACTGCCTCATCACACAGCCAAACATTGATCTCATTCTCAGTTCTAAACAGAAAAAGAAAAAATGGCATCACTTTCACTCACTCACGGTTCACGCAACCTCCTAACTCCCTCTCTCTTTTCTACAGTACTCCCAACAACAAGGATGTTCAAGAATCCTGCTTTCAACACCCCATTCACGAGTACTCCATCTTTTTCTCAGAAAAACTCGTCATTGCTTTCCTCAACTTACAAAACCCGAATTGCTTGCATGTCAACAACAACCACATCTCAAGTAGGCAAAAGCAAAGATGATCGTCAAAAGCTAAGTGGCCAAAATGAGGAAGCTGTCGAGGTTTCATCCTGGATTGATTACTTACCCAAAGAAATTCAGCCTTTCGCTAAGCTTGCTCGCGTGGAGAAGCCCATTGGTACATGGTTACTGATTTTTCCCTTTGCATGGTAAGAGTTCATTTTTTTCTGGTTTGGCTTTCGTGTGAAAACTTGAAAATATGGCTGCTTCTAGATTACAGTGGCATTCAGGATATTTGTGTGGGATCACGTATTCTTCCATGGCTATTTAATTACTTGATTTAATTTGTAATTGTATAGGTCAGCTACGTTGGCAGCATCGACTGGAAGTCTTCCTGATTTCAAGACTTTAGCTCTATTTGCTTGTGCATCTCCACTTTTGAGGGGCGCTGCTTGTACCATTAATGATTTCCTTGACCGTGATATTGATAAAATGGTAATTTTTCCTTAAAATAAAATGGCCAAGTTTTAATAATTCTAAAAGAAAAAAACAGAAAAACTAATTTGAAAAGTCTATTGATAGTTAAGAGTAGACCTGTCCTAGTTGAGCTGAGTCTGGATAAGAAATTTTTTAATTTGGATCGATTTAGCTCGAATTACTATTTATTAAATAAATATATATATATTTTTTAAATTTAATTATAAAATATATATATTAATATAAAAATAACTTTTTTATTTTAATAATTTATTAACAGTAAAATAAATTTTCAGGTCGGTCCGGACCAAGTCTAAAACGGGCTTGGGTAAGAAAAAAAATTTTCGAACCACGACTTGACCCGACCCATGAACAGGTCTAACTAGTTAGGAGTAATATGCATCAATTATCCATAATTTTACAATATTTCTATTTACAATTTTTAATTTTTTCAATGCACATATTTTTCAATTCATCTATTTCATCAATCATCATTAAAAATTTAACGAAATATGCCACGTCTAATATATATCCATTCAATATAGTTCTTTTGAAGTATATCACTTACAATTATTATATTATAATTAATTAATCAAAATTTAAAATTGTATAAGATCTATCAAAATTTTGTATAAAAATAATGGATCCCATAGCCGATCGGATCGGTTCAATTAAAAATTGTTGGCTTATTCGGTCCAAAATATATTAAAAAATCGGGAATTCAATGAATCGATAAAAAATTGGTTCAATCGGATTAAACCGATAAAAAACTAATTTTTTGTTATTTTATTAAAATAATTTTTATAAGAGATGAGATTTGAATCTTTAACCTCTTAATCATATATTAAGATCATACTATTAAGGAAAATATATGTTTTTATTAACTAATTACTATATTTAATACTTATTTAATATCAAAATCATATATTTAATATTTAATATATTTTTAATTAAATGATCCGATTTAATCGATTAAACCGATAATCCGAAGGTCACATCAATTTAACCTTTGATCCAATTTTTTATTCATTGGATATAATTTGAGAGTTTAGAGTTCAATTCGAAACTTATCTTGAATTTTAATTTTAAGATTTTAAAGGGGGTGATATAAATGAATTTTATGTGAACTTATTAGTTAATTATTTTTAATATATATATATATATATATATATATATATATATATATATATATATATATATATATATAAGGAAGTTTAAATCGAGACCGGAGGTATAAATTTTAGTTAGACCTCAAACCTTTTAAAAAGAGGCAGACCTAAATCTTGTTAGATATAATTAGGTTCTTTAACTTTTATCTCTACGAGAGTTACTGAGTTTCAGGGGTGAAGCCAGAATATTAACGAAGGGGGTCGAAATTAGATTTATTCATAGTTGAGGTGTGGTCCGAAATTTTTTTTTTCAACTTTACCCAAGCCCGACTCGTTGGCCTGTTTCACTGTTTATTTAATACTAAAAAATTATTTTTATATTAATATTTTTATAATTAAATTTAAATAAACAAATATTTTATTTTTATTTAAACAGTGATCTAAGTCAGCCCGGATCATTAAAAATCCTGCCCAGGCTCGGCCCGGCCCAAGAGCAGATACAACGGAAATATACAAATAAAGATTTAAAGTAAAAATAAAAATCGTGTATGAAATAAACCTATCCAAGGATAGGGTTATTCGTCGGCTTGAATCGGGCCAGGCCTTGGACAAGTAAAATTTTTTGCTATGTGAGCCTAACTCGACCCAGTCCATGGAAAACTTTAATATAAAAATATTAAATTTAAATATTATATATGATATTAAATTTGCTAACAATATATAAATTTCTTATAATGAAATAATTTTTAAAAAAATTTAAATATTATAATTCATGTTGCATATGAAAAAAAATTAATAAGAAATAAAGTCTCAGCGTCAAAAAAATTTATTGTCTAATTAAAATATGCATAAAATTATTTCATATTATAAAAAGAAATCATTAGATTACATATATTTAGAAAAAGCAAAATAAGTTAAATACGCAATTCGTATTAGATATTGTAATTGTTTAACTTTTTATTTATTTATTTTTTTCCTTATGAGCATAAAATAAAAAAATATTAAACAAAATAATTAATGTTAATGCATCTATTTAATTGATTGAAAAGGTAAATACTAAATAAAGAGAATTAAGCTAATAATAATGAATGAGGTTTAAATTAAAAATGTTACCAAATTTATTATATCAAATAAATTCTATAAATAGGGAGCAAATTGACGGGGTCAAACAAAAATTAAAGGGGCCAAACATGATTTTATTTTATTTTTAAAATTTTAAGGGGGGTCAAATTGAAAGCCAAACAAAATTTGGAAGATCTAAACATATTTTTTCTCTTATATAAAAAATCTTTAAAAAATTAAGGGGGTCAATGCCCCAACTTGCCTCTCCCTTCGCCCTTGCTGAGTTTGATGTCATGAGTCAAGTGACACCAACTCAGTTTGTAAAAATACAAAAAAATACATAAAATTATAAAATCAAAAAATTAAATAACTAGAGATAATTATGTATTTTAATATGTTATTCACTTTTTAAAAAAATTACATTTTTTTAAATTTTTTTTAAATATATTTTCACTCACATGGTGAGTGTGTGGAATTCTAATATATATATACTAATCTATACTATATATAATGGGAGTGACTGGGTTGGTATTATGGGTCAAATCACATCAACTCAGTTGAAAAAAGTATAATTTAAAAAAAAAATTATATTGATAATAGAATAAGAGATGTTAAAGTCTTTTTAATGTTTTTCAAAACAAATTTTTTATTTAAAAAATTTACAAAAAATGATTCTTTATATTAAAAAAAAACCTAAAAATTGCATATTTCTCTTAAAAAATAATTACTTTGTTATATAAACTATCCACCCACATAGTGGGTGTGCAAATTCTAGTAATAATAAAGCCTCTAACTGAGTTGGTGTGTCACGAGTCAAGTGATTTCAACTCAATTTAAAACATTAGTAAAAAAAATACAAAATATTATAACAAATATGAAATAAGGAATGTTAATGTTTTTATAAAAATAATAATTTTTATTTAAAATTTTATTTTACAGAAACGTCCACTTTTATATAAAAAAAAAAAAAACTAGCTAAAAAACTGTATGCTCCTTTTACAAAAGAATAACTATTTCCTCCATAAAAAAATATATATATTCTATTCAGAACTTATTTCTTTTAAATATATATATATATATATACACAATATATTTACTTAAAAATATAATTATAGAAATTTCAAATATATAAAATATATAATTATAATAGCATTCTAAACGTATTTTCCATGTAGAATTAAAATATTGTACGTAATGATATATCATGAGAATTGAGAAGCCAGGTTGTCGTTTGATAATAATGCACATATTCTTATAAATTGAAATAATAATAATAATAATAAAACAATTATATTTTAGTATTATGAAACCTTTGTTTTTATTGTATGAAAAATTATTTTTCAGCAAATGCATTTTTACTTTTTTTTTTTTTTCAAATAAATACTCAAAAACAATAATCAAACATAATCTCTTTAAAGGCATGGTTCATGATTTTTTTTTTTTTTTAGAAGTATTTAAACTAGTTCATATGCTGAAAATAAATCAATTTAGAGTTTCATTTAGTAGATATTTTTGTTCTTTGCTTTTTTTTATTTGTCTGTGATTCTTTATTTATTTATTTCTTTTCTATTCATTTTTTTTTGCAAAAAAATAATAATAATAATAATAATAAAATGTAAAAAGTAAAAGTATTTCTCAAACAAAGCTCTAAGTAGATTAATGATTATAAAATTTGTTCTTATCATTCTTTTCCCTACAAAATAAAAAGGCCTCAAAGTTTTAATTAAAAGTTAAAACCCACCATGTTTCTTTATCCATGCAACTGCTATATGTGAAGCCATTTTTTTTTTTTTTTTTTGTGTATGCAGGTGGAGCGTACAAAACTGAGACCAATTGCAAGTGGTGCTGTCACACCATTTCAAGGACTTTGTTTTTTTGCATTTCAAATGCTTTTGAGTCATGGAATTCTCCTCCAACTCACCAACTATAGGTCACTTTATCTTCTTCTCCTTGCTTCAATTCTATTCTTTTTTGTTTTTCATAATGATTGAAAACCCTAATTTTTTTTAATTCAAACTTCTATCTAAATCCAAAACTTTAAACTATTGTTTGGCATTAGATGCATCTGTCATAGCATAAGACATCTCAAATCTACATATATAATAATAATTGCATAAAGCATTAGGCAAAAGCGAGACATGTTATTTGGTTTACAACCTTAATTGAGTTGATCTTGAGTGTCTTAATAAAAGCTAAGTTTATCCCAGACAATATAAGAAGCTTTGATTTATTCCTTATAATATACTCAATTTTTTAAATTTTGTTTTAGTATTTCTTGACATTAGATTTGCTATATGGATCTAATATTGGTTTTAGTACTTCTTGATTATTACAGCACCATCTATGAGGCTTCATTCATCTTCCTAATTTCTACCTATCCTCTCATGAAGAGAATGACATATTGGGTAATTTTGATGATTCTTTTTTTTTTTGGTTGTTGGGTATTTATTTATTTACTGTTTCTCCCCATTAATGTTTCACAATCACACCCTTTATATGAATGATGCAGGCCCAAGCCTATTTAGGTTTGACCATCAACTGGGGAGCCTTATTTGGCTGGTATGCAGTTAAAGGAAGCATACAACCATCTATTGTCTTCCCATTATTCATATCTGGTTTTCTCTGGACTATTCTGTACGATACCATATATGCTCATCAGGTAAACACACAATTACTATCTCTCAACACTTTGTTCCTTGCTGTTAAAAGTTTCCCTCTAAAACTTTCAATAACCTATAATTAATCAACTGTCAATATATATATAAATATTGTTGTCTTTGATGTTGATATAACCATGAATTCAGGATAAAGAATATGATATCAAAGTTGGAGTTAAATCCACAGCCTTGAAATTTGGGGATTCATCCAAGGAGTGGATTAGTGGGTTTGCAATTGCATCCATTGCTAGTCTTGCTCTTACTGGATATAATGCTGCAATAGGTATTTACTTACTGCTTTACATTGGAGCTTCCAAATAACACTTTTTGTTTGATTATTGTGACCTTTTCTAATTTTGTTAAATTTCCATAATCTGTTTTTGGAGCAGGGTGGCCATATTATGTGTTTCTAGCAGCTGCATCTGGACAATTAGCTTGGCAGATAGGGACTGCTGATCTGTCATCCCCAGCGGATTGCAATAGAAAGTGGGTATTTACTATTTAGTTTTAGAGAATATTCTGGTTTTGATTGCAATACATGTCTCAAATTTCCCTGTTTTACCCAACTACTTTTGGATGGAATTGTATGTTCATATAATATACTGTTATGGATTAAATTCAAAACACGAAGCTTCTTTTAGTTGCTATGTCGCTTGGATTTTTCATTTTTCATAAAGTATTCATATCCGATTTTTATGTCCGACATATATTCGGATATAAGTATGAGAATATGATACTCCAAATATATGAAATTTTTTTAAAAAAATTGAGTATACTCATATCCAGTACTCTCTTCTGAATCCGGATAACATAGTTTAGTAGTGATAGAAATTTGTTTCGAGTAAAATATCAAATACAGCATGCAGTTTAGAACTCCAAATTGATTTATCCTTTTTTATTGGTTACAGGTTTGTGTCCAACAAATGGTTTGGTATCCTTATTTTCAGTGGGATTTTATTAGGAAAGGTCTTCCCTTAAAGGTATACTTTTTAATTTTTGTGAACATCAGCTATATGTCTTCATATTAGCTACTAAATACTGGAAGTGGCAGCTGCTATATTGTCTATGGTTTCATCTAAGTATGTTGAATCTCACACTTTTCTGAACCAGCTGGCTGGAGAAGGAAAATGTAGAGGACATTTATGCTTTGTAGTTATTTATTCCATATATATATATATATATATATATATATATATATATATATATATATATAAGGAAAGTATGGGGAAAATTTGTAATATCTTTGGAGATGAAAGACAGAGAGTTGTTGTAGTTTTATAATAAAATAAAATTGGGAATCATATAAGTATTGAATATTTCACCATACATTATTTTCTTGTTCCTGATAAGAAAAGTTATCAGCTTATTTATTTATATATATATATATATATATATATATATATTAAAAGTCTAACACTTTACCAACAAATTATATTGTAAGAGTTAGCTTTAAGAAAGGATCTCTAATTATTTTCAAGACTTGAGTTTTAGTACATATTATATTTTTTTATTGAATAATTAAATCTTCATTTGTTGGTTTTGAGTTTTAATAAAATTGATTAGTTAAGTAATAAGCATTCAAAAAGATTAAAAAAAAATCTGAAATTTCTTAGTTAAGTTTGGGAAAAATCTGTAATTTTTAGCTTTTTTGAAACGACGATAGAAATCATGTTTGACAACGTTTTTTTTTTTTTTAAAAAAAAAAAAAAAAAACGAAAATGAAAATAAATATTTTTTCCATTGTTTTTGGAAAACATGTTTACTAATAAATAAATGAATAGTATCTATGTATTAATATAACATTATATATTTTTATAAAAAATTATAAGTGGAATTAATTAATATATAAATAAAATAATATTAAGTTTAATATAAAATAATAAATTAAAAAATTTAATCAAAAACTACATGGTTCAAAATTTACATATAATTTTATTTGAATATAAAAAACTTTGAAAAAGCATTAAAATTAAATATAAATTACGTGAAAATATCATATTATAGTATTATTTAATTTAAAATTGAGTAATATTATTTAATATTAGATATAATTTAAATAATACCATTTAATACAATTTTAATATGTTATTAATTAATAATATTATTATGTACTAATATTTAATATAAGTAAATTATTAGATTAAGTAATATTACTTTACTTAATATTAAATTTTATTCAATATAACTTTGAAATATATCCCTAGTATTAATTAAATAATTTAATATTAATAATTAAATTAATTTTGATACTAAATAATATTATTTTATTATATTTTCATAATTCTATAATTTGTTAAACTTATATAGTTTATTAAATATTAATTGGTTGAATATTTATTATTTAATAATTTAATATTATTAAAACTTAAATGAAATAATATTATTGAATATAATCTATAGTTATATTATTAATTCAAATAATTATTGAATATATAATTTAGAATTATATTAATTCATATTATTAAGTTGTAAATTTTAATATTAAATAGTTATATTCAATATTATTGCATATTTTATTTAATTATGACTTTTTAATTCCCAATTTATTATTTAACATTATATTTAATTATAATATTATTTAAATGATGTTAAATTTTAATATGATTAGATAATAATATTTAATATTACTTTTAAATAGTATAATATAATATTATTTAATATTATATAAATAATATATATTTATATAATAAATAAAATAATTTGAAAATTTTATTTTGTATATTAAATTATTATATTTAAAATAATTTAAGTATTTGTTTTCAATACGTAACTTACCAAACATGTTTTTTGTTTCAAAATTTAAAAAAAAAAAATAAGAAACTATCCTAAACGACCTCTTAAATGTTACACTAGATCCTAAACGACCTCTTAAATGTTACACTAGAAGTGTTTATGGGTTGGGCTGAGTCAAGTTATGATCCGAATTTTTTTTGAAATCTTTTATTCAAGTCCGACACGAGCCGGTCCGAAGTCTCGTTTCACTGTTTAAAAATTTAAAAAATTAATTTTATATTAATATATATATTATAATTAAAAAATAATTTTTATTTATAAACAGTAATTCAAGCCGGACTGAATCAGTCCAAATTATAAAAATCTATATTCAAGTTCGATCCAATACAAACCGAACTTATCAGGTCGTATAAATAATCTGACTTTTAAACATGTCTATACTGCAATACTATTTTTTACATCTTGTTAACAGGATAACCAGTTTAACTCTATTATAGAAAATAAGAATTCATAATAATAAGGAAGGTATTGAATGCAGGTTTTTTTTTTTTTTTTTTAATACTGCTGTTTTTATTTTTATTTATCGAAATACTGTTGGTTTCAAATTATTTTCCAAAATTCGTTCTTTTTTTAACCAGTTGGAAAATCGCCATGGCCCATGACAATTTCCCAACAGTAAATTTTATTTTTTTAAAAGAACAAAGTTGAGAAATCGCCATGGTCCTGGCGATTTTCCAATTTAATTTTAAAAAAAAAATTGACTCTTTTAATATATATATATATATATATTATTCTTTTAAAATATGAATCGGGCCCATGTATGGTATCAACACCAAATTTGCTTGCCCAAGTCCGGCTCAACCCGAAATATGGGCCTCAAATTTTGTCCAAGCCCATTTAGGCCAACCCATATTATTTTTTTCTTTTTTTTTTAAATAATATATATATTTATTATTTAATCTTTAATAATTTTATATTTTTTTTCTTTTATTAAGTTGTTAAACATGTACAACTTAACATATTTTTTAATGTTTACACTATAATATTATATATATTTAATTTTTATATGACATAAATTACATAATATATTATTTAATTAGAAAATGGGCCGGGCCGAACTCGGGCTTTGAATGTTGGAGCCAAGACCTGACCCATATTTTAAACGGGCTTGGACAGGTAGCCCGGCCCTTACCACCATGTAAATCTGTCCAAGGACCGGGCTACCCGTTCAAGCCCGAAGGCCCGCCGATATTTGGGAGGGCTTGGACAAAAATATTAGGCCCGAAAAATGGGCTTGGGCAAAAAAATTAGACCCGTTTAAAATATGGGCCGAGCCTTGACTCCAACATTCAAGGTCCAAAGCCTGCCCTGCCCGTTTTCTAATTAAATAATATATTATTTATATATATTATGTAATTTATGTCATATAAAATTAAATATATATAATATTATAGTGTAAACATTAAAAAATATGTTAAATTGTACATGTTTAACAACTTAATAAAAGAAAAAAATTAAATTATTAAATATTAAATATTAAATAATATATATATTATTTAAAAAAAATAGAAAAAAATAACATGGGAGGGCCTAAACGGGCTTGGATGAAATTTGAGGCCCATATTTCGGGCTGGGTCGGACTTGGCCAAGCAAATGTGGTGTTGATATCATACATGGGTCCGATCCATATATTTAAAAGAATAAAATATATATATATTAAAAGAAAAAGAAACAAACTAAAAAAAAGAAAAAAGAAATAAGAACTTTGGGAAATCGCCACCATTGTTTTAAAATTAAATTGGAAAATCGTTATGGTCCATGACGATTTTTCAACTTTGTTTTTAAAAGAAGATAAAATTTACCGTTAAAAAATCGCCATGGGCCATGGCGATTTTTCAACTGGTTAAAAAAAGAGCAAATTTTGGGAAATAATTTAAAATCAATGGTATTTTGATAAATAAAAATAAATTCAACTATATTTGGATAAAAAAAACCATTGAATGCACCCAAAAAAGGAAAGAATAAAATTGAAGGGATGGGCTCAAAATTTCAAATACACACAAACAAAAAAAAAAAGAAAAGGGGGGGGGGGGGGGGGAAGGAAGCAATTGGCCTAAAGTTGTTTGATGATTTGATCCAATTTGAAACATCAGTCCCTCTCTAGTTTGTTCCAATGAAATACTCGAGAATAAAAGGCTATAATAAAGGCCCACAATTAACCTCTATTTTATATCTATGCTATCTATAATATTATTAAAACTCTTAATTGAGTTAATATTATGAGTTAAAATGGTATTAATCAGTTAAATAATTTATTAAAAAACTAAATAATTCATAAGTTAAATACTAATGTAATAAAGGTATTATGTCTTTCAATTTTTTTAAAAAAATTACCGACTTCTTAAAAAATTATCCACTCTTTAAAAAAAAATACTACGAATATATACTTGTTTTTCTTTCAAAATATAATTTTTTTTCACATAAATTTTCTTCTTCCATCCACATAGTGGATGCACATATATTAGTATTTTTAATTTTTAATTCAATTGATATCACGAATTAATCAACACCAATTCAATAAGTGAGTTGGTAAAAAGATAAATTATCAAATTATAATGTAATTTACTGTCTTTCAAGAGAGAAAATCCAATTTTATGATCCACCTTTTTTTTTTAATTATAAAAAATTGTACGTGTTTTGGTATAAAAAGTTTTCACATTTTTTTCTCTTTTACAATTTAAGATAACTATAAAGTTTCCTTTTTTTTTCTTTTAATTTTTATTTAAATAATCAAATTTTAATTTCACCTACATAGTGGATGTGTATAGAGCTAATATGAGTCAAAGTGATATCATTTCAATTGAAAAAAATATAAAAAAATATAAATAAATTCATAATATCAAATAATAAAATAAAATTTTTTACCTCTTTCAATTACTATATAATATTTTTTAAAAGTATTACTTATTTTTTTAAGAAACTATCCATACATATTTTTTTTTTCTTTCAAAACACTCTTTTTTTTCCACATACTTCCACCAATTTTGCACTTTTAGTTGGACTAATTGAAAAACCCAAGTATTGCAAAAGCACTCCAACTAGAGGCCATTCGAAGCCCAGGCCAGGACTAATTGAAAAGCCCAAAGATTGCAAAATTCATTTTAAGAATTTTTTTTTCCTTTCTAAAATTACTATATCTAATTATTTTTGCTTTAAAATCCAAAATTTTAAATGATATTAATACACTTACATATCATTAAATAAACACTAAATAAAATATTTTTAAAAAATTATGACCCCGACATAGCCGGGCCAATTTCTAGTATATATATATATATATATATATAAACAAAACTCAATCTTGGAAAATAGAAATGCACCCAATCATGAAGATGCAGAGAGGAGTCCCAAATTCAACCCCTGGCTGGCTTTCTAGCAGCCTGAGTGGGTGTTGAAGTTGATGACTGCTAACTAAAATCCAAGTGCCGAACAACCAATCTGCCCACGCCCACATTGACTTAGAGGACCTAAAGAGCCAAAGGCCCATCTGTAGTGTAAGTGATGTTGGTTGGATGTTGCACTCTCCAAGTCCTTGTTTCTTTTCTCTGCTAATTTATATATATATATATATATATATATATATATATATATATATTGGATAGTTATAACACTTAGTTCGTGGTTGCATTTTTAAGATCAAGTCTGATGTTACGTGTCTGGATAAGATGTCGAACTGAGGGGTTCCCATTTTTCTCGTCTAATTTCGAAGTGGAAACATATTGATTGCACTCGAGAAAAGAAGGGAGCTCTATAAATTTATTGGAATTTTGTTAGATGCATGACAGATTTGTTCATGTTTTGGGTCGGGTTAGGTTCGAGTCGAGTTCATATAGAATATTAATGGGTTTTGTGACAGCCCAGGTCCTACTCGATTTAAAATATAGGTAAAACTTTATGTTAAGATCAGGTCCGATTGCAAAAACACTATTCAATTCCGCACATGCCTACCTAAGTTTTTACTCAAAATGATCAATTCTTTTTTAAAAAAAAAAAATCGATCTTTCTTAAAAAAGATTCGATACCTCTTAAAAAAAGGACCGGTTCTTTGAATATTTATATATTAATAGTAAAATGGTTCGGGACAAGCTTGGGCAAAAATTCTATGCCCAAGACATAACCCATTTTTAAAACGGGTTTCATTTTTTGTCCAAACCTATTTTTTGGGTCTAATATTTTGTCTAAAACCTCCCAAATATTGGGCGAGCCTTCGACTTTGAACGAATAACCCGATTAGGGTAGAAGTCAAAAATATTGTTAAAGGGACTGAATATATATATATATAGATTTTTAAAGTAAAAATAAAAGCTTTGCAAGAAATAAATATGTTCAAAGGTTGGGTTACTCGTCGGCTCGTTAGGACCTAATTTTGAGCAAGCAAATTTTTTTGCTATGCAGGCCTAACCCGACTCAATTCATAAATAGTTCTAGCATGAAAACATTAAATTTAAATATTATAAATGATATTAAAATTACAAACAATATATAAATTCCTTATAATGAACAAAAAATGTTCAGTTTTCAAATATTATAATTCACTTTGCGTATATAAAAAATTAATAAGAATTAAAATATTGATGTCAAAAAAAATTCTATAGTTTAATTAAAATAATTAAAGGAACATAAAATATTTCATATTACAAAAGAAACATATAAGATTATATAGAGTGAGAAAAGGTAAAATAAGTTAAATATACAATTTGTATTAGATATTATAATAATTTAACTATCTTTATTTGTTTTTCCTTTATGAGTATAAAATTAAAATTATTAACACATTAATTAATGTAAATGTATCTAATTGATTGATTGAAAAAGAAAATAGAGAGAATCAAGCTAATAATAATGAATGAGGTCTAAACTAAAAGTGTTACCTAATTTATCATATCAAATTACAAATTTACAAAAGGAGACAAATTAAAAATATTGGAGGGACCACATAATTTTACCTCATTTTTAAATGTTGATACAAGGATATTCTTAAGATTTTTAAAGATTTTAAGGGGCAAGGCCCTTACCTGTTCCCTCTAAATTCGCATTGAATTTGATCCATAGACAGATCTAATGTGCATGCGTATATTATATTGTTATTTATTTAGTAATAACAATATGAGATTAAAGTAATCCAGATATTAGTTGGGGTTATGTCAAATATTATCAAATTCTAATGGAATGGCCATTAGTGCACTATCATAATAAGGCTGAGAAGAAGAATGTAAAGCGTTGGATCTTTTGCGGGATGCAAAGGAGTTCATAACAGACCAGCATCTCTTAATTCTAAATAAGAAAAAAAAAAAAAATTACTTGACAAAACACAACGTCTACCTACTTAACAACCAAACTATGTTGCAAGATTGCTTACAATACATAATTATGAATTTAATCTCCTTTTTCAATTAAAGAGAAAAACTAACCTTTTTTTTCTTCTTATTCAAAAGGGAAAACGGACTTTTTTGCCAATTCATAAGATAAACTCAACCAAAACCTCAATCTCTCACCCAGCTACCTCCTGCATGCTATTTAGACCAAAAGGAAATTTGTGCATAAGTTTGCAAATTTTCAATTTCAATACAAATCATCTAGAGACATGTCCGTCCACCGAAGTTATTACTGCAAACTAGTACTCTATACTTTTTCCATGTCACATCAGAAGAGATATGGAAATTGTACAGGCAACATCAGAAGAGATATGGAAATTATACAGTGTTATTTAACGTTACAAATTAAAATAAAATGTTATGGGAGATAGCGGAGAGAATGTGGAGCAGACACTAAGAAAAAATACGATGACGGATGGTGATGATGAAGGCAAAAGATATTTGAGAATGGTAAAAAGTATGACGGCTGGAATAATTTCGAAGAGAGTGAGTTGTAGAGAATTATAAAGAGATGCTTGAGAGTCAAAATTCATCATATTGTCAAAAGATCCAAAATGAAGTCTTCCGATCATTATTTATAGTCTCACCAAGGTAATCACTTAAAACAAACAAAGAAGCTATAGTTCCCTCAGTCCTTGAGAATTACGAGAATCTAATCATCAAATCAGGTGAGAATGATCGTTTTTGAGAATGTGCAAATGAGTAGTATGGCCAACATCCATCTGTATCAGTTGGACATAACTTCAAATATATTGATTCTAAAGCCCATGAGAGAGAATGTATTCCTAAAAATTCTGTCTTGATGTTCATATTTGAGCAGGGATAATTTTCCGCTTTTAAGTACTAAACTTGCTAATTAAAAGCCAGTTCAAGGTTAGGATGAGTGGGTAAATAAAGTTTTGACAAAACTTGCTAATATGAATGCTCTTTCCAACGCGAGAGTACTTAATATTGTTTGGATTAGTTCGAGACTCCTCCATATAAGAAAGAGAAAAGGTTGGATATATGGCGTGTTATTCTGGCGAGGTGGAGCACTTTCTCTCATACAATGATTACAACTTGGGATGAATTCACATTTACTCTAGAGGATGTGTGTATCCTACTTGAGCTTCCCTATTACAAAAGGCATGGCATTTCTTCCATTAAGATTACTGAAGAGGAGAAATGTATCTACAAGTTCTTTTGCAGCCTCCTCATGAGTAAAGGTAACAATTCAATGGTTGCATGATTTTTCAATTGGATAAGTCTTTTCTTCCTAAGTACAACCCTAAGGAAGGTGAAACTTTAGATTATGAGATTTCTCCAGCTCTAATTCCTATAGTCATTAGGATTGCTAAAGGAGTGGACGTTTCCCTTGCTCCATACTACCTAGGGTTCTTGTATAAACGATTGGACCTGTACCAATCTAAAACTAAAGATTCAGCTGGTCGGTATAAAATTCGGACTTATGTAGATGCTACTTTTGTTTAGATGTGTCTGTGGTAAAGATTCAGTTCTTGTGCTCTTGAGCCTAATGTATACTATTCGTCTAGGTTATCTAGGACTTGTAATTCAGCAGTTGTTCACAAGAATGGCTATAGAGCCTAAGGGTGACTTGCTCGAACATCAAAGAGAAGTGTTCTTAAGGTGATGGATGTGGCAAATGAATTTAATTCTAGGCCATATGTTGACTCGCTCAATGGATATGGAATTTCTACTCTTTATTATACTTATGTGAATGGACATTCACAATGATATACTTATGTGAATGGACATTCACATCATACATTCTTCACACACACTTTTTACTTTTGGTAAGGATGCACGACCAAGGGAAATAATCTACTCTCATTAGGGAGATTGAATCTCAACCTTAAATGAAGTAAATTAATTCAACCATTTTGAATAAGCATTAGAGCTACAGTAAAGGGGAACTATCTACTCTTATTAGAGAGATTGGATCAACCATAAATGAAGTAAATTATTCAACCTTTTTAAATAAGCATTAGAGCTACGATCAATGAGAACTATTTACTTTCATAAGGAAGATTGGATCTCGACCTTAAATGAAGTAAATTATTCATCCCTTTTGAATAAGCAATAGAGCTACGACCAAGGGGAACTGTATACTCTTATTAGGGAGATTGAGTCTCAACCTTAAATAAAGTAAATTATTCAACTTTTTTTAATAAGCCACTTATGGCCAAGTTATGAGTGATTATGTTATCACATTACAACCAAGGTTTAAACACGAAGCTGTGACTGATTTGTAATCAGTGACATAGCCAATGTAAGTGGTAAATTTGTGGCTATGACAAGAACAATAAAGTACATCCAAAATTTAACCAATAAAGCTACGAATGGATATGAATAGCAACTTATGTCCAAAGTATGAGTGATAGGGCTACGGCCAAAGTACGAGTGATAAGGCTACGGTCAAAGTACAATTATCACATAACAACCAAGATTTAAACATGAAGCTGCGATTGAAATGTAATTCTCTTTTTCTGAAATGTCATAACTCACTACCATTGAACATAATAGCCAATGATAATGGAAGATACGTACTAAACATGTAATTAACTTTTACTTATAAAGAAAAAGTACAAAAAATTTAAACAGATAAAGTCCAAACTTCATGTATGAAATTTCTTGATAGACCTAAAGTTGAAAGGTTTTTTTACCGGAATATTGATAATTTTTTTTATTTACCCAAATACCGTTATTTTCAAATTATTGCTCAAAATCCGTCAATTTTATAACATTTTGGGAAATCGTCATGACTCATGGCTATTTCCCTTGGTATATTTAATTTTTTTTTTTTTTTTATAAAAACACCAAGAGAAATCGCCATGAGCCATGGTGATTTCCCTTGGTCATAATTTGTTTTTGGTATTTTAGGTTGGGAAATCGCCACCCACAGTGGCGATTTCCCAACCTTTATTATTATTTTTTGAATTTTATTAAATAATATATTTTAAATAAAAATTATATAATTTTTAAAAATAAAAATAAAAATTTAAATAACAAAATTCAAAAAATAACAATTTACAAAAATTTCAAAAAATATATTCGTAATTAGACCTACTCATGGCCGGGCCGCGACCCGAAATTTTTTCAACTTCCTTGTCCAGGCCCGGCCCGCGGGCCCTAATTTAATTATTTTAATATATAAATAGTGATCCGCACTGCGTCGGGCTGGGCGGGCTGTCCGGCTCAAGTGCAGGTCTATCCGTAATGTCAACCGAATTCTTTCAACTTGTATTCATAATAAATGGACCTCCGGGAGAAAGGCCAACCAAAGCGTCGTATTGGTTGGTGCTTGGACAAGTGTTTTTGTAATTTTATTAAATAATAAAATTTAAATAAAAATTATATAATTTTTAATTTAAAAAAAAATAAAAAATAAAAAATTTAAATAACAATTTACAAAAAATTCAAAAATTATATTCGTAATTAGACCTGCTCATGGCCCTGGCCGCCACTCGAAATTTTTTCAACTTCCTTGCCCAGGCCTAACCCGAATTATTATTTATTAAATAAAAAATATTTTTTTATTTAAATTTAATTATAAAATATATAAAAATATTTTTTTAATAGTGAAACAGGCTTTCGGGTCGACCTGACTCGAAATGGGCTTAGGCAAGAGAAAAAATTTCGGGTCGCAGACCGGCCCTAGACCTGCTCATGGGCCGGGCTGGGCCGCGGCCAGGTTTTTTTTCAATTTCTAGGGTTGGGCCGGACCGGCCCGGTAGGCCCGAATTTACTGTTCATCGGATTAATTTTTTTTTATAGTTTTATAATTAAATAAAATAATATTATTATAATAAAAAAAACACTGTTCCGATGCCCGAAACAAAAAAAGTCTTGCCCAGGCCCGGCCCAATACGAGTAGGGCCGGGCCTGCCTGGCCGGGCGGGCTGCCCGGCCCATGAGCATGTCTAATTACGAATATAATTTTTTAAATTTTGGTAAATTGTTATTTTTTTAATTTTGTTTTTAAAATTTTTATTTTTTAAAATTTAAAATTATAAAATTTTTATTTAAATTTTATTATTTTATAAAATTAAAAAAAAAAAAAGATAAAGGTTGGGAAATCGCCACTGTGGCTTGGAAAAGCAAATGTGGTGTTGATACCAAACATGGGCTCGGCCCGGCCCATGGACACCTCTACCACCATGGGATAAAAATTATATATAAAAATGATTAAATCTTTATTTTTTAAAATTTTAAATTATAAAATTTTTATTTAGAATTTATTATTTAATAATTAAAAGTAAAAAAGAAAGGTGAATTCTTCACCTTGGGAACTCGTCACCCACGGTAGCGATTTCCCAATGTAAAAAATTAAAAAAATTTAGTTGGGAAATCACCATAGCCCATGGCGATTTCCACACTTAGTTTTAAAAAAAAAAATTACCGTTGGGAAATCGCCATGGGCCATGGTGATTTCTCAACTGGTTAAAAAAAACGGATTTTGAAAAATAATTTGAAAACAACGGTATTTCGGTAAATAAAAAAAATAACCTATATTAAGATAAAAAAAAACCAAGTCGATAGGTGCAATATTAATATTGTTATTTCCATCATCACAGGTGTACGAACTGACTCCCATATGTCGTGCTTCCTCTTGCACCTCTTTACTCGCCCCAACATCTCCACGTCTCTTTTTTTTTTTCCTTTCCTAGTGCTTCTTCTTCTAACCTTCTCCATATTTCTTCCCAACATTCTATTCCCATTTTGGAAGTGGAACCCCAATAGGTCTAGTAATGGCAGTTTCTCATTTTTTCGTTGAATCTTCAAAGAAAATAGCCTCTGTATAATCACTTCATTTTGCTTGGGCGCCTTATTAGCATGATGAAAATTTCCTTTCCCTTCTAGTGACCATTGACACATTGGTGGTGTGAAGATGCAATGATGTTGTGGGAATGTAGAAATTTCCTCTCTATGAGGACATGGTATATTACACTGACATCGATGATGTGGAAGCAAGTTGGTCTTGAACAGACCCTAACTTTATGTTCACTGTCACCTGTCCCAGAGTTTGAATCTTCTTGTTATCAAAAGAAGTAATGGGCATAGGGCGTCGCAGGCTCTTTATGTCTATGTTTACTACCTCCAGGGTGAACAAAGGCATAAGATTCATAGATGATCCATCATCAATGAATGTTCTCTTAATAGGATAGCCATTAATGATACTCTCCACATAAAAAAAAAAACTTGTTGTGATAAAGATATGAAGCGCACATGTCTGCCTTCGCGAACACTATTGCATTCTCATATTCACTGGATATCCTCCATGTAGACTTTCCTACTAGGTTACATTCTCCATATTGTTCACCAACTATCTAAACCAGTATCAAAGCTTATTCCTTTCTTGGCTCTTTTGAAAACCCCAGCTGATCAAAGAAATACTTGAAATTTGGTGTTTTCATGAGAGGGCTTACGATAGAGGAAGTGACCATCGCAGTAGCTTGTACATCTTCGGACTGATTATTTGAGTGAGTAGAGTCATCACGCTGGGCATGGCTAATAGTATTAACATGCCCTTTTGCATTCTAGTAAGCTAGAAGTGGATTATTTTGAATTCTATCATTTCTAATGACCATCTCTCTTACTTATACCCTCTGATGAAACATTCTACAGAGGTTCTTACACTCCACGGTTGGATGGCCTACCCTCTAGTGAAAATAACAATACCTTCGGTTAGCTTTCTCTTCCACTATTAGCGATCGTGACATATATGGAAAACTTATATTGTCATCCTTGATCCATTCTTGGAGAAAGGCTTTCGCTCTATCTTTTGGAACTGGGAATGATAGCGGAAGGTCGATCCTATCATCTTGTCTCCTTCTTGGGTTATCTCTCCTATGACGCATGTTAGGTCGCAGTGGACCTATTCTTTCCCCTTCTCCTCATTGGATAACATTCACTATAAAGCTATTTCTCTGTAAGAATCAATTGCTTCCGCTTTGTTTTAGTACAATGTTATTAGTTCTCCTCGCAACTTCAACAAGGGTAGCAAAGGTTGGTAGGGTAGGTTCTTTAAATGCACCTTATACTCATCAAACATCCCCTGTATACATACCTCCACCAGCTCATTCTCATCATGTGAATCCTAGATGTCCAACACCCTTTCCCTAAACCATTGAATATACTCCATAAGATCCTCCCTTTACTTCTGGTGTTCTATCCCTAGATCAATCAAAGTAACCATTTTCTTGGGTGGAAAAAAACTTCTTGCCGAACATCCTACACATCTGCCTCCACAACTCCACAGAACTAGGAGTAAGGTTGACATACCAGGCGTATGCCTTTTTTGTCAGGGAATTAGAAATTTTTTTCAACTTCAAGTCATCATCCAACCCAGCTACTCCGAGTGTTTTCACAAACTTCATCACATTCTCACGTGCACCACCAATCTTTCCATTAAACTACTTGAACTTAGGACTAGTGTAGTCCTTAGTATATGGTTTAACGGCTATACTAGCCGACTATGGAAGCTTAAGATCAAACTCAGAGAAACTAAGACTTTTGTTTTTCTGTTCAAGCAACCTCTGAAGTTCTTCCTTTGTGACAAAGTCTTGAGTATCAGTAGGAGAGATCACCAAAGGGGAAATTCCAGCAACTAGGGTGTTGTTCGTGCCAAGGTTTCCATTATGAGCAGACATAGTGTTGGTAGCACCAAGATTGCTATTAAGACTAGGGCTAGACTCATAAGATGTATTTTCTCTATTGCCATTTGTGAAAAGAGTAACTCTACTAGTGGTGTTCCTATTTCCATTATTCACAAGTTGGACTCAAGAGGTAGTGGCATTAGAGGAGGATGTAAGTTGAGAGATGAGCTCCATTAGACTTGCTCATGGGCTGGGTCAAGTTCAGGCAGGGCCCAGACAAGATACTAATAGCATTTGTGTCCGTCCAGGCCCGGCCCGAAATATGGGCAAGTTTTTGTGACCAGGCCTGACCCCATATTATCAAAAGGGTACCCAAGCCTAGCCCGGCCCATCCAAATTTTTTTCCAATTAAAAAAATAATAAATGTATTTAATATTAACATAAATAATACACTTAATCAGATTTGAAGGGTTTTTTGTTGGAATAGTAACTTTGTTTTGTTATCGACATTTTCTTGCTGATTAATTCATCACAGTAACTCAACTTATAAATGCTTTAGCCTTTGTTTTCGATGGGGTTAACTACGGAGCTTCTGATTTTGCATATTCGGCCTACTCTATGCTTTAGCCCTTTCTTCATTTTAATTTCCTTCAGCATTTTCGTAGGTTTTGGTTGCAGTTATGAGCAAATTTTGCTTGTTCATACTATCCTCAAGCCATGGCTATGTTGGCATCTGGATTTCTTTATCCATGTTTATGAGTTTGTGTGTGTTCGCCGGTCTTTTAAGGTAATAAAACATCTAAGTAAAAAAAACTATGGTTTCATTATCTTTCATATTTTGTTTCTCTATGGAACAGAAATCAACTATGTTGCTTTCTGATAAACCAAAGAAAAAACTCACTTGATTTGGAATTGGAAAATTCTGTATGATTCTAATAGTTAATTTCTCATCTACATGTTCAGGATAGATACTGGAATAGGGAAGGAAATAATACAGCATTCGGGCCGGGCCTAAAATTTTTTGCCCAAGGCCTGAATCGTTTAGAAAATGGGCTCTAAATTTTGTCTAGACCCATCTTTCGGGCCTAATATTTTTGTCCAAGCCCTCCCAAATATCGAGCGGGCTTCGGGTTTGGACAGGTAGCCCGGCCCATGAGCAGGTCTAGTCTCCATCATCTTCTTATTGTTTTCCTCTAATATTTGCATTTTGTCTTGATTAGCCTTCATCATATTCATCAGGTCTTTGATGTAAGATGAAACTGGTGATTTTGATTTTCGGTAAAACTTTTCATGTTTTCAGCGAAATAAAGGTATAAAAATTTTACTCAATGCAATCATTCTTGCCTAGTGGAGTCGCCAAAATGTAGAGGGTTTTTTTATGGGTGAGGAAACATTGCAAACTAGTAAAACGAATGTTGTAGGAGACAACAAAGAGAAAGATTAGAGCAGATCCTGAAGAACAAGTGCGATGGCAAATGGTGGTTATGAAGGTAGAAGGTGACTGAGGATGGTAGGAAGTGTGGTGACTAGAAAAATTATAGGGAAAGAATTGCAGAGAAAATTAGAGAGTCAAAGTTTGCCAATTTGCCAAAAAATCCCAAAAAAGGCTCCTAGACCTTTATTTATAGTCCCACCAAAGGAAGTTATAAAAGAGAGAATGGAATATTAACAGGATATCACACATGAAAGTGTCACCAATTATAGATAATAGAAAGGGCGAAGCCAGAAATATTGACGAGGGGGGCCGAAATTAGATTTACTCATGGGCCGAGGCACGACTTGAAATTTTTTTTCAACTTTACCCAAGCCCGACCCGGGCCGGGCTCGGACCGACTCGCTGGCCCGTTTCACTGTTTATTTAATATTAAAAAATCATTTTTATATTAATATTTATATATTTTTATAATTAAATTTAGATAATTAAATATTTTATTTAAAAAGTGATCTGAGTCGGTTCGGATCACGAAAAACCCTGCCCAAGCCCGGCCCAATAGCAGGTACAGCCAGAATATACATATAAAGATTTAAAGTAAAAATAAAAATCGTGTATGAAATAAATCTGTCCAAGGATAAGGTTATTCATCGGCTCGAATGTGGCCGGGCCTTGGACAAGTAAAATTTTTTTGCTATGTGAGCCTAACTCGACCTAGTCCATGGAAAACTCTAGTATAAAATTATTAAATTTAAATATTATATATGATATTAAATTTTCTTATAATATATAAATTCCTTATAATGAAATAATTTTTAAAAATTTTTAAATATTATAATTCATGTTGCATATGAAAAAAAATGTAAAAAGAAATAAAGTCTCAACGTCAAAAAAAAAATTATTGTCTAATTAAAATATGCATAAAATTATTTCATATTGTAAAAGAAAATCATAAGATTACATATATTTAGAAAAAGCAAAATAAGTTAAATGTGCAATTCGTATTAGATATTGTAATTGTTTAACTTTTTTTATTTATTTTTCCCTTATGAGCATAGAATGAAAAATATTAAATAAAATAATTAATGTTAAATACTAAATAGAAAGAATTAAGCTAATATTAATAAATGAGATTAAATTAAAAATGTTACCAAATTTATTATATCAAATAAATTTTATAAATAAGGGGCAAATTGAAGGGGTCAAACAAAATTTAAAGGGACTAAACATGATTTTATTTTATTTTTAAAATTTTAAGGGGGACAAATTGAAAGCCAAACAAAATTTGAAAAACCTAAACATAATTTTTCCTTTATATAAAAAATTTTAAAAAAATTAAGAGGGCCAAAGTCCCTACCTGTCTTTGCCTGGGGAAGTTTTCAAAGGAAGGGGGTGAAGTGAAAGTAAATGTGTTTAAAAGAAGAGCAAGAAACATGTCATTAGTGCTAATACTGTGTAGTTGGGAAGCCAATTAACGTGCCCTTGCCTGACGGAAACAAAAGCTATAATCTGCCTGTCATCCAGTCGGTGTTTTTACTTACCTTGAAGAGTTTGACACGTTCAACGTTGCCTATGGGTTGGATTTGAGTAAGAGAGAGAGAGAGAGAGTTTAGCCCAATATTGCAATCTACCCTAGTCTAACCTTTAAGTCAAGTCATCTAAAATTCTAAGTTAAGGCAAATTTTATTATTTTTAATCAATTTAGCTGAAAATGTAATTTTAGCACCCCATTATCTATCCTGAAGTCAGTTGGTAACTTGGTATATCTAAGTAGTATTAGTAGTCCAAGTGTTGGTAAAAAGTTTGTAGATGGTTTTGGAATGGCAACAAGCAGGAAGTCAATAACAGAGCAATGGTGGAATTACAGCGAGATAGGTGTCAGGCCCCGGCCCCCAACCCATAAAAAGGAGGTTGTAGACTGTAGAGTGTTGACGGTAGTTGATTCTGAATAAAGTAAAACTGGTGGCATTTGATCAAAACACCTTAGGATTTTGGACCCCTCATGTTTTTTTACTATACAAGCAACTTCCACTACTTCCTCTGCCCATCCTAGCACGCAATGTTGAATATGAAATTTTGCATATTTGCTATAGGAACCGAACAATTGTATGTGGACGTGGGAATGAAATTGTGAAACTGTGGGCGCAATTTCCTCATCTCAGTTGGCTCTATTATGGTCAAGAGAACATATACAATCCGACAAAGTTTCAACAGTACTTTAAGAGCCTTACTTCTCTACTTGTCAGACCTCACACATTTCTCTACATAAAGCCCATAAACTGGCTTAAACAGTTGCAAAAAATAAGGGTGAACTCAGCTCACATACCCTCTGCTGAAATCCTGTAAAGGCTGGCCTCAGAATGGACAGTTAAATGGGTTTAGATAACACAAGTGCCAACCACAATTCTCATAAGCTCAAGGACCTAATTACTCACAAAAGCACAATCTAAAAACCCGAAAAGAGATTTTCTTTTCTTTCTTTTTTGACAATTAGTAATTAGTCACTTCCATGGTGTTCTCAGAGAATAATACTGCATGTCTAGCTACGTCGAATCCCCGTGAAGTAGTTGAAGTCATGGTGCTGGACCCTAAGTTGCTTTAGCCACGAATCTGCCACGCTTAAAAGCGACACTAGCCTTTCTTGGTCCCGTCCAGAATTGCCCGAGACCCACACATTTCCTTGCATCTTGTAAGTGGCCAAGCCAAACGGTGGCAGGGAGATGCCCTCCCCTTCCTTTCGCTTCCTTTCGGCACTCTCAATGACATCTTCGGGGTCCATATCTGCACCGAGAATAAGCATCAGCAAAACAAGCATATATATCTTGGTCTTGAAAGCAAGCAATTCTAGTCATCTTTTTTACACACAAAAAAAAAAAATAGTTTTCTAACATTCTTCTTCATTATTATGATTATTTTAACCAATGACAAAGAAAGGGACTTTCACAAAAGCAGAAAAAAATAGACTGAAAGAACACCTTGGAAAGATGACGATAGAGTGTGGTAAGTAAGGAAGCATGTGGACAAGTCCTTTATGGTCCTTCCCATGGGAATGTGATAAATTGGGTACCTGATATTATCAACATCAAACAATAATCCTTTGTCAATAATCGGAAACTATATAATAATAATCACTAGACTAGATATTCAAAACGATGCTTATGAACTATGTAGAAAAGGTAAAGACAAGAGGGATTCTATCAGAGTTGCTCTAATTTTGCATAAAAAAATTTCTTGATTTTATCTGGTTATAAATTGCTTGTCGTGTGTGCATTTGTTTGTGAAAGAGAGGAAGAAAGAGAGACCAGGCAACTGCCATCCAACTAGCTGGAGAAAGATCTACGCTCCTCAATGACATCAAACCAGGGTATCTTCGAGATAATCCATTAATCTGTAAAAGGAGAGTACAATCAACAGAATCTACAAGCTTTCATACTGTAAAGGGACTTTAAGAAACAAATTTTAGCCTAAAATAAATGGTCACAATCATCCCAAATTTTAAAACCACAAAAGCTAAAGGGGTATCACTTATTCTTCTTTGGTACAACAGTTAAAGTTAAAGGACAATTTCAGACGAAAAGCAAGAACTTATGCTCAGGAAAGTATGAAAAATTGATAAATACGCTTATAGAAAAGGAAAAGATGAATCTTCAAAATTTTAGACTAAATAACAAGAGACAAAGTCTGAGCGAGAGTAAGATCATGGACAAGAAAAAATATGCAGAGAACAAAGAATTTTCATGTTCAAAGGTCAAAAGTTTTATTTTATCTTTATCAGATGCTTATATTCTGGCAAATCCATAGCTGTTTTTTCAAAGTCTAATCAGTTCCATTGTTTTATCAATCTTACGATAGGAAAAGCCAGAAGGCAGATGAAATGCAAATCAAAGTAAAGAGACAAAGCAATCAGTAAAAAAATACAGTAGTATAATATAAGTAAGGCCAAAAACAAAAAGAACAAGGGAGTAAGAAAAAGTACCTTATCCATGAGCGGGACTCTTCCATAAGGAGTTGATCTCTCGAAATACTGAAAGTAAAGGTAACCCAACCTATTATTCACATGCCAAAGGCTGTCTTGCTCGGACCCTCCGTCCTCCGAAGAGCATCCCTCCCATCTCCATAACTTGTCACTCTCGCTCTCATCACTGCATGAATCACTAAACGAATCCCTCTCGCCATCACCTGATTCCGTCTCTTCCCTAATTGCATAATCTCGATCAATTCAAGGTATTAAACAATTCAATTGCATACTTCCATAGGGACGCAACTTAAAAAAAAAAAAAAAAAAAAATCAATGTTTGCCATGAATTTCATGTAATAAACTAAAGAAAGAAAAAAAGATTTACCTTAAGCCGTTGACTGAAGAATTGCTGGTAAAGATTTGAATGGCAGAGAGATAAGGAACATAGTACTGGACTAAGGTTTCGCTGTTGTTCAGAACAATGGGAACTCCAGCCCCATACGCACTCCATTCATCATAACAATTCCAAAGATCAGCCAATGTGAAATATTCAACCTTTTCTCTCTCCCAAGGGTGCCATAAACGATTAAGGCTCCTAATCTCACTCTGCAAAATAAACATAATCACATAGTATGAAACCATAATCAAGATAATGAAATTTTTTTTTTTTTTTGGTTTACATTTAAAAGAAATAAAAGACAAAAAAAAAAAAAAAAAAAACAAAGATTGCTAACCTTGGGAAGGAATTGGGATTTGACTGTTGGTGTTGTGCAATGGAGAAAGCACTCGAGGTTTGATTGCGTTAACCCTGTGTCAAAAATCATGATTCCAACAAGAGAGACAGAGAGAGAAGAGAGGTTGGTTTCTCTCTACTTTAAGTAGAAGAAAACAGAGGAGAAGGGGAGAGACGAACAGAGGAAGAGAGAGATTGTCGAGATTTGGTTAGATAATGCAAATATCTCTCTATTCAACCAAGTCTTTGTTGGTAGTTGACAATGTTGTCTAATTCAACTCGTTTCCGGTCACTGGTTGATTTGATTTACTCTTTCTCAGCAAAGAGTAAGGGATGAAAGTATGAAACAACAAGCTTAAATAAAAGGGAATTCCACTCTTTTTTTTTTTTTTTTTTTTAACTTAAAGAAAACTCAATCCTACTCTGCTTTGATCAACAATGAAGAAACAATTTTGTTCTGTCTTCGCAAAAAGCCACGACCATTCAACGTTTAATTCTTCAAGTTAATCCAAAAGCCTACTACGCAAAACCAGCCGATCAAGTTGAAAACGCCCAAATTTCACGCCAACTTAGAAAGAAAAACAAAGGAAGTCCGACAAAGAAAACGATAGAAAAAAAATATAGTTTTTTTTAATGACAGAAGTCGGAAATTTTTCAAGTTTTTTAGGTTTCAACAGAAACCCATGATTTCTGCGTAAAAAGTTTGATGGTTTTAGGTCTTTTAAGTTGGATCGAGAGGATTTTTCTAACCGAAAATAGAAAAGAAAAAAAAAAAAAAGAATCAACTTTCCCGGGAAAGTAAAGCAGAGCACAAAAAGAAAACAAAGAGTGATGATAAAAACAGAGAAGAATAAGAGAGAAATGTCTAATTTATACAATCGGAACAGAAACTTTTGGTTTCATAAAAGAACTAACAAAGAGGGTCTGTGTGCAAAATTAAGTCTTAATAAATATACACCAAGATAAAAGTTTAAAATTTTAATAAAATATATTAAGTAAATTTTATATGGATTTATATCTATATACTGATTGCATATTTGGTTTAATAATTGATGCATGTTTTCGAATCTTTTTATTTTCAAATTATCAAAAAAATATTTATATATTGAATTATTTTATTAAAAATAAAATTATTTATATTTATTTTTAAATTTAAATTTAAATTTTTTTAACAAAATGATATCATTTGATTCATTAATAGTAATAAAATTATTTATATTTATTTTTAAATTTTTTTAATAAAATGATATCATCTGATTTATTAATAATATATAAATATATAAACTATCAGGACATCAAATTTAAACTCATTTTATATTTTATTAAAATTTGAGATATCACATTGTCATGAAAATAATAATGTTTCGGAAAATAAATTTTATATTCTAAAAATAATAATATTTTTTAAAAAGATAAGAAAATATATATATATACATTTTAAAATGGATATCTTTTTATAATGTATTTTTATAAAAAATATAAAAAATTCTAATATTATCTTTTATTATAATTTTATTTGAATTTTTAAATAATTTTTTCAGCTCAATTCACGTTACTTAATAAGTAACATCAATTCATAATTTTAATATTAATGAAAATTTAATATAAAATACAATAAATGTAATACTTTTTAATGTACGTTTTAAAAAATATTTAAAATAATATAAAACATAAAAAAAAAAAAAAAAATTATTAACTTTTCAGCTCTGGAAAAATACTGTGTGCAAAATTTCTTTTTCTTTTTCTTTTGATCTTTATCTTTTTAAATTTTTTTCTTTTTTGGATTTTAATGAGACTAAATCTATGAATTGACTTGCATGATAACAAGAAACCTTTACAAAATCACCAGGATTGAAATTTTGTGTTAATCTTTGACTAAAGAATTCGAGTTTCCGCATGTAACCAAAATTTGATTTCATTTTTTGATTTTTGTTTACTATTTACATTTTTATTTCGTTTATCATTTACATAAACTTCTTAATCTTTTTAGGAAAAATAATTTCAAAAAAGCTGTCTTCTCATATCTTTTACTAGTAGTAATTGTTTTGTCGGTAAATTAGTTTTTCAATTAATTAACCTAAAAATTCAACGCTTCAAATTTTAAATGCAACAATTAATTAGTTTTTCATTAAAACAGTGTTGATTAATGATTTTGCTAACTTCTTTTGAAGGCTTAGGCTTCCATAAATAACAGCATTGATGTCATCATGTCAGTTCATGCTATGAATCAAATAACAAACTTTCATATATTATATTTTTTTGATGGAATATAAAAATATGTACAATCATGATATATTTAATAATAATAAAAATAAAAATAATATAATGAATATGATAAAATATATTTAAATACAATTAATATAATACATTAATATATCATATTCATATTTAAAATTTTTACATATTTAATAATTTATATTGTACTTATATTTATACAATTAATACGAAAAAAATACAAAATATAATATGTATTCATGAATTGCGAAAATCTATCAAAGAAGTACTAGCTTCACTTGGATATGTGAACTATTTCTAACCAACCCAATTAATTTTTTTTAATTACAATTGTATCATATGTATTTCAAATGTTGTTCCTTGGTTTTTATACAAGTTTCCAAAGCTACTTGTAATTTACTTTTCCATTATTAATCCAATTTTAAATGAAACGACATAAACAAATTTATCATTTTTCTTTGCTAATGTGAATTATGATTGCAGGGTAAAACTTGAAACTTCCAATGTATTTTTTTGGGTGTATTTTCCAATGTATTTTCTTGAGATAACGTATTTGATTAAGGTTTAGCTTCATCATGGTTACAATGAAATTTTATATTTTCTTTTATTTTTATTTTAATAAAAAAAGGGGCCTCCTTATAGGAATCTAACGTGGGGCAGATACGAGACATTAATTGGGCTTCAAATAACCAAACTCTTGACCTTCAATCCACTAAATTATGTGAGGGTTTCTTAAGATTGGGTAACATTTTAATTTTACCCAATAGGTTAGGAAGTTAATAGATATTTATAGACTTTGGTAAGAAATAGTTAATTAATTATAAATTTCATTAATTATAATTATTTTATAATGTGTAAATTATACATTTAGTTATAATTTTTTTTTTCTTTTCATCACTCAACTATAAAAAATTATGATTTGGTTACTCACATTTATGGCATTATTTTTTTTCGATAACCCAACCATTAGTTTCTAAGAGCATGCTGACATGAAAATACCACATCATCATCAAACTTTACGTGATATTGTCACATAATCTCACATGTCACGAGACATTACTGGCATAGCATTATAAATTTTCAAAAAAATAAAGATAAATTACACTTTTAATTATTTAATTTTTCAAGATTTTTATTATGGTCACTCAACTTTGAAAATTTTATAATTTGATCATTAACGTTTGTAAAATTTATTAATATTTTGGTTTCCATTATCAACTTGGATTTATAATGATTTTATCACCAACGTTTGTGAAATTTAATATAATAAATTATTTTATTATTTATGTTACCTATATTGAAATATATTGGGATAATACTCAAATAAGTTTTCTAACTTTATAAAAAAAAAAATAGAAACAAGCATTCGATATTTTTATTATGAACTTTTATTACATGAAATTAAACCATGAAATTTTATTTATTGTAATTATACCATTTAAATTTGAAAAATAAATTTGCCAAAATTACTAAAATAGCATTACTTTAAACATTTGTCATTCAGCTCATCCAAACAAATTCAAGTATTTCATATTTTTTAATGTCAAGGTTTTAATTACAATGAAAGTTCATAATTTTAACTCCATGTAATAAAATATCAAAGGAAATATAGATAAGAAATAACAAAATAATTTATTATATTAAATTTTACAAATGTTGGTTATTAAATCATTAAAAGTTACGTTTGCGGTTACACCGAAATATTAATAATTTCACAAATGATGATTATCAAATTGTAAAACTTTAAAAGTTAAGTGATTAAAATAAAAACTATCAAAAAGTTAAGTAATCAAAAATATAATTTGTTTTTATATTTTAATTTTTTTTTTTTAAATTTACAATACTACATCGGTTTTTTTATCACAATATAGCTAAAAAAAATTATTTATCGAAATACCGTTGTTTTCAGATTAATTTTCAAAATCCGTTAATTTTAAATCAGCTGGAAAATCGCCATCTCTCATGGCGATTTCCCAGTATGTATTTGAAAAAAATTTCAAAAAATACCAAGGGAATTGTCATCCCCCATGACGATTTCCCTTGGTATTTTTTGAAACAAAACAAAATTAAATTTCTTTTTTTTTCTTTTTTTTTTTAATTAAGAAATAATATAAATTATATAATTAAAAATATAATTTCTTTTCTTTTTTATTTAATTATTAAATAATAAAAATTATATAATTTTTAATTTTTTTTAAAAAAAAGAAAATAATATGATAAAGAAGTATTAATTCCATAATTTAACAACTAAGCCAGTAAGCCACGAAATTAAAAAAAAAAAAAAAAGAAAGATAAATAGATAATTATAAAAAGACACGTGGATTACCATTACGGCATGCTCATATGATAGCGAAACGAGGAGCAAAATAATATCTTTGGTCCCTACTTTGATTGCTCTAATTTTTTCTAGCTTGCTGTTGCCTTGATTTATAAACACATTATTTTTTTTTTGTCAATTTTCTAATATCATATAGAAATGAAATATATTAGAATTTGACATTACATATGGAGTTTTTTATTTAAATTTTGAGATAAAAAATAAATTTTATAAGATGAAAGATATTATTTTTTATTATGTATTTTAAATTGTTTTGATGGGTATTATTTGTCATTATGTAATTCAAATTATATGTACAAAAGTATATACTCTTTTTGCTATCATATTGGCATGGAAATGAAATATTTTAGAATTTGACATTCCATTTTGGAGTTTTTGGTTAAAATGTTGAGATAAAAAAAATGAAATTTATAAGAGAAGAAATTATTATGCAATCGAAATCATATCTATAAAAAATATACATAAAAATTTGAAAACTAATATTAAAAAAAAAAAAACACTTTGAGGGGGAGTTTATATTTTTTTTTATATATTCTTTGAAGAATAGAAAAGAAAGGGGCTGGGGCTGGGGCTAGACCTCTGACCCTCGTATCAATCTGAAATTGTTTTTGTTTGTTAAGGAAATAAGGTGTATGATATTTTGTTCTGTCCACACTACGTCTAAGCATCCATGTTCACAGCCAAGAGTTCACTGAGTGAATATAAAATTAAAAAAAATATATTGTCAGTTGAAAAAAAATGTGGTGGAAATATGCCTAATTGATAGGTTCGATATAGATATATTCATGAGTAAGATTAGATTGAATTTGGGTTGGATTAAGTTAAATTTAGATAAAAAATATTATGTTTAAAGTTCGGTTTTTTTCTTAAACAAGTTTTATTTTTTATCTAATATTATTTGTTTAATTCAAAATTTTTATCTAAATCTTTTTAAATATCGAATGATCTTTGAATTTGGACAAATAATTCAATTCTTCTCGGAGAATAACACAAATAGAAGTTTATTTTTTGAAAAAAAAAAAAGAAAAAACCTGAAAATAACTAGTGTCAAATATTTTGCCATCCATTTTATTTGTTGTTCTCCTATAATAGATTTCTTGTTCAAATCCTCAGCCTGATCTGAATCCATTGCTTGTTAAAAAGAAAATCTTGGTAGAGATCATCAGTTTGATATTTGATTTTGAAAGGATCAATTAATATTATATTATATTAGATTTATTTATATATATATACACAAATAATATATTAATAAAAATAGAAAATCTCATACAAGTATAAAATAAAAATATTACATATTAAACTTTTAAGGATAAAAAAACTTTGAAATTAATAGTAAAAGAAAAAGATCTTATTCATTCATCTAATATTGTACTCATTTCACATACATATAGTATATAAGTTTTTAAATTTCTATTATAACTCATAAAAATTTTAGTATTTTTCACTTAAATCCCTAGATAATAAGTCAGTGCGTGAAATGAATATATGAGATGAATGCATGTAGCACTATCTATTGTAAAATTACTAATTACATAGTCTTTCAATGGATTATAAGAACTTTTTTAGCAATTTAAAGTTGAAATAAAAAGTAAATAAACTAATCGTTAAACAATATATTTTTCATTGACAAGAAAAATAAATATAATTTTAAAAGAATGAACTTGAAATTTTAAAATTACAAATTATGATTTTATCTTAACCTTTTATAAAGTGATTTTCAATTTGATTTTTTTTTTTTTTTTAAACAAGATTGCATGACAAATTGACAATATGGGATAAAGATCTAGAGTAAAATTAAAAGTGAAAAATTATATAAAAATGAGAAATTGTAATAAGCTAGAAAGAAAAGAAAAAAAACACATATATGGTACAGTGGTTGAAGATTTAGAATTTTGTTAAAAGTAAAAAAATTAATTTGAGTTTTGTTAAGTTCACATAATTGTAATTTAAAATTAATAACAAATCAATTTTAAAGATTTGTAAGTAATAATTAATGGATACAAAAATAAAAAATAATAATATGATTTTAACTCTTTTTAAATTATTATAATGTATAAAATTAAATTATAAAATAAAAATAACTATTTTAATTTAAAAGAGTCAATTTAAATTTATTTAATATTGATATATATAAATACTAAGAATTTTTTATAAATTTTGGGAGGGGCCAAGGCCTCCTCGTACTCCCATGAGGAGCCGCCTCTGGGGACCACCATCCTTTATATTTGTATTTCTAGCCTTTTCTTGACCTTCTCACGTTTTTACGTACATATATACTAAAATTCTCTATATTCATTTGTGAAAATATATTTTAAAAATAAATAAATAAATTGTGTTTAAAAAATGAATATAAAAAAGTAAATAATTTTTTTAAGTGACTATTTTTTTTAAAAAAATGAGTAAAAATGTGATTTTTTTTAAGTGGGTACTTTTTTAAAAGATTGGATGATTTTTTTTTTTAAAAAAAGTGAATAGATAATTTTTTTATTAAAAATATTATATAAATATTAAAAGACATAATTATTTTTATTTATTTAATTATTTAATTTTATTTTGTACTTTCATCAATTCAATTGGTGTCACTTGACTCGTGACACCAACTCAATCATTTTTTTTTATAATAATGTGGGTGAAAAATTAAATAAATAATGAGTTAAAAATATATTTTTTAAAATAAATAATTTAATAATATAAGATGTAGGTGATTTTTTTAAATAAGAAAATTATTTGATGATGTCATGTGAGTTTTTTAAATATAAAAGTTATCTGATGTGGTCATGTGAGGTAGTTTTTTATAAAAAGAAAATTACATAAACATCCTTAGTTTTGTTTTATATCATATACTCAATTTGATTTTTTAGTAATTTTTTCAGCTGGGTTGGTGTCACTTGACTCGTGACACTAACTCAATCATTTTTTTTTTATCATAGTATAGATATAGATATTATTTGTTTCGCATGAAATTATTAATTAAAAGTTTTAATTTAAAAAATATGTACTTTTCAATTTTGAATAATTTTATTAAACATTATATTTTAGTTTCATTTGAAAAGTACGGGATTTTTAATTATTAAGATATAAATAATTTTTTATTTAATTATTTGATTTTTTTGTGATAATATCTTTTTTTTTGGTTAATAATTTGATAAATGTATATTTTAAAAAATTTAATTAAAAAAATAAGTAAGTATATTAATATCTTGCTAGTTTTTACTTGACTACCTCCGCAAGCACTATTTTCTTTTATTTTAAAAATATAAATTATTTGAGTTTTTGCTTTCATAACAAAAGTATTGTTATATATCTTAATAAATTTGTATAATTTTTTTAATTATATTTTTCTTTTATCTTTAAAAAATTGTTATATTTTTCTAATAAAATCCATCCCTCTCAACTCAATCTTTAAATCCATCAAGGTGGGATATGTGTCATATACTTACAATAGATGTATCCATAGATTGGGCAAGACCGAACCATGTTTGTTGGCACTTTAAAAGTCTTTCCCAAAGTCCGACTCAGTCCGTCCATAAAGTTCGAATAGGCCCGGTCACAATTTTAAAAAATATTAAAAAGTACTTTTATATTAATCTTTTAATATTGTTTAAATATATTTAATAATAAAATCTAAATAAAAAACTTATTTATTAATAAAATAATAATTTAGATGAACTTGAGTTTAAAATCCATGTCTAAAGTCCGGCTCGAGTCAAGCTCAATCTGTGTGGACAGGTCTAATTTTTAGATAGATTTTATAAATCATTTGAAATCTCTCAATACCATTAATAATTCACAAAACTCATTTTCTTGTCCATTTTGGATATTGAAGTCCCTGATGGATAAATTTCCACACATTTTATTTTGGTTTTACTTTAGGACTTAACCATTGAATTGTTTTATTTGAATTCCAAACCAATGTTGTAACTTATGTGACACGACATGTGAACATTTCCTTGACATGCCATACGGACATTTTTCTCAATTGTTATGGCAAAATGTGATAAAAGAACAAAAATGAACTATTTTAAAAGGTTAAATATCTAAATGAAACAATTCAAATTTTAAAACTGAAATAAAATCAAAATAAAAATTAAAGATCATAGTTGAAATTTACCCGTGAAAATAGTAACCTAGTTTATAGGTTACTTTCAATACACTTTAGATTATGTGAAAGGTACTTAATTACTGTAAGAAATAAAAATGAAAAACATTTTCTGTAACTAAATTTTATTATGAAATTGAAAACAAAATTTACAACTGAAATGGGCCGTAGAGATGATAGAATTCTTCCTCCATCACCATGGAATCATTAGTTATTTTAACTGATACAAATTTTCATGTAATTGTATTAAGAGATTTAAATAACCCATCTCAAGTAAAATGTATTGATGCCAAATGAGGCCTTGACTTAATGGTAAGGAGGAGGTTCTGATATCTTTAGGTTTCAAGTTCAAATCTTAGTGTGAGTTTAATTCAACATTATGGTGAATTTGTCAGTCATGTATTAGTTTGTTGGTTGGTTTATTTGATTTAATTAAATAATTTTTTTTATAATGAATGTAATATTTGCTTATAATTGCAATTTCTCCTATATTAATAATTAACCTCATAAAAAAGAAAAGTGCATTGTTGGCTAGGATAGGTGATTTTTCCTCTATTCTCTTGATGAATGAAAACCAATTTTTTTTGGCCAAAGATTGAGAACCAATTGTCCAAAAAGTAAAATAAATAAATTGCCTTGATCAAACAATCAAATATGAGAAAATTTGAATTCTTTTTGAAAGGGCAAAAACAAAAGTATTGCAAATTTTGAATATTAGTACATAGTCTTTGGATGGTCCAATGAAATAGCACAAATGATTGAAGTGGTGCTTTTTGTTCACTTGTACCTAAAAAGAAGTAATTAAATATATGAATCGCAATCATCCCATCTGAATCAAAATCAAAGAAAATAAAAACAAGGAAAAAAAAAAAAAAAAAACGTTTGCCCTCACCTCTTTAATGCTACATGGTACATCAATTAATGTTAAATTGTAAATGAAGTTAAAGGTAAACAAACAAATTTACAAATTTGAAGCTCATCCACAGTACTTTTGGTCATGTGCACTTACCATTACCACAAAATCTTCGAGTGGCCACGTCTCAAAAGTGATCCAGCTTATCTGGATCTTATATTTATATTTTGCAGGTTTGAGTTTGACTTTAATAAAATAAATTAATTGATTAGTTTTTAGGTTAGAAGCAAAACTATTTATATTCATGTAGTTTGTCTATTTTTTTCTTTGGCTTTTTAGGTGTGTAGCCCAAGACAAAGAATTTGTTGCCACAATAAATTTGCACTGGATTTTTTAAGCCTGAGTGTTTGTTCAAGTATTATCTAATTCAACTAAATTTGTGTTAGACCAAAGTTTCAATCAATAGCAGAAGCAAAATTAAACAATAAATTATACATACAAGATATAAGATATAATAGTTTAATGTGATTCGAAACTCAATTTGTTCACATTTATGGATGAGAAAAGATTTCGTAATTGTAGAGAGTTATAATTATATCAACAATCTACTTAAACACAATTCACAACCTAAACATACATAATCAATTCCAAAACAAATAAATTTATGAGCATTCTCATTTGGTCCCTTATAATCCCAATCAAATTCAACCGGTATTTTATCAGAAGAATTAAATATTTTACTATAAATTTCATAACAAATTAAATCATTACTTTTAAAAGTAACTAAAAAGAAAAACACTATCTAAAAATCAATAAGAAAGTATATTATAAACATAATCATACTTACGTTTACATAATAAAAATATTTTTAAGACTTCAAATTACAAATCCACATATTACATTTTAAAATTGTAAACTGTAAATACGAATATTGTTATATTTGACTTACTTGATAATAATTTTATTTAAACAATAATATCATTCATCATATAATTTATAATTCATATCGTGAATATTATGGATCCATATGGCATATATAGCTCATAATTAATGATAATCTTACTAATATTGTATTGGCTTTAAAAAATAATGACTTTTTGAAAGTTTAAATTTGAATTTCTTTGGTATAGAAATTGAAAATTGAGATGATTTTGTAGGATTTGATTATAATTGAAGTAGTGAAAAACATTAAGTTAAAACATTTTAATTTAATAAAAAATAAAAATCACATATTTTTCATTTATATAAAAATTAACTTTAATTTAAACATACAACTTACAATATTTATATTTATTTTTAAAATATTATTTATTTATTTTATTTTTTATCTTTTAATAAAATTTTAATAAAAATATGGCTCAATCAAATAATCTGTTTAAGTTTTAGTATGATTTGATTTTAAAAATTAATAAATTGAATCCGAAATTACCCGAACTCAAATAATTCAAGTGTCAACTCGAATTATTCAAATCGAAAATGATCCAAATCATAAATATTCCGAATCTAAATTGATCCGAATCCAAAACTAACTCAATTTTTTTAAAACTCAAATTGATCTGACATGAATTGATCCAATCCACTTCTGCGCGTCCAATTTACATATATATATGGTACACAAATTATATAATAGAAGATAACGTTCAAAAGAACTTATGAACTTTTTCAGACAAAAAAGCTTTTCTTTGCTCTCGTTAAGGAAGCAAAAAAGCAAAATTTTCCCCATAATTATGCAATTTATTTCGACCTTATTTCAACCTACTTTAAGAAACTTAACCCCCCTTTATTTTGAGAATAAGAAAAAATTTCATTGAATCAAAAGCAACTACATCTTTGATAAAATCTGGACATTCCTCCATCCATAACAATTCTTCATGCCTTAATAAAGCCTCCTTTGCTAGCCTGTCTGCAGCTTTATTTGCAGTTCTTCTAGTATATGCCAAAATACATCCTTGAAAACCCTCCATCATCCTTTTAACATCCTGCATAAGATTTCCTATTGTTGATAGGTCTTGGTCTGCCATTTTCAAGTGGTTAATAATCTCCAAGGCATCACCTTCTAAAACGATGTGAGTGAATCTCATATCTTTTGCAAACTCCACAGCCTTCAAAGATGCTGTCGCTTTTCATCACCGTAGGTTCTAAGACACATGTTATCCGGGTTCGAGAGTTAGTATCCGATACGGGTATACGTCCGATATGGTATATTCAATTTTTACTAAGTTTTTTTATATATTTAAAGGATCATACGTCATATCTATGTCTAAATATGTGTCGGACATAGATATTTTAAGAAAAATGAAAAATCCGGACAATATAGGTTGTAACAGTAGAAACAGCTCCCAAAACAGCACCCATTTCATCCCTAATTGCAATACCAACTCCATCTATTGCATCCTGGATGTTAAGCTCACCATCGAAGTTAACCTTCACATATCCCATTGGTGGAGCAGTCCATGTAGTAGCTGCTTCATCTATCCTGCTCTAATTCCTATCTGAGCTTTGAACTTAACCCCTTTATAAGTGATGGAGGTTTGTCTTAATTTTGTGGGGCTTCAAAATCATGTACATCAATTTCAAGTTTCAACTTTGAACCACAATGATAAACTCTCTGCAAAAGTAATTTTCTAGTCAATTGGCGGCATTAACTAAAGAAAACAGAAGCATTAATGTCCTTATCCCTCCGCAATCAAAGGTGTTCCTTAGCTTCAAGTTCACGGTCTAGTATAATAGAACACCAAATAATTAAATTGTCAATCCTGGTTTCCGGCTTCTATCTTCTTCCCAAATGAAATTAAAATGTTGGTTATTTTAGGCCAAATCAATTTAAAATGGTTAACTTGGTTATATATGATTGAAGATCTCATGTACTTTGCGTTAATAATTTTGATCGTACAAATTTACAAGAAGGTGAAACTCGATACTATATATGAGTTTCCTATGTTTCTATGTTCTCACGTCATACGGGAACTCATGTTTGCCCTTTCATTCTGGGAAAACCTGCGAATCGAAAGGATAGCGACATGATCTAATATATGTGCCCCTATTTTAGCATCTGATCTGATTCGTTGAACTCGATGACAATGTTGAGATAATAATAATCCATGTAAAAAGTAAAGTCAAAATTAAGATAAGGATAAAATCAAAGCCACCGGCTACATCTTTCAATGTTGCGTGGTCAATTATAACAGAAAAGAGTTGAAAAATCGCTAAGAACAAATGAAAAAAGATAGTTTTTTTTCTTTCCATCCTCTCCTTCATGCCATAATTCCCGGTAAGAATTTTCTCCTTGCACCTTGGCTTGCTCTCCGAGCTAAAATACGTCAACGTATTTAGGAAGTCTTTATATTATAATATTTAATGTAAATTAGTCTCTTTATTATAAAATTGAGTAATTTAGTTTTTTTACTTTTAAAATTGAAGAAAAAGATAAAATCACTAACTAGTATAACAGAAACCATTAAAAAAACTGACATGACATTTAACCTTATGTTTATTTGATGACGTGAATGTTAAATGCTGATGTGGCACCAATAAAATATATTAAATTGACAAAAATGCCACATCAAATTATTTTTTCTTACTTAGTTTGTTATTTTGTCTACGTTAGCTTAAAATAATATATTATATTGGTGTCACATCATTAAATAAACACAAGATTAAATGCAATGTCAATTTTTTTAACAATTTTCGTTACACTAATTAGTAATTTTACCTTTTTTTTAATTTTAAAAATAAAAAAATTAAATTACTCAATTTTATAATAAAAAAAATTAATTTATATTAAATGATATAATACAAAAACTTTTCAAAAACTTTGACAGTCAAAATGTCATGAACCTTGTGCTTATAATACTTCTTCTTTTTATGATTAACCTTTACCCATGTGCTAATTGCAGGCTTTTAAACTCGGCCTAGAGAATGACTGATAAACGATTCAACGGCCTGAAATGGGCCTAATTGTCTGTGGATGCTAGGATTCATTCATATGGTTGAATACAAGAAATTGTTTTGGAGTTGACTCAGCCTTATTGAGATGCGGAAAGATCACTGAGGACCCATAAAACTTAAAACCACTTCACAAATCCATAGACGCTTCTGCTGTTCTGCCCTGCCTATTTAATGTTTATTAAAAATTTTAAAAAAGTAATTCACGTGTTGACGTGAATATTCAAGGTTAAACATATGATAGTAATATCATCTGTATATTATTATTATTATTTTATTTTTTAAATTTTTAATAAAATAATTTAGATTTGATAACTTTGAACATGATACGATTATACGACACGAAAAATAACTACGACATGAAATGAAAAAATAACAAGAACACGAAATGGATATACGAAATGTCAAAATTTATATAAAATGAATTATTAAAGTATCAAAATTTATATAAATATATAATACCTTAAACACGATTATGACACATGAAACTACACGAACATGACATGAATACACGAATTACTAAATCTAGAATAACTTAAATTTTTTTCACCAACTTCTCCATTGATCTCCATCATTTTTTATTTTTTATTTTTTTAATCTTAAAAAAATAAAAAACTTAAAATAATAAAAAAAGATATGAAAAAGCAACTAAAAAATAACACGAACACGACACGAATACATGGACATGTCAAAATCCATATAAAACAAATTATTAACGTATCAAAATTTATATAAATATATAATATTTTAAACACGATTATGACACATAAAAATACACGAATTACCAAGTCTAAAATAACTTAAATTTTTTCATCAATTCCTCCATTTATCTCCATCATATTTTTTATTTTTATTTTTTTAATCTTTAATAAAATAATTAAACTAAATTAAAAAAAAAAAAAAAGCAAAGGTGGTGTCACGTGGACACCTTTCCTAGGCTCCAAAATGTCCAAAATTTATTTTAAGGATATGTTACAATAAAATTAAAAGAGTTTTATAAACGTGTTAAATGTGTCAAATTATACTTGTTTACACGTCTAAAACATGTTTAATTAATTATGTTTAAATGTGTTATTAGACACTGTTAACACAATAATACATTTAAGACAATTAATTAAACGCGTGTTATCCGTGTTTAACACGTTTATGACACAAAAATTGTCATGTCTTAAACATGTCAATATAATTAAAACAAGAAACACAATTAAATTAAACCCATGCATAATTTATCCGTATCATATTTTCTATCGTATCTAAAATTGTCAAGTCTAACATTTCAATTACACTATCTTACTCATACTTTTTCCTTCTTTGGGTTTTTTATATTTAAAAAGATTAAATTAAATTAAGTAAAAAAAAAGAAAAAAGAATGGCACAATATTTACTAACGTGGATAGCTTCTCTTAGCTTAAAAATATCCGATCTTTTATAGTATGGATGGATATGCTTGTAGCCTTGCCTTCAAATTTAGGTTTGTCAGCATTTTTCATGTGTTTGTGTTTCTCTACATATGCATGTCAATGGTAGAGGAAATTTGTATTAATTTTTATAATCTATGCTTGTCTTAAATAATTTCATAAAATAGCCAACACGTGATGTTTGGTATTTGTTAATTTATTATTGGTCTTTTCTTAGTTTTAAACAGTAGTCCCTTGGAATCTTTAACGTTTGATTAGAGCTGTTAATGAAACAGTAATATGTGTTTACAGTACTTAATTACTAGTTTAAACCGGCCCTTTGATTAATTGAGTTAAAAAAACAACTTTCACAATAATTTTTAATCCAAATACGATGCTAAACCACAAGAGCCTATTATTTCCTACTTCCTGTTTCCTTTAATCACAAATTGGCGGCAATCGACCCAACACTATACCACCTTAAATCTAAGTGCTACATATTTACATGTTTTAAAATGTTGAAATTAAAACTTTCAAGGCAACAAACAACTCGTCGATTTTTTCTCTCCTAGGGTTTTCTCTAGTGGGGGCTTCGGTCTTGTCTTTAGTGCAAGTTTTGTTTTTTCTCCTTGATGGATAGGTGATAGGTATCGACGATACCTTTTACTTTGTTTTGGCATAAGTAACCGAGAAAAAAAAGAAGAGAGTGAGAATGACAGACGCCTTGGAGGAGTTATGGAGCAAACTGGTATTGACAGATGCGGAACAAAGTGAAGTGCTAGTTGAGAAGGATTGGGTCGCTGCGACTCTGGAAGAGGGGAAGAATTGCTTGGTGGGGAGAATTCTGACCAAAAAGAATGTGAATGTGGATGCCATGAAGACAGTTTTTGCAAAGCTATGGAAAATAACGAAAGGAATCCAGATTAGTGAAGTGGGGGATAAACTTTATGTTTTCCGATTTGAAGATTCAACTTTCAAGGATAGGGTCTTTATGCATCAGCCATGGTCATTCAATAAGGCCCTTCTTGTGTTTCGTGATTTTGATGGATTGAAATCACCCAGTCAGATGAATATGAACTGGTGTCCTTTTTGGGTTCAAATACATGGTTTACCATTGGGTTTTATGAATGAAAGGGTAGGAACTGTGATTGGTGAATCCATAGGTGATGTGGAGGAAGTGGATGTCCGGAATGACAATATTGCATGGGATCGATGTCTAAGGGTCAGAGTCAATATAAATGTCCATAATTCTCTGAAGAGAGGAAGCAGAATTGCAGTAGATGATGGCAATAAAAAATTAGTTTTGTTTCGCTATGAACGACTACCCGATTTCTACTATGTGTGTGGCAAATTGGATCACCTTGAAGGAGATTGTGTTGATGCGTTGAATATGAAGAAAGGTGATGGGAAAATCCATAGGGGTTATGGGACATGGCTACGAGCAGAGTTGAACAAAAGTTGGACACATGACTTAACCAGCTTTGACTCAAGTCCGGTTGATAGTAAACAAGTATTCAGTGAAGGGAGGTCTGCTGAAAGTGGCCCTTATGCTAAGGTCGGTAATCTGGACGATGAGTTCCAGCCAAGGACAGCCATGAACAACGATGATTTGGGGCTTAGTGGGATGAGGAAGGACAAGGGTAAATCAGTCTTTGAACAGGCGAGATCCACTGAAATTTCGCCATTGTGTGACGAGATGTCAGGAGCAAATAAGGGAATCTACCAGCATTCTCGGGGAGACACAGTGGGATTTGAGATTACTAGAGAGAAAGTCAAGGCGAATGAGTTGGTGAGGATGAATGTGGAAATAAGTGAAGATGCAGTTGACAAATTTAATTACCAAGAGGAGCGGGAAAGAGTGAACCATTCTGATATGGAAAGAGCAGTGGACCTAGCTCATATTAAAGACTTGCTGACTAGTCCTAGGGGCCACCGAATGACTATGTCAACATCAGGAAAGTGGAAACGGAGGGGGCCAATGTCACAAAGTGACAAAATTCTTGTTGACTCAGTTGGTTTCGCTGGGAATAAAAGGGATTTATCGGATCTATTTCAGGTATGTGTATCTCCTTCTAAGAGATATCGAGTCCAACAAAAAGGCGATGGTCAAGAATCGGTTAAAATGGCAGAGACTGACTTGATGGGTCAGTCCCGCCAAGACCAATGAGTTGCATGGTGTGGAACTGTAGGGGACTGGGGGCTTCTCGCGCAGTTCATGAACTGACCCGTTTGGTCAGAAATAATAAGCCCCTACTGTTATTTCTTTCGGAAACTAAAAGAAATAATGGTGAAATGGAGTGGTTGAGATCGAGAATTGGATACGACTTTTGTTTTACAGTTAGCTGTGTGGGAAGATGCGGAGGGTTAGCTTTGTTATGGATGTTGGATATTTCGGTATCGGTACAGTCTTTTTCTACTTCTCATATTGATGCACATGTTAAGGAGGGGACTTTCGTTCATGAATGGCGTTTTACGGGTTTCTATGGTCAGCCGGAAACACATCGACGAGAAAAATCATGGAATTTGTTGAGATTGTTAAAAAATAGAAGTCATTTGCCTTGGCTTTGTGCAGGTGATTTCAATGAAATTGTTCTTTCAAAGGAGAAGGTTGGTGGTAGCTTACGTCCGGCATGGCAGATGGATAATTTCCGGGCAATTCTTGATGAGTGTGGTTTTCTTGACATACCGGTATCAGGACCAGCCTTTACATGGATAAGAGATGGTGTTTCAGGGGTTATTCGAGAACGTTTGGACAGAGGGCTAGTAAACCAGGCATGGTGGGATTGCTTTCCATCAACAGTTGAATATCACCTAGGGGCCTCAGCTTCAGACCACATCCCACTTATTTTCAAACTTGAAACCAGCAGAAGGAAGAATTATAGTAATGGTGGCTTCAAATTTGAAAATATGTGGACCAGACATGAAGATTGTGAGCAGGTTGTATCAGATGTGTGGCTGACTGGTGAATATGGCAATTTTGACGAGCTAGCTCAAGGAATTACCAGTTGTGGAGCGCAATTGTCGAAATGGAATAGGGATATTTTTGGTGATATTAGGAACAAGATCAAACAGAAGCAAAAAGAACTTGAACAGGCTTACGATGGAGATGGAGCATTATTAAACCAAGAGGGACAGATTAGAGCTAGAGTGGAACTTAATGAAATGTGGCAAAGGGAAGAGGTGATGTGGCGGCAAAGGTCTAAGGCTTTATGGCTAAAAGAAGGTGATAAAAATACGGGGTATTTTCATTCAGTCGCGTCCCGAAGAAGGCGAAATAATACCATTCACAGAGTAATGGATCAACATGGTGTCTGGCAGTATGAGGCTGATGAAATCGAGAAGACCATACTTGACTATTTTGCTGACATTTATACTACTGCTGGAACTAACGAGTGTGCAATGCAGGAAATTCTTTCCGGAATGAATGGGGGGCTTACGGAGAATATGAGGCAGCAACTAGATGCGGTTTTCACAGGCCAGGAGGTGAAAGAAGCCTTAAGTCAGATGCACCCAAGTAAGGCACCTGGTTCGGACGGTATGACAGCACTTTTCTATCAACGATATTGGCATTTAGTTGGGAGTGATGTTAGCAAAATTATCCTTGATTTCCTTAATAATGGGATGTCACTGACTCGAGTTAATCATACTAACTTGGTATTGATCCCAAAGGTGAAACATCCAGTATCAGTCAAGGATTATAGGCCAATTAGTTTGTGCAATATGGTCTATAAGATCATTTCCAAAGTATTAGCCAATAGACTTAAGCAAGTTCTGTCGGTTTTGATAAACGCTAACCAAAGTGCCTTTGTCCCGGGTCGTATGATTTTTGACAATGCTATGGTGGCGATTGAGACGGTTCATGCAATGAAGAACAGACGTAAAGGGAAAGTGGGTCACATAGCGCTCAAGTTAGATATGAGCAAGGCCTACGACAGAGTTGAGTGGAACTATTTGGAAGGCATAATGAGGAAGTTGGGTTTTTCAGATAGATGGATCTCGTTGATTATGACGTGTGTTCGTACAGTACAATATTCGGTAATTATCAACGGGAAACAAAGTGGAAGCATAGTTCCAACTAGAGGATTACGGCAAGGAGACCTGCTTTCTCCATATTTATTCCTTTTGTGTGTGGAAGGCCTATCTAGTCTGTTGAATAGTGCAGATATTAAAGGGACTATTAAAGGAATAGCGGTGGCACGTAATGCTCCGAGAGTTTCACATTTACTGTTTGCGGATGATAGCATACTATTTTTTCGAGCGACTATGCGGGATTGTGAAGGAGTATTGCATATTTTGCATGTGTATGAAAATGCATCGGGTCAGCTGGTTAACGTTGATAAGTCTGCAATTTATTTCAGTTCCAATACAGGGGATGGTGAAAGGGATACGATCATGCAATGTCTGGGGGTACAAAAGCTTATAAATAAGGTAAGATATTTGGGGCTGCCTCTATTGTTTGGGAGATCAAGAAAGATGGAGTTCTCTGTAATTTTGGATAGATTAAGAACTAGACTTGAAGGTTAGAGAAGGCAGATGTTGTCTCAAGCAGGAAGAGCAGTGTTAATACAAGTAGTGGCACAAGCCATTCCCCAGTATGTGATGTATTGTTTCTTATTACCTAAAACCTTCATTCATGACCTTAATATGCTAGTTGCTGGTTTCTGGTGGGGAGATACGCAGAATAAGCGGAGAATCCATTGGCTCCGATGGGATGCGATGTGTGTGTCGAAACTAGATGGTGGGCTGGGATTCAGGGACTTTGAATCTTTTAACCTTGCATTACTGGCAAAACAATGCTGGAGATTAATCCAGAATGATCATACTCTATGTTACCAGGTCTTGAAGGCTCGCTACTTCAACAACACCTCTTTCTTGGAGGCCACCCTAGGGAATAATCCGTCATTATTATGGCGGAGCTTACTTGAGGGAAAAGAAGTTCTACTCTGAGGCTCACGATGGAGAATAGGAGACGGGCTGCCCGTGGATGTGTGGAAAGATAAATGGATCAATAGGGGACCATCTTTTATGGTGGATAGGGTGCATGATCAACAGTTTACACCTCTTAAAGTAGCTATGTTGATTGATCCACAAAGTCGAATGTGGAGGGAGGAGATGGTGAGGGAATTGTTTTCACATGAGGACGCCAATTTGATTATACAGATGCCATTGAGCCGACAAGCTGCAAAAAATAAACTCATTTGGAATGAGTCTATGACTGGTCTATTCACTGTTAAGTCTGCTGTTTATATAGCACAGGAGTTGAAGGGGAGATTAGTTGGCATGCGACACCAAAGACAGACTAAATGGAGGACAATCTGGATGGCCAAGGTAATGCCCAAGGTGAAGACATTTATATGGAGGGTGGTTAAAGGTTTTCTTCCAACAGAATATGAGTTATGCAGCAGAGGAATACAAGCAGAAAATAGATGTGGAGTTTGCGGCATGCTTTCTGAGACCTGGTATCATGTTCTCTTTGACTGTCCGTTAAGTACAAAAGTATGGGAGGACTCATGTCCCGGCATACTTGATGTTGCGGAACGATGTGCGACTAATCCTGATTTTTGGAATACTTTACTGAAGTTTACCAGTAGTGCAAATTGCACAGATATGTGTTTGAATATTATGTGGCTTTTATGGAATAACCGTAATAACAGTCTCCATAATGGCTGTTGTTCGATGCCTTCAAGGATATGTCACACTGCCAGCTCGATGGAAATGGGGATGGAACACCGGCATGACCAAGGGAACTGGTTACACTCAACGCGTGCTCATGAGCAGGTTAGGTGGGAAGCACCACCTGATGGAGTTGTGAAGGTAAATGTTGATGCTTCAATGAATAAAAGAGAAGGAATATCTGGTTTTGGAATTGTGTTGAGGGATGCAAGAGGAGCTGTGCTTATGTCTGCAACTATTAGAGTGTGTTTACTGTCAACACCATTATTAGCTGAGGTTTCTGCTATTAAGGAAGGGTTGAAGCTAGCAGTGGAGTTGGGATTTTCGAACTTGATTATTGAATCAGATTCCAAAATGGCAATAAGAGAAATTGAACAAAGGGATGCATCCATGTGGGAGTGGGGAAGCTTAATACTTGATATATGGGATTTAGTTGTTGATTGTAATAATGTGTTATTTCACCATGTGAGTAGAAATTGTAATAAGCTGGCTCATGAGTTAGCAAAACCAAATGGTCAAGGGGAAGCTCATAGAACATGGATGGGGTCTTTGCCTGCTACAATTTGTAATCCTGATTTAGTTTTATTGGAATGAAGTTACACAGTGTTATTATAAAAAAAAAAAAAAAAACAACTCCTTGAATATCAAAAGAAAAAAAAAAACTGAAATTTATTTTGTTCCTTGTCAAATTTTTAGAAAGTAACTTGATTTGGGAAGAATATCCCCAAATATTTCATCCAACCCAATTACAGAGGTAGATTAATGCATATATTCAAATTATTATATTACTTGAATTTGGAAGAGAATATCGAATAAGGATATGTGATGACATGAATATATTTAATTAAAAAAAAAATCATATATTTGAAAATTCATACTTTCGTATCCATATCTAAATATATATAGAATACAAATATCTGAATATATGATAATGCGACTTGATCATTTTTCTTTTTCAATGCCGAGATGATGTTAAAATGATATCCATAAACTGACAATCTGGAAGTCTGTCGAATACAATTCCTAGTAACATATATAGTACGTAATTTATAGCCATCATAGAAAAAACCTACCATTGAATAGGAGATTTCCCTTCTAATAATTCACAAATTGAACCTCACTTTGCAATCTCAAACTCGATAAATTAAAAGTGCTATTTAAGCTGTTGAATCTCAAGGTTTAAGAAAAGAAAAAAAAAAAAAAAAAATCCGGCTTCCCTTGGTGATTGGAGACCACCAGTACTAGTGTTTATCTTCCTCGCAATAAGGCTTTCTCTGCAGTGTCCATTTCTTCAAGAATCCTAGCCTTTCTCTTTGCTGGGATTGGAGCAGTTGGTCCAAAGCTAATATAATGGCCAGTAACAGCATTCAATGCTGAGTAAATATCACGGAAAGAAACTCTACCCAGCAAAGTTTTCTCTCTTCTGTACTTAGCCACCCAAGAATTCGATGTCTCCCTAAGGTCAGCCACAGCAGGAGCAACGTTGGGATCATTCTTGTCCATATTGATGGTGCTTCTCACTTTGTTGATCACTTCTGCAGTGTCCTTCACGTACTCCTCATCCGATGCAGCAAATGCTGGTGTCACTGCCACAAGCCCTGCAAGAGAAAGAGTTGCTGTGGTGGTGGCAGCAGCAGCAGCAGCAGCAAGAGACAAGAAGTGGCGCCGTAAGGATTGCTGCTGTGGTGGCAGAGATGGCGTTTGCGCGGCGGAGGTGGCTTTGGCTTTGATGGGAAGGAGGGGTTTGAGTTTGGAAGTTGGGGTTAGCAGTGTTGGGGAGGCCATTGGTTTTTGGTAGGGGGGTGGAAGGGGCAAGGGAATTTGTCTTGGTTGGTGTTTGTAGTTTGGGAAATGAAGAGAGGAGAACATTGGGTTTGTGCCACGTGGGCTTATCACCTTATCTAAGTTATAGTTTTATCATTTATGGATGAGAAAGTACCCAATGATATCTTTACTATCTTAGATATAGATCGACCAATGTCCAAGCGGCAAGAGATTTGAGTGAGGCTTAATTTCATGAAACTTACTTTGATTATAATTTAGATCAAATTGGGCATTTTCTACATAGGCTGGAGCCCAAGTTCTTTCTCTAAAACCATTTAAACTTTTAAGCGGGCTTCTAAAAAAAGATGATTCAAACAAGCTTACTTCAAAGGTGGTATGGTAGAGCCTCATACGCTACTGAACCTGCAGCAAAGAGCAGACAGTGGCAATTTAATTTCTTGCGACTAACTTTCTCTGAAGTTTGAAGTTTTCCTATTTTTCATTATCAAAGATTCTTTCACTTTTAATAGGAGAGTTTGAGCTGCTGTAAGACCTTATCGACATAAAAGACTCATTTTCAAGCCCACATAGCCTACAAAGAAGATGAAATATAATATCAATGCCCCCACGTCCTCAACCACCTATTCTTTTCAATTCTATACCCTTTTAAGCTTTAAGCAAAAGGAGAATATTTTCAGATTTGGAGGTTGAGGTAAATCAGCTTCTTTAGTTTATATATATATATATATATATATATATATATATATATATAGGACTAGTATACATAAAAACGTTTAAAAGAAGATAAGCTAAGGTTAAAGTTCAGTCACACAGCTTTTTAATCATTTTATTTTGTAGTGGTTCATTAGTAAATTGCAAAATGTGCGTTTCTTTTTGACTCTCAAACGTAAAAGCAGTCAAATGTCAATGTTTTTCTGTCTAATTTCTCCTCAAAAGAGCTTAGAATATCATTTAAAACATTATCATTAATTCACTCTCTATGTGAAATTTATATTGCTCTTATTGTTTCTTTTGGAAAATTATATAACTCACAAACGTAAAAGCAGTCAAATGCTTAATTTCTAAATTTCATTCGCTTGGATTATAATTTCACTTTAAAATTTTAAAAAACCAATTTATTAGCTTGTTTTACCACTTTGAGCTAACAAAAAAAAAAAAAATTATTATGTATTCTTCTTCTCTTTATCTTTCTCATTTCTTTTATAGGTTACTATCTTTTTTTCCCTTCATCAAAAAACCTAAAAATTTTCACTCCAATTCAAAAATATAAATTTGATGGAACTAATATGAATATTTGATAATAGTTTTGCTTTTTTAAAAAATAAAATATTTGTTGAAAAATATTAAAGAATAAAAGTAAATAAACAATACATGAAATGAAACCCATATAAAAAGAAAAAGACTAAAAAGTAAAACCTATTATTTTTATTTATACAAAAGAACCAAAATTGTATTGGCTCCACGGATCATTCTTTCTTATGAAAAATCCAAAAGACCAGAGCCCATTTTGATTCCAGTCAAGAACGAAAGAAAAAAATGACAGCTGTTAACTCCACTTGCTTCTTTGTTAAAGTCTGCGTCACTAAATTTTACATCAATTTTTATTATCATCAAAAAAAAATTTAATATTAATTTTTATATAGGTTACAAACATTTAGCATAAGTGACCTATTTTATTAATAATAGAAGGTCAGTGATATAATTTGATTAAATTAAAAGTTTGTGACATACATGAAAGTTGATGCTAAGTTCAGTGACTTAAAATGTAAATTACCCCCCTTAACTCAAATAGCCAACTTTTGTTTAATGTTACTAGTTTTTATTGACACATACGTCATACATAAATATTTATTTTTTAATAATAATTATATATTAAACATATAATTACATTTATCTATATCTATAATCTATAATATAAACGAATGTGAAAAATCTTTTAAACTAACGAAAATACCCATTATTATTTATTATATTATTAAATTACCATTATCATAATGTTTTATTATTATATTATATATTATAAGATTTATGGGATTATATTTTTAATAATTTAATTAATTTTTTTTTATAAGCAATACAAACTCCTCATATCCATATTAAATTACACTTTCACTGCAATTTAAATTATTCCAACGGATCAATGAGCAAAGACTTATAGTTTTAGTGTAATTATCACTTAATTGGTATTGCAGTTATATACCAATTAAAACTAAAATTTATTATTATAAAATAGATGCATTAGCATCCTATTATTCAAAAGTTTAGGGGTTTGCATAGAGCATGAGGTTTTTATTTCTTATAGCATCTAATGTTTAGGGATTTGCATACTGCATGAGGTTTTTTTGCTTCTTTTTTGCTTTAAAAAAAAATTGTTAGAATGGTTTTGATTTTTTCATTCACTATCATAACATCTTCTTCTTTTGTATCTCTTGAGCAGATTTCGGCACATTGCAAATTCAATAGATTTTAAAAAATTTCTTTTTAAAAAAAATTTGCTTCAACAAAAAGGTTTTTGGTTATTTGGTAAATTGTTCTTTTTTCTTTTAATATGGTTTCTTGCTTCTTATTTCTTTGTTAGATTTGTTTTGGTCTAGACAGATTTTGGCATATTGCAAATCCAATAGATTTTAAAAAATTTCTTTCATCACAAAGGTTTTTTTACATCTTTTGAACTCACGAAAATATCCATTATTATTTATTGTATTATTAAATTGACATTAGAATAATATTTTATTATTATATTATATATTATAAAAATTATGGGATTATAATTTTTGAATTTTTATCCAAACATTCGGCTAAAATAAGATAATGATATTTTCAATTTATTTAAAGTTAATCATTGGTTTTATATTATTTCATAGTTACTAAGTTTTGCTCTACAGTTATTATTATCTCTGATTTGCCTATTTTTTATTATATTTTTTTAATTCGTGTTTGTGTAATTTTTTTATGAATACTTAATCTATTAAAAATAAAAAAATCAATTTTTCTTTATGATCAATACAAAATCATACAAAATCATATTACCAATTGATTCATTATTTTGAATCATAACGAGCATATTCACATGTGAATGCATGTAATAACAAATACTACTACTTATATATAAAATTTACAATGAATTAAAATTTTTACTTATAAATTAAATAAATTTATTTAATGAACGTGTTTTAATGGAATTAGAGTTCTTATTTATAAATTAAATAAATATTTATAATATAAAATATTTAAAACGAAAATTTAAAATATAATGAATGAAAATATCTATTTTCATCAATTTAATTTTTTAAATAATAATTATATATAAAAATACAAGTAAGTATTATATATCATTTTTCATTTTTTTTTTATTTGAGTTTTAGACAAAAACTGCAACATTCTAATCAAACCAGATCAGCTTATTCCATTTGATTTAGTCTTCATAATTATAAAAAAAGGATGCTTCCAGTCTCAGAGAAAGAAAAAACAATTTTTAATTAATAATTAATTCAGTAGAGTTTTATATCGTTTAATATTATAAAAAATCTATTTATATGAAATTGAGAAATTTCATATTAAAATAAAATCTTAATTCTAAAGTGAATTTTTTTTTATCAAAATAAATTAAAATATGAAAAAATTATAATTAATTTGAGTATATCAATATTAAAGACGTATCATTAATTGAAGAACATGAAAACTAATTAGAGAGATTGATTTATCATATTTTAAACTCGAATACTCCACAAACTTCAAAACCAATAATCATGATTATAAAAAATAAAAAATATATATATGTAATATAAATTGAAATAATCAATTAGAGAAATTGATTTATTATATTTTGAACTCGAATACTTTTCAATTTCAAAACCAATAAATCAGGACCATAAACGATAACAAATCAATACATATATATATGCAATATTCATTGAAATAAATGAAAGTAAAAAGACTTTTTTTTAAAAATTTATGATAGTCTATTATATAAATTGCTTGTAGACCTCTTAATTGGTAGATAAAAAAGAGAGTTTATATCTCTTTAATCCCAAAACCCAAACTGATTATTAAAAAAAAACCCTTCCTTGCAAAGCCTTTTTGCATTGAAATGATATTGAAACCAAAGTTAACCATATATAATGGCATGAGATTTAATTTCTCATGGACTGTAATTTCTCTTTGTTTTGATGAAATTTAACCAGTAAAAAGTTATCTAATTAATTATTATTCAAAATTATTTATTATATTAATCATAATAATTCAATATAATAAAATATTTTCTATCTATAAAACTAATATTATTATTAAAATTCAAAATTATAATAATAAAAAAAATAAATGATAATGTAGAATTTTAATCAAAGAGGACGATATACTTACTATTGACTCTAACTTTACTTTTGTTTGATCAAATTTAATCAATTAAGAATTATCTAAAAAATTCTATAAGTGACTGCAATTCAATAAAATTAAAACTAATTCTATTTATAAAATTAATCATAATATTATGATTCAAAATTATAATAATAAAAAAATTAAATGACAATGTAAAATTTTAATCAAAGAGGATGATTTAATTAATATATATTGTAACTTTACTTTTGTTTGATGAAATTTAACCAGTTAAGAATTATCTTAAATTTTTTTTTATCATAAATGATAGCAATTCAATATAATTAAAAATATTTTTTATTTATAAAATTAATCTTCTTATTAAGATTCAACATTATAATAAGTAAAAATTAATTACAAATGACAGTTTAAAACTTTAGTCAAAGAATATGTATTATAAGATTTATCTTTTGGATAGTATGATTTTTTTGTTTTTATTAAAATAACCTAGCTATATAAGTTTGGATATGGCTTTTATATGTAGAAGTCATGGAAAATCAGTGACACAAAGTAAGGGGGAAAGATAAATTAAATTGAAATATTTTTGTGTTAGTTGTTTTAGAAGTATATATATATGTATATATATAGTTGACACAATAGTATTAAGGGCAGGCCAGATCCTGACCCTGAGTCCTGCGCTTGTTGTTCACAAATTAATTTGAAAAGTATGGGAGATTTTTTTTGTACAGACTTGAAAGCTGTAGGATCACATGGCCACTCTTTTGCAAGTTGGTCGATGCAAAAGTTTTTTGGTTGCAAGATCTGCTGCCGACTCTCAAGTCTCAACTACATGCACAGTTGTAATTCAAGACAAACGGATTACTTGTGACAACTATGATCGAGTAACCGCAACGCACACTTCGATTGAAGCTGGAAATCCAACAATATGCCACTAATCTGCCACCCTAGCTACCTCCCTAAATTCATGCGATGATAATAATAATAATAATAATAATAATAATAATAATAATAATAATAATAATAATAATAATATCAATCTTGAAACTCAATATTTATTTTTATTTATAATCTTTTAAGTTCAATTCTCAAGTTATAAAAATTTAAAAATATTTTAAATTCATTTATTTTATCTATTAATTTTAAAAATAAATATATTTGTCAACTCAATCTCACGTGGGCATCCATGTGGATATTCATGTGTTAAAAAAAGTTGAGGACGTTTACTTTGGGTTGTATTTATGTTACGTTAAGTGGAAATCCACATGATATTCATGCGGCATATTTCGTTAAACTTTATAGATAATAAAGATGGCGGATTAAAAAAAGTAAAATTTAAAATTTATATATGAAAATGAAATATTACATAAAATTACGAGAGATTGATGTATTTACTTAATATTGCTTGGCTCACTGCATTTACCAATAAATAACCCAAGCCAAAAAAAAAAAAAGCAAAGATTTTGCTGTGATAATTTCAAATTTATGTGAAACATTAAACATTTAAGTTGTTTAGAGAAAAAGAAAATGAAAAACTACTAGACTGTTAACTACTTATAAGGAGTGTTCCCGATGTAAGTATGATTTTTTTTTATGTACCATAATTTCTCTTTTGAGGGAAAATAATGTACATTGGGGGGGGGGGGGGCGGGGTAGTTTTGACACGAAAAGTTGGCATAATGTTGAAGTTGTGTTGTTGTCAAAGTGTAAAACCATCTTATTGAAGTATCTATAAAAACATACAGCTTCCTACCACACCTGTTGAATATGGGTCGGGTCAAGTGAATCTAAACTTATTAGTATATTTAAGTAGGCATTATTTAACTCGTAATTAATAGAATTTCACACAAGTGCTATTAGAGGTTTATTTTTAATAGTATTGAGGTATGTGCTATATATAGACACATATACTTGTAGAAATTAACTAGAAGTGTTAATCCAATTATTTTACTAAAATTTCTGTCTTATAAGTTCTCTCTTCCCTAATTCATGGTTATCCAACTAGAATCCTAAAACTTGTGTTAGATTTCATTACGCAAGTGCACGTATCGTTGACAAGTAATATAATAAAAAGTAGAGTGTCGATCCCACGAGAAATTGCTATTAAATTTGCTAAGTACTAAAATTAAAATAACTTAATCTTATCTAAACAAATAAGTAAGATAGTAATTAACAACTAAAATTAAAAGAAACTAATACAGAAAGCAAGTAAATTAAAAAGATGAATTCAATTAATTAATAAAAGCCTAGGATTACAACTTCCTTCAACACTTCGCTTGAATCTCTCTCTACCTCTTATTAATGATCCTGAGTTGTTAACCTAGAGTTCTATCTTATTTATAAGGATCTTCCGATGGTCTCATAAAAATATCCTTCTTAACCAATTAACTATATTCCTATGATAATTGAATTAAAGAAAAACTCATTAAGCTTAGGCTCTAACAATGGTTAAGCATGACAAGTAAGTGTATTCCTACCCTACCTGCAGACAATTCATCCTAATAAATGAATATGAAACATATGTCATTCAATCCATGTCTAACACTAAACTCCCTTTTCCAAGTTGTATTTAGGTTAACAAATCAATCTAATTGGTGGCCAATCAATTAGAAGCGTTAAGAACAAGATTAAACAAACAACTCAACAAACCATTAAATCAAGCTAGAGAGAGAAAGTAAATTCAAACTATGTGTTGAGTAGGGCTGTAAACGAACAGAGCGTTCGACGAACCGTTCGTGAACAGTTCGATTTTTGTTCGTTTATGTTCGTTTATTAAGCTAAATAAACGATTATGAACACAATTTTAATGTTTGTTTATTAAACGAACCGAGTTCGAACAGATGTGTGTTCGGCTCGTTTATGTTCATGAACAAGCTCGTTTATGGTTCGTTTCAAGCTCGTTTATTAGTTTGTTTAAAACTCGTTTATGTTCGTTTATAATATAATTAATAATAATAATAATAATATTATTATTATTATTATTATTTGTATTTGTATTTGTATTTTATTTATTTATAATATAATTAATATTATTTAATAACTTAAATTTAATAATTTAGTAATAAATTAAATTAAATTATATTTGTATTTTATTATTTTATTTTATTTTATATTTAATAATAATTTAAAATTGACTTGTTTTATATTTGTTTGTTTGTTTATTGTTCATGAACATATTTTTAATTGTTCGAGAACATGTTCGATTATATGTTCATGAACATGTTCATTTAATGTTCACGAAAAAGTTCATTTAATTTAAATGAACTTGTTCGTGAACATTAAATGAACAAACACGAACACACTCAATTTTAAACGAACAGAGCTTGAACACAATTTGAAAATCCTTAAAGAACACGAACCGAACACGAACAAGCTCAAAAATAAATAAACGGACACGAACAAAGGCTTGTTCGTTCAAGCTCGGTTCATTTACAGCCCTAGTGTTGAGTTCCATTGAAATCCTAGTAAAAGAAAATTAGTTCATGATAATTAATGAAAACAAATAATAAAATAGTTTCACCATCATCAACTAAACAAGAAAAATAAAAAAGATAAAAGAAGAAAGAAGAAACTAAGAGTTGTCAATTCTTGAGTCTTCAATCTTCAAGCTTCCAATCTTCTTGAGAGAATTTGATGGTGGCTATCTTCTTGAGAGGGAATTAGGTTTCTAGATGTCTAATCCTCTTTATTCTGACCTAAAAGAGTCCTATTTAAAGTGTCCAAGGCCTCCTGAAGTCCCAAACTTCGTTCCCAAGCAACCAGGTAAAAATCAAGCTTTTTTGCGTTTTTCACGATTTTGCGAGTACTGTTCACGAGTCGCCGCCGTGGCCCCAACTTTCTGTCCGCTGCCTGCAGGTTCTGTCACCTTCTTGAACTTCGAAAGCTGTTTTGATTGGGCAAATCTTGTCTGATTTTGACGCGCCTTACACCGTTGGAAAGGTATGGAAGTCTGCTTCAAAAGTCAAGAGATAGTTTTCTCATTTGAAGTCTTTAAGATCGAGTTTTTCTTGAAAGAAGCTCCGGAGGTCGAATTTGCCTACTCATTGGAATGCACTGATTTTTGTCGTTTTGCACCTCGAAGCTCTAGATCACCTTGGACCTATAAAAACACATAAATAACAACTAAATAACTTATTTTAAACATAAAATAGATAATTAAAATAAATATAAAAACATCTAAAACAAATCAAATTCTAATAAAATCCTCAAGGACTTAGCCGATTCAAAAGCATAAAAGGTGGCAAAATAACTTATTTCCTAGAGTTATCAACTTGCCGTGTTGAAATTCTTGGTTATCCAACTAGAATCCTAAGACTTGCCGTGTTGAAATTTGAGGACAATAGTTACTCCATAGATGATAAAGATCAAGAAATTGTTCAAGAATAGATCAAGAAATAGATCTTTTAAGGTTAGTAAAGTAAGCATCGATAAATCGATCTTGAGAGTTCAAATTAGTATTGGAGTAAGTAACCCTAAACCTATTAATTTTTCTATAGTGGTATCAAAGCTATAGTATACTTGTTTTCACCTATGATATTTTTCACTATAATTGTTTGGCATGCTAGAATATTTTTAATAACATATAATGATCTTTAATGGTTAAATTTTGAACATATGTTTTTTGACCAAAATTTTTACATGAATATGTACCCTAGGCTAGTAAAAATTTGTGGTAGAATTTAGTATTAGAAACACTTATGGTTAGTGAAAAAAAAAAATCAAAACTTTGATTATAGATTTCTCACACAAGATTTTTTTAGTATGAAATTTATATCATTAGAATCCTTATCTCATAAAATTTTCATGCATATATTATTCGAATTTTTTATATGTGTAGTTAATGAGAATTAAAAATTCAAAGTTTCGGAGCCTAAACTAAAAAAAAAAACAGTTTGTCCGATAAAAAATAGAAAGATGTTTCTTCTTTGCCAATTCACCAAGTGGCGCATGGGGGCACGTGTGGCACTTTTTTGGCCCATTTTCAGAGCACTTTTTTTTTTTTTTTTTTTTATTATCAAAATTGATTTATAATTCTTCATATAATTTTCAAAACTTTCAAATATTATGAAAATATATTTTTTATAATTCTTTTTTTGAAAAATCATATAATTTTTGTGTTTAAAATTTACTCACATACTTTGGAACAATGTGTATTAGTCATTTTAGTGAATGGGAGGTAGTTTCAGCTTCTTAAAAATACGCACTATATGGTTAATTAATAGTTGAGCTTATAAAACAAAAATTTGGTCCAACCATTGATAATTCTGGGATGAATATTTAGAATATATTTTTCATCCATGTCAATTATATCACATGTAGAGCTGCTCATGGGCCGGGCCGGGCCACAGCCCGTTTTTTTTTTTTTATTTTCTCTGCCCAGGCCCGGTCCTGGGTCAGCCTGGCTCGCCCGTTTAGGCCCGAAACACTGTTCATTGGAATAAAAAAATAATTTTTTTTATTTTTTTATAATTAAAATTAAATAAAATAATATTATTATAATAAAAATTACTGTTCCGGGCCGGGCCTTTAGTAAGTGGGAGTAATCTCGAAGTTAGTGGGAGTATCCCTATTAGGGAATCTCAAAATCCATGGAAAAGCAAACGTGTAATAGTTCCTTAACATTATTTTTGAGATTGGAGGGAAAAGTTTTTATGATGCTTTTGTTGATTGTTTTGAACTAGTTTCCTATGGAAAAGCTGTTGCTTCGCTTTTTTTTGTGGATTCTTAGTGTTGATCAATGCCCGAAAATAAAAGATGAAAATAAGTAAATGACTACTAATTCCTTATGCCAATTTAGATATCATTAATGTATGTTATGAGGGTATAATAGACCAAACATTTGTTTTGTTATTGGAATGCTTAGTATATATCTAAATAATCTTGGATATGCTCATTGGACTACTGTCAAAAGGATTTTTCGATATCTTGCCTTATATTACGATTGAAGTCATCATTGCATAATGAGGCAAATTGTCCATAGTTACATGTAGATGGGTGCATATTCTTTGACCAAACCACTCCCTTGTGTTGTTTTTTGTAAACATGTTGAAAGCTTAGATTTATGTAGGTTTTGGATGAACTATTGGATAAATTTTCATTACTAAGATATAAGTTATCTTTTCTTTTAAATTATTTAATTTAAATTAGTGCACTTTATCATATTCTTAATATAAAATGTCACCAAGTTTAGATCAATCCTCACCCGGATGATCGCATTGATGCTTTGAGGCATGTAGGATGAGATATGTGATCATTTTAGTGCTAATAATGAGGTGCTAGTGATCTTGTTGGATCTTAGTGAGTAAACAAAATAATTATATTTTGATTCTCGCCTTTAAGTGACCAAGATGAAACTATTAGTTGAAATTGGAGAAGTTCCACATCAACATAAAGCTTGTATAGCCAGATGCGAGTTTCTTAAAAGTATGCTTTAATGAAGCAATACTTTTAAGATTCTCGAGTTTTGTGTTTTAGTAACATATAAGCTAAGATTCATATGGTGAAAATATGTGACATGCCTTTAGGGGGAGCTTCACCATCGCATACACGTAATAATGTATGTGCTATTTCGACCATATTGAGGAATTGATTAATGGATTCCTACTTCATCATCATGTGAGCCCTGTAGATTTCAAATTTACATTTGTACCCTTTGTGACTATCATTAAGTGGAGGCTTAATGTTGCTACTTTTACATGTATCCAATGGCCATGATTGATTCGGTCTCTCGGAGTATAACTAGAAAAGCAATCAAGTTTAAGAGGATTGACATAGTGGCTAAGGAAAAATTAATTGATTCCACATTTAGGTTTTCTGATTCATTGCCCTGGCAGTTATGTCAAACTAAGTGTTTGATACAACTATGAGCACAAATACATTGTGTCATAACGGTTTTTTTGACCGCTAGACGATTTTTTAAGAAAACAATGGAGTCGCCATCAATATTTTTTTATCTAGGTGTGATTGGCCACCTAAGAAAGCTTATCATTTTAATAAAATTTTAAAATTAATTAAAAAGATAATTTTGGTCTACGAAAATCAAAAGTTCGGGTTCGGAAGTACAGTTACGCGTGGGGAAGGTATCAGCACCCCTACGATGCCCGTTAATAAAACGGTACCAATTAATCATGTGTTATCTTAAGTTTCGATTTAATGGACTTGACATCGGCATTTAAAACTAATTCTCCTTTTATTATTATTTTTTCAAAACATGTTTTTTTTTTTTTTTTTTTATAAATGAAAGTGAACATAAATCTTTTATCGAGATCACTCATTAAATATTCTCAACAGTCTTGGTGGTATTTAACGAGATCCTCTCACCTCAAGATATCTCAGGAATCACTACTGTGACCTCATTCGAATTCCATCGTCGGCAATTTACATCCATTTTTTATTCTTGCATGGGTGCACATGGTGCAACAATAAAAAATAAAAAAATACAATGCATATGAATTAAATAATTTATTCTCTTTATTTAAAATACACACATATTTCGAATAACTATGAACACCAATAATAAAAAATATATTAAAATATACTACAACATATAAATGGTGAACACCAATAATGAAATATATTAAAATATACTACATATTTAAATAAATAATAAATACAAATAATAAAATATACTACAACATTAAAACACGAATAATATAATATATTAAAACATACTACAATATTTAAAATAACCCATAAACACCCATAATAAAATATATTAAAACATACTACAACATTAAAACACGAATAGTAAAATATATTTAAACATACTACAATATTCAAAATAAATAATAAACACCGATAACAAAATATATTAAGACATACTACAACATTAAAACACGAATAGTAAAATATATTAAAACATACTACAATATTTAAAATGAATAATAAACAACAATAAAATATATTAAAATATGCTACCATATTAAAATAATAATACATAAAATAATGAAATATATTAAAATATGCCACAATATTTAAATAAATAGTAAATAAAAAGGAAAAGGAAAATAAATTTTACCCAATTTTGGCTTAAAGCCTAGCCCGAATCTGGTGAAACTTGGACCGGGATTTGGTGGGTTGGTTTGGTTTGGGTGATGGGCTTGTAGGCCCTTTTCTTTTTCTTTCTTTCTTTCTTTCTTTCTTTCCTTCCTTTCCTTTTCCTTATTTCCTTTTCTTTCCTTTTTCTTCTTTCATTTTCTTTTCTTTTCTTTTCTTTCTTTTTTCTACTTTCCTTTCCTTTCCTTTTCCTTCTTTCTTTCCTTCCTATCTTTCCTTTCTTTTCTTCTTTCCCTTTTTTCTTCTTCTTCTTCTTCTTCTTCTTCTTTCCTTCCTATCTTTTTTCCTTCCTTTTTTTCTTTCCTCTTTCCTCATTCCTTTTTCTTTTTTTCCTTTTTTCTCTCCTTCCAGCCGGATCCGGGTTAGGCGCGCGGACCTTGCTACCAAAACGCTACCGTTTTGGCAGCCCTATAAAATCCCTTTATTTTTTTCTTCATTTTTTTATTTTTTTCTCTCTCTCTCTACCCTCTCTTTTCTCTCAAAAGCTCTCTACTTGCTCTAAAAAAAAAACAGAAACCCCCCAAATACCCAAAAATCAACGTCGGCCCGCTGCGCCAGTAGTCGACTGACACTCGCCAACGGCCGATGGTCTCCAAACTTCACACCCGAGGTGGTTTCAACCCCCTCTTCTCGGATTTGGGCTCCGTTTTGCCTAAATCCTAATCGAAACTTGTAGATCTAGGAAAATAATCGTGACCTAAAACCTTCAGATCCGAAACTCAAATGGTGTTTGGCTGTTTGTTTTGTTTTGTTTTATTATTGTTTCTTGTTTGCTGGTTTTTTTGGTTGTTGCAGAGAGAGAGAACCGACCCTTCAGGCTTGGATCCGATTGGTGTTTTTCTCTGGGGTGAGAATCGACTTTTGGAGAGGGGTTCTTTGAAGTGGGTCATGGGTGGTGTTGTGGAGATGGGTTTCGGTCAAAGGGGTCCGAGACTGAAGTAGGTTCGGGTATGGGTTTTTTTGTTGTGGTGGTTCAATGGTGGAGGGCTTAGGGCATTTTTTTGCTGTTCGGACTCCCCCCTTTATGTTTTCAGAAGCCAACCCCTCTTTTTGAAGGATTAGGGTTCAGAACCCTAGGGTTTGGGATTTGGGTCACTGAATTTTGGGGGTGCAGGGCATGGTGGTGGCTTGTAGGGGTGGTGCTCTCAGGGTAGGGGTGGCGTGTGGTGCATGGCTAGGGTGGCTGGTAGGGTAGACTAGGGCAACAGGGTAGGGGGTTGGCTTTCTTGCTAGGGTTTTGGTGATAGGCATGGCTGATGGGTTTGGGCTATCAGGCTTGCTGCCTTGCAGGCCTAGGCTTGGGTCGTGGTCCAGGGCTTGGCCCAGACAAAATTAGGCTACTATAGCTGCCCCTCTTTGCACATTGTTGAGAATCAAGAATAGGGCAAAGACAATAGACTCTAATTTTGTCCGGTTGATTTTTGAGATAGGCAAGAGTTCACCGTTGAGGAAAGATCGAGAGATTTTTTTTATATATGAAATTAAAAAGTTAAAACTGATTTTGGAAATGATTTAATGACCTGGACGAAATCAGGAATCGAAATGTGACTTGGCCGAAACCAAAGTCGGATAGTTGTGTGGTCGAAACTAGTAATTGACTGAAATGATCTGGATGAAACCAGGGATCGGTAAAGTGATCTGGGCGAAACCAGAAGTTGACTGAAATGATTTGGATGAAACTAGGGATTAGGTAAGTGACCTGGCCAAAACCAATAGTCGAAAGATGACATGGGCAAAACCAAAAGTCTGAGGACGACCTGGGCGAAACCAAAAGTCGGGGGTGACCTAGGCGAAACTAGAAGTCGGAAGACTACCTGGGTGAAACCAGAAGTCGGAAGACGACCTGGGCGAAACCAAAAGTCGGGGGATGACCTGGGTGAAACCAGAAGTCGGAAGGTGACCTAGGCGAAACCAGAAGTCGAAAGACTACCTGGGCGAAACCAGAATTCGGAAAATGACCTGAGCGGAACCAGAAGTCGAGGGATGACTTGGGCGAAACCAGAAGTCGAAAGATGATCTGGGCGAAACCAGACGTCGAAGATGACCTGGGCGAAACCAAAAGTCGAAAATGACATGGGCGAAACCAAAAGTCGAAAAAATGACCTGGGCGAAACCAGAAGTCGAAAGATGACTTGGGCGAAACCAAAGTCGAGATTAATTCCATAACTTTTGTGACATGGACAGAACCAACACCTGAAAGTGACTTGGGCGAAACCGAAGTCGAGGTTAATCGAAGCATTTGATAGTGACTTGGGTGAAACCAAAGTCAGGCTTAATTCTGAGATAAATTCCATGATATAAGTGGTTTGGACGGAACCAAAACCTGAAAGTGACTTGGGCAAAACCAAGATCGAGATTAATCTAAAATAAATTTCATTGAGTAGAGGGTTTGGATAAACCAATATCTGAAAGTGAAATGGACGAATCGGAGTCAGGAATAGAATTGAAATTTTGATGGTGACTTGGGCGGAACCAAAATCAGGACTGTCTAGGATGCAAAATTTGAAAATGACTTGGATGAAAACAACTTCTTGAATGACTTATACAACACCAACCTTTGAAAATGATATAGACGAAACCAAAAATCGAAATGGGGGATTGACAATCTTTATGGAGACTTGGGCGAAACCAAAGTCTGGAAATGATAAAGCTTGAAAGTGACTTGGACGAAACCAAAGTCTGATTCTTGAAAATTTTCATGATTTTGAAATTTGCTTATCTCTCTGGTTGTTCACATTCTAGTTCCTTGGATGCTTATAACACTATTGTTGCAACGTAATGATTGTTCTAATATCTTGATGCAAATACGAATGACTCTTATCGAAATGTAAACATCTTGTACAAAGGTGTAAATCTTATGATACACAAAAATGATGTAGATGCCCATGAATGATACAAGTGCAATGAACGATGCAGATGCCCACGAATGATACAAATGCAATGAATGATGCAGATGCTCGTGAATGACTCAAATGCAAGCCAGAACCCTTTATCATTCTTGTGCCTGATCTTCTTCCCAATTCATCACTATTCATATCATCTCATTCTTGACCTACCTGTATCATCTTGTCAGTAAATGGATGTGCCAACTTTCCTTTTAGCAAAAACCTTTTCTTCAACAAAACGTTTCTCATCAAAATTTGAAGACGTTTTACTTCTTTCTTCTCAGAGAATATGATTTATCCCAATAATTCCCAGCTTCTTGATCATGAGAACTCCTGTCTCTTTCCAAACAATTTTCATTTGTCATCCACCTTCCCCAAATGATTATCCCACATTAAAAAATGTCCCACAAAAGTTTTATTTTTTATTTATATCTCAAAACTGCTTTTTTTCCCCAAAATGTGCTCGGTTGCCGAAAACATCTGAGCCAAAATAAATCTCACAAAATGCGACATTCAACTTTTATCTTGGAAAGTCTTGTAACAAGAAAGGTGCATGCCCCTTCATCTGGGCTCTTTAAGTTTTAAGAACATGAATTTCATGAAAATCAATTTTATGAAAAAGAATCATTTTGAAATACTAACAAATTAGACACTTTTTCTTGTCTCCAAACAGTGGCATTTAGACAAGTGTCGAGACTGACCTTGACAAACTCAGGATTTTGAAAGGTCATTTAGAAAGATGAGAATGGTTCTTTTAAAAATTTCACGTCAACTCCCTCACAAATCTCGAGTTTTGAACATAATTGACAATCTAGTATGCTCATTGGTGGTACCATGGGTGGCTTTAAAAGTCTTTCTTTATTCTCTAGATTGCCTTTTTTTGGGTTTTCAATTTAGGGCCTCACCTTTCTTTTCTATGCTTTCTTTTTTTGTTGATTTTTCCATCATGCACTTGAGAATTCAAAATTTCATCCAATGTGAGCCTGGTAACTCAAAAGTATATATTGGCGAGGAGACAATGATTGAAGTCTCATGAATATGAACATTCCTCAAGGTACAAACTTTCAAATTCAACTAACCATGCTTGATCAAAATGGGTTTTTGAGGTATGTAGTGTAGTCCAGGGTTTAAAGCTATGAAAGAAAGGGTATGTAGGCCCAAAGTATGTGTTTAAGGGTGATTAAACCAGGGATCACTTCGTTGTGAGAAGAATTTCCTTTCTTCATTCTGATATTTCCTCACTGTTCATTTTTTTCTTTCATTCATTGTTTCTCTTTTGGCTTTTGCCTTGCTCATTTTTTTTAACAACTTTTCAATACCCCGTTCATCAAAAATTTGCGTTTCGGAATAAGGCATTTTTTTCTTGTCCTTGTAATAGAACTCAACAAATTCATAACCTTTGAAGATTTCTCATCCTATTTGCCCCAGTGTGGGGCGTGATCTCTGAACAAGGTATATTTGAAAAAAATTCATTAGACTCAATGGGATAGCAAGCGGATAATTTTCAATATTCGTGAAAGAAAAATGAAAGATGGCCACTTATCATCTCAAACATGGTCACCGAAATTGAAAAGCCATCCCTTGAAAAATTGGTTGAAAAAGTTTTTTTTTTAATCATTCTTAACATCTCAAATGCATAATGTCACACTCAAATTTCTTTTCATTTTTTCATTTTTTTTGCAGCATGCCTTCATAATCTCTGCGATAATCCACATTCTTCACCATATTTTCAAATGATGCCCCCATTTTAATTTGCCACCCAAACAGGAGTTCGTGTGACAGTGAAATTTTTGGAAATATCTCAGATTCGAACTCCTAAGGTTAATGTTAAAAGAGCTGATTTTTTGTCCAAGTGAGAGGAAATTTTATGGCCTGAATTTTGGCTTTAGATGGTTTCTGTTCGTTCTTTGCACTCAAAAGGTGAGTCAAGCGTGACCTTGGCAAAACGGAAGGCGTCTATTTTTTTTTTGTAGTCATTTCAAAGAGTTCTGGATTTGGTAATATCGAACAACTACAACTCAATCTTGACACTGATCAAAATTTCCAAAATTTAGATTCTTTAAAAGAGTATCGTGTTTGTTTGATCTCCAAAAGAATTTTTTTCATGTGAAACTCAGATTTGTTATCAATCTTTCAAAGTCATTTATCACCTCTTATTTTGAAAACCATTTTTCTTTTCTTGCAATCTAGGGAACCATTTATGTGTTGTCTTATTCTCAAAAACTTTCATGCTTTCAAATAAATGAGATATGGCACAAAAATGCTTGAAATTAAAGTTGGTTCGTTTTATGAAAATGTTTTAGATGTGGCAAGAGTTCTCATTCTCATGAATGCTATCAAAATAGAACTACCAACATCAAAATTTCCCTCGACCGACATGTTTTTCCTTAGTCCAAAGATCTCTTGATGCTTCACTTAACCCTAAATGACTCTTTTTCCCTTGTCAATATTCATGCTTGTCTTACCACGAATAGGCAGCAAGTCCCCCTTGATACTTAACCTCTGTTTAAAACTCCAACTTTTCAGCCTTGATGAGTGCTTGCACTTTGCGTTTTAGCGACTCACAGTTTTTCGTGGAATGGCCCTGAATTCCATAATGATAATCACAATATGCGTTCTCATCATACCAATCCAGATATGGGGGCTGAAGAGGCACCACTGGAATTTTGGTAAGGAGCTGTTTTTCAACAAGTTGTGGCAGCAATTCGGTGTAGGAATAGGGAAGTGGATCAAACTGATCTCTTTCTCAGACTATTCTAGGTTTTCTTTGATTATTTTCGAAGTTTCTTGATTGGTTCAAAGGTCAAAGATAGGCACAAAAGTGGGTGCAGAGACAATGGCATTTATTTGTGGTTGGAAATTTACGGGGTAGACTGGCTGAGGAAATGGTTGATGAAGACACAAGTTATGGGAAATGTTGTTCAGAGCTGGATAGTAAGGGTGGTATCCAGGATAAGGTTGGTACGGAGCAAAGTTCTTCGATACTCGATCTTCAAGACTGATGACTCGTGCTTCTTTATCTTCTTCCTTAGCTAACCCTTATTTCTTAGGAGCAGTAGTATCTCCCGTATCAATTTTCCCGCTTTTGATTGCATTTTCAATAATCTCACCACAAATAACCATATCAGTAAAATTTCTTGTGGCATTGCCAATTAGCTTGTCATAATACGGAGCTAATAGTGTATTGATGAACAATACAGTGTTTTCTTTCTCAGTGAGTGGTGGTTGCACCTATGCTGCCAGAGTTCTCCACCGCTGGGCATACTCTTTGAAACTTTCAGTATTCTTCTTTTCCAAATTCTGCAAGGACAACTTATCCGATGCCATGTCCTTCATGTATTTATACTGAACCGAGAAAGCTCTTGCCAAATCCTTCCAATAATGGATACAACTTCGATCCAACTGATTGTACCATCTCGCAGCTGACCTTGTTAGACTGTCTTGAAAGTAGTGAATTAGCAATTTTTCATTATTGGTATGGCCACCCATTTTCCGACAGAACATAGTAATGTGGGCCGACGGACACTTTGATCCATTATACTTTTCAAATTCAGGGACCTTGAATTTTGGTGGAATCACCAAATCTGGAACCAAGCTGAGCTCATTCGGATCCATATTCCCGAAAGCGTCTATTCCTTTTATGGCTTTGAATCTCTCTTCAAACATATCATACTTCTGTTGCACTTCTGTGTCTTCTACTTGCTTTGCTACACGTTTCTTCAGGTTTTCTTGTTCTAGATAATCATCTTGGTTTGGAACAATAACCTGGTCTAAGGGGTGAAGTCCCGAGTTCAATTGAAATTGTCCTTGGCCCTGTTGACTTGGTAGGTAAATCGGATCTTCATTGTTGTTTGCTTGAGGTCGAGGTTCTCCCCTTATGATCGACCCTTCAGCAACCCATTTTCCTCAGGTCAATCTCGTCATCATTTCAATCATCTTGTCTATTTGCTTAAGTGACTCCTCTTGAGATTTTGTTATCTGTTCCCGTGCTTCTTGCTGAGATCTGGCTAATTGTTCTTGTAGTTCTGTGTGCATTTTTTCCATCTGTTCTGTTTGCGCTGCTTGTTCACTTTCCATGGTTTTATCTGTGAGCAAGTACTTTATTAGTACCGAATGAGTGATCTTGGGTTTTTTGCTGGCTCAAATCTTTTACCTTTTGTTCTGAGGGTGAAATTTTTTTAGAGTGCTCTTAAAGCCAAACAGAATCTTATCTACCTCTCAATTTATTGCATGTATGCCTATGAATGAATGCATGTATGTATGAAGCATGTTGCATGTAAAAAGAAATAGTATGAACGTGTTGTACCAAGAATTAAAGAGTGATTTTTTTGTTTTTTTTTTTCTTTTTCTGACAACTATTCTTTTCTACATCTATTCCTTCTTTTTTTCATATTTCCATAAAAAGTCCAAACTAAAAGGAAATTTTATTATTGTTCACAATAATACTTTATCACAAAAAATTTTATGATTCTCATTTTTTAGTTTTTTTGCTTTTTCATTTTTTCTCTTTTTTTTTTTCAAAGAAGAAATATTTTTTTCTTTCTAAAACGTTAATGAATATTTGCCCCAACAGTATCAACTTATTCAGGCATTATGGCACCTTTGGGGTGGAACATCGAACTTATTATGGGTGGTATGACGTTCGTTTGTCATTGCCTGATTTGCGAAACTTGTTGAAGATGCCAAAAGATGGCAAAGGGTTGGGAATGTTCCTCCGTGTGTTCCTAACTTCGGGTATCTAACGGAAGTCCAGCATGACTTCGTCTAGGTTCACTACATGAGGTTGAATCGGGTTCTAAAAGGCCTCAAATTGCTCCTCACTGTCGCCGTGAAGGCTAGTGAGGCACCTCGATTTAAACAGGTTCAATTTGTTGGAGTATATTTTCCAAGCTTATACGGAGGTTATCACCTCACGAAAGCGTAGGTACTTTAATACTCCGGAAGTGTTTAGCTAGCCTATGCGGAAGTTATCACCTCACGAGAGCGTAGTTACTTTATTTCCACCTAAAAGGATGAAACTCGGGTATAAGGGCTTCAGGTTATGCAAATGTGCGTGTAGGTGTGTGCATGAGGGAGCAAACAAACCTTTGACTATTTGTTATGATCCTTTATTCTACATATCCCATAATTATTAGAATCAATAATATATATATATAATAATAATAATAATAATAAATAAATGAAATAATTAAAATATGAATCCAGAATTAACAAATATCAAGACGTAAATGCAAGAAAAATAAAAAATAAAGAAAGAAAGAAAATAAAATAAAAATTAGATACCGATTAAATCCATTAAATCGAGATTTTAAAATAACCCATGATTAATTTGTGGCTCGACTCTCAAAGGTCCCCAGTGGAGTCGTCAAGCTGTCATAACGATTTTTTTGACTGCTAGACGTTTTTTTAAGAAAACAATGGAGTCGCCACCAATTTTTTTTTATCTAGGTGTGATTGGCCACCTAAGAAAGCTTATCATTTTAATAAAATTTTAAAATTAATTAAAAAGATAATTTTGGTCTACGAAAATCAAAAGTTTGGGTTCGAAAGTACAGTTACGTATGGGGAAGGTATCAGTACCCCCCACGACGCCCGTTAATAAAATGGTACCAATTAATCATGTATTATCTTAAGTCTCGATTTAATGGACTTGACCACGGTATTTCAAACTAATTATCCTTTTATTTCTTTTTTTTTCAAAACATTTTTTTTTATTTTAAGAATTGTTATTACTTTTTTGAAAATGAAAGTGAACATAAATCTTTTATCGAGAACACTCATTAAATATTCCCAACAGTCTTGGTGGTATTTAACGAGATCCTCTCACCTCAAGATATCTCAGGAATCACTACTGTAACCTCCTTCGAATTCCATCGTCGGCAATTTACGTCCATTTTTTATTCTTGCATGGGTGCACATGGTGCAACAATAAAAAAAAAATGCAATGCATATGAATTAAATAATTTATTCTCTTCATTTAAAATACACACATATTCCGAATAACTATGAACACCAATAATAAAAAATATATTAAAATATACTATAACATATAAATGGTGAACACCAATAATGAAATATATTAAAATATACTACAATATTTAAATAAATAATATATACAAATAATAAAATATATTACAACATTAAAACACGAATAATATAATATATTAAAACATACTACAATATTTAAAATAACTCATAATAAAATATATTAAAACATGCTACAACATTAAAACACGAATAGTAAAATATATTTAAACATACTACAATATTCAAAATAAATAATTAACACCGATAACAAAATATATTAAGACATACTACAACATTAAAACACGAATAGTAAAATATATTAAAACATACTACAATATTTAAAATGAATAATAAACAACAATAATAAAATATATTAAAACATGCTACCACATTAAAATAAATAATACATAAAATAATGAAATATATTAAAATATGCCACAATATTTAAATAAATATTAAACAAAAATAAAAAGAAAAATAAATTTTACCCAATTTTGGCTTAAGCCTGGCCCAAATCTGGTGGAGCTTGGATTGGGATTTGGTGGTTGGTCTGGGTGATGGGCTTGCAGGCCCTTTTCTTTTCTTTTCTTTCCTTTTCCTTTTCCTTTTTCTTTTTCTTTTTCTTTTCTTTTCTTTTCTTTTCCTTTTCTTTTCTTTTGTTTTCTTTTGTTTTCTTTCCTTTTCTTTCTTTCTTTCTTTCTTTCTTTCTTTCTTTCTTTCCTTCCTTTCCTTTTTCTTTTTTCCTTTCCCTTTCCTTATTTCCTTTTCTTTTCTTTCCTTTTCTTTTCTCTTGTTTTCTTTCCTTTTTCTTCTTTCCTTTTTCTTATTCCTTTCCTTTCCTTTTCTTTTCTTTTCTTTTCTTTTCTTTCCTTTCCTTTCCTTTCCTTTCTTTCCTTTCTTTCCTTTCTTTTCTTTAATTTCTTTCCTTTATTTTCTTCTTTCCTTCCTTTCTTTTTTCCTTCCTTTTCTTCTTTCCTCTTTCTTTTTTTTTTCTTTTTTTTCTCCTTCCAGCCGGATCCGGGTCAGGCGCACAAACCCCGGGTCAGACCCGGTTTCGCGCGCGGGCCCTGCTACCAAAATGCTGCTGTTTTGGCAGCCCTATAAAATCCCTTTATTTTTTTCTTCATTTTTTTTTATTTTCTCTCTCTCTCTCTACCCTATCTTTTCTCTCAAAAGCTCCCTTTTCTCTCTAAAAAAAAAAAAGAAACCCCCCAAATGCCTAAAAACCAACGCCGGCCCGCTGCGTCGGCGGACGGCCGCCACTCACCGGTGGCCGATGGTTTCCAAACTTCACAGCCGAGGTGGTTTCGAACCCCTCTTCTCGGATTTGGGCTCCGTTTTGCCCAAATCCTAACAAAAACTAGTAGATCTAGGAAAATAATCGTGACCTAAAACCTTCAGATCCGAAACTCAAATGGTGTTTGGCTGTTTGTTTTTTGTTTTTGTTTTTATTTTTGTTTCTTGTTTGCTAGTTTTTTTTTTGTTGTTGCAAGGGGAGAGAACCGACCCTTCTGGCTTGAATCTGATTGGTGTTTTTCTCTGGGGTGAGAACCGACTTTTGGAGAGGGGTTCTGTGAAGTTGGTTGTGGGTGGTGTTGTGGTGATGGTTTTTGGTCAAGGGGGTTCCGAGACTGAAGTGGGTTTTTTTATTGTGGTGGTTCAATGGTGGAGGGCTTGGGGCATTTTTTTTGCTGTTCGGATTTCCCCCCCTCCGTTTTCAGAAGTCAACCCCTCTTATTGGGGTTCAGAATCCTAAGGTTTGGGATTTGGGTCATCGGATTTTGGGGGTGTAGGGCATGGTGACGGCATATGGGGGTGGTGCTGTCAGGGTAGGGGTGGCGTGTGGTGCATGGCTAGGGTGAATAGTAGGGCAGGCTAGGGCAGTAGGGTAGGGGGCTGGCTGGCTTGCTAGGGTTTGGTAGGGTTTTGGTGATAGGCCTGGCTAGTGGGTTTGGGCCATCAGGATTGCTGCCTTGCAAGCCTGGGCCGTGGCCTGTTGGGCTTGGCCCGGACAAAATTAGGCTACTACACATTGGATGAGAGATCAATCATAGCTTTATTATATGTTATATTATGGATCAAAGATGTTTGATTTTAATGTGGATATTAATTTTCGATGTAGGATTATATATATATATATATATATATATGGAATTGTAGTGTTATGTTAGTTAGGTAGTGACTTGATATAACACTCCTCAATTGATTCTTTCTTGTCTGGTTGCATGCTTCATTTCATGTATGAAAGGTAGTGGCAATTAAGAGTTGAAAATGAGTATACATTGATGCCTAATGTGTCTGTGTGAGAGATGTTGGAATATGAGTTGGATCAAGTAGACCTAAATCTATCAGTACATCCACGTAAGCATTATGTAACTCCTAATATGAGTTCAATTAGAATTATATTCCTAATAGAATTTCATATAAGTAGTATTAGAGGCCCAATCATAAAAAGATTGAGATACGTGCTAATATATAGACAATATACTTGTGGAAAGTAACTAGAAGTGTTAATCCCAATTACTTTAGTGAAAGCTCTATTCATAAACTCTCGCTTACCTAATCCTTTGTTATCCACCTAGAACCATAAGACTTGTAAGGATGTAAATGAACAGAGCGTTCGACGAACAGTTCGTAAACAGTTCGATTTCTGTTTGTTTATATTCGTTTATCAAGCTAAATAAATGATTATGAACATGATTTTAGGGTTCGTTTATTAAACGAACCGAACACGAACTAGATATGTTCAATTCATTTATGTTCACAAACAAATTCATTTATGGATTATTTAAAATTCGTTTAATAGATTGTTTAAAGCTCGTATAAAGCTTGTTTATTGTTCAATTATAATATAATTAATATTATTACTTGTATTTAATTTAATTTACTTATAATATAATTAATAATATTTGTGTTTTACTATTTTATATTTAATAATAACTTAAATTTAATAATATTTGTGTTTTATTGTTTGTATTTAATAATAACTTAAATTTAATTATATTTGTATTTTATTATTTTATATTTAGTAACAATTTAAAATTGACTTATTTTTTTATTTGTTTGTTTGTTAAATTTGTTTAGATTTATTTGTTTATTATTCATGGACATATTTTTAATTGTTCGTGAACATGTTCGATTATATGTTCATTTCATTTAAATGAACGAACATGAACACACTCAATTTTAAACGAACAGAGCTCAAACATAATTTTAAAATCCTTAACGAACCGACCACGAACAATCTCAAAATAAATAAACGAACATGAACAGAGATCTGTTCATTCAAGCTCGGTTCATTTACAACTCTAAAGACTTGGAGTGTGGAAATTTGTGGACAACTCTAGTAGTTGCTTCATAGATGAGAAAGATTAAGAAGTTGTTCAAAAATATATCAAGAAGTAGATCTTTAGATGATCGTAAATCAAGTACTGGTAAATCGATCTTGGGAATTCATATTAGAATTGGAGCAGATAATCCTAAACCTATTAGTTTTCCTACACCAGCAAATCAACTCTCATAGTTGGTGCAAAATAAATGCATGATCCATTCTTTACTCGTATTCTTACCGACTGTCTCATCCTTGAAGTTGGTTGTACATACTCTTAACACGACTTAAATTTAAAGAGTCTTTTCTTTAAACTTTTTCCCCTTAAAATCACTGGGTTAAATTTAAAGAGTTTTTTCTTTAAACTTTTTCCCTTAAAATCACTGGGTTAGGAATATAGGGGTAATATAAATGAGTCAAGCTACTCTTAAGCTATTCGGACTTGACTCGGTGAATACTCGAGTTTGACTCCTTCATTATCTAGCCGTGTTGAGCTCAAGCTACTCAAGTAACAAGTCGAGTTGAATTTGAGTATTTTAATACCCGACTCGAGAGGATCGTGAATCTAATCGTATCTTTATTTTTTAAATATATATATATTTTAACATATTTCTTATGTATATATAAGTAAATGAAAAAATATATATAATATTTAATATTTATGATTTTACAAAACCTAATTGAGTTTATCAAATTAATCTCCGTTTGTCGAGTAAATTACGAGTTGAGCTCAAGTATAAAAAAATTAAAATTTGATTGAACTCAAATCAAATTTCGATCCTTAAATGTTTGAATCGAGCCAAATTCGAGTTTGACATTAAATTAAGTTGACTCGATTCAATTACACCCTAATTTGGAAAGAAAGAAAAAAACGTAGGAATTATCATTTTTCACTGTGAACTATATATTTATATGCACGCGCATATATTTGCAATATTGAAGCATTGGGCTTAGATTTGTGAACGATTACACCAGAAATGGCAGATGATATTATTGACAAAACAATGTTTTTTCAAGTAGAAATGTTTGGAGTTCAATAAAATCTGTTATTAGATAAATTGAAGTAATTTATGATTTGTCATATTTCCACTTGAGTTCGAACTTGATATAAATGTATCTTAATTATCCAAGCTTGAAAGTTTTGAAGTCAGGCTGAACTTGATTTTCTCCGAGGGGCAATGGGCAATTAAATCGAGGAACAAATCCCTGTCTTTCTACTATGAACTTGCTATATTGTGCTATAATTCCAATATTGGTTCATTCCATTGGTTCATACTTTTATGTTAATATTTTTGCTCCTTAATGCTCAAATGTCTAAACCTTGATCATTTTGAAGTAAGACAAAGCCATGTCATTTGAATTAAATTAGTGAAAAGAACTTGGGTATTATTCAAGCTAGTGTTTGATTTTCGTTTCGTGTGGGGTAATTTTTGTCCATAAATTATAAAATTAAAGAGTATTATATAATTATAGATTAGGTTATTAGGTGAGTGGTAGTTTATTTAATGTTTCTCAATATTTACAATTTTTTTGTATCAAAAAAATAGGATTGATCGAAATATTTACAGTATTTCTTTTATATAAAATTTAAACTTACTAAATTCATTTATAAAAAGAAACCTTGTGAAATAATTTTTTTTTTTTCTTTCAACCATATTTATTTCGATTGTTAACACGATATATAAAGTTGATTAGTGCAAATAGTACTACAACTTGATCCCAAGTCATATGACAAAAGGGGATAAAAGATATGTGCATGTGCATTAATCTTTGGGGCAATACTGGCATGTTTTGTTATGCTTGGGGACAAACTCAAAGTTATCTATCTTCAACTAAGGCTCAGAATAGGCCCATCAACTTTTCCCCCCAAATGAAATATATAAAAAAATTTATTAATGAATATTCTTAAGATATTTTTTTAAATTAATTAATAGAAATAATAATAAAATTATTATTCATATGTTTTATTTATATTTTTATTATATTTGAGGAAAATATTATTATATATAATAATTTTAAAATTTACTTTAAAATATTCTTTAAAAAAATTCAATAATAAAATAATTTAAGGATATTAAAAAAAAAAAATAGCGGACGGAGTACTAATTTTGAGTGCCACGTCAGGCGGTCCCCAAGTTCAGCGTGTCAGTTTGGCGTGCTTTTTTCGAGTTTCACGTTACGCTGAGCTTCTCACCTTCCCCAAGAGCGCGTGCGTTTGCTTGTTCTGTGGAAACTTTTAATTTTAATCATCAATGATTAAAAAATAGTATAATTTTATTTTATAAAAATAAAAAAATAACTATCAAAATAAAAAATGAATAAAAGATTATAGGATGAAAATTAAAATTTTCGATTATGTATTTAATTAGTTTAATTAATTCAATCAGTCAATTTGATTAAAAAATTTTAAATATTAATTATATAATTTAAATATTAAACTATTAAATATAATAAATAATAAATAAAAATAATTTTTATTTAATGATATACTTTTTAATATATAATTAAAAAATTAAAAATTTTAATTTTATCATTTATAAAAAAATTAAATAAAATAAATTTATAATCAAATTTTTATCAATTTAATTTAATTTTTTTGCTTCAATCGATTTTTATAAATTTATTAAATGTCTGATTCTAAGTAGAATCAGATCAAACAAATGTTTACTTTTATATTAATTGATCAATCCAATTTGATTTTTCAATGCTAGCTTATAGTTAGATTTATCAATTTCGGACATGATATATTATACAATACAAATACGATATAAAAAAATAATTAAAATATTATACGATACAAAAAAATAATACGAACATTACATGAATATATAAAAATATCAAAATTTATATAATACGAATTACTAAAATATCAAAATTTATATAAATATATAATATTTTAAATACAATTATAACACATAAAATACACAAATTTCCTTATCTATTTACAGTAAATAAAATGATTATCGTTAATTACGGTGCCAATTCGGCAACCGTTCGGTTATTTTCAAAGAATTAATAATTAATGCTTTCTCAATCAATTTTTTGTTCGGCCTAAGGAATTATGTTGACTGGCCGGCAGACCTCAATGATATGATACGGTGATTGGTTTAAATTGCGAAAACGAAATTGTTGTTATCATCAAACTAATCATTTTTAACTAAATCGGTACACTGGTCATTTTTTATTTTCAGATTTTTTAAACATTTTCAATTTTTTTTAAAATTTCTAACATAGTTAAAGATAAAAAATTATTCTATAAATTTTAATAACGAAATTAGTAGGCTAGCATATTATCTTATATGATATATTAAAAAATTAATTTATCAATATTTTAATTACGTTTATAAAATTTAAAAACTACACCAAATATATATAGAAATCAGTCTCACAAAAATTCTCAACCAAAGACTAATATAAACATTAAAATTATTTAGACTAATTTGACATATAAGCCCTTGTACTATTTTCAAAATTCTAGATAAATTATTATTTCTTATTGCATCTAATTATGCACTATATTATTATTTTTAATCTATCCAAGTCTTTAATTGGTAGGATGGAACCCGAATTTTTAATTTAAGGGAATGAAAGTACTTATATAATATTAAAGGTTATATTTATTTTAATGTTAAATACTAAATACTAAACACATATACAATATATCACATAAATTAATATATAATAAACACAAATTTAAAAAAAAAATAACATAAAAATAGTTTTCATTATTTAATTGAGTATGATGATTTTTCATCGCATAAAAATCATCTATAATCATCTCTACTTAATTTTTTTAGTTTTTTTTTTAAGAGTCTACCACAAATTCATCCTTCATCTTGTTTTGGACACTTGTTAACGCCCACAAGATTTTTAAGTTGGGGAATAAATTGTAAGATGTTTGTTGAAATTATAAATTAATTTAATGACAACCATGGCATTTATATAGTACATATTGTGAAATCACTTAACCTTGAGACTTTTCAATCTCAAAATGTTTGTTTACAAATATTTTAATTAATTAATATTTGTTGTCATTATATTGCACGTAATTTATTTATTTATTTTTAAATAATAATTATATATTAAATATAATTTTGTATCTTGCATAAAAACTGAAATTAATAAAGTACATATTAATCTAAATTTACATTAACATGTAGAATATCCATATACAAAATATATAAGATTGATATAAATTTTATTACTTTTAATGTTGCTGTAAAATTAAAACTATGTAAATAAAAGAATTCAATGTAAACTTTTAAGTTTTTTATTTATAAAATAAATTTATTTAACGAAAATAAAATTTTTATTTTTATTTATAAATTGAATAACTCTTATTGATAAAGATATTTAAAAATGTAATTTAAAAATATAATGAACAAAAATATTGGTTTTTATTAATAAAAAGTTTTATCAACCATCATATTTTTATATTTATTAATATTGTTGTCAAGTGCGTTGCACGTAAAAGTATATATGTTTTTAATAAAGCTACGTGAGTATAATTTTTAATTATATTTTAAAATACTAACAAATGATTTAATAATAATAAAGTTTGAAAATAGTTATAGTGCGAAATTAAATTATTATAAATGTTAATAACTTAATTTAGCTTAACAATGGTTACTTCTCACAGAAAGAATAAAGTTTAAGATTTGGATTGCTTTTCCTCATATATATATATATGACAGAAGTTTTTTGTTTTGTTTTTTTTTTTTCAAATGATAAAAATTAAAGCATAATAATAACTAATAAGATAAAAAAGAATGAGTAACAAATATACTCTTTACTAATTATACATATGCATAATTGATAACTCTATGAAATATAGTTATTTTATCATATTTTGTACATTCAAATCGGCTAAGTCTTTTTCGGAATTGATTAATTTTAATTGTTTTTAGATTCATGTTTAAATTAGTTATTAAGTTAGTGTTTTTGTATTTTTATAGGTCCAAAGTGAGAAGGAGTTTCGAGGTACGAAAAGACAAAAAAAGATGCAAAGCAACGCATAGACACATTTGATTTCCGGAGCTTGTTGCTAGGAAAACATGATCTTAAAGTCTTTATTTAAGAAAACTTCTTTCTTAACTTTTGAAGCTGACTTCCATATCTTTCCAACGGTAATTTACTCGTCAACATCGGATAAGATTTGCCCATCCAAATCAGCTGACAAAGTGTGAGAAGACGACGAAGTGTAGCAACCAGCAAGGCTGGCACTGCAGTGCTAGCCCATTCGAGACTCAGCGCTGCAGTGCCAGATGGACAGAAAAAAAAAATGTTTCTTACCTGTTACTTGCACGCGAAGTTTCTGAATCCAAGGGTCTAAAACTCTATAAATAGGATCTTTTAAGCTTCAAATATGGGAGAATCAAGTTCTAGAAACCTAATTTTATTAAGAGGAGAGTAGCCACCAAAGATTTGCAAGGAGCTAAGAGAGATTTTGGAGGATTGAAGACTGAAGACCTAACAAATCTTAGTTTTCTCTTTTCCTTTACTCTTCTTTATCTTTTTTGTATTATTTATGATGGTGAAACTCTTTTATTTTATATTTTTATTATTTAGCATAAACTAATTTATTTTTCTAGGATTGCAATGGAACTCAACATGTAATTTGAATTATTTTACTCCCTAGTCCGATTTAATGATAATTGAGTTATTTATTCAATATTGTGCTTAATGCTTCTAATTGCTTAGCTACCAATTAGATTTATTTGGTAACCTAGATACAGCTTGAAAAAGGGAGTTTAGTGTTAGACATGGATTGAATAACACATGTTTCAAATTCATTTATTATGATGAATTGATCTGCATGTAGGGTAGGAATACACTTACGTGTCATGTGTAACTAATTTTAGAGTCTAAGCTTAATGAGTTCTTCTTTAATTCAATTATCATAGGATATAGTTAATTGGTTAAGAGAGATATTTTTATAAGACCATCGGAAGATCCTTATAAATAGATTAGAACTCTAGATTAACAACTCAAGATCATTAATCAAGTTAAGAGGGTAGGAGAAGTTCATACGAAGTTTTAAGGGAAATTATAATCCTAGACTTTTCTCAAGTAACTAATCCTAATTTTAATTTGCTTTCTTTTATTTAGTTTTTAGTTTATAATTTCTAATCTTTTGTTTGAATAAGATTAAGTTGTTCTAATTTTAGTACTTAACGAATTTTATAACAATTTATCATGGGAAAGATACTCTACTTTTCATTATATTACTTGTTAACGATACGTACACTTGCGGAATTAAATCTGACAACAATAATATATGGATAACTATATTATTATTATTATTATTATTATTATTATTATACTACAAAACATCAAAACTACGGAGACAGACTGTTTACCTAATCTATGCTAAATATATATATAGAAGGCGAAAATTTCTTTTCAAATTCAATTTTTTTTAACTCTTGATTTTGGATTAGATCGAATATCCAAAATTTATTAGAAAACCCAAAAAAAAAAAATAGGTCAAATCCCATTCCAAAAAAAAAAAAAAAAGAATTAGAGCATGCCATAGTTTGAAAATTGAGATTCTAAAAAAATAAAATAAAAAGTACATATAGTTTTTATTTCCTTGTCTATCTATAAAATACCATTCATCCGTTAAAATAATTATACGGATTTATATTTGATGCATTGTCAGTATATAGATTTATACATTGAAAATACATCTTATGATGCCACCTCTTAAAAAGTTAATTTGTAGGATAGGGTTAGAGTTAGAGGTCAATGGTTAGTGGTTAGTGGTTAGGGTTAGTTTTTTAATGAGGTGTCATTATAAGATTCACTGTCAGTGTATGTCAGTGTATAGACCTATACACTGACAGTGTATCAAATACAAACTCTAATTATACACAATTTATACATAAAGTTGCAGTTGAAAAAAAAATAAAAAGTATAAAATTTTCATGTTATTTAATATTGAGATAATATTGTCACAACCTAAAAAAAACAATTCTCATTGCAAGACTTTATTATTCGTTAAGCGTAACATTACAAAACCGAAGAAAAGTCGACTTAATTCCTCTTTAAAAATGAAGGTTTTGAAAATGACCTTGAAAAAAGACACGGAGTTGCCACCAATCTTTTTTAGCTAGGTGTGATCAGCCACCTATTAAAACCGGTTTTATAAAATATTTTAAAATTAATTAAAATATTTTTAAAACCAATTTCAAGTCTGCGTTATAAACCAGAGAAAATCGAAGAATCGGGTTCGGGACTCGGTTACGTGCAGGGAAGGATTAGCACCCCCACAACGCCCGTATAAAACGATAGCTTATTAATCATGTGTTATCTCAAGTCTCGGTAAAAAGTTGGTTTTTAATTTAGTATTTCAAGTTAATTCCATATTTAAAGAAAAATATTTTCATTTTTAATTGAAAATGATCCAGAATTTATTAATTCAAAATTTTCCTATATTCCCCGACAAAATCAGCAAAATATAGGAATTTTTATTTATTTGGAAAATCTTCCAAATCATTCTCATTTTTTGAAAGAAATATATTCTTTTATTAATGATAATTGATGACATTCTCTCCAGCAAACCCGGTAGAGAACTCATGAATTATTTTAACTCGGGAATATCTTTATTTTATTTAAAATCATTATCCTTTTTTTTTAATTTAAAAAATGAATATGAATAAGTGTGACATAAATAAAATGACATAACAAAGTCTAGATAATATAATACAACCTAAATGATATGACATAATTCAAATGGCATAGCATATTCTAAATGAAATGAAATGATTTAAATAACATAATATTCTAAATGAAATAAAATATTCTAAATGAAAAGAGGTATCCTAAATTAAATGAAATGTCCTAAATGACATAATATATTCTACATGAAAGGAAATAACCTAAGTAACATGGTATATTCTAAATGGAATAAAATGATTTAAATGACATGGCAAATGTAAATGATATGGCATATGTTGAATAACATGGGATATTCTAAATAATATAATCTAAATGACATGGAATATAATCTAAGTGACATGAAATGACATGAAACATAAAATAATGCTATCATGAAATATGCATGAAAACAAAATAAAAATGCATGAGCATAGTATATGCTAAATAATGTGACAAAAATAAATGACTAAATAAAAAGTATAGGATGACATAAAATATTCAAAAAATCATATAACAAACAATAACCATCATAAAAAGTGAATCCAAATAATAATAATACCATAGAAAAATATCATAGCAAAAATCACATATTGAATAAAATGCATGAACATGAAAAATGCAATGCATGAAAATGTTTTTTTTTCCTCTAAATAAAGAAATCCGTATATCTAAAAAGATATCCGACTACCTTAGGAAAATATGTCAAATTAAATTTTCTAAAAAAAACTTTGTGATTGTTTGAAAACAATTTTGAAGAAAAACTTGAATGAAGATTAAAACCCCTACCAAACCCTTTTAAAATGACTCTAATTTCCTAAGTTTAAAATTTCGGACTTGACCACCCTTAACCCGAGATTTATAAAATCATTTTTAAAGTTTAAAAAGACTTAGAAACTATCCTCAGACAGTAGCTAAAGCTTCTAACCAACCCCCTCTAAATGCCTTAGCCAAATTCAACAATTGTTTTTCTTTTGAATTCAAATCTGCCTCTACTGTCCCGTTTTGATACACGATTTTTTAACCTATTTTTAAAAATTTTAAAAAATCTAAATAAAATACTGGAGACACAGAGCATGTAAAAGTACACGATAAAAAATTGGCTTAATTTTTTTTTATTAAAGATGACTTCCCGGAAAAATCAGGAAAGTACAAGTACTGGGTGAAAAATGGTTTTGCCAAAACACATTTTTTTGCCTTTGATAAAATTATTTAAAAATCAAAGTAAAAATGTTGGAGACTCTCTTAAAGACCTACAAACAGTAGCTAAAACATTTAAAAACCTTGGACAAGAATTGGCTAAGTAAAAAAATCACAAAGGTAGAATAATCAATTTGATAACCTTTTAATTTTCCACAAGTATGCTCAAGTGAGCATGACTTTGAGCCATTGATTGGCCTGAGTCATAAATCATGTGGCATGACATGGAATGCATGAAAATACAGCAAAGTGAATGCACGAAATGCATGGTTTAAAATGTAGTGATATGGAAAATGCATGGCATAAATAACCTAAATGCCTAGCATGAGTTTGCATGACAATAAATGCTATCCTAACTTAATATGCATGACCTAGTGTCTAAATGACATGGCAAATGACATGGAATAATGAAAATGGCCTAGTGCCTAAATGACATGGGAAATGACATGGCATATGAAAATAGCCTAATGTCTAAATGTCATGGAAAAACAACATGGCATATGAAAATAGCCTAATGCTTAAATGACATGTAAAATGACATGGAATAATAAAAATGGCCTAAAGCTAAATGACATGTGAAATGACATGGCATATGAAAATGGCCTAATGTCTAAATGTCATGGAAAAATAACATGGCATATGAAAATGGCCTAATGCTTAAATGACATGTAAAATGACATGGAATAATAAAAATGGCCTAAAGCTAAATGACATGTAAAATGACATGGCATATGAAAATGGCCTAATGTCTAAATGTCATGTAAAAATAAAAATGGTCTAAAGCTAAATGACATGTAAAATGACCTAGATGTCTAAATGAAATAGCAAATGTCATGGCCTAGATAAATGACCTAAAGCTTAGAGAAAATACACATGACCGAATGGCCTAGGAACCAAAGTGTTGTGAGAAATGTCATGTAAAATGACCTAACTAAATGCTATGGAAGATGATATGAAAAATGAAAAAATGGCCTAAACTATATGACAATAGCCCCAAGATGCAAAAATATGGCATAAGTCAAAAGATCAAAATGGTTAGCAAGAATATAAATATAAATATACATAAAGATAAACAATAATAGAAATAAGCAAGTTAAAGTAAGCAAATAAAAAACAAAGAGATGAGCCCCATGGTTGGTACATTGGGAAAAGCCCCCTAACCATTATCTCTTGATTTTCATCAAGGTCATGAAGCCTTTTCAATCTCAAAATCATAAAAAATAACTAAGGTAAATATATATATATATATATATATATATATATATATATATATATATATATGGAGATGAGCTCCATGGTTGGTATATTGGACAAAGCCCACCCTAACCATTATCACTTGATTTTCATCAAGATCATGAAGCCTAAACATTGTTTTATTTATTTTTTGAAAAGCAAGAACAACAAGAAATATGTAAAAAAATTGGTAGTAAATCACATGGAAAACAAGAAATAAAGCATGAGGAAGAAGAAGAAAAATGTAGTAGCAATAGTAGAATGGCTGCCTTAACAAAAACTTTCTTTCTTTTTTTCAAAAACCTTTTCTTTTCTCCATTACCTACTGACCTCTCCTCTCAAATGATCAGCCACTTAAGGAAAAATAAAACATTCCCCCTCTCTCTCATGCTTGGCCGAATGGCATGCCCACTATTGGATGATTTTTTGCACTTTTTCTCCTCCAATCTTGGCCCTTAGATTAAGATATTTTCATGACAACATAAAAATGTCATCTTGCAAATTGATAGCAGCCCTTAAGATGTGTACTCAGCCCTTGTAATAACCTTAGCCCTTAGATGAAAAATATGACCAATCCCATGCACTCCCTTGCTTGGCCCTTTGAGTGCCTACCCTTGGATGAGTTATACTCTTCTATTCTTGGTCATTGGATGAGGATTCTTTCATGACAACATAAAAATGCCATCTTGACATTTAATCCCAGCCCTTTACATGTGTACTCAGCCCTTGTACATGGCCTAAGCCATTGGATGAAAAGGAACAATGCCATGCACTTCCTTGCTTGGCCGATTGGATATCCACCTTTGGATGAGTTGTGCTCTTCCATTCTTGGCCATTAGATGAGAGTTCTTTCATGACAAATAAAAATGACATCTTGTATTTAAACTTGGCCATTGAATGGTGTATTCAACTTTTCTATAAGGCACCTAAGCCATTGGATGAAGGGGGGACCATTTGCAAGGTACTAGTGGTAGCATGTGAGCTTGATAGTGGCTAAGGAATTAAATTGATCTAGCTTCCTTCTTATCCTCTATGCTGGATGATAAAAGGAGGTAAAATCTCAGCAATTACTTCTTCTTTCATATTTTTCTTAATTACAAATTTGCCCTTTTCGATTTCTTCGGTAAAATGACCTTTTTGACTCCCGAACCTAAATAAATAGCAAACGGACTCGAAATTCAAAATTTATTCTTCAATAATTCCGAAATAATAAAAAATTGAATTCTGAAAGTTTTCAAAAATTTTTGAGTCCATTTGGTATTTATTTGGATTTTTTTCTTCCAAAATTGCCCTTTTGTGCACCCGAACTTTCAGCAATTTTAAACGAGCTCCAAATCCAGATTTTTCTTCACCAATATCTTCCAAAAATTTTTAAAAGTGTGATCTGAAAGTTTTCATAATTTTTGGGGCTCATTTGCTATTTTTTGGGTATTTATCTACTTGAATTTCTTTATAGGGGACCCGGGATTTGGCCATTTTGCAAACGAAGTCCGAATCCGGATTTTATTTCTCCAATCTCTTCCAAATAATTTAAGAATGAGATCTGCAAAGTTTTAGAATTTTTGGAGCTCATTCGCTATTTTTTCGGGATTTATCCTTTTGAATTTCTACATAGTGGGCCCGGGATTTGGCCATTTTGCAAACGAACTCCGAATCAAGATTTTATTTCACCAATCTCTCCAAAATGATTTAAGAATGAGATATGCAAATTTCAAAATTTTTGGAGCTTATTTGGTATTTTCCCGAATTTTCCAGTTTTGCCTTTTTGCCTCCAAAGCCCGATTTTGCCCAAAACAAGTTCGGTTTTCAGATTTTATTTTCCTGGGTCTTTCTCCTATATTGAATTGGAGTTGGTCCAAAAACACCCAATTTTTACTATCAAATTCCCTTCCATTTTGATTTTTCCTCTTTTTAGTATCGAGAATTTCCTCGTTTTTTCGTTTTTCCTCCAATCGACTCTTTTCTCGGAATTACTTCAAACTGAGCCTTGGGCTATCCTTGTTTATCCATTCCTCATCAATTAGGGGCTTTAATTTTATCGAATCCGGTCATTTCTGTAATTTTCCAAATTTCACCAAATCCACTAAAAATCCTAATTCCCGATTTTCTTCCGAATTGACTTTTCCTTCGATTTTTCTTCTAAGTAGCCTCTCCATTACCCGTAGTCAGTGCTTATCTTCCATTTGGAATCTCCAATTTTGGACAATTTGATCGTTTAAGCACTTTTCTCCAAATTCTTCGAATTAGGGTTTCCTTTCTACAGAAATTCCGTAACCTAACTTCCGAACTCCATATCTTTCAATGTAGACCTCGGATTATCAAAATTCTTTCACCATTGTTCAATTTAACTTCAAATCTTGATTTTGAAAGTGGGTTGAGTTTTTTAGTAGTTGACTTTTTTGGGGTTGACTTTTTAAAGTTTGACTTTTTATGCTCGACTTCTTAGACTAAGTCCCGGAATACCACCTGCAGGATGAGAAAAACCTTTTTGCATTCTGAAACATCAATTTAGGAAGAAAACATACCTGATTTAATGGTCCGGACAAAATTAGGTGTCTACAGCTGCTACTCTTTGGCTATTGCTGAGAATCAGGAATCAGGCAAAGATAAACAAACACTAATTTTGTCCGGTTAGTGAAATCACATGTGAAGAAAAGGGTAAGGGGTTTACATTCATCATCACACCATTTTTTTTTTGTTGAAATAGCTGTAAATAGAAGATTTTGTCCTTAAATTGAATTCCCTGACTAATCAAGGCTAAACCCGTCTTAAGGAAACGGGTTCTATTATAAAACAAAATATTTGACTCACTTAAAAAGTAGAACGAGTTTTAAAATAAAAGGAAATACCTCGACGATGGTCTCGGGGCTCGACTCATTTGAGAAAACAGAATGAATTCGATTAAAACAAAATGAAATACCTCGATGATGGTCTCGGGGCTCGATTCATTTGATAAAACAGAATGAATTCGATTTAAAACAAAAGGAAATACCTCGACGATGATCTCGGGGTTCAACTCATTTGATAAAACAGAATGAATTTGATTTAAAACAAAAGGAAATACCTCGACGATGGTCTCGGGGCTCGACTCATTTGATAAAACAGAATGAATTTGATTTAAAACAAAATGAAATACCTCGACGATGGTATCGGGCCTCGACTCATTTGATAAAACAGAATGAATTCGATTTAAAACAAAAGGAAATACCTCGACGATGGTCTTGGGGCTCGACTCACTTGATAAACAGAATGAATTCGATTTAAAACAAAATGAAATACCTCGACGATGGTCTCGGGGCTCGACTCACTTGATAACAGAGTGAATTCGATTTTAAAACAAAAGGAAATACCTCGACGATGGTCTCGGAGCTCGACTCATTTGACAAAACAGAATGAATTCTATTTAAAACAAAAGGAAATACCTCGACGATGGTCTCAAGGCTCGACTCATTTGATAAAACAGAATGAATTCGATTTAAAACATAAGGAAATACCTCGATGATGGTCTCGGGGTTCGACTCATTTGATAAAATAGAATGAATTCGATTTAAAACATAAGGAAATACCTCAACGATGGTCTCGGGGCTCGACTCATTTGATAGAACAGAATGAATTCGATTTAAAACAAAAGGAAATACCTCGACGATGGTCTCAGGGCTCGACTCATTTGATAAAACAGAATGAATTCGATTTAAAACATAAGGAAATACCTCGACGATGGTCTCGGGACTCGACTCATTTGATAGAACAGAATGAATTCGATTTAAAACAAAAGGAAATACCTCGACGATGGTCTCGGGGCTCGACTCATTTGATAAACCAGAATGAATTCGATTTAAAACAAAAGGAAATACCTCGACGATGGTCTCGGAGCTCGGCTCACTCGATAAACAGAATGAATTCGATTTAAAACAAAAAAAAAATACTAAGAATAATCTTGAGTTTGATTCAATTGGAAAATAAATTTAACTTGAAAAAGAAAGGAACATACCTCGACAGCGGTCTTGAGGCTCAACTCACTTGAGAAGCAGAACGAGTTCGATTTGGGGAAGCCGAAGTTTTCCTGATTCCTACAATGTTAGCTAAATGCAATGATGAAAATGACATGCTTTGCAAATGCTTGTATGTTTCCTAAGGATGAATGCAATCAAATGATTGTGTCATGATTTCTAATCCATGGTTTCTTTGAGGTTCACAGATTATCTGATATCATGACGGAGTCTTCAATTGTTCACTGATGCCCCACTTAAAGAACCCTTTACTCAAGATAAATTGTCAAACAGTCCCAGTTTCTGACTTCGCTAAAATTCACAAATTTCTGACTTCATGACGGAGTCTCCAACACATTCACTGTTTTCCTTTACTTGGTGAATTTTCCATCAGGATTAGTGGTTTCCAAACTTTTTCTAAGATTTAGACCTATTCCTTAGTAATACTTTTAAAATCCCTTTATTTAAAGATTTTTATGTTTACTAATCATCATTCAATTTAATAACAAACAAAATACATCTAAAAAATGTATAAAAGAAAGTATGAAACAAGCAGACGTCATAAAAGGGATAACAAAAATTTATTGTAACAAAATGTTTCAAAATGATAAAAGTGGATATCAAGGATATAAGAAACAAATGTAAAGTTATAGGTTGTAGATGCCCCGAATGCGAAATATCTTGGACCCCTCATTTTTCAAATCATCTGAAATTTCTCTTGAAGGAGCAATTTACTTGGGTAATCTCTCGACTTCCGCAGTTACGTCAGACTGAGTTGTTCCTTTTTCTTCTGATTTTCAAATACTTTCTCCCTCTTTACACGAAGCATTGATTCAATCCTTAATCAGTACTTGAGCCGCCCTTTGCGGGTTTTCAACTCAGGTGTCCCCCATTTGATATTAAGTCATCCTTTGCGAGTTTTCGGCTTAAACCTCTCCTTCTTTTTTATTTTTTGTATTCTACCATGCATCTAAGAATTCTAAATGCTTCCAAGGTAAAAATGTCAATTCAAAAGATGGGATAAATTCTAAGAACAACCTTTCAAATTAAATATCCATGCTTGATCAAAATGGACTTTTAAAGCACGTAATGTAGGCCAAGGTTTGGGTTTAGAAGGAAAGGATAAAATAGGCCCAAAATATGTTTAAGGGTGATTGGATCAAGGATCATTTCTTGAGGAGAATTCATTCTTGAAATATTTATCCCTTTTTTTTTTCTTTTTCTCAATAACTGTTCTTTCATTACTGGCTTTCATTTTTCATTCTTTGATTTCACATTTTCCAATGGCTCTCTTTTTTTTGCCATGATTATGATTATTTTTTCTCGTATTCGCCCTCCAGTGTAGAGGGTGATCCTTGATCAGGGTTCAACGAAAGAAATAATTTCTAAGGTTCAAAGGGGTGACTAGGGATAATTTCTTCTTAGTGAGGGGAGTATGAAAGATGGCCATTCATCATATCAAGCATGAATATTCTCTTTGAAAATCAATTCTCAAGGGAGGTAGATATATAGAATTTCCATTTTTACACTTGGAATCATTTGAATTCCCCTATGCATAGCATCACACTTTTTCTTTTCTTTTTTTCAAGCGCAATACTTCTTTAATTCATCAGCATTCACGGGATTTCTGAAATCATCCCCGTCCATTCTAGTTAGAATCAATGCTCCTCCAGAAAAAGCTCTTTTTACTATATAGGGTCCTTCCCAATTTGGAGCCCATTTCCCTCTTGGATCCTTCATTATAGAGAGAATTTTCCTCAGTACTAACTCCCCCTTTCGGAACTGTCTAGGACGAACCTTCTTGTTGTAGGCTCGAATCATCCTTTTTTGATACAATTGCCCTCGACAAATTGCCTTCAATCTTTTCTTCTCGATGAGATTCAGCTGTTCATAACGAGCTCTATCCCATTCTGCCTCTTCTAGACCAACCTCCATCAAAACACGAAGTGAAGGAATCTCAACTTCAATAGGTAACAGTGCTTCCATACCATATACCAAAGAAAACGGTGTTGCCCCTGTAGATGTGCGAACCGAAGTGTGATATGAGTGAAGAGCAAAAGGCAAGATCTCATGCCAATCCTTGTACACTTCAATCATCTTCTTGACAATCTTCTTGATGTTTTTGTTGGCTGTTTCTACTGTCTCATTCATCTTCGGATGATAAGGTGCCGAATTGTGATGCGTGATCTTGAATTGAGTACACACCTCTCTCATCAGCTTATTGTTCAGATTGAGAGCATTATCTAAAAAAATTTTGCTGGCAATCCATATCGACATATGATTTCCTTCTTAACAAATCTGCATACCACCGACTTTGTCACATTCGTATAAGAAAAAGCTTCCACCCACTTTGTGAAATAATCTATGGCCACCAGGATGAAACGATGTCCATTTGAAGCTTTCGGGGTAATAGGGCCAATCATATCCATTCCCCACATCGAGAATGGCCATGGTACAGTCATGGCGGCACATGGATCTTATCTGCATATATCTGGTATTTATGGCACTTCTGAGAATAACTGATACAATCTCCTTCCATTGTCAGCCAATAATACCCTGTCCTCATAATCTGCTTAGCAAGCATGTGACCATTGGCATGGGTGCCACATATCCCTTCATGGACTTTTTCTATGATTCTCCGAGTTTCGACATACCCGACACATCTCAATAGGACTTGGTCTTTCCCTTTCTTGTAGAGAATCTCGCGGTCTAGAACAAAACCCATTGCTAGCCTTCTCAGAGTCCTTGCCTGTTCTGGATACTGTTGACTCTTGATGTACTGCAAGATATCGTTATACCAAGGAAGACCATCTGCTTCTTCTTCAATACTCAAACAGTAGGCAGGAGATTCATATATGCTCATCATGATCGGCACAACTTCTGCCCCTTCATTCACTTTAAACATTGATGACAAAGTAGCCAGAGTATCCGCCATTCAATTTTTTTCTCGAGGGAAGTAATTGAAAGTCACTTCTTCAAACTCCTCCAATAAACTCAGTATGAGTTCTCGGCATCGGATTGATTTTGTATCTCGGGTTTTCCATTCTCCGCGCAATTGATATATCACTAAAGTCGAGTCTCCAAAAACCTCCAGTTTTTTTTATCTTTTTGTCTACGGCAGCACGAAGGCCCATAGTACATGCCTCATATTCTGCAGTATTGTTTGTACAATCAAAATCCAATCTGGCAGTGAAAGGATAATAATTTTCTTCTGGGGATATGAGCACTACACCAATTTCGTGCCCTATGGCATTAGATGCCCCATCAAAGTACATCTTCCATATTTTCTTCTTCAAGGGAACCTCATCCGCTTGCGAAACATACATCAAATCTTCATCTAGGAAATCAAAGTTCAACGGCTCATAATCTTCCACTATCCGACTTGCTAAAAATTTGGCCACTGCACTGCCCTTGATAGTTTTCTGACTTACATATACAATGTCGTATTCTGACAACAAAACCTGCCATCTTGCTATCCTCCCTGACAAAGAATGTGCTTCCAACATGTACTTGATTGGGTCTAGCTTGGCGATCAACCACGTCGTGTGGTACAGCATGTACTGTCTGAGCCTCCGAGCAGTCCAAGCTAAGGCACAGCACAGCTTTTCTACCGACGAATATTTCAACTCATAATCTGTGAACTTCTTGCTGAGGTAATAAACCGCCTGCTCTTTCTTTCCAGTCTCATCAAGCTGCCCCAAAACACAACCCATAGATCTCTCAAATACTGATAGATACAATATGATCGATTTATCCAGAGTCGGTGGCATTAATACTGGTGGGTTTGATAGATAATGCTTAACCTTTTCAAAAGCAATCTAACACCCATCATCCCACTCTCCTGGATCACATTTTCGAAGTAGCTTATTTAGACACCTAATTTTGTCCGGACCACTAAAACAGGTATGTTTTCTTCTTAAATTGAGGTTTCAGAATGTAAAAAGATTTTTTTCATCCTGCAGGTGGTACCCTGAGACTTAGTTTAAGAGGGCGAGCATAAAAAGTCAACCCTGAAAAAAGTCAACCTCAAAAAAGTCAACTACTGAAAAAGTCAACCCAGTTTCAAAATCAAGATTTTAAGTTCAATTGTAAAATGGCGAAAGAATTTTGATAATCCGAGGTCTACATCGAAAGATATGGAGTTCGAAAGTTGGGATTTGGAGATTCAGTAGAAAGAAAACCTTAATCCGAGAAATTTGGGGAAAAGTGCTTAAACGATCAAATTGGTCGAAATTGAAGGTTCCAAATGAAAGATAAGCACTTACTACGGGTAATGGAGAAGCCACTTGCAAGAAAAACCGAAAGAAAAGTCAATCCGAGAGAAAACCGAGAATTAAGGTTTTTAGTGGATTTCGGTGAAATCGGGAAGAATCACAGAAATGGCCCGACTTGGTAAGACCAAAGTCCCCAATGGATGAGGAATGATTAAAAAGGGATAGCCCAAGGATCAGCTTGTAGAAAATCTAAAAATCGGACTTGTTTTGAGCAAAACCGGGTTTCGAAGGCAAAATGGCAAAATTAGAAAATGTGGGAAAAATAGCAAATGAACTCCGAAAATTCTAAAAATTTGGAAATCTCATTATTAAACCATTTGGAAGAGATTGGAGAAATAAAATCTTGATTCGGAGTTCGTTTGCAAAATGGCCAAATCCCGGGCTTCTTATGTAGTAATTCAAAAAGAAAAATCCTGGAAAAATAGCAAATGAACCCCAAATCTTCTGAAATTTTGCAAATCTCATTTTTAAATTATTTGAAAGATATTGGCGAAAGAAAATTTTGATTCGGAGTTCGTTTGCAAAATGGCCAAATCCCGGGCCTCCTATGCAATAATTCAAGAAGATAAATCCCGGAAAAATAGCAAATGGACTCCAAAAATTCTGAAATTTTGCAAATATAATTTTTAAATTATTTGGAAGAGATTGGCGAAAGAAAATCTTGATTCGGAGTTCGTTTGCAAAATGGCCAAATCCCGGACCTCCTATGCAATAATTCAAAAAGATAAATCCCGGAAAAATAGCAAATGGACTCCAAAAATTCTGAAATTTTGCAAATATCATTTTTAAATTATTTGGAAGAGATTGGTGAAAGAAAATCTTGATTCAGAGTTCGTTTGCAAAATGGCCAAATCCTGAGCTCCTATGGAGTAATTCACGCCGATAAATCCCGAAAAAATACCAAATGAGCTCCACAAAATATGAAAACTTCCAGATCAGAATTTTAAATTATTTGGAAGATACTGGTGAAGAAAAATCTTGATTTGGAGCTCGTTTAAAAAATGGTAAAATGTAGGGGCATAAAAGGGCATTTTTGGAAGAAAAAATCCAAATAAATAGAAAACGGACTCGGATAATTTTAAAAACTTTCAGAACTCAATGCTTTATTGTTTTGGAAGTATTAAAAAAAGAAAAATTGAATTTGGAGTCCGTTTGATATTTATTTCATCCGGGGGGCAAAACGGTCATTTTACCCAAGCAACCGAAAAGGGCTTCTTTGGGCCTTTCAAAAAATCAGACTTGGGCTGGAAAAGAGAAGTGCTGGCCTGCCAAGGCGCAAAGGAAGGAGGAAGCTTCTGATTTTTCAATCAAATGGCTAAAAATTAAGAGTTAGTTAGAGATTCTCTTTGATCAAGCCATGGTGATTAAGCCACATAGGCCAAGAGAGAGTGTCAACATTATTCTTGAACATCTGTAATTTGGGAAAGCTGATATGCTAATCTAAAGGTGATAATTTCATGATTTTTTCACCTTGAATTATTAGCCATTTGATGGAAAATTGGTTACAAAAAAATGACAACATCCTTGAAGAGAGAGGGGGGTTTCGGCCAGCTCTAATAGGAGGGGGAGAATTCATTTTTTCACACTTTATTTTTGCTCATTTCTCTTGGTTTTTACTTGGTTTTTCTCTCTTTTCTTGAAGGCAAAAAGAAAGAGTTTAGAAAAGAAAGGAAAGTTTGAAGAGATAAAGCTTGAAATATAGCTTCTTGAGGTTGCTCTTGAGCACCAACTCTTTCACTTTCTTGATTTTCCATTCTTATTTTTGCTATTTTAATTACTATTTGGTGAGTTTCCTTTTTAAATAAATATTTTTTTATTGTTCTTCTTAAGTTCTTTCTTCATCTCTTTCTTAAATATATTTTTTACAATTTTTTTTGACAATATTCTCACATGGCCGAATGGCCTACTGTTTTTATTAATGTTGCTGTTTTGGTTTATTTTATCATGTTGTTTATGTTATTTTCTTTGATCTTGATGTTTTAAATGTTATTCTACTTCATATACTTGAGTTATATTTTAATTTGGTTGCTTTGTTTGTTGCCATTTATGATCTAAATATCATGTTCTTGCATTTTTTATTTTCTGTTTTCATGATGTTTAAATTTGTTGGTGTTTTAGATTTAGTATATCAAGTGTTTGTGAAAATGCTTGTGTTGTGTTTGCATGATTTGAGTGTTATATTTTAAGTTGAGCATGTTAGTATATCAAGTGTTTGTGAAAATGCTTGTGTTGTGTTTGCATGATTTGAGTTTATATTTTAGTTGAGCATGTTAGTATATCAAGTGTTTGTGAAAATGCCATGCTTGTTGGAGCTTGAGGCCATTCAGCTACTCCATGTGTTTTGCATTGCGTGTTGCATTTTTGCCATGTTAGTTGGTAGATTTTGCATTTGCATGACATTTGATTTAGTTTTGCATGTTAGTTTACCAAGTGTTTGTGAAAATGCCATGCTTGCTAGTTACATAGGCCATTCGGCCACTCCTTGAATTTTTGCATTGTATGTGCATTCTTGCCATGTTAGTTGATAGGTTAGCATTTGCATGATATTTGGTTGAGTTTTTGGTTTAAGCATGCTTTGTGTTTGTGAAAATGCCATGCATATTTTAGTTATTAGGTTTGGTTTATTTGCTATGCATGTTCATGCATTTTAGGTCTAGGTTGCATTAAATGCCATGAAAGTTCATTTAGGTCTAGGTCACTATATGAATGTCATGCATTTTTTAATGACATTTAGGTTTAAACTCATGCATTATACATGCTGTATTTTTTCATGCATTTCATGTTCATGCCACTTGAACAATGACTTAGGCCAATTAATGGTTCAAAGTCATGCTCTCTTGAGCACACTTGTGGAAAATTAAAGTTTGTCAAATTGATTATTCTACCTTTGTGATTTTTTTACTTAGCCAATTTTTTATCTAACTTTCAAAAAGTCCTAGCTACTGTTTGTGAGCCATTTTGTGAGTCTTAAATATTTTTACTTTGATTTTTAAATGATTTTATCAAAGGCAAAAGTGTATTTTGACAAAACAGTTTTTTCACCCAGTACTCGTACTTTTCCTATTTTTCTGGGAATTCATATTTAATCAGAAAATTAAGCTGATTTTTTCTCGTGTATTTTTACATGTCTTGAGTCTCCAGTATTTGTTTTAGATTTTTTTGAATTTTTAAAAATAGGGTAAAAAATCGTGGCTTAAAACTGGACAGTGGAGTCAGAATTGAATTTAAAGAAAAATCATTTTTCTGTTTTGGTTAAGTTACTTAGAGGGGGCTGATTAGGAAGGTTAGCTACTGACTTAGGATAGTTTCTAAGCTTTTTTTAAACTCTAAAAATGATATTTTAAGTCTCGGGTTAAGGGTGGTCAAGTCCGGGATTTCAAATTTAGGAAATTAGAGCCATTTTTAAAAAATTAGCCCAGTTTTTATTTTTAATTCAAGCCTTTCAAAATTGTTTTCAAACAATCACAAAGTATTTTGGTTTTAGAATATTTAATTTGACATATTTTCCTAAAGTAGCCGGATATCTTTTTAGATATACGGATTTCCTTAATTAAAGGAAAAAATACATTTTCATGCTTTGCATTTTCCATATTCATGCATTTTATATAATATGTGATTTTTTCTATGATAATTTCTATGATATTGTTATGATTATGTTAATATTGTTTATTATATGATTTTGAATATTTCGTGATATCCTATGTTTTTTATTTTTTTTATATATTATTTAGCATATACTGTGTTCATGCATTATTATTTTTATTTTCATACATATTATATGATAGCATTATTTTATATTTCATGTCATTTAAATTACATGCTATATCATTCATATTTGCCATGTCATTTAAATTATTTCATTTCATATAGAATATATTATAACTTAGGATATTTCATTTCATTTAGAATATGCTAAGACATTTAAATTATATCATATCATTTAGGTTGCATTATATTATTTAGATTTTGCTATGTCATTTTATTAATGTCATGCATATTCATATTCATATTTTTTTAAAATGTTTTCAAAAAGGTAATGATTTTCAATAAAATAAAGATATTCCCGAGTTAAAATAATTCAAGAGTTCTCTGCCGGGTTTGCTGGGGAGGATATCATCAATTATCATTAATAACGGAATATCTTCTTTAAAATGAGAATGATTCAGAAAGTTTTCCAAAATTAATAAAAATTTCTATATTTTGCCACGTTTGTTGGGGAATGTAGGAAAATTTTGAATTTATAAATTCCGGATCATTTTTAATTAAAAATGAAATTATTTTTCTTTAAATTGGGAATTAACTTGAAATACTAAATTTAAAACCAACTTTACACCGAGACTTGAGATAACACACGATTAATAAGGTACCGTTTTATACGGACGTTGTGGGGGTGCTAATCCTTCCCTACACGTAACCGAGTCCCGAACCCGTTTCTTTGATTTCTCTGGTTTAAAACGCAAACTTAAAATTGGCTTTAAAAGTGTTTTAATTAATTTTAAAATATTTTATAAAACCGGTTTTAATAGGTGGCCGATCACACCTAGCTAAAAAAGATTGGTGGCGACTCCATGTTTTTTTCAAGGTCATTTTCAAAACCTTCATTTTTTTAGAGGAATTAAGTCGACTTTTCCTCGATTTTTTTTTAATGTCACGCTTAACGAATAATAAAGTCTTGTGATGAGACTCGTTATTTTTTAGGTTGCGACAGCTTGGCGACTCCACTGTGGGGACAATTAGAGAGTCAGGCCTAGAATTAGTCGTGTGTTATCAAAGTCTCAGTTTTGTTGGTTTAATTGGTATTTAATTTTAATTCCCATATTTTTAAAATAAAAGAGAATTTTGAAAATAAAAAATGTTTTTAATATGTCCATATTCATGTGCATTCATATTATTATTTGTTCTCTGGTTATTTTGTTGCGTATATTTATATGTTTGCTTGACTGATGCTTTACATTATTTGATTTTAGTAGGGTATTTAGAATAAGGGTTGTAGAATAGGTGGTGACAGGTTTGTTTTGTTCCTCCACACACACTCATTTGCATTTGCATAACATGAATCCTCTACCCGGGTTCCGTCCTTTTAAGTGGGAGTAAAGTAACTACGCCTTCGTGATTGATCCTCCGTATGGGCTAGTGAAACACTTCCGGAGTATAAAGTACCTAATGCCTTCGTGATAATCCTCCGTACGGGCATAGGAAAATATACTCTCACGAATTGAACCCGCTTTTATCGGGGTGCCTTACTAGCCTTCACCGGCGACACTGAGGAACAATTCGGGGCCTTAGAACCGATTCACCTTCATATAGTGAACCTAGGCGAAGCCATGCCGGATTTCTATTAGATATCCGAAGTTTAAGAACACATGGAGGAACATTTCCAACCTTTTACCATCTTTCTATATGATTACAAATTGGGTGATGATGAACGAACATCATATCGCTCATATTTTTTATTTTGTCCCAAAGGCGTCGTAATGCCGAAGCTCTGTTTAAATTTTCGAGACATTTTTTTTAAGCATGTTGTTATTTATGTTATATTTGTGAGTTCATTTCCTTACTAATCTATTTCTTTCTGTTTTCTTTTCTTTGACATGCATCATAGACATCATCATACACTTGAAGTTTATTGGCCTCGGGATAGTTATCAACCCAAAGGACTTTCATGGAGTGTCAGGTTATTTCAGTGATAGAAGATCATGCAGTAGTCAGGGCACGGTCGGAAAAAAATCAGAGGGAGGATGGTGATTGCCTCAAGAAAGATTATGTGTCAGTATTGCCAGAAAGGGTCAAAGTTGATCCTAGACAGAATAATCTCCGAGGGTTTGCCGACATTTGGAATCAATGGAATGTATCAGAGAAAGAAGCCTTCACTCAGAAATATGGAGACATAGCACTCTTAATTCCGATTCAGGTCAATAGTGGGTTGATTCAGGCTATGGTACAGTTTTGGAATCCTGCTTATAGATGTTTCACTTTTAACAAGAAGGATATGACACCATTGATCGAAGAATATTCGACACTGTTACGTATTGAATGTCCTAATCCTGATCGGGTATATTTGAAGGAAATGAAACCTTCAGGTCTTAAGAAGAAAGTGGCTAGGATCACGGGAATGGATACAACATGGGTTGAGAGTCATGTGGACACAAAGCAGAAAAATGGGTGCATTCCGTGGGAAACTCTCCGACAGTTGATATTGGGTTGTTCCGACAAAGCAAAAGCCAAGGACATCTTTGCTCTGGCCATCTACGGGTTAATCATATTCCCGAAGATATTGGGTCATGTGGATATAGCCGTGTTTGATTTCTTTGAAAAGTTGGAACAGAAGATCAACCCATCTCCGGCCATCATAGCTGAAACTATCCGATCCTTGAATTTTTGTAAAAGGGTAGGACAAGGGAGGATCAAGGGGTGTGTACAACTCCTTTATATTTGGATTCAAAGTCACATTTGGAAAATAGAAAATGTTTCCTTCAAACCGTACATGAAGACTTTATTTTCGATTAGGGAATTCCTTCAAAATGATTGGCCTAAAGACGGGAATGAAGAGAAATGGGTCAACATGTTCCGGAATCTAAAAGGGGAGATGGTGACTTGGAGAGCTCCATGGATGGTTCCTATGCCGATTATGTACAAATGTGGGGACAACTCGGGAGTTCCACTACTCGGAATTTGGGGGTCTGTGAGTTATGCGCCTTTGTTGGTGCAAAGATAGGTTGAGTCTTGACAATTCACACCCGTGACTCATAATCTAGGATCATCAGAGTTCACTTATGGGGAAGACGGATATTCTAGAAAAGTGCGTGCAGTGATTGAGGCATGGAAGAAAACTCACCGGATAAAAGTGGCCAGATATGCCGACACTGTCACACCTGATTACCTGGTATGGAGGGAATTAAGGGTTAATGATAGACTGTTGACATCAGATGGGGAGGAGGTCCAGTTCATGAATCCGCCACCAAGGGAAATGCCATCAGAGTTAGAAGTCGCAAGAGCGGAATTTGAAAAAGAAAAGGCCCGGATGAGCAAGGAGATTGCCCGACTGCAAGAAGAGCTTGAAGACATGAAAAATAAGGAATCAGCTCGGGAAAAAGAAAAGGAACAGATTAAGAGAGAAAGGGACACCGTTAAGGGCGATCTTCGGGAATTACATTTGGAGAACAAGAGGTATCGCTTTGAGCTCAGATTTGAGGGGACTCTCAAAACTTCCGGAGAGTGGGAACATGAGGTCAAAAACCTCAAGAAGGAGAATAACTACTAGAAGGAGAAAGCGAAACACGAGGAAGCCCGAGCAAATCAACTAGAGAAACAGGCTAGGGAAAGCTTACACGGCGATGCTTCTACTGACACGTCAAAGGGTCGTGAACAAGTAGGGATTAGATGGAAGAGCAAGGCAATCAAAAGAGGATAGTGAAGAAGGTCCAGGATCCGAAGGAGTTATCAGTGTTTTGTAATAGTTTTTAGGAGAGAGAGGTTATCATGTTGTCTAAAGCAGGGATCTTTTCTTTGATGTATTTAGTTCCAGGAAATCAATGAAAGACCGTTTGGTTGGAATTATCCCGGTGCCAATACTTTAAATGCATTCATTATTCACTAATTATTTCTTTTATATTTTATTTGTTCACAATCATTCATTCATTTATTCTTTATAAATTGTTCATACACTTAGTCATTTATTGGTCCATTCATTTATTCATTATATGTTCATACATTTAGTCATTTACTTAGTTGTTCATTCATTAACACCGATTCATTCATACATTCATTCATTCATTTATTCATTTTTTATAAAATAAAAATAAGAAATGTGTCAATAATTTCTAATCCATGGTTTTTAAAAATAAAAGTACAATTGGTCGCACTCAGAAAGAACCAGATTTCCAACACTCTTACAATACTCGATCTCGAATAAAAGCCATGGAAAATGATCAGCTTGCCAGAATTGAGAGAATGGAAAGAATCCAGAAAGAACTACAAGAACAGTTTACTAAGTCTCAAGAGGAGACACAAGAACAGATGACAAAGCTCATGGAGATGATGAGCACTATGATGAAGCAAAAGTGGCCCGGAGAGAATTCAGTTACTGGAATAGGGGCAGTGAATCAGGAGGATCGACCAGAAGTGGTACAGAGAAATGGACAGACATCCCAACCTGTGGGAAATGAAATCCCAACTGGGGCAGCTTCCTACATCTACATCCAGCCAGCGGCCGAAGCACAGAATTTCGGTCCAAAAAGGGGTAACATCGGAGTTGATCCAATTGAGGTTGAGGTTCTAGACTTCGAGGAAATGGCAGAAAAGGAAAGGGCCAAAATGGTTGAGTTGAAGAGGGTCAAAACCGCTGAATCTCAGAAGAAATATCAGTTGTTGGAAGAAAGGCTAAGAGCAGTGCAAGGAACAGAGTTATTTGGTAGTCTAGATGTCAAAGAGATGAGCTTGGTACATGATCTAGTGATTCCACCGAAGTTCAAAGTACCAGATTTTGAAAAGTATAATGGGACCACCAACCCATCAGCTCATCTAACCATTTACTGTAGAAGGATGACAGGGCATGAGGATAACGAGAAATTGCTTATTCATTGCTTCCAAGACAGCTTAACAGGATCAGCCACCCGATGGTACAATCAGCTGAGTCGTACCAAGATTCGTTCATGGACGGATTTGGCCAAGGCTTTTATGGAATATTATAAGCATGTTTCTGACATGGTACCGGATAGGCTATCATTATAGAATATGGAGAAGAGGTCCAATGAGACCTTCAAAGAGTATTCGCAGAGGTGGAGGGATCTGGCCACACAAGTGCAACCCCCTTTAACCAACAAAGAAACCATGGTGCTTTTCATTAACACATTGAAAGCACCCTATTATGACAAATTGGTGGGAAACGCTACCAAAGATTTTGCAGATATGGTAATATCTGGGGAAATGATTGAGTCAGCTATTAAAAATGGAAAGATGGAAGGGGGTGAGTCTGCTACCCCAAAGAGAGCTTTTCCTACAAAGAATAAGGAGGAAACCCATGCAATAACCTTCAACCAATACCCTTATACACCTCCTACACCATACACACCACCAAGGCCCTATATTCCTGCCACACCTTATGCACCTCCGACACCTTACACACCATACCCAGGGTATAATCCATACTACCCCAATGTCAACCACCTTACCCAAAACCCATTCCCCTACACCAATATACCACAACAGCCATTCCCAACTGGCATATCCCCTCAAATCACCCTTCCTAGAAATACTGTCCCAAACACTCAGGGTCCTGCACGTAATGACCAACGTTCACCAAGGAACGATCAAAAAGCCCAATTTGATCCGATTCCTACCACCTACAGTGAGCTATATCCAAAACTATTGCAGGGTCAACTTGTTGCACCCGTGTACCTAAAACCTTTGACACCTCCATATCCAAATGGTACAATGCAAACACCAACTGTGCATACCCTGCGGGAATCCAAGGATATTCAATTGAAGATTGCCTGGCCTTCAAAAAGAAAGTCCAGAGCCTGATTAATGCTGGGGTTGTGAAGTTTGGATCCAAAAATAGGCCGAACGTAGCTGGAAACCCATTGCCCAATCATGCTGGGAATCAGGTAAATGCAATATTGACCGGAGAGGGCAGAATATTAAAAAGGGATATTGGGGAGGTTAAGACTCCAATGCTGACAGTATGGGTTGAAATGGTCAAGGCAGGATTAGTGGAAGATATAGACAGTGTGAAAATGGTTGCAAAAAGGGTGCATAATTGGTGCCCGTTCCATAAGGGTGGAGGCCATGACATACAGAACTGCGGGGACTTTCGGGTTAAAGTCTAAAAGATGATGGATAGTGGGGAAGCCTAATTCTACGAGGAGATAGAGGGGGAAATAGAAGTCATTGAAAATGCAGGTGGCTATGGGATAGGAAGACCCCTAATCATCTACTATGATGAACCGGAGGAAAAAGTTATGCCAGCCATTGAAGAAAATGCGCCCAAATTAATCGTTGATCTACCTGTTTCCTTTCCATACAAGGAAAACAAGGCTACACCTTGGAAATATGACTGCAGTATGGTTATGCCCGGGTTTTCAAGCCAGCAGGATATCACAGGAGTGGGGCATTTAACCCGAAGTGGGAGGTATTATGCTCCGGAGGTCGTTGAACAGGGGTTAGTAGAGAAAGACAGAGGGACTGATAAAGGGAAGAAGGTAGTCGAGCCAATCCATATTGAGATGGACTTACCAAAGGAAACAAAGAGGGGATCAACCCCGGTTAACAGAATGAAAGAACCAGTATGTGAGAATGAAGCCTGTGAGTTCTTGAAATTTATAAAGCATAGTGAATATAGCGTGGTCGAACAACTGCAACGTCAACCAGCTAAGATCTCAATCTTATCCTTGCTTTTGAATTCAGAACCATATAGAAATGCCCTGTTAAGAGTATTAAATCAGGCATACGTGGCTAATAATATATCATTGGAAAAGCTAGATAGGTTGGTGGGAAACATCGCAGCAGATGACTACATATTTTTCAGCTATGAGGAGATACCACCCAACGGTATTGGATCAACAAAAGCTCTCCATATAACTACCACTTGTAAGGGGCACATATTCCGAGGGTCCTTTTGGATAATGGTTCTTCACTAAATGTGATGCCTTTAGCAACCTTATCCAAATTGCCAGTGGATCTATCCTATATGATACCAAGTTGCACGGTGGTCAGAGCTTTTGATGGAACAAGGAGAGAGGTTATGGGAACCATTCAAGTTCCTCTGGAGATAGGCCCGTGCATTTATATAGTGAACTTATAGGTCATGGATATCAATCCATCTTATAACTGCTTGTTGGGAAGGCCGTGGATACATTCAACTGGGGCTGTACCCTCGTCTCTTCACCAGAAACTAAAATTTGTGATAGAGGGCCGGTTGATCACAGTATCAGGGTAGAAAGACATACTAGCCTCCTCATCTACTGAATCTCCTTATGTGGAGCCCAATGAAGAGGCTGTAGAGTGCTCTTTCCGGTCTTTGGAATTTGTAAATGCAGTTTTCGTCGCTGAAGGACGGAAAATTCCGAACCAAGGCTGTCAAAGAACACAAGGCTGGGGGTAAGAACCACCGTAGGAAAAGGCTGCAGGGCTGAAAAAGGTCTCGGAAAATATCTTCAGGGAATGGCTCGAGCCATAGAAGTAAAAGGAAAGAAAGATCGGTTTGGCCTAGGATATCTTCCGAAGGCCCATGAGAAAATGAGACAAGTTGAAAAGAACCGACAAAGGAGGATGGCCCGTCTTACGGGTATGGATATTGAGTGGGAGCCTATGACATTCCTGCATATCCTTCACAGCTTCCGCTCAGCCGGTTCTCTATTCGGAGAAGAGAATTCTGATGATGTGCTTGTAATGATAGAGCAAGCCTTCGAGAGGTTCCAGGTGAATAGAGATGAGCAGATGTATGATATGGAGATCTGCACGACTGAGAAAGACAAAATTGAAAGAGAGTATGCTAGCTGGATGGAGCGACCTTGTCCACCAGGATATAGACTAACCAATTGGAGTGCGACTGAGTTGCCCATAGTTTTTAAGTCTATTCCAAAGTAATACTTTTTAAAAAGCAATCTTAATTATCTTTACCCAGAGATATTAAGAGTTTTTTCTGTAATGGGCTTTTTTTTAAACATTTTCATTCAATAAATAACAAGTACAATGCATTATCCATATTGATGTGTCCATATTCTTTCAATTTTGTTATTAATTTTGTTTTCATTATATATTTTCCTATATTGTTTCTTCTCCACCTATTTACAGGTGTACGGATGCGGAATATGAGGACCTTTCTGTCAGTAATTCTGAAATTGATTTTGAAAGACCCATTTGCATGGGTGATTTTGAGGCTAATGAAGATACTGAGGATTATGGTATACCTCCAGATCTATTGAGGAAAATAGAACAAGAGGAGAAGAAAGTACTTCCTCATAAGGAATTATTGGAAATAATAAATCTGGAAAATGGTGAAGAAATAAAGAAACTTAAAATTGGGACTTCATTGTCATCATCAATAAAATGTGAATTGATAGCTTTGCTCCAGGAGTATGTGGATGTATTTGCATGGTCTTACCAAGATATGCCAGGGTTGGATCCGGATATTGTGGTTCATAAGCTCCCTTTAAAGCCAGAATGCAAGCCAATCCAGCAAAAGTTGAGAAGAATGAGGCCTGATATGCTGTTAAAGATAAAGGAAGAGGTAAAGAAGCAATTTGATGCTGGATTCCTAGAGGTGGCAAAATATCCAGAATGGGTGGCAAATATTGTTCCGGTACCAAAGAAGGATGGCAAGGTGCGAATGTGCGTTGATTACCGAGATTTGAACAAGGCCAGCCCTAAAGATAATTTCCCTCTGCCCCATATTGATACTCTGGTGGATAATACGGTGAAAAGTTCTTTATTTTCTTTCATGGATGGATTCTCAGGATACAATCAGATCAAGATGGCACCAGAAGACATGGAGAAAACCACATTTGTTACAATGTGGGGAACATTCTGCTACAAAGTAATGCCATTTGGATTGAACAATGCTGGGGCAACATACCAAAGAGCCATGGTAACCTTGTTTCATGATATGATGCATAAGGGAATTGAGGTCTACGTTGATGATATGATTGCAAAGTCACAAGGAGAAGAGAAGCATATTGCGAATCTTAAGAATCTCTTTGAACGACTAAGGAAGTTTAGACTCAAGCTAAATCCGGCAAAATGCACTTTCGGAGTCACCTCGGGGAAGTTGTTGGGTTTTGTCGTCAGCAAAAGAGGAATTGAGATTGACCCAGATAAAGTGAAGGCTATTCAGAATCTGCCACCACCTCGCACTCAAAATGAAGTAAGAGGCTTTTTGGGGAGATTGAATTACATTTCTCGGTTTATTTCACAGTTAACCGACAAATGTGATCCAATATTTAAGTTACTTCGAAAACGTGATCCAGGAGAATGGGATGAAGGGTGTCAGATTGCTTTTGAAAAGGTTAAGCATTATCTATCAAACCCACCAGTATTAATGCCACCTATTCCGGATAAACCAATGATACTGTATTTATCAGTATTTGAAAGATCCATGGGTTGTGTTTTGGGGCAGCTTGATGAAACTGGAAAGAAAGAACAGGCAGTTTACTACCTCAGCAAAAAGTTCACAGATTATGAGTTGAAATATTCATCAGTAGAGAAGTTTTGTTGTGCCTTAGCTTGGACTGCTCAAAGACTCAGACATTATATGTTGTATCACACAACGTGGCTGATTGCCAAGCTGGATCCAGTCAAGTACATGTTTGAAGCACCTTCTTTGTCAGGGAGGGCAGCAAGATGGCAGGTTTTATTGTCAGAGTACGACATTGTATATGTAAGTCAAAAAGCTATCAAGGGCAGTGCAGTGGCTGAATTCTTAGAAAGTAGGGCAGTGGAAGATTATGAGCCGTTGAATTTTGACTTCCCAGATGAGGATTTGATGTATGTGTCGCAAGCAGATGATGTTCCCCTGAAGAAGAAAGTATGGAAAATGTACTTTGATGGTGCATCTAATGCCATGGGGCATGGAATCGGTGCAGTGCTTATATCCCTAGAAGAAGATTATTATCCTTTCACTGCTAGATTGGATTTTGATTGTACAAACAATACTGCCGAGTATGAAGCATGTACTATGGGCCTTCGTGCTGCAGTAGACAGAAAGATCAAAGTATTGGAAGTTTTCGGAGACTCAGCCCTAGTGATTTACCAGCTACGAGGAGAATAGGAAACCCGAGATACAAAGCTAATCCGATACGAAGAACTCATACTGAGTTTATTAGAGGAATTTGAAGAAGTGAATTTCAATTACTTTCCTCGAGAAGAAAATCGGATGGCAGATGCTCTGGCTACTTTGTCATCAATGTTTAAAGTGAATGAAGGGGCGGAAGTTGTGCCGATCAAGATGAGCATATATGAGTCTCCTACCCACTGTTTGAGTATCGAAGAAGAAGCAGATGGTCTCCCTTGGTATAACGGCATCTTGCAGTACATCAAGAGTCAACAGTATCCAGAACATGCAACAGAGAATGACAAGAGGACTCTGAGAAGGTTAGCAATGGGTTTTGTTCTAGATGGCGAGATTCTCTACAAGAAAGGGAAAGATCAAGTCTTATTGAGATGTGTCGGGTCTGCCGAAGCTCGAAGAATCATAGAAGAGATCCATGAAGGGATATGTGGCACACATGCTAATGGTCACATGCTTGCTAAACAGATTATGAGGTCAGGTTACTATTGGCTGACAATGGAAGGAGATTGTATCAGTTATTCCCGGAAGTGCCATAAATGCCAGATCTATGCAGATAAGATTCATGTATCGCCCTCGCCATTACATGTCATGACTGCACCATGGCCTTTTTCAATGTGAGGAATGGATATGATCAGGCCTATTACCCCGAAAGCTTCAAATGGACATTGTTTCATCTTGGTGGCCATAGATTATTTCACAAAATGGGTAGAAGTTGCTTCCTATGCAAATGTAACAAAGTTGGTGGTATGCAGATTCGTCAAGAAAGAAATCATATGCCGTTAAGGGTTGCCAGCAAGAATTATTTCGGATAATGCTCTCAATTTGAACAATAAGATAATGAGAGAAGTGTGTACTCAATTCAAGATCACACATCACAATCCGGCACCTTACCGTCCGAAGATGAATGGCGCAGTAGAAGCAGCTAACAAGAACATCAAGAGGATTGTCGAGAAAATGACCAATGTATACAAGGATTGGCATGAGATCCTGCCTTTCGCTCTTCATGCATATCGTACTTCGGTCCGCACATCTACAGGGGCAACACCGTTCTCTTTGGTATACGGGATGGAAGCAGTGCTACCTATTGAAGTTGAGATCCCTTCACTTCGGGTTTTGATGGAAGTTGGCCTAGAAGAAGCAGAATGGGTTAGAGCTCGTTATGAACATTTGAATCTCATCGAGGAGAAAAGATTGAAAGCAATTTTTCATGGGCAGTTGTATCAGAAAAGGATGATTCGAGCCCACAACAAGAAGGTTCGTCCTAGACAGTTCCGAGAGGGGGAGTTGGTATTGAGAAAAATTCTCCCTACAGTGAAGGACCCGAGAAGAAAATGGGCTCCGAATTGGAAAGGACCCTATGTGGTAAAGAGAGCTTTCTCTGGAGGAGCATTGATTCTAACTCGGATGGACGGAGATGATTTTAGACATCCCGTGAATGTTGATGAACTGAAGAAGTATTATGCTTGAAAAAAAATATATGTGATGTTGTGCACATAGAAATTCGAATGATTCCAAGTGTAAAAATAGAAATTCTATATATCTATTTCCCCTGAGAATTGCTTTTCAAAGAGAGTAGTCATGCTTGATATGATGAATGGCCATATTTCATATTCCTTCCACTAAGAAGAAATTATTCTTAGTCACCCCTTTTTGAGCCTTAGGAATTATTTTCTTTCTTTAAACCTTGATCAAGGATCACCCTCTATACTGGAGGGCAAATGCGAGGAAAGATAATCAAAAATCATGGCAAAAAGAAAGCCATTGGAAAATGTGGCAAATGAAAGCCAACAAAACAAAAAAAAAAAAGAGAAAAGAAAGTCCAAAAAAGGGACAAATGTTCAAGAATGAGTTCTCCTCAGGAAAAGATCCTTGATCCGATCACCCTTAAACACACTTTGGGCCTATTTTATCCTTTCTTTATAAACCAAAACCTTAGCCTACATAACATGCTTTAAAAGCCCATTTTGATCAAGCATGGATATTTAATTTGAAAGGTTATTCTCAGAATTCATTCCATCTTTTGAATTGATATTTTTACCTTGGAAGCATTTAGAATTCTCAGATGCATGGTAGAATACAAAAAAAAAAAAAAAAAAGAATGGAAATGAAAAAAGAATGTAAAAGGAGAGGTTTAAGCCGAAAACCCGCAAAGGGCGACTTAATACCGAACGGAGGACACTTGAGTTGAAAACCTGCAAAGGGCGGCCCAAGTACTGATCAAAGCTTGAATCAATGCTCTGTGTAAAGGGGGAGAAAGTATCTGACAATTAGAGGAAAGGGGAACAATTCAGTCTGATGTAATTACAGAAGCTAAGAGGTTACTCAAGTGAATTGCTCGTTCAAGAGAAATTTCAGATGGATTGAAAAAGGAGAGGTCCAAGATATTCCACGTCCGGGGCATCTACAGCCTATAACCTTACATTTGTTTCTTATATCTTTGATATTTATTATTTCAAAAACATTTCTTGCAATAAATTCTTGTTATCCTTTTCATGACAATTTTTGCTTGATTCATATTCTCTTTCATATACTTTTGAGATGCATTATGGTTGTTATTAAATTGAATGATGATTAGTAGTAAAAAATCTTTAGATAAAGGGATTTCAAAGTATTACTAAGGAATAGATTTAAATCTTGGGAAACGTTTGGAAAGTTCACCAAGAAAAGAAAACAGTGAACGTGGTGGAAATTCCATCACGAAGTCAGAAAATCTGTGAACTTCAACGAGAGACAGAAGTTGAGACTGTTTGACAAGATATCTTGAGTGAAGAATTCTTTAAGTGGGGCATCAATGAACAATTGAAGACTCTGTCCTGAAGTCATATAATCTGTGAACCTCAAAGAATCATGGATTAGAAATTTTGGCACAATCATTTGATTGCATTTATTTTAGGAAACATAAAGCATTTGCAAAGCATGACATTCTCATCATTGCATTTAGCTAACAGTGCAGAAATCAGGAAAACTTGGACTTCCCCAAAGAGAACTCGTTTTGCTTCTCAAAAGATTCAGACTCTGAGATCGCCATCAAGGTATTTCCTCCTGTTTTAAATCGAATTCATTTTGTTTATCGGACAAGTTGAGCCTTGAGACCATCATCAAGGTATTTTCAAATCCCAATTTTAAAGACCTTCGGGCACCAGTTTTAAAGACCTTCGGGCACCAGTTTTAAAGACCTCCGGGCACCAGTTTTTTAAAGACCTCCGGGCACCAATTTTTTAAGACTTTCGGGCACCAATTTTAAAGACCTCCGGGCACCAATTTTTAAAGACCTCTGGGCACCAATTTTTAAAGACCTCCGGGCACCAGTTTTTTAAGACCTTCGGGCACCAATTTTAAAGACCTCCGGGCACCAGTTTTTTAAAACCTCCGGGCACCATTTTAAAGACCTTCGGGCACCAGTTTTTAGACCTTCGGGCACCATTTTTAAGATCTTTGGGCACAATTTTTTCTTTTGAAAATCGAATCTGTTTCCTTAAGACGGGTCGAGCCTTGATTAGTCAGGGAATTCAATTTAAGGACAAAATATTCAATTTACAGTTTTTTCAACAAAAAAAAATGTGAAAAAATGATAGAAGAATGAAAAAGAAACCCCCTTCCCTTTCCTTCACATGTGATTTCACTGACCGTACAAAATTAGTGTTTGTTTATCTTTGCCTGATTCCTGATTATTCAGCAATAGCCAAAGAGGGGCAGCTGTAGACACCTAATTTTGTCCGGACCACTAAAACAGATATGTTTTCTTCTTAAATTCAGAATGTAAAAAGATTTTTTTCATCCTGCAGGTGGTACCTCGAGACTTAGTTTAAGAGGGCGAACATAAAAATTCAAACTCAAAAAAAGTCAACCTCGGAAAAAGTCAACCCAAAAAAAGTCAACCCCGAAAAGTCAACTACTAAAAAAGTCAACCCACTTTCAAAATCAAGATTTTAAGTTCAATTGAAAAATGGCAAAAGAATTTTGATAATCCGAGGTCTACATTGAAAGATATGGAGTTTGGAGTTGGGATTTGGAGATTCAGTAGAAAGAAAACCCTAATCCGAGAAATTTGGGGAAAAGTGCTTAAACGATCAAATTGGTCGAAATTGAAGGTTCCAAATGAAAGATAAGCACTGAATACGGGTAATGGAATAGCCACTTGCAAGAAAAACCGAAAGAAAAGTCAATCCAGGAGAAAACCGAGAATTAGGGTTTTTAGTGGATTTCGGTGAAATCGGGAAGAATCACAGAAATGGCCCGAATTGGTAAGACCAAAGCCCCCAATGGATGAGGAATGATTAAAAAGGGATAGCCCAAGGATCAGCTTGAAGAAAATCTGAAAATCAGACTTGTTTTGAGCAAAACCGGGTTTCGGAGGCAAAAGGGCAAAATTGGAAAATGTGGGAAAAATAGCAAATGAACTCCGAAATTTCTAAAAATTTGAAAATATCATTATTAAACCATTTGGAAGATATTGGCGAAAGAAAATCTTGATTCGGAGTTCGTTTGCAAAATGGCCAAATCTCGGGCTTCTTATGTAGTAATTCAAAAAGGTAAATCCCGAAAAAATAGCAAATGAACCCCAAATCTTCTAAAATTTTGCAAAGCTCATTTTTAAATTATTTGAAAGAGATTGGCGAAAGAAAATTTTGATTCAGAGTTCGTTTGCAAAATGGCCAAATCCCGGGCCTCCTATGCAATAATTCAAGAAGATAAATCCCGAAAAAATAGAAAATGGACTCCAAAAATTCTGAAATTTAGCAAATATCATTTTAAAATTATTTTGAAGATATTGGCAAAATAAAATCTTGATTCGGAGTTCGTTTGCAAAATGGCCAAATCTCGGGCCTCCTATGCAATAATTCAAGAAGATAAATCTCGAAAAAATAGCAAATGGACTCCAAAAATTTTGAAATTTTGCAAATCTCATTTTTAAATTATTTGGAAGATATTGGTGAAAGAAAATCTTGATTCGGAGTTCGTTTGCAAAATGGCCAAATCCTGAGGTTCTATGCAGTAATTCAAGCCCATAAATCCCGAAAAAATACCAAATGAGCTCCAAAAATTAAGAAAAATTCCATATCACACTTTTAAATTATTTGGAATAGATTGGTGAAGAAAAATATTGATTTGGAGCTTGTTTAAATAATGGTAAAATGTAGGGGCATAAAAGGGCATTTTTGGAAGAAAAAACCAAATAAATAGCAAACGGACTTGGATAATTTTTAAAACTTCCAGAACTCAATGTTTTATTATTTTGGAAGTATTAAAAAAATAAAAATTGAATTTGGAATCCGTTTGATATTTATTTGCATCCGGGGGGCAAAACGGTCATTTCACCCAAGCAACCGAAAAGGGCTTCTTTGGGCCTTTCAAAAAATCAAACCTGGGCTGGAAAAGAGAAGTGCTGGCCTGTCAAGGCCCAAATGAAGGAGGAAGCTTCTGATTTTTCAATCAAATGGCTAAAAATTAAGAGTTAGTTAGAGATTCTCTTTGATCAAGCCATGGTGATTAAGCCATATAGGCCAAGAGAGAGTGTCAACATTATTCTTGAACAGCTGTAATTTGGGACAGCTGATATGCTAATCTAAAGGTGATAATTTCATGATTTTTTCACCTTGAATTATTAGCCATTTGATGGAAAATTGGTTACAAAAAAATGACAACATCCTTGAGGAGAGAGGGGGGTTTCGACCAGCTCAAATAGGAGGGGGAGAATTCATTTTTTCACACTTTATTTTTGCTGAGTTCTCTTGGTTTTTACTTGGTTTTTCTCTCTTTGCTTGAAGGCAAAAAGAAAAAGTTTAGAAAAGAAAGGAAAGTTTGAAGAGATAAAGCTTGAAATATAGCTTTCTTGAGGTTGCTCTTGAGCACCAACTCTTGCACTTTCTTGATTTTCCATTCTTATTTTTGCTATTTTAATTACTATTTGGTGAGTTTCCTTTTTAAATAAATGTTTTTTATTGTTCTTCTTAAGTTCTTTCTTCATCTCTTTCTTAAATATATTTTTTACAATTTTTTTTGACAATATTCTCACCATGGCCGAATGGCCTACAGTTTTTATTAATGTTGCTGTTTTGGTTTATTTTATCATGTTGTTTATGTTATTTTCTTTGATCCTGATGTTTTAAATGTTATTCTACTTCATATACTTGAGTTATATTTTAATTTGGTTGCTTTGTTTGTTGTCATTTATGATCTAAATATCATGTTCTTGCATTTTAAATTTTATGTTTTCATGATGTTTAAATTTGTTGGTGTTTTAGATTTAGTATATCAAGTGTTTGTGAAAATGCTTGTGTTGTGTTTGCATGATTTGAGTGTTATATTTTAAGTTGAGCATGTTAGTATATCAAGTGTTTGTGAAAATGCTTGTGTTGTGTTTCATGATTTGAGTTTTATATTTTAGTTGAGCATGTTAGTATATCAAGTGTTTGTGAAAATGCCATGCTTGTTGGAGCTTGAGGCCATTCGGCTACTCCATGTGTTTGGCATTATGTGTTGCATTTTTGCCATGTTAGTTGGTAGATTTTGCATTTGCATGACATTTGATTTAGTTTTTCATGTTAGTATACCAAGTGTTTGTGAAAATACCATGCTTGCTAGTTACATAGGCCATTCGGCCACTCCTTGAATTTTTGCATTGTATGTGCATTCTTGCCATGTTAGTTGATAGGTTAGCATTTGCATGATATTTGGTTGAGTTTTTGGTTTAAGCATGCTTTGTGTTTGTGAAAATGCCATGCATATTTTAGTTATTAGGTTTGGTTTATTTGCTATGCATGTTCATGCATTTTAGGTCTAGGTTGCATTAAATGCCATGCAAGTTCATTTAGGTCTAGGTCACTATATGAATGCCATGCATTTTTTCATGACATTTAGGTTTAAACTCATGCATTTCATGCACTATACTTGCTGTATTTTTTCATGCATTTCATTTTCATGCCACTTGAATAATGACTTAGGCCAATTAATGGTTCAAAGTCATGCTCTCTTGAGCACACTTGTGGAAAATTAAAGTTTGTCAAATTGATTATTCTACCTTTGTGATTTTTTTACTTAGCCAATTTTTTATCTAACTTTCAAAAAGTCCTAGCTACTGTTTGTGAGCCATTTTGTGAGTCTTAAATATTTTTACTTTGATTTTTAAATGATTTTATCAAAGGCAAAAGTGTATTTTGACAAAACAGTTTTTTCACCGAGTACTCGTACTTTTTCGATTTTTCTGGGCATTCATCTTTAATCAGAAAATTAAGCTGATTTTTTCCTATGTATTTGTACATGTCTTGAGTCTCCAATATTTTTTTTAGATTGTTTTGAATTTTTAAAAATAGGGTAAAAAATCGTGGCTTAAAACTGGACAGTGGAGTCAGAATTGAATTTAAAGAAAAATCATTTTTCTGTTTTGGTTAAGTTACTTAGAGGGGGCTGATTAGGAAGGTTAGCTACTGACTTAGGGTAGTTTCTAAGCTTTTTTAAAACTCTAAAAATGATTTTTTAAGTCTCGGGTTAAGGGTGGTCAAGTCCGGGATTTCAAACTAAGGAAATTAGAGTCATTTTTAAAAAATTAGCCCAGTTTTTATTTTTAATTCAAGCCTTTGAAAATTGTTTTCAAACAATCACAAAGTATTTTGGTTTTAGAATATTTAATTTGACATATTTTCCTAAGGTAGTCGGATATCTTTTTAGATATACGGATTTCCTTAATTAAAGGAAAAAATACATTTTCATGCATTGCATTTTCCATATTCATGCATTTTATATAATATGTGATTTTTGCTATGATAATTTTTATGATATTGTTATGATTTTGAGTTATTTTATATTGTTTATTATATGATTTGAAATATTTTATGATGTCCTATATTTTTTATTTAGTTATTTTTGTCATATTATTTAGCATATACTATGTTCATGCATTATTATTTTTATTTTTATTTTCATGCATATTATATGATAACATTATTTTATATTTTATGTCATTTAAATTATATGCCATATCATTCATATTTGCCATGTCATTTAAATCATTTCATTTCATATAGAATATGTATGTTACTTAGGTCATTTCATTTCATATAGAATATGTATGTTACTTAGGTCATTTCATTTCATGTAGAATATATTATGTTACTTAGGTTATTTTATTTCATTTAGAATATATCATATGACTTAGGATATTGCATCTCATGTAGAATATATTATGTTACTTAGGTCATTTCATTTCATTTAGAATATGTCATATAACTTAGGACATTTCATTTCATTTAGAATATGCTAAGACATTTAAATTATATTATATCATTTAGGATGCATTATATTATTTAGATTTTTCTATGTCATTTTATTTATGTCATGCATATACATATTCATATCTGTTAAAATGTTTTCAAAAGGATAATGATTTTTCAATAAAAAAATAAAGATATTCCCGAGTTAAAATAATTCATGAGTTCTCTACCGGGTTTGCTGGAGGGAATATCATCAATTATCATTAATAAGGGAATATCTTTCTTTCAAAAAATGAGAATGATTCGGAAAGTTTTCCAAGTTAATAAAAATTTCTATATTTTGCCACGTTTGTTGGGGAATATAGGAAAATTTTGAATTTATAAATTCCGGATTATTTTCAATTAAAAATGGAATTATTTTTCTTTAAATTGGGAATTAACTTGAAATACTAAATTTAAAACCGTTTTTTTACCGAGACTTGAGATAACACACGATTAATAAGGTACCGATTTATACGGGCGTTGTGGGGGTGCTAATCATTCCCCACACGTAACCGACTCCCGAACCCGCTTCTTTGATTTCTCTGGTTTAAAACGCAGACTTGAAATTGGTTTTAAAAATGTTTTAATTAATTTTAAAAAAATTTATAAAACCGGTTTTAATAGGTGGCCGATCACACCTAGCTAAAAAAGATTGGTGGCGACTCCATGTCTTTTTCAAAGTCATTTTCAAAACCTTCATTTTTCTAGAGGAATTAAGAAGACTTTTCCTCGATTTTTTTTAATGTCACGCTTAACGAATAATAAAGTCTTGTGATGAGACTCGTTATTTTTTAGGTTGCGACAGCTTAAATATTGGATCACATTTATCGGTTAACTGAGAAATAAATCGAGCAATGTAATTCAATCTCCCCAGAAAACCTCTTACTTCTTTTTGAGTACGTGGAGGTGGCAAATTCTGGATGGCCTTCACTTTATCTGGATCAATCTCAATTCCCCTTTTGCTAACAACAAAACCCAACAATTTCCCCGAAGTGACTCCAAAAGTGCATTTTGCCGGGTTTAGCTTGAGTTGAAACTTTCTTAGTCTTTCAAAGAGTTTCTTAAAATTCGCAATATGCTCTTCTTCTCCTTGTGACTTTGCAATCATATCATCAATATAGACCTCAATTCCCTTATGCATCATGTCATGAAACAAGGTCACCATGGCCCTCTAATATGTTGCCCCTGCATTCTTCAACCCAAACGGCATTACCTTGTAACAGAATGTTCCCCACATTGTAACAAATATGGTTTTCTCCATATCTTCCGGTGCCATCTTAATTTGATTATATCCCGAGAATCCGTCCATGAAAGAAAACAAGGAACTCTTCGTCGTATTATCCACCAAAGTATCAATGTGAGGCAAAGGGAAATTATCTTTGGGACTGGCCTTGTTCAAATCTTAGTAACCGATGCACATACGCACCTTGCCATCGTTCTTTGGTACTGGAACAATGTTTTCCACCCATTCTGGATATTTTGTCACCTCTAAGAATCCAGCATCAAACTGCCTCTTTACCTCCTTTTTACCTTTAACAGCATGTCCGGCCTCATTCTTCTCAATTTTTGCTGAATTGGCTTGCACTCTGGCCTTAAAGGGAGCTTATGTACCACAACATCTGGATCCAAACCGGCATGTCTTGGTATGACCATGCAAATACATCTACATATTCTCGGAGCAAGGCTATCAATTCACCCTTTATTGATGATGACAATGTAGTCCCAATTTTAACCTCTTTTATCTCCTCACTACTTCCTAAATTTAACAATTCCAATAGCTCCTCATGAGGAAGTTTTTGTTTCTCTTTTTGTTCTAATAAGTCCGGAGGCAGACCATAATCCTCAATATCTTCGTCGGCCTCAAAATCATTCGTGTAAATGGGTCTCTCAAAATCAATTTCAGAATTACTGATAGGAAGGTTCTCATATTCCGCATCCGTACACCTGTAAATAGGTGGGGAAGAAACAATATAGGAAAACATATATACAATGAAAGCAAAATAAATAGCATAAATGAAAGAATATGGACACATCAATATAAAGGAAATGCATGGTGTTTGTTATTTATTGAATGAAAACTTTTAGACAAAAGCCCATTACAAAAGAAATTCTTAATATTTTCGTTCAAAGATATTTAAGATTTGTTTAAAATCATTACTTTGGAATAGACCTAAAGACTATGGGCAGCTCGGTTGCACTCCAATTGGTCAGTCTATATTCTGGTGGACAAGGTCGCACCATCCAGTTAGCATTCTCACTTTCAATTCTTTCCTCCCAAGTCATGCAGATCTCCATATCATGTATCTGCTCATCCCTATTCACCTGGAATCTCTCGAAGGCTTGCTCAATCATTATAAGTACATCATCTGAATTCTTTTCTCCGAAAAGAAAACCGACCGAGCGGAAGCTGTGAAGGATTAGTGGGAATGTCATAGGCTCCCATTCAATATCCATACCCACAAGATGGGCCATCCTCCTTTGTCGGTTCTTTTCAATTTGTTTCCTCTTCTCATGGGTCTTCGAAAGATATTTGAAGCCAAACCGGTCCTTCTTTCCCACTATTTCAATTGCCCAGGCTATCCCCTGAAGATACTTTCGGAGACCTTTACCAGCCCTGCAGCCATTTCCTATGGTAGTCCTCACTCCCAATCTTGTATTCTTGGACCACTTCAATTTTGGAATTTTTTATCCCTCATCGACGAATATTGCATTCACAAACTCCAAGGATCGGAAGGAGAATTCCACAGCCTCCTCATTCGACTCAATGTAAGGGGAACCAGTAAATGCAGAGGTTATGATGTCTTCTTCTCCCGATATAGTGACCAAACGTCCCTCCATAACAAATTTTAACTTTTGGTGGAGAGATGAGGGTACAGCCCCTGCTGAATGTATCCAAGGCCTTCCCAACAAGCAATTGTAGGATGGGGTAATATCCAAGACTTTGAAATTGACCTTATAGGTGCAAGGACCTATCTCCATCAAGACCTTGATAGTTCCCATTACCTCCCGTCTAGTTCCATCAAAAGCTTTAACCACCGTGCAACTTGGCAGCATATAAGAAATATCAACTGGCAATTTGGACAAGGTTGCCAAAGGTAGCACATTTAATGAAAAACCGTTATCCAAAAGGACCCTCGGTAATATGTGCCCTTTGTAGGTGGTTGTTATGTGAAGAGCTTTGGTTGATCCGATACCATTGGGTGGTATTTCATCATAACTGAAATAGATATGATCGTCTGTTGCAATGTTTCCCACCAGCATATCTAGTTTTTCCACTGATATGTTGTTGGCAACATATGCCTGATTCAAAACTCTCAACAAGGCATTTCGGTGTGGCTCTGAATTCAGTAGCAAAGATAGGATTGAAATTCTTACTGGCTGACGCTGCAGTTGCTCAACCACACTATACTCACTATGCTTTATGAACTTTAAAAACTCGCAAGCTTCTTTTTCGTTCACCGACTCTTTTATCTTGTTAATCGGGGCTGACCCCCTCTCTACTTGTTTTGACGAATCCATCTCAATATAGATTGGTTCAGCTGTCTTCTTCCCTTTATCCATTCCTCCATCATTCCTCGTTGATCCCTGTTCAACAACCTCAAGGGCATAACACCTTCCACTTCATGTTGAGTGCTCTACACCTGTGATATCTTGCTGACTCGAAGACCCTGGCATAACCATGCTGCAGTCATACTTCCACGGTGCAGCTGTGTTTTCCTTGTATGAGAAGGAAGAAGGCAAATATATGATTAACTTAGGCGTAATTTCCTCAATAACCGACATAACTTTCTCCTCTAGTTCATCGTAATAGATAATCAATGGTCTTCATATTCCATAGCCAGCTGCATTCTTAATAACCTCTACTTTCTCCTCTATTTCTTTGTAAAACTAGGCCTCCCCCTCATCCATCATCTTTTGGACTTTAGCCAGAAAGTCCCCGCATTCCTGTATGATATGACCTTTACATCTATGTAACGGGCACCAATTCTGCACCTTTTTTGCAACCATTTTTAAACTGTCTGCATCTCGCATCATCCCTGCCTTAACCATCTCGACCCATACTATTAACATTGGAGTCTTGACTTCACCGGCATTCCTTTTTACCCTTCTGACTTCCCCTGTCCATACTGCATTTACCCGATTCTCAGAATGATCGGGAAATGGATTTCCTACCACATTCGGCTCATTCCTTGTCCCGAACTTCACAACCCCAGTGTCTTTGGACTTTCTTTTTAAAGGCCAGGCAATCTTCAGTCGAATGTCCTTGAATTCCTGCATGATACGCGCAGTTGGTATTTGCATTGTACCACCTTGGATATGGCGGTGTCAGAGATTTGAGGTATACAGGTGCAACAAGTTGACCCTGCAACAGTTTGGGATATAGCTCACCATAGGTGATAGGAATCGAATGAAATTGGGGTTTTTGATCATTCCTTGGTGAATGTTGGTCATTGCGCCTGGCTCCCTAAGTGTTTGGGACAATGTTTCGGAGAAGGGTTATCTATGGGGATATATCAGTTGAAAACAGCTGTTGTGATATATTGGTATAAGGGAATGGATTTTGGGTAAGGTGGTTCACATTGGGGTAGTAAGGATTATACCTCGGGTAAGGTGTGTAGGGTGTAGGAGGTGCATAAAATGTAGTAGGAGTATAGGTCCTTGGTGGTGTATATGGTGTGGGAGGTGTATATGGATATTGGTTGATACTAACTGCGTGGGTCTCCTCTTTCTTCCTAGCAGGGAATACCTTCTTCGGAGTAGCAGACTCACCCCCTTCCATTTTTCCATTCTTAATGACAGACTCTATCATCTCCCCGGATATCACCATGTCTGCAAAGTCCTTGGTGGCACTCCCCACCAATTTATCATAATAGGGTGCTTTCAAGGTATTTATGAAAAGCACTGTAGTTTCTTTGCTAGTTAAAAGGGGTTGCACTTGTGTAGCCAGATCCCTCCACCTTTGCGAGTATTCCTTAAAACTCTCAGTAGTCTTCTTTTCCATGTTCTGTAGTGACAGCCTATCAGGTATCATATCAGATACATGCTTATAATACTCCATGAAATCCCTGGCTAAATCCATCCAAGAACGAATCTTGGTACGACTCAGTTGGTTATACCATCGGGTTGCAGACCCTGTCAAACTATCTTGGAAACAGTGGATAAGCAGTTTCTCGTTATCATCGTGCCCCATCATTCTTCTGCAGTACATGGTCAGATGTGTTGATGGGTTGGTAGTCCCATTATACTTCTCAAAGTCCGGTACTTTGAACTTTGGGGGAATTACCAGATCGTGTACTAAACTCATCTCTTTGGCATCCAGACTGCCAAATAACTACGCCCCTTCAACGGCCCTCAACCTCTCCTCTAGCAATTGATATTTTTTCTGGGATTCTGCCATTTCAACCCTCTTCAGCTCAGTCATCTTTGCCTTTTCCTTTTCAGCTAGTTCCTCAAAGTCTGGAACATTAACATCCATTGGGTCAACCCCAATATTAACCTTTCCATGACTAAAATTCTGTGCTTCACCCACTGATTGAATGTAAACATAAGATGCCGCCCCAGTTGGAAGTTCATTTCCCACATGCTGGGATGTCTAGCTGTTCAGTTGCACCACCTCAGGTTGGCCTTCCTAGTTTACTGCCCCCATTCCTGTAACTGAATTTTCCCCTACCCATTTCTGCCTCATCATATTATTCATCATTTTCATGAGTTTGGTCATTTGTTCTCGTGACTCCTCCTGAGACTCAGCCAATTGTTCCTACAGTTTCCTTTGAGTTCTTTCCATTCTTTCAATTCTAGCAAGCTGATCATTCTCCATAGCTCTGGCTTGAGATCGAGTATTGTAAGGGTGTCGAAAATTCGATTCTTTCTGAGTGCGACCAATTGTACTTTTAGTTTTGAAAAACCATGGATTAGAAATTATTGACATAATTTTTTCAATTTTTTTATTAAAAATGAATGAATGACTAAATGTGAATGAATGAATCAAATAAAATGAATAAGTACATGACTACGTATATGAACATGAAAGAATAAATGAATGAACAAGCAAAATGAATAAATAAGTGGTTAAGTGTATGAATATGAATGAATGAACAAGTAAAATGAATAAATAAGTGGTTAAGTGTATGAATATGAATGAATTTCAAAAATGAATGATTATAAATATGAGTAAATATACAAATGAACAAACAAAATATATAAAATATGACTGCATTTGAAAGTATTGGACCCGGAATAATTTCAATCGAACGGTCATTCATTGATTTCCTAGAACTAAATACATCAAAGATAGAATAAAAAGATCACTGCCTAAGATAAGTCCATAATTCGCCTTTCAGAGTGCTATTACAAAATTAGTCCTATAGTGACTTCCTCGGATCTTGGACTTTCTTTCACAGTCTCTTTTTGATTGCCTTGCTCTTCAATCTGACCCCTACTTATTCACGGCCCCTTGACATGTAAGCAAAAGCATCACCGTGTAAGCTTTCCTTAGCTTGCTTCTCCAGTTGATTGGCTCGGGCTTCTTCATGCTTCGCTCTCTCTTTCCAGTAGTTACTCTTCTTCTTGAGGTTTTTGAACTCTTGCTCCCATTCCCTGGAAGTCTTGAGTGTCCCTTCAAATCTGAGCTCGAAGCGGTACCTTTTGTTTTCCAAGTGCAAATCCCTGAGATCTCCCCTGACAGTGTCCCTTTCTCTCTCGATCTTTTCCTTTTCTCTTTCCCGAGTTGATTCCCTATTTTTCATGTCTTCAAGATCTTCTTACAAACGGGCAATTTCTTTGCTCATTTGGGTCTTTTCTTTTTCGAATTCTGCCCTTGCAATTTCTAACTGTGATGGCACTTTTTTTGGTGTCAGATTCATGAATTGGACCTCTTCCCCATCTGATGTCAACAACCTATCATTAACCCTTAATTCCCTCCATACCAGGTAATCAGGTGTAACGATGTCGGCATATCGGACCACTTTTATCAGGTGAGCTTTCTTCCATGCTTCAATCACTGCCCGTACCTTTCTAGAATACCCATCCTCTCCATAAGTGAATTCTGACAATCCAAGCTTATGAGTCGTGGGTGTGAATTGTCGAGACTCAACCTGTCTTTGCACCAGCAGAGGTGCATAACTCACAGACCCCCAAATTTTGAGAAGTGGAACCCCCAGGTTGTCCCCACATTTATACATAATCGGCATATGAACCATCCATGGAGCTCTCCAAGTTACCATCTCCCCTTTTAGATTCCGAAACATGCTGACCCATTTCTCCTCATCCTTGTCTTCAAGCCAATCCTTTTTTAAGAAATTCACTAATTGAAACTAAAGACTTCATGTACGGCTTGAAATAAACCTCTTCTATCTTCCAAAAGTGACTTTGAATCCAAATATAAAGGAGTTGTACACACCCCTTGATTCTCTCTTGTCCTTCCCTTTTACAAAAATTCAAAGATCGGATAGTTTCAGCTATGATGGTCGGAGATGGATTGATCTTCTGTTCCAACTTTTCAAAGAAATCAAACATGGCTATATCCACATGACCCAATGTCTTTGGGAATATGATTAAATAGTAGATGGCTAGAGAGAAGCTGTCCCTGGCTTTTTCTTTATCGGAATAACCCAATATCAATTGTCGGAGAGTTTCCCACGGAATGCATCCATTTTTCTGCTTTGTATCCACATGACTCTCAACCCATGTTATATCCATTCCTGTGATCCTTGCCACTTTCCTCTTAAAACCTGAAGGTTTCACTTCCTTCAAATATACCCGATCAGGATTAGGACATTCAATACGTAATAGTGTTGAATATTCTTCAATATGTGGGGTCATGTCCTCCTTGTTAAAAGTAAAACATCTATAAGCAGGATGCCAAAATTGTACCATAGCCTGAATCAACCCACTATTGACCCTAATAGGAATTCAGAGTGCTATATCTCCATATTTCTGAGTGAAGGCTTCTTTCTCTAATACATTCCACTGATTCCAAATGTCCACTAACCCTCAGAGATTATTCTATCTAAAATCCACTTTGACCCTTTTCCGGCAATACTGACACATGATCTTTCTTCAGGCAATCACCATCCTCCCTCTGATCTTTTTCCGACCGTGCCCTAACTACTGCATGATCTTCTATCATTGAAATAACCTGACACTCCATGAAAGTCCTTTGGGTTGATGACTATCCCGAGGCCAATAAACTTCAAGTGTATTATGATGTCTATGATGCATGTCAAAACAAAAAAAAAAGAAATAGATTAGTAAAGAAATGAATTCACAAATATAACATAAATAACAATATGCTTTTTTTTTTTAAATGTCATGAAAATTTTAACAGAGCTTCGACATTATGACGCCTTTGGGGCAAAATAATAAATTTATTACGAGCGATATGATGTTCGTTCATCATCACCCAACTTGTAAAATCTAACATATAGAAACATGGTAAAATGTTGGAAATGTTCCTCCATGTGTTCTTAAACTTCGCCTAGGTTCACTATATGAAGGTGAATCAATTCTAAGGCCCCGAATTGTTCCTCACTGTCGCCTGTGAAGGCTAGTAAGGCACCCCGATAAAAGCGGGTTCAATTCGTTAGAGTATATTTTCCTATGCCCGTACGGAGGATCATCACGAAGGCATTAGGTACTTTATACTCTAGAAGTGTTTTACTAGCCCATACGGAGGATCATCACGAAGGCGTAGTTACTTTACTCCCACTTAGAAGGACGGAACTCGGGTAGAGGGTTCATGTTATGCAAATGCAAATATAGTGTGTGCGGAGGAACAAAACAAACCTGTCACCACCTATTCTACACCCCTTATTCTAAATACCCCACTAAAATCAAACAATGTAAAGCATCAGTCAAGCAAACATATAAATATACGCAACAAAATAACCAGAGAACAAATAATAATGTGCATGCACATGACAAATGAACATATTTAAAATATTTTATTATTTTCAAAATTCTCTTTATTATTTAAAAAAATGGAATTAAAATTAAATACAGAGTAAAAACTAACAAAACCGAGACTTTGATAACACACGACTAATTCTAGGCCTGACTCTCTAAAATCCCCAGTGGAGTCGCCAAGCTGTCGCAACCTAAAAAAAAAAGTCTCATCGCAAGATTTTATTATTCGTTAAGCGTGACATTAAAAAATCGAGGAAAAATCGACTTAATTCCTCTTTAAAAATGAAGGTTTTGAAAATGACCTTAAAAAAAGATATGGAGTCGCCACCAATCTTTTTTAGCTAGGTATGATCGGCCACCTATTAAAACCGATTTTATAAAATATTTTAAAATTAATTAAAACACTTTTAAAATCAATTTCAAGTCTACATTATAAATCAGAGAAAATCGAAGACTCGGGTTCGAGACTCGGTTACGTGCAGGGAAGGGTTCGAGACTCGGTTACGTGCGGGGAAGGATTAGCACCCCCACAACGCCCGTATAAAACGGTATCTTATTAATCATGTGTAATCTCAAGTCTCGGTAAAAAGTTGGTTTTTAATTTAGTATTTCAAGTTAATTCCCAATTTAAAGAAAAATAATTCCATTTTTAATTGAAAATGATCCGGAATTTATTAATTCAAAATTTTCCTATATTCCCCGACAAAATAGGCAAAATATAGAAATTTTTATTTATTTGAAAAATCTTCTGAATCATTCTCGTTTTTTGAAAGAAAGATATTCCTTTATTAATGATAATTGATGACATTCTCTCTAGCAAACCCGGTAGAGAACTCATCAATTATTTTAACTCGGGAATATCTTTATTTTATTTCAAATCATTATCCTTTTTTTTTAAATTTAAAAAATGAATATGAACAAGTGTGACATAAATAAAATGACATAGCAAAATCTAGATAATATAATGCAACCTAAATGATATGACATAATTCAAATGGCATAGCATATTCTAAATGAAATGAAATGATTTAAATAGCATAATATTCTAAATGAAATAAAATATTCTAAATGAAAGGAGATATCCTAAATCAAATGAAATTTCCTAAATGACATAATATATTCTATATGAAAGGAAATAACCTAAGTAACATGGTATATTCTAAATGGAATAAAATGATTTAAATGACATGGCAAATGTAAATGATATGGCATATTTTGAATGACATGGTATATTCTAAATAATATAACCTAGATGATATGAAATATAATCTAAGTGACATGAAATGACATGAAACATAAAATAATGCTATCATGAAATATGCATGAAAATAAAATAAAAATGCATGAGCATAGTATATGCTAAATAATGTGACAAAAATAAATGACTAAATAAAAAGTATAGGATAGCATGAAATATTCAAAAAATCATATAACAAATTATAACCATCATAAAAAGTGAATCCAAATAATAATAATACCATAGAAAAATATCATAGCAAAAATCACATAATAAATAAAATGCATGAACATGGAAAATGCAATGCATGAAAATGTATTTTTTTTCCTCTAAATAAAAAAATCCGTATATCTAAAAAGATATCCGGCTACCTTAGGAAAATATGTCAAATTAAATTTTCTAAAAACTCTGTGATTGTTTGAAAACAATTTTGAAGAAAAACTTGAATGAAAATTAAAACCCCTATCAAACCCTTTTAAAATGGCTCTAATTTCCTAAGTTTAAAATCCTGGACTTGACCACCCTTAACCCGAGATTTGTAAAATCATTTTTAAAGTTTAAAAAGACTTAGAAACTATCCTAAGACAGTAGCTAAAGCTTCTAACCAAACCCCTCTAAATGCCTTAGCCAAATTCAATAATTGTTTTTCTTTTGAATTCAAATATGCCTCTACTGTCCCGTTTTGATACACGATTTTTTTAACCTATTTTTAAAAATTCAAATAAATATAAACAAAATACTGGAGACTCAGAACATGTAAAACTACATGATAAAAAATTATTTAAACTTTTGATTAAAGATGACTACCCAAAAAATTCGGGAAAGTACGAGTACTGGGTGGAAAACTGTTTTGCCAAAACACATTTTTTTGCCTTTGATAAAATCATTTAAAAATCAAAGTAAAAATGTTGGAGACTCTCTTAAAGACCTACAAACAGTAGCTAAAACATTTAAAAACCTTAGACAAGAATTAGCTAAGTAAAAAAATCACAAAGGTAGAATAATCAATTTGATAACCCTTTAATTTTCCACAAGTATGCTCAAGTGAGCATGACTTTGAGCCATTGATTGGCCTGAGTCATAAATCATGTGGCATGACATGGAATGCATGAAAATACAGCAAAGTGAATGCATGAAATGCATGGTTTAAAATCTAGTGATATGGAAAATGCATGGCATAAATAACCTAAATGCCTAGCATGAGTTTGCATGACAATAAATGCTATCCTAACTTAATATGCATGACCTAGTGTCTAAATGACATGGCAAATGACATGGAATAATGAAAATGGCCTAGTGCCTAAATGACATGGGAAATGACATGGCATATGAAAATGGCCTAATGTCTAAATGTCATGGAAAAACAACATGGCATATGAAAATAGCCTAATGCTTAAATGACATGTAAAATGACATGGAATAATAAAAATGGTCTAAAGCTAAATGACATGTGAAATGACATGGCATATGAAAATGGCCTAATGTCTAAATGTGATGGAAAAATAACATGGCATATGAAAATGGTCTAATGCTTAAATGACATGTAAAATGACATGGAATAATAAAAATTGCCTAAAGCTAAATGACATGGCATATGAAAATGGCCTAATGTCTAAATGTCATGGAAAAATAAAAATGGCCTAAAGCTAAATGACATGTAAAATGACCTAGATGTCTAAATGAAATAGCAAATGTCATGGCTTAGAAAAATGACCTAAAGCTTAGAGAAAATACACATGGCCGAATGGCCTAGGAACCAAAGTGTTGTGAGAAATGTCATGTAAAATGACCTAACTAAATGCTATGGAAGATTATATGAAAAATAGAAATGGCCTAAACTATATGACAATAGCCCCAAGATGCAAAAATATGACATAAGTCAAAAGAGCAAAATGGTTAGCAAGAATATAAATATACATAAAGATAAACAATAATAGAAATAAGCAAGTTAAAGTAAGCAAATAAATAACAAAGAGATGAGCTCCATGGTTGGTACATTGGACAAAGCCCTCCTAACCATTATCTCTTGATTTTCATCAAGGTCATGAAGCCTTTTCAATCTCAAAATCATAAAAAATAACTAAGGTAAAAAAAAATATGGAGATGAGCTCCATGGTTGGTATATTGGACAAAGCCCACCCTAACCATTATCACTAGATTTTCATCAAGATCATGAAGCCTAACCATTATTTTATTTTTGAAAAGCAAGAACAACAAGAAAGATGTAAAAAAATTGGTAGGAAATCACATGGAAAACAAGAAATAAAGCATGAGGAAGAAGAAGAAAAATGTAGTAGCAATGGTATAATGGCTGCCTTAACAAAAGCTTTCTTTCTTTTTTTCAAAAACCTTTTCTTTTATCCATTAGTTACTGACCTCTCCTCTCAAATGATCAGCCACTTAAGGAAAAATAAAACATTCCCCCCCCCCCTCTCTCATGCTTGGCCGAATGGCATGCCCACCATTGGATGATTGTTTGCACTTTTTCTCCTCCAATCTTGGCCCTTAGATTAAGATATTTTCATGACAACATAAAAATGTCATCTTGCCAATTGATAGCAGCCCTTAAGATGTGTACTCAGCCCTCGTAATAACCTCAGTCTTAGACGAAAAAGAGGACCAATCCCATGCACTCCCTTGCTTGGCCTTTGAGTGCCTACCCTTGGATGAGTTATGCTCTTCTATTCTTGGCCATTGGATGAGGATTCTTTCATGAAAACATAAAAATGTCATCTTGGCATTTAATTCCAGCCCTTTACATGTGTACTCAGCCCTTGTACATGGCCTAAGCCATTGGATGAAAAGGAACAATCTCATGCACTTCCTTGCTTGGCCGAATGGATGTCCACCTTTGGATGAGTTGTGCTCTTTCATTCTTGGCCATTAGATAAGGGTTCTTTCATGACAAATAAAAATGACATCTTGGAATTTAATCTTGGCCATTGAATGGTGTATTCAACTTTTCTACAAGGCACCTAAGCCATTGGTTGAAGGGGGGACCATTTGCAAGGTACTAGTGGTAGCATGTGAGCTTGATAGTGACTAAGGAATTAAATTGATCAAGCTTCCTTCTTCTCCTCTATGCTGGCTGATCAAAGGAGGTAAAATCCCAGAAATTTCGTCTTCTTTCATATTTTTCTTAATTACAAATTTGCCCTTTTCGGTTTCTTCTGTAAAATGACCTTTTTGACCCCCGAACCTAAATAAATAGCAGACGGACTCCAAATTCAAATTTTATTTTTTCAATACTTCCAAAATAATAAAAAATTGAATTCTAGAAGTTTTCAAAATTTTTCGAGTGCATTATCTATTTATTTGGATTTTTTCTTCCAAAATTGCCCTTTTGTGCACCCGAACTTTCACCAATTTTAAACAAGCTCCAAATCTAGATTTTTCTTCACCAATCTCTTCCAAATAATTTAAATGTGTGATCTGGAAGTTTTCATAATTTTTGGGGCTCATTTGCTATTTTTTCGGGATTTATCTGCTTGAATTTCTACATAAGGACCCGGGATTTGGCCATTTTGCAAACGAACTCCGAATCTGGATTTTCTTTCACCAATCTCTCCCAAATAATTTAAGAATGATATCTGCAAATTTTTAGAATTTTTGGAGCTCATTCGCTATTTTTTCGGGATTTATCCTTTTGAATTTCTACATAGTGGGCCCGGGATTTGGCCATTTTGCAAACGAACTCCGAATCAAGATTTTCTTTCGCCAATATCTCTGAAATGATTTAATAATGAGATATGCAAATTTTCAAAATTTTTGGAGCTCATTTGGTGTTTTTCCCAAATTTTCCAGTTTTGCATTTTTGCCTTCAAAGCCTGGTTTTGCCTAAAACAAGTCTCATTTTCAGATTTTCTTTTTCTGGGTCTTTGTCCTATATTGAATTGGAGTTGGTCTGAAAACGCCCAATTTTTACAATCAAATTCCCTTCCATTTTGATTTTTCCTCTTTTCAGTATCGAGAATTTTCTCGTTTTTCCGTTTTTCCTCTAATCGGCTCTTTTCTCGGAATTACTTCAAACTAAGCCTTGGGCTATCCTTGTTTACTCATTCCTCATCAATTAGGGGATTTAATTTTATCGAATCAAGCCATTTCTGCAATTTTCCCAAATTTCACCAAATCCACTAAAAACCCTAATTCCCGATTTTCTTTCGAATTGAATTTTCCTTCGGTTTTTCTTCTAAGTAGCCTCTTATTACCCGTAGTCAGTGCTTATCTTCCATTTCGAACCTCCAATTTCGAACAATTTAATCGATTAAGCACTTTTCTCCAAATTCTCAGAATTAGGATTTTCTTTCTACTGAAATTTCGTAACCCAACTTCCGAACTCCATATCTTTCAATGTAGACCTCGGATTTTCAAAATTCTTTCACTATTCTTCAATTGAACTTCAAATCTTGATTTTGAAAGTGGGTTGACTTTTTCAGTAGTTGACATTTTTAGGGTTGACTTTTTCAAGTTTGACTTTTTATGCTCGACTTCTTAGACTAAGTCCCGGAATACCACCTGCAGGATAAGAAAAACTTTTTTGCATTCTGAAACATCAATTTAGGAAGAAAACATATCTGATTTAATGGTCCGGACAAAATTTGATGTGTACAAATATATTTATAAATATTTTTGGCCGAAAAATTATTAAAATTGTATTTTTAGGTGGTTGGATATGATATTAATTGTGCATGGTCCAAATTCACCTCATCCGTATCGAAGTATATCGTATGTATCATAAGATACGTATTGACTTGCTTGTGTATCAATAAATACACCACCAATTCATGATAAAACCGATTGTCTATAAACACGTATCGACTTTGTAATGGATCGAATCGTATCGTACGATTCGTGTCGAGTATCGTACGATATATATTAATAATTATGTTGCATGGTAATTGACATTCTTTATTTGAGGAATAATATATTAATTTTTTATATTTTCTATATTATTAGTAAATATTCATTTTAAAAAAATATAAAAGAGTAGCTAATTCATTTGTGTATTGTGGTTTACTTTCCTCATTGTGCAATGGTGTTAGTTCAAACGAAGACAAGACATATTCTCCTCGGGAAGTTCTACCCAGTTAAGGGTCCTCAATTATTTTTCAATGTATCGCTGCCAGTAAAAATAAGTTTATGAGTGAAATTTGGAAATACGAGATCCTTGACCGTGGTTAGAATTTTAAAGATGCAAATGCCCTCAGACTAGTTCTTTATTAATTTAGTATTGTAAATGGATTTACCTATAAATATCGAAATAACAAGGCTTTTATTAGTGTTGATTGTAAAGCACAAGGTGTTCTTGTCATTTAACAACTTCGAAGATACGGTCTACAGATTTTATAATTGTCAAAACATTTATCAATGTCCACAATCACTCAGCACAAGATGCAATTGAATATAGGTCGGTCTCAAAGTTACAATTTGTAGCTACAATATTTTTTGAAAAATTAAAGCTACAACTAGACACCACACTTCATCAAATTCGAACAGCATTTGAATGTGAATTTTCAATGAGCTACGCCAAGAGTGATTATGCAAAGAGTAATCGATGAAGCTCCTTCATGAAAGACCTGAGGACTCATACAAATTAATGTCATGGTTATGTCAACAATTAAAGAAGGCAAATCTGCAAACGGCAATAGAGTGAACTTTTGATATAGGTAATCATTTTAAGCAAGTCTTTGTGGCTTATGGATGCTCAATAATAAGGTTTTTGCATAGGTGTTTAGGGTTGATTTTCATTGATGGTTGCCACTTAAGTGAACCTTACGAGGGCATTTTATTATCTACGACGACAATTGATGCAAATAATCAACTTTTTTGATTTGCTTTTTTCCCCATTCTCTCCTCTTTTTTCTTTCCTCTCGATTCTCCCATTCTTTTCGATCTTTTATGATCGATTTGGCTATTATCCGACTAGGTCCGGACAACCGAGGTCGAACCTGAAGTTGGAATGGGCCTCTAAAGAGAACGAAAATGACTTGAACAGGTCATAATCCAATTGGATAATGGTCAAATCTAGCCACAAAAGGTGGGTAGGTAGGGCAGAGCATATCTCGATTATAATCGAGATAACCGACCGGCCGAATCCAATTCGGTTAAAACAGGTCGGTTAGGTCGATTTAGGGGTTAAATCGGTTATTGAGGTCGGTTTTTTTTTGTTAATTCGGTCGGTCTTCGGTTAATGTTTTGAGTAATCGAACCGACTGAATTACCGAGCTTTAATATTATATTTAATATATTTTTAAATATATTTATAATTATATTTTTAAATATATTTATAATATATAATTATTTATTTTTTAATATTACATTTATATATATATATATTTACCCGAAATAACCGACAAAATCGACCGAATTAAATCGATTTGGTTAAGTCGGTTCTACAATGAAGTCGGTTCGGTTATCGATTATTTTTTAGTTGAAGTCAGTTAAATCGATTTTCGATTTTTTTGAATCGAACTGATCGACTGTTCTGCCCAATGGGTAGGGTGGAGAATTGAGAAAGAGAAGAGAAAAAGGAAAAAAATAATAATAATATATATATTTTTTTAATATATATATATATATATGTCATGCTGCAACCGCGTGATAAATTTTATTGGCTTTTTTATTACAATATAGCCAAAAAAAAAATTTACCAAATTACCGTTGGTTTTTTATTATTTCCCAAAATACGGATTTTTTTTTCTAGCTGGGAAATCGCCATCCCCCATGGCGATTTCCCAGCGTGTTTTTTTGCAAATTTGTAAAAAACACCAAGGGAAATCGCCATAGGGGGTGGCGATTTCCCTTCATGTATATATATTTTTTTTAATTAATAAACAAAAATTATATTAAAACAAAATTTTATTTTAATTTGATAAATTTATTTTTAAAAATTATAAATTAAATTAAAATATTTTTTTTATAGGTTTGGTTATTTATTTTTTTAAAATATATATTAAAAATGTAATTTAATTTATTATTACAATTTTATAAAAAATAAAAATATATTTTTTATTAAAATTTAAAAAGAAGATTATATTTTTTATTAAATTTTTATATCAAAAATTTTATTTTTTATAATTTTGTAATATTATAAAAAAGAAAATTTAATTTATATCAAAAATAATTTAATGATGTAAAATGTAAATAAATTTTTTTTTAAAGAAATTTATCGAGTCACTTTTTTAAATAAAGAAGTTATTTTTAAGTTGGTATCGTAAAATAATTTTTTTAATTTGATTATTTTTTTGAGTTGGTATTCGATTAACTCGTGACATCAATTTAATCATTGTTTTTAATAATAATATAGATTGTTACAGTTTAAAACTGGATATTTGATAAAAAAAAATAATTTAATTTCTGATTAAATTTTTTTTTCTTATTAAAATTTAAAAAGAAAATTAAATTAAAATGAAAAAAAGAAAAGTAACTTATCATGTAATTTGGATTATTATATTAAAATTAAATAACAACATTAAGATATAAATTAAAATAAAATATAACAATTAATTTCCGAACAAATTACATGAAATGCAAAACATATAAATTTATATTAGAAATTTAAAACACATTACAATTATTCTAATTATTGCGTGGTGTAGAGCAACAGTGTCGAGTTCTTCTAGTGCGTGGTGGTTGCACCCGTCGTTCAACCTCGTCAGTGGCACGTATTCGCGGTCCACCACGACCTCTTGCTATAACCGCCACTGGTTCCGGTTGTATGTCATCAGTCGTTTCATCCGTATCAAAAATTTGAAACCCACTGCTGGATGAGCCAACACCTAGTTCACCCATAACGGGAACCTGACTACTAGATGCACCCATAAATGATGTAACATCAAATGCTGACGAAGGGGTTCCAAACTGATACATGGATGTTAAATATGCTGAACTTGGACTTAGGACGGGGAGCTGGTCATCTAACCTCGTTCTTGGCGGTGATGGTCGGTAACACTCATCAACGTCATATCCGGGGTGACTTACGGAATAACGATGGCTGGATGGTACTCCATGATCCCGTTCAGGTTCAGGATGATCAAATGACATCCTCGGTGCTGTGAACTCCGATGAGGTCGGTTGACGCCTTCGCCCACGTTGTCGGCGAGGTCTAGGAGCATCCATATCCTGTGTAGGAGGGACTGGAGCTGAAGTTTGTCCGGTAAATGGCATACTCCTAACATCCTCGTGCATCGACGGTGGACAAACGAAAGGCCGACCTTCATTTCTATACCATCTTATGTAATCAGCAGATGGGTTGAAATTATTACCAACAATCGGGTAACCTGTCGGAATTCGTTGAAAACATATGTTCCACCATTGGATCCAATGTTCATGCGTCGCAGGCCAGAATTCATCATTACGACCACGCATGTCGACCTTGTGAAGCTTATCAAGGTTCATCGGGGCTGCAGGAATTGGTTGTTGCATCCCAAATTGTCGCAACACCCGGTCAGTTTGGTGTCACTCTACATATGAAAAGCATATCAATGCTGTGTTTGCTTTCCATATATTGAAATTATTGTAGGCATTCGATGGGAGGCATGCCATAATTTCACTCGAGGAATATGGCATCCACAGAAACTGCGAATAATTATTACAAATTATTAGTTTCATATGGATTAAATAAAAAAAAAACTTCAATGTAACAATCGAAATATTTACCTTATCATATCCTAGTCGATCTAGTCGTAGTCTTATACTTGCAAGATCGCTCGGAGTCTCTGTAAAATCTCTACCCGTACTCCTACTCCACCTATTAAAATGCATATAATATCTTAATGACCTATAAAAATACAATTTCGTACAAAATTAATAAAATAGTAAAGATTATTACCTGCTTGCAAGGGGGTATACAGCCGAAATATCCACGCGCGGAGCAAGAAATGGTAGCCGATACCAAGCCCATGATTGTAGAAGCACTAGACATCCACCTATGTCATGGTTTTTTGGAACTGTAGCTCGGCAAAGTTCTCTATACAAAACTGCCAAACACACAGAACCCCAACTATAATTTGCTGCTTCCTCTAAATCACGTAGCAATGGAAGATACATTAAATGTACCCTACTGCTCGATTTGTCAGGCATCAGTAATCCTCCAATCAAACGTAAAATATATGCTCTAGCAGCATATTGTATTTGTTGTTCGGTTGCATGTAATGGCAGATTTTGAAACGTTTTCAACCAAGTCAGTCTCACCGTTGAGCCAGATACGACGTCTTCTAGAGGTACCTCACCCAATAGATCTTGACACAGTTCATTCCAATCTAGCAGGCTTCCGCCTGTAACTGCATCGCCATGGATCGGAAGTCCAAGTTGCAGCGCAACATCTTCGAGACTGACCGTGCATTCACCACATGGAAAATGAAAAGTGTGCGTCTCGGGTCTCCATCGTTCGACCAACGCAGAGATTAAATCGGGTTGTATCACAAGTCGTCGAATTTGACTTCCGTGATAAAATCCGGCTCTTCTTAAGTGGTCGATAATATAAGGATGCGGGTCCTCCAATGTAAATTTCCTCGAACGTAATACGCGACGAGTTTCCTGTTATAATAATAAAAATTAATATATTATAAAACTATAACAATTAAAAAGTAATAAATAAAACTATAAAATAACAAAATAATAATATAATATAATATAATATAATATAATATAAACAATAATAATATAATATAAAACAATAATAATATAATATAATATAAACAATAATAATATAATATAATATAATATAAAACAATAATAATATAATATAATATAAAGAATAATAATATAATATAAAACAATAATTTCGTATAAAAAACAATAATAATATAATATAAAAAACAATAATAATATAATATAATATAAACAATAATAATATAATATAAAACAATAATAATATAAAAAACTATAATAATATAATATAAAACAATAATAATATAAAAAACAATAATAATATAATATAATATAAAACAACAATAATATAAAAAACAATAATAATATAATATAATATAATATAAAACAATAATAATATAAAAAACAATAATAATATAAAATAAAACAATAATAATATATAAAACAATAATAATATAATATAAAACAATAATAATATAAAAAACAATAATAATATAATATAATATAACACAATAATAATATACAAAATAATAATAATATAATAATATAAAAAACAATAATAATATACAAAACAATAATAATATAAAAAACAATAATAATATAAAAAACAATAATAATATAAAAAACAATAATAATATAAAAAATAATTATATTATTTAAAAACAATAATAATATAACAATTTACTTACCTCGTTAAATATAAACTCCGAGATGTGATTTTCTTGTAACCTCAATAGTGAAGCCATTTCAAAATATTGTTGTAGAAAAAAAAAATTTGTAGAAAGAAATTTTTTTTGGTAGAAAAATGAAAAAATTTTGAAAGAAAATGAAAATTTGAATGAGAGGAATGAAAATTTGAAGGAGAGGAGGGGGGTATTTATAGATAAAATGAGTGGGGTGGGGGTGTGGGGGGGGAGGGGGGACGTGGGGGAGGGGGGATTGGGGGCAACCGTCATATGACCGTTGCCCCCTTTCAATTTTTTTTTCTAATTTGTTTTTTTTCATTTCAAATTTAAAATTTAAAAAAAAAATTCAAAATATTAAATTATAAAAAAACCTAAAATATATTTTACGAATTTTTAAATTTTTTTAAATTATAAAAAAAATATTTTAATTTAATTTATAATTTTTAAAAATAAATTTATCAAATTAAAATAAAATTTTGTTTTAATATAATTTTTGTTTATTAATTAAAAAAATATATATATACATGAAGGGAAATCGTCACCCCCCATGGCGATTTCCCTTCATGGTTTTAGCAAATTTTGCTAAAATTACCAAGGGAAATCGCCATGGGGGGTGGCGATTTCCCTTTGTATTTTTTTGCAAATTTGCAAAAAACACCAAGGGAAATCGCCATCCCCCATGGCGATTTCCCTTGGTGTTTTTTATAAATTTGCAAAAAAACACGCTGGGAAATCGCCATGGGGGATGGCGATTTCCCAGCTATAAAAAAAAGATCCGTATTTTGGGAAATAATCAAAAAGTAACGGTAATTTTATATATATATATTTTTTTGCTATATTATAGTAAAAAACCCAAATTTTATTGGTGAATGGCCACGTTAGCATTTTTTTTTAACCATGTTAAAGAATTAGAGTTACTTGATAAACAAATTGAAAATTCGGATACTTGCTTAATTTATATTTGATGCATTGATAATATATAAATTTATAAATTATCAGTGAATCAAATGATGTTATTTCATTCAAAGTTTTTTAAAATAAATATAGATAATTTTATTTTTAATGAAATGATATCATTTGGTTCACTGATAGTATCTAAATTTATACACTATCAATGCATCAAATATAAATTTTTTTTGTTTAATACAAGTTTTACATTTGAAATTTTCACTACTTCAAGCTCATAGAGGATATTAACCCAATTTAAAACTTACCATTTCTTCCTAATAAATACTTTTTTTTTTTTCCCATTAATTATCCAAAAAAAAATAGGTTTTTCATGATAACAATTAATAAAAATTTAAAATCGACCGACTTTTTGTAATTCCGGTTCTCTGTTTCACTCTCTCTGCTTTCGCAATTAATGAATGTACCCATCTCTCCTACGTTTACTCGCAATTATTATGTTGTGTCTCTCTCTTTCTCTCTCAAGTCTGGTGCTCTGCGTCTGCTTCTTCCAAGGAGCGTGAAATTTTGCAAACAACAAAGGTACTTTCTTTCATTTTGGTTTTTGACTCTGTTAACTGGTAACTGATAACCTTAAACACCTCTCATTTACTAAATTTCGTCTGTCAACTACTTTTTCTTTCTGGGTTCTTTTTGGACCGTTTATTTTAGCTAAAACTAAAACATCAGCCATGTTCATGCAATAATGCTTCAGCCTTGTTATAAACTTGTGAAATCCTTGTTCCTCTGTTTTGAAAACTTGAGGTAAAACACAGCGAAGAAAAAAGAAAAAGAATCTTTCTTTTCTTTTTTGAATTTCTAAGAGTGGAAGTTTCAACTTTCTACTCTGCTTGATCTCTAAATTATTGTTTTTTATTTTATTTTATCTTCTTTTTTGTGTTAACAAAACAGTGAATTTGATTTTTCTATTCTGTTATTTATGTTTACTTTGATCTCTATTATTCTCTTTTTTGTGTTCTCTTGATTCTGTTTTTGACAAAATCATTCTTTTGTTTCGTCTTTTTCTGCTTTTTTCGTTTTTGCTTTATCTCCTCCTTTTGGTTTTCCCCCAACTCACTACTCAAACTTTGAACCATTTTCTTCCCTTTCCTTTATTGGAAAAAAAAAAAAATTGTATGCTCTGTTTGGTCTGAGAAAACTATAATCAGCTTCTTCTTCCTTTTTAATTTCCCTACTAGTTTTCAACTTTATCTTTCTTGGTTTTCTCCTGATTGACTTTCTTTATTTCTTGTTGGCTCCATTTAGTAAAATTTCCAATAATGTAATATTCTCAGCTAGCCTTTACTCTTTGTTTTGATCTCTCTTTTTAGTTCCCTTTGTGAGCAGAGAGGGTAAAGCTTCAAGCATGATCTTCAAATTTTAATGCTTTTAATTTTTTTTTTCTCCGCAATCTCTCACTCCAGCGATACTAGTCGTAATTTCAAACGTACATGTGCCATGGAGAGATAGGGAAAAACTTTGTTTCATATAGGCCTCTGTGAGTGAGAGGTTTGCTAAGTAAGATCTTGTTGGATTTACCCTTTTTTTTCATCTTCATTTGAAATACAGATGGGTTTTCATGGTGATTGAAAAAAAAAAATTCCCTGGTTTGCTTAAATTGTTTCAAAAACAAGACACGTTTCTTGTTTTGTGGTTTATTCTTGGTCTATAAATATTTTTATAATCGTATAAATATTCTTATTTTATTCAGCTGGTTGTGTTATCGATCGACGGAACCCTCAATGGATTATATTTGACCAAGTTTTAAAAATTCCCAGTTTTAGACATTGAGGTGTAAAGTGACCTGTGGTCTGATTTGTGGGAATCTTTTGGCGTGAAGTCTTTGGCTTGGTTGACCATTCCAGCAACTACATATAATAATTTCACGTGAGATCTGTTCTGGCTCAAGGACGAACTTTGTCCCTTTAACTTCATCGGATGTCTTCTTTCTGGAGCTGAGGAAATGGGATCTTGCGTCTCCACTAGTAGTCGGAGTACTAGGAGCCATGGGGAGGCGGTTTCTCCAATTTGTTTTGAAGTTGGATTTTGTGGGCAGAAAAGAACTAAGAGAACATTCTCTGATCATGTTATTGCGCTGCAGCATTTACCCTCAGTACCTAACAGGATTTTCACAAATGGAAAGAGCAGAACTTCTTGCATATTCACTCAGCAGGGTCGCAAGGGAATAAACCAGGATGCCATGATTATATGGGAAGTAAGTTTTTTAGATGTTACTTTAGAATTTAACATCATTTGATTCTGAGATTCGTTTATGACATTGATGAAATTAAAATTCCTGTAGGATTTCATGTCTGAAGATGTGACCTTTTGTGGTGTCTTTGATGGCCATGGTCCACATGGTCATCTCGTTGCTCGCAAAGTGAGAGATGCCCTGCCCCTTAAGTTGCTGTCCTCCATTGATTCTTATCAGTCAAGGCAAAATGGGTCAGGCCGAACATTTTTCAAGGGGAATTCAAAGAAATCAGATGGTGGAGATTCTGAGAAGGATGGCTCTGCTGAGGACAGATTGAATTCTTTGTGGAGGGAGGCATTCATGAAGTCATACAAGGCCATGGATAAAGAGTTGAGGTCCCATCCTAATTTGGACTGCTTCTGTAGTGGTAGCACTGCTGTCAGTATAGTGAAACAGGTATGACAAAATCATTGCTTGGCTTGCTGCTCTTCGTCTTCAAGTTTTCTAGCTTTTGTCTAATTCTTGTTGGGTTGATTTTACCGTTTTAGGGCTCCAATCTTTTCATGGGATATATTGGGGACTCTCGAGCAATTATGGGATCTAAGGACGGCAATGATTCGATGGTGGCAATCCAATTGACAGTTGATCTGAAGCCCGATTTACCAAGTACATCTTGAACCAATTTTTTTTTCTTTTCCTTGTGGACATACTTAAACTGATGTAATATACTAAATACTAAATTTAAATGCTCCAGGGGAAGCTGAAAGAATTAAAAGGTGCAAAGGCAGGGTTTTTGCATTGCAAGATGAACCTGAGGTACCTAGAGTATGGTTGCCATTTGATGATGCCCCTGGGCTAGCAATGGCTCGAGCTTTTGGGGACTTTTGTTTGAAGGAATATGGTGTTATCTCTATACCTGAATTTTCCCACCGGCTCCTTACAGAGAGAGATCAGTTTATCGTTCTCGCCTCAGATGGGGTAATTGTTTCACCTTTGATTCTTCTTTTACTCTTTATATGTGAATTTTGTTTCCACCTTTCTTTGGTTTATTAAAGGTTGACCAGAACATTTTCTAGTGTATGTTAAATAGTATTAAGTAAAAGAAAGAGAAAGCTTCAATGCAGGAAAAAAAGTTGGAAACAGAACAAAAGAGTAGACTACTCAAAGAATCAAAATTTAAACACAGAATAACCAATTTAGACAAAAATGAGTAAACACATTGAACAGTGTATTGATATATCACAGTCTAGTGCTGTTATCTGGCTCGTTACAATAAAATTTTTGTAAATACAGCTACAAATAAAAACGGTAGAATAGAAGATCAATGCAAAACTTTTACCATCCACTGGCAACCACTGCAGGAAAGAACTATGATGAAATCAACCAAAAGGCGCAAATCAGTGTCTTTTTTATTTACTTGGTCGACGGGTCATAGCAATTATTGAATAAGGCCTCTTTTATTTCCAAGGAGAAGAAAGAATATGTTGGCTGGGTTTCTTTTTCATGTAGATGTGTCTAGAGAGGATACCAAGTGTTGGCTATTGCTGAAAGGGCTTTTCTAGTAGTAGACTATCCTTTATCCTAGACTTTCAATTCAAATATGCTTTAAGCCTGAAGAAGGGCCATGACATATGAACTGAATGTTCTTGAAGAGATTAAAAAGAGGAAATAATTGGAGTGATAAGAACTTTGCCATGAATCCTTTTTAACTTGAAACTTTCAATGGAGTAAAAGTGGAAGACATGGAATAGAACTCATGGAAAGGTCCACTCAATGGTGAAAGTTTCGTGTTATCATCCTCGCATGGGCTCTATTAGGTTTAAAACTGTCACTTGCAAATCCATGGCACTTTGTTTTCTTTTTTCGTTTTCAGTTCTCCAGTTCTTATTCTGAACATGTCAATATGGTCTGGAAGAAGTTCTACTTAGTTTTTCTAAATAATGAATGCAATTAGTCACAGATTAACATGTAAATAAATAAATTTTGATATGCTAGAAAAGGTTTATCCTAAAAGAGATTCTTATTGGGTAAGGGAGCTAAAGGTCAAGAGCCAACAAATTGGAAAATTGACGAATTTTGCAAATAAAAAGGAAAAAAAAAAAAAAACATCATGTACTGTTAAAGATAAAGATTTAATAGCCTTTTCTTTGAGTTTTTTAATCCTCCAAGAAATGCAGGCCTGCCATGATATGGCAAAAAACAAGATAATTTGATTTTCTCCTTATGTAATTTGTAATTACAGGTTTGGGATGTATTGAGCAATGAAGAGGTGGTTGAGATTGTATCCTCAGCTCCTATCCGGTCATCAGCTGCCAGGATTTTGGTTGACTCAGCTGCACGCGAATGGAAATTAAAGTACCCTACTTCAAAGATGGATGATTGTGCAGTTGTTTGCTTATTTTTGGATGGGAAAATGGACTCAGAATCTGATTATGAGGAACAAGGCTTTTCTTCTGCAACCCTTCAGAGTAATCATTCAGGTAATGCAGTTGAATTTAATGATGGCCAGAAGTGGGAGCCATCTTTGCAGAGGAATTTCACCGTTAGACCATCAGAAGAAAGTGATGGTTACGGAAGGCTACCACCAGAGTTTGAAGGAAATGTGGATACAGTTGCAGGTGAAGAACAAAACTGGTCAGGTTTGGAAGGTGTCACACGAGTGAACTCACTCGTCCAACTACCAAGATTTTCTGAGGAAATGCAAAACGCATAGATTTTGTATTATCTAGAAACGAAACTGGACTGATTTTGTTGTAATATTCTGGCTTTGGAGCCTACACTACTACTACTGTCTACTAGATCCAAGGAAAAGAAAATCATTGTCTATGGTGGCTATGTGTTCATGTTGTGCAAGTAAATCATTGCCACAGCAATTTGTTTTGTTGTATTGCACAGAAAATTTTAGGGAAAACAAAAGCTTTGTTAAAGTTATTGCACTCGATCAGTACAGTTCTGCTATTACACTTTGACACGGAAAAAAAAAAAAAACGAGATATAAGGCGTATACATGAATTGTTCGATCTAATGATTCCAGTCCCTTTAAATCATCCAAATTCTGGTTGCATTGAATCAATTTGCACAATACTAGAACCCTTACGTTAAAGCCAGATAGAAAACTATGAAGTATAAACTGGATGCGGCTGAATGTGGATTTCGCTCTCAGCGCCTTCTAGCCTACCTTTTCTTATCTCAGTCAAAAATAGGATATGGATAAAGAAAGAAAAAAAGGCTCTAGAATGATTAATTTACATTACAAAATTTCTTCGAAGCCAGCCGCACTGAACAAGGATGAGTAGTTTGACTTGTTTGATTAATCAACTGTTGAGATATCTTGAGCACTGGGAAATTAAAGAAATTTTAAGCCAAAGGGTACTCGGAGAGCATATTCAGATGTAGACGAGATGAATTAAAGGCTGCTGTTTGTCAATGAGATGCATCGCTCAGTTGTCCCTGATCAATTTTAGCTGTGGTCCCATGATTTCAACCTTTTGCCACTAAATTTATTGCATTCCTTTTGACTGACTCAAATACAAAGAGCTTCAGCAATTTTCATCAGAATCTTGCAGAAGCAGCATACTGAATCACCAAATTCAATGTGCGTGTTTGATTATTGTTTTAGAAAATTGGAACCGTTCAATCTTAATCGTCACATCTATTGGCTTATGGACTTGACAATGCTCTAGTATAGATTAAAAAAATAATAATAATAATAATAATAAGATGAAAGAGAGTAAACATTACATTTTAAACACTTACCTTGTCGGCATGGGATTCCAAAGCACGTTATGTATTCTTTTCACTGAATTGTCGTTAAAATCATAAAAGTGCAAGTTAAATCAGCATTACCTGAGTATATCAATAGAGAATTTTCATCTCACCTAGATTTATACACGCATTGAATATATTCATATGAGCAAAATTGATTAAAACTCTCGGGTTTATGTATAATAAAATCCTTTATTGCCTCCGTTTTTGTTGGTGGCATTAAACTTTTTTTTGTAAATCACCATAAGACAAAGACACTCCAGTTGGGGAACGCCATGTTGGAATCTAAATATAATAGATATGTCATTTTTTATTAACTTAAGTTTTTAAGATAATTAATCACTTAATTTAACATGTTATCAAAGTTCAAATTTTATTCTATTATTTTTTCATGTTACTTTTACCTGTTATCCCTTTCGAATTTATAAGGTGATAGATTTCTCTATCTCCATCTACATCTGATGAGACCTATTAAAGTAGTGTTATCACATATCTACTAAATCTTAAGTTTCATGTGATCTTATATTCGAATTAAACTTCTTTACCTATTACTAATTACTTTTAAGTTGGATTTTTAATACCCTAAATGCAGGCGACAAAAGACAACTTGAAATTGTCGAGAATGATTGCGGAGAAAGAGGGCAGGTATCTAATATGCTAAAGTACATATTCAATTAAATTGCCTTTAAGAGGAAAATCTCATAACTCACCGCTAAATCTCACCCAACCCGGCAACCCTAGGCAACCTAACCTACTTATACATGCTACATAATTACATGCATGCTTCTGTTTTTGGAACGTCTCCTTCAATGGTGTTTTCACAATGGAACCCTCTTTTAACTCACCGCCAAATGATCACCCAACTCACTTAAACCTTGCCTATAAGAAGCGTTTATTCTCTTCCCTCTTTTCACCATCCCAGAATCAATCCTATCTCTTCACTCTCAACTCTAAATAGTTTCTCTGATAATGGCTTACAAAATTAGTTCCTTCCTTCTTGCTCACGTTTTCATTGTCAGCATTCTGCTTGCTATTGCTGGGCAAGCAATTGCAACACGTGACATCCCAAGCAACCCAAAGAATGATGATCAAATGAAACAGCCTGAGAATCTGATCAAGCACGATCGCAGCGTGCTCATTCCAGGCCTTGGACGAGTGTTGCTGCCACCAGTTTTGAAACATCACAATCCACACACTGGCAGCACTGGCGGCAACATTGGCAGCACAATTGGAGGAACTGGCCATATTCCAGGTGGTGATGACACATTCGTTCCGAACCCTGGTTTTGAGGTGCCAATTCCTAGCCAAGGTGCTGGCCGTGCAGGAACATACCCACATCCTTGAGCATGCTTGTCTATGAAACTTTCAATCAATTAGAGAATAAAGACAATTAGTTATCTAGGTGGAGTCCTTAGGGGTCCCCTTGTATTCAGTCCAGTCTATCATATTCACGTAATTAACGTGATATGAATTCGAGTTTGTCATTTTAGTGAAGTCTAGGATTTATAATCTTTGCGGGTTCAGGATAAAACTAACCTGCTAGATGTAAGTCTTTTAGTTTGTCATTTCCATTTAGTCCAGAGTCTACTCTTCTTTGCATTTTCCACTCAGAAACTATTTGTTGCCAAATAACCATGTATTTCAGCTTCCAAATTAATTGTGTTCTATGCCTATTACTGCTTTCCTATTTGATCATTTTAGATCCTACAGATGCTCCTAGCTTGCAGGCTTAAATATAAATTGATTTGATCATTTCAAATGTCAAAGATTAGAACTATAAACTTGGCCATGAGCACTATCATTGGCCAGCATCACTGCACTATCATAGCCTAAAACATTCTTTTCTATGTCAATAATTGAAATGCTGATCACTTTTAGATCGGAATGCCTTCAAATTTAAAATGGGGGACCAATGTCAGTAAGGGAAAATGAAGCAAGTCATTTCAAAAGAGACAGCTCAAGACAATGCATAGTCGCTAATCACTGACTAAATGAAGAAACAATTAGACCCTCTTTAAGCCTTTTAAACAGAAATTTGATATATCCATAATCAATGTAGCCAAAAGAGGAAAAAAAGGCCAGTCATTTGGTTCCTTTCAACTGTTCTATTACCTAATAAACTTGTTGATTCCTATTAAAGCAAATTATTTTGGGTTATTTTGCCTCAAACTTTCAAATCACATAAATTTGTTGAAAGGGGTGCTCACTGCATCATCAATATAGCTAACAACTACTCCCACATGTAGAAATCTTCTATAAGAACCAAATTTTAAGAATTCTGTATAAATAAGTAAAATAAATGTGCGTTTTATCAGAAAACCGCCATGGATTCATCAGCAACATCAATCTATAATTCGATTAACAAAAGATTGTAACAGTTTTTGAACGTAAAATATATACCATAATTGAATGAACATAGGAAGGTTTTAAAACAAGTGAATCTAACCTATACCCAGGACTACTCACTGTAAAATTACATTCATCATTCCCCTAAGACAGAAATTATTGACAACATGTTTCCCCTGAGACAGAAAATGTGCAAAAAATTGGATATAGAATTTATTTAAAGATAAACAAGCAGCTAATAAACACAACCTTCTAATAATATCGTTCCCAAAATGTCATTACTCATGTAATTTTCAGGCAAGAATTGCTGAAAAAAACCTGTTATTGTTCTGTTCTAAATCAAACATATTTCGAGAAAGATAAGATAATAGTACCAACTGATTCAGAATAATTAAAGAACATAATCTCTGGAACAAACCAATGTCTGAAAATGTCTTAGCTTTGGAACTTAAACTGACATGTAAAGAATTATCCTGAAGAAAAGAAAAGAGAAAGAGTTGCAGTTAATTAAATGGGCAGGGAAAGATTATGAAAAATCAATAAAAGCAAATACGTTTTGCATTTGAAATGGCCAAATGGGTATTTATTAAAAGAAAAAAAAAATGAATGACCTGATTGGAAGAAAGCGGAAGAATAATCAGAAGAAATGAAGCATCTTGAAAAGAATGAAAGTGAGGAAACAGAAGAATATGAAGAGGAAAATGTAGTCCACCATTACGAACAACTTGGTTGATCCATGATTTCTTTTTTGCTCCTTCTTCTTCAACTCATCTAATGCTTCGAGTTGCGCCATTGTACCAATGGATCTAGGGATTTCACTCGAAGCAAAATTTTGGGACTGGGCTTTGTGCTTCGATTTTTAGTTTTTATTTTTGTTTTAGTAATTGTATCAATGTTTTTACCGCGCGTTTTGCAATCTGTAAAGTCACGTGCATTGCACGTGAAGCTTTAAGACTTAGAAATATATTGAACTTTTATCTCCTTTATTGCAAATTCTATTTTTATAAATTATATGATTCACCGTTAATTGATTTTTTTTTTTTATAAGAGTTTATTTTATTTATCCAAAAAGCAGTAAATACAGCTACATCACAACTGAGTTAACAAGTGGCTAGCAATTACATCAAATGAAAGAATTAAGTGAAAAAAAATAGAGCTATTGAAGTCCCAGGTTGTACAAGGAGTTCTATTTACATCATCTAATTCTAGATTCTTAAGTTCTGCTAACTTGAGCCTAATCTCCTCTTTGATTGCATCCAGAACTTGCATAGAGGTCTACTGAGGGTAGGGGTGTAAATGAGACACCTGTATTCGCAAGCTATTCGAGTTCGATTCGAAAAAAACTCGAATTCGGTTCGATCATTATCGAGCCGAGCTCAAGCTCGAGCAGCTCGAGCTATCGAGCGAGTCGAGTTCGAGTATCTTAATACCCGATTCGAGTAGCTCGCGAGCCTAATCGAGCTTTTATTTATAATATTAAATTACTATTTTACCCTTAATATTTATACTCTTAAAACCCTAAAACCTATTTTTTTCTCTTATCTTTCTTCCAGCCGCGTCTCTTCTTCTCTCCCTCACAATCTCACTTTCTCTCCAACTCAGCCACTCCCACTCCCACCTAGGGATGGCAATGGAGCGGGGCGGGGGCGGATATTGCCTTATCCACCTCCACCCCACTCTTGCATGGATGTTGGAAACATCCACATCCATGGATGTCGGTTACATCCATAACCGCTCCACGGTGCTCCACTCCCCTACACCCCAATTTATATTAATTATTTTTAACTTAATATTGTAAAAATTATATTATAATTTATTCATAAACATAATTTTAGTATATAAAAAACTTTAATATAATATATATAATACATATATACTAAAATTATAGATATAAAATATTAGTATATATATCTAATATATATTAAAAATATAAGAAAAAATATAAAATATTTTAAAGGATAAAATAGTAATTTCAAAAGTCGGGGCGGGGCGGAGTGGAGCAAGCATTTACCAAAACCGCTCCGCTCCAAAAAAAAACCTCTCCATTCGGAGCGGATCGGTGCGAAATCCATCGGTCGGATCGGATTTTTCCACCCCTACTCCCACCCAAGGCTTCTTTCCTTCTCTACGAGATCACCTCTCAGCCATGTCTCTTCTTCCTCAACACGATTATAGGCCTAGAGACTCAATAACACGCCTTGCCTTCTCTTCGCTGTCAGTTACTGACTTGGGGGACCAAGCTGCAGAAAATTCTCAAGTTTGGGGTATTTGCAAAAGATTTCATTTTACATTTAACTCATCAAATCAGTTTCTGAGTTACTAGTTGATTTATTATATTTATGAACATATTTATATATTTATAGGTTCTGGATATCAAAAGCTTTGTCTTGTATGATAAATTTTTTTGTGTTTAGAAAATTTTGAATTTGATTGTTGTGTTAGGTTTTTAATTTTTTATCATTATATGATCTTAAAATTTTTTCATTTTTTAAATACAAAAAAATTATATATAAAACGAGCTCGAGCTCGAGTAAACGAGCTTAATCGAGCCGAGCTCGAATAGTTCGATTGTATCTCGAGCCGAGCTCAAGCTTAAAAAATTATATTCAATCGAGCTCGAGCCGAGTTTCGAGCAGCAAGTTTCGAGTCGAGCTCGAGCTCGAGCTTTTCACTATTCGAGCTCGGCTCGGCTCGATTACAGCCCTAACTGAGGGCTGTCATGAATCCTGCTATTTCTTTCTCTCCAAATATGGTAGGTTGCTACATTTCATGCTAACTTTTTCATGCTAACTTCAAAATGGTAGTGAGCAACGATTTCCCCTTAAGCTTCAATACTGCCCAAGCAAAAACAGTGTCCCACTTGTAATCTCCTGCTGGCAGATTACAAGGTTGCAAGACCTTTAGCCATATTGTCTTTGAGAAATTGCAGTCAAAGAATAAATGATCTCGGGTTTCTTGCTCACAGTGACAGATAATACATGTTGTATCAACCTCAATCCCCCAGTGAAGGAGTCTATTCTTGGTAGGAAGTCTATTTAGGATAGCCATCCAAGAGATCAATGAGTGCTTTGGTATATGGTGAGCATACCAAAGTACCCTATCCCAACCAACTTTCTGCTTCTTCTGCCTTATTTCTTACCAAACGTTTGCAGTGGAATAAGATGGCCCAAGGAATTTCCATACCAGCCTCTCGTTCCGTTGTCCCATGAGCTGGCTTGCGAGATTCCTCAATTTCAGCAGTTTTTTCCAGCTCCAACTGTGTCCTTGAGCTTCTGCAATTTGCTAGAATGACCTTCCCCTCAGCAGATAGGCTTGGATCCAGGCTATCCATAGTGAGCTTGCATTGAAGAACAGAGACCAAGTATGCTGCAAAACACAAGCTTGGTTCCAGGTGGAGAGGTTTTCGAAACCAAGGCGTCCTTCTGACTTTGGATAGCAGATTTCTTGCCAGCTCACTCTTACCTAGGGATGGCAAAACCCGATCCGACCAATGGATTTCGCACCGATCCGCACCGAATGGAGAGGTTTTTTTTTGGAGCAGGGTGGAGCGGAGCGGTTTTGGTAAATGCTTGCTCCACTCCGCCCCGCCCGACTTTTGAAATTACTATTTTATCCTTTAAAATATTTTATATTTTTCCTTATATTTTTAATATATATTAGATATATATACTAAAATCATATATATACTAATATTTTATATCTATACTTTTAGTATATATGTATTATATATATTATATTAAAGATTTTTATATACTAAAATTATGTTCATGAATAAATTATAATATAATTTTTTACAATATTAAGTTAAAAATAATTAATATAAAATTGGAGTGTAACGGAGTGGAGCACCGTGGAGCGGTTATGGATGTAACCGACATCCATGGATATGGATGTTTCCAACATCCATGCAAGAGTGGGGTGGAGGTGGATAAGGTAATATCCGCCCCCGCCCCGCTCCATTGCCATCCCTACTCTTACCCCTTTTGCTGGGATGTCTTTACCATTCCATAAGAATCTGGAGCAAAGTTGGTTGAGCCTATTCAGGACACCTTTAGGAAAGATGTAATGCCCGCACCAATAGTTTTGAATGTTGAACAAGATAGATTAGATTAGCTGCAATCTGCCTGCATAGGAAAGGAACTTGGCTATCCAACTCTCAATCCTAGTTGTCACCTTCTCAAACAGAGGGCTACAATCTCTCTCTGTTAACTTCCTTGTAACCAAGGGAACCCCAAGTACCTTACAAGTAGGGATCTTAAGCTGAATCCAGAAGATTGGTGAATCAGCTGCAAATTTTCAAAACTAATACTTGAGGAAAACAACTCACTTTTTGCACAATTCAACTGCAATCCAGACATTGAGTAGAAAGAGTGCAAGACATTTTGAACTCCGGTAATAGAGTCAATGTTTCCCTTTGTGAAGATGAGCAGATCAGCTGCAAAGTACAAATGAGTGAGGCCAAGCTTTTTGCATTTTGGGTGAAATGCAAATACTCCAAAATTGGCTACAGTGTCCTGAAGCTTGGAGAGGACATTTATGGATATGACAACAAGTAAGGGGAGATGGGATCCCTTTGCCTGACACCCCTTGCCCTTTGAAAGTAACCACTAAGGCCTCCATTGATTGATAAAGAGATCCTGGGTGTGGTGAGGCAACAACTGATCCATTTTATGTAGGTATTGGAAATCCCAAAGCTTCAAGAACAGTAGTGATAAACTCCCAGTCAAGGGAATCAAATGCCTATTGGAGGTCAACCTTAATGGCATACCTTGGGGAAAAAGAGGTTCTGCTATATCCTCTCACAAGTTCCTGTGCCATTAATATATTATCAGTGATGCTCCTGCCTTTTATAAAAGCACTCTGGTTACGGTAGATGAGAGAGGTTAGGCACTTCTTGAGTCTGCTAGCCATGATTGAGGTGATGCACTTGTAGACTACTGAGCAGCAAGATATTGGTCAATAGTCCTTAATATTACCAGGGTTTTGGCATTTAGGTACAATGGCTATGATGTAGAGTTGAAAGCTAGATGAAGTTCACAAATTCTGAAGAAGTGGAGCACTGCTGCAATCAAATCCCCTCCCACTATGGTCCAGGCAGATTTGAAGAACTGAGATGTGTAGCCATCAAGCCTAGGGGCCTTGTCCCCCTTGATAGCAAACATAGCATGTTGGATTTCCTCAGCTGATACATCCTGAGTGATATTCTGCTGCTCATCTGCAAAGAGGGAAACCTGTAAAAGCTCTTCAAGGAACTCATTGGTGTATCCTGTGACACTAGGGTCAGCTGTTCCTAGAAGGCTATTGAAGTATGAAACTGATTTGTCAGCTATTTGTGAGAAGGATTCAAGTCTATTGCCCTCCTCATAATATAGTAGTTTGATTGTGCTCCTGGATTGCTTGGCAGTAACTATTTTGTGAAAAAAAAAAAAAACTGGTATTTTGGTCCCTTTACCTGGATCCACTGCACTCTGGACTTTTGCCTAAAGTAGCTCTCCTTAGCTAGCTGCAGCTCAGGAAACTCTTGAGATAATTCTCTTTCTCTCTCAACAACATCATCAGAGAAATTATTATTCAACATGGACAGCTGGACAACCTCAAGCTTCTTTCTTTTCTACTCTACTTTTCCTGAAATATTCCCAAAATGGAAGGCATTGAAATTCCTGAGGACCAGTTTTAGCCTCTTCAACTTGTTATACAATTGGACCATAGGGTTCCCTGGAACCTGTTCTCTCCAAGAGCTCTCAACAATGCCCAAGAACTCAGAGTGCTTAGTCTAGAAGTTGAAAATTTTAAAGGGCTTAGGTGGCGAGTGACTAGCTTGGCTCATTTGGATGTAAATGGGACAATGATCAGAGGCTTATGGAGCCAAGAATTCAACACAAGAATCAGCAAGAGAGGAAAGCCATGGACCATTTATCAGTGCCCTGTCAAGTTTCTTTGCTATAAATCCCTCAATTTGATTGTTTGACCATGTGTGGAGAGGGCCAAAGTAAGCATGGTCAAAGATGGATAGTTGCTGCATACACTCCCTTAAATCCTTAATATAAGAACTTAGGGATAGTGAACCATTGAAATTGGAGCTCTCAGATGGAGAAGCTATAGTATTGAAGTCCCCTGCAATTAACCAAGGCTGTGCTGAAAGAGAACTGTAGAGGGAGAGCAAATGGCTCCATAACCTTCTTCTAACACCCTCATTACAAGCATAAACAATTGAAAGGTACAGTTTCTGAGCATTATATGAAATGCCATAGGTGATGCATTGATCGGAGAGTGCCACCAGATCCACCTGTAAATGATTCCTCCAAAGGAACCAGATCCTGCCATTACAAGTTTATGAGTAATTGTGGTGGAGGTCCAGCCAATAAAGAGCTTTATCAAGTATCTTCTGCTTGTTCTGTACTTTAAGTCTTGTTTCAAGAAGGCAAACAACATCTACTTTTAATCTATTAATTCTTCTAACCACTTCTCTTTGCTTAAGAAGATTATTAAATCCTCTAGTGTTCCAAATGAAGAAGTTCATTGAGAAGTGTGAGAAGAATTACCTCCCAAGATATAACTACCTTGTCTTTCTTACCCTTGTCTATTAACCCTTTTCTCCTACTTTTTAGAGTTTTCATAAGGTCTGCAACTTCAGTTGAGGCTGCCTTAGGCATTCTCTGAGAGTGACCACAAGTTTCATTAGTCTCATGATCAACAATAGCAATGTCATCAGCATCAATGCATGTTAATTGAATTTTTAAACTTTATAAATAGGTTATAAATGAAATTAGTAAAATAATATATATTTTTAAGATATATTAAAAAATTAATTAATAAATAAAATATGTGACAAAATTTTAACTCATTTATAAAATTAAAAAATTTCACGATGAGTATATTAAATATGAATTGTTTTATTTTTCTCTCTTTTAGATTTTGCTTGATAAGAAAATAGAAAATATGAAAAATTAAAAGAGAAAAAAAGTAAAAAGATAGATTTTTTTTTTTTCTTTTCATAGTATCCTTGATAAAAAAAAAATAAAAAAGAAAGTGAAAAGAAATTTTTTTTTTCATTTTGTTATGAATGAAAAGTAAAAAATATATATTATTTTATTATTATACTTATTATAAGTTAAAATAAAAAATAATGAAAAATCTTTGAAAATGTTAACTACAAAATATGTCTATTACACGACGGATTAAAGGAAACAGGGAAAAGTTGCACACTATTTTCACAAAAAGAAAAGGATTAATTTTAGGGTTAATGGTTAAAGTTAGGAGTTAAATTTTTTTTAAAGTGGTATTAACTGTCGGTGCATAAAAAAAAATAATAAAAAAAAAAAAAACAGCTCTTTATTTCATAAAAAGATGAAGCACTCTAAGGAAACAAGAGGGTTCTCAAATGACTCAGTGCCCTCCTGCTGCTCCAACACATCGCTATTCCCATCTTCCTCTCTCTTACTCTGGCCCTCCATTGTCGCGCTACCAATTGGCTTGCTATCGGTTTTTCCAGTCACCGTCGTGGGACTCCTACCGGCGGCACTGCTACCCACCCCACCGACTCTTCCGGTTCCCGGTGATCTGGACCTGGACCCCACGTTACGCTGCATAGTCCTCATCTCACCCAATCCCCTTCCTCGACCTCGGGCCCTCTTCTCTGGTTGTGAGTCCACTCTTCTAGCTCGAACACTGCCAGGGTCTCCATTGCTTGGATGCTTTTTTATTACCTTTGTTGGGGACTTGTGTTTGACTTTGTTGTTCTCTTTGCTCGTTGCTTCATCTTCTTTCAGGCCTTTTGTTGCTGTAGCTGTTGTTGTCGTGGTAGTTGTTGTTGATATGGTTTCCGAGATGCTGTAAATCTCTGATAGTTGAGAGAGATCAGAGGTTTCTTGCTCTTGTTGTTCTTGCTGTTTGTTAATTGGACTGGAAACCTCTGTTTGGGTTTTGGGTGGTAGGGCTAGAGGACTTTAGTTGATTTTTTCTTGTTGTTTCTCGTGGAGTTTGGGTGTTTCTGAAAGCACCAATACTTCTTTTATTACGTTTTCTTCTTCTTCAGGAGGAGGAGGTGGGGTTTTGTGAGATTGTAAGATCGGACGTTTCAGTGGTGAATGGTGGGGTTTTGGGGAGTTTTGGTTAGTTTGATCGGTTTTGCTGGCGGCGGTGGTGTTGGTGAAGGTGGAGCTAAAGCAGCAGCCCATCTTTGGGGATAAAACGTGAAAATGCTAATTGTTGTAGGGGGGAAGGAATGAAATTAGGTGGGATTTTGATTTTTGTTTGAAAATCAAACGGCTATCAAAGTTATACGCAAGTGTTTGCTTTGGTACTAGCTACTGCTGCTAGACTACTAGTCTAGTAGTAGAGAGAGAAATGTGAAAGAGGAAACCGTGTACAGCTAGAGCAACAAGCCAAAATGACTGGCCTAACCAAAGCCAAGCGCATCCTAGACTGGCTATTGGGCTATTGGCTAATGAGCAAGCAATCGTGGTGGATGATACAAGTGCGAACTTACTACTACTCCTTAATTCATCCTACTAGCTACTAGCTAGTATTATAAAGAAGAATTAAAAAAACGAAGGTATGCTATTGGGACTATTGGGAGTTGGGACTTAAAATTGAGAACTATTCGAGAGAGAGAGAGAGGGTAACGAAGGAGACAGATTGAAAGTGATTTTTTTTTTTTTTTTTTGGTTCAAAATTGAAAGTGATTATTATGTGAAGGGGATGCGTGGAAAGAGAAACCAGTTTATATTGCTTTGGAATAGAATTAGGTTGGGCAGTACGGAAAGACTTTGGAATTACTTTGGAAGTTTTGCTTATAATTGTTGAAGTTGGGAGGCTAGCAATCGCAGGCATCCATGGTTGGACCCAATAGCTTAAGGATGGATGCTATCATTCTACCCTTATGCATTAGAATTTAGAACCCATGCATTTGCTAGAGTTTAAAGACATGGCCACCATTGTTGGTGGGTGGAGCCAAAATGCATCATCATCTAAATGTTTTAAGCAAATATTATGTTCTTGCGGTTAGCTTGGTGCCCTTCTCTTCGACGATAACAAGAAGCCAAGCACGGGGTGCATCTATTACAAATTATTACTGTCTACAAAATATCCTGACCGCTCTCATTGAAACCATTTATAACTAGCAGTTAGAGGTGGCAAATAGTTGAATCGGATTGGGTTTGGTTATATCATTTTGAGTTAGATTGTTTCAAGTAAAAAAAAAAAAAAAAAGTCAGATTATTTTTGGATCCGATCAGTTTCAAAGTCAAATTATTTGGATTTGGATCATCTTAATTTCGAATCATTTCAATTTCGAATTATTTCAAATTCGAATCATTGAAATTTGACACTTGAATTATTGCAATTCAGATTATTCTCAAATTGAAGTTATTGATTTTTAAAGTCAAACAAAAGTAAATCTTAAATGAATTGTTTAGATCACAATAGATTTTATCAACTTTCAAAGTTACTTTTTTTTTTTTATCAATTTCTTATATATCTTCAATTTTAATTTTTGATATCGTAAAAAAAAATTTATTTATGATATAAATTGTAAAAAAATTACTTATGGTGTTAATTATATAAATTGAACTTAATTATAATAATAATAATAAAAAAATTTATCTTTTTTACATATAATTAAAAGGATAAATAAGAAAGATAATTTCAATGGTTTAAAAATATATAAAAAAAAGAAAATTTTAAAGTTAACTTAAAGTTGTTAAATATCAATATAATAAAATTATATTTAATTTAAATTTAAATCATTTTGGATCAATCATTGGGGTTTTGATAAATTCAGGTTCAAGTTGTTTCAAATTCGAGTTATTTCAAGTTCATATCATTTTTGAGTTTAAATCATTTCGAATTCGAATTGTTAATTTTTTTTTTTATAAAATCATATTCAAATTTCAAAGAATTTAACGAATTTTTCAAGTTTACGTCAACTTAGACAACTTTACTAACAACCGTGAAAAACCCAAACCACCCGCTCACATATACCTCTTGATTTTATTTTGATTGGGATTAGGAGTGAGTGTATGGCCGAATCAAATGAAAAAAAATTTGGATTAGTCTAGTTGACGAATCTTATTATATCAACCAAATTCAATTTGAAAATTTACCGAATCGATTCGAGTGAGAAAAAATTCAAATCGAGTTGAATAAATTTATTCGAATTAAAATAAAATTTCAATTATATTTAGGCATGTTAAAACAAATTCTATTACATATTAAAAAAAGTATTAGTATTACTAAAAGAGCACTATTTATTTTAATAACAAAATCATTCTTTAGTAATTAATTAAATATCTGCAAGCCAAAAATATTTAGTGACATCTTACTTAGGGTGGCCATTAGCAACATTGGGTAAAAAGATGGTGCAATGTAATTGTAAACCGTAAAAATGAAAAGCTAAAAAAGCTGTTTACAATTCAAAAGGAGAAAAATAAATATAAAAAAAAAAAATGTATGACAAAGATTCGAGGCTTGAAAGAGGAAACCTAACAGCTTTATTTTCTCAAACTTTTACGTTACACAAATAAACAAAAGGATGGGTGGTGTTAAGGTTAGAGAGATAAACATAAGAAAAGAAAATAGAGATAAAGAGTTTTGGTCCTAAAAGAGAAGTTCTCACAAAGGGAGTGGTGTGGGACTGGATTTTGGCTAAGTGATGCCCTAAGGAACCGGTAAAAGAGAAGTTCTCACAAAGGGAGTGGTGTGGGACTGGATTTTGGCTAAGTGATGCCCTAAGGAACCGGTATGGTTCAGTAGACCCTCACAGCAGAGACTGCTTCAATATTGAAGCACTCTCCCATCTCGACGAGGAGAGACCATGTTCAAATTATTCAGTTTTTCGATTAACTCGAATTACATAATTTAAATTCGAGTTAGATTATATAACTCAAACTATTAATCTGAAATTTGAATCGAGTCAAATTTTACTCACCCTAACGATACATTGTTGCAGCAGACAACAGCATCCTTCCATCAAGGTTCCCTTGACAGGTCTACAGCAAAATGCAAGATATCTGATTGTCAAGCACACCGTTGGTTAAAGTATTTAAGTCAGAGTTATCGATATCGTACTGATATCGACCTGTACTTACCATTTTTAAGGTAAATCAAAATGATACTAATCTTGTTTCGTTTCGATTTTGATACCGACCCATACCGATCATACCGGCCAATACCGATCAGTACTGGTACGTACCGGTTAATACAAGATTTTGATTTTTTTTATTTAAAACTTTACTTATTTGAATTTTTAAACCAATTTTAAAATTTTTTGTGTCATGATCATTTTCATTTTTTTCTTAATTATATTTAAAAATATATATATGTTCATTTAATTAGATTATTGGACATAATTAATAATAATTTACTATATTTTTTTAATATTTTAATATTTATTGGACCTATTTGATGTTTAAAAATTTTAGATATTAAATATTTAAAATTTATATTTGTATTTGTATAAAAACATATATATGCATGTAATAAATGTATATTTGTATGTGTATATAATATATATTTTATTAAAAAACTTGAAAATAGACTATACATATAAAAATATAAAAAAATATTTAAAAAATACCGGTAAACCCGAAACGGTACTTCGAAACACACCGGTATCGGTACGTATCAGTACCATAACAAAAACAATACGCACACCAATACGGTACTGACTACCTTGATTTAAGCAGTCTTTTTACTATAGTCAAAAGTGCATTTTAATCATTTTATTATAGAATTGAGTAATTTAATCCTTATACATTTGAAATTGATGCAAAAAGTAAATAACAGTTTTAATGAAAAACCGTCTAAATATTGACATTGACATGTGAAATTAACAGAAAAGATAATTTGGAAAAAAGATAATAACGGGTCCAATTTTTTTACTCAAGTGAAATTTACAAAAACAATTTTTTTTATCCAAATCCTTCCCTTAACTATAAAAACATGTCATTAATTTTTTCGAAATCAACCATTCTGTCAATTTTTAAATTTCACCTAAGTAAAAAAAATTAACACGTCATCATTTTTTTTTTTTCAAAGCATCTATCCTATCAGTTTCACATATCCACGCCAACATTTAGAAGGTTATCCATTAACACTGTTACCAATTTTACTTCTTTGCACCAATTTCAAACGTACAAAAATTAAAAAACTCACTTCTATAATTCGAGAACTAAAATACACTTTCGACTATAATACAAAAACTACCTAAATACTTTAACCGCCCACCTTTACTCCCAACTATCATCGAACTAAGGTTTTGCCCAAAATTGTTAGCAGAAGGGTGGTGAGACGAATCAAATGAAACATGAACTGAACTCGTGCAAAATGATTGATCAAGATATTATCTTCTCCCACGTCAGTATCTCCATGCTAAATAAAAACCATACCTGTACAACTAAACCTATTAGAAAGCACCAAAACTGTAGTTATAATTACAACGAATTGAGTATACAACGGGAACAAATTTGAATCAGAACTGCCACTGATGGCAGATCCTGCAACATGGGAGCACCAAAATCTCGGTTGGTTCCAAGCAATTTATCCTTTTCATTTTCTTCCAACTAAATCAATTCCCTTGACATTTGCTAAGGCGCATTGAGTTGACAAGAGCAATCATTACCCAAACTGTATCCGTAGCAAGTTAATGATAACATGCGGAAGAAGAAAAAAATACAGCAAAGGAATAAAAATCAAGAGAAAGGAAACTATGAAGAAGAAGCAGCCCGATCAGATTCTATCATAGATTTGATATAGAATTCTCCTGCCTTGTATGATGACCTGACCATGGGACCAGATGCCACATATCGAAATCCCTGACCCATCCATAGGAGAAATTTTAATAAGAAAAATTCAAGCAGATTCAAAGTTGGATACAGGCAAGGAAATAATTCTTGGTTCAACTAATCTGGCCAAAAGAAAAAGGACCATTGCATTATCAACATGATATTGTGTACATAAAAATGAAATTAACATGATATTTCAACAGTATATATTACTAAATGTCTGATATAGCATAATGGTGTTGAAAACAAATAAAATGCTAAACTTTAGGTCTTATTGCAAGATAAAAGGTCAAGGAGAATCAACAATAGCAAACAATGGGTTTCTTTAAGCAAGAAATGGCAAGACATCAACCATCAACCTTATACTGAATCATTCTTGAACAAACATATAGAGGGAAGCAAAATTTTAGCTTGCATACACGCATAGAACTAAAAGCCACAAGATCACTAAGAGTAGACTGAAAATAAATAAAAAAATATTACTGCATATTGCGCTTAATCACATATATTCCAAGTAGCAAACATTTTTCAAATACCGTCAGAAAGCTATTCAGCAACCTTGAATGGATAAGAGTACCAGTAGTACCAATCATTAGAACTCACATTAACTGTCAGCTCCAATCATGGATGGCCGAAGTGTTTTAAAAGGGGAAAGCAAAAAGATGAGAGGAATGTAGTTAATAAGGCTAGCCTTGGCAATTACATTGTCATCTATTCTAACATTTTCATTTTCCGATTTTAGATCCCTTTCTGCAAAGGCACTTAAGGACCATAGGCAAAGCGACTTAACAAGATCTGCTTAGGGAAGAGACCTTTCTTCAACAGGCAATTATAATCAACTAAGCCAAAGGCAGACTAGAAGATGTGTTAAAAGAAACTAGATAGATGAATTGGTTGAACATTCAATTAATGTAAGCAGATATGGGTATAATTAATGAAGAAAATTATAAGTTTCATCAGTGCATACCATTTCCATCCCAAGAGATCGATATTTCTCAAAAGCCTCAGGTGTAATGTATTCTGATACGGGCATGTGGCGCTTTGATGGTCTCATATACTGACCGAATGTCATCACATCAACACCTGCTGCTCTCACCTTTTCCATTGTTTTCACAACTTGATCAGGTGTTTCCCCACATCCTAACATTATTGAAGTCTTGGTAAGTGTTCCAGAAGGAGCATAATCTTTGGCCATCATCAGAACATCCAAAGATTGCTTAAAATTAGCACGGTGATCGCGTACAACCCTTTGAAGTTCTTCAACAATCTCAATATTATGAGCAAAGACATCAAGTCCAGATTTCACAACTTTCTCTACACAGCCAGCATCTCCCCGAAAATCAGGAACTACACAATTGAAAATAGTGTAGGCAACATTAGCTACAATGTTCAGAAATTCTGAAGATGTAAATGATCAAGAACAGCCCCTCATTGTAATTTTATTGATGTCAACCATCATAGCAGCATGAAAATGACTCCCTACCAAATCATAAATGCCAAAAACTGATAAGGATTTCACTTCTATAAGCCTTTTACTTATTATCTAAAAGGAGCAAAGATTCAAACTTCGATGTCACAGGACATGCCAATAAATTTACAATTAAGTACAAGTTTAAAAGGTAATTGATACCCAAGGCTTCTATAAGCAAGTTAGGCTTCAAAGCTTTCAACTTCTGAACCGTTTCTGCAAAATGCCCACTCCCTTGATCAGCCAAATCATCCCGATCCACGCTCGTAATAACCACGTAATCCAAACCCCACGACGCAATTGCCTCCGCAACATTCCTCGGTTCATCGGGATCCGGCGGAGGCGGCGACCGCGACGTCTTCACATTGCAAAACCTGAAAAACCACCCAAAAAGAAAATTGAATTTAAATATGTCATATTTACACATTTATTTTTTACTAAGTTAAAAAAAAAAAAAAAAACCCTACAACCGCGAGTACAAGTATCACCCAGGATCATGATGGTGGCAGTGGCGGTCCCAGTCTCGCCACCGGACCAGCACTCGCCGAGATTGGGACATCGAGCTTCCTCGCAGACGGTGTGGAGTTTTAATTCCCTTAACTTCTTTTAATCTGAACGTATTTTTCACCGCCGGGAACGGATTCTCTCATCCATTTGGGTTTAGGGAGGGGTTTTTTCTTGGTCCCGACTTCAACGGAATACTGGTTATTGCTTTGGATATCGACAAAATCGGAGAGGGTTGGCGATTCGGCGGCTAGGCGGGCCCGGAGGCCGTGTAGGGTGGCAGGGAAATGGGGTTTGGTGGTAGGGGATTCGATTGTGGATGAGAAGGGTCTTGACTTTGTGGCGGATGATAGGGTGCGAGCTAGTGAGGTAAAGCGAGACTGCATCATTTCTCCTCCCTCTCTCTTTAGTTTTTTTTGGTTGGTGTTGAGAGAGAGATGAGGGGACGGGGATGTTGCGATGGGTTAGTTGGTAAAGGGTGGATGGTGATGATCGTTGATCAATGTTCATTGGTAGAGGTGACAATAGGACAGGTTGGGACGGATTTGAATCGGGTCTATTCGGGTTCGAACTTATTTGGATTTGAGTTTATTTGAGTTCGGATTCATTCGGGTTCGAATCCATTTGGGTTCAGATTTTTTTGGGTTCATTCGGCTTCGGATATGTTTTACTTTATTTTTATTTTATGTTAAATGTAATTATTTTTACGTAATTTAAATATTTATTTTTAAAAATAAATTAAATATTTTATTATTATTTTTAAAAATAACCTTTATTATAATATAATATTCTAAATTATATTTATTTATTAAAATCAATATTTGTTAGTACTAAAAGAATATAAAATTAATTTTTTATATAGATTAAAATTTTAAAATAATTTATTATAAAAAATATTATAAATTAATCATTTTAATATTTAAAATAAATGATTTGATGAACTCGAATTTTAACAGGTAAATATATTATAATTTATATTCACTACAAAATAAGAGATTTTAGGGACGAACCCTAACATTCAACTATTCGTTTATATATTTATAAAATGTAAAAACTTTATCCTTATGGTAAAGAATCGAACTTAACAATCAACTTTTATTAGTAAATATATTACCAAGTGAATCAATCTTGAATTTTGATATGATATGTTACTAAAATAAAATTATATCTTAAACTATATCAAGTGTAATAAAATAATAATAATAATTTAAAAAATGCTTATCCAAAATAAAATAATTAAAAAATTAAATTAGCTAATTATGTTAAATATTTTTAAATTCTAAAAAGACATAATACTTTTATAAATCAATATTTTATGACTTAATTTTATAACATGCCTAAGAAAACTATATATATGTTGCAAAGAGCAATACATTTTTTTTAAAAGTAGTTTTTATCTATTTTTTAATATAAGAAATACTATTATACTAGAGATAAGTTAAAATGAATGAATTGATGTTAATTAATTTTAATATATAGGAAACACTATTATACTATTATAAATGATGCTCTTAAAATAACATAAACAAGCAATATTTTATGTCAAAAAAATTTCACATCTTTAAAATCTTCATGAGATTAGAATCTTTAAATGGTGGATTCATCAAGATATGAGACGTTAAAATTATAACTAAAAAATATAAAATTATTTTTGATAAAATTATTATTTTATCATATATATAAAATATAATTAAAATAAAAATTTTAAGTAAATTATTAAAAAATAGATTAGAATAAAAGTGATAAATAAAGTTCTTACTTTATAAAAAAAATTATTTAATTACAATTTGATAATTTTTATTTTTAATATTAAATTCGGGTTCGGGTCGGTCTTGGGCTCGGTATTTTTAGGTTCAGGTAATTTCGGGCTCGGGCATTTGAGGTTCGGATTTTTTCGGGTTCGAATTTTGACTTTTTAATCAAATCGTATTTTGATGAATTCAGATTCGAGTTTTACTGGACGAATTTTTAGGTTCGGATTTATTTTGTCCTCTAATCATTGGTGAGTTTTCTTCCCCTTTTAGGATACATGGGGCTTTTCAGATTGGGTTGCCTGGTTCCTTTACACTTCACTAAATTTGTTGTTGGGCTTTTAGAAAAGTTCTTGCCATCATACTTCATACTCCAATGCGATTGCCATACAAAGTATTCCATTCCATGCATAAATTCTTAAATCCAGCACTCCTAATTGTGTTGCAATAATTTAAAGTTAAAGATAAGCACATGCCCATCGCAGTGTGAATTGAAACCTTTTAATTTGTAAGAGTGTAGCTGCACTTGCATGTGCAATCGCTAGTCATCAATCTTAGATATAGCAATCCGTGTATTTGTATATTCTTTGTGTTATTTTCTTTTATCATAATCATGTTTAAAATATTATATGTTTATAAAAATTTTGAAACGTCAATAATTCTTGTTATATAAATTTTAACACATTCGTGTATTTATGTTATATTCATTTTTTTTTTGTCGTTTCATGTTTTATGTCGTATTTTAATTATTTTTCCGTATCATTTTCGTGTCATGTCTAAAATTACAAGCTTTCAAACAAGATTTTTTTTTTTTCTTTGACTCTCAAATCTTAAGTCTATTTCTAAAGCTCCAACTTTTTCTTCTTTTTCACATTTTCTAGGATTCGCTGGATCAACATATCCAATATGAAATGCACATTAAAAGTTGCTGGAGCTTGTCGACTCCATCCCATATGAGAAGTAATTACTTATCTAATCTTTTTAGACATCCATATAATAAATACATGAGAATCATTAACTGCTATCACTGGTTTTAGAAGAACTATGGCATGAGAAGTGATGTCTATCCATAATGTTAATAATTTGTTTCTCTAATTCCATTTGAACCAATTTTTTTGGGAGGATATGTAATTTGACCGATATTAAATTCAAAGAAAATATTGTTAGAGAGAGAGAGAGAGAGAGATGGGATTGATTCTCTAACAAATACTCAACTACAGACAAATCATAAATACTATGAAGATTTTAGCAGTATATATATGTTGGAATATTTTGAGAAGAATGAATATTAATTGATTAAACATGGTGTATTTATCAATTAAACGAGAAATTAGTGTTTAAGAAACTTGAAATAGACATAGATTTGTGGATCGAAATAATTAAGTACTAAGAGTATGCAAAGGTAAAAAATGAAGATGAGGATTTAACACTAGACAAGTTGATGAAAAAAGTAAAAATCAAAATCAAAATAGAAAATAATTAGATTTTAAATTTTAAAAAAAATAAAATAAAAAATCTCAGTAGATTTCAATAATATGTTTGATAAAGTTTAGTTTAATCTTAATTGTTTTTAGAGAGAGAACAATTATTTCAATCAAATTCATGTTATTAACATTAATTATATTATTAATTTAGTATTTTTATAAATTACATTTTATGCTAAATCTAGTAAGAATAAAAAGGAGTATAAAAGAAACATTCAGATGCTAAATTCTTAGGAGGCCCTAGGGATGGCAATGGAGCGGGGCAGGGGCGGATTTTGCAGTATCCGCTCCCGCCCCGCCATAGCACTGCTCTGCCCCGCCCCCCGCCCCGCTCCGTCGTGGATGTTGAAATTTCAATACCACTACCGCCTCCATGGATGTCGGTTACATCCATAACCGCCCCGCTCCGCCCCATTCGATATTTATTAATTATTTTTATTTTTTTCAAATAATAAAGCATTATAAAAAAATTTTAATATAAATTCAATATAAACATGTTTCTAATCTAGGAAGAGAAAAATATAAAATATTAGATTTAAGTTTTTTTTAAAAAAAAAGAAAAATAATAAGTTTAATTATATTATTTTATTATTTTTTTAAAAGTTAAATATTTAAGGGTAAAATTGTAATTTCAGTATTCGAGGCGGGGCGGAGCAGGCAATTACCACAACTGCTCCATCCCCGCCTTTCAAACAAAAAAAAACCGCACCGCCCCGCTCCGCCTCCATTGTTCAAAAAAAAAATCTCTCCATTCGGATCGGATCGGTTCGAAATCCATCGGTCGGATCGAGTTTTGCCATCCCCCACTACCAGTAGGCCAAAAATATTGATTGGACATGAGCAAACCACGGCAGGCTCTGCTTATCTTGTACAACGTCTGTCTTTTCAACAACTAGGTGCGAGAGCTATAACCTTGGTGGTTTTCTTTTTATTTTATATAAATAAATGGGAAATATAGAACAAATTTAAATAGTAGTAATATGCTTTTAATAGTGCGATAAAGAAACAAAATAGCAGAGCAGAAAAATGGGAATATGGACCAAACATCAATAGGAAGATCTAAATTTAATTAATTTGAAGTTTTTAAAGCAGTCAATGAGCACCATGAATGCTGAACCTAGGGAATGGCAATTTAAAAAGTCTAACATGAAAGACAATGTCTTTGAAGGCTTCTTCTGTGGGTATGGGCTCAAGTAAAGCAACAAATAAAGAACCCACCCTTAAAAGGACTGGCACTGAAGTCTCAAGCCTTGGCATTCCTAGTGAAGTCAATGCAAGTTTGGCAACTGCAATCAGTGAACCGACAGATTTCACACCCAAAGCACACACAGGAAGTACAACCCTTGCATGTTGGAGAATGGGTGCAGCCCCTGTATACCCTGCGACTTGCTCGCTCTTCTTCATCATCACATGTTATTCTGAAATTTAGAAAATAAGTTTAGCTAAACAGTATGTTGCCAACTTGCCATAACATATAGCAAAATGATGAGAGTATTCTACATTTGCAAGCAAGCACTTATAACCACTTGAAAGAATTGGGCTTAAATTTCTGTGCAAAACCCTTAACATGTTCATATAAAATCCTAACAATGAAGAAAGTCCTCTCTCAGCATTTGATTTCATAACATTACTAACAACAAATCGGCGCATCATGGAATAAAAAAGGAAGACTGTCTATATTGTCAGAACTCTCTGTCCCCTCCCTCGCTCAATTCGAAAAAAGAAAAGATGGTTATATTCAAGAACACAACTCAAAACAGAGCCAGAACATTTCAGCTTGGTCAGCCAATTGATAGCAAAAACCGCATGTTCTGCTAGATTATATAAGTTTTATGAACTTGCCAACTAAGCATTTTCAGCACAAAAAGTTAAGTGGTTAAAGTTAATGCATAATATGAGCAAGCCACCAACGGCAACAATTAAACAGACATGAAAGCAAGAACGGTAGGACTTAACAGCATGTAAGGAAAACGTAACTGGTTCTTATAGACCTATGGCTTCTAGTTGCACAGGTAAGTAAAACATCTTTTGGTGCCAAAAATTTATGCAAGATACTCAAGTAAGAATACCTGGCAGCTTTTTTAAGATAATACCAATGAAACAAATCTGGCATATCAGGAAAAGAATGGAACTCTTGAATATGTCAAATAGGACATCTAGAACCCTTCCTTGAGAAAGACCTATCTATCTCACAACCCCACTTTCATGAACTTTGAAAAAAAAACGTTACCATTTCACATTATGGAGTAATGCCCAAAATAGAGTGTTTAACTGTAAATTTCCTCTGATTTGAAGGACACTCAACAGCCTAATCCATTTCTTGTAACCTCCTTATCTGGTGGTTCTAATACATGCATATAGGAATGCCATTAAAGTGTTCCAATAGATGAAACAATAAGATTTTATACTTCTCATTATGGTATCATCTTTACACAAAGAATATTGATAATTTTCAGAAGCTGTGAGCACATAGGTGCTTATGAGCTGTAACAGCGGCTACCCATTTTAATTCAACTAAATGCATATTAAGCAGAAGAATCAACTCCATATGAAAGGGCCAAAATGATACAAATACACAAGAAATAAGTTCAGCAAAGCAAACTTCAAAAGGAGTTAATATGGAAAGAATGGATTGATCATTAGTTTCCTGTAGGCATCTATGAAACATGGATGCGGACACGAAATACGATACAACATGACACGACGACATGGTATTTTTGAAAAAAATAAGACACGACACGGCAAAAATATGACAATAAACAATATATCTTAATTAATTCAATTCCATGTTTAAATGTTTTTTATTTTTACTTTTTCTATAAAATCCCTCTCTTTTAATTTTTTTAAGCAATTAAACTAATTTTTTATAATTAGTGTTGACTTTAAATAGTTTATTTAATCAAAGAATAATTAAATATTTTTTAAATTATATCTCAAGGCTCAAAACCCATAAAATTGTTACTTAGGCAAAAGCCCAAGTGATATTCTTTAGTTTTTGGGCCCTATTAAGACTAAGTGAAATGTTATTTGGGCTTGACCGTCAGCTCATTGTACAAGCCGAATTTATAATTAAACAAAAAACCCTAGTTTCTCTTATTCTTCCTCTTCTTAATTCGGCAGATGTCTTTTTCTTCACTTTCTCCAACCACCATTGCTTCACATATAGCAATGCCTTTCTTTCTTTTTTCTTGGCTATGTTTTGAAAATTTAGTGCCTATCTACGAGTCCGTTTAAAAAATTAGTATTTTATATTTTTTTTGCCATTTCCGACAGAGTCCGATACAACTTCCTACATGTCGAAAGCATGTCCATGTCAGACACATATACGACACCGATATGCAGGGGCTTCAGCTGTGTCCATGCTTCCTTTGTAGCCATATATTAAGCTACGACACATGAAATGGTTTCATGATAGAGAAGTAATAAGAAACGGATCAATGAAGAATCACACACTTTCACAACTTTTTATACGAGTTATATTTTAACAAACCAACTGTTGGATTTAAAAATATAATTGTACTCGTCATGCACTTAAAGTTTCGAATCGATCCGATATCTCTATCATATCGATCGAGAATACTGTTTTTTTAATATATATTTAACGGTTGAAAGTTTTTTATATCTAACAAATAGTTAGAAATTTTTAATTTACTCGAAACTAGACGTGCATGATCTATGTGAATAGAACATGAAATACGACAGTTGTGTTAAATAAATATAAACCATATAAAAAGTTATGGATTCAATAAGTGTTTTTTTAAGGTCCGGCTCCCCTCCATTACTTTTGCAGTCCATTACTTTTCAATACATCTTAATCACCATTCACCAATATGAATGGTAATGATGAGTGTATTGGAAAGTAATGGATAAAAAAAATGGACTGGATCTTAACCCGTGTTGTTACCACATGCATTATCTACAAATTACATTTTAATTTTTAACAATTGGAATTTTTAGGGGTAAAAAAAAGAGTTTAAGTCCAGAAGCATGTTCTAGAATGACTAATACCTTAATGTGCATGAGGCAACAGGCTTGAACATGACAAACACAATTTATCATATAAGAACATGATCAAAAATAATGGGGAGACAAACCTGTCATATAGAAGATCAGAACATTTCCAGTTCACATCTGCTAAAGCATCATGGTGAATCCGACATTCCTCTTTCGTCCGTAATCGAAATCTTCTATCTTTGTTACACCTGCTACAGTGAACAAACTCATCACGATGACAAACTCTTCCATTATGGGATCTATGACTACCATTGGCATTTTTAGATGCTTGATTGTAGTATTTCAGCAATGAAGTCTTTGATAATGAAACCTTCTCCCCATTAACTATCAACCAAACATTATTTTTCCACTTTCTAGCCGTCTCTCTTCCAGAATGCTTCTCAAATGCAGCAGGAGTCAACTTGTCTAGTCATTGAAATTAACATTCACACAATTAGAAAAGGAAAAAGGAATTAAAAAAAAGAAAGCTTCAACATTTGTTAGGAAAGTATAAAGTAACTAGGACGATCAGAATAAGGAGAAAAGATGATATCATATACACCTAACATTGGAAGGCTCTATTAAACAGTAAAGACAGAGATAACAGTACAGACAGCTTAAGCCAGTTTTAGTCATATTTAGTTGTAAGCACTGGGGCTGAAAAAACAGGACCGGTTGGGCCGGAACCAGTGACTTGTCCAATCGGTTCGTTATTGAACTGGTTTTAAGTTTTTTTTAATTACTTTTGTTTCTTTTTTTGCATGACCGCTTGCATGTATGTTTTTGTTAAATATTTATTTCATTTAATACTAAAAAATCAAAATTTTAAAGTTTTTAATCCTTTAATTGGACGGGTGGGTTTAACCGAGAACCGAAAGTTCCACAGGCCCCAATATGACCAACGGTATAAAGAAAATATTCACCTGACTTTGGGCTCAAAGTTAGGGCGGATCCACGAGATGAAGGTTTACCTTCAAGGTTTGAAGTGTTTGAACTTTGAACCTCCAAGCCATATTCATACTAGTTTCACATGGTAGCATTATGTAAAAAAAAAGACATGCACACAAAAAGAACACATAAAAGAAGACGTTCATCCCCTGGAAACATAGCTGTCCTTATAACACCAAGCATGGATATGCTCAAAAGTATCTCTCACCAGCCATACTTGAACAGGAAGAACTAAAACATATGAAGAACCCATTCTTCAATTATTATTTTTTTTTTGAAAAAAAAAAAAAAATTTACTCCGTCTAGCGACAAGAAACAGAACTGAAGCTTTGCAAAACCAGATTCTGAATCGAAGACCTTAGAATCACAACAATAAAAGACAATACAGGTGATGCAAACTCAGAGATAAGATTTTTAACCAACAAAGACACCCATGGAGTGTCCCAAAATATGTACGAACATCACCTTGTTGTTTTACAACCAAGGAAAGCCAAGTCATTGAGACAAAACAACATACACAAACTGTGTGAAAGAGAAACCAAAACGAAAGGTCTCAAACCTCCCCATCAGCGACTTCTCACTCTATCAAAAACTCGATTAAATAAATAAAAGAAAGCGACACCCATCAACGTCAAATGCATCATAACTTGAAAAAAGCACGCATTAAACATGCACAAAAATCAAAACCCATTTTCCCAACAGCATCAAAGGAAAAGAAAAGCATGGAGAACGAAACAAACAAAGGACTAAAAAAGGGCTAAAGAGAGAGAGACCTTCATTGCAACCAGGGGTGCATTCACAGGTGATTTCAAGGTCACCATTAGAGAAAACCCTAAGCTTGCCAACAGCATCACCATATCTATGGCTGGTACACCCACATGTCACTTCTATAAAATCCCCTCCTTTCTTCAATCCACTTACCTCTCTCAACTCCTCTTCATTGAACATCATCGACCCACTTTCTTTGTCTACGCCATTCTCCATTTTCTCTCTCTAAGAAAACCCCCTTGACGCTCACACACACACTCTGTCTCTCCGCCTTATTAGGTTTCCTCAACAACAAAAAAAAAAAAAGGAAAACCCAGATACCCCAAGGAAGAGAAAAACCGAATCAACAAGAAAAAAGGAGCATATGGGTAATGTAGAAAAAAGATGGATGTTGTCCGAGGAGATTTTATAAGAGGTCTAAACCAAAGAGCACGCATCTTTATGGGGATTCCTGATGGAGAATACGTTGTGAGAGAGAGAATATGAGCTGGCGAAGAGAAACAAAAGTCAGTTGGTGAAGGGGAGTGAGAGGGATTTAAAGCTTAGGTGCTGCTTGCATGACATGACATGGCATGACATGACATGAGAGAGAGACTTTGGCTTTGGCTTTGGGGTCAGGGCATTTTGGTTTATGGGAAAATCCCTCTCGTGGGATGGGAAGGAGACTTTGTTTATTGAAAGGGTTTTTGTTAATTAATGCTTTTAGCTCTTTTTTTTTTTTAATTAATTAATATATTATTTATAATAAAAATATTATATTAAATATAAAAATTAATAATTTTATGCATTATTTTTAATATATTAAATAAAAATATTATTATATATAAAAAAAATTTAAAGTAGGCGTTAACAAAATCGTTATTGAAATTAGTTATGGGGACTAAATATTTATTTGCCTTTATTTTATTTCTGTTGTTTCTCCAATGCCAAATGCAAATGCAATGCGCACTAGTTAGTCTACCCTTTTGGCTATTTAGGTGGTGAAAGCACTATTTCTCATTGAGACAACTTTTACAATTTCACTGTGCTGGCATTGAATTTCTGCATTGCATCATACTCCTAAAACCTACCCACTTTTATTTAGCTGCTGGTAGTAGTACTAATAATGTAGTATAGTAAAGTAGTAAAGGGTCTACAACACATGTATATCCACAACCCTATAACTACCACTGTTGTGGAAAAAAAACTCGACTTAGGTTTTGTTTCTTAACAGGAATTTTCAGTCGCAATTTGTAGATAAAAAAATTATAAATTTTAAAATTCAATTTTAAAATTTATTAAATATTAATTTTTTTTTTAAAGATGATTGGGTAAATTAATTAGATTAAATTTTAAATTTATTCAAGACTTTATTTTTTTTCATTTGCTGCCTATATTCTGTCCATTATGTTTTTATTCTGTAAACAGTTATAGATTCAATAAATATGTGAAACATGTGGTGGCTACACAAATATTTGTTGTGGTCATAGTTTATATATATATATATATATATATATATATATATAACAGAGGATTTTAGTGAGAGAAGATTCGAATTTAAATACATGCACTTCATCATTAGATTAAATACTCTAGTGCATGGTGATCATAATTATTCTATACAAATTAAATTTAACTTGATGATGATAATAAGATTGATAATTTAATTCTATAACTAATGCATGTGAAGCCAATTGTGCTGATTTCAACCCTTACGAGTAAGGGTATATATAACAAGGTTGTTGAACTCAGTCTCATGTATATGAACTTGATATGCTGTAAAATGAACAAAATATTTGTCCAACAATTCGTGAAAATGTTCGATTTTTGTTCGTTTATTTTTATTTATTAAGTTAACAACTCATTATGAACAAGAAGGTTCATTTATTAAACGAGTCAATCTCGACAAGGTGTATTCAATTTATTATATTAATGAACAAGTTCGTTAATAATTTGTTTATAAGATCATTTAAAATTCGTTCAAAACTCGCTTATTGTTCGAATATAATATAATTAACAATATTAATATATTTTAATATTATTTTATTTATTTATACATATAATTATTAATATTTATTTATTGTTTTATCGTTTTTATTTGTTTGTTTGTTTGTTTGAATTTGGTTATTGTTCATTAATAGATTTTTAAATGTTTGCAAATATATTCAATTATATATTTATGAATATGTTCATTTAATTTTTGATAACAAGAACTGAACTCGAATCGATCTCAATCATACTCAATTTTAAACGAACCAAATTTAAATATTACTAGAAAAAAAAACTCGCGCTACGTTGCGGATGAATCGATTCGTTTTTTATTTTTCCATTCAATTGAACCACTATGATAAATTATGCAAAATATGTCATAAATTGAGACACGACACGAACACACAAATTTTTCTCTAAATTGAATCAAAATGTCAAATTATGTAAAATATGAGATGAATTAAGACACGACACGAACACAAAATTGAAAAAACAATTAAAACGCAACACAAAAAATAACACGAACACGACACGAATATACAAATGTGTAAAAGTATACATAAAATGAGTTATCAAAGTGTAAAAATTTATATAAATTTATAATACTTTGTAAAACAAAAAACAAATAAAACGAATACGAACACTTCACGAACACAACATAGAAAAAATAATTAAAACACAACACGAAAAATAATACAAACACGATACGGATACACAAATGTTTAAAAATATATAAAATGAATTATTAACGTGTAAAAATTTATATAAATTATAATACTTTAAACACACAAAAATAACATAAACACACACATTTTTTTTTCTCTTTCCTTCTTTCTTTCCTTCCTTCTTACCATCTTTCTTTCTTTTTTTTTTTTTTTTTTTTTTACCTACCCCTCAACAACCCAAAAGAAAAATGGGCCAAAAAAAAAAAACGTGGTTGCACAAATTTTATGCAAAAAAAAATATATATATAATTTATTATATGAATTTTAAAAATTCTTAACAAATACAAACTAAATATAAATATATTAAAAAATAAATGAACGAATATTAAAAAAAAAAAAAAAAAACTCAATTGATTTACAACTGCTTAACAACAATTATTAAAGATCTCTTTATTTATATTATAAGATAAGATGGTATAGTTCTGACACCTAAAGACTACAGGTAGTATAAAAGACACCAAAATGGATGCCCTATATACCACAAGCTTTTGATCATTCCCTGGAATTTTATTCATTGATGTTGTTGATCATAAAGTTGAGGGCTTGATCTATACGTATTATTATTAATTATCAATTATATTAATTAGATACCTAAACTAAAGAACAATGTATAATAAAATGTATAATAAAGTAATATATTATCTTGCTCTATCCTTTGAGCCATCAGGATTTACCCATAATTTTCTATATATCTATTTTTTGGTAACATTGTTGGCATATATAATGTGGATCGCAAAAGCTTAAAAGTAAGACAGATTATTACACTGACTCTATTAAATATATGAATTTTGCTAATAAATGTTTAAAGATATTTTTTAAAGTTATTATATATAATAATATTTTCATTTAATGCATTAAAAATAATTAATAAAATTATCCATTATTATATTTAATACAATATTATTTTTATAAATAATATATTAATTAATTTTAAAAAATATCTATTATTTTTAGAAGCTATTGCTTTTTAGGATAGTTCTCATTAGGACAGACAGCAATTATTTTTGTTTGGTCTGACAACAGACAATAATCAATGATCATCACACATTTTATTAATGGAAGATGATTTTTGAGAATATGATTTTTGGGAATATAATTTTATAGTATTTGGTATATATGAAAAAATATTGATTAAAATTTTAAAAATGTGATGTCATTTTGGAAATTACTCTTATCAAAAAATGTCAATTTTATTAATTTTAAAAATTTTCAATGATATTTATTATTAACAAATATTTATACTAAATATTTAAAAATAATATTTTAATTAATAATTTGAGTTACTTTTAGGATAAAAAAAATATTATTAATAATAAAATTTTGAAATTACTCTAATGTAGTTGAAAATTAAAAAATTTGATGCAAATTAAATATTATTTAAATATTTTAATGATATTTATTATTAATAAATATTTGTACTAAATATTTAAAAATAATATTTTAATTGATAATTTGAGTTATTTTTATCATAAAAAATATTTGTTAATAATAAATTTACGAAATTACTCTCATGTAGTTGAAAAATTAAAAGACTATATGCAAATTAAATATTATTTAAATATTTTAATGATATTTATTATTAACAAACATTTGTACTAAATATTTAAAATTAATATTTTAATTAATAATTTGAATTATTTTTCTGATAAAAAATATTTGTTAATAACATTTCGAAATTACTTTCATGTAGATGAAAAGTTAAAAGGCTATATGAAAATTAAATATTATTTAAATATTTCAATGATATTTATTATTAACAAACATTTGTACTAAATATTTAAAAATAATATTTTAATTGGTAATTTGAGTTAATTTTATGATAAAAAAATTGTTAATAATAAATTTTCGAAGTTACTCTCAAGTGAAAAATTAAAAGGCTGGATGCAAATTAAATATTATTTATATATTTCAATAATATTTATTATTAATAAATATTTGTACTAAATATTTTAAAATAATTTCAATTGATAATTTTAAATCAAATAGAAAGATGATAATTTTGTTTTAACATTTTTTTAACTTTTCAATTACATGGGAAAGTTACTTTCTCACCACTTTTCATAAAAATCACATTTCAATGCTTGTGGGAAAGTAACTCTCCAAGGAAAATTACATTCTCAGGAAAGTGAACAGTTTTTAGCATACCAAATATGAGAATCACATTTTCATCATTTACTTTTCATGAAAATTGATCACTTTCTATCATACCAAACACTCTTTTGATTCAATATCTCATGGCTTAAAGCGTCATCTAATATTTTGATTTTCAATGTACTTGTGGTTGGAAATTTCAAATGACAACCTAAGAGCCACCATATGAAAGAACTATTTCCTACGACAATTAACAAAAGTAGTTCAACATTCAGTCATGGATATCATTCCATGTCTCCAAGAGAGAATAAAAAGGGATCTTTACCTATAATTTTCTCTTTTTTTTTTTTGGATAAGCAAAGTTTTTATTTATCCAAAGCAGCATGCGCTGCTACATCAATACAATCAGCATAGCTGGCAAACAAATGTACTATTTTACAATGTCTTCTTTACATAGCTAAGAACCAATTATGCTATCAGTGAGCTTTTTAACCCCCATGCAACATGCAAATCTCTATTAACAGTATCATCCTTTATGATTTTCATCCCCCCTAGTCTATAGCTAACCTCCTCCTTGATTTTCTCAAGCATTTGCATACATTGCTGAGATTGTTTACCAAACCTGCGGTTATTCCTCTCCCTCCATACATGATATATGAGAGCATTCCAAGCAATTCGAAGCACTGTAGCAATAAGAGATTTACCCTTTAGCTTCCTCTTTGCCCATTGAACTTCAAAGTCCCAGCTTCTGATGACTCTATGAAGCTTACATAGGTGCAGAATCTCCCTCCATACTGCCTTAGAATACTCACACTCAAAGAATAAATGGTCTCGAGTCTCCATTTGTTGACTGCACATATCACAAGTTCCATTAAGTTCCATTCCCCATTCCATCAATCGATCTTTTGTAGGGAGCTTGTTCTGAATTGCCATCCATGATATTTGGGAATGCCTTGGAATATGGTAGGCATACCATACCAATCTATCCCAATCCACCTTTGGCTGCCTTGGCCTGATTTGCTGCCACACTTTAGTCACTGAAAACCTGTCCCCAGGAAATTTCCAAACTAATCTTCCATTATTCTGATAGGTAAATTGAGCTGCTAATGGTCTCAATTGTAGGAGTTTCCTCCAAATCCAACTACTTCCCTGGGTGATTGGGAACTGCCAGAATGAGGTGCCTTTTAGAACATAGTTGTGGATCCAAGCAATCCACCATGAACCTGCCTTAAAAAGCAATGTCCATATTATCTGCATTATGCTTGCCCTGTTCCAAGAACCTAGATCCTTCAGGCCAAGTCCCCCCTCTGATCTTGGACAACAAATTTTCTGCCAACTCACCCTTGCTCCTCTGGCTTCTGCATCTTTCCCTAACCAATAGAATCGAGAACAGAGTTGATTAATTCTGGAGAGCACTGCCTTAGGTAGAATAAAGATTCTACACCAATAGTTTTGTATATTGAACAAAACTGATTGAATAAGCTGAAATCTTCCAGCATAGGACAGAATCTTTGATGTCCAGTGAGTGATCCTAGCAGTAATCTTTGAGATAAGTGGGATACAGTCTTTTTCTGTCAGCTTCTTTGTTACTAAAGGAACCCCCAAATACCTCACTGGCAGCTCTCCTAGCTTGAAGCCTGTCACCCCCTGGATTTCTTGTAGCTGAGCTCTACTGATTCCAGAAGAATAAAGTTCACTTTTGGCACAGTTGAGCTGCAAACCAGAAAGTTTATAAAAACTTTCCAGGATATCCTGCACTCCTTGGATGGATTTCAGGTGCCCTTTAGTGAAAATCATCAAGTCATCAGCAAAACATAGGTGAGTGAGCCCAATCCTTTTGCACTTAGGATGGAAATCAAAGACTTTATGCTGTGCAGCAGCATCCAAAAGCTTAGAAAGTGCATTCATAGCAAGCACAAACAGATAGGGGGAGATAGGATCTCCTTGCCTTATACCCCTTTCTCCCTTAAAGTAGCCCACCAAGCCTCCATTAATTGATAGAGAGAACCTAGGACCAGTGATGCAACTCTTGATCCATGTTATAAATTCTGTTGGAAAATTCAAAGCTGCAAGAACCAGCAACATGAAGTCCCAGTCAAGTGTATCAAAAGCCTTTTGAAGGTCAACCTTTATAGCACTTCTAGGTGACAGAGTTTTCCTGGTATAGCCTCTTACTAACTCCTGTGCCATTAGGACATTATCTGAGATATTCCTTCCTTCCACAAAGGCACTTTGACTTTTGCTGATGATTGTTGGCAGGAATTTTTTGAGTCTTCTTGCCATCACAGATGTAATACTTTTGTAGACTACTGAACAACAGGAAATAGGCCTGTAGTCTTTAATACAAGTAGGATTTTGGTTTTTTGGCACTAGAGCTACAATTGTGGAATTAAAGCCTGCCAGCAAATCTCCTGTCTGGAAGAAATGAAGAATGGCATCAATGTACTCTTCCCCTACTACTGTCCAAGCTTCCTTAAAGAAGTGAGATGTGAAACCATCTGGCCCTGGAGCCTTGTCCCCCTTGATGGCAAAAATGGACTCCTTGACTTCCTCCCTGGATATTGGCTTTGAGAGTTCAAACTTCTCTGCATCCGAGAAGGAGAACTGCAAAAGTTCTCGTAGAAACTCCCTTGTAGATCCCTCAACATTATAGTCCTTAGTGCCAATAATTTTCTGGAAATGAGAGACTGCTGCCTGAGATATCTGTGAAAAGGTTTCAAGCCTATTTCCACTATCATCATAGAGGACTCTCATTGTGCCCCTATTCTGCCTAGCTGCAACCATCTTGTGAAAGAATCCAGTATTCTGATCTCCTTCTTGAAGCCATTGAACCCTTGACTTCTGCCTGAAGTGACTCTCTTCAGCTTTCCTCAGTTCATTATACTCTTGAGCTAACATCCTTTCCTTTTCTACCAATTCATCAGAAGGATGGCTGAGTAGAACTACTTGGACATCCTCAACTCCTTCCTCTTAGTTGTAACCTTCTCAGATATGCTACCATAATAAGCATGATTAAAGTTCTTTAATACTGACTTTAATCTCTTCATTTTGGTATGCAACCTGACCATGGGATTACCACCAGTAGGTACCCTCCAAGAGTTCTCAACAATGTGCATAAACTCTGGATGTCTGGTCCAATAGTTAAAAAACTTGAAAGGTTTAGGTGGAGAGGCACTCACCATATCAAGCTTTATGAATGCTGGGCTGTGATCAGAAATTTCTGGAGCAAGGAATTCTACATGAGACTCTGGAAAAGCTGTGAGCCATTCTGCATTAATAAGCACTCTATCTAACTTCCTTGCCAGGAAACCTTCAATTTGCTTGTTAGACCATGTGAATCTAGGCCCTATGAATGTGTGATCAAAACAAGATAGAACTTGTAAGCAATCAGTAAAATCCCTTATATCAGTGCTAGGTGCTTGAGATCCATCATAACTTGAGCTTTCAGAGGGGTCAATGATAGTGTTGAAATCTCCAGCTAGCATCCATGGAAGGTTAGACAGTGTGCTATTTAGATGAACTAAATGGCTCCATAACCTTCTCCTTTCAATGCCCTCATTAGAAGCATAAATGGCAGAGAATAAGAACTTCTTGCCTGTGTAAGATATGCTACATGTAAGGCTTTGGTCCATTGAAGCAACCAGACTCAGCTGCACATGGCTTTGGTAAAGAAACCAGATTCTTCCATTATTGGCCTCAGAATAGTTATGGAACATGCTCCATCCTGGAAAACTTTTATCTAAAATCTGTTGCATATTCTGAAGCTTGACATGAGTCTCAATCAGACAGACAATGTCAGCTCTTAGCTTTCTTATTCTACTAACTACATCTTTTTGTTTAAGGGAATGATTGAATCCCCTTACATTCCATATGAATAGATTCATTAGGATTGGATAGGCAAGGAACTTCCTGAGGTAGTGGGATTTACCTTTGCACTGGTCCTTTTTCCTTTGTCAATAGGCCCTCTCCTCTTTGTCTTCAGATTCTTCATAAGATCTGCTACTCCAGCAGAAGCTGCTCTTGGTTTCCTAGGAGAGTGCTCTGTCCTGTTTTCATCTTCAGTAACTGCCCTTGTATCATTCCTGATCTCAGGCTCAATTTCTTCCCTATCCTCTTCCTCAACTACTTCTTCCAAAATGGCATATCGATTGAGTGAACTTGCCTTCCTGGTTTCAATATTTGTTTTCTGGTTTGGCATCATAACTTCCTTATTGATGAAGCTTGACATCATATTTTGATTCTTGGGGCTTACTAATGAAGTTCCAGCATCACATTCAGCTCTTTTGCCATTCTCCTCAATAATTTCCTCTGCTATACATTCTTCCTGTCCTTGCTTCTTTTCCTTTGGCCTCCAAACCTTTACTACAGCATTAACAGGCTTAGATGGGCAAGCTTTATCCAAATGGCCAAAAATCTTACAGTTTGAGCACCTTTGTGGCAGCCAAGGAGCTTCAACTGTTATCCAAATTACGATCTCATAATTTTCTCTTTTCCTTTTCGGTGCATGTAGCTTTTAATATCATGGCATATTCAGATGGTAATATTATATATTTGTAATTTTTAAAATATTTGAATTTGAATTTAAATTTGATTAAAAGGAATTCGCTTTGAATCCAAATTTAGATATTGGATAAATATTTGTAATTTTTGAAATATTTAAATTTGATTAAAAGGAATTCGTTTCGAATCCAGATTTAGATATCGGATATTCAAAATTTTCTATCTGAATCTGTTACAAATAATAAATTTAATATCCGAAACTTGAAAATTATTTGAATTCACAATATCCAAATCCGCGAAAATCGACTTTTTTACTATCCATTACTCTCCCTCTCCATAATTTTGTGTTTGTCTCCAAGGATAGATTTGAACATTCTTGAACAATCTATATTCAGTAAATCTATAGGTGGAAATAGTTGAAGCTCAATTGGTTACTAGTCATTCTTAATTAATTGAACACAATACAATGTCTAGCATATGGCATGATCCGGAATATACAGAGGTTCAAACTTCAAACTAGTTGCACAGCGGTTTGCGTACCCATTTTGGCATTTAGGTATGAACTTACTTCTCTTCGATTCTTTATTCTACCAAAGTTTCAAAGTATGCATGTCCACATTCTTTACTGTATTGTTAATAGTATTAAATATCAACTGAATGATCATTACGATGTTGTCCTCATGCTATAATCTTCACGTTTGTAACTTGTGAACAAAAGTGAATGCATTAAAATTTGCATTGCCAGCAGTACTGGACGATTATCTTCATTAATATTTAATACTGATGAAGATAAAGTACTCCTGATAAGAGCAGAAGTAGATGAATGGAAAATCATTTTCGTATGCTTGAGTTTTGCGAAAATATATGAGTTGGAGGCTATACAGTGTTAAGTACTACTGTACTAGTAATTTTCCATTTGGCTATAAATGCAGCGGTGGCTTGACAGCAATCCATCAGATTATATCTGCTTGTTTGTGTTTTTCTGAGTCAAACAAATCATTCCTCAGTTAGGATTTTGGACCGACTGTGCTATATATGCAGTCATGATCATACTACATTTTACACAGCATTTGGAGATGAGCTTTTCCAAGCATGATCATGTCAGGAAAGAATTTCTTCACGTCACGGAATTAATGACAGCATTTCAACTGTTTGCTGTCACCTTAATTTGTGCTACTGTGTGGCTGCTCCCCTTTATCCATTAGCACCTTGAAATATGCCTTGAATTGATTCAGTTAAACTAAGAGGAATCTATAAGCTTGTGCATATTCTGCATTTAGCCTTATATTCCTCTAGTTGGCATGTCAGTCGGGCTTCAGCTTTAGTACTGATTTTTTATTCCATATTTCTGCTTTGAAATCCAATAAGATTTTCTGTTGGTAGAAATTATGTCTTCTCCTTCAATAAAATAAAAAAAAAAAAAAAAAAAGGTCATGTCTTCCTTTGCATAATTTGCGGTACAATTGATATCATCACATATATGTCTTCCTGCTTTTGTTCCTATATATTAGTTCATTTCATGACAAAAATGTTAGGCTGATTACAAATAAGTACTCAACAGAAAATGCAATTGTCAAATGTTTGGATATTTATGAAAATAATGGATTAAGCTTAAAGGGTCTGCATAACTTGGACTGTATCGTTATGCGGCCACTTTCAAACAAATGTTTGGTAGTAGCATGGCTAATGCGGCGGTCCTGATAAGATTGATATGCCATCATAATCTCAACGGAAAGTCGGATACATGATTCAACTTTCTCACCTTCTAGGCATACGCGACAAACCAGTCGCGATTCGATTAATGGTTTGCTAGGTATACATATTTCAAAGGAGGAGACTCCTTTGCACTTAAAAAAAGGTTTTGCCCAGTCAACCAATTATTACCCCAAGAAGTGCAGCACACAATTATTGGTGCCTCTAAAAACAATGCATCATGTTGCTGATTACAATGATTGCTAAATTTTTTTTTATTTATTTTAGAACAACCAAGCCATACGAAATCGGCGCCACTGGGGGGAAAAAAAAAATCAAAGCTTTAGCAAAATTTGTCGATGACTTTTTGGCACATGGAGAGATGCCCCGGGTGCCTGGTGGTCGACTCAGCTATAGCAATTGCTTGTAGACTTTGAAGGAGCTAGCTAGCTTTGGCTTGACGTTGGGTTGGATTCTGATTCTGAAGGACCACTTCAATCTTATCATCGATAGTTGGCCTACCATTTTGAAATACCCACACTCTAGCTCTCTAGCGCATATTCTTTGACATTTCTTTGGTACTTTGGCCAATGTTTGGTGGCCACCAACCTAAGCTTTTGTCTTACAGTGAGCTTTCCTTTTCAAAGAATCCAATGAAAAGCATGAATGTTGAAGAGGCGCCTGAAGCAGCTAAAAATCGCAGGGACAGGATTCCCGATGATGCCAATCTGCTGACGAGCTGCTAAAGACTACATAAATATTGTTAAACGATAAAGACCTCAAGGTGTATCTGAACCACAAGTACACCATGAAATGCCCACAACTCGGCTCCCCTTCCTAATTATTTCAGGCAGAGAAGCCTAATAGTCCAAAACCCAAAATTTTGCAGATCTTTTAGGTCACTGATATAATAAGTTAGGTCACCTTGAATACTCAGATGATTAGTACATTTTATTGTCGTTTTGTTTTATAGGAAGACCAAAAGATAGAAAAAAAAATCTTTACCTGTAGAATCATAACCCCGCTAGAGCCTTGAGGGTGCTTGGTTTATCACTATGGCAAAAGTTGGAATTCTGAGGGTGGTCTTTTACTTCTCTTTTTCTTGTGTGTATGTGGGTGGAACCGGAAGGGATCAATAAAAAGTTCAGAACCAGGTGAAATCAATCAAAGGGATGGATCAGTTGGATACCAAAAAGATTATGACTAGTTTAGTGTTGTGTGCGCAAAATGGTGGGCACTTTTGTACTGTGTTGAGCAATGATAAAAAAAAGGGATTGGACCGGCCTATTTAATCGAGAACCGGTAGGTCCGAACGGTTCAACATTATAGATAAAATCGAAAAATTATTCAACCGACAAGAACTGGAAAAAAAAAAAACCGGGAATCAAAAATCGAAAAAAATCCAATAAAACCCTATATGATAAATATTTTATTGATTTTGGGCTTTTTTAAATTGGAATAAAATTGGATTTTTTTAACTTACTGATTCAGGCCTTACAATTACTGTCTAGGCCCTTAGCCTTAGGGCAAATAACTTATTGATTTTTTTTTTTTCATTCATCGCATTTGTTTCCATATCTTGGGTCTTGGACCTGCTATGTACGTAATGAACTCGGGCGGGTGTGCGCGGACCGTGATACTTCCAGGTTCCTTCCTCTTCCATCCAGAGTCTTGATTCGGGCTTTGCTTCATCAGATCAAGATTAGTTAGAGCTTCTCTTCTCTCGTTTAGTTAGATTCTGCACTTTGAATTTTTTATATTTCAAAACCGTTACAGAAGAAATAGGATTGGCCAAAAATTAGTGCTCTTTTATTCTTTAATTTATTTGCAATAGAATTTATGTTCATAATGCATGTAAAATTTTACTAATTTCTCTACATATAGATATAGTGCTTGTCGGATCCATATGCATGACTTGATAAATGTTGGCTTTTCTGAAAAACAAATAAATTAGGCTAAAAAATATGGTTGAAGAATTTCTTGAAAAAAGTTCAACTAAAAGCAACCTCTATTGGAAACTGTCATGGTTACACTTACCACTTACTACTTATTACCTAATTCAGAAGAGCATCCATTAACAATTAATTATTCTTTTTTATTTTTCTGAAATTTTCTGAATTATTCCGAATTTTTGTTTTTCTTTAATTTTTTTGTCATAATTGAACAAACCGATTATCAGTTGAATCAAAAATTAAAAATTTGATGGATTCAATTTTGAATTCGTATATTCCTCAGTGATGAAGGACAGGCTGCAAAAGCCCTGATAACTAGGCACAAAGTCGAAAGATTTTATGCGAATCTGAACGAAAGGTACAATATACTCCGCTTTTTGGTAATGTTTGAAGCATCGTCGACAGCATCATGCTTTTCTCTTCAGATTTGCTATGATTTCAATTTCGTTGCAGTACTATATTTGTCCAAAGGTTGGCCAACCTAAATTCGAAAATTTTTTCATATTTAAAAAAATTTTGAATAAAAATATTAAATTCGAAAAATAGATTTGAATAAAAAATGAGACTCGTTTAAAAAATGAGTCGAATTTTGATTTCAACATTAAGGTTCGAGCCCGACCCGTTTTATAATTAAATGATATATTATTTTTTATTTATATATATATATATATATGTATATATTCATTCAAATTTCACTACAATGGATAAAAAAGAAATTGGATCCCTAAATTTTGCAAATTTGTTACAGAATCGCATACAATTCATTCAATAATCTTTAGAGAAGAAACAAAAGGAAAGTTTTTTCACTATATTTTACTATCAATTTATAAAAGAAATTAATGATAGAACAAAACTATATAGCTTTAGGAGGGCGTTTGGTAATTTCTCATGTTATAATTTTATTAGAATGTGATTTTTGAGAAAGTAACTCTACAGCATTTGGTATATATGATAAAGTTTTGATTAAAATCTTGAGAATGTGATGATAATTTCCGAAATTACTCTTATCAAAAAATGTAAATTTTATTAATTTTAACAGTTTTCAATGATATTTATTATTAACAAATATTTGTACTAAATATTTAAAAATAATATTTTAATTGGTAATTTGAGTTACTTTTATGATAAAAATATATTTGTTAATAATAAAATTATGAAATTACTCTCATATAGTTGAAAAATTAAAAAGCTAGATGCAAATTAAATATTATTTAAATATTTTAATTATATTTATTATTAATAAATATTTTTACTAAATATTTAAAAATAATATTTTAATTGCTAATTTGAGTTACTTTTATGATAAATAAATTTTTAATAATAAATTTTCGAAGTTACTCTCTCATGTAGTTGAAAAGTTAAAAGTCTGGATGCAAATTAAATATTATTTAAATATTTCGATGATAATTATTATTAACAAATATTTGTGCTAAATATTTAAAAATAATATTTCAATTAATGATTTGAGTTGCTTTTAGGATAAAAAAATGTTTGTTAATAATAAATCTTCGAAGCTATTCTCTTGTAGTTGAAAAATTAAAAGGCTGGCTGTAAATTAAATATTATTTCAATGATATTTATTATTAATAAATATTTGTACTAAATATTTAAAAATAATATTTCAATTGGTAATTTTAAACCAAATAGGGAGAAGAGTAATTTTGTCTTAATATTTTATTTTTTTCAACTGGAAAAGTTACTTTCTCATCTCTCCTCATGAGAATCACATTCTAATACTTGTGGGAAAGTAACTCCCAAGAGAAAGTTAAAGTGAGTCTTTTTTAGCATACCAAATATGAAAATCACATTCTCACTAATTAAATTTCATAAAAAGTGATCAATTTTCATAATATCAAACGCCCTCCGATCGAAAGGAAAAAGGGTTTGAGTGAGGGGTAGGGCAGAAAGTGAAATAAGAATAAGAAAGAAATTTAATGAATGTTTCTATTTGATTGTGTTCCAAAATATTACAATATTATAGCAGTTACACAAATAACATGTTTTAAAAAAATAATAATATGAACGAATCTAAACGGACTTGAGATATATTTTATTTATAAATATGGGCGGTTTGGACAAAAATTGAGACTCATATTTCGGGCCGGGTTTGGGCAAGCGTATATAGTGTTGATACCATTCATAGGCCCGGCCCATGAACACCTCTAGTACTAGACCACTGGTCAGTAATTATGGATGGATAAATATAGTAATTCGTGTATTTATATTATTTTTATGTATTATAATAATATTTAAAAATATTATTTATTTATATAAATTTTATTATGTTAATAGTTCGTTTTATATAAATTTTAATATATTCGTATATTCGTGTTTTGTTTGTATTATTTTTTCGTATCGTATCATATTTTATGTTACATTTTAAATTTTTTTATATCGTATTCGTATCGTATAATTATGTCATATCCAAAAATTATAAATTGGGCTTTTTTTTTATCTTCTTCTTTTGTTTTTTGTTTTTTTTGGGTGAATATGTAAACCAATTATCTGATATAATAAATGGCAGGATTTTTTTTTTTTCTTTCTAATTTAGTCAAATATTATTGTAGAAAAGTTCGTGAGAGAAAACTCTCACGTCATTACAGACCTACAAACAGAAAATCCGCAATATAACAGTCACAAGTAACATAGAAGATCATGAACATACTCCTAAATACAAGTACTCCATATCTATAGTATTGTTAGTATCACTCTCCCCCTCCTTCGTAAAAATTCCAATAAAGGGAGAATCCAAACCACTCATCATAAACATATCATAAACAACCTTAAGCCTATGTTTGGATTGGGGTATGGGAGGAAAAGAAAAATAAAGCCAAAAAAAATGGAAAATCTTTCCTCTATTTTTTCTTATTTGGATTTCAAAAAAAAAATTAAAATAAAGAAAAATGAGGAGAGTTGAGCATCTCTTACTTTCTCTCAAAATACTCATTTTTTCAAAATCCCAAATCGGTGAAAAAGGAAAGTAAAAAAATTATTTAAATATAAAATGTCCATTTTATCCATTTTATATTTATCAAATTACAAGCAATATTTTTAAACTTATATACTTCACGTAATTGACATTAAAAATTATAATAAAATTTTTTTATTATAATTTTTTTTTATATTACATTCATATATTTTTAATATAATGTTTATTTTATTTTTTATTATTTAATTTATAATATTTATATTGTTATTTTAATTTAAAAAATGACATACTTGAAAATGTATATTATAATTTATCTTCTTTTTTTTTCACACTTTAATCAAACGATAATGGCTAATATTTTTTTTTCTTTTCCTAACACATTTTAATTATTTAAACAAGAGAAAGATGTATCTTTTTTTTTCTTTTAATTTTTTTTTTTTTACTAATATCTATCCAAATATAAGGTAAAAGATTGGATTGGCACTATTTCATATTCTACCACCTAAAGAAATCATACCAGAACCCACCAATCCATGCACAATTCACAAAAGATGCTCTGTATTCGACACCATGGACAAAGCCTCTAACTTTTAGATAGAGTAATTCCCCTATTCATTAAGAATATCTTTGAGGGGATCCGATCCAATACGAAACATTAAACTTTTGGGTGGAAAATTTTAATCTTCCATAAATAGCAAAAATCATAAACAGAGGCAGAATTATCAAATTTGTTGATGAGCACAAATTTTTTTTTGGTTAATGCATAAATTAGCCTATCTACTACGATTTGGTATTTAAATAAAAAAATTCACGATTAAATATTTGAATTTGTATTCCGTCAACCATGTTATAACAAATGATTAACGATGTTATATTAATGTTAACATGGCCTAATTGATCAATAGAAAGTTGACATGTGTTCAAAGTCAACGCCATGTCAGCATTTTCATATCAGCATTTTTTTTTTACTTTTTAAAATAAAAAATTAAATTAAAAAATCTGGAAAAAAAATAAAATAAAAAAAAATTCTGGAAAATAAAAAAAAATTTATGGAAATAAAATCTGCAGTTTTTTTTTCATTTTTTAAAATAAAAATTAAATAAAAATTTGGAAAATAAAAAATATGAAAAAAAATCTACAGTTTTTTTTTCATTTTTAAAATAAAAAAAAAGTTAAAATTAAAAATTAAATAAAAATTCTGGAAAATAAAAAAAAATCTGCAATTTTTTCATTTTTCAAATAAAAATTAAATAAAAGAATTCTGGATAAAAAGCTGAAAAAAAAAAAAAAAAAAAAAAGAGAGGAAGAGAGAGAAAAGGAAGAAGGGAGAGGAAGAGGAAGAGAAAGAGAGAAGATGATCTGGCCGATAGTCGATCTACCTCGGGTTGACGATATTCGCGGCAGGCCACGAAGAGAGAGGGAGAGAGAGGAGAAGGCGGAAGAGAGAGAAAAGAAAGAAAGAGAAAGAAGAAAAAGGAAGGGTCGGTCGGGGAAGAGAGGGGAAAAAAGAAGTTTTTTCATTTTTCATTTTTCGTTTTTTTGAAATTTAGAAAAAAAAATTAAAATTTTTTAATTTCATAAAATATTTTTTATTTTTGTTACAAATGTTTAATTAAAAAATTTTAATTTTTTTAATAAAAAAACTGAAATGCTGATGTGGCATTACTAACGTGGCAAAGTTGCCACATGTCACATTTTATTAGGTAAAAATGCACATGTCAGCATGCCGTTAGACATTGGACCAACGTGTGTAACGGAATACAAGTTCGAGTACTTAATGGTGAATTTTTTTTAGATACCAAATCGTAAAAAAAGATATAGTACAGAGATCAATTTGTGTATTACTTTTTTTTTTTTAATCGAAAAACATACCTCTGAGATCCAGTTCCCACACCAATTTATCTTTTTCGTATGAGCCAATACCTTCCCTTCTAGTACAACCCTTTGTAACTCCCTTAGAATCTCAGCTTCCCATTCGAATAAATTTCTTCGGAAGAACTTGGGCCAATTGTTACTGTTGAGTGAGTTGTCGACATCATAATCAAGGGTAAATTACATATATAGTCAGTTAATTATTTGAGATCTTTTATTTTGGTAACCAAATTATAAGAAATATCAATTTAATCACCCACATTATAAAAATTCATTTTTTGATCACCAAGCTATTAAAGACTAACGGCCGGCTGACGTGGCACTACCATATCATCTTTCAAATGGCACGTGGCACTACAACATCATCTTTCAGATGCCACATGGCATTATGATTTATTTTTAAAAAATTAAAAAGGATAAATTACACTTTTTATCATTTAATTTTTTGAGAATTTTTATTTTGGACACCTAACTTTTAATTTGGTCAATAATGTTTGTGAAATTATTAATATTTTGGTCTCTATAGCGAATATCTGACCATCGACATGGCTTTATAACGATTTAATAACCAACATTTGTGAAATTTAATATAATAATTTTTTATATCTATTTTGTTGCATGGAATTAAAACTATGAACTTTCATTATAAATAGAATCTTGACGTTATGAAAATTTTCATATTTCGATTAAATTTTCTTGGTTGGCTGATGTAGTCTATAATAAATACTTAAAATTATTTGGATGAACTGAATATCAAATACTTGAAGTAATGCATTTTTAATAGTTTTGGCAATTGAATTTATTCATCAAATTTTCAAAATTAAAAGGTATAATTATAATAAAATAAAAATTCATAATTTTAATTCCATAAAATAAAAAATAAAAAAAAATTGAATGTTTATTTATTGTTTTTTATAAAGTTTGAATGCTTATTTCAGTATTATCTCAAGATATTTTAATATAAATAACAAAAATAATAATAATTTATTATAATGAATTTTAAAAAAGTTGATGATCAAATCGTTATAAAATCATGTCGACAACGAACCATTGACAATAGAGATCAAAATATTAGTAAAATAAGTTTTGACAAACGTTGGTGACCAAATCGTGAAATTTTCAAAGTTAGGTGACCAAAATAGAAATTATCAAAAAGTTAAGTGATCAAAAGTATAATTTATTTTTATTTTTTTAAAAAATTTAATTTTTTTTTCAAGAATTATAATGTCACGTGACATGTTAGATGACATAACAATGCCACGTTGCATCTGACAGATGACATGAAACTGTCACGCCATCCAATCGTTAATCTCTAACGGTTGGGTGACAAAAAAAATTATAACGTGGGTGATTAAATTGATATTTTCAATAGCTGAGTGACAAAAAAAAATCACAAATAATTAGATGACTATATGTGTATTTTATCCCATAATCAATCACTTTAACATATTCCTCTTTTGGTCACACTATCCATCGCCTTATATTTCATGACATAATTCTCATTTTTTTTTTTTTCACAAAACACCTCAACCCATCACCTATTTACAACCCCAAAACACACCTTATCAATCCAGATATCATTATGTATCTCTTAGATTCCCAAAAGTATTCTTTACTTACCTATCTCTGTCCCCAAAAAAGTGACAACTACAATGAGAATTCGAGAACCATTTAAATCTTCACCTTTAAATTTCACAACAAACAATTAGAGCCATAAATTTTTTTGTGCTCAGTTTCACATCTCGTGGATCAAAGGAGAATTACAAAAAATTAACAAACAAAAACTATTTATCAATTAACAAAAATATCATGTTAAAACTTAATTAAAATTATTTATAGCCATGCCTCTTTTTCAAATAACAATTTTTTTATCATGTTAAGTTGTTTATATTTTAAAATTTAATAAAAAAATAAAAAATATTATGTTTTTATTTTTTATGTAAAAAAAAGTTATATGAACATGTTAGGATTGTAAGTAGACCTGTCCATGGCCCGGGCCGGGCCGTGGCCCAATTTTTTTTAATTCCATGCCCAAGCCCATTCGGGCCGGGGCCGAGCCAGCCCGTATAAGCCCGTTTCACTATTTAAATATATTAAAATATTAAAAAAAATATTTTTATTAATATTTTTATATTTTTTATAATTGAATTTAAATAAAAATTAATATTTAAATACTTAAACAGTGATCCGGGCCGGCCCGGAACATAAAAAACCATGTCTAGATCTATCCTGGCCGACCGGGTCGGGCGGGCTACCCGGCCCATGGACAGGTCTAATTATAAGAAAGGTGTTCATGAGTCGGATTAGATCAGGTTTCGGCCGAGTTTAAATATGATATTACTATATATACTTGCTCAAGTCAGGCTCGGTTCAAAATATGAGTCTCAAATTCTGTACAGGTCTGACTATATTTATAAATGAGTAGCCTAGCTTAAAATCATATATTTTTTTATATTTACATTATAATATTATAAAAATATTTTTTATATGATATAAATTACATAATATATAATATATAAAAAAGATTAATAATTAAAACCTATTTACTAATTATGTATCATGACAAAAAAATTTATTAAAAGAAAATTAAATATGATATTCTAAAAATAATTTAAATTATATTAAAATCATCTTTCTTTCTTTTTGAAAGATTATGTAACTTCATTCAAACATTTCACAACCATACACGAAAGAGACCCAAAAAATACCCAACCCGAATAAATAAATCATTCTTTATCATCTTTCTTAGCAATCTTGAAAATTTTTGTGAATAGAAGATTCATAGATTAAATTGCAGCAAAAAAAAAAAAAAGAAAAACAGGTTCAATCACTCTACTACTGCTCGTTCCATTCATCATTCTTGTATGATACCAAGAGTGTCGATCTTGTGTATCTTGGTCTCAAAGGAATAAATTAAAATCATCTTAAAAAATAGATCTATATTAATAATTAGATTTAGTACTCAAATATTAGTATAATAATTATAATAATAATAATACAATTTAAAATATTAAAAAATATATGTATATTAATATTAAAAAAATTTAATGTTGCAAAAGTATTATTTAAAATATAAAATTAGTTGAATATTAATATTTTAATATTTTTAAATATACTTCTTCAATAAAAATAATTAAAATAATTATTTATAAATAAATAATATATCAAGTTGAGTCCAAACTTTATTAATGTGTGAAAATCTATATAACATGAATTATTAAGGTGTCAAAATTTATATAAACATATATATAACAGCATAAACACGATTATAACACGAGAAATAACACGAACATAATACGAATATACGAATTACTAGACTTACATGCGATAAGTTTATTAAAATAAAAATGTATTTATTAATAAAATAATATTATAAATTGGCTCGAGCCTAACAAATTTATTCTCGAATTGGCCAAACTGATTAACTTTATAAGTAGTTTGATTCATAAATAAATCTAATGATAATATCTTATTTAATTAATTTTTAATAAAATTTTTATTGTAACAATTACTCAAAATATTTTTTCATTATGGACTTTTTTTGTAATTATCTTAAATGCTAGCTTTAACTCATTTTTCCACATGATTTCACTGTTCTCATTTTTAAAGTTCCACAAAAAATCTTTAAATGATCACAAATTCATCACCTTTCGTCGAAAGTCGAATTTTTTTTTTTTTTTTTTGCCAATCTCCCATGTGCTTATGACTTCTTCATCAGAAAGCAATTTCTTCCTATTTTGAAAATCCCCGTTCGAAAGAGAGGCATTGGCGATTATAGTGCTTCTTATTTTCACTCACTTTTTTTTTTGCTCCCTTTTTTTTCCTTTAATTTTCCAATAACAGTATTCTCAAATTTTTAAGAGATGGGGGCATATGCTGATGAGGTTTTTTTATACTAATATAGCTAAAAAAAAAATTAAACCCCAAATTACCGTAACTTTTTGATTATTTCCCAAAATACGGACTTTTTTTTTTTCAGCTGGGAAATCGCCATCCCCCATGGCGATTTCCCAGCGTGTTTTTTTGCAAATTTGCAAAAAAATACCAAGGGAAATCGTCACCCCCCATGGCGATTTCCCTTGGTAATTTTAGCCAATTTTGCTAAAACCATGAAGGGAAATCGCCATGGGGGGTGGCGATTTCCCTTCATGTATAATTTTTTTTTTTAATTAATAAAAAAAATTATATTAAAACAATATTTTATTTTAATTTGATAAATTTATTTTTAAAAATTATAAATTAAATTAAAATATTTTTTTTATAGGTTTGGTTATTTATTTTTTTAAAATATATATTAAAAATGTAATTTAATTTATTATTACAATTTTATAAAAAATAAAAATATATTTCTTATTAAAATTTAAAAAGAAGATTATATAAAAAATAAAATTTTTATATCAAAAATTTAATTTTTTATAATTTTGTAATATTATAAAAAAGAAAATTTAATTTATATCAAAAATAATTTAATGATGTAAAATGTAAATAAATTTTTTTTAAAAGAAATTTATCGAGTCACTTTTTTAAATAAAGAAGTTATTTTTAAGTTGGTATCGTAAAATATTTTTTTTAATTTGATTAGTTTTTTTGAGTTGGTATTCGATTAACTCGTGACATTAATTTAATCATTGTTTTTAATAATAATATAGATTGTTACAGTTTAAAACTGGATATTTGATAAAAAAAATTTAATTTAATTTCTGATTAATTTTTTTTTTCTTATTATAATTTAAAAAGAAAATTAAATTAAAATGAAAAAAAGAAAAGCAACTTATCATGTAATTTGGATTATTATATTAAAATTAAATAACAACATTAAGATATAAATTAAAATAAAATATAACAATTAATTTCCGAACAAATTACATGAAATGCAAAACATATAAATTTATATTAGAAATTTAAAACACATTACAATTATTCTAATTATTGCGTGGTGTAGAGCAACAGTGTCGAGTTCTTCTAGTGCGTGGTGGTTGCACCCGTCGTTCAACCTCGTCAGTGGCACGTATTCGCGGTCCACCACGACCTCTTGCTATAACCGCCACTGGTTCCGGTTGTATGTCATCAGTCGTTTCATCCGTATCAAAAATTTGAAACCCACTGCTGGATGAGCCAACACCTAGTTCACCCATAACGGGAACCTGACTACTAGATGCACCCATAAATGATGTAGCATCAAATGCTGACGAAGGGGTTCCAAACTGATACATGGATGTTAAATATGCTGAACTTGGACTTAGGACGGGGAGCTGGTCATCTAACCTCGTTCTTGGCGGTGATGGTCGGTAACACTCATCAACGTCATATCCGGGGTGACTTACGGAATAACGATGGCTGGATGGTACTCCATGATCCCGTTCAGGTTCAGGATGATCAAATGACATCCTCGGTGCTGTGAACTCCGATGAGGTCGGTTGACGCCTTCGCCCACGTTGTCGGCGAGGTCTAGGAGCATCCATATCCTGTGTAGGAGGGACTGGAGCTGAAGTTTGTCCGGTAAATGGCATACTCCTAACATCCTCGTGCATCGACGATGGACAAACGAAAGGCCGACCTTCATTTCTATACCATCTTATGTAATCAGCAGACGGGTTGAAATTATTACCAACAATCGGGTAACCTGTCGGAATTCGTTCAAAACGTATGTTCCACCATTGGATCCAACGTTCATGCTTCGCAGGCCAGAATTCATCATTACGACCACGCATGTCGACCTTGTGAAGCTTATCAAGGTTCATCGGGGCTGCAGGAATTGGTTGTTGCATCCCAAATTGTCGCAACACCCGGTCAGTTTGGTGCCACTCTACATATGAAAAGCATATCAATGCTGTGTTTGCTTTCCATATATTGAAATTATTGTAGGCATCCGATGGGAGGCATGCCATAATTTCACTCGAGGAATATGGCATCCACAGAAACTGCGAATAATTATTACAAATTATTAGTTTCATAAGGATTAAATAATAAAAAAAAAACTTCAATGTAACAATCGAAATATTTACCTTATCATATCCTAGTCGATCTAGTCGTAGTCTTATACTTGCAAGATCGCTCGGAGTCTCTGTAAAATCTCTACCCGTACTCCTACTCCACATATTAAAATGCATATAATATCTTAATGACCTATAAAAATACAATTTCGTACAAAATTAATAAAATAGTAAAGATTATTACCTGCTTGCAAGGGGGTATACAGCCGAAATATCCACGCGCGGAGCAAGAAATGGTAGCCGATACCAAGCCCATGATTGTAGAAGCACTAGACATCCACCTATGTCATGGTTTTTTGGAACTGTAGCTCGGCAAAGTTCTCTATACAAAACTGCCAAACACGCAGAACCCCAACTATAATTTGCTGCTTCCTCTAAATCACGTAGCAATGGAAGATACATTAAATGTACCCGACTGCTCGATTTGTCAGGCATCAGTAATCCTCCAATCAAACGTAAAATATATGCTCTAGCAGCATATTGTATTTGTTGTTCGGTTGCATGTAATGGCAGATTTTGAAACGTTTTCAACCAAGTCAGTCTCACCGTTGAGCCAGATACGACGTCTTCTGGAGGTACCTCACCCAATAGATCTTGACACAGTTCATTCCAATCTAGCAGGCTTCCGCCTGTAACTGCATCGCCATGGATCGGAAGTCCAAGTTGCAGCGCAACATCTTCGAGACTGACCGTGCATTCACCACATGGAAAATGAAAAGTGTGCGTCTCGGGTCTCCATCGTTCGACCAACGCAGAGATTAAATCGGGTTGTATCACAAGTCGTCGAATTTGACTTGCGTGATAAAATCCGGCTCTTCTTAAGTGGTCGATAATATAAGGATGCGGGTCCTCCAATGTAAATTTCCTCGAACGTAATACGCGACGAGTTTCCTGTTATAATAATAAAAATTAATATATTATAAAACTATAACAATTAAAAAGTAATAAATAAAACTATAAAATAACAAAATAATAATATAATATAATATAATATAAACAATAATAATATAATATCATATAAAATAATAATAATATAATATAATATAATATAATATAAACAATAATAATATAATATAATATAAAACAATAATAATATAATATAAAACAATAATTTCGTATAAAAAAACAATAATAATATAATATAAAAAAAAATAATAATATAATATAAAAAAACAATAATAATATAATATAATATAAAGAATAATAATATAATATAATATAAAACAATAATAATATAAAAAACTATAATAATATAATATAAAACAATAATAATATAAAAAACAATAATAAAAGAATATAATACAATAATAATATAAAAAACAATAATAATATAATATAAAACAATAATAATATAAAAAAAAATAATAATATAATATAAAACAATAATAATATAAAAAACTATAATAATATAATATAAAACAATAATAATATAATATAATACAATAATAATATAAAAAACAATAATAATATAATATAAAACAATAATAATATAATATAATATAAAACAATAATAATATATAAAACAATAATAATATAATATAAAACAATAATAATATAAAAAACAATAATAATATAATATAACACAATAATAATATAATATAATATAACACAATAATAATATAAAAAACAATAATAATATAAAAAACAATAATAATATAATAATATAAAAAACAATAATAATATAAAAAACAATAATAATATAAAAAATAATAATAATATAAAAAACAATAATAATATAACAATTTACTTACCTCGTTAAATATAACCTCCGAGATGTGATTTTCTTGTAACCTCAATAGTGAAGCCATTTCAAAATATTGTTGTAGAAAAAAAAATTTGTAGAAAGAAATTTTTTTTGGTAGAAAAATGAAAAAATTTTGAAAGAAAATGAAAATTTGAATAGAGGAATGAAAATTTGAAGAAGAGGAGGGGGGTATTTATAGAAGGTGGGGGTGTGGGGGGGGAGGGGGGACGTGGGGGTGGGGGGAGGGGGATGGGGGCAACGGTCATATGACCGTTGCCCCTTTCAATTTTTTTTTTTTTTTTTTTTTTTAATTTTTTGTTTTCATTTGAAATTTAAAATTTAAAAAAAAAATTCAAAATATTAAATTATAAAAAAACCTAAAATATATTTTACGAATTTTTAAATTTTTTTAAATTATAAAAAAAATATTTTAATTTAATTTATAATTTTTAAAAATAAATTTATCAAATTAAAATAAAATATTGTATTAATATAATTTTTTTTTATTAATTAAAAAAAAAAATATACATGAAGGGAAATCGCCACCCCCATGGCGATTTCCCTTCATGGTTTTAGCAAATTTTGCTAAAATTACCAAGGGAAATCGCCATGGGGGGTGGCGATTTCCCTTGGTATTTTTTTGCAAATTTGCAAAAAAACACGCTGGGAAATCGCCATGGGGGATGGCGATTTCCCAGCTGAAAAAAAAAAATCCGTATTTTGGGAAATAATCAAAAAGTAACGGTAATTTGGGGTTTAATTTTTTTTTTAGCTATATTAGTATAAAAAAACCTGCTGATGATTGGTAGATTTGAATTTTTTTTAAATGATTTTTTCAGATTTAAATTCATTTTTCCACAAATGTTGTGAGTGTGATCCATCACGTGGTTGCTCAAATGCGAGTGTGCGACCAATGACGGCATCTCCTTTTGTATGCACTATTCAGTATTCACTCCGGAAGCCAAAAAGTGAATGTGTCACGGTCGCACAGGCTTCCGTGACAAATGATCCAACATTAATATTAAGAAATTAGAAAAAAATCTCGCTTCGTCATATTTTTTAAGTATTTATATAAAATTTTTAATTAATTAATAATAATAAATTTATTTTAAATTATATTTTATTAAATAATAATTTTTATTTACTTTTTTAGTTTTAAATTATAATTATATTAATATAATAATATTTTATTAATTATAAAAATTAAATTTATGATAATTATTTATTTATAAATTACGTAATATAAATGCATTTTTAAATGTTATTTATATATATATTTAAAAATATTTAAACTTCTTGTATTGTATGCTGTATATTTTTATTTATAAAAGGTAAAAATAAAAAAATAAAATTATGGTTTGTATTTTATTATCTCGTAGAAATGATTTTCTCACATAGGTAAGCAGCAAGTTCGTTTTTTCCTCTTTTTACTTTTTTTCCCAAGCGGGTCGGGTACGGATCCTGAATCGACCCACAACTCAACGTGCGGACCTACTCTTTTAATTACATCTTTTAAAATTAAAATAATTAATAAAATAAAATTTTTAACTTTTTCTTTGAGCCTGTCGGGTACGGTTCATAAATCGATCCGCGAGTCAACGTGTGGACCAATCCCATTAAATGCATCATTTAAAATTAAAATTAAAATAATAAATAAAATAATTTTTTTAAACTTTTTTTCCGAACCGGTCGGGTACGGATCTTAAATCGACTCACGAGCCAACGTGCGAACAAACCCAATTAAATACATTATTTGAAAATAAAATAAAAAACTAATTAATAAAATAAATTTCTTTCTTTAACTTTTTTCCCTGGGGTCTGGTACGGATCCTAAACCGACCCGCGAGTCAATGTGTGGATCAATCCCTTTAAATACATCATTTAAAAATAAAATAAAAATCTAAAAAATAATTAATAATTTTTTTTCACACGGTCGATTACGGATTCTAAACCACTCCGTGAGTGAACGTATGGGCCAACAATTTAAATACATCATTTAAAATTAAAATAAAAGTAATTAATAAAATAAATTTTTTATTTTAATTTTTTTCTCGAGCGGATCGGGTACAGATCCTAAATTGATCCGCGAGTCAATATGTAGACCAACTCCTTTAAATACATCATTTAAAAAGAATAAAAAACTTAAAACTAAAAATTATTTTTTTATTTTTTTCCGATCGGGCCGGGTATGGATCCTAAATCGATCTGATAGTCAACATGTGGATTAACCCCTTTAAATACATCATTTAAAAATAAAATAAAAAATTAATAATTTTTTTTTTTTTTAGTTTTTTTCTGTGTTGGTCGAGTACGAATCTTAAATCGACATGCGAGTAAATATGCGGACAAGCCCCTTTAAATACATCATTTAAAAATAAAATAAAAATAAAAAACTAAATAAAACAAAAATAAAATAAAATTCTTTTTTTATTTTTTTTTCAAGCGAGTAGAGTATGGATCCTAAATCGACCGACAAGTCAACGTGCGGACCAACCGTTTTAAATACATCATTTAAAAATAAAATAAAATACTAACAAAAACTAAAAATAATTAATAAAATATATATTTTTTAATTTGTTTTTTCGAACGAATCGAGTACAGATCTTAAATCGACTCGTGAATTATCGTGTAAATCAATCCCTTTAAATACATTATTTAAAAATAAAATTAAAACTAAAAATTTAAAAATAAAAAAACTCGTCACTTATCGAGTAAAGGAGCTCGACACGTGTCGAGCAAGAAGCACCAATTTTCTTTTTTTTTTTGTATTATAAAGTAGGACAAAATTATTTCTAAGACATTTAAAAAAATCCCTTCAATCTTAAAAACTTAAAAATAATATATAGTAGATAAGGCTCGAGAGGGGAAGGGTTTGAATTTCTCTATTATTTTTTAATACATACATTATCATTATTTATATGTATAATTTTTATAATTTATGAATGATTTTAATATATGTAACTTGTGATGATAAAATATATGAAATAATAATAGATAAAAAAATAATGAAAAAGAGATGAAAACGCTTCCGGAGGCTCATCACATCATCTCATTCACTTTTTTTCACTGATAAGCTTTGCATGATTAAAAAGAATTAAAAAAAAAATTTAATGATTAAATTTTAGAATAATTTTGTTATTTTATAACTTAATCATTAAATCAAATATATATATTTTATATTTTTATTTCTTTCTATTCTTCCTACAAACAAAATCTTAATCCAATAGAAAAACATTTAAATAAAATTTGCGAATTAATTTTGCAAACTAGTAAAGATGATTAAATGCTACTAGCTAATATATGAAAAGAAAAAAGGATAATTATTAACTAATATGCATAGATGAGCAGACTAATTTACTTGCGCATGCAAAAAGAAGTTATAAAAATTAAGCATTATTCAAAGAAGTTTCAGGGGAGGGGTAGTTTCTCATTATTCAAAGAAGCATTATTCAAAAAAGTAAGTGAATTGTAGGGCAGTCATAACTCATAGGTTTTTCTTTTTTTTAAATAAAGATACTGCTTTATAATATTATCTTCAAGTAATTACTCTTGACTTACAATATATTACTAATTTCTTTTTTAAAAAAATTGTGATTGAGTTTTCTTTTGCAAGTCTCACTTCCCATCTTATGACTGATCAAATCCCTTTCATTGCTCCTAACTCATAAGTTAAAGTTTTAATCTTCCAAACATATGAAGTAGACTTAGTTTTTGGATCAAATTATTTGTCGGATTCGAATTGAGTCGGGATTAAAATAAAATTTTAATAATTTGGATCAATTTGGTATGGCTCAAATTACCATTTAAATAATAAAATTAATTTTTTTATTAAAATTTAATTATAAAAATATATAAATATTAATATAAAAATAATATTTTAAATATATTTTAAATAATAAAATCTTAAATAAGACCGAGTCTGAAATAAGTAAAAAAAAAAATTTGTTGGACACCTCTAATATGAAATATATATAAAAGCTTTAAAGGAAATTGTTTAATAGAGTACATGTTTAATGTATCTAGGTAATTCTTGTATTATAATCAAAAGTGTATTTTTAGTCATTATACTATAGAAATGAGTAATTTAATTTTTATACGTTTGAAATTAATGCAAAGAAGTAAAATTGGTAACAGTGTTAATGAAAAAATCGTCTAAATGCTAACGTGGACATGTGAATCTGACAGAATAAATAACTTAAAAAATAATGACATGTTAATTGTTTTTTTGCTCAGGTGAAATTTAAAAATTGACAGAATAGATGACTTTGAAAAAAAAATTATAACATGTTTTTTCAAGACTTTTTTATATTAATATAGCAAAAAAAAAAATTATTTACCAAAATACCGCTCTTTTCAGATTAATTCCCAAAATCCGCTTTTTTTTTTATCAGTTGGGAAATCGCCATGGTTTTAAAATTTTTTAAAATACCAGTTGGGAAATCGCCATGGCCCATGGCGATTTCCCAACTAAAATTTGCAAATTTTTTTTTTTTCCCATTGTGGCGATTTCCCAAAGGGAAATTTACAAATTTGTGAATTTCCCTTTGGGAAATCGCCACCCACGGTGGCGATTTCCCAAAGGTTTTATTTTTTATTTTTTTATTATTTTGTTTTTCAAATTTTTGGGAAAATATGAAAAACATGACTCAATAGAACTTATTGTGAAATGGTATAATGAATAAAAGTTATTTGAAAAAGAGAAATGAATAATTAGAAATTATTATAAAGGATTAGACCTGCTCACGGGCCGGGCAACCCACCCGGCCCGACAGGCACGACCCGTATTGGGCCGGGCCTGGACAGGATAATTTATGTTTCGGGCCGGCTCGGACCGGAACAGTGATTTTTATTATAATAATATTATTTGATTTAATTTTAATTAAAAAAATTTTTAAAAAAATTATTCCAATGAACAGTGATTCGGGCCTAAACGGGCGGGCCTGGGCAGAAAAGAAAAAAAAAAGGGCCGCTGCCCTGCCCATGAGCACCTCTATAAAGGATATTGTAAAGACAAAATTATCCTTGATAAAAAAACCTTCTCTTCTCTTCCATTTTTCTTTTATTTTTTAATTTAATTTTTAATTAAAAAATAAATATTCTGAAAATAAAAACTTTGTAATTTAAAAAAAAAATTAATTTTTTATTTACTTTTTTTAATTAAAAAATTTTAAAAAATAAAAATAATATGCCTAAAATTAATTTTTTAAATTTTTTTTAAATTTTAAAATAAATATTTATTTAAATATTTTATTTTTTAAATTTATTTTCAATTAAAATTTTTAAAAAATAATATTTCCTTAATGAAAGAAAAAAGAAAAATAAGTTTTTTCATTAAGGGTAATTTTGTCTTTACAATATCCTTTATAATAATTTCTAATTATTTATTTCTTTTTTTAAAATAACTTTTATTCATTATACCATTTCACAATAAGTTCACTATTGGTGCATGTTTTTTATATTTTCCCAAGAATAAAAAAAAATATACGAAATCGCTACCCTTCATCAAATTTGCAAATTTTACAAATTTAACCAAGGGAAATCGCCATGGGGGGTAGCGATTTCCCTTGGTTAATTTTGCAAAATTTGCAAAATACACCAAGGAAAATCGCCACCCCCCTATGGCGATTTCCCTTGGTGTTTTTTACAAATTTTGAAATTTTTACACTGGGAAATCGCCATGAGGGATGGCGATTTCCCAGCTAGAAAAAAAAAGCGGATTTTGGGAAATAATCTTAAAGTAACGGTATTTTGGGAATTTTTTTTTGGCTATATTTAAATAAAAAAACCGTTTTTTCAAATAAGGGAGGGATTTGGATAAAAAAAATTATGTTTTTTTAAATTTCACTTGAGTAAAAAAATTTCACGCGTTATCAGTTTTTTTAAATCATTTTTTCTGTCAGTTTCAGATGTACATGTCCCATTAATATTGTTATTAAATTTATTTCTTTATTCCAATTTCAAATCTTTAAAAATTAAATTATTCAATTTTATAATAAAAAAATTAAAATATATTTTTGATTATAATACAATAACTGATTAAGTACTTTAATAGACGTACGGTGAGTCTTGGATTGGAAGGCAGGCAAGCCGTCTCTATCTATCCACCTTTTTTTTTGTTCAGATCTATCTATCTATCCATTTTTTTTTTTGTTCATTATCTATCCACTTAATTTGCGTGAAAAGAATAAGCATTATGAATTTATAATATGGTCGTCCCAAAAATAAAAATAAATTGACTTTATAATTAACCCTTAAACTATACAGTCCAGATTATAGAGACTTGGATAATAGGAAAAATTTCCAGCGTCGGCTATACTTTCCTTTAGATCAGATGGTCCACAAACTCCTGCACAATCTGATTTTGTATCATGATCTATTCACATCGCCACGTGTGCATGATCCGCTGGGTAGGCAAGCTTTCCTCGTGGGGCTCACATGACGCAAACACTGTTCAGAGTTCGACAATCAAAACCTCAAAAACAAAAATTAATCAAAAAGTTGCCTCTTGAGTCTTGCCCGCACTTGACGGTGTTTTGTAAGAAACTTGAGTGTTTTTTTTTGTTTTTAGTATTTTAAGTTCTTAGCAATCCCTACTCGCAAAGGGCCCCGTTGTTTGGTGATTAGGTCGAGAGTTGTTGACAACTGCAATTCACGCGCATTAAGTAAGCTTTTTTTTTTTTTTTTTTCTTTTCATTTTCTGGGTCATTTTTGTTTCAAAGTAAGCTTCTCTACCTCTCCCTTTTGAACTCTCGTGTATTTCAAGTATCTGAAAACTTAGACTCTCTCGGTATATTATTTTTCTGCTTCTTCATTATCGATTATCTGGGTTTGAATTAGTGATTAGATCTGGGGGAAATTTTGGATCAAAAAGCTGCGTTTTATTTACTGCATGCTAAATCTAACTGCTATATTTTTTTTTTCTTGAATTGTTTTTGTGTCGGTTACTGTTTCATGCTGCTGTATTTGCCAGTAAATATCTTTCTCCACTTGTATTTTCTGTGTTATTTTTCAGTTGATTAACCAGCTTGGATCTTCTAGCACCAAACTTTACTTGAATATACATTCCCTTTAATCTTTTTTTTTTTGGCTTTTTCATATCTTCATATCAAATTTGGGGGGATTTCCTATTGATAGTTCTTTACTTCGTGTCAAAGTAATGATCTTTTTGCTTGGAACCCATGTTTTCTTCTGAAGAGAACTTGGCTTCTGATTAAATGTTTTCCATACACTTAAGAAGGCGGTTTTGGTTCTCTTTCCGGACCTCCCTGCTTCTTTTTGGTCCTATTTCGGAGTAACATTGGTGGGTTTTTGCTTGATTCTTCACGTATCTTGGGTTCTTTAGCAAACCTAGAGGCCGGAAGATTTTGGGTTTTATTACCCAAAATGAGAAAGCTATATAGGAAACTCGTGTTGATAAGAAACCCACTGACAAGTGTGAGGAGAAATGTCAATTCGCATTCGGGAAGGGCGTTTAGTGATAGAAAATGGATTATCCCATTTCTTGCAAGCTTACTTGTATCAATTACTTTGTTTTTCTCTGCCATTTTGGGGTTGTTCAATACTCCTTATGGTGGAGATCAGTTGCCATTTGACATTATTTCCTTCGCTAGAGCGGAGGACTCTAGTGGGTATTTTGTAGAATCAGATTTAAAGAAATCGTTTAACACAAGTGGCTATTCCAATGTGGAAGCACCTAGACTAGCATATCTTATTTCGGGGACAAAGGGAGATAGTCATAGGATGATGAGGACCTTGCAGGCAGTGTATCACCCCAGAAATCAGTATGTTCTGCATTTGGATCTTGAGGCTCCTCCACGTGAAAGGTTGGAATTGACAAATATGGTAAAGATTGATCCAACTTTTCGCGAAGTGGAGAATGTGCGCGTAATGGCACAATCCAACTTGGTAACGTACAAAGGTCCTACGATGATTGCTTGTACCCTTCAAGCAATTGCAATACTGTTGAAGGAGAGCTTGGAGTGGGATTGGTTTCTAAACCTGAGTGCCTCTGATTATCCCCTTGTTACTCAAGATGGTTAGTGCTAAGACTTTGGCTCTATCTTTTCATTATCAAGGCTGTTTCTCTTGTTTTTATCATGTCTGTTTGTCATTGTGAGAGGGCTTTCTTTAGTATAAGGGCTTTTCTTTAGTATAAGGGTTTAAAGAACATAACTCTAAATTGACTGTGAACTCTGCTTGCAACCACCTATTTTTATCAGAATTACATGAATTCTTTACAGCATTTGTAATATAAATAAACTTGATTATGCGTATATGTGAACCTCTTGAGCTTCTTTCTTAATTCTATGGGAAATTTAGAACTTAAGGTCTAGACTGTGAAAAGAATTTTAAAAAGAGTGGAAATTTTTAACTTAAGTAATACTGAAAATTATTTTTATGAGAGGGCTCAATCAATTGTCTAATGAATTTTAGATTTCACTCTATCCAAGGGACTTTTTGAATGAACTGACTTGCACAATGGGGCTCACGCAGTTCTGTTTAATCAACACAATTGCATCAGATTTTTTTCAATTCTTTTGTGCATCATTGGCTGTGTTTTTAGATTAGGTTGCCTCGTTTGTCAATTTCTACCACCTGGCCTTTGCATAGGCCCATTTGAGAGACATCTGAGTGCTCCAGTGGTTGCCACTTGTACTATCATGTTAGTTATATTTATGGGTTAAATGTTTGAAGAAGCTCCATCTGTATGTTTCTTCTTGTCATTACAACATGCATTTGTTGTTCAGTTGTGGAGTATTTTCAGAAGCTTAGAGGTGTGTTAAAAGGTTTATGCTCTTTCTAGCTTGCTTGCTGAAGAATATCTGATATGTGTTTTAATTGTGCAGATTTGCTGCATGTTTTCTCCAATTTGTCAAGAAATCTCAATTTCATTGAACATACACAGATTACTGGTTGGAAGCTGTAAGATTGATACCTAGTGTATGCGCTACTCTTGAATATTCCTTTTCTTATGCCCTAATGTCACCCACTTTCCATGTGTATTTATGTGCTTTTGCAGGAACTTGAGAGCAAAACCAATCATCGTTGATCCAGGCCTTTACTTGTCGAAAAAGTCTGACATTGCTTGGACCACGCAACGCCGATCACTGCCCACATCTTTCAAGTTGTATACAGGTTGGTTTTTATTTCTTCTTTATTGTTTTTATTTTTTCTTGAGCACTCCATACCCTATAGTTTTCTCGAATCATAGGTAGATTGCTTGCCCTCCACTGCTTTTGTTTTTTCAGAGGTCATAATGCATTTATGTCAATTGTGTTATCTTGAAATCTCAAATGGTGTTTTATAGTCTTGAGACTGATATGGTATCAGCTGATGTTAATGTGCCAAATAAGGATCACGTGTAACAATTTATATTTCAAGCATAAGACTCAGGCTGCATTTATTTGCTTTGCTAGTAGTAAATGCTGGAATTGAATGTTCTTGCTGAGTGTTGTGGGTTGGGCCAATCCATGTTTTATTCCTTGGAGTAAGAAACTTCTTTTTGCATTTTAGAATCAAGTCTTCTATGATAGGGTTCCTTCCTATCCTAATTTTATTGTAGCCTGTGGGAAACTGAAAAGGTTCAGTCAGCCGGAAAGTAAAAACTGTGAAAGCAATGTTTTTTTCTTAGGGCCAGAGCCTACAATCAGGCTTTAGGTGGTTGTCGTTACAAACGTGAGGCTGTACTCCATCATTCTTCTTTGTGTGTCACTTGCTGATTTCTCAATCCTTAGCTATTGCCAGAGACTAGAGGAAAGGTTGAAAGATCATCTTTACCTTGCTATTGCTTGAGGTTTGGCAAAGCCAACCCTCTTGAGCCTTAACCTAACTCTTTAACACTCGGTGATGGCTTGATGTCTGACATCAGCTGTAACAAGCTGCTTGGGAAATCACCAAGCAGCTAGCTCTCTGAATGCAGCTTCAAATCCTAAGGATGTAACTATATCTTTGATGTGCCACATGGACCTGTGAGATGAAGGAGATTAGAGCTTAGTTTGGTGAGAGACCAGCGACGTAGGACAGATTTTCATATGCTCTTTTACAGTGACTCCTGCTTTTAAGCATCATAGTAAAACTTGGTGAAGTATGCAATCTTTCGGTTTCTTTTTGGCGGTGCTAGAGATCAAGATGTCATTATTATTTATCCTAATTTATTTATACAATTAATTGAGCTGGTGTTTAATTATTTTGAACTATAAGTCTTATGTGGCTATAACTTATTCCATTGCATCTCTACTAAAAAATTGATAAAACTTCCTTCTCTTGCTGGAAATAACAAATTTGAGAATCTTTCGTATCAATTGGCTCCCGTGGGTATTCATTTCTTTCAGTCTATTGAGCAAGTTTAAAATAGCATAAAGAAATCAATCAATCGTTCATTTAATCCTGCCAATAAAATTGGTTAAGCTAGTACCATCAGAAAGCAACTACTCAGATCTGCATGAATCATAAATTCCTGCTCCATGTCCCATAGTTCTTCTCTAGGTTTGAAAAGCTTCTGAATAACCAACTTTCATTGAGGGTTCCCATAAGCTTGCTAGAAAAGTGTCTTGGGGATTCTAAATGCAGACTTTAGATCGGTTTCTTTTCTGCCTTTGCTGGCCTTGTTGTATGAGTTTTTGTTGCTTTTCAATATGTATATAAACAAGACACTATTGCATTTTATATTCATAAAATTAAATTGAATTCTGGGACATGATGTCTCTATGCATGAATAAAAACAAGGTCTAAGGGTTGTTTTGCTTTTGCTTTATCTGCAGGTTCCGCATGGGTAGGGCTTACTAGAACATTTGTTGAGTATTGTATATGGGGGTGGGATAACCTCCCACGAACCATCCTTATGTATTATACAAATTTCATATCCTCTCCAGAAGGCTATTTCCACACTGTTATGTGCAACACTGACCAATTTCGTAGCACTGCAATAAGCCATGATCTCCACTACATTGCTTGGGACACTCCTCCAAAGCAACATCCAATCTCATTGTCGATGAAAGACTTTGACAAAATGGTGAAAAGCAAGGCGCCCTTTGCTCGGAAGTTCCATAAGAATGATCCAGTCTTGGATAAAATTGATAAAGAGCTTTTGGGCCGTACTGGGCGTTTTGCAACTGGAGCATGGTGTATTGGGAGTTCAGAGGGTGGAGCTGACCCATGTTCTGTACGCGGTAATGATTCTGTGTTTACGCCAGGCCCTGGTGCCGACAGGCTGCAAGAACTCCTAAAGACGCTACTATCTGAAGAATTTCGGAAAAAGCAGTGTTCATGATATTGGTAAAAGAGTTAAATAACCCTAAGTGCAAATGGCTGTATTCACACTTCATAGATCACATAGTTGTTGTAAGGGCGGCAGAATTTTGTTGGTTCACATAAAAATAAAAAAAATGAATGTTCATTTTATAACATTGTTCACTTTGCAACATATTTCTCAAATTTTTTTGTCTAACTGGTGTAAATAGACTGTTATTATGCCAATGAACATAATGTCCTCAATTTTGCAGCTTTTGGGATTGTGGTTTAAATATAAGTTGAGAATGGCTTAAATACAAGTTGCACGAGGTTAAAGAGTTATGCAGTGTTGAAAAAATCCGACCGTAATCGGTTCAATCGCAAAAAAAATAATCTGTACGACTCGACACATATCAAAGAATCGGGATTTAATAAACCAGTAAAAAATTAATTCAATTGGTAAAAAATTGGTTTAAACCAGTAAGTCAATCTTTTTGTTATTTTGTTTTTTTCAGTAGTATTAATTTTGTAAATGATAAAATTTGAATCTTTAACTTTTTAATCATATAGTAAATATCATATCATTAAGACAAATACATATTTTTATTAATTAATTATTATATTCAATATTTATTTAATATCAAAATTATATATTTAATATATTTTTAAATTGAATAATCTGATTAAATCAATGATTCAAAAATCACATCGATTTAACATTTAATTCGATTTTTTATTCCTTGGAGTTATGAAACTAATAATCGAAGTCGTACATCCTTACAAGTTAGGACATTTATTTGAAGGGTCAATTATAACAATTGCATCATGACCATTTTTATGATTAAACTCTGTCAGCAGATATTAAGTTTAGATAGTCATCAAGAATCATTTCAGGTGAAGAATCAGTGAAGTAGCCCTTTTCCACATCCAACCCTTCTTGGGCAGCAAGCATCTCAACCCGGGACTGGACCCTGTCCGCTCCAACCCGGTTTGGCTCCAGAAGAATGCAAGCTATCTCAGTTGAGCCCTCACCATGGAGCAGGGCCAGTGATTGGACCGTTGGCAGACCACCGCCTCGGGCACTCACCATCCTTGCAATACGGCGAGCGACGGAGACATTTGTTGAATTGATTGGTACGTTGTACAGTCCAAGCCATGGGCATGCCCCGATCATGGTGATGCCTCTAGCTCGAGATACCCGGGTTGGCCCTTCATCGGGCGTTTCAGAGAGAATTTCAGGCATTGTCCAGCCTGCCCATTGGTTGCCCATGAAATTGGGCCTGTAGTAATCAAGCTCCCGCCTGATGGTGTCCAGGGCCTTGCCTGTTGGGTGTGCTGCCCCGTACAGAAACACTGGCACTGCAACATCAAAGAAAAGAAGGAACTTTTCTTACAATGTGCATTTTGCAGACAAAAACTTTTTATAAACAACGATTATAAATAGTTGTAGAATACTAATTGGATTTGGACCGACCTTGAAAGCGGTTGCCAATGTCTGCTGCGACTGCCTTAGCAAGCCAAGCTGCTTCATCCAAGGATGCCCGAGCCAAGGGATGCAAAACAATGTCATCAACCACGCCGAGCCGAGGGTGTGCACCAGAATGCAACTCAAGGTTTATGGCTCCATAAGCAGCTTCAACCATGGCCAGGACAGTTTGTTGCAAGGGGCTGTAAATAGCATTACCGGTGGTGTCATGAACGACATATGAAACAAGAGTGTAGCGAGTCCTGTTATATGCTCGATCCTCGAATTTGTTAACGATGACAGTTTCTGGGTCTAGCCTTGCAGCTCTTTCTATGGCGTCAAGGGCTGGACGGCTACGTGATTCAGCGAAAAAGATCTTGCAGCATAGCAGCATGGACTGATTTGCAGCCTTTTTGCTCTGGTGAAAAAAAAGGGAAATCTAATTTTCTTCCGGAAAGTAAATCTTAATCTTGAGATTATGAAAAAGTGGTGACTAAAATCTGTTTTCTTCTATAAATGTTTATTCCATGTTTCTATAGTTATCTTCTACCAGCTAACAATTTATAAATGATACCATAAAATTAGAGTGAAATGCATAAGATTCATGGATCTATTCCAAGAATGGTTAGCTCTGTTTTAGGAAGAAAAATGTGCTGCCTTGGGAATTTATTTACTGAAAATTCCATAACTAGAGCCAATTTGTAGTCTTTCCCACCCCCCCCCCCCCCCAAAAAAAAAAAACCATTTTATAGTTAATTCTCCAGTTGGGTGCTGGAAACTGAAAAAACAAGGAGTAAGGAAGGGGAAGGGCCGGAAGAAGAATTACTAAATCTCCTGTCATCTCTTTCTCATTTCCAAATGAGAAATAGTCAATCAGCCTTTCTTTAAGAATGCATGCCATTTAACTGAATCTACTCATCCCAGCATTCCTCAAAGAAAAAGGAAAAAGGTTCAATGTGTTTGTCTTAAGAGATGTACTGATGTGTGGTCAATGTGGGAGCTAGAAACAGCAGGAGCTTACCTTGCAACTTGAGCTAAGATCCATGGCTTCCCTCTGCTCGCGGTTTCTCATCTTCTTTCTCACTTCAACCTGAAAATTTCACAATCAAACACCTTAGCACCTAGCAACTGCTACAAGAGCCAAAGGGGGCTTGCCTCTTCTCTTGCTTATATGTTTGCTGTTGAAACTTGAAACCTTATCCTACATAAGCTCAGGACGATGAAGACGACAAATCCACATATGATCCGTATGGGTTACAAATAAATGCTGCATGACTGATCACCAAAAAAAAAAGCTCCATTGCTGCTTATGAGTTAGCATTTGCACATTTTGACAGCAACTACAAAGACAATGGCCCCACAAGTCTGATATAAAATTTTCAATCATAAATTTAGCCCGGAAAGAGAAAATGCTGAATCGCACGATGCTACAGATGTCAGAAATCAAAACCCTAACTTATTAGAAAGGGAAAATATATTTATCCCTTTGATAGAAAATACATTTAAAAATTTGATTAGTCTTAAATTTATCTTCACTTACTATTAAATTAAATTTTAATTAAATTATATTTTAATTTAAGTATATGTTAGATATTTTAAATTTAATTATATATTAAATTTGAAATAAAATTATTTAAATTAATTAATTATCATTATTTAAAAATTATAGTGATAATAAAATTGATTAAAAAAATAAAGAAGAATAAAAAAATATAATTATATTTAGGGAAAAGTATATTTACCCTCTAAGATTTGATAGAAAATACACTTACCTCTAAGATTTAAAAAATACTCATTTACCCACCTAAAATTTGACATAAAATACACTAATCCTCTAAAATATTATTTCTAGGTTAATTTTAAATGAAAAGACAAATATAATTTTTGTTAATTGTTAATCCTTTTTTATTTATTTTTATGTTTTTCTTTTCATTCTTTTTTTTACTCAACTTTTTTAACTACAAAATTATCTTTAATTATTACCAAGTTAAATTATATTCTTCAAGTATACATTTAAATATTTTAAACTTATGCTAATGTAGATTGATTCAGTTGGCTGAGTACTCATTAGCACCTTGACAATTATCAGGGTTCGATTCTCACCAGTATTTCCACTTGATGGGTGATCTGTAAGTAGTACTGTTAACCCTCATTGAGACCTGTGATACGCCCTGACCCTGAACTGAGTAACCTCCCTTCACCTAAACTTTTTTGTACCAAAAAAATATATATTTTAAACTTACCTTTAATTCAATTATATATTAACTTTGATATTAATATATTATGTTATTATTATTTAAAAATAAATCAATTACCCTTATTTAAAAAAGTTTAATGATAAAAAAAATTGATTAAAACAAAAAAAATAAAAAAAAATATTTTATTTTTAATATTTAATGTACAGTTTGAATAAATATTAATTTGATTAACAGAATGCTAATATAGTTATTTTTTAAGATATAAAATATGTTTTTCAAAGTAATAAGAGTAAGTTTATTTTCAATAAAATCTCATAAAAGATAATTATATACTTTTTTTATCCTTTTTTTTTATGTTTTTCTTCAACCAATTTCATTGTCACTAAATTTTTTAAATAACGGTAATTAATTAATTAAATAAAAATATTTTAATAAATTCATTTCAAAGTTAATATATAATTGAATTAAAGATAAGTTTAATTTTTAACATGCACTTGAATTAGAATTTAATATTATAGTAATTAAAGATAATTTTAAGACTAAATAAATTTTTTTATTTTGTAGTTAAAAAAAATTTTGAGTAGAAAAAAGAATGAAAAGAAAAAAAAATTATTAATAATTAATAAAGGCATATTTATCTTTTCATTTAAGATTAACCTAGAAATAATACCTTAGGAGGGTTAAAGTATTTTTTGTCAAACCTTAGGGGGTAAATGTGTGTTTGTCAAACTTGAGAGGTAAGTGCATTTTCTATCAAACTTAAAAGGGTAAGTGTGTTTTACCCTATATTTAACGATATTTTATTGAAAATAAATTTACCCTTATTACTTTGAAAAACATATTTTATTTCTTGAAAAACTAACTATGTTAGTATTCTATTAATCAAATTAATATTTATTCAAATTTTACTTTAAATATTAAAAATATGATCATTTTTTAAAAAAAATTTCTGTCTATTTCTTTTTTTTTAATCAATTTATCTATCATTAAAAATTTTTAAATAATAGAAATTGATTTATTTTTAAATAAAAATAATATAATATATTAATCAAAGTTAATATATATAATTGAATAAAAAATAAATTTAAAATATTTAATATGTATACTTGAATTAGAATATAATTTAATTAGAATTTAACTTGATTATAATTAAAGAAAATTTAAAATTAATTAAATTGTCTTTGTCTTATGATTAAAAAATATGAGATAAAAGAAAGAATGAAAAAAAAATGATATATTTATCTTTTCATGTAAAATTATCTTAATAAATAACCTTTTAATGTATTTTTCATCGAACTTTAAGAGAGTAAAAAGATTTTTTCAAACTAAAGAAAATAAATATTTGTTTCATTAAATCTTAGGGGTAAATGTCTTTTACCTTATTAAAAATGTTTTAGGCCTTGCCAAATGATCATTCTGTCACATTGGAGAACAAAACACAAACTAGAAGCATCCAAAAAAATGGTATCCAAAGAGGTCAGATTCAGAAAAGGCTCCATTTAACCCTTCCCTTCGGGTTCTTTCGCATTACCATCTCTTCTCTTTTTTAATATGTTCACTACTGAAAATGACAACAACAAAAAAATACCCACAGATTCACAAGGGGAGCACATAGATGTGGATAGAATTAGGTGAGTGTTTGAATCAAACCCTTGTGACTTAGCCAATTAACGTAGTTACGTTTGCATATTCCACTTCACAAATCAAAGATATTTTTTTTTTATTGATCCTGACACTTTGAAAAAGAACCGAGTACATACGTGTTTCTTGGCATGTATTGATTATTAGAGTTGCTAGGAGCCTAGTATTAGGGGTTATGAAAAAGAAAAAAAAAAAGAGAGAAAATTGAAAATCGATTCGTAATATTTGATTTGATTTTATTGAATTTGGTTCGAATTTAATTCAGATAATAATTAAATTTATTTGATTTGATTTTTGATTTATAAGTTAAAAAATCATAATTATTCTATTTTAATCGAATCAAATTTTATTTTTAAATTTTTTTTATAATGTAAAAATAAATATTTTATTTCTAAATTAGTGAAAATTTATAGACAAATATAATTTTAAAAAATTTTAAAAATTGATGAACCGATCCGAACCGATGGAATTCGGTTCGGATCGATTTGATTTTTTATGCTATTTGATTTGATTTTTTAAAAAAAAATTAGAATACTGCACATTAACCATAATTTTTGTTCAAAATTGAACCGAATCAAACTGTTATCACCCTTACCTAGAACTAATCATCTTAGAGGGCGTTTAGTATGATGAAAAGTTATCACTTTTCATGAAAAGTAATTGGTGGGAATGTGATTCTCATATTTGATATGCTAAAAACTACTCACTTTTATGGGAATATAACTTTCCTTGGAGAGAATGTGATTCTCATGAGAAGTAGTGGGAAAGTAATTTTCCCATATAATTGGAAAGTAAAAAAAAAAAATTAAGACAAAATTATCTTTTTCCTATTTGATTTGAAATTATCAATTGAAATATTATTTTAAAATATTTCGTACAAATATTTATTAATAATAAATATTATTGAAATAATATTTAATTTTGTATTTAGCTTTTTAGTTTTTCAATTACTTGAGAATAATTTTGAAATTTTATTATTAACAAATATTTTTTTATCATAAAAGTAACTCAAATTATCAATTGAAATATTATTTTTAAATATTTAGTACAAATATTTGTTAATAATAAATATTATTAAAATATTTAAATAATATTTAATTTTCATACAGCCTTTTAACTTTTCAACTTCATGAAAGTAATTTCGAAATTTATTAATAACAAATATTTTTATCATAAAAATAACTCAAATTACCAATTAAAATATTATTTTGAAATATTTAGTACAAATATTTTTTAATAATAAATATCATTAAAATATTTAAATAATATTTAATTTGCATATAGTCTTTTAATTTTTCAACTACATGAGAGTAATTTTTAAAATTTATTATTAACATATATTTTTTATACTCAAATTATCAATTAAAATATTATTTTTAAATATTTAGTACAAATGTTTGTTAATAATAAATATCATTAAAATATTTAAATAATATTGAATTTGTATCCAGCTTTTTAATTTTTCAACTACATGAGAGTAATTTCGAAATTTTATTATTAATAAATATTTTTTATTATCCTAAAAGTAACTCAAATTATCAATTAAAAAATCATTTTTAAATATTTAGTACAAATATTTGTTAATAATAAATAGCATTGAAATTTTTTAAAATTAATAAAAGTTACATTTTTTTATAAGGGTAATTTCGGAAATTATCATCACATTCCCAGGATTTTAATCAGCACTTTCTCATGCATACCAAACGCTGTAAGATTACATCCCCAGAAATCACATTCCCAAAAATCACATTCTCAGGAATCACATTCCATGGAATGTGATTCCTGAAAAGACATCAAACGTCCCCTTAGTGAGAAGAAGTACGAGAAATTGAACCTACTTGAACGTTTTCATATTATATTGGTAGCCCATTGTAGATTTGCTCATGAATCGGGTTGGGTTGGGCTGCGATTCGATTTTTTTTTAATTTTCTTACTTAGGCAGGCCGAACTAGTTTACTGTTTAAAAAACAATAAAAAATTATTTTATATTAATATTTATATATTTTTAGAATTAAATTTAAATAATTTTTTTTTAATTATATAAACAGTAGTTCGGGTCTGGCCGACCCAAATAAAAAAAACTTTATCCAAACTCAACCCAATACGATCTAAATCTATCGAACCGAACGAATTATCCGACTCATAAATAGATCTAATCATTATCCCTTAATTCTGAAAATTATGCTTCTTCCCCAACATGAAATCATCTCATTCAACTAAAAAAGAAGTATTGCAAGAAAGTTAGAACTAAATTAAAATGAAAGACAAATCAGAAAAACAAACTTTTAAAATGGGTGCCACAAAGTATAAGGCAACATATCTTTTGATCCCAAATAGGGAAGAGATTAACAAATGATTCGAGGAATGGGGTAATATTCGTTTACCAAAATTTTTTAAGATTAAAAAATAAATTTGTCATTATACTATAGTTAGATATTAAAATTTATCATTATATTTTACTTTGATTAATATTTGTCATTATACTTTTGAGATTAAGGGTAAATTTAGCAGTATACTTTAGCTCAATATTGAATTTTGGCACTTTACTTTTGTTTGATTGAATTTTGTTACTAAATTTTGATCTTTGATTGAATTTTGCTACTCAACTTTAATTTTGAATGATTTGAAGACAAAATTTAATTAAAAAAATATTTTTTCAAATATTTTATTTTAATGATTAACAATAATAAAAAAATTAACATAAAATTTTTATTTATAAAAAGCTAAACTTAATTTTTTTCTCTTTCTTTTATTTTTTCAAGTATTTCATTTATAAAATAAAAATTTTATGTTATTTTTTTTTTAATATTTTTTATAAATTAATTTATTGTCGTTAATTATAAAAATAAAATATTTGAAAGAATATTTTTTTTTTTGTTAAATTTTATCTTCAAATCATTCAAAATCAATGTTGAGTGGTAAAATTCAATCAAAAATCAAAATTGAGTGTCAAAATTCAATTAAAAATCAAAGTTTAGTTGCAAATTTCAATCAAATAAAAGTGAGTGTCAAATTTACCTTTAATCTCAAAGTATAATGACAAATATCTATAAAAATAAAGTACAATGATAAATTTTAATATCCACCTATAATATAGTGGCAAATTTGCCCATTAATCCAATGTAATTTTATTTTATTTATAAGTGTTACTTTGCAACTATTTACTTATTTTTAAACTACCTACTTGGCAAAAAAAAAACTACAAATATACTCACCTTCCTGTTGATATTTTAGTACTATTTCTTCTTTGAAAAATCACTGTTGAAAAAACTGGATAGATTGATCGATCGGACCGATTGAATCGAGAACTGGAGGCCTATTCGATCCGATATATATCATAAAATCAAAAACTCTGCAAACCGATGAAAAACCGATTGAATTGGTAAAAAATCAGGAAAAAACTGGAAAAAAAAATCGATTTTAAGCTTGTTTTTTATTTTTTAGTACTATATGTTCACTGAAAATCACTGTTGAAAAAATTGGACAGACTGGACGATCGGACCGGTTGAACCGAAAACTAAAGGCTTATTCGGTCCAGTCTATATTATAAAATCGAAAATTCTGCAAACCAGTGAAAAATCGATTGAACTAGTAAAAAATCAGAAAAGACTGAAAAAATCGTTTTAAGCTTATTTTTTTAAAAAAAATCTTTTAAAAAATATTGTATGAAATGAGAATTGAATCTTTAAGTCTTTAACATCTTAGATTTATATTAAAAATCATACCATTTAGTCGAATACATAATTTTATTAAATATTTACTATATTTAATATTAAAATTACTTATTTAATATTATTTTTTTTTTAATTTAATCGATCGGTTGAACCGACTTGACTGGTTAAACTGATGACTGCAGATCTCACCAGTTTAACCTCCGGTTTGATTTTTGACACATCTTGAAAAACTATTCTTATACTACTTAATTTAATTGGTACTATTAAAAAAACTTGCCAAAAAATTACAACAAAAAAAAAAAAAAATTGATAAGTGAAGATTTCACTCATTAAAAATTCAAAAACAAAGAAAAAGATTTCACTCTTTAAAGAAGATATGGCTTCCAGCGATTAGTTCAATTGGGATTGCCATGCCCATATAAATACAACATAACTATAAAGAATCAATTTTCACCCTTTGTAAAACAACAACAAACTTAAAACCAAAGTAGAAGTTTAAAGGATCAAGGAAACCAACTGTGGCCTGGTAAATTAAAAAGTGGGAGTCCTGCCTTTAGGTTCTTCAATGCAAAGCATTGATTTTCCAATCCATAAACTCTATGTGTTCTTAATTATGGTTGATGATAAAACCGGAAATAAGATAATAACAAGGAGAAAGACGCCAATAACAATTGCAATGCAGCCCCATTTCCTTGAGTTTTTCTGATATCCCTTAGCTACCTCCAGCTGCTCAGTTCCTCGCATCACAAACGAACTGGCATGAGCCACATGGCTCTCGATGTCATTCAGTTGCTGCCCCTGTGCCTCCACCAGGACTGCCATGTCTAGGAATAGTTGGTGAAGCTCAATCAAGCCCTTTTCAATTTCCTTTATGGCATCGTGCCTCTCTTGTATCTCAGAAATTGTATCCAAAATCTGTCCTCGGCCTTGTTCTTGAATTGCCTTTTCAAAGAACGTTTCACTTTCTCCGCTTGCTATCAGGTTTTCGATCATGTCTTCATCTGCTTTCTGTCCTGTCACTGTAAAATATCTTCTCTCTACTGTTTCTTTGTATTCTGCTGTCATTTTTGCTCTTAACCCCTGAAAATCATCCATCCTATCTTTTATTTTATTGCCTAAGCCACTAACTACAGATGTCCTGGTTCTATCAGCAGATGATCCTGGCCCGCATCCTGGAAGTTTCTGATGAGCTGCATTTGATCTTTCAAGTGCTTCAAGTTTCCCCTTTATGACTTTGACCCGTTTCAGGACATGCTCAACATCGGAGTCCATTCGAGCTCGAAGATCTTTCACGGCTTTAGCATTGTGAGCAGTTTTGGTCTCTTCATTTGATTCTTGCAACCTCTTGTAAAGCTGCTCAACCACTCCCATATCGTCCTTGACATTGTCTACATCTTCAAAGAACTTATCAAGGTTCACTGTCTCTTTCCCAGCCTCTCCAGCAGCTTCTAAGTCATCCAACTGAACTTGTTGCTTCAGATCTGAATATTTTTTGAATGAACTAGAAAAGAGATCATTCATTTCTGCAGCCTCGATGTGGTCAATGTCCTTCTCTGTAGTCTCAAACTAGTCTTACGGCTTGAGAATCCTTCTGCTGCTCCTACTATAGCTAGGTTCTAACGTGATTTTGTGGGCTTCTTCCTACAAAAGCAAGCCTTTCATCAAGGGAGGTGCACTAAGGTTCATGTTTTGTAGGTAGGACATATATAGTTAGAGCTTGCATATAGATTATTAAATTGTCAATTTGTGTTACCAACCAAATCAACATGGATATGATAGTTATTATAGTATTATAACAAACATGCCAAATGGCAGCTTGTCCTTCCTGGAATATATTTCAGATTACGTATTCTTATTTGGTCTTGCCTTCTTCCTGATGATAATTAGGGTCAATGTATCTGCAATTAACAGGCTAGCAACAATATAAATGAAAATTTTATTATTTTTCTAATCTTTTATTTTATAGCTGATTTACTTTCTGATAACAAATATACGAGGTTGCTTAAATTATCAGTAATTGGTCGTGTGTTGGGTGTCTTCATTCTTAATTTGTTGGCATTGCCAAAGTTGTGGCCTCCAACACTGAACATGTTTTGACCAAAAACTATAAAATAAAAATATAGAACATCAAACATGTAGGCCAGTTCTCCAAAAAGGTTATACCCAGTCATTCCTTTGTCTTCCCTGCTCTAAACAGAAGGGTGTTATGATATCATTCGATTCATTGGTATAAAGCGGAAATGAAACATGCTAGTGCCATTCAGTGAAATATGTGCATCACTGTGAAGAGACTATCCCATGGTAGAATATACGAGTTTTCTCTTCCCTCATTTAGGCACATATATGATCAGATTTACATGACTTCTCCAAGTAAATCAGGCCTCGAATTATATACAACCAAATACGCAACATTTCATCCGGATGTCGTTGCGATATTTCCTAAGAAGCATGAATGAGGAAGTCATGGAAGTATTTCTTGTGGTACTTGTTGCAGTTGCTGCATCTGCCTTTGCTGCTGTGAATTGAGTTCAATAACATAGCATATTAAGCTCCTCTCCTGAATCTGCCAGATTAAACATCAAATGAAAATCATATTTGATTTCTGAACAAAACACAGTCCACAGCAAAAAATATATAGTTATATCATGTGCTAGGTTTATGCAAATCTCACCTATATATAACCTAACTTTACGTTAGACTTCTAATTTAAACGTTTACACTCAAAGGTATCAGCAAATTTTGTGAGATTTAACAGACAATAGAAATACAAGAATTTTTAGCTAGCTTTTAATGCTTCAAAGAGAAGCCATGCGACTTGGGGGCTTAACGTAATTAGTTTGATGATTCAACATCATTTTATACAATTCATGTAATGATATAGAGCTACGGCCTACAAGTTATTAACTAGTCAAATTTACCTCTAGGATAGATATCATCCTGAAAAGTTCAAGGCACTCCTCTAGCAGTAGCTTTTCTTGTGCAACCACCTCTGCTAATTCCGAAAGTAATGACACAGTCTTCTCAGTCTGAAATAACATCTGCAAGGTAAGGGTCATTTAAAAACTACACAGAATACTGGTTTAGCATAAAATTTGAAAATCTTCATACCCCTGATGAGGAAGCAGTTAGCATTGACTTGATGGAAGCAGTGAGATCAAATGCATGTCGAAGTGCCATTGAAGCTGATTGTGCGTTAACCTGCACCGCCAGTTTTTGTCACAAACAGATTTTTATAGCTAATCAACAATTAAAAGCAACTGCTGAAAGTTATTTGTCGACCTTTGCTCCTTCTATAAGAGGCACTTTGCAAACAACAGAATGCAAACATTCTTTAGTCATGGCAATAGCTGACAGGTGTTGTCTTTCCATATCTGCCCAAGATTCCAATGCTTTCATCTGCAGATATGATTACCAAATCAATTGAAATAGTCTATAAACAGCATAATTATGTAAACATTCTAGTGAGTATGATTAAAGATGGTCTAGCTTGCACTGACTTGAGATTGAAGTATAAAGTCCATCTTGATCTCAAGCTTTTCCTTCTGAAGCTTTAATTTCTTTTGTAGCACTGAATGTTGTAGTTTCATAAGACTATTCCACCCGGATAACAGATAGTTCTGTAAAATTATTAAAGGGTTAGTTACTAGCTTGCAACCTCTGGAATGTCAGGCATTTATATAAAAAGCCATTTCTCTGGTGCAATTCTAACTTCCATATTATAGTTAAAGAAGCAAAAGTTGTGGATTAGAGTGGAGTTAATGGTAGCCAAGCCACCACAAGAACATAAGTTATTCAGAACATTTAGAATGTCCACAGATTTAGTTGAAGTTCTCATATTACATTATGGTAATACACACATAATCACATGTATGTGTGGTTGAAGACCATCTTAATGGATCCATGTCCCAAAACACTCCATTTTGTGGTACTAGCTCATGTCTGAACATGGCAAGCCAATCTCACTATCTTCTCATCAAACTGAAGCTTGTTCAATAGATAAAGGTTCTTAAATAGACAGTTCTTTCCTCAGAACATAACTAATAGGTTATATAAACAATCTTCAACATCAATGCCATTCTTTTCTTTTGGTGGAATGCTTATCTCTAATTCTTAATAACCAACTTGGTTCATATTGCTAAGTTAGAGAGTTTGGGAAATTGAAGCATCTGATTTTCAATCCCCTTTCTCATAAGCAGGACATGATGTACCAAATCCTAGTTTGGTTTCCTTTGGACTCAAATATGTTTGCAAGCCAACTGTTACTTAAGTTATTAGTATTTGACTCAATGTCTTTAGCTGGTTTATCCTAAAAGTATACTGCTTCTATAGTAATTACTAAAATCTAAGATAAAACCTTCCCATTAAACCTAATTTAATACTTTTTCTTTCTGTGTATGAGAAACAGCACAATATATGCATACCTCAACTTGATTATTTATGTTCTTATTCACAGCATCAGCTTTAGCATTTGCATACCGCCACTGTATCAAACTGTTATGGATCAATCTTAGCTGATGGACACTTTCCACATCACCCGAACCCACTTGCGAAGCAGATGACTTCCTACTCCTGAACAAATCCATTAATCCCAAATTCAAAAATTTATCCACACCTCTGGCCCTGGAAGGACTAGTAGGCGGTTTCAAAGTCGAAAATGACATTGGTTTGACCTTGTTTTCAACTGACATTGGTTGTGACCCTGACCGCCCTGGTGACAACGCCCACTGTGACGTAGAAGCACCATGTCCCGTGAGTGAATTAGCCCTCCGTATGGCGTTTTTAATGGTGAACTTTTTATTCGTCTTCGGAGAACTATCAGCTGACACCGGATTAAGATTATCTGAATCCCAAGTAGTTCCTTTCGATCTATTCCTTGATGGTACCTCTTGCAAATACTTGGAAGAAACCTGTATACCAGATTTTCTAAAACTCAGAGACGAATTAGTTTTAGTTATAGCTGGAGAATCATTATTTGGGGCTGAACATTGGTCATTAAACTCAGATTCAGAATCAAGAACAAAATCATTATCCGTCAAAAAATCGGATTTCCTCTGAGAAGATGATGGTTTTTTATAAAGAGCATTCTCGTCAACAGAAAATCTTCCAGGTAAAATATTCAGAGAAGAAGATGATGATGTTGACGACGATGACGATGATGATTTTTTGGGGAAACCAAGCTTAGTTGTGTACCTCATGGATCTTCCCATAGAAAGCCTATGATTTTCTTTGGCACTAATTTCTTTCTCTGTCTCAATAAACCTACTGAATTCTGTATGACTTCTTTGCTTGCCAAGTGAAAAGGGTTGGGTATTTGTTCTTTTCTCATGGCTTTTTCGCTCGATAAAATCTGTTAGCCTCTCGTTTCCAAGATAATCGGCCAGAGTATCAAGTTTTGGGTTTGATGATGAAGAGGTAGTAGGGGTGGATGAAGGCCATAGGCCTCGAAGTAAGCCGCTGGGGGGGTCTTCAAGGCTGCGATGCTTTCTCGTGTCAATAGAGGTGGATTTGCGGCGGAGAGGGGATAAAGCTTTGTTTGGAGAGTGAAGCCCGGAATCATGGGTCGGTGTAGAGGTAGGAGAAAGGAAGCGAGAGGCAACCTCACGGGACTTGGATCTTCTGGGCTTCGGAGATTGCTCTGTTGTGGCTGGTTCATTGTCGCTTTTCATGGTTTTCGGAATTAATCGGAGAGAAAGGGTAAGAATTCAGAAAGGGATGCTTTTGATACGGAAATGGATGAGAAGAAAAACAAACATTTGAAAGTGGCGGCAAAATAGATAGGATTAGATTAGAGTTTGGCCGGCGAGTGACATGGGATGGGGATATTTGTATGGTCATAGGAATTGAAACTATTGACTTCATAATTGATATGCCCTTCCAGTGGTTGGAGTTTTGGAAAAAAACACATTGGGCATTAGAACTTAGAAGACAAGACAAGAGCGGAAGAGTGTAGTTCAGGTTCTACAAGGATTCTCTTCTCTTTTATTTTTGGTGCCGGCATTCCGGAGCTTGTGCCATTTGGCAAATTAACTCTTTTTTTTTTTTTTAATTATCTTTTTGGTAGATTCTTTCAAAAGTTACGGGAATATAAACAGAGGAAACCGGAGGAAAATAGTCATTTTTGGATTTGTGATTTTCCTTTACATATCGGAGGTAGGAGATAGAAGTAAAATAAGATACCGGGATTGACGATGGAGTAAAAAATTATATATCCGATATTATTTGGTTTGGTTTGGTTTTGGTAGATTTAGATAATTTTTTATTCGGATATTAAATTTATTATCTATAATAAATTCGGATAAATTTTTTTAAATATCCGATATTTGAATTTGTTTTGATTTTAATTCAAATAGTATCGGATATTGAAACTCATTATTTGAATCCACTTATACCGATAACGAATTTGGATATCCAAATCCGTTTATATTTTTTTTTTGAGAAAATATCTATTTACATATTTAATTTTTATATAATTTTATATTTTTATATTTAAAAAAATTAATTTAATGAATTAAGATATTTATCAAATTTGGATATCGTATTGTTATCTAAATTGAATACGAATTTAAATAATAATATTCAGATAATGATTTAATAATAAATGAATTCGAATATCATATAAATCAAACAAATTCAAATTCGAATATTTTAAAAATTATAAATATCTGATTGCTATTATCTCTAATAAAACACTAGTTATCTGATAAATTCAAATTCGAATATTTTAAAAATTATAAATATCTGATTGCTATTATCTCTAATAAAACACTAGTTATCTGGTTCACGGAGCCTGAGTAATAAAGTATCTCAGCGAGGTAAAAAAAACAATATGCCGCTGCCGGGGATCAAACCAGGCCGCTCAATACTTGCCACAATAATACAACGGGTTGGATGGTAACAGGAGGCAGTTCTTTAGTTTGTATTCTAATAATCAAGAAATAGGTTTTGCTGTACTCCTCGGCCTATTCTATTTCTGTTGTTATTCTTCACTCGGTCAAATAAAAACAAAGGCAAAATATAAGTTCAACAGAATGGGCTGCAAAAAGACTGATGTCGGACAACCCTTTTCATTTTCATATAGTTGGCTTGGCTGTTAAAGAATCTGGGGGTGAATGATGAAGAACCAGATTTTATGATGTATCTGTTAATGTCATTCACTTCATCCCAATTCACTTGTGTTATTCGGATTCGAAGTAAGTATCAGATATAAACATACGTTAGATACAAATATATTGATTTTTATTTTTTTTATATATTTAAAAAATTATATCTTATATTTATATCCAAATAGGTATTAAATATTGATGTCTGGACTAAAAAAACCTAAAAAAAATAAGAGCATGTGGAACATAAACCCCACATAAAAATGAAGGTCTGTGTTGGAAATCTAAGGCAGCGCATAATAATTAATCGTTGGATCACATGCGTTGTATGTAATATTACATATTAATTATTTTGCATTTATTAAATAATTTATGTTTAATAAATCAAATAAAAAAAGATTATAAACATTTATCTCTTATCAAATGAAAAAAAAAATCATAAACCTTTATCCGTTCTTAAAAATCAAATTGTTTCACACTTTATGTGATGAATAGATTAAAACCAAAAGTTGTCCTATTATATATAATCACATGAGATTTAGTTTATCACATATAATCAAATGAATAGATTAAAAAAAATTCAATAGCTTATGTTGGTACATGCTTCCTCTGCTCAAAAGCATTGTTCGAATCCTCTTCCCCAAATTATAAAAAAATAATAATAATAATAACCAAGAGTTCTACACATAATTTAATTGTTAAAAGTATTATCTTAAATGTTCTAATAATTAAAAAAAAAATTCTCTATCATGATATTGAAAGTTTCAATAATAATATTTATCAATATTTATAGTACAAAATCGTAAATAAAAATGGAATAAATCTATTACTATTTATAATATAAAATATTTATATTAAGAAAAACTTATTTATAGAAAATTATATATTGAGCAAAAAGTTACATATCACATAAATAATTAACATTTAAAATTAGATTAATATATTTTTTTTAAGGTTAATGAAAAATTATAATTTTGAAAATAAAATAATTCAATGTAAATTTTAACTATTTTTTATTTATTATCAAACAAATCCATTTAATTAAAGTCTAGAATTAGAATTCTGATTTATAAAATGGATAAATCTTATTAATAATAAACAATATTCGTAAACAAAAATGAAATAAATCTTATTACTATTTATAATATAGTATAAAATATTTATATTATAAAAACTTATTTATTTATACAAAATTTATATATTTAGCAAAAAGTTACATATTACATAAATAATCAAAATTTGCATGACCATTTAAAATTAGATTAATATAACTTTTATTTTTATTTTTTAAGTTTAATGAAAAATTATAAATTTTGAAGATAAAGTAATTTATTGTAAATTTTAACTCTTTTTTTATTTATTATCAAATAAATCCATTTAACTAAAGATTTTCAATAAAATTAGAATTATTATTTATAAATTGAATAAATCTTATTATTAATAAAAAAATATATATTTAAAATAAAAAAATAGTAATATAATGAAAATAACGGATATTTTCATCAGCTTAAAAGATTCTATATATTCATGTTTTTATATATATTATAAATAATGTGAATATTAGACATGTTCAAGGGTTAGACTATCCACCCAAACTTGAAGATCCGCTTGATATTTGAAAGGGCTTGGACAAAAATATTAGACCCAAAATATGGGTGAGGCACGTTTAGAAAATGAACCAAACCTTGACTTCAACAATCAAGACTTGAGTCCGACCCGACCCGTTTTTCATTTATATAATATAATATAATAAAATATTTTATTTTATTTTATATTTATATTATATATATTATATAATTTATATCATATAAAAATAAAATTCTATTGCATGACCCGCCAATTGTCCCGTCTTTTTGTACCGTATGATGTTTCATTTCATAAAAATTTGCCTTATTTTAGTTTTTGACTCTGACACATTTCATCAAAAATTTGACTCTTTGAAACGTATGACACGGGATGTAGGCGGGACATAATGACGAGTCATTAAGCATTTTCCTAAAAAAAATATATATAATATTATAATATAAACATTTAAAAATATGTTAAAATTATTCATTTTTTTAAACTTAATAAAAATTAAATAAAATTACTAAAAATTAAATAAAAATAATACATTTGTTTAAAAAAAAAAATTAAAATTAATATGAACAGGCCATTTTGGACTACCCAGTTACAAACATGGACGGACTTGCACAGAATTTGAAATCCATATTTCAGATCGAGTCGGGCTTGAACAAATAAATATAATATTGATATCATACTTAGATCCGACCCATTTCATGAACAGCTGTAGTGAATATATTTCTCATTGGGCGAACTAAGTAACATCATAATCCATTTCTCCAAAGGAAATGTAATCATAACATCATAACAACAAAATGATGTGCAAACAGGCCTTAACAGCATTAATGATAAATTGATAATTCATTAGATCAGATCAGAGGTTCCATGCTTAGTAGAAGCAAATATACGCATATGCCTAAAATTGGAAAGAGTCGAATGGATTGCAGATTAGGATGCTATAAGTTTACAGCTTGACCTAAATGATATAGATCAAAATTGTTGTTTTTTTTTTTGTTCAAGAAGGACGTTTAAATAATTGATGATATGAATGAAGAATCTATACTACAAGAAGTTGAAATGAATTAAATACCATGTTACAACCACCAGCCATGCTTGACCTCTTTAAAATTGTACAAGCATACTTTACCTCAAAATTTGGAGCTTCTAAGGCAGTGAACTTGTCGACATGGAAGACTCCAGATTTCCATGGCAATTTTATCAATGAAAATTGCACTGTTGCAATAGAGGGTGAGAATAATCAACATACTTCTCCCAAAGGGGCTTGTATTTCTCTATCCCTATTTTCAACCACGGCTTTGAGTTTCCATTGAAGTGTAGTACAGCCCCTTTCTCTATCAACTTGGAATCAACATTTGTATAGCCCAGCCCCAGAACATGCCACGAGGGGTCCAATGCCTCTGTCAATCCATAGAATGTCAGCAGTCCAGGTGGCAGTGTCCCAAGTTTCCACAATGTCCGGTCCACATTCCTTTCTTGCCAATAGTGGTAGATGCCAGTCACATTCCTCTTCCTCCACTCAACCAAATCAAAAACATTCATCCCAAATGCCCAACCACATGCATCAGGATCAAAATGTGCTCTTAGAAGAGGGTGAGAGTAATTTAGGTACTTATGGTATCTGTGAAATGTCTCCATGCATGTCTCAACCGCTCCATTAACATTGCCATTCAAATCAACGGAAAATAGGCCAGACAAATCCTTCTGAACCACAATGTCATCATCAAGAAATACCACCTTCTTCAGTGCTGGAAAAACTTCAGGAATATAAAACCTCAAATGGTTAAGCATTGAGAGGTACTTAGGATTTCGGAACTTGATTGGAATCCGGCCATCATCATTATGGCCAGAAAAATAATAACTCTGAGTCTCAGAATCTTGGAGCTGCTTAAGAACTGGAACATAAGAAGCATTCAGCCACTTGAAGTCCTCAAACTTCTGAACCTCAACAGTCACTCCCCGAAAACTGTTCATGGCAAACCAGGCCTTCATCGCAGCATAGTTTATTTCATCGGTTACAAGATGAAAGACAACCTTATCTGGATTTTTGGAATTTAAAGCTGTTGAGTTAACCACCACAGAACTTGCAAGGATGTTATCAGAGAAGACACAGAAATGATACATACTGTTATCTTTAAGTTTTGCTTCCAATTGCTTTCTTTCCCTCAGTTTCCTTTGTAAATTTGGGTTTCCAAACCATTCAGTAGTCAACCTAACACCGAGACAATATAGACTTTTGGGGACTTCTTCAGCAGCTATTTGTCCATACTTCGAACTTTTCTCACTTACTGAACTCATCTGTTCTTCAAGAGCTTGGATTTTGGCTTTCAATCTCATGATCATGGTTGCACTGTCATAGTGGAGTTGCTGGGCTTGGTATAGCAAAAGTGCCATATCACGAACTGCAGTCTCTGATTCTCCAACTGTCAAAGGAGTTCGCCTAGTCGCAGCATTTGACAGAAGGGCCTGTGAATTACGGATCTGGGCACTTAATTCCCAAGCAAATTGGAGATTGTTGCTTTCTTTTGCTATCACAACAAGAGCCTTTCCAAGAGAAATTTGGTCGCTAAGTTGCCTAGTGACAGAGTTGGGGCTTAGCATTTCATCAGTGATGTTTAGGCCTTCCATAATTCTGTCATGCCGATAAGGTCTCTGCAAACAAGGAATACAAACACATATTTCGTGAACTTCACAACAATAAAAGTTGATGGCTGAATGGCGGAGAACAAAAGAGAATTTCTACTTCTTTTTAGCAATATGACTATAAATTGGAAATAGTGCCACTAGAGAACAAAGGCATCCTAACAATCTTATCTAGTAATATGATTTGAGTCATGCTAAATTTCCATTCAGAATGTAAGACAAAGTACTCCAACTATTCCGTGGTTTTAAAAAACTGAAAGGGTTCACTTTTGTTTATTAATTTCTTCCAGTAAGTTTAAGTGTCAACACAGTGTGTGCAGGAAAGAAAAGAACAGATGGCTACTAGACAAACAAAAAAAAGGAGAGATGGATAGAAGAAAAAAAACAAATGATTTTGGTGTTATCTTCTACAAAATCGAAGGAATTACCAAATGCAAAGTGAAACTGTGGTCCCTTGACACATGATATTCAAAATAGTAGAAAAAGTGCAAGAGCACCTTCGAAACTAGGTTACTGTGTTTAAATTATAATACATTACATCTTACACCATCCCGCCTTTAAAGGAATGTAGTATCTTAAAGGGCTTTTCTACATGCCAGTACAACCTTTCTACCAGATTTTGTCCAAGCAACAGATATTCTATGATTTACAGCAGGATTTATCAGCTGCAATTCAGTTTAAAAGCGAACAGAGAAAGTAAACACAGTCCATATAGATCAAGCACTTAGAAGGACTTGGCAAAAGTAAAATGTAATAAATAAAAATTTTAGCCTCATTATGCAACTTGGCGTATCCAGCATTAGACTTTCTCATCTCGAATGGCCTGCCCCCATAAACTTGCCACTGCATATTAATCACTAACACTCATAACTTTTTACAGGATCAAATATATCTTTTATTGTTGCTTTACATCAACATGAATTCTGGATTTTCGGCTTCTATAAAAATTCCTGCTTCTTGACAGTAACAGTTATTCACTCCCAGTCTCATGAATCATGATCATGTACTATTTACTTCTATATCCTGATGACTTATAGCACAAAGCAAATAATAGAATGACTGAAGCACATCATTGCTGATAAGCATTCCTTTTGGTTATCCAGTTTTTCTCTTTCTCTTATTAAGGATTAATTTATTTCCCCAAAAGTTATGATGTTCGGTTGTTAAACGCCTCTTTCTGTCTCACAGCTTCAAAAGGTGCCTAAAACCACTAATGTATACAAGGGCCAAATAGTAATCCTCTTCACTACAGTATGAACCTAATATGCCCACTCAGCTGCTAAGAATAAAAACGATATGCCAAACTATTTCTCCTCAACTGCATATAATCAACATGCATAAGTCTTCTAAACCAAACCATATATTTGATGTAAACAGAAACAAGCCATACGTCACAGCGGAGATGAGGTGATTAAACCTCCAAGCTACTGAAAACAATATAAGATATCTGATCACTATATGACCCCTTCATTTAAAACACTCATATGTTGTTCAAGGCATGTTTCCAAGAATGTTGTTCAAGGCATGTTTCCAAGAAGAGAGAAGCATATGCTACCACATCATAAGATCAAAGCATCAAACCTAGAATCACTTACCATTTTTTAAGTCAGAAGTTATCATTATACTTCCTTACAGGTTCAATTATTCAGTCCTTACACACCCACCAAAGTTGCACTAACCCTTCTTCAATTTAGATTTCTACTTCCCAAAGTTTGTCTTAAATACGATTAGTATGTGAAGTGACAGTGCCAAACTACTACTTCTAAGAAGGACAAGTGATTCAACTGAGTTAGTCCTGGATGAAAACAGAGTAAATCTAAATGATCTGCTTTAGCATGCATAGATGATAATTGACATGCCAAAGTTTTCTTTTTGGTCAAAATTAACATTAGCATAACCAAAACTATTTAGCTATTAAAAAAAAGGAACGTTTTAGCTAAACAGATCCATCCAAAGTAATGCATCAAACAAAGAACAAATTCTACAAAATTCTTCCTGACAAAAATGTCCCAACAAAACAGTTAGAATTATGTAGTATATAAATCTCTGAAAGTTGAGACATGTCCGAGATCCTATGAGAAACTGCAGCAACAGATCAAGCAAAACACAAACACAAATTGCCACCTCACTTCCCATTCACTTTATACACAGAACTGGAGAAAACTAATCGTTCAAATGATAGGAAGCAAATTAATTTTCCTAAATTCACCTCAATCAATTAATTTAAGCGTTACCCAAAATAGAAATTTGTTCAAATAGGTCCACAAAATAAAAAAAAAACAGAGCAGAGTTCTCAATCTCAATAAGAAATTCATTACAGGAAAAAACAAAGAAGAAAAAAAAGAAAGTAGATCTTTACCCTAGAAATAGTGGGTCTTGATTCAATCTGACCCTCCTTGCTCAGAATCACGATAAAGACCAACACCACAATCCCGCACATTGTCCACCACACCACATTGGAAAGCCTCCTCCGTACTGGCCTCCTAAAATCTACTGCTCTCCGCCTCATCTTTCACAACTCTTACAGCTCCCGTCTGGTTCCAGGGACAACAAATCCCCCTAGAAACCACTACTTTTCCCAGGAAATTTTATGATCTTCCCTTGCAGTAGTTGTCTGAGATCTAATTAAGGTTAGGGAATTGGATCCATTTAAGAAAAAGAAAATTTAAAATTGGGAAATGAAAGAGAAAGAGTTGTTTGTTTTGATGTGGATTTAAGTGAAGGAAAGTGGTGGGCGGTGAAGCAGAGATTGTATTTGTACTGTATTTAACAGTTGTTTGTTTAAGAATGTGTTTTTGTGTTGTAATAAAGTGGACATTTGGTCGTTTTCCAAAGGGTAAGTTACTCGATTGCTCACTTAATTTTGTGATCATTATTTTAAGGATTTAGTCATCAATATTTTCATAAATTTTAATTTTGGTTATCTTATTGTTATTGACTAACGAAATGATGACATGGTTTAGCCATATCATTTTAATGAAAATATTAATGATAATCGCAACAATTTTTTTTTTAATTGAATTGTTAAATTATAATTCTTTTTATAAAAGTTAAAAAAATTATTCATTTAACATTGAATTTGTGATGAAACATTATTTTTTATTTCAAAAATTGTGTCAATAATAATGATAAATGAGATTTAAAGCTAGTTTAATATTGTTGTTGAAAAAAAATTGGATTAAAAAATTTGGTTAGGAAAAAGTGAGTGACAACTACGGTGAAAACTATTTAAGTGTGAACCGTGCAAACGCAGAAGAATAACAATAAATGCGTCAAAAAATAGTAACTTTTAAGAGAATTACATAAAAGGATAAGAAAAAAATATTTAGTTATTGTTATGGTCATATAAAATATATATTATTATATTATGAATTATGATAAACAAAATATTAGGGTAAAAAATACGTACCCTTTCAGGTTTGATAAAAAATACAATTATCTTCTTTAGTTTGAAAAATACTTTATTTATTTTTCTAAAGTTTGTCACAAAATACATTAATCCTCCTAAGGTATTATTTCTAAGTTAATTTTAAATGAAAAGATAAATATATCCTTTGTTAATTATTAATCATCTATTTGTTTTTTTACTCATTTTTTTAACTACAAAATAATAAAAATTTATTTAGTCCTAAAATTATCTTTAATTACTATGAATTTATTAAAATATTTTTAATTAATTAATTAATTACTGTTATTTAAAAATTTTAGTGATAATAAAATTAGTTAAAGAAAAATGAAAAAAAAAAGAAAGGATAATAAAAAAATATATAATTATCTTTCATGAGATTTTATTGAAAATAAACTTACTCTTATTATTTTGAAAAACACATTTTATGTCCTAAAAATGTAACTATGTTAGCATTCTGTTAATCAAATTAATATTTATTCAAATATATTTTAAATATTAAAAATACGATAAATTTTTTTCTATCTATTTTTCATTTTTTATTCTAATCAATTTCTTTATCGTTAAATTTTTTTCAATATTGACAATTGATTTACTTTTAATAATAAGATAAGTTTAAAATACTTTTGGGTACAAAAAAATTTAGGTGAGGGGAGGTTACCCAGTCCAGGGTTAGGGTATGCTACAGGTCTTAGAGAGGGCTAACAGTAGTACTTACAGATTACCCACCAAGTGGAATTGTTGCTGAAACTCGAACCCTGATATTTGTCAAAGCGCTAATGAGTACTCAACCAACTGAACCAATCCACGTTGGCATAAGTTTAAAATATTTAACATGTATACTTGAATTAAAATATAATTTAACTAGTTTTTTTAACGTGTGCGATGCATGAAATAACCAAAAAAAAAATGTACATTAACAATTGCTTTTCCTCCAACTAAACGTATAATTTACAAATATAAGAGTATTTATTTCATACATTACGCAAAAAAAAATATACAAAATTTAAAAATCAAGATTTATCGTAAAAAAAAGTTTACCTAAAATATATAATCCAAAATAAAATCAAAACTTTGTTAAAATTAAATAACAGAGAGTTGATAATGTTAAATTTTATTTTTTTTCTTGTCCTATGTATCATTAAGAGGAGATGTGTATGTAAGCATCTATGTAGGTACTTTTTATCGAAAAAGTATGTATCTCGTAATTATATGATTTAAAATATAAATTGACCTAACCTAAATTTTTTTAATGATATATAAATAAATTTGATATGTGAGTTAATAATAAATAATATGAGACCATTTAAAAAGATAAGCACCAAATTAAACTAACATTTTATCTTGTGAAATATGATTTTTTTAAATAATTTTTTTTAAAAATCATTTTACTCATTATATAATTTTTAAACAGTTAAGCATTTTTTAAATTAAAAGGAAATATAATATTTTTAAATTGATAAGTTAGTGTTGAATTTAATATATTTGATAAGAGTACGATAAGATATTTTTTATGTGATTTAAATTAGGATAAAGTTTATATAAAGATTGAAACACTTGGATAAATTTAAATTTTGAATTTAAAATTTTTTAAAATTGAATAATTGATAGTATAAAGTGATTTGGTAAAAAATTCTTACGTGTTATTTTATCCTATGTGTCGTAAAAATAGGTTGTCCACATAATTATTCACTTAAGCAATACTTATCAGGTAAACATGTAACTTATAATATTATATATATATACATATACATATATATATATCATTCATATAATATACAAATTTAAATAGATAAATTTGGTAATATAATATGTTACATATTTAAATAATTTGTAGTTACATTATCTAGTGAAATTATATCTTATAAATTTAAATATAACATTATATTTATGTACTAAAAGTATTATCTATAAGAAGATACTTATCTTCTTATGTTTAAAATTATATTTTAAAATTTAATACATAAGCATATATAATTTAAATTTATATATATTGTATATATAAATTAATAAATTTTTTAAAATATAATTTTAATCATATTAATTTTTAATTATAATATGATATAATTATCAAAATTTTATGATATTCATGAATATCTATGAAAACATATACTATCTATAAGTTATTTAAATATTTATTTGATGGGTTAAAAAACATTATTGTATATTAAAAAACTAAACATATGTAACTTTAGAGTAATATCTTAAATATAATAGTTAATCTAATTTATTTTATAATAAATATATAAGACATATGTAAGTTAAAATATTATATGTATACCAAGTGAAAAATTAATGAATATAAAAAGATATACACGAATGTTAAATTATAGTATAAACAAGAAATACACGGACTTCAATTCATTCTATATAATATAATAGTTAAAATATTATTTTCATGCATTTAAAAAATTATATAAATTATTTTTATATTCCGTACATCCTCTGATTTTTTTTGTTGTTGTTGAAGGAGAATCTAAATTCAACATATATTTCAAGTGTGTATAGATAATAGTTATTCGTAAAATCTTGATATATCATTTAGCAAATCATGAATTTATTTAAAAAATTTAAATATTGGATAGATTTTAATTTTTAATTTAAATAATTTATTAAATAAAATTATCTAATCATTAGTATACATTAAAAATTATCTTATGTGTCATTTAAAGGAACTGTCCACCCAAACATCCATGTCAGCAAACACTTATCCAGTCAGTATGTACCCTATTATATTATATATATATATGATTAGAATTTAACTTGATAGTAATTAAAGATAATTTTGTAGTTAACAACATTTTGAATAAAAAATAATTAATAATTAACAAATAGTATATTTGTCTTTTCATTTAAAATTAACTTAAAAATAATATTTTAAGAGGGTTAGTGTATTTTGTGCCAAACTTTAGAGGGATAAGTAGAATGTTTTTCAAATCTTAGGGGGTAAATGTATTATCAATCAAACCTTAGGGGATAAATATACTTTTCTCAAAATATTAAAAATAATTTGAAACGTTAGAAAATTATTACAGTTATGATTAGACTTATTTATGAGTCAAGTTAGTTGTCAATAAAGGTATTTATGAGTCGTATCAAGCAAGGTTTATTTCACCTATATTATTTTTTCTAAGAAAATATAAAAATATTATTTTTTTATTTAATTTTTTTATTTAATTTTTTTATTAAATTTTAAAATATAAAACTTAATATATTTTTTAATGTTTATATAATATATTCTTTATATGATATAAATTACAAAATATATACAAATAAAAAATAATATATCATATTATATAATTGAAAAATGGATTGGACCAGACTTGAGTTTTGAATATTGAAAACTTGATCCGTTTTTTAAATGCTATTAATAAAAATTATTACATTAATAAAAATTTCAAAATATATTTAAAAATATTAAAATACAAATATTACTATATTTAAAATAAATATTACTATTTTAATTTATTAATAATAAATATTATTATTTTTAATATTTTAATAGTAAATAATTCTATGAATAATAAATATTTTTGAAATATTTTAGTAATTATGTCAAAATCTCTATTTTGTAAAACGATTATGAAATTTTTAATATTATATTAAACATTTTTAATACAAATATTTAAGTAAATATTTTTTATAAATTATAGAGGTCAAATATAATATTATCTATAATGAAAAATATTAATGATAAATTAAATAATTGCGTAATCCTTATTTATTAATTATTATATATTTTTTTCTTTTCATCAAAAATACTTTTTTTTTTACATAAATCCTATTTTAAAATTCTTCATTTTTTATGCAAACTTTTTTATTTAAATTCTATTTGAATGAGTGTTAGTCATTAAAATTAACGCCACTTCATCCGAAGACTAAAATAGAAATGGAGCTCACTGTTCATACTACAAAAGTTCCTACCGTAGTCTTCACCAGAAAAAATGTGTTTAAAAAGTATGGTGAAAAAAAATGATTTAAAAACTTTTAAATGTTTGACATTGCTGTGAAAAAATGCAAGAAATTAAAATATCAAAAAAAATATTTAAAATAATAAAAATTTAGAGATATGAGCATAATAAAATTATTTTATTCAAAAATCAACTTTTAAAATTCAAAAACTCTATTTTCTTGATTTTTTAATCTTGCTTGTCAATTTATGAATTTAACCACAAAAATTAATTAATTTTTTTTTAACTTAGAATGGCCTTCGGAAACTTCCTGTCATTTATGTTGAGAGAGAGAACCTTACTCTGGGTTGTTCTCAAACCTGTGGTGTAGCTGTTATGTACATTACTCATTGACGGGCTTTTAAATTCTGTATCTGACCCGGAAGAGTAGCGGCTAACCTTTTAAACGAAATAAATTCGAAATTGACGAAAGGGAAAGGTTCGCTGATGGCTCAAGTTCACGGCTCGAAACAACAGGGCCTAAGAAAAGCAAGGAGAAAGTTTTTTGCTGGACACGTGCCTAGACATCAATACCCAAGAAAGCCGAGATGAAAGCAGCCCAAGTTACCAAGCCCCTCCCTTCCCTCTAAAGACACACACAGAAAATAAAAACTCTGCAAAACCTCTATTCCAACAACAAAATCCTGAAATTCCCTTGGTAATGGCAAAACCTCTCTGAACCCAAACCATCCTATAATTTCAATGACAATCCCCACAATTGCTTCTAATTTCTCACTCAACCCTTCTCTCTTTCCTCTCAAAACCACTTCAATTTCTCGTCACACTGTCCTATCCCGTCACCAAACCCTTCCTTCATTTCCTTCAAAAGTCCAAGCTCTCAAACCCAAGCCGGCCCTCAATTTTCTTACACTTTCCGGGAAACGATTGGGGCTTTCTCGCAATGGAAAATCCGAGTTTTATGTTAATGCTGGCAATGGAGGAGAAGATGGTGGCGTTGATGAAGCAGAGAGATTGGCAAGAGGAGAGAGTACAATGCCTGAGAGGTTCAGATACTTGACCAAAGAAGCTCCTGATCCTCCTGTTAGGTGGCCTTTCTTTGTTGGTGAGATTCTTCAACTTCCCTAGTGAGTTTAATATTGGACATTTCAAAATTTATATCTCTGTTAACAATGTAATTAGTGAAAATACCATGAAAACTATTATTGGGAAATATAAGCATATAACCATCTATTATATCAGTACTGGATTCTTGTTATCTCATGATTTTCCCGAAGAAGATAAAGGTGCTTCTTTAGATTTTTTTTTTTTGGGCCAGATGCTTGCTTAGATAGATGATATTATTACTCTATTCTTAAGACTAAATTTATGGTGTTTGTCATCCGCCTATTGTTTCCTTGTAAACTTTCAGCTATGGAACTCAACATTTTGTGTGTCTTGAATAGACAAAGGACTGATATATTCATAGAAAGTTAAAAATTGAAGCATATGTTTCAATTGAAAGAAGACTTGTAAGCCATGCATATGTTACATGTCTAGGAGCAAAATATTGGCTGATAACTCTGTTAGCTACCATAATAATGGGAATGAGATGATTGTACTCTGTCCTAATAAGCTTTAGGATGATTTTTACATGTGTAGGGAGCCAACTATTGGCTAATAACTCTGTTAGCTTCCATAATAATGGTAATGAGATGATTGTAGTCTGTCCTAATAAGCTTTAGGATGTTTTTAAAGGCTGTAATGTAATTACTACCAGTGGGTGACCATTGCTTCATCTTTGAAGAAAGGAAAACATGTTTTTGTTGCAAAGAGAAGTAATGAGGAAATGGCTGATAATTGATAGTTTCATGATTTCATCTCTAATGTACTCTTTAGAAGGGAAGAAGGTGATCATTTTTTTTGGGGGGTGGGGGGTTCGTTCAAAGAAGGCTACTAATAATTTACATCATATTAAGTTTATTTCAAGCTAGTATACAAAGGATTATAAGCAAAAGTCTACAATAATGCTAACTAATTCACTTTCTCTTTGAACTATGTCCAGCACTGGCATTCCTTCTCTATGCATGGAGGGCAGTTTTGTTAGAGCTTTCAAATTGGAGAAATGCTGCTTTTGGTATCGTACGTTTTGTGGGATACCTCCTCAAACTTGCACTTGCCCTTATTTTCCATTTCATAGGAGATCCAATCACTTCTATGATCAGATGTATAGAGACTGTGATCTATGGTATTAGAGCTTTCTACTCCGGGATTGTGGCATATGCCCCTGTTCAAGACCTGACTGTGATCATTGTGCTTGCATCGTCAGTTCTTGCCATTGCTGAGGCTGCTGTTCCAAACTCCATAAGCTGTCAACCATATATGCTGGCAATATCTGGTCTAATTGGCTATGCAGCTGTGACTAGCTACATTTCCGAGCCACTCTACTGGACTCTCCTATTAGGGTTATATGGTTTCTCACGCTTAATTAAAAAGCGTGATGATGTTACATCAGCACTTCCCGTTGCAGCTGTAATGGCTGCCATTGGGGAGCCTTGGGTTAGGATCCTGGTGATAACTTCTTATCTAGCTCTAGCTATCTTTCACCATTCAAAGAAGCTTTCAGAAGAAAAGGAGCAAACAGAAGGTGTAACCGGGGAGAAGTGGCTCCCAATGCCATTATTAGGTGCAGCCTTGGCCATTGGAATCCATCTTGCTGCTAAGTGGGCTGGTTATCGGCATTTGACATGGATGATAGTATGAGGGCAATAATCTATTTCACACATTGTTTCTAAACGACAGTGATCTTGTCCATTTTCTACTGGCTAATGTAGTAACATGTATCTTTCGAGGAATAATTTTGTAGCTTGTTAATTTCTTTTCATGATTTTGGGTAGAGTAGCCTATTTCCCCCTGTTTCTGTTTTGCTCTGTGTTTGTTATGACAATAGATTATACAATATTAGGAATGGCGTCATTCCTCCAATTTGATAATGACAATAGTATCATGGGAAACCATGATACAATATTAATGATTCAAGTAGGAAGGATTTCACAACCAAATATGGCTGTAACATAGATCTGTTAATGATGGTACAGGGAGAAAATAGTTCCCAACAAGAAGAAAAAGTATGGGGAGAAATAAAAGTAGTAAATATAGATAACAAATCAGCAATGGCAAACTAGATTGGGTGATTTTGGACACGATATAGAAAAAGTAATTAAAATATGATAGGATACGAAAAATAACAAAAACATGACACAAAGACAGGAACATGTTAAAATCTATATAATATTAATTATTAACATGTCAAAAATTATATAAATTTATAATATCTTAAACACGATTATAACACATGAAAATAACACAAGCACGATATGAATACACGAATTATCAAGGTCAATAGCAAATCAAGAGGGATGGCAGCGGGTCAGATATCTGCCTTTTTTTGTAATATCCGAATTCATAAATCTGCTTTAAAATTCAAATACTTTTATTATCTGCATTAAATCCGAATATTACTATCCGAATCCGAATTAAATAACATTATCCGTCGGATATCCGAATCTGCTAAATATTCGAATTCAATAAGTAAAAAAAATTATATAAAAATATAAAATCAAGTAAAAATTAATTTTAAATTCAAATAAACGGATAATGGATTCGGATATCCGAATCCTCAAAAATAAGTGAATTTGGATATCCGAATCCGTTATCCGCATAAGTAATGCGGATTCGGATAATGGATATCCGAGATTTCTTATCTGCATCCGCTCCGAATACGCTGCGAATAGTAATTATAATATCCAAATCCAAATTTTATCCGAATCCATAAAAAACAGATCGAATAATTATAAATATCCGAATTCGCACTATCATTCTATCCCTAAAGATACATAAATTTTCTAAGAATAGGAGCTTAAGAAAACAGAAGAGAAAGGCTTGTAGCTGGGCTAAAGGGCCCAAATAGAAGAAGTTGTGGGTGTAAAAGTTTTGACCATTAAAGAACAAAAATATAGCCTAACTTGACCCAGTCAGATCGGAGCCCAACCCGAGTATCCAAACTATGGTTTAGGGTTTTAACTTTATATCTAGGGTTTGGAAAGAAAAGAGCTCTATATAAACGATTCAAGAGCGCCTCTCTTCCTCACCTTCTCATCTCAGAACTTCCAGCCGCAAAGGTATATCCTCAGCTTTCTCGTTAAACTATTGTTGTATAATCGTTATAGTAGATATCATAAACAGTTAAGTCATAGTTTGCAAAACTTTACCTTTGCACGAACTCTCCCGGGCTTATCTGAATCTATACCTTTGAAGAAAAAAGCCCCAATGTTGGTGCTAAACCCATGCCGTTTTACGTGTTGCGGAATAGCCTTTGCGTTTCCACTGGCTCTTCTGTGTCAAATCGGCGGCTACATCTCCATCTTTTTAGCTTATCTATTTTGCCTCACTACACCTTTAGCTGGTTTTCATCTAACTGATTGGAAACTAGGCTAGTCATCGAGGCATATATTCGATCTGGCGGTGTTACACGTGGGGGCATTTCTTTTTGTGATTTCGCCTCTAAAAACGTCCGCTATATACTTTCTTTTTGTTCTTTGTTTGATTTTTTATTTTTGTGCAACTGTTGTTGGCGATGATTACGTTTATTTTATCCGCGCTTCTGAGAGCAATCCATGAAGCATATAAACGATAAATGGTTGAATTTCTTGATATGAGCCAAGTCAACTTTCTTTATAAGAAAAAAAATCTTTTTTTTTTTATTTTTGGATTTAATTATGTAGTTGGCTATGAGGATTTTATGTACAGCTTTTAATGCCAGTTCTGCTTCAGAAAATTCTTGATTGAGAAGCTGTTTTATTTTCTGAGCCTCTCTAATTTACAAACAAATTTTGTCTTAATTAAAGAAGTCTATGATGATTATCCGTTTGTTTGAGATGTAGATTTCCTCAAGCCCTGTTTTCAGGGGAACCTACTTGGGGTGCTACATCATTCATGAAATTACTGGATTTTCCTGAGACTTCATTTTAGATCTTTTTATGAATTATAATAATAATTTTTTTTCCTTTTTTATTAACTCATAAACTGTGTTGTATTTACAGTATATATATGGTTTTTGTGTGTCAATGATGATTTAATCCACTTTGGATGAGGTGCAGTGGAACCAAGACCCTGTTTAACAGGGAGAACCTCCTTGGTAGAAGCTGCAATTCAATGGTTTTAATGGATTCAACTGAGGCCATATCTTGTTTATGAAATACTTAGGCAGTTAGTGGTTTTTTTAGTTTTGATTGAGTTTAACTATACTCTAAATCTTTTACTACTAATTCTGGTTTAGAGTCTGAAAAACTCAAATAGTTTTGTGTTGTCATCAGCTTCTTCTCTTGCATTTTTTTACGAGATTGGAGTTAAATAACAGCACTAAATTTTTTTCTTTTGTAAAGTTTGCAGGTATTGCGCGGATTCTTGGGTTTCTGTAGAGATTGTTGTACTTCAGTTGTGTATATTGTAGTCTGTTGAAAAAGATTGTAAGATTTGTATTTTCGAGAGGAAGTTGTATTAAAACAATATAGCAATGAAATGCAACTTTAAGTTTCCTTATTTCATCAAACTTGGTGTTAATTTCCTTTCTTTATAATTGAATTCCCAGACAAAGATGGAGACTTAGATTGACTAACAAAGTGGGTTGGGTTCTTTAAAGTTTAAACCAATAATGAGATGAGACCTAGATTAACTGTATTTCAAATGTCTTACTGAATTCACCATGTCAATACATGATTTTAGGACAAAATCGTCATTCTCTTTTAAGTTCAAAATCTTCTATAGGACATGTTTTTGGGACAAAATCTTGCTTCTTTTTTAAGTTCAAAATCTTTCAAGATGTTCAAGGATTCCTAATTCGCGGGGTAAGTGTAAGTTGCCTTCGGGAACTATTTAAGTGTTCGCTAAGGAACAAAACATTTGATGGGGACTGGGTTCTGGGGGAGTTCCGAATCTTTTAGTACATGTCTGCCAACACCCATTGCTTCAGATTAAAGTCACTGAAACTTGAGTTCCTACTCTTCAAACCACCTACGCTACGCTTACTGTCTTTAACAAAACAGTTAACCTCTTACGTGAACCAAGGCCGCCATGTGGACGCCCTTTCTTTCTTCCACCGCATGCGAACCTGGTCAACTCTCACTCTCGACCCTTTCGTCTTCCCTCTCGTTCTCAAATCCTGCACCGCCATCTACATGTCAATTCACGCCCACGCCACCAAGTCATCTCTCCTCTCCAACCCATTTATCGCTTGTGTTCTCTTTGACATGTACGCGAAATGCTTCTCCATCTCTTCAGCTCGCAAATTGTTCGACGAAATCCCTCAACCAAACGTCTTTTCTTGGAATTTCATGATTTCTCTACACGCGCTCCGGGCGCATGGATGCAGCGTTGGATTTGTTTCAGTCTATGGCTGTTGGGCCAAACGAGACCACATTTAATGCCATCGTAGCGGGTTTGTATGAATTGGAAGATGGGCCGTTTAAGGCTATTGGGTTTTATAAAAGAATGCAGAAAGTGGGCTTGAGGCAAATTTGATTACGCTTCTTGATTGTTACCAGCTTGCGTTGGCGTAGCTGCATTGAGTTTGATTAAAGAAATTCTTGGCTACGCGTTTGGGAGTAACATAAAACCTCACCGGCAGTTGAGAAGTGGTTTAGTGGAAGCTTAAGGGCGATGTGGAAGTCTTGTTACTGCGCAAAATGTATTCCAATGTATGAAAGAAAGAGATGTAAAAATGTAGTTGCTTGGAGTAGTTTGATATCAGCTTACGCTTTACATGGTGAGGCAAGGGCTATATTAGAAGTTTTTCCACAAATAAAGTTGGCAAAAGTGTGGCCCGATGACATTACATTTCTTGGGGGTATTAAAAGCTTGTAGCCATCCAGGATTAGCTGATGAAGCATTGAATTATTTTGATAGAATGCATGAGGATTATAAAGTTGAAGCCAGTGCTGATCAATATTCATGTTTACTTGATGCATTGAGTAGAGCAGGGAGGTTGTACAAGGCTTTATAAAGTTATAAAAGAAATGCCTATGAAGCCAACTGCAAAGACTTGGGGAGCGTTACTAGTGCTTGTAGAACTTATGGAGAAGTAGAGTTGGTTGAGATTGCTGGGAGAGCTTTGTTTGAGATAGAGCCGTCTAATGCAGCCAATTATGTGTTGTTGGCTCGGATTTATGCTAGTGTAAGAAGAAATGAGGAAGCTCAGAGAATGAGAAAGGAAATGAAGGAGAGGGGAGTGAAGGTAGCACCTGGTAGCAGTTGGGTTGTGAATCAAGACTAAGGAACTTTGCTTGATTTTCATATACATGCCTGCGAGAAGAGGTAAAATGGTCATTTTCAATTGAGCCTAATTTGAGAATTGATTAGTGTTACCCCGGTCCTTGGGAGATTTTGACCTGCAGCGTTGAAACTTAAAAGATAGTGAGTTTGGAGTTGAATAAGAGAGGTGTAGGTGCCTGCTACTACCTTCATTTGTACCCTGATTCAAGTCTTTGAGCCGATTTATTCATTTGGAGGAAGAAAAGTAAGTTAATTAGGCTGTTAGTCACGTCAGTGTTTTCCGTCCAAATTGGGTTCATTTGACACCAAATAACAGGTTCAGGATTCAGTTAACACAAACTGAGGAGTAGAGATTTTAGTGAAAGTTTTACCTTAGTTGGAGAGCTTATTTTGTCATTATGCCTTTTTCAATTGACAGAAGACTTTTAAGATTTAAGCCATGCATATCTTACATGTGTAGGGGAAAAATATACTATCTGGCTAGGCTACCACTATAATGGGAATGAAATGATTGTGTTCTGTCCTAATAACTTTACTACCATTAGTTGATGGCCTTCATTTGTTGAAGAAAGAAAAACATATTCTTGTTGCAAAGAAAGTAGCAAGGAATTGGCTGATAATCAATAGTTTCATCTAGCCATGAGTCATTTCAAGTTTGGATTTTCTCAGATTCGAGTTTTTGACTTTTTTATCAAATCGAGTTCAAACGAATTCGAATTCGAGTTTTTTTAGATAAATTTTTAAGATTCGGATTCATTTTATCACCTCTTTTTACAAGTTACAACACCAAAAAACCACTTATTTTTGCAGGAAAGACATCCATCTTATGTTAAGCAATGAAGACACAGACGTCGGAACCATTTACTGGACCTTATTTTATGTTTAGTTTCACCTATCAACTATTGTTACCAGAATGAGAAAACATATCTTCACCCGAAAGCAACATAACAGAAAAGCTTATCTTATTTATTTCATAGTAGAGACAGTAAAAGCTTAATCAGTCACTGACATATATGAATAAGCCAACATAAAACCATTCTTAGCCCATAACAAGAGTTATGGGATTGGTTCATAACCCGCAAACCCCCAAACTCTATAGCTAAAAAGAAAAGTAAAGAAGAAAGTTAAGAAATGAATCAATCTTCCTCTCCATCATCATCTTCTGCAAAACTCAGAGCCTGACAAACAGAGTCATCTACTTCCTCCTCCATACAAAAATACGATTTCCTTCCCAATCCCATCACAATTCAGCCACTCTTTTTGCCGCACCTGAATGACGAGTTACTTTCAGCACAAAATCTGACAGTCCTAATCTTTGGTAGCACATCGTTGATCTTATTAACTGACTCTGGAGTTTCTTCTTCCATTTCTCCATTGAAAACTATCACTTCACTAGGAATTTCCCACTTCTTCTTCACTCTTCCCTCACTCTTCTGATTCTTGCAGGAATCCACTATTCGTTCACAAGAAACACGCCTCTTGTCATGCCTGTTACTCTCCTCCTTATCATTTTCTGGTAAAGATCGCTTTCGAGCACCGTTCACAGTGAAATTCCCATTGCTTTGATTGGCAATCTGATTGTACCGGCTCGCGACCACCCTTCCAGGTTTCAATGGTTTCAATGGTTTCTTTGCTGTTACTGATTTTTCTCCATCTTTGAAGAGCCTCTTTGGCTGAATTGTAGCAATAACCCCGTCTTCTTTCTTCACAGCCCTTTTAGACCCTACCGTGGTCGCTGCTGGCTTAGGAGCTTGAACCTTGGAAACTGTTCTACGTGATTTAGGGCTAACACTCAAGCTCTTGCCTCTCTCTCTTTTAACCTTCCCTTCATCAATATCTTGGAGCTTAAAGAAACAGGATTTGCGGCGACTCTGTATTGACTGAATAGGAGTGGTGATATCCTGCTTTACTTGCCTCGATTTCATCGCTGAGAAAATCTCTATTGGACCTAAACTAACCCCTCTTTGCTTCAATTTTGTTTTAGCACTTGAAAACAGAGGATCTTCAATCTTTCTTGTCGTCCAAAAATTCTTGATGCTCTGTTTTTGCTCCATGAATTTAGCAGGCATTATCCTTCCTCTCATCGCAATACTTCTCGCATTGTATTCAGCTTTTTGGAGTCGAAGAGATTCAAGTTTCGACGCCAAACGAGTGATCTCCTTCTCAATCTCTTCAATCTCCATATCAATCTTTTTCTCATCACGCTTTCTCTCTTCTCCTTTCCCAACTCCATTCTCCAGTTTCGCTGACAATAGCTCAATAAACCCACCCTTCAGCGTCTTTTCTTTGGAGTTTCCAGTAACATTCTTGGAACAAAGAGGCTGGACAATAGACGCAGTAGATTTGAAAGAAACGGGGGATTTTAGCCAAAGGGGACTCTGATTTTCTTTACTACCATCAGATTCTAGTGACTGATTCACCGACGCAGATTCAAGATTAGCCCAAGAAACCTTGATGGCGCTTGTTTCTTCAGACTCTCCATTGTCAAAAGCCGCATTGTTCCAAACTTGAAGCTCTGGGTATTGAAGAATACTCATCTTTGTACACTTTGAATCAAGAATTGCTCCCAAAAAAAAAAAAAGACTAACAACAAATTTGAGTGTTAAAGAAATACGAAGAATTGAATGTATTTTTGCTAATCTTTGGAGGATTTTGGTAAGAGTGAAAGAGAGAGAGAGAAATGTATTGAAGGGAATTTCATTTTCTTGGGAAAGATATATGACCGTTGGGCAAAACTAGACGTTAGGGGGTGTTGGTGAAATTTAAGCCGTTTGATCATAAACGGCTCCTATGGACGCTCCGATTTGATGTAAAGATTTAACTGGTAAAAGAAAGGAAATTGAGATTTGACGATTTTGTTAGGAAAATATTTGCTATATACTATAATATAAACAAAATATATAAATAAAGAAATTGGAACTTTATGTATATACGTACTTGCACATAATTGAAAAACATAGACACTTACATAAAATTGATTTGAAAAAATCAATATCGAGTCAGGGTTTCACTTCTGACCTTAAGAAGAATTTTGCCTGCCTCTAAAGTACTTGCAGATTGATGCAAATCGTCTCACAGGCTTCCTCGATAACGTTGCTCTAGAGAGCACACTCGAAGCAACAAAGCGAACCGGAAAATGCTTGACTATCTCTCAATCAGAAAAATATTATGCAGTAAATTTGTGTGTATAAAACATACTCTAAAAGTCTGAATATATAGAGGGACAAATGTCTGTTCGGAAAGGGTGCACCAGTTGGGAGGAGTCTGTTCGGTTAGAACAGACATGTCCCAAGAGACGAACCGGTTCGGTCATGCACCGAACCAGCATGACTAATTTCGAAAAGAGACAACCAAAATGCAAACCTGATAGTCACAATTGATCGGACCAATTTCACATTCAATTTTGATATCAATTGTATATGAATTATACACCGTGTATGTAGTTACGCCAACCTACGTATTAGAATACGTATTTCATATATATACACCCAAAATAATACATTGATATCCAACAATCCCCCTCATGAATAGAAATTGTCTGATTAAACCGACAAACAAACTCGAAAATTGAGAGAGAGTAACTATGAAGAGTAATTGTATCAGAATAGGTAGCTTTTGGCTTTGAACCTTCCATAGCGATAACTATCGAATTTACTCGGCTAACTAGTGAACATGATGTCTTGAACTATTCAGGCTTTCGTGTAAACCAAGACAATAGGTATCACGCAATTCCTCTTTAAACATCTTCGGTTCTCACAATTGTGTCCATTTTGGTCCCGAACACTGCCTGGTTTCTATGAGTACTCTAGAGAATTTAGCCCGATCAATTCTCATAGAAGTGGCCACGTTTCTTAATCATAATAGGTGATTGCTTATTAAGAGTATCCTGCAATACCCCACTTGATTTTATCAAGCTATAAGAATCATTAAAAGCATAGCTTATCCTAACTCCTTTGCAGGCAGCACTAACTTCATCATAGGAATGGATTAGAGTGTTTAACGCTTTTAGTGCTCATACTAAGTTAACATAACTCGGTTGTTCCTTTGAACCTAGATCTTGGGATCTCCAGTCAGCTAGGTTGGGTTGCCATTATATAACTTTAATTTATAGGCTTAATACCCATTCCCCTCGATGAATTATTTACTTGCTCTCTTGTTAAACCTTTCGTAAGCGGATCCGCAGTATTATCCTTTGATTTTACATAATCAATAGAGATAATCCCATTTGAGAGCAACTGTCTTACGGTATTATATCTTCGACGAATGTGTCGAGATTTACCATTATACAAACTACTCTGTGCCCTACCAATTACATATTGGCTATCGCAATGTATACAAATTGCAGGCACAGGTTTCAGCCAACTTAGAATATCTTCTGAAATTTCGAAGCTATTCCGCTTCTTCTCCAGCTTTATCTAAAGCTAAAACTTCAGATTCCATAGTGGATCTGGTAATACACATTTGTTTAGAAGATTTCCAAAACACTGCAGCTTCTCCAATAATAAAGATAAATCCATTAGTGGATTTGAAATCTTTAATATTGAATATCCATTTTGCATACGGATATCTTGTGTAGTGCAGTCCATAACTTGAGGTGTATCTTAAATATCTAAGTACCCCCACAATGGCCTTCTAGTGATCCTTTCCAGGATTACTTTTAAATCTACTCAGTTTGCTTACTGAGTATGTTATTTCTTTACATTCATTTACAACCTAATGGTTTGCTTCCAGGGTCCGTGCCACTATTGGCACCAATAGGGATCACCGATCCCATAGACAAAGTTTCATCCTCTGCTTCGCAACGGGGTAGTCATGGTAGCACCAATGCATACCGATACCAGACCATGACACTCTTCCCCTCTCACTATGTTGATACCCTCATTAACGACAAGATCATACCTGAGTACCCTTGTTGCATAAAGTTGACATTTTCTCACTGTAGACACCTAATTTTGTCCGAACCCCCCTAAATCGAGTAGAATCTCCTTTTCTACTTCCCGGAACGCAAAGAGACTCCCACCATTCCATAGATGGGTCCTTAAGACTTTGTTTCGGAGGTTAGCATAAAAAGTCAACTCGAAAAAAGTCAACCCCAAAAAGTCAACCCCAAAAAGTCAACCACTAAAAAAGTCAACTCTCAGTCAAAATCAAGATTCAAAGTTGAATTGAACAATAGCGAAAGAATTTTGATAATCCGAGGTCTACAATGAAAGATATAGAGTTCGGAAGATGGGTTGCGGAAATTTAGTGCAAAAAAAGACCTAATCAAGCAAATTTGGGGAAAACTAAATCGGAGGGGAATTTGGTCGTAAAAATTGGGAGTTTTTGGACCAACTCAAATTCAATATAGGACAAAGGAAGTGGAAAAATAAAATCTGGAAATCGAACCCATTTTGAGTAAAACCGAGGTTTCGAAGGTTGAAGGGCAATATTGGAAAATCCCAAAGATAATTCCGAGAAAAATAGAAAATGAGCTCGAAAAATTATGAAAACTTTCAGTTTCGAGTTTCATAATTTTTGGAAGAGATCAGTGAAGAAAAATCCGGAATAAGAGCTCATTTGAAAAATGGCAAAGTTCGGGTGCACTAACCCGAAATTCCAAAAGATAATTTTGGAAAAAATAGAAAACGAGCTTGGAAAATTATGAAAACTTCCAGATCTGAGTTTTATAATTTTTGGAAGAGATAGGTGAAGAAAAATCCGGAATCGGAGCTCATTTGAAAAAGGCTAAATTTAGGAGGCACTAAACCAAAATTTCATAGATAAATCCGAGCGAAATAGCAAATGAGCTTGGAAAAATGTGAAAAATTTCAGAATCAAGTTTTACGTAGAATGGGATGAGTTGGAAAAGACAAATCCAAAATTGGGATCCATTTGCAATCAAATTAAGTTCGGAGGGCAAAAAGGTAATTTTATCAAATAAACCGAAAAGGGCCATTTTGCAATTAAGAAAAATATGAAAGATGGAGGAAATTCTTGAATATTCCAGGTCTTGGCCGGCCATGCATAGGGGAGAAGGGTGAGGTTTGATCAATTTAATTCAATGGTCACTATCAAGCTAAAAAATGCCATTTTTATTGCCTTGCAAATGATCCCCCCCTCATCCAATGGCCTAGATGCCTTGTAGAAAAGATGAGTACACCCTTCAATGGCCAAGATCAAATTGCAAGATGATATTTTTTATTGTCATGAAAATATCCTCATCCAATGGCCAAGATTATTGAAGAAAAGATGAGCACAATTCATCCTATGGTGGAGAGGGGTTCGGCCAAGGGGAGCATGAGGGAATGGCCTTTGTTTCATCCAATGGCCTAGGTTCTTTGTAAAGGATGAGTACACCTTTCAAGGGCTAAGATCAAATGGCAAGATGATATTTTTATTTGTCATGAAAAGATCCTAATCTAAGGGCTAGGTTTGTTGGAGAAAAAGGAGCACATTGCATCCTATGGTTGAGAGGCAAACCGGCCAAGCATGAGGGAGAGGGAGGGCATGTTTTTTTTCCTTAAGTTGTCTAGTCATTTGTTTGAGGAGGTCAGTAGCTAATATGGAAGGAAAAAAGTTTTTGAAAGAAAGCAAGAGAGGTTTACTAAGAAAGCTTGGAAGGTAGCCATTCCTACCTAGCTCTAGCATGATTTTCTTTTTCATTCTCATGTGTTTTTCTTTGTTTTCTATGTGATTTATACTTCTTTTCATGTGAAAATAAAATTTTTGAAATGTTCATTTAAGCTTTCATCTTTTCATTTTCATCAAAAATGGAAGAAAACAAATTTTCACAAATTTTTTTCCATGGCCGAATGCCTTGTTTGTGCTTGCCTTGATTCTTGTTTTGCATGTTTATTGTGGGAAACATAACTGTGGAAGGTTTATTAATTTTTTTTATGTTCTGATTTTTCAAAATAAATGAAGTAAAAGAGGTTGAAAGGCTACATGATCTTGATAAAAATCAAGTGATTATGGTTAGGGGAGGGCTATGCCCATTGTACCAACCATGGAGCTCACCTCCATTTTTTTAGTTCGCTTGGTTTATTTTCTAATTTTTGAGTTGGAAAGGCTTCACGATCTTGATAATATCAAGTGATTATGGTTAGGGGAGGGCTATGCCCATTTGTACCAACCATGGAGCTCAACTTTCCTTGTTCTTTGTTTACTTGTTTTTCTTATTACTTCCTTGCATGTCTATGCATATTTTGGTCATGTTCTTTGCATCATTTTTATGCTACATTAGTTTTTACATCATTTTCATGTTGTGATAAGCCATCTCATGTTTTTTTGGTTCATACCATGCCTTGCATCATACTTGGTTGTATCATGCATTTTAGGTCATGTAGTTGGGTTCTCTTGCATTTTGTGCTCATAATATGCTATACATGCATTTTGGTTTTCCCATGTATTTTGGGTTCATCTCATGCCTTGCATCACCCTTGTTTGTGTCATGCATTTTAGGCCATGTATTTGTGTTCTCTTGCATTTTGTGTTCATAATATGTCTTGCATGCCATTCGGCCTTCCCATGCATTTTAGGTCTAGGTCATGTCTTACATTATATTTGGTCATGTCATGCATTCTAGATCATATATCTATGTCATACATCTTAGGTCATGTAGCTATGCTACCTTGCATTTTGTGCTCATGACATGCAATATGCCCTATTCGGCCATCCCATTTTTTTTGTGTTTTTTTATTCATGTCATGCCTTGCATAAGATTTGGTTATGTCATACATATTAGGTCATATAGTCAAGTCATGCATCTTAGGTCATTTTGCATGTATTCTAGTAGTCATGTCATTTTCATGTTATATCATGCCATGTCATCTATGCCATGTTATCTATGCTATGTCATTTTATGCCATGTCATCATTCTATGCCATGTAACCTATGCCATGTCATCTATGCTATGTCATTTTATGCCATGTCATCATTTTATGTCATGTCACCTATGCCACGTCATCCATATAACATGTCATGCCATGTCATTTATATCTTAGGTGCATTTTATGCCATGCCATTCGTGCCATGTTATCATTTCATGCCATTCGGCCATCCACATGCCATCACCATGCATTTGGCCATTCACATGCCATCACCATGACCATTCGGCCACCATGATACTTCATACATGTCATTGTATTTTTATGCCATATAATTCATATAGCATGTCATTTGCCATGTCATTTAGTGTTTGAGCCCATTTCATGTCATGATTAAGCATGCCATGACCATTCGGTCATCATGACTTTTCATCCATGTTACTCTATTTCCATGACACAATATCCCCATGCCATGTCATTTGGTTTACCATGTCATTGGGATTATCTCATTTTGATTTGCCATGTCGATTTCATTCCATGCTATATTACTTTATGCCATGTCATCATCTCGTCCTCCATATTACAATGAGAATGCTTATCATGTTTTGGTAATCATGCATGCCTTAATGTCAATTTGCACATTCATAACATTTTAATAAATATGGCATTATTCCCGAGTTTGAATAATTCATGGTTTTCTCTACTGGGTCTACCGGAGAGGATATCATTAATTATTAACAAAGGAATACCCTTTTCTAAAACAAAAATGATTCAAAAAATTTAGAAATAAATAAAACTTTCTATGTTTTGCCGGGTTTGCCGAGAAACATGAAAAGATTTTTGGGTATTAATAAATTTCGAGTGTCATTCTCAAATAAATTCATCTATGCTACGTCATCCTTTTATGCCATGTCATCTTATGCCATGTCATTATTTCATGCCAAATTCATTTATGCCAGGTCATCGTTTCAGGTCATGTTACCTATGCCGTGTCATTCGTTTTATGCCATGTCATTTTGTTTGCCATGTCGATTTCATTCACATGACATTCATTTTTATGCCATGCCATTCATATGCCATGTCATCTTGCTTGCCATGTCGATTTCATTCACATGCCATGTCATCATTTTATGCCATGTCACATATGTCATGTCATTTTCCTTGCCATGTCTATTTCATTCACATGACATTTATTTTTATGCCATGTCATTCATATGCCATGTCGATTTCATTCACATGACGGTTGATGGAGACTCAATTAAGAGTCGTAAACCCAAGTGCAGGTTATGTTCAAGTAATAAATTCTCGGGTGTCCGAGGTCGAACCACAGGGAAGCGTATTAGTAAGTATAAGTTTATAAATATATAAGAAAAAGAAAGTAAAAAAAGATATTAGGGAATTAACAACAAAACAAGATAAACAAGATATTAGAGAACAAAATAAACAAAATAACATAAAAGAAATTAAACAAGATATAAAAACAATAAGAAAAGATGTTGAGGTTAGAGAATCCACTCTTGGTGTTATGCTAAGATTAATCTTGTTTTATTACACAATTGAAATCCACACATAAGGGAGGTTCCAATCGGAAGGTTTAGCAATTTAGTCCAAATTGTCCAACGTCCATAGCATATGATATTATGTTCATTTGGTGTCCTCAAAACTCATAAAAAGAGTCCAAGCATTCCTTATGCCAAGGTATATGTCTACAACAAATCAAGGTTATGAAACCAAGCATTTACTGTGCCATTTTCCTTGTCAATAACGAATCAAGATCTCTACTTTGCAAGTATGATTTTAAACCAAAAGAAAATATTATCTATACTAATGTTTATAAATGATCATTCATTTTAGCTCAAGTTTAAGAGACTAACCTTAGCATTTACCAAAAGCTTCACCTCATCACCTCAACAATATGATTAGCAACACATACTAGATATGAATAAAATGAAAAGGAATGTAAGAAACATAAGTAAAGAAAAAGAAAACTAGAGAAAGGAAAGAAGAAGAAAACTTAGAGAATTTTATTACAATGGCTAAAATCCTACCAATCTATAATGTATCCCAATACTCATCCAAGGCCCTCTATTTATACACATTTTGGAGGGCTAAATGACAAGAGACAAGCTTTACAAATTTCAAAGGTAGGTATAATAGGTGGGTGCATTTTTCTAACAATTTTCGTCATATTGTATGACAATTCTGATCAGCCAGCTTGATGGTCGATTTTGTCAATGTTGGAGGCTCGATCTGATAAAATTGTCTTCTAGAAAAATATACCCCTATCAGTTACGGATCCATAGCCGTTGGAATCAGCTCATTTGCTGATGTGGATAAGAAGATATGAGCACAATACGAAAACAGGTCAGCACAGACGTCATTGCACATCAGCCAACTTGATGGTCGATTTATCTAGGGAAAACGACTCCGTTTCAAGAAGTGTAAAACATGAAAAAGATAGATATGCCTCTTAGCTTTGCACGGCTATAAATTTCAGCCTTATTGCTTCAGTGAAACTCGAGATATAGCTGATATGGCAAACGGTGTCGGAACTGGAACTGAACTGGATTTGCCCTTAATTCTAGTAATCTGAAATCACTCAAAGAAACTTATGAAAACACCAAATTACATAAAAATATAAAAGATCATAAACACAATTAGACTAAACAATAATAACTCGTATTTGACACAAAACAATAATAAAACATAACTAAAAACTATATAATTATACGAGTTATCAAAGGTCACCTATGCCATGTCATCACCTTATGCCATGCCATTCATATGCCATGTCATCTTGCTTGCCATGTCGATTTCATTCACATGCCATGTCATTTTATGTCATCCATATGCCATGTCATTTTATATGCCATGTCAATTTCATTCACATGACATTTTCCTTATGCCATGTCATTATGTATGCCATGTCGATTTCATTCACATGCCATTTTTCATGTCATGTCATTTTGTTTGCCATGTCGATTTCATTCACATGACATTCATTCTTATGCCATGTCACTCTGCTTACCATGCCATGATAAATATTCATGCCTATTTAATTTTCGTCTTAGCAACATGTTTGCATATTCATGGTTATTTTCAATAAATTTTCAAACACATGGAAAATAAATAATATTTCTATAAATCAAGATTATTCTCGAGTTAAAATAATTCATGAATTTTGTGCTGGGTCTGCCTGGGAGGATGTCATCAATTATCATTAACAACAGAATATCTTTTTGAAAAAATGATTCGGAGAATTTCAAAATCAAGGAAAAATTCCATATTTTGCCGAGTCTGTCGAAAAATATGGAAAATTTTATGCAAGTAAATTCCGGGTCATTTTCAAATAAAATATGAATTTTTAAGGGAATTATTTACAAACACTAATTTTATGACCGACTTTTTATCGAGACTCAAGATAACACACGACTAATAAGGTACCGTTTTATATGAGTGTTGTGGGGGTGCTAATCCTTCCCCACACGTAACCGACTCCCGAACCCGCACTTGTTTTTCTCTGGTTCAAAAAGCAGACTTCAAAATTGGTTTTAAAAAATGTTTTAATTAATTTTAAAATATTTTTATAAAAAATCGCTTTTAATAGGTGGCGGATCACACCTAGCCAAAAAAAGATTGGTGGCGACTTCATTTCTTTTTTCGAGGCCGTTTTCATATCTTCGACCTTTTATTTCAATCAAGAGGAATTAAGTCGTCTTTTTCCTCTGCTTCTGTTTCCCCCTCACTCGAACGGGTCCTCGGATCACGTATCAACTGCTTGGCGACTCCATTGGAGACTTTAGAGAGTCAGGCCTAGAATTAGTCGTGTGTTATCGAAGTCTCGGTTTTGTCGATTTGGTTAGTGTTTATTTTTAATTCCCATTTTCTAATAAAGGAGATTTGTTTTAAATGTGCTCATTCCCATGTGCATGCATATTTTTATTGTTCTCTAGTTATTTAACTTTTTGTGTCATTATTATTCTTTGTTTAATTAATGCTTTACATTATTTAATTTGTTTTTATTAAATTGCTCGGGGTTTTAGAATAAGGGTATAGAATAGGTGGTGAAAGGTTTGTTTGTTCCTCCTCACACACTATATTTGCATTTGCATAATGATGGAGACTCAATTAAGAGTTGTAAACCCAAGTGCAGGTTATGTTCAAGTAATAAATTCTCGGGTGTCCGAGGTCGAACCACAGGGAAGCGTACTAGTAAGTATAAGTTTATAAATATATATGAAAAAGAAAATAAACAAGATATTAGGGAATCAATAACAAAGAAAGTAAACAAGATATTAGAGAACAAAATAAACAAAATAACATAAAAGCAATTAAACAAGATATAAAAAACAATAAGAAAGGATGTTGAGGTTAGAGAATCCACTCTTGGTGTTATGCTAAGATTAATCTTGTTTTATTACACAATTGAAATCCACACATAAGGGAGGTTCCAATCGGAAGGTTTAGCAATTCAGTCCAAATTGTCCAACGTCCATAGCATATGATATTATGTTCATTTGGTGTCCTCAAAACTCATAAAAAGAGTCCAAGCATTCCTTATGCCAAGGTATATGTCTACAACAAATCAAGGTTATGAAACCAAGCATTTACTGTGCCATTTTCATTGTCAATAATGAATCAAGATCTCTACTTTGCAAGTATGATTTTAAACCAAAAGAAAATATTATCTATACTAGTGTTTATAAATGATGATTCATTTTAGCTCATGTTTAAGAGACTAACCTTAGCATTTACCAAGAGCTTCACCTCATCACCTCAACAATATGATTAGCAACACATACTAAAAATGAAAAGAAATGTAAGAAGCATAAGTAAATAAAGAAAAAAAAAACTAGAGAAAGGAAAAAAAGAAGAAAACTTAGAGAATTTTATTACAATGGCTAATATCCTACCAATGTATAATATATTCTAATACTCATCCAAGGCCCTCTATTTATACACATTTTGGAGAGCTAAATGACAAGAGACAAGCTTTATAAATTTCAAAGGTAGGTATAATAGGTGGGTGCATTTTTCTAACAATTTTCGTCATGTTGTATGACAATTCTGATCAGCCCGCTTGATGGTCGATTTTGTCAATGTTGGAGGCTCGATCTGATCAAATGGTCTTCTAGAAAAATATGCCCCTATCAGTTACTGATCCATAGCCGTTGGAATCAGATCATTTGCTCATGTGGATCGGAAGATATGGTCAAAATACCAAAACGGTGCAGAACATACATCATTGCACATCAGCCAACTTGATGGTTGATTTCGGTAGGGAAAACGACTCCGTTTCAAGAAGTGTAAAACATGAAAAAGATAGATATGCCTCTTAAATTTGTACTGTCAAAATTTCAGCCTTAATGCTTTGGTGAAACTCCAGATATAGCTGATATGGCAAAAGGTGTCGGAACTGGAACTGAATTGGATTTGCCCTTAATTCTTGATTTAACCTAGTAATCTGAAATCACTCAAAGAAACTCATGAAAAACACCAAATTACATAAAAATATAAAAGATCATAAACACAAGTAGACTAAGCAATAATAACTCGTATTTGACACAAAACAATAATAAAACATAACTAAAAACTATATAATTATACGAGTTATCACACCCCCACACTTAGATTGTTGCTAGTCCCTAGCAACGACTCAATAAAAATAAAATAAGAAAATCTAATCTAATCCATTTTCGTAGGAAATCACGGTGGCACTTAGCATGTGACACAAGCCTTTAAACCCCTAGGTGTCCTTAGTGGATGAGTTTAGTCTCGTGAGGGTTTGCTAGAACGATACCCACAAACATTGAAAAACTAAAATATAAGTAAACTACATACACTAAAAATATTTACTCCTAATCCTTTCAATATAAATTAGAGACAATCTTTGAACAAGTCTTATAAACTAATCAATAGCTCAAAGAATTTCACAAAAATTCATGCTTGAATGTAAATAAATGAGTTAAGCCAATATTAACATAACATATTTCAATCAAAATAGTGCATATTCAACTTAATCTCAACCTCTCACATGGGATACTCTCATGATTTTCACTCTTTAAAGTAGTGGTAAAGTGTTTACACTCAATCAATCTCATGAAAACAGTTCTACCATATGCTTGCTTGTCCACCTATTCTCTACTATTTAGATCATACAACTTCATAAATCAAGAGGTCTTTATTCAAGGTTGTAATGGGGCCAAAGGGTTATAATGTGGTTAAAGAACAAAAGGATAAAGATATCACAAAGGTTCCAAAGAGTTCATAGAGTTTAGAGACATAATAAGATCATACAAATAAATTTCTCAAAACTCTTTACAAGTACATAGTCACATAGGCTAAATATTCATGTTGAGCCTTTGCTTCATTCTAACCAACTTTGTAACATCTTTTTCTTTACTTTAACTAGAAGTTCAAGAGAAGTTTTTTTTTTTTTTTTGAATATGGGAATGTATTTAACAATGATCCCTTTCTTTTTCTCTTGACTTTTTCTTTTCTTTTCTTCCCCCACACTTCTCTTTTGTTTCTAACCCAAATTTTCAACTAAAAATATCCTTTTTTTTTTTTGCAATATGTCTCAAAATATATAATCCATCTTTAGAACAAGGGTAAGGATATAAGTATATTTAGGCTAGGTGTAAGTTGTGGTTACCAATAAAACAACATATTTAATGTAGGCTCAAATTGGCTCACTAGTGGGGATGTTCTCTTAGAACATTAATAATGGATGGCTGTTTGGCTCTGGTTATAATCCTAATGCCTCTATCATATTCATGTTGTCACATGTATCAATATAGTCTCAAACGGTTTAAAGCAAGTTCTAGAGAATCATGTAATCATAAGAGCACTCAAGAAAGAAATTAGATTGATTTGTATAATGCATCAATCATTATAGGCTCAAAACTCACAAGGATGATTATACAAGTCAGATTAAGTCTAAACATGCTTCTTTCTCAATCAACATATCATATTAACATTGGCTCATATAAAGGTTGACATCAAGCTCAATTCTCATGAAAATCTTCTCACTAATAAATCTGTTTTAGACTTATGCAATTCATATCTCATCATTGTATTAAAAGGAACTAAAACACACTAAAAAATAATAATAATAATAATAAAGACTCATAAAAAAAAAATAGTAGACAAAAATAAAAGAAATCCTAAATCGTTCCCCCCACACTTGATTCTTACATTGTCCTCAATGTAAGTCTATAAACCCAAATGAAAGAATCATGTGTAAGAGAAAAGAACTAATAACATAAGAATAGGAATAACTAAGACTCAAAACAAAACAAACTCATGCAACCTAAATAATCCTAAAATACTAAACAAAAATTAACAAGTAAACATAAAAAGATTAAAATCAAACTGACAAGGTATGTCTCAAGTCTCCCTTACTCAGACCTTGTTCAGAATGAATACTTCTAAATTGCTTAAAACACAACAAACTTTTTTTTTTTATTTTAAAAATTAGCGAAATATGTCCCTTATCCCCTACTAAAGGTAGAATTTAGGAGATATTACCTGCAGAGGTTGCTAACCACTTATTATAACTGAGACACAACAAACAAAATGTTAGATAATGTCACAAAGACAAAGTGCAATCCACTCCTTGCTCGTCCATATCTCTTTTTCTTTTTCCGAGCGTTTGCGAAACAACCGTAGCAGATAAATACTCATAAGCTTGGAGCTTTTTGAGTAAATCTTCAATGGTTGTAGCAGAAATTATGGTTCTCCTTGCCTCTGAAAACATGAATCCATTATCCACAGCATTATCTAAGTATGAAAGCAAATTACTAAAATAACCATTAATATTAAGCAAACCAATGGGTTTCTTATTTGTGACCAAAGATGACCAAGAAGCCACGCAAGCTATTTCTTCCAATGTACCCAGACCTCCTGGTAAAGCAATGAATGCATCGGCAGAATGGTACATGATTGTCATCCGTTCAGGGATACTCCAGACTTGTATTTCCTTATCCACGGTAGGTCCACAAAAATCTGTGAATAGTTTTGGCACGATTCCTAGAATTGGACTTCCTCCGGCGTGTGCTGCTGTAGCGACTGCTCCCATTAAACCCGTATTACCGCCTCCATAAATCAACTGGATCTTTTGTTGGGCAAGTATTACTCCAACTCTTATGGCTTCATCAGCGAATATGTTATTTTTCCCTGGATAAGCACCTCCAAAGACACAAATTTTTTTAATGCGCTGGGACGAAGTACTTTCCATTTTTTTTTTCGAGTGCCTGAAAGAGAATGAGTACATGGTGTAATATATAGAGGACTGAGTAGTGAATCAGACAAGAGTAATAATGTCGCCGAAAGTGTATTTGACCTGTCAGAAGAAAATGTTAACCTAACAAAAGATTTTTGCGTGATTTCAGGAAGAAAATCAAAAAGAAAAGAAAAAGCAACCGTAAAAGACCAATGCAAAAAAAAAAAAAAATGAGAATAATTACACAAATCGTAAATTAAACCGAAATGAAGTTATTGCAAATCAAACCAAAAGCTGAGAAGTCATTTATTGTAGTTGTGATTGTGGCTCACATCTTCCTCTGGTTTTACGTCCAGAAACGGCTTAAACGCCTTCTATGAGTCGAGGATATGCTTCCCATCCAGTTTTCTTACAAGCTGGCAAACAGGGTCTTTTAACATCAGATTCCCAAGATGTTGCCATTCCCTTTGGAATTGCGGCCATAAATCAAGATTTTCTCTTTGTACGTCTCCACTAGGATGCGTCTCAAGAGAAAGTTGGATATTACCCAAATTCTCCTTACTCAGTCCATCCTTAATGAATTCAATTTTATCATCTCGATTAGAGGACGGAATCCCAATAGAACGACATTTACCGTTACACGTCCATCGTGCACATTTGTGGCAATTTGAACTCATGCGCTTTGCTCGTCGCTTCTTTGCAAAAGTGCTTCTACCTGTACCTGGTAAATGCAAAACAGGAAGATATTCATCTTCACGTACCTTGGCTTCAATTATCCAACGTATGTCTTCAGGAATCCCTTTGTGCATAAGCATTCTTAATCTTTCAAATCGAACTTGGTAAAGCTTCAGTAAAATATTTCGAGGAAAAGGAGGAAATCATTTCTGCAATCTTGTGAGAATATCATCCATCTTGAAAAAAAAATGAAAAAGAAATTGAAAGAGAAATTTATATACAATATCAGTTTTGTGGGTAGCTGATGGAACCGACTTAAATAATCACGGAGTACCGTTATCCGTCATTTAACCGGGAAAAAAAATGTATTTTTTTTTGTTGAAGATTAGTAAAAATTATATTTACATCTAGTTATTTTCAAAACAAGGATCAGAAAGAAAAACAACCTCTTCTTGAGTAACATGATTTTCCAAAAAGAGTTTGAGTCTTTGTCCATTTACCTTGAATACGTTACCATTTTGAGGATTCTCAATGTCAACTGCTCCATAATGATACACATGCTTAACCACAAATGGGCCAGTCCATCTTGATCTCAATTTACCAGGAAATATGTGAAGTCTAGAATTATAAAGTAGAACTTTTTGCCCAACATCAAATGTTTTTCTTGAAATTAACATGTCATGAAAGGCTTTAGTTCTTTCTTTATGAATTTTAGAATTCTCATATGCATCATTTCTGAGTTCCTCAAGTTCATTTATTTGTAATTTCCGTAAATTAGAAGCGTCATCAAGGTTTGAGTTGAACATTTTAATGGCCCAATATGCTTTATGCTCAAGTTCCACAGGTAAATGACAAGGTTTTCCATAAACTAGCCTATAAGGAGACATGCCCAATGTTGTTTTAAAAGCTGTTCGATAAGCCCATAATGCATCGTTAAGTCTAAGAGACCAATCTTTGCGATTTGGATTAACCGTCTTTTCCAAAATTTGTTTAATCTCCCTATTTGCTAATTCTACCTGTCCATTTGTCTGCGGGTGATAAGGGGTTGCAACTTTGTGTGTAATGGCATATTTCTTCATTAATGTTTCAAAAACCTTGTTGCAAAAATGTGTTCCCCCATCACTTATGATAGATCGAGGAATTCCAAATCGACTCAAAATATTTTCTTTTAAAAATTTAATCACTGTTTTGTGATCATTATTTCGACATGGAATTGCCTCTATCCACTTTGAAACATAATCTATTGCAACTAAAATGTATAAGAAACCAAAAGATGGTGGAAATGGTCCCATGAAATCAATACCCCAACAGTAAAAAATTTCAATTACAAGAATTGGGTTCAAAGGCATCATGTTTCTTTTCGAAATGGAACCTAATTTTTGACAACTTTCACATGTCTTGCAAAAATTATGTGCATCTTTGAATAAAGTTGGCCAGTAAAATCCACACTGTAAAATTTTTGCAGCAGTTTTCTTTGATGAAAAATGACCACCACATGCCTCGGAATGACAAAACTTAATTACACTACTTACCTCATTGTCGGGAATGCATCTTCGAAAAATTTGATCAGGACAATATTTGAACAAGTAAGGGTCATCCCAATAGAACTTCTTTACCTCATTCAGAAACTTCCTTTTATCTTGGGGGCTCCATTGAGAAGGAATTTTTCCTGTAGCAAGAAAATTAGCAATGTCAGCAAACCAAGGTGTCGTGGAGACAATTAGAAGTTGTTCATCAGGAAAAGTATCATTTATTGGAGAGGTTCCAAAAGATTCATCACAAACAAGTCTTGATAAATGATCAGCCACCACATTTTCTACTCCTTTTTTATCTCGAATGGTGATGTCAAATTCTTGCAGCAAAAGGATCCACCTCAGCAACCTAGGTTTTGCATCCTTCTTAGAGAGAAGATATTTTAAAGCTGCATGATCACTAAAGACAACAATTGATGATCCAACAAGGTAAGATCTGAATTTATCCAATGCAAAAACAACTGCAAGTAATTCCTTTTCTGTAGTGGAATAATTCATTTGGACTATATTTAAAGTTTTACTTGCATAGTAAATTACATGTGGTTTATTATCTTTCTTTTGTCCTAACACAGCACCAACAGCATAGTCACTAGCATCACACATTATTTCAAATGGTAAAGACCAATCAGGAGATCTCATAATAGGAGCAGTAGTGAGCATATTTTTGAGTTTTTCAAAAGCATCTTCACAATCTTTAGTCCATTCAAATGCAGTGTCTTTCATTAAAAGATTACATAGAGGTTTAGATATCGTGCTAAAATCTTTTATGAATCTTCTATAAAAACCTGCATGTCCCAAGAATGACCTAATGTCCTTTACTGTCTTTGGTGTGGGTAGATTAGCAATCAATTCAATTTTTGACTTGTCTACCTCAATTCCTTTTGCAGAAACAATGTGACCTAGTACAATACCTTTAGTGACCATGAAATGACATTTTTCCCAATTAAGAACAAGATTTTTTTCTTCACACCTAATCAATACATTTTTCAAATTGGCTAAGCAATCATCAAATGAATCACTAGAAACAGAAAAATCATCCATGAAAATCTCAAGATTATGTTCAATCATGTCACTAAAAATACTAAGCATGCATCTTTGAAATGTGGCAGGGGCGTTACATAATCCAAATGGCATTCTACGATATGCAAAAGTACCAAAAGGACATGTAAAAGTGGTTTTCTCTTGGTCCTCAAGTGCAATGGCAATTTGATTATACCCAGAATATCCATCTAGAAAACAATAAAACTCATGCCCTGCAACTCTTTCTAAGATTTGATCCATGAAAGGCAAAGGGAAATGATCTTTCCTCGTCACTGAGTTAAGTTTCCTATAGTCAATGCACATGCGCCAACCAGTAACAGTCCTAGTTGGAATTAATTCATTGTTTTCATTTTTAACTACAGTAACTCCAGATTTCTTAGGTACAACTTGAGTAGGACTTACCCATTTGCTATCAGAGATAGGATAAATGATTCCATTATCTAGAAGTTTAATGACTTCATTTCTCACTACTTCTTTCATATTAGGATTAAGCCTTCGTTGCATTTGTCTAGAGGGTTTAGCATTTTCCTCTAAATAAATATTATGTGTGCAGATTAATGGGCTTATTCCTTTTATGTCAGCTAAGGTCCATCCTAATGCATTTTTGTGCATCTTCAAAAGTTGTAACAACTTACCTTCTTGTAGTTCATCAAGATGTGAAGAAATTATGACTGGAAAAGTTTCATTCTCACCCAAAAAGGAATATTTTAGCTCGGATGGCAATGGTTTTAAATCCAGCTTGGGTGGTTCAATAGTTGATGGTACAGTGACATTTGTGAGTGATGGAAGTTCCTCAAACTTTTGTTTCCAACAATGCTTATCCTGAAAAGAATTTAACAAAGAATCAGTGTGTGAAATTTCTGAAGCATTATCAAACTCACATTCAATTAAATAAGCTTCTAAAGGATTATGGAATGTGGTAGTGGTGAGATGTTCATGAACAAGTTCTTCAATGAAATCCACTTCATGTACTTCTGAATCATCACCAGGTTGCTTGCAAATGTTGAACACATTTAATTCTAAAGTCATATTTCCAAAAGAAATGTTCAACATACCATTCCTGCAATTTATCAGAGCATTAGAAGTTGCAAGAAATGGACGACCTAATATAACAGGAATTTGAACATTTGGATTTGAAACTGGATGTGTGTCCAAAACAATAAAATCAACAGGGAAGTAAAAATTATCAATTTGAACCAAAACATCTTCAACTATCCCTCGAGGAATTTTTACAGAACGATCAGCTAGTTGAAGTGTAACAGGTGTTTCCTTGAGTTCACCTAAACCTAACTGTTGATAAACAGAAAGATTAACACTAGCACCAAGATCAAGCAATGCACGTTCTATTCTAGTGTTTCCAATGATGCATGAGATTGTTGGACATCCAGGATCTTTGAATTTTGGTGGAGTAAGGTGCTGAATGATTGAGCTCACACTTTCCGTCAGAAATGCTTTCTTTTGTACATTATGTTTCCTTTTAACTGTGCACATGTCCTTCAAAAATTTAGCATAAGATGGAACTTGTTTGATTGCATCCAATAAAGGAATGTTAATCTTAACTTGTTTGAAAAGTTCATAAATTTCTGCATTTTGATTCAAATTCTTTATTGTTTGCAACCTTTGAGGAAAAGGAGCAGGATGCATACCTTTTTCTTTGTCCAAATTTTCAAGAAGTTCAGACTTACCATCATCCTTACCAATACTTTTCGGAGGGAAAAGAGGATCTTGGTCTTTTGATGGAATCTTTTTGTCAATTGCCTTTCCACTTCGAAGAGTTGTGATAGAACTGGCATTTTCCTGTTGAGTTTCATTGGAGCAAGAAACAAGACATTGAGTAGAAGGGTTAGGCTGAGGTTGAGCAGGAAACTTAACTTTTTCTTGAGTGCGTAATGAAGCTGTCAATGTGGACAAGGTGTTTTTGATCTCATTGATGTCCTGTGAAGTTTGGTTATTCACATTTGCTTGTGTTTGCATGAATGCTTGCAATGTCTCTTCCAAGGTTTGTACACGTGAAGGTTGATAGGAAAACGTGTTGCCCGGCTTTTGAGATTGTGGTACCTGAACATGATTATTATTCCGCCAACTGAAGTTGGGATGACTTCTCTATTCAGGGTTATACGTTTCAGAGTAAGGAGAAGGAAAAGGCTTTTTAAATGTGTTTATGGAATTTACTTGATCATGCAACGCTTCTTTAAGAATGGGAATGTTTGGACATTCAGAAGTGGGGTGTCCCATGATTTCACAAATTCCACAACTTTCATCATTTTTAACCGTTTTGACTTTTTTTACTTCTCTAAGTTCCATGGCTTCAATCTTTCTAGCCAAATTAGCTACTTTAGCTTTTAGCTCATCTTCTTGACTAAAATGATATTTACCTCTGTTAGAAACAAGATTAGATCTATTGGAACTTTCATAGGAATTATCTGTGTGCCAGGCTTGAGAGTTATCTGCCAAATGGTCTAGGTAGTCAAAGGCTTCTTCAGGTTCTTTTTCTAGAAACTCACCGTTACACATTGTTTCAACAAATTGTTTAGTTTCAGGAGTTAAACTTTCATAAAAGAAACTAATAAGACGCCATTTTTCAAAACCATGATGTGGACAAGAACTTAACAAATCTTTAAAACGCTTCCAGCACTGAAAAAATGCTTCATTTTGATTTTGATTGAAATTTTAAATCTGTCTTTTCAAAGCAGTAGTTTTATGTGCTGGGAAAAATTTCTTTAGAAACTCAGTTTGTAATTCTTGCCATGTGCCAATTGACCTTGGTTTTAAATTATGAAGCCAAATTTTTGCTTTATCTTTTAAAGAAAAAGGAAATAATTTTAGCTTGACAATTTCATTTGTACATTGTTGGTCATTAAAGGTGACACATACATCTTCGAAGTCTTTTAGAAACGAGTAAGCACTTTCCGATTCTAACCCATGGAAATTTGGAAGCAAAGCTATCATACCTGGTTTAAAACAAAAGTTGTTTGCATTGAGAGGAAAAATAAAACAAGAGGGTGATGAGCTTCGAGTTGGTTGCAAGTAGTCACGCATGGTGCGTACTTGTCTGTTCTCATCTTCAGCATGAACACTTTCATTGTCAGCCATGTTAGGAGTTGTATTAGAAAGATTACCTGAAAAAGTTTCACAATAAAATCTAACTAAACGTCGAGATCTAAAATCACGTCGCCAAACAAGCATAAAACAAAGTTAATAAATAGATAATATATAAATATAAACTTTACAATATAAATATAAATATATAGAAAATTAAGCGGTATAACCAGCCAATAAAAATATATATACTAAATTAGGCGGTATAACCAGCCAATAAAAATAAAACAAAGTTAATATACAAATTAGGCGGTATAACCAGCCAATAAAAATAAATATACTTATAAACTTATATACTTAGTATTGCTTCCCCGGCAACGGCGCCAAAAACTTGATGGAGACTCAATTAAGAGTTGTAAACCCAAGTGCAGGTTATGTTCAAGTAATAAATTCTCGGGTGTCCGAGGTCGAACCACAGGGAAGCGTACTAGTAAGTATAAGTTTATAAATATATATGAAAAAGAAAATAAACAAGATATTAGGGAATCAATAACAAAGAAAGTAAACAAGATATTAGAGAACAAAATAAACAAAATAACATAAAAGCAATTAAACAAGATATAAAAAACAATAAGAAAGGATGTTGAGGTTAGAGAATCCACTCTTGGTGTTATGCTAAGATTAATCTTGTTTTATTACACAATTGAAATCCACACATAAGGGAGGTTCCAATCGGAAGGTTTAGCAATTCAGTCCAAATTGTCCAACGTCCATAGCATATGATATTATGTTCATTTGGTGTCCTCAAAACTCATAAAAAGAGTCCAAGCATTCCTTATGCCAAGGTATATGTCTACAACAAATCAAGGTTATGAAACCAAGCATTTACTGTGCCATTTTCATTGTCAATAATGAATCAAGATCTCTACTTTGCAAGTATGATTTTAAACCAAAAGAAAATATTATCTATACTAGTGTTTATAAATGATGATTCATTTTAGCTCATGTTTAAGAGACTAACCTTAGCATTTACCAAGAGCTTCACCTCATCACCTCAACAATATGATTAGCAACACATACTAAAAATGAAAAGAAATGTAAGAAGCATAAGTAAATAAAGAAAAAGAAAACTAGAGAAAGGAAAAAAAGAAGAAAACTTAGAGAATTTTATTACAATGGCTAATATCCTACCAATGTATAATATATCCTAATACTCATCCAAGGCCCTCTATTTATACACATTTTGGAGAGCTAAATGACAAGAGACAAGCTTTATAAATTTCAAAGGTAGGTATAATAGGTGGGTGCATTTTTCTAACAATTTTCGTCATGTTGTATGACAATTCTGATCAGCCAGCTTGATGGTCGATTTTGTCAATGTTGGAGGCTCGATCTGATCAAATGGTCTTCTAGAAAAATATGCCCCTATTAGTTACTAATCCATAGCTGTTAGAATCAGATCATTTTCTCATGTGGATCGGAAGATATGGTCAAAATACCAAAACGGTGCAGAACAGACGTCATTGCACATCAGCCAACTTGATGGTTGATTTCGGTAGGGAAAACGACTCCGTTTCAAGAAGTGTAAAACATGAAAAAGATAGATATGCCTCTTAAATTTGCACTGTCAAAATTTCAGCCTTAATGCTTCGGTGAAACTCCAGATATAGCTGATATGGCAAAAGGTGTCGGAACTGGAACTGAATTGGATTTGTCCTTAATTCTTGATTTAACCTAGTAATCTGAAATCACTCAAAGAAACTCATGAAAAACACCAAATTACATAAAAATATAAAAGATCATAAACACAAGTAGACTAAGCAATAATAACTCGTATTTGACACAAAACAATAATAAAACATAACTAAAAACTATATAATTATACGAGTTATCACATAACATGAGCCCTCTACTCGGGTTCCGTCCTTTAGGTGGAAGTAAAGTAACTATGCTCTCATGAGGTGTTAACCTCCGCATGGGCTAGCGAAGCACTTTCGGAATAGTAGACTACCTACGCTTTCGTGGGGTGATAACCTCCGTATAGGCCTGGGAAATACACTCTAACAGATTAAACCCTCTTTTATCGGGGTGCCTTACTAGCCTTCACCAGCTACAGTAAGGAGCAATTTGGAGCCTTTTTAGAATCTAATGCAACCTCATATAGTGAACCTAGGCGAAACTATGCCAAATTTTTGTTAGAAGTACCGAAGCTAGGAACACTCGGAGGAACCTTTCTCACCTTTAGCTATTTATTTTAATATCGCATTGATTTGATTATTATATCCTTGTACTGACCGTTTCCCTTTGTTTTGCTTTGTTTTCATTGCATGCATCATGGTCACTTAGGAGTGTTTGCCTTAAGCCGGATTCCAATCAGAGGGATTTTCGTTACAGTCATGGAGCACCGAGATCTTGGGCCAGTGTCAGTTACTTCCAAGACATACCGAGAGGTCCGAATAGAGTCAGAGAAGCATCAGGTTGACAGGGGAGACTGCTTGGCTAGAAGCTTCGTGTCTGTTCTTCCTGAGTCGGTTCATTTAGATCTGAGTCATAATGATTTGACAGAATTAGAAGAGATTTGGGGTCGATGGGGATCTGCAAGGAAAAACGAGTTCACTAAGAAGTACGACGACATAGCATTACTTCTCTCAATCCAGATAGATGAGCAGTTGATCAGGGCAGTGGTACAGTTTTGGGATCCCTCCTACCGATGCTTCATATTCAACCGGGAATATATGACACCCACCATTGAGGAGTACTCTGTCTTGCTACGTATTGAGTCATCCACCCCTGATAAGATATATTGCAAGCAGCAAAAGAAGTTAGCTTTCAAAAGAAGCTATCTGACATACTGGGTATGGAGATCTCGATCGACTTACTGGATATTAAGAAGAAGGGTTCGAGTATTTGTATTCCATAGGTGTTCTTACGAGACTTTATCATGAACAATCCGGAGAGTGATCGTGTGGTGGATGTATTTGCCTTGGCTATCTATGGTTTGGTGATATTTCCAAAGATCTTGGGGCACATTGAGATCGCCATAGTAGACTTATTTGAGTGTCTGGGCAAACACATTGATCCGGCTCCTGCTATCCTTGCCGAGAGGTTTAGGTCACTCAATTTTTGTAGAAGAAAAGACGAGGGACGTTTCGAGAGATGTGCACAACTTCTGTATGTTTGGATCCAGAGCCATTTTCTGGGGAGAGGATAAGGAAAAGCTTCGTCCCTACATAAAGACTTTCATTCCTCTTAAGGAATTCTACAAGAAAGAGTGGCCGAGAAAGGGAGATAAGAAACAGTGGATCATGACTCTTCGTTGTTTAGTCTGAAAATACGTCACTTGGAGAGCTCCGTGGATGCCGATGGGATCCATTCTGTATAGTTGTGGAGACAAATCGTGGGTTCCGTTATTAGGAATTTGGGGAGCTATCAGCTATGCGCCACTCTTGGTACGAAGACAGTATGGGTCTGAGCAGTTCATCTCGAAGACTCATCGGCTCACTTTGGTAGATTCTGCATATAATGGGCCCGGGTATATGAAGGAAACACGTGAGCTCATCAAAGCATGGAGAAAGTTGCATCGATCAGAATTGGGTAGATATACGGATAACGCTACTCTCGGATACTTGGTTTGGAGAGCCAAAAGGATCCACGACATAGTGCTCCTTGCCGATGATGCCTCTGTTTATTCGGTAATCCTTCAACCAAAGCCGGTAGTACTCTCAGAGATCGAGCTTGTCAGACAAGAATTAGAAAAGGACAAAGGGAAACTAAAGCGTGAGTATGATAAGCTTCAAGAGGAAGTCAAAGATTTGAAGACCGACCTTGAGATCCAAAAGGCCAAGACACGAAGGTTGGTTAAAGAGCAAGACACGACCAATCTGATATATAGGACTTGCATCAAGAGAACAAGAGGCTACGAACCAAGGGACAGTTCACTGGAACTAGTAGGTCTCTGAGCGCCCATGAGAAAGAGATAGAAAAGCTTCAGAAAGAATTGGACTTCTGGAAGGGTAAGGCTAAGGACAACAAGGAAAAGAAGTCCCGATTTTCTCATGAGCGGCAAAAATGGAGAGATGCCGGGTTACTGATTTCGACCAGGTTAGAAAGATGCCTGCAAGAGAATGAGCTATTGAAAGCAAAGTTGGGAAATGAGAGGGAAAGGACATCCATGCTACGTAAGGAGAATGAGACATTCCATGCGACCATTCAGACCTTAGAGCATCAGTTGCAAGTCCAGAAAGCTGACATTGCTGCCATCATTTGGGAATACAAAAAGAGGAAGACCGAATGGAGCCAGACAAATGACTTAGCTTTAGATGCTAGCTATAGATGGAAGACTGAGACCTAGGGGAGGCAGTAGTATATAGACCACCTGACTAGGCAAATCCGCAAGGCCGTGGTCAAGGCCAGAGAGATGTCGGAGAAGGTAAAGACTCTGAGGCGTGATGTTAACCTGACAGGGGAGCATGGACAGCGCCTGTTGAATTTCCTGGAGGAGGCTCAAGACCAGTATGAGCAGATACATCTTTTTATGTAACCCGAGAGTGAGAGAGGATATGTAACAAGTTTCCATGAATTGATAAAAACCTTTGTGTTGGAATTTGATCTTAAGGCAAATACTATTTGCATCATCTCATTTCATAAAATTATAGAAGCATACATTCATTCATTTGTTTGGTCAGTTATGCATTGATTTATTCATTCATCCTTGCACACATTTAATAAGCAAAAAAGAATAATATACTATGAAATTCTAATTCGTTGTATTTACACTAAGGTTTAAAAATTGGGCATCCACTGAAACTCTCAGAGAGAAGCACTCAACATCAGTATAATACTTGATCGCAAGTCAGGATCATGGAGAATGAACAGACTGCCTAGATAGAGAGAATTGAAAGGTTACAAGATGAGTTAAGGGAATAGTTGGCCAAATCTCAGGCTGAATCAAGAGATCAGATGAATAAGTTGATGGAACTAGTGACTGTCGCTATTAAGGAAAAGGGACACATGAAAAATTCGGTATTGGGAATATAATCGGGAAACCAAGGGGGAATCAAAGATATTTGGGAATGAGATCCGAAAAAACGTTGCTTGGTTCCTAATTTAGTCATTCCACTTGAATTCAAGGTCCCCAACTTCGAGATATATGACGGGACAACTGACCCGATGGCCCACCTTAAAATGTTCAGCTGAAAGATGGTGAGCCATGCAGATAACGATGAGTTGTTGATCTATTGTTTTCATGATAGTCTCAGTGGGTCCGCAAACAGATGGTATAATCAACTGAGTAGGGGTCAATTTCGTTCTTGGAGTGATTTGGATAAAGCTTTTTAGGACCAATACAAGCATATGATTGAAATGGCATCAGACCATCTCTTTTTGCAAAGTATGAGAAAGAAGGCCACTGATAGCCTCAAAGAGTATTCTCACGGATGGAGAGATACAACGGCCCAGGTATAACCGCTTTTAACTGAGAAAGAAATTATTGTCCTATTTGCAAATACATTGCAGGCCCCGTGCTATGATGAACTCTCTGGTAATGCCACGAAAGACCCCACGGACATGGTAATCCCAAAAGAGATGATGGAGAGGACAGCCAAGGATGGGAAGCTCAAAGTAGGTGAGACATCTGGTACCAAGCAGAATTGGGAACCCCAGAAGAAAGTAAAAGATATCCAATCTATGACCTATGATGGGCAATGGAGGGGAAGCTTTGTCCCATATCCTCCACAACTCATGTGCCAACCGTTCTACCCTTCCATAACGGAGGTTGAAGGGCATTCTCAAAAATTCCCAAAGAAAATTTCGGGAAAAATAGCAAACGAGCTCGAAAAATTATGAAAACTTCCAGATTTGAGTTTTATAATTTTTGGAAGGCATTGGTAAAGAAAAATCCAGAATCTGAGCTCATTTGAAAAATGGCAAAGCTCGGGTGCACTTACCCGAAATTCCCAAAGATAATTTCGAGAAAAATAGAAAACGAGCTCGAAAAATTATGAAAACTTCCAGATCTGAGTTTCATAATTTTTGGAAGAGATTGGTGAAGAAAAATCCAGAATCAGAGCTCATTTGAAAAATGGCAAAGTTCGGGTGCACCAACTCGAAATTCCTAAAGATAATTTCGGAAAAAATAGCAAACGAGCTCGGACAATTATGAAAACTTTTAGATCTGAATTTCATAATTTTTGGAAAATATTGGTGAAGAAAAATCCAGAATCGGAGTTCATTTGAAAAATGGCAAACTTCGGGTGCACTAACCCGAAATTCCCAAATATAATTTCGGGAAAAATAGTAAACGAGCTCGGAAAATTATGAAAACTTCCAGATCCCAATTTTATATTTTTTGAAGAGATTGGTGAAGAAAAATCTGGAATCGAAGTTCAATTGAAAAAGGTGAATTTTGTGTGCCCTAACCCGAAAAATCCAAGAGAAAATTTTGGGAAAAATAGGAAACAAGCTCGGAAAATTTTGAAAATCTTCAGATCTCAATATTACATTTATTTGGATGGATTGGAGAAATAAAAATCGGATTTGGGGTTCGTTTGCAATAAAATTAAGTTCGGGGGGCTAAAAGGTAATTTTATCGAAGACCCCGAAAAGGGCCAATTTGCTTAAATTCAAATGAAATCAGATTTGGGGTCCGTTTGCAATAAAATTAAGTTCAAGTGAAGGTTGGGATTTGATTAAATTCATCCAATGGTAATATTAAATTGAAAGATGCCATTTTCAATGTCATGAAAATATCTTGTCCATCTAATAGCCTAGGTGCTTTGTAGAAAGATGAGTACATCCTTCAATGACCAAGATCAAATTGCAAGATAGCATTTTTATTGTCATGAAAATATCCTAATCTAATGCCCCATATTGTTGGAGAAAAAGATGAGCACATGATCCAAGGGCTTAGAATAGAAAAAGAAGAGAGCACACTCTCTACACCAAGGGGAGCAGCCGGCCATTCAAGGGGGGAGGTCAGATTTTTGAAGGCAGCAGCTATTCAAGAGAGAAAAGGGAAAAAAAGAGGTTTTCTTACTACTCTTCGATTTGGAAAGCTAAAGCAAGGTAGCTATTTTCTTCCATGCTCTCCTCCATGCTTTGTTCATATGATTTTGTTATTCCTTTATGATTTTTTTTTTCATCAAATAAAATTGTTTTTTCAAAACAAGTTCCAAAATATTTCTTCTTCTTTTAATCAAATAAATAAGTTGTCAAACTTTTTCTACATGTTTTTCACACTAGCCGAAACCTAACTTGTGTTGTTGTGCTTATTCTTGCTTGATATCTCTTGCTTCGTTGGTTGTGGTAGGACAGATCCCCTTATTTGTTGCTTCATTTTAATGCATTCATCTCATTCCCACTTGATTTTTGACTTAAGCCAACTAATGGCTCAAAGCGAAGCTCTCATGAGCATTCTTGTGGAAAAATGAAATGTTGTGCAAGTTGGAGTTTCTGATTTTTCTCACCATGCACTCCATGTCCAAATTTAAATATTTTTTAACCACAGGTTATAGACCCTTTAAGGAGCCTCTAGTATTTTTTTTGTGATATTTGGATTTTTCTATCAAAGGTTTAAAAATGGATTTTGGCAAAACAGTTTTTTAACTCACTGTCTTGATTTTGGGTAAAAATCGATCATAGTATCCATTCTCCAAAAATTAAGCTGATTTTTTCCCATAGAGGTCGACATGTTCTAAGTCTTCCATAATTTTTTAAGAAGTTTTTGAAATTTTTTAGATGGGAAAAAAATCGGTTTTTTCAAAACTGCCAGTGAGAGTCAGTTTTGTTTTTTAAGAAATACTAATTTTTTGTTTTGGTTAGGATGTTAAGAGGGGGCTGATTTAGGGCATTAGCTACTGTCTTAGGTTAATTTTCAAGCCAATTCAATTATAAAATTTGATTTTATAAAAGTCGGATCAAGGGCGGTCAACCCGAATTTCAAAACTAGGAAAATAGGGCCTTTTTAAATGGGGGGTTCGGCCAAGAGGCTATTTTCATCCAAAAATTCCATTTTTTTTTTAAAAAATCCAAGCCCAAAGTTTTTTGATTTTGAAAATATGATTTAGGTCTCTTCCTAAGGTAGTCAGATACCGTTTTAGGTATATGGATGTCCATACTCTAAGGAAGAAATACATCTTCATGCATTGCATTTTAAAAATGTTTTTATTTAATTTGTCATAAAAACGTATTTTTTGATTTATTAAACATTTGGCGAGAATTAGTTTTCGATCTTTGTCGGATCTGTCGGGGAGGTTAGAAAATTATTCAACGCATGTGTTTATAGAATCGAAACGCATGGTTTTCATTATACTCGAAATCATGTAAATATCATATGAAAGAATTATTTTCCCAACTTTGCCGGGATATTTTCGGACATATGCTATTTATATGATTTCTCACATGAATAATTCTTTTCAAATAATGATGCGTGCATGTGATCATGATGTATTATGAATATTTTATGATGATGCCATTTTGTTGATTTTGCCATGTCATTCATATGCCATGTCATTCACATGTCACATCATTTCATGCCATGTCATCTTATGCCATATCATTCGCATGCCATGTCATCTTGCTTGCCATGTCGATTTCAATCACATGCCATGTCACCTATGCCATCTCATCCTATTGCATGTCATCATTTCATGCCATGTTACCTATGCCATGTCATATATGCCATGTCATTATTTCATGCCATGTCATCTATCCGTTGTCATAATTTCATGCCATGTCACCTATGCCATGTCATATTTCATGCCATGTCATTATTTCATGCCATGTCATCCTATGCCATGTCATCATTACATGCCATGTCATTTTATGTCATCCATATGCCATGTCATCTTGCTTGCCATGTCAATTTCAATCACATGCCATGTCATCCTATGTCATGTCATCATTTCATGCCATGTCATCCTATGCCATGTCATCATTTCATACCATGTCATCTATGCCATGTCATCTTTTCATGCCATGTCATCATTTTATGTCATGTCACATGCTATGTCATGTCATCTTGCTTGCCATGTTGATTTCATTCACATGCCATGTCATTTTATGTCATCTCATGCTATGCCATTTCACATGCCATGTCATTTAATGCCATGTCACATGCCATGTCATTTTATGTCATCCATATGCCATGTCATCTGGCTTGCCATGTCGATATTAATTTACATGCCATGTCATTTTATGCCATTTCATATGCCATGTCATTTTATGTCATCCATATGCCATGTCATCTTGCTTGCCATGTCGATATTAATTTACATGCCATGTCATTTTATGCCATTTCATATGCCATGTCATCTTGCTTGTCATGTTGATTTCATTCACATGCCATGTCATCTTATGCTATGTCATCCACATGCTATGTCATTTTATGCCATTTCATATGCCACGTCATCTTGCTTGTCATGTTGATTTCATTCACATGCCATGTCATTTTATGCCATTCCATATGCCAGGTCATCTTGCTTGCCATGTTGATTTCATTCACATGTCATCATTTCATGCCATGTCACATGCTATGTTATTTTATGTCATCCAAATGCCATGTCATCTTATATATCATGTCGATTTCTTTCAAATGCCATTTTTCATGCCATGTCGATTTCATTCACATGACATTTATTCTTATACCACACCATTTTTCGTGCCAGGCCATTTTATTTGCCATGTCGATTTCATTTCACATGACATTCATTCTAATGCCATGTCACTCTGCTTGTCATGCCATGATAAATACGCATGCCTATTTAATTTTCGTCTTAGCTACATGTTTGCATATTCATGGTTATTATCAATAAATTTTCAAACACATGGAAAATAAATAATATTTTTATAAATCAAGATTATTCTCGAGTTAAAATAGTTAATGAATTCTCTACCGGGTTTGCTTGGGAGGATATCATCAATTATCATTAATAACGGAATATCTTTTTCAATTAAAATGATTTGAAGAATTTCAAAATCAAAGAAAAATTCCATGTTTTGCTGAGTCTGTCAGAAAACGTGGAAAATTTTATGCAAGTAAATTCTGGGTCATTTTTCGAATAAAATATGAATTTTTAAGGGAATTATTTATAAACACCAATTTTAAAATCGACTTTTTACCGAGACTCTAGATAACACATGACTAATAAGGTACTATTTTATACGGGCGTTGTGGGGGTGGTAATCCTTCCCCACGCGTAACCGACTCCCGAAATCGCACTTGTTTTTCTCTGGTTCAAAGCGCAGACTACAAATTTGGTTTTAAAAATGTTTTAATTAATTTTAAAATGTTTTATAAAAACCGGTTTTAATAGGTGGCAGATCATACCTAGCAAAAAAAGATTGGTGACGACTCCATTTCTTTTTACAAGGCCGTTTTCATACCCTCGACCTTTTATTTCAATCAAGAGGAATTAAGTCGTATTTTCCTCTGCCTGTTGTTTTGTTTCCCCCTCAGAGGAATTAAGTCGTCTTTTCCTCTGTTACCCCAATGTCACACTTAACGAGTAATGTCTCGCGATGAGACTTTTTTAGGTTGCGACAGCTTGGCGGCTCCACTGGGGACACTTAGAGAGTCAGGCCTAGAATTAATCGTGTGTTATCAAAAGTCTCGGTTTGTCGATTTTTAGTTGGTATTTAATTTTAATTCCCACATTTTTTAATAATAAGGAGAATTTTGAAAATAAAAAAAATGTTTTTGAATATGTTCATACTCATGTACATGCATATTATTATTGTTCTCTGGTTATTTTGTTGTATATTTCTTTGCTTAACTGATGCTTTACGTGGTTTAATCTTATCAGGGTATTTAGAATAAGGGATGTAGAATAGGTTGTGAAAGGTTTGTTGTTCCTACTCACACACTACACTTGCATTTGCATAACATGAGCTCTGTACTCGGGCTCCGTCCTTTTTAAGTGGGAGTAAAGTAGCTACGTCTTCGTGATTGACCCTCCGTATGGGCTAGTGAAACACTTCCAGAGTATAAAGTAACTAAAACCTTCGTGATTGATCCTCCATATGGGCTTAGAAAAATATACTCTAACAAATTGAACCCGCTTTTATCGGGGTATCTTACTAGCCCTCACCGACGATAGTGAGGAACAATTTGGGGCTTTTTAGAACCAAATTCTACCTCATATAGTGAACCTAGGTGAAGCCATGCCTGATTTTCGTTAGATACCTGAAGTTAGGAACACATGGAGGAATATTTATGATATTTTTCCATTATTCCAACATTCTGAATAAGTATTGTAGATCGGGCAACGATGTACGTACATCGCTCGTAATAAGTATGATAATCCGCCCCAAAGGCATCATGATGCCTAAATAAGTAGATACTGTTGGGGCACATGTTCATTAATTTTCTCACTTTCCATGGATGATTTTATCCTTTTTACTTGCGTTGTTTTTTTTTTTTTTTCCACACATTATTTGTGATAATACCGAAACCTATTGTTTTTGGGTTATTTTGAAAATTCTTCTTATATATTAGTCGTGTGTTATCTCGAGTCTCGATGAAAAGTCGGTTTTAAAATTGGTGTTTGTAAATAATTCCCTTAAAAATTCATATTTTATTTGAAAAATGACCCAGAATTTACTTGCATAAAATTTTCCACGTTTTTCGACAGACTCAGCAAAACATAGAAATTTTCTTTGATTTTCAAATTCTCCGAATCATTTTCATTGAAAAAGATATTCCGTTATTAATGATAATTGATGATATCCTCCCCGACAGACCTAGTAGAGAATTCATGAATTATTTTAACTCGGGAATAATCTTGATTTATAAAAATATTATTTATTTTCCATGTGTTTGAAAATTTATTGAAAATAACCATGAATATGCAAACATGTAGCTAAGATGAAAATTAAATAGGCATGCGTATTTATCATGGGATGACAAGCAAAGTGACATGGCATTAGAATAAATGTCATGTGAAATGAAATCGACAAGGCAAATAAAATGGCATGGCACGAAAAATGGTGTGGTATAAGAATAAATGTCATGTGAACAAAATCGACATGGCAAACAAAATGGCATGGCATGAAAAATGGCATGTGAATGAAATTGACATGGTATATAAGATGACATGGCATATGGATGACATAAAATGACATAGCATGTGACATGGCATGAAATGAAATGATGACATGTGAATGAAATCGACATGGCAAGCAAGATGACCTGGCATATGGAATGGCATAAAATGACATGGCATGTGAATGAAATCAACATGACAAGCAAGATGGCGTGGCATATGAAATGGCATAAAATGACATAGCATGTGGATGACATAGCATAAGATGACATGGCATATGAATGAAATCAACATGACAAGCAAGATGACATGGCATATGAAATGGCATAAAATGACATCGAATGTGACATGGCATGTGAATTAATATCGACATGGCAAGCAAGATGACATGGCATATGGATGACATAAAATGACATGGCATGTGACATTGGCTTAAAATGACATGGCGTGTGAAATGGCATAGCATGAGATGACATAAAATGACATGGCATGTGAATGAAATCAACATGGCAAGCAAGATGACATGACATAGTATGTGACATGACATAAAATGATGACATTGTATGAAATGATGACATGGCATAGGATGACATGGCATGAAATGATGACACGACATAGATGACATGGCATGAAATGATGACATAGAATATGATGACATGGCATGAAATAATGACATGACATAGGATGACATGGCATGTGATTGAAATCAACATGGCATGCAAGATGACTTGGTATATGGATGACATAAAATGACATGGCATGTAATGATGTCATGACATGAAATGATGACATGGCATGAAATGATGACATGGCATAGGTAACATGGCATGAAATGATGACACGGTATAGATGACATGGCATGAAATGATGACATGGAATAGGATGACATGGCAAGAAATAATGACATGGCATAGGATGACATGGCATAGGATGACATGGCATGAAATGATGACATGGAATAGGATGACATGGCATGAAATGATGACATGACATAAAATGATGACATGGCATGTGATTGAAATCGACATGGCAAGCAAGATGACATGGCATATAGATGACATACAATGACATGGCATGTGACATGGCATGGTAGTATGAATGACATGGCATGCCAATGACAAGGCAATATGGATGACATGGCATATGAATGACATGGCATAAGATGACATGGCATGAAATGATGTGGCATATGAATGACATGGAAAAATCAACAAAATGGCATCATCATAAAATATTCATAATCACATCATGATCACATGCACGCATCATTATTTGAAAAGAATTATTCATGTGAGAATCATATAAATAGCATATGTCCGAAAATATTACTCTGCTTCCTGGCAAACTCGGCAAAGTTGGGAAAATAATTCTTTCATATGATATTTACATGATTCTGAGTAAAATGAAAATCATACGATTCAATTCTATAAACACGTTCGTTGAATAATTTCCTAACCTCCCCGACAGACCCGGCAAAGATCGAAAACTAATTCTCGCCAAATGTTTAATAAATCGAAAAATACGTTTTTATGACAAATTAAATAAAAACATTTTTAAAATGCAATGCTTGAAGATGTATTTCTTCCTTAGAGTAAGGACATTCGTATACCTAAAAAGGTATCCGACTATCTTAGGAAGAGACCTAAATCGGATTTTCAAAATCAAAAGACTTTGGGCTCAGATTTAAAAAAAAAATGGAATTTTTGGATCAAAATAGCCTCTTGGCCGAACCCCCCATTTAAAAAGGCCATATTTTCCTAGTTTTGAAATCCGGGTTGACCGCCCTTGACCCAACTTTTATAAAATCAAATTTATGATTGAAATGGCTTGAAAATTAACCTAAGACAGTAGCTAATGCCCCAAATCAGCCCCCTCTTAACATCCTAACCAAAACAGAAAATTAGTATTTCTTAAAAAACAAAACGACTCTCACTGGCAGTTTTGAAAATCGATTTTTTTGCCCTTCTAAAAAATTTCAAAAAATTATGAAAAACTTTTGGGAGACTTAGAACATGTAGACCTCTATGGGAACAAATCAGCATAATTTTTGGAGCATGGATACTATGACCTATTTTTACCCAAAATCAAGACTGTGAGTTAAAAACTGTTTTGCCAAAATCCATTTTTAAACCTTTGATAGAAAAATCCAAATATCACAATAAAAATACTAGAGGCTCCTTAAAGGGTCTACAACCTATGGTTAAAAAATATTTAAATTTGGAAAAGGAGTGCATGGTGAGAAAAATCAGAAAATCCAACCATGCTTTGTTCATATGATTTAGTTATTCCTTTAAGATTTTCATTTTTATTTTATTTTTCTTTCATGAAATAAAATTGTTTTTCAAAACAAGGTCCAAAAGATTTCTTCTTCCTTTCATCAAATAACTAAGTTGTCAAACTTTTTCTACATGTGTTTCACACTAGCCGAAACCTAACTTGTGTTGTTGTGCTTATTCTTGCTTGATATCTATTGCTTGGTTGGTTGTGGTAGGATAGATCCCCCTATTTGTTGCTTCATGTTCATGCATTCATCTAATCCCCACTTTATTTTTGACTTAAGCCAACTAATGGCTCAAAGCCAAGCTCTCATGAGCATTCTTGTGGAGAAATGAAATGTTGTGCAGGAGTGCATGAAGAAAATAGCTACCTTGCTTTAGCTTTCCAAATCAAAGAGTAGTAAGAAAATCTCTTTTTTTTTTCTTTTCTTTTTTTTCCCCTTTTTCTCTCTTGAATAGCTGCTGCCTTCAAAAATCTGACCTCCCTCCTTGAATGGCCGGCTGCTCCCTTTGATGTAGAGAATGTGCTCTCTTCTTTTTCTATTCTAAGCCCTTAGATCATGTGCTCATCTTTTTCTCCAACAATATAGGCCATTAGTCAAGATATTTTCATGACAATAAAAATGCTATCTTGCAATTTGATCTTGGCCATTGAAAGAGTCTTGGCCATTGAAAGATGTACTCATCTTTCTACAAAGTACCTAGGCCAATAGATGGACAAGATATTTTCATGACATTAAAAATGGGATCTTGCAATTTGATAGTGACCATTGGATGAATTTAATCAAATCTCAACCTTCATTTATGAGCTGACCAGTCAAGGGCCTGGAATATCTCAGCAATTCCTTCATCTTTCATATTTTTTTAATTGCAAATTGGCCCTTTTCGGTTTCTTCGGTAATATTACCTTTTAGCCCCTGAACCTAATTGTATTGCAAAGGGACCCCAAATCCGATTTTTCTTTCTCCAATCCATCCAAATAAATATAATATTGAGATCTAGAGATTTTCAGAATTTTTCGAGCTCGTTTCCTATTTTTCCTGAAATTTTCTCTTGGATTTTTCGGGTTAAGGCACACAAAATTCACCTTTTTGATTTGAACACCGATTATGGATTTTTCTTCACCAATCTCTTCCAAAAAAATATAAAATTGGGATCTGGAAGTATTCATAATTTTTCAAGCTCGTTTGCTATTTTTCCCGAAATTATCTTTGGTGATTTTGGGTTAGTGCACCCGAACTTTGTCAGATTTTTCTTCACCAATCTCTTCCAAAAATTATGAAACTCAGATCTGGAAGTTTTCATAAATTTTGAGCTCGTTTGCTATTTTTCGGAATTAACTTTCGAAATTTTGAGTTGGTGCACCCGAACTTTGTCATTTTTCAAATGAGCTCCAATTCTCGATTTTTCTTCACCAATCTCTTCCAAAAATTATGGAACTCAGATCTGGAAGTTTTCATAATTTTCTGAGCTCGTTTTCTATTTTTCCCGGAATTATCTTTGGGAATTTCGGGGTAGTGCACCCGAACTTTGCCATTTTTCAATTGAGCTCCGATTCCGGATTTTTCTTTACCAATGCCTTCCAAAAATTAGAAAACTCAGATCTAGAAGTTTTCATAATTTTTTGAGCTCGTTTGCTATTTTTCCCGGAATTATCTTTGGGAATTATTGAGAATGCCCTTCAACCTTCGAAACCTCGGTTTTACTCAAAACGGGTCCGATTTCCCAATTTTCTTCTTCCATTTCCTTTGTCCTATATTGAATTTGATTTGGTCCGAAAATGCCCAATTTTTACAATCAAATTCCCCTCCGATTTAGTTTTCCCCTTTTCAAACTCGGGAATTTTCTCATTTTTCCCTTTTTTCTCTAATCGGCTCTTCCTTGGGATCCATTTCAGACTGGGCCTTGGGCTATTTTCTTTATTCATCCTTTATCAATTGGGGGCTTCAATTTCACTGATTTGGGCCATCTTTGCAATTTTCCCCAAATTTGCCGGATTAGGTCTTCCCCTACACTGAATTTTCGCAACCCATCATTCCGAACTCCATATCTTTCGTTGTAGATCTCAGATTGTCAAAATTCTTTTGCCATTGTTCATTTCAACTTCGAACCTTGATTTTGACTGGGAGTTGACTTTTTAGACTTTTTAGGGTTGACTTTTTTGAAGTTGACTTTTTTCAAATTGAATTTTCAGGTTGAACTCCGAATCACAAATCTTGGAGGACCATCTTCAAGATCAGAAGAGATTTTATACATTGTAAAAAAGTACAAGGAAGAATTTACCAAATTTAGGGGGCCTAGACAAAATTAGGTGTCTACAGCTGCCCCTCTTTGGCTATTGCTGAGAATTAGGAATCAGGCAAAGATAAATAGACAATAATTTTGTCCGGTTAGTGAAATCACATGTAAAGAAAAGGAAAGAGAGTTTGCTTTATTCTTCATTTCCATTTATTTCATCATTTTTTATTTTTGTTGTTTTTTATTTATTTATTTCGAAAAAAACTGTAAATAGAAGATTTTGTCCTTAAATTGAGTTCCCTGACTAATCAAGGCTCGACCCATCTTAAGGAAACGAGTTCGATTTGCAAGAGAAAAAAATACCTCAACATTGGTCTCGAGGCCTTATCTTGTCTTGGTGTCAGCTGTGTTGGGTTTAAACGAGAAATACCTCGACGGTGGTCTTGGGGCTCGACTCATTTGAGAAGCAGAACGAGTTCGATTTAAAAACAAAAGGAATGCCTTAACGTCAATCCTAGGTTCGACTCATTTAGAAAACAAGTTCGATTTGAAAAGGAAAAATACCTCGACGGTGGTCTCGGGGCTCGACTCATTCGAGAAGCAGAACGAGTTCGATTTAAAAACAAAATACCTCGACGGTGGTCTAGGGGCTCGACTCATTTGAGAAGCAGAACGAGTTCGATTTAAAAAAATACCTCGACGATGGTCTCGGGGTTCGACTTATTTGAAGAGCAAAACGAGTTCGATTTTAAAAACAAAATACCTCGACGGTGGTCTCGGTGTTCGACTTATTTGAGAAGCAGAACGAGTTCGATTTTAAAAACAAAGTACCTCGACAGTGGTCTCAGGGTTCGACTCATTTGAGAAGCCGAATGAGTTCAATTTTAAAACAAAATACCTCGACGGTGGTCTCGAGGCTCGACTCATTTGAGAAGCAGAAGGAGTTCGATTTTAAAAACAAAATACCTCGACGGTGGTCTCGGGGTTCGGCTCATTTGAGTAGCAGAACGAGTTCGATTTTAAAACAAAATACCTCGACAGTAGTCTTGGGGCTCGACTCATTTGAGAAACAGAACGAGTTTGATTTTAAAACAAAATACCTCGACGGTGGTCTCGGACTCGACTCATTTGAGAAGCAGAACGAGTTCGATTTTAAAAACAAAATACCTCGACGGTGGTCTCGGGGTTCGACTCATTTGAGAAGCAGCACGAGTTCGATTTTAAAAACAAAATACCTCGACGATGTTCTCGGGGTTCGACTCATTTGAGAAGTAGATCGAGTTCGATTTTAAAACAAAATACCTCGACGGTGGTCTTGGGGCTTTATCTTATCCTGGTGCGAGATCTGTTTAAAATTCTAAGTATCTCCTCCAGAAGCTTCGGCTATCCCTATCAAAGCTTGGTTTCTTTCTTTTAATAAAATTCTGGGTATCTCCTCCAGAAGCTTCAGCTATCACCACCAAAGACTTGTTCATTTTTAAAAACTGTAAAACTCTGGATATCTCCACCAGAGGCTTCGGCTATCACCACCAAATACTTGTTCATTTTTAAAAATGTAAAACTCTGGATATATCCACCAGAGGCTTCGGCTATCACCACCAAAGACTTGTTCATTTTTAAAATGTAAAACTCTGGATATCTCCACCAGAGGCTCCGGCTATCATCACCAAAGACTTGTTCATTTTTAAAAAGTATAAAACCCTGGATATCTCCACCAGAGGCTTCGGCTATCATCACCAAAGACTTGTTCATTTTTAAAACTGTAAAACTCTGGATATCTCAACCAGAGTCTTCGGCTATCACCACCAAAGATTTGTTCATTTTTAAAACTATGGGTATTGGTTCTTGAAAACGTGTTGAAAATTATACCCGAAAGCTTTGAGAGAGGATGCAGATGCTTCATGATCCATATGCAAATATCTCTAACAAGATGCACATGCTTCATGGTGCAAATGTAAATGGATTGGATTGATGCAAATTCTTCTTGATACAAATGCAGAGATTGAAGAAGATGCAAATGCTTCATGTTGCAAATGCAAATGTCTTGAATTGATGCAAATGCTTCTTGATGCATATGCAGATATTGAATGAGATGCAAATGCTTCATGGTGAAAATGCAAATGTCTTAGACTAATGCAAATGCTTCTTGATGCAGATGCAGATATTGAATAAGATACAAGTGCTTTTGAATGATGCAAATGCAAAGATCAACATTGACGCAACTACTTCATGTGGTGATGCAGATGCAAAGATCGACATTGTGCAAATGCTTCAAAATGATTCAAATGCAAAGACTAGTAGTGTGCAAAATGCTTCTACATGATGCAAATGCAAAGATTAATATTGACGCAACTACTTCATAGAATGATGCAGATGCAAAGGTTGGCATTGTGCAAATGCTTCTGAATGGTGAAAATGAAAAGATTAGTAGTGTGGAAGATGAATCTAAATGATGCGAATGCGAAGATCAATAATGATACAAATGCTTCATGAAAAGATGCAGATGCCCCTACGGATCGTGTTCATGTAAGTGGTCCATAAATGGTGTAATTGCAGCTACAATAATGAAGATGCAATGATCCTAGAAATGATGCAATTGCTTGAGATGACGCAAATGCAAATATCCATGAAGGAGGTAAATGTAAAGGTCGAATGCAGATGCTCATGGGATAGTGCAAATGCAAATACCCATGATTGATGCAAATGTTTGCTGACATGGTGCAGATGCAAGGCTCAATAAAGAGGTAAGTGCTCATGAATGATGCCAATGTCCCCGATTATTTCTCTAAACTTTGGCTTGGCCTTTCCAATTCATTTTTCCTCTTCAAATCATAGTGTATCTTGAATACTCTTTCCCCATAAGAGGCCATTCCCTTTTCGGTCGTAGGCTATCTTCTTGCCCTAACAGTTCTCAAACTCTTATCAACAGAAGCCTGTTTGCTGAGTTCTATTTCTGGAAATCAAGGTCAGCCTAGTAGTTCCATACCTTTGGTTAGAAAAACCCTTGTCTCATGTCAACATCAAAAATGGTTATTTAAAAAATATTTTTATTTGTTTTCCCATTTTGAAAAAAAATTGCTCACTTAATGAAAACTTCTGAGCCAAAAATATTAACCCCATAATGTGTGATATACAAATCTTTTGAAGACTGATGATCATCGTTAGAAATTTTTTGAACTTCAACTTGGGTTTTTCAACTTGAATTGAAAGACTTGGTACAACAAGATTTTCGTTGGTTTAAGCAAACTTCGCAACAAGAAGATGCATGTCCCTTCTAGTCTCACAAATGGAACAGGTTTTATAAAACACAAATTCATTGAGAATCAAGCAAACTCAACATTCCTTTAGTTTCCAAATCATGGAGTTTTGACAAGCGTCAAGTTTGGCCAGGATGTTGAAACTGGAAAGTTAATTTTGGAGGGAAAAAAAAGGTCTTTAGTTTTTTAAGTCAATCCACCAAATGAAAGCCGGCAATTTGGGAGGTTCAAGAATTTTTAGATGTTCCTCGATTTCTTCAAGATAACCTTCTCTTCTGTGGCATCGACACTAATATAGATGGCATCAGAAACTCTCATTTTACTCTAGATCGCCCATTTTTGGGTTTTCACCCTAGAGTCCCATTCTTTCCATTTTTTCTTTTTTTTTTTATTGTTCTACCATGCACTCGAGAATTCTAAATTCCTCCATATTGAAATGATAATTCGATGAGATGGGATAAAATCTAAGGAAAACCCCTTCAAGTTAAATATTCATGCTTGATCAAAATGGACTTTTAAAGCACGTAATGTAGGCCAAGGTTCGGGTTCAGAAAGAAAGGATAAATAGGCCCAAAATATGTGTTTGAGGGTAATCAGATCAAGGATCATTTCTTGAGGAGGATTCCCTTTTAAGCATTTGTCCCTTTTGGACTTTTATTTCCTTTTTTTGACTTTTGCTACTTTTCTTCTTTGTTCTTGGCTTTCATTTGCCATACTTTTTCACACATTTTTTTTGTGTGTTTTTTTCCTTCTCTTTTGTTTTGTTATTGGCGTTCATTTTGCCATGTTTTTCCTTTTTCTTCTTTTTGTTTTGCTCTTGGCTTTCATTTTGCCAACTTTTCTATATTCTTCTTTTCAACATAGTGAGCCCTTATTTATTTGAGAGCTCAATTTGCTTTGTATCGTCTTCGAGTTGGGACTCATTTCTCTATGATCTCTGAGAAGATCTTTCCTCGCATTTGCCCCCCAATGTAGAGGGTGATCCTTGATCAGGGTTCAAAGAAAAAAGAATTCTTTAGGCTCAAAAGAGGTGACTATAGATAATTTCTTTTTGTGAAAGAGATATGAAAGATGGCCATTTCTCATATCAAGCACAAATATTCTTATTGAAAAGCAATCCCCAGAGGAATAGATAATCAGAATTTCATTTTGCACTTGGAATCTCCGAATTCTCGTATGTATGATATCACAATTTTTCCTTTTTTTATCGCATGCCCCAATGATTCATGCATTAGTTCCATCCTTATTCACCATGTATCCATCATTTCCACATATGATGCCCCAATTTGATTAACCATGAGAATTTGTATCATTACAAGGAACATCGCAAGTCTAGGTTTATATTGAAAAGGCTAAGTTTCAATCTTGGGTTTGTTTGAAGTGACAAGGAAAATATGACCCAAAAATAGGTTTTTTCTGGGACATGGGATAATCTAGTTTGGTCATAGTGCCCCAAGGTGTCAATCATGAAGTAATGTTTGGGCAATTGGTGTTTTGTGGTCATCGAAAAGGCTATGAATGGTTTTGGCACAACCTTGACACACACCAAATTACCATGATCTAGATTCTTGAAATAATGTCTCATTTGTTTAAGTTTTCTAAGAGCTCGAAAAATTTTCTAAAATTTCGTTCCTTTGCTAATAGCCTTGACTAGGATCTACATCTTTGCTTATTCTGCAATGACAATGGTTTATGAAGTTCAATCATTCATATTCCTTGAAGCATTAGGTCTTTCAAGTGGTATTGGTTCAAGGGATTTAGGCATAAGAAAGCCCAAAAGAGAGGGGGGAGGGTATTGGGTCATTTCTAACAATGATCATCAATATTCTCGAGACTGCCCATTACTTAATGTGAAAATCTCTTATTATTGTTTACCACAAATTTTCTCAAAGTTTCATTTGTTTTTGCAAATTCAAATTTTTGCTCAAATATAATGAACACAAAACATTTAAATTCAAAATTTATTAATTTCATGTAGATATCAACATGAGACAAGTGCTTTCATCATCAAAGTGTATAGAACTACATGCATCAGAATGATCCTATTGATATGCTTTCAAAGATAGTATTCTCCTCTTTAAAACCCTAAAAAGGTACTGTTTTATGGCCGACTTCCACTGTTCGATAAGCTCTGAAGTTAAAATGACATCGTGAAAAAGACCTTCAATCATTTCCTTCAGTTGTTTGTATTTTTCAATCGAATGCCCAATTGCCCCCATGTGATACTCACACTTGCTGTTAGGGTCATAAATCCTTGTTGATGGGTTTAGAGATATTTTCAAAGGCACAGGGGTAAGGTACTGATTCTTTATCAGCATTGACAGCAGGTTAGGGATTGGGATCAGAATCTTCTCTTGGTTATCCCGTGGTTGTTTTTGGGATGGGGGCCTTTCATGACACTTGGCCTTCCCTTCTTCAAAACTCAGCAAACTGTATGACACAGGAATTGGGTCAACTTGATTTCTTTCTTGCTTCATAAACCCATGTAGGCCTTTCTTTCCCATCCTGACATCCCCACTTGTCTTACCATGAATGAACAATGGCTCTTTCCTGTTATCTGATTTTTGTTTCTTCTCAAGATTTATCTGCCCATTACTGATTAGTGCTTGAACCTTTCGATTTAGAGACAGATAATTTTTTGTGGAATGACCTCGAATCCCGCAATGATAACCACAAAATACATTTTCATCATACCAGCTTGGGTATGGGGGTCGGATAGGCTTTACTGGCACTCGAGTGAGAAGTCAGTTTTCAACAAGCTGGGGCAACAACTCAGAGTAAGAGATGGATAGTGGCTCAAACTGATATCTTTTTCGAATATTCTCTGACTTTCCCTGGCTGGCCTGAGGTTGGAGATTTGTCAAATAATTACATTGAGAGGACATTGGGTATACTTGATTTCTTTCTCGCTTCATAAACCCATGTAGGCCTTTCTTTTCCATCCTGACATCCCCACTTGTCTTACCATGAATGAACAATGGCTCTTTCCTGTTATCTGATTTTTGTTTCTTCTCAAGATTTATCTGCCCATTACTGATTAGTGCTTGAACCTTTCGATTTAGAGACAGATAATTTTTTGTGGAATGACCTCGAATCCCGCAATGATAACCACAAAATACATTTTCATCATACCAGCTTGGGTATGGGGGTCGAATAGGCTTTACTGGCACTCGAGTGAGAAGTCAGTTTTCAACAAGCTGGGGCAACAACTCAGAGTAAGAGATGGATAGTGGCTCAAACTGATATCTTTTTCGAATATTCTCTGACTTTCCTTGGCTGGCCTGAGGTTGGAGATTTGTCAAATAATTACATTGAGAGGACATTGGGTATACATTGTTCACGGAAGGGTAGAACTGATGGTACATGAGTTGTGGAGGATATGGGACAAAGCTTTCCATCTGTTGCCCACCATAGGTCATAGATTGGATATCTTTTACTTTTCTCTGGGGTTCCCAATTTCCCTTGCTACCGGATGTCTCACCTACTTTGAGCTTTCCTTTCTTGGCTGTCTCCTTCATTATCTCTTTTGGGATTATCCTGCCCGTGGAGTCCTTTATGGCATTACTAGTGAGTTTATCATAGCATGGGGCCTGCAGTGTATTTGCAAATGGGACAACAGCTTCTTTTTCAGTTAAAGGCGACTGTACCTGGGTCGTTATATCTCTCCATCTGTGAAAATACTCTTTGAAACTTTCAGTGGCCTTCTTCCTCATACTTTGCAAAAAGAAACGGTCCAGTTCCATTTCAGTCATATGCTTGTATTGGTTATAAAAAGCTTTAGCCAAATCACTCCAACAAAAAATCTGATCCCTACTCAGCCGATTATACCATCTGCTTGCAGACCCACTAAGGCTATCATGAAAACAATAGACCAATAACTTATCATTATCTGCATGGCTCACCATCTTGTGGCAGAACATTCTGAGGTGGGTCATTGGATCAGTTGTCCCGTCATATATCTCGAAGTTGGGGACCTCGAATTCAGGTGGAATGACTAAATCAAGAACCAAACTAAATTCTTTTGGATCCAATTCCCAAATAACTCTATTTCCCCCAGTGCACAAAGCTTTCTTTTCTAACAGCTGGTACCTTACTGGTAGTGTATCTTGTAGCTGTGTATCTTGAGAATTCTGCCATTTGATTACTGCTAGCCGAAACGAGCAAGGGAGGCAATTCTTTGAATCATTTCCCAAGGCTTTCGATTTTCCTTTTGCGGTAGAATTCTCAACCTGCCCTTTTTCTTTGACAGTGACGGGCACCAACTCCATAAACTTAATCATTTGCTCTCGAACCTCTTCCTGAGTTCTAATCACTTCTTTCTTCATCCCTTACTGAACCTGTTCCATTCTCTCTATTCTAGCCAAATACTTGACCTCTATGGTTCTTTCTCTCTTAGTAAAGTCCTCAATATGCCCTTTGCCTATGACAGTGGCGGACATCAATTCCATCAGTTTAGCTATTTGTTCTCGGTAATCTTCCTAATTTCTAATTAGCCTTTCTTGTGTCTCCTGCAGAGTCTGTCTCATTCCTTCCATTTTATTTGAGTTTGATGGAGACTCAATTAAGAGTTGTAAACCCAAGTGCAGGTTATGTTCAAGTAATAAATTCTCGGGTGTCCGAGGTCGAACCACAGGGAAGCGTATTAGTAAGTATAAGTTTATAAATATATAAGAAAAATAAAGTAAACAAGATATTAGGGAATCAACAACAAAACAAGATAAACAAGATATTAGAGAACAAAATAAACAAAATAAAATAAAAGAAATTAAACAAGATATAAAAACAATAAGAAAAGATGTTGAGGTTAGAGAATCCACTCTTGGTGTTATGCTAAGATTAATCTTGTTTTATTACATAATTGAAATTCACACATAAGGGAGATTCCAATCGGAAGGTTTAGCAATTCAGTCCAAATTGTCCAACGTCCATAGCATATGATATTATGTTCATTTGGTGTCCTCAAAACTCACAAAAAGAGTCCAAGCATTCCTTATGCCAAGGTATATGTCTACAACAAATCAAGGTTATGAAACCAAGCATTTACTGTGCCATTTTCATTGTCAATAATGAATCAAGATCCCTACTTTGCAAGTATGATTTTAAACCAAAAGAAAATATTATCTATACTAGTGTTTATAAATGATGATTCATTTTAGCTCATGTTTAAGAGACTAACCTTAGCATTTACCAAAAGCTTCACCTCATCACCTCAACAATATGATTAGCAACACATACTAGATATGAATAAAATGAAAAGAAATGTAAGAAGCATAAGTAAATAAAAAAAAAAACTAGAGAAAGGAAAGAAGAAGAAAACTTAGAGAATTTTATTACAATGGCTAATATCCTACCAATGTACCTTTAATGCTCATCCAAGGCCCTCTATTTATACACATTTTGGAGAGCTAAATGACAAGAGACAAGCTTTATAAATTTCAAAGGTAGGTATAATAGGTGGGTGCATTTTTCTAACAATTTTCGTCATATTGTATGACAATTCTGATCAGCCAGATTGATGGTCGATTTTGTCAATGTTGGAGGCTCGATCTGATCAAATGGTCTTCTAGAAAACTATACCCCTAGCAGTTACGGATCCATAGCCGTTGGAATCAGATCATTTTCTCATATGGATCGGAAGATATGGTCAAAATACCAAAAAAGGTCAGCACAGACGTCATTGCACATCAGCCAACTTGATGGTCGATTTCGCTAGGGAAAACGACTCCGTTTCAAGAAGTGTAAACATGAAAAAGATAGATATGCCTCTTAACTTTGCACTGTAAAAAATTCAGCCTTATTGCTTCAGTGAAACTCCAGATATAGTGGATATGGCAAAAGGTGTCGGAACTGGAACTGAACTGGATTTGCCCTTAATTGTTGATTTAACCTAGTAATCTGAAATCACTCAAAGAAACTCGTGAAAAACACCAAATTACATAAAAATATAAAATATCATAAACACAATTAGACTAAGCAATAATAACTCGTATTTGACACAAAACAATAATAAAACATAACTAAAAACTATATAATTATACGAGTTATCACACCCCCACACTTAGATTGTTGCTAGTCCCTAGCAACGACTCAATAAAAATAAAATAAGAAAATCTAATCTAATCCATTTTCGTTGGAAATCACGGTGGCACTTAGCATGTGACACAAGCCTTTAAACCCCTAGGTGTCCCTAGTGGACGAGTTTAGTCTCGTGAGGGTTTGCTAGAACGATACCCACAAACATTGAAAAACTAAAATATAAGTAAACTACATACACTAAAAATATTTACTCCTAATCCTTTCAATATAAATTAGAGACAATCTTTGAACAAGTCTTATAAACTAATCAATAGCTCAAAGAATTTCACAAAAATTCATGCTTGAATGTAAATAAATGAGTTAAGCCAATATTAACATAACATATTTCAATCAAAATAGTGCATATTCAACTTAATCTCAACTTCTCACTATACTCTCATGATTTTCACTCTTTAAAGTAGTGGTAAAGTGTTTACACTCAATCAATCTCATGAAAACAGTTCTACCATATGCTTGCTTGTCCACCTATTCTCCACTATTTAGATCATACAACTTCATAAATCAAGAGGTATTTTTTTCAAGGTTGTAATGGGGCCAAAGGGTTATAATGTGGTTAAAGAACAAAAGGATAAAGATATCACAAAGGTTCCAAAGAGTTCATAGAGTTTAGAGACATAATAAGATCATACAAATAAAACTTCTCAAAACTCTTATAAAGCACATAATAACATAGGCTAAATATTCATGTTGAGCCTTTGCTTCATTCTAACCAACTTTGTAACATCTTTTTCTTTACTTTAACTAGAAGTTCAAGAGAAGATTTTTTTTTTTTTTTAATATGGGAATGTATTTGACAATGATCCCTTTCTTTTTCTCTTGACTTTTGCCTCTCTCCTCCCCCACACTTATCTTTCGTTCTAACCCAAATATTCAAAAAGTATCCCTTGTTTTTGCAATATGTCTCAAAATATATAATCCATCTTTAGAACAAGGGTAAGGATATAAGTATATTGAGGCTAGGTGTAAGTTCTGGTTACCAATAAAATAGCATATTTAATGTAGGCTCAAATTGGCTCACTAGTGGGGATGTTCTCTTAGAACATTAATAATGGATGGCTGTTTGGCTCTGGTTATAATCCTAATGCCTCTATCATATTCATGTTGTCACATGTATCAATATAGTCTCAAACGGTTTAAAGCAAGTTCTAGAGAATCATGTAATCATAAGAGCACTCAAGAAAGAAATTAGATTGATTTGTATAATGCATCAATCATTATAGGCTCAAAACTCACAAGGATGATTATACAAGTCAGATTAAGTCTAAACATGCTTCTTTCTCAATCAACATATCATATTAACATTGGCTCATAAAAAGGTTGACATCAAGCTCAATTCTCATGAAAATCTTCTCACTAATAAATCTGTTTTAGACTTATGCAATTCATATCTCATCATTGTATTAAAAAGGAACTAGAACACATTAAAAAAAATAATAATAATAAAGACTCATAGAAAAAAAAATTAGTAGACAAAAATAAAAGAAATCCTAAATCGTTCCCCCCACACTTAATTCTTACATTGTCCTCAATGTAAGTCTATTAACCCAAATGAAAGAATCATGTGTAAGAGAAAAGAACTAATAACATAAGAATAGGAATAACTAAGACTCAAAACAAAACAAACTCATGCAACCTAAATAATCCTAAAATACTAAACAAAAATTAACAAGTAAACATAAAAAGATTAAAATCAAACTGACAAGGTATGTCTCAAGTCTCCCTTACTCAGACCTTGTTTAGAATGAATACTTCTAAATTGCTTAAAACACAACAAACTTTTTTTTTTTTTTGAAAGAAGAAATCAAACTGACAAGGTATGTCTCAAGTCTCCCTTACTCAGACCTTGTTCAGAATGAATACTTCTAAATGGCTTAAAACACATCAAATTTTTTTTTTTTTTTTTTTTAAAATTAGCAAAATATGTCCCTTACCTCCTACTAAAGGTAGAATTTAGGAGATATTACCTGCAGAGGTTGCTAACCACTTATTATAACTGAGACACAACAAACAAAATGTTAGATAATGTCACAAAGACAGAGTGCAATCCACTCCTTGCTCGTCCATATCTCTTTTTCTTTTTTCGAGCGTTTGCGAAACAACCATAGCAGATAAATACTCATAAGCTTGGAGCTTTTTGAGTAAATCTTCAATGGTTGTAGCAGAAATTATGGTTCTCCTTGCCTCTGAAAACATGAATCCATTATCCACAGCATTATCTGAATATGAAAGCAAATTACTAAAATAACCATTAATATTAAGCAAACCAATGGGTTTCTTATTTGTGACCAAAGATGACCAAGAAGCCACGCAAGCTATTTCTTCCAATGTACCCAGACCTCCTGGTAAAGCAATGAATGCATTGGCAGAATGGTACATGATTGTTATCCGTTCAGGGATACTCCAGACTTGTATTTCCTTACCCACGGTAGGTCCACAAAAACCTGTGAATAGTTTTGGCACGATTCCTAGAACTGGACTTCCTCCGGCGTGTGCTGATGTAGCGACTGCTCCCATTAAACCCGTACTACCGCCTCCATAAATCAACTGGATCTTTTGTTGGGCAAGTTTTACTCCAACTCTTATGGCTTCATCAGCGAATATTTTATTTTTCCCTGGATAAGCACCTCCAAAGACACAAATTTTTTTAATGCGCTGGGACGAAGTACTTTCCATTTTTTTTTCAAGTGCCTGAAAGAGAATGAGTACATGGTGTAATATATAGAGGACTGAGTAATGAATCAGACAAGAGTAATAATGTCGCCGAAAGTGTATTTGACCTGTCAGAAGAAAATGTTAACCTAACAAAAGATTTTTGCGTGATTTCAGGAAGAAAATCAAAAAGAGAAGAAAAATCAACCGTAAAAGACCAATGCAAAAAAAAAAAAAAAACGAGAATAATTACACAAATCTAACAACACGTAAATTAAACCGAAATGAAGTTATTGCAAATCAAACCAAAAGTTGAGAAGTCATTTATTGTAGTTGTGATTGTGGCTCACATCTTCCTCTGGTTTTACGTTCAGAAACGGCTTAAACGCCTTCTATGAGTCGAGGATATGCTTCCCATCCAGTTTTCTTACAAGCTGGCAAACAGGGTCTTTTAACATCAGATTCCCAAGATGTTACCATTCCCTTTGGAATTGCGGCCATAAATCAAGAATTTCTCTTTGTACGTCTCCACTAGGATGCGTCTCAAGAGAAAGTTGGATATTACCCAAATTCTCCTTACTCAGTCCATCCTTAATGAATTCAATTTTATCATCTCGGTTAGAGGACGGAATCCCAATAGAACGACATTTACCGTTACACGTCCATCGTGCACATTTGTGGCAATTTGAACTCATGCTCTTTGCTCGTCGCTTCTTTGCAAAAGTGCTTCTACCTGTACCTGGTAAATGCAAAACAGGAAGATATTCATCTTCACGTACCGTGGCTTCAATTATCCAACGTATGTCTTCAGGAATCCCTTTATGCATAAGCATTCTTAATCTTTCAAATTGAACTTGGTAAAGCTTCAGTAAAATATTTCGAGGAAAAGGAGGAAATCGTTTCTGCAATCTTGTGAGAATATCATCCATCTTGAAAAAAAATGAAAAAGAAATTGAAAGAGAAATTTATATACAATATCAGTTTTGTGGGTAGCTGATGGAACCGACTTAAATAATCATGGAGTACCGTTATCCGCCATTTAACCGGGGTTAAAAAAAATGTATTTTTTTTTTTGAAGATTAGTAAAAATTATATTTACATCTAGTTATTTTCAAAACAAGGATCAGAAAGAAAAACAACCTCTTATTGAGTAACATGATTTTCCAAAAAGAGTTTGAGTCTTTGTCCATTTACCTTGAATACGTTACCATTTTGAGGATTCTCAATGTCAACTGCTCCATAATGATACACATGCTTAACCACAAATGGGCCAGTCCATCTTGATCTCAACTTACCAAGAAATATGTGAAGTCTAGAATTATAAAGTAGAACTTTTTGCCCAACATCAAATGTTTTTCTTGAAATTAACTTGTCATGAAAGGCTTTAGTTCTTTCTTTATGAATTTTAGAATTCTCATATGCATCTTTTCTGAGTTCCTCAAGTTCATTTATGACTGGAAAAGTTTCATTCTCACCCAAAAAGGAATATTTTAGCTCGGATGGCAATGGTTTTAAATCCAGCTTGGGTGGTTCAATAGTTGATGGTACAGTGACATTTGTGAGTGATGGAAGTTCCTCAAACTTTTGTTTCCAACGATGCTTATCCTGAAAAGAATTTAACAAAGAATCAGTGTGTGAAATTTCTGAAGCATTATCAAACTCACATTCAATTAAATAAGCTTCTAAAGGATCATGGAATGTGGTAGTGGTGAGATGTTCATGAACAAGTTCTTCAATGAAATCCACTTCATGTACTTCTGAATCATCACCAGGTTGCTTGCAAATGTTGAACACATTTAATTCTAAAGTCATATTTCCAAAAGAAATGTTCAAATTACCATTCCTGCAATTTATCAGAGCATTAGAAGTTGCAAGAAATGGACGGCCTAATATAACAGGAATTTGAACATTTGTATTTGAAACAGGATGTGTGTCCAAAACAATAAAATCAACAGGGAAGTAAAAATTATCAATTTGAACCAAAACATCTTCAACTATCCCTCGAGGAATTTTTACAGAACGATCAGCTAGTTGAAGTGTAACAGGTGTTTCCTTGAGTTCACCTAAACCTAACTGTTGATAAACTGAAAAAGGCAAAAGATTAACACTAGCACCAAGATCAAGCAATGCACGTTCTATTCTAGTGTTTCCAATGATGCATGAGATTGTTGGACATCCAGGATCTTTGAATTTTGGTGGAGTAAGGTGCTGAATGATTGAGCTCACACTTTCCGTCAGAAATGCTTTCTTTTGTACATTATGTTTCCTTTTAACTGTGCACATGTCCTTCAAAAATTTAGCATAAGATGGAACTTGTTTGATTGCATCCAATAAAGGAATGTTAATCTTAACTTGTTTGAAAAGTTCATAAATTTCTGCATTTTGATTCAAATTCTTTATTGTTTGCAACCTTTGAGGAAAAGGAGCAGGATGCATACCTTTTTCTTTGTCCAAAATTTCAAGAAGTTCAGACTTACCATCATCCTTACCATTACTTTTCGGAGGGGAAGGAGGATCTTGGTCTTTTGATGGAATGTTTTTGTCAATTGCCTTTCCACTTCGAAGAGTTGTGATAGAACTGGCATTTTCCTGTTGAGTTTCATTGGAGCAAGAAACAAGACATTGAGTAGAAGGGTTAGGCTGAGGTTGAGCAGGAAACTTACCTTTCTCTTGAGTGCGTAATGAAGCTGTCAATGTGGACAAGGTGTTTTTGATCTCATTGAAGTCCGGTTATTCACATTTGCTTGTGTTTTCATGAATGCTTGCAATGTCTCTTCCAAGGTTTGTACACGTGAAGGTTGATAGGAAAAAGTGTTGCCCAGCTTTTGAGATTGTGGTACCTGAACATGATTATTATTCCGCCAACTGAAGTTGGGATGATTTCTCCATTCAGGGTTATACGTTTCAGAGTAAGGAGAAGGAAAAGGCTTTTTAAATGTGTTTATGGAATTTACTTGATCATGCAACGCTTCTTTAAGAATGGGAATGTTTGGACATTCAGAAGTGGGGTGTCCCATGATTTCACAAATTCCACAACTTTCTTCATTTTTAACCGTTTTGACTTCTTTTACTTCTCTAAGTTCCATGGCTTCAATCTTTCTAGCCAAATTAGCTACTTTAGCTTTTATCTCATCTTCTTGACTAAAATGATATTTACCTCTGTTAGAAACAAGATTAGATCTATTGGAACTTTCAGAGGAATTATCTGTGTGCCAGGCTTGAGAGTTATCTGCCAAAGGTCTAGGTAGTCAAAGGCTTCTTCAGGTTCTTTTTCTAGAAACTCACCGTTACACATTGTTTCAACAAATTGTTTAGTTTTGGGAGTTAAACTTTCATAAAAGAAACTAATAAGACGCCATTTTTCAAAACCATGATGTGGACAAGAACTTAACAAATCTTTAAAACGCTCCCAGCACTGAAAAAATGCTTCATTTTGATTTTGATTGAAATTTTGAATCTGTCTTTTCAAAGCAGTAGTTTTATGTGCTGGGAAAAATTTCTTTAGAAACTCAGTTTGTAATTCTTGCCATGTGCCAATTGACCTTGGTTTTAAATTATGAAACCAAATTTTTGCTTTATCTTTTAAAGAAAAAGGAAATAATTTTAGCTTGACAATTTCATTTGTACATTGTTGGTCATTAAAGGTGACACATACATCTTCGAAATCTTTTAGAAATGAGTAAGCACTTTCCGATTCTAACCCATGGAAATTTGGAAGCAAAGCTATCATACCTGGTTTAAAATGAAAGTTGTTTGCATTGAGAGGAAAAATAAAACAAGAGGGTGATGAGCTTCGAGTTGGTTGCAAGTAGTCACGCATGGTGCGTACTTGTCTATTCTCATCTTCAGCATGAACACTTTCATTGTCAGCCATGGTAGGAGTTGTATTAGAAAGATTACCTGAAAAAGTTTCACAATAAAATCTAACTAAACGACGAGATCTAAAATCACGTCGCCAAACAAGCATAAAACAAAGTTAATATACAGATTAGGCGGTATAACCAGCCAATAAAAATAAAACAAAGTTAATATACAATATAAATATAAATATATAGAAAATTAGGCGGTATAACCAGCCAATAAAAATAAATATAGGCGGTATAACTAGCCAATAAAAATAAATATACTTATAAACTTATATACTTAGTATTGCCTCCCCGGCAACGGCGCCAAAAACTTGATGGAGACTCAATTAAGAGTTGTAAACCCAAGTGCAGGTTATGTTCAAGTAATAAATTCTCGGGTGTCCGAGGTCGAACCACAGGGAAGCGTATTAGTAAGTATAAGTTTATAAATATATAAGAAAAATAAAGTAAACAATATATTAGGGAATCAACAACAAAACAAGATAAACAAGATATTAGAGAACAAAATAAACAAAATAAAATAAAAGAAATTAAACAAGATATAAAAACAATAAGAAAAGATGTTGAGGTTAGAGAATCCACTCTTGGTGTTATGCTAAGATTAATCTTGTTTTATTACACAATTGAAATTCACACATAAGGGAGATTCCAATCGGAAGGTTTAGCAATTCAGTCCAAATTGTCCAACGTCCATAGCATATGATATTATGTTCATTTGGTGTCCTCAAAACTCACAAAAAGAGTCCAAGTATTCCTTATGCCAAGGTATATGTCTACAACAAATCAAGGTTATGAAACCAAGCATTTACTGTGCCATTTTCATTGTCAATAATGAATCAAGATCCCTACTTTGCAAGTATGATTTTAAACCAAAAGAAAATATTATCTATACTAGTGTTTATAAATGATGATTCATTTTAGCTCATGTTTAAGAGACTAACCTTAGCATTTACCAAAAGCTTCACCTCATCACCTCAACAATATGATTAGCAACACATACTAGATATGAATAAAATGAAAAGAAATGTAGGAAGCATAAGTAAATAAATAAAAAAAAAACTAGAGAAAGGAAAGAAGAAGAAAACTTAGAGAATTTTATTACAATGGCTAATATCCTACCAATGTACCTTTAATGCTCATCCAAGGCCCTTTATTTATACACATTTTGGAGAGCTAAATGACAAGAGACAAGCTTTATAAATTTCAAAGGTAGGTATAATAGGTGGGTGCATTTTTCTAACAATTTTCGTCATATTGTATGACAATTCTGATCAGCCAGATTGATGGTCGATTTTGTCAATGTTGGAGGCTTGATCTGATCAAATGGTCTTCTAGAAAAATATACCCCTGTCAGTTACGGATCCATAGCCGTTAGAATCAGAGCATTTGCTCATGTGGATCGGAAGATATGGTCAAAATACCAAAAAAGGTCAGCACAGACGTCATTGCACATCAGCCAACTTGATGGTCGATTTCGCTAGGGAAAACGACTCCGTTTCAAGAAGTGTAAAACATGAAAAAGATAGATATGCCTCTTAACTTTGCACTGTAAACAATTCAGCCTTATTGCTTCAGTGAAACTCCAGATATAGCGGATATGGCAAAAGGTGTCGGAACTGGAACTGAACTGGATTTGCCCTTAATTGTTGATTTAACCTAGTAATCTGAAATCACTCAAAGAAACTCGTGAAAAACACCAAATTACATAAAAATATAAAATATCATAAACACAATTAGACTAAGCAATAATAACTCGTATTTGACACAAAACAATAATAAAACATAACTAAGAACTATATAATTATACGAGTTATCAGAGTTCTTGCTTTCCATGAATCCTAAAAATTGTTGTATAGGTTCTCAGTGATTCTTATACCTCTGATTTGAAAAAAAGATTTCTTTGAAAGCTCTTAAAGCTAAGCCAATTTCTATTTCATCTCATTAACGTATTTCATGATGAATGCCATGAATGTCGTAAATGTAACACGATGCCAATATGATGTATGCAAAGAATAAACAAGTCAATGTACGAATATATATAGTGAATGACCATGCATGTCCCAAATGCACTCCTCTATGAGTGATCATATATGTTATGAATGCAACACGATGTCAATATGATGCATGAAGAATAAACAAATCAATGCATGGATATACAGAGAAATCATGCTGACTATGCTTGTCATGAATGCAACCTGATGCCAACATGATGCATGTGAAGAATAAGCAAAGCAATGCATGAACATATACAGAGAGATCATGCTGATTATGTTGTCATGAATGCAACCTGATCCCAACATGATGCATGAAAAGGATAAGCAAATCGATGCAAGAACAAAGAAATCATGCTGACTATGTTTGTCATGAATACAACCTGATGTCAATAAGATGCATGAAAAGGATAAGCAAATCGATGCATGAACAAAGAAATCATGTTGACTATGTTTGTCATGAATGCAACCTGATGCCAACATGATGCATATGAAGAATAAGAAAATAAATGCATGAACATATACAGAGAGATCATGCTAGTTATGTTTGTCATGAATGCAACCTGATACCAACATGATGCATGAAAAGAATAAGCAAATCAATGCATGAACATATACAGAGAAATCCTGATGATGCATGCAAAGAATAAACAAATCAATGCATGAACCGTGCAAAAAAGCGAAGATGCTTGAGGAGGTGAATTTGCACATTTACAATTGCTTGAATAATGTGTATGTTATGCAAAAAATGCAAATGAAAAAATCAAGGAAAAGAAGATCTTAATATCACTTTTTATTTGAATTTTTCTTTATTTTCTTTTTTTCAAAGAAGAAAATTTTTCATGAAATAAAACTCTTTTTTTTGTTTTGTTTTTTTTTTTTAATATCTAAAAAGGTACTACCATTTTATACGGGCGTTGTGGGGGTGCTAATCCTTTCCCACGCGTAACTGACTCCCGAACCCACACTTGTTTTTCTCTGGTTCAAAGCGCAGACTACAAAATTGGTTTTAAAAATGTTTTAATTAATTTTAAAATGTTTTATAAAAATCGGTTTTAATAGGTGGCCAATCATACCTAGCCAAAAAAGATTGGTGGCGACTCCATTTTTTTTACGAGGCCGTTTTCATACCCTCGACCTTTTATTTCAATCAAAAGGAATTAAGTCGTCTTTTCCTCTGCCTGTTGTTTTGTTTCCCCCTCAGAGGAATTAAGTCGTCTTTTGCTCTGTTTCCCTAATGTCACACTTAACGAGTAATGTCTCGCGATGAGACTTTTTTAGGTTGCGACAATAATTATTTGGAAAATCTTCAACCTCAGGCTAGCTAGGGAAAGTCAAAGTATATTCGAAAAAAGATGAGTTTGAGCCACTCCCCATCTCTTACTCTGAGTTGTTACCCCAGCTTGTGGAAAGCCGACTCCTCACTCAAGTACCAGTGAAGCCCATCCAACCCCCATACCCGAACTGGTATGACAAGAATACATTTTGCAGTTATCATTGCAGAATTCGAGGTCATTCCACAGAAAATTGTTTGTCTCTAAAACGAAAGGTTCAAGCACTAATCAATAAGGGGCAGATAGGTTTTGAGAAGAAACAAAAATCAGATGACGGGAAGAATCCAGTGTTTGTTCATGGTAAGACCAGTGGAAATGTCACAATGGGAAAGAAAGGTACACATGGGTTCATGAAGCAAGAAAGGTGTCAAGTTGACCCAATTCTTGTGTCATACAGTGAGCTGCTACCTCAACTTATCCAGAATCGCTTCCTAACACCCAAGCAACTGGAGCCTTTAAAGCCCCCATACCTAAGCTAGTATAATACTAATGAACATTGTAATTACCATTATGGAAACCAAGGCCACTCAACCGAGAACTGCCCATCTTTGAAATACAAGGTCACATATCTCATCAAAGCTGGTCTGCTGAGTTTTGAAGTAGGGAAAGCCAAATGTCATGACAGATCTCATTCCAAAAAATGGCCATGGGATAACCAAGAGAAAGATTCTGATGATGTGATGGTTATATTGGAACAAGCTTTCGAGAAGTTTTATGAGGATGGGAATGAACAACCACAAGAAATGATGGTCGGCATGGTGGAAACAGAGGAACAGAGATAGGAAAGCACTAGTTGGATGGTGCCCCCGTGCTCTCCGGGTTATGAGCTAACCAATTAGAGCGTAACCGAACTTCCCATAGTTTTTAGGTCTACTTCAGTGTAATGCTCGAATCAACCTCAATTGCCTCTGCCCGAAGGCATCAAGAGTCCTTTGTACGGGCTTATGTTTAAAACTTATCATTTAATAAATAACAACCATGATGCATTTTCTTCATATTAACGTGTTCACATTCTTTCCTTCTTTCATTATTATTGCCTACATGCCTTCCTATATTGTTTCTTCCCTACCTGTTTACAGGTGCCCAGATACGGAATGTGAGGACCACCCTATCAATAATTCTGAAATTGATTTTGAAAAACCCATCTGTATGGGTGATTTTGATGCTAACAAAGATGTCGAGTACTGTGATTTGCCTTCGGATTTGTTGAGAATAATAGAACAAGAGGAGAAGCAATTATTGCCTCACAAAGAGCCATTGGAAATGGTAAATTTAGGGAATATAGAAGAAATAAGAGAAGTCAAGATTGGGACTGACATTTCACCCTCAGTAAAGCAAGATTTGATAAGTCTACTCTGGAAATACACAGATGTGTTTGCGTGGTCGTACCAAAACATGTCTGGGTTGGACCCTGGCATTGTGGTTCACAAACTCCCTCTGAAACCAGATTGCAAGCCAATTCAGCAGAAAATGAGAAGAATAAGGCCCGAAATGCTAAGTGAAAAAGCAATTCGATGCCGAATTCTTGGAAGTGGAAAAATACCCGGAGTGGGTAGCAAACATTGTCTCAGTTTCGAAGAAAAATGACAAAGTACGGATGTGTGTAAATTACCGGGACCAGAACAGGGCGAGCCCTAAGGATAATTTCCCCTTGCCTCACATTGATACTCTAGTCGATAATACCGCAAAGAGTTTCATGTTTTCCTTCATGGAAGGGTTCTCAGGGTATAATAAGATTAAGATGGCAACGGAAGATATGGAGAAAACCACATTCGTGACAATGTGGGGAACCTTTTTCTATAAAGTGATGCCATTCGGGTTGAAAAATGCTGGGGCAACATATCAAAGAGCCATGGTAACTTTGTTCCACGACATGATGCACAAAGGAATCGAAGTTTATGTCGATGATATGATCGCAAAGTTGCAAGGAGAGGATGAACACATTGTGAATCTTAAAAGGCTCTTTGAAAAGTTGAGAAAATTTCAACTTAAACTCAACCCGTCAAAGTGTACTTTTGGAGTCACTTCGGGAAAGCTACTGGGTTTCGTTGTTATCCAGAAAGGAATTGAGATTGATCCTGATAAAGTAAAATCTATTTAAAGCCTGCCTCCCTTTCGTACTCAGAAGGAAGTAAGAAGCTTATTGGGTAGGCTGAATTATATTGCTCGGTTCATCTCTCAACTGAGCGATAAGTGCGACCCGATCTTCAAGTTACTCCGAAAGCGTGATCCAGGGGAATGGGATAAAGGATACCAGATAGCCTTTGATAAGGTCAAAAATTATCTATCAAATCCACCAGTACTAATGCCACCAATACCAGGGAAGCCGTTGATATTGTACTTATCACTATTTGAAAGGTCCATGGGATGTGTGTTGGGGCAACATGATGAAACTGGAAAGAAAGAACAAGCCATCTACTACCTCAGCAAAAAGTTCACTGAGTACGAGTTAAAGTATTCATTGGTAGAAAGGCTTTGTTGTGCCCTAGCCTGGACCGCTCGAAGGCTCAGACAGTACATGTTGTATCACATGACATGGTTGATTGCGAAGCTAAATCCCCTAAAATACGTATTTTAGGCATCTTCATTGTCAGGAAGACTGGCACGATGGAAAGTGTTGCTTTTCGAATACGATATTATGTATGTGAGCTAAAAGGCTATAAAAGGTAGCGTAGTAGCCGAATTTCTAGCAAGTCGAGTAGTGGAGGATTATGAGCCTCTAGATTTTGATTTCCCCGATGAAGACCTAATGTGTGTCTCACAAGAAGGAGGGACTTCTTATGAGAAGAAAACCTGGAAAATGTATTTTGATGGCGCATCTAATGCCATGGGGTACGGAATCAGTGCGATGCTCATATCCCCTGAGGAAGACTACTATCATTTCACTGCTAGATTCGATTTTGATTGTACAAATAATATCGCTGAGTATGAAGCATGTACCATGGGTCTCCGCGCCGCCATAGAAAGGAAGATCAAAACACTAGAGGTATTTGGAGATTCAGCCTTGGTGATATACCAACTGCGTGGAAAGTGGGAAACCCGGGATGCAAAGTTAATCCGATATCGAGAGCTTATACTGAGCTTGATTGAGGAATTCGAAGAGGTGGTTTTCAATTACTTGCCCCGAGAAGAAAATCAAATGGCAGATGCTCTAGCCACTTTATCATCAATGTTTAAAGTGAATGAAGGGGCCGAAGTTGTGCCAATAAAGATGAGCATATACGAGTCTCCTGCCCACTGTTTGAGTATCGAAGAAGAAACAGATGGTCACCCTTGGTATTATGATATCTTGTAATACATCAAGAGTCAAAAGTACCCTGAGCAAGCAACGAAAAACGATAAGAGAACCCTGAGAAGGTTGGCAATGGGTTTTGTCTTAGATAGTGAAATCCTTTATAAGAAAGGGAAAGACCAGGTTTTGTTGAGGTGTGTTGTTTCTGCTGAAGCTTAGAGAATCCTCGAAGAGGTCCATGAAGGGATATGTGGCACCCACGCGAATGGCCACATGCTGGCTAACCAGATTATGAGGGCCGGATACTATTGGCTAACCATGGAAGGGGATTGCATCAATTATTCCTGGAAGTGCCATAAATGCCAGATATACATCGACAGGTTTCATGTGCCGCCATCGCCGCTGCATGTCATAACGGCTCCATGGCCATTTTCAATGTGGGAAATGGATATGATCTGGCCCATTACCTTGAAAGCTTCGAATGGACATCGCTTCATCCTGTTAGCCATAGAATACTTTACAAAGTAGGTAGAAACAGCCTCTTATGCCAATGTAACAAAGTCAGTGGTGTGCAGATTCGTCAAAAAAGAGATTATATGCCGATATGGACTCCCGGAGAGAATAATCACAGACAATGCTCTCAATCTGAACAATAAGATAATGAGGGAAATATGTACCCAGTTCAAGATCAACCATCATAATTCGGCACCTTACCGTCCGAAAATGAATGGGGCAGTAGAAGCAGCCAATAAGAACATCAAGAAAATTGTTGAAAAAATGACTCATGTGTACAAAGATTGGCATGAGATCTTGCCTTTTGCTCTCCACGCATACCGCACTTCGATTCGCACATCTAAGGAGGCCACGCCATTTTCTCCGGTATACGGGATGGAAGCTGTAGACACCTAATTTCATTCGCCCCCCTAAACCAGATAAATTCTTCCTTGTACTTTTTAGAATGCAAAAAATCTTTTCTCATCTTGTAGGTGGTCCTCCAAGACTTGTGATTCGGAGTTCAGCATGAAAAGTCAGTCCAAAAAAGTCAACCCAAAAAAGTCAACCATTAAAAAAGTCAACCTTTAGTTAAAATCAAGATTTGAAGATGAATTGATCAATGGTGAAAGAATTTTGATAATTCGAGGTCTACAACGAAAGATATGGAGTTCGGAAGAGGGATTGCAAAAATTTCAGTGTAAGGGAAGCCCTAATTCAATAAATTTGGGGAAAAGTGCTTAAACGATCAAAATGGTCAAAATTGGAGGTTCCAAAAGGAATATAATTTATGACTACGAGTATTGGAAGGGAAAATTGAAAGTAGAACCAAAGGAAGAGTCAATTTGGAAGAAAATCGGAAATTAGGATTTTGGGTAAAAAGAGTGAATTTTGCAAATTTGGGGAAAACTACAAAGATGACCCAATTCGGCGAAATTGAAGCCCCCAGTTGATAAAGAATGAGTAAACAAAGATGGCCCAAGGCCCAGTTTGAAGTGAATCCAAAGGAAGAGTCGATTGGAGCAAAAATGGAAAAACGAGAAAATTCCCGAGTTTGACAAGGGGAAAACAAAATCGGAGGGGAATTTGATCGTAAAAATTGGGCATATTTGGACCAACTCAAATTCAATATAAGACAAAGGAAACAAAAAAATAAAATCTAGAAATCAGACTCGTTTTGAGTAAAACCGAGGTTTTGGAGGTTGGAGGGCAATTTTGGAAAATCCCAAAGAAAATTCTGGGAAAAATGGCAAACGAGCTCAAAAAATTATGAAAACTTCCAGATCTGAGTTCATAATTTTTGGAAGGGATTGGCGAAGAAAAATCCTGAATCGGAGCTCATTTGAAAAATGGCAAAGTTCGGGTGCATTAGACGAAATTTTAGAAGATAATTTCGGGAAAAATAGCAAACGAGCTCGGAAAAATATGAAAATTCAGATTTGAGTTTTATATTTTTTGGAAGAGAGTGGTGAAGAAAAATTCTGAATAGGAGCTCATTTGAAAAATGACAAAGTTCGGGCGCACTAAGCCGAAATTCTAGAAGATAATTTCGGGAAAAATAGCAAACGAGCTCCAAAATTTATGAAAACTTTCAGATCTGATTTTTATAAGTTTTGGAAGAGATCGGTGAAAAAAAAATCCGAAATCGGAGCTCATTTGAAAAATGGCAAAGTTCGGGTGCACTAAGCCAAAATTCCAGAAGATAATTCCGGGAAAAATAGCAAACGAGCTCCAAAAATTCTGAAAACTTCCAGATCTGAGTTTTATATATTTTTGGAAGGGATTGGTGAAGAAAAATCCAAAATTGGAGTTCAAATGAAAAAGGTGAATTTTATGTGCCACTAACCGAAAAATCCAAGAGAAAATTTTGAGAAAAATAGGAAACAAGATGAAAAAATTCTAAAAATCTCCAGATACAATATTATATTTATTTGGATGGATTGGAGAAAGAAAAACCGGATTTGGGTTCCGTTTGCAATAAAATCAAGTTTGGGGGCCAAAATGCAATTTTATCGAAGAAACCGAAAAAGCCTATTTTTTCGAATAAAAAAAGATGAATGGCCTGGAAATCTCCAGGCCATTTTGAGCCAGTAGCTGATCCAGGGGGAGTGTGATCATTATGGATCAAATGGATAAGGATGGATAGCAAGATGTCATTTTTAAGTGTCCTTGTTAATCCAATGGCCTAGGTGCTTTGTAAAAAGATGAGTACATCCTTCAATGGAAAATATCAAATTGCAAGATGTCATTTTTATTTTCATGAAAATATCTTGGATCCAGTGGCTTAGATTGTTTGAGAAAAGATGAGCCCAAATCATCCATGGGCAAAGGATGTTGGAGGAGCATGGGAAGCATGAAGGGTGAAAAAGATCAAAACACACTCTCTAATATCCAAGGGGCCAGCTGGCCATTCATTTTTTAAGAGGGGGGAGGTCTGATTTTTCACAAAAGGGCAGTAGCTATAGAGAGAAAAGAGAGGGGGAAAAGTGGAGGAAAAGAACGAAGGCATTTTCTTACTACTCTTTGATTTGGAAAGCTAAAGCAAGGTAGCTATTTTCCTTCATGCTCTCCTCCATGCTTTGTTCATATGATTTTGTTATTCCTTTATGATTTTGATTTTATTTTCTTTCATGAAATAAAATTGTTTTTCAAAACAAGTTCCAAAAGATTTCTTCATGTTCTATCAAATAACCAAGTTTGTCAAATTTTTTCTTACATGTTCTTGCTTGATGTGGTTTGCTTGGTTGGTTGTGTTCATGTTATTAACTCTTGATTGATTTGTGGTAGGATAGATCCCCCTATTTGTTGCTTCATATTCATGCATTCATCTCATCCCCACTTGATTTTTGACTTAAGCCAACCAATGACTCAAAGCCAAGTTCTCATGAGCATGCTTGTGGAAAAATGAAAAGTTGCGCAAGTTGGATTTTCTGATTTTTATCACCATGAATTCATTCTCCAAATTTAAATATTTTTTAACCACAGGTTTTAGACCCTTTAAGGAGCCTCTAGTATTTTTGTTTTGATTTTTGGATTTTTCTATCAAAGGTTTAAAAATGGATTTTGGTAAAACAGTTTTTAGCTCACTATCTTGATTTTGGGTAAAAATCGGTCATAGTATCCATGCTCCAAAAATTAAGATGATTTTTTCCCATGGAGACCAACATGTTTTTAGTCTCCTATAATTTTTTCAGATTTTTATGAAATTTTGTAGGAGGGAAAAAAAATAGGTTTTCAAAACTGCCTAATGGTTTTTGACAAAACAGTTTTTAACTCACGGTTTTGATTTTGGGTAACAATCGGTCATAGTATCTATGATCCAAAAATTAAGTTGATTTTTTCCATAGAGATAGACATGTTCTAAGTCTCCCATAAGTTTTTCAGAATTTTTTAAAAATTTTTGGATGGGCAAAAAAATCGGTTTCCAAAACTGCTAGTGAGAGTCAGTTTTGTTTTTAAGAAATACTAATTTTCTGTTTTGGTTAGGATATTAAGAGAGGGCTGATTTGGGGCATTAGCTACTGTCTTAAGTTAATTTCCAAGTTATTTCAATCACAAAATTTGAAATTATAAAAGTCGGGTCAAGGGCGGTCAACCCGGATTTCAAAACTAGGAAAATAGGGTCTTTTCAAATGGGCGGTTCGGCCAAGAGGCCATTTTCATCAAAAAATTCCATTTTTTTTTTAATTTTTAAAATCCGTGCCCAAAGTCTTTTGATTTTGAAAATCCTATTTAGGCCTCTTCCTAAGGTAGTCAAATACCTTTTTAGGTATACGAATGTCCTTACTCTAAGAAAGAAATACATTTTCATGCATTGCATTTTTAAGAAATGTTTTTATTTAATTTGTCATAAAAACGTATTTTTCGGTTTATTAAACATTTGGCGTGAATTAGTTCCCGATCTTCGCTGGGTTTGTCGGGAAGGTTAGGGAACTATTCAACGGACGTGTTTATGGAATCGAAACGTATGGTTTTCGTTTTATTTGGAACCATGTAAATATCATATGAAAGAATTATTTTCCAAGCTGTGTCGGGTTTGCCGGGAAGCACGGTAATGTTTTTCGACATATGCTATTTATATGATTCCTCACATGAATGATACATTCCAAGTAATGTTGTGTAAATGTGATCATGTTTTGATTATGAATATTTTATGATGATATCATTTTGTGATTTTGCCATGTCAAGCATGCTATGTCATTTATTCACATGCCATGTCATTCATTATGCCATTTCATTCATATCCCATGTCATTCATTTTTCCATGTCATTCATATGCCGTGTCATTCATTATACTATGTCATTCATTATGCCATGTCATTCATATGCCATGCCATGTCATTCATATGTCATGTCATTCATTCATTATGCCATGTCATTCATTATACCATCTTATTCACATGCCATTGTCATTTATTTTGTCATGTCATTCATATGCCATGTCATTCACATGCCATGTCATTCACATGCCATGTCATCATTATGCTATGTCATCCATATGTCATCACCATGCATTCGGCTATTCATATGCCATCACCATGCCATTCGGCCACCATGACATTTTATTTACGATATATGTCATTCATGCCATATCAATCATATAGCATGTCATTTGCCATGTCATTTAGTGTTTGAGCTCATTTTAAACCATGATTAAGTATGTCATGCCATCCATGTCATTACCATGACCATTCGGTCACCATGACATTTCATTCATGTCATTCCATTTTCATGACACAACATTATCATGCCAGGTCACTTGGTTTGTCAGGTCATCATGTTTATCTCATTTTGGGTTTCCGTGTCGATTTCATTCACATGACATTTAGTACCATGCTATAACATAGTAGGCTATGTCATTCATATGCCATGTCATTCATATGCCATGTCATTCATTTTGTCATGTCATTCATATGCCATGCCATGTCATTCATTTTCCATGTCATTCATATGCCATGTCATTCATATGCCATGTCATTCATTATGCCATGTCATTCATTATGCCATGTCATTCATATGCCATGTAATTCGTATGCCATATCATTCATTTGTGCCATGTCATTCATATGCCATGTCATTCACATGCCATGTAATCAAAATTTGCCATGTCGATTTCATTTCATGTCATCTATATGCCATGTCATCTTATATGCTATGTCGATTTCATTCACATGCCATTTTTCGTGCCAGGTCATTTTGTTTGTCATGTCGACTTCATTCATATGACATTTATTATTATACCACACCATTTTTCATGCCATGCCATTTTGTTTGCCATGTTGATTTCGTTCACATGAAATTCATTTCTTTATGCTATGTCATTCACTCTTTTTCCATGTCATTAGTAATGATTTGCATATTCATAACCTTTTTTTAAAATGTTATCTAAAAGATCATGCTTTTTAAAAATAAGGATATTCCCGAGTTAAAGTAATTTATGAGTTCTCTGTCGGGTTTTTTGGGGAGGATATCATCAATTATCATTAATAACGGAATATATTTCTTTCAAAAATGAAAATTATTAGGAGATTTTCCAAATAGATAAAAATTTCTATGTTTTACCGGGCCTGCCGGGGAATATTGAAAAATTTTGAGTTAATAAATTTCGGATGATTTACATTTAAAAATGGGATTATTTTTCTTTAAATTGGGAATTATTTTAAAATTGCAAACCTAAAACTGACTTTTTACCGAGATTCGAGATAACACACGATTAATAAGGTACCGTTTTACATGGGCGTTGTGGGGGTGCTAATCCTTCCCTGCACGTAACCGACTCCTTAATCGTGCTTCTTTGATTTCTCTAGTTTAAAAGCGTAGACTTAGAAATTGGTTTTTAAGAATATTTTAATTAATTTTAAAATATTTTACAAAACCGGTTTTAATAGGTGGCCGATCACACCTAGCCAAAAAAGATTGGTGGCGACTCCATTTCTTTTTCGAGGTTGTTTTCAAACCCTCATTTTATTTCAAGAGGAATTAAGTCATCTTTTCCTCTGTTTCCCCAATGTCACAGGTAACGAGTAAAATGTTTCGCGATGAGCCTTGTTATTTATTTAGGTTGCGATAGCTTGGCGACTCCACTAAGGATCACTTAGAGAGTCAGGCCTAGAATTAGTCATATGTTATCGGAAGTCTTGGTTTTGTCGATTTTATCCGGTATTTAATTTTCATTCCCACATTTTTTAATAAAAAGAAAATTTTGAGGATAATAATTGAATATGTTCATACTCATGTACATGCATATTATTATTGTTCTCTGTTTTTTTTTTTTGTATTTTTCTTTGCTTAACTGATGCTTTACATGGTTTAATCTTATCGGGTTTTTAGAATAAGGGGTGTAGAATAGGTGGTGAAAGGTTTGTTATTCCTCCTTACACACTACACTTGCATTTGCATAACATGAGCGCTTTACCGGGCTCCGTCCTTTTTAAGTGGAAGTAAAGTAGGTAGCGCCTTCGTGATTGACCCTCCGTATGGGCTAGTGAAACACTTCCGGAGTATAAAGTACGTAAAGCCTTCGTGATTGATCCTCCGTATGGGCTTAGGAAAATATACTCTAACAAATTGAACCCGTTTTTATCGGGGTGCCTTACTAGCCTTCACCGGCGATAGTGTGGAACAATTTGGGGCCTTTTTTAGAACCTATTACCACTCCATATAGTGAACCTAGGCGAAGCCATGCCAAATTTCTGTTAAAGGTACCAAAGTTAGGAATACATGGAGGAACGCTTCTGATCTTTTGCCATGTATTTCTACATTTTGAATAAGCATTGTAGATCGGGCAACGATGAACGTACATCGCCTGTAATAAATTTAAATTTCCATCCCAAAGGCGTTGTGATGCCTAAATAAGTAGATACTGTTGGGGCAAAGGTTCATTGACTTTTTTTTTGAAATTGAAAATATAAAAATTCTTTTTCAATCATTTTTGATTTTTGCACATTTGATGCATACGTAAATAGAGCATGTACATTTATAGTTGTATTTTTGATCTCATTCTTTTCAATAAGCTGATGGTGACAATAATCTCATTTGATGATTTCATAAACATTCATTGATTGAATAAAATTTGTAGACCAATAGTGTTGAATGAACATTTGGACACCCGTGCCATAATAAGACTCACTACTCCGAAAGTTTTAAAAAAATGGTTTTGGAAACTAATATTTTAATTTTTTGTGGGGAAAACATTTTTCAAAAATCATGGATTAAATTTGGGGGCAAATCAAGATCGGTCTCACCAATTTCGTTTAATCATTGATTAATTTTTTTGCATATACCCTTATGATTAATTCATTTATTCTCTACATGTATCATATTGACATCATTTTACGGTCTTAACATGCATAGGTCATTCATTGTAGAATACATTTGTGAAATACATGGTCATTCTTTGTATATATCCTTGTGTTAATTCAGCTATTCTTTACATGCATCATGTTGGCATCAGGTCTCATTCATGACAAACATAGTCAGCATGATTTCTCTGTATATGTTCATACATTGATTTGTTTATTCTTTACATGCATCATTTTGGCATCAGGTTGCATTCATGACATACATAGTTAGCATGACTTCTCTGTACATGTTCATGCATTAATTTGCTTATTCTTTACATGCATCATGTGGGCATCAGGTTGCATTCATGACATACATAGTCAGCATGATTTCTCTGTATATGTTCATGCATTAATTTTCTTATTCTTTACATGCATCTTGTTGGCATCAGGTTGCACTCGTGGCATACATAATCAGCATGATTTTTATATATGTTTTCCATGCATTAATTTGTTCATTCTTTACATGCATCACGTTAGCATCAGGTTGCGTTCATGACAAACATAGTCAGCATGATTTCTCTGTATATGCTTTGATTTGTTTATTCTTCACCTGCATCATGCTAGCATCAGGTTGCATTCATGAAAAACATAATCATCATGATTTATCTGTATATGTTCATGAATTAATTTGTCTATTCTTTACATGCATCATATTGATATCGTGTTGCATTCATAGTATATAGGATCATTCATTGGAAAATGCATCTGCAACATACATGGTCATTCATTTCATATATCCATGCGTTGATTTGTTTATTCTTTGCTTGCATCATGTTCGCATCGTGATTGCATTTATAACATACATGGTCAGCATGTTTCCACTGTATATGTCCATACATCACTTCGCTTATTCTTCACGTGCATCAAATGATATTCATGGCTCATTCATCATGAAACATATTTGGGGGGATAAAACAGAAATTGGCTGGGCTGTAAAAGTTTTTGAAGAAATTTCCATTTCAAATCAGAGGTATAAGAAGCACTGAGCATCTTCATGACACAGGCCAGAGCTATGGAGAATGAACAAGCTGCCCGAATGGAAAGAATGGAAAGGGCACAGGAAGAACTACGAGAACAGCTAGCAAAATCTCAAGCAGAATCTAGAGATCAGATGACTAAACTGATGGAGCTGGTGTCCGCCGCCACAATCAAGGGAAAAGGATACACTGAAAACTTGACAGCCAAAGAAGGGTTGGGGACACAAAGGGATAAGAATGAGGTCGTAATATTAGGTGCCCAGTCTTTTCAAAAAACAGTTAATCCCATCAACGTCCTGGACTTAGATGATCCAGTTGAACGAAAAACTAAAAATGGTTGAGTCGAATGGGGCTGAGTCAGTAGATTCCCAAAGGAAGTATCAGCTATTAGAGGAAAGACTCCGGGCAGTAGAAAGTACAGATGTATTTGGGAGTGTAGATGCAAACGAACACTGCTTGGTCCCCGATTTAGTCATTCCTCCTAAATTCAAGGTTCTCAAAATATGATGGGATAACCGACCCATCAGCCCAATCACTATGTTCTGCCGAAAGATGACGGGCCATACTGATTATGATAAGCTTTTGATCCACTGCTTTCAAGATAGCCTTAGCGGGTTCGCAGTTAGGTGGTATAATCAGTTGAGCAAGGATCGGATTCACTCTTGGATTGATATAGCTAATGCATTTTAAGCCAATATAAGCATGTAACAGATATGATACCTGACCGTCTCACTTTACAGAATATGGAGAAAAAGGTTACTGAGAGCTTCAAAGAGTATGCAAAGAGGTGGAGGAACATGGCTACCCAAGTACGACCGCCCCTGACTCAAAAGGAAACCACTATCTTTTTTGTGAACACACTGCAGGCCCCGTACTATGATAGACTCGTCGGCAATGCCACGAAGAATTTTTCGAACATGGTAATCTTCGGGGAAATGATTTAAAATGCTATCCAGACTGGAAAACTCGAAGAAGATAAAATATCCAATACAGAGAGAAATAGGACACCCAAAAAGAAAGAGGAAGATGCCCAAGCTATAGGAGGCTTTGCCCCTTATCTTCAGGCTCCCTTATACCAACCATCCTGTCCTTCTATGAACTACATATCCCAGGGTTCATACTTATACCCGATGGCCTCTCAGAATCCAGCAAATCTTCAACCTCTTGTCAGCTAGAGAAAGCCGAAGAACATCTGAAAAAGAGATCGATTTGAGCCACTCCCCTTGTCTTACTCTGAACTATTGCCCCAGCTGGTCGAAGAGCAACTCCCCACTAAAATTCTAGTGGAGCCTATCCAACCCCCATACCCGAGCTGGTATGACGAGAATGCATATTGTGATTATCATTCCTAGATTTGGGGACATTCCATAGAAAATTGCCTATGTCTGAAATGGAAGGTTCAAGCACTCATCAATAAAGGGCACTTAAATGTAGGGAAGAAACAAAGGTCAGAAGCGTGGAGAATCCACTGAATGGGAATGATGAGACCATTGTGGATGTCATAATGGGGGAAGAAGATGAAAAGGTCGAAAAGAGTACTGAGAAATAGCCAGTTTGAATTAGGAAAAACATGTCAAGGGGGAGTTTTTGATGCATGTGGTTTCATACCTCATGATGATGCATGTGGTTTCATACCTCATGATGGAAACACTTGTCTCATGTCGGCATTCATATGAATTAAATGAATTTTGAATTTTGAATTTTAAATGCTTTGTGCTTGTTGTGTTTTAACAATAATTTGAATAGGCAAAAACAAGCATTAAGGAAGTTCTAATAATGGATAGTCTCGAGAAAATTGATGATCATTGTTAGAAATAACCCAATACCCTCCCGCCTCTCTTCTAGGCTTCCCTATGCTTAAATCCCTTGAACCAAGATCACTTGAAAGACCTAATGCTTCAAGGAATATGAACAATTGAACTTCATAAACCATTATCACTAAGCAAAGATGTAGATCCTAGTCTACGCTATGAGCAAAGGAACAAAACTTTTTGAAAATTTTTTGAGCTCTTTGGAAACTTGAACAAATGAGACATTCTTTCAAGAATCTAGATCAGGGTAATTTGATATGTGTCAAGGTTATGCCAAAACCATTCACATCCTTTCCAAATGACCACAAAACACCAATTGTCCAAATATCACTTCATGATTGACACCTCGGGGCACAATGATTGAATCAGATTATCCCATGTCCCAGAGAAAACCTACTTTTGGGCTATATTTCCCTTGTCACTTCGAATGACATGGTTAATCAAATTGGGGCGTCATAAGTAGAAATGATGAATACGTGGTGAATAAAGATGGATTAACGCATGAATCATTGGGGCATGCAACAAAAAAAGAAAGAAAGAAAAAAGAAGAAGAAAAATTGTGATATCGTTCTTATGAAAATTTGGATGATTCCAAGTGCAAAATGAAATTCTGATAATCTATTCCCCCTGGTGGTTGTTTTTCAATGAGAATATTTGTGCTTGATATGAGAAAGCCATCTTCATGTCCCTTTCACAAAAAGAAATTATCCATAGTTACCCCTTTTGAGCCGAAAAAATTCTTTCTCCTTTGAACCCTGATCAAGGATCACCCCCTACACTGGGGGGCAAATGAGAGGAAAGGCCTTATCAAAGATCATGGAGAAATGAGTTCTAACTCGAAGACAAATACAAACCAAATTGAGCTCCCAAATAAATATGAGCTCAGTCTGTCAAAATAAAAATGTAGAAAAGATGGCGAAATGAAAGCAAAAAAAAAAGATACGAAAAAATGTGTGAAAAAGTATGGCAAATGAAGCCAGGAACAAGGAAGAAAATGAGAAAAAGTCAAAAGAAAGAAAGAAAAGTCCAACAGGGACAAATGCTTCAAAGGGAATCCTCTTCAAGAAATGATCCTTGATCTGATTACCCTCAAACAAATATTTTGGGCCTATTTATGCTTTCTTTCTGAACCCCGAACCATAGCCTATATTACGTGCTTTAAAAGTTCATTTTGATCAAGCATGAATTTTTGACTTGAAGGGTTTTTCCTCAGATTTTATCGCATCTCATCGAATTATCATTTCACTACGGAAGAATTTAGAATTCTCAAGTGCATGGTAAAAAAAAAATGGAAAGAATGGGACTCTAGGGCAAAAACCAAAAAATGGGCGATCTAGAGTAAAATGGGGATTTTTGATGCCATCTATGTCAGTGCCGATGCCGCAACAAAATAAGAGGTCATCTTGAAGAAATCTAGGAACGTCTAGGAATTTCTTGAACCTCCTAAAGTGTCAGCTCTCATTTGGAGAATTGACTTCAAAAATTGAAACTTGTTCCCTCCAAAATTAACTTTCTAACCCTGAATATCCCAGCTAATCTTGACGCTTGTCAAAATTCCATGATTTGGAAACTAAAAGAATGTTGAATTTGTTTGATTCTCAGGGAATTCATATTTTATAAAACCTGTTTCATTTGTGAGCTTGGAAGGTACATACATTTTTTTTGTGAAGTTTTCTTCGATCAACCAAAATCCTGTTGTATCAAGTCTTTCAATTCAAGTTCAAGAACCCAGATTGACACTTAGGGAAATTTTTAACAGTGATCATTAGTCTTCAAAAGATTCGTACATCATACACTGTAGGGTTAATAATTTTGGCTCAGAAGTTTTCATTAAGTGAGCAAATTTTTTTTTTTTCAAAATGGGAAAACAAATAAAAATATTTTTTGAAATAACCATTTTTGATGTTGACATGAGACAAGGGTTTTTCTAACCTAAAGGTATGGAACTCTAGGGTTGACCTTAACTTCCCAACATAGAAATCGGCGAATAGATTTTCGTTGATAAGAGTTTGAAACTATTGGGGCAAGAAGATAGTCGAAGACCGAAAAGAGAATGACCTCTTATGAGGCACGAGTATTCAAGATACACTCTGACTTAAAGAGGAAAAATGAATTGGAAAGGCTAAGCCAAAATCTAGAAAAATAATCGGGGACGTTGACATCATTCATGAGCACGTACCTCTTTATTGAGCTTTGCACTTGTACCATGTCAGCAAACATTTGCATCATTCATGGGCATTTGCATTTGCACTATTCCATGAGCATCTACATTTTACCATTATAGTTACATCCTTCATGGATATTCTGCATTCGCGTCATCTCAAGCAATTGCATCATTTCTAGGATCATTGCATCTTCATTGTTGTTAGATAATTGCAATTACACCATTCATGAACCACTTACATGAACACGATTCGTAGGGGCATCCACATTTTTTCATGAAGCATTTGCATCATTATTGATATAGGCATTCGCATCAGTTAGAACTATGTGGCATATTGCTAATTTTTGCATTTGCATCAAGGCATTTGCATCTTATTCAATATCTGTATCTGGACCCAGAGGCATTTGCACCAATCCAAGACACTTGCATTTGCACCATGAAGCATTTGCATTTTATTCATCTCTGTATCTGTATAAAGAAGCATTTGCATCAATCGAAGACATTTGCATTTGCACCATGAAGCATTTGCATCTTATTCAATCTCTGCATCTGCATCAAGAAGCATTTGCATCAATCCAAGACATTTGCAGTTGTACCATAAAGCATGTGCATCTTGTTTAATCTTTGCATCTGCATCAAGAAGCATTTGCATCAATCGAAGACATTTGCACCATGAAGCATTTGCATCTTCTCTCAAAACATTCAGGTAAACTTTCAATACATTTTGAAAAATCGTGGATGAGTCATCCGGACACCATATTCATAAAATACCTTTGGCTTCACCAGATCTCTTCTTCACCCAGATTTTTCTCGACCTTCGTTTCACCTAAGACATTCCAATTTTTGGCTTCATCCAGATGTTTCTCGACCTTCGGTTTCACCCAAGACATTCCAATTTTTGGCTTCATCCAGATCTTTCTCGACTTTCGGTTTGACCCAAGTCATTTCAATTTCTGGCTTCTTCCAGATCTTTCTTCGACTTCTGGTTTCGCCCAAGCCATCTCATTTGAAAATTATCTATGGTTTCACCTAAATAACTTTTCTCGACCTTCGGTTTCACCCAAGACATTCCAATTTCTGGCTTCATCCAGATCTTTATCGATTTTCAGTTTCACCCAAGTTATTTCAATTTCTGGTTTCTTCCAGATTTTCTTCGACTTCTGGTTCCACCCAAGCCATCTCATTTGGAAATTATCTATGGTTTCGCCTAGATAACTTTCCTCGACCTTCAGTTTCGCCCAAGACATTCCAATTTCTGGCTTCATCCAGATCTTTCTCGACTTTTAGTTTCACCCAAGTCATTTCAATTTCTGGCTTCTTCCAAATCTTTCTTCGACTTCTTGTTCCACCCAAGTCATCTCATTTGGAAATTATCTATGGTTTTGCCTAGATAACTTTTCTCGACCTTCGATTTTACCCAAGACATTCCAATTTCTGGCTTCACCTAGATCTTTCTCGATTTTCGGTTTCACCCAAGTCATTTCAATTTCTAGCTTCTTCCAGATCTTTCTTCGACTTCTGGTTCTGCCCAAGTCATCTCATTTGAAAATTATCTATGGTTTTGCCTAGATAACTTTTCGACTTCTGGTTTCGCGCAAGTCATTTCATTGGAAAATTATCTATGGTTTCAACTTATAGTTTTGCCCAAGTCATCTCAAATCATCTCATTGAAAAATTATCTATGGTTTCACCTAGATAACTTTTCGACTTCTGGTTTGCCTAAGTCATCTCATTTGAAAATTATCTATGGTTTCGCCTAGATAACTTTTCGACTTCTAGTTTCGCCCAAGTCATTTCATTTGAAAATTATCTATGGTTTCGCCTAGATAACTTTTCGACATCTGGTTTCGCCCAAGTCATCTCATTTGAAAATTATCTATGGTTTCGCCTAGATAACTTTTCCACTTCTGGTTTCGCCCAAGTCATCTCATTTGAAAATTATCTATGGTTTCGCCTAGATAACTTTTCAACTTCTGGTTTCGCCCAAGTCATCTCATTTGAAAATTATCTATGGTTTCTCCTAGATAACTTTTTGACTATTGGTTTCGCCCAAGTCATCTCATTGAAAATTATCTACGGTTTTTCCTAGATAAATTTTTGTCCTTTGGTTTCACCCAAGTCATCTCATGTCTACTTTCGGGTTTCGCCCGGATCACTTTTCGACTACTGGTTTCACCCAGGTCCTTTTAATTTCTGGTTTCGCCAGTAAGACTTCACCAAGATAGGATAATGCCTCGAGACCAGCATCGAAGTATTTTATTCTCTTGCAAATCGAACTCATTTTCCTTAAGATGGGTTGAGCCTTGATTAGTCAGGGAACTCAATTTAAGGACAAAATCTTCTATTTACAGCTTTTTCGAAGAAAAAAAAATGATGAAAAAAAAATGAAGAATAAAGACAACTTTGTTTCCTTTTCTTTACATGTGATTTCACTAACAAGACAAAATTATTGTCTATTTATCTTTGCCTGATTCCTGATTCTTAGTAATAGCCAAAGAGGGGCAGCTATAGACACCTAATTTTGTCCGGGCCCCCTGAACTAGGTAAATTCGTTCTTGTACTTTTTAGAATGCAAAAAATCTCTTCTCATCTTGTAGATGGTCCTCTAAGACTTGTGATTCGGAGTTCAGCATGAAAAGTCAATCCAAAAAAAGTCAACTCTGAAAAAGTCAATCACTAAAAAAGTCAACCCATAGTCAAAATCAAGATTTGAAGATGAATTGAACAATGGTGAAAGAATTTTGATAATCCGAGGTCTACAACGAAAGATATGGAGTTCGGAGTGTAGGGGAAACCTAATTCGATAAATTTGGGAAAAACTGCTTAAACGATCAAAATTGTCAAAATTGGAGGTTCCAAATGGAATATAATTTATGACTACGAGTATTGGAAGGGAAAATTGGAAGTAGAACCAAAGGAAGAGTCAATTTGGAAGGAAAATCGAAAATTAGGATTTCGGATAAAAAAAGTGAATTTTCCAAATTTGGGGAAAACTGCAAAGATGACCCAATTCGATAAAATTGAAGACCCCAGTTGATAAAGAATGAGTAAAAAATGATAGCGCAAGGCCTAGTTTGAAGTGAATCCAAAGGAAGAGCCGATTGGAGCAAAAACGGAAAAACGAGAAAATTCTCGAGTTTGAAAAGGGGAAAACAAAATCGGAGGGGAATTTGATCGTAAAAATTGGGCATTTTTGGACCAACTCAAATTCAATATAATACAAAGGAAGCGAAAAAAGAAAATTCAAAAATCGGACCTATTTTGAGTAAAACCGAGGTTTCGGAGGTTGAAGGGCAATTTCAAAAAATCCCAAAGAAAATTCTGGGAAAAATGGCGAACGAGCTCAAAAAATTATGAAAACTTCCAGATCTAAGTTTCATAATTTTTGGAAGGGATTGGCGAAGAAAAATAAAAAATCAGAGCTCATTTGAAAAATGGCAAAGTTCGGGTGTAGTAAGCTGAAATTCCAGAAGATAATTCCGAGAAAAATAGCAAACGAGCTCGGAAAATTATGAAAACTTCCAGGTCTAAATTTTATAATTTTTGGAAGAGATTGGTGAAGATAAATCCGAAATCAGAGCTCATTTGAAAAATGGCAAAGTTCGGGTGACTAAGTCAAAATTTCAGAAGATAATTCCAGGAAAAATAGCAAACGAGCTCCAAAAATTATGAAAACTTCCAGATCTGAATTTTATAATTTTTGGAAGAGATCGGTGAAGAAAAATCCAGAATCAGAGCTCATTTGAAAAATGGCAAAGTTCGGGTGCACTAAGCCGAAATTCCAGAAAATAATTTCGGGAAAAATAGCAAACGAGCTCCAAAAATTTTGAAAACTTCTAGATTTGAGTTTTATATTTTTTGGAAGAAATTGGTGAAGAAAAATTTGGAAATGGAGTTCAAATGAAAAAGGTGAATTTTGGGTGCCACTAACAGAAAAATCGAAGAGAAAATTTTGGAAAAAATAGAAAACGAGATTGGAAAATTTTGAAAATCTCTAGATCTCAATATTATATTTATTTGGATGGATTGGAGAAAGAAAAACCAGATTTGGGGTCCGTTTGCAATAAAATCAAGTTTGGGGGCCAAAATGCAATTTTACCGAAGAAACCGAAAAGGCTCATTTTTGCGAATAAAAAAAATGAATGGCCTGGAAAGCTGCAGGCCATTTTCAGCCAGCAGTTGATCGAGAGGGAGCGTGATCATCATGGATCAAATGGCTAAGGATGGATAACAAGATGTCATTTTTAAGTGTCCTAGTTCATCCAATGGCCTAGGTGCTTTGTAAAAAGATGAGTACATCCTTCAATGGCCAAGATGATATTGCAAGATGTCATTTTTATTGTCATAAAAATATATTTGATCCACTGGCTTATATTGTTGGAAAAAAGATGAGCACAAATCATCCAAGGGCAAAGGATGTTGGAGGAGCATGGGAAGCATGAAGGGTGAAAAATATCAAAACACACACTCTCTAATATCCAAGGGGACAGCCGGCCATTCATTTTTTAAGAGGGGGGAGGTCTGATTTTTCACAAAAGGGAAGTAGCTATAGAGAGAAAAGAGAGGGGAAAAAGTGGAGGAAAAAAAAGAAGGCATTTTCTTACTACTCTTTGATTTGGAAAGCAAAAGCAAGGTAGCTATTTTCTTTCTTGCTCTCCTCCATGCTTTGTTCATATGATTTTGTTATTCCTTTATGATTTTCATTTTCATTTTATTTTCTTTTATGAAATAAAATTGTTTTTCAAAACAAGTTCCAAAAGATTTCTTCATGTTCTATCAAATAACCAAGTTTGTCAAATTTTTCTTACATGATCTTGTTTGATGTGGTTTGCTTGGTTGGTTGTGTTCATGTTCTTAACTCTTGATTGATTTGTGGTAGGATAGATCCACCTATTTGTTGCTTCATATTCATGCATTCATCTCATCCCCACTTGATTTTTGACTTAAGCCAACCAATGGCTCAAAGCCAAGTTCTCATGAGCATGCTTGTGGAAAAATGAAAAGTTGTGCAAGTTGGATTTTCTGAATTTTCTCACCATGAATTCCATGTCCAAATTTAAAGATTTTCTAACCACAGGTTGTAGACCCCTTAAGGACCCTCTAATATGTTTTTTTTTTGTTTGTTTGTATTTTTCTATCAAAGGTTTAACAATGGATTTTGGCAAAACAATTTTTAGCTCACTGTCTTGATTTTGGTAAAAATCGGTCATAGTATCCATGCTCCAAAAATTAAGATGATTTTTTCCCATGGATATCAATATGTTTTGAGTCTCCTATAATTTTTTCAGATTTTTCTAAAGTTTTTAGGAGGGAAAAAAAATAGGTTTTCAGAACTACCTAATGGATTTTGACAAAAACAGTCTTTAACTCACTGTCTTGATTTTGGGTAAAAATCGATCAAAGTATCCATGATCCAAAACCTAATCTGATTTTTTCCCATAGAGGTCAACATGTTCTAAGTCTCCAATATTTTTTCAGAATTGTTTGAAATTTTTTGGATGGGCAAAAAAATCGGTTTCCAAAACTGCTAGTGAGAGTCAGTTTTGTTTTTAAGAAATACTAATTTTCTGTTTTGGTTAAGATATTAAGAGGGGGCTGATTTGGGGCATTCGCTACTATCTTAGGTTAATTTCCAAGTCATTTCAATCATAAAATTTGATTTTATAATAGTCGGGTCAAGGGCGGTCAACCCGGATTTCAAAACTAGGAAAATAGGGCCTTTTCAAATGGGGGGTTAGGCCAAGAGGCCATTTTCATCCAAAAATTCCACTTTTTTTTTTTTTTAAATCCGTGCCCAAAGTCTTTTGATTTTGAAAATTCGATTTAGGCCTCTTCCCAAGGTATTCGGATACCTTTTTAGGTATACGGATGTCCTTACTCTAAGAAAGAAATACATTTCCATGCTTTGCATTTTTAAAAAATGTTTTTATTTAATTTGTCATAAAAACGTATTTTTCGATTTATTAAACATTTGGCGTGAATTAGTTCCCGATCTTCGTTGGGTTTGCCGAGAAGGTTAGGGAACTATTCAACGGACGTGTTTATGGAATCGAAACTTATGGTTTTTGTTTTATTCGGAACCATGTAAATATCATATGAAAGAATTATTTTCCAAGCTTTGCCGGGTTTTCCGTGAATATTTTTCGACATATGCTATTTATATGATTCCTCACACGAATAATACATTCCAAGTAATGTTGTGTGCATGTGATCATGTTGTGATTATGAATATTTTATGATGATATCATTTTGTTATTTTGCCATGTCAAGCATGCCATGTCATTCATTATGCCATGTCATTCATATGCCATGCCATGTCATTCATTTTGCCATGTTATTCATTATGCCATGCCATGTCATTCATTATGCCATGTCATTCATATGTCATGTCATTCATATGTCATTTAGTGCCATGTCATTCATTATGCCATCTTATTCACATGCCATTGTCATTTATTTTGTCATGTCATTCATATGCCATGTCATTCACATGCCATATCATCATTATGCTATGTCATCCATATGTCATCACCATGCATTCGGCCATTCATATGCCATCACCATGCCATTCGGCCACCATGACATTTTATTTATGATATATGTCTATTATGCCATATCATTCATATAGCATGTTATTAGCCATGTCATTTAGTGTTTGAGCTCATTTTAAACCATGATTAAGTATGTCATGCCATCCATGTCATTACCATGAGCATTTGGTCACCATGACATTTCATTCATGTCATTCCATTTTCATGACACAACATTATCATGCCAGGTCACTTGGTTTGTCATATCATTATGTTTATCGCATTTTGGGTTTGCCATGTTGATTTCATTCATATGACATTTATTACCATGCTATTACATAGTAGCTATGTCATTCATATGCCACGTTATTCACATGCCATGTCATTCATTATGCCATGTCATTCATTTTGCCATGTCATTCATATGCCATGTCATTCATTTTGTCATTTCATTCATATGCCATGTCATTCATATGTCATGTCATTCACATGCCATGTCATTCATTATGCCATGTCATTCGTATGCCATGTTATTTGTATGCCATGTCATTCGTATGCCATGTCATTCGTATGCCATGTCATTCATTTGTGCCATGTCATTCACATGCCATGTAATCAAAATTTGCAATGTCGATTTCATTTCATGCCATCCATATGCCATGTCATCTTATATGCTATGTCGATTTCATTCACATGCCATTTTTCATGCTAGGTCATTTTGTTTGTCATGACGACTTCATTCACATGACATTTATTATTATACCACACCATTTTTCGTGCCATGCCCTTTTGTTTGCCATATCGATTTCGTTCACATGACATTCATTTCTTTATGCTATGTCATTCACTCTTTTGCCATGTTAGTAATGATTTGCATATTCATAACCTTTTTTTAAAATGTTATCTAAAGGATCATGCTTTTTAAAAATAAGGATATTCCCGAGTTAAAATAATTCATGAGTTCTCTACCGGGTTTGTTGGGGAGGATATCATCAATTTTCATTAATAATAGAATATCTTTCTTTCAAAAATGAAAATCATTCAGAGATTTTCCAGATAGATAAAAATTTCTTTTTTTTACAGGGTCTGTAGGGGAATATAGGAAATTTTTGAGTTAATAAATTCCGGATCATTTACAATTAAAAATGGGATTATTTTTCTTTAAATTGGGAATTATTTTAAAATGCCAAACCTATAACTGACTTTTCACCGAGATTCGAGATAACACACTATTAATAAGGTATCATTTTATACGGGCGTTGTGGGGGTGCTAATCCTTCCCTGCACGTAACCGACTCCCGAACCCGCTTCTTTGATTTCTCTAGTTTAAAAGCCAAACTTCGAAATTGGTTTTTAAAAATGTTTTAATTAATTTTAAAATGTTTTACAAAATCGGTTTTAATAGGTGGCCAATCACACCTAGCCAAAAAAGATTGGTGGCAACTCCATTTATTTTTCGAGGTTGTTTTCAAACCCTCATTTTATTTCAAGAGAAATTAAGTCGTCTTTTCCTCTGTTTCCCCAATGTCACACTTAACGAGTAAAATGTCTCGCGATGAGCCTTGTTATTTTTTTAGGTTGCAACAGAAGCAGTATTGCCTATTGATGTTGAAATCCCTTCACTTCTTGTTTTGATGGAACTAGGCCTAGAAGAGGCAGAATGGGTTAGAACTCGTTATAAACAATTGAACCTCATTGAGGAGAAAATGCTGAAAGCAATTTTTCATGGGCAGATGTATCAGAAAAGAATGGTTCGGGCCCCTAACAAGAAGGTTTCCCCAGGCAGTTTCGAGAGGAGGAGTTGGTACTGAGAAATGTTCTCCTATTGTGAAAGATCCCCGCGGACAGTGGGCTCCGAATTGGGAAGGACCCTATGTGGTGAAAAGAGATTTTTCTAGAGGAGCATTGAATTTAACTCAGATGGACGGTGATGAGTTAAGAAATCCCGTGAATGCCGACGAATTGAAGAAGTACTATGCCTGAAGAAAAATAAGAAAAGAAAAAAAGAAAGAAAAAAAAAAGTGTGATACTATGCATATGGGAATTCGGATGATTCCAAGTGTAAAAATGATAATTCTATATATCTATTTCCCCTGAGGATTTCTTTTCAATGATAATATTCATGCTTGATATGATCAATGGCCATTTATTGTATTCCTTTCACTAAGAAAAAATTATCCTTAGTCACCCTTTTGAGCCTTAGGAGTTCTTTCTTTCTCTGAACCCTGATCAAGGATCACCCTCCACACTAGAGGGAAAATGCGAGTAAAAATCCTCCTTAAAAAAATCATGGAAAAAAGAGCCATCAGAAACAAAAATCATCATGGCAAAATGGGCCATCGAAAAGAAGAAGAAGAAAAAAACACACAAAAAAAAAAGAGGTGTGATATCAAAGAATGGCAAATGAAAGCCAAGAATGAAAAAGAACAAATTCAAAAAGGAGAGAAAGTCCAAAAAGGACAAAGGATTCAAAAATGAATCATCCTCATGAAATGATCCTTGATCCAATCACCCTCACACATATTTTGAGCCTACTAATCCTTTCTTTCTAAATCCGAACCTTGGCCTACATTATGTGCTTTTAAATGGGTATTTAATTTGAAGGGTTTTCCTTAGATTTCATCCCATCTTTTAAATTGTCATTTTTACCTTGGAAGCATTTAGAATTCCCAGACGCATGGTAGAACACAAGAAAAAAAAGAAAAAAGGAAAAAAGAGAAATGAAAAAAGAATGTAAAAAGAGAGGTTTAAGCCAAAAACCCGAAAAGGGTGACCTAAAACCGAACGGGGGATACTTGGGTTGAAAACCCATAAAGGGCGGCCCAAGTACTGATCAAAGATTGAACCAATGCTCCCTATAAATAGGGAAAAAAATCAAAAAATCAGAGAAAAGGGGTAAAGTTCAGACTGAAGCTGTAGACACCTAATTTTGTCCGGACCACTAAACAGGTATGTTTTCTTCCCATATTGATGTTTCCGAGTATAAAAAGACTGTTTTCATCCTGCAGGTGTACTCCGAGACTTAGTTTAAGAGGGCGAGCACAAAAAGACAAACTTGAAAAAAAGTCAACCCTGAAAAATTCAACCCCAAAAAGTCAACTACTGAAAAAGTCAACCCACTTTCAAAATCAAGATTTTAAGTTCAATTGAAAAATGGCGAAAGAATTTTGATAATCCGAGGTCTACATTGAAAGATATGGAGTTCGGAAGTTGGGATTTGGAGAATCAGTAGAAAAGAAACCCTAATCCAAGAAATTTGGGGAAAAGTGCTTAAACGATCAAACTGGTCGAAATTGAAGGTTCCAAATGAAAGATAAGCACTGACTACGGGTAATGGAGAAGTCACTTGCAAGAAAAACTGAAAGAAAAGTCAATCCGGGAGAAAATTGAGAATTAGGGTTTCTAGTGGATTTCGGTGAAATCGGGAAGAATCACAGAAATGGCCCGACTTGGTAAGACCAAAGCCCCCAATGGATGAAGAATGGTTAAAAAGGATGGCCCAAGGCTCAGATTGAAGAAAATCTGAAAATCGGATTTGTTTTGAGCAAAACCGGGTTTCGGAGGTAAAAGGGCAAAATTGGAAAAATTTGGGAAAAATAGCAAATGGACTCCAAAAATTATGGAAAATTTGTCAATCTCATTCTTAAATCATTTGAAGGAGATTGGCGAAAGAAAATCTTGATTCCGAGTTCGTTTGCAAAATGGCCAAATCCCGGGCTTCTTATGCAGTAATTCAAAAAGATAAATCCCGGAAAAATAGCAAATGGACTCCAAAAATTCTGAAATTTGGCAAATCTCATTTTTAAATTATTTGGAAGATATTGGCGAAATAAAATCTTGATTCCGAGTTCGTTTGCAAAATGGCCAAATCCCGGGCCTCCTATGCAGTAATTCAAGCCGATAAATCCCGAAAAAATACCAAATGAGCTCCAAAAATTATGAAAACTTCCAGATCACACTTTTTAATTATTTTGAAGAGATTGGTGAAGAAAAATCTTGATTTGGAGCTCGTTTAAAAAATGGTAAAAAGTAGGGGCATAAAAGGACATTTTGGGAAGAAACAAATCCAAATAAATAGCAAACGGACTCGGATAATTTTGAAAACTTCCAGAACTCAATATTTTATTATTTTGGAAGTATTAAAAAAAGAAAAATTGAATTTGGAGTCCGTTTGATATTTACTTGCATCCGGGGGGCAAAATGGTCATTTCACCCAAGCAACCGAAAAGGGCTTTTTTGGGCCTTCCAAAAATCAGAGCTGGGCTGGAAAAGAGAAGTACTGGCCTGCCCAAGCCCAAAGGAAGGAGGAATCTTGATTTTTTTTTTTTTCAATCAAGTGGTTAAAATCAAGAGTTAGTTAACCATTCTCTTTGATCAAGCCATGGTGATTAAACCACATAGGTTAAGAAAGATGTCAACATTATTTTTGCATAGCTGTAATTTGAGAGGGCTGAGATGCTAATCTAAAGGTGGTAATTTCATGACTTTTCATCTTGAATTACTGGCCATTTGATGGAAAATAGGTTACACAAAAATGACAACATCTTTGAGGCTATATAAGCATCATTTAGGCCAACCCTAGAGGGGGGAGGCAGATTTTGTTTTTTCTTTTCCATTTTGGCTGATTTCTCTTAGTTTTTCTTAGTTTTTATCTTCTTGGTTGAGAGCAAAAAAAGAAAAGTTTAGAAAAAAAGGAAAGTTTGAAGAGAAAAGCTTGAAATATTAGCTTCTTGAGGTTGCTCTTGAGCACCAACTCTTGCACTTTCATTTTCTTTTCTTATTTTTTGCTATTTTAATCTCTACTTGGTGAGTTTTCATTTTAAAATAATGTTTCTTGTTCTTCCTTCATTTCCTTTCTTAAGTATTTTTTTTTTACATTTTGTTTTTACAATAAACTCACCATGGCCAAATGGCCTACATTATTTATTTTAAGTTGTTGTTTCGATTCATTTTACCATATTGTTTATGCTATTTTCTTTGTTTTTGATGTTTTAAATGTTATGTTATTTCATGTTCTTGAGTTATATTTTAATTTGGTTGCTTTGTTTGTTGCCATTTATGTCTTAGATATCATGTTTTTGCATTTTTAATTTTCTGTTTTCATGTTGTTTAAATTTGAGCATGTTTTAAAGTTAGCATATTAAGTGTTTGTGAAAATGCTTGTGTGATTCTTTGCATGATTCTTGTTTTATATCTTAGTTGAGCATGTTTTAGATTATGCATATTAAGTGTTTGTGAAAATGCTTGTGTGATTTTAGTGTTATGACTTAGTTTTTCACGCTAGTATGCCAAGTGTTTGAGAAAATGCCATGCTTGTTGGAGCTTGAGGCCATTTGGCTACTCCATGTGTTTTGCATTGTGTGTTGCATTTTTTGTCATGCTAGTTGTTAGGTTTTTGCATTTGCATGATATTTGGTTGGATTTTTGAATTAAGCATGCCTTGTGTTTGTGAAAATGCCATGCATATCTTAGGTCTAGGTTGCATTTATTGCCATGCAAGTTCATGTTAGGTCTAGGCCATATTATTTATGTCATGCATTTTCCTTACCTTTAGGTTTAAATCCATGCATTTCATGCATTATGTTTGCTGCATTATTTCATGCATTTCATGTTCATGCCACTTGAATAATGACTTGAACCAATTAATGGTTCAAAGTCATGCTCTCTTTAGCACACTTGTGGAAAATTAAGTTTGTCAAATTGATTATTCTACCTTTGTGATTTTTTTACTTAGCCAATTTTTATCTAACTTTCAAAAAGTCCTAGCTACTGTTTTCAAGTCATTCTATGAGTTTCAAATATTTTTATTTTGATTTTTAAATGATTTTATCAAAGACAAAAAAAATGTGTTGGCAAAGCAGTTTTTTTTCCACCCAAAACTCGTACATCTCCGATTTTTCTGGGAATTCATCTTTGATCAGAAAATTAAGTCAATTTTTTTCCGTGTATTTTTACATGTCCTGAGTCTCCAATAAATTTTTTCAGAATTTTTGGAATTTTTAAAAATAGGGTAAAAAATCGTGGATTAAAACTGGACAGTGGAGTCAGAATTGATTTTAAAGAAAAACAAAGCAGTTTTTTCTCCTCCAAAAACTCGTACATCTCTGGTTTTTCTGGGAATTCATCTTTGATCAGAAAATTAAGTCGATTTTTTTCCTTGTATTTTTACATGTCCTGAGTCTCCAATAACTTTTTCAGAATTTTTGGAATTTTTAAAAATAGGGTAAAAAATCGTGGATTAAAACTGGACAGTGGAGTCAGAATTGAATTTAAAGAAAAACCAATTTTCTGTTTTGGTTAATTTACTTAGAGTGGGCTGATTAGGAGGGTTAGCTACTGACTTAGGGTAATTTCTAAGCCTTTTTAAACTCTAAAAATGGTTTTTCAAGTCCCGGATTAAGGGTAGCCAAGTCCGGATTTTTTAAACTTAGGAAATTAGAGTCATTTTAAAAAATTTAGCCCAGTTTTTATTTTTAATTCAAGCTTTTCAAAATTGTTTTCAAACAATAACAAAGTATTTTGGTTTTAGAATATTTAATTTGACATATTTTCCTAAGGTAACCGGATATCTTTTTAGATATACGGATTTCCTTAATTAAAGGAAAAAATACATTTCATGCATTGCATTTTTATATTCATGCATTTTATATAATATGTGATTCTTGCCATAATAATTTCTATGTGTCATGACATTTAGGTTGCATTATATTATTTAGATTTTGCTATGTCATTTTATTTATGTCATGCCTATACATATTCATTTCTTTTAAATGTTTTCAAAAAAGATAATGGTTTTCAATAAAAATAAAGATATTTCCGAGTTAAAATAATTCATGAGTTCTCTACCGGGTTTGCTGGAGGGAATATCATCAATTATTATTAATAAAGGAATATCTTTCTTTCAAAAAAAGAGAATGATTCGGAAAGTTTTCCAAAACTAATAAAAATTTCTATATTTTGCCACGTTTGTTGGGGAATATAGGAAAATTTTGAATTTATAAATTCCGGATCATTTTCAATAAAAAATGGAATTATTTTTCTTTAAATTGGGAATTAATTTGAAATACTAAATTTAAAACCAACTTTTACCGAGACTTGAGATAACACACGATTAATAAGGTACCGATTTATACGGGCGTTGTGGGGGTGCTAATCCTTCCCCGCACGTAACCGACTCCCGAACCCGTTTCTTTGATTTCTCTGGTTTAAAACGCAGACTTGAAATTGGTTTTTAAAATGTTTTAATTAATTTTTAAAATATTTTATAAAACCGGTTTTAATAGGTGGCCGATCACACCTAGCTAAAAAAGATTGGTGGCGACTCCATGTCTTTTTTAAGGTCATTTTCAAAACCTTCATTTCTAGAGGAATTAAGTCGACTTTTCCTCGGTTTTTTCTTTAAATGTCACGCTTAACGAATAATAAAGTCTTGCGATGAGACTCGTCGTTATTTTTTAGGTTGCGACAGCTTGGCGACTCCGCTGGGGACTATTAGAGAGTCAGGCCTAGAAATAGTCGTGTGTTATCAAAGTCTCAGTTTTGGTTGGTTTAATTTGTATTTAATTTTAATTCCCACATTTTTCTAATAAAGAGAATTTTGAAAATAATAAAATGTTTTTAAAAATGTTCATTCTCATGTACATGCATTTTATTACTGTTCTCTAGTTATTTAGGTTGTATATTATAATTGCTTGTTGGTTAATGCGTTACACTATTCTTGAATGTTTTAATTGCTAGGGCATTTAGAATAAGGTTTGTAGAATAGGTAGTGAAAGGTTTGTTATTCCTCCACACACACTACACGTGCATTTGCATAACATGAATCCTCTACCCGGGTTCCGTCCTTTTAAGTGGAAGTAAAGTAACTAAGCCTTCGTGATTGATCCTCCGTATGGGCTAGTGAAACACTTTCGGAGTATAAAGTACCTAATGCCTTCGTGATGATCCTCCGCATGGGCATAGGAAAATATACTCTAACGAATTGAACCCGCTTTTATCGGGGTGCCTTACTAGCCTTCACCGGCGACAGTGAGGAACAATTCGGGGCCTTAGAACCGATTCACCCTCATATAGTGAACCTAGGCGAAGCCATGCCGAATTTCCGTTAGACATACCGAAAATAGGAACACATGGAGGGACATTTCTAAACTTTTGTTACCTATTTTACACTCCGAATAAGTGTGGTAGATCGGGCAACGATGTACGTACATCGCCCGTAATAAATGTGATACTTCGCCTCGATGGCATCGCGATGCCTAAATAAGCAGATATTGCTGGGGCAGATGTTCATTAGCTGTTTTTTTAAAAAAAAAAAATCTTTTTTCAAGCATTTTTGCATGTTGCACATTTCATGCATGTGTGAATGGGGCATATACATTTTTGGTTGTATTATTGATCTCATTCTTTGCAATAAACAGTTGGTAATTTAATTTGATGATTTCATAAAACCGGTAGTGTCACATGAACATTTGCATATTGTACCATAGTAAGATCCACCCTGAAATTCTTTTGAAAATGATGTGATTGGTTTATCAAAAAAAAAAAAAAATTGGAGGCAAATCTTGCATAATGAGATTTTTGAATAACCAAGATTTAGGTCCCACCAATTTCGTGTAATCATTGATTTCTTTGTATATACCTTTGTGTTAATTCATTTATTTTTGCATGTATCATTTTGACATCATGTTATAGTCATAGCATGCATGGTCATTCATTGTAAGATACGTTTATGACATGCATGGTCATTATTTGTATATACTTATGTATCAATTTATTCTTTCTTTACATGCATCATGTTGGCATCAAGTTGCATTCATGCATTCATAGTCAGCATGATTTTTTCTGTATATATCCATATATCAATTTATTCTTTCTTTACATGCATCATGTTGGCATCTAGTTGCATTCATGCATTCATAGTCAGCATGATTTTTCTGTATATATCCATTATCAATTTATTCTTTCTCTATATGCATCATGGTAGCATCAAGTTGCATTCATGCATTCATAGTCAGCATGATTTTTCTGTATCTATTCATATATCAATTTATTCTTTCTTTACATGCATCATGTTAGCATCAGGGTGCATTCATGGCATACATAGTCATCATGATATGCTCATGCATTAATTTGTCATATTGGCATCAGGTTGCGTTCATGACATACACGGCCAGCATGACTTTCTTTGTATATACTCTGTGTCAATCATTTATTCTTCACATGCATCATAATTGACATTGTGTGGCATTCATAGTGTATATGATCATTCATTGAGAAATGCATTTGGAACATACATGGTCATTCATTGCATATATCCATGCATTGGTTTTTCTTATTCTTTAAATGCATCATGTTGGCATCGTGTTGCATTTATAACATACATGGTCAACATGTTTCCACTGTATATGACCACACATAACTTTGTTTATCCTTCACATGCATCAAATTGCACTCATGACATTCATAGCTCATTCATCATGAAACACATTAATAAGATGAAATAGAAATTGGCTTAGCTTTGAAGAGTTTTCTTCGTCAGCTAAAAGCTATGACCCCAACAGCAAGTGCGAGTATCATATTGGGGCAATTGGGCATTCGACTAAAAATGCAGAAAACTGAAGGAAAGAATTGAGGGTCTTGTCCACAATGGCATTTGGATTCTAGAGCTTATCGAACATTGGAAATCTGTTTTACCATAGATTGATTTCCTCTTGAAGAATTTTGAGGATAAGATTTGTTATCTTTGAAAGCATGTCAATAGGAGCATTCTGATGCATATTTTTCTATACACTTTGATGATGAAAGCTCTTGTCTCATGATGACATCTACATGAAATAAATAAATTTTGAATTTTAATATTTTGTGTTCATTTTATTTTAGCAATAAATTTGAAAATGTAAAAAAAAAAAAAAAAAAAAAAACAAATGGAACTTTGAGAAAATTTGTGGTACACAATAAATAAGTGGTTTTCACATGAAATAATGAACAATCTTGAGAATATTGATGATCAGTGTTAGAAATGACCCAACACCATTCCCCTCATTTTTGGGCTTCTCTATACCTAAACCTTGAATCAATAACACTTGAAAGACCTAATGCTTCAAGGAAAAATGAATGAAAAGAGAGAAGCATTGTCATTGCAAAATAAGCAAGGATGTAAATCCTAGTCTAGGCTATGAACAAAGGAACGAACTTTTTGAAATTTTTCGAATTCTTTGAAAATCAAACAAATGAGACATTCTTTCAAGAATCTAGATTTTGATAATTTGGTGTGTGTCAAGATTGTGCTAAAACCATTCATGACCTTTCCCAATAACCACAAAACACTAATTGCCCAAACATCACTTCATGATTGACATCCTGGGGCACAATGATTAAACTTAGATTATCCCTTGTCCCAGAGAAAACCCGTTTTTGGGTCATATTTTCCTTATCTCTTCAAAAAAACTCAGATTGGAAATTCAGCCTTTTCAAAACAGACCTAGACTTGCCATGTTCCTCGTTGATAGAAATTCGCATGGATAATCAAATTGGGGCATCATATGTGGAAATGATGGATACATAGTGAAGAAGGATGGGCTAATGCATGAATCATTGGGGGCATGCGACGAAAAAAAACAAAAAAAAAAGAAAAAAAAAAAGAAAAAGAAAAATCATGATATCATGCATATGAGAATTCGGATGATTCCAAAGTGCAAAATGAAATTCTGAATATCTATTTCCCCTGAGGATTGCTTTTCAATGAGAATATTTGGGCTTGATATGATGAATGGCCATCTTTCATATCCTTTTCACAAGAAAAAAATTATTATCCATAGTCACCCCTTTTGAGCCAAAAGAATTCTTAATTCTTTGAACCTTGATCAAGGATTACCCTCTACGCTGGGGGGCAAATGCGAGGAAAGATCTTTTCAAAGATCATTGAGAAATGAGTGACAGCTCAGGGACAGACACAAAGCAAATGGAGCCCCGAATAAATACGGGCGCACTCTGTCAAAGAAAAAAGAAGAGGAAAAGATGACGAAATGAAAGCCAAGAAAAACAAACAAAAAACACAATAAAAAAATGTGTGTGAAAGACATGGCAAATTGAAAGCCAAAAGCAAGGAAGAAAAAGAGCAAAATCAAAAAGAAAGAAATGTCCAAGAAGAGACACATGCTTCAAAGAAAATCCTCTTCAAGAAAGGATCCTTGATCTGATTACCCTCAAACACATATTTTGGGCCTATTTATCCTTTCTTTCTGAACCCTGAACCATGGCCTACATTACGTGCTTTAAAAGTCCATTTTGATCAAGCATGAATGTTTAATTTGAAGGGTTTTCCTCAGATTTTATCCCATCTCATCAAATTCTCATTTCACTAAGGAAGAATTTAGAATTCTCAAGTACATGGTAAAAAAAAAAAAAAAGAGAAAAATTGAAAAGAATGGGACTCTAGGGCGAAAACCCAAAAAAACGGGCGGTCTAGAGTAGAATGGGAATTTTCGATGCCATCGATGATAGTGCCGATACCCCAAAAGAAAAGATCTTATTAAAGGAGTGGTCATCGAGGAACATCTAGGAATTCCTAAACCCCCCAAATTGTCAGCTCTCATTCGGAGGATTGTCTTCAAAAACTGAAACTTTGTTCCCAAGATTAAACTTTCCGGTTTAAACATCCCAGCCAATCTTGATGCTTGACAAAATGCCTTGATATGAAAACTAAAAGAATGTTGAATTTGTTTGGTTCTCAATGAATTCATGATTTATAAAACTGTTCCATTTGTGAGCCTAGAAGGGATATACATTTTTGTCATGAAGTTTTCCTGGAAAAGCCAGAATCTTGTTATACCAAGCCTTGCCAATCCCAGTTGAAAAAAAAACAGATTGATACTTAGAGAAATTTCTAACAACGATCATCCGTCTTCAAAAGATTTGTACATCGCACATTGTGGGGTTAATATTTTTTGTTCAGAAGTTTTCAAAATGCGAAAACAAATAAAGAGATTTTTTTGAAATACCCATTTTGATGTTGGCATGAGACAAGGATTTTTCTAACTCAAAGGTGTAGAACTGCCAGGATAGGTCTTGACTTCCAGATATGAGAAGAAAAATAGAACCCGGTTCAGATCTCTGTTGATGAAAGTTTGAAAATTGTTGGGGCAAAGAGAATAGCCAAAATGAATTGAAGATATACTCTGATTTGAAGAGGAAAAATGAATTTGAAAGGCTAAGCCAAAGTCTAGAAAAACAGTCGGGGGCACTTGCATCACTCATGAGCACTCATCTCTTTATCGAGCTTTTGCATCTACACAGTGTCGGCAAGCATTTGCATCATTCATGGGTATTTGCATTGGCATTATTCCATAAGCATCTGTATTTTACCTTTACATTTACATTCTTCATGGAATTCGTATTTGTGTCATCTCAAACAATTACATCATTTCTAGAATCATTGCATTTTCATTAATGTGTGGTAATTGTAGTTACACCATTCATAAACCAGTTACATGAACACAATTAGTAGGGGCATCTGCATCATGAAACATGGGCATCAATCCAAGTCATTTACATTTGCATTAAAGACGTTTGCACCAGTTTAAGTCATTTCGTATCTTATTCAACATATGCATTTGCATCAAAAAGCATTCGCATCTTCTCAAAATCTTTAGGTTAATTTTCAACAATTCTTCAAAGACAATTTTTAAGACCTCCGGGCATAACTTTTTCAGGGGTAAGGCCTCCGGGCGCCAATTTTTAAGATCTCCGGGCATAATTTTCAATTTTTAAGACCTCCGGGCATAATTTTTCAATTCACAGGTAAGACCTCCGGGCAACATCTTTAAGACCTCCGGGCATAACTTTTTCAGGGGTAAGGCCTCCTGGCGCCAATTTTTAAGACCTCCGGGCATAATTTTCAATTTTTAAGACCTCCGGGCATAATTTTTCAATTCACAGGTAAGACCTCCGGGCAACATCTTTAAGACCTCCGGGCATAACTTTTTCAGGGGTAAGGCCTCCGGGCGCCAATTTTTAAGACCTCCGGGCATAATTTTTCAAATCACAGGTAAGACCTCCGGGCAACATCTTTAAGACCTCCGGGCATAACTTTTTCAGGGGTAAGGCCTCCGGGCGCCAATTTTTAAGACCTCCGGGCATAATTTTCAATTTTTAAGACCTCCGGGCATAATTTTTCAAATCACACATAAGACCTCCGGGCAACATCTTTAAGACCTCCGGGCATAACTTTTTTTTCAGGGGTAAGGCCTATGGGCACCATTTTTAAGACCTCCGGGCATAATTTTTCAAATCACAGGTAAGACCTCCGGGCAACATCTTTAAGACCTCCGGGCATAACTTTTTTTTTTCAGGGGTAAGGCCTATGGGCACCATTTTTAAGACCTCCGGGCATAATTTTTCAAATCACAGGTAAGACCTCCGGGCAACATCTTTAAGACCTCCGAGCATAACTCTTTTTTTCAGGGGTAAGGCCTATGGGCACCATTTTTAAGACCTCCGGGCATAATTTTTCAAATCACAGGTAAGACCTCCGGGAAACATCTTTAAGACCTCCGGGCATAACTTTTTTTTTCAAGGGTAAGGCCTGTGGGCACCATTTTTAAGACCTCCGGGCATAATTTTTCAAATCACAGGTAAGACCTCCGGGCAACATCTTTAAGACCTCCGGGCATAACTCTTTTTTTAGGCGTAAGGCCTATGGGCACCATTTTTAAGACCTCCGGGCATAATTTTTCAAATCACAGGTAAGACCTCCGGGCAACATCTTTAAGACCTCCGGGCATAACTTTTTTCAGGGGTAAGGCCGCCGGGCACCAATTGGTAAGACCTCCGGGCACCAGTTTTTTAAGACCTCCAGGCACCAATTTTAAAGACCTTCGGGCATAAATTTTTCTTTTGAAAATCGAATTCGTTTTCTTAAGACGAATCGAGCCTTGTTTAGGCAAAGAATTCAATTTAAGGACAAAATCTTCAATTTATTGTTTGAAAAAAATAAAAAATAAAAAAAATTGAAAAATTGAAAAAGAGAAAAAAAATAGAAAAAAGAAAAAAAAAAAGTAAAAAATGAAAAATTAAAAATGAAAAAAATAAAAAAATAAAAAAAAATAGAAAATGAAAAAAAAATGAAAAATGAAAATGAAAAAGAAACCCCTTTCCCTTTCCTTCACATGTGATTTCACTGACCGTACAAAATTAGTGTTGGTTTATCTTTGCCTGATTCCTGATTCTCAACAATAGCCAAAGAGGGGCAGCTGTAGACACCTAATTTTGTCCGGACCACTAAACAGGTATGTTTTCTTCCCATATTGATGTTTCCGAGTATAAAAAGACTGTTTTCATCCTGCAGGTGGTACTCCGAGACTTAGTTTAAGAGGGCGAGCACAAAAAGACAAACTTAAAAAAAGTCAACCCCGAAAAAGTCAACCCCGAAAAAGTCAACCTCAAAAAGTCAACTACTGAAAAAGTCAACCCACTTTCAAAATCAAGATTTTAAGTTCAATTGAAAAATGGCGAAAGAATTTTGATAATCCGAGGTCTACATTGAAAGATATGGAGTTCGGAAGTTGGGATTTGGAGAATCAGTAGAAAAGAAACCCTAATCCAAGAAATTTGGGGAAAAGTGCTTAAACGATCAAACTGGTCGAAATTGAAGGTTCCAAATGAAAGATAAGCACTGACTACGGGTAATGGAGAAGTCACTTGCAAGAAAAACTGAAAGAAAAGTCAATCCGGGAGAAAATTGAGAATTAGGGTTTCTAGTGGATTTCGGTGAAATCGGGAAGAATCACAGAAATGGCCCGACTTGGTAAGACCAAAGCCCCCAATGGATGAAGAATGGTTAAAAAGGATGGCCCAAGGCTCAGATTGAAGAAAATCTGAAAATCGGATTTGTTTTGAGCAAAACCGGGTTTCGGAGGTAAAAGGGCAAAATTGGAAAAATTTGGGAAAAATAGCAAATGGACTCCAAAAATTATGGAAAATTTGTCAATCTCATTCTTAAATCATTTGAAGGAGATTGGAAGAGATTGTTTGCGAGTTCGTTTGCAAAATGGCCAAATCCCGGGCTTCTTATGCAGTAATTCAAAAAGATAAATCCCGGAAAAATAGCAAATGGACTCCAAAAATTCTGAAATTTGGCAAATCTCATTTTTAAATTATTTGGAAGAGATTGGCGAAATAAAATCTTGATTCCGAGTTCGTTTGCAAAATGGCCAAATCCCGGGCCTCCTATGCAGTAATTCAAGCCGATAAATCCCGAAAAAATACCAAATGAGCTCCAAAAATTATGAAAACTTCCAGATACACTTTTTAATTATTTTGAAGAGATTGGTGAAGAAAAATCTTGATTTGGAGCTCGTTTAAAAAATGGTAAAAAGTAGGGGCATAAAAGGACATTTTGGGAAGAAAAAAATCCAAATAAATAGCAAACGGACTCGGATAATTTTGAAAAATTCCAGAACTCAATATTTTATTATTTTGGAAGTATTAAAAAAAGAAAAATTGAATTTGGAGTCCGTTTGATATTTACTTGCATCCGGGGGGAAAAATGGTCATTTCACCCAAGCAACCGAAAAGGGCTTTTTTGGGCCTTTCAAAAATCAGAGCTGGGCTGGAAAAGAGAAGTGCTGGCCTGCCCAAGCCCAAAGGAAGGAGGAAGCTTGATTTTTTTTTTTTTTTCAATCAAGTGGTTAAAAATCAAGAGTTAGTTAACCATTCTCTTTGATCAAGCCATGGTGATTAAACCACATAGGTTAAGAAAGATGTCAACATTATTTTTGCATAGCTGTAATTTGAGAGGGCTGAGATGCTAATCTAAAGGTGGTAATTTCATGACTTTTCATCTTGAATTATTGGCCATTTGATGGAAAATAGGTTACACAAAAATGACAACATCTTTGAGGCTATATAAGCATCATTTAGGCCAACCCTAGAGGGGGGAGGCAGATTTTGTTTTTTCTTTTCCATTTTGGCTGATTTCTCTTAGTTTTTCTTAGTTTTTATCTTCTTGGTTGAGAGCAAAAAAAGAAATGTTTAGAAAAAAAGGAAAGTTTGAAGAGAAAAGCTTGAAATATTAGCTTCTTGAGGTTGCTCTTGAGCACCAACTCTTGCACTTTCATTTTCTATTCTTATTTTTTGCTATTTTAATCTCTACTTGGTGAGTTTTCATTTTAAAATAATGTTTCTTGTTCTTCCTTCATTTCCTTTCTTAAGTATTTTTTTTTACATTTTGTTTTTACAATAAACTCACCATGGCCAAATGGCCTACATTATTTATTTTAAGTTGTTGTTTCGATTCATTTTACCATATTGTTTATGCTATTTTCTTTGTTTTTGATGTTTTAAATGTTATGTTATTTCATGTTCTTGAGTTATATTTTAATTTGGTTGCTTTGTTTGTTGCCATTTATGTCTTAGATATCATGTTTTTGCATTTTTAATTTTCTGTTTTCATGTTGTTTAAATTTGAGCATGTTTTAAAGTTAGCATATTAAGTGTTTGTGAAAATGCTTGTGTGATTCTTTGCATGATTCTTGTTTAATATCTTAGTTGAGCATGTTTTAGATTTAGCATATTAAGTGTTTGTGAAAATGCTTGTGTGATTTTTGTGTTATGACTTAGTTTTTCATGCTAGTATGCCAAGTGTTTGAGAAAATGCCATGCTTGTTGGAGCTTGAGGCCATTTGGCTACTCCATGTGTTTTGCATTGTGTGTTGCATTTTTTGTCATGCTAGTTGTTAGGTTTTTGCATTTGCATGATATTTGGTTGGATTTTTGAATTAAGCATGCCTTGTGTTTGTGAAAATGCCATGCATATCTTAGGTCTAGGTTGCATTTATTGCCATGCAAGTTCATGTTAGGTCTAGGCCATATTATTTATGTCATGCATTTTCCTTACCTTTAGGTTTAAATCCATGCATTTCATGCATTATGTTTGCTGCATTATTTCATGCATTTCATGTTCATGCCACTTGAATAATGACTTGAACCAATTAATGGTTCAAAGTCATGCTCTCTTGAGCCCACTTGTGGAAAATTAAGTTTGTCAAATTGATTATTCTACCTTTGTGATTTTTTTACTTAGCCAATTTTTATCTAACTTTCAAAAAGTCCTAGCTACTGTTTTCAAGTCATTCTATGAGTTTCAAATATTTTTATTTTGATTTTTAAATGATTTTATCAAAGACAAAAAAAATGTGTTGGCAAAGCAGTTTTTTTTCCACCCAAAACTCGTACATCTCCGATTTTTCTGGGAATTCATCTTTGATCAGAAAATTAAGTCGATTTGTTTCCGTGTATTTTTACATGTCCTGAGTCTCCAATAATTTGTTTCAGAATTTTTGGAATTTTTAAAAATAGGGTAAAAAATCATGGATTAAAACTGGACAGTGGAGTCAGAATTGATTTTAAAGAAAAACAAAGCAGTTTTTTCTCCTCCAAAAACTCGTACATCTCTGGTTTTTCTGGGAATTCATCTTTGATCAGAAAATTAAGTCGATTTTTTTCCTTGTATTTTTACATGTCCTGAGTCTCCAATAATTTTTTCAGAATTTTTGGAATTTTTAAAAATAGGGTAAAAAATCGTGGAATAAAACTGGACAGTGGAGTCAGAATTGAATTTAAAGAAAAACCAATTTTCTGTTTTGGTTAATTTACTTAGAGTGGGCTGATTAGGAGGGTTAGCTACTGACTTAGGGTAATTTCTAAGCCTTTTTAAACTCTAAAAATGGTTTTTCAAGTCCCGGATTAAGGGTAGCCAAGTCCGGATTTTTTAAACTTAGGAAATTAGAGTCATTTTAAAAATTTTAGCCCAGTTTTTATTTTTAATTCAAGCTTTTCAAAATTGTTTTCAAACAATCACAAAGTATTTTGGTTTTAGAATATTTAATTTGACATATTTTCCTAAGGTAACCGGATATCTTTTTAGATATACGGATTTCCTTAATTAAAGGAAAAAATACATTTCATGCATTGCATTTTTATATTCATGCATTTTATATAATATGTGATTCTTGCTATAATAATTTCTATGTGTCATGACATTTAGGTTGCATTATATTATTTAGATTTTGCTATGTCATTTTATTTATGTCATGCCTATACATATTCATTTCTTTTAAATGTTTTCAAAAAAGATAATGGTTTTCAATAAAAATAAAGATATTTTCGAGTTAAAATAATTCATGAGTTCTCTACCGGTTTGCTGGAGGGAATATCATCAATTATTATTAATAAAGGAATATCTTTCTTTCAAAAAAAAAAAAAAGAGAATGATTCGGAAAGTTTTCCAAAACTAATAAAAATTTCTATATTTTGCCATGTTTGTTGGGGAATATAGGAAAATTTTGAATTTATAAATTCCGGATCATTTTCAATAGAAAATGGAATTATTTTTCTTTAAATTGGGAATTAATTTGAAATACTAAATTTAAAACCAACTTTTACCGAGACTTGAGATAACACACGATTAATAAGGTACCGATTTATACGGGCGTTGTAGGGGTGCTAATCCTTCCCCGCACGTAACCGACTCCCGAACCCGCTTCTTTGATTTCTCTGGTTTAAAACGCAGACTTGAAATTGGTTTTTAAAATGTTTTAATTAATTTTTAAAATATTTTATAAAACCGGTTTTAATAGGTGGCCGATCACACCTAGCTAAAAAAGATTGGTGGCGACTCCATGTCTTTTTTAAGGTCATTTTCAAAACCTTTATTTCTAGAGGAATTAAGTCGACTTTTCCTCGGTTTTTTCTTTAAATGTCACGCTTAACGAATAATAAAGTCTTGCGATGAGACTCGTCGTTATTTTTTAGGTTGCGACAGAAGCAATAGCGAAAGCCGAGAAGTTACCCAAGCAAATGGCAGCTCAAAAGACATTTCAGAGGAATTAAAACAGGAAGGGTCCAGGATATTCCGCGTCTGGGGCATCTACACCTTCTCCTTTTCATTTTCCTTTTAAACCTCGATATCCATCTTTGATATATAAACCTTTTTGCAATGAACTCATGATTGGCCCTGTCGGGGCATTTGGCTATTTCATACCATCTTTCGTAAATGTTGTGATTCATTTTGGATGTTATCAAATTGAATGATGATTAGTAAACATAAAAATATTTAAATGAAATGATTTCTTTGCATTATTACGGAGTAGATTTAAATTTTAGAAAAGGTTGGAAACCGCTAAAGCTTGGAGAAAATCGGGACAACCCATAATGTTGAGAAACTCATCAAGTGGGGCAAACGTTGGATGCAATAAACACGTCAATCCAAGATACAGAGAAAAGCTCATCAAGAAGGGAAAATCAGAGATAGATTGGAGAAACCGTCACAAAGTAAAAACTCGTAGATCACGGTGAAACCATAGAGAAGAGCTTATCAAGTAGAACAAACAGTGGAGTTGAACAGATTCGTGAACCTCAATGAAATCATGGATTAAAACTCATAACAATCATGTAATTGCATTCATCCCTAGGGAAAATGCATCTTACAAACAATTGCAAAACCTGTCATCAACGTCACTGCATTTGACTAACATTGCATAAATCATGAAAAAATTTCTTTCTTAAGGTCAACACAGTTGGCACAAAAAGAAGTAAGACATCTAATTTTCCTCGACAAGACAACCAGATTTCTCGGACAAGACATCCAATTTTCCTAGACAAGACAACCAGATCTCGGACAAGACATCCAATTTTCCTAGACAAGACAACTAGATTTCGGACAAGGCATCCAATTTTCCTGGACAAGATAACCAAATTTCGAACAAGACGTCCAATTTTCTTGGACAAGACAACCAGATTTCGGACAAGACATCCAATTTTCCTGGACAAGACAACCAGATTTTTCGGACAAGACATCCAATTTTCCTGGATAAGACAACTAGATTTCTCGGACAAGACATCCAATTTTCCTGGACAGGACAACCAGATTTCTTGGACAAGACACCCAATTTTCCTCGACAAGACAACCAGATTTCTCGGACAAGACATCCCATTTTCCTAGACAAGACAGCCAGGCTTTTCGGACAGGACATCCAAGCTTTGCAAATCGAACTCGTTTCCTTAAGACGGGTCGAGCCTTGATTAGTCAGGGAACTCAATTTTAGGACAAATCTTTTGTTTTGACCAAGCTTCACCAAGATGAGGTAAGGCCCCGGACTTCCATCGAGGTATTTCCTTCTCTTGCAAATCGAACTCGTTTTCTTAAGACGGGTCGAGCCTTGATTAGTCAAGAAACTCAATTTAAGGACAAATTCTTTTACAGTATAAAAAAAATGAATGGAAATGAAAAAATGGAAATTCCCTATCCTTCAAATGTGATTTCACTAACCGGACAAAATTGTTGTCTAGTTTTTCTTTGCCTGATTCTTGATTCTCAGCAATAGTCAAAGAGGGGCAGCTGTAGATACCTAATTTTGTTCGGACCTTCTAAACCAAGCAGAATCTCCTTTTCTACTTACCAGAATACAAAGAGACTCCCACCATTCCATAGATGGATCCTTAAGACTTTGCTTCGGATGTTAGCACAAAAAGTCAACTCAAAACAAGTCAACCTCAAAAAGTCAACCACTAAAAAGTCAACTTTTAGTCAAAATCAAGATTCAAAGTTTAATTGAACAATGGAGAAAGAATTTTGGTAATCCGAGGTCTACAACGAAAGATATAGAGTTCGGAAGATGGGTTACGAAAATTCAGTGCAAAGAAAGACCTAATCCAACAAATTTGGGAAAAACTAAATCAAAGGGGAATTTGGTCGTAAAAATTGGGCAATTTCGGATCAACTCAAATTCAATATAGGACAAAAGAAGTGGAAAAAGAAAATTCAAAAATTGGACCCATTTTGAGTAAAATCGAGATTTTGGAGGTTGAAGGGAAATATTGGAAAATCCCAAAGATAATTTCGGCAAAAATAGCAAATGAGCTCGGAAAATTATGAAAACTTCCATTTTCGAGTTTCATAATTTTTGGAAGAGATCAGTGAAGAAAAATCTAGAATCGAAGCTCATTTGAAAAATGGCAAAGTTCGGGTGCATTAGCCCAAAATTCCAGAAGATAATTCCGGTGAAAATAGCAAATGAGCTTGAAAAATTATGAAAACTTCCAGATCTGAGTTTTATAATTTTTGGAAGAGATCGGTGAAGAAAAATCCGGAATGGGAGCTCATTTGAAAAATGGCAAAGTTCGGGTGCACTTAGGGGTGTAAATGAGACACTTGTGCTCGCAAGCTATTCGAGTTCGACTCGAAAAAAAATTGAATTCGATTAGGTCATTATCGAGCCGAGCTCGAGCTCGAGCAGCTCGAGCTATCGAGCGAGCCGAGTTCGAGTAACTTAATACTCGATTCGAGTAGCTCGCGAGACTAATCGAGCTTTTTTATTTATAATATATATTTTTATATTAATTTACTATTTGAACCCTAGTATATATATATATATATTACTTAAAACCCTGAAACCTAATTTTTTTTCCTTCTCTCCCTCTCAGCCGTTCCTCTTTTTCTCTCCTTCACCGTCCCACTTCATTCCTTCCTTCTCTCTCATATTTCATCGTCTCACCTTCTCTCCATCCCACATTCCCACTTCATTCCTTCTCTCCCAAAATATGAGGGCAAAAGTAGGCAGGCAGTTTATAAAGTATGAGGCCATTTTTTTGTGGTTTCATGATTCCTTAAGAAGGATAATGATTTTTTCTTATTATTATATTTTAATTTTCTGTTAGCTTAAATCTCAGTTTTTTTTTTTTTTTTTGTGTGTTATTGTTATGTCTTATATGAAACTCTTGATTTTTTATGCATTTGTATACAAGGATTCTCTAAAACTTGTTGCATGCGGTGGGTTTGAACTCTTTTCATTATGTTATTTCATCTTTAGCATAAAATCTCTGGAGAATATGAGAGTTCCTCTGAAACTTTAAAGTCTGAAGCTGATGATTTGCTGATAAATCCAAGTAGATGCTTAAGAAATGTAACTAATTTAAGGTGGCTATATATGCTATATCTGATTATTTTTATTGAGATTTTTATCATTGTGTTTAGAAAATTTTGGATTTTGTTGTATAATTTTTTTAATATTGTTTCACATTATATCATTTTGAAAATATATATATTTAAATACAAAAAATTTGTATATGAAACGAGCTCAAGCTCGAGTAAACGAGCCTAATCGAGCTGAGCTCGAATAGTTCGATTTTATCTCGAGCCGAGCTCGAGCTTAGAAAATAGTATTTGATCAAGCTCGAGCCTAGTTTCGAGCCACGAGTTTCGAATCGAGCTCGAACTCGAGCTTTTCACTATTCGAGCTCGGCTCGGCTCGATTACACCCCTAGGTGCACTAACCCAAAATTCCAAAAGATAATTCTGGGAAAAATAGCAAACGAGCTCGAAAAATTATGAAAACTTCTAGATCTGAGTTTTATAATTTTTGGAAGAGATCGATGAAGAAAAATTCGAAATTGGAGCTCATTTGAAAAAGGCTAAATTTGGGAGGCACTAAACCAAAATTTTAGAGATAAATCCGAGAGAAATAGAAGATGAATTCTCTATTGGGTCTGTCGGGGAGGACGTCATCAATTATCATTAACGACAGAATATCTTTTTGAAAAAAAGATTCAGAGAATTTCAAAATCAAGGAAAAATTCCATATTTTTCCGAGTCTGTCAGAAAATATGGAAAATTTTATGCAAGTAAATTCTGGGTCATTTTCAAATAAAATATGAATTTTTAAGGGAATTATTTACAAACACCAATTTTACAACAGACTTTTTACCGAGACTCGAGATAACACACGACTAATAAGGTACCGTTTTATACGAGCGTTGTCGAGGTGCTAATCCTTCCCCACACATAACCGACTCCCGAACCCGCACTTGTTTTTCTCTGGTTCAAAACGCAGACTTAAAAATTGGTTTTAAAAATGTTTTAATTAATTTTAAAATGTTTTTATAAAAAACCGGTTTGAATAGGTAGCCGATCACACCTAGCCAAAAAAAAGGATTGGTGGTGACTCCATTTATTTTTTCGAGGCCGTTTTCATACCCTCGACCTTTTATTTCAATCAAGAGGAATTAAGTCGTCTTTTCCTCTACTTCTGTTTCCCCCTCACTCGAACGGATCCGCGGATCACGTATCGACACTCAAATGTCCTTCTCTTGCCCTTAAGGACTGGGTCATGATCCCTTCGAATGAGGCACCAAACATAGTTTTAGGTCCTATTATGACCTTTTAAGCCGGAGAAACCGATACCTTCGCAAGACACCCCCACACTTTCGTGTATTTATAGGATGGTCTTTGACCCTTCCATAATTCATATAGTGTCTTGTCTTATTTCATGTGGTGTATTTTTATTTAAAATATAAATAGCTATTAAAATAGTCTCCCCCCATAAGTTCTGAGGCAACCCTGAACTAATCAACAAAGCATTCATCATTACTTTCAATGTTCGGTTCTTGTGATTCGCAATACCGTATTGTTGAGGTGAATAAGGAGAAGTGGTTTGAATGTTGATTCCATAATTTGAACATAATTCATTAAACATTGAATCATATTCACCACCCCTATCACTCTTTATTTTCTTGTTTAGTTGATTTTCGACCTCATTTCTTAAAGAGCTTAAAAGCTTCCAAGGTCTCGTCTTTGCTTCTTAGTAAATAGACATAACAATATCTTGTACAATCATCAATAAAATAAATAAAAGTAATAAAATACTTTTTACCGTCTCTAGTTGCACAAATTCTAAGTCACAAATATCAATGTGAATTAAATCTAGAGGTTCACTACTTCTTTCTACTGAGTGAAAGGAGTCTTAGCAAATTTGGGTTCCATACAAATTTCACATATATAAATATCAGTGAAATTTCGAAAGCAAATCCAAATTTCTGATTATTTACAAGGTCTTGTAATTTACATGACCTAATCTACTATGCCAAAATTTAGAGGACACCACCAAATAAACAGAAGAAATAATCTCATAATTATTCTTGTTCTTTGGCACAACAACCATTACATTGAGCTTAAAAAACCCATCACATAAGTATCCTCTACCCATAAATATGCCACTTTTAGTGAGTATAAATTTATCTGATTCAAAAATTAGCCTAAACTCGTTCTCGCTCAACAGAGAGCCGAAAACCAAATTCTTTCGAATTTCAAGAGCATGAACCACATTGTTCAAAATTAGTTCTTTCCCGGAGGTCATCTTGAGTACCACCTTCTTATGGCCTCGTACTTTGCAAATCAAAGAGTTTCCCATAAACAATTACTCATTTACAGCAACTTATTTATACTCGAAGAAACTCTTTCTATCAGAACAAACGTGACAAGTGGCACCGGTATCAACCCACCATGTCTTAGGGTTTTATGCCATGTTCACTTGTGACACTACATCAGCGAGCTCAATCTCATTATCATCAATTAAGTTGGCTTGAGCTCTTTTCTTGTTCAAAAGGCAGTCTTTTGCTCGATGATCGGGCTTGTTACATATGAAAAAGTTCCCGTGAACTTCTTGAAATCCGTTCCCTTATTAACTTGGGAAGAACTAGAACCAACAAATTTTCTCTCGTTGGTCTGCTGTGAATGTTCTTCAACATTTGCCTTGGCTTCTATGGTTTGAGCTTTAACCCTCTCTTCTGAACCACGGTTATCCTCTTCGATTCTTAACCGAATAATCAAGTCCTCTAATGTCATCTCGTTTCTCTTATGATTTAGATAGTTCTTGAAATCTTTCCACGAAGGTAGCAATTTCTCTATCAAAGAAGCTGTCTCAAATGATTCACTAAGAATCATTCCTTCGGCATCAATTTCAAGGAGGATCAACTGATACTCTTGGACTTGGCTGATCATGATTTTTGAATCCACCATTTTGAAATCCAAAAACCGGCCAACCATAAATTTCTTCGTGCTGGCATCTTCAATTCTGTATTTTCTCTCTAAGGACTCCCACAGCTCTTTCGCTGTCTTTATTGGGCTATACACGTATAACGTGTTGTCCAATCTGTTGAGGATATAGTTCTTGCATAGGAAGTCAGAATGCTTCCATGCTTCCATCGAGGCTACAACAGTAGTATCGGTCTCTCCCTCTTTGAGAACCGGGGCCTCCTCCCGTAAGAATCGGGCTAGATTAATAGTGGTCAAATAAAATAGCATCTTTTGCTTCTAACGTTTGAAGTTTAGACCACTGAACTTATCGGGTCTATCTCCATGTGTAACATGTGGTGGCATTGGCGCTACAAGCACACTCGCATTTACTGTAGACCGTTCTGCCATCTGTTATTTAAAATAACAAGATCAACTTTATATATATATATTACAAACATATATATACATACAATAACAATATATATATATATATATATTACAAACAATATATATATATATATTCAAAACAGTAGCAATATATATTTAACTATATAAATATATATATCAAATAGTAATGAAACAAGCCATGTAATCATTGGTTATAACATATATACTCAAAAAAAAAAAATTCTGCCAATATATATTTATATATAATAACAAAAGTGTGAAGTTGTTATTCAAAGAATATAGGTTACTAAACAATCAACAATATATAAACCCAGAAGTTCAGTGGTAATTGTCGCAACCTAAATAAAAAATTAACAATAACAAGTTTCATCGCAAGACTTTATTATTCATTAGGCGTGACATTAAAAAAACGAGGAAAAGTCGATTTAATTCCTCTCGAAATTGAAATAAAATAAACGATCGAGGGTATGAAAACGGCCTCGTAAAAAGACATGGAGTCGCCACCAATCTTTTTTAGCTAGGTGTGATAGGCCACCTATTAAAACCGGTTTTATAAAATATTTTAAAATTAATTAAAACATTTTTTAAAACCAATTTCAAGTCTGCGTTATAAACCAGAGAAATCAAAGAAGCGAGTTCGGGAGTTGGTTACATGCGGGGAAGGATTAGCACCCCCACAACGCCTGTATAAATCGATACCTTATTAATCGTGTGTTATTTCAATTTAGTATTTCAAGTTAATTCCCAATTTTAAGAAAAATAATTCCATTTTTAATTGAAAATGATCCGGAATTTATTAATTCAAAATTTTCCTACATTCCCCGAAAAATCGGCAAAATATAGAAATTTTTATTTATTTGGAAAACTTTCCGAATCTTTATCGTTTTTTGAAAGAAAGATATTCCTTTATTAATGATAATTGATGATATTCTCTCCAGCAAACCCGGTAGAGAACTCATGAATTATTTTAACTCGGGAATATCTTTATTTTTATTGAAAATCATTACCTTTTTCAAAACATTTAAAAATATGAACATGAATATGTATGACATAAATAAAATGACATAACAAAGTCTAGATAATATAATGCAACCTAAATGATATGACATAATTTAAATGACATAGTATATTCTTAGTAAAATAAAAATCCTAAGTATCATGGTATATTCTAAATGAGATAAAATGATTTAAATGACATGGAAATTTTAAATGATATGGCATATTTTAAATGACATGGCATGTTACAAATAAAATAACCTAAATGACATGGAATATGATCTAAATGGCAAGAAATGACATGAAATTAAAATAATACTAACATATAATATGCATGAAAATGAAAATAAAAATAATAATCCATGAACATAGTATATGCTAAACAATATGACAAAAATAACTAAATAAAAAGCATAGGATATCATGAAACATTCAAAATCATATGGCAAACAAATATAAGATCATAAAATGTGAATTAAAATAATACCATGGAAAATATCATAGCAAAAATCACACATTTAAATAAAATGCATGAACATGGAAAATGCTATGCATGAAAATGTATTTTTTCCTCTAAATAAATAAATCCGTATATCTAAAAAGATATCCGGCTACCTTAGAAAAATATGTCAAATTAGATTTTCTAAAAAAATAAAACTTTGTGATTGTTTGAAAACAATTTTGAGAAAAACTTGAATAAAAATTAAAACCTTTACCAAACCCCTTTTAAAATGGCTCTAATTTCCTAAGTTTAAAATCCCGGACTTAACTACCCTTAACCCTAGAATTATAAAATCATTTTTAAAGTTTAAAAAGGCTTAGAAATTACCCTAAGAAAGTAGCTAAATCTTCTAACCAACCCCCTCTAAATGTCTTAGCCAAATTCAACCATTATTCCTTTTTTGATTTCAAATCTGCCTCTACTATCCGATTTTGCCACATGATTTTTTAGCCTATTTTTAAAAATTTGAAAAAATCTAAAACAAATACTGAAGACTCAGAACATGTAAATCTACACGATAAAAAATTGGCTTAAGTTTTTGATTAAATATGACTACCCAAACAAATTGGAGATGTTCGAGTACTAGGTGAAGAAAAACTGTTTGTCAAAACACATTTCTTGCCTTTGATAAATTCATTCAAAAACCAAAGTAGAAATTGTTGGAAATCATCCTAAAGACCTAAGGACAGTAGCTAAACATTTAAAAACCTTGGACAAAAATTGGTTAAGTAAAAAAATCACAAAGGTAGAACAATCAATTTGACAATTCCTTAATTTTCCACAAGTATGCTCAAGGGAGCATGACTTTGAGCCATTAATTGGCCTAAGTCACAAATCAAGTGGAAATGACATGGAATGCATGAACATACAGCAAATGAAATGTACGAAATGCATGGTCTAAAGGTCTAAATGGTAAAGAAAATGCATGACAATTCAAGACAACCTAAATGCCCAGCATGAATTTGCATGGTAATAAATGCTATCCTAACTCAATATGCATGCAATGCTTGATAATGCAAATATGACTTGGACCTAATATGTTATGAATATGCATGAAAATGCTAATGTAACCTAAGACCTAAATAGCATAGTAATGCATGACAATACCAATGTGATTAAAGACTCAATATGCATGGCAATACCAATATGGCCTAGACCTAAAATGTAATGAGCATGCATAGCAATACTATGAACATACAATGACCAATTAAACTAATGTCAATGCTGGAACAAACAGCAACTAATACGCAATTTCAAGATATGATAATGCAAAGCATGTTACCTAAACAAAATGCAAATGCATGATAAGGAAAGGGATGCATGAAGAGGCCAAATGATCACATGAGACTCTAATGCAATCTTATTTAGTAAATGACATAAGTACATGACAAATCATATTAAGATGCATAATGTCATGACATTTAATAGCATATAACATACTAAAATCAAAATGCACAAGCTCATGGCACGGAAATACAAACAAGTTAAGAAACAAAAGGAAAATGCACATGCAAGGCAAACAAAAATGGCATTGTCGAATGGTCATGGAGCAATATGATGGCATTTTTATCATAGCATTTTCATAAGCACATGGCATACTAAAATCAAAACGTACAAGTTCATGGCATAGAGATGCAAACAAGTTAAGAAGCAAAAGGAAAATGCACATGCAAGGCATACAAAATGGAGTTGCCGAATAGTCATGAAACAAAACCAAGAAAATGCAAACATGTAAGACATGATACATCAAAAAAATGCACAATATGAGCATATGAACAACAATGGCCGAATATGCAAGGATGCAATATCAAGCATGGAAATGAAATATATAAGTAAATATAGCATAGAAAACAATGTAGAGAACATATATATAAAAGATTAACATAGACATACAAAACAAATAGCACGCAAAACTAGTAAGTAAAACAAGGAAAGTTAAGCTCCATGGTTGGTATCAAATGGGCATAGCCTCTCACCTAACCATAATCACTTGGTCTTGCCAAGATCATGAAGCCTTTCCATCTTAATAAAACAGAAAATAAACCATGCAAAACAGAAAATAAGATGAGCTTCATGGTAGGTAAAAATGGGCATAGCCTTTTTCCTTACCATGGTCACTTGGTCTAGCCATGATCATGTAGCCATTTCAACATTTTTTGCTTCATATTTTGTAAAAAATCAGAACCTTAGAATATTCTAAAAACCTTGTAAAAATCATTTTTCACAACAACATGCAAGGAAGAAAAAAAAGGAAAACATGGCAAGTAAATGTGCCATAATCGGCCATAGCATGAAACCATAGAAAAAAATTGTTTTCCACCATTTTAATGAAGAAGAAGAGATGAAAACATAAGTAAACATTAAAAACTTTATTTCTATGAAAAATGTAGTAGGAAAACATGATAGAAAATCAAGAAAACACCATGGAAATCAAGAAGAAAGCTAGGCTAGAGCTTGGTAGAGATGACTACCTTCAAGCTCTCTATTTCGAGGTTGACTTTTTTGAGTTTTACTTTTTCTATCTGTTTTCTTAGACTAGGTCTTGGAGTACCACCTGCAGAATGAGAAAAACCTTTTAGCATTCAAAAACATCAATTTAGGAAGAAAATGTACCTGATTTAAGGGTCCGAACAAAATTAGGTGTCTACAGCTACCCCTCTTTGGCTATTGCTGAGAGTCAGGAATCAGGCAAAGATAAATAAACACTAATTTTGTACGGTTAGTGAAATCACATGTGAAGAAAAGGGAAAGGGGTTTTTTTCATTTATTCTTTTTCGTCATTTTTTCATTTCATTTCATTTTATTTTGAAAAAGCTGTAAATTGAAGATTTTATCCTTAAATTGAATTCCCTGACTAATCAAGGTTCGACCCGTCTTAAGGAAACGGGTTCGATTTCAAAAGAAAAAATTGTGCCCGAAGGTCTTAAAAATGGTGCCCGAAGGTATTAAAAATGGTGCCCGGAGGTCTTAAAAATGGTGCCCGAAGGTCTTTAAAATGGTGCCCAAAGGTCTTTAAAATAGTGCCCGAAGGTCTTTAAAAATGGTGCCCGAAGGTCTTTAAAATGGTGCACGAAGGTCTTTAAAAATCGTGCCCGAAGGTCTTTAAAAATCGTGCTCGAAGATTTTTAAAAATCGTGCTCGAAGGTCTTACCCGTGATTAAAATACCTTGACGACGGTCTCAAGGCTCGACTCATTTGATAAAACAGAATGAATTCGATTTAAAACAAAAGGAAATACCTCGACGGTGGTCTCAAGGCTCGACTCATTTGATAAAACAGAATGAATTCGATTTCAAACAAAAGAAAATATCTCGACAGTGGTCTCAAGGCTTGACTCATTTGAGAAGCAGAACGAGTTCGATTTGGAAAGCCAAAGTTTTCTTGTTCCTGCAATGTTAGCTAAATGCAATGATGAGAATGACATGATTTGCAAATGCTTATATGTTTCCTGAGGATGAATGCAGTCAAATGATTGTGTCATGATTTCTAATCCATGGTTTCTTTGAGGTTCACAGATTATCTGACTTCATGATGGAGTCTTCAATTGTTCACTGATGCCCCCACTTAAAGAACCCTTTATTCAAGATAATTTGTCAAACAGTCCCAGTTTTTGACTTCACTGAAATTCACAAATTTCTAACTTCATGACAGCGTCTGCAACACATTCACTGTTTTCCTTTACTTGGTGAATTTTCCATCGGGATTAGTGGTTTCTGATAACTCGTATAATTATATAGTTTTTAGTTATGTTTTATTATTGTTTTGTGTCAAATACGAGTTATTATTGTTTAGTCTAATTGTGTTTATGATATTTTATATTTTTATGTAATTTGGTGTTTTTCACAAGTTTCTTTGAGTGATTTCAGATTACTAGAATTAAGGGCAAATCCAGTTCAGTTCCAGTTCCGACACCTTTTGCCATATCAGCTATATCTGGAGTTTCACTGAAGCAATAAGGCTGAAATTTTAACCGTGCAAAGTTAAGAGGCATATCTATCTTTTTCATGTTTTACACTTCTTGAAACGGAGTCGTTTTCCCTAGAGAAATCAACCATCAAGTTGGCTGATGTGCAATGACGTCTGTCCTGAGTAGTTTTCGCATTTTGACCATATCGTCCGATACACATCAGACAATGAGCTGATTCCAACGGCTATGGATCACTAACTGATAGGGGAACATTTTTCTAGAAGACCATGTGATCAGATAAAGCCTCCAATATTGAAGAAATCGACCATCAAGTTGGCTGATGTGCAATGACGTCTGTGCTGACCTGTTTTCGTATTTTGCCCATATCTTCTTCTCCACATCATCAAATGAGCTGATTCCAACGGCTATGGATCAGTAACTCATAGAGGAACATTTTTCTAGAAGACCATGTGATCCGATCAGGCCTCCAAGATTGACAAAATCGACCATCAAGTTGGCTGATCAAAATTGTCATACAATATGACGAAAATTGTTAGAAAAATGCACCCACCTATTATACCTACCTTTGAAATTTGTAAAGCTTGTCTCTTGTCATTTAGCCCTCCAAAATGTGTATAAATAGAGGGCCTTGGATGATTGTAGAGGATCATATTGTACATAGGTAGGATATTAGCCATTTTAATAAAATTCTCTAAGTTTTCTTCTTCTTTCTTTTCTCTAGTTTTCTTTCTTTTCTCTAGTTTTCTTTTTCTTTAGAGAGAGCAAGAGGTTGGATAATTAATATTCTTCCTCTTCTTCTTTCTTTCTTTTATTTTCTTCTTAGATTTTCTTTAATTTTATGTTTATGTTTACAATGCCTATGCTAGGCTAAACTTCTATTTGGTTAAGGGTGATTTCAAAGCCCTAGACATGTTTTATAATTGATTTTCAGATTCTATCTATCATTAATTTTCTATCAAAGTTGCTTATGTTCTTCTACAAGAATTGTTCATGATGTTGTCTTGATTTGTTTAGGTGTACAACTAGATAAATCTTGATAATTATCTATTGCTAGTTTAGGAGTCTTGATCCGTGTAATTGTCTTGATTTCCTATTCATAAGTGGCAATTTGTGATTAATGATTATGGTCAAGTTTTCAATAATTGCAAAGTGGAACATAACCTAAGTTGAACAATCCGAGCTTATGTGTTTGTTGCTTAGATCAACCTATCTTTCTCATCATAAAGCTGCCATTAAATTGAATCTAGAGAGCTTATTCTAGGTTGTTTGATGGTTAGAGATTAAATAGAGAGCTTGTTCTATTTAACGACAAACTAAGGAAAGATTGGGATAACAGAGCTTGTTGTTATCTACGGTTGTTAACTTTGATAGTTGGTTGATATTGATAGATCTGAAATTGATTCTTAATGATGTCTAGTGGTGGAGAATGAAACCTTAACCATATTTTTCATATTTGATTCTTCTTACTTACTTGTTTTCTTACTTTTCTAGTTTGCTTATTTTTAAAAGTATATTTATTTTTATTGGCTGGTTATACCGCCTAATTTGTATATTAACTTTGTTTTACTTTTATTGGCTGGTTATACCGCCTAATTTAGTATATATATTTTTATTGGCTGGTTATACCGCCTAATTTAGTATATATATTTTTATTGGCTGGTTATACCGCCTTGCATCTTCTTCTTATTATTTACTTTAGTTTAAATCTGGCTTCAAAAACCCCTTTTCTTTTATTGTTCTTGAATTTAAGTTTTAAACTATTAACTTATAAACTAAAACCCAATCCCTGAGGACTCGACCCTTACTAACTACTATACTTACAATTTATCTTTTTAGTGCAAGGTTAAATAAGATACACTCTTTTGGGTGCATCAAATTTTTGGCGCCGTTGCCGGGGATTGTTTTCTTTAGTTTATTTGTTACTTGGTTTATTCTTATTTTCAGTTCTAATTAGTATTATTTTCTTGTACATACATGTTTTTCATTTCAAATTTTGAAAAGAAAAAAAAAAGATGGAATTGAGCAATCTAACACTTGAAGAGTTGGTGGCATACATGAACATGGAGAATCAACAAGCCAATCTCACCTCCCCAGTTCAACAATTGGCCATGGGAGGATGTCAAGGCCATCAAGTGTTCCAAGACCAACAATATGATCATTACTCAAACACTTACCATGAGGGATGGTGGGATCATACTAATTATGGCTACTCAAAAAATTACCAAGAAGTAGATCCTTATGCCAATTACACTCATCCATCTAGCTTCAATCAATCATGGTTTCAAGAACGAGATCTTTTTCAACCACCACATATGACTCAAAACTCAGGTACTTCTTTAGAAGATCTTGTCTATTCTCTTGTTACTGATTCTTTGCAATTTCAACAGGAAACAAGGGCAAGCATCCAGAGTTTGGAAAAGCAAATGAGCCAATTGGCTAGTAGTATGGTGGGATGGGTAGCAGAAAGATCTGAAGAACTCCCTTCACAAACGGTGATTAACCCAAAGGAGAATGCTACTATTGTGACCTTGAGAAATGAGGAACAAGATGAGGATGAGACAAAACCAAAGATGGATTCACTTCTTGAGGATAATGATGCCACCATTCAAATTGAGAGTATTTCGGCACCTGAGGTAACGTTTAAGGTTTCACTTTTTACTAATGTTTCTTCTCCGCCTTTTCCTAGTAGATTTGCAAAGTTCAAGGAGGAAGAACATGAACAACACATGCCGGAAACCTTAAACAACTTGTTTGTGGAGGTCATTCAACAAGTATCAAAATATGCTCCATTCCTCGATGACATATGCACCACAAAGGATGATGTAATAATACTTGTAATGGAGAATGTATCCACTGTTGTGCAAAGAAAGCTTCCTCTCAAACGCATAAATTTGGGAAATTTCATGTATGAGCCTGACAAGCCTAAAATGCCAAGAAGGGGTGTTGGTTAGGTTCAAAACACTAAATCAAGTGCTAATTGGGGGAGACAGCCTAATTAGTGAAAGCATTGCCAAACTGCCATCCTCAGATTTGCTCTCTTTTTCTTTATCTTTTTCTTATGTTTCTTTGCTAATTGTGTTTAGTGTTTCTAAGTTCATTTTGGCTGCATAAGTTTATTTTGTTTATTAGTTCTTTTCACTTACACATGATTCTTTCATTTGGGATTAATAGCATTACATTAATGACAATGTAAGAATTATGTATGGGGGGAAGAATTTAGGATTTTATTTAGAGTGTTTTGTTTTTGAGTCTTTTTATGTTGTTTTTCTTTCTGATCCTTGTTTTGAAAATAACTAGATGTAAATATAATTTTTTAACCCCGGTTAAACGGCGGATAACGGTACTCCGTGATTATTTAAATCGGTTCCATCAGCTACCCACAAAACTGATATTGTATATAAATTTGTCTTTCAATTTGTCTTTCATTTTTTTTTTTTCAGGATGGATGATATTCTCACAAGATTGCAGAAACGATTTCCTCATTTTCCTCGAAATATTTTACTGAAGCTTTACCAAGTTCGATTTGAAAGATTAAGAATGCTTATGCACAAAGGGATTCCTGGAGACATACGTTGGATAATTGAAGCCAAGGTACGTGAAGATGAATATCTTCCTATTTTGCATTTACCAGGTACAGGTAGAAGCACTTTTGCAAAGAAGCGACGAGCAAAGCGCATGAGTTCAAATTGCCACAAATGTGCACGATGGACGTGTAACGGTAAATGTCGTTCTATTGGGATTCCGTCCTCTAATCGAGATGATAAAATTGAATTCATTAAGGATGGACTGAGTAAGGAGAATTTGGGTAATATCCAACTTTCTCTTGAGACGCATCCTAGTGGAGACGTACAAAGAGAAATTCTTGATTTATGTCCGCAATTCCAAAGGGAATGGCAACATCTTGGGAATCTGATGTTAAAAGACCCTGTTTGCCAGCTTGTAAGAAAACTGGATGGGAAGCATATCCTCGACTCATAGAAGGCGTTTAAGCCGTTTCTGGACGTAAAACCAGAGGAAGATGTGAGCCACAATCACAACTACAATAAATGACTTCTCAGCTTTTGTTTTGATTTGCAATAACTTTATTTTGGTTTAATTTACGTGTTGTTCGATTTGTGTAATTATTCTCGTTTTTTTTTTTTTATTTGTCTTTTACGGTTGATTTTTTCTTCTCTTTTTGATTTTCTTCCTGAAATCACGCAAAATTCTTTTGTTAGGTTAACATTTTCTTCTGACAGGTCAGATACACTTTCGGCGACATTATTACTCTTGTCTGATTCACTACTCAGTCCTCTATATATTACACCATGTACTCATTCTCTTTCAGGCACTCGAAAAAGAAAAAAAAAATGGAAAGTACTTCGTCCCAACGCATTAAAAAAATTTGTGTCTTTGGAGGTGCTTATCCAGGGAAAAATAACATATTCGCTGATGAAGCCATAAGAGTTGGAGTAATACTTGCCCAACAAAAGATCCAATTGATTTATGGAGGTGGTAGTACGGGTTTAATGGGAGCAGTCGCTACAGCAGCACACGCCGGAGGAAGTCCAGTTCTAGGAATCGTGCCAAAACTATTCACAAGTTTTTGTGGACCTACCGTGGGTAAGGAAGTACAAGTCTGGAGTATCCCTGAACGGATAACAATCATGTACCATTCTGCCGATGCATTCATTGCTTTACCAGGAGGTCTGGGTACATTGGAAGAAATAGCTTGCGTGGCTTCTTGGTCATCTTTGGTCACAAATAAGAAACCCATTGGTTTGCTTAATATTAATGGTTATTTTAGTAATTTGCTTTCATATTTAGATAATGCTGTGGATAATGGATTCATGTTTTCAGAGGCAAGGAGAACCATAATTTCTGCTACAACCATTGAAGATTTACTCAAAAAGCTCCAAGCTTATGAGTATTTATCTGCTACGGTTGTTTCGCAAACGCTCGGAAAAAGAAAAAGAGATATGGACGAGCAAGGAGTGGATTGCACTTTGTCTTTGTGACATTATCTAACATTTTGCTTGTTGTGTCTCGGTTATAATAAGTGGTTAGCAACCTCTGCAGGTAATATCTCCTAAATTCTACCTTTAAAATTTGACATTGGGGACAATGTCATATTTTAGTAGGGGGTAAGGGACATATTTTGCTAATTTAAAAAAAAAATTAATTAAGAAATATTCATTCTGAACAAGGTCTGAGTAAGGGAGACTTGAGACATACCTTGTCAGTTTGATTTCTTCTTTTCAAAAAAAAAAAAAAAAGTTTGTTGTGTTTTAAGCAATTTAGAAGTATTCATTCTGAACAAGGTCTGAGTAAGGGAGACTTGAGACATATCTTGTCAGTTTGATTTTAATCGTTTTATGTTTACTTGTTAATTTTTGTTTAATATTTTAGGATTATTTAGGTTGCATGAGTTTGTTTTGTTTTGTTTTGAGTCTAGTTGTTCCTATTCTTATGTTATTAGTTCTTTTCTCTTACACATGATTCTTTCATTTGGGTTAATAGACTTACATTGAGGACAATGTAAGAATTAAGTGTGGGGGGGAATGATTTAGGAATTCTTTTATTTTTGTCTACTATTTTTTTTTTCTTTATTATTATTATTATTTTTTTTTTGTGAGTTTTAGTTCCTTTTTAATACAATGATGAGATATGAATTGCATAGGTCTAAACTGGTTATTAGTAAGAAGATTTTCATGAGAATTGAGCTTGATATCATTTTTTATGAGCCAATGTTAATATGATATGTTGATTGAGAAAGAAGCATGTTTAGACTTAAAACTGACTTGTATAATCATCATTGTGAGTTTTTGAGCCTATAATGATTGATGCATTATACAAATCAATCTAATTTCTTTCTTGAGTGCTCTTATGATTACATGATTCTCTAGAACTTGCTTTAAACCATTTGAGACTATATTGATGCATGTAACAACATGAATATGATAGAGGCATTAGGACTTTTTAACTAGGGCCAAACAGCCATCCCTTATTGATGTTCCAAGAGAACATCCCTCTAGTGAACCAATTTGAGCCTACATTGAATAAGCTATTTATTTGGTAACCACATCTTACACCTAGCCTAAACACATTTATATCTTTACCCTTGTTCTAAAGATGGACTAGAATGTTTGAGACATATTGCAAAAACAAGGGATACTTTTTGAAAATTTGGGTTAGAACAAAAGATAAGTGTGGGGGAGGAGAAAGGCAAAAGTCAAGAGAAAAATAGAGGGAATATTGCCAAATACATTCCCATGTAAAAAAAAAAAAAAAAATTTGAATAATCTCTTGAACTTCTAGTTAAAGAAAAGAAAAAGATGTTCGAAAGTTGGTTAGAATGAAGTAAAGGCTCAACATGAAATATTCAGCCTATGTGATTATGTACTTCTAAAGAATATTGAGAAAGTTTTATTTGCAAAATCTTTTTTGTCTCTAAATTCTATGAAGTCTTTGGAATGTTTGTGATATCTTTTCCTTTTTATTCTTTAACCACATTATTACCTCTTGGCCCCATTACAACCTTGATTAAAGACCTCTTGATTTATGAAGTTGCATGATCTTTTAGTGGAGAATAGGTAGACAAGCAAGCATATGGTAGAACTATTTTCATGAGATTGATTGAGTGTAAACACTTTACCACTACTTTAAAGAGTGAAAATCATGAGAGTATCCCATGTCAGAAGTTGAGATTAAGTTTGAATATGCACTATTTTGATTGAAATATGTTATGTTAATATTGGCTTAACTCAAACTATTTACATTCAAGCAAGATTTTTTGTGAATTTCTTTAAGCTATTGATTAGTTTTTAAGACTTGTCCAATGATTATCTCAAATTTATATTGGAAGGATTAGTTATAATTATTATTTTTAGTTTTTCTTATGTTTTCAATGTTTGTGGGTATCGTCCTAGTAAACCCTCACGAGACTAAACTCGTCCACTAGGGACACCTAGGGGTTTAAAGGCTTGTGTCACATGCTAAGTGCCACCGTGATTTCCTACGAAAATGGATTAGATTAGATTTTCTTATTTTATTTTTATTGAGTCGTTGCTAGGGACTAGCAACAATCTAAGTGTGGGGGTGTGATAACTCGTATAATTATATAGTTTTTAGTTATGTTTTATTATTGTTTTGTGTCAAATACGAGTTATTATTGTTTAGTCTAATTGTGTTTATGATATTTTATATTTTTATGTAATTTGGTGTTTTTCACAAGTTTCTTTGAGTGATTTCAGATTACTAGAATTAAGGGCAAATCCAGTTCAGTTCCAGTTCTGACACCTTTTGCCATATCAACTATATCTGGAGTTTCACTGAAGCAATAAGGCTGAAATTTTAACCGTACAAAGTTAAGAGGCATATCTATCTTTTTCATGTTTTACACTTCTTGAAACGGAGTCGTTTTCCCTAGCGAAATCAACCATCAAGTTGGCTGATGTGCAATGACGTCTGTCCTGAGCAGTTTTCGCATTTTGCCCATATCGTCCGATACACACCAGAAAATGAGCTGATTCCAACGGCTATGGATCACTAACTGATAGGGGAACATTTTTCTAGAAGACCATGTGATCAGATAAAGCCTCCAATATTGAAGAAATCGACCATCAAGTTGGCTGATGTGCAATGACGTCTGTGCTGACCTGTTTTCGTATTTTTCCCATATCTTCTTCTCCACATCATCAAATGAGCTGATTCTAACGGCTATGGATCAGTAACTCATAGAGGAACATATTTCTAGAAGACCATGTGATCCGATCAGGCCTCCAAGATTGACAAAATCGACCATCAAGTTGGCTGATCAAAATTGTCATACAATATGACGAAAATTGTTAGAAAAATGCACCCACCTATTATACCTACCTTTGAAATTTGTAAAGCTTGTCTCTTGTCATTTAGCCCTCCAAAATGTGTATAAATAGAGGGCCTTGGATGATTGTAGAGGATCATATTGTACATAGGTAGGATATTAGCCATTTTAATAAAATTCTCTAAGTTTTCTTCTTCTTTCTTTTCTCTAGTTTTCTTTTTCTTTAGAGAGAGCAAGAGGTTGGATAATTAATATTCTTCCTCTTCTTCTTTCTTTCTTTTATTTTCTTCTTAGATTTTCTTTAATTTTATGTTTATGTTTACAATGCCTATGCTAGGCTAAACTTCTATTTGGTTAAGGGTGATTTCAAAGCCCTAGACATGTTTTATAATTGATTTTCAGATTCTATCTATCATTAATTTTCTATCAAAGTTGCTTATGTTCTTCTACAAGAATTGTTCATGATGTTGTCTTGATTTGTTTAGGTGTACAACTAGATAGATCTTGATAATTATCTATTGCTAGTTTAGGAGTCTTGATCCGTGTAATTGTCTTGATTTCCTATTCATAAGTGGCAATTTGTGATTAATGATTATGGTCAAGTTTTCAATAATTGCAAAGTGGAACATAACCTAAGTTGAACAATCCGAGCTTATGTGTTTGTTGCTTAGATCAACCTATCTTTCTCATCATAAAGCTGCCATTAAATTGAATCTAGAGAGCTTATTCTAGGTTGTTTGATGGTTAGAGATTAAATAGAGAGCTTGTTCTATTTAACGACAAACTAAGGAAATATTGGGATAACAGAGCTTGTTGTTATCTACGGTTGTTAACTTTGATAGTTGGTTGATATTGATAGATCTGAAATTGATTCTTAATGATGTCTAGTGGTGGAGAATGAAACCTTAACCATATTTTTCATATTTGATTCTTCTTACTTACTTGTTTTCTTACTTTTCTAGTTTGCTTATTTTTAAAAGTATATTTATTTTTATTGGCTGGTTATACCGCCTAATTTGTATATTAACTTTGTTTTACTTTTATTGGCTGGTTATACCGCCTAATTTAGTATATATATTTTTATTGGCTGGTTATACCGCCTAATTTAGTATATATATTTTTATTGGCTGGTTATACCGCCTTGCATCTTCTTCTTATTATTTACTTTAGTTTAAATCTGGCTTCAAAAACCCCTTTTCTTTTATTGTTCTTGAATTTAAGTTTTAAACTATTAACTTATAAACTAAAACCCAATCCCTGAGGACTCGACCCTTGCTAACTACTATACTTACAATTTATCTTTTTAGTGCAAGGTTAAATAAGATACACTCTTTTGGGTGCATCAGTTTCCAAACCTTTTCTAAGATTTAGATCTATTCCTTAGTAATACTTTTAAACTCCCTTTTATTAAAAAATTTATGTGTACTAATCATCATTCAATTTAATAACAAACAAAATGCAATTTCAAAAATGTATGAAAGAAAGTATGAAACAAGCAATTGTCATAAAAAGGGGTAACAAAAAATTTATTGCAACAAAATGTTTTAAAATGATAAAAGTAGATATCAAAGATATAAGATACAAATGTAAAGTTATAGGTTGTTGATGCCCCAGATGCGGAATATCTTGGACCCCTCATTTTTCAAATCATCTGAAATTTCTCTTGAACGGTCAATTTACTTGGGTAATCCCTCGGCTTTCATAGTTACGTCAGACTGAGTTGTTCCCTTTTTCTTTGATTTTCAAATACTTTCTCCCCCTTTACACGAAGCATTGATTCAAACCTTAATCAGTACTTGAGCCGCCCTTTGCGGGTTTTCAACTCATGTGTCCCCCATTCGGTATTAAGTCGCCCTTTGCGTGTTTTCGGCTTAAACCTCTCCTTTTTTATTTATTTATATTCTACCATGCATTTGAGAATTCTAAATGCTTCCAAGGTAAAAATGTCAATTCAAAAGATGGGATGAATTCTGAGAAAAACCTTTCAAATTAAATATCCATGCTTGATCAAAATGGACTTTTAAAGTACATAATGTAGGCCAAGGTTCGGGTTTAGAAGGAAAGGATAAAATAGGCCCAAAATGTGTTTAAAGGTAATTGGATCAAGGATCATTTCCTGAGGATAATTCATTCTTGAGACATTTGTCCCCTTTTTTGGACTTTTCTCTTTTTTTTTTTTTTTGCTGGCTTTCATTTGCCATTCTTTGATTTCACATTTTCCAATGGCTCTCGTTTTTTTTTGCCATGATTTTGATTATTTTTCCTCGTATTTGCCCTCCAGTGTATAGGGTGATTCTTGATCAGGGTTCAACGAAAGAAATAATTTCTAAGGCCCAAAATGGTGACTAGGGATAATTTCTTCTTAGTGAAAGAAATATGAAAAATGGTCATTTATCACACCAAGCATGAATATTCTCTTTGAAAAGCAATTCTCAGGGGAGGTAGATATATAGAATTTCCATTTCTACATTTGGAATCATTCGAATTCCCATGTGCATAGCATCACACTTTTTTTTTTTTAAGCAAACTTCTTCCATTCATCAGCATTCACAGGATGTCTAAAATCATCCCCATCCATCCGAGTTAGAATCAATGCTCCTCCAGAAAAAGCTCTTTTTATCACATAGGGTCCTTCCCAATTTGGAGCCCATTTCCCTCGCGGATCCTTCACTATGGGGAGAATTTTTCTCAGTACCAACTCTCTTTCTCGAAACTGTCTGGGTTTGAACCTTCTTGTTATGGGCTTGAATCATCTTTTTCTGATACAACTGCCTGTGACAAATTGCCTTCAATCTTTTCTCCTCGATGAGATTCAGCTGTTCATAACGAGCTCTAACCCATTCTGCCTCTTCTAGGCCGACCTCCATAAAAACCCGAAGCAAAAGAATCTTAACTTCAATGGGTAACACTGCTTCTATACCATATACCAAAGAGAACGTCATTGCCCCTGTAGATGTGTGAACCGAAGTGCGATATGCGTGAAGAGCAAAAGGCAAAATCTCATGCCAATCCGTGTACACATCAGTCATATTCTCGACAATCTTCTTGATGTTTTTGTTGGCTGCTTCTACTGCCCTATTCATCTTCGGACGATTAGGTGCCGAATTGTGATGCGTGATCTTGAACTGAGTACTTACCTCTCTCATCATCTTATTATTCAGATTGAGAGCATTATCTGAAATAATTCTTGCTGGCAATCTATATAGATATATGATTTCCTTCTTAACAATGCATACCACCGACTTCGCTACATTTGTATAAGAAGCAGCTTCCACCCACTTTGTGAAATAGTCTATGGCCACCAGGATGAAACGGTGCCCATTTGAAGCTTTCGGGGTAATAGGCCCAATCATATCCATTTCCTACATTGAAAACGACCAAGGTGCGATCATGACATGCAATGGCGATGGCGGCACATGAATCTTATCTGCATAGATCTGGCATTTATGACACTTCCGGAATAACTGATACAATCTCCTTCCATCGTCAGCCAATAATGTCCTGCCATTATAATTTTCTTAGCAAGCATGTAACCTTTAGCATGGGTGCCACATATCCCTTCATGGACTTCCTCTATGATTCTTCGAGCTTCGGCAGACCCGAAACATCTCAACAGGACTTGATCTTTCCCTTTCTTGTAGAGAATCTCCCCATCTAGAAAAAAACCCATTGCTAGCCTTCTCAGAGTCCTCTTGTCATTCTCTGTTGCCTATTCTGGATACTGTTGACTCTTGATGTACTGCAAGATGTCGTTATACCAAGGGAGACCATCTGCTTTTTCTTCAATACTCAAGTAGTGGGCAGGAGACTTATATATGCTCATCTTGATCGGCACAACTTTCGCCTCTTCATTCACTTTAAACATTGATGACAAAGTAGCCAGAGCATCCGCCATCCGATTTTCTTCTCGGGGAAAGTAATTAAAACTTACTTCTTCAAACTCCTCCAATAAACTCAGTATGAGTTCTCTGTATCTGATTAAATTTGTATCTCGGGTTTCCTATTCTCCCCGTAACTGGTATATCACTAAGGTTGAGTCTCCGAAAACTTCCAAAACTTTGATTTTTTTGTCCATTGCTGCACGAAGGCCCATAGTACACGCCTCATATTCATCCGTATTGTTTGTACAATCAAAATCCAATCTGGCGGTGAAGGGATAATAATATTCTTTTGGGGATATGAGCACTACATCGATTCCGTGCCCATGGCATTAAATGTCCCATCAAAGTACATCTTCCATACTTTCTTCTTCAAGTGAACCTCATCTGCTTGCGAAACGTACATCAAATCTTCATCTGGGAAATCAAAGTTCAACGGCTCATAATTTTTCACTGCCCGACTTGCTAAAAATTCAGTCACTGTACTGCCCTTGATAGCTTTCTGACTCACATATACAATGTCATATTCTGGCAACAAAACCTGCCATCTTGCTGTCCTCCCTGACAAAGAAGGTGCTTCCAACATGTACTTGATTGGATCTAGCTTGGCGATCAACCATGTCGTGTCGTACAGTATTTACTGTCTGAGCCTCCGAGCGGTCCAAGCTAAGGCACAACACAACTTTTCTACCGACGAATATTTCAACTCATAATCTGTGAACCTCTTGCTGAGGTAGTAAACCGCCTATTATTTCTTTCCAGTCTCACCAAGCTGCCACAAAACACAACCCATGGATCTCTCAAATACTGATAGATACAATATCATCGGTTTATCCGGAGTCGGTGGCATTAATACTAGTGGGTTTGATAGATAATGCTTAACCTTTTCAAAAACAATCTGACACCCTTCATCCCATTTTCCTGGATCACGTTTTCAAAGTAATTTGAATATTGGATCATATTTGTCGGTTAACTGAGAAACAAACCGAGCAATGTAATTCAATCTTCCCGAAAAACCTCTTACTTCTTTTTGATTACGTGGAGGTGGCAAATTCTGGATGGCCTTCACTTTATCTGGATCAATCTCAATTCCCCTTTTGCTAACAACAAAACCCAACAATTTCCCCGAAGTGACTCCGAAATTGCATTTTGCCGAGTTTAGCTTGAGTTGAAACTTTCTTAGTCTTTCAAAGAGTTTCCTAAGATTCGCAATATGCTCCTCTTCTCCTTGTGACTTTGCAATCATATCATCAATAAAAACCTCAATTCCCTTATGCATCATGTCATGAAACAAGGTCACCATGGCTCTCTGATACGTTGCCCCAGCATTCTTCAACCCAAACGGCATTACCTTGTAGCAGAATGTTCCTCACATTGTAACAAATGTGGTTTTCTCCATATCTTCCGGTGCCATCTTAATCTGATTATATCCTGAGAATCCATCCATGAAAGAAAACAAGGAACTCTTCACCGTATTATCCACCAAAGTATCAATGTGAGGCAAAGGGAAATTATTTTTGGGCCTGGCCTTGTTCAAATCTAGGTAAGCGACGCACATACGCACCTTGCCATCCTTCTTTGGCAGTGGAACAATGTTTGCCACCTATTTTGGATATTTTGCTACCTCTAAGAATCCAGCATCAAACTACCTCTAAACCTCCTCTTTTACCTTTAACAGCATGTCCGACCTCATTCTTCTTAACTTTTGCTGAATTGGCTTGCACTTTGGCCTTAAAGGAAGCTTATGAACCACAATGTCTGGATCCAAACCTGGCATGTCTTGGTATGACCATGCAAATACATCTACATATTCCCGGAGCAAGGCTATGCGTTCACCCTTTATTGATGACGACAATGTAGTCCTGATTTTAACCTCTTTTATCTCCTCACTACTTCCCAAATTCAACAATTCCAGTAGCTCCTCATGAGGAAGTACTTGTTTCTCTTCTTGTTCTATTTTTCTTAATAAGTCTGGAGGTAGACCATAATCCTCAATATCTCCATCGGCCTCAAAATCACCCATGCAAATGGGCCTCTCAAAATCAATTTCAGAATTACTAACAGGAAGGTCCTCATATTCTGCATCCGTACACCTGTAAATAGGTGGGGAAGAAACAATATAGGAAAACATATATACAATTGAAGCAAAATAAATAGCATAAATGAAAGAATATGGACACATCAATATGAAGGAAATGCATCATGTTTGTTATTTATTGGATGAAAAGTTTTAGACAAAAGCCCATTACAAAAGAAATTCTTAATATCTTCGGGCAAAGATATTTAAGATTTGCTTAAAAGCATTACGTTGGAATAGATCTAAAAACTATGGGTAGCTCGGTTGCGCTCCAATTGGTCAATCTATATCCTGGTGGACAAGGTCGCACCATCCAATTAGCATTCTCTCTTTCAATTCTTTCTTCCCCATTGGTGCAGATCTCCATATCATACATCTGCTCATCCCTATTCACCTGGAATCTCTCGAAGGCTTGCTCTATAATTATGAGCACATCATCAGAATTCTTTTCTCCGAACAGAGAACCGGCTGAGCGAAAGCTGTGAAGGATATGTGGGAATGTCATAGGCTTCCATTCAATATCCATACCCGCAAGACGGGCCATCCTCCTTTGTCGATTCCTTTTAATTGGTTTCCTTTTCTCATGGGCCTTTGGAAGATACCCCAGGCCAAACCGATCTTTCTTTCCCATTACTTCTATTGCTCGAGCCATCCCCTGAAGATATTTTTCGAGACCTTTTCCAGCCCTGCAGCCTTTTCCCACGGTAGTTCTTACCCCTGCCTTGTGTTCTTGGATAACCTAGGTTTTGGAATCTTTAGCCCTTCAGCGATGAAAATTGCATTTACGAATTCCAAAGACCGAAAGAAACATTCTAAGGCATCTTCATTGGGTTCAACATAAGGAGATTCAGTAGATGTAGAGGCTATCACGTCCTCTTCTCCTGATACAGTGACCAAACGCCCCTCTATCACAAATTTCAGCTTTTGGTGGAGGGATGAAGGTATAGCCCCTGCTGAATGTATCCACGGCCTTCCCAACAAGAAATTATAGGATGGATTAATATCCATGACCTGAAAGTTCACTGTATAGGTGCATGGGCCTATCTCCAGAGGAACATCAATAGTTCCCATTACATCTCTCCTGGTACCATCAAAGGCTCTGACCACTGTGCAGCTTGGCAGCATATAAGAAATATCCACTGGTAGTTTGGATAAGGTTGCCAAGGGCATCACATTTAATGAAGAACCATTATCCAAAAGGACTTTTGGTAATATGTGCCCCTTACAAGTGGTAGTTATGTGGAGAGCTTTTGTTGACCCAATACCATTGGGTGGTATCTCCTCATAACTTAAATATATATATGGTCGTCTGCCGCGATGTTTCCTACCAGCCTGTCCAATTTTTCTACCGATATATTGTTAGCCACATATGCCTGATTCAACACTCTCAACAGGGCATTTCTGTGTGGCTCCGAATTCAAAAGCAAAGATAAGATTGAAATTTAAGCTGGTTGACGTTGCAGTTGCTCAACCACGCTATACTCACTATGCTTTATGAATTTTAAGAACCCGCAAGCTTCCTTCTCACTCACCGGCTCTTTTATTCTGTTAACCGGGGCTGATTTCCTTTCTGTTTCTTTTGACAAATCCATCTCAATATGGATTGGTTCGGCTATTTTTGTCCCTTTGTCTGCTCCTCTATCTTTCCCTGTTAACCCCTATTCGACAGCCTCAGGAGCATAACACCTTCCACTTCCTGTTAAGTGCCCCACACTCGTGATATCTTGCTGACTCGAAGACCCAGGCATAACCATGCTGCAGTTGTATTTCCATGGTGTAGCTTTGTTTTCCTTGTATGAAAAGGAAACATGCAAATCAATGATTAACTTAGGCGCACTTTCCTCAATGACTGGCATGCCTTTCTCCTCTGGTTCATCATAATAAATGATCAAGGGTCTTCCTATCCCGTAGCAGTTGCATTCTCAATAACCTTTATTTCCTCCTCTGTCTCTTCGTAAAATTGGGCCTCCCCATTATCCATCATCTTTTAGACTTTATCCAGAAAGTCCCCGCAGTCCTGTATGACATGACCTCCACACTTATGGAACGGGCACCAATTCTGCACCCTCTTTGCGACCATTTTTAAACTGTCCGCATCTCCCACCATTCCTGCCTTGACCATCTCGACCCATACTATCAACATTGGAGTCTTGACTTCTCTGGCATCCCTTTTTACCCTTTTGACTTCCCCTGTCCATACTTTATTTACCCGATTCCCTGCATGATCTGGCAATGGGTTCCCTGCTACATTCGGCCTATTCTTTGCCCCAAACTTCATAACTCAGGCATTGATCAGGCTTTGGACTTTCTTTTTAAAGGCCAGGCAATCTTCAGTCGAATGTCCTTGAATTCTTGCGTGGTACGCGCAGTTAGTGTTTGCATTGTACCACCTTAGATATGGCGGTGTCAGAGGTTTGAGGTACACAAGTGCAACAAGTTGACCCTGCAGCAGTTTAGGATATAGCTCACCATAGGTGGTAGGAATCGGATCAAATTGGGGTTTTTGATCGTTCCTTGGTGAACGTTGGTCATTGCGCCAGGCTCCCTGAGTGTTTGGGACAGTGTTTTGAGGAGGTTTATCTATGGGGATATACCAGTCGAAAATGACTGTTGTGGTATATTGGTATAAGGGAAGGGAATTCGGGTAAGGTGGTTCATATTGGGGTAATAAGGACTATACCCCGGGTAAGGTGTGTAGGATGTAGGAGGTGCATAAGATGTGGTAGGAGTATAGGGCCTTGGTGGTGTATCTGGTATGGGAGGTACATATGGGTATTGGTTGATACTAACTGCATGGGTCTCCTCTTTCTTCCTGGCAAGGAACACCTTTTTCGAAATAGAAGGCTCACCCCCTCTATTTTCCCATTCTAATGGCTGACTCAATCATTTCCCCGGATATCACCATGTCTGTAAAGTCCTTAGTGGCACTCCTCACCAATTTATCATAATATGGTGCTTTCAAAGTGTTTATGAAAAGCATTGTAGATTCTTTACTAGTTAAAAGGGGTTGCACTTGTGTGGCCAGATCCCTCCATCTTTGCAAGTATTCTTTGAAACTCTCATTGGTCCTCTTTTCCATGTTTTGTAGCGACAACCTATCAGGTACCATGTCAGACACATGCTTATAATATTCCATGAAAGTCCTGGCTAAATCTGTCTATGAACGAATCTTGGTATGACTCAGTTGATTGTACCATCGGGTTGCTGACCCTGTCAAGCTATCTTGGAAACAATGGATAAGCAGTTTCTCATTATCATCATGCCCCGTCATCCTTCTGCAGTACATGGTCAGATGTTTTGATGGGTTGGTAGTCCCATTATATTTTTCAAAGTCTGTTACTTTGAACTTTGGGGAAATTACTAGATCGTGTACTAAGCTCATCTCTTTGGCATCTAGACTGCCAAATAACTCTGCCTCTTCAACGGCCCTCAGCCTCTCCTCCAACAGTTGATATTTTTTCTGTGATTTTGCCATTTCGACCCTCTTCAGCTCGTCATCTTTACTTTTTCCTTTTCAGCTAGTTCCTCAAAGTCGGGAACGTTAACATCATTTAGGTCAGCTCCCACATTACCCTTTTAGGGAACATAGTTCTATGCCTCTGCAGCTGGCTGGATGTAAACATAGGAGGCTGCCCCAATTGGCACCTCTTGGCCCTTTTACTGTATGTTTTCAGGCTGATCCTCTTTAACTACCACTCTTTTCCCTGTGATCGAATTCTCTCCTGGCCCTTTTTGTTTCATCATGGCGCTCATCATTTCCATGAGCTTAGTCATCTGTTCTCAAGACTCCTCCCGAGATTTGGCTAACTGTTTCTGCAGTTCTCTTTGAGTTCTTTCCATTCTTTCAATTCTAGCAAGCTGATCATTTTCCATAGCTCTGGCTTGAGATCGAGTATTGTAAGGGTGTCGAAAATCCGTTTCTTTCTGAGTGCTACCAATTGTACCTTTAGTTTTTGAAAACCATGAATTAGAAATTATTGACACATCTTTTTTTATGTTTCATAAAAAATGAATGAATGAATGACTAAATGTGAATGAATGAATCAAATAAAATGAATAATTACATGACTACGTATATAAATACGAAAAAAATAAATGAATGAACAAGTGAAATGAGCAAATGAGTGTTTAAGTGTATGAATATGAATGAATGAACAAGTAAAAGGAATAAATAAGTGGTTAAGTGTATGAATATGAATGAATGAACAAGTAAAAGATATAAATAAGTGGTTAAGTGTATGAACATAAACGAATTTCAAAAATGAATGATTATAAATATGAGTAAATGTACAAATGAACAAACAAAATATATAAAATGTGAATGCATTTGAATGTATTGGCCCCAGGATAATTTCAACCGAACGGTCTTTCATTGATTTCCTAAAACTAAATACATCACAGATAGAACGGTCTTTCATTGATCACTGCCTAAGATAAGTCCGTAATTCGCCTTTCAAAGTGCTATTACAAAATTAGTCCTATAGTGACTTCCTCAGATCTTGGACTTTCTTTCACAGTCTCCTTTTGATTTCCCTGCTCTTCAATCTGACCCCTACTTGTTCGCGGCCCCTTGACGCGTCAGCAGAAGTATCACCGTGTAAGCTTTCCTTAGCTTGCTTCTCCAGTTGATTGGCTCGGGCTTCTCATGATTCGCTCTCTCTTTCCAGTAGTTATTCTCCTTCTTGAGGTTTTTGACCTCATGTTCCATTCTCCGGAAGTTTTGAGAGTCCCCTCAAATCTGAGCTCAAATCTGTACCTCTTGTTCTCCAAATGTAATTCCTGAAGATCGCCCTTAGCAGTGTCTCTTTGTATCTTGATATTTTTCTTTTCTCTTTCTCAAGCTGATTCCCTGTTTTTCATGTCCTCAAGCTCTTCTTGTAGTCGGGCAATCTCCCTGCTTATATGGGCCTTTTCTTTTTCAAATTTTGCCCTTGCGATTTCTAGCTCTGATGGCATTTCCCTCGGTGGCAGATTCATGAACTGGACCTCTTCCCCATCTGATGTCAACAGTTTATCATTAACCCTTAATTCCCTCCATACCAGGTAATCAGGTGTGACGATGTCGGCATATATGGCCACTTTTATCCGGTGAGTTTTCTTTCATGCTTCAATCATTGCCCGCACCTTTCCAGAATATCCGTCTTCCCCATAAGTGAACTCTGATGATCCTAGAATATTCTAAAAACCTTGTAAAAATCATTTTTCACAACAACATGCAAGGAAGGAAAAAAAAAGGAAAACAAGGCATGTAAATGTGCCATAATCGGCCATAGCATGAAACCATAGAAAAAAAATTGTTTTCCACCATTTTAATGAAGAAGAAAAGATGAAAACATAAGTAAACATTAAAAAACTTTATTTATATGAAAAATGTAGTAGGAAAACATGATAGAAAATCAAGAAGAAAGCTAGGCTACAGCTTGGTAGAGATGACTACCTTCAAGCTTTCTATTGAAAACCTTTTTTTTCCTTTCAAAACCTTTTTCTTTGCTAAATTAGCTGCTGTTTCCAGCCAAAAAAAATTGAAAAAATGAAATCCTCCTCCTCCCTTTAGCCTTGGCCGAATGGCCCCCTAGCCCTTGGATGGGAATTGCACTTTTTCTCCTCCAATCTTGGCCTTTAGATTTAGATATTTTGATGACAACATAAAAATGTCATCTTGCCAATTGATAGCAGCCCTTAAGATGTGTACTCAGCCCTTGTAGTAACCTTATCCCTTAGATACAAAAGAGGACCAATCTCATGCACTCCCTTGCTTGCTCCTATTGAGTGCCTACCCTTGGATGAGTTGTGCTCTTCCATTCTTGGTCATTGGATGAGGCCAATATAAAGATGACATCTTGTAGATTAAATCCAGCCCTCAACATGTGTACTCAGCCCTTGTAGATGGCCTAAGCTATTGGATGAAAAGAGATAATCCCATGCACTCCTTTGCTCAACCGAATGGATGCTCACCCTTGGATGAATTGTGCTTATCTTTTCTCTTCCATTCTTGGCCATTAGATGAGGGTTCTTTTATGACAAATAAAAATGTCATCTTGGCATTTAAATTTGGCCATTGGATGGTGCATTCAACTTTCCTACAAGGCACCTAAGTCATTGGATGAAGGGGGGCCCTTTACAAGGTGTTAGTGGTAGCATGTAGCTTGATAGTGACTAGGAAATTAAATTGTTCAAGCTTCCTTCTTCTCCTCTATGTTGGCTGACCAAGGGAAAAAAAATCCCAGCAATTCCTTCTTCTTTCATATTTTCATCAATTACAAATTTGCCTTTTTTGGTTTCTTTGGTGAAATAACCTTTTTGCCCCAAAACTTAAATAAATAGCAAACGGACTTCAAATTCGAATTTTCTTTTTTAAATACTTCCAAAATAATAAAAAAATTAATTCTGGAAGTTTTAAAAATTTTCCGAGTCCTTTTTCTATTTATTTCGGATTTATTTTCGAAATTACCCCTTTTATGCACATGAACTTTACCATTTTTTAAACGAGCTCCGAATCCAGATTTTTCTTCACCAATATTTTCCAAATAATTTAAAAATATGATCTGAAAGTTTTCATAATTTTTGGAGCTCATTTGCTATTTTTTCGGGATTTATCTGCTTGAATTACTACATAGGGGACCCAAGATTTGGCCATTTTGCAAACGAACTCCGAATCAAGATTTTCTTTCGCCAATCTCTTCAAAATAATTTAAAAATAATATTTGCAAATTTTCAGAATTTTTGGAACTCGTTTGCTATTTTTTCGGGATTTATCTGCTTGAATTACTACATAGGAGACACGGTATTTGGCCATTTTGCAAACGAACTCCGAATCAAAATTTTCTTTCAACAATCTCTTCGAAATGATTTAAGAATGAGATTTGCAAATTTTCAGAATTTTTTGAGTTCATTTGCTATTTTTCCCATATTTTTCAATTTTGCCCTTTTGCCTCCGAAACCCGGTTTTGCTCAAAACAAGTCTGATTTTCAGATTTTCTTCAAACTGAGCCTTGGGCTATCCTTGTTTAATCATTTCTCATTAATTAAGGGCTTTAGATCTTCCAAATTGGGTCATTTCTATAATTCTTCCAAATGTCCCCGAAATCCACTGAAAATCCCTAATCCTCGGTTTTCTTCCGAATTTATTTTTCTATCAGTTTTTCTTCCAAATAGCTTCTCCATTACCCGTAGTCAGTGCTTATCTTTCATTTTAGACCTTCAATTTCGACCAATTTGATCGTTTAAGAACTTTTCCCCAAATTTTTCGAATTAGGGTTTCCTTTCTACTGAATCTCGTAACCCAACTTCCGAACTCCATATCTTTCAATGTAGACCTCGGATTATCAAAATTCTTTCACCGTTTTTCAATTGAACCTCAAATCTTGATTTTGAAAGTGGGTTGACTTTTTTAGGAGTTGACTTTTTCAAGGTTGACTTTTTTGGGGTTGATTTTTTCGGGGTTGACTTTTTTGAGTTTGACTTTTTTGTCTGCTTTCTTAGACTAAGTCTCGGAGTACCACCTGCAGGATGAGAAAAGCCTTTTAGCATTCATAAACATCAATTTATGAAGAAAATGTACCTGATTTAGGGATCCAGATAAAATTAGGTGTCTACAGTAATATATATTTCACTATACATATATGTAATATACAACAACATATATATATATATATATGTCACAAAACAATAAAATATATGTCACAATCTATATATGTAATATACCACGTAATATATATATTATATAAAACAAACAACAATATATTTTTAACTATATAAAGATAAAAAGGTTCGGTGGGTTGGTTTCCTTACAGAACCATCACACCTTTATAAAACATGGATATTACACCTTTAATGTTCGCGCATAACGCAGTATTAAAGAAATTCTATTGCAATATGTTTAGTGCAATATGGTTACAAGTCAGTATATTACTAATCACAAGCCATACGGTTTTAACAGTACGATTCATGGCAAAAGTTGCAATTATTGGCAAAAGTTGCAATTGTTGGCAAAAATTGCAAAGTTGGTTACAAAGAGGATGAAGAACGCCTTTCTTAGAGAAACATGTATAATCGTTTTAAAGATAATTTCAACTGTAAGTAATATATACGAATATACATATATTCTAACAAACAGTATATAACAAATAAAACATGAAAAATTCGTCTAAAGATTGTAAGGAAAATATTTCTATATACTATACTATAGTATAAACAGAATATATAAATAAAGAAATTGGAACTTTATGTATATACGTACTTGCACATAATTGAAAAACAGAGACACTTAGAGAAAATTGATTTGAAAAAATCAATATCGAGTCAAGGTTTCACCTCTGACCTTAAGACGAATTTTGCCTGCCTCTAAGGTGCTTGCAGATTGATGCAAATCCTCTCCCAGGCCTCTTCGATAACGTTGCTCTAGAGAGTTTGAAGCAACACAGTGAACCGGGAAATGCTTGACGCTCTCTCAATCAGAAAAATATTATGCAGTAAATATGTGTGTGTAAAACAGACTCTAAAAGTCTGAATATATAGAGGGACAAATGTCTGTTCGGAAAGGGTGCACCAGTTGGGAGGAGTCTGTTCGGTCAGAACAGACATGTCCCAAGAGACGAACCGGTTCGATCATGCACCGAACCGACATGACTAATTTTGAAAAGAGACAACCAAAATGCAGACCTGACAGTCACAATTAATCGGACCAATTTCACATTCAATTTTGATATCAATTGTGTATGTATTATACACCGTGTATGTAGTTACGACAACCTACGTATTAGAATACGTATTTCGTATATATACCCAAAATAATACATTGATATCCAACATATTTGAGTGTGTTTGACAAATTGTTTCGAGGGTTTAAGTGTGAGAGTGTCCTTCGATTAATTTTTAATAGGTTCACAGCAAGGATTTAAATAGCCGTCGCAATGCGAGGTTACGGTCGTTATTTAGCGGTTTTGGTTCCTTTCGTCGTCGATATTTACGGTCGATATTTACCGCAATTGATCGCGATAACATTCATTATGTCCGCAACCGCGATAAACATGATCCGACCAAAAACGCGTCCGCGACCTTAATTTAAATCCCTGATCCCCAGAGCGCACTTCTTTCTCTTTCTCTGAAATATGTGTAGCTGTTAAAATACCGAGCGGCAACTTTCCCGGTTGATCTCTTCTACATTCAGGTACTTCTTTTAAAGGGTAATTGAGTTTTACAGTATTAGCATTACTTTGATTTATTTGCAGTTCAGTTGAGCGATCTTTCCAAACATCATCTCTGTTTGCATTTTGGAAGAAATTTTCTCATTTTCTTTCTTTCTTTCTTTAATTTGAAATTTTTTCATGTAAAGTTTTCTTGTTACGTTTCATCATCAATCGGGAAACCTAATTGCTATTTAAGATGGGTTCTCATCTGTTGATAATGTTGGAGGAATTGTTGGTTCAGGGAACTGGCATTTATATTAAACTAATTTTAAATCCGTGCAATGTACGAAAATATATTTATATTTTAATAAATTTATATAGAATAATAAATTTTAAATTTAACAACAATACAGAGATAATATCTTTAGTTTTTTTTATTCAAATTTGAGATATTTTAGTATAAAAAGTTAAGAAAACTCATATTATAATATGTTGAATCCAATAATCTCTAAACAAAAATTAAACATGTCTTTGACTTTAAAGAATGAAAAGTTTTCACATCTTAAAATCAAACATAAACCCGACATAACTTGATTTAGTTATCGTTAATTACAAATAATTTACTAAATAATCCACATAAACTCGACCATTGAATAATAATCTTACATAAACAGCCTTTTTGTAATGTTATTATTAATTAGGATGCCCTAAACTAAATTTAATATCATAATGACATAAAATAATTACTTATCTTACACTCCAATATTAACTATTTTAGCATTGTCTGCAATTTATGACAAAAGCATAAATAAAAGAAAATTTTAATTACTTATCTAATAGTGCTTCTTGTTAATTCCTTCAAAACAATTTAATTTACTATTCACATGTACAAACTATGTCATAAAATTTTCTTTTAAAAAATTTATGTAAAACATAAAAACTTTAATCCCAATTCAATATACATGTCCCATAAAAAGTTCTAAAATAAATTTTAATCTTCCATTGGAGTTTTGTATGATGTGCTACAAAATTTATATTTGACCATTCAAAACATTTTAATATACTATTAAGACGTATTATTTATATCAAAAAAGTAATTTTTATATGCTTTTATGTACATCACGGTTCAATATGTACTAGTGAATGCCCGCGCTTTGCCGCGGGTGGTAAACCCTTTAAGTTTGACTTTTATATTTGTTTATTATAAGAAAAATAATATATTTATCGATGTGATACTGACTACTTTAATATGTATATGCATACATACATAATATATACACATGCTCAATAGATAATTTTCTGAGTTCTTGACAGAATTCTGAATAATTAACTGAAAACATAGATCTGATAATGAATTGATAATATGTTTGGGCATGCATGAAAGGCCACTGAACTGTCTTGATTTATAAAACAAAATACAAGGCAAAATCAAGCCAATAACCAATACCCTAAAGTCAGCAACAGTCCACCTAACCTTCCTAGCCTCCTGATTAGCAAAGAAGCCAATAGCATTTTTAATTTAACCTTGCTAATGTTATTCTCAAGATATCTATGAATGGCTCCCAAGTCCTAACACTTGATATATTCACATATTAGATGCATGTTTAAGGCCTATGGAGGTCCAAAATTTTGACTGTATCAACTGTATTCTTTTGCTTTATCCAATAGAAGATATATATGACAAAGCTTTTATATGTAAAAACCAACGGTAGATGCCAATAACCACCTAAGATTGAAGATACCATAGAGGGAAATTATCATAAAGAAATTTCAAGATGAACACCTTATCCTACATTACTTCTTTATAATTGAACAAACCACCAGCATTGTTATAACAACTGGATTCAAATATGCCATAAATAATCTACATGTCAAGATTCTAAAGCGCTTCACTATGAAAAAAAGAAAGGCTTTTCCTTGAGATTATACTTCTAAAGATGCTTTTTTGTTTTTCTAAGTATTTAAGCATTGGATATTGAATACCTAGCTCTGCCCCAGTTTACATGCATGCACACAGCCTTTTTTGGGAATCGACATGTTGCTTTCTCAACTACAAAGAACATTTGAAAGAAATTATTTTGCAGGAGTAAGCTGGCTTATATGGAAAAGCCACACATGCGAGGCTAATTTTTATTAGCGGTTGCACCGATTATATCTACATAATCAGTGCATTCTATAGTGAGTGAAATGAAGATACATATACGTCCTGCCTATTCATGTAGATTTTCAAGTGATTTATTAAAATGCGGCTGACGTAACGTAAATGGAGAGCTCCGCATCGCATTTTACTCGTTACGTAACATCCGCGACATTATTAAATTCATTGAAACACTATTAAATTCACGTCCGCGACGCGTTACGTAATGCTCGCGACACCCGTAACCGCATCCACGACGAAATCCGTTACCGCGATTTAGAACTATGAGTGATTCACACATCGCACTACATGAATTGTGCTCTCCACGTGTGTGCTTTTAAGGGCAAGTTGGCTAATATGATATGATCGAAAACCTACCGGATCAAACATATTAATGCAATCAACTCAGGCCGCAATAAATTAATTCCAAGTGAAACACATAGTAGTATAGTACCATATAAATTGCAATATGATTCCCATTTTTGGGAGTGCTTCTTTAACTAACAGTACTCAAGTAGAAAATTAAGACAAAATTAGCTACTTCAATACATAAAGAAAAGACACAGGCAGTTCGAGTTTTAACCTATTGAAACAATCATAATTTCAAAGTTAATAAAAGTAAAAAGACAATATCATGTCAACTATAAGGTACTATATCGCAAGCAAACTGATTGAAACATTCAAATTATCCATGCCTTAATCTAACAATTCTGTTGCCAAACTACTAATCCTAATTACTCAAACTCCAAAAGAACTAAACTTTCAACTCTAATTGATATATTTAACAAAAGGCCTCCTTTTTATCTTAAATATATATATATATAAAAGACAAGGGTAAAGCCCGAAATTTCCAATTCTTTTCTTATTCCATCTTTCCAGATTATGAGCAACTACACAATCTTGAAAGCACCTAGGACAGAGTTCATGGCCGTTAATCAGCATCTGTTGTTTCAACAAACAAGCAGCAATAGACAGTTGCAAATATGTGCACAGAGAAAGAGAGATATGATTATGAGTAAATATGTAGGCGTCCTCATGAACTAAACAATATAAATGTTGTTAATTGAAAGTTTAAGTTAGCTCTCAAGAACACTATTTCTATTTTACTCAGACTCGGATGTGAGTGTCGTATACGGGTATGTGTCAAACACGGGCATGTTCAATTTTTTAAAGTTTTTCCATGTATTTCAAGGGTCCTTGGAAGGTCATATCCTCATACCCATTTTCGAATATGTGTCGGACACGGATACTTCAAGAAGAATTAAGAGTCAGAGCAACATAGCACTATTTTTCACTCTCTCCCCCATAAAAATAAGAGGCAGACGAAGTTCTTGCAAACACAGTAATGACTCATCTTCTTTGAAACTTGGGTAATACATTAGCAGCGAAGATTAACTTAAAGAGAAAGAATCTAATACATATACATTGAAAGAACACTAACCAGGAGCTCTGACTCTCCTCCCCAAAAATCAGGTCGTTGAATGCGTTGGCAGTAACTGCAGAAGTTGATAGATTTTCACCACAAGTATATGCTAAGGAATCGATCAAAAATTTATAACTAAAAGTCTAAAAGAGCTTTCATGAGTCATCAGTAAGATTAGAGCCCAACCGTTTCAAAGACTCTTCAACTGTAATTGCAACCAAAGCCTCTTCATACTGCTGCCGGTCTTACCACTGTCACATGAAACCTCTTTCACAGCCATTCGTAATTCATCTGCATTGATATGAGTCTGAGTTTAGTAATGCACCTAAAAGGTTTGAAGCCTATGAACTGAATTACTGAATAACTTGCTAATAAATAAACAGAACATGTGATCATGCATATGCTTTTGGTTTCTCCAAGATTCTTCAATTAATAAACTCAAGAATAAGCCCTTGCTTCTCAACCATCAAAAATGTCTATGAGGAAAAGTGGAGAAGATGAAGGAGCAGAAAAAGATTAAACACAACTCAAACTTTCTCTTGGGTCCATAATTAATCCTATGTATGGATCCTTAGGATTGGTGTATTGTATTCTTTTCTATACTATATCCCACTGTTTCGGATCATGGATCGAGCCAAGTACACTAACTTGATATTTGTAACTGCTAAAAGAAATAAAAGAAGAAGAAAATGAATTAAAGAAAAATGGTATGTGCAAATTTAGCAACACCGAATGAACATAAAATATATGAATCATACCTGCATCATTTCTCTCTTCCTTTTCACTCTCTGTCCCAGGTACGTAACGCTCGCGACACCGCAACCGCATCCGCGACGAAATCCGCAATCGCGATTTAGAACTATGAGTGATTCACACATCGCATTACATGAATTATGCTCTCCACGTGTGTGCTTTTAAGGGCAAGTTGGCTAATATGATATGATCGAAAACCTATCGGATCAAACATATTAATGCAATCAACTCAGGCCGCAATAAATTAATTCCAAGTGAAGCACATAGTAGTATAGTACCATATAAATTGCAATATGATTCCCATTTTTGGGAGTGCTTCTTTAACTAACAGTACTCAAGTAGAAAATTAAGACAAAATTAGCTACTTCGATACATAAAGAAAAGACACAAACAGTTCGGGTTTTAACCTATTGAAACAATCATAATTTCAAAGTTAATAAAAGTAAAAAGACAATATCATGTCAACTATAAGGTACTATATCGCAAGCAAACTGATTGAAACATTCAAATTATCCATGCCTTAATCAAACAATTATGTTGCCAAACTGCCAATCCTAATTACTCAAACTCCAAAAGAACTAAACTTTCAACTCTAATTGATATATTTATCAAAAGGCTCTCCTTTTTATCTTAGATATATATATATAAGACAAGGGTAAAGCCCGAAATTTCCAATTCTTTTCTTATTCGATCTTTCCACATTATGAGCAACTACACAATCTTGAAAGCACTTGGGACAGAGTTCATGGCCGTTAATCAGCATCTGTTGTTTCAACAAACAAGCAGCAATAGACAGTTGCAAATATGCGCACAGAGAAAGAGAGATATGATTATGAGTAAATGTGTAGGCCTCCTTAGGATTGGTGTATTGTATTATTTTCTATCCTATATCCCACTGTTTCGGATCATGGATCGAGCCAAGTACACTAACTTGATATTTGCAACTGCTAAAAGAAATAAAAGAAGAAGAAAAGGAATTAAAGAAAGATGGTATGTGCAAATTCAGCAACACCGAATGAACATAAAATATATGAATCATACCTGCATCATTTCTCTCTTCCGGGGGGCTTAAAGCAATACCCTTGTTGAAAGCCATCCCCTTGACTTGATTCCCATCATTCACAATTAGTCCAGGAGCAATCAAGGATATACCTCTAACTTTCGGAGGTCACTCATCTGTTCTTTCATTATTATAGTTGTTAAGCTGAATGTCTATAACCAGAAAGAAACATTTTTTGGCATCGAATGGAGTATAAAATCAGGTAGTATTATATTATTTATGGTATTCATATAATCACAGACAAATAGCAAAACCAATATTTGATTATTGGAGAACTCAGGCAGAAGAGATTGCTATGAAGTTACCCAAATAGATTCAGAATCAAAACAAGACAGCTAATAACTTTGAATCTTCTAAAACAGAACATTCATTATTCCAATGGATGGCTGTCAACCAACATCATCCGCAGCTACCAACTCCAACCATTGGCTTCTTCTAAATAGTTAGATTGAAGTGATATAACTGTTAAGTATACCACTTAATTCACTCTCTTCCATAATATTGAAACCAAAAAAAAAAAAAATCTTCTTCCTTTTTCCTTAAAATATGACAACTTGGTAAACTAATTTAATAGATGGGAACATTTTACTCCAATGCATTCATCATGCTAACAAAAAATTTAACAGCTAACCCAGAGAGAAACAAAGACCAAGTGTTACCAATGCTCGAATAGGCAGCGGCCATCCCCAGTAACTCTGTGAACTGAAAAATGCTTAACTTTCTTCGTTGCTGGCGACCCACCTCCCCTTCATTAACAAACATGAGACCAAAAATAAAAGTGAGATTGTAAAAGAAAATACAGGTCTTGGGTTAAAGATAAGGCGGCATGTAGGCAAAAATTGTATGGGAAAAATTAGAGCTTTACAGAGATGGTCCAATTCTAGCAAAGAATCGATTGCTGTTATCTCCTAGGAAAGTTGCGGGCAATGTTTGAGAGACGCTTGGAGTTGAAATAGAAGAAACGGGGGAAGAAACAAGCTCGAACTTTGCAATTCCATGTTTGATTTGCTCGAGAATGTTCTCTGCTTATTTTGACAGCAAAAACAAAAAAAAAGTAATTTGTCTGAAAATTCATACCAAAAATAAGAAAAAAAAATCACCGAAGTTTAAGAATACCATTGAAAAGCTTGTCGGCCATTGAACATGAGAAGGAAAACCCATATCTGAAGCCATTTCTTTCTGTCTACTTGGTCCGGCTTCTTTTCATTCATTCTTGTCAATGGTTGTCTCTACTGTCGATTACTTCACTGTAATCCAAAAACAAAAACTAAAATTACAAAACAATAAAGATTAAAAACAAATTTTTTTTTAAAAAGGGTGAAATTAGATGAGTGAAGACACCGATATCAAAAGGAAAGGGAAGTATGAAGTTTGGGGTTAGATCTGAGAAATACCTTTAAATCTTCTTTTTCTTTCCCTTCATTCCCCTTCATCGTGGTCCAAGAAAAAAAATGCCTGTTCCGAACAATGAGCATTCCAGCGTCGTGGATCGCCTCTTCCTTCGTTCTTTTTCTACAGCAGGTTCAGACCTCTCATTATCTCCATTCGGCTCTTACCTTTCAATCCGATTCACTTTCTCATCTCTCGCTTCCTCTTCGCATTTGACCTTTAGATCTCTCGATGTCCAGAATTGTGGGATGAAGGGAAGGGGAGGAGAGATCGAATCTAAGCACATACAGAGGAAAAAAATGAGAAAGAAGGAAGGATAGAGAGATGTCGTCTGAATTTCTTTCTTTCTCTCTCCTGTCATCTATTATTTTTTTATTTTTTTTCTATCCATTTCATATTCTCTTTCCGCTTGATAATCAATAAAAGACGCATAAAATAAATATGATACGCATGAGTATTAAATGGTAACAAATAACAAATGCGTTCAGACACACAAAAAATCCAGTAATTAAATGCATAGAGATAATTTTTTACGCGTAAAAGAGATATCACAGTTATTTTACGCGTAAATATTTAATGCATAAGACAGAAACATGCAAATAAAATTAAAACAATGTCGTTACTTTAATGCATGGAGTTACCTCATAACGTGTAAACAATAAATGCTCAAAAACATGAAAGGAAAACGACGCCGTTTTACAGGCATGCTGTGCGAAAGAGTTGTAGACAATGAACAGTACAGTAACAGATGTCAAGATAGGGGAGTTACCTGATAACGTGTAAACAATAAATGCTCAAAAAACATGAAAGGAAAATGACGCTGTTTTACAGGCACGATGTGCGGAAGAGTTGTAGACAATGAACAGTACAGTAACAGGTGTCAAGACGGGGCAATCTACTTGAACTTTAATATAGATAAATTAATATTCTTAAAAGTATTCTAAACAAAATTCTAACTTTTTCAATAAAAACAAAAGGCAAATAGAATAGAGCAACACATAAAAATATTAAGCATTTTAAAAATAGAACTGAACGGTGGTTTAAAAGTTTATTTATATGATGTTTTGTTCATTACAGTTTAATGTTCTTTTAATTATGATAAACAAAAAAGATTAAGATTTTCAATATAAACAAAAAAAAAAATTATAAATTATGTATGAGTGTATACAAAGGGAATAATAATAATAATAAAATAAACATGAGTAAATTGAAATAATTAATAAAATATTTAATTGCAATAGATTGAACGATGGTAGACCTGCTTACGGGTAGGGGAGCCCGCCCGACCTGTATTGGGTCGAGCCTGAATAGATCTTTTAGTGATCCGGGTCGACCTGAATCACTGTTCATCTAATAAAATAATAATTTTTTAAATTTAATTTTAAAAATGTATAGAAAAATTAAAAAAAAAACATATATTTTTAATACAATGAACAGTAATATATGGGCCAACGGATCGGCCCGACCCTACCCAGGGCCGGGCTTGGTCAAAAAATTCCAAAAAAAATCGAGCCGCGGCCCGACCCGACCCATGAACACCTCTAAACTATGGTAATAAATTATGTATAAGTGGTAGGTTGCTTGTAAAATAAAAAAGTATACCTCTATATGCAAAAGGTAAGTTGTAAGTTAATTAATATGATAATTTTAAAATAATGAAAGTAAATATTGGAATAATAAATATTGACAGTGAATCATGGTAAAATATTAGCAGGTTGAATATTGAGTATTGTAGACACCCGTTTTATCCAAACTGTGTTAACTTTAATTTTTGTTTAATTTGTAATTTTAACTTAATTTTTAATTTTAATTATAATGTTAATTTTCAAAATTAAATAAAAAATTAGGAAAAAAAAAAAGATAATCAGAAAAAGAGGTTTGATTCAACCGAAACTCTTTTTTTTATACTTGGATTAGGATTAGATTTAGGTGTTTGTGATAAATAAAACAACTGAAACAAAACACATCAGATTAACTCAGATTACAATAAAACTCTTATGATTTTTTTTCATAAAAAGAACCTAGGGATACAACAACAGAGGCTAAGATTTCTTCAGTGCTCTCGATTGGGAAATCTGCAAATGGCAGGTCGCTTTTTGCTTCTAAAAACATTCGAACTGGGGACTGCATATTGAAAGTTCCTTATAGTATGCAAATAGCACCGGACAATAAGATTAAAGCTTTACTAAGTGATGAGATTGGGACTGTTTCGAAACTTGTTATTATCCTTTTAGTTGAGCAAAAAATGGGCCAGGATTCTGAATGGGCCCCTTACATCTGTTGCCTTCCTCAGCATGGGGAAATTCATAGCACGAATTTCTGGAGTGACTACGAGTTGAATGTGATTCGTCAAAGCTCAGTATATCAGGAAACAGTTTATCAAAAGGCTAAAATAAAAAAGGATTTTGCTGCAGTTGTGCCAGTCCTTGAACAATTCCCTGATCTTGAAAGCATCACACTTCAGGATTTCATGTGTGCATATTTCTTAGTAACATCTCAAGCCTGGGAAAGCACGAAGGGCCTATCTCTGATTTTATGAATCACGATGGGGTTTCAAACTCATTTGTATCCTTCCTTGAATTTTTACATTTTCTTACGTTTTATACTTTGGCTTATTTATTTATTTATCTGATTATTATTTGATGATTTGGTATATGATTGACATGATGACATAGAGATTATATATATATTTATTATATGATTTTTTTTAATTAGTTTATATATTATTATGTTTATTTTATTTTGGATTATTTATCTTATGTTATTAACATTATTTTTATTTATGTTTAATTTTACTTTTTATTTTAATTATATTTGATTATTTGTGTAATATTTTATGATTATTTATTTTCTTATTTTTAATTATTTTGCATGATTAGGGAAACAAATATTGACTTGGTGGATTTATTAAGACAATTTAGATAAGACCAATTTAAGATAATATGTGATTAATCTGGTACTATCTTTAGATAGGCGTTGTGGGGGTGCTAATCCTTCCTTGCACGTAACCGAACTCCCGAGCAGACCAAAATCTATATTTTTTAGGGATCCTTAGTCAAACTTAGGATCATTTTAAAAATGATAGATTCGTATAGGTGACTTATCACACCTAGATAAGCCTACACAAGAAAATTGTTGATAAAACTCCAAAATGGCATTTTTCTTTTGACCCAATTTTTTTTTTTCCTTATCTGTCAGGAAAGACAAGAAAATTTCAGGGTAACAAACATTCTCTAGAATTTCTCTTAGATTTGAACCCATAGCTGATGATAGAACTAGAATAGATATTTATGTTTCCTACTTACACGAGCCCATATCCTTGCTTTTCTATCAATCTCTAATTCTAACCTCCCCCCCAATCTGATATTATGGTACCAGTATAGACCGAAATTCCGTTATGATCCAATTCTGATCGATAATAGATACCGGTGCTTTGCAATATTTGAAACTAAAATGGCTCCCTCGTTACTGCTCAAAGGAGAAGTAATAGGTAAGGATGACAGGATTTGAACCCGTGACATTTTGTACCCAAAACAAACGCGCTACCAAACTGCGCTACATCCCTTTCAATTGGCCTACAATGTCATTGTAGATAATCCCTACCGGACCAGACCGGAACAGGGCTATATACATTCTCATTATGAGAAGGGGTCATTCGAGCGTATCTAAATAGATACTATGTTTACAAATGGATCCCTACATTGTTACATTCCATTTAGGATTAGGAATGGGCGTAATCAGACCTTCTTTTTACATATCTCTCGTTATTTGGGACCCTATTCACCTCTTTTCTTCTATTGAATCGAGAAATAAATAGGTTTGATTGTCCATCTTTTTAATATAATCTATATATATATTAAATATAATCTTAATATATATAAGACATCCTCCGGATACTTCAAATCGAAGCAATTGGATGTCCGACTCGGGTCTATATGACATGACCGATCAATAGAAATACTCCAACACTCCACCTTTGTCATATATTCCATACATCACACTAGATAGATATCATATTCATGGAATACGATTCACTTTCAAGATGCCTTGGTGAGTCCCCCCGTCTTTTGTTCTGTTCTCAAGTCCCTGAACTTATGAAGCCTCGTTTCTGTAGTGGGCCAATTTGTTAACATACCACTGAGCCATTTTTTATTAACATAATGACACCAAGCCCTTATTGCAGCCCGCGCCACCGAATCAGTTGCTTTATTTTTGGTACCAACAATTAAGAATTGTTTTCCCTTACTTGCTGCATCAAAAACTAAATCACAAGCTTCTGATAAAAAACGAGCAATTCTAGTCAGATTTGTAATATGAATACCCTTACGTTTTGCAGAGATATATGGCGCCATTCTAGGATTCCATTTCCTAGTACCATGACCAAAATGAACTTCTGCTTCCAGCATCTCTTCCAAATTTATGTTCCAATATCTTCTTGCCATTTCTCTTCTCTTCACACTTCCTCTCTCTCTCTCTTTTTTTTTTTTACTTAAAAAAAAAAAAAAAGATTAGTGGCGACTTTATAATTTGCATCTGGCTTGCTAAATTCGTATTTGGTATGTTATGACAAGTGTAATAATTTATTTTATTAACTTTATAATCGAGAGTTGATTATGCATATAAATATTTATATATATGGAAGAAAAATTCCTTTTGTATTTAATTTGTAATTAAATTTTTATTTTTATTTATTTGGAATAATAATTAGAAACTTTTAATAAATTCAAAATCGTAACTGATACTGTTATTAAATAATCAAATATTATCAATTAAATTTGAATTGAGATTTTTTGATTAATCTTTCGAATTTTTTTTTCCATTTATATTCATTTGGGCTAACAATTATGAACTTTTACCAAATTTAAAATCGTAATTAATACTATTATTGGATTGTCAAATATTTTAACTTAAATTAAGTTGAAAATAAATACAAAGAAAATATTCGGATTTAATTTACTTTTGTAATTTCGATTTTAAATTTGGAATAGTTTCTCTAATATTGTTAAGCAAAAATTAAGGAGTTAACATTGTGCACTATTAAATAAATAAATAAAAAAAAAATAGAGGCCATGGAATGATGCAAAATGGAAATTAGAAGGGGGGTGAATGGTGGTCAAAGTAGGTTGCTTGTCAAAATAAAAAAATTTATAGTTATGTATGTATGTAAAAGTAGATTATATATTAACTAATATAGTAACGTAAAAAATATTGAAAGTGAAATTTAAATAATTAATATGAAAAGTGAACGGTGGTCAAATAATTGACAGATTGCATATTAAGATTTAAGATTGAAAAAATATATTTCATAACCTTAATAATTAAGGGAGTAATCATATATTTTTGAATTTTATATTTATACATAGATTACATCAATAACTCGATTATAAAAAATAAATGTGAAGGAATAACACTTAGATGTGAAAGAATATACAATATAAAATAAAATATATGAAGGTGGCATTTATTAAAATATAAAGTAAATGCATTTCATGATAAATTCATTTTTTTCACAAATGATCTAAATTATTTATATTATACTAAACTTGATTCGATTAGGCTCAAAATCTTCATTTAGAAGATTTATTGTTTTTGATTTTCACTGAATTTGTAACATATTCATGCAAAATTTACATCTCGCCCGCCTTAAATTTTGGAATATTTCTTTCAAAAAAAATAAAAAATCTTAATAACATTATATTTATTCTTTCAAAATGTTGTTTTTTCTAAAACCAAATCTTGGACATATTGAATATAGTATTGTTGAAGGCTTTTTTTATCACCATTTTCTCTTATTTTTTCATTCGTACTCTTGTGATTTATACTATTCATTTTAATCTGATGAACCAATCAAAAAAAATTATAAAAAGAAAAAGAAAAGTTAAACATTGTTAAATAAAAAAAAAATATTAAAAGCAATTTATCTAAAATAAATATTAGAAAATCTAACTAATAAAATTAAACATGATTGAAAATAGCTGATCAAAGAAAAAATACAAAATACAAAAAATAAACAAATAAGAAGAAACCGAATGTATAAAAATATAAACAAATATGTTTAAACGAAATGTTTAAACAATTTAAAAAATGACCTTCAAACTTAGTTTTAAGGGTTTGTAGAAATTAATAGTCCGACACTATTACATCAATTAAAATCAAAATCAAAACTATCAAAATAAATATAATATATATAAACAAAAATCAATCTATTACCTCAATTATTATAATAAATTAATTAAAATACAAATGGGCTATGCAAAATATAATAAAATTTGTGGCTAGCAAATTGATATAGTCATTGAAATTGAATACATGACATGAATGTATTCATTTATTAAATGTGAACAATTTCTTCATAAATTAATAAAATAAAAATAGATAATAGCAAATAATATAAAAAGTAGAAAAAGAGAGAAAAAATACATGATTAATGAAAAAAAATACTACAACATTATATACTTAAAAAGAAAAAAAAAACAAGTAATTTACCTTCTGTTTAGCATCCAAGAAAATTATTTGAAAGTATTGATTTTCTTTTCCGAATGGACTCTTTCAACAAATATATAATTGTAAAATGCTAACACACAAAAGAAACAAACTAACAAAAAAAAAAAAAACTCTAAATAACATATAATAAAATAAAAGTCATAGATAAAATATCAATATTCTAGACAAAAGAATCATTATAAAACTTAAAAAAAAAAAAAAATCGTAGACAATATAAAAAAATGCAGAAACAAAATATGGAAAAATAAATTTTTATTGGAGTGAAATTTGTATGCAATATTCTGAACCTATGTATTTATAATAAGTTCAATAGGTATAGCAATAAATAAAATTAATAAGGACCATTATTAGCTTTTGAAACTATTCTAGGAAAGATTAAATTAAAGTAATTTCGTAATCAAAATATTTTTCTCAAAACATGGAAACAAACTTAAAAAGTAAATCAATTAAAAATGTTAAAGTAAATAAATATAATTTATTCTATAAAATATTTTATATATGAAATCAAAATAATTAAATATAGTACACGTATCTCTTTTTCAAAATTATACATGTATCAAAAGAATAGATTGTCCACATAAACTTTTTTTATAAAAAATTTTAACTTTTATATATTTATATAAAATTATGGTGAAGACTACAATGAGAACTTGTTTGGTGAGAACCAAATGGTTTCCTTTCTTTATTTTCGATAAACGTGTAAAAATAAAATAAAATTATTAGTTAAAAAAATTATAAAAAGGGTAAAAATAATTTATTTATTCATAACAAAGGTAATAATAAAAAGAAATTATGTATTATTACATGATGAATTAATAAAAATAAATATTTAAGGAAATAAAAGATTAAAAAATAATTAAATTTGTGATTAGATTTGTTCACGAATTACACTACTTGTCAAGTTTATTAGTATAATCAATTCAACACATGATATTATTTTATAAATAAATAACTAAATAAATATTTTAATTTAATTTAAAATATTAATATAAAAATATTTTAATTAAATAAAATTTGAATGAACTATTGAGCCAAATTCGATTTCAAATTTAAATATTAAAGGTATTGGTCGAGTGTGATGCGACTCGATTTTAAAGAAAATAAAAGATTAAAAAATAATTAGATTTGTGATTAGATTTGTTCACGAATTACATTACTTGTCAAGCTTATTAGTATAATCGATTCAACTCATGATATTTTTTTATAAATAAATAACTAAATAAATATTTTAATTTAATTTTAAAATATTAATATTAATATAAAAATATTTTTAATTAAATAAAATTTGAATGAACTATTGAGTCAAATTCGATTTCAAATTTAAATTTTAGAAGTATCGGTCGAGTGTGATGCGATTCGATTTATAAATATCTCCAATCAGTCAATGTCTAAATCAAAGTTTTTTTTTTTCTTACTTTTTATGTTTGTTAAGACAATATTTAATAAGCATTTGAGTTATTTATTTCAAATGCTTTTCCTTTTATTTTATTTTTTGGTGTAAGATAAATTTCATTTTTTTTCGTGAAATGGGTATTAGGGGGTAACTCAGATGCTTTTCAATTTTTCGTGAAATTATATTGTCCAATAGAAAAAATTTGATGTTTTTATTTTTAATTAATTTCTATGTCAGCTTTAAAAAATATATTTTTTTAGTGTCATGTCAGATGTGTTATGACACATCAGCATTTTTGAACATGTCAAATTATCTAATCAGCTTTTCAACATAAACTATTATGGATGTTAACAATTTTACTTATTTCCTACTATTTTAAAAATAAATGGATCAAATTACTTACAATTTTGGTACAGAGACTAATTTACACCAGACTCTAAAGTATAAGGATCTGACAAGTACTTTAACCGCTTATTAGATATTGTCTTAACAAACATAAAAAATAAAGAAAAAAAAATTTGATTTAGATATTGACTGTTTGAAGATGTCTATAAATCGAGTCGCATCACACTCGATCAATACCTTTAATATTTAAATTTGAAATCGAATTTGGCTCAATAGTTCATTCAAATTTTATTTAATTAAAATATTTTTATATTAATATTTTAAAATTAAATTAAAATATTTATTAAGTTATTTATTTATTAAATAATATCATGGGTTGAATCGATTATACTAATAAACTTGACAAGTAGTATAATTCGTGAACAAATCTAATCACAAATTTAATTATTTTTTAATCTTTTATTTCCTTTAAAATTTTTATTTTTATTAATTTATCATGTAAGAATACATAATTTCTTTTCAATATTACCTTTGTTATGAATAAATAAATTATTTCTATCTTTTTTATAATTTTTTTAACTAATAATTTTATTTTATTTTTATACATTTATCAAAAAAAAAAAAAAAAATTCTCATTTGATTCTCACTAAATAAATTCTTATTGTAATCTTCACCTAAAATTATAAGCCTTCTTTCTTTTTTTTCTTAAACTGACATTGTGGCTTTGTACAAATGGAAACAGCTATCTTGAGCAATGGAAACAGCTATCTGGCATTTATAGCTCCAATGCGTGTTTCCCCTGTTTTGGGGGTTCTTAAAGTGATGGGCTATAATGGAACACGTTAATATGTTCGCTAGGGTAGTTAGCTTGGCTGTCATTATGCAGCTTTTCCTATTTATAGATGTGGAGGATAGGGATGGCAATGGAGCGGACGGGAGCGGATATTGTCTTATCCATTTTCGTCTCACTCTTGCATGGATGTTGGAAACATCCACATCTATGGATGTCGGTTACATCCATAACCGCTCTACGGTGCTCCACTCCGTTACATCCCAATTTATATTAATTATTTTTAATTTAATATTGTAAAAAATTATATTATAATTTATTCATGAACATAATTTTAGTATATAAAAATCTTTAATATAATATATATAATACATATATACTAAAAGTATAAATATAAAATATTAGTATATATATGATTTTAGTATATATATCTAATATATATTAAAAATATAAGAAAAAATATAAAATATTTTAAAGGATAAAATAGGAATTTCAAAAGTCGGGGCGGGGCGGAGTGGAGCAAGCATTTACCAAAACCGCTCCGCTCCACCCCACTCCAAAAAAAAACTCTCCATTTGGAGCGGATCGGTGCGAAATTTATCGGTCGAATCGGGTTTTGACATCCCTAGTGGAGGACCCTTTTGCCTTCTTTGTTTGTTTATTAATTGATTGAGCCAGATTCGCTTCATCTCAAGATCAAAAAATATCATTTTTTTCTACCCAACTTAGCATGCTATCATCGATCCATATTATAAATTTTGAATGATTTCTTGCAAGGAAAGTGGTCCACGTCGTTCATCTTCCTTTTTTTTTTTTTTTACTTAAAATAAACAAAAGAGAGACAAAGTCATACTATAAATTTTGAATGATTTTTTATTTTGAAAGTGATCCACGTCGTTCATCTTCATCCTCTTTTTTTATTTTTATTTTTACTTAAAAAAAACAAAAGAGAGACAAATGAGAGAGGTCGGCCTCTCCATTTTGTACCTCGTTTGTTTTTTTAAGTATTTTAAATTTAAATTTTAGTTTTTTTAATTACTTTAAATTTAAATTTTAATTATTTTATTAAATATTAAAAAATAAAAATATATGATAAAAATAAATGAAAAAATTGGTGAAAAAATTTAAATTATTTTAGATTTAATAATTCGTGTATTTATGTCATGTTTGTGTATTTTTATATGTCATAATCATGTTTAAAAAATTATATATTTATATAAATTTTGATACATTTTATATAAATTTTGATCTATTCGTGTCGTGTTCATATTTTTTTCGTTTTTTAGTTTTTTTTTTATTATTTTAAATTTTAAATTTGGTTATTTTATTAAAATTTTAAAAAATTTATAAGATAAATTTTGAACATTTTGAAACTTAGAAAATGTGTCCAGTGCTGGAGATAAATAAAGAAATTGGTGAAATTTTTTAAATTATTTTAGATTTAGATAATTCATGTATTGATGTGATATTATGTAAGTGAAAAAAAAAAAAAAAATTCTAGATCTTATATAATAATTATAGATAGATAGTACGGATTCTCTTCCCCCTGTTTGCTTTATATAATAATGTGAAGTGTGAAAAATTTCTAGATCTTATCCTAGATGGCTCAAACTAGCACGGTTAAAGTTCTCGATAGCATTCATGTTTCGCCTCCTCCGGGCTCAGTTCCGACAATCTCCCTCCCTCTCACTTATTTTGACATGCCATGGTTTTCTTGTGCTCATATACAACGCCTTTTCTTTTATGAATTTCCTCACCCTACTTTGCATTTCATGGAAACCACTCTCCCACTGCTAAAACGCTCTCTCTCCCTAACTCTCCAACATTTTTTCCCATTTTCAGCTAATATCATGTGCCCTCAACCACCCGGAAAGCCTTATATCCATTACATAGAGGGTGACTTTGTCACCTTCACGGTTGCTGAATCCGCTGCAGATTTCAACCATGTCATAGCCAATTATCCGCGAGCTGTTAAATTGTTACACCCCTTCGTACCTCAACTGCCACCGGCGCGTGTAAACGAAGATGGCATTCGTGTGCTCCCCATCATAGCCTTTCAAGTCACCGTGTATCCAAACTCCGGCATTTGCATCGGCTCAACTTATTGTCATGTAGTTGGTGACGGCAAGTCATTCATGCATTTCATGAGGTCTTGGACGTCTGTTTATCGGTCGGGTGGTGACTTAACTTGTATTGAAAATTCACTTCCTTTGATTAACAAGGATGTGATAAAGGATCCTGGTGGCTTAGAGTTGGTTAAATTGAAGAATTATTGGCATTGGGTATCATCATCCTGTGGTGAGAATTCAGCACCAACCCATGATATAGCAGCAAACAAGGTTCGGGCCACATTTGTGTTGGGTCGAGCCCATGCCGAAAGACTAAAGCATTTGGTCACAGCTGACTGCGGGAACGGCGTAGATTCAGAGCAATATCACATCTCAACTTTTGTGGTGACATGTGCCTTCATATGGGTTTGTTTGATTAAATCAAAAGAGAGTGTTACTAAGAATTTATCACATGATGATGATAAGTTTTACTACTTCCTTTTTGCGTTTGATTGCCGGAACCGCTTGGAATTTCCAGTACCAACAACATACTTTGGGAATTGTTTGAAACCAGGCGTTGTTGATGTAAAGAAAAGCGAGCTAATAGGAGAAAATGGAATTGTTTTGGCTGCGAAAGCTATTGGGAACAGAATTAAAGAAATGGAGAGAAGTGGTTTGAGAGGGGCAGAATCAAGTATTGTAGAACGAATTATAACAGGGCGTCTTACTGCAGTTGCTGGGTCGCCAAAATTACATGTGTATGATACGGATTTTGGGTGGGGAAGGCCTTGTAAGGTTGAGCTGACACACATCGATTACGATGGAGCAATATCTATGGCAGAGTGCAGGGATGGGCAAGGCGGAATTGAGGTCGGCGTAGCTTTAAATGAGAATCAAATGGATGAATTCGTTACTATTTTTGAACAAAGTTTGAAGCTCCTTTGAGTTTAGTATTTGTAGTTACAAATTTGTTCACCCAAGTGTTGATGGATTGGATACTTGGATGTTAAGTGCTGCGTCTTAATTCTTATCCAGGGCAAGCATGTATCTTGTACTCATTGGAACTATGCCTTGCCACAGATTTCAATCCTAAGAGACTTAGTAAATCAAATAAATAAGTCTTTTTTTGAAGGAATCAAATAAATAAGTCTTTGTATCTTTCTTTCTAACATCCAAATATTACTTGAATGATATGCTTTTGTCCATTTCAAACTCCAAAGACGATGAAAAATAAATTTATAAATATAAAGAGAAATGTTAATTAATATTTAGTGGCTTTGGTTAAGATGATATATATAGAAAGAAAAATATAATTAATACATTATTTTTTATTTGAATTCATTAAAAGTAATGTATTAAATGCAAAAAAAGAAAAAAAATTCTCAAAATAAAGGGCAAATTTGCCACCATATTTTATTTTGAAATTTGTCATTATATTTTATTTTGATTGATATTTATCATTGTACTTTGAAATTAATGGTAAATTTGTCATTTAAATTTTTTTTGGCTAAATAACTAAAACACGACACGAAACGAATACACGAACTTATCAAAATCTATATAACACGAATTATTAACGTATCAAAATTTATATAAAAAATATAATACCTTAAATACGATTATGACACGTGAAAATACATGAACACGACACAAATACACGGATTGCCAGGTCTATCGTTTAAAAAATGGGTCAGATCTTAACTCTAACATTCAAGACTCGAGTCCGGTTCGGCCCATTTTTCAATTATATAATATATTATTTTATATTTATATATATATATATTATGTAATTTATATCATATAAAGAATAAATATATATAATATTATAGTGTAAATATTTAAAAATATGTTAAGTTATCCATATTTTAGAAATTAATAAAAGAAATAAAGATTAAATAAAAAATAACATGTTTTTTTTTTTATAAAAAAAATTAGAAAAAAAATTATGTGGGCCGACCAAAACAGCCTGAACTATTCATTTACAAATATAAATAGGTCTGTGCAGAATTTAAAGCCTATATTTCGGGTGAGACCATGCTTGGACAAATATATATGGTGTTGATATCATATATAGGTCCAACCCATAGACACCTTTAACAATAATACTAGTTTATTTTTAAATATTATTTTTTATCTTTCAATAAAATTCTAATAAAATCTGACTCAATCAAATAATTTGTTAAATTTAATATGATTCGATTTTAAAAATTAATAAATTGAACTCGAAATGATAACTTGAATAATTTGAGTGTCAAACTCGAATTATACAAATCTAACATGACCCTAACCTAAGATGACTCGAAATCAAAATAATCCGAATAAGAAACGACTTATCTGAAATAATTCGAATTCAAAACAATTTAAATTCAAAATTGACTCAAAATTTTAAAACCCGAATTAACTTAACTTGAATTGATCTAATTTAAACCCAACTTAATTCGTTCAATTGACAGGTTTTCTTTCCTTATTTTTGGAGATTATGAGCAGCTTTTTTTTTTTTTTTATAAGGCTAAATAAGCAGCTTCTTTCTGGGTGACGTCTAATTGTGACATCTTGTACAAAAGGTTCGTCTTTTATGTCTTAAAATGAAAAAACCCTAAGGCCGAGCGGTCTGGCCGTGTGGGGGCGTAACCAGAAAGGAAAAAAGTAAAATGAAAAGCAGCATCCTTGTTGAAGCAGCAACTTCGCCAAAATCATTTGAGCGGTGGAACCAAAGTATACCATGTTCGATTATCATTCCTTTTTTCCTTGTTAAAACTTTATCTGTCGATGTAAACATGGGTAATTCTGCTTCATTCCGGAATTATCAGAACAAAAATCGAGGAAGAAATAAAAAGAACTCATGTTTCAAATCATATCAGGTGATCTGCTAATTAATTTATTTGTTTTATTTACTTTTGATGTTTGTTTCGTTTGCTCTAATTCCCAATAGAGTAGCGGGTTTTTCTTTTCTGGATTAAAGATTTATAAAAGTTAAATGTATCTCCAAACCCACGCCAGTTATTTTTCCATACCAAACCAATGTCAAATCTTTACTCTAGGGTTCGAGTTTTGTTAGTCATTCGTCCAAAGTCCAATTATCCCATTAACATGGCCTCAAGTAATGGAAGAAGTGATCGAAGCTACATCAAATAATAGTAGTTTTTTTTATTATTATTTTATTAGATGTACTAGATTCCTCTTCTAGTTTTGGCAAAAAGCCAAAAACAAATTCTCTTTTAGTTTAGATTTTAGAATTGTACGCTGCGATGGGAAAAACACAGGATTTGGTCTTATTTATTTACATATTTTATATTTATTAGGGCGGTGATCTGTTCTGATTTTTCATTCCTCCTCGAATCGGATGGATATTAAAATAATTAAAAATCAGTGAAGTGTGGCCCAAGATGGAGATCAGATTCACTATCACCAATTCACCATCACTCAAGCACGTTTGGTTGGTTGGAATCAGAAAAAAAAAAAAAAAAAAATCAGTAAAAATAAATAAATAAATTATATAATTTAATTGGTTGAATAGAATAAATAAAAAATACTATTATTTTATTTGATTGGTTAAAATGATGTTACATAATAGATAAAAAATAAATAAAAAATTTATTTTGCTTTTAATATAAATACTAATATTTTTATTTAATAAAAAATATTTTATTAATATTTAAATTATATTAAAATATAAATTATAAAAATATAAAATATTTAATAATAAATCATAAAAATAAAAATAAATAACTAAAAAATAATAATTTTTATATATTTTATTTTAAAATAGTTTTATATATAATTTGTTATTTTGTTTGAAAATTATATAAAGCCAAAATTATTTTTTTCTTCATCTCCCTCTAACTTCTTCTCTAAAACCTCTCTCTTTAAAAAACCTAAATTCTCTCTCTAAAACATCTTTTTTTTTTGAAACTCTAAATTCTCTCTCCACCTTCAATCGAAAAACTCAAGAAATCCAAAAAATCATCGTTGTTCCCAGTTTTCGGTCGACGATCGCCGTCCGTCGTCGGATACAAATCCAGAAATCTTTCAAACTTAATTCATAAATTTCTCTCAAGCCCTCTTTCTATTTTCCAATTGTTTTTTCTTTTAAAAATCGCCAGAAAAGCATAGATTTACAAAGTTATCTCGCGACTTCCACCATATTTTTTGCCATCCTCCGCTGCTCAAAACACCTTCGTTTTTTGATATGTTCATCCCTTGCTGTTATCTTTCTCCTTCCGAAATTTGGAATCTCAAATCTCTTCAAAAACCCTAAACCCGAATAAAGAGAAAATTTCTCCCTCCAATTTTTCAAATGTTTTTGTGATTTTTTTTGTGTTGTTTCCCCTTTTGGGGATGTGTTGAAACAATTTTGGTTTGATTTTTCTTCTTTCCATTGTTGATTTATGCATGGGTAAATAGGGAGCAAAAAAAACCTATTCCAATGAATCTCGGAATAACCATTAAGAGGGGGTGCTGAATGACTACTCAAGGACTTTGGGAATAGCCCCGCAATAAGCCATTCGGCCAACCAAACGCTCGCTAGCGGGCCGAATACACCCGAAATGACTTAACCATTCCTGTGAACCAAACATTGTGTCAATTAGAAGTAAAATTCGTCCATGCCTAATCTCTTGTAAAAACTAGAGTCGTCAAATGAGCGGGTTGTGGGTTGGGTTATTTCGATTTGGATTATTTTAAAAGAAAATAAATTATTTTTGGATTTGGTTCTTTTGAGTTTAGATTATTTTGGATATAGTCATTTCGGGTTTGAATTATTTCATATTTGAATAATTCGAGTTTGATACTTAAGTTATTCGATGTTTTAGATTATTTTGGGTATAGTCATTTTGGGTATAGAAATGGTATTAGTGCATTAGCTCAAAGATAAGCTGTGATTGACCGTGACGAGGAATGTGGGGTATTAATCATCCTGATGTTTTAGTTGCAATTGATAAGTTGATAGCATTCTTGGATTTCTTTTTCCAATATTTTAAATGGATTATGGAGCTAAACCTTAGCACTTAATTCAATCTGCTGTGACATTCTGCATAGTTTTGACAAAACTCTAAAGAGTTGCCCACAAAATGGTGACACCATGGCTTGCTTTTACCCTTTTATCTGGCTCCAGCTTATCCTTTGAGAGCCAGTGACTATTAATTTTTTTTACCATAGCTTGGCTGATATTTTAATTTACTTCAATGTTGGCAATCTTATAAAGAACTCCTACCCAACGTATGAATTAAATAGCTCTTGATTAGTCAACTTTATCTGAATTATCAGGTCTGTAGATGTAAAATTTTGGCTGTTGGCAGAGATTATAGAAGCTCGTGGTTATACAGCTGTAGGACCAATGGCTCCTTTCAATGTATTTCCATGTGGACATGCCTTTCATGCCCACTGCCTGATTGCTAATGTTACACATTGCAGCAATAAATCTCAAGTAAGTTTTTGTTTGTATATCATTCTTTTAGTTATCATCTTTATGTTGCTGAAAGATCACCAATTTCTGGATAGTTTCTTTCTTGTTGGCCTTGGTAAAGTTTTGGTGACATTTAGGGTAGCAGTCCAACTTAAGAGTGAAATATGTATGGCAGGTGGTGAAGCAACTAATATTACTTGGTAGTGAAGCCAGAAAGGAATCAAATGGCAGTATATCACAGATGAATTTATAACCAGCATGAACCCTACATATAAGGTATCACTTCCCTTTTTGTCGTTCATTTTTGGTGTCACTTGAACTTGAATCTTTGGCTTTTGTTTTTGCTGGAAATTCATCCGCTGTATTGCCTTTAGTAGCAACTGTCAAAACTCAGTAGTTTAATTTACATTTCTGTTTGATTGGTGAATAGGGTTGTAATTAAGCCGAACCGAGTCTGAATAATGAAAAGCTCGAGCTCGACTTGAAACTCACTACTCGAAACTCGACTCAATTTCGATCAAAATATTATTTTTTAAGCTCTAGCTCGGCTCGAGATATATAACCATAATAAGATAACTAAAAACTAAAAATTCAATTGAATTTATTCATTATTTATTTTATATATAGTATAATAGCTAGAACTAATTATTTAATAGCTAGAACTAATTATTCCATTCATTTTTATTTCGAATTCAAAGATAATTCGAATTATTTAGTCTAAAAAAAGTTTCATTCTAATTATCTAGACGTATAACGTATTATTTCTATAATGATAATATATATATATATATATGCATAAAAAGATTTTCACTCTAATTATCTAATTATTAGATTTCGGGCATAATGACAAATTTAGCCCTCGAACTATATCAGTTGAGTCATTTCGGTCCATAACCTTTTATTTGGATCACTTTAGCCCTCATGTTATTATTTTCAATCAATTTAGCCTAAATTTAATGGAAAATGTTAAATTTTGATAATTTTTATTTATTTTTGGTTGAATTTTTTTATCTATTTCTTATAAAATTAGCCTAAATTTAACGAATTTGTTAGTCACGTTATCAATTTTCATTAAATTTACACGATATGGACAAAAATAATAGATTGAGGGTCAAATTGACTCAAAAAAAGTATAAGGGCCAAAATGATTTTAGTTGCATATTTCGAGAGCCAAAATTGTCATTATGCCTAGATTCTATTTATAAACTAAATATAAACACTACAAGAGGACGTGAAATTACCAATGGAACTAATCCGTCGGTAAAACAATTCTTCACCGACGGAATTTTGAATATTACCGACGGAATTCCATCGGTAATGTTTTTGCGTATTACCGACGGAATTTTTCAACAATTCCGACGAAAAAGTATACTACCAACGGAATATTAGCGACAGTTTCATTCCGTTGATAAAAGTTTGGCGTGAACGACCTAGATTCCTGTCAAATTTTCACCGAAGGAATTACCAGTATTTCCGACGAAAATTTCGTCGGTAAAAAAAAATACACGATTTTTTAAATTGGTAATAAATAAAAATTTATTACCAAATTAAATTGAACGGTTAAAAACTATTACCGACGGAATATCCGTCGGTAATAAGCCAATTTCGTCTGTAAATAAACTGAACAGTCAAAAATTATTACCGACGAAATTGGCTTATTATCGACGGATATTCTGTCGATAATAGTTTTTCACGGTTTTTTATATGTTATAAATGCAAATTTATTAAAAAAATTAATTAAGGGTTTTAAAGTGGACGGTAAAAAAAAATTATCGACGAAATTTTCATCAGTGATACTTACGTTCCGTAGGTGAAAGAGGAATATCATAATACTGACCGAATATTCGCCGGTAATAACTTATTACCGACGGATGAAATTTGAAATCCTGTCAAAAGTATTACCGACGGAATTTTCGTCGGTAATAACTCTATTCCGTCGGTGATAGTCTCGGGCATAACTAAATGCCCGAGACTTCTTCTTCCCATTTTTCTCTTTCTTCCCATTTTTCTCTCTTTCTCTCTTTTGGTTTTTAGCCTACCCGAGAGTGAACCCACGTCCCCTGCAGTCCACCCCCGCGCCGTCGCTATCTGATCGTCCCCCGCGAGCCACCGACGTCGCTGCCTACGCACGCCACCAACTGAGACGTCTGACCACCACGTCTGGTTCTGAGTTCTCTCTTTTTTTTTTTTTTTTATTTTATTTTCGTTATTTGATTCTTTTATATTGTTTGATGAAATTGTTCATTTCATTTTTTGAGTTAAGATTTTCAGTCCGATAGTCCTCCGCGAGCCACCACCGTCGCTGCCTCCGCATGCCACCAGCTAAGGCGTCCGACCACCGCGCCTAGGTATGAGTTGTCTTTTCTTTCTGATTTTAAGATTGTTATTTATTTTTTATGTTGTTTTATAACAAATTTTCTGATGAAATTGTTCGTTTCATTTTTTGAGTTTAGGGTTTTCAGTCCGATCGTCCCCCGCGAGACATCGTCGTCGCTGCTTGCGCGCGCCACCAGCTAAGGTGTCTGACCATCGCGCTTGGGTATGGGTTGTCTTTTCTCTATGATTTGAAGATTGTTATTTGATTTTTAATGTTGTTTATAACAAATTTTTTGATCAAATTGTTAATGTGTATATTGTTCAAATTTTTTTGTATATTGTTAATTTGTATACTGTTGAAAATTATTTGTATATTGTTAACATATTATATTGTTAATGTGTATACTATTGAAAATTATTGTTAATGTTTATATTTATGAAAATTTAATATATTTTAAAAATATATTTGTTTAGGGTTTAATATATTGTTTATTTGTTGGAAATATATTGTTGGAAATTTAATATATTTGTTTAATTCTGTAGGAAAATTATTAATTGTGTAGAAAAATTATTAATGTGTTTTAATAAATAAAACTTTATTTATAATATATACTAATAAATATAAAAATTTAAATAAAATAATAATAATAGTTTATTTGTAATTATAATTTAAAAAGATATTAAAAAATATATAAAATTGTAATAGTAAAAAAAAAGAGTATTTTAGGCAAGTGGAAATTATTAATATTTTTAAATTAATTGTGTAGGAAAATTGTTAATTGTGTAGGAAAATAAATAAAACTTTATTTATAGTATATACTAACAAACATAAAATTTTAAACTAAATAATAATAGTTTATTTGTAAACATTATTTTAATATTAACAAATATTAATTTATTATTCTTACATATATTAATTGAAGTTAATTTATTGTTTTTCGTCATTGTTTTGTGTTTATTGTGGGGTAGTGATGATTATTTTGTTATTCTGTTTATTTTGTCATTGTGTTTATTGTATTGTTTTATTGTTGATAGCTTACTTAGGTTTAGACAATGGAGCACGATAAATCTTGGATGTATAGGAGGTTAGACGACTCTCAATATATTAGTAATAACTATTTGAATGGAGTTGAAGAATTTTTAGGTTTTGCATATGCTCACAGCGATTACGTAATGACCAATATAATTAGATGCCCTTGTGTGAAGTGTCAGAATAATCGGTTTGCAAAAATTGATGAAGTTTGTAAACATTTGTATTATAGATGATTTAAGGAGAATTACTATATTTGGGATGCACATGGTGAAAGTCATCAAGGATGCATAATGATGAAGTCGAGATGAGAAGTGACCTTGAAAGAGATAATCCTTATGCTAGAATGATTATGGATGCTCTAAATCTGAATCTCAATTTAGGTGGTAATTACAATGTTGATGAGACAATGGTTCAAAATGATGAATCGAATTTAAGTTCAAGAAATTTTTATTCGTTGTTGAACGAAGCAGATGAACCATTGTGGTCAGGATATACAAAAAACACAATTTTATCTGCTGTGTCACAACTGTTAAATGTGAAGTCTGAATTTAACATGAGCGAATCGTGTTTCAATCGTTTGATGATTATGATCAAAGGGATGTTGCCAGAAAATGATAATTTACCTGATAATTTTTACCGAATGAAAAAAAAGATGGCCAAATTTGGACTTCACTATCAGAAGATACATGCATGCAACAACAATTGCATGTTGTTTTATAATGACTCGGTTCACTTAGAATTTTGTTCCGTATGTGGGCATCCTCGTTATAAACCAAGCAAATCAAGTGTTAGAAAGTCGAAGAGAATTCCTTATAAGATTCTTCGTTATTTGCCATTGATTCCGAGACTTCAAATATTATATATGTCAATGGTTATAGATGAGAATATGACATGGCATGCGTATAACTGAATGGATGATGGAGTGTTGAGTCACCCTGTTGATGGTGAAGCATGACAAGACTTCAATCGTACGCATCCGTCTTTTGTAGGGGAATCTCGAAATGTCAGATTAGGTTTGTGTGCAGATGAGTTTTGTCCGTTTACTCATGGAGCAAAATCGTATTCTTGTTGGCCGATAATGCTTTGTGTATATAATTTACCACCATGGATGTGTATGAAGCAACCATATTTGCTTCTTAATATGTTAATTCCGGGTCCGAATAATCCATCAAAGAATATTGATGTTGTCCGCAGCCTAAAAAATAACAAGTCTCATCGTGAGACTTTATATTCGTTAAGCGTGACATTGAAAAAACAGAGAAAAAGTCAACTTAATTCCTCTTGAAATAAAATAAGGATTTGAAAATGACCTAAAAAGAAAATGGAGTCGCCACCAATCTTTTTTGGCTAGGTGTGATCGGTCACCTATTAAAATCGCTTTTTGTAAAACATTTTAAAATTAATTAAAACATTTTAAAAATCAATTTCAATTCCGCGTTTTAAACCAGAGAAATCAAAGAAGCGGGTTTGGGACTCGGTTACATGTGGGGAAGGATTAGCACTCCCACAACGCCCGTATGTAACGGTACCTTATTAATCATGTGTTATCTCAAGTCTCGATAAAAAAGTCGGTTTTTAATTTGGCATTTTAAATTAATTTCCAATTCAAAGAAAAATAATTCCATTTTTATTTGAAAATTATCCGAAATTTATTAATTCAAAATTTTTCTATACTTCCCGACAAAATCGGAAAAATATATAAATTTTTATTTATTTGGAAAACTTTCCGAATCATTCTCGTTTTTTGAAAGAAAGATATTCCTTTATTAATGATAATTGATGATATCCTCTCCAGCAAACCCGGTAGAGAACTCATGAATTATTTTAACTCGAGAATATTTATTTTATTGAAAATCATTGTCTTATTTTAAAACATTTAAAAAATATATATGAATATGAATATATGTGACATAGTAAAGATGATATAACAAAGTCTAGATAATATAATGCAACCTAAATGAAATGATATAATTTAAATGGCATAGCATATTCTAAATGAAAGAAAATATCCTAAGTATCATGATATATTCTAAGTGAAATGAAATAACCTAAGTAACATAATATATTCTATATGAAATGAAATATCCTAAGTGACATAATATATTATAAATAAAATAAAATATCCTAAGTGACATAATATATTCTATATGAAATGAAATGACCTAGGTAACATGTTTCTAAATGAAATAAAATGATTTAAATGACAAGGCAAATTTAAATAACATGCAATATTTTAAATAATATAATCTATATGACATGGAATATAATCTAAGTGACATGAAATGATATGAAACATAAAATAATGATATCATGGAATATGCATGAAAATAAAAATAATAATGCATGAATATAGTATAGGCTAAATGAGGTGACAAAAATAAATGACAAAATAAAAAAGCATAGGATAGCATGAAATATTCAAAATCATATAACAAACAATATAACATCATAAATAATAACAATACCATAGAAATTATCATAGAAAAAATCACATATTATATAGTATACATGAACATGGAAAATATAATGCATGAAAGTGTATTTTTTTCCTTTAAATAAGGAAATCCGTATACCTAAAAAGATATTTGGGTACCTTAGGAAAATACATCAAATTAAATTTTTTAACATCAAAATATTTCGTAATTGGTTGAAAACAATTTTGAAAATTTTGGATGAAAACTAAAGCATAGTCGAATTCCCCTTTAAAAAAGCTCTATTTTTCTAAGTTTGAAATCCCGAACTTGACCACCCTTGACCCGAGATTTATAAAATCATTTTTAAGTTTAAAATGGCTTAGAAACCATCCTAAGACAGTAGATAAAGTTCCTAATTAGCCCCTTCTAAGTAACTTAGCCAAAACAGAAAATTAATTTTCCCTCAAATTCAAATATGACTCTATTGTCCAGTTTTAAAGCGTGATTTTTAACCTATTTTTAAAATTTCAAAAAAATATTAAAAAAAGTACTGGAGACTCATAACATGTGAAATACACGGTAAAAAATTGGTTTAATTTTCTGATTAAAGATAACTTCCCAGAAAAACAGGGAAAGTCAGAACACTGGGTGAAAAACAGTTTTGCCAAAACACATTTTTGTGCCTTTGATAAAATCATTTAAAAATCAAAGTAAAAATATTGGAGAATCTCCTAAAGACCTAAAAATAGTAGCTAAAACTTCTAAAAATTTGGCCAAAAATTGGCTAAGTAAAAAAAATCACAAAAGTAGAATAATCAATTTGACAACTCTTTAATTTTGCACAAGTATGCTGAAGTGAGCATGACTTTGAGCCATTGATTGGCCTAAGTCATAAATCAAGTGGCATGACATGAGATGCATGAACATACAACAAATTGAATGCATGAAATGCATGATTTAAAACCTAAATGACATGAAAAATGCATGGCATAAAAAGTATGGCCTAGATCTAACATGAACTTGCATGGCAATAAATGCAACCTAGGTCTAAACATGCATGAAATGCATGATAATGCAAATGAAACCTAGACCTAAAAAAATGCATGGCAATAACACAAACACATAGTATGCTAAATCAAAATACACAAAGTCATGACATGAAAATGCAAACCTATAAACTAGCATGATAAAAACGCACATAGGAGACTTAAAATGGGGAGGTAACCGAATGGTCTATAGGCCTAAATGGGCATGGCATTTTCACAAACACATGGCACACTAAATCAAAATGCATAAAATCATAGCATGGAAATGCAAACCTATCAACTAGCATGATGAAAATGCATATACAAAGCAAAATGGAACATGTTGGCCGAATGGTCACTAAACAATCATAATGAAATCCTAGCTAGACAATAACACAAACACGTGGAAGCATAATAAACTAGCAAACATGATAATAATTCAAACATGCACAAAGAATCATTATGGTTGAATGAAAACAACATGAACATGGCATGGTCTAAATGTACGAAGATCAATGGAAGCACATTAAACAAGTAAACATGATAAAAATGCACACATGCACAATGAAATCCATCATGGCCGAATGAAAACAACATGAACATGGCATGGCATTATCACAAACACATGGCATGGTTTAGAACTAAGCTACCAAAATCAAGCTAATCTAACACAAGTAAGCTAACCTACCACAGCAAATCTCAGGAATAAAATCATCTAAAAAAAAAAGAAGACACCATTCGGCCATGATATATAAAAAAAGAGGAAAACTTGTTTTCTTTTTATTTTTTTTAAAAACAAAGTAGAAGCTCCTTAGAACTTATTTCAAAAAAAAAAAAGTTTATTTCATAAAAAAGAATAAAATAACAATAAAAATAAAAAAATCATGTCAACAAAGTATGAGAAAATCATGAAAGAACATAGCTACCTTGCTCTAGCTTTCCAAATCAAGAAGTAACAAGCAAAACCTTTATTTTTTCTCTCTTTTTCCCCCTTTCTTTTTTCTTTTTTTCTTTCTCCCTAGCTACTGCCCTTGTTCAGCCCCTAAAGCTCCAGCAAAAATCTGAATTCCCCCCTTCAAAATGGCTTGGCTGAATGGTATAAGAATTCTGTAGAATGTTGTAGTTTTTTTCCTAACCAATTTTGATCCAATGGCCTTTAATCTAAGATGCTTTCTATGTAGAATTCTTACCCTTAGATTGGAATAATCAGCTTCTAAATATGATGTCATGAAGATGATGTCATAAATAGGATGTCATAAATATGACATCATCTCTCTCCATCCATTGGTCCATGTGTCACAATTTCAAAGGCTTGATCAAGAAAAATAACTACCTTCCTCTTCACTCTTAGCCCTTTGATTTAAAATCTCAGCAACATCATTCTCCATTATGGGCTTGGCTGATTGCCCTTTTAAAATCCTGCCCAATCTCCAACTTTTTAAAAGCCTTTTTCAGTTTCTTCGGTGAAATGACCTTTTTGACCCCCAAATCAACTTAAATAGAAAATTGACTCCAAATCCAAATTTTTCTTCACCAATCTCTTCCAAATAATTTAAAAATGAGATATGAAAGTTTTCAGAATTTTTGGAATTCATTTGCTATTTTTTCGAGATTTATCTGCTTGAATTTTAGCTTAGTGCACCCGGGATTTACCATTTTGCAAACGAACTCCGAATCCAGATTTTCTTTCGCCAATCTCTTCCAAATAATTTAAGAATGAGATCTTCAAATTTTAGAATTTTTGGAACTCATTTGCTATTTTTTTGGGATTTGTCTTCTTGAATTTCAACATTGTGGGCCCGAGATTTGCCATTTTGCAAACGAGCTCCGAATCCAGATTTTTCTTTATTAATCTCTTCCAAATGATTTAAGAACGAGATCTGCAAATTTTCAAAATTTTTGGAGCTCATTTGCTATTTTTCTTGAATTTTCCAATTTTGCCCTTTTGTCTCCAAAGCCCGGTAAACAAGTCCGTTTTCCAGATTTTCTTTTTCTATGCCTTTTTCATATATTGAATTGGAGTTGGTCCGAAAAAGCCCAATTTTTACTATCAAATTTCCTTCCGTTTTGATTTTTCCTCTTTTTCAGTATCGAGAATTTCCTCGTTTTTTCTTTTTTTCTCCAATTGGCTCTTTTCTCGGAATTACTTCAAACTGAGCCTTGGGATATCATTGTTTACTTATTCCTTATCAATTAAGGGCTTTAGTTTTACCGAATCAGATCATTTTTACAATTTTCTCCAATTTCACCAAAATTCACCAAAAACCATAATTCTCTTTTTTTTTTTTTCTTTTCAAATTGACTTTTCCTTTAGTTTTTCTTCCAAGTAGCCTCTCCATTACCTGTAGTCAGTCCTAATCTTTAATTTGGAACCTCCAATTTCGACCAATTTGATCGTTTAAGTATTTTTCCCCAAATTTTCCGATCTAGGGTTTCCTTTCTATTGAATCTCTGTAACCCAACTTCCGAACTCCATATCTTTCATTGTAGACCTCGGATTATAAAAATTCTTTAACCATTTTTCAATTGAGCTTTGAATCTTGATTTTGAAAATGGGTTGACTTTTTCAGTAGTTGACTTTTCAAGATTGACTTTTTATGCATGTTTTCTTAAGCTAAGTCTCGGAGTACCACCTGCAGGATGAGAAAAGCCTTTTTGTATTCTGAAACATCACTTTAGGAAGAAAAACATACCTGATTTAGTGGTCCGAACAAAATTAGGTGTCTACAACTGCCCCTCTTTGGCTTGCTAAGAATCAAGAATCAGGCAAAGATAAACAAACACTAATTTTGTCCGGTTAGCTAAATCACATGTGAAGAGAAGGGAAAGGGGTTTTCATTTTTCATTTTTTCATTTTTTCATTTTTCATTTTTTCATTTTTTCATTTTTCATTTTTCATTTTTTCATTTTTTCATTTTTTCATTTTTCATTTTTCATTTTTCATTTTTTTTATTATTCTTTTTTTTATTTATGAAAGTTGAAAATTGAAGATTTTGTCTTTAAATTGAGTTCCCTGACTAATCAAGGCTCGACCCGTCTTAAGGAAACGAGTTCGATTTGCAAAATAAGAAAATAAAAGATTTTGTCCTTAAATTGAGTTCCCTGACTAATCAAGGTCGACCCATCTTAAGGAAACGAGTACGATTTTAAAACAAAATATTTGACTCATTTGAGAAGAAAGACGAGTTCAATTTTAAAACAAAATATTTGACTCATTTGAGAAGCAAGACGAGTTCGATTTTAAAACAAAATATCTGACTCATTTGAGAAGCAGAACGAGCTCGATTTTAAAACAAAATATCTCTACAGTAAATCTCGGGATTCGACTCATTAGAGAAGTAGAATGAGTTCAATTTTAAAACAAAATATCTCTACGAAAAATTAAAATCATCAACCCAATTTTAAAATGGCAAATTTAAAATGCCAACTTCACTGAGCTTAAACATTTTTGTGTCAGCTATATTGGGCTCAACCGTAACTAACGTGCCAACTTCACTAGGCCTAAATCACTTTTGTGCCAGCTATATTGGGCTCAACCATATCTTAACGTGCCAACTTCACTGGGCCTAAATCACTTTTGTGCCAGCTATATTGGGCTTAACCACATCTTAACGTGCCAACTTCACTAGGCCTAACCATCTTTGTGCCAGCTATATTGGGCTCAACCACATCTAACGTGCCAATTTCACTGGGCCTAACCATTTTTGTGCCAGCTATAGTGGGCTCAATCATATCTAACGTGCCAACTTCACTGGGCCTAAATCACTTTTATGCCAGTTATATTGGGCTCAACCAAATCTAACGTGCCAACTTCACTGGGCCTAACCATTTTTGTGCCAGCTATATTGGGCTCAACCACATCTAATGTGCCAACTTCACTGGGCCTAAATCACTTTTATGCCAGCTATATTGAGCTCAACCAAATCTAACGTGCCAACTTCACTGGGTCTAAACATATTTGTGCAAGCTATATTGGGCTCAACCACATCTAACGTGCCAACTTCACTGGCCTAAATCACTTTTATGCCAGCTACATCGGGCTCACTCACATCTAACATGCCAACTTCACTGGGCCTACTCCCTTTTATGCCAGCTACATCGGGCTTACTTACATCTAACGTGCCAACTTCACAGGTACTCCCTTTTGTGCCAGCTATATCGGGCTTACTCACATCTAACGTGCCAACTTCACTGGGCCTAACCACTTTTTATGCCAGCTACATCGGGCTTACTCACATCTAACGTGCCAACTTCACTGGACCTAACCACTTTTTTATGCCAGCTACATCGGGCTTACTCACATCTAACGCGCCAACTTCACTGGGCTTAAATCATTTTTTATGCCAGTTACATGGAGCTCAACTAAATCTTTCGCTTGAAAAACTCTTTCGAGGCTCCACAACTTTGAAATATCTCATCTAAAATCATTTTCATTTTTCAAAAAATCTTGGAATTTTTCAACACTTTCTTGACTTCATCGTCCCGAAATATCTCAATACTCATTTCTTTTCTTTTCAGGCAAACTTTTGTTTCTCTTCTTCCCTTCAATAGATTCTTTCCTCTAAATCTAAAAAAGACACTTCCCTTTTTAGGAAACCTATCTTCTTTTTCCTTTGTGTCTTTTCAATGCTTGACGAATGTAATGATCTAATGTATGGATGCAAAAACCAATGTATCTTGCAAAAATACAGATGCACATGTTCATTACATGATGCATGAATGCTCATGACACCATTTCACATTAAGAGAATGTTAAGAGGGTTGATGATCTCCATTTTTCGTGTCTTGATGAGGTTTCCTATTGGAGGGAATGATTCCTTACCCTTGTCTATATTTCCCAATTCATCTTGTTGGAAGAAATCGCATGGTTTCGTATTCCCAATTTGTACTTGCTTCAGCAGATTCTTTCTTTTCAGTTATCTAGTCAAAACCAAAACACATAGTCAAACTTCGTTCAAACTCAAAATTTCATGCCCCTTAACAAAATGAACTTTTTTCTAGAGCTTATCCACATCTCAATTTTAGTTTGTTCTTCCTAAGTCATGTCAATTTTATTTCTGCCAAAACATGTGAAATTGAAGTCTTTTAGAAATTGGTGATCACCATTAGAAACATTTCTAAGCGAGATGGGAAATCAGCCTCGTTTTTCGAGTGATTTGAACGATTTGATGTAACAAGGTCAATAGGCTATTGCAATAAGGTCTGGATTTGTCTAGAAAAGCTTTTCATCTTGACAAAGAGGAGAATGTGGATGTCCTTTTGTCTTGGCTCATGAGTAAGTTTTCTCAAAACATGAATTCCTTAAAACCAAACATTTTTTGGAAAAAGTTAATTAAATCTCATCAATCTTCCAATCTCTAAATATGGCATTTTGATAAGTGTAAACCTTAGCCATGATATGTTCAATGTTGGAAGGAAAAAAGTTTAACTTTCAAAATCAATTCCAAAGAAAAGGCTGTCCTTTTGGTATATCTAAGAGTTCTTTGATGCTCTTTGTATTCCTCAAACTGATGGCTTTGGCAATACCAATATGTGGCATTAGAATTTCTTTGTACTCTGCTCTAGACTGCTCGTTTTTAGGTTTTCACCCTAGAGCTTGATTGTTTCTCTTTTTTTTTTCTTTGTTCCATCATGCAACTGAGAATTTTAAATTTTTTCATAATGAAATGATAATTCAATGAGATGGGATAAAATCTGAGGAGAAACTTTCCAAGTTAAATATCCACGCTTGATCAAAATAGACTTTTAAAGCACGTAACATAGGCCAAGGTTCTAGGTTCAGAAAGAAAGGATAAGTAGGCTCAAAATATGTATTTGAGGGTAATCAGATCAAGGATCATTTCTTGAGGAGGATTCCCTTTGAAACATTTGTCCCATCTGGACTTCTCTTTCCTTCTTTTGAGTTTTGCTTCTTTTCTTCTTTGTTCTTGGCTTTCAATTTGCCATCTCTTTCACACATTTTTTTTCATTATCGGCTTTCAATTCGCCATCTTTTTCCTTTTTTCCTTGTATCTCCAATTTGACAGAGTGAGCCCGTACTTGTTTGGGAGCTCAATTTGCTTTGTCTCTGACTCCCAGTCGGGACTTATTTCACCATGATTTTTGAGAAAATCCTTCCTTGTATTTGCCCTCCAGTGTGGAGAGTGATCCTTGATCAGGGTTCAAAGAAAAAGAATTCCTTAAGCTTAAAAGGGGTGATTATGGGTAATTTCTCTTTGTGAAAAGGATATGAAAGATGCCCGTTTTTCATGTCAAGTATGAATATTCTCCTTGAAAAGCAATCCTCAGGGGGAATAGATAATCAGAATTTTATTTTGCATTTGGAATCATTCGAATTCTCACATTCATGATGTCACAATATTTTTTCTTTTTTCTTGTTTTTTTTCCTTTTTTTTCTGCATGCCCCAAAAAATCATGTGTGATTCATTTTCAGCCACAAATGATGTCATTGAAGTTAAAGTCTTCTAGTTTGCGAGAATCATGCTGTGAAGGAACATCTCATATTTTATCTTTGAGCTTCTCGCTACATGAACTTGTTTGGATTTCAATTTCTTCAAAATGTTTCCAACACATGGGGAGATAAAAAAGAAAGGTGTTCTGGTTCATCCTTTGGTTTATGTGCTCATAAATCAAGGTCTGGAAAAGACTTAGAGACTTGGCATTTGAATTCTTTCAAAGGGATTTGAAGGTTTTGAATCTTTGAGTTTTTTGCTATGATTTGTAACATGGCATAACTTTAACACGTATCAAACTACCTAATCTTGATATTTTCGAAGATTGACATGTTTGTTTGACTTTCAAGAAATCCACGAAAGAATTTTAAAATTTTCATTACTCATGGCCTCAACAGGGTTATTCTCTATAACTCTTTGAGTGGTATTTATTCAACCAATCTATGATCTATGTATGTGTAGATATAAAGTGTTTCCTAGGAATCCATCTCCCATGGTGATCACCTATTCTTTCGAAACTCATTTCACTTATTCAAAGAGTATCTTTTTATTTTGAACACGAAAAAAATTATCCGTATGGACTTTTATTTTCAATCTTTTTTTTCTTTTTTTTTCTTTCACAAATCATATAAACAAGGCTTAAGAAGAATATTCAAAACTTCAAATGAGATATGATGTATGATGCTTGGAATTTAAAGTTCATTCATTTCAAATAAAATGAAAGTAAGTACAAAAACTTAAAACAAGGTTAAGGATTGACCCTGATTAGCATGCCACCCTGAGAACAAATGATCCTTAGCCCTGTCGTCCTTGATAAGAATCAATGAGCTTTTTGAACTTTGTCGGGTTTACATCAATTACAGCCTGAATTTTGTCTTTGAATGCAATGCAGTTTTCTATGGAATGCCCTTTAACCCCTCTATGATACTCGCATGTGGCATTAGGATCATACCATTTCTGGTAAGGAGACTTTCTGGGTTTTGCAGGTACAACGGAGATCATTTGGCTTTGGACAAGCAATGGAAGAAGTTTTGTGTATGTCATCGGAATTGAATGGTACATTTTTACCTTCTTTCTCTTACTGCTCTGAGAACGGCTGAATTAAACTCCAGATCATTTGGCATGACAAAATTCTGAGGTGATGTGAAAGGCTTTGAAACATAATATGACCATGCTAAAGCCAATGGTTGATATAGGGTTGGGGATGTAAATAACCACCAAAAAGATCATCTTGCATGGTACTGAACCCTCTTTTGTTTATGCCTTCAACATTTACGACTTGAACGTGCCCCTTAGCAACATTATCTTTCTTTTCAATGATCATTCCGGCATTTGTATCCACAATTTTCCCTTTCTTTATCCCATCCTCAATCCTATCCACTGCGAACAATATATCTGCAAATTCTGAAAAGACATTGCCAATCAACTTGTCATAGTATGGATGTGGGAGGGTATCCACAAACAAAACATTCATTTCTCTATCAGTGAGAGGTGGTTGGACTTGCAAGGCCACATCTTTCCATCTACGAGCATATTCTTTGTAATTCTCATTGGGGCTCTATTTCATGTTCTAGAGTGTCGATCGATCTGGAGCCATTTCCAACATATGCTCGTATTGTTTCAGGAATGCTCGGGCTAAGTCTCTCTATGTATTCACTTGGCCTTTTTTCAACTGACAATACCAATTAGACGCCCCTCCTGTTAGGTTGTACTGAAAAACATGGATAAGCAATTTCTCATCATGCGCATGCCCTATCATCCTATTACAATATGCAGACAAGTGTGTTTTGGGGTTTTTAAGTCCATCATACTTTTCGAATCTGGAACCTTGAATTTTGGCGGGATGACCAAATCAGGGATCAAAATAAGCTCTCCTACACTTACTTCATCTCCACCTTCAACAGCTCGAATCCTTTCCACCAACAGCTGATACTTCCTTTGGGAATTTGCCGACTCAGCTCTATTCGACTCAACCATTTTCAACTTTTCCTATTCAACTGGATCATCTAAGTTCAGGATGCTGTTGGGATTAACTGTATTCTGGCCATCCAACATCATGACCTCAATCTGACCCTTTTGTGCCTTTAACCCTTCTTTGGCGACTAAGCTTTCAGTGTATCCTTTTCCATTGATTACAACGGTCATCAGCTCCATCAGTTTAGCCATCTGATCTCTAGATTCTGCTTGAGATTTTGCAAACTGTTCTTGCTATTCTTCTTGTGCCTTTTCTATTCTTTCCAATCGGGCAACTTGTTCATTCTCCATAGCACTAGCCTATATAAAAAAAAAGTACTCAGTTCTTCTTATACCTCTGATTTGAAATAGAAATTCTTTCAAAGATTCTTAAAGCCAAGCCAATTTTCGTTTTATTCTTCCAAATGTGTGACATGATGAATGAGCCATGAATGTTATTTGATGCATGTGAAGAATAAACAAAGTGATGATGTATGGACATATGCAGTGGAAGCATGCTGACCATGTAATAAATGCAATTATGCCAACATGATGCAAGCAAAGAATAATCAAATCAACGCATTGATATATGCCATGAATGACTATGTATGTTCCAGATGCATTTTCCAATTAATGACCCTATGAATGCAACATGATATCAATATGATGCATGTAAACAATGAACGATTGCACAAAGTATATACAAAGAGAATCATGTGATCATGTGTGTCATGAATGCACCTTGATGTTTATATGATAGATTAATGCATGAGCATATCATGATGACTATGTATGCCATGAATACAACCCGATGTCAACATGATTTATATAAATAATAAGCAAATTAATGCGTGGATATATACAGAAAAATCATGCTGAATATGAATGCATGAATGCAACCTGATGCTAACATGATGCATGTAACAAGAAAACTAATGCGTGAGCATATACAAAAAATGATGCTATCAATGTTTGTCATGAATGCGACCTGATGCTAACATGATGCATGTAATAAGAAAATTAATGCATTAACATATACAGAAAAATCATACTGACAATGTTTGTCATGAATACCACCTGATGCCACTAAGATGCATGTATGAATGAAATATATGGTATGACAAATAATTGATTTGATGCCAAAATGACATTATTATCACAAGATCAAAAATGCAAATAAATGGACATGCTCTGTTTGCATATGCATAAATATGATGATGATTGATGCATGAAATACACAAGATGCGAAGATGTTTGAGGGGATGAATTTTCATATTTACAACTGCTTGCATGTTATGCAAAAATGCAAATGAAAATATCAAGAAAAAGAAGATCCTAACATCACTTTTTTTATTCTTTCTTCTTTCTATTTTTTCTTGAATCTTCTTGACAACTTTTTTTTGACATTTTTTTTTTATTTTCTCAAAAGTCTAAAACTAAAAGGAGATTTTTATTATTTTTACCTCACTACTCCACTACAAAAGAATTTTTTCATCATTTTCTTATTTTTTTTTATTTCTATTTTTTCACTTTTCAAAGAGGAAATATTTTTCTATAATCTTTTCCTTTTTTTTTCAAGTTCCTTGTAAAGTAATAAAAGAATGGAATAATTAATGCAAAGTAAGAAAATTAATGAATGTGTGCCCTAACAATATCTACTTATTTAGGCACCACGGTGCCTTTGGGGCGGATTATCATATTTATTATGGGCGATGTACATTCATCGTTGCCCGATCTACAATACTTATTCAATATGTAAAAAAGGTAATAAAAGGTTTGAAGTATCCCTCCATGTGTTCCTATCTTCGGTGTCTAACGAAAATCCGGCATGGCTTCGCCTAGGTTCACTATATGAGGGTGAATTGGTTCTAAGGCCCTGAATTGTTCCTCACTGTCGCCGGTGAAGGCTAGTAAGGCACCCCGATAAAAGCGGGTTCAATTTGTTAGAGTATATTTTCCTAAGCCCATACGGAGGATCATCACGAAGGCGTAGTTACTTTACTCCCACTTAAAGGATGGAACCCGGGTAGAGAGTTCATGTTATGCAAATGAATGTGTAGTGTGTAAGGAGGAACAACAAACCTTTCACCACCTATTCTACAATCCTTATTTTAAATGCCCCAACAATTTATAAAAAGAATATTTAAAAATAGCGTAACGCATTAACCAACAAGCATAATATACAACATTAAATAACTAGAGAATAATAATAATGCATGCATGCACATGAGTATAGACATATTTAAAAACATTTTATTATTTTCAAAATTCTCCTTGTTAAAAAAAATGTGGGAATTAAAACTAAATACCAATTAAACCAACAAAATCGAGACTTTGATAACACACTACTAATTCTAGGCCTGACTCTCTAATAGTTCCCAGTGGAGTCGTCAAGCTGTCGCAACCTAAAAAATAACAAGTCTCATCGCGAGACTTTATATTCATTAAGCGCGACATTGAAAAAACAGAGGAAAAGTCGACTTAATTCCTCTTGAAATAAAATGAGGATTTGAAAATACCTGAAAAAAAAAATGGAGTAGCTACCAATCTTTATTGGCTAGGTGTGATCGACCATCTATTAAAATCGGTTTTTGTAAAACATTTTAAAATTAATTAAAACATTTTTAAAACCAATTTCAAGTCCGCGTTTTAAACCAGAGAAATCAAAGAAGCGCGTTCGGGACTCGGTTATGTGTGGGGAAGGATTAGCACCCCCACAACACCCGTATGAAACGGTACCTTATTAATCATGTGTTATCTCAAGTCTCGGTAAAAAGTCGGTTTTCAATTTGACATTTTAAATTAATTCTCAATTTAAAGAAAAATAATTCCATTTTTAATTGAAAATTATCCAAAATTTATTAATTCAAAATTTTCCTATACTTCCCGACAAAATCGGCAAAATATAAAAAATTTTATTTATTTGAAAAACTTTCCGAATCATTCTCGTTTTTTAAAAGAAAGATATTCCTTTATTAATGATAATTGATGATATCCTCTCTAGCAAACCCGTTAGAGAACTCATGAATTATTTTAACTCATGAATATCTTTATTTTATTGAAAATCATTGTCTTATTTTAAAACATTTAAAAAATAATATGAATATGTGTGACATAGTAAAGATGATATAACAAAGTCTAGATAATATAATCCAACCTAGATGAAATGGTATAATTTAAATGGCATAGCATATTCTAAATGAAATGAAATATCCTAAGTATCATGATATATTCTAAGTGAAATGAAATAACCTAAGTAACATAATATATTCTATATGAAATAAAATATCCTAATTGACATAATATATTATAAATGAAATGAAATATCCTATGTGACATAATATATTCTATATGAAATGAAATGACCTAGGTAACATGATATATTCTAAATGAAATAAAATGATTTAAATGACATGACAAATTTAAATAACATGCAATATTTTAAATAATATAATCTATATGACATGGAATATAATCTAAGTGACATGAAATGATATGAAACATAAAATAATGTTATCATGGAATATGCATGAAAATAAAAATAATAATTCATGAATATAGTATAGGCTAAATGATGTGACAAAAATAAATTACTAAATAAAAAGCCTAGGATAGCATGAAATATTCAAAATCATATAACAAACAATATAACATCATAAATAATAACAATACCATAGAAATTAAAATAGCAAAAATCACATATTATATAGTATACATGAACATGAAAAATGCAATGCATGAAAGTGTATTTTTTTCCTTTAAATAAGGAAATCCGTATACCTAAAAAGATATCCGGCTACCTTAGGAAAAGACATCAAATTAAAATTTCTAAAATCAAAATACTTTGTGATTGGTTGAAAACAATTTTAAAAATCTTGGAAGAAAACTAAACCATAGCCGAATTCCCCTTTAAAAATGCTCTATTTTTCTAAGTTTGAAATCCCGGACTTTACCACCCTTGACCCGAGCTTTATAAAATCATTTTTTAAGTTTAAAATAGCTTAAAAACCACCCTAAGACAGTAGCTAAAGTTCCTAATCAGCCCCTTCTAAGTAACTTAGCCAAAACAGAAAATTAGTTTTCCCTCAAATTCAAATCTGACTCTATTGTCCAGTTTCAAAGCGTGATTTTTTAACCTATTTTTAAAATTTCAAAAACATCTAAAAAAAATACTGGAGACTAAGAACATGTAAAACTACACAGTAAAAAATTGGCTTAATTTTCTAATTTAAGATAACTTCCCATAAAAATCGAGAAAGTTAGAACGTTGGGTGAAAAACTGTTTTGCCAAAACACATTTTTATGCTTTTGATAAAATCATTTAAAAATCAAAGTAAAAATATTGGAGACTCTCCTAAAGACCTAAAAATAGTAGCTAAAACTTCTAAAAATTTGGCCAAAAATTGGTTTAGTAAAAAAAATGACAAAGGTAGAATAATCAATTTGACAACTCTTTAATTTTGCACAAATATGCTTAAGTGAGCATGACTTTGAGCCATTGATTGGACTAAGTCATAAATCAAGTGGCATAACATGAGATGCATGAACATACAGCAAATTGCATGCATGAAATGCATGATTTAAAACCTAAATGACATGAAAAATGCATTGAATAAAGAGTATGGCCTAGACCTAACATGAACTTGCATGGCAATAAATGCAACCTAGGTCTAAACATGCATGAAATGCATGGTAAGGTAAATGAAACCTAGACCTAAAAAATGCATGGCAATAACACAAACACATAGTATGCTAAATCAAAATACACAAAGTCATGGCATGAAAATGCAAACCTATAAACTAGTATGATGAAAATGCACGTAGGAGACATAAAATGGGGAGGTAACCGAATGGTCTATAGGCCTAAATGGGTATGGCATTTTCACAAACACATGTCACACTAAATCAAAATGCATAAAATCATAGCATGGAAATGCAAACCTATCAACTAGCATGATGAAAATGCACATACAAAGCAAAATGGAACATGTTGGCCAAATGGTCACTAAACAATCATAATGAAATCCTAGCTAGACAATAACACAAACACATGGAAGCATAATAAACTAGCAACAAGATAATAATGCAAAAATGCACAAAGAATCATCATGGCTGAATGAAAACAACATGAACATGGCATGGTATAAATGTATGAAGATCAATGGAAGCATATTAAACAAGTAAACATGATAAAAATGCACACATGCACAATGAAATCCATCATGGCCGAATGAAAACAACATGAACATGGCATTATCACAAACACATGGCATGGTTTAGAACTAAACTACCACAATCAAGCTAACCTACCACAATCAAGCTAATCTAACACAAGTAAGCTAACCTATCACAACGAATCTCATGAACAAAATCAAAAATAAAATCATCTACAATAAAGAAGACACCATTCGGCCTTTCTTTTTTCTCTCTTTTTCCCATTTTTTTTTCTTTCTTTTTCTCCCTAGCTACTGCCCTTGTTCAGCCCCTAAAGCTCCAGCAAAAATCTAAATTCCCCCCCTCAAAATGGCTTGGCAAATGGTATAAGAATTATGTATAATGTTGTAGTTTTTTTCCTAACCAATTTTGATCCAATGGCCTTTAATCCAAGATACTTTCTATGTAGAATTCTCACTCTTAGATTGGAAAAATCAGCTCCTAAATATGATGTCATGAAGATGATGTCATAAATAGGATGTCATAAATATGACATCATCTCTCTCCATCCATTGGTCCATGTGTCACGATTTCAAAGGCTTGATCAAGAAAAATAACTACCTTCCTCTTCACTCTTAGCCCTTTGATCTAAAATCTTAGCAACATCATTCTCTATTATGGGCTTGGCTGATTGCCCTTTTAAAATCCAGCCCAATCTCCAATTTTTTAAAATCCTTCTTTAGTTATTTCATTGAAATGACCTTTTTGACCCTCAAACCAAATTAAATAGCAAACGGACTCAAAATCCAAATTTTTCTTCACTAATCTCTTCCAAATAATTTAAAAGTGAGATCTGGAAGTTTTCAGAATTTTTGGAATTCATTTGCTATTTTTTCTGGATTTATCTGCTTGAATTTCAGCTTAATGGGCCCGGGATTTACCATTTTGCAAACGAACTCCGAATCCAGATTTTCTTTAGCCAATCTCTTCCAAATAATTTAAGAATGAGAGCTGCAAATTTTTAGAATTTTTGGAACTCATTTTCTATTTTTTCGGGATTTGTCTTCTTGAATTTCAACATAGTGGGCCTGAGATTTTCCATTTTGCAAATGAGCTCCGAATCTGGATTTTTCTTCACTGATATCTTCCAAATGATTTAAGAATGAGATTTGCAAATTTTCAAAATTTTTGGAGCTCATTTGCTATTTTTCTCAAATTTTCCAATTTTGCCCTTTTGTCTCCAAAGGTTGGTTTTGCTCAAAACAAGTCTGATTTCCAGATTTTCTTTTTCTGTGCCTTTTTCATATATTGAATTGGAGTTGGTCCAAAAACGCCCAATTTTTACGATCAAATTCCCTTCCATTTTGATTTTTCCTCATTTAAGTATCTGGAATTTCCTTTTTTTTTTCGTTTTTCCTCCAATCGGCTTTTTTCTCGAAATTACTTCAAACTGAGCCTTGGGCTATCATTGTTTACTCATTCCTCAACAATTAGGGGCTTTAGTTTTACCGAATCAAGCCATTTTTGCAATTTTCTCCAATTTCACCAAAAATCGTAATTCTTGGTTTTCTTCCAAATTGACTTTTCCTTTAGTTTTTCTTCCAAGTAACCTCTCCATTACCCGTAGTCAGTTCTTATCTTTCATTTGGACCTCCAATTTCGACCAATTTGATCGTTTAAACACTTTTCCCCAAATTTTCGATCTAGGGTTTTCTTTCTACTGAATCTTCGTAACCCAACTTCTGAACTCCATATCTTTCATTGTAAACCTCGGATTATCAAAATTCTTTCACCATTTTTGATCAATGAGGTCACTTTGACTTCTCAATATTTGGGTGGTCATGATGGGTTGCTAGATCCCGCTTTTGATCTATGAGTATATGTTAATAAGATTAACTTATATGCATTGCCAACATGTTGGGAACCTAATGGGTCACACAAAATAGGACGGATATGTTGGATTAAACTTGGGATTTGATTAAGTAAGACTTAATTGAATAAAAGGTTAATGTAGAGGAACTAATTGAATAAGATTCAATTAAGGCAGGTTAAGACATAATTGGATTTATGAAATCCAGATAAGGATGTCTTAACAAGACAATGTGGATAAGCTTGTCTTAAGTAGACAATGTCTAATTGTAGACATGTCTTAAGATAAGTTGTCATGACCGATAAATTTGAGTTATACAAAGTGAGAAAAAGTTTCTCATATTCAAAGAGTTTAATTACGAATAAAATTCTAATGACTCAAATTTTACTAACCAAACCTGGACACTATAAGGGATGTATTCGGCCAATCATACTAAGTGTTAGTAGTTGACCGATACTTGGTAGCTTAAAGAGTAAGAGTAAGAGTTATTCTTTAGAAGGTGTTTTAAATGAAATTAAAACTCTTTTTATTATTTCCCTTATGGAGGCCGGCCATAAGAAATTCCATGAAGAGGGAATTTTCACTTTGGCAATTAGAGGTTGCTGATATGTTTTAATTAGGAAAGAATTAAAATATTTTCCTTAGGTTAAAAACATATTAGGTTTCGGCTATGATAAATAGACTATAAGGGTAGCCGCACCTTTCCAAATGACTTAGGCTGGTTATTTACAAACCTAAAAAATAAAAATAAAAATAAAAATACAAAGAATATATGATTCTTGTAGTTTTTTCGGTAGTAATAAAAAATTGGGGCAGCCGCAAGTCTAGTGCATATTCTCTCTATCGATTCTGATTTTGCTATGGAGAAAAGTCGTTTTCTCTCATTGTAAAATAAGATATTAAATCGGCTAAAAGAAAGAGAGGTGCAGCCGCCACAATGTTTTGTCTCACTTGGTGGTCTTAAGGGATTCATAGAAAGTATTCTTGATGTTTTAGTTTTTAATGCTAAAAAGAATGTGGACATCATTCATGATTCTTTGAGGAGTATTACGCTAAAGACAAAAAGGATTTTTCTTTCTTTGCTGATCACGTTTTGAGAGCATCTTTACCAAGAGAAAATGGTTTCCTTCTTGAGTAAAAGATGATAATCGGCCTAGGCAAATAAATTTTATTTTGCCGCATCCCCACTCTTTTATTATGTTCGATTTTCTTGATTACCGAAACAAGAATATTTCTTGTTAGTTTTTGGCAATTGAGAGAATAAGAAAGAGAACCTTTTGATTTTGATCAAGAGATCAGTCTGCTAGTACAGGTAAATTCGCGAGCCTTGTGAAGGTTCCAACAGCCGTTCGGGTGGATCAACGTTAGAGGCAACACACTTGAGTTGCTTGTGACTTCGGTGAGATCGTGTGTAGATAATCGTTGCTGCGTTCGTCTTTGGACCGGCACACTCTTGATTACGATATCTTGAGTAGGTATAAACACTAAATCATATGTGTGATTGTAGGCACCCGTTTTTGTCCAAGTAGTTTTAATTTTAATTTTTAGTTTCATTTTTGGATAATTAGGAGATAAATCAGAAAAACAAAAAAAAAAAAACAAAAAAAAGAAGGAAAAAATGCAAAAAACAAAGTTCGGATCAAATCTAAACTCCTCATTGGATCATATCATAACGTGCCAAACACGAATTCAGCATGCTAGACGAAAATCAACGGAGTCGCCACTAATCATTTAATCTAGGTGTGATTAGTCACCTATACGAATTTATCCTATTTAAAGTAATCCTAAGCTTGACTAAGGCACCTTAAAAAGAATAGGCTCTGGTCTACTTATCAGAACTAGGTTCGGGAATACGGTTACGTGTGAGGAAGGATTAGCACCCTCACAACGCCTATCTAAGAGATAGTACCAAATTAGTCTTGTGATACTTAAAAAGTCTTAATTAAATGGTCTTGTCTATCCTATTTCATTTTAATTGTTAAAGTTAGAAATTTCGAAAATCATTTTTTAGATCTTCCTTCCATTCATTATGGAGAAATTACTAAAAAAACGTTTCCTCACCTCGAGAGTATTCAAAAGAAACCATTTGTTCTATTGAAGAGGCTCCGTCGTCGGAAAAATTAAATTATTTACAAGATTATTTCTCTTAAATTAATCTTCCAAAATTAATCCACATTTTATTAATGTTTGTTCGAAAAATAAATTCTGATCTTTAATATCGAAAATTAGCTCTTAGAATATTCTTCCATTCGTTCTGGAGAATTTTTAAGAGAATTTTTCTCACTTAGAAATTTCTTAAAAGTCAACCATTTGCGACTTTCTCGAATTTATTCATCGGAAAAATTCTGAACTTATCCTTCAATTTAAATTAAGCATTTATTATGGAAAATCAATTTGAGAAAAAGAAGTTGAAAACTAATTATTCTTAAAAAAATAAATTTTTTATTTTTATTGGTATTGAAAATTATCTCTTAAAAAATCTTTCCATTCATTATGGAGAATTTTTAAGAGAAATTTTTCACCTAGAATTTTTCAGAAATTAACCATTCGTAATTTCTTTGAATTTCATCATTGGAAAAATCTCAATTTATTAATTTTTAAATAAATAATCTTCAATTAAAAAATCTTAATTAATTACAAATTTTTTTTAATAAATAAATCCATGGTTAATAACAAATATAATAATTAATAATATAAAATATAATATAATGTAATATAGAATAATATAATATAATAATTAATAATAATAGTTTTTAAAACAAATAATAAATATTTAAAATAATAATTAGTAAATAATTAACCTGCAAAAAACTTAAAATAATGTTAGTAAAAAATAAAAAATTAATAAATAAGTAAAAACAAATAAACAAAACAAAACAAAAGGAACAAAACAGAAAAAAAAAAAAAAAAAAAAAAAAAAGACATGCGAGTCGGGCCCAGGCGCGGGTTATGCGCGGGCCGCCTGACCCGACCCGCTTGTCACTTAAAAAACCAGAATTTTTTTTTTTTTTTGTATTCAATTTACCTGTTTTTTAGAAAAAAACCTTTTTCTCTCTCTAAAAAAAAATTCCCAAGAACACTGATGAGTGTTCTTCACTGCCCAGATTCCGATGGGCTGCTGTTGTCGCCAACCGGCGCTACTGTGGTAGCCATCGCCATGTCGCCGGTGCCGATGGTCGAAAAATTCCCTAAAAAATCTTTAAAAAATTCCTCTCGATCTCCTCTTTTCAAAAACCAAAATAGTTTTTTCTGAATCTCTCTAAAATTTCCTAGATCTGAAATCAAAGTTCGAAACTTCACCTTCTCCGATCTACTCCGTTGATCGCCGAATGGCCACCAACTTCTAGCCTATGCTTCCTCTAATTAAAACCTAGATTTTCTTTCTCAAGAATCCTTTCGAAACAAATCCTAGCACTCACTCTTCAAATTTCGAATTTTTTTTCACACACAAAATATATATTTTTTTATTTCGAAAATACTATGCTTTTTCTTGCTTCCGATTCTCTGATCTCTGATGTGTGTTGTGTATTTTTTGATTGTGATGCTTGGGTTCTTTAAATAGAGAAGAAATTAAATTCTACTCTAGTTAGGAATCCTAACCTGATCAGGAAGTGTGTTTTGTTTCAATCATGTATTTTAGAGTCCCATTTCAATCCAAAGAAAAGATTTGTTCCAACCCAAACTTGTTTTTTTTCTTTTTTTCTGATTTTGGAAATTATCTTTTTTTTTTCTGATTTTCTTTCTTCTTTTGCATTTTCTTTTATTAAAAAAATGAAATTTAACCCGGATAAAATCCGTTGTCTACAGTTGCCCCTTTTTGTGCATTCCCTGATAAAAAGAGGATGTGCAAAGACGTAGACACCCTACTAAGTCCTATGTGCTTAAAGAAAATCCTATTGTAGAAAAGCTCCTCTAAGCGAGGCGTAAACTTTAAATAAACTCACCGTAAAAACATACTCCTCCACCGAGGCATTAACTTTAAATGAAAACAATACTCCTCCACCGAGGCTTCAACTTTAAAAGAAAACGATACTCCTCCACCGAGGCTTCAACTTTAAAAAGAAAACAATACTCCTCCACCGAGGCTTCAATTTTAAAAAGAAAACAATACTCCTCCACCGAGGCTTCAACTTTAAAAAGAAAACAATACTCCTCCACCGAGGCTTCAACTTTAAAAGAAAACAATGAAATTTGCAAATTCTCAAACGTAAATGTAGATTTCAAAAATTTTACCTTGAGTCCCAAAAGAAATCGCTAACCTCACAAATTAGCATCCCAAATTCATGTCCAAATCATACTGAATACCTGAAATAATCTTTCTTGGGTGCAAATGCATGAACGCAATGCAGTACATGAATGCCATGAATGCAGATGCATATCGTGCAATGGATGTCATAATATCAACTCCCTGAATCTCTTAATCAAAATAAAAGGTTCTCAAGCTCATCATTTATCTCTGTTTGTACTTGGCTTCAAACTGATAGAACGAATCTTACTATCTCTTTTCTTTTTCAAAATCTTCTGAATATGAACAAATTTCTTTCTTCGAAAATTTCAAAACACTAATCATTCTATATCTCATCTTATGCCAGCTTAACTGAGCTTTAATATTCCATCATGGAAATTCTCATCTTCAAGGATTCTCACTTTTAAAATTCGGATCTCATCTCATCTCCTGACTTTTCTGTTCAGTTATCCATAGATTTCTCATAAAAATAAATGCAGGGATCTCTTAAGATTATATTCCAATTTATCAATCATTATTCTAATTTCATAGCAAACGCAATGCATGATGCATCCCCTCTATTCAATGCAAAGGTATAAAATTGAGAATAACAAATGGAAGGCAAAATGAGCTAGAAAGAAAGATCTTTATTAACAAAATAAGGATAAGAATTCATCTCAAGGAATAAAAGAGCATCTCAAAAGGTTTATCACAAAAGTGTTAAGATAACAAAACAGTATCCAAACAATGAATACTTAGACAATCTTAATAGTTCATTCAAAATTCTCATCTAAAAACCAATCCCAATCGATGTCTTCAATCCTTCAGAGTTCATTAAACTAGACATTGTCCCCATTTTCATGAAATTTTTTGAACGACGCTGATCCTCCTCATATCTAAGCCGTCTTTTTGGGTTTTCAACTTAGACAACCCCCAATGACCCAAACCGCCTTTTTGGGTTTTCAATTTGAGTCCTCCTTTTTCTCTTTTTTTTTTCTTTTCTTCTCTTTTTTTTCCTTTTAAGCAAAATATTTCTTCACAGCGTCCAAATTAATTGGGTTTGGCAAAACATCCCCATCCATCTCAGTCAAAATCAAAGCTCCACCTGAAAAAGCTTTTTTCACCATATAAGGACCTTCCCAATTCGGCGTCCACTTCCCTCGATGATCAAGCTGATACGGAAGACTCTTTTTCAAAACTAACTCTCCTTCCCTGAAATGTCTGGGACAGACTTTCTTATCATGCGCTCGCATCATTCGCTTCTGGTACAACTGACCATGGCACAACGCTGCAAGTCTCTTTTCCTCAATGAGATTCAACTGCTCAAAACGATCCCGTGCCCATTCTGCTTCTTCTAGATCAACCTCTTTCAGTACCCTTAAAGAAGGGATTTCTACCTCGACTGGTAACACAGCCTCTATTCCATATACCAACGAAAACAGGATTGCCCCTGTGGATGTGCGAACCGAAGTTCTATAAGCATGCAAGGCAAAAGGCAACTTTTCATGCCAAACTTTGTAGACATCAGTCATCTTTTCTACAATCTTTTTGATGTTCTTATTGGCCGCTTCCACTACTCCGTTCATCTTTGGACGATACAGCGCTGAATTGTGATGCTTGATCTTGAACTGTTCACAAACCTCTTTCAACATCTTGCTATTCAGATTACGAGCATTATCGGAAATGATTCTCTCTGGTAGTCCATATCGACAAATTATCTCTTTCTTTATGAACTTACAGACCACTGCCCGTGTTATGCTTGTATATGAAGCTGCCTCTACCCACTTTGTGAAATAATCGATAATTACGAAAATGAACCGATGCCCATTCGTCGCCTTTGGGGTGATAGGTCCAATCACATCCATGCCCCACATTGAGAAAGGCCACGGAGGTGCCAAAACATGCAACTCATTCGGATGAGCGTTGATCTTATCCGCATAAATCTGGCATTTCCTTGCATAGTCAATGCAGTCTTTCTCCATCGTCAGCCAATAATAACCCGCTCTCATTATCTGCCTAGCCATCATGTGACCATTCGCATGTGCCCCACAAATTTCATCATGCACTTCCTCTAGTATCCTCTTTGCTTCTATGGCGTCAACATATCTCAAAAGCACCATATCTCGGCCCCTCTTATACAGTATCTCTCCATCAAGGAAGAAACCTATAGCTAATCTTTGAATGAGCCGTTTATCATTATCCGAGGCGTATTCGGGTATCGCTGATATTTGACGTATTGCATGATGTCAAAATACCAAGGCTGACCATCAACTTCTTCTTCAACATCTAAACAATACGTCGGAGATCCTTTCACACCCAACTTGATTGGTTGAATCTCAGCTTTTGCATCCAGCTTTAACATCGCAGCTAAAGTGGCTAAAGCATCAGCCATCTGTTTTTCTTCCCGGGGCAATTGTTGAAACTGACTCTTCTCAAAATGTTTGATCAATTCAATTGTGTATTTCTGGTATAGGATCAACTTCGAATCCCTCGTTTCCCATTCTCCTTTCAACTGATAAATAACCAAAGCTGAATCACCATATACCTCCAACACATCAATCTTTCTTTCAATCGCTGCTTGCAAGCCATGACGCATGCCTCATATTCAGCCATATTGTTGGTGCAATTAAAATCCAATCGTGTAGTAATCGGATAATATTGACCATCTGGGGATATCAAGACCACTCCAATTCCATGCCCAAAAGCATTAGAAGCTCCATCAAAGAACATCTTCCAGGGTTTTTCTTCACATTCTTCATCATCTCCTCTTGAAATAGCCATCAAATCCTCATCCGGGAAATTAAATTGCATTGGCTCATATTCTTTCGAAGCCTAATTCGCAGGAATTCAGCTATCACACTTCCTTTTATTGCTTTCTGAGTCACATAAACAATGTCATACTCGGATAAAGTGACTTGCCATCTTGCAATTCTTCCTGTTAACGATGGCTTCTCAAAAATGTACTTGAGAGGATCCAACCTTGCTATGAGCCACGTTGTGTTGTACAACATGTACTGTCTGAGTCTATGAGCTGTCCATGATAGAGCGCAACACATCGTTTCTAGCGATGAGTATCTAGATTCATAGTTAGTGAAATTTTTACTCAGATAGTAGATGACATGCTCTTTCTTTCCCGTCTCATCTCGTTGCCCCAGAACACATCCCATGGATTTCTTGAACACCATCAAATACAGAATCAATGGCTTTCCCGTAATCGGAGGAACTAACACCGGTGGATTCGACAGGTACTCTTTAACTTTATCGAAAGCTTCCTGACATTCTCCGGTCCATTCGTCTTAACTTTTGTTGCACTGGCTTGCATTCTGGTCTCAAAGGCAATTTGTGCACCACAATATTTGTATCCAAACCCGGCATGTCTCTGTATGACCATGCGAACACATCCACAAATTCTCTGAGCAAATCTTCTAATCTCTTCTTATGAGCAGATGGCAATGACGCGCCAACGTTTACTTCCCTCTTATTTTCCTCATCTCTCAAATTGATCATCTCAGTAACCTCTTGATGTGGTTCAATCGGTTTCTTTTCCTGTTCCATTAATCTCAACAAATCTGGAGACAAAGTATAATCATCTGATTCCTCTTCATTATCAAATTCATCAAAATGAACTGTGTTTTCAAAATCGAATCCCGAATTATTATCAAGATTGTCTTTGTATTCATTACTTGGAATCCTGAAATTGAATTGAATCGAAAGAATATATATTGGTATATGAAGAAAGAATGGCAACAATGAAAGAAAGGAAAAATGACAACCACGAATGAAAGAGGGAATGAAAATGCATCTTGTTCCTAATTTATTAAAATAATAACGAATAAACTAGCCCATACATAAAAGACCATCCCTAATGCCCTTGGGCATAAGCAACTAGGGACTTGACTCACTGCATTACATTTTATGAGATTCAAGGATAATCGGCAGTTTTGTCACTTTCCAATTACCCAGCTCCATTTCAGGTGAGCACGGGTACACCAACATCTCTTCCTCAACATCAGATTTCATTCCTGCTTTCTCCACCATTTGAATAGAAAGCTCAGAAAATGCTACTTCTAAATTTGGTGGAGGTGCATCAGGATAAATACATTCCCCGAGACGAAAAGTGGAATAAAGATGAGGAAAGACCATCTTCCTCGATTCCTATTCGTACCCTTTCACACGAGCTAATCTTTTCTTCTTCTTCTCGAACTCAACCATCTCCCAATCCCTCCTGGTTGCCCTGTAGCCTAACCCAAACCTTTCTCTGTTTTCTTCTATCTCTGGCATCTCCCTGATCCCCTGAAGATGCTTTCCCAATCCAAAACCAACTCGCCAACCCATCCCAATAGTCTGCTTGAACAACATGCCAACTGTTCGAGAGAAACGCGGAGCAGGCACTTTTGACCCTTCACCAACATATGTCGCATTGATGAACTCAAACGATCTGAAAGAACACTCCAATGCTTCATCAGCTGCCTCAACATAAGGCATGGTTGGGGATTTGGTTACCAACAAATCCTCTTCTCCGTTAACACATACTAGATAATCCTCCATAACAAACTTGATTTTCTGGTGCAACGATGAGGGAACTGCTCCTGCCATGTGAATCCATGGCCTTCCTAACAGACAACTGTAAGATGGTGAAATCTCCATAACCTGAAACTTTATCTTGAAAGTACAAGGCCCAATCTGCAGAGGCATCTCAATATCACCCAAGGCCGCTCGACGGGTCCCATCAAAAGCTCTCACAATCATGTGACTAGGTTGAATGTGAGACACATCTATCGAAAGCTTGGATAATGTAGTCATTGGCATAACATTAATGGAAGAACCATTATCAATAAGCACTTTAGCCATAACATGACTTTTTCACTTGACCATGATATGAAGGGCCTTAGTACTGCCCCTGCCTTTCGGAGGAATCTCATCATCATTAAAGGTTATAAAATTGGTAGCCACCAGATTTCCTGCAATATGATTCACATTGTCCACAGAAATATTATGAGGCACATGCGTCTTGTTCAGAACTTTCAATAAAGCTTCTCTATGAGGCTCGGAATTCAACAACAGTGACAACAGCGAAATCCGAGCTAGCATTTTATTCAACTGTTCAACCACACTATATTCGCTGTGTTTGATCAGCTTCAAAAATTCACAAGCTTCTCCCTCAGTCACAGGCTTCTTATATTCTGTATCCCGAACCACCAATGGGTTTGTCTTGCTTCCTGATTCTTCATTCTTTTCTCCTTCCGTTGCTTTTCCTTTTCTGTCCCTATCAAGTATATCAGGCGAATAACAACGCCCACTCCGAGTCACTCCCCCTACTCTAGTTAGATTGGCAGCTTCAGAATTAATCACGACTGAATTACCAAGCGTTTCTCAGGTTATGATGTCACACCATATCTCCACGGTACTACTTTATCGCTTTGATATGGAAATATACTTGGGACACTAATCGTAATAACGGGATTTTGATCCCCACTGGCTTCTCATCCTCGAACTGACTTGTTTTTTTCTCATAAAAGAATGTGATCGGTTTCACAACAGGCACCGAAGATTGTCCATTTACCACATCAATTTCATCTGCCCCAAACTCTGTGTAAAACTCAATCCAGGAGAGATCCATTAGTTTCTGTAACTCCTGCCAGAATTCAACACAACCTTGCACCGAATGGCCAACTATGCCTTGGTGATATTTGCAAATCTTGCTTGGAGCATATTCACCAAGATAGCTATCTAAATTAGTCTGCATAGGATTAATCATGTTAGCTTTGACCAGGACATCGAAAATGTAATCCATTGATGTCGTAACCTCATCCACTTTCCCCTTGATTACGATAATCTTGCCGTCTCCCAAAGCATTTACCGCTGGTCTTGCATGGTTTGGTAAAAGATTACCGTTGACGTTCGGGCCACCCTTCTCTCCAAGGTTTATCAACCCAGCCTTAACCAAACTTTGCACTTTGTACTTCAAAGCTATGCAATTTTCGATAGAGTGTCCCACGTTTCTCGAATGGTAGTCACATCGGGCATTAGGATCATACCACCTAGGGAATGGAGGTTTCAAGGGTTCCAAGTGTACCGGTGCAAGCAGATGGTTATTGATAAGATCTAGAAGCAAGTCTGCATAAGACATGGGAATCGGATCAAAAGACATTCTTTCCTGGTTGGCTCGTGGTCCCCTCAGATTAATTGGGGGTTGATTGGCTTGTACGGGTGGCCCAACTGGAGGAGCCAATGGTCTGGGGCAGAAATTGGGTTGGAACACCTGTGGAGGTGCGGGTGGATAAGCATATGAACCCGGATTGATGGCATTGGTATTCGGGTAGTATGGCTGGTACACGGATTATGGAAAGTGTAGGACATAACCTCCCGTTTATTGCCCTTCATATGCAACAGTCAGGACATCAGCTTCCTTATTTTTTGTCACGCTATTCCTCTTTACAATAGATTCTCCTCCTTCAATCTTGCCATTCTTGATGGCATTTTCTATGATTTCACCGAAAATTACCATATCAGCAAAGTTCTTTGTGGCGTTCCGAATCATCCTGTTGTAGTACGGAGCCTTAAGAGTACTAACGAATAGAACCGTAGTCTCTTTCTCAGTCAGAGACGGCTAGATCTCGGCAACAATATCCCTCCATCTCTGGGCATAGTCCTTAAAACTTTTGGTGGACTTCTTCTCCATATTTTGTAGAGGCAAATGGTCCGGAGCCATATCAACAATATGCTTATACTGGCTAATGAATGCCTTGGCCAATTCTTTCCAAGTACGAACCCAATTCCTGTCGAGTTGAACATACCATCTAGCAACGGACCCTGTAAGACTGTCCTGAAAGACATGGACAAGTAGCTTGTCATCTCTGGTGTAGGCTGCCATTTTTCGGCAGTACATGGTGATATGGGATATGGGACACTTAGACCCATCAAACTTCTCGAAGTTAGGAGTCTTGAAATTAGGCGGGATCACTACATCTGGCACTAAACAAAGCCCCTCAGCATCCATAGAACCATAGCAGTCTAACCCCTCAATAGCTTGAAGCCTTTCTTCAATCATCTTTCTTTTTTGAGACTCGATCTCTTCCGCCACTTTCATCTTCTCTAACTCTTTGGGGTCGCCTAAATCTGGAACTTGGACTGGGTCCAGGAACAGGAAAAGTGAACCCCGGGATTTGAGGTGGTCGTGTGGGTAAGTGAATCCTTCCATGTAGGGCAACTGCTGTAATTGTTCATGTTGCGCTTGAGATCGAAAGCCGGGCGGACATAAAGATTCGCCCACATTCTGCTCTTTCCCTTGAGAACCAGATTCATCTTCCTTATTCTTCCCTTTCAGACTTTTCATCATTTCCAACAAAGAACTTAATTGCTCTCTAATCTCATCCTGTGCTTGTTCTACCTTATCTATCCTTGAGGATTGCTCTTTGGCCATTTCTCTAACTCTTGATCTAGTATTGTAAGCGTTACGAGAAGACTGTCTCGAAGATTCTGACTGTCGAGCTATCCTTGAACCTTTAGCATAATTTCTTAAATCAGGATGATATGCTTAAAATTTAAAAACTAAATTGATGATGTTTATGCACATATGGATGAAATGTTATGAAAGAACACCAGCCACATAACAAATGTAGATAAAAAGAACTTTATAAATAAAATTACCAAATCCATAGAAATTCTAAAAACCAAAGCAATCCTAAAAACATATAAAATAAAACTTCAACTGTCCTAAAGCATAAAAAATGAAAAAATCTTACAAAGAATCCTAAAATCATAAACCTAAAAAAAAAAAAAAATCCTAACGCCTCCAAAGGAACTTGACAATCTGACGGTAGTGAGACTGAGCTTCATCCAAAAGTTCGTATATGAGCTGGCCGTTTTCATGGAACGGATGTACTTTCGCCTTAATCTCCATGATTCTATCATACATATCTTTTGCCTTGCGGGATGCCACATCGAAATGGTCAAACATATTCTCCAAAAGATTTTGCTTTTTAGAGTTCGCATCTCGGAGTTGCGAGCATTCTTTCTTCAAATTCATTAATTCGGTAACCAATTCTTGGCAATCAGCTACATTTCTTTCTTGATCAAACAATAACTCCCTATTTTCTTCCTTTAGGCGTCCGACCTCAGTAGTCAAAAGCGAATATTTCTTTTCCATACCTGTCAAGGATTCTTTCAAAGTGTCGGTATTTTCGGTAAGTTTCTGAACAATGCCATCTCTTTCCACTAAACCATCCCCCAACTTTCGAACTTTTAATCGAAGCTGCTTGGCCTTGCTTTTTTCTTTGTTCAAGCCCTTTCCTAACTTTTCTACCCTTGATTGCAGTTTCTGGTTTTCTTCTCCCAATTCATCTTTTTCTTCTTGCAACTTCCTTTTAGCCTTTTCTATCCTCAGCATAGGATCCGAGGCTATAACCTTGGCTGAATCGTCTGAACTTCTTTTGCAAGGAATCACAACATCTTTTGCTCTCGTGGCCTGCCACACAGAGTATTCAGGAGTAATGTTTCATGAGATACTACCCCTTTCAACTCTAACCGTTAATTTCCAAGCCTTTGTGAGTTCTTCTATCCTGTTGATAACCTATTTGTCTGAATAAGAGAAATCCACCTGGTTAAGTCCGTGAGTCATCGGTATGAACTGCTTATACCCCATCGATCTCCGTACCATGATGGGAGAGTAGCTAACGACACCCCAAAGTCCCAAGAGAGGAACCCAAGGTTGATCACCACAGCTAAATAACATAAGTCCATGAGGCATCCATGGTGCTTTCCAAATCACTTGTCGGCTTGTAAGTTATCGCAACATCACTACCCATTCTTCTTTTGACCTTGATTCAGGCCATGTGCTTTCACAGAACTCCTTGATAGGGATGCTAGTGGTGAAGTATAGCTTTCGGAACTTCGACTCTTGACACTCAAAATGACTTTTCATCCAGATGTAGAGCAACTGTAAACATCCGATGAAACGCCCCTTTCCATTTCTCCTGAAGTGATTCAGTGACCTGATAGACTCGGCTAATATAGCTGGAGCCGTATTGATCTGGTGTTGAACTTGGTCCATGAAATTCACCACAGTTGTTTCAATATGTCCCAATATCTTCGGGAAAACCACAAGTCCGTAGATTGCCAAAGCCATCACTTCCAAACCTTTATCATCATCTGGGTGTTTGACAATGAAGTTTCGGAGAACATTCCATGGAATACCAGTGCTCATACCCTTTGTCTTCATAATTTTGTCAACTTCTATCAAGCTGATTCCCATGATCTTGGCTAACTTCTTCCGATAACCTGTCTTGTTCTTCCAGTAGACTTTGTCTGGATTATGAGGGTCCAAACAAAGCAGTGCCGAATACTCTTCTATAGTTGGAACCATATCTAATTCGTTGAACACGAAGCACTTGTATGATGGGTCCCAAAACTGCATCATGGCTCTTACCAAGTTATTATCGACTTCGACAGATAGGAGCAAAGCCAAATCCCCATACTTTCATCTGAATGTTTTTTGTCGAGTTCCATCCCAAGAATGCCAAATGCTGATCAGATCTTCAAGGTTGTTCTGTGCCAGATCCATGTGAACTTTCTCGGGGAGAGTAGAGACATACCCGACTGGAAGACAATCTCCTGTACTTTGCTGGATTGTTTCAGACCTAAGCTTCAAACTACTGGCAGACTCACGCTTGGCGACTGTCAGGTTTTCCATGGATTTAGTAGACATTCTTTTTATCTAGACCGTTATGTGGCAAGATGTCTTTATGAAGATGCATGATGTATGAAAAGAAAGAAACAAACAGTTAGATATTATATCAACAAACTTATGAAAAGATAAAAGTACAACAACATGTATAAGCGCTACATCATCATGGTGAGCATATCAGCAAGACAAATGTGTCAGGTAAACAAGCATTATGTTAATGAAAAAGTATAGGGTAAGAAGTGTCCCTTCATGTTCCCTAACTTTGGGTTCTCCTCTATATAAGGTTGGACATGGCTCTATCTTAAAGTTTGGCCACTTAAGTATTGTTTATATGCTGGGTTTAGGATACTTGACCAAGCTAAAAAGGTCCCCAAATTGTTCCTTAACATCATCCATGTAGAATGAGTAAGGCACCCCATTCCTCACCCATTACAGGCTCTAACCGGAAGGGTTCAATTCAGGTGAGGGTATTTTCCAAAGTTATGGCGGAGGTTATCACCTCTCAAAAACTTTGGTACTTTACACTCTGAAGGTGTTTCGCTAGCCGTTGCGGAGGTTTTCACCTCCCGAGGCGTAGGTACTTTACCCCCTCCTAAAAGGGACGAGTCTGGGTGTAGGACTTTATGATATGCAATGTGTCGTGTGTGCGAAGAACATTCAAACCTTCTTTTACCCACAAATGTACAAGAAACAAAAGTTGTTAGTACAAATAACAAAATCAAAAATAAAAATAAATAAATAAATAAATACATAAAAATTAAACACTTAAAGACCAATATTTAAAACCTAAAGTATCACAAGATTATTTTATGGCTCGACTCTCTAATGTCCCCAGCGGAGTCGCCAAACTGTCATAATGTGCCAAATATGAATTCAGCATGCTAGACGCAAATCAATGGAGTCACCACTAATAATATAATCTAGGTGTGATTAGTCACCTATACGAATCTATCCTATTTAAAGTAATCCTAATCTTGACTAAGGCACCTTAAAAAGAATAGGCTCTGGTCTACTTATCAGAACTAGGTTCGGGAATACGGTTACGTGTGAGGAAGGATTAGCACCCTCACAACGCCTATCTAAGAGATAGTACCAAATTAGTCTTGTGATACTTAAAAAGTCTGAATTAAATGGTCTTGTCTATCCTATTTCATTTTAATTGTTAAAGTTAGAAATTTCGAAAATCATTTTTTAGATCTTCCTTCCATTCATTCTGGAGAAATTACTAAAAAAATGTTTCCTCACCTCGAGAGTATTCAAAAGAAACCATTTGTTCTATTGAAGAGGCTCCGTCTTCGAAAAAATTAAATTATTTACAAGATTATTTCTCTTAAATTAATCTTCCAAAATTAATCCATATTTTATTAATGTTTGTTCGAAAAATAAATTCTGATCTTTAATATCGAAAATTATCTCATAGAATATTCTTCCATTCGTTCTGGAGAATTTTTAAGAGAATTTTTCTCACCTAGAAATTTCTTAAAAGTCAACCATTTGCGACTTTCTCGAATTTCATCATCGAAAAAATCTGAACTTATCCTTCAATTTAAATTAAGCATTTATTATGGAAAATCAATTTGAGAAAAAGAAGTTGAAAATTAATTATTCTTAAAAAAATAAAGTTTTTATTTTTTATTGGTATTGAAAATTATCTCTTAAAAAATCCTTCCATTCATTCTGAATAATTTTTAAGAGAAATTTATCACCTAGAAATTTCTCAGAAATTAACCATTCGTAATTTCTTTGAATTTCATCACTGGAAAAATCTCAATTTATTAATTTTTAAATAAATAATCTTCAATTAAAAAATCTTAATTAATTACAAAATTCTTTTAATAAATAAATCCATGATTAATAACAAATATAATAATTAATAACATAAAATATAATATAATACAATGTAATATAGAATAATATAATATAATAATAATTAATAATAATAGTTTTAAAAAAAATAATAAATATTTAAAATAATAATTAGTAAATAATTAACCTGTAAAAAACTTAAAATAATGTTAGTAAAAAATAAAAATAAAACTTAATAAATAAGTAAAAACAAATAAACATACAAAAAAACGAAAACATACAAAAAAACAAAAGGAACAAAGCAGAAAAAAAAATAAAGAAGACATGCGGGTTGGGCCCAGGCGCGGGTCATGCACGGGCCGCCTGACCCGACCCGCTTGTCACTTAAAAAATCAGAATTTTTTTTTGTATTCATTTTACCTGTTTTTTAGAAAAAAAAAAAAAAACTTTTTCTCTCTTTAAAAAAAATTCCCAAGAACACTGATGAGTGTTCTTCACTGCCCAGATTCTGATGGGCTGTTATTGTCACTGATCGCCGCTACTGTCGCTGCCATCGCCATCGCCGCAGGTGCCGGTGGTCGAAAAATTCCCTAAAAAATCTTAAAAAAATTTCTCTCGATCTCCTCTTTTCAAAAACAAAATAGTTTTTCTGTATCTCTCTAGAATTTCCTAGATCTGAAATCAAAGTTCGAAACTTCACCTCCTCCGATCTACTCCGTTGACCGTTGAATGGCCACTAACTTCTAGCCTATGCTTCCTCTAATTAAAACCTAGATTTTCTTTCTCAAGAATCCTTTCGAAACAAATCCTAGCACTCACTCTTCAAATTTTAATTTTTTTTTCCACATACAAAATATATATTTTTTTATTTCGAAAATACTATGCTTTTTCTTGCTTCCGATTCTCTGATCTCTGATGTGTGTTGTGTATTTTTTGATTGTGATGCTTGGGTTCTATAAATAGAGAAGAGATTAAATTCTACTCTAGTTAGGAATCCTAACCTGATCAGGAAGTGTGTTTTGTTTCAATCATGTATTTCAGAGTCCCATTTCAATCCAAAGAAGAGATTTGTTCCAACCCAAACTTGTTTTTTTCTTTTTTGTCTGATTTTCGAAATTATCTTTTTTTTTATTATTTTCTTTCTTTTTTTTTTGCATTTTCTTTTATTAAAAAAATGAAATTTAACCCGGATAAAATTTGGTGTCTACAGATCATGATCAAACTCTGCTATTTGAGACAAATGAAAAATAGTTTTTTATCTGGATTGAGATACAACACATCAGATTAAACCAGATCACAATGAAACTCTCCTGATTTTTCCTATATAAACAGCTTTGGTTTTAACACCAAAATCATCAGAGAGTCTCGACATACAGAAACAATTTTGAATTTTTTTTTAAGGTGGGGTTCGAAATTCTTGGGTTTTAGGTTTTAGTTTGTTGTTTCGAAAATAATAAAGGTGGGAATCCAGGAAAGGGTGAGAGGAGCGTTCGACTGGAGTTTGGTGACTATCTGATGGTTGTCGGAGGAGATCGGAAGGGTTGAAGTCGCAGGTTTCAAACCTAGGTCTAGGATTTTCGTAGGTGATTTTGGAAAAACCAAGTTGATTTTCGAATAGAGGATGTTAAGAGGGAGATTTGGCATTTTTTGGAGAATTTTTAGGTAATGACGGTGGTGACGAGCGACGATGGCAAGGGCGGACGGTTGTTGATTTTTGAAAAAAAGAAGAACAAGCGTTCACTGTTCTTGATGAGGGAGAAAAGTTTAGAGAGAGAATAAATTTTTTTTTAAAAAGGTGAGAAAATGAACCAATTTTTTGTTTTTGTTTTATAGAGTTGTAACCGGGTTGGGTCAAGTGGACCCGCGCGCTGACCTGACCTGTTTGTAGTTGTTTTTTTCTATTTTTTTTAACTTGCATTGTTAATTTTTATTTATTTATTGAATTTTGGACTAAATTTGTTTTGATTGTTGCAAGTATATTTTTAAGACTAACTTTTATTTGATTTTTTTTTTAATTTAAGTAAATTATTATATATTAATTATTTATTTGATTATTTATTTATTATCTATTATTATTAGGATAATTTTTAATTAAGTTAGGTAAATTTTATTATGTTTATTAATTAATTTTTGCAATTGATTATTAATTAAATTAAAATAATAAATGGAGATCTTTTTCGATGATGAAAAATTCGAAGAGGTCACGATTGGTTAATTTCTAATAAATTTTTAGGTGAGAAAACTCTTATAAAAATTCTCCAGATTGATGGAAAGGATTTTAAGGGACAATTTTCGATACCAAAAAGGTCAAAATTTATTTTTTGAAACAATTAATTTTCAATGATCATTTCTAAGTCTTAATTCTTCATAATTGATGCTTAATGAAAAATCAAGAATAAATTAAGATCTCTTCCGAGGACAAAATTCTAGTACATCATGATTGGTTGATTTCTAAAAAAATTCTAAGTGAGAAAACTCTCTTAAAAGTTCTCTAGATTGATGGAAAGGTTTTTGAGAGATAATTTTCGATATTGAGGTCGAGATTTATTTTTTAGCAAACATGAATAAAATATAAGATTTTAATGTGTATTCAAATTTGAAGATTAGACTTAGGTTTAAGTGCCTTGCATAAAACTTAACTTTCCGACAATAGAGCCTCTTCAGGGGAAAGATTGATTTCTTTTGAATACTCTCGGGGTGAGGAAACTTTTTTAGCAATTCCTCCAGATTGATGGTAGGAAGACTTAAAAAATGATTTCCGATATTTCTAACTTGAATGAATTAAAATAAAGTTAAGATAGATAAGACCATTTAGTTAAGACTTTTTAGTATCACAAGATTAATTAGGTACTATCTCTTAGAGGCATTGTGGGGGTGCTAATCCTTCCCCACACATAATCGAACTCCCAAACCTAATTCTTATGAAATAGACCGGAACTTATTCTTTTTAGGGTGCCTTAGTCAAGCTTAGGATTACTTTAAAAATGATAGATTTGTATAGATGACCAATCACACCTAGTAAAATGATTAGTGGCGACTCAATGATTTCCGTCTAGCATGCTGAATTCGTATTTGGCATGTTATGACAGTTTGGCGACTCCACTAGGGATATTAGAGAGTCGAGCCTTAGATTAGTCTTGTGATACTTTAGGTCCTAATAATTGGTCTTAAAAATGCTTAGTTATTATCTTTATCTTTATCTTCATTTTAATTTTAATTTTGATATTGTGCTAACAATTTATTGTGCTAACAATTTATTGTTTTGTTCACTGATGGAAAAAAGAAGTTTTGTATGTTCCTTCGTACACACTACACGATGCATATCATAAGCCCTATACCCGGGCTCGTCCCTTTTAGAAGGGGGTAAAGTACCTATGCCCTCGTGAGGTGATAACCTCCACAATAGCTAGCGAAACACCCTCAGAGTGTAAAGTACCAAAGCTTTCGTGAGGTGATAACCTCCGTAGCGGCTTGGGAAATATTCTCACCCAAATTGAACCTTTTCCAGTTGGAGCCTGTGATGGGCGAGGATTGTGGTGCCTTACTCATCCTCCATGGATGAAGTTAAGGAGCAATTTGGGGACCTTTTTAGCTTGTTCAAGTATCTTAAACCCAGCATATAAATGACACGTAAGTGGCTAACTATAGGATAGAGCCATGCCAACCCTTGTATAGAGAATGACCTGAAATAGGACACATGAAGGAATGTCTTTGTATTTTGTTTCTTTTTTCTTTTCACATTTTCTTGTTAAAATTATTGTGAATATCACTTGTTTTTTTCTTCGATGTAATTTGTACATATTTTTCTTGTGTCGAGTTTTGTAAAATCCTTGTTTATGTCATTTGACTTCATGCATTTGCATCATGTACAATTTTCATAATGCTACTTTCAAACTTTGTGAATATTTTTAGGATTGTCATCTCTCATTTAAATCTTTGAAATACTTTGTTGCTCACCCATAACTCATGCATACATTGTTCATAATGCTCATGCATACATCATTCATAATGCTCATGCATTCATTACATTTTTTTTATGATGCTCATGCATTCATCACATAAAGAAGAGTGTAATAATGTTGGTGACTTCTTCTTGAGAAGATAGAGTCAAGAGATATGGGTGATCAATTAGGAGCACGAATTAATGCATTGGAGGAAAATCAGAAAGAATTTAGACATGATATTCGAGAGGTGAAAGGGCAACTTTCCAATTTGATGAAGATAGTTGAAAGGCTTGATCAAACCAGGATGGTTCATCCTCAAGAATCTCCATCACCTTTGGCTCAACCACCTGTACTCAGTGGCCCAAGTGATGAATTGGAGTATCAAGTAGCTGAACTTAAATACCTAATGCCTAGTACAAAGTCTCTTGATTCAATACCTTTTTAGATATCTAAAGCAGAGCCTCTCAGCTTCACATCGTCACCACAGATTGGTCCGCACTCAGACAGGTACCGTTTTGTCACTTCTCGACCATTTTTTGAACCTGTTACTCAGAAAAAATGATGTAGAAATCGAGATAGAACTCCCAATGATCCAATTCCAATGACCTACACGGAGTTACCTCCCCAGCTTTTTCAAGCCCATTTTTTGAACCAATTTATCCAAAATCTTTAAAGCCTCCTTATCCTAAGGGTCATGATGCCAATGTTACTTGTGGTTATCATATTGGAATCTTGGGTCACTTTACGAAAAATTGTGGAGCTTTGAAGCGAAAAGTACAGAGTTTGATTAAAGCAGGTTTTTTAAGCTTCAAAAAGAAGACGAAGTCAAGTGTTGAGGGGATCTCATCAATGGTGGCACCTTGACTTTGGAGCTTTTGGAACAATGGAAATCTAAAGTTTAAAAATAAGGAATGTCACTCGAATACTCAATCTGGATAATTCTAAATTTTTTATGTTTTCATTTTTCCTAGGCATAACATTTTAAACATTAATTAGGTTTTTTGATAGTTTTGTTTGAAATTGCTTGAATATGGTTGCATGGCTTATTTTTTTAAGTTAGGATGAAACATGTTTTTTGATTTCGAAGAAAATTGGTGATTCTTTCTCAGGAATAAACTTTGCAACCCATTCTCATGTCTAGTTTATTTGCAAATCAAACTACTCAAAAAGCATGATTCCTTTGATGGTATAAGTTTGTAATTTTATGAACTTTGAAATTAATTCCAAAGGTCAATGATCTTTGTCTAAGCAATGAGCAATGAAACGAATATTTGATTTGCAAAACATTTTTGAGAACCAATTCATGAGGCACTCTCTTGAAAGAATCTGGATTTTGATAATTTGATAAGTGTCAAGGCTATCTTAGAGCCTCAAACACATCACCTTTAAGTTCTTTCACTGAGCTCAAACTTTTTTCTTTTTTTTTTTTAATGGTGTCCTTTACCTGCATATGGGAAAAAATTACCTTAAAGGCCATATTTTCTCAATGTCCTTGAAAGCCTTGACTTGAACAACATATTTTTACCCAAAGTTATCTTTTGCCCACATCTTGGGGCAGGATTACTAAGAAGCCAAATTACCTGATGTTTCTAATATCCTTGCACACCACTCCGACTTGTGAAAACTTTGTTTTCCTCTATGATTGAATAAAATTGCATGGACATTCAAGAAAGCCATGAAAAGGAGAATTGTTGGGTTGGGCCTTCACTTGGATGGCACATTGAGATGATGTATTTTACATGAGCTGCAAAAAAGGAAAAATGAAAAGAAGAAGAAGAAAGATTGTGACATTATGCATATGAGATATTCAAATTATTTTAAAGGCAAAATGAAATTTTGATTATCTACCTTACTTGAGGTTTGCTCTTCAATATAAGTATCCATACTTGACATGAGAGATGACCATCTTTCACATTCCTTTTACAAAATGAGAAATTTTCCTTTGCTACCCCTGTTGAGCCTATTAAATTCTTTCTTGAAATAAACCCTAATCAAGGATCACCCTCCACGCTGGGGGACAAGTATTAAGAATGATCATGTGAGTGATTGGATCTTATTTTTAAGCTTTGAAAAGAATGCCTTGTGTCATTAGGGAAAATGTTAAAATGGATTAAGTTCCAAAAATTTTGAACTCGCTTTGTGTAGAAAAGTCTATGAAAGAAAAAAAAAAGAGCAAAAAAAGCAAAGAAAAAAAATAAAGAAAAAAAATAAAGAGAAAGATGTGAAATGTTTTGAAAAGTTAAAAGGGTGAAATCCTCATGAAAAAGAATGATCCTCGGTTTGGTTACCTTGAAAATGAAAAGGAGATGAAATATTTTGAGAAATAGAAAGGATGAAAATCCTCATGAAAATAAATGATCCTTGGTTTAATCACCTTTAAACACATTTTTGGGTCTGATTATCCGTTCTTTCATAATCCCAAACCTTGGCCTATATTATAAGCATTAAAAGTCCATTTTGACCGAGTGTGAATATTTAACTTGAAGAGTTTTCGTCAGGCTTCATTCCATCTCTTTGAATTATTATTCTGCTATTTTGAATTCTCAAATGCATGGTAGAATAAAAAAAAAATGAAGCTCTAGGGTGAAAACCCAAAAACGGGTAGCCTAGAGCAAAAATCGAAAATATGAAAGCAACTCTGCATGACTGTGCCAAGGCCCAACAAGAAATACAAGAGAAATGATATCTTGAACCCACCAAGGAGCACCAAACAGTCTTGAGAAATTTAAAAAGGTCGACATTGCTTGGATGACTTGTTCCAAATTGAAAATATTTTTTCTTACTGTCCCAAATTTTGAACCTATCCTAGTATGTCTTGACATTTATTGAAATGCTATATATCAAGAAACTAAGAGAGAGTACCAAAATGGATTGTGTTTTCAAAACAAATCTTTTTGTGAAAATCTGATTATTGCAGAAAATTCATTGTGAGTTTAGATGAAGAAATATTGATCTCTCTTATGTGATGAAACCTCTCTTGATGACCAAAACCTTGACAAATTGAAATACCCAATTCACTTGAATGAGCCAAATTATGATTCACCTTGTCCATTCTTAGAAGTAATCATCAGTTTTTTTAAGAGATCCAAAGTTGCATTTTTGTTTAGAAAATGGGGACTTGATTTTTAAACATGGAAAATAGTGATGTGGGGAAATTTATCGTTGCCACTTGATTTGGGGGGCATGATTGAAAATTATTTTTGGGCAAATTCTTTCTTTTCAAAGAATTTTCAAAAAGCAAACCACGAAAACATTCAGATTTGGAATTATGCATATTTGAGATTTGGACTAATATGACAAGAGTGACATTTCTAGGGGCAAAAAGAATGCTGAGAAAGACTTTAGGTTTTTATTTCCATGATGAGAGAAATGGTTTTCAAGAATGGGATGTGTTGTGTCAGTGAATGATCGAGTAAGTACCTCTTGCAGCATTGGCACTAAAGATTTTCTTTTTTTAATCTTTTTTGAGTGACATTCTAGGATAGAAAGAAGAATGAGATGATAACAATAAAAAACCTGGGAATATGTGTGTTTAAGACCTTGGAATTGAGAGATGTTTTTAGAAAGAAAATGGGTTGTGATCAACTGATGAAATTGGCGGAGGTCAATATATTTTTAAGTCTGAGAGTTTGGAAGCTGAAAATGATGATACAATGAGCTTGAGTATCCTTTTGTCACAATGAAAGATTCATGATAATAGTTTGCATTCTATCACATGACATTCATTTCATACATTGCATTTCATGACATTCATTACATTTATTGTATTCATGGCATTCAATGCATGCATTCAATATATAAGAGAGAAAAAGATTTTGAATTTTGAAGGATAGTTCAATAAGGGGATAAGAATTTCTCTTGGAATTTTAAACCTCGATTTAGAAAAACTTTTGATGAAATCTTAAGCCTCGCTTGAGGAAAACCTTTTTCAAAATGAGATATTGAGCTTCAGTTGAGAAAAACAATTTCAAAATGGATTCGAACCTTGTTCGAGATGAGATGTGAATCCTTGGTTTAGTGTGAATCCTTAATTTAGTGAGAATCCTTAGTTTAGTGTGAATCCTTAATTTAGTGAGATTCCTTAGTTTAGTGTGAATCCTTAATTTAGTGAGAATCCTTAGTTTTAGTGAGAATCCTTAGTTCTAGTGAGAATCCTTAATTTAGTGAGAATTCTTAGTTTTAGTAAGAATCATTATTTTTAGTGAGAATCCTTATTTTAGTGAGAATCCTTAGTTAAGTGTGAATCCCTTAATTTAGTGAGAATCCTTAGTTTTAGTGTGAATTCTTAATTTAGTGAGAATCCATTTGTTTAAGTGAGAATCCTTATTTTGGGTGCAAATCCCTTTGTTTAACTAAAAACCTTAATTTTGGATGCAAATCTCTTAGTTTAAGTGAGAATCCTCATTTTAGGTGTGAATCCCTTTGTTTAAGTAAAAATCTTAATTTTGGGTGCGAATCCCTTGGTTTCAGTGCAAATCCTTTAATTTTGGTGCGAATCCCTTTGTTTCAGTGAGAATCCTTATTGTGGGTGTGAATCCTTTAGTTTCAGTGAGAATCTTTATTTTGGATGCGAATCCCTTAATTTTGATGTGAATCCTTTATTTTACAAAATTACTGTATTTTGGTGTGAATCCTTTATTTTACAAAGTTACCATATTTTTGTGTGAATCCTTTATTTTTTAAATTTTTAGGTGTGAATCCTTATTTTACAAAGTTTATATGTGATCCCTTCATTTTTCACAAGTTATTTTTTAGATATAAATCCTTTATTTTCAAGTTGTGAGTCCTTGTTTTTAAGTTATTTTAAATTGTGAATCTTTTGTTTTCGAATTATTTTCATATTGTAGTTTTTAAGTTTATTTTTCAAAATGAAAGCTTTTAAAGTTGAAGCCTCGGTGGAGGAGTATATTTTCACGTTGGGTTTATTTAAAGTTTGTGCCTCGTTTAAAAGAGCATTTTTACGTTGGGATTTGCTTTAGTGTTTATTTTCTTTTGATTTTGTATAACACATAAGGTGTCTACGTCTTTGCACATCCCCTGATTCTCAAGAAATGCACAAAGAGGGGCAGTAGTAGACACCCGTTTTTGTCCGGGTAGTTTTAATTTTAGTTTTAATTTTAATTTTAATTTTAACTTTAGTTTTAATTTTAATTTTTAGTTTCATTTTCGGATAATTAAGAGATAAAATCAGAAGGAAAAAAAAAGGAAAAACGGAAAAACAAAAAAACAAAAAAAATGCAAAAAACAAAGTTTGGATCAAATCCCAACTCGTCCTTGGATCATGATCAGACTCTGCTATTTGAGATAAATGAAAAATAGAGTTTTTTTATCTGGATTGAGGTAGAACACCTCAAATTAAATCAGATCACAATAAAACTCTCTTGATTTTTACTATATAAATAACCTTGGGTTCAACATTAAATCATCAGAGTGTCTCGAAACACACAGAAGCAAAAAAAAAAAACATTTGAGTTTTCTTTAAGGAGGGGTTTGAAATTCTTGGGTTTTAGGTTTTATTTTGTTGTTTCGAGAATCATAACGGTGGGAATCTAGGAAAGGGTGAGAGGAGAGTTGGGCCGGAGTTTGGTTACTATTCGACGATTTTCGGAGGAGATCGAAAGGGTTGAAGTCACGGATTTCAAACCTAGATCTAGGATTTTCGGAGGTGATTTTGGAAAAACCAAGTTGAATTTCGAATAGAAGAGGTCAAAAGGGAGATTCAGCATTTTTTTGGAGAATTTTTGGGTAACAACAGCGGCAACGAGCGACGGCAGTAGCGACAGACGATGGTCGATTTTTGGAAAAAGGAAGAACAGGTGATGATTGTTCTTGAGGAGGGAGAGAGAAGAATTTTTTTTTTTTTTTAAGAAGGTGAGAAAATGAACCAAATTTTTTGTTTTATTTTATAGAGCTGTAATCGGGTCGGGTCAAGTGGACCCGCGCGCTGACCGACCCATTTGTAGTTTTTTTTTTCTTTTTTTTTTTATTTTTAAATTTTCATTATTAATTTTCATTTATTTATTGAATTTTGGACTAATTTTATTTTGATTGTTGCAGGTATATTTTTAAGACTAACTTTTATTTGATTTTTTTTAATTTATGTAAACTATCGTATATTAATTATTTATTATCTATTATTATTAGGATAATTTTTAATTAAGTTAGGTAAATTTTATTATGTTTATTAATTAATTTTTACAATTGATTATTAATTAAATTAAAATAATAAATGGAGATCTTTTCCGATGATAAAATTCGAGGAGATCACGACTGGTTGATTTCTAAGTGAGAAAACTCTCTTAAAATTTTTTCAGATTGATGGAAAGGTTTTTAAGGGATAATTTTTGATACCAAAAAGGTCAAAATTTATTTTTTGAAATAATTAATTTTCCATGATCATTTCTATGTCATAATTCTTCATAATTGATGCTTAATCAAAAATCAAGAAGAAATTAAGATCTTTTCCGAGGATGAAATTCGAGGAGATCACGATTGGTTGATTTCTAAGAAATTTTTAGGTGAGAAAACTCTCTTAAAATTCCCTAGATTGATGGAAAGGTTTTTGAAAGATAATTTTCGATATTGAGGTCGAGATTTATTTTTGAGCAAACATGAATAAAATATAAGATTTTAATGTGTATTTAATTTTGAAGATTAGACTTAGGTTTAAGTGCCTTGCATAAAACTTAACTTTTTCGACGACAAAGCCTCTTCAGGGGAAAGATTGATTTCTTTTGAATACTCTCGAGGTGAGGAAACTTTTTTAGCAATTTCTCCAGACTGATGGAAGGAAGACCTAAAAATTGATTTTCGATATTTCTAACTTGAATGAATTAAAATGAAGTTAAGATAGATAAGACCATTTAGTTAAGACTTTTTAGTATCACAAGACTAATAAAGTATTATCTCTTAGATAGGCGTTGTGGGGGTGGTAATCCTTCTCCACACGTAATCGAACTCCCGAACCTAGTTCTGATGAAGTAGACCAGAACCTATTCTTTTTAGGGTGCCTTAGTCAAGCTTAAGATTACTTTAAAAAGGATAGATTTGTATAGATGACTAATCACACCTAGTAAGATGATTAGTGGCGACTCCATGATTTGCGTCTAGCATGATGAATTCGTATTTGGCATGTTATGACAATGATTTATTTTTTTTATTTGTTTTAAATCCATGTAAATCGAAATCCATAGATCCTCTGGTATCCAGGTGCTTCTATGATTTAATTCCGCTACGTTATATTTGATATTTTTGTATAAGCATGAGCTCGGATTACCCAAAAAAGTCTAGACTTATACGTCGTAGACATAATACCATTAAACACTTGCTTTCGAATGGAATTATTTCCATTGACTATGTAAAGTCTAAGAAAAATATTACAAATCTACTAATAAAAGATTTAACAAGAAAGCTTGTGTATAGTTCATCGAGGAGAATGAGCTTAAAGCCTTTAAGAGACAAAAAAGTTTTATGATGGCAACCCTACCTAGTTGACTGAAGATCCCAAAATCTAGGTTCAAAGGGAAAACTAAGTCATATTGCACTTTTAGTGACACTTGGAAATTATTATTTCCTGCCTATTCCTATGATGAAAAAGTTCTAGCTGCAGCGAGATGAGGATGAGCTAGACTCTTAATGGTTCTCATATCTTGGTTTCCAAGTGGGTTATAAGTAGAATACTCTTATTGAGAGATCACCTATATGAATGAGAAATATGGTCATTTCTTTGATAATTTCTAAAGGCTGAATTCTCTAAAGCATTCATGAAACCAGGAGTTGTTCAAGGCCAAAATGAACACAATCGTGAGAACTACTGGAATCTCTAGGTAGAAACTATGTGAGTACTATTGTCTTGGTTTACACAAAAAGTTGAATAGTTCAAGATATCGCGTTCACTAGTTAGCCGTAAATCCGATGGTACTTCACTAGGAAAGGTTCAAAGCCAAAAGCTAGCTGTCCTGATGTAGTTTTCTTCCAATTCAATTGTCTCTCTACAAATTCTTTGCGTCTTCGTACTGGTCCGACAATTTCCATTAATGTGGGGAATTGTTGGATTTGGTTTTTAACCAATATAAAGTCAATATGAAATTGATCTCTATGTCTAGTGCATGACCCAAGAAGATTAATTTGGTGTGATTAACATGTTCATGAATTTTGAAATGCATGAACTTAATTTATGTCATTCATGAATTTGTTCATTCATGTGCCATGTATGTTCATCCTAATTAATGTACATTCATGTGTTCATGTTTAATGTACATTCATGTATGTATACTTAGGTTTCTAATGTCCTATAAATAGGTGCTTTGATAGGATGGGAAATTCAACAAATAATTCAACAATTCTTAAGCTCTTTTCTTCAATTTTTGTTTCGGTTCTAAGGCTCTTGTTTTATTTGTTCCTTCTACTCTAAAGCTTAGGAATCTGTCATTGTAGAGAGAAAATTGAGTCAAATTCTTTAAGTTTGTCGACTTTGAAAAGCTGTGCAACTTTTCAAGGCGGTGTTGTTGAAATCTTGGGAGACAATTGCATTGAAATCGTGTGCACCAAGTGACAGGCAATTTCGCCTTAAGGACAAAGGGTTCAATTCTTGGCAATAACGTTAAGTTCTTTATATATTTTTCAATTTTGTCTTCTACAAGTAAGTTCTCTAAAATTATATTTAAGAGCATGCTATTTAATTATTGCAAGTAAATATTTTCAACAAAGTTTTTATAAATATACAGAATATATCCAACAATACTTAACATATTGATTCGGCCCATAATAAAATACTATGTCATTTGAGTGATTTCCTTAGATTTGGTCATTTGTGTATGCATGTCGTGTTTTGTGTTTTTTTATATTAATCATGTAAATATAAACACAATAAAAATTATTAAATATATTAAAATTTTAAACATGATACGATACATGTATTAAACGTATCATGTTAAACGTATTTAAACCTATCGTATCATGCTTATTATATTATTTTTGTATTTATTATACTTGTTATATTTGTATCGTATTTTCGTATCGTGTTCAAAATTAACAAATTTAAATTTTGTTCGTGTATGATATAAAAATTAGAGAAGAAATTCTTATAAAATTGGTAACCTACAAAAGACTAGACAATTCGTGTATCCATGTCGTGTTTGTATATTTTTTTGTGTCATAATCGTATTTAAAATATTTTATATTTGTATAAATTTTAACGTATTAATAATATATTATATAAATTTTAATTATTTTTTATATATAATATAATCGTATCATATTTAATATTATCAAGTCACAAAAAATCAAATGCATGTGAACCTACTTAAGTTGCAAGTACAACGATCGATCATGGAAGTATATCTAATTAAGATATATCATTCATTTTTATTTCTCTTCATAGATTATTCCAAGGTCTAAAAAGCTGTGAAAAATAGGGTTTCCCTTTTAGGCTTCAATTTGGATGTACAATAATAAAGCATCTATATATATATATATATTTTTATTTATGTTTTTTTCATTGTTTCTCACCTTCATCCAATGAAGTCTGCAAACCGAAAAATTCTAAGAAAGGTTTCTTACCATAAGCTTCTCATAAGCTTAAAGAAATTCTGACCATAGGATTAAAATAAAATGATCTGAACCGTTAAAAGCAAAAAAAAGAAGAGAAAAAACCTAACCGGTTAACCCGGTGAAAGAAAGATGAAAAGAAAAAAAACTAAAGCCCTAACCTGATTGAAATTAAACCCCTGCAAAATCAATCTACTTCTAAAAAAACCCGATCTGAAAAAACTCTCATCCCTTCAGCTTTCGTCGACTGCTTTTCTTGGCCATCAGCATTCAGAGTCTCCGACGATTGACCATCGACCTTCAAAGCTACAATGGAAACCCCTTCAGTAAGGTTTTTAGTTTTACTACTTTCTCTCAAAACCCAAAAAGTTATCTTCTTTCTTGTTTCTTGCCCCGACTATCTCTTTCTCTTGGGCTTTGCTTTGATGCTCCATTTGTAACTAGAAGCTTAGGTACCCCACTTTAGCCTCTCTCCCTTTGACAAACCCCAACAAGGCCTTCACTCTCAGAAGTGCTTTTCTACCACGAAATGGTCTCAACAAGGCCTTCTCTTACACTGGGTTATGGCGGAAACTTAAGAAGAGAAACAACTGGATTGCGGTTCGGTGTGTGGCATCGGCAATTGCTTAGAAAGAAGCCGAAGAGACCTCCGGAGAAAAATTTGAGTACCAAGCCGAGGTGGGTTTCTTTTGCTTTTCCTGGTTTTGCTCTCTCTCTCTCTCTCTCTCTCTTTTTTATTTGGGTTTTTTATGGAATATTTATGGGTTTACTTAATTATTTTATAAGAAAATGAAGGAAAAATGATGTTACTTGATGTACCATGAGAATTTAAAATTACTGTTTTTTCTATTGGATATAGCTTTCATTGGTTAATCGTAGGTGTTTGTTTATATTGACGGTTTTTGTCCTATATTTTCGATTTCGAATTGATACAAGTTTACAAATGGTTGCAGGTTAGTCGTTTGTTGGATTTGATTGTTCACAGTCTATGCAGCCACAAAGAGGTGTTTTTTAGAGAGCTTGTAAGGTGATGATATTTATCTTCTATAACTTTCATTTTTTCTTTAATAAAGACTCGTACCCAGATTACACTTTATTTAAGGGTACTGTATTTGTTCTTTCTCTTTTCTCCCTTTACATCCTGTTTGAATATTTGTGTTTAACTATTTGCTTTTGTATTTTTAAATATTAAAAGAAGATAGCAAATAGAATTTTGAGATTTTAGTGTTGTGTTTATTGGTATAATTGCCTTTACATTCTGGTTCTTCAAATGTACAATTCTGAGTTAGGTGCTATAGGTGGTTGAAATACATCAAAGCCATTTCTCAGCACCCTCTAGTGATAAAATGACTTTGAGATATGTTTTGAATCTATATCTTTATCAAAGCCATTATAGGAAAAATTCATGGTAGCAAGTTATCACAATATTAGTATACACTGTCCATAGTTATTGCACTATCTATATCAGTAAGTTGTCCATAGTTATACACTGTCCGATGGTAAGCCTGATCTTTTGTTACTTTATATTCAACAACTTAGAATCTTTAATTTCTACCCATGATATTGAATAAAATTTTTGTAGTTATTTGTCGAAATTCTATTTGACACTTTAAAACTGTTATGGAATAATGAGCTGGTAATTTGTCCAAAGCTCACTATCTACAGGCTCAGTAAATAATTTGTGGACAAAGCAATAACTTTATATTTTTTAAGGAGTCATCGCAGTCCCTTTTTTTTTTTTTTTGTTTTACCTCCTATCAATCTATATCATATTCATTTTAGTTTAAATTTTGAAATGGGTTGTTGGGTGATATTGTTGTTTTTGTCACTAAATAAGAGTGTTGTTCTTATTAGGTATCCTTTGGAGCTACGGAAGAAAAAGTCAACCAAGGTTAAGGTATTGCGACTAATAAGGCTATAAGCATTAGATCTATCTACTGGTTACAACTTACAAGGCTGTTCTACTGTTGTGTTTGTTTGCTCTACCCCACTCACATTTTTCTCTCTCTCTCTCTCTCCAAATGATACTACTTTTTTTTCTCTTTTCAAGTTGTGAAGGCCTTTCTTTTTGTTGATCATTCCATGATAATTATAATTCTCTTGTGATAGCTTTTATTTTAATAATACACACTTGCTTTTCAATTGGTTTTTTGCAGTCAAGAAAGGATTCAAAACAAGAACCCGCTGGTTCTGATTATAATGATACGATAAATGCAATTGAAGCAGAGGCTAGTGGCATAGATCATAAAGACCAGATTTCAGAGTATGATGAAGAAGCAGGTGATGAGGAAAGTGACATTGATGAAATGTCTGAGAACATTGTAGCAAACATGACAATTGATGATGGTGGGTCAATTAAATCTGCTTCAAAGCCTCAACAATCTAAATCTAAATTGAATTTTCAAAATTCTGTTTCACCAGAGGTTTGTCATACTGCATTGAAATGATTGTTTATTGGTTTTAAATATGTCCAATTTATTGATACATGAATCTACCATCAATTTTCAGATTGTAAAGCCTTGTGGTCGTATAAATTCCTGCATGGTTGTTGGTAAAGATACTTTATATATATATATGGGGGCATGATGGAGGTTAAAGATCAAGAAATTACACTTGATGATTTGTATTCTCTTAATCTTAGTAAACTTGACGACTGGAAGTGCATTATACCGATTTGTTGAATTCTCTTCTCTACTTTAAGTGTTCATTTATTCATTCCTTATATTAAAACTATGGACAGTGTATAAATCATCATTATCATTATACATCCCAATATTGTGACAACTTGCTGATATAGATATAGATTCCTTATATTAAAAAGTTCATTCCTTGTAAAAGTAACTATACTATAAGGCAAACAATTCTGATTCCTTATCTTATACATTCCTTATATTAAAAAGTTCATTCCTTGTAAAAGTAACTATATTGTAAGGCAAACAATTATTGCACTATCTATTTGATTAAATGAGCCTCATTCTCTTTTTTTAAATTTAAAATTATATCTCAATTCTTATATTAGTATTTATTTATTTAATGTCTGTATATGGTTTAATCTCGAATTTGTTATTGCATTTCAATTTTATAGAACTTTATCATTATATTTTTAATTTTATTTATTTTGGGATAAACAGTATATTTTATGAAATATTTTACTAGGAATTAAGGTCAAAATTGTCATGAATTAAGTCACTTTATATGGTTTAGTCTTGAATTTGTTATTGCATTTCAATTTTATAGAACTTTGTCATTATATTTTAAATTTTATTGATTTTGGGACAAATAGTATATTTTTTATGAAATATTTTACTAGGAATTAAAGTCAAAATTGTCATGAATTAAGGTCACTATGATATGGTTTAATATTGAATTTGTTATTGCATTTCAATTTTATAGAACTTTGTCATTATATTTTTTATTTTATTTATTTTGGGACAATATTGCATTTCAATTTTATTTTGGGACAAATGTAGAGCAATGTACAGTACATGTTGTTGTTGGACATTGTAAGTTTTTTAGTTGGAGAAGTAATTCAAAGGAATTCAAATTTACAGCAATCTCATTTATGCAGTTTTTGGTTCTCATGTGATAATGTAATATAAATAGTAAGGTTGTTACACTGATCATTGTAAAGCTTTCCTTGTACAAAAATGTTCATTATTAATGTTAAGTATATACAATTATGAGCATCACACATTTGCAAACTGAGTTGTTCACAGGGTTGTTCAGTTGACATTACTTTCTTAATCTGAGTCACCTCAAAATACAAGGGATTTAACTGATTTGCAAACTGAGCCACAATTGATCCACCTAAGATATGAAGTGTTGTATTGAATCAGTAAACTCTCCACAGACATACCCCCCAAAAAAAGAGAGAGTAAACTTTTATAATACATGAATTATTACTTGAAATGCCTAAAGTGAAAATTTAAAAATGCATTGCTAGAAATTTTGTATATCAATAGTAGGCAAAACGACGGAGTACAACCAACCAAGAAGTTTTAAGCTCTAAAAACCACAATGAAGTTATCTTGAAATAAATTCATTAAGTTGTATCCCGCATACCAGCCTATCCAACCCCTTATAAAAGAATGTGTAGGTCTTGAATACATGAGATTGACAGTACTATTATTCAACATCAAGGCAATTTTTCATATATACCTAATTATTATAGCATAACTAATATTAGGAAAAGCTCATGATGAATTATGCAAAGAAATAGTCAAATATATCATAAAAAAGGAAGCCAAGACCCAGAGCATGCAAGTATTTAAGAATCCCATGAACTAGGTAATGAAGCTATGAGCAACTTTAGTCCCTCATCTTATTAACTGTTTAACATATTTTTAAAAGTTAAAAAAGAAAAGAAATGATCATATAGAGGTTTTGAAAGGAAAAGAAAGATGACAACTTCACCTATCAACTTGGTGATCTAAACCAGCCAGAGAAGTCTGATTCTTGAGTTTCATTAAATCTTTCTTCATAATTGCTGAATGAAAATGAGTCGTCCTAACAATATAAATTATAACGTTAGTCTTATGCTCAACAATTAATATATGTTATGCAATACTCGAAACCAATTAACGCTTAGAAGAAACAAAATGAAACATTACCTGCATATTGTTGTTCTCTTGAGCGTGCATAGTTGGGAAAAAGGCTTCAGTCTCCATTTCATCTTCTCCCTATGAGGATATAAGGTAATTAATCTCCTCACAAATAGTGTTAATTAATAAAAACACCAGTTTGCTTGTAATGTAAATCTCACATCATCAGAAGTTAACTTTGTATATGGGTTTGATGAGCATCCAACCCCAGGTTCTACTGAATATATTAACTCATTGTCACTATTACAAGTAAGGTTGTCGACACCAGCACTTTGCATTCCAATTTTCAAAAGTTGGCAAGTAACTTTAGTATGTCCTTCCATTATGCAATACCCACACTTTTTAACTTTGGACGATATTTGCTTTTTCCCTACTTCTTTCCCTTTAGCCCGTCTCGTAATAGGGTCTCGTACTTTTGCTATCTTTCACATCTCAGCTACGAGATCATTCAGCTCACACAATTCCTCCATTTCTACACTCAATCTATTAATTTCACTTCTTGCTTTATTATGTATAAACATATAAACATGACGAATTACATATAAATATGATAAATTACGTATAAACATAAAAAATTACATATAAACATGACAAATAACAAATTACATATAAACATGACAATTACATATTAACTTGACGAATTACATATAAACATGACAAATTAACGAATTACATATAAACATGATAAATTACATATAAACATGACAAATAACAAATTACATATAAACTTGACGAATTACATATAAACATGATAAATTACATATAAACATTCCAAATTTACATATAACGTTCAAACTTGACGAATTACATATAAACTTGACACATTACATATATGATAAATTACATATAAACATGACAAATTTACATATAATGTTTAAACTTGACGAATTACATATAAACATAATAAATTACATATAAACTTGACAAATTACATATATGATCAATTACATATAAATATGAAAAATTTACATATAACGTTTAAACTTGACGAATTACATATAAACATGACAAATTACATATAAACTTGACCAATTACATATAAACATGACCAAATGACAAATTACATATAAACATGACCAAATGAAAAATTATATATAAATATGATAAATTACATATAAACATGACAAATTACATATAAACTTGACAAAATTACATATAAACATATAAACTTGACAAATTACATATAAACATGACAAATTACATATAAACTTCACGAATTACATATAAACTTGACGAATTACATATAAGTATGAACAAATGATAAATTACATATAAAGATGACAAATTACATATAAATATGAGAAATTACATATAAACATAACAAATTACATATAAACATGACAAATTACATATAAACATGAAAATTTGTCATGTTTATATGTAATTTGTCATGTTTATATGTAATGTGTCATGTTTATATGTAATTTGTCATTTGGTCATGTTTATATGTAATTTGTCATGTTTATATGTAATTTGTCATCTTGATATGTAATTTCTCATGTTTATATGTAATTTGTCATCTTGATATGTAATTTCTCATGTTTATATGTAATTTGATAATGTTTATATGTAACTCGTCAAGTTTATATATAATTTGTCATGTTTATATGTAATTTCTCATGTTTGTCATGTTTATATGTAATTTGTCATGTTTATATGTAATTTGTCATCTTGATATGTAATTTATCATTTGGTAATGTTTATATGTAATTTATCATGTTTATATGTAATTCGTCAAGTTTATATGTAATTTGTTATGTTTATATGTAATTTCTCATGTTTATATGCAATTTGTCATGTTTATATGTAATGTGTTATTTGTTATGTTTATATGTAATTTGACATGTTTATATGTAATTTGTTATGTTTATATGTAATTTATCATGTTTATATATAATTTGTCATATGTAATTTGTCATGTTTATATGTAATTTCTCATGTTTGTCATGTTTATATGTAATTTTTCATGTTTATATGTAATTTCTCATGTTTATATGTAATTTCAGTTATGTTTATATGTAAAAATTGATGACCTGATAATCTGCTACTCAGATTTTTAATTTTGAAGCCTATCAAAAATCTATTTTAAGAAGTTTATGGTAGAACCCACCGCCATTCCCAAGGTAAACCAGCTAAGGTTACTGTAAGTCTGTGACTATCATAACCTGTCCGGAACCGGAATATATAATTTATAAAGGCTGATGCCATGTATCAAGTTGTAAATTGAATTTGTTTTGGATGGTTATAGTCTCTTTGTTTTTGTGCTAAAGAAAATTTCCTAATGTCTTCAACGACCGACGAAACATTCAGAAATAATTTTGATTTTGATTTTTTTTTTTAATTTAGAAGTCTAAAGTTTTGAATGAAACGATATTTATGAGATACAACTTTCAAATAGTAAATTAATTTTTAATTTAAGGGTCTTTTTTATTTTGATAACGCATAAAAAATTCTTATTATTTTAACTATTCCTAGAATTTCTGCGACAAATGTGATTTGCACGTGCTAAATCGGCACTTGCATCAGTCACCATCTGTTTATTCATCGGACAAGACGCTTTAGTACGAACGAAAAATAAAGGGACCAAAAGAAAAAAAGAAAGAACAAACCAAAATTTCTTGCTCAGTTAAAAGAAAAAATAAAACTATTTGCCCTCCGACCGCCTCTCCGGTTAGATCTCAAAGTATTCCTACACAGGAAAAAAAAAACATAGGCTTTCAAAAACTTCAAAAGTGTATGTAGCAAAAAAAAAAAATATATATATATATATATCAAATAATAAATTCGTAATTATTAATGCAAAATGTTAATCGTTGTCTATTTGTACTAGTTAAGTTGATATATATAAAATAAAAAAAAAAAATATTAATCGGTTCTTAATGATACTGATTAAGATGATATTTATAGGAAAAAATATATAATTAATGCATTTTTTTTAATTTAATAAAAGTAATATATTAAATATATAAAAAAAAAATTAAATGGTAAATAAATAATCTTTAACTGGTGCCTATAGGCACCGATTAAGCGAACTAAAAAAATATAATTAATATATTATTTTTTATTAAATTCAATAAAAATAATGTATTAAATATAAAAAAAATTTCTAAAATAATAAATAAATAATTTTAATTAGTGTCAACTGTTAAACGGACCCTTTATTAATATTCATGTAAAAGCAGGCATAAAAAGTTGTTAGACAATCAAGAGCGTGCATAGTTTAGAAGCAAGATGAATAGGTAAGGTATAAACACAGTAAAGACATTTTCCCCTGCAAATAATGTTGCTCAATGGAGGCACACAGGAGATAGCAAAAAAACTAAAGAGGGAGAAACAACTGTCATTTGAAACCAAGTTGCCTACTCTGTTGACCCACATCAATTAATGATTTAATGCAGACGAGCCAAACGAGGTAAACAATAAATAGGAGCAACAAGGCGAAAATGAGGTGGCTAAGGTTGAAAGGCTACAAAAAAGCATGGGTCAATTTAACAGTGCTAAAGAAAATTCTGATAACACTTAACGACTTACGAGAACGAATGGACCCAACACACAAAAAAAAAAAAAAAAAATGTTAACAAATATTTTAAGGATATTTTTTTAAGATTATCATATATATTAATATTTTTATTTAATATATTAAAAAATAATTAATAAAATTATCAATTATTACATTTAATACAATGTTATTACTATAAATAACATATTAACTAACTATAAATAACATATCAACTAAGGACACTCAATAGCAAAACTCAAAAATAAAAAACATTTTGCAGGATGAACTCACCTTATGAATAAATTAGCTTAAATTTGGTTTAACATTACTATTGACACAATTTTTAAAGTTAAAAAATAAATGGATAAAAAAAATTAATTTTTATAGTTAAAATTATGGTTTGACAATCCAAATAAAAAAAAATAAAAAATAGAGTTTTTGAATTTTAAAAACTTACTTTTAGATAAAATAATTTTTTATTCTCACATCTCTACACTTTTATTATCGTAAAAACATTTTTTTTGACATTTTATTTTTTCACAATAATATCATACACTTAAAATTTCTTAAATCACAATTTTTCACTACACTTTTTAAACACATTTGTTTAGTTCAAACATTTTTTAAATCAAACTTTTTTCAATAACAATACTAAATTAATTCTTACATCTCGTTTAGCATTGTTTCTGGCTAGTTTATGAGGTCAAAAGTTACTTTTTATCGCAAATGCAATGTTAAATAGATAAAAAAAAATTGATTTCTGCTGTTCAAACCATGATTTGAAAAGTCAAACAAAAAAATCAAAAAATATAACTTTTGGGTTTTAAAAGTTAGCTTTTGAATAAAATAACTTTATTATTTTCACATCTCTACACTTTTATTGACATTTCAATTTCTTACAATACTTTTTTACAGCAATGCTAAACACTTAAAAGTTTTTAAATCATATTTTTTCATCACACTTTTTAAACATACTTTTTTCAATCAAATTTTTTTTAACTCAAATTTTTTTCAACTCAAATTTTTTTGAACTCTTACTATGAGCTATGAAAGCCAGGGGACCAAGTTATTTATAAGCACGAAGGCTTAGTTTGAAAGGAACTAAAATGACAGCAATAAAACGCGTGCGCAACAATAAAAAAACCTCTTTAAACGTAACCAGCAAAACTGGAAACCCAAAAAGTTTCATGTAAGAGAGAGGTGAAGCAAGGGTCTCGTGATCTTTTTGCTTTAAAAATGTTATGAAGTACAAAGATTCATTGAATAAAATAATGCAAAAAACCAGAGGTTAAAAATTTGGAAGCTACATTTGATAATCAAATATAAAGATGCATTCACTTTTTTTTTTTGGGTCAAATAAGACGACACTTTAATTAAAAGTTTAAAGAGATTATTAGTACAACAAAATTGATTTTCAATGACACTTGGTTTAAATACGTCGCGTAATATCATACATGATGATATTTCTTATAAGAAACATCGATAAGTCGTATAGTAGCGACGTTTTATATATACAAACACCGTTAAATCTGTATATAAACACCGTTAAATTATAATTAATTTTTATCAATTTCGTAAAATTTCGTCAAAATTTAAACGTCGAATTTTTAAGATGAGAAGCTGCATTTGGGCTTTTGTTTTAGCTGCTTTTGTTAACACAAGAGCCACTAAATAATTTAATATAGCAGCGTTTATAAAAATAAATACCGTTAAATATTTCGATATATTGACGTTTGGTAATAAAAAACTCCGGTATATATAAATATTTAAAATTTATAATAAAAGCATCGTTTTTATAATGAATTTAGATCGAGCAAACGCCGTCAAGTCTAAAAATAAATACAATCAGCCCCTTCCCCAAATCATAACTGTTTTTCTCTCTCTCTCTCTCTCAGCCCCGTCCCCTTCAATCAGCCCCATCCCAAATCAGCCCCGTCTAAACAAAGCACCAGCACCACGACGGAGAGTCCGGCAGTGGTGAATTTGGGAAGTTCCACATAGTCCAGTCGGAGCGTGATTTGGAAGCCAATTGGGAAGTCGATCTCTCCAAAAAAAACTTGAAGACTATCTCTTGAAGATTTGCTACGGTGAAATTACTGGGTCCGAAGTCGATGATAGATATAGCCCAGTGAATTTCGCTGAAGGTTCTCCCCTCTGCTGTGCTTTATCCCTGTTTTTTCTCATTTCCTTTTCCCATTATTTATGCGCACTACTCTGCACCATACGGGGTTGGATTCACGATTCACATCATCAACATAATTGGAGAGGCTCATTGTAACCAAGCCATTGATTTACTTACAAATCAAGAAGGCCAAAAGGTATATTTTGCATAATTTACTGAGATTCCCCTTTCAGTTTAATAGGAAAAATCGATGGAACAGTCGTTTATCCAAATTCGTTTTCAATGTACTGATTATGCTAGTAGCTTTATCACTATTTTTGATGCCTCAACTAATATGCACTAGAATTTGAAGATAAGCAGCCTTGTAAGCTATAATCCTTGCATTTATTAACTGATAGCACATATGAATCTAACCATTATCATGGATTACTTCTAAAAGTGGGCATTTTGCAAATATATCTTCTTTTTTTTTTCCTTTTTTTTTTTTTTTTTTTTATAAAAATATGGCCCAATTGCTATTTTCTAGTTTTGTTTTTAAAAGATAGGGATGAGATGTATTTATGATTTTTCATCATCTTTTTCTCTAAAACTAATTGTAGTATTACCCATTAACATAAAGGGGTGGGCAGTCATTGACTTCAAACTTTGTTTTTGATAGCTTCTAACTAAAAACGTATCTTGCTTTAGATTTGTCACCCTATCCTGGAACCTTTTTTACAATTAATTTTGTTATAGAGTAAGCAATATTTTCTTAATTGATTGCTAACTTTAACAAAACTTTTCAGAAGTTTTTTTTTTCTTTCTAGGAGATAAGTAAGTTGAATCAATCATTGGAGAAAAAGCAGACTGATTCTCTTGTATTTGTTTTGATATGCTGATGGTATAGTCAGCATAATCAAAATATAGCTGACAACTATATGTCATGGTTGCCCTATTGGTTCTGAAAATCTGATTCACATTTTGAATTTAAATGGAGGTAATTGCATGTGATTGGCTGTTTGCAGTCTCAGCCATGAGTAGATAAAATTGGAATTAGTGCTTATTGGTGATGACATTGGCACATTTCAGCATTTGGAATTACTTGAATCATTTTCTGATATCAGTTCGAACTTTGAACAATTGCTGCTTTCCTTTCGATTGTTGTTCTCAACATTTATGTTTGCCATACTGTTTCACCACAAAGCATCCTATCAAACAACAATATTTTGGCAACATAAAGGCTTCATTAAAAGTTTGCATGTTAGTTAAAAATGGGTATATGATCAGAAAAATCTACCCATTGTTTTTTTTTTTTTAATTTAATTATCGACATTTGATAAGAGGTCATGTTTCACTTTGGAGTTGGCTTGGCACTGGCAGTGTGGTGAATTTTAAAAATGTAATTGCCCCACTTATATTGTTTCTAATGATTCTCTCCCTTTTTCTACATTGTGAAACGTGACAATTCAGTCTCATTTTCAAGTTTCTAGTTTTGGTATACTTGCTTTGATTTCTTCAATTTTTTTAAAAAACAAAAACATAACTTGATTTGTTGCAACTCAAAAAAGAACATCTTGTCTGTTATTATCTGTTTATTTGGTTATGTATTTTTTTAGGCTTGTTTGTTATTATCAGATAATTTTGTGATTTTATTTACGGATCTTGTCCGCTTGTGATTTGTCTGTGCATTGTGATTTGTCTAACTTTTAGTTCATTTGGCAGGTTGTTATTTGTTTGTGGATCTTGTCTGCCATTCGTATCTATTGCTCTTTCTTCACTCTTGCCTATATTGGTAAGCAAGTTCATCTGTCAACTGAATGCATCTTCAAACTATATTGATATTCGTGTTTATGTTTAATAATTTATATCGCGTTCAAGTTTAGACCGTATGCATATGAATTGCCTTGGTAAAAATCACGTTCCACATTATATTGAGTGACCATTAAATTAAAGAGCCTTAAATGAACTTCAAGTTTAGACGTAAAGCCTTAAAAATGAATATGATGTTTAGTCCAATATGTATTATTTTATAATTTAGATTTACTTATGAAATGGATAAGAGTTGGATGCAAAAGTCGATACTAAGTCAAGAGTACCTAGATGGAGTAGATAGTTTTCTCGATTTTGCTTTTCAGAACGCAAGCGAAGATAATAAGATATTATATCCTTGTTCGAGGTGTGCCAATATTGATTGTCATATGCGTGCAGTTGTTTTCGAACATTTGATTTGTGAAGGATTTCTCTCGGGTTACAGACAATGGTTTTTTCACGGAGAGTCCGCAATTTCTAGGTCATCTTCTAGAGTTCCTCCAAGTTATTCTAACAATCAACATCAGTCTATTAGACAAGATGACATGGAAGGCATGTTGCGAGATGCATTTAACATACGTGATCACAGTTTCCAAACATCTTCACCAGAAGTACCTGAAGGAAATTATGGGTTCAATGTTGGCATGAATGACTTTGCTGAAACGGGAAGAGGTGTGGGTGATCAAGAACCCAATGGAGAAGCGGCAAAGTTTTATAAGTTGCTCAATGATATGAATGAAGAACTTTACGAGGGATTTAAGCATTCAAGATCGTCTTTCTGTGTCTATGTTTTTCACTTAAAATGCTTAAGCAGGTGGACAGGAAATTCTTTGATACTGTTATTAGAATTTTTGAAAGAAATGTTTCCTTTTGCAAAAATCCCTCAATCTTGTAAGGACTCGAAGAATATGATAAAGGATCTAGGCCTTGGATATGAGAAAATTCATAGTTGTCCGAATGACTGTATGTTGTATTGGGGTGATAGAACAAATGAACAATTTTGTCATGTCTGCGGTAAATCTCGGTGGTTGGATGGAAATACAGAAGAAAATGTGAATGAGAACGATGGTGACGCACATTTCAAAAAGAAGCTTGCAAAGATTTTGTGGTATTTTTCGTTAAGACCAAGACTTTAACGAATTTTCATGTTTTCAAAAACATCTGATTCTATAAGGTGGCATCATGATGAAAGGACTCATGATGACTTATTAAGACATCCTTGCAGATTCTTTGGCTTGGAAATCATTCGACAATAAGTTTCTATCTTTTGCTAATGATCCTCGGAATGTGAGGTTTGAACTTGGTTCTAACGGTTTTAATCCGTTCAAAATAATAAGTACTTCTTATAGTTTTTGGCCGGTTGTCTTGATTACTTATAATTTGCCTCCATGGATTTGTATGAAACAATCCTCTTTTATTTTGTCCATGATAATTCCTGGAGAGAAAGGTCTAGGAAATGATATTGACATTTATATGCAACCTCTTATTTAAGAGTTGAAGCAGTTATGGCAAGGGGTTGAAACATATGACGCATCAAAAAAAAAAATAATTTGCGTGCAGCTTCGCTATGGACTATGATAAGTCATAAAATACACATTTTATGCTCTTTCTATTCTTAGTTTTAGTTATGTTTTATATATTTATTTTGATTAATTATATTATGTTTTTGAATTTTAGGTACAATAAGGACAATGAAATCAAAAGATATCAATAATGATGGTAAAGAACTTACGAAATCATAATCACAAGCTGGAAGAAGACTCGAGAGTCAAAAAGATAAATTTCTGGTTGCAAAGTAAGAAGGCAGATTTGACCTCCGGAGCTTGTTGCAAGGAAATCATTATGTTAAAGTCTTTAATTGAAGAAACTTTCTTCTTGAATTTTGAAGATGACTTGAATACCTTTCCAACGATAGTTTTATGCCAAAATCGGACAAGAAATGGGCATCCAAATCAGCCGACGAAGTGAAGGAAGGTGCAGCAGAAAAATAAAAAGAATATGCTTGGCGTCTAGGCTCCAACAATTCAGGAAAAATTGAAAAAAAAAAAAGGCCCAAAAACATGATTTTTTGCCTCCAGGCTTACTTGTGCTACAAGGACTTGTTCCTAGGGTTTTAAAACTCTATAAATACCATCTTTTGAGCTACAAACTATCTATCTTTTGAGGAGACTCAAGGATCATCATTAATATTCTTCTTTTTCATTTTTTTATTTTTATTTTTAGTTTTATGTATATATTATCTATGCTTATGCAAGGTTAAATTTTTCTTTGGTTAAGGGTGATTTCAAAGCCTTATACATGTTTTGTAATTGATTTTGAGATTCTATCTATAATTAGTTTTCTATCAAAGTTGATTATGTTATTCCATAAGAATTGTTTATGGTCTTTGTCTTGATTTGTTTAGGGTGCACACTAGATATATCTTGATAATTATCTAATGCTAGTTTAGAAATTTTGATCCATGTAATTATCTTGATTTCCTATTCATAAGTGGCAATTTTTTATTAATAATTATTGTCGATACGTGATCCCGTCGTGGGGACCCATTCGAGTGAGGGGAAAACAAAATGTAGATGAAAAGACGACTTAATTTCTCTTGATTGAAATAAAAGGTCGAGGGTATGAAAACACATCGTAAAAAAAAATGAAGTCGCCACCAATCTTTTTTAGCTAGGTGTGATTGGTCACCTATTAAACTGGTTTTATAAAATATTTTTAAAAACCAATTTCAAGTCTGTGTTATAAACCAGAGAAAATCAAAGAAGCGAGTTCGGGACTCGGTTACGTGCGGGGAAGGATTAGCACCACCACAACGCTCGTATAAAACGGTACCTTATTAATCATGTGTTATCTCAAATCTCGGTAAAAAATCGATTTTAATTTAGTATTTCAAGTTAATTCTCAATTTAAAGAAAAATAATTTTATTTTTTAATTGAAAGTGATCCGAAATTTATTAATTCATTTTTTTTTATATATTTCCCAACAAATGTGGCAAAATATAAAAATTTTTATTAACTTGAAATTTTTTTCGAATCGTTCTCGTTTTAAAGAAGATATTCCGTTATTAATGATAACTGATGATATCCTCCCCAGCAAACCCGGTAGAGAATTCATGAATTATTTTTAACTCGAAAATATTTTTATTTTATTGAAAATCATTATCTTTTTCAAAATATTTTAAAACATATGAATATGAAAATATGGCACATGAATAAAATGACATAGCAAAGTCTAGATAATATAATGCAAACCTAAATGATGTGATATAATTTAAAAGGCATAGCATATCCTAAATGAAATGAAATATCCTAAGTATTATGATATTCTAAATGAAATGAATAAGATTTAAATGATATGGAAAATTTAAATGACATGGCATATCCTAAATAAGATAATCTAAATGACATGGAATATTATCTAAGTGACATGGAATATGAAACATTAAATAATGCTATCATGAAATATACATGAAAATAAAATAACAAAATGCATGAACATGCTAAATAATGTGACAAAATAAATGACTAAATAAAAAGCATAGGATAGCATGAAACATTCAAAACCATATGACAAACAATCTCAAGTGAGCATGACTTTGAGCCATTGATTGGCCTAAGTCATAAATCATGTGGCATGACATGAAATGCATGAAAATGCAGCAAAGTGAATGCATGAAATGCATGGTTTAAAGCCTAAGTGATATGAAAAATGCATGGCATAAATAACCTAAATCCCTAGCATGAGTTTGCATGGTAATAAATGCTATCCTAACTTAACATGCATGAACTAGTGTCTAAATGACATGGCAAATGACATTAAAAATACTAAAAATGGCCTAGTGCCTAAATGACATGGGAAATGAAATGGCATATGAAAATGGCCTAATGTCTAAATGTCATGGAACAACAACATGGCATATGAAAATAGCCTAATGCTTAAATGACATGTAAAATGACATGGAATAATAAAAATGGCCTAAAGCTAAATAACATGTAAAATGACATAGAATAATAAAATGACCTAAACTTAAATGTCATGGAAAAATATCATGGCATATGAAAAATGACCTAAAGCTTAGAGAAGACACACATGGCCAAATGGCCTAGGAACCAAAGTGTTGTGAGAAATGTCCTGTAAAATGACCTAATTAAATGCTATGGAAGATGATATGAAAAATGGAAATGGCCTAAACTATATGACAATAGCCCCAAGATGCAAAAAATATGACATAAGTCAAAAGAGCAAGATGGTTAGCAAGAATATAAATATACATAAAGATAAATAATAATAGAAATAAGCAAGTTAAAGTAAGCAAATGAATAACAAAGAGATGAGCTCCATGGTTGGTACATTGAACAAAGCCCCCTAATCATTATCTCTTGATTTTCATCAAGGTCATGAAGCCTTTTTAATCTCAAAATCATAAAAAATAACTAAGGTAAAACAAATATGGAAATGAGCTTTATGGTTGGTATATTGGACAAAGCCCACCCTAATCATTATCACTTGATTTTTCATCAAGATCATGAAGCATTATTTTATTTATTTTTTGAAAAGCAAGAACAACAAGAAAGATGTAAAAAATATGGTAGGAAATCACATGGAAAACAAGAAATAAAGCATGAGAAAGAAGCAGAAAAAATGTAGTAGCAATGGTAGAATGGTTACCTTAACAAAAGCTTTTTTTTTTTTTCAAAAACCTTTTATTTTCTCCATTAGCTACTGACTTCCCCTCTCAGATGCTCAGCCACTTAAGGAAAAATAAAACATTCCCCCTCTCTCTTAGCCTTGGCCGAATGGCCCCTCCACCATAGGATGGATTTTTGCACTTTTTCTCTTCCAATCTTGTCCCTTAGATTAAGATATTTTCATGACAACATAAAAATGTCATCTTGCCAATTGATAGTAGCCCTTAAGATGTGTACTCAGCCCTTGTAATAACCTCAGCCCTTAGATGAAAAAGAGGATCAATCCCATGCACTCCTTTGCTTGCCCCTTTGAGTGCCTACCCTTGGATGAGTTGTGCTCTTTCATTCTTGGTCATTGGATGAGGACAACATAAAAATGACATCTTGTAGATTAAATCCAGCCCTTAACACGTGTACTCAGCCCTTGTACATGGCCTAAGCCATTGGATGAAAAGGAGCACTTTCTTGCTTGGCCAAATAGATGTCCACCTTTGGATGAGTTGTGCTCTTCCATTCTTGGCCATTAGATGAGGGTTCTTTCATGACAAATAAAAATGTCATCTTGGCGTTTAATCTTGGCCATTGAATGGTGTATTCAACTTTTCTACAAGGCACCTAAGCCATTGGATGAAGGGGGACAATTTGCAAGATACTAGTGGTAGCATGTGAGCTTGATAGTGACTAATGAGTTAAATTGATCAAGCTTCCTTCTTTTCTTCTATGCTGGCTGATCAAAGGAGGTAAAATCCTAGCAATTCCTTCTTCTTTCATATTTTTCTTAATTACAAATTTGCCCTTTTCGGTTTCTTCGGTAAAATGATCTTTTTGACCCCCGAACCTAAATAAATAGCAAACTGACTCCAAATTCAAATTTTATTTTTTCAATACTTTCGATATAATAAAAAATTGAATTCTGGAAGTTTTCAAAATTTTCGAGTCCATTTGCTATTTATTTTGGATTTATTTCCAAAATTGCCCCTTAATTCACCCGAACTTTTGTCATTTTGTAAACGAGCTCCGAATCCAAATTTTTCTTCATCAATCTCTTCCAAATAATTTAAAAGTGTGATTTGGAAGTTTTCAATATTTTTTTGGAGCTCATTTGCTATTTTTTCGGGATTTATCTGCTTGAATTTTTGCATAAGGGACCCGGGATTTGGCCATTTTGCAAACGAACTTCAAATCCAGATTTTATTTCACCAATCTCTTCCAAATAATTTAAGAATGAGATCTGCAAATTTTCAGAATTTTTGGAGTTCATTTGGTATTTTTTCGGGATTTATCCTTCTGAATTTCTACATAGTGGACCCGAGATTTGGTCATTTTGCAAACGAACTCCGAATCAAGATTTTCTTTCGCCAATCTCTTCTAAATAATTTAAGAATGAGATCTGCAAATTTTTAGAATTTTTGGAGCTCATTTACTATTTTTTCCAAATTTTCCAATTTTACCATTTTGCCTCCGAAGTCCAATTTTGCTCAAAATAAGTTCGATTTTTAGATTTTCTTCAAACTGAGCCTTGGGCTATCCTTGTTTAATCACTCCTCATCAATTAGGGGTTTTAGTCTTACTGAATCGGGCTATTTCTGTAATTCTTCCAAATTTCACCAAAATTCACCAAAAACCTTAATTCTTGGTTTTCTTCTGGATTGACTTTCTTTCAGTTTTTCTTTCAAGTAGCTTCTCCATGATTCATAGTTAGTGCTTATCTTTCATTTAGGACCTTCAATTTCGACCAATTTGATCGTTTAAGCACTTTTCCCCAAATTTCCCAAGCTATGGTTTCCTTTCTACTGAAATTCCGTAACCCAACTTTCGAACTCCATATCTTTCAATATAGACCTCGAATTATCAAAATTCTTTCACCATTTTTGAATTGAATTTCAAATCTTGATTTTGAAAGTGGGTTGACTTTTTTAGGAGTTGACTTTTTAGGGTTGACTTTTTTGCTGTTGACTTTTTCAAGTTTGACTTTTTCTGTCTGTTTTCTTAAACTAAGTCACGGAGTACCACCTGCAGGATGAGAAAAGTCATTTTGCATGATGAAAAAATAGTTTAGGAAGAAAACATACATGTTTTAGTGGTCCGAACAAAATTAGGTGTCTACAGCTGTCCCTCTTTGGCTATTGTTGAGAATCAGGAATCAGGAATCAGGCAAAGATTAACAAACACTAATTTTGTTCGGTTAGTGAAATCACTTGTGAAGAAAAGGGAAAGGGGTTTCATTCATTACCATTTTTTTGTTGAAAAAGTTGTAAATTGAAGATTTTGTCCTTAAATTGAGTTCCCTGACTAATCAAGGCTCGACCCGTCTTAAGGAAACGGGTTCGATTTACAAGAGGAGAAATGACCTCGACGATGGTCACGGGGTCTTAACCTGTCTTGTGCTAACCTTATTGGCATGGGTGAAACAGAAAATTGAAAAAGATTTGGATGAAACCAGAGATTAAAAAGGCATGGGCGAAACCAGAAAATTGAAAAAGATCTGGATGAAACCAGAAAATTGAGATAACATGGGTGAAACTAGAAAATTGAGAAAGATCTGGATGAAACTAGAAAGTTGAGAAAGATCCGAAAAAAAAAAAAACAGAAGTTGAAATGACATGGGTGAGACTAGAAAATTTAGAAAGATCTGGATGAAACCAAAGATTGAAATGGCATGGGTGAAACCAGAAAATTGAAAAAGATCTAGATGAAACCAGAGATTAAAAGGGCATGGGTGAAACCAAAATATTGATAAAGATCTGGATCAAACTAGAAATTGAAAAGCATAGGTGAAACCAAAAATTTCAAAAAGATCTGGATGAAACCAGAGAATAAAAAGGCATGGGTGAAACCAGAAATTTGAAAATGATCTAGATGGAACCAGAAATTGAAAAGCATGGGTGATACCAGAAATTTGAAAAAGATCTGGATGAAACCAGAAATTGAAAAGTATGGTTGAAACCAGAAAATCGAAAAAGATCAGGATGAAACCAAAAATTGAAAAGCATGTATAAAACCAGAAATTTGAAAAAGATCTGGATGAAACCAGAGATTACAAAGGCTTGGGTGAAACCAGAAATTTGAAAATGATCTGGATGGAACCAGAAATTGAAAAGCATGGGTGAAACCAAAAATTTGAAAAGGATCAGGATAAAACCAGAAATTGAAAAGCATGGGTGAAACCAAAAATTTGAAAAAGATTTGGATGAAACCACAGATTAAAAAGGCATAGGTGAAACCAAAAATTTAAAAATGATCTGGATGGAACCAGAAATTGAAAAGCATGGGTGAAACCAGAAATTTGAAAAAGATCTGGATGAAACCAGAGACTAAAAGGGCATGGGTGAAACCAGAAATTTGAAAAATATCTGGATGAAACCAGAGAATAAAAAGGCATGGGTGAAACCCAAAAATTGAAATGATCTGGATGAAACCAGAAATTGAAATGACCTGGAAATTAATTTGAAGGATTTGAGAGAGGATGCAAATGCTTCATGGTGTAAATGCAAATATCTTGGATTGATACAAATGCTTCTTGAAATGATACAATTGTCTTCGATTGATGCTAATGCTTCTAAATGCAGATTGAAATGTCCCTACGAATCATGTTCATGTAAGTGGTTCATGAATGGTGTAATTGCAGCTACAATGAAGATGCAATGATCCTAGAAATGATGCACTTGCTTGAGATGATGCGAATGAAAATATCTATGAAGGATGTATTTGTAAAGATAGAATGCAGATGCTCATGGAATAGTGCAAATACAAATACTCATGAATTATGCAAATGCTTGCTGACACGGTGCAGATGCAAAGCTTAATAAAGAGATGAGTGCTCATGAGTGTTGTAGACACCTAATTTTGTCCGGACCACTAAAACAGGTATGCTTTCTTCTTAAATTGATGTTTCAGAATGTAAAAAGACTTTTTTCATCCTACAGGTGGTACTCTGAGACTTAGTCTAAGAAGGCGAGCATAAAAAATCAAACTTGAAAAAAGTCAACCCCGAAAAGTCAACTACTAAAAAAGTCAACCCACTTTCAAAATCAAGATTTGAAGTTCAATTGAAAAATGGCAAAATAATTTTGATAATCCGAGGTCTACATCGAAAGATATGGAGTTCGAAAGTTAGGTTATGGAAATTCAGTAGAAAGAAACCCTAATCCGAGAAATTTGGGGAAAAATGCTTAAACGATCAAATTGGTCAAAATTGAAGGTTCCAAATGAAAGATAAGCACTAAGTAAGGGTAATGGAAAAACCATTTGAAAGAAAATCTGAAAGAAAAGTCAATCCGGAAGAAAATCGAGAATTAGGGTTTTTGGTGAATTTTGGTGAAATTCGAAAGATTACAGAAATGGCCCGACTCGGTAGGACTAAAGCCCCTAATGGATGAGGAGTGATTAAAAAGGATAGCCCAAGGCTCAGTTTGAAGAAAATCTGAAAATCGGACTTGTTTTGAGCAAAACTGGGTTTCGGAGGTAAAAGGGCAAAATTGAAAAATTTAGGGAAAATAGCAAATGAACTCCAAAAATTATGAAAAATTGTAAATCTCATTTTTAAATCATTTCGAAGAGATTGGAGAAAAAAAAATCTTGATTCGGAGTTCGTTTGCAAAATGGCCAAATCCCGGGTCTCCTATGTAGAAATTCAAGAAGATAAATCCCGGAAATATAGCAAATGAACTCCAAAAATTCTGAAAATTTGCAAATATCATTTTTAAATTATTTGGAAGAGATTGGCGAAAGAAAATCTGGATTCGGAGTTCGTTTGCAAAATGGCCAAAACCCGGACACCTTATGTAGTAATTCAAGCAGATAAATCCCGAAAAAATACCAAATGAGTTCCAAAAATTATGAAAACTTTCAGATCACACTTTTAAATTATTTGGAAGATATTGGTGAAGAAAAATACTGATTTGGAGCTCGTTTAAAAAATGGTAAAGTTTAGGGGCATAAAAGGGCAATTTTGGAAGAAAAAATCCAAATAAATAGCAAATGGACTCGAAATTTTTTGAAAACTTTCAGAATTCAATTTTTTATTATTTTGAAAGTATTGAAAAAATAAAATTTGAATTTGGAGTTCGTTTGCCATTTATTTATGTTCGGGGGGCAAAAAGGTCATTTTACCCAAGAAATCGAAAAGGGCTTTTCTTGCCTTTTAAAAAATGAAATATGGGCTGAAAGAATGGGGGTTGGCCGGCCAAGGCCCAAGAGTGGGTAGATATTTTTTTATTTTTAATCAAAAGGCCAACAATGAAGAGGAAGTTAGTTATTTTTTGATCAAGCCTTTGCTAATAAGCCACATGGACCAATGCATGAAGAGGTAGAGTGTCAACATAATGGCTTAAGATTCTTGAGCATCTGTAATTGTGGATAGCTGATGGCCTAATCTAAGGGTGATAATTTCATGTTTTAAACATCTTGGATCAATAGCCTTTGGATGAAAATTGGTTGAATGAAAAATGACAACATCCTAGCCTAGGGAGGGCCATTCGGCCACTAGAAGGGAGAGGCATTCTCTCTTTCATTTTCAGCTATTCACTCTCTATTCTCTCTTGGTTTTGGCTATTTTTTCTCTCCATTGTTGAAAGGCAAAAAGAAAAGTTTAGAAAAGAAAAGAAAGTTAGAAGAGAAAAAGCTTGAAAGATAGCTTCTAGAGGTTGCTTTAAGCACCATACTCTTACACTTTCTTTGATTTTCCATTCTTGGTTTGCTTTTTTTATTACTATTTCTGTGAGTGTCTTTTTATTTTTCTTTTAAAATAAGTGTTTTTAATATTCTTCTTCAAGTTCTTCTTCATTTTTTCTTGTAAATAGATCTTCAAATTTTTTTTCTCCTCTTGTTTTTGAGATGGCCGAATGGCCTAGTTTTTGAGTAGTTGCTGTTTGTATTTTTTATTTCATGTTATTCTTGTTTTAATTTCATGTTATTCTTGTTTTAATGCTTTAAATCTTCTTCTAATACATAAATATGAAGCTTGTTTTAATTTGGTTGCTTGCTTGTTTCTATTTTTGAATCTATTATCTTGTTATCATGTTTATTTTACTTGTCTTGCATTTTTGATTTTCTGTTTTCAAAATGTTTAAGTTTGTTTAAGTTTTATATTTTGTAATCCATCTGTTTGTGAAAATGCCTATTGGTTTTCATGCCTTTACTTTATATTTGCATGATTTGAGCATTATTCTTTAGCTATGCATGTTAGTATATCCTGTTTTTGTGAAAATGCCATGCTCATTTTAAGCATCCACCACATTCGGCCACTTCATATTATTTGCTTTGTATGTGCATTTTTGTTATGTTAGTTGATAGGTTTGTTTTTTCATGATATTTGGTTAAATATTTTGTTTAAGCATCCTTGTGTTTGTGTTATTGCCATGCATATCTTAGGTTTAGGATTGGTTTGTTTTGCCATGCATATTCATGCATTTTAGACATAGGTTGCATTAAATGCCATGCAAGTTCATTTAGGTCTAGGTCATTTTATTGATGCCATGCATTTTCATGTCATTTAGGTTTTAAATCATGCATTTCATGCATCATATTTTCTTTATTTTTCATACATTTCATGTCCTTGCCACTTGACTTATGACTTAGGCCAATCAATGGTTCAAAGTCATGCTCTTTTGAGCATACTTGTGGAAAATTAAAGAGTTGTCAAATTTATTATTCTACCTTTGTAATTTTTTTTTTACTTAGCCAATTTTTTGCCTAACTTTTCAAAAATGTTAGCTACTGTTTGTGAGTCATTCAGAGAGTCTCTAATATTTTTACTTTGATTTTTAAATGATTTTATCAAAGGTAAAAGAATGTGTTTTGGTAAAATAGTTTTTTCACCCAATACTCGTACTTTCTCGATTTTTTTGGGCAGTCATCTTTAATAAAAAAATCAAGCCGATTTTTTCTCGTGTAGTTTTACATGTTCTGAATCTCACCCCTACAATACTCGATCTCAAGCAAGAGCTATGGAGAACTATCAGCTTGCTAAAATTGAAAGGATGGAAAGAATTCAAAAGGAATTGCATGAACAGTTGGCTAAGTCTCAAGAGGAGTCACGGGAACAAATGACCAAACTCATGGAGATGATGAGTACCATGATGAGGCAGAAGTGGCCAGGACAAAATTCAGTTACCGAAATGGGGGCAGTAAACCAGGAAGATCGACCAGAGGTGGTACAGAAGAATGGCCAGACATCCCAGCCTGTGAGAAATGAACTTCCGACTGGGGCAGCATCCTATATTTACATCCAACCAGCGGCCGAAGCACAGAATTTTGGTCCTAAAAGGGGTAATATTGGGGTTGATCCAATTGATGTGAACGTTCCAGACTTTGAAGAAATGGTCGAAAAGGAAAGGGCAAAGATGACTGAGCTGAAGAGGGTTGAAATGGCAGAATCCTAGAAAAAATATCAACTGCTGGAGGAAAGACTGATGGCAGTTGAAGGAGTAGAGCTATTTGGCAGTCTAGATGCTAAAGAGATGAGTTTAGTGCACAGTCTGGTGATTCTTCCAAAGTTCAAAGTACCAGACTTTGAAAAATATAACGGAACTACCAACCCATCAGCGCATCTGACCATGTATTGCCGGAAGATGACTGGACATGATGAAAACGAAAAATTACTCATCCACTGTTTCCAAGATAGCTTGATAGGGTCCGCAACTCGTTGGTATAACCACCTTACCCGTACTAAGATCCGTTCCTGGATGGATCTAGCCAAAGCTTTCATGGAACAATACAAGCATGTGACAGACATGGTGCCTGACCGTCTAACTCTCCAAAACATGGAAAAGAAATCTACTAAAAGCTTTAAAGAATATTCTCAGAGGTGGAGAGACTTGGCTACACAAGTGCAACCCCTTTAACCAACTAGGAAACTACAGTGCTTTTCATCAATACCCAAAAAACACCTTATTATGATAAATTGTTGGGAAGTGCCACCAAGGACTTTGCAGATATGGTGATTTCTGTGGAGATTATAGTCTGTTATTAAGAACGGGAAAATGGAAGGGGGTGAGTCTGTTATTAAGAACGGGAAAATGGAAGAGGGTGGGTCAAAGAATGGGTCGAATGTAGCGGGAAACCCATTGCCCGATCATACTGAGAATCAGGTAAATGCAGCATTGACAGGGGAAGTCAGAAGGTTAAAAAGGGATGCTAGGGAAGTCAAGACTCCGATGTTAACAGTATGGGTCGAGATGGTTAAGGCAAGAATGGTGGGGGATGCAGACAGTTTAAACATAGTTGCAAAGAGGGTGCAGAATTGGTGCTCATTCTATAAATGTTCAGGTCATATCATACAGGACTGCGGGGACTTTCTGGCTAAAGTCCAAAAGATGATGGATGATGGAGAGGGCCATTTTTACGAGGAGACAGAGGAGGAAGTAGAGGTTATTGAGAATGCAGCTAGCTATGGAATAGGAAGACCTTTAATCATTTATTATGATGAACCAGAGAAGACTACTCCGGTTGTTGAAGAAATTGCGCCTAAGCTCATCATAGATTTGCCTTCTTCCTTTTCATACAAGGAAAAAAAAACTACACTATAGAAATATGATTGCAGTATGGTTATGCTCGGGTCTTCAAGTCAGCAAGATATTACAGGTGTGGGGCACTTAACACGAAGTGGAAGGTGTTATGCCCCTGAGGTTGTTGAACAGGGATCAACAAGAAAGGATGGAGGAATGGACAAAGGGAAAAAAGCAGTTGAACCAATTCATATTGAGATGGATTTGTCAAAAGAAGCAGAGAGGGGATCAGCCCCGGTAAACAGGATAAAGGAGCCGGTAAACGAGAAGGAGGCCTGCGAGTTTTTAAAGTTCATAAAACATAGTGAGTATAGTGTGGTTGAGCAATTGCAACGTTAGCCAGCAAGAATCTCCATATTATCTTTGCTATTAAACTTAGAGCCACACAGAAATGCCCTGTTAAGAGTGTTGAATCAAGCATATGTGGCTAACAACATATCAGTAGAAAAATTAGACAGGCTGGTGGGAAATATAGCGGCAGACGACCATATATTTTTCAGTTATGATGAAATACTACCCAATGGTATTGGGTCCACAAAGGCTCTTCACATAACAACCACCTGCAAGGGGCATATACTACCAAGGGTGCTTATGGATAATGGTTCTTCATTAAATGTAATACCCTTGGCAACCCTATCTAAGTTGCCAGTTGATATGTCTTATATGTTACCGAGTTGCACAGTAGTTAGGGCTTTCGATGGTACCAGGAGAAAGCTAATGGAAACTATTGAGGTTCCTCTGGAGATAGGCCCATGCACCTATAAGGTGAACTTCCAGGTCATGGATATTAATCCGTCTTATAATTGCTTGTTGGGAAGGCCATGGATACATTCAGTAGGGGTTGTACCCTCGTTTCTCCATCAAAAGCTAAAATTTGTGATGGAAGGCCGTTTGATCACTATATTAGGAGAAGAAGACATAATAGCCTCTGTATCTACTGAATCTCCTTATGTTGAACCCAATAAAGACGCCGTAGAATGTTCTTTTCGATCTTTGGAATTCGTAAATACGGTTTTCGTCGCTGAAGGATGAAAAATTCCAAAACCAAGGTTGTCCAAAAACACAAGGTTAGAAGTAAGAACCACAGTGGAAAAGGGCTGCAGGGCTAGAAAAGGTCTTGGGAAATATCTTCAAGGGATGGCCCGTGCAATGAAAGCAGTGGAAAAAAAAGATCGATTTGGCTTAGGGTATCTTCCAAAGGCCTATGAGAAGAGGAAATAAGTTGAAAGGAACCGACAAAGGAGGATGGCCCGTCTCGCAGGTATGGATATTGAATGGGAACCCATGACTTTCCCACCAATCTTTCACAACTTTCGCTCTGCTGGTTTTCTATTCTGAGAAAATAATTCAGAGGATGTACTAACAATGATCGAGCAAGCTTTTGAAAAATTCCAAGTGAATAAAAGGGAGCAGATTTAGGATATGGTGATTTGCATGACTGGGAAAGAAGGGATGGAAAGTGACAGTTCGAACTGGATGGTGCGACCTTGTCCACCAAGATATAGACTAACCAATTGGAGTGCGACTGAGTTGCCCATAGTTTTTTCTATTCCAACGTGTACGGATGCGGAATATGAGGACCTTCCTGTTAGTAATTTTGAAATTGATTTTGAAAGACCCATTTGCATGGGTGATTTTAAGGCTAACGAAGATATTAAGGATTATGGTCTACCTCCAGATTTATTAAGGAAAATAGAATAAGAGGAGAAACAAGTACTTCCTCATAAGGAATTATTGGAAATGATAAATTTGGGAGATGGTGAAGAGATAAAGGAAGTCAAAATCGAAACTTCATTGTCATCATCAATAAAGGGTGAATTGATAGCCTTACTCCAGGAATATGTGGATGTATTTGCATGGTCTTACCAAGACATGCCAGGGTTGGATCCGGATATTGTGGTTCATAAGCTCCCTTTAAGGCCAGAATACAAGCCAATTCAGCAAAAGTTAAGAAGAATGAGGTCGGACATGCTGTTAAAGATAAAAGAGGAGGTGAAGAAGCAATTTGATGCTGGATTCTTAGAGGTGGCAAAATATCCAGAATGGGTGGCAAATATTGTTCTAGTACCAAAAAAGGATGGCAAGGTGCGGATATGCGTTGATTACCGAGATTTGAACAAGGCCAGCCCTGAAGATAATTTCCCTTTGCCCCATATTGATACTCTGGTGGATAACACGGCAAAGAGTTCTATATTTTCTTTCATGGACGGATTCTCAGGATACAATCAGATTAAGATGGCACCGTAAGATACGGAGAAAATCATATTTGTTACAATGTGGGGAACCTTCTACTACAAGGTAATGCCATTTGGGTTGAAGAATGCTGGGGCAACATATCAGAGAGCCATGGTGACCTTGTTTCATATTATGATGCATATAGGAATTGAGGTCTATGTTGCTGATATGATCGCAAAGTCACAAGGAGAAGAGGAGCATATTGCGAATCTTAAGAAGCTCTTCGAACGACTAAGAAAGTTTAGACTTAAGCTAAATCTGGCAAAATGCACTTTTGGAGTCACCTCGGGAAAATTGCTAGGTTTTTTCGTTAGCAAAAGAGGAATTGAGATTGACCCGGATAAAGTGAAGGCCATTCAGAATTTGCCACCACCTCGTACTCAAAAGGAAGTAAGAGGCTTTCTGGGAAGATTGAATTACATTGCTCGGTTTATTTCTCAGTTAACCAACAAATGTGATCCAATATTTAAGTTACTTCGAAAACGTGATACAGGAGAATGGGATGAAGGTTGTCAGATTTCATTTGAAAAGGTTAAACATTATCTATCCAACCCACCAGTATTAATGTCACCTGTTTCGGATAAACCAATGATACTGTATTTATCAGTATTTGAGAGATCCATGGGTTATGTTTTGGGGCAGCTTGATGAGATTGGAAAGAAAGAACAGGTAGTTTACTACCTCAGTAAGAAGTTCACATATTATGAGTTGAAGTATTCGTCGGTAGAAAAATTGTGTTGTGCCTTAGCTTGAACTGCTTGAAGACTCAGATAGTACATGTTTGTACCACACAAAGTGGTTGATTGCCAAGCTAGATCCAATCAAATACATGTTGGAAGCACCTTCTTTGTCAAGTTGGACGGCAACATGGCAGGTTTTATTGTCAGAGTACGACATTGTATATGTAAGTCAGAAAGCTATCAAAGGCAGTGCAGTAGCTGAATTCTTAGCAAGTCGGGCAGTGGAAGATTATGAGCCATTGAACTTTGACTTCCCGGATGAAGATTTGATGTATATTTCACAAGCAGATGAGATTCCCCTGAAGAACAAAGTGTGGAAAATTTATTTTGATGGCGCATCTAATGCCATGGGGCATGGAATCAGTGCAGTCCTCATATCTCCAGAAGAAGATTATTATCTTTTCATTGCTAGATTGGTTTTTGATTGTACAAACAATATTGCCAAGTATGAAGCATAACTATGGGCCTTCGTGCTGTAGTGGACAGAAAGATCAAAGTATTGGAAGTTTTTGGAGACTCAGCCTTAGTGATATACCAGCTACGAGGAGAATGGGAAACCCGAGATACAAAGCTAATACGATACCGAGAACTCATACTAAGTTTATTAGAGGAATTTGAAGAAGAGAATTTCAATTTTTTCCCTCGAGAAGAAAACCGAATGGCAGATGCTCTGGCTACTTTGTCATCAATGTTTAAAGTAAATGAATGGGCTGAAGTTGTGCCAAAAAGATGAGTATATATGAGTCTCATGCCCACTGTCTGAGTATTGAAGAAGAAGCAGATGGCTTCCCTTGGTATAATGACATCTTGCAGTATATCAGAAGTTAACAGTATCCAGAACAAGCAACAGAAAATGACAAGAGGACCCTGAGAAGGCTAGCAATGGGTTTTGTTCTAGACAGTGAGATTCTCTACAAGAAAGGAAAAGACCAAGTCTTATTGAGATGTGTTGGATCTGCCGAAGCTCGGAGAATTATAGAAGAGGTCCATGAAGGGATATGTGGCACTCATGCTAATGGTCACATGCTTGCTAAGCAGATTATGAGGGCAGGGTATTATTGGTTGACAATGGAAGGAGATTGTATCAGTTATTCCCGGAAGTGCCATAAATGCCAGATATATATAGATAATATTCATGTGTTGCCATCGCCATTACATGTCATGACTACACCATGGCCCTTTTCAATGTGGGGGAATGGATATGATCGGGCCTATTACCCTGAAAGCTTCAAATGGACATCGTTTCATCTTGGTGGCCATAGATTATTTCACAAAATGGGTAGAAGCTGCTTCCTATGCGAATGTAACAAAGTTGGTGGTATGTAGATTTGTTAAGAAAAAATCATATGCCGTTACGGGTTGCCAGCAAGAATTATTTTGAATAATGCTCTCAATTTGAACAATAAGATGATGAGAGAAGTGTGTACTCAGTTCAAGATCACACATCATGATTCGGCACCTTATCGTCCGAAGATGAATGGGGCAGTAGAAGCAGCTAACAAGAACATCAAGAAGATTGTTGAGAAGATGACCGATGTATACAAGGATTGGCATGAGATCTTGCCTTTTGCTCTTCATGCATATCGTACTTCGGTCAGTTCATCTACAGGGGCAACGCCGTTTCTTTGGTATACGGGATGGAAGCAGTGCTACCTATTGAAGTTAATATCCCTTCACTTCGGGTTTTGATGGAAGTTGGCCTAGAGGAAGCAGAATAGGTTAGAGCTCGTTATGAACAGTTGAATCTCATCGAGGAGAAAAGATTGAAAGCAATTTGTCACGGGTAGTTGTATTAGAAAAGGATGATTCGAGCACACAACAAGAAAGTTTGTCCTAGACAGTTCTGAAAGGGGGAGTTGGTACTGAGGAAAATTCTCCCTATAGTGAAGGACCCACGAGAAAAATGGGCTCCAAATTGGGAAGGACCCTATGTGGTAAAAAGAGCTTTTTTTGAAGGAGCATTGATTTTAACTCGGATGGACGGAGGAGATTTCAGAAATCCCATGAATGCTGATAAACTGAAGAAGTATTATTCTTGAAAAAAAAATGTATGATGCTGTGCATTTGGAAATTCGAATGATTCCAAGCGTGAAAATGGAAATTCTATATATCTATTTCCCATGTGGATTGCTTTTTAATGAGAATATTCATGCTTGATATGATGAACCACCATCTTTCATATTCCTTTTACTAAGAAGAAATTATCCTTAGTCACCCCTTTGAGCCTTAGGAATTTAATTTCTTTCTTTAAACCTTGATCAAGGATCACCTTCTACACTGAAGGGCAAATGCAAGGAAAAATAATAAAAAACCATGGAAAAAAAAAAGCCATCGAAAAATGTGGCAAATGAAAGCCAACAAAGCAACAAAAAAAAGGACAAATGTTTCAAGAATGAGTTCTCCTCAGGAAATGATCCTTGATTCAATCACCCTTAAACACATTTTGAGCCTATTTTATCCTTTCTTTCTAAACCTAAACCTTGGCCTACATTACGTGCTTTAGAAAGTCCATTTTGATCAAGCATGAATATTTAATTTGAAAAGTTATTCTCAGAATTCATCCCGTCTTTTGAATTGATATTTTTACCTTGAAAGCATTTAGAATTCTCAGATGCATGGTAGAATACAAAAAAAAAAAAAAAGAGAATGTAAAAGAAGAGGTTTAAGCCGAACACCCGCAAAGGGCGACTTAATACCGAGTGGAGGACACTTAAGTTGAAAACCCAAAAAGGGCGGCTCAGGTACTAATCAAAGTTCGAATCAATGCTCCGTGTAAAGGGGGAGAAAGTATCTGAAAATCAGAAGAAAAGGGAACAACTCAGTCTGACGTAACTACGGAAGCTGAGAGGTTACCCAAGTAAATTGCTTGTTCAAGAGAAATTTCAGATGGTTTGAAAAAGAGGGGTCCAGGATATTACGCATCCGGGGCATCTACAACCTATAACTTTACATTTGTTTCTTATATCCTTGATATTTATTTTTACTATTTTAAAACATTTCTTACAATAAATTCTTGTTATCCTTTTCATGACAACTTTTGCTTGATTCATATTTTCTTTCATACATTTTTGAGATCCATTATGATTGTTATTAAATTGAATGATGATTAGTAATAAAAAATCTTTAAATAAAAGGATTTCAAAGTATTACTAAGGAATAGATTTAAATCTTGAGAAAGGTTTGGAAAGTTCACCAAGAAAAGAAAACAGTGAACGTGTTGGAGACTCCATCACGAAGTCAGAAAATCTGTGAATTTCAGCGAAAGTCAGAAACTGAGACTGTTTGACAAGTTATCTTGAGTGAAGGATTCCTTAAGTGGGGCATCAATGAACAATTGAAGACTCCGTCATGAAGTCGGATAATCTGTGAACCTCAAAGAAACCATGGATTAAAAATCATGACACAATCATTTGATTGCATTCATTCTTAGGAAACATACAAGCATTTGCAAAGCATGTCATTCTCATCATTGCATTTAGCTGACATTGTCGAAATCAGGAAAGTTTGGACTTCCCCAAAGTGAACTCGTTTTGTTTTTTCAAACGAGTCGAGCCCCGAGATCACCGTCGAGGTACGTTTCCTTTCCAAATCAAACTCATTCTGTTTTATCAAATGAGTCGAGCCTTGAGCCACCGTCGAGGTATTTTCTTTTGTTTTAAATCAAATTCATTCTGTTTTACCAAATGAGTCAAGCCTTGAGACCACCGTTAAGGTATCTCCTTTTGTTTTAAATCGAATTCATTCTGTTTTATCAAATGAGTCAAGCCTTGAGACCACCGTCGAGGTATTTCCTTTTGTTTTAAATCGAATTCATTCTGTTTTATCAAATGAGTCGAGCCTTGAGACCACCATCGTGGTATTTTCTTTTGTTTTAAATCGAATTCTTTTTGTTTTTATCAAATGAGTCGAGCCTTGAGACCACCGTCGAGGTATTTCCTTTTGTTTTAAATCGAATTCATTCTGTTTTATCAAATGAGTCGAGCCTTGAGACCACCGTCGAGGTATTTCCTTTTGTTTTAAATTGAATTCATTCTGTTTCATCAAATGAGTCGAGCCTTGAGACCACCGTCGAGGTATTTCCTTTTGTTTTAAATCGAATTCATTTCGTTTATCACTTGAGACCGTCGTCAAGGTATTTTCAAATCACGGGTAAGGCCTCCGGGCACCATTCTTAAAACCTCCGGTCATCATTTTTTAAAGCCGTATACAGTGCATTTTTTTTTTCAAAATCACGGGTAAGGCCTCCGGGCACCATTCTTAAGACCTCCGGGCATTATTGTTAAAGTCGCTTACAGCGCATTTTTTTCAAATCATGGGTAAGGCCTTTGACACCATTTTTAAGACCTCTAGGCATAAGTTTTCAGAGTTTTTAAATTTGTTTGAATAAATCTTTGGTGGTGATAACCAAAGCCTTTAGTGGAGATATCAAGAGTTTTACATTTGCTTGACCAAGTCTTTGGTGGTGATAGCCGAAGCTTCTAGAGGAGATACTCGAAATTTTAAAACACAACTTAGCACAAGACAGGTTAAGCCCTCGAGACCATCGTCGAGGTCTTTTCTTCTCTTGCAAATCGAACTCGTTTCCTTAAAGACGGGTCGAGCCTTGACTAGTTAGGGAATTCAATTTAAGGATAATATCTTCTATTTACAGCTTTTTTCAAAAAAAAAAAAAAGAAAAAGAAAAAAAAGAGAAGAAACCTATTTCCCTTCCATTCACATGTGATTTCACTAACCGGACAAAATTAGTATTTGTTTATCTTTGCCTGATTCTCAGCAATAGCCAAAGAGGGGTAGCTGTAGACACCTAATTTTGTCCGGACCACTAAAACATGTATGTTTTCTTCCTAAATTGATGTTTCAGAACGTAAAAAGACTTTTTTTCATCCTACAAGTGGTACTCTGAGACTTAGTCTAAGAAGGCGAGCATAAAAAGTCAAACTTGAAAAAAGTTAACCCCAAAAAATCAACTACTAAAAAAAGTCATCCCACTTTTAAAATCAAGATATGAAGTTCAATTGAAAAATGGCAAAAGAATTTTGATAATCCGAGGTCTATATCGAAAGATATGGAGTTCGAAAGTTGGGTTATGGAGATTCAGTAGAAAGGAAACCCTAATCCGGGAAATTTGGGGAAAAGTGCTTAAACGATCAAATTGGTCGAAATTGAAGGTTCCAAATGAAAGATAAGCATTGACTACGGGTAATGGAGAAACCATTTGAAAGAAAAACTGAAAGAAAAGTCAATCCGGAAGAAAATCGAGAATTAGGGTTTTTGGTGGATTTCGATAAAATTGAAAAAAATTAAATAAATGGCCCGAATCGTTAGGACTAAAGCCCCTAATGAATGAGGAGTGATTAAAAAGGATAGCCCAAGGCTTAGTTTGAAGAAAATCTGAAAATCGGACTTGTTTTGAGCAAAACTGGGTTTCGAAGGTAAAATGGCAAAATTGGAACATTTGGGAAAAATAGCAAACGAACTCCAAAAGTTTTGAAAAATTACAAATCTCATTCTTAAATCATTTCGAAGAGATTGGTGAAAAAAAATCTGGATTCGGAGTTCGTTTGCAAAATGGCCAAATCCCGGGTCTCCTATGTAGAAATTCAAGAAGATAAATCCCGAAAAAATAGCAAATGAACTCCAAAAATTTTGAAAAATTTCAAATCTCATTTTTAAATTATTTGGAACAGATTGGTGAAAGAAAATCTGGATTCGGAGTTCGTTTGCAAAATGGCCAAATCCCGGACTCCTTATGCAATAATTCAAGTAGATAAATCTCGAAAAAATACCAAATGATTTTCAAAAATTATGAAAACTTTCAGATCACACTTTTAAATTATTTGGAAAAGATTAGTGAAGAAAAATCTGGATTTGGAGCTCGTTTAAAAAATGGTAAAGTTTGGGGGCATAAAAGGACAATTTTGGAAAAAAAATCCAAATAAATAGCAAATGAACTCAAAAAAATTTTGAAAACTTCCAGAATTAAATTTTTTATTATTTTGAAAGTATTGAAAAAAGAAAATTTGAATTTGCAGTGCGTTTTCCATTTATTTATGTTCGGGGGGCAAAAAGGTCATTTTACCTAAGAAATCGAAAAGGGCTTTTCTTGCCTTTTAAAAAATGAAACATGGGCTGGAAGAAGGGGGGTTGGCCGGCCAAGGCCCAAGAGTGGGTAGATATTTTCTGATTTTTAATCAAAAGGCCAACAATGAAGAGGAAGTTAGTTATTTTTTATCAAGACTTTGCAAATAAGCCACATGGATCAATGCATGAAGAGAGAGAGTGTCAACATAATGGCTTAAGATTCTTGAGCAGCTGTTATTGTGGATAGGTGATGGCCTAATCTAAGGGTGATAATTTCATGTTTTAAACATCTTGGATCAATAGCCTTTGGATGGACATTGGTTGAATGAAAAATGACAACATCCTAGCCTAGGGAGAGCCATTCGGTCACTAGAAGGGAGAGGCATTCTCTCTTTCATTTTCAGCTATTCACTCTCTATTCTCTCTTGGTTTTGGCTGATTTTTCTCTCTATTGTTGAAAGGCAAAAAGAAAAGTTTAAAAAAGAAAAGAAAGTTAGAAGAGAAAAAGCTTGAAAGATAGCTTCTAAAGGTTGCTTTAAGCACCATACTCTTGCACTTTCTTTGATTTTCCATTTTTTATTTGATGTTTTGATTACTATTTTGGTGAGTTTCTTTTGATTTTTCTTTTTAAATAAGTGTTTTTAATATTCTTCTTCAAGTTCTTCTTCATTCTTTCTTGTAAAAAGCTCTTGAAAGTTTTTTATCCTCTTGTTTTTGAGATGGCCGAATGGCCTAGTTTTTGAGTAGTTGCTGTTTGCATTTTTTATTTCATGTTATTCTTGATATTTAACAAGTTTTGATGCTTTACATCTTCTTCTAATACATAAATATGAAGCTTGTTTTAATTTGGTTGCTTGCTTGTTTCTATTTTTGAATCTATTATCTTGTTATCATGTTTATTTTACTTGTCTTGCATTTTTTATTTTTTGTTTTCAAAATGTTTAAGTTTGTTTATGTTTTATATTTTGTAATCCATGTTTGTGAAAATGCCTATTGGTTTTCATGCCTTTACTTTATATTTACATGATTGAGCATTATTCTTTAGCTATGAATGTTAGTATATCATGTGTTTTTGAAAATGCCATGCTCATTTTAAGCATCCACAACATTCGGCCATTTCATATTGTTTGCTTTGTGTGTGCATTTTTGTTATGTTAGTTGATAGGTTTGCATTTTCATGATATTTGGTTGAGTATTTTGTTTAAGCATGCCATGTGTTTGTGTTATTGCCATGCATATTTTAGGTTTAGGATTGGTTTGTTTTGCCATGCATGTTCATGCATTTTAGACATAGGTTGCATTAAATGCCATGAAAGTTCATTTAGGTCTAGGTCATTTTATTGATGCCATGCATTTTTCATGTCATTTAGGTTTTAAATCTTTCATTTCATGCATCATATTTTTTGTATTTTTCATGCATTTCATGTCCTTGCCACTTGACTTATGACTTAGGCAAATCAATGGTTCAAAGTCATGCTCTCTTGAGCATACTTGTGGAAAATTAAAGAGTTGTCAAATTTATTATTCTACCTTTGTGATTTTTTTTACTTAGCTAATTTTTTGCCTAACTTTTTAAAAGTGTTAGCTAATGTTTTTGAGTCATTTAGAGAGTCTCTAATATTTTTAATTTGATTTTTAAATGATTTTATCAAAGGCAAAAGAATGTGTTTTGGCAAAACAGTTTTTTCACCCAGTACTCGTAGTTTCCCAATTTTTTTGGGTAGTCATCTTTAATAAGAAAATTAAGCCAATTTTTTCTATTGTAGTTTTACATGTTCTGAGTTTCCAGTATTTTGTGAAGATTTTTTTTTGAATTTTTAAAAATAGGGTAAAAAATCGTGCTTTAAAATTGGACAGTGGAGTCAGAATTGAATTTGAAGGAAAATTATTTTTCTTTTTTGGTTAAGTTACTTAGAGGGGGCTGATTAGGAAGTTTAGCTACTGACTTAGGGTAGTTTCTAAGCCTTTTTAAACTCTAAAAATGATTTTTTAAGTCTCGGATTAAGGGTGGTCAAGTCCAAGATTTTAAACTTATGAAATTAGAGCCATTTAAAAAGGGTTTAGCTAATTTTTTATTTTTAATCTAAGCTTTTCAAAATTGTTTTCAAACAATCACAAAGCATTTTGATTTTAGAATATTTAATTTGATATATTTTCCTAAGGTAGCCGGATATCTTTTTAGATATACGGATTTTCTTAATTAGAGGAAAAAAATACATTCTCATGCATTGCATTTTCCATATTCATGCATATTATATAATATATAATTTTTGCTATGTTTAATTTTCATGATGGTGTTATTATCTTTGATTTAAATTTTTGATGTTATATTATTTGTTATATGGTTTTGAATATTTCATGATATCCTATGCTTTTTATTTAGTTATTTTTGTCATATTATTTAGCATATGCTATGTTCATGCATTATTATTTTTATTTTCATGCATATTATATGATAGCATTATTTTATATTTCATATCATTTAGATTATATGCCATATCATTTATATTTGCCATGTCATTTAAATTATTTAATTTCATTTCATTTCGTATAGAATATATTATGTTACCTAAGTCATTTCATTTCATGTAGAATATATTATATTACCTATGGCATTTCATTTCATTTATAATATATTATGTCACTTAGGATATTTTATTTCATTTAGAATGTATCATATGACTTAGGATATTACATTTCATATAGAATATATCATGTTACCTAGGTTCATTCCATTTAGAATATATCATTTAACTTAGGATATTTCATTTCATTTAGAATATGCTAAGATATTTAAATTATATCATATCATTTAGGTTGCATTATATTATTTAGACTTTGCTATGTCATTTTATTTATGTCATACATATTCATATTCATATTTTTGTAAAATGTTTTCAAAAAGGTAATGATTTTCAATAAAATAAAGATATTCACGAGTTAAAATAATTCATGAATTCCCTGCCGGGTTTGCTGGGGAGGATATGATCAATTATCATTAATAACGGAATATCTTCTTTAAAATGAGAATGATTCATAAAGTTTTCCAAATTAATAAAAAAATTTATATTTTGCCACGTTTGTTGGGGAATATAGGAAAATTTTGAATTTATAAATTCCGGATCATTTTCAGTTAAAAATGGAATTATTTTTCTTTAAATTGGGGAATTAACTTGAAATACTAAATTTAAAACTGACTTTTCATCGAGACTTGAGATAACACATGATTAATAAGGTACCATTTTATACGGGCGTTGTGGGGTGCTAATCCTTCCCCACATGTAACCGAGTCCCTAACCCGCTTCTTTGATTTCTCTGGTTTAAAACCCAGACTTGAAATTGGTTTTAAAAATATTTTAATTAATTTTAAAATATTTTATAAAACCGATTTTAATAGGTGGCCGATCACACCTAGCTAAAAAAGATTGGTGGCGACTCCATATCTTTTTCAAGGTCATTTTCAAAACCTTCATTTTTAAGAGGAATTAAGTCGACTTTTCCTCGATTTTTTTTAATGTCACGCTTAACGAATAATAAAGTCTTGCGATGAGACTTGTTATTTTTTAAGTTGCGACAAGTGATGCAAATGCCCCTGATCATTTTTCTAGATTTTGGCTTAGCCTTTCCAATTCATTTTTCCTCTTCAAATCAGAGTCTATCCCCAGTTCATTTTTCAATATTTGGCTATTATCTTTGCCCCAACAGTTTTCAAACTCTTATTGACAGAAGTCTACTTGTCGAGTTATATTTCTTCTTCTCATATTTGGAAGCCAAGGTTAACCCTAGTAGTTCAACACCTTTGGGTTAAAAAACCCTTATCTCATGTCAACATCAAAAATGGGTATTTCAAAAATATTTTTATTTTTCCTTTTTGAAAAACAATTTTGCTCATCTAATGACAACTTCTGAGCCAAAAATATTTAACCTCTCAGTGTGTGATGTAAGAATCTTTTGAAGACTGGTGATCACTGTTAGAAATTTTCCTAAGTGTCAATCAGAATTTTTCAATTTGAATTGGCAAGGCTTGGTATAACAAGATTTTGGTTGATCGAAGAAAACTTCCCAACAAAATGTATGTCCCTTCTAGGCTCACAAATGAAACAGGTTTTATAAATCATGAATTCATTGAGAAACGAACAAATTCAACATTCTTTTAGTTTCCATATCAAGGTTTTTTTTACCAGCGTCAAGATTGGCCGGGATGTTTAAACCGAAAAGTTTAATTTTGGAGGGAAAAAAGTTTCAGTTTTTGAAGACAATCCTCCGAATGAGAGCTGTCAATTTGGGAGGCTCAGGAATTCCTAGATGTTCCTCGATGACTATTTCTTCCATTTCAACTCTAGACCGCCTATTTTTGGGTTTTCGCCGTAGAGTCCCATTCTTTACATTATTTTCTTCTCCTCTTTTTTTTTTTTTTTTATTGTTTTACCATGCACTTGAGAATTCTAAATTCTTCCTTAGTGAAATGATAATTCGATGAGATGGGATAAAATCTTAGGAAAAACCTTTCAAGTTAAATATTCATGCTTGATCAAAATGGACTTTTAAAGCATGTAATGTAGGTCATGGCTCGGGGTTCAGAAAGAAAGGATAAATAGGCCCAAAATATGTGTTTGAGGGTAATCAGATCAAGGATCATTTCTTGAGCAGGATTCCCTTTTGAAGCATTTGTCCCTTCTGGACTTTTTTTTCCTTTTGCTCTTTTTCTTCCTTGCTTTTAGCTTTCATTTGCCATACTTTTTCACATTTTTTCACACTTTTTTCTTTTGTTTTGTTCTTGGCTTCCATTTTGCCATCTTTTCCTTTTTTTTTTCTTTTTCTTTGACAGAGTAAGCCTGTATTTATTCGAGGCTCCATTTGCTTTGAATCTGTCTTTGAGCGAGGACTCATTTTTTAGTGATCTTTGAGAAGATCTTTCCTCGCATTTGCCCTCAGTGTAGAGGGTGATCCTTAATCAGGGTTTAAAGAAAAAATAATTCTTTTGGCTCAAAAGGGGTGACTATGGATATTTTTTTTCTTGGCGAAAGGGAGATGAAAGATGGCCATTTCTCATATCAAGCACGAATATTCACATTGAAAAGCAATCCTCATGGGAGATAGATAATCAGAATTTCATTTTGCACTTTGGAATCATCCGAATTCTCATATGCATGATATCACAAATTTTCTTTTTTCTTTTTCTATTTTTTTATCTCATGCCCCAATGATTCATGCGTTAGTTCCATCCTTTTTCACCATGTATCCATCATTTCCACATATGATGCCCCAATTTGATTAACCATGAGAATTTGTATCATTACGAGGAACATCGCAAGTCTAGGTCTGTACTGAAAAAAAAAAACAAGTTTCAATCTTGGGTTTGTTTGAAGTGAATAAGAAAAATATGACCAAAAAATGGGTTTTCTCTGGACATGGGATAATCTAGTTTAAGCATTGTGCCCCAGGGTGTCAATCGAGAAGTGATGTTTAGGCAATTAGTGTTTTGTGGTTATTGGGAGAGGCATGAATGGCTTTGGCACCACCTTGACACACATCGAATTATCAAGATCTAGATTCTTGAAAGAATGTCTCATTTATTTGAATTTCAAAGAGTTCGAAATTTTTTTAAAAAGTTCGTTCCTTTGTTCATAACTTAGACTATGATTTACATCTTTACTTATTCTACAATGACAATGGTTTATGAAGTTTAATCATTCATATTTCTTGAAGCATTAGGTCTTTCAAGTGATCTTAGTTTTAGGGATTTAGACATATGGAATCCCCAAAAGAGAGAAGGTATTGGATCATTTCTAACAATGATCATCAATATTCTCGAGACTATCTATTATTAAAACCTCCTTAATGCTTGTTTTTGCACATTCAAATTATTGTTAAAACACAACAAACATAAAAACATTCAAAATTCATTAATTTCATAGGGATGTTAACATAAGACAAGTGTTTTTATCATGAGGTATGAAACTAAATGCTTAAAAACTTCCCCTTGACATATTCTCCCTAATTCAAACTGGTTGTTCCTCGGTACTCTTTTCGACCTTTCCATCTTCTTCCCCTATTATGACATCCACAATGGTCTCATCATTCCCAAATAAGTAGATTCTCCATGCTGTTTGACCTTTGTTTCTTCCCCACATCTAACTATCCTTTATTGATGAGTGCTTGAACCTTTCGTTTCAGACATAAGCAATTTTCTGTGGAATGTCCCCGAATCCCAGAATGATAATCACAATATGCATTCTCGTCATACCAGCTCGAATATGGGGGTTGGATAGGCTCCACTAGAACTTTAGTGAGGAGTTGCTCTTCGACTAGCTGGGGCAATAGTTCAGAGTAAGACATGGGGAGTGGCTAAAACTGATCTCTTTTTCGGATATTCTTCGATTTCTTCTGGCTGAAAAAGGTTGAAAATTTAATGGTTTTTGAGAGGCCATTGGGTATAATTATGAACACTGGGATACATAGTTCGTAGAAGGACAGGGTGGTTGGTTGAATTAGCCAAAATATACGGGGCAAAGTCTCCCACAGCTTGGACATCTTCCTTTTTCTTTTTGGGCGTCCTATTTCCCTCTGCATTAAATGTTTTACCTCCTTCAGTTTCCCAGCCTTGATAGCATTTTCAATCATTTCCCCAAAGATTACCTTGTCCGAAAAATTCTTCGTGGTGTTGCCAACAAGTCTATCATAGTATGGGGCCTGTAGTGTATTCACAAAAAGGACAGTGGTTTCCTTCTAAGTTAAGGGCGGTTGTACTTGGGTGGCCATGTTCCTCCACCTCTGAGCATACTCTTTGAAGCTCTCAGTAACCCTTTTCTCCATATTTTGCAAGGTGAGACGGTCAGGTGTCATGTCGATCACATGCTTGTACTAGTTTAGAAAAGCCCTGGCCAAATCATTCCAAGAGCGAATCTGATCCTTGCTCAATTGACTATACCACCTAATTGCGGACCCACTGAGGCTATCCTGAAAGCAGTGAATCAAAAGCTTATTATTATCTATGTGACTTGCCATCTTTCGACAGAACATGGTGATGTGGATGGATCGTCGTCTCGTCATATTTCACAAAATCAGGGACCTTGAATTTAGGGGATGACTAAATTGAGGACCAAGCATCGTTCTTCCGCATCCACACTCCCGAATACGTCTGTATTTTCTACTGCTCAGAGCCTTTCATCTAGCAACTGATATTTCCCTTGGGAATCTGTCAACTCGGCCTCGTTCGACTCAACCATCTTCAGTTTTGCTTGTTTAGCTGGATCATCTAAATTCAGAATGTTGCTGGGATTAACTATATTTGGCCATTTAACATCATGACCCCACTCTGACCCTCTTGTGCCTCTAACCCTTCTATGGCGGCCAAGTTTTTAGTGTATCCCTTTCCCTTGATTACGGCGGACATCAGCTCCATCAATTTAGTCATATGATCCTTAGATTCTGCTTGAGACTTTGCCAGCTGTTCTCGCAATTCTTCATGAGCCCTTTCCATTCTTTTCATTCGGGCAGCTTGTTCATTCTCCATAGCTCTAGCCTGTATTAAAAGGGTACTCAGTACTTCTTATACCTCTGATTTGAAATGGAAATTCTTTCAAAGACTCTTAAAGCCAAGCCAACTTCTGTTTTATTCCCCCAAAATGTATGTCATGATGAAGGAGCCATGAATGCAATTTTATGCCCGTGAAAGATAAACAATGTGATGTATGGACATGTATAGTAGAAACATGCTGACCATGTATGTAATAAATGCAATCACGATGCCAACATGCTGCAAGCAAAGAATAAATAAATCAACGCATGGATATATGCAATGAATGACCATGTATATTTCAGTGTATTTCCCAATGAATTATCATATACACTATGAATGAAACACGATGTCAATTATGACGTATATAAACAATGAATGATTGACACAGAGTATATACAAAGAAAACCATGCTGACCATGTGTGTCCTGAATGTATCCTGATGTTAATATGACAGATTAATGCATGAGCATATCATGATAACTATGTATACCATGGATGTAATCTAATGCCAACATGATGCAATGAAAAAATAAATAAATTGATACGGAGGTATATACAAATAATGACCATGCATGTCATAAATGTATTTAAACTGAATGACCATGCATGCTATGACTGTAACATGATGTCAAAATGATACATGTAAAGAATAAATTAATTAACACAAAGGTATATAGAATGACCATTGATTTCACGAAATTGGTGGGACCAAATTTTGATTATTCAAAAATCTCACTATGCAAAATTTGCCTCTAAATTTAATCTATGATTTTTTGAAACATGTTTTCTCTAAGAAAAGCCAAACATATTATTTTCAAAAGAATTTTGGGGTAGTAGATCCTAATATGGTACAATATCCAAATGTTCATGTAACACTACCGGTTTTATGAAATCATCAAATAAGATTATTATCACCATCTATTTATTGCAAAGAATGATATCAAAAATACAACCATGAATGTACATGCTCTATTCACACATGCATGAAATGTGAAAAAATGCAAAAACGTTTGAAAAAGAATGTTTATATTTTCAATTTCAAAAAGTTGATGAAAATTTGCCCCAACAGTATCAACTCACTTAGGCATCATGATGCCTTCGAGGCGGATTATCACACTTATTACGGGCGATGTACGTTCATCTTTGCCCGGTTTACAAAACTTATTTGAGATGTAAAATAGGTAATAAAAGGTTAGAAATATCCCTCCATGTGTTCCTAACTTTGGTGTATCTAACGAAAATTCGGCATGGTTTCGCCTAGGTTCACTATATGAGGGTGAATCGATTCTAAAGGCCCCGAATTGCTCCTCACTCTCTCCGGTGCTAGTAAGGCACCCCGATAAAAGCGGGTTCAATTCGTTAGAGTATATTTTTCTAAGCCCATACGGAGGATCATCACGAAGGCTTTAGGTACTTTATACTCCGAAAATGTTTCACTAGCCCATACAGAGGATCATCACGAAGGCGTAGTTACTTTACTCCCACTTAAAAGGACGAAACCCGGGTAGAGAGTTCACGTTATGCAAATGCAAGTGAGGTGTGTGAGGAGGAACCACAAACCTTTCACCACCTATTCTACACCCTTTATTCTAAATACCCTAGCAATTTATTAAAACAAAGATCAAGAATAGTGTAACGCATTAACCAACAAGCAATTATAATATACAACCTTAAATAACTAGAGAATAATGAAATGCATGAACATGAGTATGAACATATTTAAAAACATTTTATTATTTTCAAAATTCTCCTTTATTTAAAAAAAAAGTGTGGGAATTAAAGTTAAATACCAATTAAACCAACAAAACCGAGACTTTGATAACACACGACTAATTCTAGGCCTGACTCTCTAATGTCCCCAGCGGAGTCGCGAAGCTGTCGATATGTGATCCCATCGCGGGGACCCATTCGAGTGAGGGGGAAACAGAATGCAGAGGAAAACACGACTTAATTCCTCTTGATTGAAATAAAAGGTCGAGGGTATGAAAACGGCCTCGTAAAAAGAAATTGAGTCGCCACCAATCTTTTTTAGCTAGGTGTGATCAACCACCTATTAAAACTGGTTTTATAAAATATTTTAAAATTAATTAAAATATTTTTAAAAACCAATTTCAAGTCTGCGTTATAAACCAAAGAAAATCAAAGAATCGGGTTCGGGACTCGGTTATGTGCGGAGAAGGATTAGCACCCCCACAACGCCCGTATAAAATGGTACCTTATTAATCATGTGTTATCTCAATTTTAATTTAGTATTTCAAGTTAATTCCCAATTTAAAGAAAAATAATTCCATTTTTTAATTGAAAGTGATCCGGAATTTATTAATTCAAAATTTTTTTATCCCCAACAAATGTGGCAAAATATAGAAATTTTTATTAACTTGGAAAAATTTCCGAATCATTCTCATTTTAAAGAAGATATTCTGTTATTAATGATAACTGATGATATCCTTCGCAGCAAACCCGGCAGAGAACTCATGAATTATTTTTAACTCGAAAATATCTTTACTTTATTGAAAATCATTATCTTTTTCAAAACATTTTAAAACATATGAATATAAAAATGTGGCACATGAATAAAATGACATAGCAAAGTCTAGATAATATAATGCAACCTAAATGATTTGATATAAATTAAAAGGCATAGCATATCCTAAATGAAATGAAATATCCTAAGTATCATGATATTCTAAATGAAATGAATAAGATTTAAATGATATGGCAAATTTAAATGACACGGCATATCCTAAATAAGATAATCTAAATGACATGGAATATTATCTAAGTGCATGGAATATGAAACATTAAATAATGCTATCATGAAATATGCATGAAAATAAATAACAAAATGCATGAACATGCTAAATAATGTGACAAAATAAATGATTAAATAAAAAGCATAGGATAGCATGAAACATTCAAAACCATATGACAAACAATATAATACCAAAAAATATAAATCAAGATAATAATAATACCATGAAAAATATCATAGCAGAAATCACATATTAAATAAAATGTATGAACATGGAGAACGCAATGCATGAAAATGTATTTTTTCCTTTAAATAAGGAAATCCGTATATCTAAAAAGATATCCGGCTACCTTAGGAAAATATGTCAAATTAAATTTTCTAAAACAAAAAAAAAACTTTGTGATTGTTTGAAAACAATTTTTGAAGAAAAACTTGAATGAAGATTAAAATCCTAACCAAGCCCTTTAATAATGGCTCTAATTTCCTAAGTTTAAAATCCCGGACTTGACCACCCTCAACCCGAGATTTATAAAATCATTTTTAAAGTTTAAAGGACTTAGAAAATATCCTAAGACAGTAGCTAAAGCTTCTAACCAACCCCCTCTAAATGCCTTAGCCAAATTCAACAATTGTTTTTCTTTTGAATTCAAATCTGCCTCTATTGTCCCATTCTGATACACGATTTTTTAACCTATTTTTAAAAATTCAAAAATAATCTAAACAAAATAATGGAGACTCAGAACATGTAAAACCAGACGGTAAAAAATTGGCTTAATTTTTTTTATTAACGATGACTGCCCAGAAAAATCGGGAAAGTACGAGTATTAGATGAAAAACTGTTTTGTCAAAACACATTTTTTTTGCCTTTGATAAAATTATTTAAAAATTAAAGTAAAAATGTTAGAGACTCTCCTAAAGACCCACAAACAGTAGCTAACACTTTTAAAAAGTTAGATAAAAATTGGCTAAGCAAAAAAAATCACAAAGGTAGAATAATCAATTTGACAACTCTTTAATTTTCCACAAGTATGCTCAAGTGAGCATGACTTTGAGCCATTGATTGGCCTAAGTCATAATTCATGTGGCATGACATGAAATGCATGAAAATACAGCAAAGTGAATGCATGAAATGCATGGTTTAAAGCCTAAATGATATGGAAAATGCATCGCATAAATAACCTAAATGCCTAGCATGAGTTTGCATGGCAATAAATGCTATTCTAACTTAACATGCATGAACTAGTGTCTAAATGACGTGGAAAATGACATTAAAAATAATGAAAATGGCCTAGTGCCTAAATGACATGGGAAATGACATGGCATATGAAAATGGCCTAATGTCTAAATGTCATGGAACAACAACATGGCATATGAAAATAGCCTAATGCTTAAATGACATGTAAAATGACATGGAATAATAAAAATGGCCTAAAGCTAAATGACATGTAAAATGACATAGAATAATAAAATGACCTAAGCTTAAATGTCATGGAAAAATATCATGGCATATGAAAAATGACCTAAAGCTTAGAGAAAACACACATGGCCGAATGGCCTAGGAACCAAAGTGTTGTGAGAAATGTCATGTAAAATGACCTAACTAAATGCTATGGAAGATGATATGAAAAATGGAAATGGCCTAAACTATATGACAATAGCCCCAAGATGCAAAAATATGAAATAAGTCAAAAGAACAAGATGGTTAGCAAGAATATGAATATACATAAAGATAAATAATAATAGAAATAAGCAAGTTAAAGTAAGCAAATGAATAACAAAGAGATGAGCTCCATGGTTGGTACATTGGACAAAGCCCCCCTAACCATTATCTCTTGATTTTCATCAAGGTCATGAAGCCTTTTCAATCTCAAAATCATAAAAAATAACTAAGGTAAAAAAAAATAGAGATAAGCAAGTTAAAGTAAGCAAATGAATAACAAAGAGATGAGCTCCATGGTTGGTATATTGGACAAAGCCCACCCTAATCATTATCACTTGATTTTTCATCAAGATTATGAAGCCTAACCATTGTTTTATTTATTCTTTGAAAAGTAAGAACAAAAAGAAAGATGTAAAAAAATGATAGGAAATCTCATGGAAAACAAGAAATAAAGCATGAGGAAGAAGAAGAAAAAATATTGTAGCAATGGTAGAATGGCTACCTTAACAAAAGCTTTCTTTTTTTTTTTCAAAAACCTTTTATTTTCTCCATTAGCTAATGACTTATCCTCTCAAATGCTCAGCCACTTAAGGAAAAATAAAACATTCCCCCCTTCTCTTAGCCTTGGCCGAATGGCCCCTCCACCATAGGATGGATTTTTGTACTTTTTCTCCTCCAATCTTGTCCCTTAGATTAAGATATTTTCATGACAACATAAAAATGTCATCTTGCCAATTGATAGAAGCCCTTAAGATGTGTACTCAACCCTTGTAATAACCTCAGCCCTTAAATGAAAAAGAGGACCAATCCCATGCACTCCTTTGCTTGCCCCTTTGAGTGCCTACCCTTGGATGAGTTGTGCTCTTCCATTCTTGCTCATTGGATGAGGACAACATAAAAATGACATATTTTAGATTAAATCCAGCCCTTAACATGTGTACTCAGCCCTTGTACATGGCCTAAGCCATTAGATGAAAAGGAACAATCCCATGCACTTCCTTGCTTGGCCAAATGGATGTCCACCTTTGGATGAGTTGTGCTGTTCCATTCTTGGCCATTAGATGAGGGTTCTTTCATGACAAATAAAAATGTCATCTTGGCATTTAATCTTGGCCATTTAATGGTGTATTCAACTTTTCTACAAGGCACCTAAGCCATTGGATGAAGGGGGGACCATTTGCAAGGTACTAGTGGTAGCATGTGAGCTTGATAGTTACTAAAGAATTAAAATGATCAAGCTTCCTTCTTTTCTTCTATGCTAGCTGACCGAAGGAGGTAAAATCCCAGCAATTCCTTCTTCATTCATATTTTTCTTAATTACAAATTTTCCCTTTTCGATTTCTTCAGTAAAATGACATTTCTGACCCCCGAACCTAAATAAATAGAAAAAGGACTCCAAATTCAAATTTTCTTTATTCAATACTTCCAAAATAATAAAAAATTAAATTCTGAAAGTTTTCAAAATTTTCCGAGTCCATTTGCTATTTATTTTGGATTTATTTCCAAAATTGCCCCTTAATGCACTCGAACTTTTGTCATTTTGTAAACGAGCTCCGAATCCAAATTTTTCTTCACCAATATCTTCCAAATAATTTAAAAGTGTGATCTGCAAGTTTTCAATATTTTTGGAGCTCATTTGCTATTTTTTCGGGATTTATCTGCTTGAATTTCTACATAGGGGACCCGGGATTTGGTCATTTTGCAAACGAACTCTGAATCCGGAATTTATTTTGCCAATATCTTTAAATAATTTAAGAATGAGATCTATAAATTTTCAGAATTTTTGGAGTTCATTTGGTATTTTTTTTCGAGATTTATCCTTTTGAATTTTTGCATAGTGGACCCGGGATTTGGCCATTTTGCAAACGAACTTCGAATCAAGATTTTCTTTCGCCAATCTCTTCCAAATAATTTAATAATGAGATCTGAAAAATTTTCAGAATTTTTGGAGCTCGTTTTCCCAAATTTTCCAATTTTGCCCTTTTGCCTCCGAAGCCTAGTTTTGCTCAAAACAAGTCTAATTTTTAGATTTTCTTCAAACTGAGCCTTAGGCTTCCTTGTTTAATCAATCCTCATCAATTAGGGGCTTTAGTCTTACCGAATGGGCCATTTCTGTAATTCTTCCAAATTTCACCGAAATCCACCAAAAACCCTAATTCTCGATTTTCTTCCGAATTGACTTTTCTTTCAGTTTTTCTTTCAAGTAGCTTCTCCATTACCCGTAGTCAGTGCTTATATTCCATTTGGGACCTTCAATTTCGACCAATTTGATCGTTTAAGCACTTTTCCCAAATTTCTCGAGTTAGGGTTTCCTTTCTACTAAAATTTTGTAACCCAACTTTCAAACTCTATATCTTTCAATGTAGACCTCGGATTATCAAAATTCTTTCACCATCTTTCAATTGAACTTCAAATCTTGATTTTGAAAATGGGTTGACTTTTTCAGTAGTTGAAATTTTGAGGTTGACTTTCTTGGGGTTGACTTTTTCAAGTTTGACTTTTTCTATCTGCTTTCTTAAACTAAGTCACGGAGTACCACCTGCAAGATGAGAAAGGTCTTTTTGCATTCTGAAACAACAATTTAGGAAGAAAACATACCTGTTTTAGTGGTCCAGACAAAATTACGTGTCTACAATTATGTTAAAGTTTTCACTATTTGCGAAGTGGAACATAACCTAAGTTAAACAATTCATGTTCATGTTTTTGTTTTTGTTTTTGTTGCTTAGATCAACCTATCTTTCTCATCATAAAGCTGCTGTCAAATTAAATTTAGAGATGTTTATCCTAGGTTGTTTGATAGTTAGAGAATAAGTAGTGGCGTTCGTCCTGCTTAACGACAAACTAAGGAAGGATTGGGGTAACACGGGATGTTGTTATCTATGGTTTTTAACTTTGATAGATAATTGATATTGATAGATCTGAATTTGATTCTTAATGATGTCTAGTGGTGGAGAATGAACCTTTAGCCATATTTCTCACATCTGATCACTTCTTATTTACTTGCTTTCTTACATTTATTATTTTCTTTATTTTTAAACTCTTTCAAAACCCATTTTTCTTTTATTGTTCTTGAATTTAAGTATAAATTAATAATTCTTAAACTAAAACCCAATCTATGTGGATTCGACCCTTGCATGCTATTTTACTATAATTGATCATATTTTTAGTGCAAGGTTAAATAAAGATACGCTCTTTTGAGTGCATCAAGTTTTTGGCGCCGTTGCCGAGGATTGCTTTCTTTAGTTTATTTGTTACTTGGTTTATTCTTATTTTCAGTTGTAATTAATTTTATTTTTCTTGTACACTCAAGTTTTTCTTTTCAGATTTCAAGCAATAAGAGATGGCAGGTGCTACATCAAAACTTCAGGACCTTCAGAATCAACTAGACAATCTTATCTCCATAGTTCAACAAGTGGCCATAAGTAAGATTCAACAATCAAGGCAGTGTGGATTGTGCTTCATGATGGATCATCCAACCAATTGGTGCCCATACTATCAAAAAGATAATTTTGAACTAGCCTATGATGTGGGAGGATACCAAAGCCATCAAGGGTTCCAAGGACAACAGTATGATGCTTTCCCAAAAGCTTACAATGAGGGATAGTGGAATCATACTAATTATGGCTACTCGAAAAATTATCAAGAAATAGATCCTTATGCCAACTACAATTATCCATCGAGCTTCAATCAATCATGGTCTCAAGAGCCAGATCTTTTGCAGCCCCTACCTTAAAGTTCAAGTACTTCTTTAGAAGACCTTGTCAATACTTTTGTGGCTAATAATTTGCAATTTCAACAGAAAATAGACGCAAACATTCAGGAAAAAATGACAAGTCTTCAGGTAAGTATCCAAAATTTGGAAATGCAAATAAGCCAATTGGCTAGTGGTGTGGCGCGATGGGTAGAAGAAGGATATGAGGAACTACTTGAACAACTCCCTTCCCAAACTATGATTGATCCAAAGGATAATGTTAGTGCCACACAACTTGAGGATGAATCAGAAAATCTAAGGGAACCCGAGGATGAGAAAGAACTTGAGATGGATTTACTTCTTAAAGATAATGAAACTTCAATTCCAAATGAGAGTACTTCGGCATTTAAGGTAACGTTTAAGGTTCCAATTTTTACTAATGTTTCTTCTCCACTTTTTCCTAGTAGATTCGCAAAGTTCAAGGAGTAGGAACGTGAACAACACATGACAGAAACCTTAAACAGCTTGTTTGTGGATGTCATTCAACAAATACCAAAATATGCATCATTCCTCGATGAGCTACGCACCACAAAGGATGATGGAATAATAACTGTGATGGAGAATGCATCCAATGTTGTGCACAGACAACTTTCAACAAAACACAGAAATCTTGAAAGTCTCGTGCCTAGAACAGAAGATCCTAAAAGCCAAAAAGGGGTATTGGCTAGGCTAAACACAATCACTCAAGTGATAATTGGGAAGGCAGCCCAATTAATGAAGAAATTGCCAACCTGCCAAACCAAATTTGTTTTCTCTCTTTCGTGCTTTGTTTTAATTTTTGTATAATGTTCTTTAGTTATTTTTTGTCTTTTATTTAGTAGTTCTTTTCTCTTACATATAAGTCTTGCATATGGGGTGATAGCATTACATTGAGGACAATGTAAAAATTAAGTGGGGGGGAATTTAGGATTTCTTAGTTTAGTTTCTTATTTTAGATTGTCAATTTTTTTTTGTTTTGAGTCTTTTTAGTTTTTTTTAGTGTGTTTTAGTTGCTTTTAGTATAATGATGAGATATGAATTGCATAGGTCTAAAACTGATTATTAGTAAGAAGATTTTCATGAGAACTAAGCTTGATACTATTTTTCAAAGAGCCAATGTTGATATGATATGTTGATTGAGAAAGAAGCATGTTCAGACTTAATATTGACTTGTATAATCATCCTTGTGAGTTTTGAGCCTATATGATTGATGCATTATACATATCAATCTAATTTCTTTCTTGTGTGATCTTATGATTACATGATTCTCTAGAACCTGCTTTAAACCATTTGAGAATATATTGATACATATGACAACATGAATATGATAGAGGCATTAGGATTATAACCAGGGCCAAGCAGCAATCCCCTATTGATGTTCCAAGAGAACATCCCCTAGTGAGCCAATTTGAGCCTACATTGAATATGCTATTTTATTGGTAACCACATCTTACACCTAGCCTAAACACATTTATATTTGTACCCTTGTTCTAAAGATGGATTAGAATGTTTGAGAGATATTGCAAAAACAAGGGATACTTTTTGAAATTTTGGGTTAGAACAAAAGATAAGTGTGGAGGGAGAAAGGCAAAAGTCAAGAGAAAAATAAATGGATATTTTTTGTGAACAAAAGATATGTTATGTTAATATTGGCTTAACTCAAACTATTTACATTCAAGCATATTTTTTGTGAAATTCTTTAAGCTATTGATTAGTTTATAAGACTTGTTCAAAGATTGTCTCTAATTTATATTGAAAGAATTAGTTGTAATTATTATTTTTAGTTTTATTTTTATTTTTCTTATGTTTTCAATGTTTGTGGGTATCGTCCTAGTAAACCCTCATGAGACTAAACTCGTCCACTAGGGATACCTAGGGGTTTAAAGGCGTGTCACATGCTAAGTGCCACTATGATTTCCTACGAAAGTGGATTAGATTAGATTTTTTTATTTTATTTTGTTTTGTTTTGCTGGAGGACTAGCAAAAAGCTAAGTGTGGGGGTATTTGATAAGTCATAAAATACACATTTTATGCCCTTTATATTCTTAGTTTTAGTTATGTCTTATATCTTTATTTTGATTAATTATATTATGTTTTTGAATTTTAGGTACAATAAGGAGAATGAAGTCAAAAGATGTCAATAATGATGTTAAAGAACTTACAAAATCATAATCACAAGATGGAAGAAGACTTGGGAGTCAAAAAGATAAATGTTTTGTTGCAAAGCAAGAAGGCAGATTTGACCTCTGGAGCTTGTTTCAAGGAAATCATTATGTTAAAGTCTTTATTTGAAGAAACTTCCTCTTAACTTTTGAAGCTGACTTGAATAGCTTTCCAACGATAGGTTACACGCCCAAATCGGACAAGAAATGGGCATCCAAATCAGCCAACAAAGTGAAGGAAGGTGCAGCAGAAAATGGAAACAGTATGCTTGGTGCCTAGGCGCCAACAATTCGAGAAAAACCGCAAAAAAAGACCCAAAAACGTGATTTTTTGCCTCCAGGCTTACTTGTGCTGCAAGGACTTGTTCCCATGGTTTTAAAACTCTATAAATACCATCTTTTGAGCCACAAACTATCTATCTTTTGAGGAGACTCAAGGATCATCATTAATATTCTTCTTCTTCTCCATTCTTTTATTTTCTTTTTAGTTTTATGTATATATTATCTATGCCTATGCAAGGCTAAACTTCTCTTTGGTTAAGGGTGATTTCAAAGCCCTAGACATGTTTTGTAATTGATTTTGAGATTCTATCTATAATTAGTTTTCTATCAAAGTTGATTATGTTCTTCCATAAGAATTGTTTATGACTTTGACTTGATTTGTTTAGGGTGCACACTAGTTAGATCTTGATAATTATCTAATGCTAGTTTAGGAGTATTGATCCGTGTAATTATCTTGATTTCCTATTCATAAGTGGCAATTTATGATTAATAATTATGTTAAAGTTTTCGCCAATTGCGAAGTGGAACATAACTTAAGTTAAACAATTCATGTTCATGCTTTTGTTGCTTAGATCAACCTATCCTTCTCATTATAACGCTGTTGTCAAATTAAATTTAGAGATGTTTATCCTAGGTTGTTTGATAGTTAGAGATTAAGTAGTGGCGTTCGTCCTGCTTAACGACGAACTAAGGAAGGATTGGGGTAATACGGGATGTTGTTATCTACGGTTGTTAACTTTGATAGATAATTGATATTGATATATCTGAATTTGATTCTTAATGATGTCTAGTGGTGGAGAATGAACCTTTAGCCATATTTCTCACATCTGATCAATACTTGTTTACTTGCTTTCTTACTTTTATTATTTTCTTTATTTTTAAACTCTTTCAAAACCCCATTTTTCTTTTATTGTTCTTGAATTTAAGTATAAATTAATAATTCTTAAACTAAAACCCAATCTCTGTGGATTCGACCCTTGCATACTATTTTACTATAATTGATCATATTTTGAGTGCAAGGTTAAATAAAGATACGCTCTTTTAAGTGCATTAGACTATAAACGATTTTCCTGCTTATGCAAATCTATCTGGTTGGAGCACCAAAGGTTGTTATGCTTGTCCTTGTTGTGCTGCGCAAACATGTTTGAAATAGTTATATAACGAAAAGAAATTAAGTTATATGGGACATCGTCGGTGGTTAGATGAAAATCATATATTTAGATTCCAAAAATATGTCTTTGATGGCAATGAAGAGTTAAGAGAAGCACCTGAGACCACGATTGGATCGGATATCTTCTTGATGTTGAAAGATTCAATTTCACTTATAGAAAGATGAATCAAAACAAGTAGCACATAGTCAAGGAAAAGATCAAGGGAGATGTTAGAAGTCATGTTGATATTCAGAGTGATGAGGAGGAAGATGAAGAAGATGATCCAAATAAGGCAGATTTGTGGAAAAAAAAAAAGAAGTATTTTTTTAGTTACCTTATTGGGAACATAATTTATTGCATCATAACCTTGATGTGATGTATATGGAGAATAATGTTTGTGAAAATATCATCGGGACAATTCTTAACGTGGATAGAAAATCAAAAGACAACTTAAAGAGTCGGCTTGACCTAGTTGACATGGGAATTCGCCTTGCTCTTCATCCGGAATTACTACTTAATGGAAAATCACGGTTGCCTCCTACTTGCTTTGGGATGTCTAAGAAAGAGAAAGACGTCTTCTGTAAGGTGTTGAAAGATTTGAAGGTCCCGGATACGTATGCCTCAAATATATCAAGATATGTGAATGTGAAGGATCGAAAACTTTCTTCCTTAAAGTCACATGATTACCACATGTTGATGCAAGACTTACTTCCAGTTGCTTTACGTTGTTCTATGTCAAAGCAAGTGACCTTTTTCATAATTGAACTTAGTAATATAGTGAAAGCTATTTGTGGCAAAGTTCTCAAGGTTGACGAGCTTCAAAAAACTTCAAGATCGAGCGGCTCTAAGTTTATGCCACTTAGAGAAGATTTTTCCTCCATCATTCTTCACTATAATGGTGCATTTGGTTATCCATCTTCCTTATGAAGCAAAAGTCAGTGGACCAGTTTTTTTATCGATGGATGTACCCATTAGAGAGGTATACTTTGCTAATTAGCTTATTATACTTTTATATTAAACATAGCATTTAATTACACATTAAGATTTCTATGTATTCTGTTTTAGGTTTTTAGGAAAGTTAAAATCTTATTGTCGGAACAAACGCTATCCAAAAGGTTTAATTGCTGAAGGATATTTAGCGGAGAAGTGTATGACATTTTGTGCAAGATATTTGGAAGATATTGAAACAAGATTTAACAGACCGGGAAGAAATGATAGGCTCACACATAACAACTTAGCCGAGACATACTTATTTGAAAGTTTTGGACAACCAATCGGCAAAGTTGAAGTGGTTGAGCTAGATGATAAATCTTGGGCACAAGCGCATCGATATGTGCTTTTCCATAATGATTCACTAGAATCATTACGCATGTAAGTTTCAGTATAATTTCTAATTTAACAAACATTTTAAATAATTTTTTGCTTTCTCACCTAAAATGAGTACTTTTTATGATTGTGAGTATAGAAGCTACTTGAGAGGTTATTTATGTTCTCGAAGAACACAACTCGCGAGCTTGATAAGATATTTACGGAAAATTTCCACGAATGGTTAGGAGAAATTGTAAGTAACACAACTTGTTGTCATTTTATTACGATCAATCTATTCTTTAATATATAAATAAAGTGTTTGTCTTTGCGTTTCTTGTAATAGGTTTGGAGTGGAAGAGATGTTAGCCAAGAAATTAAGTGTCTTTCACAAGGACCTAATAGAATAGTGAAAAGATACAGTGCTTACATCATTAATGGATTTAGATTTCATACTAAATCCCGTGAAAGATTTAGGATAACACAAAACTGTGGAGTTTTTGTTTATTCTTCAACAACAAGCTATGCTAGTGCTAAGGATAGTAATCCTGTGGAAGGGGATGTTGATTATTATGGAATTCTAAATGATATTATTGAGTTGGATTATTATGGAAAGTGGAAGGTCGTGTTATTTCGATGTGATTGGGCTGATGTGAATACTAGTAGAGGTGTTAAAAAAGATCAGTTCATATTTACAATGGTGAATTTCTCTAGATTAATTCACACCGGACAACAACTGATTGACGAACCCCTTATGTTTTTTCATCTCAAGTCAAACAAGTCTTTTATTCTGAAGATCCAAATGATGCGGGTTGGTATGTTGTAATCCATAACACACCTCTAGACTTGTTTGATATGGGTGGTCAATGTAGAGATGATATTGAACAAATAACTGAATATTTGCCTTTTATCGATCAAAATTTGGATGAAAATATCCCTAGTACCAGTACAGATGTTCAGTGGGTTCATGTTGATGTTGATGAAGACATTTATGAAGCTTGATGAAAAAACTGAATTTAGTAAGATTATTTTGACACAAATACTGTGTATATAATATGCTTTTATACTTTAAATATTATTATTAATGTTCTTTACATTATAGTATTTGATTTTTATACTAATGATGTTTACTTAAAATTGATGCAGATAGCATGTCGAGGAGAAGATTAATGGACATCAATATCAATCGGACCAGTTCAGAACCGACAGGTGCTACTGATGAAGGCAACACAAGAGTGACACCTTCAGAGATGCCGAATGCATCTACTGTAGATGCTAACACAGAGTTTCCTGCTACCTCCACGGATGCATAAATTGTAGTTCATAGGAACTTGAATACAGGTATCATGTTACAAAGGTTTTAAAATTACACAAAGTTGGATAATTGCTAATATATATTTGCTTTTGTGTAGTTGATAATGCTGGACAACGCAGAACTCGTGGTCGTACCACATTAAAGGAGTTATGGGCACTACCTCCTGAAGAGCGTATTATTGTCGCAGCAAATACTGAGTAGCAGCCAATTGGTCCAGAAGCACAACTATTGGCTAGCTTTCTTGGCCTCATTGCTCGAAATGGGATGAAGTGTCCAATTGATTATGAGTCATGGCGTGATGTGCCGAATAGTGAGAAGGTTGAGATGTTAAAGTTTATTGAGGTATAAGCCTTTTAAATTAGTATTTCGATTTTAGAATTTTTTTTATCATCGAAACTAACTTTGTACAACTTTTCCTTTTCAGTCGAGATTTTCTTTGCAGATTTCGACATCATTTGTTATGAAGTCATTGGGGAAAATGGAAAGACTATAAGCATGACTTGAAGAAAAAGTATTTCGATCGAAATACTAATCCTGCTGTCATATTACGAACCTTACCGTGTGTTGTGGTTCCGTGGCAGTATGAGAAATTGGTTTATTTCTGGTTTTCAATAAAATGAGAGGTATTATTTAAAATTTATTTTTGTCATTAATTTATACTACTTTATATAATACAATTGTATGAAATATGTCTATATTAATAATGTTGGTCTGCAATGTACAGGAACAAGAAAAGATAGGGGTACACAGTAGAAATCAATAGAAATACAGTCACACTAGTGGATCAAAAAGCTTTGTCAAAAAAGCTAATGATAAAGTAAGTTTCAATATTAATTTAGTCAATTGTTTAAGTTTCAATATTAATTTAGTCAATCGTTTTAATAAAATTTAGTATTAATTTTACTATTTTGTAGGAACTTGAGCGGGGAGAAAAATAGGACAAGTTGAACTGTTTCAGTTAACTCATACTAAGAAGGATGGATCCTATTTGAACGTCGAGACTTAGGATATTGTGGTATATTGTGTTCAAAGTTGTTTTTATTTACAAATATATTACACAAAATTGCTGAGTATATATTACACAAAATATGTTACAAATATATTACACAAAATTGTTTTTATTTAGTATTAATTTTATTGTTTTATAAGAGAAAGCCTAGGATAAAATTGCTGAGTATCAAGTCGGAGCATCGAATGGCTCATCAGTGAATATGCAAGAGGTTGAGAATCAAATATTCACTGAAGTAGCTGGGAAATAATGACATGGACGGGTTCGAGGTCTCGGAATGGGTCTGACACCATCTAGCTACTATGGACTTGGTTCTCAGCGGTTTACTGCTTCTTCTTCACAAAATCCAGTGCATATGAAGTTCAGATGTTGAGAGAAGAAATGCAAAATATGAATAAATGTTTTGAGGAGAAGGAAGTAGAGAGACAAGTAGAGATAGCAAAGATTATTGCAGACAGACAAGCTGAGAAAGAAGAAGAGCAAAGAAGATATCAGGAGCTGCAGACACAGTTTCAGTCGTTGATGAATTTGGTGCAACAAAAGTTTCTAGCAGGCTCAACGAATTCACAAAATCCTCCATCTCAGGTAATATAATATCTTCGTTGTTAATTATCTTACTTTTATAACTTATATATTAATTACGTATTCTAATTCTTTATAGTAGGGCTCATGAGAACAACTTGCTGCACATATAACGTTCTTGTTACGGCTATCTTTCTTTCCTCCAACTTTTAACATTTGTAACTTGTAATTTTTTAAGTTTTAAGTGGATTTGATGTGTTAAGTAATACATTCGTTGTACGGTTGATATTTTATATTAAATAAATTTTTATATTATGGTTTTTTATATAATTTGTGTTGTTTATGTATTGTTGGATAGTTCTGTAAATAGAAATGCAAGTATTATTGATGAATATAACTGTTTAAACGAAATAAATAATATATTTTTTAAAAATATACTACATATTTAGCGGTGTTTAAGATCACAAACGCCGCTAAATGTTAAAAATTAGCGGCATTTTAAGATCACAAACGTCGTTAAATGTTAAGAATTAGTGGCATTTTAAGATCACAAACGTCGTTAAATGTTAAGAATTAGCGGTGTTTGTAGATCACAAACGCCGCTAAGTAAATCAATTTAGCGGCGTTTGTAGATCACAAACGCCGCTAAAGTCCGATAAAAATATCACTTTTCGACGTTCTATTGTGGCATTTTTTAACGCCTTTAACATACTTACAAATGCCGCTAAATGTCCCGTCTCGGTCTTTGCCGACATTTGTTGCAGCATTTTTTTGAACGCCTCCATTGTTTTAGCGGCGTTTATAAACGCTCCTAAGCTTAAATAAAATAATAATAATAATAATGCCGCTGAAAGACCAATTTGCTGTCGTGTATGTAAAACGGGTAAAAATTTAATGTAACTAGGGAAGGAGTGGACACATAAAATGGATAACGTCGTTTCACACAATCATCTACGAGAGAGAAAGCCAAGATATAAAAATGCATAAATTTATTACAAAGTGTTTTAACTTTACATTAAATGTTAAAAAAAAAAAAGGCAAAGCAATAAACATTCTATTTCTTTCTCTTCTTCTCTTACCACTCACCGGTAAATAATAAATGTTAAGGTAAACAATAAATGTTCACGTAAACATTAAATGTTAAAGCAAAGCCGTAAACATTAAATGAAAGTAAGGACAGAGAAAATTTATAATTAGATTGTAAAAAGGCATCGTTTTTACATACCAATTGTCCACAATAACAAATAGTTAGTTGATAGATGTCGTAAAAAGGTTGTTGACTTGATGACTTTGAAATAGATAAATTAATTTAAAAACTTTGTTTAACAATTTAATTATAGAATATAATGAAATATGATAATAAATATTTTAAAACTTAATATTTTTAAATTTTAACTTTATTTAATTATTTAATTATTAAAGTATTAAATTTTAAGTTTCAGTTATTAAATTCAATTTTTTACGTCCTCATTTCAAGTAATAGTATTGAATTTTCATTTAAAAAACAATTTTCCTTTTTTGTTGATGAAGAAATGCCAAAAGTGGCACCAATAGAAGAGTTGCTAAATGAGGAATTTAGTTATTGTTTTTGAACAAATGCCAAAACTATCAACATTTCATATTTAAATGAGAAAAAAGAGAATTTGAATTCTTGATTCAGAAATTAAAAAGAAAATTAATTTTCAATAGTTGAAAGAAATCATTGTCTTGTTGATTAGGATGGAATTGAAAATTTTTTTTTTCTTTCAAGAAGGGCATGAGTCGGGCTACGACCCATATTTTTTTTTATCTAGGTTCGACTTTGGATGGGCTCCAATTGACCCGTCAGCCCGGATAATTGTTTAAAAAAAATAAAAAGCTATATTTATAATTAATGTAGACACCGGATTTTATCCGTTTTTAATTTATTTTTTTTATTATTAAAAGAAAAACAAAAAAAAAAAGAAAAAATCAAAAAAAAAATTGGATAATTTCGAAAATTAAAAGAAAAATCAAAAAAAAAATTGAAAGTAATAAAAAATGAAAAAAAACAAGTTTTGGTTGAAACAAATCACCTCTTTGGATTGAAATGGGACTCTAAAAATATGATCAGATTAAAATTCCTAATCCTAGTAGAACTAAATCTCTTCTCTATAAAAAAGAACTCAAGCACCACAATCAAACACATCAGAAATCAAGGAGAAATCACAAGCAAGGAAAAAGCCTAGTATTTTCGAAATAAAAAAAATATTTTTTTTTTGGGTGAAAAAATTCGAAAGTGAGTGATAGGATTTATTTCTAGAGGATCCTTGAGAAAGAAAAGTTGGGTTTTAATTAGAGGAAGCATATACTAGAAGTTGGTGGCCATTCGGCGGTCAACGGAGTAGATCGGGGGAGTTGAAATTTCGAACTTCGATTTCAGATTTAGGAAATTCTAGAAAGATTCAAAAAAAAACTATTTTGGGTTTTGAAAAGAGGAGATCGAGAAGAATTTTTTAGTATTTTTTCGGGAATTTTTCGACCAGAGCACCGGCGGCGACGGCAACGGCAGCGGTGGTCGATGACTGCAGCAGTTCACCAAAATCTGGCAAAATCTGGGCAGTGAAAAACATTCATCAGTGTTCTTGAGGATTTTTTTCAGAGAAAAGGAGATTTTTTTTTTTTGTGGAAAAGAGGTAAAATATGATCTAAAGAAAAAAATTGGTGTTTAAAAGACAGCAGGTGGGTCGGGCCAGGCAGGCCCGCGCGCGTCCCGCGCCTGGGCCTAACCCCCCACCTGCTGCTTGCTTTCTTTTTTTTTTTCTCTTTGGTTTGGTGTTTATTTATTCCTTTTTTTTGTTATTTGGTTTTTTTATTTATTTATTTATTATTTACTAATTGTTTTTTTTAGTTTTGCAGGTTTTTATTTTATTTATTATTATTATTTGTTTATTATTATTATCATTATTAAATAATGTTACTAACCATATATTTTTTAAGAAAAAAAACTACTATTTATTTGTATTACTATTATTTTTATTACTAGTTTATATTGAATATTAATATTTTATATTTTATTAATAATTGTATATTTTAATATTATTAATTATTAATTTATTTTTAAGATTAGATTAATTTAATTGAAGAAAAGTTATTTTTAAATAAATAAATTGAGATTTTTTCCAATGATGAAATTCAAAGAAATTACGAATGGTTAATTTTTGAGAAATTTCTTAGGTGAGAAATTTCTCTTAAAAAATCTCCAGAATGAATGGAAGGATATTTTAAGAGATTAATATCAATATCGATAAAAATCAAAAAAAAAAAAAAATTTAAGAATAATTAATTTTCAACATCTTTTTCTAAAATTGATTTTCCATAATGAATGCTTAATTAAATTGAAAGATAAATTAAGATTTTTTCCGATGATGAAATTCAAGAAAGTTGCGAATGGATGTCTTTTAAGAAATTTCTAGGTGAGAAAAGTTCTCTTAAAAATTCTCCAGAACGAATGGAATAATATTTTAAGGGATGATTTTCGATATTAAAAATCAAAATTTATTTTTCAAACAAACATTAATAAAATGTGGATTAATTTTGGAAGATTAATTTGAGAGAAATAACTTTGCTGAATAATTTAATTTTTCCGACGACGGAGCCTCTTCAATAAAACGAATGGTTTCTTTTGAATACTCTCGAGGTGAGGAAACATTATTTAGTAATTTCTCCAGAATGAATGGAAGGAAGACCTAAAAAATAATCTCCGAGATTTCTAACTTTAACAATTAAAATGAAATAGGATAGACAAGACCATTTAATTAAGACTTTTTAAGTATCACAAGACTAATTAGGTACTATCTCTTAGATAGGCGTTGTGAGGGTGCTAATCCTTCCTCACACGTAACCGTACTCCCGAACCTAGTTCTGATAAGTAGACCAGAATCTATTCTTTTTAAGGTACCTTAGTCAAGCTTAGGATTACTTTAAATAGGATAGATTTATAAAGGTGACTAATCACACCTAGATTAGATCATTAGTGGCGACTCCATTGATTTGTGTCTAGCATGCTGAATTCGTATTTGGCACGTTATGACAGTTTGGCGACTCCGCTGGGGACATTATGAGAGTCGAGCCATAAATTAGTCTTGTGATAAATTTGGTTTTAAAAATTGGTCTTTAAGTGTTTAATTTTTATGTATTTATTTATTTGTTTATTTATTTTTATTTTTATTTGGGTTTTGGTTTTGATTTTGTTATTTGTACTAACAACTTTTGTTTCATTGTACATTTGTAGGTAAAGAAAGGTTTGAATGTCCCTTCGCACACACTACACATTGCATATCATAAAGTCCTATACCCGGACTTGTCCCTTTTAGGAGGGGGTAAAGTACCTACGTCTCGAGAGGTGAAAACCTCCGCAATGGCTAGCGAAACACCTTCAGAGTGTAAAGTACCAAAGTCTTTGAGAGGTGATAACCTCCGCCATAACTTTGGAAAATACTCTAACCCGAATTGAACCCTTCCGGTTGGAGCCTGTAATGGGTGAGGAATGGGGTGCCTTACTCATCCTACATGGATGATGTTAAGGAACAATTTGGGGACCTTTTTAGCTTGGTCAAGTATCCTAAACCCGGCATATAAACAATACTTAAGTGGCCAAACTTTAAGATAGAGCCATGTCCAACCTTATATAGAGGAGAACCCAAACTTAGGACACATGAAGGGACACGTCTTACCCTATACTTTAACATGATCTTGTTTACCTAACACATTTGTTTTGCTGATATGCTTACCATGATGATGTAGTGCTTACACATGTTGTTGTATTTTTATCTTTCCATAAGCTTTGTTGATATAATATCTAACTGTTTGTTTCTTTCTTTTCATACATCATTCATCTTCATAAAGTCATCTTGCCACATAACGGTCTAAATAAAAAGAATGTCTACTAAATCCATGGAAAACCTGACAGTCGCCAAGCGTGAGCCTGCCAGTAGTTTGAAGCTTAGGTCCGAAGCAATCCAGCAAAGTACAGGAGATTGTCTTCCAGTCGGATATGTCTCTACTCTTCTCGAGAAAGTTCACATGGATCTAGCACAGAACAACCTTGAAGATCTGATCAACATTTGGCATTCTTGGGATGGAACTCGACAAGAAACATTCAGACGAAAGTATGGATACCTGGCTTTACTCCTATCTGTCGAAGTCGATAATAACCTGGTAAGAGCCATGATGTAGTTTTAGGACCCATCATATAGGTGCTTCGTGTTCAACGAAGTAGATATGGTTCCAACTATAGAAGAATATTCAGCCTTGCTTCGTTTGGTCCCTCCTAATCCAGACAAAGTCTACTAGAAGAACAAGACAGGTTATCGGAAGAAGATAGCAAAGATCATGGGAATCAGCTTGACAGAAGTTGACAAGATTGTGAAGACAAAGGGTAAAAGCACTGGTATTCCATGGAATGTTTTCCGAAACTTCATTGTCAAACACCCGGATGATGATAAAGGTTTGGAGGTGATGGCTCTGGCTATTTACGGGCTTGTGGTTTTCCCGAAGATATTGGGACATATTGAAACTACTGTGGTGAATTTCATGGACCAAGTTTAACACCAGATCAATACAGCTCCAGCTATATTAGCCGAGTCTATCAGGTCACTGAATCATTGCAGGAGAAATGGAAAAGGGCGTTTCATCGGATGTTTACAGTTGCTCTACATCTGGATGAAAAGTCATTTTGAGTGCCAAGAGTCGAAGTTTCGAAAGCCATACTTCACCACTAGTATTCCCATCAAGGAATTCTGTGAAAGCACATGGCCTGAATCAAGGTCAAAAGAAGAATGGGTAGCAATGTTGCGAGGACTTACAAGCCGACAAGTAATCTGGAAAGCACCGTGGATGCCTCATGGACTTATGTTATTTAGCTGTGGTGATCAACCTTGGGTTCCTCTCTTGGGACTTTGGGGTGTAGTTAGCTACTTCTCATCATGGTACAGAGACAGAAGGGGTATAAGCAGTTCATACCGATGACCCATGGACTTAACCAGGTGGATTTCTCTTATTCAGACAAAGGGGTTATCAACAGGATAAAAGAACTCACGAAGGCTTGGAAATTAACGGTTAGAGTTGAAGGGGGTAGTATCTCATGGAACACTACTCCTGAATACTCTGTGTGGCAGGCCAGGAGAGCAAAAGATGTTGTGATTCCTTTCAAAATAAGTTCAGACGGTTCAGCCAAGGTTATAGCCTCGGATCCTATGCTGAGGATAGAAAAGGCTAAAAGGAAGCTGCAAGAAGAAAAAGATGAATTGGGAAAAGAAAACCAGAAACTACAATCAAGGGTAGAAGAGTTAGAAAAAGGCTTGAACAAAGAAAAAAACAAGTCCAAGAAGCTTCGATTAAAAGTTCGAAAGTTGGGGGATGGTTTATTGGAAAGAGATGGCACTATTCAGAAACTCACTGAAGATGGTAACACTTTGAAAGAGTCCTTGTCAGGTATGGAAAATAAGTACTCGCTTTTAACTACTGAGGTTGGACACCTAAAAGAAGCAAATGGAGAGTTATTGTTTGATCAAGAAAGAAGGGTAGCTGATTGCCAAGAATTGGTTACCGAATTAATGAACTTGAAGGAAGAATATTTCAAACTCCGAGATGCGGACTCTAAAAGGCAGAATCTTCTGGTGAATATGTTTGACCATTTCGATGTGGCATCCCACAAGGCAGAAGACATGTATAATAGGATCATGGAGGTTAAGGTGAAAGTACATCCGTTCCATGAAAACAGCCAGCTCATATACGAATTTTTGGATGAAGCTCAGTCTCACTACCGCCAGATTGTCAAGTTCCTTTGGAGGCGTTAGGATTTTTCTTTAGATTTATGATTTTAGGATTCTTTGTAAGAATTTTCATTTTGTTTATGCTTTAGGATCGGTTGAAGTTTTATTTTTTTATGTTTTTAGGATCGCTTTGGTTTTTAGGATTTCTATGGATTTGGTAATTTTATTTATAAAATTCTTTTTATCTATATTTGTTATGTGGCTGGTGTTCTTTCATAGCATTTCATCTATATGTGCATAAACATCATCAATTTAGTTTTAAACTTTAAGCATATCATCCTGATTTAAGATATTTTGCTAGAGGTTCAAGGATAGCTCGACAGTCAGAATCTTCGAGACAGTCTTCTCGTCACTCTTACAACACCAGATCAAGAGTTAGAGAAATGTCCGAAGAGCAATCCTCAAGGATAGATAAGATAAAACAAACTCAGGATGAGATTAGAGAGCAGTTAAGTTCTTTGCTAGAAATGATGAGAAGCCTGAAAGGGAAGAATAAGGAAGATGAATTTGGTTCTCAGGGGAAAGAGCAGAATGTGGGTGAATCTTTATGTCCGCCCGGTTTTCGACCTCAAGTGCAACATGAACAATTACAGCACATGCCCTATATGGAAGGGTTCACTTATCCACACGGTCAACCTCAAATCCTGAGGTTCACTTTTCCTATTCCTGGAACAAAGATAGATCCAGTCCAAGTTCCAGATTTGGACGATCCCAAAGAGTTAGAGAAGCTGAAAGTGGCAGAAGAGATCGAGTCTCGTAAAATGAAGATGATTGAAGAAAGGCTTCAAGCTGTTGAGGGTTTAGACTGCTATGGTTCTATAGATGCTGAGGGGCTTTGTTTAGTGCCGGATGTAGTAATCCCGCCTAAGTTCAAGACTCCTGACTTTGAAAAGTTTGATGGGTCCAAGTGTCCCATATCCCATGTCACCATGTACTGACGGAAAATGGCCGCCCACACCAAAGATGACAAGCTGCTTGTCCATGTCTTTCAGGACAGTCTTACGGGATCCGCTGCTAGGTGGTATGTTCAACTCGACAGGAATCGGGTTCGTACTTGGAAAGAATTGGCCAAGGCATTCATCAACCAGTATAAGCACGTTGTTGATATGGCTCCGGACCGTTTGTCTCTACAAAATATGGAGAAGAAGTCCACTGAAAGTTTTAAGGACTATGCCCAGAGATGGAGGGATATTGTTGCCCAGATCCAATCGCCTCTGACTGAGAAAGAGACTACAGTGCTATTCGTTAGTACTCTTAAGGCTCCGTACTACGACAGGATGATTGGGAATGCCATAAAGAACTTTGCTGATATGGTGATTTCCGGTGAAATCATAGAAAATGCCATCAAGAATGGCAAGATTTAAAGAGGAGAATCTGTTGTGAAAAAGAATAGTGTGACAAAGAAGAAAGAAGCTGATGTCCAGACTGTTGCATATGGAGGGCAACAAACGGGAGGTTACGTCCCGCACTTCCCACAATCCGTGTACCAGCCATATTACCCGAATTCCAATGCCATCAATCCGGTTTCATATACTTATCCACCTGCACCTCCGCAGACATTCCAATCTAATTTCCATAGAAGACCATTGGCTCTTCCAGTTGGGCCATCCCTACAAGCTAATCAACCCACAGTTAATCCGAAGGGACCACGAGCCAATCAGGAAAGAATGTCTTTTGATCCGATTCCCATGGCCTATGCAGATTTGCTTCCAGATCTTATTAAGAACCATCTGGTTGCACCGGTACACTTGGAACCCTTGAAACCTCCATACCCTAGGTGGTATGATCCTAATGCCAGATGTGACTACCATTCGGGAAACGTGGGACACTCAACCGAAAATTGCACAGCTTTGAAGTACAAAGTGCAAGGTTTGATTAAGGCCGGGTTGATAAATTTTGAAGAGAAGGGTGGCCCGAACGTCAACGGTAATCTTTTACCAAACCATGCAAGACCAGCGCTAAATGCTTTGGGAGACGGCAAGATTACCGTAATCAAGCGAAAAGTGGATGAGGTTACGACATCAATGGATTACATTTTCGATGTCCTGGTTAAAGCTAGCATGATTAGTCCTATACAGGCTAATTTAGATAGCTATCTTGGTGAATACGATCCAAGAAAGATTTGCAAATATCACCAAGGTATAGTTGGCCATTCGTTGCAAGGTTGTGTTGAATTCCGGTAGGAGTTACAGAAACTGATGGATCTCTCCCGGATTGATTTTTACACAGAGTTTGGGGCAGATGAAATTGATGTGGTAATTGGAGAATCTTCGGTGCCTGTTGTGAAACCGATCACATTCTTTGATGAGAAAAAGATAGCCGAGTTCGAGAAGAGGAAGAAAAGATTGGCTCGTGTGAAAAGGTATGAGTGGGAGTCGAGGAAGATGGTTTTTCCTTATCTCTATTCTACTTTTCGTTTGGAGGGATGTATTTATCCTGACGCATCTCCACCAAATCTAGAAGCAGCGTTTTCTGAGCTTTCTATTCAAATGGTGGAGAAAGCACGAATGAAATCTGATGTTGAGGAAGAGTTGTTGGTGTACCCGTGCTCACCTGAAATGGAGCTCGGTAATTGGAAAGTGACAAAACTGCCGGTTATCCTTGAATCTCATAAAATGTAATGCAGTGAGTCAAGTCCCTATTTGCTCATGCCCAAGGGCATTAGGGATGGTCTTTTATGTATGGGCTAGTTTATTCGTTATTATTTTAATAAATTAGGAACAAGATGCATTTTCATTCCCTCTTTCATTCATGGTTGTCATTTTTCCTTTCTTTCATTGTTGCCATTCTCTTTCTTCGTATACCAATATATATTCTTTCGATTCCATTCAATTTCAGGATTCCAAGTAATGAATACAAAGACAATCTTAATAATAATTTGGGATTCTATTTTGAAAACACAGTTCATGTTGATGAATTTGATAATGAAGAAGAATCAGATGATTATACTTTGTCTCCAGATTTATTGAGATTAATGGAACAGGAAAAGAAACCGATTGAACCACATCAAGAGGTTACTGAGATGATCAATTTGGGAGATGAGAAAAATAAGAAAGAAGTAAAAATCGGAGCGTCATTGCCACCTGCTCAAAAAAAGAGATTAGAAAATTTGCTCAGAGAATTGGTGGATGTGTTTGGATACAGATATTGTGGAGCACAAATTACCGTTGCGGCCAGAATGCAAGCTAGTGCAACAAAAGTTAAGACGGATGAAGCCGGAGATGCTGTTGAAGATTAAAGAAGAAGTAAAAAAGCAGTTTGATGCAGGCTTTCTGGAGGTAGCTAAGTACCCGGAGTGGGTAGCCAACATCGTCCCAGTTCCTAAGAAAGATGGGAAAGTGAGAATGTGTGTTGATTACCTAGATCTGAACAAGGCAAGTCCAAAGGATAATTTTCCTTTGCCTCATATTGACACCCTCGTGGATAACACTGCTAGACATTCCACGTTTTCGTTCATGGACGGTTTTTCAAGGTACAACCAGATCAAGATGGCTTCGGATGATATGGAGAAAACCACGTTTGTTACAATGTGGGGGACCTTCTGTTATAAGGTCATGCCTTTCGGGTTGAAAAATGCCGGAGCTAATTATCAAAGGGCGATGGTAACTCTGTTTCATGACATGATGCATAAAGAGATTGAAGTTTATGTAGATGACATGATAGCAAAATCTCGTGAAGATGAAGATCATTTGGTCAACCTCAGGAAGCTGTTTGAAATATTGAGAAAGTTTCAGCTAAGATTGAATCTTGCCAAGTGTACGTTTGGAGTCAAATCCGGCAAATTGTTGGGTTTTGTGGTTAGTAATAAAGGAATTGAAGTGGATCCAGACAAAATAAAGGCGATTCAGAATCTGTCTCCCCCTCGCACGCGAAAAAAAGTGAGAGGTTTCTTGGGAAGGCTGAATTACATATCGCGCTTTATTTCTCAACTCACCCTCAAATGTGATCCTATCTTCATGCTTCTTCGCAAACAGGATACTGGTGAATAGACTGAAGAATGTCAGGAAGCTTTTGATAAAGTTAAAGAGTACCTGTCGGATCCACCGGTGTTAGTTCCTCCAATTCTGGGAAAGCCATTGATTCTGTATTTGATGGTGTTCGAGAAATCCATGGGATGTATTCTGGGGCAACAAGATGAGACAGGAAAAAAGGAGCATGTCATCTACTATCTGAGTAAAAAGTTTACTGACTATGAATCTAGATACTCATCGCTGGAAAATATGTGTTGCGCTCTAGCATGGACGGCTCATAGACTCAGACAGTATATGTTGTACAACACAACGTGGCTCATAGCAAGGTTGGATCCTCTGAAGTACATTTTTGAGAAGCCATCATTATCAGAAAGAATTGCAAGATGGCAAGTCACTTTATCCGAGTATGACATTGTTTATGTGACTCAGAAAGCAATAAAAGGAAGTGTGATAGCCGAATTCCTGGCTGATCGGGCTTCTGAAGAATATGAGCCAATGTAATTTGATTTCCCGGATTAGGATTTGATAGCTATTTCAAGAGGAGATGACAAAGAATGTGAAGAAAAACCCTGGAAGATGTTCTTTGATGGGGCTTCTAATGCTTTTGGGCATGGAATTGGAGTGGTCTTGATATCCCCAGATGGTCAATATTATCCGATTACTGCACGATTGGATTTTAATTGCACCAACAACATGGCTGAATATGAGGCATGCATCATGGGCTTGCAAGCGACAATTGAAATAAAGATTGATGTGTTGGAGGTATATGGTGATTCAGCTTTGGTCATTTATCAGTTGAAAGAGAATGGGAAACGAGGGATTCGAAGTTGATCCTGTACCACAAATACACAACTGAATTGATCAAGCATTTTGAGAAGATTCAGTTTCAACACTTGCCCCGGGAGGAAAATCAGATGGCTGATGCTTTAGCCACTTTAGCTGCGATGTTTAAGCTAGATGTAAAAGCTGAGATTCAACCAATCAAGTTGGGTGTGAAAGGATCTCCGGCACATTGTTTAGATGTCGAAGAAGAAGTTGACGGTCAGCCTTGGTATTTTGACATCATGCAATACGTCAAATATCAGCGATACCCGGAATATGCCTCGGACAATGATAAACGGCTCATCCAAAGATTAGCTATGGGTTTCTTCCTTGATGGAGAAATATTGTATAAGAGGGGCCGTGATATGGTGCTTTTGTGGTGTGTTGATGTTGTAGAAGCAAAAAGGATATTGGAGGAAGTACATGATGGAATCTGTGGGGCACATGCGAATGGTCACATGATGGCTAGGCAGATAATGAGGGCTGGCTATTATTGGCTGACGATGGAGAAAGACTGTATTGACTATGCACGAAAATGTCATAAATGCCAGATCTATGCGGATAAGATCAATGCTCCTCCGAATGAGTTGCATGTTTTGGCACCTCTGTGGCCTTTCTCAATATGGGGCATGGATGTGATTGGACCGATCACCCCAAAGGCGACGAACGGGCACCAGTTCATTTTCGTGATGATCGATTATTTCACAAAGTGGGTAGAGGCAGCCTCGTATGCGAGTGTAACACGGGCAGTGGTCTGTAAGTTCATAAAGAAAGAGATAATTTGTCGATATGGACTACCAGAGAGGATCATTTCTGATAATGCTCGTAATCTGAATAGCAAGATGTTGAAAATGGTTTGTGATCAGTTCAAGATCAAGCATCACAATTCAGTGTCGTATCATCCGAAGATGAACGGAGCAGTGGAAGTGGCCAATAAGAACATCAAAAAGATTATAGAAAAGATGACTGATGTCTACAAAGATTGGCATGAAAATTTTCCTTTCGCCTTGCATGCTTATAGAACTTCAGTTCGCACATCCACAGGGGCAACCCCGTTTTCATTGGTATATGGAATGGAGGCTGTGTTACCAGTCGAGGTAGAAATCCCTTCTTTAAGGGTACTAAAAGAGGTTGATATGGAAGCAGCAGAGTGGGTACGGGATCGTTTTGAGCAGTTGAATCTCATTGAGGAAAAGAGACTTGCAGCGTTGTGCCATGGTTAGTTGTACCAGAAGCGAATGATGCGAACGCATGATAAGAAAGTCCATCCCAGGCATTTCAGGGAAGGGGAGCTAGTCTTGAAAAAGATTCTTTCGTATCAGCATGATCATCGAGGGAAGTGGACGCCGAATTAGGAGGGTCCTTATGTGATGAAAAAAGCTTTTTCATGTGGAGCTTTGATTTTGACTGAGATGGATGGGGATGTTTTGCCAAACCCAATTAATTCGGACGCTGTGAAGAAATATTTTCCTTAAAAAAAAAGAAAAAAAAAGTGAAAAAAAAGAAAAGAAAAAAGAAAAAGGAGGACTTAAACTGAAAACCCGAAAAGGGCGGTTTGGGTCAATGGGGGTTGTCTAAGTTGAAAACCAGAAAGGGCGGCTTAGATATGAGAAGGATCAGCGTCGTCCAGAAAATTTCATGAAGATGGGGATAATGTCTAGTTTGGTGAACTCTGAAGGATTGAAGACATCGAATGGGATTGGTTTTTAGATGAGAATTTTGAATAAACTATTAAGATTGTCTAAGTATTCATTGTTTGGATACTGTTTTGATATCCAAACACCTTTTTGATAAACCTTTTGAGATGCTCTTTTATTCCTTGAGATAAATTCTTTTCCTTATTTTGATAATAAAGATCTTTCTTTCTAGCTTATTCAGCCTATCTTTTCCTTCCATTTGTTATTTCATTTGTTATTCTCAATTTTATACCTTTGCATTGAATAGAGGGGATACATCATGCATTGTGTTTGCTATGAAATTAGAATAATGATTGATAAATTGGAATATAATCTTAAGAGATCCCTGCATTTATTTTTATGAGAAATCTATGGATAATTGAACAGAAAAGTCAGGAGATGAGATGAGATCTGATTTTTAAAAATGAGAATCCTTGAAGATGAGAATTTCTCGGATGGAATGTTAAAAGCCCAGTTGAGCTGGCATAAGATGAGATATAGAATGATTAGTGTTTTGAAACTTTTGAGGAAAGAAACTTGTTCATATTCAGAAGATTTTGAAAAAGGGAAAGAGATAGATTCGTTCTACCAGTTTGAAGCCAAGTGCGAATAGAGATGAATGACGAGCTTGAGAACCTTTTATTTTGATTAAGAAATTTAGGGAGTTTATTTATAGAGCATTCATGACATCCATTTGCACATATGCATCGGCATTCATGGCATTCATGTACTGCATTGCATTTAGGTATTTGCATCCAAGAAAGATTAATTCAGGTATTCAGTATGATCTGGACATGAATTTGGGATGCTAATTTGCGAGGTTAGCGATTTCTTTTGGGATTCGAGGTAAGATTTTTGAAGTTTACATTTACATTTGAGAATTTGCAAATTTCTTTATTTTCTTTTAAAGTTGAAGCCTCGGTGGAGGAGTTTTTATTTAAAGTTGAAGCCTCGGTGGAGGAGTTTTTTATTTAAAGTTGAAGCCTCAGTGGAGGAGTTTTATTTTCATTTAAAGTTGATGCCTCGGTGAAGGAGTATGTTTTTATGGTGAGTTTATTTAAAGTTTATGCCTCGTTTAGAGGAGCTTTTCTACAATAGGATTTACTTTAAGTACATAGGACTTAGTAGGGTGTCTACGTCTTTGCGCATCCCCTGTTTCTCAGGGAATGCACAAAGAGGGGCAACTATAGACACCGGATTTTATCCGGGTTTAATTTATTTTTTTTTATTATTAAAAGAAAAACAAAAAAAATCAAAAAAAAATTGGATAATTTCGAAAATTAAAAGAAAAATAAAAAAAATTCGGAATTAATAAAAAATGAAAAAAAAAAAAAAACAAGTTTTGGTTGAAAAAAATCACCTCTTTGGATTGAAATGGGACTCTAAAAAATATGATCAGATTAAAATTCCTGATCCTAGTAGAACTAAATCTCTTCTCTATAAAAAAGAACCCAAGCACCACAATCAAACACATCAGAAATCAAGGAGAAATCACAAGCAAGGAAAAAGCCTAGTAATTTCGAAATAAAAAATATTTTTTTTTTTGTGTGAAAAAATTCGAAAGTGAGTGATAGGATTTATTTCGAGAGGATCCTTGAGAAAGAAAAGTTGGGTTTTAATTAGAGGAAGCATATACTAGAAGTTGGTGGCCATTCGGCGGTCAACGGAGTAGATCGGAGGAGTTGAAATTTTGAACTTCGATTTCAGATCTAGGAAATTCTAGAAAGATTCGAAAAAAACTATTTTGGTTTTTGAAAAGAGGAGATGGAGAGGACTTTTTTAGTATTTTTTGGTAATTTTTCGACCACCAGCACCGACGGCGGCAGTAGTGGCGGTCGGCGGTGGCAGCGGTTTACCGGAATCTGGAAAAATCTGGGCAGTGAAAAACATTCATCAGTGTTCTTGAGGATGTTTTTTTAGAGAAAAAGAGATTTTTTTGGTGGAAAAGAGGTAAAAAATGATCTAAAAAAAAGAATTGGTGTTTAAGGGACAGCAGGAGGGTCAGGCCAGGTAGGCCCGCGTGCGGCCCGTGCCTGGGCCTGACCCTCCACCTGCTGCTTGCTTTTTTTTTTTTCTCTTTGGTTTGGTGTTTCTTTATTCCTTTGTTTTGTTATTTGGTTTATTTATTTATTTATTATTTACTAATTGTTTTTTTAGTTTTGCAGGTTTTTATTTATATATTATTATTATTTGTTTATTTGTTTATTATTATTATCATTATTAAATAATTTTACTAACCATATATTTTTTAAGAAAAAAAACTACTATTTATTTTTATTACTAGTTTATATTGAATATTAATATTTTATATTTTATATTTTATTAATAATTGTATATTTTCAATATTATTAGCTATTAATTTATTTTTAAGATTAGATTAATTTAATTGAAGAATAGTTATTTTTAAATAAATAAATTGAGATTTTTTCCAATGATGAAATTCAAAGAAATTACGAATGGTTAATTTCTGAGAAATTTCTAGGTGAGAAATTTCTCTTAAAAATTCTCCAGAATGAATGGAAGGATATTTTAAGAGATTAATTTCAATATCGATAAAAATCAAAATTTTTTTTTTTTAAGAATAATTAATTTTCAACATCTTTTTCTAAAATTGATTTTCCATAATGAATGCTTAATTAAATTGAAAGAGATGAAATTCAAGAAAGTTGCGAATGGATGACTTTTAAGAAATTTCTAGGTGAGAAAAATTCTCTTAAAAATTCTCTAGAACGAATGGAAGAATATTTTAAGGGATGATTTTCGATATTAAAAATCAGAATGTATTTTTCAAACAAACATTAATAAAATGTGGATTAATTTTGGAAGATTAATTTGAGAGAAATAACTTTGCTGAATAATTTAATTTTTCCGACGACGGAGCCTCTTCAATAGAATGAATGGTTTCTTTTGAATACTCTCGAGATGAGGAAACATTTTTTAGTAATTTCTCCAGAATGAATGGAAAGAAGACCTAAAAAATAATCTCCGAGATTTCTAACTTTAACAATTAAAATGAAATATGATAGACAAGACCATTTAATTAAGACTTTTTAAGTATCACAAGACTAATTAGGTACTATCTCTTATATAAGCGTTGTGAGGGTGCTAATCATTCCTCACACGTAACCGTACTCCCGAACCTAGTTCTAATAAGTAGACCTGAACCTATTCTTTTTAAGGTACCTTAGTCAAGTTTATTATTACTTTAAATATGATAGATTTATAAAGGTGACTAATCACACCTAGATTAGATGATTAGTGGCGACTCCATTGATTTGTGTCTAGCATGCTGAATTCGTATTTAGCACGTTATGACAATTAAATTTAAATAAAATTTTATTTTTTCATAAATAAACAGTAATTCGGGTTGGTCCGATCCGATCCGAATCACCAAAGCTCCTACTCAAATCCAATTTAATATAAATCGAATCTATCGGGCCGAACGGACTGCCCGACTCATAAGCAGGTTTAGAAGCCGCTCAAATTGGTCCTGCCTGCATCATCTTAAATGTATCCACATGTTTAGCTCAAAGTACACCAACAGCTCTATCAATGGTGAAAACGATTCTGTAAGAAAAAAAAATTTACTTAAGGGGTGAAACACCAATCTACCCAAATACAAGAATCATTCTCTAAAGCTTATTTATTTATTTACAATTTAACTTTTACGGTCCTTCATTAATGGGGTAAATATTGTTCATTTAATTTACAGTCTTTTTATCAACTGATTTTTTCATTGTTTTACTAGATTTGATAATCCGTGTCTTTATATTGTGTTTGTGTCTCATAAATGTGTTTAAAATATTATATATTTACATAAATTTTGAAACGTTAATAATTCGTATTATATAAATTTTGATATATTCGTATATTTATATTATATTCGTATTATTTTTTATGTCGTATCATATTTTAATTATTTTTTTATATTGTATTCATCTTATATAATTATATCGTGTTTAAAATTATTAAATTTAATTTTTAAAAGATAAAAAATAAATAATAAGTGGGTAATAAATGTGTAAGGGCTGAATAATTATGACAGTGCCACCATCATTTTGGAATGTGAAGTAATTTAAAATTAAATTTGTTAGTTGGAAATTTGGAATAGGAGAATGATGGAAGAGGGAAAATAGAGAAATTGGCAAAGAAAAAATAATGGGAGAGAGAGGCTTTTAATTGGACACGGCACAAATATAATAAAAAATAATTAAAATATGATATAAAATATAATTTAAAAATATATATATATATGAATATAACACAAATATAAAAATTTATTAAAATTTATATAATATAAATTATTAATTTATCAAAATTTATATAAATATATAACATATTAAACATGATTATAATAAAAAAAATATATATAAATATAAATACTCAAATTATCAAATTTAATTTTTATCACGACAAATCTATACGACAACCAAACAAAGCGAGTACGACGTATGAACAATAATTGCCATTATCTTTGCCTGGCATGCACTACAGTAAATTTAATGCAACGATCTTTATTAACATTTTTTATATCTATATTTCATTCACATGATAAGATTTAAAAAATTATATATTTAAAATTAAAAATAATATATTTATTTTAAAAAATATGTATAATGATAAAAAAAATTACATAATTTAATTTAAATCACATGATAAGAGATTATTATAATGTAACGTATCAATTACTAAAATAAAATTTATATATATATCTTTATCAATAACCTATTTATTTTATATTAAATTAGATGAGAAGATATTATATTTTTAAAATTAAAAATAATATGTATAACGATAAAATATTATATAATTTATTATAAATCATATGTATAATATGAGAATCAAAATATATAATTCATATTACATAATATTATAACAAGTAATATAACATATAGTTTTATTTAATTATTGTTAATGATTTTTGTTTTAAAATAATTATTATCGATTTATTTAATTATTTTATGAAAGTAAAAAAATATATATTTATAATATATACCAATAAACATACAAAATTAAAATTCAATGCAAATAAAAAAAGAAGAAAAAAGAGGAGGAGAAGAAGAAAAAGGAAAGGAAAATTATTTTTTTTCTTTTGTTATTATTGTTTTAATTTTTTATAATTTATTATTTTCATCAAAAAAATTAATAAATATTTTATTTTTTAAATATTTTTTTATTTTTATGTATTAAAAAATTATAAATATTTTTTATTTTTTAATTATAAAATTGATTTATCACAAATTAAATAAAAATGTATTACAAAAATAAAAAATAGTAAAAAATGTTAAATGTTAAATGTTAATTTTTTTTTCTTTGTTTTCTTTTATTAAATAATTTTAATTTAAAATAATTTCATAAAATTATTTATATATATATATATATTTTAAAATTAATTCCTAGTTTTCTATTTTAAGTATTATTTGGATGTAGAAAGAAAGATAGAAAGACTTATTTATTTGATTCCTTCAAAAAAAGACTTATTTATTTGATTTACTAAGGCACTTAGGATAGAAATATGTGGCAAGGCTGGCATAGTTCCAATTAGTACAAGATATATGCTTGCCCCGGCCCTGGATAAGAATTAAGACGCAGCACTTAACATCAACACTTGGGTGAACAAATTACAAATGTAACCACAAATACTTAAAACTCAAAGGAGCTTCAAACTAATTTGTTCAAAAATAGAAACGAATTCATCCATTTGATTCTCGTTTAAAGCTACGCCGACCTCAATTCCGCCTTGCCCATCCCTGCACTCTGCCATAGATATTGCTCCATCGTAATCGATGTGTGTCAGCTCAACCTTACAAGGCCTTCCCCACCCAAAATCCGTATCATACACATGTAATTTTGGCGACCCAGCAACTGCAGTAAGACGCCCTGTTATAATTCGTTCTACAATACTTGATTCTGCCCCTCTCAAACCACTTCTCTCCATTTCTTTAATTCTGTTCCCAATAGCTTTCGCAGCCAAAACAATTCCATTTTCTCCTATTAGCTCGCTTTTCTTTACATCAACAACGCCTGGTTTTAAACAATTCCCAAAGTATGTTGTTGGTACTGGAAATTCCAAGCGGTTCCGGCAATCAAACGCAAAAAGGAAGTAGTAAAACTTATCATCATCATGTGATAAATTCTTAGTAACACTCTCTTTTGATTTAATCAAACAAACCCATATGAAGGCACATGTCACCACAAAAGTTGAGATGTGATATTGCTCTGAATCAACGCCGTTCCCGCACTCAGCTGTGACCAAATGCTTTAGTCTCTCGGCATGGGCTCGACCCAACACAAATGTGGCCCGAACCTTGTTTGCTGCTATATCATGGGTTGGTGCTGAATTCTCACCACAGGATGATGATACCCAATGCCAATAATTCTTCAATTTAACCAACTCTAAGCCACCAGGATCCTTTATCACATCCTTGTTAATCAAAGGAAGTGAATTTTCAATACAAGTTAAGTCACCACCCGACCGATAAACAGACGTCCAAGACCTCATGAAATGCATGAATGACTTGCCGTCACCAACTACATGACAATAAGTTGAGCCGATGCAAATGCCGGAGTTTGGAAACACGGTGACTTGAAAGGCTATGATGGGGAGCACACGAATGCCATCTTCGTCGGTTAAACGCGCCGGTGGCAGTCGAGGTACGAAGGGGTGTAACAATTTAACAGCTCGCGGATAATTGGCTAATACATGGTTGAAATCTGCAGCAGATTCAGCAACCGTGAAGGTGACAAAATCACCCTCTATGTAATGGATATAAGGCTTGCCGGGAGGTTGAGGGCACATGATATTAGCTGCAAATGGGAAAAAATGTTGGAGAGTTAGGGAGAGAGAGCGTTTTAGCATTGGGAGAGTGGTCTCCATGAAATGCAAAGTAGGGTGAGGGAATTCATAGAAGAAAAGGAATGGTATATGAGCAGAAGAAAACCATGACATGTCAAAATAAGTGAGAGGCACAGATATTGTCGGAACTGAGCCCGGAGGAGGCGAAACATGAATGCTATCGAGAACTTTAACCGTGCTAGTTTGAGCCATCTAGGATAAGATCTAGAAATTTTTCACACTTCATATTATTATATATAGCAAAAGGGGAGAAGAGAATCTGTACTATCTATCTATAATTATTATATAAGATCTAGAATTTTTTTTTTTTTCACTCACATAATATCACATCAATACATGAATTATCTAAGTCTAAAATAATTTAAAATTTTTCATAAACTCCTTCATTTATCTCTATCACTAGACACCTTCCTAAGCTCCAAAATATTCAAGATTTATCTTATGATTTTTTTTTTTAATTTTAATAAAATAACCAAAACTTAAATTTAAAATAATAAAAAAAGGAAGACAAAAAAATAATTAAAATACGGAAAAAAATAACACGAAAACGACATGAAGACACGAACATGTCAAAATTTATATAAAATATATAAAAATTTATATAAATATATATTTTTTAAATATGATTATGACATATAAAAGTACACAAACACAACATAAATATACGAATTATTAAATTTAAAATAATTTAAATTTTTTCACCAATTTTTTCATTTATTTTCATCATATATTTTTATTTTTTAATATTTGATAAAATAACTAAAATTTAATTTTAAAGTAATTAAAAAAACTAAAATTTAAATTTAAATTTAAAATTAAAATACTTCAAAAAACAAAAGAGGTACAAAATGAAGAGGCCGACCTCTCCACTTTATCTCTCTTTTGTTTTTTTTTAAGTAAAAAATAAATAAAAAAGGAAGATGAACGACGTGGACCACTTTCCTGGCAACAGATCATTCAAAATTTATAGTATGATGATGATGATGATTTGGTCTCTCTTTTGTTTATTTTAAGTAAAAATAAAAATAAAAAAGGAAGATGAACGACGTGGACCACTTTTATTGCAAGAAATCATTAAAAATTTATAATATGGATGGATGATAGCATGCTAAGTGGGGTAGGAAAAAATGGTATTTCTTGATCTTGAGAAGAAGCGAATCTGGCTCACAAAATATGAAAAACATGTCCTCCAAAGGAAGTATTTGTTAAATAATATAATGAATAAAAGTTATTTGAAAAAAAAAATAAATAATTAAAAATTATTATAAAAGATATTGTAAAAATTATTTTTGATAAAAAAAAAAATTCTTCCCTTTTTCTTTTATTTTTAATTTACTTTTTAATTAAAAAATAAATATTCTAAAAATAAAATTTTTTAATTTTAAAAAATAAATTTTTAAATTTTTTATTTATTTTTTTAATTAAAAAATTTAAAAAAATAAAAATAAATATGCCTAAAATTAATTTATCTTTATTTTTTAAATTTTTTTTTAAATTTTAAAAATATATATTTAAATATTTTATTTTTTAAATTTATTTTCATTTAAAATTTTTAAAAAATAATATTTCCTTAATAAAAAAAAATAAAAGTAAGTTTTTTTATTAAAAATAATTTTGTCTTTATAATATTTTTTATAATAATTTTTAATTATTTATTTTTTTTAAATACTTTTATATATTATACTATTTAATAAATACTTCATTTGGAAGACATGTTTTTCATATAAACCCAACAAATAAAGAGGGCAAATAGGAAAAGCTGCATAATGACAGCCAAGCCAACTACCCTAGCGAACATATTAACGTGTTCCATTATAGCCCATCACTTTAAGAACCCCCAAAACAGGGGAAACACGCATTGGAGCTATAAATGCCAGATAGCTGTTTCCATTGCTCAAGATAGCTGTTTCCATTTGTACAAAGCCACAATTAGGGGTGTAAATGAGACACTGGTGCTCGCAAGCTATTCGAGTTCGGCTCGAAAAAAATTCGAATTCGATTCGGTCATTATCGAGCCGAGCTCGAGCTCGAGCAGCTCGAGCTATCGAGCGAGCCGAATTCGAGTATCTCAATACTCGATTCGAGCGGCTCGCGAGCCTAATCGAGCTTTTGATTTTATAATATATATTTTTATAATAATTTACTATATTACCCTTATTATTTAAATGTAAAAAAATTGTATATGAAACGAGCTCGAGCTCGAGCTCGAGCTCGAGCTCGAGTACATAAATTGAGTAAACGAGCTTTATCGAGCCGAGCTCGAATAGTTCGATTATATCTCGAGCCGAGCTCGAGCTTGAAAAATGGTATTCGGTCGAGCTCGAGCCGAGTTTCGAGCAGCGAGTTTCGAGTCGAGCTCGAGCAGCTCACTATTCGAGCTCGGCTCGACTCGATTACAGCCCTAGCCACAATGTCAGTTTAAGAAAAAAAAAGAAAGAAGGTTTATAATTTTATATAAATACATAAAAGTTAAAATATTTGATAAAAAAAATTATGTGGATAATTTAATTTTTTTTTACACATGTACAATCTTGAAAAAGAAGCACATGTGCTGCATTTAATTATTTTGATTTCATATATAAAATATTTTATAGAATAAATTATATTTATTTACTTTAACATTTTTTATTAATTTACTTTTTAAATTTGTTTCCATGTTTTGAGAAAAATATTTTGATTACGAAATTACTTTAAATGAATCTTTCCTAGAATAGTTTCAAAAGATAATAATGGTCCTTATTAATTTTATTTATTGCTATATCTATTGAACTTATTATAAATACATAGGTTCAGAATATTGCATACAAATTTCACTCCAATAAAAATTCATTTTTTCATATTTTGTTTCTCATTTTTTTATATTGTCTACGATTTTTTTTTTTTTAAGTTTTATAATGTTTCTTTGGTCTAGAATATTGATATTTTATCTATGATTTTTATTTTATTATATGTTATTTAGAGTTTTTTTTTTGGTTAGTTTGTTTCTTGTCTGTTAGCATTTTACAATTATATATTTGTTGAAAGAGTCCATTCGGAAAAGAAAATCAATACTTTCAAATAATTTTCTTGGATGCTAAACAAAAGGTATGTAGTATTTTTCTTCTTCTTTTTTCATTAATCTTGTATTTTCTCTCTTTTTCTACTTTTTATATTATTTGCTATTATCTATTTTTATTTTATTAATTTATGAAGAAATTGTTCACATTTAATAAATGAATACATTCATGTCATGTATTCAATTTCAATGACTATATCAATTTGCTAGCCACAAATTTTATTATATTTTGCATAGCCCATTTGTATTTTAATTAATTTATTATAATAATTGAGGTAATAGATTGATTTTTGTTTATATATATTATATTTATTTTGATAGTTTTGATTTTGATTTTAATTGATGTAATTGTGTTGGATTATTAATTTCTACAAACCCTTAAAACTAAGTTTGAAGGTCATTTTTTAAATTGTTTAAACATTTCGTTTAAACATATTTGTTTATATTTTTATACATTCGGTTTCTTCTTATTTGTTTATTTTTTGTATTTTTTTTTTCTTTGATCAGCTATTTTCAATCATGTTTAATTTTATTAGTTAGATTTTCTAATATTTATTTTAGATAAATTGCTTTTAATAATTTTTTTATTTAACAATGTTTAACTTTTCTTTTTATAATTTTTTTTATTTGTTCACTAGATTAAAATGAATAGTATAAATCACAAGAGTACGAATGAAAAAATAAGGGAAGATGGTGATAAAAAAAAGCCTTCAACAATACTATATCCAATATGTCCGAGATTTGTTTTTAGAAAAAACAACATTTTGAAAGAATAAATATAATGTTATTAAGATTTTTATTTTATTTTTGAAAAAAATACTCCAAAAATTAAGGCGGGCGAGATGTAAATTTTGCATGAATATGTTACAAATTTAGTGAAAATCAAAAACAACAAATCTTCTAAATGAAGATTTTGAGGATGAGATCCAATCGAATGAAGTTTAGTATAATATAAATGATTTAGATCATTTGTGAAAAAAAATGAATTTATCATGAAATGCATTTACTTTATATTTTAATAAATGCCACCTTCATATATTTTATTTTATATTGTATATTCTTTCACATCTAAGTGTTATTCCTTCACATTTATTTTTTATAATCGAGTTATTGATGTAATCTATGTATAAATATAAAATGCAAAAATATTTGATTACTCCCTTAATTATTAAGGTTATGAAATATATTTTTTCAATCTTAAATCTTAATATGCAATCTGTCAATTATTTGACCACCGTTCACTTTTCATATTAATTATTTAAATTTCACTTTCAATATTTTTTACGTTACTATATTAGTTAATCTATAATCTACTTTTACATACATACATAACTATAAATTTTTTTTTTTTATTTTGACAAGCAACCTACTTTGACCACCATTCACTCCCCTTCTAATTTCCATTTTGCATCATCCCATGGCCTCTATTTTTTTTTTTTTTTAATAGTGTACAATGTTAACTCCTTAATTTTTGCTTAACAATATTAGAGAAACTATTCCAAATTTAAAATTGAAATTACAAAAGTAAATTAAATCCGAATATTTTCTTTGTATTTATTTTCAACTTAATTTAATTTAAAATATTTGACAATCCAATAATAGTATTAATTACGATTTTAAATTTGGTAAAAGTTCATAATTGTTAGCCCAAATGAATATAAATGGAAAAAAAAAAAATTCGAAAGATTAATCAAAAAATCTCAATTCAAATTTAATTGATAATATTTGATTATTTAATAAAAGTATCAGTTACGATTTTGAATTTATTAAAAGTTTCTAATTATTATTCCAAATAAATATAAATAAAAATTTAATAACAAATTAAATATATATATATATATATTAAAAAATATTTGTATGCATAATCAAATCTCGATTATGAAGTTAATAAAATAAATTATTACACTTGTCATAACTTGTCAAATACGAACTTGTCAAATGAATTTAACAAGCCAGACGCAAATTATGAAGTCGTCACTAATCATTTTATAGGTGTGATTAGTCACCTATACGAATCTATCATTTTTAAAGTAATCCTAAGCTTGGCTAAGGATCCCTAAAAAAGATAGGTTCTGGTTTGCTCAGGAGTTCGGTTACGTGCAGGCAAGGATTAGCACTTCCACAACGCCTATCTAAAGATAGTACCAGATTAATCACATATTATATTAAATTGGTCTTATCTAAATTGTCTTAATTAATCCACCAAGTCAATATTTATTTCCCTAATCATGCAAAATAATTAAAAATAAGAAAATAAATAATCATAAAATATTACACAAATATCAAACTATCAAATATAATTAAAATAAAAAGTAAAATTAACTTAGACTTGAAACATAAAATAAAAATAATGTTAATAACATAAGATAAATAATCCAAAATAAAATAAACATAATAATATATAAATTAATAAAAAAAATCATATAATAAATATATATATATATATAATCATATATGTCATCATGTCAATCATATACCAAATCATCAAATAATAATCAGATTAATAAATAAATAAGCTAAAGTATAAAACGTAAGAAAGAGTAAAAATTCAAAGAAGGATACAAATGAGTTTGAAACCCCATCGTGATTCATAAAATCAGAGATAGGCCCTTCGTGCTTTCCCAGGCTCGAGATGTTACTAAGAAATATGCACACATGAAATCCTGAAGTGTAATGCTTTCACGTTCAGGGAATTGTTCAAGGACAGGCACAACTGCAGCAAAATCCTTTTTTATTTTAGCCTTTTGATAAACTGTTTCCTGATATACTGAGCTTTGACGAATCACATCCAACTCGTAGTCACTCCAGAAAATCGTGCTATGAATTTTCCCATGCTGAGTAGAGGTGATAAAATGAACTCGAATTCGAAAACTCGTCCAAAACAATTCGAATCCAAATCCGCTCAAATCCGATTTGATCAAAAAGTCAAAAAACCGAATCCGAAAAAATCCGAACCCGAAATGGTCCGAGCCCGAAAGAGCCCGAGCCCGAAAAGACCCGAACCTGAAATTACCCGAACCCGAAAATACCCGAGCCCGACCCGAACCCGAATTTAATACTAAAAATAAAAATTATCAAATTGTAATTAAATATTTTTTTTATAAAGCAAGAACTTTATTTATCAGTTTTATTCTAATATCTTTTTTAATAATTTAATTAAAATTTAATTTAATTTATACTATATATATATATATGATAAAATAATAATTTTATCAAAAATAAAATTATATTTTGTACTTATAACTTTAATATCCCATCTTGATGAATCCACTATTTAAAAATTCTAAATTCATGAAAATTTTAGAAATGTAAATTTTTTTGACATAAATAAAATATTATTTATGTTACTTTAAGAGCATCCTTATAATAGTATAATAGTATTTTCTATATATTAAAATTAATTAATAGCAATTCATTCATTTTAACTTATCTCTAGTATAATAGTATTCTTATATTAAAAAATAGATAAAAACTACTTTTAAAAAAAATGTGTTCATTGCAACATATATATAGTTTTCTTAGGTATATTATTAAATTAAGTATCAACACCATATTTACTTGCCCAAACTCGGACCGATCCGAAATATAAGCCTAAAAATCTACCCAAATCCGCCTATATTTGTAAATGGGTACCAAGCCTTTTTAGGCCTCAAAGTTGAATGCCAGGGTTCGTCCCTAAATTTTTTTTATTTTGTATTGAATATAAATTATAATGTATTTACATGTTGAAATTCGAGTTCATCAAATCAATTATTTTAAATATTAATATGATTAAGTTATAATATATCATATTTTTTATAATAAATTACTTTAAAATTTTATTTTATATAAAAAATTAATTTTATATTCTTTTGGTGCTAACAAATATTAATTTTAATAAATAAATATAATTAAAAATATCATATTATAATAAAATATTATTTTTAAAATAATAATAAAATAATAAAAATAATTTTTAAAAGTAAATATTTAAATTATGTAAAAATGATTACATCTAACATAAAATAAAAATGATGTAAAACAAACCCGAATTGGACTAGAACCCGACTGGGTCCGAACCCGATCGGACCCGAACCCGAATGGGCCCGAACTCGATTGAACCCGAACCCGAACCCGAATGAACCCGAACTCGAATGGACTCGAACCCGAATGAACCCGAACCCGAATGAATCTGACCCGAATCCGTCCGAACCCGCCCAATTGCCACCTCTAATGCTGAGGAAGGCAACAGATGTAAGGGCCCCATTCAGAATCCTGGCCCATTTTTTGCTCAACTAAAAGGATAATAGCAAGTTTCGAAACAGTCCCAATCTCATCGCTTAGTAAAGCTTTAATCTTGGGAAGAAGATTGTCCGGTGCTATTTGCATACTATAAGGAACTTTCAATATGCAGTCCCCAGTTCGAATGTTTTTAGAAGCAAAAAGTGACCTGCCATTTGCAGATTTCCCAATCGAGAGCACTGAAGAAATCTTAGCCCCTGTTGTTGAATCCCAAAGTTCTTTTTATGGAAAAAAATCATAAAAAATTTATTATAATCTGACTTAACCTGATGTGTTTTGTTTCAGTTATTTCATTTATCACAAACACTTAAATCTAATCATAATCCATGTAGGAAAATGGAGTTTCGGTTGAATCAAACCTCTTTTTTTGATTATCCTCTTCTTTTTTTTTTTTCCTGATTTTTTATTTAATTTTGAAAATTAACATTACAATTAAAATTAAAAATTAAGTTAAAATTACAAATTAAACTAAAATTATAGTTAACACAGTCCGGATAAAAACGGATGTCTATAACACTCAATATTCAACCTGCTAATATTTTACCATGATTCACTGTCAATATTTATTATTCCAATATTTACTTTCATTATTTTAAAATTATCATATTAATTAACTTACAACTTACCTTTTGCATATATAGGTATACTTTTTTATTTTACAAGCAACCTAACACTTATACATAATTTATTATCATCGTTTAGAGGTGCTTATGGGTCGGGTCGGACCGCGGCCTATTTTTTTTTTTTTGAAATTCTTTGACCAAGCCCGGCCCTGGGTAGGGCCGGGCCGACCCATCGGCACATATTTACTGTTCATTGTATTAAAAAATATATTTTTTATTTTTTTCTATACATTTTTAAAATTAAATTTAAAAAATATTATTATTTTATTAGATGAACAATGATCCAGGCCGGTCCGGATCACTAAAAGACCTGCCCAGATCCGACCAAATACGGGTCGGGTGAGCTGCCCTGTCCGTGAGTAGGTCTACCACCGTTCAGTCTATTGCAATTAAATATTTTATTAATTATTTCAATTTACTCATGTTTTTTATTATTATTATTATTATTCCCTTTGTATACACTCATACATAATTTATAATTTTTTTTTGTTTATATTGAAAATCTTAATCTTTTTTGTTTACCATAATTAAAAGAACATTAAACTGTAATGAACAAAACATCATATAAATAAACTTTTAAACCACCGTTCAGTTCTATTTTTAAAATGCTTAATATTTTTATGTGTTGCTCCATTCTATTTGCCTTTTGTTTTTATTGATAAAGTTAGCTTTTTGTTTAGAATACTTTTAAGAACATACATTTTGAACCGTGATGTACATAAAAGCATATAAAAATTACTTTTTTGATATAAATAATACGTCTTAATAGTATATTAAAATGTTTTGAATGGTCAAATATAAATTTTGTAGCACATCATACAAAACTCCAATGGAAGATTAAAATTTATTTTAGAACTTTTTATGGGACATGTATATTGAATTGGGATTAAAGTTTTTATGTTTTACATAAATTTTTTAAAAGAAAATTTTATGACATAGTTTGTACATGTGAATAGTAAAGTAAATTGTTTTGAAGGAATTAACAACAAGCATTATTAGATAAGTAATTAAAATTTTCTTTTATTTATGCTTTTGTCGTAAATTGCAGACAATGCTAAAATAGTTAATATTGGACTGTAAATTAATAATAACATTACAAAAAGGCTGTTTATGTAAGATTATTATTCAATGGTCGAGTTTATGTGGATTATTTAGTAAATTATTTGTAATTAACGATAACTAAATCAAAGTATGTCGGGTTTATATTTGATTTTAAGATGTGAATTTTTTTTTTTCTCTCAGTACATTTATATATATATTTTTAATCTTCCATGACTATTTTTCTTTTTGTCTGCACATACGATTTAAAAAACCACCATTTTCATTAAATAAAAACTACCACTCTCTTAAAAAATTACAGTTTTCTTATAAAATTATCTCTCTTAAAAAATTGCTCATATATATTTTTTAGATATTTTTTTTCACTTACATAATAGATGTCACATAATCTAATATTTTAAAATGTTGAAAGTTGGATTAATTGAATGTTTGGTAGAAAGAAGAAGTATTTTTATTTTTAATTCTACATCTTTCTTTTTCTTTTTCTTTCGGGATACTAATTACTAAAGCGTTGCTGGATTCGATTTGGAGTTTGGACTGAGTTAATTTGGAATATAAGAAACCAGAAATATAACCTAAAAGAGAGGAAGAGTGGGTTAAGAAAGGAATATAATTTTATTTCTTACCCACATTGTAGCCACTTAGATGAGAATTTTGTTGCACTTAGATTGCCCAAAAAAAAAGGGTCGCATCTAAGTAACTGTATAGGAAGAAAAATAATTGCAGATAAAACTAGCTCTCTGATAGCATGCTATGTGGGGTAGGAAAAAATGATATTTCTTGATCTAGAGATGAAGCCAATCTGGCACAACCAATTAATAAACAAATAAAGAGGGCAAAAGGGACCTCCATTTATAAATAGGAAGAATGACAGCCAACTACCAGAGGGAACATATGGTTTTAATACATTTCAAAGTATACTTTTCAAGTTTTAGATTTGTTCTAGTTGTTAACTGTTGATGATATTTTTTGTTATTTTTTTTTCAAAGCCAAAAACAAAGAACAAGACAATGATTTTTTTTTAATTATTATTTTCATATAAAAAATTTGTATATGAAACAAACTCGAGCTCGGACTCGAGTATGTAAATCGAGTAAACGAGCTTAATAAAGCCGAGTTTGAATAGTTCGATTTTATTTCGAGCCGAATTCGAACTTAGAAAACAGCGTCGGGAGAGTGGTTTCCATGAAATGCAAAGTAGGGTGAGGGAATTCATAGAAGAAAAGGAATGGTATATGAGCACAAGAAAACCATGACATGTCAAAATAAGTGAGAGGCACAGAGATTGTCCGAACTGAGCCCGGAGGAGGCGAAACATGAATGCTATCAAGAACCTTAACCGTGCTAGTTTGAGCCATCTAGGATAATATCTAGAAATTTTCCACACTTCAGAATTCACACTTCACACTATTATATATAGCAAACGGGGAGAAGAGAATCTATACTATCTTCTATACTATTATTAGAATGAATGACTGATTTAGTGTCACGAGTTAATCACACCTAACTTAATTGAAAAAAAATAAAATTAAAAAAATAAAAACAAATTTAAATAATTTAAAAAAAATAAAAATAAAAATGCATTCTTAGATAAATAAAATGATTACTTATCCAAAAAAAATGCATTATAAGAGTAATTTAATAACTTTCTAACTATTCTTTTTTCAATCAAAACAAAACTCACTCACAGAAATCACTCACGTAATAAAAAATACCACCCATCTTTCGTAACTTTCACAATTACCCATTCCTTTCTTCTTCTTCACAAAAATTTTTGTTTTATTATTTTTCTTTAACTACATTCAAAGCTTTTTTTTTTAATTTTCTATGACTATATTGGTTTTTGTCTACACATAGACATATTTCTTTTTTAAAATATGTTGTCTTTATCTATACTATTATTAAAAGGAGAGATTGAGTTGATATCACGAATTAACTGAATACCAACACAATTGAAAAAATATAAAAAAAAAATTAAAATAATTTAGAAAAACAAGAATGCATTATAAAAATAATTTAATAACTTTTTAATTTTTTTTTTAGAAACAAAATAAAACAAAACTTACATAGAAGGCACTATCGTAATAAAAAAAACCACCCACCTTTCACAACTACCCACACCTTTCCTTTTCGCCTCAATTTTTTTTTTTCTTTTTCTCTCATTACATTTATTGTTTTTTTTAATCTTTCCTGACTATTTTGCTTTTTGTCTGCACATACTATTTAAAAAATCATCATTTTCTTAAAAAAAAAAAATATCACTCTCTTAAAAAATTATAATTTTTTTAAAAAAAATCATCTCTCTTAAAAAATTGCTCATATATATTTTTTAGATAATTTTTTTTTTCACTCACATAATAGATGTCACATAATCTAATATTTTAAAATGTTGAAAGTTGGATTAATTGAATGTCTGGTAGAACGACGAAGTATTTTCTTTTTTTTTTTTTTTTTTTAATTCTACATCTTTCTTTTTCTTTTTCTTTCGGGATACTAATTACTACAGCGTGGCTGGATTCGATTTGGAGTTTGGACTGAGTTAATTTGGAATATAAGAAACCAGAAATATAACCTAAAACAGAGGAAGAGTGGGTTAAGAAAGGAATATAATTTTATTTCTTACCCACATTGTAGGCACTTAGATGAGAATTTTGTTGCACTTAGATTGCCAAAAAAAAAAAAGGGTTGCATCTCAGTAACTGTATAGGAAGAAAAATAATTGCAGATAAAACTAGCTCTCCGATAGCATGCTATGTGGGGTAGGAAAAAATGATATTTCTTGATCTAGAGATGAAGCCAATCTGGCACAACCAATTAATAAACAAATAAAGAGGGCAAAAGGGACCTCCATCTATAAATAGGAAGAATGACAGCCAACTACCATAGGGAACATATGGTTTTAATACAATTTCAAAGTATACTTTCCAAGTTTTAGATTTGTTCTAGGTGTTAACTGTTGATAATATTTTTTTTATTTATTTTCTTTTCAAAGTCAAAAACAAAGAACAAGACAATGCGGTTTTTTTTTCATTATATTATTTTTTTAAATTATTATTTAAATACAAAAAAATTTGTATATGAAACAAACTCGAGCTCGGACTCGTGTATGTAAATCGAGTAAACGAGCTTAATCAAGCCGAGCTCGAATAATTCGATTTTATCTCGAGCTTAGTTCGAACTTAAAAAATAGTATTTGATCGAACTCGAGCCGAGTTTCGAGCAACAAGTTTTGAGTCGAGCTTGAGCTTTTCACTATTCGGGCTCAGCTCGGCTCGATTACAGCCCTATTCACTGGCCACCGATCAAACAGAAATGTATATTAAACTACTGAGTTTTGTCAGCTGCTACTAAAGGCAATACAGCGGATGAATTTCCTGCAAAAACAAAAGCCAAAGATTCAAGTTCAAGTGACACAAAAAATGAACGACAAAAAGGGAAGTGATACCTTATATGTAGGGTTCATGCTGGTTATAAATTCATCTGTGATATACTGCCATTTGATTCCTTTCTGGCTTCACTACCAAGTAATGTTAGTTGCTTCACCACCTGCCATACATATTTCACCCTTAAGTTGGACTGCTACCCTAAATGTCACCAAAACTTTACCAAGGCCAACAAGAAAGAAACTATCCAGAAATTGGTGATCTTTCAGCCAAAGCATGGCAATGTACAACATAAACAGATGAGAACTGAAAGAATGATATGCAAACAAAAACTTACTTGAGAGATTCATTGCTGCAATGTGTAACATGAGCAATCAGGCCGTGGGCATGAAAGGCATGTCCACATGGAAATACATTGAAAGGAGCCATTGGTCCTACAGCTGTATAACCACGAGCTTCTATAATCTCCGCCAACAGCCAAAATTTTACATCTACAGACCTGATAATTCAGATAAAGTTGACTAATTAAGAGCTATTTAATTCATACGTTGGGTAGGAGTTCTTTATAATATTGCCAACACTGAAGTAAATTAAAATATCAGCCAAGCTATGGTAAAAAAAAAAAAAATTAATATTCACTGGCTCTCAAAGTATATGCTGGAGCCAGATAAAAGGGTAAAAAGCAAGCCATGGTGTCTCCATTTTGTGGGCAACTCTTTAGAGTTTTGTCAAAACTATGCAGAATGTCACAGCAGATTGAATCAAGCGCTAAGGTTTAGCTCCATAATCCATTTAAAATATTGGAAAAAGAAATCCAAGAATGCTATCAACTTATCAATGGCAGCTAAAACATCAGGATGATTAATATCCGACATTCCTCGCCACGGTCAATCACAGCTTATCTTTGAGCTAATGCACTAATATCATTTCAAATTTTGTCTGCACCATGTGTTGCATCATTCATCTCCTGCTTCAGTCGCTCAATTTGCTTGTTGTATAATTCTCCAGTGAGGAGCAAATTGCCTCCTAAATACATACATAAGAAGAGCAAAATTTAATGGCAGGTACGTAACAATAGAGAATAAATATCTGGACTTGGAGGAACATACTAGCATCCATTCAGAGTTTCTCAAAATAAAAGAAAGAAATTAAGAGCATTTCCATATAGACCCAAGAAAACTTCTCCTCAGGTTCAAATTTTAAAATTTATGTTAGAGTAGCAAAAACAGGTGCACACGCAAGAGAGAGAGAGAGAGATCTGAATGATATCATCTCTGTAAAGAAATAAGCATGGACAAAATCAACATGCTAAAATCCTACCTTGAAGTCATCAATCAGGGCAAAGTCAGGAAAGAATGGCAATATGTCCTCGATCTTTAATAGGCCATCTGTTTCCTCGAGAAATGCTATTGCCTTTCTTATATTCTCCCCTTTAGTGCCCTTTTCCTGATCAATAACATGCTTGGCAACCATTAGCCAAAGCTTCTTTCTCAAGTCTTCATCATCTTCAACCTTGTCAGTTTCAGCCATTGCAAGCTCTGGATCAACCTAGACAAACCAAAAATAGAATACATATTAATGTAATGTAAATTATGTTTGAGCAAAAGAAATCCTGATAAACTGTATTTGAGCAAAGATACGACAATTATACATCTTACAAATAAGTGACATGTTTAAGTAGCTGCCAACATCTATATTCAAAAGAGTAATTCAAATGATAGTTGAACATGACTATCTCCTCATCCAGTCTGTCTCATGCAACATATCTGAGTGAATCCCACAAATGTATGCAAAGATGGCCCTAATTAGACAGTCCACTTGTGATTGTCCTTTAGAGTCCAAACCTTCAAAATTGACAGCAAAGTGTGCCTAACAAAGGGATTAATTAGAGTAGAGTCCCACAATAGAGGAATTTAAACAAAGGATTTGCATGTGATCTCTACAATAGCAAAACCATTTCTAACAGGACAAGCCAACTTCTAATAATCAGGGATTTAAAGACTTTTATTATATTCAGCTTGAACAATTTCTTAAACACAGGTAGACAATTACCTTATTTACCTAATAACACAAAAAGAACTTTTCCCAGCTAAAAGTTCCCACAGAATGCTTTGTAATTCACTTTCTTTAAATAATAATAATAAAAAATCCACACCTAAAAGTCCAAAGATTTTTCAGCAAGTGTGAGGTGGAGAGAGAGAAAGAGAGAGAAATGCTTAACATGTCTGAGTGTTAATAGGAGCCAGAGTGCATAATTCCAGAAAGAATATGTGGTTCTAAATCAAATTTCTCACAACAATAACACACGTTCTGATAGAAATGGTATGAAAAAAATTGTTATAAAGCAATGCATTGTCAGAGACATTACCCGGAGAGCAAGAGCAACAGCTTTCTCATGCATTGACATCAGGCAGTATATATGAACGCAGGCATGCGTTCGTTTTCCTTGAGGCAGAGGCGCAGGGCATACTTAGGATCATAAAAGAAATCAGGCCCATTCTTTCGCCCTTCTCCAAATTTGCATTGCAGGAAACGCAAAAAGGGAACTATCATCATCTTCCTATCTATCTATCTATCTATCTATCTATCTATCTATCTATCTATCTATCTATCTATCTATCTATCTATCTATCTATCTATCTATCTATCTATCTATCTATCTATATATATATATATATATATATAAAGGAAAATCAAACAATAAAATAAAAAGACATGGCAAACACATGTCCTCAACCTACTGAATATCCATCATTAAAGAAAAGCATTTAAATGTACTAAATGGAACAAATTAGACATAGTTTGAAATCATTGTATGTTTGATCTTTCAAGAACCACTCGAAGTAAAAGCTCAAGTTGATAGATAAGGGTCCAAGAAGATTTTTGATTTACTAACATGTCCCCTCATGTATAAGCCATTGCAACCTTAAAGGAGTAAAGCTTCTAAATTCAAACCAACCAACTCCACCTGCTTAGCTTACAAGAGAGAACAAGTTGTGGATTCCTGGATCCTCATTGTGCAAACCATGAACACAGAATTCCAAGTATTTAATTACTTCATGGGTTTCATTCCTGCATGTTGCAGAAAGTTTCTATAAGAAGTCATTCAAGATCCTAAAGAAACGAATGACTAAATAAGCCAATATGGGAAGAACAGTACTTTGCATGAGGTTCACTTGAATAACACATCATTGCAGGAATAAGTTTTCTTGGGTTCAGGTTGTTTGAGGCCATCCATGACTCCACAGCTCATATGCATCAAGAGTAATAGGATCTGGGGCAAATTTGTACTGCAATGTGCAATATCATTACTTGTATGCAATATCATATTTGATAAGTATGCTATTACAAAGAGAAAAGATCGATTAGCTTATATAGGATAAAACCGAAAGAGGAGCTCAGTGACGTGAAAAACTGAAGAAAATAATATAAGGACCTGCTAATCAACCAGCAAAATGTGATAGAAAGGATGTTGGGAAGTGTGAACCTGATCTGTACCTGAAGATCTATTGGAACAGCAGGTTTGTGAAGCACTTCCAATGCCTCTTTGCTTCGCCTAGCTATATCTTAATCAATAATTGACTAATATGTTTATTGTGTGAATCAACATGTGAATAAAAAAAAAAAATGCATCAAGTGTCGAAAAAAAATTCGACATGTGTCAAACTTAGACCTCAGGGATTTTTTAATATGTAGATTACAGATTGTATTTTTTCAAGTATTTAATATTTTATATAATATTAAATATTATTATTAAAATAATAATATTTTAAAAGATTATTATTAAATTTTTAATAGTAAATATTTTCAATATTTTAATAGTTATATCCATATTACCATTTGAAAAAATAACAGATTTTTTTTTAAAAAAAACCACCAAATAACAAAAAAAAAAAAAAAATAATTTGATTCACCCAAACAACATAAAACTCTACCTTTCTGAAAAATATCAACATTTTTTAAAAAGAATTTTCTGAAAGCCGTATTTCGTGAAAAATTGGAACCTTATTTTGTTACCACTTGAGTTGAGGAAAGACGAAGGAAGACGCTTTTCAGATGTGTTCAAACGATTAATTCGGTTAATAATCGAATCGAATTTTAACTAATCGAATTTTTATTTTTTTTAACCGTTAATCGAATTGAATAGTATAAGAGGTGAATTAACTGAACCGTCGGTTTTCGATTAACCGAAATGAATACCCAATTTATTTTACAATCTATTTTTAATACATGATTTTATATCCAACAAAAATGCCAAACAAGCTAATTATACTCCATCCATAATAATATATCTAACCAACCAACAAAAACCCAAAAGCAAAATATAATAAAGTTGTAATAAAATCCAAATATCAAACATATTAAAACAACTAAGAAAGCATAAAGTATTTCGGTTAATATGATTAATTCGGTTAATTTCGTTTAACCGAAACGAATTAACCGAAAATCGCAATTTATCAAAACTCTTAACCGATCACCGAACCAAATTTTTTTAATTAACCAAACCAAATTAGATTTCGGTCGCTTAATTCGGTTAAAACCGAATAATGAACACCTCTGAAATTAAACTACTCGACATATTACAATGACGTATCTATCATTAAAAGAGAATTTTTTTTTGGCTGACATTATAGATTTGTCAAAACTAACCCGAATTCAAAATATTCGTTCAATCCGTATTAAAAAATTACTTGAACCCAAATATTTTCCGAATTCAAAATAATTCAAATTCAAAATAATCTGAACCCGAATTGATCCGAATCCAAAATGATATGAAAAACCCAAACTTAAATTAAATAATTTTTAAAACAAATATTAATTTAATTAAAATAAAATAATAAATATAAAACATATAAGCAGTCTAATAATATTTAATAACTTTAAGTTATCTTTTAAAAGAATTTATATATTTTTATAAATCTTTAAAATTATCTTTCTTAATACTTATCTTTTTAGGTATATGTAAAAAAAATTAAAAAATATTTTTTTTACTATTATAATTAAATTCTATTTATACAATTATACCCCATAAATAAAAGTACTATTATTTGATGTAGCTTCGATCACTTTTTCCATTACTTGGGACAATTGGACTTTGGACGAATGACTAACAAAACTCAAACCCCAGAGTAAAGATTTAACATTGGTTTGGTGTGGAAAAATAACTGGCGTGGGTTTGGAGATACGTTTAACTTTTATAAATCTTTAATCCAGAAAAGAAAAACCCTCTACTGGGAATCAGAGGCAAACAAAACAAACATCAAAAGTAAATAAAACAAAGAAAATAATTAGCAGATCACCTGATTTGATTTGAAACATGAGTTCCTTTTTCTTCCAGTGTGGTCACAATTCTGAGGAATTCAATACACAGGGAAGCTGAGAAGAAGAGAACAGCCTTCAAGCATATAGAACAGTAACTGTAAAAGAGAATAGGAAAGAAGGAAGCAGAGAGATGAAAGAAAGAGAGAATTGTATTCATTCAGCATGTGTAATCCCTTTACAATTGTACATTTTATACATTTCATCAATAAAGTGTTTCTCTCGTTCCTTGTATGCAATCTATCAGCTAACAACTAAATAACAGCTAACTGTATGCTAATTGCTTAACAGAATCATTAACTAATAACGGCTACTAACTGTTTTATACATGCATCAATCCCATTCTCATAAGCAAAACCTTATCCTCAAGGTTCAAAGTCAGGAAAACGTTGCTATAGTTCATACAAGAATTCCCAAGTTGCATCTTCTGGAAATGAATTGGACCAATGAACTAGGACTTGAGTAGCAGGTTTCTGGCCCCTCTTAACCATTCTTCTCCCCAAAATGGCTACAGGCTCCAATGTTGTGGAATGGTTAGGTAGTGGTCCTGAGAGTGTACAATTTGGGCATTGCCAATCTTCCTATTCAGCTGAGAGACATGGAAGACTGGATGAATTTTGGCAAGGGTAGGCAGTGCAAGTCGATAAGCCACCATTCCAATCTTATCTTTGATCTGGTATGGGCCAAAGTATCTTGGAGCTAGCTTTTGGAACTTTCTGTCAACTAGTAAGTTATGCCTGTAGGGTCGTAGTTTCAGGTAGACCCAATGTAAATTTTCTATTCTTTTCTTACTTAAAAAACTTGGTACAAGGTAGTCCCTTATATATACAATGATGAGTGAAAAATAAAAGGAAATGACAGAATATAGAATGATAGAATGAAGGCTAAAGTATAGCCTAAGTTTACTCCTAGTCAACAGCCAAAATAAAAGGAAATGACAGAATATAGAATGATAGAATGAAGGTTGAAGTATAGCCTAAGTTTACTCCTAGTCAACAGCTAAATAAACGGAATTGATAGACAATAAAGATCCAAGAATCAAGGTGAAGAATCAATCTCAATACTCCCCCTCAAGTTGGAGCATGGATGTCTATAATGCCTAACTTGTGAAGAAGACAATGGAATTGATCACGTCCCAAGGCTTTAGTGAAAATGTCTGCTAACTGGAGTTTTGTTGGAGTATAAGTACTGATGATTGCACCAGATTGAATGTGTTCTCGAATGAAGTGGCAATCAATCTCAATATGCTTTGTTCGTTCATGAAACACTGGGTTAGAAGAAATGTGAATTGATGCCTTGTTGTCACAATGAAGAGTCATAGGAGATGAAAGGGAGATACCAAGAGTATGTAGAAGAGTACGCAGCCAAATCAGTTCACTAACCGTAAATGCCATAGAACGATATTCAGCTTCAGCGGAAGAGCGAGACACTGTGGGCTGCTTTTTACTTTTCCAAGATAGAGGAGATGAACCTAACATCGTGATATACCCTGAAGTGGAGCATCTAGTCATTGGGCAACTTGCCCAATCTGAATCACAATAAGCATTTAAAGTGAGAGAGCTAGAAGATGAGAAAAAAATGCCTTATCCTAGAGATGATTTCAGGTATCGCAACACTCGCATGGCTGCATCAAGATGGGGTTGTCGTGGTTCATGCATGAACTGACTGAGTATGTGAACAGAGTAAGTCAGTTCAGGCCTGGTGATAGTGAGATATATAAGTCTTCCAATCATCCATCTATATTGTGAGGGATCAATAAGGAGAGAACCCTCTTCAATTGAAAGTTTGTGTTATTGTTCCATGGGGAAGGAAGCTAGTTTTGCACCGAGCATGCCTGATTCCTGGAGAATGTCTAAGGTGTATTTTCTTTGACAAAGAAAAATGCCAGCAGATGATCTTGCAACTTCAATGCCCAAAAAATATTTCAAATGGCCAAGATCTTTGATATGAAAACAAGAGTTAAGATAACTCTTCAGGGAGGTGCAAAGTTCTTCATTGTTACCTGTGACAATTAAATCATCAACATAAACCAAAACAACTAAGATGCTGGATCCCTGCGTAAGAGTGAATAGTGAATGATCTGATTTAGATTGATCAAAACCAAAAACTTTAAGAGCCTGAGAGAACTTTGCAAACCAGTTGCGTGAGGCTTGTTTAAGCCCATATAATGATTTCTGCAATTTGCAAACACGAGAGTCCTTTTTCTCACCAAAACCTGGAGGTAGCTTCATGTACACTTCCTCATGTAGATCATCGTGTAAAAAGGCATTGTTAACATCTAACTGATGTAGTGCCCATTTCTTAACAGCAGCTATAGCCAAAAGACATCGAACTGTTGTTAGTTTGGCAACAGGAGCAAAAGTTTCATGAAAATCCAAGCCTTCAATCTGGGTATATCCTTTTGCAACAAGACGCGCCTTGTAGCACTCAATACTACCATCAGCCCGATACTTGATTTTATAGATCCACTTACAACCAATGGCCTTTTTGTCAGTAGATAGCGGAACTAAGGACCAAGTGTTGTTCTGCTCAAGTGTTGTGATCTCTTTAGACATGGCCTCTCTCCACTTGGGATTTTTGACAGCTTGGGAAAATGTTTTTGGTTCTTCTTGATCTGTGATAGCAACTAGAAAAGCATGATGAGTGGAATTGTCTTCTCTTGCAAATCGAACTCGTTTCCTTAAGACGGGTCGAGCCTTGATTAGTCAGGGAACTCAATTTAAGGACAAATCTGTTTTTAAACAAAATCATACCAAGATAAGGTAAGGCCCCAAAATTCCCTTCGAGGTATTTCCTTCTCTTGCAAATCGAACTTGTTTTCTTAAGACGGGTCGAGCCTTGATTAGTCAGGCAACTCAATTTAAGGACAAATTTGTTTTTAAACAAAATCGCACCAAGTTGAGGTAAGGCCCCAGGATTTATGTCGAGGTATTGTCTTCTCTTGCAAATCGAACTTGTTTCCTTAAGATGGGTTGGGGCTTGATTAGTCAAGGAACTCAATTTAAGGACAAATTTCTTTTATTTTACAGTTTCAGAAAATGAAAAAAAAAAAAAAAAAAGAAATTCCCCTCCTTATCATGCATATGTGATTTCACTAACCGGACAAAATTATTGTCTATTTTATCTTTGCCTGATTCCTGATTCTCAGCAATAGCCAAAGAGGGCAACTATAGACACCTAATTTTGTCCGGGCCCCCTAAACCAGGCAAATTCTCTTTTCAACTTCCCGAAACACAAAGAGACTTCAACCATTCCGCAGATGGGTCCACAAGACTTTATTTTGGAGGTCAACACAAAAAGTCAACTCAAAATAAGTCAACCCCAAAAAGTCAACCACTAAAAAAGTCAACCTTCAGTCAACAAGATTCAAAGTTGAATTGAACACTGGTGGGGAATTTTGAATTTGGGGAAAGTGCGAAAATGATAAAATTGGACGAAATTGGAGGTCCCAAATGGAATAAGATCAGTAACTACGCATATGGGAAGGTCCAATTTTGACGCAGAGTTGAAAGAAGAATTAGTTTGAAGGAAAAAAAAGGGAAAATAAGAATTTAATTAATAAATAGGAAAATTCACAAATTTGGGAAAAATTATGGAGATGGCACGTTTCGGTGAAATTGAAGTCCCCACTTGATAAAGGACAAATAAACAAAAATATCCCAAGTCCCAGTTCGAAATGGATCCCAAGGAAGAGCCAGTTAGAGGGAAAACGGAAAAATGAGAAAATTCTCGATGTTGAAAAGGGGAAAACTAAATTGGGGGGGGGGGAATTCGATCATAAAAATTGGGCGTTTACGGACCAACTCCAATTCAATATATAATAAAGGCAGTGAAAAAAGAAAATCCAGAAATCAGACCCGTTTTGAGTAAAATCGAGATTTCGGGGGTTAAAGGGCAATCTTGAAAAATCCAGAAAAAATAGAATCCGAGTTTAAAAAATTGTGAAAACCTCAATATCTGAGTTTTATATCAGATAGAAGGGATTGGAGAAGAAAAATCCGGAATTGGAGCTCAAATTAAAAAAGACAAAGTTCGGGTGCAATAACCCGAAATTCCAAAAAAAAATTTTGGAAAAAATAGAGAATGAGCTCGAAAAATTATGAAAACTTCCAAATCTGAGTTTTATATTTTATGGAAGAGATTGGATAAAGAAAATCCGGAATCGAAACCCAAATGGAAAAGGCGAAGTTCGGGTGCACTAACTCGAAATTCCAAAAGAAAATTTTGGGAAAAATAGAGAATGAGCTCGAAAAATTATGAAAACTTCCAGATCTAAGTTTTATATTTTATGGAAGGTATTGGAGAAGAAAAATCCAGAATCGGAACTCAAAAGAAAAAAGGAAAAGTTCGGGTGCACTAATCTGAAATTCCAAGAGAAAATTTCGGGAAAAATAGGAAACGAGCTCGAAAAAATATGAAAATCTTCAGATTTGAGTTTATATTTTTTGGAAGAGATTGGAAAAGAAAATTTCAAAATCGGAGCTTAAATGAAAAATACAAAGTTTGGGAGGCACTAAACCGAAACTTTAGAGAAAAATTCGGGAAAAATATAGAATGATCTCGAAAAAGTGTTAAGGGGACAAGAATAGTCTAGGTGGCATTGTTGGCCAATGGGAGGCTAGGAAACCCTATTTTAAGGGAAGCACCATGCTAATAGGGGACAAGCTCCCTCTTTTTAAGGAAAACACCATGCTCGGGGGAACATTTTTAGCCATGTGGCAATGGATGTTGGAAAAGCATGGGAAGCATGAAAAGGGTAAAAAAAAAAATAAAAGCCACACTCTCTCATATTATTAAGGGGGGCGGCCAAGGCATTCAAGGGGAGGGGAATTCATTTCTTGAAGGCATTTCACTCTTGAGAGAAAATGAGGAGGAAAAAGAAAATAGAGGAGAAAATTTTTGGCGATCTTGATTTGGAAAGCAATAGCTAGGTAGCGATCACCTCCCTTCTTCTTCTTTAATGTTTTTCTTTGATGTTGTGATTCTTTTTCTTCTCTGTTAGTTCATGTGATTTGTTAACTTTTTTATGAAAAAAAATGTTTTCAAAAATAAATTTTAAAGGTTTTCTATCATTTTTTCTTGATTCTTTATCAAATAACCAAGTTGTCAAATTTTTTTGCATGTTTTATGGCCTTAGCCGAATCCCTCTAAGTGATTTTGTGCTTGTTCTTGCTTGATATTGCCTGCTTGCTTGCTTGTGTTCATATTTTTCACTCATGATTTATATATTGTCATATGATTGTGGGCTGTAAAACCATACATTTCATGGCATTTCAACTAGGATTTTGGCCAAGATCAACCAATGATCTCAAGCCAAAATCCATTGCCTCTACTAGTTGAGAGATTGATAGTTTAGATTGGGTATTCTGACACTGAGATTTTTTTTCACTACTCATCCATGATCAAAATAAAATGATTTTTTACCACATGCAGTAGTCATTTAGGGGATGCCATGATATTCTTCTCATGATATTTAGATTTTTTTATCATGGTTGAAAAAATAGATTCTGACAAAGCAGTTTTTAACTCACTATCTTAATTTTGGTAAAACTCGGTCATAGTATCCTTACTCCAAAAATTAAGTTTTTTTTCAATGGAGGTCAACATGTTCTAGGTCTACCCTAATGTTTACAGATTTTTCTGAAACTTTTTAGAAGGGCAAAAAAATAGATTTTCAAAACTGCCAGTGAGGGTCAGAATTGTTTTTTAAGAACTAGTAATTTTCTGTTTTTGTTAGGATACAAAGAAGGGGTTGATTTGGGACATTGGTTACTATCTTAGGTTAATTTCCATGTCATTTCAATCATAAATTTTGATTTTATAAAAGTCGGGTTAAGGGTGGTCAACCCGGGTTTCAAAACTAGGAAAATTTGAGTTTTTAAAGAGGGGGGTTCGGCCATGAGGCCTTTTTCATCCCAAAAATTTTGATTTTTTTAATCCGATCCCAACGTATTTCGATTTTGAAGATCCAACTTAAGTCTCTTCCTAAGATAGTCGGATACCTTTTTAGTATACGGATGTCCTTACTTCAAGGAAGAAATACATCTTCATGCATTGGATGTTTAAAAATGTTTTTACCTAATTTGTCATTAAAACGTATTTTTCGGTTTCTTAAACATTTGGCGAGAATTAGTTCCCAATCTTTGCCGGGTTTGTCGGGAAGGTTAGAATATTGTTCAACACACGTTTTTATGAAATTGAAACGTATGGTTTACGTTTTACTTGGAACCATGTACATGTCATATGAAAGAATTATTTTCCAAGCTTTGCCGGGTTTGCCGGGAAGCACGGTAATATTTTTCGTCATATGCTATTTATATGATTCCTCACATGAATAATTCATTTCAAATAATGATGTGTGCATGTGATCATGATGTGATTATGAATATTTTATGATGATGCCATTTTGTTGATTTTGCCATGTCATTCATATGCTATGACATTCATTCACATGCCATGTCATTCATATGCCATGTCATTTATTCACATGCCTTGTCATTCATTCACATGTCATGTCATTTATCATGCCATGTCATTAGTTTTTCATGTCATTCACATGCCATGTCATTCATTATGCCATGTCATTCATTATGCCATGTCATTCATTCACATGCCATGTCATTCATATGCCATGTCATCAAGAATTTGGCCATGTCATTCATTCACATGCCATGTCATTCATATGCCATGCCATGTCATTCATTCACATGCCACGTCATTCAGAATTTACCATTCATTCATGTGTCATGTCATCCATTCACATGTCAGGTCACCTAGATTATGCCATGTCATTCATTCACATATCATGTCACTTCATGTGCCATATTATTTAAATTATGCCATGCCATTATTCAAGTTATGCCATGTCATTCATTTCAATATGCTATGTTATTTAAATTTTTGCCGTGTCTAGCATATCATTATTTCTTTTACCATGCCATAATAAAATGCTTACTATGCCATAATAAATACGCATGTTTATTTAATTTTTATCTTAGTGACATTTTTTCATATTCATCGTTATTTTCAATGATTTTTTTAAATACATGAAAAACGAATAATATTTTTATAAATTAATATTTATTCCCGAGTTAAAATAATTCATGAATTCTCTGCTGGGTTTGTCGGGGAGGATATCATCAATTATCATTAACAACAGAATATCTTTTTTTTTTTCAAAAAACGAGGATGATTCGGTGAATTTCAAAATCAAAAAATAAATTCCATGTTTTGCAAAGTTTGTCGGAAAATATGAAAATTTTTATGTTAAATAAATTTCTGATCATTTTTAAAATAGGATATGATTTTTTTTTTTTATATAGGGAATTATTTTTTGAACACCAAATTTAAAACCAACTTTTTACTGAGACTCAAGATAACACACGACTAATAAGATACCGTTTTGTACAGGCGTTGTGGGGGTGCTAATCCTTCCCTGCACATAACCGACTCCCGAACCCGCACTTGTTTTCTCTAGTTCAATGCACAGACTACAAAATTGGTTTTAAAAATATTTTAATTAATTTTAAAATGTTTTTATAAAAACCGATTTTAATAGTTGGCCGATCACACCTAGCCAAAAAAGATTGGTGGCGACTCCATTTCTTTTTCGAGGTCATTTTCATACGCTCGACATTTAATTTAGAGAAATTAAATCGTATTTTCCTCTATTTCTTTTCACTGTCACACTCTTTTAACGAACCGACATCCCGCGATGGGGCAAGTTCGACCTTCCTTTAAAAGAGAGGTTGCGACACTTGAGTTTGGGTTTAAATTATTAATAATAATATTTATTTATTTATTTATTTATTATCGGTTTAATCGATCGGTTCGGTTTACAAATATTAAACCGCAAATCGACCAATTAAAAGAGTTGGTTAACCGAACAAAGTAACGGATTTTACCGTCAACCGAACAAAGTAACCGAACAGGATGATGATACCCAATGCCAATACTTCTTCAATTTAACCAACTCTATGCCACCAGGATCCTTGATCACATCCTTGTTAATCAAAGGAAGTGAATTTGCAAGACAAGTTAAGTCACCACCCGACCGATAAACAGACGTCCAAGACCTCATGAAATGCATGAATGACTTGCCATCACCAACTGAGTTTTTTCCCAAACAAATTTGTAACTAGAAGAGCTGGGATTTCAATGTATTTGTCAATCTCAATCTTACTGATACACAATATCCTAGAAATCGCCAACAAGCTCTTGGCTGAGTGGCTAAGAGTCTTGGGGGCATGAAGTCTTGGGTTCAAACCCAAGCAACCCCTCCCCTTACCCAATTATCAAAAAAAAAAATATCCTAGAAATCATGAATCTCAGGAATAGACAAAACAAGAAACTTAAATTTTTAAGGTAAAAAGTACTTTGGTTCAAGGATCCTCGAGTTCCTTTAGAATAAGGAATCTCCAAGGTGTTAATATTTTAAATCTCAATATTTCCATATCCTACAATCAAATCCCACCAAAGGATCACATTCATAAGAAAACATTAACCAATCTCTTGCATAGTGTTCCATTCTAAAAGATGATAATCAACAAAAAGCGCATATAGGCTTCATTGATGGTTTTCTTAAAATAAATAAGGTATTATTGCATGGTATTTGCACCTCACAAAATGGTGAAATCGAGATGTATTATCAATATTCACCTTCCAGCCTTGCAATGCATCAGCACTGGTGCTGTGATCCAAAAGGTGGAGTGTAATGCACATATGCAGTGAATACGCTAGTTGCTAGTACAAAACCCCCCAAATCCTGGGGAAAAGAAAATTCCCTAACTCCTGAATTGCATAAAGTAACTCTCTCTATCACTTTGTTGCTATAGCCCCAAACAATGGGCCCTGTAAAAATAATATATGATGCAAAATTTTAATGTATATATTAGTCATTATTTATAACCGGCGATTCAACTTCTGGGAGGAAAGCAAACTTTCTCACCTCTTCTTGTTTTTTACTTGTTTCTCTAAATTTGTCATCCTTTGACTGATAGCTGAAGAAAAGGATATTCTTTGGTTTCATACTTTTGTTGGTGCAACAGCTATTGAGGCAGACTCTTCTGCTGCTGTTCTGGATTGTTTGAGAGCTGAATACAGATCAATAGAAGGCCTGGTGCAGCACCCGCTGGTGGCTTAGGTATTTCAGGAACGCCTAATAAACATTAGATAATAGAAACGCTGGTATCATTATCTCTCTATAATAGTGGTAATTAAATCTTTAATGGGAATGATTTTGGCTGAAGAAAAAATGGGTTGAAGAGAGAGATGTATATAGTTACAGGAAAATAAAAAATAAAAAAGGGAAGGAGAGGAGAGGAGAGGAGCGTTTTAATATGCTGATTTGGAGTTTTTCTAAAAAAAATAAATCCTGACATGAAATCTAATTGTACAAAAGTATCTTATTTTAAGAATAAAATTTAAAAGTATTCCAGTTTAGAAATTAAAATTATAAATTACCTTAGTCTCGAAAAAAACTCATCACCAACTACATGACAATAAGTTGAGCCGATGCAAATGCCAGAGTTTGGAAACACGGTGACTTGAAAGGCTATGATGGGGAGCACACGAATGCCATCTTCGTTTACACGCGCCGCTGGCAGTTGAGGTACGAAGGGGTGTAACAATTTAACAGCTCGCGGATAATTGGCTATGACATGGTTGAAATCTGCAGCGGATTCAGCAACTGTGAAGGTGACAAAGTCACCCTCTATGTAATGGATATAAGCCTTGCCGGGTGGTTGAGGGCACATGATATTAGCTTCCTATGGGAAAAAATGTTGGAGAGTTTGGGAGAGAGAGCGTTTTAGCATTGGGAGAGTGGTTTCCATGAAATGCAAAGTAGGGTGAGGAAATTCATAAAAGAAAAGGCGTTGTATATGAGCAGCAGAAAACCATGACATGTCAAAATAAGTGAGAGGGAGAGAGATTGTCGGAACTGAGCCCGGAGTAGGCGAAACATGAATGCTTTCAAGAACCTTAACCGTGCTAGTTTGAGCCATCTAGGATAAGATCTAGAAATTTTCCGCACTTCACACTATTATAGCTAACGGGGAGAAGAGAATCTATACTATCTTCTACACTATTATTAAAATAAGTGATTGAGTTGATGTCACGAGTTAACCGGACATTAACTTAGTTGAAAAATAATTTTAAAAAAATATATAAAATGCATTATAAAAATAATTTTAATAAATTTTTAACTATTTTTTTGAAACAAAACTCACCCACACAAAAGTCGATTTTTTTATCAGAATATAGCTAAAAAAAATTATTTATCAAAATATCGTTATTTTCAGATTAATTTTCAAAATCCGCTTCTTTTAAAACTAGCTGGGAAATCGCCATCCTCTATGACGATTTTTCAGCGTAAATTTTCAAATTTTACATAAAACACCAAGGGAAATCGCCATGGGGGGTGGCGATTTTCCTTGGTGTATTTTAGAAAAATGAAAAAAATACCAAGGGAAATCGCCACCCCCCATGGCGATTTCCCTTGGTGTTTTTTGCAAATTTTACCAAGGAAAATCGCCATGGGGGTGGCGATTTCCTTTGGTGTTTTAATTATTTTTTTTTACTTAAATTAAAAAAAAATTGTAAATTTGTTTTTAAAATTTGTATTTTAATTTTAAAAATTGTAAATTAAATAAAAAAATTATAATTAAATTTTTTTAAAAAAAAAATTAAAAGTCCAACGGTATATTTCTTATTTAAATTTTATGAAACTTTTTTTAAAATTTTTTAGTTAAATTTTACTATATAAATTTTTAAAACAAAGAAATAATAAATAAAAAAAAAATCAAAATTTTTTGAAGGCAACGGTAACTTGACCGTTGCCTTCAAAATCCCCTCCCCCACACATACACATACCACTCTTTTATAAATAACCCCCTCCCCCCATTTTTTACAACTTATTTTTATTTTCTTTCTTCTTTCTACAATCAATTTTTTTCTACAACAATATTTAAAAATGGCTTCATCATCACTATTGAGGTTGCAAGAAAATCACATATCGGAGGTTATATTTAAAGAGGTAAGTAAATTGTTGTAATATTATTTGTATTACATTATCAATTTTTAGTAATTTTTTAATTATTATTATTTTGTAAATTTATAGTTTTATAAATTTATATTTTTATATTTTTAATGTTTTAATTATTATAGTTTTATCATTTATTAATTAGTATTGTTTTTTCATTTGATAGTTTTATAATTATTTATTTTTTATTATTATAGTTTTAATTTTTTAATTATTATTTTTTTTCATTTTATAGTTTAATATAATTTTAATTTTTATATTATATTATATTATATTATTTTTTACTATTATAGTTTTATAATTTTATAATTATTATTGTTTTTCCATTTTATAGTTATTTATTTTTTATATTATTTAATTATTTAATAATTATATAAATAATTTTCAAATTTTATATTATTATTGTTTTGTTATTTTATAGTTTGAGAATTTTTTTTAATTTTTATATTGTTTAATTTTTTAATTATTATAGTTTTATAATATATTAATTTTATTATTATTTTATTTAATTTAATTAATTATCAACAGGATACTCGTCGCGTGTTACGTTCGAGGAAATTTACATTGGAGGACCCGCATCCATCTAATATTGACCACTTAAGAAGAGCCGGATTTTATCACGCAACTCAAATTTGACGATTTTTTATACAACCCGACTTAATCAGTGCGTTGATCGAACGATGGAGACCCGAGATGCACACTTTTCATTTTTCATTTGGTGAATGCACGGTAACTCTAGAAGATGATGCGCTTCAACTTGGACTTCCGGTTCATGGCGATGCAGTTACAGGCGGAAGCTTGCTAGATTGGAATGAAGAGTGTCAAAATCTATTGGGCTCGGTACCTCCAGATGAGTATGTATCTGGCTGAATGATGAGACTAAATTGGTTGAAATCCTTTCAAAATCTTCCATTACACGTAACTGAAGAACAGATACAATATGCTGCTAGAGCATATATTTTACGTTTGATTGGAGAATTACTGATGCCTGACAAATCGAGCAGTCGGGTACATTTAATGTATCTTCCATTACTACGTGATTTAGAGCATGCGGCAAATTATAGTTGGGGTTCTGCATGTTTGGCGATTTTGTATAGAGAACTGTGCCAGGCTACAGTTCCAAAAAGCCATGACATAGGTAGATGTTTAGTGCTTCTACAATCATGGGCTTGGTATCGGCTGTCATTTCTTGCTCCACGTGTGGATGTTTCGGCTGTATACCCCCTTGCAAGCAGATAATAATCTTTACTATTTATTAATTTTGTACGAAGTTGTATTTTTATAGGTCTATTAAGATTTTATATGCATTTTAACAGGTGGAGTAGGAGTAGAGATTTTACAGAGACTCCGACCGACCTTGCAAGTATAAGATTGAGACTAGATCGAGTAGGATATGATAAGATAAATATTTCGATTGTTAAATTCAAGTATTTCTATATTTAATCCATATGAAACTAATAATTTGTAATAACTATTCGCAGTTTCTGTGGATGCCATATTCCTCAAGTGAAATTATGGCATGCCTCTCATCGGATGCCTACAGTAATTGTAATATATGGAAAGCAAACGCAGCATTGATATGCTTTTCATATGTAGAGTGGCACCAAATTGACAGGGTGTTGCGACAATTTGGGATGCAACAACCAATTCCTGCAGCCCCGGTGAACCTTGATAAGCTTCACAAGATCGACATGCGTGGTCGTCATGAGGAATTCTGGCCTACGAAGCATGAACATTGGATCCATTGGTGGAAGATACGTTTTCAACGAATTCCGACAGGTTATCCGATTGTTGGTAACAATTTCAACCCATCTGATGATTACATAGGATGGTATAAAAATGAAGGTCGGCCTTTTGTTTGTCCACCATCGGTGTATGAGGATGTTAGGAATATGCCATTTACCGGACGAACTTCAACTCCAGTCCCTCCTACACAGGATACGGAAGCTCCTAGACCTAGCTGACAACGTGGACGGACGCGTCAACCGGCCTCATCGGAGTTCACAGCACGGAGGATGTCACTTAGTCATCCTGAACCTGAATGGGATCATGGAGTACCATCCAGTCATCGTTATTCCGTCAGTCACCCCGGATATGACGTTGATGAATGTTACCGACCATCACCGCCAATGACGAGATTAGATGACCAGCTCCCCATCCTAAGTCCAAGTTCAGCATATCTAACATCAATGTATCAGTTTGGAACCCCTACGTCAGCATTTGATGGTACATCATTTCTAGGTCCATCTAGTAGTCAGGTTCCCGTTATGGGTGAACTAGGTGTTGGCTCCTCCAGCAGTGGGTTTCAAATTTTTGATACGGAAGAAATGACTGATGACATACAATCGAAACCAGTGGCGGTTACAGCAGGAGGTCATGGTCGACCGCGAATACGTGCCACTGATGATGTTGAACGACGGGTCCAACCACCACGCACTAGAAGAGCTCGACACTGTTGCTCTACACCATGCAATAATTAGAATAAATGTACTTTTATCAATATAACGAGAATAATGTATTTTAAATTTGTAATATATAAATTTATATGTTTTGCATTTCATGTTATCTATTTTAAATTTGTTGGGAAACTAAAGTCACATAATTTTTTTATTTAGCATATCTAACTTAAATGTTAATGTTGTTATTTAATTTATAGAAATGTAATAAAATATATTATTCAATATATTTTTATAAAATTTCTTAATTTTATATAAAATAATAATCTAAATTACATGATAAGTAGAAAAAAACTTGCATAACATTTTCCCTTAATGGAAAAATATGTAAATATTACAGGTTATGAAAACATGTAATTCCTTTACTGTTGATGCGAACTCTCCCCCCATGTACCAGATTGATGCGGACATTTTCGACGGTTATGACCTTCATTTCTGCATAATCCACAACGTTTTGGTTGGCCTTTCTCCCTGAGGTCCATTTCATTACGAATGCGACTTGATTTTGGCCGACCATGTGGATTTCTCCGCATTTCTTAATTGGGACACACTTCTAGACCATCATATTGAAGCCAGTAACCTTCATTTCCAACTGCTTCGAACTCATGTCTATAGACATTCAATATAGTTTCCAGTCTATAGACATTGTCCACATATTGCATGCAATGTACATGGACATGTGCAAAAGCAGCAACTACATGTGAACAAGGGAACCTTTGTGCTTGAAACTTCCCACAGTCACACCACATGTCACTAAGCTTGACTTTGTACTTCATTGCAGAAACACCCTCTTGTGGATCAGCTAACTCTTCAATCAAAAAAGATTGATTTGCTCGCGTAAAATTACGAACAAAGTAGGAGTTAGCTTTCCTGCGATTTTCTTGCATAGTATGTGTGCCCTCCCTCCATCATTGCAATTTGCTTGTTCCCCATCTTAACAAAAAGTACAGCCAACCTATAATATGTTGATTGCACTAAAGCATTAATGGGAAGATGACACGTTCCCTTCAACACCGAATTGATAGATTCAACTAGGTTGGTTGTCATATGGCCATAACGTCTTCCTTGATCATATGATTGGGCCCACTTCTCCTTGGGGATCCTATCAAGCCAATTAGTCGCCGTTGCATTTTCTCCCCTAAGATTCTCATACATGAAATGAAAATTCGGTCGCCTCAACTTGTATCCTAATAAAATTAAAAACAAAAGACTTGTGAATTTCAGTATTATTTTATATACTAAATGAAATATAAGAGATAAAATAACTATGATTCGATTCCATACCCATGCTAACAATGTGTCGACGCAATTCCTTATTGTTAAACTTCTTCATAAAGTTAGCTGAATGTGTCGGATGCAGTACACTGAATATGCATGTGGAGGATTCCATCCACTACCATCGCGTCTAATCGCAGCTTTGATGGCTTCATGTCGATCAGACATCAAGCATATGCCAGGCTGTTTTGTCACTTGTCTACGCAAATTAGTGAGAAAGAATGACCAAGCCTCTATTGTCTCACCCTCCACAATGGCAAAGGCAATTGACAGTATGTTTTGGTTGCCATCTTGTGCAATAGCTAACAATAATGTTCCTTTGTATTTTCCATATAAGAAAGTACAGTCTATTTGCACAATAGGTTTACAATACAGATACCCTTCAATGCACGACTTAAATGTCCAAAATAGTCGATGAAATATTCTCTTACCCTGGACCAGTCGATCACCGTGATATGCAGGTATCGTTTGCAATTTCACAATTGTACCAGGCACGAAATGTTGCATTGCACCTAACCATTTAGGCAGCTCATTGTACGATCTTTCCCAATCGCCAAAAACTCGAACAATTGCCTTTTGCTTTGCTTTCCACATTTTCTTATAGGAGGTGATGTATCCATACCGAATTCGCATCTCAGCGATCAAAACTGAAACGGAGATCTCCAGATTTGCTTAGACCAATGACAGAATGCATGAACAGATCATGTTAGAATCTAACTTGCAATGATCTTGTGAAATCCTCCCCGATGTGCAAGTATGAGGCCCTTCATATTTTCTAATCTCCCATGCCTGTTTCTTCTTCATAAAAGTTGCCCTTATTCTCCAATTGCACCCTTTCCCATACATTAGACACTTGGCATAATATTTGGTCCGCTCAGATTCAATTACTCTGTAATCTACAGAGTTTTTGATGTTATAGTGCTTAATAGCTGAAAGCACAGCCTCTTTCGTTGGAAATTGTAACCCAACACACAGATCAACTGCAGATGGATCAAATGTCAGAGGCATAGCTAATGTATGAGCATACTCAGGAAATTCTGGCACTTGCATTGCCTCCAGATCCAGGTATGCATATGGGATGTAGCCTCATATGGGAGAAGATCTCATGAGTGTTGATCTCAGTATGGACGATGTCTTGGTCAGAATCACTGTTGTCATCACATGGGAATTCAGTATCCTCTTCCTGCTCACTAAAGTCACCAACATATTCACCAGGGACTCCACGTGGCGGAACAAGATCAACACCAGCTGGCTCATCTTCGAAAGTAGTGGGAATTGTTTGTGAGGCTAATGAATTATGAAACGTTGTAGCTTGAGATAACAGAACAACTTCTTCTGTGGCAATGTCATATGTAGTGTGAACATAGAACGACCCAGAATCATCATCTTCTGTGGGAAAGTTTTCTGTTGTACGAACATTTGAAGGCCCACAATCATCGTGAACATCCTCTATGTCAGCATATAACTCAAGTACACCAACATTTGCAAATTTCTCATGAGCATAAAACATGCATCTGACATCATCATCATCTTCAAGTGAAAATGTTCTATATCGGACACATCCTTCACCAATAAGAAGAGGATGCCTATACTTAATCTTTGAAACTCTTTTTCTATTTTCAGCTTTAATATTTGTATGAATTTGCAGCTTCAGTTCCTCTAATGTGATGTCTTCTTCAACACGAAAACTTTTAGGACGTTCACAATCAAAGGTAGCACCTTCGTCAGTATTATGAATTTGGCCATTATAGTAGACCAATGCGATCACTCTATTGCTCATGTTGTGTAGTAATGAAACTAAGAATGATGAAAATGGAGGTATTATCACTCGGTAAAAGAAATAAGAAATATAAAAGGATGAGAATGATGATGTATTAGCACTCAGAAAAAATCTGATTGAAAACCTGCTGTAAGGGGTATTGTAAACCTTCATCAATATTATGAATTTATAATGGTACATTTGCTGTACCGGATGACAAATCCCATCCTTTGTATAGGATGGAATCTGATTCTCATTTTATGGCTAGGGTTAATTGACTGAAAAACTGATAACTCATTCAATGCAAAAACTAATGATAAATCCCATCTTTTGTACCGATTGTCCAATAGTCTCTCATCCATTGCAGGAAGAATCCAATTCCAATTTTTTTTGCAGCATTTGATTCACTGGAAAATAGTTGAAACCTATCCCTTACCCTAACATTAGTCCCATCCATTGCAAAAGAAATCCAATTCCAATATTTTTTGCAGCATTTGATTGACTGGAGAATAGTTGAAACCTATCCCTTACCCTAAATCATTAAAAAAAATATATATATATTTTTAATATTTTTATAATTAAAATTAAATAAAAAAATATTATTATAATAAAAAAATACTGTTCCAAGTCGAGCCGATCCGGACCAAAAAAATCTTATCCAGATCCGATCCAATATGGATCGGGCCTATCGGATCGGACGGACTGCCTGGCCATAAGTAGAGGTGGCAAAATGAACCCGAACCCGAAAACCCGCCCAGGAAAACCCGAACCCGAACCCGCCCAAACCCGATTTGACCAAAAAGTCAAAAACCCGAACCCGAAAAAGCCCGAACCCGAATGGGCCCGAACCCGAATGGACCCGAACCCGAATGGACCCGAACCCGAATGGACCCGAACCCGAGACCGGCCCGAACCTGAACCCGAATTTAATACTAAAAATAAAAATAATCAAATTGCAATTAATTTTTTTTTTTTTTTTTACAAAGCAATAACTTTAATTATTAATTTTATTCTAATCTTTTTTAATAATTTAATTAAAATTTAAAATTTAATATATTATATATATGATGAAATAATAATTTTATCAAAAAGTAAATTATATTTTGTACTTATAAGTTATAACTTTAACGTCTCATATCATGATGAATTTACAATCTAAATATTTTAAATTCTTGAAAATTTTAGAGATGTGAAAAAAAAATGACAATAATTCAATTAATCTATAAGGGTAAAAAAATTGACAATAATTCAATTATTTTGGCCTTTTGGGTTATACTTATACGGTTAGGTTAGAGTGGGTTTAATTGGATTATGGCTTTCATGTGATTTTATTTTAGCGGGTGGGTTTAATGGGGTTTTGAGTTTTATGGCCTTTTGGTTTTGGGTATATTTATTATATATTAATAAATAATCATATTAATTATATATTTATTACGTATAATTTAAATATAAATTATATTTTTTTAGTATTACTTTATAATTTATACTTTATACTAATGAAAAAAAATATAAGTAATCGATATATATATATATATATATATCTTGACTATAAGTATAAATTTTTTGCATTTTATAAGTATATAAACGAATAGATGAAGGCCAGGATTTATTTTTAAAATTTTTTTATTTTATAGTGAATATAAATTATAATGAATTTATATTTTGAAATTCGAGTTTATCAAATCAATTATTTTAAATATCAATATGATTAATTTATAATATATCATATTTTTTATAATAAATTATTTCAAAATTTGATTTTATATAACAAATTAATTTCTTATTCTTTTGGTGCTAACAAATATTAATTTTAAAAAATAAATATAATTAAAAATATCATATAATAGCAAAAGTATAAAAATAATAATAAATTAATAATTTTTTTTAGATATAAATATTTAAATTACGTAAAAATGATTACATCTAATATAAAATAAAATGATGTAAAACATACCCGGACCCAGACCAAACCCAAACCCAGACCGAACCCGAACCCGAATGGGCCCGAACCCGAATGGGCCCGAACCCGAATGAGCCCGAACCCGAATGGGCCCGAACCCGAATGAGCCCGAACCCGAATGAGCCCGAACCCGAATGGACCCGAACCCGAATGAGCCCGAACCCGGATGGACCCGAACCCGAATGAGCCCGAACCCGAATGAACCCAAGCCCGAATAAACCCGAACCCGAATGAACTCGACCCGAACCCGCCCAATTGCCACCTCTAGCCATAAGCAAGTCTAGCTGTGGCTGATTCTACCAATAATTTGGGCAAGTGGAATCCGACGTCAGCATGGTTATCGGTCTTTTAGTTCAACGAAGGAATCATAACGGATGCATTTGAGTGATATATGGTAATGTTTTGTGTGTTTTATTTTATTGTCTTTAAGTCTTAACTCCAATAATTTTCAGTTTTTAATATTTTAGAGTGTTTATCTAAATAAGAGTGATAATAGGTTGATTTAGTTATAAAAAAAATGATTTTTAATTTAAGACTGCACAATTTGTTAAGCTAAAGTTCAGTGATAGATTTTGACATTTAATTTTGAAAAGATCAATCAATATTATATTTTATATTAAATTTATTTTATTATATATATATATACACACGCAAATAATATATTAATAAAAAGTAATCAATCTCATAAAATTATAAAATAGAAATATTATTATGATAGTATTAAATTTTTAAGGATAAAAAGATTTTAAATTAATAGTAAAAAGGAAAATATCATATATACATTCATTTAATACTCATTTCACACACATAGTATATAAGTCTTTAAAATTCTATTATAATCTATAAAAAAATTCTAGTATTTTTCACTTAAGTCCTTAAATAAAAAGTGAGTGTGTGAAATCAATATATAAGATGAGTGCATGTAGTACTTGTCTATAGTAAATTACTAATTATACAATTTTTTTAATGAATTATGAGAACTTTTTAGCAATTTAAAATTGAAATAAAAAGTAAATAAATCAATCTCTAAACAATATATTTTTCATCGATAAAAAAATAAATATAATTTTAAAGAATGAAGTTGAAACTTTGAAATTACAAATTATGATTTTATCCAATTTTTTTTTTTTTAAATGATTTCCAATCTGATTTTTTTTTTTGTTGGAACAAGATTGCATGACAACATGTGATAGAGATCTATAGTAGAATTAAAAATGCAAAAATTATATAAAGAGGAGAAATTGTAATAAACTAGAAAGAAAAGAAAAAACACATATTTGATACTTGATTGAAGATTTGGAGTTTTATTAAAAGTAAAAAGTTAATTTGATTTATGTTAAGTTTACATTATTGTAATTTAAAACTATAAGTTTCTTAATTTTAAAGATTTGTAAATAATAATTGATGTGTACAAAAAAAAATAGTACTATAATTTTAACTCCTCTTAAATTATAAAAATGTATAAAATTAAATTATGAAATTTAGAAAAAAAAAATAAAACTAACAATTTTAATTTAAAAAAATTAATTTAAATTAATTTAATATAAATATAAATATATATATATATATATATATATATTAAGAATTTTTTAAAAACTTTGGGGCAAGGCCCCCTCAGGCTTTCATGAGGCTCCGCCTCTGCTAAAGTCAGTATGTGACAAATCATTGCCTTTACTTTCATATTTTCCAAACCATGAACATCCTTAGCAATTTCCTTCCTTTCCTTAACCTAGACATTTAATCACGTTCATTTTGTGTTCCTTATGAAATAAATAAATAAATAAATAAAAAATCAATACCGAACAAGTCAACTCTGTCCCTTTACATCTCCTCTTTAAACGTTTCATTTCATAGAAATTTCAGATCCCAAGTTAACGAACTGGAAAAAGGCTTTTATTAATTCAAAAAAGAAAAAAAAGAAAGAAAGTTCGAAATCAGATCTCTTCTGATTCATCTGCCAGGTATCTCATAAATCTCTCTCTCTTTTTCAATCAAATTCCAGCTTCTAATCAAAATGATCAACCGTCATTTCTTTGTTTCAATTTTTAGCAAGCAAAGGAATCTAATCTGTTTACTCCAACTGCGGGAAAGCTTGTCTAAGCTTCAGCCCAACAGTTGCCAATTTCGGTTGATTTCATTTTGCTTCTTCTCGTTTTGCAATGGAAGGGTTGTTGTTATACATTTTTCGTGTTTGTTAAAATTCCTGAATTCGAATGTTGTAATATAAACTTAATTTCTTTTATTGTTTTGACTTGTGATTTAGAGAGAGTTGAGCCAGCTAGAAGCTTTCTTTCTGATTTGAACCTTTTTCCTTCTTATCATTGAAGTTGTGATAAATCGCTAACGATATGATTTACAAGTAATTCAGATGGTGTAATCGATCCCAATAGTATTATTGTTCGGTAATGAGCAGCTGGAAATCACTTAGGCGCAGGGCCTTTAGATAAGAAACCGTATAATTTTATGATTTTATCAAAATTTTTTCTTGGTGCTGCATCATGGTCGAAAATTCAAATTCTTCTATTTTATTTACTTTAAATATTTTGGTTTTTTATCCCTGGTAATTTTCCGTGGTACCTTGATTTTGACGATCGTTGATCATTTGATGATGCAGTTGGGCCCGACAATGGCGGAATCTAAATCCGACTCTGATTTCTTGAAGGAGTTCTACATTCCTACCTACATATTTAATGATGAAACAAAGATCTCCGAAGTTCCCGATGCACCTAAATTTCCAGTGCTAGTTTTTATAAACTCCAAAAGTGGCGGTCAGTTGGGTGGGGATCTTCTTAAAACATATAAAACTGTCCTCAATGAACATCAGGTACCTTTAGTCTCTCACGATGCATATTTGGATATTTGCTTTGGGGCTGATCTGGGTGTGACTGATTTCAGGTTTTCGATGTGGGGGAAGAGGCCCCTGATATGGTGCTTCACAGAGTTTACATCAGACTGGAAAAGCTGAAACAAGAAAAAGATGAATTTGCTGCAAAGATTCATGAGAGATTAAGAATAATTGTAAGTCGAGCCCGATAGTTTACAGTCTTACAGGTCTAGCTTTCTTGCATGAGGCCATCAATAACAAGGACCAGCAGTGCAGTTATTACTATTATTATCATTTTGTTTTTTTTACTCCTTACATATTGCTTGATCTTTAGGTTGCTGGTGGTGATGGGACAGCTGGCTGGCTTCTTGGGGTTGTTTGTGATCTTAAATTGCCACATCCACCTCCAATTGCTACAGTTCCTTTGGGAACTGGAAACAATCTGCCGTTTTCATTTGGCTGGGTAAGAATTTCTTGCTTTTATTAGTTCTGATCAAGTGATAGAATGAGGGTTCAACTGTCTTGATATGTTTTCTTACACAGAACAATGAATAAATGGTCATGCTGTCATGTTTTGGTCAACATGCTTTTAATTGGCTTGGTAGAATTCGATTTTTTTTATATCTCAGTTTCGTTTATTTTTGTCTTTTTATTATGGAGCCGAGCCAAGATCCCTTTCTGTGAAATTTGTAATGTTTGCTGAAAGTTCTTCCGATTCTTGATTGGCACTGCAATTGGCAATAGGAATCTGCTGGAAGTCTCTATACCATGAATAATCTCCAATAATTTATGAGCTACTGAATGCTTGTCTAACTTGCTGTTTTCTAAATTACAGGGAAAGAAGAATCCTGGGACTGATCGTAATTCTGTGTTGTCATTCTTGGAACAAGTAATGAAATCAAAGGAAATGAAAATAGACAAGTAATATAGTTGACATGATCCTCTCTCTCTCTCTCTCTCTCTCTCTCTTACAGACACACAGACACGTGTTTGATGTGAAGTATACTTGTAAAATGAGGAACTCCCTGATTTGGCATAGTGCTGATGTTGCCAAATTGTGGTTAGCATATCCAATTTCAGTGAAATGGGACGCTGCCTCTGTTAAGTGATGAATCCTTAGTGATGCAATATACTCCATCTCCTCTACCAGGTTATGGTGTAAATTTTGACATGCAAAACACACCACCTGTCAATCCTCTGACCATGTACTATTGTACCAGGAAGTACGCGGTAGGGAAGAATCATTATCTATTAATTGTCAATCCTTCCTGTGTAACTTCTAAATGGAAATAAGTTCCGGGAAAATTAAATGCGTAACTTTTTTAACAAAAGAAATCTTCTGAGAAAGATGTAGGATCTAAAAACAGAGTTCATTCCTATATAACTACATCATTGAGAATTTTTTTTTTCTTTTGATTCTTTCCATCATTTTCACTAGTATTCTCTTTTAAGGAGGCCAGAATTTAAAGAAGCATTTTTGCATACCATGCTCCTTAACTCTCAAAGCCCAATTTATAACTACATTACCGCAGTATTTTTTTTTCACTTGTATTTTTCAGTCTTTAACTCTCTATAGGGATATAATGTTTCATTTTGGAAAAATATTCTCCTTCCTGCATACATCTAAATGTTTTTTCAATTAAATTATAGGGTTGACTAATATAAAGAGCTTCAATATAGTTACTGATATATGCGTTTTTGTGGTTCAGTTGGCATATTCTCATGAGGATGAGAGCTCCGAAGGAAGGTTCCTGTGATCCTATTGCACCTCTTGAGCTACCACATTCTTTACATGCATTTGGTCGTGTCTCTTCAACAGATGAACTGAACAGGGTAACACATTCTACCATTACGTCCTGTGTCTTCTTAGAATCATTTCTCTGTCTTACTCTCTGGTTTTTGCAATCAAGAGACTGTATATTTTTTAAACCTTAAGGCTATCTCTTGTAACTTACAACTGAAAACTTCAAATACCTTTTTCTGATTTCAGATGGTTTTTAATTCTTTTTTCTCTTCATACCATTGAATATTTTCAGTAACACATAATCCTTCCTGGAGTCTTTGGTCCAACTTCCAGTTAACTTTCTCTACCTGATTCTTAAGATTTATAAAAGCTTAAGTCTATTTCTTGTAACTTACAGGTTAAAACTTCAAATACCTTTTTCTGATTGCAAATGGTTTTTAATTTTTTTTTTCTCTTCATACCACTGAATATTTTCAGTAGCACATAATCCTTCCTGGACCTTTGGTCTAACTTCCAGTTAAAGTTCTCTACCCAATTCTTACTATTTATAAAAGAAATGCAATAGGTGTAAATAAATCATCACTATAACATATTTTGTGTTGTTTTGCATTCTTATATGAAAAGTTTTTGCTCCTCAGGAAGGTTACCATACATTTCGTGGGGGATTCTGGAATTACTTCAGCATGGGTAAGAGTACTTTCCCTGGACAAGTATTCTAACTGTTTCGTTGCTAGCATGAAGTTATCTTAATCTTCTTACAAAGTGTCTTATAACTGTGGATGCCTTTAAAATGCATCTGTTTTTGTAATGATGCTTTAAAGTGCAATTGATTATACTTTCTAATATCATACGTAATGGATATTGAACAATCTAGTAAAGAATATATGATATTATAGAAGATATGATTGAACAAAAAACTTTTGAAATGTAAGATTTCCTCATGTCTCTAGTTCCATTTACATCTGGTTGAACTATTGTTTTGAAATTATAAGAAACGTGTTTTTTGAGTCCTTTTGTTTCTTTTGCAAAGTTTGTCTTTACTATCATATGATCTCCTCCGTTTTTCCTTTCTGGGTCAACTTGTTAGGCTAAACAAGGGGAAGTTACCCTTCCTCTTACTATAGGTGAAACTGTGAAAGGCAGGATTCAATCCCTGGTCCTCGTGTAACCACCAAAAGACTTTACCTGCTAAGCTAGTTGGCACTTTCATTACTATCTTACAATCCAATATAATGAGCAGATTTGGTCACTCTCACCATCTAGTTATCTGGATTACTCAGCTTTGTTTCTAACATGATAAGTTGATGACTGGTCAACCCCATTAATGTTGTTGTAATAATGTTGTCTACAGGAATGGATGCTCAAGTATCTTATGCTTTTCACTCTGAGAGAAAGTTGAATCCAGAAAAGTTTAAAAACCAGTTAGTTAATCAGGTATAGTTCTGTGATAGTGTCATCTGCTTTGTTTGATTCATGCATGGACACTTGCAGTCAAATCATCAGGGTTTTCCTTTTCTAAGGATGTTACATGATTGACTGCTAGCTTATATTTTCATGATAGACTTATTCTCTTTCAGCTTTGAGGACAATCTTTTTCAAGAATTAATTATGTTACTATCCATAACCAAGAAACTGGTTAGTAAGTTCTACAACAAACATAACATTTACTAAGAAATTGAAGGAATTAGGAACCATACATGACGCCAGATAGATTTGGTGGTCTTGTAAAGTGCATGTGCCCAATTTCATTGGATAACGGCTTGTGGACATCCAAATGCTAGAAGATGCTGTTGAATTGATAATTAATTACATCTTTAGTTGCATTGTTTTGTTGAGAAACTAATGCACATTATAGGTGTGGCATTGATCTGCTGTCCAAACAGGGATGGTAAACTTATAGGCAAGGCCCTACTTGTGGAGTCCATGTGTAATCTAAGTTGCTCACTTTATTAGAGTTGCAACTAAATTCAAAGAGATGGTGAGATGCTTTGTTCAGCACAATCATGTGGAGCATTTAAGAAAGAAATTTGAGGCGGATTAATGCATAAAATTTGAAATTAGTCTGGCACACGGTCAAATTGGAGCTCTTGAGTTTTCATTTGCAGAGTTTGTTTACCTGGATTTCAACTACTTGAATGTCTATTATAACACAAGGCACTTTTTTTTTTTCTTTTGCATTTATACTCAACAGTTTCAAGCTTCTTAATAAAACTAGCTTTTATGAACTCCTCCAAAATGTTTTTCAACTATCTTTCTTGGTGTTTGAATACAGATTTATATGCTGTAATGACATACTTTATTTATGGAATATATACATGTTTGTATGTGTGTTTCTATGTATATAGATATATATGTTATCTGGATCTTGCTTGTCTTTGACACTGAAATTCTCCCTTAGGAAGATATCCCAGTTACTGAATTTTTCATGTTCCCCTACTTTCTTTCCAACAGAGCACTTATGCAAAGCTTGGTTGTACACAAGGATGGTTCGCCACTTCTATTTTCCATCCTTCTTCAAAGTGAGCTGGTTGCTTTTTATCTTTTATACTTCTACTTCTCATCCTTCTTCAAAGTGAGCTTGGTTGCTTTTATCTTTTATGTGTAATGGTAAAAAATTTCTTTTTTCAAATCAAAGATTAGGTTCATGTTCAAGTTTTATGCATTTTCCTTTCATTGAAAATTGGCTTTTTTTCTCTAATGAATTCCTTGATAATGGAAAATAAAACATAAGTCAAAAGAAAAAAAAGGAAAGCTGACGGTGTAAGAGTTTATAATATGAAAAGTACTCATATGTTCCATATAATACTACCACCTTCTGTGTGGAAATGGCATTTTAGCCTTTCATTTTGAGATAAATTGCGGCACATGTGTAGAGAACTGTCTTTTATTCTCCCAGGTCTTTACAGTTGGCTGGATACAATGGAATCTCTTACCGGATAATTTCAGCTATTTTCTTAGTAATTTGAAAATTTTATACGATCTTAAACTACAGGAATGTTGCCCAGCTTGCAAAAGTGAAAATCATGAAGAAACATGGTCAATGGCAAGACCTCAACGTACCACCCAGGTAATTTTCATTTGGTCCAATGCAGGTTGCTGGCTTTAGACATTCTTATTTGTTCATCTGTGAAAGAAAAAGATCTATTCGTACCAAATATTTTCATTACGACACAATGTAGAGGAAAAATATAGCAATAGGGTTCAAATGATGAGTATAAACGTTGATCACAACTTATGAGAAGCATGTGCTGACAAGATATATAGCTCATCTCTTCACTTGTTGGCATTTCTTTTCCGCCTAAATGGTAATTCATTTTATATATTGCAATACTTGGAAAAGATATTAAAACTTATACTAATATTCCTAACATGATAGAGAATCTGCATATTTTCATTCAATCACTGTAGAAGTGATTGTTAGAGCATGCCAATTCACTTGATAGTTGGGATTACTGATTCTAACATCTTTTACATTAGCATTTAGTTAGTAAAATTTGTGTTAGATATTATTGATAAATAGAACATCTGAAGAAGTATAAAAGAGATTAATGAACCTAAATAAGAAAAAGGAAAAGGCCAAATAGTTCTTTGGTGAAAAGAGAAAAGAGGTAACTCACTATTCATGAAGTTTTTATTTGGTTAAGAGATGGTTGTTTGCAAAAATTGGCCATGCTATATTATAAAACTTCTAAGTTCTAACCCCACATTTACTGGAAAAGCTTCAACAACATTATAGACCCAACTTGTTTTTAAAAAAAAAAAAAAAAACAATATAGACCCATCAATGAGGTTCTCTTGGTTCCTGGGAGATAAAGATGTATCTTTCTTCCATATTCTCAAGTTTCATGTTCCTATTCTCGTTAATTAGATGATTTATGCTTTTTAACAATGAAAATATCATTTACACAGCTTTTTATTAAGTAAAACCATTAACTGCTGCTTATTTCAGATTTTTCTGCTTAATTTCCTAATATTGCTTCACTATAGTTACCCAAGGGTACCTCTAATATCTTTCCCTTATGTCCCCGGGCCCCCTCCCCAACTTAAACAGCATAAGGTCGATCCTATGTCTCAACTTGCCCAGCTTTTCTGGTGGTCTAAATCCTTGGGGAACGCCAAGTGGGAGAAAACAGCGTGGTGTTAGTTCCTATATATGTCATTTGATGATTTGTTTTATATTTGACATTTGGTTTACTTTTTTGTTAAGAAATATCGACTAACTTTGCTCATAAAAATCTGATGTAATATTTGTTTGTTCTCAATTGACTTTACAGAGAGACTTGACTCCACCTTATGTAGATGATGGACTTCTCGAAGTCGTTGGTTTTAGAGATGCTTGGCATGGGCTCGTCTTGCTGGCTCCAAATGGACATGGAACTCGCCTGGCACAGGTATTAAAGAAGGCATAATCCAGTAGTCAAACCCCCTGTTCAGAGCGGACATCCCTAGTTCAAATCCCTTTCCCCCAAACTATGGGAAAGTTTTATGAAAATGAATTTCTTGAATCAATGAATTTACTTCTCCCCTATATTTTCCTGCATTATTACAAGGACCTAGGTGTGTGTGTAAAAAGCTGCAGGACCAGAAATTAGTTAAATTGATCTAAATGTTAGACATAGTATGTTTTGGTATAACTCTATACGTGTTCCATTCAGTGTTTCACTATTTGTTACTATCTTCTTCTTTTTTTCTTGTGGAAACTAGGCAAACCGGATCCGCTTTGAGTTTCACAAAGGTGCTGCTGACCATACATTTATGAGGATTGATGGGGAACCTTGGAAGCAACCACTGCCAAATGATGATGATACTGTTGTGATTGAAATTTCTCACCTTGGACAAGTTAACATGCTTGCAACCCAAAATTGTCGGTCTAAAAGTGTCTATGATGTTACCTCATCAACTAGTCACCATAATGGTGAGGAAGATGATAGCGATGAAGAAGACTCCAGAAATGAAGCAGCAGATGAGTTTAGGAAATTTGGTGCTGCAGACACGTTCAGAATCCCAGATGAGATTGATATTTCTCAACTTAGTTAAACATTTAATATTTAATTTATTGTGTAATAGTGTGATTCTCGTGGTTCAGTATTAATTTGGTTTCAATGTTGCTTTAAAGGTTGTCATTCATAGTTAAATTGCTGTCATCTTAAACCAGATGATCCCATCTTTAATGAAGCCATATTTTGGTTTTGGTTGGGTAATTTGGTGGTGGCTCCAATCCATGTGCATTAATAATTGTTTCTTATTGAAATTTGAAAGCACTGCAGCTCCCTTCTGATTAGGTCTAGATGGGACACTGATATCTGTCTGAAACTTTTAAAACCCTGAAAGGCTTGAACCAGTAGAATGAGGATTTCATATCTAACATTTACAGAATCCCCTGTTCAGTTTGTCTTAATGAAATCAAGAGAATGGATAAATCTTTATGTTCATGAGTTCAATACTGGTTACAGTTGAAACTTGTGAATGAAATTAATCGAAATGAGAGACAAGTTTTACGATGCCCTAAGTAGTTGATGGACTATGAAGAAAAGATACATTTTGAAGAGTAAGATTGTAATGGAAAATACATATATAGGATGCATCTCAACCACCAAACTGAAACAGTACACAAGCTGATACATTGTGACTAAATGATGGAGGTTACTGTTTTTACCTCGGAGCAAACAAAAATGGGATTTTGAAGTATCGCGAAAGATGATAAGCAGATTCGGGGTAGACAGATCAAATTACTGGCCTACGTACTGGTATTCGCCCAAACATTTTTTGATGGCTTCATTGGCCTTCTGTGATTCTGATCTTTCTTCCTTTTCTTCTTCTTCTTCTTCTCCTCCTCCCTGGAAGTCAAAAACATTTCACACAACAGCATCGTGTACAAGAATTCAGCAACAAATAAAGAATTAGATTAATAGCTTTAAAGTTCATTAGCGTTGAAATGTATCACATCTGTAAGATAGCTTTTGAAGTACATCCATAATTTGGAAAAGATACCAAGTGCTGAACACATTTAGGATTGAAGGTACCAAACTGGCTACTCTATTCATTTTTCAAGACTGATTTTCAGGTATAAGAGGAAATTGTAGCAACTCTTGACTTTTTCATATGTGGGTGCACTAGCATGGTATCTTTGAAATGTCAAGTGTTCACTATTATTTTCTCCCAATTACAATTTGTCTGCAAATTAATGTGCCTGCTTGCAGTAGGAGGTTCACGTCTAAAAATAGCTTTCTAGCAGGACGTTCATATCTAAAAACTGCTTGTTACTGCAAGAGGTTCATATATAAAAAGTTGGTTGTTCTTTCAAGAGGTTTAATAGAAAGAATTTACAGTGTAAATGCTTAGCTCAGACTGAGCTTATGCACAGCACAGAACACAGAGCAGGCAAATAAAAAAAGAGTATAATACTATTAACTAGAAAAGGTTAACTAGGAGGAGGAAATTTACCTATCAGCATTTTCCTTAAGCAACTCTTTCGCTTGAACCAGCTTGGAAAGAAGATTCCTATATGTGGAAAAAGCGTTCTCAGCTACATCGAGATTTAGTTCAATAAAATGAATGCATTATAAGGCATGTTAACCCAGTTTCATGAACAATACCATATTTCAAATCTTGGAACATATATATGAAGAAATTTCAGCATTTGCTTTCCACATTCTACTTCCTAAACAGAAATAGTTCAACATAGTATATTCCATGTGATTTGCTTGTCCGAGTTTTATTATTTTTTTTTTTTTTTGCATTTCTGATAGAAAATTTCCTAATCCGTATCATGAATTTCTCTGGCCATGCTACTTAGTATTTGCATCATTGCTTGGTAAATGAAGACATGGAAACTCCATAGACAAAACTATTACTGTTCGGGGTCATCGTTCAATGCTTTGATATAAGCTTGGAAGATGACATCTCGATCCTCATCACCGGGATATCCTTCCATCAATTGATCATATACAGTAACAAAATCACGGGCGAACACAGCATCATAATTGTACGTCCTTTTGTAACTCATCAAATGTTGCTGCACAATCAGCTCCTGCAAAACCGTGTTGTACACACTTGGGATGGGTCGTTTATATGCCTTTAAAAAGTTCGATTTTGTTTCAGATACAGTTGGGACATCTGAAATTCAAACTCAAAACAGACAAACAAATTCACCTGTCAACAAAAAGATTAATAAATCGAATAATCTCTATAATTTAATTCCGTGAAGCCAAGTTCCAGCATTACAAAGGAAATATTAATTAAAAATATATATTATCTAGTGAAAAACTCATTCGATTAGACTCGTTTATCTAGTGAAAAATGAATTTGATTCTCATGCTCGACTTCAAACTCGAGTTCGGGTTCGAATTGAGTTTTTTCAATACTAATTACAAATATATATTAAAAATAATAAAAACTGGAGTAGGCTTGCAAGCTACTCGAGTTAGACATTAGGATATTCGAATTGGGCTCGTTCGATAACTCGAGCTCAAACTCGGTTCGACAATGATCGAACTGAATTCAATTTTTTTTTAACCGGCAAATATGCCTTGTTTGCACCTATATGTGGAGCCTGGATCTAAAGTATCTGATAAGGGAGAAAAGTCTATGGACTCCAACCTGTTTTGATTCCTATAAAGTTATAAACTCATAACAAGCAAATGCTGAAGACGGGGAGCAACCTTTTTCTGGACTTTAGTATATATATATATATATATATATATATATATATATATTTTCGGATCCATGTTTAAATATGTATTGAATACAAATGTCAAATACGAATATTTTTAAAAAAACGAAAAATCTGGATAACATATACAAAAACTAAAATGCAAGTTGCATCCGGGTGTATGTGTAATTCTTATCCGATTTATGAACGTGTCCAGGTATTCATCAACTCACATGCATGCATACCTTCTGCTCCACTGTCTGAGGAAGGAAAGTGCTCGGTATATTTAGCAATCTGCAACATTTCTAACTTTTTTTTTTTTACTTCAATTTTAAAGCAGAACCCCCAAAAGAATCAGGAAGAGTGGGAATATAAATATTGGTGAGGTAGAAAAAGATAAAGAAAAAGTGGGTACCGTGTTAAAAGGAAAATATAGTAAAGAGTTTCCAGGAAGATTGAGATCGGATAAAGGGAACTTTAGTCATTTCTATCTTTCTAATGGAATCTAGCCACTAACATGCATTAGCACCTAGGTACCAGACACAGTTGCATTTGCTAGTCACTTCTCTGTAACAGTTTAGATACTAAGGTAAAAGTAGAACTACAGGTCAGAGGCCATAATAACTAATAAGTTGCAATAAAATACAACCCAACTGAAGCTTTTTATGGAGAAAATCCATTTTAGTAAGGTAGGCATGATGATGACATTTTTACAGGTAGCATACGATATAGTAAGTGCATTTTTCACTTGAAGCAGTGGTAGGGAATGAAGTTCAACTGTACACAATATTAAATTTTGATGGAATTGATTCCGTCAGGTGGATTAGTAAGATGAATCAGATCTTCAATGAATTAATCTAATTGATCCATGATCATCCATGGTAGGTGGAAAGTGGAAACCATCTCTAATAAACATTTTCTTTTCAAAATCCACAAACCACCAAGGTAAAAAGTTGGTATTCTCCATGAGGTTTTGCTGGCCTTTATATAGGGGAACATCATCTCCAGGTTCTCTCCCCCGCCTATTAAGTATAGTTATTAGTTAACTACAAGGCCACTCTCTTAGCATATGCTTTTATTTTTCTCATCTTCTCTTCTCCAGAATTCTATCTCTCTTTCTTTTCTCTCATTCCTGATCACACAACTGAATTAGAAAGCTTTTGGTTGGCTATAGAAGAGGAGGCAGAGATGAGCTTGAGGAACACAAGCAGGGAATTCTTCCAAGTAGAATCACAGGTTAAGGTTATGCAAGGAATGAAAGACCAGGCTCCAAAAACTGACTCGGTTATCAAATCTTCTTCTAAGCAAGTGAGAATTATTTTAGGATCCTTTAATCCCATGAATAGTGATAAAACTGCTAAAACAACTGATGACAGCAAGCTCAAACAGGCTGAGGAGTCCCTTAGGACAGTGATGTACTTGAGCTGCTGGGGTCCTAACTAACTAATGTCAAAGAAAGTTGCTCAACAGCTTCAAGCCTATAAACTTTGAGTTTCTTTCTTCTAGAGCTGTTTCCTAAGGCAAATCCAAGCAGTCTAGAGTGCACATAGTATGTGTAATATAGTACTATCTTCTTCTTCTTCTTCTTCTTTTTTTGTGTACAAAAGTACCTTCCTTATTGTACAGTATAGTTGCCTGGATAATTAGGTTTCTGCCTCTCTTGTACAAAGAAGTATAATTATCTTAAGTGGGAAATGTAATTAATGTTCAAGTCCTCTTCAGCAGAGCACAAGAACATGATCTTAGATTGACCAAATTAGCAAAACAGCATCAGAACTACCTACTCCAGTAATAAGTAGATCCACCATCCTTGGCTTTTCAATTAGAGCAATATCAATGAAAAACCTTTAATTCCTGTAAAATGTCTTAACTTTTTTTACCTTGATCTCACAGAAAACTAGTTTTTGATAAATTGCTTATGCTGCAAAATTTTTTAAACCCCGTTGTCGAATTAACAATTGAGGCAGTCGTTTAGAAAGAATTTAGCAGCTCAGTTCAGGAAAATAAATTCTACTGAAATAAATGCAGGTAGCCACACACTGCAAAGGTTTCTTTTACTTTTGGCCATACATAGAGGCAGAACTAGTCCAAACATGGATCAACATGTTAATGAGAATACCATTTATAAGAAACACTTGGGTAAGTTAGAAGAAGAATGAACCCGTTAGCTATCTTCCACAGGTAAAATTCAGTATCTGACTTAAAACAAAATAATTTTTCTATTTTTGTTGTATTGTTCACTTGGCTAAAATCTAACAATAAATCAATGTCTAATATCAGCTAATACTCTCTCTCTCTCTCTCTCTCTCTCTCTCTCTCTCTCTCTATATATATATATATATATATATATATATATTCTCTTGTCAATTAAATCTATCCTTTCCCTTGTGTCTGCCACTTGAAAATAAAAAGCTAATAAAAGAAGAGTTCATAATTTTTATTATATCTTACAGAAACCTGTGTCAAATTGCTAAATCTGTTGATAGAGTTTTTAAACTCTATTGATAGTGTATCAGAAAATTTTTCATAAAATAATCCTTGAAAAAAATTGGTCTTGATTGGTTACTTCAACAAATAAAAAACTAGTATTTCAAAAAAAATAATAATAATAATAAAAAACTAGAATAATTTGGAAATAAAAGACATGCAGAACAAAATAAAATGGAATGGAAAAGAACCGTTACTTGGATCCCAAAACATAAGATGCATAGCATTTTCAATCCTCTCAGCTTCCCCTTGTTCTGCTTTTGCCATTCCTACTAACCATTTTTGCTGATTCCGATTCAGCTGAAACCCACCTAACCTGAGATGAGTTAGGCCTTACTTGAGAAGGCTTGATTATGCCTTTAGGATTCTGGTCTTTACACAATTGGACTGCTTTAACCCAAGTCATGCTTATGTACCTCAGACTCATCTTTCAATCAAAAAGTTTTGGGTTTCTAATGGCTGCAAAAGTAGGGGGCAGGGGGGTTGCTCTTTTAATAGGATGTTTTTGGCTTTTGCAACCAGTCAATGATCAATCAACTACTGGCATTTTCTTGGTAAAGTAAAATATAATTTCTAATCAGTTATATACGGTCCGGTTTTCCATATACATACATTATATAACCTATGATCTCCCCGCAATAAATGAACCTTGTAGGATTTTTTATTAAGACAAATCACACCCCACCCAAAAAAACAAAACAAAACAAAAAAGCGAGGAAATCATTCATAACATATAGTCTCTTTACTCAACTACAGAGCATGCACAATGTCGTAAGGATCACTAATTCGGTCCTCAAATGATTGTACCTGAAACTGTAATGTCTAATCCTGATAATATCAAGATTCTTTCCCTGTGTCCATGTCCCATACCCATAGTGCTATATTGAATCGGATATCACTTATCTAAGTGTCAAACGCAGATTAGTTAGCCCATAAGATTTTAGCCAGGGTCGGGATAAATATCTGTCTAACTTGAATTGAAAGCAGGAGGGAAAGAATTGCAAATTCAACATATATATGTAAAGATTCTTTGTGGAATTCATTACATCCTTTGTAATCTTTTTTTTTTTTTTTTTTTTTTTTTTTTTTTTTTTTTATACCTATGTTAAAATTGGTTTTATAAAACATGGTTAATAAGTACTTTTGAGGCCAAATTATTTATGGGAGTTCACTCATATTTGTGGTTAAAATTTTGCTGGATTTTGTACTCCATCATAAGTTATTTAATATGAAACATTAACATATTTAAAACCAAATGAGAATTGATCTCAAAGAACCTTTGGATGATAAAATGATAAACCCAAAAATTCTCAAATATTTGATAGTTCACAAGTTTGTTTTGTAATTTGGGCCGTGGGCCTATGGGCTCGAGTTTGGTTAAATAAAAAATATTTTGTTGTTTAATCCTCGTCTGATCAATAACATTTTAGTCTCTAAATGTCTTATGACATGAACCAAAACATTAATTATAGTGTGATATATATGAATGTTATTATGAAATTCATGAACTATGGACATCCATGAATTATGAAATTCATGAACTTAATTTATGTACATTCATGAATATGATCATTCATGTGCTATGTATATTCATCATGATTAATATACATTCATGTATCATGTACATTCATTTGGGTAATTAATATTTAGGTCCCTAAAGTCCTATAAATAGGTGCTTTGATAGGATGGGAAACTCGTTCAAATAATTCAACACTCAACAATTCTTAAGCTTTTTTCTTTCTTTGTTGTTCCAGTTCTAAGGTTTTTGTTTTATTTGTTCATTCTACTCTAAATCTTAGAAATCTATCATTGTAGAGAGAAAATTGAGTCAAATTCCTTAAGTTCGTTGACTTTGAAAAGGTGTACAACTTTTCAAGATAATATTGTTGAAATCCTGAGAGGTAATTGCATTGAAACTGTGTGCATCAAGTGACGGACAATTTCTTCTTAAGGACAAAGGGTTCAATCCTTGGCAACAACGTAAAATTCTTTATTCTTCAATTTTTCTTTTAGAAGTAAGTTCTTGAAAATTCTATTTAAAGGCATTCTATTTAATTATTGCAGGTAAATATTTTCAACAAGGTTTTTACAAATATACAAAATATCTCCAACAATCTTAAGGCGAAATCCTTCTTTTCATTTTGTTTATTTTTTTTCTCTATTGGGTTACTTGCTTGTCATAACCAATATTTATTTTCTTTATAAATATTGGTGCTTGGATTTCCTTATTTTATATGCATACTTAAAATCAATATTTTAATTTATTATTATATTGGTGCTAGTGTTTATTTAAATTGTGATTAAAATATCTTAATTTATTATTGTATTGATTTTTTATTTTGATTGTGCTATAATCAATATTGGTTTTATATTGGTTTCAAATAACATGGCATCTAGTTTTTCTCATACTTCTGAAAATGTTATGGCTAAGATTTCTTCGGAATGGAGGATTCTACCATCACCCTCATTGGTACATGGTGAAAAACCTAAAAAGTTCGATGGTCAAACTTTAAGAGGTGTTAGAAAAAGATATTGTTTTATCTGGTCACCTTGAACTTGGCTAAGTTCTTAACTAAGGAACACCTCAAAACTTGTGGGGGGAGACAATTTTAACCGCCAATTATATACTTAATAAAGTACCCCACAAGAAGTTGAAAAAAAACACCTTATGAATTGTGGAAAGGAATGAGACCTTCTTTCAAATACCTCAAAGTGTGTCTATGTGAAGAACACTGGTAAGGGCTATGCCATTGTATGTCTATATATAGACGACATGTTGATTTTTGGTAGCAATGAGTACTTGATTAAGTCTACAAACAGTATAAAAGGGCAGACTTTTACCGATGGAATTTTTCGTCGGAAAAGTCCGTCGGTAATTCTTAAGTAGGTGATATTATTTCCGTCAGAAAAAAAAAAAAATTGTCGGTAAAAGTATTATCGACGGAATATTTCTGACGGAATATTCTATCGGTAAAGAAAAAACCGACGAAATATTCCGTTAGTAAATGTACATTACCAACGAAACATTCTGTTGATAAAGTTATTTTACTGAAAAAAAATTATATAATTAACATTCACTTTCTCACATCTGACAGAGCAAATAAAGCAAATCTAAGCCAGGCACTATAAAGTGCTTATACAATTATCATATTTTCAATGCTTTTGCATTTTTCATTCTACAAATTTCATCTCGTTTTTAAAAACTTGTTCCTGTAATGCCTACTGTATGGCCTAACTATCAACATTTCACAAATTTTGCCATAATGAGACAGCCAACTGCCAACTTCCACTTCAAATTACCATTTTATACAAATTGAACACCAAATCATCCCCAAAATCCGAAAACATTACACTAATTACTGACTCTATAACCTTAATTAAACCAAGTTTAGCATCATTTCACCACAGACAAAAAATATATATACACACACCAAAAAATATTTAATTAAACAATTAATATATAATTTTGCATCGAAATTCTTTACATTGCAGATACAATCAACAAAAACAAATAAACCTAAGTAAAACTTCACACTAACTTGATTAAATACAGATCAAAATCCACGGAGAAGAGGCGACGGCGATGGCGGGGCGAAGGCTAGGACGAACGGCGGGGTGACGGCAACCGTCGGATGAATGGGCTGGGCTGGTTCGCTGGTAGGGTCGGCGTTGGAGGGAAGGATAGAAAGAGAGAAAAGAAGAAAAGAAAGATGAAGAGAAAGAGGGAAAGTCTCGGGCATTTAATTATGCCCGAGACTTTTACCGACGAAAATTTCGTCATTATCGACGAAACTTCCATCGGTAAAAAGTCCCTCGATTTTCGAAAATAATTTATGTGAATAAAAAATAAAATTAATTATGAAAATTAAGTTGTCGCTAATATTTTTTAGCGACAAAAAATTTCGTGGCCAATAAGGTTATTACACGAAATTTTCCGTTCGCTAAAAAGTATTAACGACTGAATTTAATTTTCATACATAATTTAATTTTTAAATTATAAAAAACCGTGAATTTTTTATATTCCGTCGATAATACTTTGGCGGGAACCAATTAGATTCCCGCCAAAGTATTATCGACTAAAAATTTCAGTCGTAAATATTCCGTCAGTAATACAAAATTTTTGTCGAAAATATTCCAAAATTTCGTCTGTAATATGGATAAACATTACCGACAGAATTCCGCTGGTAATGTTCTAAATTTTTTCGGTAATGTGGACTATTTTCGACGAAAAAAATCCGTCGAAAATACTTTCGTCGCTAATTCTCCGTTCTTTTGTAGTGAAAGAACATTTTAACTAAAAGGTTTGACATGAAAGACTTGGGTGTTACGGATGTCATACTAGGATTCAAATTTTCTAGGACATCTTATGCATTTGCATTGTCCCAATCTCATTATATTGAGAAAATTCTCGATAAATTTTCTAAAGGTGACAATAACATTATTAAAACACCAATGAACTTGAGTGTACATCTGTCCAAAATAAAGGTGAGAGAATCCACCTTAGACTATGGGCTTCTCTATACTGGATACCCGGGAGTACTAGAAGGTTATAGTGATGCAAATTGGATATCTGACACTAAAGATTTGAAATCTACTAGTGGATATGTTTTTACGCTTGGTGGAGCGGCTGTGTCCTGGAAATCCTCTAAGCAAACATGTATCGCAAGATCCACGATGGAATCAGAGTTTATTGCTATTGACAAAGCTGGATAGGAAGCCGAATGACTTTGAAATTTCTTAGAGGATTTTTCATGTTGGCCAAAGCTAGTGCCAGCAATTTGTATCTATTGTGACAGTCAGTCAACAATTGGAAGGGCACAAAGTAGCGTGTATAATGGTAAGCCTAGACATATACATCGTAGACATAATATTATTAAACACTTGCTCTCGAATGAAATTATTTCCATTGGCTATGTAAAGTATAAGGAAAATATTGCAGATCCACTAACAAAAGGTTTAAATAAGAGAGCTTGTATATAGTTCATCGAGGAGAATGGGCTTAAAGCCTTTAAGAGACAAAAAATGTTATGATAGTAACCCTACATAGTTGACTGGAGATCCCAAGATCTAGGTTCAAAGGGAAAACTAAGTCATATTACACTTTAAGTAGCTCTTGAAAATAATTATTTCCTGCCTATTCCTTTGATGAAAAAGTGCTAGCTACAACGAGATAAAGATGAGTTAGGCTCTTAATGATTCTCATATCTTGGTTTTCAAGTGGGGTATAAGCAGAATACTCTTAATGAGAGATCACCTATATGAATGAAAAATATGGTCGTTTCTTTGAGAATTTCTAAAGGCTGAATTCTCTAAAGTATTCATAAAATCAGGAGTTGTTTAGGGCCAAAATGAACACAATGAGAACTACTAGAATCTCTAGGTATAAACTATGTGAGTACTATTGTCTTGGTTTACACGAAAGGTTGAATTATCGCGTTCACTAATTAGCTGAGTAAATCCGATGGTACTTCACTAGGGAAGGTTCAAAGCCAAAAGCTACCTATCTTGATATAGTTTTCTTCCAATTCAATTTTCTATTTACGAATTCTTTGAGTCTTCGTACTGGTCAGACAATTTCCATTCATGTGGGGGATTGTTGGAATTGGTTTTATAAAACATGGTTAATGGACACTTTTGAGGCCGAATTATTTATGGGGGTTCATTCACATTTGTGGTTAAAACTTTACTGAATTTTGTACTCCAACATGAGTTATTTAACATGGAACATTAACATATTTAAAACCAATTATAAGTGAATGAGAATTGATCTCAAAGAACCTTTGGATGACAAAATGACAAACAAAAAAATTCTCAAATATTTGATAGTTTAGAAGCTTATCTTGTAGTTTGGGCCATGGGCCCGTGGGCTCAGGTGTGGTTAAATGAAAAATATTTTACTATTTAATCCCCGTCTGATCAATAACATTTCAGTCCCTAAATGTCTTATGACATGAACCAAAACATTAATTATGGTGTGATATACATGAATGTTATTATGAAATTCATGAATTATGGAGATTCATGAATTATGAAATTCATGAACTTAATTTATGTACATTCATGAATATGATCATTCATGTGCTACGTATATTCATCATCATTACTGTACATTCATGTTTTATGTACATTCATGTATCATGTACATTTATTTGGGTAATTAATGTTTATATCTCTAAAGTCTTATAAATAGGTGCTTTGATAGGATGGAAACTCATTCAAATAATTCAACACTCAACAATTCTTAAGCTCTTTTCTTCCTCTGTAGTTACGGTTCTAAGGTTTTTATTTTATTTGTTTCTTCTACTCTAACGCTTTGGAATCTGTCATTGTAGAGAGAAAATTGAGTTAAATTCCTTAAGTTCGTGGACTTTGAAAAGGTGTGCAACTTTTCAAGGTAGTGTTGTTGAAATCTTGGGAGGCAATTGCATTTAAACCATGTGCACAAAGTGACAGGCAATTTTGCCTTAAGAACAAAGGATTCAATCCTTGACAACAACGTAAAATTTTTTATTCTTCAATTTTTCCTTCTACAAATAAATTCTCTAAAATTCTATTTAAAGGCATACTATTTAATTATTGCAAGTAAATATTTTCAACAATAGTTTTACAAATATACAAAATACCTCCAACAACGTATACTTTATAATTGTTGTTAGTACATTTTTGTGTCTCTGGTAACTTAAATAATATATATAGTATCTATACTATCTATGACTATGAGCAATGAAATTCCGATTCATTTAACAGTCATTTAGAAAGTTGATTTAACAGTGTTTTAGATCATAACCCACGATGCAGATTCCACTACAAGTTGTCAACAACTCAAAAAAGAAAAAAAGAAAAGAAAGCTCAAACAGCCTCACAAATGTACAGACGAGAGAGACTAATTTACACTTGGTCCCCAGCAGATGAGATGCATGAGGTTCTTAGCCTTTTCATCTTCCCTTAGCTTCTGTTTATCATCTACGCCAACTTGTTGACGGGTTCTCTCATCTCTGGTGCCTGAAACCCATCTGTTGGTGCAGGGGAATTAAGAAAGAGTGAAAACGAGAGAGAGCTTTGTAAAGGAAGAACAAGAGAATAATTCAGCTCATCACATTGAGCAGCAACTTCATTCAAATATATCAAAAGATACAAAAACAGTAGTTGAACTACTTCCAACTGATACATCATGAACATACACTCAACTTACTTAGTTGTTGGACCAAATACAACCACTATATCTTGGTATTTAAATGTGATAGACATATGACAGCTGAACCAAGACAGCAACAAGGTAAATACATGAAAAATACAAAAAGTATACAGCAAAAATACCATAACTGTTAACACCATCTAACCAGAGAAGACTTTCCAGGTTTCGATATGGGCTTGATCCTTCCGGTGATAATTAGGCTTGGCTCCAGCCATGATCCCTTTAGAGCTATGGTCTTTCACCCCTGAATGGCTCACACACATTACACATATCTTGCGCACGTACCTTAAGCTCATTCTTAATACTACTTGCAGTTGGGCTGATACTTATATATGGAACCTTCTATTGGAATGGCCTCAGACTCGGAGTTCGTTTTCACTCAACTATGTCTATGAGTTAGCTTATATGTAGAGCGTGAAAACCTTTTCTTTTGACTAGTCACATTTTGAGATACAAAGGGCTATGCGCCAACCACTTAATTTTAGTCCTAGATACAGGAGCTACTCCCTAAAATTGGTTGCATTCCAAGGGCTACTTCTTATTGTTAACCGCCTTCGATCCTCAATTGCATTTGCATGGATAATTATTATCCTGGTCCCATTACTCTTTTACCTATGATAATTGCATATGCACACAACACATATATCATCCTTCCGATGTGTATATATATATATATATATATATATGGATCCACTTACATTAGTGTAAAATTAAATTAGTTTTACACGTATCCATAACTTTTTATATGATTTATATTTGTTTAATCCAACAGTCGTATTTTATGATCTATTCACGTAGATCATGCACGTCGAGTTTCGAGTAAATTAAAAATGACTAACTATTTGTTCGATGCAAAAAACTTTCAACCGTTAAATATATATTAAAAAAGACAGTATTCTCGATCTATATGATAGAGATATCGATCCGATCGATTCGAAACTTTACGTTCATGACGAGTACAATTATATTGTTAAATCCAACGGTCGGTTTGTTAAAATATAAATCGTATATAAAGTTACGAAAGTGTGTAAAATTAATATAGTTTTACACTAATGTAAGTGGATTCATCCTCTCTATCTCTCTCTCTCTATATATAAGGATGAATTCACTTATATTAATCTAAAATTAAATTAGTTTTACACATTTTTATAACTTTTTATACGATTTATATTTGTTTAATCCGACAATCGTATTTCATGTTTTATTTATGTAGATCATACACGTAGAGTTTTGAGTAAATTAAAAATGTCTAACTATTTGTTCGATGTAAAAAACTTTCAATCGTTAAATACATATTGAAAAAGACAGTATTCTCGATCAATATGATAAAGATATCGGATCGATTCAAAACTTTACGTGCACGACGAGTACAATGAAATTGTTAAATCCAAGGGCCGACTTGTTAAAATATAAATCGTATAAAAAATTATGAAAGTATGTAAAATCAATTTAGTTTTACACTAATGTAAGTAGATCCTCCTCTCTCTCTCTCTCTCTCTCTCTCTCTATATATATATATATATATATATATATATATATATATATATATATATATGAATTTTCCCGACTTCGCTCAGGTCATAATTTTTTTTTTTTATTTTAAAAATCTATATCATTTTCATGGATTAAAATTTGCTATCTAATCTTTTTAAAGTTTTTTGATTTTATGTCTTTTTCTATAACTTTGTTCTTATAGATTTCTCTCAAAATTAAATTGTCTAGTATAATAATTATAGATCTTAGCAGCAACTCTCTAATTTTATCAAAGTTATAGCAGCTGCAATATTTGCTTATGCATCTCGGTTCCATCTCCTACCCAGGATAATAGAAGTATTAAAAAGTGCAGAAAACAATTTGACAACAAAGACACCAAAAACCAAAAAAGATACTTAATACCAAAGACCTAAAACCAAAAATATAGATGGAGCATAATGGAAAAACACAACCCACCTGAGTCAAGGGCAGCATATGTGATTCCAGCTTGTAAAGAAACCTCTAAAATCTGCATTCTCTCATTTTTGCCAAACACCAAAACCACTGGATGAATTAGATATTTCGAGCATCTTAATCCAAAAATTTTCAAGGAGCAAACATATTTCAAGCATATGGGAGGTTCTAAAATATATCTCAATCAATAATTCTAAACAATCTTCCATAAGCATATGCAATCTAAAGCAATATCAAAAGAAACCATAAACTCATACATAATTTAATAAGATAAAATTACCCATGAGCAATAAGGTTCAAACCACCATTATATATATATATATATATATATATATATATATATAAACATACAAGCATTTTTGTCCAAATGCTTCAAAGAAATCAATCTATAGCAGTATACTCAAACCAAACATATGTGAACATTTAAACACAATGTGGTACATGCTATTACTTAAATTGTGGTTTAACTCTATCAATGAACATGAATAAGAATTTCAAAGCATAAATTCATGAACCATGAACCAAAAATATTTAGAGATCAAGAAATCACTATTTTCAACTCATAGGCATGTTCAAAAATTTATCTCAAGCAAACTTTCAAGCATTAGAACTCATAAAGCATTGATATCATTGATATCAAAAGTTAGTATAGAGTTAACACATTTACCTCCATTCTTACCAAACTTTGTTGATATGCTCATTTTGCTTTGAGTCTTCAATTCCACATTATTTAATTTACTAGGCTTGATTGATGAAGATGACTTTTTTTGTTTGCCTGTATTATAAGTGCCAATAAAGGTAAGTTCTCTCATGCTCATCTCAATTTCACTTTGCATAGATTTAGAAAGGTTCTTGAAAAAGATATTCATTAGTAGTATTAAAAATACCAAATGTTAAATTATAATTTTCATATTTCAAGTACAAGTCATTATAGATAAAAAAAAAAGTTTTGATACCAATTTTTAAATTATAATTTTCATGTCTAAAGTACAAATCATCTAGGCAAATGAGAAAATTTTCATTAAGCTCAAATTGCCAATTTTTTAGAATGAATTATTCAATCAAAACAAATTAGGCATTCAAGGTAAACTTAAGCTATATAGCCAAAAATTATATTAAATTCAAATAATTCAAAGGTGACACTATAAGTTAGACTTGTCCACAGACCGGGTAGCCCGCCCGGTCCGGTCCGTATTGGGTCGGGTTTGGACAAGGTATTTTGTAATTCGGCCCAGCCCGGCCCGAATTATTATTTATTAAATAAAAAATATATTTTTTATTTAAATTTAATTATAAAATATATATTAATATTAATATAAAAATAAAAATAATTTTTTTAATATTTTAATATTTTTGAATAGTAAAACGAGCTTATACGGGCCGGTCCGGGCCCAGCCCGAATGAACTTGGACAAGGAAAAAATAAATTTTTCGGACCGCGACCCAACCCATGTACAGGTCTACTATAAGTTAAAGTTCCCAAACATTTCACACATAGCAATTTTTTTTGTCATGTATATATAAAATGTTCAAGAAAGACATATTCATCTCTCAAATTAATATTCAAGAGAATTTCATCATAAAAAGATAAATATGTCAATATATGCCATAAACAACTATATATGATTTAAGGTACAAAAATAAATATAATAAATAAATCCAAGTTTTACATCGGATGAAATTGATGTGAATTAATAAACGTGAAGTTGGTCAAAACAAATAATAATAATAATGTGAAGTGAAGTGAACCGGCAACAAACTATTAATGAAAATGCTTTAGAAAGCAGCTAGCAAGCCAACAACTTGGAGATTACGTTTAAGATTTGTTGTCAACGGTAACAACATGATATTATTTTCTCTTGATTGAGCAATTATGCAAGTGAATTGACGATGTTACATACTGGAGAGTGCTTAGACTCTTAAATATTAAAGATTAATTCTTTCAAAAAAAATATTAAAGATTAATTGTAATATCACATTTAAAAATAAAATAAGTCACAACAAATCTATTGTCACTAAGTCTTGATAGATATTTTAATATTTATCGATAAATCTTGAAGCAAATTTAATATTAGCTTAATGTTCTTTTTCTATTAATTTAGTTCAGTCAAATTCATATTTAGACCAGTTTTATTCACAGAAAAATCAAAATTGATGATAAAATTTGTTTTTTCTTTCACTTCATTTTAGTTAAAAATGTGTTGGATATACCTTACACATATTATAATCAATGTACTATCTTGTTTAGAATCAATCTTTGTTAAAGTCAAATACAAATTTTATTGTCTTGTTCCATTTTAATTTATTTGATTTTTTTTTTTCTATACTTTAAGTGGGGTTGGTAATTCGTGTTAATGGATCATTATCTAATCTTGTAAAGGTAAGGGTATAACAGATAAATGAGGCAACGCGAATAATTAAGGGAAAAATACATAGGTAATCACTTAATGTTTTAGAATTTTTTATTTTGATCATCTAATTATGAGAAACTAATATCTTTTACTATTTTATTGCATAATATGTTCTTAAAATAAAATTTCCTTTCTTATAAATTTCATAGTTAGGTACTTTAGAAATATTTCTATTTTTTAATCTTTTTTCTACATCTTTCATTATTACTTTTTCTGAATTTTTTTCAGTTATACTTAGCCTTAAGATTTCACTACCTTTCCTAGATTCAGATCATACCCTTAAAATTTCTGCTGTCTTATAAACTCTAATCACTTTTTAATCTTTTGGTCTTAATCTTTTATCTGTTAATGACTTACTCCACTAACTGCCCTAACTCAATTAATCAACGAAATTTACTGAGAAAAGCGACTCAAGTAATAATCAGATTTTTTAAATTTTTATTTACTTAAAACAAGAATTTTGAAATGTTTATCTTTTCTTATTTTAAGGAATTAAGTGAAAACTAATAAATTTTTTGTAGATTATAATAAAATTTTAAAACACTTATGGAATGAAAATTTTATGTGTATGTAGTATTTTTTCTCTCTTAAAAGTTAAAACCGAAACTGATTAAAAAAAAAAAAAAAAAGAAGAAGAAGAGAGTACTATTAGAAGTTCAACAACAGATGAAATTCGTATGTTATTTGGTTGATCGAACATAATAATAGCATAAAAGTAACTTGACATCTCTCTGAGAAGGTCTTTACTCCCTCAAAAGGTGTCAATTATTAGCTACAAGTAATAGGAGTTCTAGCTCTAAACGATGATATATATATATATATATATATATATATATATCATAATATCCAAATATATCATTCATAGGTCCTTATTGATCTGCTAGCTCATGTTCAACTTGAAAAAATATGGAAGACCGGAAGAGAAGAAATTAATTGATTTCTTAGTTAAAGGACCTTTAAGCTTTCAGCAAGATTTGCAGTGAATGCATCCATTTGATTCTTGCTAAGAACCAAGGAAACTTCCATGCCACCTGCAGGTTCGTCTCTAGACTCGACCAGCGACAAAGATCCACCATCGTCAATGTGAGTAAACTCAATCTTTACAGGCCTCCCCCACCCAAAATCCATATCATATAGCCGTAATTTCGGTGACCCAGAAATCCCTACAAAATGCCCCGATCTAAACATTTCCTCAAGGTTTGAGGGTCCTTTTTCTGCTTCTTTCAGTGCTCCTCCACTCTCCATCTCTTTAACTTTTTTTGCAATTGCTTTTGCCGCTGTAACTATCCCATTTCCCCCCATCAGCTCACCCTTCTTGGCTCGTATAATACCTGGTGCTAGACAGTTTCCAAAATATGTCACAGGTAGAGGAAATTCAATTCGGTTCCGGCAATCAACCGCAAAAAGGAAGTAGTAAAACTTATCATCATCATCACCATTTGCTGATACTTCTTCATTCTCTTGCGACTTGATCATACATATCCACATGATAGAGCAGGTGACAACAAATGTTGATATCTGCAGTTCTTCGAAATCATTGCTGTTGTTCTTGCACTGACTCGTGAGCCACTGCTTGAGTTTGACGATTTGAGCTCGGGTCAGTACAAATGTGGCTCGAACTTTGTCTACCGACATTTTCTTGGTTGGGCCAAGGTTCTCTCTCCAAGATGATATCCAATGCCAGTAGCCTTTCAGGGCCTCGTCGTTGCACCTATTAGGGTCTTTGATCGCATCCCTGTTATGAAAAGGTCGTCGCGACACGTCATCGAGAAACATCGAGTCTCCTCTTGACTTGCACACGGAAGACCATGACCTCACGAAGTGCATGAATGCGCTTCCATCAGCTGCTACATGGTTATGCGCCATCCCAATGCAAATGCCAGTGTTTGGAAACACTGTGACTTTGAAGGCCATGATGGGTAGCACCCGTATGCCATCTGATGACATAGTCGATGGTGGCAATTCGGAAACAAAGGGGTGTAGTAATTTTACATCTCGTGGGTAATTGGCTTTGAGATGGTTGACATCAGCGGTGGATTCGGCAACGATAAGAGGAACAGAGTCGCCGTCGGTGTAAAGTATATACGGCTTAAGTGGCGGTGGAGGGCACATGAGTTTTGCTGCAAGTGGGAAAAAATGTTGAAGGGTTAGGGAAAGAGACTGTTTTAGAGTTGGGAGCGTGGTTTGCATGAAATGAGAGGTAGGGTGAGGGTATTCGTAGAAGAAAAGGCTTTGCATGGGAGCAGAAGGAAACCATGGGAGGTCCAAGTAAGTGAGAGGAAGAGTTGTTGTGGGAACTGACCCTGCCGCTGCTGAAACATGGATATTATCAACAATCTTCACTGCGTAGGACGGAGGATCCATTTTTGATGGAAAGATCAACAAATTAAAGATCCACGGTATAATATTTTTAGAGAAATTAGTGGAAAATTGATAAACATATGAAGTTATGAATAGAAGAGAAGAGAAGAGAAGTCAATTTATAATGCAGTGCTGTATAAAGCAATAGCTACGTAAAATTTTTATTTGTTTGTGTTTCTTTTAACTTTTACTGAGTTAAATACTAAAGGTTTAATGTATAAAGCAATAGGTATGAGATAGATGTGAATTAAGAACGTGTGAAGTGGGCAAAAAAAAAAAAATTAATAACTCTTGAAATGCTTTAGAAAGCAGCAAGCCAACAGCTTGGAGATTACGTTTAAGATTTTTGGTGAACAGTAACAACATGACATTATTGTATTGTATATGCAAGTGCATTGATGTGTTACATACGTGGAGTGCTTACACTCTTATATTTAAGATTTAAATAGCGACTGCAACGTGATGTTACGGTTTTGATTCTTTCCGTCATTGATATTCACGATCGATATTTATCGTAATTGAACTTATGTTCTCAACTACGATAAATACGGTAGAAAACACTTCCAAAACCGCAATTTGAATCCTTGCTTATATTAATATTCAAGAATTAAATAATAAAAAGGAAACCAGAAAGAAAATGAAAATAAATGAAATTGAAGCACCCACCAGCAAGGATACCTACTCCATTTCTGCCACCATTCCTATTCACTGTTTCCCCAATAATTCGCGGTATGGAAACAGATGTTTCAATTGAAATATGTGCAAATAATTAAAATTATTAGTAATTTTGAGTAAATTACTCACTTTTACAGTATAAGGATTAAATTACTCACTTATTTGCACATATTTCAATTACTCACTTGTACAGTGACTAAATTACTCACTTTTACAGTATAAGGATTAAATTACTCTTTTCACTATAGTACAGAGATTATGTGGATACTTAAACCGACAAAAATGTTATGATATTATAGATTTCTAAGTTTCGAGCACAACCCCTTTTGTGAACCTAGCTATTTAAAATTAATTAGGAATACTCTCGAGCGATGCACGGATCAATTTTATAATAGTTTTAATTTTATTTTATATTTTGAATCGAATTTAATTTAATATTTTTAGTATTATATTTATATATTTTTTATTATAATTAATGAAATATATTTGATTAATAATACTGATAGTTGTATGATAAAATATGATGTATTGGTGCTCCAAATCTATGTTATAATTTAAATTTAAAATATATAATAATATAATAATACTATACTAATATATATAATATACTAAATAGAATAAACTAACAGAATAAATATAACATATAATAGAATGAATAGAAATTAAAATCTCTATATATAATATATAAATCAACAATAATGAAACAAAATAATAACTATGTAAATCAACTTTCAAATTTACGGAACATACTATATTTTATTAAAATTATTAGCAATTTTGAGAGAAAACAATAAAAATAATGATAACTCAATTCCTCATCCTAATCCTTTTCTTCAAAATTTTTAGTATACTATTTTCAATCCTCAAACTCGTATTCTCTAATTTTATCTTATCAATCTCTTCCATCAATTCCTTAATATAATATTCTTAATTTTGACGAATATCCGCGACAATACTGAATTGTTTTTCAATACTTAACTTTTGTAAAAAAAAAACTGGTATCATAAACTGTGGACAGCTAATTTCGTCCAGGCCCGATCTCGGGCCAAATAACAAGTAACACTTCAAAATGATGGTTCTCAATTTATTGTCTTTTATCTGGTGGTCCGTTCTTGATTTCAAGTGAATTTGGGTTAAATCGGATTTCATTTTAGTTGGATCTCAATTAAGTTTCAAATTAAAAATGGGCATAATCTTTTTGGGTCTGCAAGAGCCAAGGTGAATTGGAGTGTGTTATTTAGGCCAAGGTAGATTAGGCATTTTGGGCCCAATATTTTCTTTTTGTTTTCGGGCCCAAAGTTCAAGTTGCCCAATTTTATTTTATATTTATTATTAACTAAATTAAAAAAAAAAGGGGGGTAGGGGCCTGTGGGAGGGGAGGTTGCAACCCACCACGAATCCCTTCCCCAAGCCACTTGCAACCTTCCCCAAGTGATAAATGATTAAATTTATGTGTTTTTATATATCAATTCTTTATATTTTATGCTTAGCTCCTTGAAATCCTTGATAATTTACTATGATTTTGTGTTTTGTAGGTGTTTTTGGAAGATAAGGATTGCTATGAAATTGAAAAGAGTGAATTTGGACAAGAAACGAAGTTTCAAGCACAAAAAAAAAAAAAAAAAAAAAAAAAAAAAAAAACTGACTGCTCATTAAGGAGACACTATGTGGCTAAACCTTTCATAAACCTTTCATAAATAAACTAGTGGCTTATCATATACTATTCATTCCTAAAAACCCTTGTTGGAAAAACCACTCCAACACCATTTGAAACCCTAGTGGCAACTTTTATTTTAGGGTGAAGAAGTTCAACCGCCACTTTATTTATATTTAACTATCCATAGGCTTCCTTAATTTGTCCCTTGATAAATACCCTATCTGAAATATATGTCTTTCCTTGTCAAAATAGGATTAGTGACTGTCAACTTGCATTAATTGCAAGAATCTTTCCTTAAAGCTAATCCTTGTCAAAGTAGGAGAATTAAATCAGTTATAACTTTCTTTATTTCTACATGCCTTGGCTACCAAGTTTGATGTCTTTTCTTAAACATATTAAGTCAGCTGCAAGTCACCAACCTTTCCTTATTTTGAAGATATTTTGGCTATCACTCAACATTAAATGCTCATTAAATACTCAGGACCTAGAGGTTGCCTATAAATAGAGACACAAGGGGGAGTTGATCTCTACACAATTCCAAGCAAGAGTCTTCTAATTTTCTTCTTTTCTTAGAGAGTTTGGGAGAGCAAGAGGCTGAATAGCCAATATCCTTCTTCTTCTTCTCCATTCTTCTAGTTTTCTTCTAGTTTTATCTTTTATTCTATGTTTATGTTAACAATGCCTATGCAAGGCTAAACTTTTCTTTGGTTAAGGGTGATTTCAAAGCCCTAGACATGTTATGTAATTAATTTTTAGATTCTATCATATATTAGTTTTCTATCAAAGTTGTTTATGTTCTTCTACATGAATTGTTTATGATTTTGTCTTGATTTGTTTAGGATGCATACTAGATATATCTTGATAATTATCTAATGCTAGTTTAGGAGTTTTGATATGTAACTTATCTTGATTTCTATTCAAAAGTGGCAAATTGTGATTAATGATTATGATAAAGTTTTCGCTAATTGCAAAGTGGAACATAACCTAAGTTAAGCAATTCATGTTCATGCTTTTGTTGCTTAGATCAACTTATCTTTCTCATCTTAAAGCTGCTATTAAATTAAATTTAGAGATGTTTTTAGAGATTAAGTAGTGACGTTTGTCATGCTTAAAGACGAATTAAGGAAGGATTAGGATAACACGGGAGGTTGTTATCTACAGTTATTAACTTTGATAGATAATTAATATTGATAGGTCTGAATTTTATTCATAATGATGTCTAGTGGTGGAGAATGAACCTTAAGCCATATTTCTCATATCTGATTACTTCTTATTTACTTGCTTTCTTACTTTTATTGTTTGCTTTAGTTTAAATTGATTCCAAAACCCCTTTTACTTTTGTTTTCTTGTTTTTAAGTGATAAACTATTAACTTATAAACTAAAACTCAATCCCTGAGGACTCGACCCTTACTCACTACTATACGTAACAATTGATCTTTTCTAGTGCAAGGTTTTAATAAGATACACTATTTTGAGTGCATCAATTTTTTGGCGCCGTTGCCGGGGATTGCTTCCTTCAGTTTATTAGTTTATTGGTTTATTCTTATTTTCTGTTCTAATTAGTTTATTTTCTTTTTTTTTAATGAATGTCCCAAACCCCCGAAGAAGACGAAAATCACTTAAGACTTAGGAGAATTCGGGAATTCATAACTTCTTACCAACAACCAAACAAGGAGTTGATCCAAACCATCCAAGAGGAACAAGGAGAGATGGCAGCAAACAACCGAACTCTAAGGAGCTAGCCACTCCGGACTTGGATCAACAACCATTGTGCATAGAGTATCCTACTCTTGAGGTAGCATTTGAATTAAAATCTGGTTTGATTCATCTTCTTCCAACTTTTCATGGTTTTGTAGGAGAGGATCCAAATAAGCACCTCAAGGAGTTCCATGTAGTATGTTCTAGCATGACACCAACCAAGGTCACAAAAGAGCAAATAAAGTTGAGAGCCTTCCCATTCTCTCTAGCTAATTCTACAAAAGAATGGCTCTACTACCTACCATCCGGGACCATCACTACATGGAATGGGATGAAGAAAGTGTTCTTGGAAAGATATTTCCCAACATCTAAGGCTGCCAACATTAGAAAAGAGATATATGGGATTCGGTAATACAACGGAGAATCCTTGTATGAATATTGGGAGAGGTTCAAGAAACTTTGTGCATCATGTCCACACCATCAGATAAGTGAACAACTTCTCATCCAATATTTCTATGAAAGTCTCTTGCCCATGGAGAGACGCATGATAGATGCAGCAAGTGGGAGAGCGCTAGTTGATAAAACTCCGAAGCTGCTAGATTTCTCATCTCCAACATGGCATCCAACTCACAACAATTCACCATGAAAGATGAACTACCACCACAACCAAACAAAGTGAATGAGGTAAGTATATCATCCCTTGAACAAAAAAATTGACAAACTGACTTCTCTTGTGCAACAAATGGTTGTAGGTCAAATGCAGCAAATTAAGGCTTGCGCTATATGTTTAAACATGGGGCACAAAACTGATATGTGTCCAACACTTCAAGATGATCCAAATGAACACGTAAATGCTATGGGTGGATTTTCGGGCCAACTACAAAAGTATGATCCCTACTCAAATACTTACAATCCAAGATAGAGGGAATCAATCACAAGTTGCTCCTCCACCCATGGACAATAGACCATTGGGTTTTCAGCAAAATATGAAACAACCATACCAAATCCGACAACATGTACCACCACCACAAGATTCAGGTGAGTCTCTAGTAGATCTTGTCAAATCCCTTATTACTAACCAATTGCAAATGCAACAGGAAACAAGGGAAGCAAAGGCAATCATTCAAGAAACAAAAGGGCAAATGAGAGAAATGAAAACAATGATGAGTCAATTGCATACTCAAATGGGACAAATGGCAACAGCGATAAACCAATTGCAAGCATGGGATTCCGGGAAATTACCTTCTCAAAATATAGTGAATCTTAGAGAAAACGCAAATGCCATAACTCTAAGAAGTGGGAAACAGCTTGAGACACCACAAAAGGATAAGGCTCAAGGGGAAGACAACACCAATGCATCTTCTTCACAACCCAATGAGCCACTTGTTAAGGTAACTCCTAAACCATCTTTTCCTTCTTATATAACGCCTTCACCTTTTCCAAGTAGGTTAGCAAAGTCCAAAAAAGAGGAACAAGATAAGGAAATTTTGGAGACCTTCCGAAAAGTTAAGGTAAACATTCCTCTACTAGATGCCATAAAGCAAGTACCACAATATGCAAAGTTTTTGAAATATTTGTGCACTTCTAAAAGGAAGCTCAAAGGGAATGAAAAGGTAAGTGTGGGAGAAAATGTTTCAACTGTTCTTCTAAAGAAACTCCCACCTAAATGCAAGGATCCAGATATGTTCATCATTCCTTGTAAAATAGGAAACACTAGGTTTGAACATGTTATGCTAGATTTAGGAGCATCCATTAATGTCATGCCATATTCAATTTATGCTTCATTAAATCTAGGGCTATTAGAAGAAACCAGTGTTATAATACAACTCACTAATCGCTCTAATACTTATCCAAAAAGAGTTGTAGAAGATGTTCTTATACAAGTTAATGAACTGGTTTTTCCCACTGACTTTTATGTTCTTGAGATGGAAGATGAGATGTCTTCTAATCCCACACCTATTCTATTAGGGAGACCATTCTTGAAAACATCAAGAACATCAAGAACTTTTCTTTGGTTAAGGGTGATTTCAAAGCCCTAGACATGTTATGTAATTAATTTTTAGATTCTATCATATATTAGTTTTCTATCAAAGTTGTTTATGTTCTTCAACATGAATTGATTATGATTTTTATCTTGATTTGTTTAGGATGCATACTAGATATATCTTGATAATTATCTAATGCTAGTTTAGGAGTTCTGATACGTAGCTTATCTTGATTTCTATTCAAAAGTAGCAATTTGTTATTAATGATTATGTTAAAGTTTTAGCTAATTGTAAAGTGGAACATAACCTAAGTTAAACAATTCATGTTCATGTTTTGTTGCTTATATCAACCTATCTTTCTCATCTTAAAGCTACTATTAAATTAAATTTAGAGATGTTTATCCTAGGTGGTTTGATAGTTAGAGATTAAGTAGTGGCATTTGTTATGCTTAACGATGAATTAATGAAGGATTGGGGTAACACGGGAGGTTGTTATCTACGGTTATTAACTTTGATTGATAATTACTATTGATAGGTCTGAATTTGATTCATAATGATGTCTAGTGGTGGAGAATGAACCTTTAGCAATATTTATCATATTTGATTACTTCTTATTTACTTGTTTTCTTACTTTTATTGTTTGCTTTAGTTTAAATTGATTCCAAAACCCCTTTTACTTTTGTTTTCTTTTTTTTTTAAGTGAAAAACTATTAACTTACAAACTAAAATCCAATCCTTGAGGACTCGACCCTTGCTCACTACTTTACCTAACAATTGATCTTTTCTAGTGTAGGGTTTTAATAAGATACACTCTTTTGGGTGCATCACCAAGCCACCTACCCTAACACCAACACCCACTCTGCCACCAACACACACAAGGGTCGACCCCTTAGGACCTAACCGATCTCTGCCTTTCTCTTCCCCATATCAACCACTCCAAACCACCATGGTAGACAAATCCAATTTCCCAAATGCAGTTCAAATCCCATATCCTATGGGATTTGAATATACCAATTACCTATAAATGGGTGTCTGAGACCTAAAAGAAGGGGTTCTTCTTTTTTCAGCAACAAGAAAACCCAAAATCTATTCCCATAACCTGAAACCTTTACCAAGAAAAAAAAACCAGCGAACCAGGAACACCCACGACACCCGCCACTAGCTTACGCCACCATCCAAAACACACACCACACACACATACCTTAACCTAGCAAAAAACACCACAACTAGCAACCAAAAACACAAAAACGAGGAACCAAAAACAAACACATGAACACAGGTTTTGGGTTCGGATTACCTAGAGTTAAGGGGTTAGGTTGGTTTCTTGGGAAACACGAACGGTGGTCAGGTTGTTTAAGATTAGTGGAGGTCACAGTGGAAGTTAGGGCTTGATCCAACGGTGGAAGAGAGAGATCAGAGCTGGGTAATTCGAACTTTAGGACTCAGATTTGTGATTTTTAAAAGGTTTTCAGGGCAAAATAGTTAGAGATTAAGAAAGGGGGTGATGAGCAGTGTTTTGGTATAATTTTGGTTCGAAAAGGGGCAGGGTCAAGGCGGAGCAATACAGCGCCAGCTACAGGGGTTGGGTTTTTCGACCGTCGGGTCTAGTTTGGGTGAGAGAGAATAGGGTGTAGAGAGAGTGTGGTTCGGGGATTCTGAAGGAAAACAAAATTTTGGCCTTTTATAGTGCAGCAAAACGCTGCATTTTGGACTGAGAAGAAGATCCATGTACCGACTGACCCGCCAGGCAACCCGGGATCCCCACAACCCTACCCGACCAGAAGACAGAAGAGAAAAAAAAGGAAAAAAGAAAGGCGAAGGGGAAAGGGAAAGGAAAGGGGAAGGGGAAAGAAGCCCAACTCGTTAGCCCAACATCCGAGCCCGAGCCCACCTTACTGGTTTTTGGGCTTAAGTACAGCCCCTATTCTTGGGTCAAGCCCAAAAATACTTTGGTATAATTTCTTTTATTTATGTTGTTTTATTTAATTACTAGTTCATTTATTTATCTCCATTATTATTTATTTAAATACCTTTTTAATTTATTTTCGAATTTTCTACAAATAAAAATTATTGTTTGAAGATTTAGATTTTGAAATAAAGGAATTTATTATTATTATTATTTTTAAAATAAGCCTTGGATCAAAGTGATTATTTGTAAAAAAAAAAAATCTCTAAAAGGAATTTATTTTTAGAGAACGTTAAATTATTAATTTTTCTTTAGAATATTTCGAGAAAAGATAATTAGTGAGATATTATCAAAAGAAACAGAAATAATGATTACAAATTTTAAAAATTGAGAAATAAATGGGATTTAATATGAAAATGAATGATTAGGTATTAGAGAGAAGAGAAATTTCATGAAATGTGTAAGTTTATTTTTTTTTATGATGAAATGTGTAAGTTTAATATAGGTAATTATGTGTGAATTAAATGTCTAGCTTATATATTTGAAAAACCTAAACTGTCCCAATTTACTCAAAATAAGAGCTGAAAATATATTATAATATAGATTGATGACAAACAATCCATTGGATGTAATAACTAATCTGATGTGTCATTGATAATACTCCTTCCCTCTCATAAATAATGTGTAGATTGACATTTTGCGACCAATTATTTTCAACTTTAATTATTAATATTTAAATCATATATATGTATATATAATATTACATGATACATGTTTACTTGGTAAGTTCTAGTAACATGGACATCTATGTGGATAACCTGTAATTTTGACACGTAAGATAATATATAAAATTATACAATTTTAAAAATTAAAATAAAATACCAATTTGTAATTTAAAATTTAAAGAATTTCAATCCAAATCAACAAAGATATCTTTTTCTATATTCAAATATCTTAAATATAATTTTTATTCTTTACAAATTAAATTTTTTTTATAGTCCTTTAATATTTTATTTTTTAAAATTTAAAAACACATATCATCAATTATATCCTTTTAAATTCAATATTTGCAATACTTTAGAAATCATTTCAGCATTCATGCAACCTATAAATAATCATAGGTTGATTGCTAATGACTATGGGGATGCTATATTTACCGAGCATAGAGAAGAGGAGGTTATTGATCATGTTGTGTATCTTGGTGGTTTTCTCTATAGAGATGGCATCCACTACTTCTAGCAGAAGGAACAGTCTATCTGGCCAAAATCTGCAAGTTCAAACCCAGTTAAAGCTCTTGAACAAGCCTGCTGTTAAATCTATCAAGTTCAGAATTTTGTTTACTTTGATGCATATACATGTGTACTCTAAGTCGCCTTTTAATATAATTAAATTCAATTTCTTCTATTAATTAATCATTTGCTTTCTCTTCCTTGCCACTTGCTAGCTTGTGTCTGCCCTTAGTCGGACTAAATGATTGTTAACTACTAGGAGAGTGTAAATTTAGACATAAACTTTAATAATGGTTCCCATTTGTTAATCCATTGTGTCCTGTGTGTGCCTTGAATAGAGCCCAAACGAAGATATAATCGACTGCATCAAAATCACCCATCAATTAGTTTTTTATCATCTTTTACTCAAAAATCATACAATTAAGGTGGATTACTCTTCTTTAAACATTATTAATTTTTAATGAAGTTTACTTCCAATGATTTTCTTGCATGATCTTCTAAAGGTGTTCTATTTTTGTTAATACAGATGACACAAATTTTCACTCGAAATGTGTTTTTGCTTAGAACAAGGTTTCTTCAAAGATGAAGCAAGGATTATCAAGAACCATTATCCGGCTGTGGCACTTGAGTGGAAGGTGTCAGGAAGCTACTATTCCCTTAAGAAGAACTTGAAATCATCATTTTTAGTTCTTTATATCTTGTACTTATAACAATTCTTGTAACAAATCATCATTATTAAAATGATTTATAGTAATACTATATATCGTGTACTTACCAATCATCAGTTTTTATCAATCATCATTTGCAGTAATACTATATATCTTGTACTTATAATTCCCATATCATTTTGATAGAAAATGGTGATTGGTTGAGATGGTTTGAGGGATGGTTTTGTCAAGAAGGTACATGCTTACTTAATCGGCATTGCTTACATGAATATTAATATGTACAATCTAATTTTATGACACATAAAATAAAGTGACAACTAATAATTGTTTACTAAATAACTTTATTTAATCAATATTAAAATTCAAAAATTAAATTTATCCAAGTGTTTCAATTTATATATATAATTTATCCTAATTAAATCACATAAAAAAAATATCTTAACATACACTTACTAAAGATTCATAAAATCCAAAATTCAAATAATAGTTTAACAAGTTAAGAGTTATATACCTTTTAAATTTTAAAAAAAAAAAATCTTATCCAAAAACCAATTAATGTGAAAAAGACGGCAATAGGTAACCCTTTAAAACATTGACATTTATGAATATTAATAAATTCAAATTGAGAAAGCTAAGCAATGGTTTTGGACATTGACATTTATGAATTAAATTTTATAGTCTTAAATATCTTTTTCACTTTAATCATAACTCTTTATTAGAATGTTAATTTTTCTACACTTTAATTTTTATTATTGTGTTATATATTGTTATTGCTTCTATTTTTGATATTTAATATTTTTTTAATTTTATAAATCAATCAAATTAATGAATATATAAAAATTTAATTATGCTAATTTTATGAGTGTATAATTATATATAGTAGATCAATAAAAATATGTATATTTTATAAAGAAACATTAAAATTAAAATAATTTTTAAACAGAAAAAAATTTAATTATAAAAATATAATAAAAGTTATGTGTATCGCACGGGTTAAAAAAAGCTAGTTTTTTATTAAATTAAATTTTTATAAAAATATATTTGAAAACTTCTTCATTCAAAATTTTTGATTTCTTTTAACATTTTAATTAATAATATATTTAAATTAAAACGAAATTAAAAATTAAAAAAATTTAACCATCAAAATCAAACTAGAGTAATATTTATTTGACAGAGTAAATATTTCTTTTAAAATTAATTGCATCAATGTATGGAGAACTGCATTCTCGCATGTTAGTACATTAATTTGTAGGCGAAACTTTAATTACATTTATAAGGTCATTCCTATTATGGAGAATTAGGGATGAAAAAACCCGATTCGATCGATAAATTTTGTATCGATCAGTTTCGAATAGAAATGTTTGTTTCTTTTTTAAAAGCAGGGTGGAGTGGTTTTGGTAAATGCTTACTTCACTCCGCCCATCCCGCCTTTTGAAATTACTATCTTACCCTTTAAAATATTTTATATTTTTCCTTATATTTTTAGTATATATATATATATATATATATATAGTATTAAAATCAAATAATTATTAAAAGTATATGTATATTATATATATATATATTAAAAAAATTTATATACTAAAATTATGTTCATTATTAAATTACAATATAATTTTTTACAATATTAAGTTACAAAAAATTAATAAAAATTAAAGTGTAATGGAGCGAAATATCGTGAAACGATTATGAATATAACCAACATCCATAAAAATAAATGTTTTTAACATCCATACAAAACTAAAACGAAAATGAATAAGATAATTTTCGTCCCACCCCGTTTCATTGCCATCTCATGGAGAATGGATAACGGAGAATGGAGATAACTTTATCTATTCGTCTGCCCGCCTACAGCCTCACAATTGCCTGATAGCCGTCTTCAGCTGAGCAAGTCTTGGTTCCAACGCAGAGACTTCTCATTGGTTTTAAACTCAAAGAAATCTGTTCCGAGGGAGTGGATCCATTTCGACTGGTATTATAGTTTCAGTTCCCAAGAGGTGATCCTGATCGCCTACAAGATTCCTGTCATGCACTTATTCCACCCATGCTCCCTTAGCCTCATCCATTTGGGGACGATCGAGCTTGCATTTGAGGTTCGTTATTTGCTTTGATATTGTTTGTGGGAGGCCAAATCTAAAAATAAGAAAATTTTATAACTTCTAGCCATTTGATAAAGTAGTCACAAGCCATCAGCAAGGACGGTTTTTAAACTGTTGCTATAGGAAAATCATGTCCCCACTGGACAAATGGCCAAGGAGATATATTGTTTTTTAGTTCCAAAACAGATTGCCTAAGAGTCATTTTGGCAAATTTCTTGCATTTCTCACATTTGTTAACCAAGTGAATTCATAGCATTCTTTTTCATTGTAGGCCAATAATAATCTTGTCTGCTGTTATCCTTCACGCACTCTTTCGTGAAATTCCCTTAACAAGCACAGTTGGTTTCATTCAGGTCTAGGAACTGTTAGTATGGAAGACTGAATATATTTTTATACAGAACACTGTTGATTAGAATGTACTTGGTGGCTTGCTTGTATAATTTTACATTACGTTGGGTCCGTTAAATAGAATAAAAAAGAAATGAAACAATTTCTTCGGTAGGAATGAAATAAAGGATAATATATATTAAATAGTTTGATTCATTGAATAGAATAAAAAAAATATATTATTATTATATTATTTAGTCAATTAAAATGATATTAAAGAATATGTTGTGAATAAGTATAAAATAGCTATTTTATCTTTAAATTAAATAAATAATATTTGATGGGCAAATTATTTTTTTTAATATCTTATAAACTATATTATTAATGTCTAAAAAATATTTAAATATATTATATTTAATAATAAAATTGTAAAATTATAATTATAATATTTCAAAATATTTTAATATATGTATTTATATTTTAATAAATTATATTTAAAAAAATATTTAAATTTTTTTGAAAATAAAATAAAAATTATTTATTTAAAATAAATAATTTAAAAAATATTTAATATTATTTTTCATAACATATAAATACCCTATTTTTTCTCTATTCCGAAGAACCACTCTCGTTTTTTCTATTGTTTTTCTCTCCCTATTTTTTCTATTTTTTGTGCATTTTTTTTGTTGATTCCCTTTTTGAGATGATGTTGAAACAACTTTTGCTTTGATTTTTTTTCTTGCCGTTTTTGTGCATAAGCAAAATTTTTAGAAATTTTTTTTTTTGCTATTCGGTGGTTGTTGTCGGATTAATCACGCAAGTGCACGAATCGTTAACAAGTAATAAAGTGAAAAGTAGAGTGTCGATCCTACGAGAAATTGTTACCAAATTTGTTAAGTACTAAAATTAACACAACTTGATTTTATTCAAACAAACGATTAAAGATTTTTAATTAAAATATAAATAAAATAATAAACAAAGAAAGTAAATTAAAAGATAGATTAATCACTTAAGAAAAGTTTAGGATTACAATTTTCCTAACACTTTGTATGAACCTCTCCTACCCTCTTAACTTGATTAATTACAATGAGTTGTTAACCTAGAGTTCTAACCTATTTATAAGTATCTTCCGATGGTCTTATAAAAATATCTCTCTTAACCAATTAACTATATTCTTATGAAAATTGAATTAAAGAGGAACTCAATAAGTTTAGACTCTAAAATTGGTTACACATGACACGTAAGTGTATTCCAATCCACGTCTAACTCTAAACTCTATTTTCCAAGTTGTATCTAGGTTACCAAATCAATCTAATTGGTAGCTAAGCAATTAGAATCATTAAGCACAAAATTGAATAAACAACGTCAAATATCATTAAATCAAGAAAGAGAGTAAAATAATTCAAACTACATGTTGAGTTCCATTGAAATCCTAAAAAAAATGAGTTCATGCTAATTAATAAAAATATAAAACAAAGGAGTTTCACCATCATAAATATTACAAGAAAGATAAAGAAGATAAGGGATAAGAGAAAACTAAGGATTGTCGGATCTTCAGTTTTCAATCTTCCAAAACCTCTCTTTAGCTCCTTGCAAACATAAGGGTTGTAGTGGCTGCTCTCCTCTTAAGAAAACTAGGTTTAAGAAAAAATAAATAAAATAATAAACAAAGAAAGTAAATTAAAAGATAGATTAATCACTTAAGAAAAATTTAGGATTATAATTTCTCTAACACTTTGTATGAACCTCTCCTACCCTCTTAACTTGATTAATGACAATGAGTTGTTAACCTAGAGTTCTAACCTATTTATAAGTATCTTCCGATGGTCTTATAAAAATATCCCTCTTAACCAATTAACTATATTCTTATGAAAATTGAATTAAAGAGGAACTCAATAAGTTTAGACTCTAAAATTGATTACATATGACACGTAAGTGTATTCCAATCCATGTCTAACACTAAATTCCATTTTCCAAGTTGTATCTAGGTTACCAAATCAATCTAATTGGTAGCTAAGCAATTAGAATCATTAAGCACAAAATTAAATAAACAACATCAAATATCATTAAATCAAGAAAGAAAGTAAAATAATTCAAACTACATGTTGAGTTCCATTGAAATCCTAAAAAAATAGAGTTCATGCTAATTAATAAAAATATAAAACAAAGGAGTTTCACCATCATAAATATTACAAGAAAGATAAAGAAGATAAGGGATAAGAAATAAGAGAAAACTAAGGGTTGTTGGATCTTCAGTCTTCAATCTTCCAAAACCTCTCTTTAGCTCCTTGCAAACATAAAGGTTGTAGTGGCTGCTCTCCTCTTAAGAAAACTAGGTTTAAGAAAAATATATGTACAAGCTAAGAATGTGTTAATAATAAAGTCCTAAGGGTTCTTATTTATAGAGCTCTAAAAGCTTGAAGAGGGAAAATTTTTGGGCCAAGTAACTACTTCCAGCTTGGACTTTCCATATATGAGCTGATTCCCTCCTTCTTGTTTTAGTACTCTACAAAACTGCAAAAAACATTAAATTAATAAATATATTAAAAATAAAATAAAATAAATAAAAATAACTAAAAACAATTAATTAATAATTTAACTTAGCTAATTTAAAAGCACAAAATATGGTAAAATAACTCTATTTCATAGAATTATCACACCTCCAAACTTAAGATTTTGCTAGTACTCGAGCAAAATACAACAAAATTAAACTAAACGAAATTAAATTAAATTAAATTAAATTAAATGAAACAAAACAAAACAAAACAAAACAAAGCTAGAGATGAATGCACTTAAATAATGATTTCCTTAATTGTCCTCAAAAGTTATATCAAAATTCGGACTCAAAGTAGAACACAAACATAATCCAACTTTATGATTCAATTCATTCTTATGCCTCATGCTTGAATGAATTTTCAGTGTGTCTGTGAATAATCTCTTTACAAATAATTACATGCAATTTAAATAAGTTTATGCCAATGCAAAATACGAATTAGTATTAGCTTCTCATATGTTTGCTTTTCATCTCTCTCTCCACTAATGTAGACTAATACTTCATCAAGGATCAAGTAGGTGTTTATTAAGCTTATAATGTAAGGTTAGGGTCAGGGTAGGATAAAAGAGTATTTCGATTTAAGTCACTCATAGACACTTTTCATTGTTTTCAGGATTTTCGAAAAGTCATAGTCTTTACCTCAAGTTACATTCTTCATTCTTTGAATGCATCTTCTTTTCCTTCACCACTTTATTGTATTGTTTTTTTTTTTCGGTTCTTGTTTTTTGAGGAACCATAATCTTTTTTTTTTTTTTTTTTACATTTTCATTTATTGAACATCAACATTCCATCCAAATTAGACATGGCTTATAATTATTTACTGTAATATCATACACATGCTTATGTAGTAAGGGTTTGTCATGGTTTTTCTTATTAGGCTAGGCTAAAAATATATATGGCAATCAAAGAAAAGATGTATATCAATGCACAAAGAGGTAGACTAAGGATATTAATATATATAGGTAGGCTGGAAAGGCTCAAACGATCCAAAGATGTCCTAAATCACTTCCTCAACTTAGTATTGTCTAGGATTTTGCCTCGAGAGAGAATCAAACAAATTCTAGGCTTCTTGACATAATCACAATTCACATCAATATAAACAGTCTTTAAATAAGTAATGCAAATCAAAGCAAGAGATCAAGTACTCAATTTAGTGAAAATCACGTCCTAATAATGAGACTAACAAAATAATTTAACATAAAATCAAATCATGTCTATGTTTTACCCAAAAATCAAGATGAACCAATAACTAAAATTTCATCATTGGACTAGGACCTCATCATGATGAAGTATAAAATATCTCAAACTTTTTTTATATAATTAAGACTCCTAAACATAAATATAGAAAAAACACTAAAAAGAAAAGACACAAAACAAACTAAAATATATTAAAAAAAAATCACATAAAACAAAAAAAAATGATAAACTAATTACCAACACCCCCAAACTTAAAACAAACATTATCCTCAATGTTTAGAAATAAAAAGAGTAAGAACAACAAAACTCCCCCATCGATGAAAGCAACGCAAGAGAAGCTCTAGTTTTTCTCTTAGACCTCATCATGCTTGTCCAAGTTGAATGAGTGGCTACTACAAAAGAAAACAAAATAAAAAGAAATTAATAAGAATATCCTAAAAAATAAAATTCAAAAATAAAGAAAAGAAGAAAAAAATTAGAACTTGGACTGCCTCCCAAGAAGCGCTTGATTTATAGTAATTGGCTTGAGTATCTCGTGTTCATCGTCCTGTATCTAACCACATTATAATTTTCATGTCATGCCATCTCTTTGTCTTTTCTTTGAACAGCTTGGCACTCTTATGGGCATGAAAACAGAATTCATCCCTCTCAAAAGTAAAATTCAATGATGCTTCGAGTGGATCAATGGGATAAATTTCTATGAATTCCTCTTTAGTAGCACTATCTACCACATTGACTAGTTTTGGATGATGGATGCATTGAGGAAAAGATGGTGGTGGGTCACACTGAATCTCCTCTATTCACACTTTTTCTACTTCTTTTTCACCCATTAATTCTTCTTTAATAGGCTTGTTTGGTGGTGGGTCAGACTGAATCCCTTCTTCTTGAGCTTTTACAAATTCTTCTTCAATAGGCTTAGGTGACAATTCAAGGTTCTTGCTATTCTCTTCTATCTCTTTTTCACGAGTGAGAGTGATTTTATTGCAATGCTCGTCTCCACCTGGTCTGGGATTAGTTTCAGTGTCACTTGGAAGAGTTTCTTGAGGGCAATTGTTAATGGCATTGCCAAGCTGGCCCATTTGTGTTTCAAGCCGCTTGACTTTGAAGGATAATGTCAGTGCTCGCCATGTACTACATAAATATCTCTTCCAATGATGGCTTCTTTTCTAGGGCAGTTGCTTGATCTTGTGAGGGAACCTAGGATAATATGCTTGATTTTCTAAATAGGAGGACTATTGATTGTTGTTCCAAGAAGAATTTTGGTGATCTCCCCAACCTAGATTGTAGTTGTTGGAATAGAAATTATTTTGATGCATATTGTAGTTTCCAACATAATCTGCTATTTCAGCATTGGTTGGACACCAATCACTATGATGTCCTTCCCCACATAGTTCACATATTACACTTGGGTGATTTCCCCAACCTGTGTTGTAGTTGTTGGAATAAGAATTATTCTGCTGCATATTGTAATTTCCAACATATTGACACCAATCACTATGATGTCCATCCCCACAGATTTCACAAATCACAAACAAACTTTGGACGGCATGTACACCCAAATTGTCTAATTTCTTGTTCAGTGCAGCCACCTGTGCTGTTAAGAAATTGATTGCATCCCGTTTATGATCCCACATAGTGCATCCTTTTGCACACAACGATCAATAGAACCTGAAAATAAAGAAAAATAAAGTTTGAATTAAGATTAAGATTGCTTGGTATTAATATTAACAAAAATAGTAAAACAATTCCTCGGCAACAACGCCAAAAACTTGTTGTCAGATTTACCACGCAAGTGCACGTATCATTAACAAGTAATAAAGTGAAAAGTAGAGTATCAATCCCACGAGAAATTGTTTGAATAAGATTAACACAACTTAATCTTATTCAAACAAACAATTAAAGATTGTTAATTAAAAACTAAATAAAATAATAAACATAGAAAGTAAATTAAAAGATAGATTAATCACTTAAGAAAAGCCTTGGATTTCAATTTCCCTCCACACTTTGTATGAACCTCTTCTACCCTCTTAACTTGATTAATAACAATGAGTTGTTAACCTAGAGTTCTAACTTATTTATAAGTATCTTCCGATGGTCTTATAAAAATATCTCTCTTAACTAATTAACTATATTCCTATGAAAATTTAATTAAAGAGGAACTCATTAAGCTTAGACTCTAAAATTAGTTACACATGACACGTAAGTGTATTCCTACCCTACATGCAACTCAATCCATCCTAATAAATGAATATGAAACATGTGTTATGCAATCCATGTCTAACACTAAACTCCCTTTTCCAAATTGTATCTAGGTTACCAAATAAATCTAATTAGTAGCTAAGCAATTAGAAGCATTAAGCACAAGATTGAATAAACAACATCAAATATCATTAAATCAAGAAAGAGAGTAAAATAATTCAATGTACATGTTGAGTTCCATTGAAATCCTAAAAAAATAAATTAGTTCATGCTAATTAATAAAAATATAAAACAAAGGAGTTTCACCATCATAAATATTCCAATAAAGATAAAGAAGATAAGGGATAAGAGAAAACTAAGGATTGTCAGATCTTCAGTCTTCAATCTTCCAAAACCTCTCTTTAGCTCCTTGCAAACTTGTAGGGGTTGCTCTCCTCTTAAGAAAATTAGGTTTAAGAAAAATATATGCACAAGCGAAGAAGGTGTTAATAATAAAGTCCTAAGGGTTCTTTTTTGTAGAGCTCTAAAAGCCTGAAAAAGAAAAACTTTTGTAGTCAAGTAACTACTTCTAACTTGGAATTTCCATATATGAGCTGATTCTCTCCTTCTTGCTTTAGGACTCTACAAAATTACAAAAGATATTAAATTAATAACTATATTAAACATAAAATAAATAAATAAAAATAACTAAAAACAATTAACTAATAGTTTAAACTACAAGTACTTAGTTAATTTAAAAACACAAAATATGGTAAAATAACTCTATTTCATAGAGTTATCAGTGGTAAGGAGAAGATGAGTGGAATAATCATTCATGGGGGAGCAAAAAATGACTATTCAATGAATTTGCTGAATAGCTCGTTCTGCTGAATGAGCTATTCAATGAATGCTCCCCAATCAAACTGTTGAATCACTGTACACCATGAAATAACGGAGGAATAAAATAATCGGTTAATTAAGGCTGTTAATTAAAAGTGACTATATGAACCAATCGAATTAAGCATCGGATTCCTTCATTGTGATAGGACTTGATGTTAATATTAGTTACTACTATAATTTTATGATAGCTTGCATATTTTGATTAAGTCTGTGCTTGCATTAGATGTATCTTAAAATTGTGCCCATGCTTTTTCTCAGCTATTGGATGTACAAATGTGTGCAGCACCTCGGATAGCTTTGAAGCCTCTTGTGCCAACTTTCGTTTTGCTAGGATAGCAGTTTCTTTGATGGAGAAGGTAACTGGTAATGTAAATTTGACAAAGTAAAATTTTGATCTCGTTTTGGTGCTTGTTTTAGAGGTTTCCAGTTAAAAAGTTTCAAATGAATTTAAAAGTCTTATAATAACCAGTTTTGATGAATGAAAATATGCAGCCCGGTCTGGTACCATTCCCCCAACCAAACCAAACATGCTGTTAATTAAGGCTTTTATGATTGAGGTGATGGTTCCATCCTATAAAAAATATATATGGCTCCATCGAATATTTCAATACCTAAATTTGTATTTTATAATAATTCATTTTTTTATTAATTTTATATATTTACCATGTTAAAATGAATTTATATAATTAATTTTTAGATATTATTTAAATTTCAATTAAATTTTTTTGAAAAGAAAAACCAATCATACATAGCATGAACAAATAATTAAGTTTTAGGCAATTAAAATAATAAAATTTATCTTATCAAAAAATAATAATATATTTTAAATCTCAATGAACAGTTCCCGAAAAAATTCATCATACATAGCACCGACAAGAAAACTTAGCAAACTAGTAATAACTTTAATTTATTTAGCAAAAGAAATACTAATTGAAAAGATCTATTCCCTCCGTTTTATTTTTTATTTATATTTTTTTAGATGTCTCAAAATTATGTTATTTTTAAACATTTAAATCTCTTAACTTTTTAAAAAATTTAAATTATTTTTCAAAATTTTTTAAAATTAAAAATTATGAAACATTAAATTTAGGTTTCTTTATTTGAATACTGATGAAAATTTTTTTGATCAAAATACCGAACATTGCAAATTATGTATCAAAATACGCTAGTTTTTACCTGTTGAGAAGTCGCCATATCCCTTGTGCAAAATGCAATTTTTTTGCATTTTTTTAAAATTTTATTTTAATTATATTAATTTTTAATTATATATAAAAATTAAAAAATTATTAATTTTATTTTTTATAAGCCTAAATAAATATTTTTTATCTTTATATATATAAAATATATATATATATATAATTTTAAAATTGACCTATTGGTACAAATGATGGGATTTATCAGCAGATTGAACAGTCTCAAAGGATTGGATTTATCAGCAGAAAAATGAGTATCAGATTCAACAGTTTCAAGGATGGGATATATCAGTAGATTTTTGCTGAGTCATTAATCAGTTTTTCAGTCAATGAAGAGTTTGAAGAAAAATGGGAATCAGAATTAACACTTTCAAAGGATAGGACTTGTCAACAGCAAAATGGGAATCAGAATCAATAGTTTTTCACCATGATTAAATTTATGAGCAAAATAATCTGAATCAGAATCAATAATCAATAATCTTTCACCATGATTGGATTTATCAGTAGAAAAATGAGAATCATATTCAACAGTTTCAAGGATGGGATATATTAGTAAATTTTTGCTGAGTCATTAATCAATTTTTCAGTCAATGAAGAGTTTGAAGAAAAATGAGAATCAAATTCAACACTTTCAAAAGATGGGACTTGTCAGCAGAAAAATGGGAATCATAATCAACAGTTTCAAAGGATGAGATTTATCTGCTGAAAAATGGAAATCGGAATCAACAGTTTTTCACCATGATGTGATTTATGAAAAAAAAAATCCGAATCAGAATCAACAGTTTTTCACCATGATTGGACTTGTCAGAAAAAAATGATAATCATATTCAACGGTTTCAAAGGATGGGACTTATCAGTTGAAAAATATCAGATTCAACAATTTTTCACCATGATGGGATTTATGAGCAAAAAATGGGAATAAGAATCAACAAATTTTCACCATGATTTGATTTATCAGTACAAAAATGGGAATCAGATTCAACAGTTTCAAAGGATGGGACTTGTCAGCAGAAAATATGAATCAGATTCAACAGTTTCAAAAGATAGGACTTATCAGCTGAAAAATGAGAATCATATTCAACAAAATTTTCACCATATTTTACTCAATAAACCATTATAAATATGATATTTCCTTCCTCATTCTCTCCCCATTCTCAATCTTAGTTGTTATTTTCTGGTGTTAATGATAATACCTTGTCATTCTCATCCTTCTCTATTTCTTATTTCATTTGCTGAGTGATAATACCTTCGTTCTCATCCTTCTCACTTTCATTACTACATAACATGAGCAACAGAGTGGTCGCATTGGTCTACTTTAATAGCCAAATTCATAATACTGATGAAGGTGTACCTTTGACTGTGAACGTCCTAAAAGCTTTCGTGTTGGTGAAGACGTCACATTAGAGGAACTGAAGGTGATAATTCATACAAAAATCAAAGTTGAAAATACAAAAAGAGTTTCAGAGATTAAGTATAGCTTCATCTTCTATTGGTGAAGGAAGTGTCCGATATAGGACTTATCCACTAGAAGATGATGATGGTGTGAGAGGAATGTTTCATGCTCAGGAGACATTTGAAAATGTTGTTGTACTTGAGTTATATGCTGACATTGAGGATTGTCGACTTTCAGAAGATGATGATTCTCATCCGTTGTATTATGTTCCCACTTCATACAACGTTCCCCCAGAAGAAGTGTCATCTCAAGCTACAACGTTTCATAATTCATTTGTCTCACCAACTATTCCTACTACCCTGGCTGATGTGCCAGTTGGTGATGATCCTGTTCAGTCATGTGGAGCCCATGGTGAATATATTGGTGACTTTAGTGAGCAAGAAGAAGAGTATGCTGAATTCGCAAATGACAGTGATGAGAGCAATGATTCTGACTGAGACGTTGGCCCTGATATCAACACTTATGGAGTTCTTCCCCCTTATGAGCCTGCATCCCATATGCGCACCCTGGATCTGGATGCAATGCAAGTGCTAGAATTTCCTGAATATAGTCATATATTTGTTGCACCTTTGAGTTGGAATCCATCTACAGTTGATCTCTATGTTGGGTTATAATTTCCAACGAAAGAGGTTGTGCTTTCAGCTATTGAGCACTACAACATAAAAAACTCTGTAGATTACAGAGTTATTGAATCTGAGCCAACCAAATATCATGGAAAGTGTCCAATGTATGGGAAAGGGTGCAATTGGAGAATAAGGGCAACATTCATGAAGAAGAAACAAAGTATGGGAGATTAGAAAATATAATGTGCCTCATACTTGCACATCGAGAAGAATTTCACAGGATCATTGCAAATTAGATTCTAACATGATATGTTCATGCATTTTGTCCTTGGTCCAAACAAATTCGGAGATTTTCGTTTCAGTTTTGATCGCTGAGATGCGAATCCAGTATGGATACATCACTTCTTATAGGAAAGCATGGAAAGCAAAGCAAAAGGCAATTATTCGAGTCTTTGGCGATTGGGATAGATCGTACAATGATCTACCTAAATGGTTGGGTGCAATGCAACATTTTGTTCCTGGTACAATTATGGAATTACAAACGGTACCTGCATATCACGGTGATCGAATGGTCTAGGGTAAGAGAATATTCCATCGATTCTTTTGGACATTTAAGTCGTGCATTGAAGGGTTTCCGTATTGCAAACCTATTGTGCAAATAGACGGTACATTCTTATATGGAAAATACAAAGGAACATTGTTGTTAGCTATTGCACAAGATGGCAACCGAAATATACTACCAATTGCCTTTGCCATTGTAGAGGGTGAGACAGCGGAGGCTTGGTCCTTCTTTCTCACTAATTTGCATACACATGTGATAACACAATCTGGCATATGCTTAATGTCTGATCGACATGAATCCATCAAAGCTGCAATCAGACGCCATGGTAGTGGATGGAATCCTCCAAATGCATATTCTGTGTACTGCATTCGACACATTGCAGCTAACTTCATGAAGAGGTTTAGCAATAAGGAATTGCGTCGACAAATTGTCAACATGGGTATGGAATCAGATCATAATTATTTTATCTCTTATATTTCCTTTAATATATAAAATAATACTAAAATTAACAAGTTTTTTTTTAAAAATTTTATCAGGATACGAGTTGAGGCGACCCCATTTTCATTGGATGTATGAGATTCTTCGTCGAAAAAGCGCAGAGGCGGCTAATTGGCTTGATAGAATCCCCAAAGAGAAGTAGGCCCAATCATATTACGAAGGAAGACGCTATGGGCATATGACAACCAACCTATCTGAATCTATCAATTCAGTGTTGAAGGGGACACGCCATCTTCCCATTACTGCTTTGGTGCAGGCAATATATTATAGGTTGGCTGAACTTTTTGTTAAGATGGGCAATAAGCAATAAAGAATGATCGAGGGAGGGCACACATACTGTGAAACAGTCATAATGGCAATGCAAGAAAATCGTAGGAAAGCTAACTCCCACTCGGTTCGTAATTTTACTCGCGTAAATCAATCTTTTTTGATTAAGGAGTTACTTGACCCACAAGAGGGAGTTGCTGCAATGAAGTACAAAGTAAATCTTAGTGAGATGTGATGTGACTGTGGAAAGTTTCAAGCACAAAGGTTTCCTTGTTCACACGTAATTGCTGTTTGTGCACATGTCCATGTAGATTGCATGCAATATGTGGACAATGTCTATAAACTTGACACTATATTCAATGTTTATAGGCATGAGTTTGAAGCAGTTGCAAATGAAGGTTATTGGCCTCAATATAATGGACCATAAGTGTGTCCTAATCCAGAAATACGAAGAGATCCACATGGTCGGCCAAAATCAAATCGTATTCGTAATGAAATGGACCTCAAGGAGAAAGACCAACCAAAACGTTGTGGATTATGCAGAAATGAAGGTCATAGCCATCGAAAATATCCTTATCCATCTGGCACATCGGAGGAGAGCTCGCATCAACAATGAACCAATTACATGTTCTGCACCTGTAATATTTACATATTTCACATTCCTTGATATATGAACCAATTATATGCTGATTTATTCTTATTTATCATTTTTAAATATTTAATTAATTATATATAAAAATAATAATATTATAAAAAATATATTATTTAGGCTTTTAAAATAATTTAAAATATATATATTTTAAATTAAATTAAATAATTAAATTAATTATTAAATTAATTAATTATAAATTAAATAATTTTTAAAAAAAAAGGTGTTGGAAAGTGTTGGGAAGTATGGTGACTTTCCAGTGTTTCTTTGATAATTAAAAAAAAAGCGTATTTTGATATATAAATACAAAAAATAGGTAATTTGATAATTTAAAAAATTAAAAGCAATATCCGGATTAAAAAAATCTTAAATTTATTAAAAAGAAATTAAAATCTTAATATTATTATATTATATGCATCAAAAGTAAAATTACATTTTTTTTTAAAACTCCCTGAAAATCAATTAGGAAGTTACAATTTAAGAGAAAGGATTCTATGTTTTATTTTACGACAAACCCGCGATTTTTTTTATTTTTATTTTTTGAAACACGTGATCTACGGAGTTTTGAGATACACAATAAAAAGAATTAATATTAATATGTATTTTTTAAGATTCAAAAGCGATACTCCTGATTATTGGACAGTCCTTTCGAAACGTCTATGTCGTGTTTTTGTTCGTGCAAATCATGGATTTTAATTTGCAGCTTTAATTAGTTAACAATCTAAATATATTGTAAAAGATTATTATTCACTCGCTTGATTTCTTTTTATATTTAAACAAAAACAGAAAGAAAAAAAAACGAAGAAGAAATTACTAAGAATGATTCACTACTGTACTTATTTAGGATCTGTTTGGTTGCTTCTGAGATTTATTGAACTGTATAAAGTTTGACAGAAGAGACAAAACCGAGCAGATGAAGCGTTAGGGATTGGGTTTCTAGCTGATAAAATTATGAGAAATTTTGAGAAAGTGACATGGTTTAATAACATGGAAAAAAAATGATAAAATAACTTTAAATAATTGAAATATGATATAGATTAATCTGATTCATAGAATCCTTTCGCTACCATTTAAAGCTACGGAGTAATATAGAAGATCTAAAACCGCCTTTTATATATGTTCTCTTCTAGTCTTCGCTATTCCATAAAAACTAAAAAATAAAAAAAAAGAAGCAAACATAATTGTCTTCTCTAAAAAATGGGCAGCCGACCCTGCACAATCAAAGTCCTTGACCATAGCCATGCTTCTCCACCACCAGGCTCTGTGCCCAATACCTACCTTCCCCTTACTTTCTTTGATCTTCCATGGCTTCTTTGCAGGCCCATGCAACGCCTCTTCTTCTATGAATTACCTTGCTCTACTCTCCAATTCACACAAACCATTCTCCCCTCCCTCAAAACATCTCTTTCCCATACTCTCCAAACCTTTTATCCTTTTGCTGCCAAGCTCATATGCCCTCCCTCACCGCAAAAGCCCCATATCCTATATACAGATGGCGATTTCGTCCCTTTCACCGTTGCTGAGTCTTCTGCTGATTTCGATCGAACCATAGGCTACCATGTTCGAGATGTCAAAGATCTCCACCCTTTTGTCCCCGAGCTGCCTCTCGCACGTGCGATAAACAACACACGTGTTCTGCCTCTTCTGGCCTTGCAAGTCACAGTGTTTCCAAACTCGGGAATATGTATAGGGGCAACGTTTTGCCATGTGGCAGCAGATGGAAGGTCATTCAATCATTTCGTGAAATCTTGGGCGTCTATTTTAAGGTCAGGTGGAAACTCAGCAGCCTGTTTAGAGAAGTCAATGCCGTTCTTTGACAGGAATGTGATCAAGGAAAAGGACCCTTGTGGGCTTGAGTCAATTTTCTTGAATGAATGGTGGAGTTGGGCTTCTAATTGGGAGGAGGTTAAGGAACCAGTGCACGAAATTCTTGCAGACAAGGTTCGAGCCACATTTGTTATGGGCCGGGGCGACATCGAGAGACTAAAACGTTGTATCTTGAATCAGTGCATGATGAATTGTGAATCAGAGCTACTACGCGCATCAACATTCGTGGTAACATGTGCTTTGGTGTGGACTTGTTTGATAAAAGCCCAACCACTTAGCGCCAGCGAAAAGCAGGAAGACGACGAATTTTATTACTTTTGCTTCGTGGCAGACTGTCGAAACCGCCCTGAATTTGCAATACCAGAGACATACTTCGCTAACTGTCTAGCAATATGTTTTGTACGAACGAGGAGGAGTGAACTGCTGGGAGACAATGGGGTGCTTGCGGCTACAAAAGCCATTGGAAACAGAGTTGAGGAATTGGAAAATGGAGCATTAGGTGGAGCAGAGAAGTGGCTTACTGATTGGATGGAAATATCAGAAACGGGTCGTCTTGTCACGGTCTCTGGCTCCCCTAAGTTGCGTGTTTACGAGACAGATTTTGGGTGGGGAAAACCAAAGAAGACCGAAGTGGTGCAGATTGATGTTTCGGGAGCTATATATCTTGGGGATTGTAGAGACGAGGAAGGAGGTATTGAGATCGGTTTGGCACTTAACAGAGATGAAATGGAGGCATTCAACGGCTTCTTTGAACAAGGCTTGAAGGCAATTTAGTTGGTTTCGAGGCTCATTCCAATTTCATGTTACTTGAAATTGAATTACACTCATGTATTGCTTATGAAATAAAATAAACCAGAAATAATGTTTCAACTGGAAATTTTATTATCTCATCCTCCCATGTTGGCAGGACCAAAACTATGCTGAATGGTTTATTTTCTGTCTCTTTAATACCGGCTTAATTTAAACTGGGCTTTATTAATCGTAGAAGAATTTGATACGAAAACATGGGACATTCTTTTACAAAAATCGATTGCAGCAAACATCGATCCTTGGGTGTTATTAAAAAGCTACAATCAAAAGAGTATGATTTCTCTCCAATTGGATGCATTATCGAGGAAGCTCGACTAAAAGCGAAGAAGTTTGATTGCTGCATTTTCTCATACACCAGGCGTGCTGCAAATGTGGCTGCAAATGTGGCTGCAAATGTATTGGCTAAGCATGGGCTCGGGGTTAATGAGGATAAGTACTGAATTGAGGAAACTCCTTCCTTTTTAACTAATATTATATCTTCTGATGTAAATGTTCCTTGATCTAATAAATGCAAGTATTTCTTTTCAAAAAAAAGGTTCCTCGATCCCCCTGTCCCAGTAATTTTCCCATGGCCAAAACTCAAAATCGACATATAAATCTAATAATTTATGAAAGAATAATCAGAATTATCAATTCAAAGCATGTCTTCACCAAATTAAACTCGCCTTAGCTGTTGGAGGTTTGGACCAAGAACAGGTATAAGGAAAATGAATGTGTTCCCGATTTTGTAAGCAAATTAGAAGAGTGCTTTTGGCCTATCCAAGTCACCAAGATTAGTGATCATGAATTTCTCGATAAATGTCTTTCCCCAAATTATGCATTTGCACTTTGAACAAATTGGCTGCCTTTCAATGACTTCCCAGTCGCTACTCAAGGCACAAGTTACAAATAATATACCATCGAAGGAGTGTTCCTCAAGGGGTAGAAAAGGAAGAGAAAGTAGATTGTTCTTAAAGTGAAGCATTATTAAACGTGTTTCACCTATATTGTACATTTTTTGGGCCATTAAACAAGCCATGAATAAGCCTATGGACAATGAAGAAAATGAACAGAAATTTTAATCGGGAGCAAGTCCACACAATATTGATGAATCCAAACAAATTGAGCTTTGAAATGTGTCTGTTAAGGATGAGTATTCGATTGACTCGATTAATTTAGTTAGAAAATTTCCAAAATCAAGTTAATTGAAGTTATCTAAATGATTAATTGAATTGACCGAACCTTTTGTATTAATCGACTAATTGATTAATTCAAATACGGGTTAATTCGGTCAGTCAATCAATTAACCGAGATTTAGAGAAAAGTTTTGAATCTAAAATTTTACTAAATCAATACTACATGTCCTAAGAAAAATGCTAAAAAACATATTAAAAGTAAGAAAGAAAAAATGAATGAAGTTAATTACCTCTTCACCTTTTCCCTAATCACAATTGCCTAAACCTGTCCAACCATTTTCAAAATAAAACAAATTGCCTCCAAGATATCTTACATTACTCTTAGAAAAAATGAGAAATACAAAACCTTACGAAAGAAACAATCCTAGAACAACATAACAACTAAAAAACATTAAAATGTTCCAGCAAACATAAATAAAAATACACTTAAATGTTCCAACAAGTACCAAACATAAACAAGAAAATATTAAAATTATTCCAACAACTTAAAGCCAAGTACCAAATATATTAAAATGTTCCAACAAAGCGAAAACAAAAAAAAGCAACAACTAATAAGTTCCAACAAGGCAACAATAACTTTACAAGTTGTCAGAAAACTCCCAAAGAGGTAGGAGCATATTTCTTCACAACATGTAAAAGAGTCCAAAATGTAATCAATATATATTCAAAAAATGAATCACTAAAGTTAAAACATATACGAGATTACCTCTAAAGCTCAACTGATAAAAACACTTTTCTCCTAATTAATTGTAGGCTTCAGTGCAATCCTTGATAAATTAAAAAATGCATAAACAAAAATAGATATTTGATGTTAAATAAAAAAAAAGAAAAGAAAATTTAATGGGCTTAGGAATTAGGAGAATGGACTTGATGGACAATTTAAATTAAATGTATTTGGGCAGTTTTAACATTTGATCGGTATGGGCTTAATAATATTTGATGGACTATATGAATGTAAATTGTTAATTCGGTTAATCAATGAAAAAATTCATAAACGTGACCGATAGAATTAACCGAAATGGTTGAGATTAAAAACCGAATAAATCGGATTACCTTAACCAAATTAATCAAATTGCATAAGTTAATTCGATTGTTTCGGGTTTAATCGTAAATTGCTTATCCCTACCCTTTGAAGAACAAAATTTTTTTTGACCAATTACAAAGTGACACATGTTCTTTGAAAATTTTATTTTAATTATATTTTGTGACTAATTAAATTTTTTATGTGTTACTAAATAAATTAATTGAAAATTTATCAAATCACTTGGCTAATCAAAATGAGACACATGGTTCCGCCAATCAAAAATTTAAACTCATAATCCGATCAATCATATTTCTCCTATGAGCCATTATTCTTAACTATAAATAAATTAAAATAATTTAGAGATAAAATCCAAATTGACCTAATCAAATTCCCAAGATTCCATAGATCATCTAATAAAATTTCATTCATGACTAGTCATCATCTTTTATCTCTAATTAAATTAAAATAATTTAGAGATAAACTTCAAGAGGTTAAATTCTTTAAAACTCTCTCGCCTAACATTTTTAACACTATAAATATAGAGAGTTCCTCCAAGTTATTTGACAAGAAGACATGAAGACAATCTGTGAAAATAAGATGAAGAACACAATTTGAAAAAAGAAGATTTGGAGACTTTGGGAAAAGAAGATCAAGAAAACAACCAAGAAAGAAGATCAAGGAGACACTTGGAAAATAAGAAGATTTGAAATTTTAAAGTATTCAAAGTTTCCACAAGTCTAAGAGGAAAATTTCCACAAGTCTAAGAGGAAGATATGAAGAACAGATTTGAAAAATTAAAGTCTTCAAAGTTTCCACTATGAAGAATAAAATCTCTAGTGTTCCAACAAACAGATCCAAGAATGAAGATCTACATATCAAAGTATAAATATCCAAAAAATCCTTAAGAAGAATCCTTAAATTGAAATTAAATTCTTAGAATCCCTAAATTTTAGGATCAAATTCCAAGATCCAATTATCAAATTTTGAATCGAAACTTTAAGCCTCCAATAATCTCTAAATTTTGGATCCCAATTTATTTAGTTCAAGATTGTCATCAAGACTTAACCGAATTTTTTTTAAAGAAAAGAAAATAAGAAGGTTTTCTTTCATTTGAAAATTTTCAATGATTGTATCCCATATTCTGAATAAATTAAAATTATTATTTGACTTTAAATCTTATTGTCTTAATTTTCAAACACAAAATTTGTGTACATCCCCTACTTACATATATACATCTATATCATTGATTTGAGTTGAAATTATTAACACTATTATTATTGACTGATCAAAATCAAAAAGAATGGAATTCATTTCATAGATCCTTAATTTTGCGTAGAAATGAATGATTGAACCCTAGGGCGTGGCTGATTTAATTATCCAAAGGTCTTTTTTTTTTCTCAACCATCAATATCAATTTTTTTTTTTTTTTTTTTAACAACAATTGAGTAATGTTGCAGTTATATAAAATAGACCAGAATATAACCTGTCACGTGGGAGTGCGAGATTTTGGATTCAGAATGAGTTTCCTAGTTGTTTGATTTTCAAAATGAATCTTAACATTTAAAAAAAATTTCATAGGCCTGGCATGTAAAGGTGGCAAACGGTCGAATTCGAGCTGGTTTGATTGGGTTATCTTCGGATTATTTTGGATAAATTATCGAGTTCGGACCTGCTTTACCAACTCTAATGACATGCATAATCCTACCTGGTTTTCATGCTTGAATTGTCCTCCTCAAACCGATCAATTTTTAATTTATGTACTAAACAAATCTACACTGAATTTGCAATGTCATTAAGTAAAACCCCATAAATTAAATTAAAATGGAGAGCTAGCTAGCTCACTCATGTGTGAATCTACCACCCCGTTTCCTCTTCCCAAACATGCATATAGAACATTCATTCGAATATGTAAGAAGATCGATGCATGGTTTGACCATATTTTAAACTATATTATATATACCTAATTATTTATAATCTATTAGTAATTCCAATGGTCATACATATCAACGTGCATCACGGTGGCCGTAACAAGGTGTCCCAAATTATTACATTGACGCCAGCACCCAGCATCCATCTAATTCAAATTCAACAACTCCGATTAATCGTCTACGTGTAATTCTTTCACTCTCTCTCTACACCTGCACCATGAACCTTAACCACGTATCCTCAAATCTGAACTACCGACACGATCGAGCTAACCAAGGAAGGGTTTATCAGATTAACTTAATCTATACTTTTATTTTCAAAAAGAAAAAAAAAAAAAAACCCAAATATTAATGTACCAATTCCATATGGTTCAGAGAATTTGGAGTTTTTGCCTGCGTAAGTACCATAAAATATGTGCATGAAGTGCATTAAATAATGGACTATGGTTTCGTACTCTCATGTACCATTTACAACAACTTTAGCTAACGTATTTTTATCTAAGCTTAAAACTACACATCTAGATGTGAATTCTTAAAGATGCTGCCTATGAACATTGAACAAAAACTACATTAATATTCAAAGTTTGTTGGAAATCTTGGACACCTTCCAACAATAAATTAACAAACAAAATTTGTATATATAACTACCATATATACTTATATTTGTAAAATATTTTTTAGTCAACTTTAAAGACGTGGATGCATATCTATATATGGCAATTCCATGCACAAGCAAACCTTTAGATTTGCGACAAGTAATTACCTTTGCTAGTATCAAGTATGTAAGCATCGATTAAAATTATGAATCAATGCTTAAAAAAAAAAAAGAAATCAATGATACGAACTAATGCATGAAGTTTCCCCGACCAAGGTCCAGGGGTGACATTGCAGCCACATATATGGAAAATGAGGATCAAAATCTATGAACCGAAATCTCAATGTTATTATTAATTTTTTTTTTTTTTTGGAGCTTGGAATCATATCATATGTGGAGAGCATGGATATCTCATCATGACATACGTTTCTTAAGCTTATTTCTAGTCTTTGTTTATATAGAAAATGAGATGTTTCAAGACGAGCAACAGGGGAATAAGAGGTTAATTAAGATTTAAGACCTTGTTTTACAAATTTTCTTAATAATAATGTCGTATTAGCAAACCAACTATTGAAAAATCCTTGGGTAACATTTATAATACTGTGGTCATGATATTTATTCTTCATTGACAATCGTCACTCCTATTTCAGGTTAGAATAGAAAGTAGGTAATTATATATTCATGTACTCTTTAAAGTTAATATATATAGAAATATTTCTAATATTAAAAATAATAAATAAAATTATCAATTAATACATTTAATATAATATTATTATTATAAATAATATATTAATTAATTTTAAAAAGTATTTTAAAAACACTCATTAACAAAAACTCATAAAATAAAATAAATAAAAAAAAAAACTATAAATGGAAAGGCAAGGAAGCAAGCAACAGGGTTTTGACCTTGGCACAAAAATTATGCAGATAATATAAAAGCATTTGACCAATTCGTGTCATGTTAGATAGGGGTGGATGAAATTATGCACCTGATTGTCAATCACTTTGAATTGAGTTTTCTAGTTGCATTGCTGGCCTTAAAGCTAGCTTCTGCATAAAAAGAAGCTTAAGCCTTTCACCCTTTTAGAGTAACAATTGTCAAAATTAAGCAAGACCACAAATTTTGAGAGGGAAAGTTTTACGTACTCGAACAAAAACAAAATGAGAGGAAAGGGAATGGTTGCTTTATAGTTGGAAGTAGACAGGACACCTGGCGCTGCCTGCTATACGTGCTCAAAATATAGTGATTTGTTCCAATGAGGGTCCAGCTAGGAAAGTATGGCACCTTTGTTAATGAAAAACTCATGCTAAAATGGCTTCCAAAAATAGGTTCTAGTTGTTGACAAGTGCAAATTAAAAAGATTGAAATTCTATTCTAATATTTAATATACTACTCCTATAAAGTTTAAAATTTGGTGAAATTTCTATGAACAAAAAAATAGGTGAAATTTCCTAGTAATCTTTTATTTATGCTTGTGGTTTTTTTTTTTTTTTTTTTTTGTGTATAATTGGGGGTAGAGGTGCTCATGGTTGGGTCGGATCGCGGCCCGAATTTTTTTTTATTTCCTTACCTAGGCCTTGTTCGCCGACCCATATTCACTGTTCATTATATTAAAAAAATATATTTTTATTTTTTATATATTTTTAAAGTTAAATTTTGAAAAATATTATTATTTTATTAAATGAACAGTGATCGGGGTCGGACCGATCCGGATCACTAAAACACCTATCCAGGTCCGACCCAATACGGACGGGCCTGTCGGGCAGGGCAGGCTGCCCTGCCTATGAGCAGGTCTAATTAGGGGTGGGGGATTAAATCCCATTTTATGATAAAATTAATTTGATTTAGTTTTTTCATTAATTTTAATGGAAAAATATCTTGATATATATTTGATTGTGATACTTTGTAGTCTTAATTTATTAATCAATTGCAAACGTCAAAAACATTAATGTGATTTTACTTATGCTTTAATTATATGGAAAGTTTTGGGTAGTGATTGATTATTAGACCAAATTGCTGATGAAAGCTAACGTAGATGAACACTTTTATGTGGAAGTAATTCAAAATTTGGGGGAAATGGACAATGGAACAATGTCAAAATTTCTTCTATTGTGGATTGCTTACTTAACTACCATACCGTCCAATCTTTATCAACTTTCGGGTGCACAAATACTGTCAAACTAAGGGCCTAGTTGTCATTCATCTCTATTATCCGATACACTGTAGATATAATTTTTTTAACTTTATATTAGGTTAAAATGTTATCATATGTTTCAATTTTAATTTTTTATTATATTTAGAGAATATGTATCACTTTACTTTTTTTTTTTTACCAATTTTAATAATTTTATTCTTAATGAATATGATAATTTCTCTCACATAAAATTAGTTAGCAAAATTTCTCTCCACTCAAGGTAATAACTCGGTTCAAAGGACCTATAAAAGTATTCAACCAATCAACTAAAGGACAAAATGGTGTCAAATGTTTAGATACGGAAATTGTAGATGCTATAAGCCTATAACAAATCATCAGAAGATATATATATATATATATATATATATATATATCTTAAGAAATAATCTATGAATTTGATTGAAGTTAAAATTTCAATGGGGATCAACATTTTAACATCAATCATAATTGCTTTGTCTTTTAGTACTCTCATTGCCCAATTATGATCAAATATATAAGAGAAAGATTACATGCATATAACAACTTTCCAAATTTTATACACATACATAAAATTAAATTAAAAAAAAATAATGCACATTTGTATATAGCATTATCCAATATATAATAGCTTTATATCAAAGCACTATCAATCTTCATCTCAAACAAAAAGCCATCTATATATTTCATAAATTCTTCCTAATTATTTATTTTTTAAAAAAATTCCAATAAAAAGTTCTAGTAGAAAATTGATCTCAACCAATTTGAAACTCAAGTTTTATTTACTTAAATTGAGTGCTTGATGAGTTTAACAAACTCTAGAGCATATATGGTGTTTGCAAGTAAGATATTCATGTGGTGCATGGGGAGATATATATTTACCATATTCCTAAATAATTGTTTTTATATATGAAAAATGTTAATCAGTGCCTAATAGCATTGGTTAAGATGAAATTTATAAAAAATTATAATTAATGTATTATTATCTTTTAATTTAATTATATATCAAATAAAAAATTAAAAATAATAATTAAATATTTTATAAACTATATTTATAAGTACCCGTTAACCGGATTCTTTATATATTAATATGGATTTTGTTAACAAGTGCCCTAATTAATCTATTAATATTATGGACCTATAATCAAGCCATAATTAATCTATACTTAATTTCATGTGCATTTAATTATACAACATAAAGTAATGGATTAATAGTTGTATGAACGTATACATATAATACGTAGAGAAAAAGGCACGTGTCAGGAGGCCGGCGCCAAATTCCGTTGACTTCAATCAAGGTAACCCTTGTTGTTCCCAATCCCAACTATATATAGGCGAGGTCATCGTTCCTTTGGGATCCACCACTTACACTTTTACCCCATCTTCTCTTCTAGGCCTCCAGCCTCCCGCCTCTCACTCCTTCACGTAAACTGCACCATCCGCTTCATACTCTGTAACTTTTTTTCCAAGGAAAATCAATGGGGAGAACACCTTGCTGTGACAAAAATGGCCTCAAGAAAGGTCCCTGGACTTCTGACGAAGATCTCAAGCTTACTAATTATATTCAGAATCATGGCCCCGGAAACTGGCGTACCCTCCCTAAGATTGCAGGTATCTGCACAGTACTCATTACTTATATATATATATATATATATATATATATATATATATATAGATAGATATATTGTGTTTCAGAATTCAGACTCTGATATTGATGCTTTTATTTGAACTGTGTTTAGGGCTACAAAGATGTGGAAAGAGTTGCCGTCTTAGATGGACAAACTACCTTAGACCTGATATCAAGAGAGGAAGGTTTTCGTTTGAAGAAGAAGAGACTATAATTCAACTACACAGTATCTTGGGCAACAAGTATGGTTACAGCTTTTTCTCTATTTAATTAATTTCAATTTTTCATTAATGATCTTGGACCTTACACAGTTTCCTTTTTCTTGTGATATATCAGATGGTCGGCTATTGCAGCTCGCTTGCCAGGAAGGACCGACAATGAAATCAAGAATTACTGGAACACTCATGTCAGGAAAAGGCTTCTAAGAAATGGAATTGATCCTGTGACGCATGCTCCACGCCTTGATTTTCTTGACCTTTCCTCCATTCTCAGCTCAACTTTGTGCAACCAATCTCTTCTCAATGTGTCAAACTTGTTAGGTACACAAGCTCTCCTAAACCCTGAACTGCTAAGGCTAGCTAACACTCTCTTATCGTTGAAACAAGAGAACCCAGAAATACTGCTACAATATCTCCAGCAAAACCAGCTTTGTAATTCTCAACAAAATCTAGTTCCCTCGTTACAACCAAGTCAGCTTCAAGCTCCCATCCAAAATGCTTCGACATGCACCACATCTAGTGTTCCTTGTACTTCGGTGCTAAGCCAAACAGAACTCATGCAAGCCACCGGAGAAGGGTTTTCTTCCACTATGACAAGCTTCAGCTACCCAGATTTGCAACCAAATGCATTTGTTTCGCAACCAAATTATGTGCACTGTAGCCCAAATCCAACACTTCCACTTGTATCTGAAAATTCGAACATCCAATCAGTCGATGGCAGCCAGAATTTTAGCTTTGATTCTGTGAGGTCAACGCCAATATCAAGTCCTACTCCTATGAATTCATCATCTACATTCATCAACAGCAGCAGTATCGATGACGAGAGAGAAAGCTTCAGCAGCTTGCTCAAGTTTGAAATTCCGGAGAGTTTGGATATCAATGATTTTATGTAAATGAATTTGTATTTGATGTACTGGTAATATATAAAATTCATACACTGTAGTCAAAACAAAAAACAAACTCTTATCTATAGCCTCCTAGAGCATTTAGAGTTTGGACTTGTAAAACTGAGTGAACCATCATTATCTTTGATTTTGGTTTTTGGCTTGTTTATTTTTTTGTAGTGGCTTTTGGGTTTGTAGTGCTTTTTTTAACTACGATATTAGTGAAACATTCTTTGCTATTTTTTTCCAATGTTTTAGTAATTAGTAAAAGGTTATATACATTTATACCATACACTCATTTTACATATTCATATATATATATATATATATATAAGTATTCAAAATTTTATTATAAATTATAAACTTTTGAATACTTTTCACTTAAGTTCCAACAATAAAAAATGAGTGAATGAAATAAGTGTATAAAATTAGTGCATGTAACACTGTTTTATATTTTCCTTATATAGGTGTTATATATATATATATATATCATTGTTTTTTATAAAATAAAAAAAAATATGCTTGTTAAAGAAGAATTAATTAATACAAGAAATATATATTTATTGTTAAGCATAGATCAAAAACAATTAATAATAAGTGAAGAAGTCTAACTTAAATAGAAAATAATGACAATCTTATCTTTATATGCCCCTTGTTTTATCTCCATACATATATAATTGTCATAATTTTTCTCATGGATCAAATTAAAACCAGCAGAGACATTAATAAACAGTAAGGGAAATGGGAATGAACCTTTGTATGGTTGCTGTTTCTTTTCCTTGTTTCAATTTGAAGACGTAGACGATTTTGTTGACTGACTTTGGGTCTTACTTACTGCCTTTTCCCCTTTTTCATCACTTTTTACCCTGGTATATATCATATAATTCTTTTCCACTCTACGCTTTTTTCTTCTTCTTTTTTTTTTTTTTTGTGTTTAGGGAATGAAAATGGAAATAGAAAACGACTTTTGCTAATGGCTCTCGTTAATTAGTCAGTATTGTTATGATTTCAAACAAAGGTTACCAAAAGCGGCTGCGGCTAGAAATTAATTGAGGAGCTCCCATCCCATCCAAAAAGAAAGATTTACACCAGCAAATTAAGATTTTAATTAAATTACGGTACATTATTCTATTCATGTCGAAAAATGAAAACTATAAATAATATCAAATCGAAACGAAATGCAAGCTCGATAAAATAAAATAAAAATTCCAAATCAAGTTAGAATTTTTTTTTTTTTTTTTTCTAAGCCAGAGATGATTTTATTATTAATAAAGCCAAAAGGCTGTTATACAGTTGTTCTCACAGATTATAGAATATCAGCTTAAACATCCAATTACATTGACTCCAAAACCATATTAAAACATATCACCTACCCCATGGAAGGAGTAAAAACAAACCAAAACACAAAACCAGTAGTGAGTTCATAAGCACCAGATACCAGATTAATATACGGTCTTGCATCAGTTAGAATTGATCCACAAAACTATTCCTCTCAAACTCAATCAACTTAATTATCTTATATAGCTTGATTAATAAATATAATATAAATTTATATTTGATGCATTATCCATATACAAATTTATATAGTATCAATAAATCACACGATATCATTTATTAATAAATAAAATTATTTATATTTATTTTTAAAAAATTTTAAAATTTTATATGTGCTTATTAACGATACAGTATCATACGATTCATCGATAATAAATAATTTACATGCTAACATCGTATTAAATATAAACGTTACGTATATATTTATGTGTATTTTTTATGTGTGTATATGTATGTATATAGTAATAAAACTCAATTTACTCAAACATTAAGGTATTTCAATCGAAGACGTAGCTAGTATAAATAATTTCCACTCACTTTTAGATCTAATCATGTCCTGAGAGAGAGAGAGAGAGAGAGATTAGATCAGAATATGCGTGTGTGGGTGAGGAAATTGCTTTATTTATTTGGATAATTTACTACGAAACATTTTCCTCATGTTGTTTAACTGGTAGCGGAAAAGAACACGCAAGACAGATAAGCTCCATCTGGACGTGGAAAAGAAAGATCGGTGATGACCGCCAAGCTGCATCTAGCTGACGCTTGTCTATTTCCTACACTCACAAATTGAGGGATTTGAGAAATATATATAGATAGAGATGGATGGATGGATGGAGACAAAGGGTCCTGTCACCTGTGGAAATTAAATTTTGAGTTTACCCTAAAAAGGATCGATGGGGCTAAATCTAGTAACTGAAAATGGATGATAACACATTTGAGTACATATATTGACTTTGGGTTTGGGCTGTTTTTGTTCTACTCCATCATGTTCATGGCTGCCGACCATCTCTTTAGGCAGTCAATAAGAATTAAAAGCGGAAATGGATTCATCACCATTCACCATAATTTGAATTGTATAGGCAAAGGAAATTATTATCATCCTCCTTAGGTCGGCAAGATTTTGAGGTTTCACTCTCTTTTTTATTTTTTCACTCTTATGATAAAATACTTGTGATTTTTAATTTCATTAATACGAATAAATTTTGGCTCAACTGTATTAGTTGAGTTGCTAAGATTTGGATAGTTTACTTGCATTGGCGAAGGGAGGGGGCAGGCAGGGTTCTCCCCTTAAATTTTTTTAGATTTTTGAAATAATGGTAAAATTATTTTTGGCCCCTTCAATTTTGTTTAACTCTTCAATTTGGCCCCCCTTAAAAATTTTGAAATAAAATAAAATTATATTTGACCCCTCCAAATTTTGTTTGGCCTTTCAATTTGATCCATTAATTGTAGAATTTGTTTGATATAATAAATTTGGTAATATTTTAGTTTAAACCTCATTCATTATTATTAGCTTAATTCTCTCTATTTATCTTTTCAATCAATTAAATAGATGCATTTACATTAATTATTTTGTTTAATATTTTTCATTCTATGCTCATAAGAGTTGTCCATGGACTAGGTCGAGTCAGCCTCACATAGCCAAAAATTTCACTTGTCCAAGGACCTGCTCGATTCAAGCCGACCACTAACCTTGTCTTTAGATATGTTTATTTTATACACGATTTTTATTTTTATTTTAAATCTTTATATGTATAATCTGGTTGAACCTGCTCAAGGGTCGAGTTTGGGTAAGATTGAAACATTTTTTTTGGTGAACTATCTATAAATATCCAATATAAATTCTCATTGAAACCTAAGATATCTCTAATCTTAACATAGGATAATTTCTCTCATCTAAATTTTTTTATATAAAAGAAATAATAATAAATTTTGGTACAATAATTTCACAAGGGTCCTCTTCATATTTTGAGATGAAATTAATTAATGTCTACAAAAGATATTTAAACAAATAAGAATTGGACATTTCACCCTAGCAATCAACACGTTAGAATGTGATTTTATAGCTAGGTAGTACTTGCATTCAAGGAATTTAATTCTAATGGATAGTACTTGTTTTTGCCCCTACCCCCATCCACAGATAGTTTGTGGAGTGTAAAATATCTTTAATTTATCTAAGGGGTTGAAGAACTACGTGTACAACTCTTTATTCAAATTCTGTAATGTTCGTTTTGAAGAAAATCGTGTTATGATTTGAATGCAAATATTTACCTTATTTGATTAGATTTTTTAATTTTTTCCATCAGATCTTCAGAGCTTTCAATTTGATTCTGATTTTTCGATATTGTAATCTGTCAAAAAAATAAAATAAAAATAGTCATTCACTACTCACTAGGTACAATAACATCTTCCCCAACTAGAAAATATTATGTTTCATATGGCTCAAAGAAACCAAAAAGAAAAAAAAAATGTTTTATTGCTAGGTCTAACTTCTAGTAAGAAAATTAATAATCAAGAGAAATTAATTTTTTTTTTTTTTATATTTGTCTTAGTCATTAAAATTTAAAACCCAACATTCTATTAATAGAACATACTGACAGTTGGTTAAGCCTGCACGACAAGAGAGAAAACTTCCATTAGCAAAAAAGTGCTATATATATATTTTTTAATTTTGCTAACGAGTGTCTTTAAAATATATTTTTAAAATTAGTTAATATATTGTTTATAATAATAATTAACATGGCTTAAATATATAATTGATCTTTGAACTATACCATTTTTCTCACTTAAGTACTTAAAAAAAATTTGTTCTTGATCGGGTATCTATACTATAATTTCGTCAAACAAATTGATACTTCACACTAATGCAGTTAAATAAATGGATGATGTGAAATTAACATCCAATGAGGTCATGACACGTGGCAAAAAAAAGCCACATCAATGCTAGCCACGTCATTATTAAGAGAAAAAATAAAAAAATTCAAAATAAATAGAAAAAGTTATAAAAATTCAAAATAAAAATTTAAAAATTTAAAAAAAAAATTCAAAAAATTCAAAAAAAAAATTTTAAAATTCAAAAAAAATTCAAAAAAATAAAAATGATTATTTTTTTAATTCATTTTTAAAAAAATATGAAAATTTTAAATATATATATAATCAAAAAATATTAAACATTTATAAATTAAAAAAAATTAATTTTTATTTTTTTGAAAATTTCAAAATAATCTGGAAAAAAATTGAAAAAAAAAAATAAAGAGAGAGGGAAAGGGGAGAGAAAGGGAGAGGGAGGCGTCAGCCGACCACAGCCTGGCTAACCCAAGATAGACTGACACCGGATCTGCCTTGGGTCGGCCGGCCCCCCTGATCTTCTCTCCCTCTTTCTCCCAATTTCCCCCTCCCCTTTTGGCCTGGCAACTGTCGATCTCGTCGGCCCGAGGTCGATCGGTGGTCGGCCGCCGCTCCCACCTCATTTTCGTCTCTCTTCCTTTCCTTTCTCTTCCTCTTATCTTTTTTTTTTTTTTTTTTTTTCATTTTTTCAAGTTTTAGTTTTCTTTTTTACAGATATATATATATATATAAATATATAAATATAAATTTTCAGTTTTTAAAATTTTTACTTTTTTATAAATATTTTAAAAATTTTCAGATATTTTATAAAAAATTTTCAATTTTAATTTTTTTTTCTTTTAATAATTACATGACATTATTAAGATGGCATTAACGTGGCATTTTGTCACGTCTCACGATCTCATTTGATGTTGTATTAGTGCAAGGTATCAATTTGTTAGACGAAATTATAGTATAGATATTCGAATAGGAACAAAAAAAATTTAAGTGCCAAAGTGTGAAAAATGGTATAATACATGTGCCATTTTTTTTAAGCCTAATAATATTGTATTAAATGCAGTAATTGATAATTTTATTCATTATTTTCAATATATTAAATAAATATATTACTATATATATTAACATTAAAAAATGCTATTTAGAGGCTGCCGGCTGGTTAGTGAATTTTTTTATTTTTTATTTATTATTTTTTTTCCTTACGATTTGGGTGCCCCGTATACACATTGATTGGGGCGTGCATAAACAAAGTTTAGGAGCTTCTGCATCAGCTTCGTTCAGTAAGCTAAAAAACCGTCTCAACATGGCACAATATCATAAGGGTGAATTTAAAAAAGATACCATCAACAATACAATAATTGTTAAATGGTAGAATGAGTAAAAATTATTTGAAAAAAAATAAAAAATTATTAATAAAAAAATTGTAAAGACAAAATTATTTTGATAAAAAAATCTTTTCTTCTTTTTTTCTCTTATTTTTTAATTTATTTTTAATTAAAAAATAAAAATTTTTGAAAATAAAAATTTTTTAATTTAAAAAAATCAATTTTTAAATTTTTTTATTTACTTTTTTTAATTAAAAAATTTTAAAAAATAAAAATAATATTTCTTTATTTTTTTAAATTTTTAAATTTTTAAATTTTTAAATTTTTAAAAAAATAAATATTTAAATATTTTATTTTTTAAATTTATTTTCAATTAAAATTTTTAAAAAATAATATTTTCTTAATGGAGGAGAAAGGAAAAATAGATTTTTTATTAAGAGTAATTTTGTCTTTATAATATCTTTTATATTGTTCATTTCTCTTTTTCAAATAACTTTTATTCATTAGATCATTTAACAATTATGTGCTTATTGAGAGCATATTTTTCATATTTACCCATATCATAATCATAATGTCACGTCATAAGAAAAAAAAAAACTTAAATGTTATGGTTTTTGATATACTAACCTGTTTTCATCCATATCAAAATTTTGGTATATAACATGAAAAAAAAGTAATATGAAAATATTAACTACTAAAAGTAGAAAAATGTATTGTTATAAATAATAAAAAAATATAAAAGAACAAATGATAATAATAATAATAATAATAATAATAAATTGCATGAATAACAATAAGCAATTTAAACCATTGGATATAGATATACATATAGGTCATGAAAAAATGATACTAAAATAGTTTTAATGTTATAGAAATTATTGTTAATATATATTGGAGATTATTAAAATTTTTATTGTTTTGATGAATTCAAAATAAAATAATTAAGAGAAGTTATAAATTACATTTTATAGAAACAAAGCATTGGATAAAAGCTCATCTATTACTATTGGAAAATTTTAAGGAAACCTCTTTAAAATAGCTTCCCGTAGGCACCATTACATATGTAATTTATCATGTTTATATGTAATTTGTGTCATGTTTATATGTAAAAAAAAATACATGTAAAAAAATTTACATATGTAAAAAATTACATAAATACATGACATATTTGTCATATTTATATGTAATTTGTAATGTTTATATGTAATTGTCATGTTTATATGTAATTTATCATGTTTATATATAATTTGTTATATTTATATGTAATTTTATCATATTTATATATAATGAAGCCTATTTTAAATTCACCTTAAAAAGCTTACCCTAGAACCCCTAGTACATATTCACTAGATTGAAAAGTTACTAACATTTTATCATTATATATATATATATATATATATATATATATATATATATATATATATATATATATATATATATATATATACACACACACTATTATTACTCCTAAGAAATCATTATTCTCTAAATTATTTTATTTATTTATGCTATTTTCTTTGGTGGGTTTGCATATACCTGCTCACGGGTCAGGCAGCCAGTCCGATCCGATCCGTATTGGGTCGGGTTTGAGTAGACATTTTTTGATCCGGACCGGCCCGATCCAAAACATTATTTTAGATATTAAAATAATATTATTTTATTTAATTTTAATTACAAAAATATTAATAAAAAATATATTTTTTATTTTTTAAATGGAATGAACAGTATTCACGAATATGCGGGCCGGCTTAGACTCGTTCAGAATCGGATTTGAACAAGAATGTTGAAAATTTTCGAATCTTGACCCGGCCATGAGCACCTCTAGGCCTGCATTGGGTATAGTCTTTTCTCGGTTTAATTTTGGGCTGCCCTCTCAATTCATATTTGAATTTAATATTTTATATCTTAAATATATATAATATGGACTACAAGTCCCTTTAAATGGCTGACATGTGTATTTTATTTTGTTTCAATGGTGTAATACACCATGCTTTTGACTTCTTTTTAGATATGATAATTCGTGTGTTCATATATTTTTACATGTTATAATCGTATTTAAGATATTATATATTTATATAAATTGTGATATATTAATAATTCGTATTATATAAATTTTGATACGTTCGTGTATTCGTATCGTATTCATATTATTTTTTATATCATATTTTTTTTATCGTGTTCATATCGTATCTAAAGTTGTCAGGTCTATTTTTTTGTTTAGTTAAGAAAATAATTGATAAATGATTGAGTGAAAAATAAAAGAAATAAAACTGACCACTATATTGATTTGGTTAATTGATGTAAAATTAATGACACATTTATTCCATATTTTTCCATTCAAGTATGTTTCAGTTTTTTTTTTTTTAATTTGGTTCTTCTCTTTTCTTCTAATGTTTTTTTTCCTTCATTCTTCTTATTTTTTTAAGTGGATTTTTTTTTTTTTTTTAGTTTCAATCTAATATATATATATATATATAAAAGATTAACTACATGATTTTTTGGTATGACATGTGTCATATTTAAGATATGGATAGAATTTTTTAAATTGTTCAAGAAGAAAAAAAAAAAAAAGATAAAATATATATAAGATTGATATTTGTTTGACATTTGTCTTTTTTAAGACATGATTGAAATTTTTTATGTTGTTTAAGATATTTTTTATAAATCAATCAAAAAAACATTTTTGACAAATAAAAAAAAACAAATGTTTCAATTCAGCACAAAAAAAAAAAGGGTTAGCCATATTTCTCACACACTGCTTGCGGTTTGCACGCCCGATCCTCGACGATTTTTTAGTTATTTTTCAAATTTGTAATTATTTTAATATTTTAGGGAGTTTTTGATCTTTTATAATATTTTAGAAAATAATAAATTGATAAAATACAAAACACAATTTTATTTTGTTATTATTCATTTATTATTTTTTATATTTAAAAATTAAATAGGCAAAATAAAAATATAAAAAAGGGTTAGTAGCTCATTAATTTAGCAAAAAACGAAAAAATTTCAATATATTTTCAACATAAATTGAAATTTATTAATAATAATAATTTAATCATAATAAAAATAATTTATTTTGAGATTATATTTTAAATGATTATTTTATTTCATAATTACATTGTTATCTTTAAAAGAATTTGATACCATAAAAATTAATATATTTTTATATCACAGATAAAATATATATTTACAATAAGATATAAATATTTTTAAAAATAAATAACACTTGCTAATACATTTGTATTATGTAATTTATAAATAAAATAATTTTCACATATTTAATTTTTATAATTAATAAAATATGATTATATTGATATTAATATTAATATATAAAAAATTATTTAAATAAATAATAATAATTTAATATTATTCAACTTAAATTTATTTATAATTGTTAATTTAATTACAAATTTATAAATATTAAAAAAATTCCCAAGCGAAGCGGGAAAAAGATTTCTAATACTATTATAAAATGAATGGCTGTGTTGGTGTCACTGAGTCAAGTGACACCAACTCAGTTGGTGAAAATACAAAAGAAGCATTAATCTATACAAAATAATAATAAAAAATCAATAAAGGTAATTATGTATTTTAATATTTTATATAATAATTTTTTATAAAAAATGACCTATTTACTTCTAAAAAACTACCCATTTTTCAACAAACTACCCACTTACAAAAATTACCAACTAATAAAAACTACCTATTTTTTATATTTAATTTTTTAAAAACATAATTTATTATTTTTTAATACTATTATAAAATGAATGGCTGAGTTGGTGTCACTGAGTCAAGTGACACATACTCAATTGGTGAAAATACAAAAGAACCAATAATCTATACAAAATAAAAATTCAGTAAGGGTAAATGTATTTTTAATATTTTATATAATAATTTTGTATAAAAAATGACCTATTTACTTCTAAAAAACTACCCATTTTTCAACAAACTACCCACTTACAAAAATTATCCACTAAAAAAAACTACCTATTTTTTATATTTATTTTTTTTAAAACATAATTTATTATTTTTTAAAATATATATTCACTCACATATCTATACTATTATAAAATGAATGGCTGAGTTGATCTTACTGAGTCAAGTGACACCAACTCAGTTGGTGAAAATGCAAAAGAACCATTAATCTATACAAAATATATATAAAAAAATTCAATAAGGGTAATTATGTATTTTAATATTTTATATAATAATTTTTTTTATAAAAAATGACCTATTTACTTCTAAAAAAACTACCCATTTTTCGACAAACTACCCACTTACAAAAATTACCCACTAACAAAAACTACCTATTTTTTATATTTAATTTTTTTAAACATAATTTATTATTTTTTAAAATATATATTCACTCACATAGTGAGTGTGTAGAATTCTAGTTATTATTATTATATATATATCTATACAATTATAAGGGGAATAGTTGTGTTGATGTCATTGAGTTAAGTGACACCAATTCAGTTAGTGAAATTACAAAATTAATCAAATATAATTATAACATAAAAAATAAAATAGGAGTATTTTTGTCTTTTCAAATTTCATATACATATTTATTTTTTAATAAAAACATTTTTTCTTAAAAAAACTATCCACTAAGTCAATAAACTACTCATTTTCTCAATAAACTATTTACCTATAAAATTATCTATATTTTTTATTTATAATTTTTTCACCCGGATGTGTCAAATTCTAGTTATTATATAAAAAACGCTTTCTAATTCCTTTTTTTATTTTTTATAATTTTCAAATCATTCTGTTTTTAGGTGTGGTCGGTCGATTGAAATTGGAGGTTAGAGATCTACAGGATCTTTTTCTTTAATCTTTTTCCTATTATTTTCTTTTTTGTTGATGTCACAAAATTGGTAAGTGATATATGTAAATGCTTGTTAGTAAAAATTAAAAATAGTTTAACTACAGCATATAAATATATAAAAATAAAATTAATAAAAATTAACATAATAAATTATTTATTATTCAGCAGAATTGAATTAGAAGATATGAACATAAAACGTACATACACTTACTAATATTATTTTAACACAGAAAACGAAGATTGAGTCAAGGTAGAACCTCTGACCTTAAGACGATTTTTGTCTGTCACTAAGGTGCTTATAGATTAACGCAACTCGTCTCCCAGGTATCGTCAATCACGTTACTGTTGAAAGCACACTCAAAGCAACACAGCGAATCAGAAAAGATGTCGGTCTCTCTCACAAGACAATAGGAAAACCGAGAGCAAGAAGAAGAAATGAATATTTTTTCGGTGTAAATAACAGGCATTGCTCTCACGTATTTATAAGAATCCAGAGGACTGTTCGGACAAAACACTACTGTTGAGAAAAACCGTTCAGACAAAAGTTGTGACATTAGGAAAAGAACCAAACGGTTTGGTTCGGTCCTGAACAGACATGTCTTAAACAGACAAGTCAATTGGTCGAATGGACAGTAAAAAATTAAATACTGGCCCAAACCTAAACCCGACCCAGCCCAAGCCCGGCCTGGCTCGGCGCGAGCGTGTGTGTGGTAGCCCAAGTTCGTGTAGGTCCTCACCCTTCACAAAAACTTGGGTGTCCCTTGGTGCCAAACCCAACATTGAACATAAGCCTATATAAACAACAAGCTTAAGCCTTTCTTTATCCTATGTGGGATTCCATACCATGCACAACATCAACCAACTTTCTTCCTCTTCAAGTGGATGTTACTGAGATCAATTTCTCATTCAAACATGATATCAATTGTGTACATAAATTATACACCGTGTATCTACTTACGACAACCTACGTATTCAAATATGTATTTCGTATTTATACACAACAATTAATTAATTGATATCCAGCAATCCCCCACATGAATGGAAATTGTCTGATTTAAAACGACGAACTGACTCGGAATATGAGAGAGAATAACTTTGAAGAGTTATTGCTTCATGATAGGTAGCTTTTGGCTTTGAACCTTCCATAGTGACAACTATCGGATTTACTCGGCTAACTAGTGAACATGATGTCTTGAACTATTCAGCCTTTCGTGTAAACCAAGACAATAGGTATCACGCAATTCCTCTTCAAACATCTTTTGTTCTCACGGTTGTATCCATTTTGGCCACGAACACGTCCTGATTTCTATGAGTACTCTAGAGAATTTAGCGTTATCAATTCTCATAGAAATGGCCACGTTTCTTACTCATATAGGTGATTAGTATCCTGCAATACCCCACTAGATTTTATCTAGCTATAAGAATCATTAAAAGCATAGCTTATCCTAACTTCTTACAGGCAGCACTAATTCATCATAGGAATGGATAAGAGTGTTTAAATCTTTTAATGCTCTCACTAAGTTAACATAATTCGATTGTCCTTTTGAACCTAGATCTTGGGATCTCCAGTCAGCTAGGTTGGGTGGTCATTATGTAACTTTTCTTAATTTATAGCCATAAGACCCATTCCCCTCAATGATTCTTGTTAAACCTTTCGTAAGCGGATCCGTAATATTATCCTTTGATTTTACATAATAAATAGAGATAATTCCATTTGAGAGCAACTGCCTAACGGTATTGTGTCTTCGACGAATGTGTCGAGATTTACCGTTATACAAACTACTCTATGCCCTATCAATTGCAGATTGGCTATCGCAATGTATACAAATTGCAGGCACGAGTTTCGGCCAACATGGAATATCTTCTAAAAAATTTCGAAGCCATTCCGCTTCTTCTCCAGCTTTATCTAAAGCTATAAATTCAGATCCCATAGTGGATCTGGCAATACACGGTTGTTTAGAAGATTTCCAAGACACTGCAGCTCCTCCAATAGTAAAGATAAATCCGCTAGTGGATTTCGAATCTTTAGTATCGGATATCCAGTTTGCATCACTGTACCCTTCAAGCAAAGCTGTATATCTTGTATAGTGTAGTTCATAACTTGAGATGTATCTCAAATATCTGAGTACCCTCACACTGGCCTTCCAGTGATCCTTTCCAGGATTACTTGTAAATCTACTCAGTTTGCTAACTGAGTATGCTATGTCTGGTCTTGTGTAGTTCATGAGATACATGAGACTACCAATTATCCGCGAATATTCTATTTGAGATATTGAGTCACCAATATTATTCCTTTCCTTTAACAACTAACCCCTCGGGTTGTTACATATAAACCCCTTCTTCAAGGTCACCATTTAGGAAAGCTGTCTTCACATTTATTTTTACCTAATGGTTTGATTCTAGGGCCCGTGCCACTTTTGGCACCATCAGGGATCATCGATCCCATGAACAAGGTCTCATCCTCTGCTCCACAATGGGGTAGTCATGGTAGCACCAAGGCATACCGATACCAGACCATGACACTCTTCCCCACTTACTATGCCTATACCCTCATCGACGCCAAGATCACACCCGAGTACCCTTGTTGCACAAAGTTGACATTTTCTCACATGTCTCGCTCTTTCCCTCAAGGACTGGGTTATGATCCCATCAAAAGATGCACCGAACACAGTTTTAGGTCCTATCATGACCTTTTTAGGCGGAGGAACCGCTACCTTAGCAAGACACCCCCACACTTTCATGTATTTATAGGATGGTCTTCGACCCTTCCATCATTCATATGGTGTCTTGTCTGATTTCTTGTGGGGATTTTTTTTAAAAATATAATTAGCTATTAAAATAGCCTCCTCCACAAGTTCTGAGATAACCCTGAACTTATCAACAAAGCATTCATCATTTCTTTCAACGTTCGGTTCTTGCCTTCTGAAATACCATTTTGTTGAGGTGAATAAGGAGCAGTGGTTTGATGGATGATACCATTTTCTGAACATAATTCATTAAACAATGAATCATATTCACTACCCCTATCACTCCTTATTATCTTAATTTCCTTGCTTAGTTGATTTTTGACCTCATTTTTTAAAGAGCTTAAAAGCTTCCAAGGCCTTGTCTTTGCTTCTTAGCAATCTTGTGCAATCATCAATAAAAGTAATGAGATACTTTTTTACCGCCTCTAGTTTGGACAAATTTTAAGTCACAAATATCAATGTGAATTAAATCTAGAGGTTCACTACTTCTTTCTACTAAATAGAAAGGAGTCTTAGCCAATTTGGATTCCATACAAATTTCACATTTGTGATTTTTATCAATAACATTTTTCGAAAGCAAATCCAAATTGCTGACTTTTTGCAAGGTCTTGTAATTCACAAGACCTAATCCACCATGCCATAAATTAGAGGACACAATCAAATAATCTTATTATTATTCTTGTTCTTTGGCACAACAGCCATAACATTGAGCTTAAAAAACTCATCATATAAGTATCCTCTACCCACAAACATGCCACTTTTGGTGAGTACAAATTTATCCGACTCAAATACCAGCCTAAACCCGTTCTTGCTCAACAGAGAGTCGGAAACCAAATTCTTTCGAATTTCAGGAGCATGAACCATATTGTTCAAAGTTAGTTCTTTCCCCGATTTCATCTTAAGCACCACCTTCCCATGGTCTCGTACCTTGCAGACCGAAGAGTTCCCCATAAATTTATATTACACAAATTATTAATATATCAAAAATATATAATACTTTAAATACGATTATAAAATATAAAAAATACACAAATATAACACAAACACAGGCACGAATTGTCAATTCTACTCTAACAAAGCTTATTACTATTGTTTGCATCAAATTATTGACATGCTTTTTGATAGAATTGAGAAGGGCAAGATGCTTTTCTGTTCTTATTCACTGAATATATATATATATAGTTATATAATTATAATTGTGAAATGATATATACAAAAACTATTTACAATAATCAAATAATTATTGATATTATTTATAATATTAAGATGTACTGCTTCTATCTGATAAAAAAAACTTGAGATTGACTTGAAGCTTTGGATGAATATGAATAATCTGATAGCGGTTGAGCGCAATGAGTCTTTAAACTTTTTTATGCTGTTGTTAACTTTCTTTTCTAAAAATAAGACAAGATTTAACAGCAGCCAATAGTCAACAAGAGTTGATGAACCTCCATTCTCCTGTTTTTGAACATTAGTGTTCTTTCTTTTACATCTATTGTATACTATTTGAAATCACAATTCTTAGACTTATGATATTAGACCCAATGCTTGATTGTGCTTTCAGTTTAAATGTATGATTTTAGTGTACGTAAAGGGGAAAGGATATACCCGTAGTTGTAGTAAGTTATAGTTATGTATATAAATACTGATTTATGTATAATAAAGCGTACAAGTATACATAGGGACGCATGGAAAAGAGGAAAGGAGCAACAAACTTTTACAGCCGAAAAGTGTGAAAAGAGACCTGAGAAACTGGGGTCAGACTCACCACTCAGCCATGCCAATTGCCAAAGGCCTTCCATCTCTTGGATGGGGCTAACCAGAAAAGCACTGACCGTACCCCATGGAAGAGCAGTAGTAGAGTATGTTTGGTCCCGTCAACCTGAGTTTGGGACACCATGATTAGACCTTTTTCATCCCCTTTTTAAGCTCATTTACCAAAGATTTTGCAGGGCCATATTTTATCAGATACCTCTCACTTTTGAATCTAATCTGCTCCTTCATATATAAAATTTTGCATATCTGTCTTAATAATAAAGCTATGTCTTATTCCCTTTTTTCATGTATAATAATTTTACTCTACACAAGGTCCAACCTTAAATTTAAAGTAAGATGTAAAAGTTAGAAAGCAGTGACGGATCTTAATATTTGATTTTAGAGGGGCTAATTAATATTATATTTTAGATTAGATTTGTTCAATCATATATATATATATATATATATATGAGGAGGGATCCATTTATATTAGTGTAAAACTTCCATAATTTTTTATACGATTTATATTCTAACAAATCAACTGTTGGATTTAACAATATAATTGTACTCGTTGAGTCGTCATGCACGTAAAGTTTCGAATCGATCCGATATCTCTATCATATTGATCGAGAATATTATCTTTTACACTATATATTTAACGGTTGAAAGTTTTTTTGCATCGAACAAATAGTTATACATTCTTAATTTACTCGAAACTCGACGTGCATGATGTACGTGAATAGAATATGAAATACGATGGTCGGATTAAACAAATATAAATCGTATAAAAAATTTATGAAAATGTGTAAAACTAATTTAATTTTACACTAGTGTAAGTGGATCTCTCCTCTATATATATACAAACACGCAAATAATATATTAATAAAAAGTAACCAATCTCATAAAATTATAAAATAAGAATATTACGATGATAGCATTAAACTTTTAAGGATAAAAGGACTTTCAAATTAATAGTAAAAAAAATACCATATAGATATTCATATAATATTGTATTCATTTCACACACATATAGTATATATATTTTTCAAATTTCTGTTATAACTCATACAAATTTTAGCAATTTTCACTTAAGTCCCTAGATAAGAAGTGAGTGTGTGAAATGAATGTATGAGATGAGTGCATGTAGCACTATCTATTGTAAAAAATTACTAACTACATAACCTTTCAATAAATTATGAGAATTTTTTTTGACAATTTAAAATTGAAGTAAAAAGTAAATAAATCAATTGTTAAACAATATAGATTTTTGTTGACAAGAAAAATATATACAATTTTAAAAGAATGAACTTGAAATTTTGAAATTACAAATTATGATTTTATTTTAACCTTTTATATAGTGATTTCCAATTTAATTTTTTTTGAAAAAAATTGCATGACAATATATGATAAAGATCTAGAGTAAAATTAAAAATGAAAAATTATATGAAGAAGAGAAATTGTAATAAGTTAGAAACAAAACAAAAAACATATATTTGGTACTTTGGTTGAAGATTTAGAATTTTGTTAAAAGTCAAAATTTTAATTTGATTTTTGTTAAATTCAAATGATTGTAATTTAAAATTAATAACAAGTCACTTAATTTTAAAAATTTATAAGTAATAATTAAGGGATAAAAAATAAAAAATAATTTTAACTCTTTTTAAATTATAATAATATTTAAATTAAATTATGAAATAAAAAATAAATAAAACTAATTATTTTAATTTAAAATAATTAATTTAAATTAATTTAATATATATATATATATAAATATTAAAAAAATTAAAATCTTGGGGGGCCAAGGCCCCTCAGGCTCTTCATAAGAACCGCCTCTAAGTGCATGGTAAGTAAAAGAAAAAACAAAAGAAAAAAGAAAGCGATAAATAAAAAAAACCGTAGCCCAATCCCATCGGAAAACGAGATTATAAGTAGCTTTTTATTAAGTGGAATTATTGTTGAGTGATTGATTCTTTATGTTTGTCTTTGCATTAGTACATCTCTTCTAAGTTGACAAGATTCGTTCATATTCCTTGTTATTAGCTTGTGTACTTTGAATCATGCATTATTTTGTATATGTGTGTTAAATTTTGTATTTTTTTTTATTAATTATATAAATATAAATATATTTTGTATTTTTTATATCAACATATAAACATAAATACAACATAAAATATTAAATATGAATACAATACATATATAAACATATTAAGTTAATCGTATTTAAACGTGTTGTATCGTATTTATTGCATTATTTTTGTGTTTATTAAATGTATCTTATTTGTCTCGTGTTTTCATATTGTATCTAAAATTATCAAATCTAATTTGATAATATTATTTTTCATTTTTTTATTTGAATTTGTGCTTTATGCAGGCACAATATATAAAGAAGCAAGATTAATTTGGTAGGTATTTGCTGAGGGACACTTATTTGGACATATCTATTTTCTATTATGTCCATTGTCCAGATCCAGACAATACACAATGGAAGAAAGTAGTGCATTTCTTGAAATATATTAGTAGTGGATAGTCCATGTGAATTTAATATTTAATAAATTTCAAAATTGTGGAGTATGAACCTTTTCATTACTTTATAATATTATATGTTAATATCTCTATATATAAAATACTTAGTCTTTTTGTGTAAAAAGAGGGATTAGGAAAGAAAAAAAAAAAAAAAGGAGAGAGAAGTTTGATGTGTTTGGTTGTCAAGCACAAGGGCCCGTGTATATGTATTGTATTGTAGGAGTAACGTAATCAATTAGGGCTAAGGAATGAGTTTAAGGTCTAATTTATTATTGTTGTTATTACAATTTTTTAGATTAAAAATTATGTTTTATTGTAAATGTAATGTTAAATAAATTTTTTTTATTTTTACAGTTGAAATCATAATTTGGTAATTCAAATTAAAAAAATTAAAAAATATAACTTTTGAATTTTAAAAGATTTTTAGATAAAATAATTTTATTATTCTCACATCTCTATACTTATATTATTTTAAACAAATATTTTTTAACATTTCATTAATACTTTTTCATAATAATATTAAACATTTAAAAATTTAAAAATCATAATTTTTTATCATATTTTTGAAATGTATTTTATTTTTAAATTCAAATTTTTTTTCAACAAAAATTTAATAGTGACTCACATAGATAATGCTGCCTAAAACGAGTTCTAACAGACACGTCAAATTCCATAGGATGCTTTTGCCTCTCTTTAAAGTGCCTTTGTCTTTTCTGTTTTTCAGCTACTCATACTATCTCTTTCTTTTTTCTTCTTTTTCTCATAAATTTTCAATTTTGTCCCAAATTATGGTCTTTCTTTCATAAGTTAAGCGTTGACTGAAAGCTTTTACTTGTGCTATAAGTTATATTAGTAGAATTCAATGAAAAGATCAATAATATTTAAAAGATTATTAAATATGTTATTTATAACAAAAATTTGATTAATACTTGTTCAATGACCAAAATTTTATCAAAATTTTTAATAAAAATATCTATCTAAAAAATGTTTCAAAAGTTTTTAAAGTTTTTTAAATTTTGTACATTTGATGTATGTAAAAATATAATGGTTCAAAATTATATTAATTTATTATATAATTATAAAATTTTATTTATTCTATTAAATTAAAAAAAATTATTAAATAAAAAGTAAAATAAAAAATTTGCAAAATAAAATGTTAAAGTGGTAGGGACATTTTTATCTTGGAATATAACCACACAGGAAAAAAAAGAAAAGAAAAAGAAAGCAAGGGTTTTTGGGGAGAAAGGGTGCGGTGGGGAAGAGATTTCCACTGGATCTTTCCTCTCCAGTCTCTAATCAAGGGTTCAGTCCCCCACCTGCACTGGCTTTGGGAATTCCAAACAACAGGTACAGTGTGAATGGAGAAAAAAAAAAAAAAGTGCTCCATTAGAGTAAAACCAATTGGAGCCTTTAGTATATATTATATTAGAGATGTTCATTCGATTAATTCAGTTAATAATTAAATTGAATTATTATTAATCGAATTAATCAAAATTTTTTTTTATTAATCGTTAACCGAACCGAAATATTAAAACGGTTAGTTAATTGAATCGAAATTATTTCGGTTAATTCGGTCGGTTTTTGAATTAACCGAAATACATACCTAATTTATTTTGCAACTTATTTTAATACATGATTTTATATCCAAATAATCTATCAAACCAACCAAAATCCAAATACAAAGCATAATAAAACCATTATAAAATCTAAACATCAAACATACTAAACAACTAAACATACATGATTTACTATAGTTCGGTTAATTCGTGTAATTCGATTATTTTCACTTAACCGAACTGAATTAACCTATAATCGAAATATTCCAAAAGTATTAACCGTTAAAAGAACCGAACTTTGTTCGGTTAACCGAACCAAAAAAAAATTCGATCGATTAATTCGGTTAAACCCGAATAGTGAACACCCCTACTACAGATGACATGTTTTCATTAGCATAAATAATTATTTTTGGTATAAATTAGATATGTTCATGGCTTGAGTTCAAGTATGATATTAATAGTATTTATATTTGTTTAAATTTGGTCTAATCCGATAATTCGAATCTTAAATTTTGTTCAAGTCAGTTCATAATTGTAAATGAAACCTGTTCATATTTTTTTTTAAAATAAATAAAATATATTGTTTTATTTAATCTTTGTTAATTTTTTTGTTTTATTAAGTTGTAAAATATGAATAATTTAATATTTTTTTAATATTTATACTATAATTTTTATATATTTATTCTTTATATATATAAAAATTATATTATATATAAAAATAGTATATATTATATAATTAAAAAAAGGTTTGGATCGAGTTCAGATATTGAATGTTGGAATCAAGATTCAATTCATTTTTAAATGGATCTCATTTTTTGTCCAAACTTATTTTTTGGATATGATATTTTTATTTAAATTTTCTTAAATATAGAAAGAGCTTTAAATTTAGATGAATAATCTGACATGTGTATAGGTTTAATACAAATTATAAAATGAAGTTTTATCTTAATACAATAGAACAATACTTGCTAGGATTTACATTTGATGTATTGAAAATATATAAATTTATATATTGTGAGTCAATCAAATTTTATTACTTCATTAAAAATAAAATTATTTATATTAATTTTAATTTTTTTAATAAAATAACATTATTTGATTCATATAAACACTTAAAAAATGAAAAGTAAAAAAAAAAAAATGAAAAAGAAATAATAGTAAGCAATGACAGGAGGTGAAAGGGAGGGGCACTTTCATTTCATTTCATGTCATACTATGCTTATGCTATCAGCAGGAAGGGAAGAAGAAGATAGAGAATGAAAAGGAAAAGGACACCACTAGCTGCCAAATCCTCAGACAGACAGCCTTTTCAATCCCCAATCTCTACTATAAGCCTCTAACGTAACGAATCTCTTCTGTTTCTCCATGGACCCATTTCTTTTTCCTCCATTTGCATTGAAAACTTTATACAATTACCAGTATTATTAAAATAAGAATATAAAAGTAAAATTACTGAATGATTACTTGTTTCTTGACCATGGAGCCATGGACCTAGAGAAATCTCGGAAGCCATATCTCTTCTCTCTCTCTCTCTCTCTCTCTCTTTTCATGTGGATTTTCTCATATTTGTAATCTGTCATTTCTCATTTTCTTTGGAGAGAAAGATAGGAGGAGGAACCTCCTGAATTCCTGATAGAATACAGATTGAGAGAGAAGAAACGCCCATGCCCATCTCCATTTCTTCACGACTTTCTCTCTCTCACTTTTTCGTTTTCGATAACCTGCTGCTCATAGTTTTTCAACGGCTTGCTTAGAGCTTGTAGTTTTCAAATGTTAGTTCTCAGTAAGGCACAAAGCACCACTATCTTTGCTACTGTTACCTTTTGAATATCTCTTGAATCTCTTTCCCTTTTTCCTATCTAATAGTATAAAAAAGGAAAGATTATTATGGAAGTAGATTCAAAGTCGTGTCCTTAACTTTTACATCTCTAGCTCCGATTCCCAACTTCCAAGCAATCTTTTCTCCTTCTCTTTGCTTTCAAAAAGAACACCCTAAAAACCTCATCATCAACGTAAAAAACCGAATAAAAAACATGGTTTCTTTTTCCCTCGTTTCCACGTTTGTAGTACTTTTATTTTCTTTCACTATCTTCCATCACTCTCTGGCCGGTTTTCTAGCTCAACCAGTTTCCGGTCACGATCAGCCGTTAAAACCTGGAGACTACTCATCCCCAAACACGGTCCCCGCATTTCCAGTTCAAACCCAAGCTCAATTTTGCCGGCTCGACCTGTCAGCCGAGCTATTCGGCGGCGTCAGCGACGCCTGTGGCCACAACATGGACAGAAGCCGCTGCTGTCCCGTGTTAGCAGCTTGGCTCTTTGCAGCTCATGCCAGGTATGCTTTGGAAGTCTCGGCTCCTGCTCCAGCGGAATCGGAGCAGCCTGAGCAGCCCATGAGGCCGGATGATTCGCAAAAGTGTGTGAACTCGTTGCAAAACGCACTGTTAAGCAAGCACGTGAGAATTCCTCAGCCAAACGCGAGTTGCGATGCGATTCTATGTTTTTGTGGGATAAGGCTACATCAGATTAGTTCCTTGAGTTGTCCCGCTGCGTTTAATGTTTCCGGGTTCCGAAACGCGACACCGACAGCTGTAGTGAAGAATTTGGAGAGGAATTGCAGGAACTCTTCTTATGCTGGGTGTACCAAATGCCTTGGTGCTCTTCAAAAGGTATGTAATTAATGAAAGTTGATTCTTATTTTGGGTCAATCAGTTCTTGGGAATGCATTAATACTAGCTCCGAGTCTTTTCATCTTTTCCTAGGAATGTTGTCTTAAAACTCGTTTTGGTTCATGAGAAATTGAGAATATAATTGCTTTTGCAGTTACCACTTTCAGATTTCTCTTGTTAATTAATGAAAATGCATATAATAAGTAACAGATAATTGGTCCACAAAAGGATTGAGTTACAAAAATTTAGAGGCCATGGGCAAATGAGGATTGGTTTGATTGTCACATGGAGGATCGAGTGGTCTGAAAGTGGACTTTTTTTAGGCAGAGGACGGTCTTCTTTTTGCCATTTTATCAAAGGAACCAAAGTCATTCTGGTAGACCCAAGAAAGTGACATTGTCATGTGCATCGATGAGGCTATCATATCATCCTTTTACATTGCAAACAAAACAATTAGACCCTTCGCCACGATTTCCCCTTTCATGCACCAAACTCTCTGCTGGGGGAGTGCTTGGCTTACTTTTCAACCAAATCATGATCTCTAAAACACCCTTGTTTTGTGATTGGTAATTACAGCTCAAAGGCGGATACAGCAAGAACGGGACAGAAGACAGGAGCACGAGCGAGAGAGCCAGCAAGATGTTCAACCGAGACTGCCAGCTCATGGGGCTGACTTGGCTCCTTGCACGCAACAAAACGGCGTACATCCCCACCGTTTCAGCCGTAATGCGGGCCATAATGTACAGTGCGCACCCTCACGAGTCCAAGTGCAGCCCAGATCAAGAGAACATGCCATTAGCCGTTGATTCTCTGCAGTTCGAGAAGGCCCAATCGTCTGCACCGCCACTACCCTTGTGTTCGTGGGCATCTTTTACGTTCCCGGTTTTGCCCCTTATCATTTTAGTTTCACTGTGTGGGTAGCGTCGGGGAGTGGTGATCGAGTGCCACTGTGCTTTTTGCCAATTGCCCTCTTACTAATTTTTTGTAGTCCTCTGAGACTGGGGGATTCACGTGAAGCTTTTAGAGCTAGCAGACAATTAAAAACGGGCTAATGCAGGGTCGCTTTTTTTTTTTTTTTTTGTCTTTTTGCCCGCAGTAAATTTCAGTTCGTCTTCATATTTGTTTTACATTATGTAGCGGACGAGGTCTAGATAGGACGAGAAGCAGCTTAGTTTATATACTAATATATAGTGTTAGTATTTATTTACCTTCGCCATTTCTTCATCATACTATTTCACCACTATTCCTTTAATTTGCTTTCATCACTTTGTTTAATTAGGGTAGTAGTTTATAAAGTACAAATCATATTTAGTAGAAATTAATGTGAAGTTTCATTGGATTTATTTACCATTTACCAAAACAGAGAGGGCCTTTTGCGCTTGCTTGCCTCGTTTCGCGTAATGGAAACTAATAATTTTAAAGGCAGATGCCTTTTGGGACTCTCAAAACAAGATTGCTCCAAATCGAGATTTGATTAAAATAAGTGTTTACTAATTGAAGGAATCAGTTTCAAGAACAATTTAGCAAGAAGGGAATCCCAAGGGCTGAGTATGTTGGTCGCCTAGTAAATATTAATCAGTATTCAAAAGTTTACGCAAAAAAGTTGGATTGTTTTTGTAAATTGATGTTTAAAATATATGGGAAGTAACATGTTCAAGAGAGTGATTTCAGTCGAATGTTGTCGCTATGCAGTATCACTTTCCAAAGGATGCTGCCCCCTTTCACTGACAGCCACATACACCAAGGAGGGATTTGTATCTTTCTTTTTTCAATTTAAAGAATTGGCATTTGACAAGAGGAAGAAGATAAGAGGAGAAACAACCGAAATGCAAGATAATCTGTTCTTTCCTTTTTCATTTTTGGGTGAAATCTTTTTCATGATAGATGTAATTGCATGTCCATAACTAGAAGGGTTTATAAGTTAAGTTTGAGTCGAGTTTAAGTATGATATCAATAATATATATATGTTCAAGTTTTGATTCAAAATATGGATCTCAAATTTTGTCTATTTTCGTTCATATTTGTAAATAGATAGTCAAAAGTCCGTTTAGACCCATCTATATATTTTTTTTCCTAAAAATATTTAAATAAATATGTTATTTTTTATTTAAGTTTTAGTAAATTTATCTTTTTTTTTAATAAGTTTTAATCTTAACATATTTTTAAATATTTACACTATAATATATTTATTTTTTATAAGATATAAATTACATAACATATTATATATAAAAAAAATGGGTCCCGGCTGAACTTAGACCTTAATTGTTGGAGTCAAGGTCCGACCTATTTTTTAAATGGATCTCATTTTTTTTTCTCAAACCCATATTTTAGATATAATATTTTTATCCAAACCCTCTCAAATATCGAACGGATCTTCAAATTTTAACAAATAACCCGACTCTTGAACAAATCTACCCATAACTCACTGACAAAAATAAATGTATACAACTAAGGAGAACTCAAGAGTTGAATATTTTGAAGTTAGGTTGTTCTTCTAAGATTGTTACATTGTGATTTTGAAGTCCATTTTTGTCCACGCAAGTATTTTTCTTTTCTTGTAAAATTAACGTTTTTAGGAGGTAAAAGAAAATTGTAACTTCCGTGAAAAAAAAAAAAGATTGATTGAGAATTTGGAGGTTGGACGTACGAGATTGAGTTCACGTTTGAGATTATCTATAATAAAATATATATAAAAGTACGAATATAATTTTTTTTTAAAATTAACGAAAATAATAATTATTATTCATTATATTTTTAAATTATCATCATAAATATTTTTTATAATTAATAAAATTTTATCTAATTTATGAATAAAAAGTTTAATCTCATTAAAACACTTTTGTTAAATGGATTAATTTAATAATAAATAAAAAAAATTAAAATTTTATATGAAATTACTTTATCTTAAAAAAATTTATTCTTCACTAATCTTAAAAAGTAAGTCAATTTATTTGATATAAATAAAAAAATTAAAATTTATATTGAATTTTTTTATTTGATATAATTAATTTTATATTAATATTAATATAATAAATTTTATAATAATTTGTACATAAACAAACTTTACATGTTAATACAAATTCAATTAATACACACTTTATTTATTTTATTTATTTTAAAATATATAATTATATAATAAAAATAAATAAATAAATTAATAAATATTCACGTGTAAATATATATCACAACAAATACTAATGCCTCAAAATGTTCATTCGAAATGGTGGCCCTAAGACTACGTGTCTTGTGTAACTTTCTCATTTCTGAATAATCAACTACCAAGTCTGGTAGAAGTAGGATAGAGCCCGTTTGGAAACGTAATTGGAATCCAATAATGCGGGTAATATTTTGTTTTTGTTTGGACATGTAGGGATGGTAATGGAGCGGAGTGAGGGCGGATTTTACAGTATTCGTCTCCGTTCCGTTATAGTATTGTTTTGCTTCGTTTTTCGTCTCGTTCTGTCATGGATGTTGAAATTTCAATAGCACTACTGCCTACATGGATGTCGGTTACATCCATAACTGCTCCGTCCCGCTCCATTTCATTCGATATTTATTAATTATTTTTATTTTTTTAAAATAATAAAGCATTGTAAAAAAAAAAATAAATATAAATTCAATATAAATATGTTTCTAATCTAGGAAGAGAAAAAAAGTAAAGTATTAGGTTTAGGTTTTTAAAAAGAAAAATAATAAGTTTAATTATATTATTTTATTATTCTTTTAAAAGCTAAATACTTAAGGGTAAAATTGTAATTTTAGTATTCGGGACAGGGCGGTGCGGAGCAAGCAATTACCACAATTGCTCCATCCCCGCCTTTCAAATAATAAAAACTGCACCGCTCCGCTCCGCCTCCATTGTTCAAAAAAAAAAAAAAAAAACCTCTCCATTCGGATTGGATTGGTTCGAAATTCATCGGTCGGATCGGATTTTGCCATCCCTATGAACATGAGAGTAGATTTCATAATTTTCGACAACTATTACTATATATTTAATAAATAAAAATAATATAATTTAATATGTTTAAATACGATCAATAGAATATATATTATATACATATAATATTAATACTTAAAATTTTCATATCTTTAATAATTAATATTATATTTATATTTATGCGATTGACATTATAAAAAAAAAAAACATAAAATAGGACATTCGTACAATCTAAATGCGGGTAATATTGTTGATAATGTTTCCCCAAGATTGATTTGGGCCGCCAGTAGAAGACACGAGGTAAAGGAATCCTTTCCTTGCCCCAATGTTCCCCCAAACCTGGTACTCCACATTTGAACCCAAAAGTCCAGTACACTCTCACCTAAAATACCTAAAACAACCTGGATCCTACCAAATACGGGCTCATGAGCCCACTTGACCTGAATTATACTATTTCATAAAAATAAAATATATGATACCATATTATTGACTAATAAAACACAATTACATATTAACTAATCTTAACCATGAAGGCATAAGAATTTCATAAAAATATATGAAACGTAAGCATTGCTGCGTATAGTCTTCAACTACTGAACAATTTCACGATGGATCGCTATTTCCAATTTCACCATGCACTCGAAAATCACCATATCTATAATTATAAACAATGGTGAAGACTACAATGAGAATTTATTTGGTGAGAATCAAATAAGAATCCTTCTTTGTTTTCGATAAACGTGTAAAAATAAAATAAAATTATTAATTAAAGAAAATTATAAAAAGAGTAGAAATAATTTATTTATTCATAACAAAAGTAATAATGAAAAAAATTATGTATTCTTACATAATGAATTAATAATAATAAATATTTTTAAGAAAATAAAAGATTAAAAAAAATTAGATTTGTGATTAGATTTGTTCACGAATTACATTACTTGTCAAGTTTATTAGTATAATCGATTCAACCCATGATATTTTTTTATAAATAAATAACTAAATAAATATTTTAATTTAATTTTAAAATATTAATATTAATATAAAAATATTTTTAATTAAATAAAATTTGAATAAACTATTGAGTCAAATTCGATTTCAAATTTAAATTTTAGAGGTATCAATCGAGTGTGATGCAATTCGATTTATAAACATATTTAATCAGTCAATGTTTAAATCAAAGTTTTTTTTCTTACTTTTTATGTTTGTTAAGACAATATCTAATAAGCATTTGAGTTACTTATTTCAAATGCTTTTCCTTTTTTTTTTTTTTTTTTGTGTGTAAGATAAATTTTATTTTATTTTTCGTGAAATGGGTATTAGGGGGTAACTCAGATGCTTTTCAATTTTTCGTGAAATCATATTGTCCAATAGGAAATTTTTGATGTTTTTATTTTTAATTAATTTCTATGTCAGCTTTAAAAAATATTTTTCTTTTTAGTGCCATGTCAAATGTGTTATGACACATCAGCATTTTTGAACATGTCAAATTGTCTAATCAGCTTTTTAACATAAACTATTATGGATGTTAACAATTTTACTTATTTGCTTCTATTTTAAAAGTAAATGGATCAAATTACTTACAATTTTGGTACAAGGACTAATTTACACCAGGATCTGACAAGTACTTTGACCGCTTATTAGATATTGTCTTAACAAACATAAAAAGTAAGAAAAAAATTTTGATTTAAACATTGACTGTTTGAAGATGTCTATAAATCGAGTCGCATCACACTCGACCGATACCTTTAATATTTAAATTTGAAATCGAATTTGGCTCAATAGTTCATTCAAATTTTATTTAATTAAAATATTTTTATATTAATATTTTAAAATTAAATTAAAATATTTATTTAGTTATTTATTTATAAAATAATATCATGGGTTGAATCGATTATACTAATAAACTTGACAAGTAGTGTAATTCGTGAACAAATCTAATCACAAATTTAATTATTTTTTAATCTTTTATTTCCTTTAAAATATTTATTTTTATTAATTCATCATGTAAGAATACATAATTTATTTTCATTATTACCTTTGTTATGAATAAATAAATTATTTCTACCCTTTTTATAATTTTCTTTAACTAATAATTTTATTTTATTTTTTACACGTTTATTGAAAATAAAAAAAATTCTCTTCTCACAAAACAAGTTCTCATTGTAGTCTTCACCATAAACAATGAGAAATTTGGTCTTTCATTCTTATATAAAACCAGCTTACAACCAAAGTTTACCATCCCTTGCCAAAGAGCCATAACCACTCAAGTGTTACCCCTACAAAGATACCTCCTAGGAGAAACAAAACAAGCAAATTTCCCAATGCATTCTGCTCGCCCCTGTCAAAACAAGAATTCATTAAGTCTTTTATTAAGAACTGTCTACAGGTTTCATAAATTGGTAAATAATAGGCTGACAAACCTTATAGCCCTTGGGTGCAGAAGTAAGGACGCAGACAGTGAGGTAAGCATTAGTTAAGCCCAAGAAGCTTGTTAGCATGATCATCCAGCCTTGGTCCACTATATTTAGCTGTGAAATAAAATGCTGGAATGTATCTCCCAATAAGATCCCATACATTATACATTGCTATTAAAACAAGAGCATACCTGAAATGTCATGATAAATCTGGTGTAATTACATATACACGCTTAGAAGGAATAGCACTGTTTCAAACTAAAACTTACCAGGTGCCTAAACTGTGTTTTCCAGTATCTTCAGACAAGAATCCCGGAAAAAATGGATAGTGTCAGCACATATATCAGGAACATGTCGAGTTCATAATCAATGTTCTGAAGTAGTAATTATTTGTTGCTTAGCCTTTCCTGGTTTTGGGGTCTACCTCAGCCTGCAGGAAGATATTGATTCTTATCAGATAATGAATTGAGAACTACTAGGAGCATTTTATGTATGACAACAATCGGCAGAAAGACAATACTGTTACAAGAAAACATTCCCTGCCCATGAATGACAGAGAAACAGAATTAACTACCACTTATGTCAAATGGAGAATTCAAGCAGATTACATCTAGTTCAATGTGAGAACATAGAGGTGTTTAAACCCCAGCTGCTCCTGCGGTTTGTGTTGACAGCATCAGGGAAGATATTCCTCCATCCTGCTAACCTCAATTTGATGATTTCTTTAACATGGCCAGTGATCTCTTCACTAGAGGAGTGAGTCTGGTTGAAGCATCGTCCGTTCCTTTCCCTCCAGATCATATAAATGCTTGCGCTCCAGGCTAGTCGCATAATCGTAGAGATAAGGGATTTACCCCTTAGTCTACTTGCAGCACATTGAAACTCGGAAATCCAATCCCCAGCTTGTCTTTGCAGCTGACATAGTTGTAAAACCCCTTGCCATATTCCTTTTGAAAAGGAACATTCGAAGAATAGGTGATTCCTGGGTTCGGGCTCAGCTTGGCATAGGACACAAGTGCCATCAATTCCTAATCCCCAGGAGAGTAGTCTGTCTTTGGTAGGCAATTTATTAAGAATTGTCATCCAAGCCACCATTGAATGCTTAGGAATATGTCCAGGGAACCAAATGAGTCTGTCCCAGCTGATCTTTTCCTGGTGTGTCCTTAGGTCATTCCATACTTTAGCCACAGCATACCTATTACCAGGAAATTTCCAGGTTGGTGAACCATCCTGGGTAGTGATGAACTTCCTAGCCAATTCCCTCATCTTCAGAAGTTTCCTCCATGTCCAACTGCTGCCTTGCGTAATAGAGACCTGCCATATAGTTCTACTCTTAAGCACATAGTCTTCAATCCAGGCTATCTACAATGAACCTGCCTGGACTAGGACAGACCAGAAATGCTGTAGGATGCAGGCTTTGTTCCATGTGAAGAGGTCTTTCAATCCCAGTCCACCCTCTGATTTGGGGTTGCAAATGGTACTTCATTTCACCCTTGCTCCTCTAGGTGAGCTATCCTTCCCTTTCCAGAAGAAACTGGAGCAAAGTTTGTTGATTTTCCTAATAGTAGATATAGGAAGCACAAAATGTCTTCACCAGTAGTTTTGAACGTTGAATAGAACAGACTGAATAAGTTGGATTCTACCAGCATAAGATAGCTGCTTAGCTGTCCATTCATTGATTCTGTTCGGAATCTTCTCTATAAAAGGAGAGCAATCCTTGTCCGTGAGTCTCCTAGTGACTAGAGGGACTCTGAGATACCAGACAGGGAGTTGGCCTAGTTTAAAGCCTGTCTCCTGATGAATCTCCAGTAATTCAGTGTTGGCAATACCAGAGCAATAGATGTCACTTTTTTTAGAGTTGAGCTGCAACCCAGAAAAGTAATAGAATTGCTCCAGTATGCTTTGGATTCCTATTATGGAGCTCAAGTTGCCTTTAGAGAAGATTAATAGGTCGTCTGCGAAGCAAAGATGGGTTAGTTTGATTTTGTGGCATTTGGGATGGTATCCAAATACACCAAACTGAGCACCAGCATTCAACATTTTTTGGGGCAATGTTTGGATGCCACCAGCAGCCAGATCAGCTGCAACAGTTTTAGATCCTTCAGAGGCTGCTTTTGAGCGATAGTACTTCAAAATGGGTAGTTTTGGAAATACATATGCATAGAGAAGAACACAGAGAAGCTCAAAAAATGCAGAGATGGCAAAGAATAGAACTGCACAGGGGTTGGGGTGGAATGCAAAAAAAAATTATTAGTCTCTAATAGACCAAATAGAGATAAACCCAATAAGAAAAATAAACGAGAGAGAAAGAGAGAGAGAGAGGCTAACAGTGCATTTTTTTCAGTCAATTGCATTAACAAGAAATGCAAGAGATTGTAACAGCATAAAGGTTTTCTGGGTGTGAACATGTTTGAGACACTGCATCATCTGGACCGACCAAATATATACCAATAAAAACACCTATAATTCTTGAAGTGCTTTCCTTAAACTTCAGAATATTTTGAAGGATGCTTTGAAATAAACCATGGACTTTAAAGTGATTTATCTGTCATTCTTTATTGTATGATGCCATAGGAAATAGTAGGAAGCATTTTAAACATAAATTACTCATCATTATCCCAATATCAATGGTTCATGGAGATAAAATTATGCAACACAAGTAAGGGATATTAATGACTTGCAAGTTGATTAATTGTCTAGCTTAATCCAAATTTCAGATCTTTAGCCTATAATTAACAATAATACTAACAGCATTTCAACAGCCAAGAGGGATGTTTCTTCACTTCTTTTGTGATAGGGCATAAAACATAAGGCAATTAGAAGTAGAACATACTGGCTCCTTTGTGAAGACTATCCTGTGAATTCTTAAATGCTGCTTTTGTGATTAACCTCAAAGCAGAGGTTATAGCCCCTGATGTGTCATGATAAATCTGGTGTAATTACATATACACGCTTAGAAGGAATAGCACTGTTTCAAACTAAAACTTACCAGGTGCCTAAACTGTGTTTTCCAGTATCTTCAGACAAGAATCCCGGAAAAAATGGATAGTGTCAGCACATATATCAGGAACATGTCGAGTTCATAATCAATGTTCTGAAGTAGTAATTATTTGTTGCTTAGCCTTTCCTGGTTTTGGGGTCTACCTCAGCCTGCAGGAAGATATTGATTCTTATCAGATAATGAATTGAGAACTACTAGGAGCATTTTATGTATGACAACAATCGGCAGAAAGACAATACTGTTACAAGAAAACATTCCCTGCCCATGAATGACAGAGAAACAGAATTAACTACCACTTATGTCAAATGGAGAATTCAAGCAGATTACATCTAGTTCAATGTGAGAACATAGAGGTGTTTAAACCCCAGCTGCTCCTGCGGTTTGTGTTGACAGCATCAGGGAAGATATTCCTCCATCCTGCTAACCTCAATTTGATGATTTCTTTAACATGGCCAGTGATCTCTTCACTAGAGGAGTGAGTCTGGTTGAAGCATCGTCCGTTCCTTTCCCTCCAGATCATATAAATGCTTGCGCTCCAGGCTAGTCGCATAATCGTAGAGATAAGGGATTTACCCCTTAGTCTACTTGCAGCACATTGAAACTCGGAAATCCAATCCCCAGCTTGTCTTTGCAGCTGACATAGTTGTAAAACCCCTTGCCATATTCCTTTTGAAAAGGAACATTCGAAGAATAGGTGATTCCTGGGTTCGGGCTCAGCTTGGCATAGGACACAAGTGCCATCAATTCCTAATCCCCAGGAGAGTAGTCTGTCTTTGGTAGGCAATTTATTAAGAATTGTCATCCAAGCCACCATTGAATGCTTAGGAATATGTCCAGGGAACCAAATGAGTCTGTCCCAGCTGATCTTTTCCTGGTGTGTCCTTAGGTCATTCCATACTTTAGCCACAGCATACCTATTACCAGGAAATTTCCAGGTTGGTGAACCATCCTGGGTAGTGATGAACTTCCTAGCCAATTCCCTCATCTTCAGAAGTTTCCTCCATGTCCAACTGCTGCCTTGCGTAATAGAGACCTGCCATATAGTTCTACTCTTAAGCACATAGTCTTCAATCCAGGCTATCTACAATGAACCTGCCTGGACTAGGACAGACCAGAAATGCTGTAGGATGCAGGCTTTGTTCCATGTGAAGAGGTCTTTCAATCCCAGTCCACCCTCTGATTTGGGGTTGCAAATGGTACTTCATTTCACCCTTGCTCCTCTAGGTGAGCTATCCTTCCCTTTCCAGAAGAAACTGGAGCAAAGTTTGTTGATTTTCCTAATAGTAGATATAGGAAGCACAAAATGTCTTCACCAGTAGTTTTGAACGTTGAATAGAACAGACTGAATAAGTTGGATTCTACCAGCATAAGATAGCTGCTTAGCTGTCCATTCATTGATTCTGTTCGGAATCTTCTCTATAAAAGGAGAGCAATCCTTGTCCGTGAGTCTCCTAGTGACTAGAGGGACTCTGAGATACCAGACAGGGAGTTGGCCTAGTTTAAAGCCTGTCTCCTGATGAATCTCCAGTAATTCAGTGTTGGCAATACCAGAGCAATAGATGTCACTTTTTTTAGAGTTGAGCTGCAACCCAGAAAAGTAATAGAATTGCTCCAGTATGCTTTGGATTCCTATTATGGAGCTCAAGTTGCCTTTAGAGAAGATTAATAGGTCGTCTGCGAAGCAAAGATGGGTTAGTTTGATTTTGTGGCATTTGGGATGGTATCCAAATACACCAAACTGAGCACCAGCATTCAACATTTTTTGGGGCAATGTTTGGATGCCACCAGCAGCCAGATCAGCTGCAACAGTTTTAGATCCTTCAGAGGCTGCTTTTGAGCGATAGTACTTCAAAATGGGTAGTTTTGGAAATACATATGCATAGAGAAGAACACAGAGAAGCTCAAAAAATGCAGAGATGGCAAAGAATAGAACTGCACAGGGGTTGGGGTGGAATGCAAAAAAAAATTATTAGTCTCTAATAGACCAAATAGAGATAAACCCAATAAGAAAAATAAACGAGAGAGAAAGAGAGAGAGAGAGGCTAACAGTGCATTTTTTTCAGTCAATTGCATTAACAAGAAATGCAAGAGATTGTAACAGCATAAAGGTTTTCTGGGTGTGAACATGTTTGAGACACTGCATCATCTGGACCGACCAAATATATACCAATAAAAACACCTATAATTCTTGAAGTGCTTTCCTTAAACTTCAGAATATTTTGAAGGATGCTTTGAAATAAACCATGGACTTTAAAGTGATTTATCTGTCATTCTTTATTGTATGATGCCATAGGAAATAGTAGGAAGCATTTTAAACATAAATTACTCATCATTATCCCAATATCAATGGTTCATGGAGATAAAATTATGCAACACAAGTAAGGGATATTAATGACTTGCAAGTTGATTAATTGTCTAGCTTAATCCAAATTTCAGATCTTTAGCCTATAATTAACAATAATACTAACAGCATTTCAACAGCCAAGAGGGATGTTTCTTCACTTCTTTTGTGATAGGGCATAAAACATAAGGCAATTAGAAGTAGAACATACTGGCTCCTTTGTGAAGACTATCCTGTGAATTCTTAAATGCTGCTTTTGTGATTAACCTCAAAGCAGAGGTTATAGCCCCTGATGTGTCATGATAAATCTGGTGTAATTACATATACACGCTTAGAAGGAATAGCACTGTTTCAAACTAAAACTTACCAGGTGCCTAAACTGTGTTTTCCAGTATCTTCAGACAAGAATCCCGGAAAAAATGGATAGTGTCAGCACATATATCAGGAACATGTCGAGTTCATAATCAATGTTCTGAAGTAGTAATTATTTGTTGCTTAGCCTTTCCTGGTTTTGGGGTCTACCTCAGCCTGCAGGAAGATATTGATTCTTATCAGATAATGAATTGAGAACTACTAGGAGCATTTTATGTGGAGAGAATTCGACGAACAAGATGCGGACATTACGGATTCCGGCGGTAATAGCGGTCAATAAATCAGCTGCCTACGCGCTCTACGAATCGACATATATTAAAGTATGTTCTTTAATGAAAAAAAGAAACAATTTTGGACCTTTTAATTCTTGAAATTTGGTGGGAAATCAAAAGAAAAAGAAAATGGGGGAGATCTTAGAGAAAAGAATCTCTGTTTCTCAAAAGTATTACTTTTTATTCAACGATTTTTTTTTTTCTTTTTTCGGGATGTTTCTTTTAAACCTCAAGAGTTCTATGTTAAGACACGCAAATACCTGTAAGTGCTCCTGTCGAAATTTTGTTTTGGATGTAGGGTTTTGGGGAATATGATTTTTTTTAACTTTATGATTACATTGGGTAGTTAACAAATTGATGAAGGAAAGTCCAACACGGCGCACTGTCTGCGATTTCCGGGTGATAGGTATGGCCTTTCACTTACCTTTTTATCCCTCTTATGTAGAGGTGGCAATTGGGCGAGTTCGGGCGGGTTCGGGTCGGGTTCATTCGGGTTCGGGCTCATTCGGGTTCGGGTCCATCCGGGTTCGAGCTCATTCGGGTTCGGGTCCATTCGGGTTCGGGTTCATTCGGGTTCGGGCTCATTCGGGTTCGAGCCCATTCGGGTTCGGGCCCATTCGGGTTCGGGCCCATTCGGGTTCGAGCCCATTCGGGTTCGGGCTCATTCGGGTTCGAGCCCATTCGGGTTCGGGCCCATTCGGGTTCGGGCCCATTCGGTTTCGAGCCCATTCGGGTTCGGGTTCGGGTTCGGTCTGGGTTCGGGTATATTTTACATCATTTTATTTTATATTAGATGTAATCATTTTTACGTAATTTAAATATTTATATCTAAAAACAAATTATTAATTTATTATTATTTTTATACTTTTGCTATTATATGATATTTTTAATTATATTTATTTTTTAAAATTAATATTTGTTAGCACCAAAAGAATAAGAAATTAATTTGTTATATAAAATCAAATTTTGAAATAATTTATTATAAAAAATATGATATATTATAAATTAATCATATTGATATTTAAAATAATTGATTTGATGAACTCGAATTTCAAAATATAAATACATTATAATTTATATTCACTATAAAAAAAAAAACTTTTAAAAATAAATCCTGGCCTTCATCTATTCGTTTATATACTTATAAAATGCAAAAAATTTATGCTTATAGTCAAGATATATATATATATATATATCTATCGAGTACTTATATTTTTTTCATCAGTATAAAGTATAAATTATAAAGTAGTAATAAAAAAATATAATTTATATTTAAATTATACGTAATAAATATATAATTAATATGATTATTTATTAATATATAATAAATATACCAAAAACCAAAAGGCCATAAAACCCAAAACCCCATTAAACCCACCCGCTAAAATAAAATCCCATGAAAGCCATAATCCAATTAAACCCACCCTAACCTAACCGTATAAGTATAACCCAAAAGGCCAAAATAATTGAATTATTGTCAATTTTTTTTACCCTTAAAGAATAATTGAATTATTGTCAATTTTTTTTTTTTTTCACATCTCTAAAATTTTCAAGAATTTAAAATATTTAGATTGTAAATTCATCATGATATGAGACGTTAAAGTTATAACTTATAAGTACAAAATATAATTTACTTTTTGATAAAATTATTATTTCATCATCATATATATATAATATATTAAATTTTAAATTATAATTAAATTATTAAAAAAAAATAGAATAAAATTAATAATTAAAGTTATTGCTTTGTAAAAAAAAAAAATTAATTGCAATTTGATTATTTTTATTTTTAGTATTAAATTCGGGTTCGGGTTCGGGCCGGTCTCGGGTTCGGGTTCATTCGGGTTCGGGCCCATTCGGGTTCGGGCCCATTCGGGTTCGGGCCCATTCGGGTTCGGGTTTTTTCGGGTTCGGGTTTTTGACTTTTTGGTCAAATCGAGTTTGGGCGGGTTCGGGTTCGGGTTTTTCTGAGCGGGTTTTCGGGTTCGGGTTCATTTTGCCACCTCTAACTCTTATGGTTACTTCTATTGTTTTTTGTTTTGTTTTTGTCATGCTGGGCCTACCCTTTTCTGGTCAATTACAAATTCTGAGAGGACACACACTTGTAGGAGGTTTGTGGATTTAAATCGTTTTATGAATGTTGTGTCTCTATATTGATAATTCTATAAAATATAATTATTTTATCATTTTTTTTTATTCAAATCAAATAAATCTTTAAAATTTTTATTCAAAATTAATTAGTTTTAAATTAATTTTATTTATTTGTTTCATGTTAAAATTAGTTATTAAGTTAGTGTTTTTTTATATTTTTATAGGTCCAAAATGAGAAAAAGTTTCGAAGTGCGAAAAGACGAAAAAATGTACAAAGCAACGCATGAGTAGATAAACCTCCGGAGCTTGTTGCTAGAAAAACATAGTCTTTATTCAAGAAAACTTTTCTCTTGACTTTTGAAGCTGACTTCCATATCTTTCCAACAGTAATTTACTCGTCAAAATCGGACAAGATTTTGTCATTCAAATCAGCTAACAAAGTGCGAGAAGATGACAGAGTCAAAGTGCAGCAACCAGCAAGGCTGGTGGCTCAGCGGCGTTGCAGCGCCATCCCATTCGAGACCCAGCACTGCAACGCCAGACGGACAGAAAAAAATTAAAAAAAAATTGTTTCTTACCTGTTACTTGCACGCGAAGTTTCTGACTCCAAGGGTCTAAAACTCTATAAATAGGATCTTTTAAGCCTCAAATAGGGAGAATTAAGTTTTAAAAATATAATTTTCTTAAGAGGAGAGTAGCCACCAAAAGATTTCAAGGAGCTAAGGAGATTTTGGAGAATTGAAGACTGAAGACCTGATAAACCTTAGTTTTCTTTTTTCCTTTACTCTTCTTTATCTTTCTTGTATTATTTATAATGGTAAAACTCCTTTGTTTTATATTTTTATTAATTCGTATGAACTAAATTTATTTTTTTAGGATTGCAATGTAACTCAACATGTAGTTTGGATTAATTTACTCTTTTGCTTGATTTAATGATATTTGATTTGTTTATTCAATTTTGTTTTTAATGCTTCTAATTGTTTGGCCACCAATTAGATTGATTTGGTAACCTAGATACAACTTGGAAAAGGAAGTTTAGTGTTAGATATGGATTGAATAACATATGTTTCATATTCATTTATTATGATGAATTGATCTACATGTAGGGTAGGAATACACTTACATATCATGTGTAATCAATTTTAGAGTCTAAGCTTAATGAATTTCTCTTTATTTCAATTATTATAGGAATATAATTAATTTGTTAAGAGGGATATTTTTATAAGACCATCGGAAGATCCTTATAAATAGATTAGAATTCTAGGTTAACAACGCAAGATCATTAATCAAGTTAAGAGGGTAGGAGAGGTTCATACAAAGTGTTGATGGAAATTGTAATCCTAGACTTTTTCTCAATTGATTTAATTCACCTTTTAATTTGCTTTATTTTATTAATTTTTAATTACAACTTTTAATTAATTGTTTGAATAAGATTAGGTTGTTTTAATTTTAATACTTAAGAAATTTAGTAACAATTCCTCGTGGGATCGACACTTTACTTTTCATTATATTACTTGTTAATGATACGTGCACTTGCGTGGTAAATCCGACAGCATATATGTTTGAAAATGTCTGATTGATAGTTCAATGTTTAATAAAGCATTTTCAAACTTGGTTAATTTTTTCTATGATTTCGTTAGAATAAATTTCATAAAAGAAATTAGAGAAAGATAATTGAAAAGGATTTCTATTTAGGTTTGTGAGAACCTCGGATGATTAAGTCCATGATTGATGATGGCATTGGCAATGCCCTTTTTGCTACAATGTCTCAAAGGTTAATTAAATGAGCAACTGGTGACTTTCCATCATTTTAACAGCTTAACTTCTGTAAGCCTTGAAGCATATGTTATGATTAGTACGAATTGTTTATTCACTTAGGTTCCATGTTTTTGGTATTGGACAACGGTCAATTAGATTCCAAGTTAGAATTGAGATGAAGAGATGAGTCACAGGACCTAAAGTTTTTGTATGTTCTGCACCAATCCTGTTTCAGTTAGATGCTTTGATTTAAAGCATGCCGTGTGAGTATTTGTGTGTTTTTTTCTTGTAATTATACACTAACCAAAGATATTTATAGAAGAACTTTTTTTCTTCTTCTTCGTAATATGCATATTTTATGGATCAGATTTAAAAATATTGCAAGGATAATGATAATTGATGTGTACTGAATAATTGCATGTTTGGGTTGGTTATATATCTGCTGGTAGTTTCACATAAGGCTATTAGAATTTGATACCAGTGTGGTACATTATTAGTTTGAAATTTTAAATTATTACTTGCTTTCATATCTTAGTTGAACTAAAATGGGATGTGACATTTTAGTAGCAATAATTATTTTTCAGAAATTTTTTTTATGTTTGCAGGAAGTTATTGTAGGTCTTGAAAACAGAACAATTTTCTAAGAGTTAATTTTATTGGAGATTTTGTTGGATATTTAAATATTCCTACATCTGAGGACTTCTACCTCAAGGCAGATAAACTTGCTTCCCCGATATTGTTATGATCCATGTGCAGCAGAAAGTTATAATCCTGCTAATAGATTTATTATACTCATCTTGTCCATTACTCTGAGATGGGCTTTTTCCCTTGGCATTTGGCAAGAAGTGAATGAATTCATATTATCAGGTATTGGTTTATTTTCTTATGCGCTCTTACAATGTATCATATGTTATTTATTTATAGCTTGAATTGAGGCCCAAATAGTGGTTGTCTCTGAAAGTTTTACAAATATATGAACATTGAACAATAAATTATGTTTTAAAACATACAAATTTCTAGCAATTTTGAAAATTGATGTTGGAGCTTTAATTGAAGTTCAGAACCTTGTATTGGCATTACTTGGTTTTCTATTTTTTATTTTTTCATTGTTATGCTTTTTTTAAGTAGAAGTTATTAGATTATATTCAGAACTCTATTATTCATCAATTTTTAATACATGCTTGTAATAACTATTACTGTATTTTGTAATGAGGTCTTGTTGAACGTGAGAACTGAGAACTACTCCAACTAGCAGCTAGTGGTGTTCATTTGTCTCTTACTTTTGAGGATGGGAGATTGGCTACGATATGCATGGCGATGACATTTTGTCTATGTTCTTTCAGAATAGTTTAGCTACTTACTTACACAGTCATCTCATCTTCATTTATTTATTGCTTTTTTGGTGCATATTCAGGTATTTTGTTTTTGCCAATTTTTTTCTTCTTTCAATGACATGGTGGTACAGGTCAACCGAACGATTTGGGAAGGAATTTTTCTATATGGATGCTGCTTGAGAGAGTGAGATTTATCTTAGATGGTGTTGAATGCAACAAAATTGGTGTCGATTATGAGTCTTTCAATGGTCTACCAAACCTCTGCTCATCACCATTTTGAAGTTGCTTGCATAATCAGTTGTGGTATTTATGGTAGTTAGTATATAAAACTAGACAGTAATTCTTATTTTTCCATCTAGTTTGTTGCAAGGTTAAGTAATGGTAAAGCTATGACTGTTCTGCTGTTCTACAATTGACACTTATTCTAAATTGTAAAGTTTGTTAGTTGGTATTGCAAAAGTGAGTGTCTTTTCTCTTGTTTTAGACCATTCCTGGTTATACACAACTTTTTTTTTGGTGATTTCACTTTATTTTATTTTGAAAAACTTCAAAGTTTCTTTGAACCCTCGTTACTTTTTTTTTTTTTTTTTTTTAATTTATTTATTTTTTTTAAATTTGGAAACACTTTTGCCATTTTTTTTAAACAATGAAACTTTTTCATCATTTTTATTGGTTTTGATGATAAAATTGCTTAATTTTCCCTCTTGCAGTCATTGTGAACTAAGAAGACACATCCTTATTACCGACAGGCTGACCAAAACTGAATTAAGCGAGGCAAGTTCCATTATATGGTGTGCAGGGGAGATTTGAAAGGATAAACGAGCAACCAGTTAAGCTTTCACATTTGTAGATTCCTTCTGTGCAAGTTTGTCCACAATTTAGGTCATCTAATTTTTGTTTTCCTTTTGGCAGCATAATGCAAGGTCTCATTCGTTTTCTATTGGAGTGACGAAAGTTCTTAACACAAACCTCCTGGTAGAACTAAGAGCTGATGACATAGATTATGTTTTCCAAAGGTAAATCAATCCTTCTATCATTGATAGCTAATGCAGAATACAGATTTTGACGACTTGAAGGCAGTCTAATTTCTTATTGGTGAATGATTCATCAGGAGCATAGATTTGCAGTGTTTAACTTGATTATATGAGCAATTAAGAATATTTTGTTTTCTTAATTTTTTCCTAAAGTACTTAACCTGATTTTTACTTCATATTATCCGAACTTAACTGTTGCCTAGTTGTTCATGTTGTAATTACAAACTGCCTACTTACCTTCTCTTTTGCAATGGTGGTTATAGATTTTCGTAGCTAGTTTTTGTCTCATACTCTGGAAATATTGAAGGAAATTTTACTTTGTGATTCCTCTTTGACCATCTATTTGAATTATTCTTTTAATGAACTTTAGTCTTTTATCTTTTCGATCTTCTGTTCTTCATGTTTAGCTTATTTGCGGTCCTTGTTGGCCCTAAAGATGGGTATCTTCATCTTGTGGAAATATCTGTAAGTGCTCCCTCTATTTTTCAGTATTGTCGGGAAAAAAAATTTGTTGCAGGGTTTTGTGGCATATGATTATTTTTAACTTTATGGTTACATTGGTGTAGTTGACAAATTGATGAAAGGAAAGCCCAATACTACACTTTGTGTGCGATTTTCGGGTGATTGATATGGCCTTTCACTTACCTTTATGTCCCTCTTTTGGTTACTTATATTGTTTTTGTCTTGCTGGGCTAGCCCTTTTTCGGTCATGGATAAATTCATAGAGGACATGTATTTTTAGGTGTGTCTATAAAATCGTTTTATGGATGCTGTGTCTATATATGTTTGAAAATGTGTGTATAGTTCAATGTTAATTAAACATTCTAACTTGGTTTATTTTTTTCTATTATTTTCTTACAGTAAATTTCATAAAAGAAATTCCAGATAAAAAGAATCTAGAGAATGATAATTGAAAAGGATTTTTATTTAGGTTGGTGAGAACCTCGGGTGATTAAGTCAATGATTGATGATGGCATTGGCAGTGCTCTTTTTGCTACAATGTCTCAAAGGTTATTTAAATGAGCAACTGGTGACTTTCCATCTTTTTTACAACTTAACTTTTGTAACTCTTGAAGCATATGTTATGATTAGTAATAATTGTTAATTCACTCAGGTTTCATGTTTTTGGTATTGGACAGCAGTCGATTGGATTCTGCGTTAGAATTGAGATGAAGATAGGATTCACATGACTTAAAGTTTTGGCATGTAATGCACCAGTCTTTCTTCTGTTAGATGCTTTGGTTTACAGCATGCCGTGTGTGTTTGTGTGATGTGTGTGTTTTTCAGTAATTATACAATAATCAAAGATACTTATAGAAGAACTTTTTCTTGTTTTTCATAATATGCATGTTTGGGCTGGTTGCATATCAGTTTTAAATAGGTGCTTGTAATAATTGTTACTGTATTTTGTAATCCGGTCCTGTTGAGGGTGAGAACTACTACTCCAACTAGCAGCTAATGGTGTTCTTTTGTGTCTTACTTTTAAGGATGGGAGATTGACTACGATATGCATGGCAATGTCATTTTGTCTATGTTCTTTCAGAATATTCTAGCTATTTACTTACAGAGTTATTTCATCTTCATATATTTATTGCTTTTTTGGTGCAAGTTCAGTTATTTTGTTTTTGCCAAAAAAAATTATTCCTTCATTGACAGGTTGATCCAGGTCAATCGAACGGTTTGGGAAGCAATTTTTCTATATGGTTGCTACTTGAGAGAGTGAGATTTACCTTAGATGGTGTTGAATGCAACAAAATTGGTGTCGATTATGAGCCTTTCAATGGTCAGCCAAACTTGTTGACAAAATGGCTAATTATGCTACCTAGTCTAAGTATGCTGCTGTGTTTGAGTGTGAAGTTGTTCTTAGTTGTTTTGTGTTATTTTGGTACATTTTGGATGTAAGCTGAAAGTGACAGTAGTAGTTGAATTGATTGTACAAGTTTATGTATTTCTTTTGGCTTATGCATGATGTAAAAGATCAAGTCACATAGTAGGTGAAAGTTGGTATACTTTTGATATATGTACACAAACACAAGAAAATGAAATGTATGAACCAATTTGCAGCAAGAAAAAAACTCTCGTCTCTCAACTCTCTTTGTTCTGTTTTCTTCCAAGTTGGTCTAAAGAAAAATCAACAATTGGTATCAGAGCCAATTTTCTTGAGGGACCTGAACACCTTGACATTTTTTATTGGTGTTCTTGAGAGAAAAACAGTGAGCAAACCCCATACAAACAGCCTAAACCAGTAGCTGCCTTTAAAAAACATGTCTTCAAACACTTTTTCTCCACCTTCACCTCCTATATTTGCAGGTGAAAATTATCAAATTTGGATAGTGAAGATGAAGACTTACCTGCAAGCTCATGACCTTTGGGAAGTGGTGGATACAGGTAGAGATCCACCACCTTTGAGGGCTAATCCTACACTGGCTCAGATCAAACAGCACAGTGAGGAGTCAGCCAAGAAATACAAGGCCATGTCCTGCATTCAAAATGGTGTCTCGGATGTGATCTTCACAAGGATCATGGCTTGTGAGACACCTAAGCAAGCATGGGACAGATTGAAAGAAGAGTTCCAAGGCACTGAAAAGACTAGGCAGCAACAAATCATCAATCTGAGGAGAGATTTTGAGAACCTCAAGATGAAGGAGACTGAGTCTGTTAAGCAATATGCTGACAGAATTATGGCTATTGTTAATAGTATTAGGCTGCTTGGGGATGAATTCAGTGATAAGAGGATAGTTGAAAAGGTTATCACCACTCTTCCAGAGAAATATGAAGCTAAAATCTCCTCTCTTGAAGACTCAAGAGATTTGTCAAGCATCTCTCTGCCAGAGCTGATCAATGCTCTTTATGCTCAAGAGCAGAGAAGAGCCAGCAGACAGGAAGAGCACACTGAAGGTGCACTCCAGGCAAAGGGAAGAGAAAGACCAGGCTGTTCTTCAAGCAAGGGAAGGAAGAATCCAAATGACAAAAGAGAAAAGCCAAGGAGAGACAGGGATATCATAAAGGATGGTGGAAAGAAGAAATATCCACCATGCTCACACTGCCAAAAGACAACTCATCTGGAAAGATATTGCTGGTTCAGACCAGACATCCAATGTCGAGCCTGCAAGCAAATGGGGCATATGGAAAGGGTGTGCAAGAACAAGGGACAACAACAACAAAATACACAAGCTCAGATTGCTAATGGGACTCAACAGCAGGAGGAGCAAATGTTTGTTGCTTCCTGCTATGCAACCAGTAGCACAACCAAAGTCAAACTGGTTGATAGACAGTGGCTGCACCAATCACATGGTCTCTGATGAAGGCATGTTCAAGAATCTGGATAAATCTTGCATCCTGAAGATCAGAATAGGTAATGGGGAGTTTATTGAAGCAAAAGGAAAAAGAGATGTATTAGTAAATACCTCACCAGGTACTAAAATTGTTTCTGATGTCTTATTAGTGCCTGATATTGATCAAAATTTGCTCAGTGTTGGTCAGCTGCTAGAAAAGAACTATTCCATTGTTTTTAAGAACAAGTCTTGCATGGTTTATGATCCAACTTGGTGTGAGCTTATTTATGTTGCCATGAATGATAGGAGTTTTGTCTTAAACTGGAGTCTAGTAACCTCTGATGCATATGTAGGTGTAATTGATGAAACTGACCTTTGGCATAAGAGGTTTGGACATGTTAGTTATAGTACGTTAAGTCACTTATACAAAAGTGATCTTGTCTCAAACATGTCAAAAATTCATGAGCACAGTGAGGTGTGTGAAGTGTGTCAACTGGGAAAGCAGAATAGGTTACCATTTCCAGTGAATAAAGCTTGGAGAGCAACTGAGAGGTTACAGCTCATCCATACTGATGTGTGTGGTCCAATGAAAACTTTGTCACTCAATGGCAGTAAGTACTTCATACTGTTTATAGATGATAGCACTAGAATGTGCTGGGTCTATTTTCTGAAACAGAAATCTGAAGTGGCATCAGTATTTTGGAAGTTCAAAGCCTATGCTGAAAATCAATCAGGATGTAAGATGAAGGTAATCAGGTCCGATAATGGAACTGAATATACATCTGACAAATTTGAAGAGTTTTGCACAACAGCAGGCATTGAGCATCAATTGACAAATACATACAGTCCCCAACAGAATGGGGTCAGTGAGAGGAAAAATAGAACAGTTATGGAGATGGCCAGGTGTTTATTGTTTGAGAGAAAACTGACAAAGAATTTTTGGGCAGAAGCAGTTAACACTTCTGTCTATTTGCTCAACAGACTTTCAACAAGAGCCTTGAAGACAAAGACTCCATTTGAAGCTTGGTTTGGATTTAAACCTTCAGTGCTTCACTTAAAGGTTTTTGGTTGTATTTGCTATGTTCACATACCAAGTGTTAAAAGAGACAAACTAGATAAAAAGTCTCAAGTGGGAATCTTTGTTGGCTACAGTGGTAACAAGAAAGGTTATAGGATTTATGATCCTTTTGTCATAACGATTTTTCGGACCGCTAGGACGAATTTTATGAAAACACAAACAATGGAGTCGCCACCAATCTTTTTTTGCTAGGTGTGATTGGCCACCTATTAAAACCGATTTTAGTAAAATATTCTAAAATTAATTAAAACATTTTTTTAAAACCAATTTTGAAGTCCGCGCTTTGAACCAGAGTAAAAACAAATTTGGGTTCGGGAGTCGGTTACGTGCGAGGAAGGATTAGCACCCCCGCAACGCCCGTTTAGAAAACGGTACCACTTGATCATGTGTTATCTTTAATTTCGATTTAATGGATTTAACATCGGTATTTAAAATAATTCTCTTTTATTTTTTTATTCTTAAAAAACATGTTTATTATTTTTTTGATTTTCTTGAACTGTTTTTTATTTTTTAAAAATCGAAAGTGAACATAAATTTATTATCGAAAATACTCATTAAATATTCCCGACACTCTCGGTGGTATTTAACGAGATCTTCTCACCTCAAGACATCTTAGGAATCACTACCGTGACGTCCTTCGAATTCCGTCGTCGGTAATTCGTATTTATTAAAAAAATCCTCTTTTTTTTTTTGAACGTTAAAATGCTTTTAATAATTATTTTCGGAATAAAAGAAATTATCTATGTAAGAATAATTCTCGAACCATTCCGATACTTTCGATAATGTTTCGATTATTATTCTTACTCGGACCATTTCAAAGAACGATTGATACTCCGACCATCCGAGAAAGAAATCTGTTTTTAGAAAATTTTATTTACCGAAAATAATTTTAAAAGACACGTATTAATTTAAAAAAATCATTTTTATAATTTTAAAATCGAAACCGAATAATAAAAAAAATGTCGAATGCTGGACAAAAATAAATAAACAAAAATAGAAATATAAATAAATGAGGAAAGTAAAACCATACTTGAAAAATATCGAGAATCTAAAATTTAAAATACCAAATTTGATCTTCGTAAAGCTCTTTGCTCGTACTCGACCACCTTCCCGCGTGGCTTCACACCACATTTCTTCTCAATTTCTCATCTTGCTTTTATTTATTTTTTTTTTAAAAACCCTTTCAGTAGACCCCTTGGCTCCCACCAAACTTTCTTTCTTCCTTCCTTAATTCTTGTCCTCTTTCTTTAATCCTTTTTAACACCCATTCCTTACTCTTTTTTTTTTTTTTAAACCCTTCCTCTGTAGCCTTTCAACGCCACCCTTTTTTTTTTTAAAACCCTTCTTTTGTAGCCTTTCTTTTTCTTTTTTAAAACCTTCAAAGCCTTCTTATTCCTTCCCTCTTTCCCCCTTTTGCCCCTAGCTCCTTCCTCCTGAGCTCTCTCTTTAGCCGCCAACCTCTCTCCAAAATCAACTTCCCTTTTCTTCTTTACTTAGCCACCTCTCCCCCTAAAAAATAGCCTCCCCTCATCTCTTTGCTGTTCGGATCTCCTTTTTTTTTTTCGTAATTCTTAGTTTTTAAAGAATTGAGCCTTGGTTCCTAGCTGATGAATTTGGGGACTTGATTTTTGGATTCTAGTTGACGAATTAGACAAGAGATGGTCAGCTATTTTTTTGGGCAGAGTATGGCTTTTTGGGTTTTGTAGTTTTAGATGAATTTGTGTTTTTTTTTTTTTTTTTTTGAAAAGGACCCAGATCTGGGTTTCGGACCCCAGATCTGGGTTTTTTTGGTGAAAAGAGGGGATCCCCTATCTGGATCTGGCCTCCTCCCTTGTGCTCCCCCCCTTTTTTTTCTTTTGGACCTCCCCTTTTATAGGGTGTTGTGGCGGTGGGTTGGTTCTGGATGTCAGGCTGGTGGCGGCTGGCGGCGGGTTAGGTGGCTGCAACAGGGAGAGGCGGCTAGGGTTACTTAGGGGGGAAGGATATTGGTTTGGGCTTGGGCTTGGGTTTGGTTGAAATGGGCTCGAAAATTGGGCTAGTGGTTGGGTTTTTCTGAGTTTGGCCCAAATCGGGCTTTTCTTGTAGATTGGGCCTGCTGAATAGCAGGCCCGGTTCGCACTTGGTCCGGGTCGGATTCGGATCCGACCCGGACGAAAATTGGTTATTACAGCTGCCCCTCTTTGCACATTGCTGAGAATCAGGAATAGGGCAAAGACAGTATAACCAATTTTGTCCGGTTATTGAGATCCATTTTTAGCGATGCTCTATCATTTGGAAAATAAATTGCTCCTCTAATCAGAGGCTCTATCACTTGGAAAAATAAATTGTTCCTCTAATCAGAGGCTCTATCACTTGGAAAAATAAATTGCTCCTCTAATCAGAGGCTCTATCACTTGGAAAAATAAACTGCTCCTCTAATCAGAGGCTCTATCACTTGGAAAATAAATTGCTCCTCTAATCAGAGGCTCTATCACTTGGAAAAATAAACTGCTCCTCTAATCAGAGGCTCTACGACTTTGAAAACAAATTGCTCCTCTCATCAGAGGCTCCACAACTTTGAAAATAAATTGCTCCTCTAATCAGAGGCTCTACAACTTTGAAAAATAAATTGCTTCTCTCATCAGAGGTTCTACAACTTTGAAAAATAAATTGCTCCTCTCATCAGAGGCTCTACAACTTTGAAATTTAAATTGCTCCTCTCATCAGAGGCTCTATCACTTAGAAAAATAAATTACTCCTATTGCTCCTCTAATCAGAGGCTCTACAACTTTGAAAAATAAATTGCTCCTCTCATCAGAGGCTCTACAACTTTGAAATTTAAATTGCTCCTCTCATCAGAGGCTCTATCACTTAGAAAAATAAAGTACTCCTATTGCTCCTCTAATCAGAGGCTCCACAACTTTGAAAATAAATTGCTCCTCTAATCAGAGGCTCCACAACTTTGAAATTTAAATTGCTCATCTCATCAGAGGCTTCATGACTTGGAAAATAAATAGCTCCTCTAATCAGAGGCTCGACAACTTTGAAATTTAAATTGCTCCTCTCATCAGAGGCTCTACAACTTTGAAAAATAAATTGCTCCTCTCATCAGAGGCTCTACAACTTTGAAATTTAAATTGCTCCTCTCATCAGAGGCTCTATCACTTAGAAAAATAAATTACTCCTATTGCTCCTCTAATCAGAGGCTCCACAACTTTGAAAATAAATTGCTCCTCTAATCAGAGGCTCCACAACTTTGAAATTTAAATTGCTCCTCTCATCAGAGGCTTCATGACTTGGAAAATAAATTGCTCCTCTAATCAGAGGCTCGACAACTTTGAAATTTAAATTGCTCCTCTCATCAGAGGCTCCACAACTTTGAAAAATAAATTGCTCCTCTAATCAGAGGCTCTACAACTTTGAAAAATAAATTGCTCCTCTAATCAGAGGCTCTATCACTTGAAAATAAATTGCTCCTCTCATCAGAGGCTCCATGACTTGGAAAATAAATTGCTCCTCTAATCAGAGGCTTGACAACTTTGAAATTTAAATTGCTCCTCTCATCAGAGGCTCCACAACTTTGAAAAATAAATTGCTCCTCTAATCAGAGGCTCTATCACTTGAAAATAAATTGCTCCTCTCATCAGAGGCTCTATCACTTGGAAAATTAAATTGCTCCTCTCATCAGAGGCTCCACGACTTTGAAAATTTAAAAATGAACTTCGAATTTTTTTTGACAATGAGCTTGAACACCACTTAGATCATCACCTCACTTACTATCTTAGTCTTACGAAAGTGAAGACTAATTCTGGATATCCCATCTCTTTCTCGTTCAGTTTTGAAATTCCTTGTCAGATTCTTCAGATATCGCCACTTGACTAATCATACTGAGGCTCGACCTTTCTTAAAGTAACGAGTTTGACTTTGCAAGAATTGAAAATGGTACCCGGAGGTTTTGAAAAATGTCATTTTGAAAGATGTTACCCGGAGGTTTTTGAAAGCAGATATTTGGAGGTCTAAAAATGGTACTTCTTTGAAAGTGGTGCCCGGATGTCATATTCTTGATTTTTTAGAAAGATGCCCAACGGTCTTTATCAATGATTTTTAGAAAGGTGCCCGGAGGTCTTGAAAACATGATTTTTGAGGATAATGCTCGGAGGTCTTGAAATAGGTGCCCGGAGGTCTTTAAAAATATCTTTTCATTGAAAATGGCGCCCGGAGGTCTTATCCATGGATTTTTGAGAATAGTGCCCGAAGGTCTTGAAAACATGACTTTTCTTTGAGAATGGTGCCCGGAGGTCTTATCCGTGATTTTTGAGGTGCTCGGAGGTCTTGAAGATCGTAACCCGGAGGTTTCTTTCTAATTTTCCTTTTTTTTTTTTTCGCTGTGCCGGAAGGATTTAAAAGTGGTGCCCGGAGGTCTTAGAACAGGTGCCCGGAGGTCTTTTTTCTAATTTTCTATCACTTTGAAAAATAAATTGCTCCTCTAATCAGAGGCTCCACAACTTTGAAAATAAATTGCTCCTCTCATCAGAGGCTCCACAACTTCGAAAATAAATTGCTCCTCTCATCAGAGGCTCTACAACTTTGAAAATAAATGTTACCCGGAGGTTTTAAAAGAGGTACCCGGAGGTCTTGGTGATCATGCCTGAAGATCTTTCACAATCATATCTTGGAAGAAAATCTCACTAAATGTTTGTATTCAAATGTCAAAATTTTAAATAGTCAATGTCATGCATGAAATGTGAATGTCATGCGATGTCAATGCGTATGCCCCTGATGATGCATGTGCAAGTACCTTCGAATACTGTACACATTTTACGACACGATGCAGATGCAAAGCTTAATAAATATGCGAATGTTCATGAATGATGTGAATGTTCCCAAATATTTTTCTTGATTTCGGTTTAGCTTTTCCAAATCGCTTTTCTTCTTCGAAACAGAGTGTGTCCTGAAATGCTCGTGCCTCGTAAGAGATCAACCTTTTTCTTCACTTTGGAACTATCTTTTTGCCCCGATAGTTTTTTTTCAAAATTTTATCAACTGGAGTGTGTTCATTTCTTCTACCTTAATAGTCCCATACCTCTGGGCCAGAAGAACCTTCGTCTTATGCCAACATCGGAAATGGTTTCTTCCAAAAGTATTTTCATTTATTTGTTTTGCTTGCTTTCTTTCTTTTTTTGAAAAATGTTTGCTTATTTACTGAAAACTCTTGAGCTGAAAATGTCATCGTCTGATATCTAGATCTCTTGAAGATTGATGATCACTGTTAGAAGTTTTTCTGAGTGTCAATTCGGATTTTTTTAAATTGAGTCGGAAGGCTTGGTACCACAAGACTTTGGTTAATCCAAGGAGACTTCGCAACAGAAAAAATGCATATCCTTTCTAGACTCACAAATGGAACAGATTTTATAGAACATGGTTTTTTTTTTTGGACTCAAACAAATTCAACCTTATTTTAGTTTCCAAATTATGGCGTTTTGAAAAATGTCAATATTAGCTGGGATGTTCAAACTGGAAAATTAATTCTGGAAAGGAAAACGGTCTCAGTTTTTTTAAAGTCAAATCTCCAAACGAGAGTTGACAGTTTTGGAATATTTTGGAATTCCCAGATGTTCCTTAACTTCTTCAAAATGACTTCTTCTTTTGTTATGGCCTCGACGATACCATAAGCAACACCGAAATTCTCCCATTTTACTCTAGACTGCCCATGTCGGGTTTTCACCCTAGAGTCTCCTTCTTTCCATTTTTCATTTCATTTTTTTTTTAAATGTTTCACCATGCATTCAAGAAATCAAGACTTATCCAAAAAAGATTTTTAACCAGAAAAGAGACCGAAGTCTCATGCATTTCTCTAAGAATAGACTCATCAATTTAAATGACCATGCTCGATCGAAATGGTCTTTTCCAGGTACGTAATGTAGGCCGAGGTTCGAGGTACTGAAAGAAAGATAGATAGGCCCAAACATGTGTTTAAGGTGATCAAATCAAGGATCATTTCATGAGGAGGATTCTCCTTGAAACACTTGTCTTTTCTGAGCTTTTCTCTTTATTCGATGATTTTCATCCGTTCTTTTCTTCCTTTTCTGTTTTTGCTTTCATCTTTCTTTTTATCTCCTTTTTTTTTTTTGCATCTCTATTTTGACAAGGTGAGCCCGTAGTCATTTGGAAGCTCAGATTTCTCTTTGATTCACGACATTCTTTTTCGTTTTTGAACCAAGACTTCACTATCCGTGACCTTTGAAAAGATCCTTCCTCGAATTTGCCCCCCTAGTGTGGAGGGTGATCCTTGATCGGGGTTGAAAGAACAAAAGTATTCACTAGGCTCAAAAGGGGTAGCAAAAGGATATTTTCTATTTTGTGAAAGGATGATGAAAGATGGCCATTTTTCATCTCGAACACAAGCACGTAAATCGAAGAGTCATTCCTTAGAGGAAAATAATGAAAAGGTTTTTTTTTTTTTTCTTGAAACCGTCTTGAATTTCATAAATGCATGATGTCACACTCATTTTTCTTTTTTCATTTTTTTCTTTTCTTTTTTTTTTTATTTTTTTCATTTTTTTTGATGCATGCTCCGAAAATTACTCCATCTTTATCCACCACGCGTCTTCTGTATCTACAAATGATGATTCGTATCATAACGAGGAACACCTCGAGTCTTTTTGCTCTCCGAAGGGACAAGAAAGAATATGACTCGAAAACAGCTTTTTCTAGGAACACAAGAAAATCAGGTTTAATCATTGTTACCCGAGACGTTAATCATGAAGTGACGTCTGGGCAACTCTTGTTTTGTGGTTATGGAAAGGGATGTGAATGGTTTTGGCATAACCTTGACACACATCAATTTGCCATGATCTAGATTCTTGAAAGAGGTTTCACTTATTTGAGACACCAAAAAGCTCGGATTTTTTTTTCAAAAAGTTTGTTCCATTGCTCATAATCTAAATTAGGATCTGCATTTTTCTTATTGCACTGACTATGGTTTCTGAAATTCAACAATATGTTCCTGGAAGCATTGGTTTTTCCAAACTCAAAAGATTCAAGCATGGGCAAGTCCGAAAGAGAGATGGAAGGATGTTGGGTCATTTCTAACATTGATCATCAAAAATCTCAAGATATCTCATCATTTCTTAACGTGAAGAAAGATTTTTCCTTTTAAGAACGCGCTCTTCAAAATCAAGAACTTCTTTAATGTTTATTTTTGCAAATTCAACTTAAAGCACAATAAACACAAAGCCTTTGAAATTCAAAATTTATTTATTTCATGTAGATGCCAACATAAGACAAGTGCTTTCATGATGAGGCATAGAACTACATGCATATTCCTCAACGCTTGTTGACATGCTTTTAGAGGTAACCATTCTCATCCTCAAAACCCGCGGCGAAGAAACCAATTTCTGGCAATGCGGATTTCCACTGTTCGACTAGCTCTGGAGTCAAAATGCCATCATGGACAAGACCTTCAATCTTTTCCTTCAGTCGTCTGCATTTTTCAGTTGAATGTCCGATTGCCCCCATGTGATACTCACACTTGCTGTTCGGGTCATAGCTCCTTGCTGATGGGTTTGGAGCTGTTTTCAAAGACACAGGGGTGAGGTATCGGTTCCTCATTAGTAATTGCAACAGGTCAGAGATTGGGATTGAAAACTTCTCTTGGTTGTCCCTCGGTCGTTTCTGGGAAGCAGGCCTAGTTGCAAGGGCTGACATAGGATGATGTGTTTGAATATTTGGAAGGTAAGGATAATGACTTGAAGAGACATTGGCAGAGTAACATGATTGATGTGGAGAGACCCGGGGATATGGAGTGAATTCTCCCATAGCCTGGACATGTTCCTCCTTCCTTTCAGGTGCCTCGTTTCCCTCGGCATTGGATGTCTCATCTCCTTCGAGTTTTCCGTTCTTGATAGCATTTTCAATCATCTCTCCTGAGGTTACCATATCTGCAAAATTCTTTGTGGCATTGCCAACGAGTCTATCATAGTACGGAGCGTGCAGTGTATTCACAAAAAGGACAGTAATTTCCTTTGGAGTCAGAGCCGGTTGTACTTGGGTGGCCATGTCCATCCACCTCTGAGCATATTCTTTGAAGCTCTCAGTGGCTCTTTTCCCCATATTTTGCAAGGTTAACCTATCTGGTGCCATGTCGATCATGTGCTTATACTGAGTCTTGAAAGCTTTTGCCAGATCTTTCCAAGAACGGATACAGCCCCGATCCAACTGATTATACCATCTCGCAGCCGATCCTGTTAGACTGTCTTGGAAGCAGTGGATTAACAGCTTGTCATTGTTGGTGTAGCCAGCCATTTTTCGACAAAACATCATGATGTGGTTTGATGGACATTTCGATCCGTCATACTTTTCAAATTGAGGGACCTTGAATTTTGGCGGAATCAACAAATCCGGGACCAAGCTGAGCTCATTTGGATCCGTATTCCCGAAAACGTCTATTCCTTCTAAGGCTTTGAGTCTCTCTTCAAACAGATCATACCTCTGTTGCACCTCTGTGTCTTCCACTTGCTTTGCCACATGTTTTTTTAGCTTTTCTTGTTCTAGTGAACCATCTCGGCTTGGAATAACAACTGAGTTTGAGGGGTGAAGTTTCGAGTTCAATTGAAAATGTCCTCGGCCTTGTTGATTTGGTAGGAAGATCGGATCTTCATTGTTGTTTACTTGAGGTCGAGGTTCTCCCCTTATGATCGATTCTTCAGCAACCCATTTTCCTCGGGTCAGTCTAGTCATCATTTCAATCATCTTGTCTATTTGCTCGCGTGACTCCTCTCGAGATTTTGCTATCTGTTCTCGTATTTCTTGCTGAGATCTGGCTAACTGTTCTTGTAATTCTCTCTGTTCTCTTTCCACTCTATCCAGTCTATTTTGTTCATCCTCCATGGTTCCGGCCTGCGTCATAGAGGTATGCAGTGATTCTTATACCTCTGATTCGGAAGAGAAATCCTTGCAAAGCTAAACCGACTTCTTTTTTTTATTCTCCAAGTGTGTTTCATGATGCATGAGCTATGAATGCCGTGAATGTAACACGATGCCCATATGATGCATGTAAAGAATAAACAAATTAATGCATGAGTATGTACAATGAGTGACCATGTATGTCACGAATGCAAGACCTTATTGTAATGAATGCAATCACGATGTCGATATGACGCATGTGCAGAATAAATAAAATGATGTACTGGTATATACAGAGAACGATCATGGATGTCACTAACGTATTCTACAATGAATGACCATGCATGTTATAAGTGCAATATGATGCTAATTTTGATTTGTCTAAAGAATAAACAAATTAATGCACGAATATATACAGAAAACTATTCATGATTCGGACTGAACTTAATTATTCAACAATTTTATTGCACAGACTTTGCCCCCAAATTCAATCCGCAAATTTTTTTGTTTTTTTTTTTTTGTTTTTCTGAAAAATGTTTGCTTTTTTTTTTGTTGTAAAAATCAAAATATTATTTTCAAAAACCAATTTCTATCAAAAACTTTTGTGGTAGTGGGTCTTATTATGGCACAAATGTCCGAGTATTTATTCAACACTACCGGTTTGCAATTCTCATTTAATCAACAACAAGTGTTTATGCGGTTTATCAAACGAGATTATTATCACCGTGAAATCAAAAATACAATTATAAATGTATATGCTTTATTTACAAGTGCATTAGTGCATGAAATGTACGAGATGTACGAAAAGAAAAACTTTCATATTTACAAACTCAAAAAGTTAACGAACATTTGCTCCGACAGTATCAACTTATTTAAGCATCACGGTGCCTTCGGAGCGAAAAATGAAACTTATTGCGAGTAGCACGATGTACGCTCATCATTACCCGATTTACAGTTTTTGTTTGGAGTGTAAACAAAAAGCGAAAGATCACAATGTTCCTTCCTAATTTCGAGGATATCCGATCGGAAATTTGATATGGCTCTGCTCAAGTTCACTACATGAGGTTGAGTCAGAATCTAAAAGGCTCCAAATTGCTCCTCACTGTCGCCCGTGAAGGCTAGTAAGGCATCCCGATTTAAGCGGGTTCAATTTGTTAGAGTATATTTTCCAGGCTTATGCGGAGGTTATTACCTCACGAAAGCGTAGGTACTTTATTACTCTGAAAGTGTTTCGCTAGCCTATGCGGAGGTTATTACCTCACGAGAGCGTAGGTACTTTACTTCCACCTAAAGGGATAAAGCTCGGGTATAGAGCTTATGTATGAAATGCACGTGCTCGTGTGTGAGAAGGAACAAACAAAACCCTCGACTATTTGTCTACGACCCTTTATTCTAAACATTCCATAATTATTAAAAAAATAAATAAACGACACAAAAAATATGAATAAAGAATTAACAAATATCAAGATGTAAATGAAAGCAAAATAAAAATAAAGAAAGAAAGAAAGAAAATAAAGAGAATTAAAATTACATACCGATTAAATCCATCAATCGAGATTTTAAAATAACACATATCAATTTATGGCTCAACTCTCAAAGCGTCCCCAGTGGAGTCGCCAAACTGTCATAACGATTTTTCGGACCGCTAGGACGAATTTTATGAAAACACAAACAATGGAGTCGCCACCAATCTTTTTTTGCTAGGTGTGATTGGCCACCTATTAAAACCGATTTTAGTAAAATATTCTAAAATTAATTAAAACATTTTTTTAAAACCAATTTTGAAGTCCGCGCTTTGAACCAGAGTAAAAACAAATTTGGGTTCGGGAGTCGGTTACGTGCGGGGAAGGATTAGCACCCCCGCAACGCCCGTTTAGAAAACGGTACCACTTGATCATGTGTTATCTTTAATTTCGATTTAATGGATTTAACATCGGTATTTAAAATAATTCTCTTTTATTTTTTTATTCTTAAAAAACATGTTTATTATTTTTTTGATTTTCTTGAACTGTTTTTTATTTTTTAAAAATCGAAAGTGAACATAAATTTATTATCGAAAATACTCATTAAATATTCCCGACACTCTCGGTGGTATTTAACGAGATCTTCTCACCTCAAGACATCTTAGGAATCACTACCGTGACGTCCTTCGAATTCCGTCGTCGGTAATTCGTATTTATTAAAAAAATCCTCTTTTTTTTTTTGAACGTTAAAATGCTTTTAATAATTATTTTCGGAATAAAAGAAATTATCTATGTAAGAATAATTCTCGAACCATTCCGATACTTTCGATAATGTTTCGATTATTATTCTTACTCGGACCATTTCAAAGAACGATTGATACTCCGACCATCCGAGAAAGAAATCTGTTTTTAGAAAATTTTATTTACCGAAAATAATTTTAAAAGACACGTATTAATTTAAAAAAATCATTTTTATAATTTTAAAATCGAAACCGAATAATAAAAAAAATGTCGAATGCTGGACAAAAATAAATAAACAAAAATAGAAATATAAATAAATGAGGAAAGTAAAACCATACTTGAAAAATATCGAGAATCTAAAATTTAAAATACCAAATTTGATCTTCGTAAAGCTCTTTGCTCGTACTCGACCACCTTCCCGCGTGGCTTCACACCACATTTCTTCTCAATTTCTCATCTTGCTTTTATTTATTTTTTTTTTAAAAACCCTTTCAGTAGACCCCTTGGCTCCCACCAAACTTTCTTTCTTCCTTCCTTAATTCTTGTCCTCTTTCTTTAATCCTTTTTAACACCCATTCCTTACTCTTTTTTTTTTTTTAAACCCTTCCTCTGTAGCCTTTCAACGCCACCCTTTTTTTTTTTAAAACCCTTCTTTTGTAGCCTTTCTTTTTCTTTTTTAAAACCTTCAAAGCCTTCTTATTCCTTCCCTCTTTCCCCCTTTTGCCCCTAGCTCCTTCCTCCTGAGCTCTCTCTTTAGCCGCCAACCTCTCTCCAAAATCAACTTCCCTTTTCTTCTTTACTTAGCCACCTCTCCCCCTAAAAAATAGCCTCCCCTCATCTCTTTGCTGTTCGGATCTCCTTTTTTTTTTTCGTAATTCTTAGTTTTTAAAGAATTGAGCCTTGGTTCCTAGCTGATGAATTTGGGGACTTGATTTTTGGATTCTAGTTGACGAATTAGACAAGAGATGGTCAGCTATTTTTTTGGGCAGAGTATGGCTTTTTGGGTTTTGTAGTTTTAGATGAATTTGTTTTTTTTTTTTTTTTTTTGAAAAGGACCCAGATCTGGGTTTCGGACCCCAGATCTGGGTTTTTTTGGTGAAAAGAGGGGATCCCCTATCTGGATCTGGCCTCCTCCCTTGTGCTCCCCCCTTTTTTTCTTTTGGACCTCCCCTTTTATAGGGTGTTGTGGCGGTGGGTTGGTTCTGGATGTCAGGCTGGTGGCGGCTGGCGGCGGGTTAGGTGGCTGCAACAGGGAGAGGCGGCTAGGGTTACTTAGGGGGGAAGGATATTGGTTTGGGCTTGGGCTTGGGTTTGGTTGAAATGGGCTCGAAAATTGGGCTAGTGGTTGGGTTTTTCTGAGTTTGGCCCAAATCGGGCTTTTCTTGTAGATTGGGCCTGCTGAATAGCAGGCCCGGTTCGCACTTGGTCCGGGTCGGATTCGGATCCGACCCGGACGAAAATTGGTTATTACACCTTTAACAGGGAAAGTCACTATAAGCAGAGATGTTAATTTAATGAGCATGCATTCTGGAACTGGGAAAAGTCTCAAACTGAACCTATTGAAGAAAGGATCTTTGGGTCTGAAGCACCACAGCAACAGATTGAAGCTGACAATGATGATGAGTCTGATGATGAACATCCAGTGAGAGGAATCAGAACACTCTCAGATGTTTATGAAAGATGTAATATAGCAGTAATGGAGCCTGCTAACTATGAAGAAGCTGCTAAGTTTGCTGAATGGAAGAATGCTATGCTGGAAGAAATAAATATGATTCAAAAAAATCACACCTGGACACTGGTTGATAGACCAAGCAAAAAAAGGGTGATTGGTGTAAAATGGGTGTTCAAGACCAAACAGAATGCTGATGGTTATGTTAACAAATTAAAGGCCAGACTGGTGGTAAAAGGATATGCTCAACAGTATGGGATAGACTTCTCAGAAACCTTTGCTCCTGTAGCAAGGTTAGATACAATAAGGCTATTGTTGGCCTTAGCTGCTCAACAACAGTGGACCATCCATCAAATGGATGTTAAGTCTGCCTTTCTTAATGGTTATTTGAATGAGGAGGTCTACATTGAACAGCCAGAAGGCTTCATTGTGAAAGGATATGAGTCAAAAGTCTACCAGCTCAATAAAGCCTTATATGGACTGAAACAGGCACCTCGAGCCTGGTATGAAAGAATTGACAATCATCTGCTGGAATTGGGATTCAAAAGGAGTCTTAGTGAGCCTACACTATATGTGAAGGAGGTAGGAGAAGGAGGCCTGTTGATTGTGTCACTGTATGTTGATGACTTGTTAGTAACTGGAAGCTGTGAAAATCAAATACATGACTTCAAGTATCAAATGAAAAATGTATTTGAAATGTCTGATCTTGGAAAGATGACTTATTTTCTTGGAATGGAAATTCAACAATCCCAATCTGGCATTTTCATATGTCAACACAAATTCTCCTCGAGCATACTAAAGAAGTTTCACATGGAAAATTGTAAGTCTGTCAGCACTCCTATGGCCTATGGTGAAAAGTTGTGCAGAGATGATGGCTCAGAGAAATTTGATGAGAAAGTTTATAGAAGTCTCATTGGCTGTTTATTATACTTAACAGCAACCAGGCCTGATATTCTTTTTGCTGTGAGCTTGTTGGCCAGATTTATGCACTGCTGTAGTGCTATCCATTACAAAGCAGCAAAGAGATTGTTGAGATATGTCAATGGAACTATTGACCATGGTGTCTGGTTCAAGAAAGCAGAGAAGATGAAACTGGTTGGCTATACAGATAGTGATTGGGCTGGTTCAATGGATGATATGAAGAGTACCTTAGGCTATTTATTTTCACTTGGTAGTGGAAGTTTTTCATGGAGCTCAAAGAAGCAAGACACAGTTGCACAATCCACAGCAGAAGCAGAGTATATTGCAGCTGCTGCTGCTGTGAATCAGGCTATTTGTCTAAGAAAACTATTAAGTGATCTAAACCTGACTCAAGAGGAAGCAACAGAGATAAAATGTGACAACCAATCTGCTGTTGCAATTGCAAAGAATCCAGTTTTTCATGGTAGAACAAAGCACTTCAACATTAAGCTTCATTTTGTGAGAGAAGTGCAACAAAACAATGAAATTAATCTGGTTCATTGCAGTTCAGAAGATCAGTTAGCTGATATCTTTACAAAGCCTCTTCCTAAAACCAGGTTCGAGTACTTAAAGAAGTTAATTAATGTTGATAGCAAATTAGCCAAGGACGAGTGTTGACAAAATGGCTAATTATGCTACCTAGTCTAAGTATGCTGCTGTGTTTGAGTGTGAAGTTGTTCTTAGTTGTTTTGTGTTATTTTGGTACATTTTGGATGTAAGCTGAAAGTGACAGTAGTAGTTGAATTGATTGTATAAGTTTATGTATTTCTTTTGGCTTATGCATGATGTAAAAGATCAAGTCACATAGTAGGTGAAAGTTGGTATACTTTTGATATATGTACACAAACACAAGAAAATGAAATGTATGAACCAATTTGCAGCAAGAAAAAAACTCTCGTCTCTCAACTCTCTTTGTTCTGTTTTCTTCCAAGTTGGTCTAAAGAAAAATCAACAAAACTTCGGCCCATCACCGTTTTGGAGTTGCTTACTTAATCAGTTGTGGAATTTCTAGGAAGTTAGTATAAAACTATTAATTCTTCTACTTTTTCTAAATAGTTTGGTGCAAGGTTTAGTAATGGTAAAGTTATGACTGTTCTGCATTTTTGCAGTTGACTCCTATTTTGAATAGTAAAGTTTTTTAGTTATGGTATTACAAAAGTTAGTGTCTTTTCCCTTGTTTTAGACCATGAAATACTCGGTTATACATTACTTTTTTGGTGATTTCACTTTATTTTATTTTGAAAAACTTCAAAATTTCTTTGAACACTTGGTACTTATATATATTTTTTATTATTTTGGGGAACACTTTTGCCATTTTTTTAGTCGATGAAACTTTTCAGTATTTTTATTGGTTTTAATGATAAAATTGCTTAATTTCCCCTATTATTGTTGCTGTCATTGCGAACTAGAGGACACTGCCTTATTGCCGACAAGCTGACCAAAACCAAATTAAAAGGAGGCAACTTCTATAATATGGTGTGCAAGGGAGATTTAATAGGATAAATGAGCGTCCAGTTAAGCTTTCACAACTGTAGATTCCTTTTGTGTGTTGTTTGTCCACAATTTAAGTCATCTAATTTATGTTTTCTGTTAGTTGCAGATTGCAAGGTCCCATTCCTTATCTATTGGAGTGATGGAAGTTCTTAACACAAACCTCTTGATAGAATGTAGGGCTGACGACATAGATTATGTTTTCCAAAGGCGAATCAATCTGCTATCATTGATAGCTAATGCAGATTACAGATTTAGAATTTCAGATGACTTGAAGGCAATCTAATTTATAATTGGTGACTGATTCATCCGGAGCATAGATTTGCAATGTTTAACTTGATCATATGAGCAGTTTAGAATATTTTATTTTCTTAATTGTTTGCTAAAGTACTTAACCTGATTTTTACTTCATATTATCTGAACTTAACTGTTGCTTAGTTGTTCATGTTGTAATTACAAACTGCCTACTTACCTTTCTCTTTTGCCATGTTGGTTATAGATTTTAGTTGCTAGCTTTTGTCTCATATTTTTTGAAATATTATGGGGAATTTTACTTTGTGATTCCTCTTTGAGCATCTATTTGAATTATTCTTTTAATAAACTTTATTCTTATATCTTTTTGATCTTTTGTTTTTCCTGTTTAACCTATTTACGGTCCTTGCTGGCCCCAAAGATGTGTACCTCCGTCTTGTGGAAATATCTATAACGGCTCTCTCTGTATTTCAGTATTGTTGAATTTTTTTTTGTAGTAGGGTTTTGTGGCATATTATTATTTTTTTAACTTTATGGTTACATCGGGGTAGTTGACAAATTGATGAAAGGAAAGCCCAATACTGCACATTGTTTGCAATTTTCGGGTTGGTATGGCCTTTCACTTACCTTTAAATTCCTCTTTTGGTTACTTCTATTGTTTTTGTCTTTCTGTGCCAGCCCTTTTCCGGTCAAAGAAAAATTCTGAGAGGACATGCACTTTTAGAAGGTTTGTGGATTTAAAATCATTTTATGGATGTTGTCTATATATGTTTGAAAATGTGCGAGTATTGTTCAATGTTTAATAAAACATTTTCAAACTTGGTAATTTTTTTTTTGATTTCCTTACAGTAAATTTCATAAAAGAAATTAGAGAAAGATATTTGAAAAGGATTTCTTTTTAGGTTGGTGAGAACCTCAGATGATTCAAGTCCATAATTGATGATGGCATTGGCAGTGCACTTTTGCCTTACAATGTCTGAAAGGTTAATTAAATGAGCAACTGGTGACATTCCTTCTTTTTTACAGCTTAACTTTTGCAAGTCTTGAAGCATTTGTTATGATTAGTAATAATTGTTTATTTTAAAAGAGTGAACACTTAATTACTTAATTACTATATGTAATTTTAATATTTTATAGAAATAATATGGATAATGGATTTTAAAATTTTTAAGATTGGGTTTAATTTAATTATTTAATATGGGCATAAGCTAAAATTTTATTTCGGATCTTATTTATCTTAAATATTTTTACATAAAAATATATAAAAATATTTTTTTATTATCATATTTTGCCGTATTCGTGTCCTTAATTTTTAAAAATTACCATGTCACAGTATTCATGGTGTGTCGTATCCATATTACGTGTTCGTATCCGTACTTCATAGGACCAAAATGTCTTTCATCACATACTTCTTCACAACATCCTTATATTAGAATGTTTGAAAAATGATGCTTTTGTTTATATATAACAAAAAATGATAAAATCTAATGTCGCCTTTGCATTTTTATATGCTTCATCTATAAGAGAACCATACATCTCTTAAGATATCTTACTATATGACATTGACTACAGAATCAACATTCATAATGCGGTTAGTACTCTTATTAATGTTTTTTTATTATCATGCCAAACACTAGCAATAGGTAGAAAACCTCAACATAAAAAAAGATTGAGCTCAACCAATTGCATGCATAACTCATCTTCGCAAAAGTCACCATTAATTCACCACCAAAACCTTGCATTGTAAGTACTTACATGGCAAAAAAAAAAAAATCCAAGAAGAAACCAAAGCTCTTAAGAGTTTTCATTTTGAATGCTCTTAGGATGGTGTTCAACATTCAATTAGAACAAATTGTACTTAACATCGTATATATTTGCCTTCAATCCTTGAGTCAGGGTTGGGTCCCCTGGGCCATGAGTCTTAAGCCATTCAGCAGCAATGACATCATTGCCAATTGCATCCTTGGCAATGGTACCACCAATGACATCATTGCCAATCGCCCCCTATTATTGCATTTTAATAAAGGTTTAATACAAATAGAGATAATGGGATCTCCTAGCAAGTAAAAAGCAATCTGCTTTTTTATGAAAACTTATTGACCACTTATTTGTGGCAAAAACCAGTGACATGATCTGTAATTTCATATTTGCTGCCAATAAGTTGAATGGCTAAGTTCTCCCAGGTTTCAGAATATGCTGATAAATGATAAAACAAAGGTCAATTCTAAATTTACTATCAGAACATCGGAGCTAGCTATAATGGGGAATTTGGATCAAATAAACTGGGGGCATGTAACCAATATGGTAGGTCAATTAGGTGAAAAAGACTTGGTTAATTAACTAGTATGGGAGAAACCATTTTTCTGCTTGTGCTCCTACCCTACGAAAATCATATATGTTGCGCCTATCTTGAATTTATAAACCAAGTTCAAAGTACTTAAGGTGAATTATCATTTCAAAATTTATTAACCAATAGTAGTAGTGGATAATGCTTCTCTCTGTTCATTGCAAGGAAAAAAATCATAAAAGTTACTCATCAGATACTGCAACAAAAAGAGAGTTCATTAACATGTAAAAATATTGATCCCTCATATTGACTTGAATAAATTCAGGCCTCATGTAAGAGAGATTATCTCCTATCTGCAACCCTAAAGACACCACTGATGACACAAATTCCTATGGACGTTCCAATTCCTCCTTTCTCAGAAGTAGCTAAATCCAACTATATTAAAACATAGAGGAGGGAAATCACAATCCTCTCAAATGATTAAACTTTGAGTTAATGAAACAAAAACATGTGAAAGTTTAGGAGCATAAAGGTGTGCTTCAACTTCCATTGTCAATGTAAACCTATCATGTACCATGAATAATTCATCTTTTGTTATGCAAAATAAAGTTCAAGAGCACTGAATTGAAGGATCAAAAAAATGAAGTCTATGAATAAAACTTACAACTAAAGCTACAAGGGAACTTAAGGCAAACAGGATATATCCAAATAAATTCCTTCTTCTAGTGTTTACTTTTGCCTCATTGTAAGTCAGTATTGCAAGTGTTCCAAGTGCAAATGGCTAATAAACAAGAGTAAGGACCCTTGATGGATGATAATGCTGCAAAAGGGAAAGAAATTAGGTTAAATGACAAGAACAATTATAATTATCACTACACATATTTTCAGCTAAAATAAAGCACAGCAACTCGAAAAGAGGAAGTGTGAGCAAGATAAAGTAGCATGAGTTGCAAAAATTTAGATTTTGACATCTAGATGGAAGAGATATGATCCAGTATGAAAATGAAGATTACATTTGAGAAAAAAATAATTATTATAAATCATCAGCCAAGAATCAAAATATAATCAAACAGTTTGCAATCAATCGAAAAACTTTGAAGTGTGAGGAAACCCCTTGTTGGAAAAAACTCAATGGAGAAGTAGGCTGGGGCATCAAATCCAGTAGCAAATTTTGCATGCAGATTTACAAAGTTCTTGATGAAAGTACAATAAAAATCCCTAGCTTTCTGTTATTAAGGTCTCCTAAAGGACCCAAGTGCTGATTTATGAATTGAATGAAAGTAAGAAAACATTGGTCATTGTCTCATTGACAAAGTTTTCAAATGACATGATATAAAACTTGTTTGATGTCAATGATTTATTAATGAGCTAAAACTTAGAAGTTTAAATTTGACTGTTTCACTACAGATTATAGAGTGGTAACGAAATATGTTCAAGACACAATCATTTGAAGTTTCTTTATTGTAGATTAAAACAAAACCAGGTGCAAATTGTTCAAGGTGTGCATTTATATAATCATGGCAGGTCATGATAAGTATCACAACCATGAGAAATAATTTGAAAAGGCAGCATAAAAATGTAGAATTAGGATATCAAATTATCGGGAAAAAATAACCATAGTAATCTTCTGTCGTCAGGATACTATTCCATGAAAAAAGGAAGCCATTTCCAGGAAGCCAACACACAACGATTGCTGCATACTTCTGTGATGAATATCGAAGTAGCAGGGAAGATGGATGCAAAGATGATGGAGCAAGTGTAGAAAAGTTAGAAAATGGAGCTGAATGATAATAAGCTGAAGGTCAGTAAGCTGGAGTCACAGCTACTGAAGGAAAATGAAGCTAAAGCTGACAAGCAGCCACCAAGCTGAATAAGGAGGAATGTCGAGAATGGAGCTAAGCTGGGAGCTAAGTTGAACTACTGCTAAAAGAATACAATCTATCAAACCGTTGCTGCAATAGTACTGAGCATTTAGGAATAATTGTAATGGACAGTTGTCCTATTTCTTTCTGTTATGCCGAGTCATTTACTAGAAAGTTCACTGTACTACAAATACCTATGCTTTGTACTACAATGATATGAATAGAAATATCACAAACTTTTCTCTTCTCTTTCTCTCATTCTTTTTCTGTTATTAACAATTTCATAGTCAATCTGTGACAAATTGGTATCAGAGGCATTAAAAATCCAATTTTAAACTGGGAAAGCATAAAAAGCAGCAACCATTCATGGCGGAGGGCACCAGATTGAATAACCTGCAAGAGTAAGTTCAGTCATTACAAGCACAACTGGAGAATTTGAAAGCTGTTGACACAGTTGCTCCCAAATGGTGGGAAGAGCAGAAGAAAAGTATTGAGGAAATTTTTTTTGAAAATCACGGCTATATCAGCAAATTGATGGAGATGATGCTATTGAAAGGAGATTGTTCAACTCAACCAGATTCTGGAGCCACTATTCAAGCAGGTAACATCCTTCCTACTCCACTTCCTCAAGTTAGAAGAGAAGGAAAGAATCCTGTTGAAATTACAGTGGTTGGTGAACATGGCAAATACATTTATAAACCAGATGAACCTGGCCTTCTAACCAAGAGTGAACCAAATCATAACAACTTAGAACCTCAAAATCATACACTTCCTATGAAAACCAATGAAAACATAAATGGATTCATTCCCACTGCTACCTTGAATGCCTGTACCCAAAGGCCTAAGATTGAACTACCTACCTTCAATGGATCCAATCCAAAAGGATGGATCAAGAAATGCCAAAAGTATTTTTCCATACTCTCCATTTCTGACCATCAGAAGTTGGAAATAGCTGCTATGTACCTAAATGGAAAAGCTGAAGTATGGTTTGATAGTTACATGCTGCAAAAAGGATTAGTCACTTGGCAAGAGTTTACTAATGACTTATGCCAAAGTTTTTTGTGATAAATCCTGCTCCGATGTTATTGAAGAATTTAACAAGCTGGTTCAAAAGACCACTGTTGAGGAGTACCAGGAGAGGTTTGAGGAGCTGAGACCATAAATGCTACAGTATAATCTTTATCTGCTGGAGGGTTATTTTGTCTCAAGCTTTGTTAGTGGTTTGAAGGAAGAGTTGAGGCCAAGGGTGAAAGCTAATGAACCAACGTCTCTAGCTACTACTTATAGGCAAGCTAAGTTACATGAGCTGTCTATAGAAATTGAATCCAAGAAACTTAAACCAATCCTGAAACCTAGTTATCCAAACACCTACCAAAACCAACCAAGTAACACCTACCTTTCAACAAACCAAATACCAAGAAACTTCAATCCTAACTAGTCATTTACCAATAGACAAACCATCATTGATCAGAGGAAAGCTCAGAACCTGTGTTTCTGGTGTGGAGATAAGTATGGACCTAGACATGTGTGCAAGGCTAAACAGCTTAACTGTATTACAGTAAGTGAGCCAGTTGCAAAAATGGAAGAGAAAATTGATGAACCAGTAGAGAATGTACCTAAAGAGGTTGAGCCAGTTGACAACGTTGAGGATAACACTGAGATTTCAATTAATGCCCTTATTGGCAGCTCAGGGCATAGTACTTTAAGAATTCAGGGGAGCATCAAGAACAAGCCCTTGAATGTGCTCATTGACTGTGGGAGCACACACAACTTTGTGACTCCTCGATGGTCTAAGAAAGGGGTGGAAATGGTTCATACTAACCCCTTAACTATTACAGTGGCTAATGGAGAGAAGCTGTATAGCACAACAAAGTGCAGAGAACTTAATTAGTTGATGAAAAGGACACCAATTCACACATGACTTGAGGGTGCTTCCAATGGGGGGTAGTGACATGGTGTTGGGGGTGAATTGGATGCAGAAGTTTAGTCCCTTGCTGTTTGATTTTAATGACATGTCATTGATTTTTCAAAAGGAAGGACAACAGATCACATTGAAATGAGGAACTAAGCAAGGCACTTTTAAGCTGATTTCTGGTGAAAAGCTATTGAAGATGATTGAGAAGGATCCTGAATTAATTGTTGAATTGTATATGATTAGTGTGGGCTGTGAAAACAATGAAGTTCATGCACAGTTGCAAACAGTGCTCTTGTCTTACCAGGATTTGTTTGCAGAACCTAAGGGATTGCCACCTGCCAGATTTCATGATCATAGCATACCCCTCAAACCAGGGTCACAACCAATAAACTTGAGACCTTATAGGTTTCCACATTACCAGAAGACTGAGGTGGAAAGACAGGTAGCTGAAATGCTGTCTTCTTCTATCATACAAACCAGCAAGAGCCCTTTTGCTTCTCCTTGTTTGCTGGTTAAAAAAAAGGATGGATCCTGGAGATTATGCATTAACTACAGGCAATTGAATGACATGATCATCAAGAACAAATTTCCTATACCTGTAGTGGAAGATTTGTTAGATGAGCTCGAGGGGGCTAACTATTTTTCTAAAATTGACCTCAAGTCTGGTTACCAACAAATCAGAGTGAATGAGGATGATATTCCAAAAACAGCATTCAGGATTCACCAAGGTTACTATAAGTTCAAGGTAATGCCCTTTGGACTTACAAATGCGCCTACTACCTTCCAATCTTTGATGAATGAAGTATTTGCTCCATATTTGAGAAAGTTTGTGCTGTTTTTTTTTTTTTCCGATGTAGTTGTTTATAGTGCTAATCTAGATAAACATGCAGAACACCTTCAAACTGTGTTTGATGTTTTAAGAAAGAATCAATTGTATGCCAAACATAACAAGAGTTTCTTTGGCCAGAAGCAGGTTGAATACTTGGGTTTCATTATCTCAACTGAAGGTGTAGCCACTGATCCTTCTAAGGTGGACGCAATGCTCAAGTGGCAGCAACCAAAGTCCTTAAAGTCCTTGAGAGGTTTTCTTAGTCTCACAGGATATTACAGGAAGTTTATAAGGAATTATGGCACTATTAGCAGGCCATTAACTGATATGTTGAAAAAGAATGGATTTCAGTGGACTCAAGAGGTTGTAATAGCATTTCAGGAATGGAAAGAGGCTATGGCATCTGCTCCTGTACTTACACTGCCTAATTTTTCTAAGCCTTTCTGTCTGGAAACAGATACGAGTAGTGGGGGCATTGGAGCAGTTCTATCACAAGAGAGGAGGCCAATAGCTTATTAAGTAAAGCATTGGGGCCTAAACATGTTGATATGTCAATATATGAAAAAGAATATTTAGCCATCTTGTTAACAGTTAACAAATGGAGACATTATCTGGAAGGAGGACCATTTATTATCAAGACAGACCATGAGTCTTTAAAGTATTTGTTGGAGCAAAAGTTAACCACAACTATCCAAAGGAGGGGCCTTACTAAGCTACTTGGCTTTAGATTACATCATTCAATACAGGAAAGGGAAGTTGAATAAAGTAGCAGATGCACTGTCTAGACAGTATGAAGAAGAGGCTTAGCTGACCAGTATTAGTTCTACTACCATAATTCCTAGTTGGGTGAATGAGGTAGAGCAAAGCTACAAGAATGATGAGGATGCTTAGGAGAAAATTTCATCTTTGGTCATTGACTCTACTGCCATTCCTGAGTTTACCTTCTCCAATGGAGTGTTAAGGTTCAAGAACAGAGTTTATTTGGGCAACAATAGACAGCTGAGAGAAAAGGTCATTCAAGTATTACATGATTCCCTACAGGGTGGACACTCAGGTGCTCAGGCTATATATTAAAGGCTGAAGCTAAATTTTTATTGGCCTAAAATGAGAGCTCAGGTGCAACAATATGTTCAGTAGTGTGATATATGCCAGAGAAACAAGGATGAACGCATATCTTCACCAGGACTACTACAGCTCATTCCCAATCCAAGCCAGGCTTGGGAGGTTATCACAATGGACTTCATTGAAGGGTTACCTCAGTCATAGCAGTATAATTGCATCGTAGTGATTATTGACAAATTCACTAAGTATGCTCATTTCTTGGCACTTAATCATCCTTTTACTGCTATTGACATTGCTAAAGTGTATCTGAACCAAGTCCACAAGTTGCATGGGGCTCCTAAAGTTGCTATATCAGATCGAGACAAAGTGTTCACTAGTTTGTTCTGGAAGGAACTAATGAATAACTTGGGAACTACTGTACATCTTAGCATAGTATATCATCCAGAAAATTGATGGCCAGTCTGAGAGACTGAACCAATGCCTAGAACAGTATTTGAGGTGCATGTACTCTCTAAAACCCAAGGTTTGGGCTCAATGGTTACCACTGGCCGAATGGTGGTATAATAAAAGTTATCACACTGCCCTTGAAATAACTCTATTCCAGGATCTGTATGGATACCAACCACCTAGGTTGAATTGGGATGTCAGTTCTCTTACTAAGGTTGCATCTGTTGAGGAATTGTTGAAAGAAATGGAGCAAGTCAGTAAGCTAATGGTTGATCAACTGACTAAAGCACAGCACAGAACGAAGTTCTATGCAAACAAAAAGAGAAGTGAATGAGAATTCCAAATTGGAGATGAGGTTTATCTTAAGCTACAACCCTACAGACAAACATCCTTAGCACTTCGAAAGAATCTGAAGCTTTCCTCCAGGTATTATGGGCCTTATCCCATTATAGCTAAGGTTCCAAATTGGAGATGAGGTTTATCTTAAGTTACAACCCTACAGACAAACATCCTTAGCACTTCGAAAGAATCTGAAGCTTTCCTCGAGGTATTATGGGCCCTATCCCATTATAGCTAAGGTTGGTAATGTAGCTTACAAATTACAACTTCCAGACACATCCAAACCATCCCACTTTTCATGTTAGTCTACTGAAAAAGAAAATTGGTCCTAAAATAGTTCATATAACTGCTCCTCCAGAAGTTGGTGTTAATGGCCAACCATTGGTGTACCCTGCTGCAGTTATTGATAAACGGATTGTCAAAAAAAAGAACCAAGCTGTAACTCAGTTGTTGGTTGTTTGGTCAAATATGGGCCCTGAAAATGCAACATGGGAGGACTATACTGTGTTGAAGTCCCAGTTTCCCTCGTTTGATCTTTGGGGACAAGGATCCACTGAATGAGGGGGTATTGTGATGAATATAGAAGTAGCAGGGAAGGTGGATGCAAAGATGATGGAGCAAGTGCAGAAAAGACAGAAAATAGAGCTGAATGATAGTGAGCTGAAGGTTAGTAAGCTAGAGTCACAGCTACTGAAGGAAAATGAAATTGAAGCTGACAAGCAGCCACCAAGCTGAATAAGGAGGAAAGTCGAGAATGGAGCTAAGCTGAACTGCTGCTAAAAGAATACAGTCTGTCAAACCGTTGCTTACCGTTGTTGCAATAGTACTAAGCATTTAGGAATAATTGTTATAGGCAGTCGTCCTATTTCTTTCTGTTATGCTGAGTCATTTACTAGAAAGTTCACTGTACTCAAACTATGCTTTGTACTACAATAATATGAATAGAAATTTCACAAACTTTTCTCTTCTCTTTCTCTCATTCTTGTTCTGTTATTAACAATTTCATAGTCAATCTGTGACAATTTCCCCTATATGGCAGCAAAAACATATCAGATGCAATAAAGTTTTTCGTCCTCCAAATTTTCTTTGAATGCAAGAAACCAGAAACCACCTGTTCTTTGAATGTGTGCTTTGTCATCAAATGCAAGAAACCAAAAACCACCTGTTCTTTTAATGTGTCTTTTCAAAGGGCATATGGAAGGGAATTTTGGAATTGTGCCAGCTGCATAGAGAAGTAGGAAATTGAGAGGCAGAGCTGAGATGGGCAGTGAAAAGATCGAAGGGTAAATCTTTGATCTCCATTGTATTACGGTTAGTTCGGAGTGCTTTGTTTACCAGATTTTGAGGGAAAGAAACAAAAGGTTATATGTAAGTTTGCAAGAGTCTTCTACACAGATTCTTGCTCACATTAAGCAGACTGTCAAACTAAGGCTTGCAGGATTAAGATATATTGCAGCAGACTTAGTTAATAGGAAATTATGTACAACTTGGGGCTTGGATGATTCAATTCTTTTGTTGTTTTAATTCTTTGATTGAATGATTTTTTCATGTACAGTCAGAATATAGCAATTTTACCTGCTTCTTTTTGGATAAATAAAATCACTTGATTATTAAAATAAAAAAAGAAAGTCAATTCTAAATTTACTATCAGAATATCGGAGCTAGCTATAATGGGGAATTTGGTTCAAATAAGCTGGAGGCACGTAACCAATATGGCTAATCAATTAGGTGAAAAACACTTGGTTAACTAGTATGGAAGAAACCATTTTTCTGCTTGTGCTCCTACCCTACGACAATCATATATGTTGCTCCTGTCTTGAATTTATAAACCAAGTTTGAAGGGTACTTAAGGTGAAATAAATCAATAGTAGTAACTTAAATTTGACTAACAAGTAACTTTTCCTACAATAATTCAATCATGTTGCTCATGTCTGGATTTAAGTCTTGATTTTAGGAGTTGTTTCTTTTGTCATTTTTAGGGGTGCGCATTAATCGGTTTGAACCGATTTAATCGACCGAACCAATCAAATTTGATTAATTCGGTCTGGTTTATTCGGTTTTGAAATTAGTCGATTTATAAAAATCGGTTTAGTCGGTTAGTTCGGTCGGTTGTCGGTTTTTAAAATTGATAACCGAATAGACCAAATAGACCGAACTAACCGACGCTTTTAATTTTATTTTAAATATAATATAAATAAAATATATTTACATAATAATTTATAATTATATATAATATATCATTTATATTATATAATCAAATATAATAAATAAATTATTTTTTAAATAGTTAAAACCGATCGAACCAACCGACTTAAATTGGTTTCGATTTTTTCGGTTTTAGAATCTTTGTCGGTCGATTCGGTCGGTTTTATAAGTTTAATCGATTTAATCGATTTTTGAAATTTTGAAACTGAACCGACCGAATGCTCATCCTTAGTCATTTTAAGAGAAGTGCAAATAAGTTTGCCCATGGCAAAACTGAATTGTCCACTAGGTGATAAAAAAGATTTTGGTGGAGAGTCTTCCAAATTTCTCTTGTAATTTTCAATGTTATGTTTGGAAACATAAATTTAAAAATTTAAATTTGATTTCATTTGTTAAATAAATTGTGAGAATGAAATACATAAATTAATTAAGATTTAATATGATTATATATTTGAAAGGTATAAAAACATGAATTTCAAATTCACAAATAGTTATAGGTATTTCAAATTCACCACTAATAAGCATCTAACAAATTCATCAATTTGAAAAATAATCATCAATGTTATATTTACATGTGTTTTAATATACAATTTATATTATTTTTGGAATCCAAATCCATCCAAATTTTTAAAAGCAATCTTAATAAAATTTTCATTTCATAAAAAAACATACTAAGCTCTTTTTCCTTAATCGAAAACCGAAACTTTCAGCATTTCAATTTTCGGTCCAGTTTTCAAAACAGTCAATAGGCAATATAACTAGTAAGATAGAGATAAACCTAAACAGTTTGTAGCCGTAGAAACCTGAAAAAAGTTCATAAATAAGATTGGGCTTAATTACAACTTCGAACTGGACCGCAGTTGTTATTGGGCTTAATCTTAAAAACTTTATACTGACAGACCAGATCAAACTTAAGGTCCATATTGGATTGTGAATTTTTTAGCGGCGTACGTGCTTCTTTCAGTTTCAGACCTGGAATCACTTCTCGACCGAACTATATTAATTATATGCTCAAATTACAGTGAATTAATCACAGTTTGCCTCACTTATCCGGGAAAAAAATTGGATGCCCCTGCTTTCATTCTTAAAAATATATAGAGGGTGGGGTAAGCTTGAGCACCTAGTAATCAGCTCAGTTAGATCCAATTCATTGGATTCCTTTCTATTATTAGAACAATAAATTAAGTTGCTTGGAACTGAACCCAAAGTTCTATGCTTAAATATCAAGCTATATATTCAAAATTTAAGCTCAATTAAAAAAGCATTCATTATTCAAGATCACTTAATTTCACTTATATCAACCAATGCGATGCTTTAGTTGCTTGATACATCACGCTTAATTTTCATCTCTTGTAAATTTGTTTTTTGAAGTAAAAAATCTTTTGAATTGTGAAACCTTTTGCAGTAAGTCAGTAACTCCTATAATTATAAATGTCTCTCCCTCCTTGTTGGGTTGCAGGGATTGGGTGTTGGCAGTGGCACTGCCAACATGTTCCAAAGAAACATAAATAGTTAATTGGTGTAGGTTTTTGATTTTGTCACAATGTTGAAAAAATTCCCACTTTGGACTTTGGGAATTGTCTGCATTTGATTATTATAAACTGAGGAATACAAGGATATGATGGTGTTATCTGCATGGTGATATGGCGTGAAACATGCCTCATCATGTGACTGCATGTGTGTGTCTCTGTCTTGTCTCTTCCCATTTTTTGCACTCTTCTCTACACTTGAAAACTCCCAAAGTTTTCTTTGTACAATCAACAATTATAGTCAATAAAATTGATGTGTATATAAGGAGGAGGGAGAGAGAGAGAGAGAACATTGAATAAAAAATCGGTCCAGATCGAACGATCGAACCAGTTGAATTGAGAATCGATAAATCGTCCGATCTGATACTATACATAAAACTGGACTTTTCTTGAATAGGTGAAAAACAAGTTTAACCGGATAAAATCGGTGAAAAACTATTTTTTTTTTTGTAAGTTATGAGATTTGAACTCTTGATGTCATACCACTAAACCAAATACATATTTTTATTAATTATTAATTATATTTATTACTTATTTATATTGAAACTATTTTTAAAATTATTTTTATCAAACCGACCGATCGAACCGAAAATCGAAGGTCTAACCATTTTAATCTCCAATATGATTTTTTAAACATTGAGAGAGAGAGGAAAAGCAAAAGGGCATTGGTCTGCCAATGAGTGGAAATGGGATTCTTTGGTCTTTCTTTAGGCTTTTCTCTTGCACCAATGTTGAGAAAAGGAGAATCCATTGTTAATGTTATCGTCAAAGAAGAAGAAGACACCCAACAAGAAAAGTAAAAGAAGGCAAAAAAAAAAAAAAAAAAGGGTATAAATAAATGAATAAAGGAGCTGGAGCAACCTTGAAGCAACCCCCAAGAAAATGGAACGTTCTTCAAAGGCATATCGAAGTTATGAACTCTCAAAAATGTTATTTGGCTTCTTCTGATAACTCTAGCTTTTTGTCTCCCCAATTAATTCTATATCTAATTTATAAGGCAAAACCTTGCATTTACACACCCAAATTGGATTATTTTAACATCTAGGATTAAGAGAGTAACTCATTTAATTAGCAACGAAAGAAAAAAAAAATTGAAAAAAGAAGACTCATTTCTTAAGAAGAATCCTATGGAGTGTAGTATTAATTAATTACAGCGAGAAAGGATAAGAAAACAAGGGAATATTAGCAGAAGATGCGACAAAGTAATTATTTCATGCTAGCTACTGTTTTAAAAGTTAGTATAAACTTATAGTTTATTTGGGCATTCAAGAAAATGTCGCCCATTTGCTTATAGAAGGACCGCTGCTCCGGATTCCACAAGGAATTAAGTATGAACTGTTGAGTTTCTTTGAAGTTAATGCCCAAAGGCTGGGGTAAAAATTTCAAGTGCTTGAACAAGTAGTTTAATTTGCCGCCTATCTATATAGTTTAAAAGAAGATAACACTATCATGTATATGGATTTTGCTAACTGTTTTAAGAGCACTTTTAATGTTATTATATATAATAATCGTCAAATATATTAAAAATAATGAATAAAATTATCAATTATTGTATTTAATACAATGTTATTATTATAAATAGTATATTAACTAATTTTAATTAAAGAGTACCTAAAGCACTGGTTATCAAAACTCCATATATAATTATATATAGGTTCAAATTTTAAGATATCTATCTAAATTTGTACGTTCTTATAAGTTAATTGTTCCAAGTGACAATTAGTATATAGCATAGTATATTACTAATTGTTATGTTACACAAAATTATCAAGGATTTTGTTACCAATTTATATATATATATATATATATATATAAGACCTATAAATTTAAGAAGTGACATCTATCATCAAATTAGAATGGCAGTAAAATGATTGAAACTAAATTGTTAATTTTATGATTACAACCGAATAACGAACGTGCATGCTTATAAGTTATAATTAAATAGCAACTCTAAAAGATGGATAATATTTCAAAAGGCTATATATAACATAATGTCATAATGGGGCGTTCTAACAGTCCTAATAATTGGATTGTCACCCAATTATTAAGATTTGCAGGCTAATTATCAATATAATCGGGGGCCTACTTATCATATAATTAGCACACACCAAATTACAGAGATGACTACTTTATAGATATCTCTATCCACCCCCAACCCCAAACTTTTTGCACTCTTGGACCAGGTCTTGCCCCAAAGGCACCCCAAAGTTAGGATCGATCCCAAGTCACAACCATCAATTCCATATAAATTTTCTAAGAACAATCGAGATCTTGCCCTTGGAATGGCTCCTTTTGCATTACACTAGTAGTTGTGATCAATTTGCAGGCAACATCAATATATATCTGCTCTAATACTAGCTCCTTAATTAAAAAAGTAGAAAAAAAAAAAAAAAAACTAGCTCCATGTGGGGTTTCAAGCACTAAAGTCATGAGTCAAAGCTGTTAAATGGATTGGTATATAATTTCAAAAGTAGGTGCATTTGAGAGTCTTGTGGAACCTTTTATCTCACTTAAAATTGACCATACAATGTTCGATTGTTTGGTCTGTATAGTTAGACTATCTGTCATGTGTTCCCATTAGCTTTTGGTTGAGACATTTAGATTGAAACAGGTCAAAGAAAGGGACCAACATTTTTGAATTATATTAAGGAACAAAACAGTTTTAAGAAACTTTTTTTTTTAATTTTTATTTATGATTTTTCTCTATGCCGAAAGATATAGATTTCTTTTAAATTCACAACTATGATCAAGGTTTATTTCATCCTGATAACTGAACAAAATCAAAGCCAACTTCTTAAAAAAAGAAAGAAAAGAAAATGGTCCCATTTTCTGATATATTTTGGGCAAAAAATAAAAGAGAGAAAAGTAGCATGTTGAAAGGAAAGTGGCCTTGATTTATGCCCTACCCTTAATGAGTCAATATTGACCAATTAGAGACAATTTTAGTTGTAGGCCCACAATAAAACACCAAGAAAACATGATTTAATGAATTTTAGTAACCAATTGGTCCTTAAAACACATTAGTATAAGCACATTTTCTTATAATCCTTATCTAGTTTGGAGTTCTAAGCTTAAAAGGGTCTTACCTGCTGCTGGTCTACCCTGTAACTACCCACCCTTTGTCTTCTTTGTATGAGAGAAATTAAGACACATCATATACGTTCGCTTTAGCAAAAATCAATACATGACATCTTCCTTAATTGACTTCCATCAATTCTAATCAAAGTTAGTTACACATTTGCCATATGAACTTTAGGAAAATTAACAAATTGGTATTTCAAAAATAAATATGCAATTTATATCTTGAACTTTTAAATTATATATCATGTTGAATTAATCTTTGACACTACTAACCTAACAAACTTACATATTTGTGACATTTGTAAAATATTATCAATTTATTTATACACCACATGGAACTATCAACATCCTTTGCAATGTTAATTAAAAAAATTGCTTTTTTTTTTTCTTCTTTCAGCTAGATGGTAAAAATGTTGTCTAAGAACAACCGATTTGTTGGATGTGGCATGACATCCACATAGCATTCACCTAAAAAAATTTCACAAAATATTTAGCATTTTCAATTAACACATGATCACATTCATATGGAACAATTATACCGATTAAATGCTATTTAGACTAATTAGGTTAACGGTATTAGAATTTGAGTTAACGTGATCTACTATTTGAAAGTTAAGATCCAAATTATATTTATATATATATATATTTCTTAGATATCAATTTGTACATTTTATCAAAATTCAAGCATTAAAAATGTAATTAAGTCATTTAAAAACCCTTTAACAATTAGAACTATGAAGAGACATTAATGGAGTACTCGTATTCATACAGTTTTTTTTTTTTTCCTACTGAAAGTCTCTTACTCTTTTCTTAGCTTTCTACTTGCATGGAGAGTGCATTCAACACAAGGACATAAAGTTTAAGCCCCAAGGCTGTGCACGAGTCACAACTGGCTTGCCATGATATATATATATATATATATATATATATATATATATATATAAAGTTGCTCCGATTACCAAAAGTTAATTATTGCGTGGTAATGTACATATAGGAAATTAGGAATGGTGGGAGGTGAAATATTTGAAAATTTTCACCTGGAGTTGTTACTGGTTTGGTGCAAAAAGGAGAACACACAATTCAAAACTTGTCCCTGTCCTTGTATTTTGTCGATTATAAATATTGCGTGGGTGGAGATTGGATGTCCAACTTGTTGCCGATGCTTGACATATAGATAGGTATTTAAATTATGGTCGCGAATGTATTTTTGATTACGTTGCGTTTATCGCGGTTGTGTACGTAATAAATACTATCGTTATTATTGTAATTATCGAAGTCGTGATTTTTTTTTTCATTTTATACAACTTACTATGAAATATAGTAATTATAATTATAATCATAAATATATATATTTAAAATAGTTTATGATATTTAAAAAATTATTGTTATAAATCGTGAGTTTAATCACTAAGGATTGCTAACTATTCACGCCTCAGTTGCGGTGAATATCAATGACGGAGAGAGCCGAAACCATAAAATAACAACCGGAACATCCACTATTTAAATCTTTGATTGCGGAAAAGAAAGGGTTATCCCAATGGAAAATATATCAAGAAATTGTGGCTTTTCTTGTCCCGGCAACTTAACGATGCCATTGGTTCAATATTTATTTCATTAATTAGGGAATGCATATCAATAATAAAATAATTTTGATATAGGTAATCATATCGTTATAAAAATTATGTCGACAACGAATCATTGATAATATAGACCAAATATTAATAAAATAAATTTTGGCAAACGAAAACATTGGTGACCAAATTGTAAATTTTTTAAAGTTGGGTGGCCAAAATAAAATTTTCAAAAAGTTAAGTGATCAAAAATATAATGTATTTTTTTAAAATTTTCAATTTTTTTAAAATTCATAAATGTCACGTGGCATGTCTGATGACGTGGCAATGTCACGTGTCATCTGAAGTTGACATGGTAATGCATGTCATCCAACCGTTAGTCTCTAAAAGCTGGGTGACCAAAAAAATAAATTTTTATAACGTGAGTGACTAAATTAATATTTTTAATAGTTGGGTGACCCAATGCAAAGCCCGATAATAGTTGAGTGACCATCTGTGTAATTAACCCTTATTTTAATAAAAAAAATGATGGTCATATATGATCACTTTTTATGAAATTAATTATCTTATTACATTTGGAGGTAATAATTTGATTAACTTCAACATATATTCCATTAAAAAATTAAATTAACAAAATCTCAATAATTTAAATTCATTACAAGTCTATTAACGAAAAAATAGAATTAAAATACTTTTTATTGGTTAGTTTTATATCAAATACTCTTAATAAAAATCACATGTTGATGTTGATGGAGACTTTATGTTTTTTTTTTTTTTTTTTTTTTTTATACATAGAAATGAATATTTATTGTCTTATAATTATTAACTTAATAGAAATATCATAAAAATTAAAATAAGCATTGCGATTTAAACAACTTAGAAATTTAACATTGGTACATAATGTCCAAAATAAAATTTTGTTAAAATATAAATTTTAATATTCATCGTTTCTCTATTAACAAGTTTCTCAATCATAACATAATAAACAAACTACAATAATAGTGTATTTAACATCAATATAGAAATTGAAACCTAACAACGAGTTATTTTGGAAGAGTTAAATAATGTCATTTAATACTCAATCAATCTACTATATTATAATTTTTTTGTCGAGTACTACAATATATTTATTTTTATTTTAATATGCAAAATATATTTTATTCATTTAAAGAAGTTATTATAACTCTAGTAAATATATAAGGATTGAAAATAGTGCTTTTGAAAAGTAAAAAGAAAAAATTGTGTAGTAATATTACAATAATTCATACTATTTTTGTAAATGTCAAATTAAAATAATAATTATGAATCATATGTAGATCATATAAAAACATGAAAAATGTGTTATTCATTTAACGAAAATATTAAAAGTTTCAATGATATAAAGTATTGCATGACATGATGACAATGATTTAAGAAATAAAGCAAAACAAAACAGAAAAATAAACTAAAAAAAGTATATGCACTAATTACAAATAAACATAGTGTTAAACGATGAAACTTGAAGTAATGATTTTTTAAAATAAAATATTGATTATGAACACAAGTAATATATTGAAAGAGTACAAGCATTTATTAATTTTCTATGAAGAGTTGGGAATTAGGTAGGTGGAATTCATATTTGGATAAGGGTTGAATTGTTTGATGTTACCAACGAAAGTTGTTATGAGTGGAAGGGGTTCTAATCACTTAAGTAAGAGGTATCGATTTCGAATCCTTGTGGATGTAGCAAATTTTCTTAAGAGAGGTTCCGCCTTGACGCCTAACAATACCTTGGAGGATTAGTTCCTTAGGAAACCAAAAAAAAAAAATTGTTTAATGTTTGAATCATTTGAATTTTGATATTCTAAAATAGGTTTGAATTTTAGACGCACGTATAGTGATCAATTAAGTTGAGTAAACTTTTGTTATCTTATTTATTTGAAGTATACTCAATTATACAGCAGACACTTAATTTTGTTCAAAAATTTTCAAAAATATTTTTTTAATTAGGGTTTAATTTCAATCCAATATATTTTGCATTTATGCAAATTTGAGATTAAATTATTATTATTTTTTTAAGATCAATTTGAAACTAATAGTTTTAATTTTGTTTTTGAGTATTTAGCCTTTTAATTTTTTTGTTTTGGACCATTTAAATTACTTTTGAATTTCAGGATAAGTTTTCTTGGCTATCAAATTATTTTTGGATTCTTAATTTTTTTTAGATTTGGTTTTATTTTTAGACTTTTGATTTATATTTTGAGTTTTTAAACTTTTCAAATTGGATTGAGCCTTAAGCCCAATAAAAGATCCGGCTTGTTCTAATTTTATTTATTTATTTATTTTACATTTTCTTTTTTTTTTTTTCATTTTCTGTTCTTTTTAATTTTGGAAAATAAAAAACAATAACAAAAAATAAGAAACAGAAAAGGAAAGGTGAGAATCGACAAATTTTCGACGATAAATTTCGTTGAAATTTTTTTTTTAATTTTAAAATTTGTCAAATTTTTTCTCCAAAAACATTTACCGAAAAAATTCTTCGTCGAAAATTTTGCCAGTAAATATTTTGGGGAAAAACATTTATTTTTTAATATCTTATTATTTAATGCAATAAACTTTTTTTTTTTTTTGTAAAAAAAATTTAATGACGAAATTTTATGTTTAACTTCACTTAATTAATATAGTTTATACTTCATTAATTACCTTACAATGACAGTGTCATCACCAAATTTTTGTTGGAACAGGGGTTAATTGTCTTGGAAAACTGTTGTTTTGCATAAAATAAACAAGCATCATTTGCAACGTATTAACTTGTCAAAACAAATATTGTGAAAATGATTTAAATTTGTCCATATCTTGAACAGTAATTACTCTTCCACAAGTTTGTTGATCACTTACTAAATACTTAACAAAGTTGTTTCCAGGTGCACAATGAAATAAATGATATAGTAACTTTTTTTTAGGTTCCTATTCTACCTTATCCCCAAGAACTATTTAATTAATTTATTTAAAAAAAAAACATTACGCGTTTAAATTTTTTTAAACTCATAAATTTTAAAAATTTGTCAATAATATATATATATATCATTTGAATCAATATTTAGTTGGTATGGTATAGTAACTTGTAACATGAAAATAGTGGGAAATTGATAGCCCTTTACCATATATAGTAACATATACTGCTGCTCTATTTATATAAAATGAACAAAACTAGAACAGTAAAATCTTTCAAGGGTAATCTAACCATCATTGAAATTAGAGTGATTGATTGCCCTGAGAGTTCGCCAGTTGTGAGACCCTGACTCGTAGAAGGTCACAAGTCAAAGCAGTTGAGAAAGAGTGATTAACGAATTTGGACCTGCATTTTTTATTCTCCAAATCATCTTCTCCCTGACATTTACCCTCAAACCTTGCACAAAGTTACTGACCTTATCTCATCACTTCCATCTTTTTTCGTATCCAGTGTTTGTTTTATATTTTGTCATATTAGTTAAATAAATATATTAAAATTTTAAATGATGATATGTATATTAAATTGTGTCAGAAAAAAAGAGAACAAATATCAATATAAAACACTATAAGATATAAGATATAGTGGTAGCAGCAAAGTAGTGAATATCCAAAGTCTCCACAAAATACCCCAGAAGAACCAGTAAACTCTCTCTCTCTCTCTCTCTCTCCGTGCTTGTTATTATCATCATTGCACTTCTCTTTTAACAATGTACATAGAGATAGTAGATGTGCTCTCTCTTCAACGCCACTAAGCTGACCTGACCTTTAACAGACTATAATCAATTGATGGAGTTCGATCTTGAAAACCCATTAATGAACTTCAATGGCTTCTGCCCTGCTACTACTACTACTACTATCCCTTCCCTCTTCCTGGTTGAATCTGATCATATGCCCTCACAGAATTACATGAAGACTCTCCAAGCTGGAGATCTTGATATTTCTGTCAGACGAGAAGCTATCGCTTCAATCTCACAGGTAACTACTTACTTTCTGAGAAGAAAGAGTGTTAATTTCAATTTTGCTTATGCATATTCACTGAATTTTCTTTTTGTTTCAGTTTTCTTGCGAATTTGGGCCCTTCTTATCATATCTTGCTGTCAATTATCTCGACCGGTTCTTGTCGAGCCAAGGAATACCGGTAAAGAATCCTTAGCCCCGTCAGTACTATTAGTTAAACAACATTTATACAGTTTATAGAGCTGCAAAACTAACTAAGATATGACTCAATCTTGATGTTGCAGCAACCTAAGACATGGGTTCTAAGACTTGTTTCAATCTCTTGCGTCTCTTTAGCTGCCAAGATGAAGAAAACAGAGTTTTCTCTCACCGACTTTCAGGTAAAAATTCGTATAGACGTACTGTAACATTGCCAAAGAGAAGTTTATATGGTAGAAACTAGGCCTTATCTAAATATTTGCTGTGGAATTTATATAGGACGATGGAGGTTTCATATTTGATGCACAAACAATAGAGCGAATGGAGTACCTAATCTTGGGAGCACTAAAATGGCGAATGCGTTCAATTACTCCTTTCTCTTTCATCTCCTTTTTCATAATTTCATTCTTCAAGCTCAAAGACCCTCCATTAGTGCAAGCCCTCAAAGCTCGAGCTGTTGAAATCATCTTCAAAGCTCAAATTGGTAGGTCTACTTCATTAAAATGCCAAGAATACAGGCATCTACCACCACTTCAATTTCCTTCTCTCTCAAAACCCACAAAAATAATTTCCCATTGTTCTTGGTGTAATTAACAGATATCAAGCTTTTAGAGTTCAAGCCATCAATAATTGCTGCATCGGCACTTCTCTCTGCTTCCCATGAACTTTTTCCCTTGCAATTCCCTTGCTTTAGAAAAGCAATTTCCAGCTGTTCATATGTCAATAAGGTAACCTGATCATGTTCTTACTTTTCCCTCTAGGTATACTTTTAACAGTATGCCATTGAGTAACATTTACCACACATTAAAAACCAACCAACTGATTATTTTAATTTAGGGTTTTGTTAACTAGACACTCTTTAGTTAATATATTATTTATACTAAAAGCAATGTATTAATTACAAAAATTGATAATTTTATTTATCATTTTTAATGCATTAGACGAAAATATTAATATATAATAATCTTAAAAAGTATCTTTAGGATATTTGTTAATAAAATCCTTTAATTTATTATTATTTGAGATGTGGTAATTTGGCTGCAGGAAAACATGTTAAAGTGCTACAATTCGATGCAAGAGATAGAGAAGGAGGGTTACCAATCAATATTTGATATGGTTTCGAGCTCTAACACGCCCGTTAATGTGCTTGACCACCATTTTTCAAGTTCAGAAAGTGAAATTACAACCAATGGCATCGGTACAACCGCCACCGCCATTACTCTGAGAACAGAGAGAGACATCAAGAAAAGAAAAATTAACGATTATCGTAACAATCATTCGGTCCACCTCTCTCAGGTCCAACACTGTTGATGACACTTTGTCAAAAGTTTTAAGCAATGGCCCATTTTGAGAGTGACCCTATAGCTAGCTACCTCTCCTTCAAATAACAAAGCAAAAGAATAAAAAAGAATGAAAAACGAGAAATGGGTGCCAGAGATTAATATGAGAAGTTGATGTTTCGTTCGTAGGTAGCCCAATCTCTGTTAGTCTACGTGACTCTTTATGGCCAATCTACTCTCTTTCTTAGCTAGATTCGAAGGGAGAAAAAAGCGAAGAGAATTTCGTTTCTTTTTCTCTTATTTTCTTCTGTTTTAGGTACCAAACAAAGACAAAACATAACTTTGAATTGTAGGGTTGGGTTTTTGTTTCTCTGTTTGGTGTTACTCTGGTTGTGTCTCTTAGTATCTGGCAGAAGAATAATAGTATTATTATATTCTTGGTAAACGAAAATGGAAAATTCTCTTCTTTTTGTTTAATACTATATGACTACTTTATCAACCAAAGTTACAATTTGAACTTTAAATGGTTTTTTTTTTTTTTTCTTACATTTTATACCAAATTTTAGATTGATTTTTTTTTTTATATTCAAATTTAAAATTTTCACAAGGTACCGAGGGCTGAATATTCATTCAAGGTATTTGCTATATAGTATAAACAATATGGGCAACAATTATTAAGGAATTATTATTTACTAGATATATGCACACCTATTACGTGAGTGGAAGTGAAAAAAATATGTGAAAAAAAAATTAAAAGATATTAATATTTTTATTATATAATTTAATATTATAATTTGTTTGGAATTTGTTTATATTTTTTTTAATTAAATTGATATCACTTAATTTGTGACATCAAACTCAGTAAATCTTTTTATAATTAGTATATATAAAAGTTGTGATACACAATATTTTATACACACTATCTTTTAACTAAAATTGGACGCACTCATTATGCGGATGAAAGAAAAGTTTTAAACACAAAAAAAGAGGTGGTGCGTAGTTTTCTTTTATTAGTTTTTTTTTTTTTTTTAAATAAAAAGATATATGTACCCATCATTTTATATTTTTATAATAATTTTATTGATTTTTTGATAAATGTCTTTAACTGAGTCGATGTCACTTGACTCGTGATATCATCTCAGAGGTTTTAATCATAATATAAATTACTCACTCATCCAAAATTTCACTTTTTTTTTTTACATTTAATCGGTAAAACAATAATATTAAAATTAAAAAATTAAAAGTTTTTTTAAAAGTTTTAATTCAATAAAAAATATTATTTTTTATTTCTTTTAATTCAAAAAATAAAATTTTTCAAAATGCTGATGTAACATTGTTGACGTATAAAAGTTATCACGTGTCTAGTTTTTATTGGCAAAAAAATAACATGTCATCAAACCGTTAAGCATTAGAGTAACGTGGGTGATGAAAATAAAGTTTGATATCAAATTATGAAATTCTTTTAATACCAAATCGTTAAAAAAAAGTATAATTTAAGAATCAATTTACCTATTAACCCTTTCACAGAGGATGATGAATTGAAGATGGGCATGTAATCAAGCAAAAGGAAATCCAAAATCCGTTTCACCAAATTTTCGTCCTTTGAAGCAAACAAAAATCCATAAGGAAACCCCAAATCTTACAGGAGAGAAAAAAAAAATCCATCATTGAGTCGAAAAATCTTATACTTAGGATCCGTTTGTTTTGTAGAAATTGGTTTTCAGAAAATAATTTTTTGAAAAATGTAAAGATTTTTCGAAAAACTAAAGATTTTCTAATGTTTGAATGACTTATTGAAAAATATTTTCTGTTGTTGGTTATTTTCTGAAAAATTTATTTTTTCAAATCTTAATATTGACATAAATATTAAATATTAAAAATAATTTATTATTAAAATATTAATATTTTAATAAGAATATTTAATACTAAAATATTATATTAATATTAAATACTTAAAATAATACTATTTAGTATTAAAACATTAATTATATTAATATTTAAAATATTATAATAATTATTAAAATATTATTTCTATTAATATAATGATTATTAAAATAATATTCCTATTAATATAATTATTATTAAATTATTATTTTGATTAATATAAATAATTATTAAATTTTATTTATATTAATATAATTATTATCAAAATATTACTTCTAATTTTTTCAAATAGTAATATGGCATAAATATTAAAATATTTATTATTAAAATATTAAAAAATAATTTTATTATTTCTATTTCTATTATTTATTATTAAAACATTAATTATATTAATATTTTAAAATATTTAAAGTGTTATAATAATTATTAAAATATTATTTCTATTAATTAATATTTATACTATTAAAATAATAATCTTTCTACACTAAAAAACATTTATTATTAAATATTTATAAAGTATAATTTATATATTATTATTAAAATAGTAATATAAAAACATTTTTCATTAAAATATTTAAAATATTTATAGTGTTACAATTTATTATTAAAATAATGATATTGCTATAAGAAATAATATTTTTATTAAAATAATAAATGATAGTCATTATATTAATAATTTATTATTAAAATATAAATATTATATAATTAAAATATAAATATGTAGGTTTAATAATATTTAAATAAAATATTGAAAATTACAATATGTTTACATGTTTGTATTAATATTTTGATATATTTTTATAATTAAAAATAAAGATATTTTTTAATATAATAATATTTGAATCGAGTCAAGTTAAGTTTCGACCTAAAATATATGTCTAAATTCCGATTCGAGTATCCCTACTCAAGATAGTTTTTTTTTCTTCTGGAAATTGTCTTTCCTTTTTCAAAAGGGGAAGACAATTTTCGAAAAAAAAATCCTTATTTTCCGTTGACCAATCAATTTTTTGCCAACCAAACACTAGAAAATGCAAAAATCATTTTTCGTAAATCATTTTCAGTGAAACAAAAGGATCCTTAATAAAACATTTTCAAATTTTCAAATCAATTTGCTATAAAGCTGTAGACCTGCTCATGGGTCGGGTCTAGCCGCGATCCTGTTTACTGTTAACATAATAATAAAAAATTAAAAACTTTTATTTTTATATTAATATTTATATACTTTTATAATTAAATTTAAATAATTTTTTAATTAATTAAATAATGATTCGAGTGGGGTAGGACCGACCCGAATCACAAATATCTCTGTCCAAACCCGATTCAATACAGGCCGAACCTGTCGGACTGGATAGGCTACTCTACCCTTAAGCAGGTTTATAAGACTGTTATCTTTTTATATGCTCACATACACCATACACAATTCATAAGACGTCAAAACCATAGAATCCTTTAATCAAATTTTAAATATTAATATAGTTTATATTTGATATACTATCAGTATATACATGCTATACACTATCAATGCACCATAAATTTTCACATCATTATTCACAAGTTTAAAATTTTGAGAACCTTTAAAATAAATATTTTTAGATTTTAAATATTTAATTATGTTAAAACAAATTAATAAAATATTAATTTTGAGTTTTCAAATTTTATTCATTAATAAGATAGTCGATTTATGATGCACTGATACTATATAATATTTATATACTAACAGTACACAAAATATAAATTCATATTAATATAGCCTTCTCCAACTTTGAAAACTTGAACTAATCCACCATTAGATGTGGCAGCAAGCAATTTCATATCACGATTAGTAAGTTGAGTGTCTTGACAATAAAAAAGGTCAAGATGAAAATGAAAAACACACAAAATATATGTTTATTTAGTTTTACAAACTTTTACAATTTAAAATTTATTCAGTAACAATATTTGGTTAATTAACAGTTTATAAATTCTATACATTGATTGTTAAAAGTGTTTATGGACCGGATTGGGCCAAGTCCGAATAACAAAAAAACTTACTTATCCAAAGCCCAGCTTTGTCCATATGGCCCAAAAAACCACTATTTAAAATATATTAAAATAATTTGTATTAATATTTATATAATTTTATAATTAAATTTAAATAAAATATTTTTATTATTAATTAAATAACAATCCGATCCTGACCAGCCCACATTAAAAATATCTTATCTTAAGCCGATTCAGTTCAAGCTGGACAGATATCCCTATTCTTGGACAGATATATTCGTCGTGCATTAAATGTAAATATTTATTATTATTATTATTATTATTATTATTATTATTATTATTTGGGTGACACATTAGAATTGAGGGATAAGGCTAAATTAAGCCGTTCTCCTTTCGCGTTTCATATCAGAGTTACGTTGCTATCATGAGCAGTCATGGAATTGAATGTTAGAAAGTTCAAGGAATCAACGTAGCAGCATCGCTTCACCCAGTTACCACTCTGTAAATCATATCCTTTCAATGCAGAAATAAAGTTGGACATGCTCTTCCTCGTGTTAGTTTTTATTTATATTTGCACTACCCTTCAATTTCCTCCCTGTTTTTCTTTTTTTAAATCTAGAAAAATTCGAAATCCAAAAAGGGAAATAAAACTAGCCCTTCTTGAAGCTTAATCAAAGGTACTCATAATTTTTACGTATAAGCAGCAAATTTGTTTGATTAAAAGCAAATGTTAATGAAGCTATAAAAGAATGCTCTAATTATTACAACTTGAAAAATATCAATTTGTATATATATATATTTCTAATTTTTTAATTTTGCAGTGATAGAGGTTGACGAAAAAATAAATCCACTAATATGTAATCCAAGCATGATGGAACTGGAATTTGAACAAAAAATGAAAAAAAAAAATAGTTACACTGGAAAATACATAGAGTTTCCGGTTGTGTTGTAGATAGAAAAAAGAAAGAAAGAAAGAAACAATGCTATTTTATTTGATTTTTTATTGTTCGATTAGTTACAAATAATTCGAGGATAACTAATAAATAATAATTTTATGAACTTTTAATTTTTAAGAGTGATAAGATAGTGGGACAAGAGGACATTTTATCATTTTCCGAAGGAAATTTTTGTTTCATATTTTTTTATTTTAGCAAGTACAAAGAATTAATAAGAGGTCTCTCTTGTCATATGTCTCATTGCCATTGTCATTGCCTGCCAACAAAAAAGCTTAGATGAAATAAAATAGTCAAGGAGCACATAGGGGAAGGCTATGTTATTAATATATGGAGAAATATCGGATATAAATGTCTTCGGTATGGATATATTTAATTTTTTTTATATATTTAAAAGATTATATTTTAATATTCATATTCAAATATATCAAATTTTATAAATAAATAAAAAATTGAAGAATTCAAAAAACATAGGAAGGTGCTGCTGCCTTAAGGTGTGGGTGAAGAAGGTTCTAGGGAATCTGTTGTTCCCTGGCTGGGCTGCTATATATGTTTGTGCCTGTCATAATTTAAGCAACTGCAAATTTCTCAATCTGTGGCTGTGGAAGTGGAACCTCTGCAGACTCACTGCATTACAGTCACATGGAATCCGAGAGAAAGAGAGAGAGAAAGGTAAAATCTTAAAGCCACAATGATAATTGATAAGCAACCAAATACCACTTTATAAAATCCACTGTTTTTGTACCTTTGGGTCTAAATGCTGTGGTGCCTCTGTCTCCTAATTGTAGACATTACCCTTTAAGCAATGCCAATGACCTAATCACCTCATCACCGAAGCCCCTGCCCCTTCGTAATTCTACCTTTGCTTCTGCAATCTTCAGATAAGGATTACTGCAAACCACGTACTTACAGCATCTTTTTTTTTTTATTTACTGCGTAGAAATTTTTAAGGATAACATTGGATCGAATTAATATTATATTTTTGTAGAATATTTAAATTTGAATTTGTTTAATTATATGATATATGAATTCGTTTATTATCCGAATATTATTATCTGAATTCGCGCATTTGATTTGAATAAAAATATTAGTTGAATATCCGAATCTGTTAAATATTTGAATTTATTAAATCAAATTTTTAAAATTAAACAAGAATTATATATATAAACAGATATCGGATTCGGATATTAAAATATGTATAAGAAAAACAGATTCAGTTAATGAATTCGGATATCCGACACTATTCGAATCAAAACCAAAACGGGTTTAGACATCGGATACCCAAGGGTTCCTATCCGAATTCGATACGAATAGTAAATCTAATATACGAATCCAAAATTATCAATATTCTTAATATTTTAATCCACAAAAATAAAATAAAATAATAAAATAAAACAACATTTATTTAAGAAGAGGTCAGGTTAGTTACATTTGCATATTTGGTATCTGCATTATACAATTATAGCGAAACCGTAGATTTAATTCATTATCTGATCAAACTTCTGGTAGCAAAAGAAAAGAGAAAGATTATGATAATTTATCACCAGCTATGGTCAGATTACTTAATTTGGATTAGTTGTTGGATAATAATGTAGACCACATGATAATTTAATAAAGTTAAGATAATTATTTAATTATTTTGACAAATACTTGGATGATATTATCCTAGTAAATCCTATTTCAAGATAAACTAATTTAGTGATAAGTGTTAAAGATAACTTCTCCATCTCAGTAACTAATAAGGATAAGGATTCCTTGATAGTAGGATTTGACTCTATCAGTTATCTACTATAGGTCCCTAGTACAAGAAATAGACTACAAGACATATACTAAAGTGAGAGAGTTTCTTTGAGTGTTTGGAGCAAGGTCACGTTCTTGATCAACAATGGTTGGAGGTACGCTTTTTAGCTCTTAATTTCTTACAGTTGGTATTAGAGTCATCTATCTAATCATATTGTTCAGATCTTAAGTATGTTTTTTTTTAAAGCATGCATTTATTGATTTGCTTCAGCCTCATATTTTAGGGTTTTGGAAACTTTTAATTTTATTTTTAAGCATGAAACAAGAACGTTAGAGAAATCCCAAAATCTTATTAGATTGATTTGATTGTTATTGTTTTTAATCAAATTGATACTTGAGTTATGTTAATTTAGAATAAAATCATATTTTAAGGTTTTGGAAGATTTTAATTTTAATTATTAAACAAGAAAATTAAAGAAACCCCAAAATCTTGTTAGATTGATTTGATTATTGTTTTTAATCAAATTGATACTTGGGTTATGTTAATCTAGCATAAAATTATGTTTTAGGATTTTGGAAGCTTTTAATTTTAATTTTAAGCATGAAGCAAGAAATTTGAGAGAAACTCCAAAATCTTGTTAGATTGGTTTGATTCTTGTTGTTTTTAATCAAATTATTAAATTTTCTGAAATTTTATTTCATAGTAAAATGTTTTGGTATGTTGAAAATATGTTGGCAGTAAATACTCTTCTCATAAAGTGACCAATCTAGCATAAAATTATGTTTTAGGATTTTGGAAGCTTTTAATTTTAATTTTAAGCATGAAGCAAGAAATTTGAGAGAAACTCCAAAATCTTGTTAGATTGGTTTGATTCTTGTTGTTTTTAATCAAATTATTGAATTTTCTGAAATTTTATTTCATAGTAAAATATTTTGGTATGTTGAAAATATGTTGGCAGTAAATACTCTTCTCATAAAGTGACCAATATTTTTGTACTCTCAACCTAAAGTGAAGTGCATGATTGAATATTTAGTAAATTTTATTTTTACTAATTTTTGAATTTCAATCTTATTTGTAATATGCACACTAATATGACATGAAATTTATTAATTTGGATCTTTGGGCACATTTTATGTATGTTATTGAAACATGTATGTTCTTTTTATGGAATGCATATATTATGCCATGAACATGCAATATGTTATAACATGTCAAGAAGAATATTTGCTTTGCAAATTTTTGAATATGCAAGAAATTTTCTTTTGCATAGAGATATGATGTCATTATTCAGGTTCTAAATCACTAGCTTGGGATTAGTCACAGCATCTTAAGTTATTTGATTTAAACAAATTGATAGTTTAAAGAACTATATAAGGTAAATGACATATAAATAAACTTATCTTACTAATTTTAGTATTTCAATTTTAATAGCAATATGCACAATTATGTCATAAAATTTGTTCATTTATTCAGACTATGATAATAATCTTGGGCGCATTTCATATGTTATTAAATCATGTATGCAATGCATGTATTATGTCATTAATAAAATTCTAAATCACTAGTTTAAGAATAGCCACAGCATCTTAAGTTGGTTGATTTAGATAAAAGTAGTAGTTATTTAAAATAAAGTTTTCTTTAAATAACTACATATGGCAAATGACATTAATATGTAATTATTTATGATATATTTGCAATATGTTAATTATTGCATGATATAATGTTATCTTCCTCTACAATTATTTTATGATATACAATAAAATTTTGCATACATGTTAGATGTCATTTTTAAAGTTCTAAATTACTAGCTTGATAGTAGCCACAGCATTTTAAGTTAAGTGATATAGATAAATAAGTAGTTATTTAAAATAAAGTTTTTCTTTAAAAAACTACATACGGATGATGACATCAATATAGAATAATTTATTGCATAAAAGTTAGTTGTCATTATTAAAGTTCTAAATCATTAGCTTGAGAGAAGCCACATCATCTTAAGTTGATTGATTTAGATAAAGCTAGTAGTTATTTAAAATAAAGTTTTCTTTAAATAACTATATAAGAAAAATGACATTTATATGGATTTATTTGTGATATGCAATAAATTTTATGCATGTATGTTGGATGTTATTATTAAAGTTCTAATCATTAGCTTGGGAATTGCCACAGCATCTTAAATTGATTGATTTAAATAAAATAAGCAGTTATAAAATAAAGTTTTTCTTTAAATAACTACATAAAGAAAATGACATCGATAAAGAATCATTTATACAAAATTAGTTATTTGGCCCCACAAGGAGATAATTAATTTTGTTAAGTGATTAAAGTGATAAAACATGATACTATCAAGAGTAAATTTTTGTTAGGCCCATAGGTATGGATTATTTAATTTTGGTGTTTTAGTTTTTTTTTTTTTTTTTTTATCATAAAGTTATGTAAATTCATATGCATGATGCACCTCAACCCACGGGAAGGTTTGAATTTACTATTTGAATATAAAGGTGATTATTCAAAATAAAATATTATTTTCATAGCATGATTGCGTTATTGTATTTTGCAGTTATTTCTACTATTTTGATATATGAGGCTGCTATAATTTCAATGTTATTTGGTGATAAAATTACTCTAATTGAAAGGATAAAATTGAGCTATTTTTGGGTGTAAGGACCTTGACTTGGCACTTTGGGGGACAAATATGTCTTCAACGAATCAAGTGCTCAAAGGGAATAGATTTGAATGTACAGTGGGAGAAATCTAACAATTTAAGTATGATGTATACATCAAATCCTATATCAGTAAGTCCATTCAGGGTTCCATCCTAGATTATGACAATGTCAAGGTTTACTTGAAAGCCATTGAAAACCAGTTTATTAAATCTGATAGGCTTTGGCTGCCACCCTGATAAGGAAGCTTTCAGGATTAAAACATAACAGTTCTACAAGCGTGCATGGGCACATTATGGGATTTGAGAGACATTGTTGCTCAACTTAAGTTTTAGAAATTGAGTTTTCTGAGTCATTATTCATCACTTTGATATTCACCTCTCTTCCTAATGAGTTTAAACCATTCAAAACACACATAAAGTAAAATGGTCTATCAATGAACTCTTAACTATGTATGTTCAAGAGGAAGAGAGATTGAAGCTTGAGAAACTAGATATCTCTTTCCTAGTGATTCATGGTAAAAAGGATGATAAGAAGGGAAAATGTGTTCTAAAAGTGAAGAATGAAGGAAAAACGTCAATAAAGAAAAATGGCGTCAAATCCTTCTTTTGTAGGAACACTTAAACATATAAAGAAAGATTGCCTAAAGTATAAAAGAAGGCTCGAAAAGAAAGATAAACTCATTTTTGTGTATGTTGTGAATCTCTTTAATTGATGTTCCTTATAATACATGGTGGTTAAACTCTGGATCAACAAATCATCTACTATCATGTAAGGTTTCATAAAGCTAAGGAAACTGAAGGAAAGTGGGAGAAACATCTACTCCGAAAATCGATTACCTTCACAAGCGGAAGGAATAGGGTTTCTCATGATAATTTTAAAATCTGGATCTATTTTAGACCTTAAAGAAAAAAAAATTTATGTTCTATCTTTTCTAAGAAATTTTGATTTCCATTCCTAAATTAGAAAAATGGGTTTCGAACTTAAGTTTAAAAATTTTGATATTGAAATTTCAAAAGATAATATTTCTATTGGTTTTTTCATTTATAAAATTGTTATAGATCTTGATCATGAGAATAGTTTATTAACTATGCATACGATTTCTAGTAGTAAAATATGTGTTATAAATGTAAACTCTTACAAGTTATGGCATAAAAGATTGTGTCATATCTCTATACAGAGAATTAAGAGATTGGTAAATGATTTTACTGAGTTTGACACTTGTGCTAGTTGCATTAAGTGAAAGCAAACTAACAAGTCCACAAAAGGAGCTACAAGAAGCACTGAAATTTAAGAGATCATCCACTTTCTCCTAAGTTTTGGGAGTGTTGCCTAAAAATTGCAATTTATGTCTTAAATAAAGTTTCAACTAAATCAGTTTCTGAAACTTCTATTGGAATAGTTGGAAATCCGGATCAAAACATTTACATACTTGGGGCTGCCCAGTTAAAGTGAAGGTATATGACCCAAACATAAGGAAACTGGATCCAAGAACAGTTAACAGTTATAGGCTATGCAGTTAACAAGGGGTATAGGTTTTACTGTCTTTCACATTCACCTATAACTGTTAAAACAAGAAATGCTAAGTTTCTTGTGGATCATGAGTCCAGTGGGAGTGACTTTCCTCATAAGGTTGATATTGAGGAAGAAACTAAATTGGATAAATCTCTTGTAAAAGACTTGATTGTTTTTCAAAACAAACCTAAAGAATTAACTGGAGAACAATCAAATCAAGAACAACCTTTATAAGAGAACATTCATCTCACTGACAATTCTATTATAATAGAATTGAAAAGATCCAACATGACAAGAAAACTAGCTATTTCTAATGATTTGTTGTATACCTATAAAAGTCTGATTTTGATATTGGACCTAAAGATGATCTCATTTTCACAAACCATGTGTAGTGAATTTCTACACTATGGCATAAAGCTATGATAGAAAAGATGAAATCAATGGCTAAAAATCCAGTTTAGGAACTCGTTGAATTACCATCTGCTAATGTTGAAAAATATAAGGTTAAACATGTTGCCAAAGGTTAAACATGTTGCCAAATGTTTCACTCGAAGTGAAGGTGTTGATTACTATGAAACCTTCTCTTCAATTTCTAATAAGGATTCATTCAGAATCATCATAGCTCTGGTAGCTCATTTTGATTTAGAGTTATATAGCTCTGGTAGCTCATTTTGATTTAGAGTTACATCAAATGGATGTGAAAACAATTTTGTTAAATGGAGATATTGAAGAACAGGTATACATGATTCAACCTAAAAGTTTCTTTGAGAATAGTAATTTGGTTTGCTAATTAAAGAAATCAATATATAGACTAAAACAAGCATCCCGTTATTCGGTATATAAAGTTTCACAATGTTGTGACACCATTTGGTTTCACTGAAAATGTTGTTGATCCTTGTATATACCTTAAGGTCAGTGGGAGTAAGTTCATATTTTAGTCTTATATATTGATGTTATTGTTCTTGCAAACAGTAATTTAGTTTTGTTACATGACACAAAAGCTTTTCTTTCACAAAATCTTTTGATATGAAAGATTTGGGTGAAGCTTCTTATGTCATAGGCATAGAGATTCATAGAGATAGGTCTGAAAAGACATTAAGTCTATCTCAATAAGCTCATATCAAAAAGGTTTTAGAAAGATTTAGAATGCAAAGTTGTTCACCTACAGTGGCACCAATTGTGAAAGGGGAATTCAGTTTAAGCTAGTGTCCCCAAAACAATTTGGAAAAATGAGCAAATGAAAGGCATTACATATGCATCTGTTGTTGGTAGCCTTATGTATGGTCAGGTTTGTACAAGACTTGACATAAGGTTCCTACTTGGCAGATATTAAAGTGATCATGGCCTTGATCATCTGAAATTTGCTACAAGAATTATGCTATGAAGCAATATCACTGGCATTAAGGTTGAGATATTTTATCTCTGGCTTGAGAGTTGTCAATTTCATTCAAGACCATTAAGTATTTATTATGACAACTCTTCTACAGTATTCTTTTATAAGAATGATAAAAGTGAAAATCACAGCAAGCGCATCGATATAAAATATCTTGCTATTAAAGATCATATAAGGAAACAAGAAGTGAATATTCAACACATTAGTACAAACTTGATGGCCACAGATCCCATAACTAAAGCATTGTCGACAATACAGTTTATTATCATGTGGATCATATGGGACTAAGTAGTGTCTGTTAAAGTGTTGTTTGACTTCTTTAACATGCTTAATTTTGTTATTTTCACATTCTTAGAGTTTATGAACATGTTTCGGTTTGTGCACATAAAGTTTACATGTTTGTTTAGACCTTGAATGACTATAGGAAATTTCATTCATAAAGTATTATCTCATTAAGTGCTCTTTCAAAGGGGATCATGCATTGTAATACATGGAAGGAAATGTTCGAATTAGAATGCTACCGCCATGATTCGTGTTATGTGAATCTTTAATTCAGTGTGAGTTTGGCTAGAGTAATTATGGCCATATTAAGTTTTGGATTTAAATATCACCTATTCTAGTTTTTGGTTTTATCATATGGGCCAAGGGGGAGAATGTTGGATAATAATGTGGCCCACATGATAATTTAATAAAGCCAAGATAATTATTTAATTATCTTGATAAATACTTAGGTGATATTATCCTAGTAAATTTTATTCATGATAAACTACTCTAGTGATAAGAGTTAAAGATAACTTCTCTATCTCAGTAACTGATAAGGATAAGGATTCCTTGATGGTAGGATTTGACTCTATCAGTTATCTAGTATAGGTCCCTAATCTAGTCTATAAATTGCCTGTGAAACCATATCAAGGTAACTTACAGAAAATACAAGAAATAGACTAGAAGACATATACTAAAGAGTGAGAGTTTCTTTAAGTATTTGGAGCAAGGAACGTTCTTGATCAACAATGGTTGGAAGTATGCTTTTTAACTTTTAATTTCATACATTAGTTTCATATACAAAGCATCAGTAGCTAGCTAGCTAGACTTGTTTCAGGATTCGATTTCTCCCACTCCCAGCAATCATGTTATAGGTTTGGAAAGGTATGTAATTGCGTCAGATGTCTATCGAAAAAACTAGAACCCACGTTTTCCACCCAAGAGTATTTATTTCGTCGACTGTACGTTCCTTTTACGTTGGAAGTAGTCTAGAATAGATTGACATATCCTCGATCGGGCTTCTAGACGATATTGATATAGTATCACAGATCACGCCAGGTGTCACGGACTAAACTTTTCCTCAATTAAATATTAGTCTGTGCGGCACTTGGATGAACGCTTCCACACAAGTCAGCTAAGATCTCTCGATTATCTGATTAAGCAACAAAAAGTCACTAATTAGTCTCAAGGCCACTTCACGATATCGCGGGGCATAGTGGGTGCACACCGGCGAACCCCGATGCCCCCAAAAGAAAAAAAAAAGTTTTATTAGTTTTGAAAAGAGTACAAAAGTTTACAAAAGATCATCGAGTCTTCCCCACCATCGTTGAGGCCATAGAGGCAGCCCTAGATGGTGGCCTAGTACATACCTTAACCAGTGAGGTAGCCCAATAATCCGCCGACTGCCCACCCCATTATAAAGAGCTTAAGAGCTTTATCAAGACTTCTACCAAGAAACATTACAATGTTTAAAATAAGGACACTTTTTCCTAAGACATATGGCTACCCTCCCATGGCACCTCTACCCGGTCATGGCCCTATACAAGGTTGGCTCATGACATCCTCCCCCACTCAATCTGTCGACGTCCTCGTTGACTTGGTTGCTAGAAATTCTTCAATCTTCTGCTTGAAGGCTTGCAAGTCATGCTCTCTCCCAACTGATCTCCTCTGGACCCAAGCCCTCCCATTTGACTAGGTACTCCTAAACACTATGGTTACCCTGTCGGCTAAGATTTTTTCAACTCGTCGCTCCGATGGTGGCTTCATGCTGATAGCTTCCCTGGTTGTCTGACTACGACTTGCATCTGAGAGGTCTGCATGATAAGGTTTCAAGTTGCTCACATGGAATACCGGATGCACCTTCATCCACCTAGGTGGATCAATCTCGTAGGAAGCATTTCCCACTTTGGAAAGGATAGTCACTGGACCTTCATATTTACGCACCAATCTCCGATCTCACTTTCCTAGGAACCTTAGCTGTTGGGGCACTAATATGACAAGCACACGATCATTGACCTTGTAGTGTTGTGCCCTTCGACCCTTGTCTGCCCACTTCTTCATGCGTTTGGAGGCCTTCTCTAAGTAAGCCCGAGCAATCTCTGTGTTCTGCCTCTATTCTTTTGTAAGATTGAAGGCTCGAGGGCTTTTCCCTCGATAAGGCTCTGTGGATATGTGGGGTAAACTGGGTTGTTGTCCGAAAACAATCTCACAATGACTCTTATTGGTGGAGGAATTCTTCCTAGAATTGAAGTAAAATTGGGCTACATCTAACAACGAGGGCCAATTCTTCTGATTTGCTTGCACAAAATGTCTCAGATACTCCTCTAGCAAACCATTGAACCATTCAGTTTGCCCATTTGTTTGTGGATGATAACTGGATGAGATGTTCAGTTGTGATCTTAGCAGTTTGAAGAGTTCTCTCTAGAAACTCCCTGTGAATCTTGGATCTCTATCACTGATGATACTTTGTGGCACCCCCCAATACTTGACCACATTCTTAAAGATTAGGCGAGCTGTGTCTTTCGCAATGCAATACTTTTGAGCTGGGATAAATGTGGCATATTTGGAGAAACGATCAATCACCACCAAAGTAGACCCAAGGTCGCCAACTTTAGGGAGGCCAGAGATGAAGTCAAGGGAGATACTTTCCCAAGGTCGTATAGGAATTGGTAAAGGTTCAAGCATGCCTGTGGGTTTTTGCTTCTCTACCTTGTCTTGTTGGCAAATGAGGCAAGTCTTTGTGTAGGCCATAACATCTTCTTGCATTCGCGGCCAGTAGTAACCTTGTTTTAATAGGGCAAAGGTACATTGCCAACCCAGATGGCCGGCCCAAGGTGTGTCATGACATTCTCGCATGAGTATTTGTCTCAGATCCCCTACTCTTGGCACAAATAAACGTGGCCCCTTTGTCAATAGGGCCCATTCTCCAACCAAAAGTACTTGGACTTCTCGTCTTCTACTAACTTCATAATGGAAACGGCTTGTGGGACTTTCTTTAAATTCTCCTCAATAGACTTCTGTATGTCTGTGGTTACCTTAGTAGCTGACATTGGTGTGACCCTTCTAAGTGCTACAAATTCTGCTCGTCTACTTAGTGCATCCGCCACTTGGTTGGTCTTTCCCGCTTTGTGTTCAAAACAAAAATCAAACTTGGCCAGAAACTCTTGCCATCTTGCTTGCTTGGCCGTTAGCTTTGGTTGGGTCAGGAAGTGGCTAACTGTTGTATTATCAATCTTGACAACAAAATTGGAGCCTAGCAGGTAGTGTCTCCACGTCCTTAAACAATGAATCACGGCTAGAAGTTCTTTCTCTTGGGCGGTGTATCTTTTTTCAGTCTCACTCAACTTTCTACTTTCGAAGGCGATCGGGTGTTTCCCTTGTAAGAGTACCCCTCCAATGGCAAAATCTGATGCATCTGTTTGAACTTCAAAAGGCTTTTCAATATCAGGAAGAGCCAACAAGGGGTCCCTCATCATCACTTCTTTTAGACCCTCAAATGTCTCTTGGCATTGGCTTGACCAACTCCGCTTCTCTCTCTTCTTCAATAGATTAGTAAGTGCCGTTACCCTGCGAGAGTATCCCTCGACAAATCTCCTATAGTAATTTGCCAGACCCAAAAATGATCGCAGTTCACTGACATTCTTCAGAGTCGCCCATTCTCTAATTGCTTTGACCTTGTCCATGTCCATACTGATGTGTCCCTGCTAGATTATGTGTCCCAAGAAATGAACTTGGGTTTGAGCAAATGCATACTTCTCCCTTTCTACATATAACTGGTTTTCCCGAAGCCTTTCGAACACTAGCCGTAAATGTTTCTCATGTTCCTCCAATGTTGAGCTATAAACCATGATGTCGTCCAAGTAGATGACAACAAACTTGTCAAGGTAATCATGGAACACCTGGTTCATAAGAGTACAAAACGTAGTAGGAGCATTGGTTAGTCCAAAAGGCATAACTAGGAATTCAAAAGCACCAGAGTAAGTTACACAAGTCGTTTTCGGTTAGTCCCCTTCCACAATTCGCACTTGATGATAACCAGACCTAAGATCAAGTTTGGTGAAGAACTTGGCGTGGCTCAACTGATCAAATAGGTCCGTTATAAGAGGGATTGGGTACTTGTTCCTTATTGTGACCTTGTTCAAGGCCCTATAGTCAAAACATAGCCGTAAACTTCCATCTTGCTTCTTTTGAAATAGCACTGGAGCTCCAAATGGTGCCTTTGATGGTCTAATAAAGTCGGCTTGTAATAGTTCATCCAACTATTTTCTTAATTTGACCAATTCCGGGGGAGCCATACGATTGGGACCTTTAGCTAGAGGTTTCACTCCTGGTAGTAGCTCAATCTCATGGTCTACTGTTCTTCTAGGTGGTAGAACTTTAGGCAATTGTTCTGGCATCACATTCTGAAACAATTGCAACACCCTTTTCACTCCATCCGGCAAGCAATCTGAGTTAGCTTCATCCTTATACATCGGCATGACCACATAAGAGGGCTCGCCCTTTTTTACTCCTTTCTTGAATTGTAGTGCTGATATGATCTTCTTTCCACTCCTTGGAAGAATCGTAGTTGGTACTACACATGGATGCTCCCCCAAGAATAATAAGCAACTGGCAGAGGGAATCGAGATTGCCTGGGCCGCTATCATGAAATCCAATCCTAAGACAACATCAAAGTCGTCCATAGGGGAACCGTGAAATTAATGCCTCCTTCCCATGGCCCAAGTTCGGTCATCACATTCTTGGAACTTCCACTAATTGCCAAGGCTGGCGAATTAACCGCTTTTATTTGCCCTCAATCCTTGGTAACCTTAAGATCACACCTCTTTGCTTCTTCGAGTGAGATGAAGGTATCGGTCGCACCTGTGTCCACCATGGCTCTCGTTGTCTTACTATTCAACACTACCTCAACATACATCAGGTCCCGCTCGGGTTCCTTCTTCAACTTGCTCAATTGTGTATGCAGGGCATTAAGAAACCGTATGGAGCCCATCTTTGCTGGCTCATTCTCGACTTCTTCAACTGATTGGTGAGAGTGGCCTCCTTCTTGTGACAAGGCTACTTAGGTATTCCAGGCACCTCTATGCAGACATTCTGCTATTCGATGCGGTCCCTGACACAGAAAGCAACCTAATGGTTGTCTTGGCTTGAAACTTCATGCATTGTTTATCTTTGGTTGAGGTGTATCTCTACCAGGTGGTCTCCTATCCACTCCCCCAGTAAAGGGTCTATCCACTCTGGCCATTTCCCCCCCACTTCCAAAGCTAGAGCTACCGCCACTTGATGAAGGGTCCTTACGCTTTGATGGGCCGTCGTTGTAGTCATTCAGACGTTCGGCGACGGCCATGGCAGAGGTCACATCTTGCACCTTTTGTCTTTGTAACTCAGTCCTGGCCCAATGCTTGAGACCCTCGAGGAAATAGAACATTTTATCCTTTTCAGAGATGTCCCTTATATCCAATATCAAGGTAGAAAAGCCCCTGACAAACTCCCGCACCGTCCCCGTTTGCACCAATTCCCTAAGCTTCCGTCGAGCCATGTATTCCACATTCTCAAGAAAGAATTGGCTTTTTAGTTCTCGCTTGAGGTCGCCCCAAGTTTTGATAGGGCACTCATCATTGACAAACTTCGAACGCCACCATAGCTTGGCATCCCCAGCAAGATACATTGCGGCCATAGAAACCTTGTCTTCCTGTGATTCGTATGCACGGCCCGAAAGTATTGCTCAATATCAAATAGGAAATTCTCAAGCTCTTTGCATCTCTTGCCCCCTCATAGCGTCGAGGTTTCGGCACCTTGGCCTTTTTTCCCCTGTCCACAGAACTGGAACCAACTCTGCCCATGGCCATTTGTAACACGATGACCTGAGCCTTGAGTTCCTCGAACTTTTTTGGATGATGTTTATGGCATCCCTTGTTTCATCACCCAAATTATTCAGTGTATCGAACAGCTCCCGTTGGGCTGTCTCGATATCTCTCGCTTGATCATGGGTGACCATATGAGCTTTTAAAGAGGCCACCGAGGCCTCAAGCTCCTCAATCCTTTCTCGATCATCTGACCCACCTCGAGTCGTAACCATCTTTTGCTTTCTCGTTAGCACTTCTCAACTGTGCTCTGATACCATGTGTCACGGACTAAACTTTGACTCAATTAAATGTTAGTCCGTGCGGAACTTGGATGGACGCTTCCACACAAGTCGGCCAAGATCTCTCGATTATCTGATTAAGCAACAACAAATCACTAGTTATTCTCAAGGCCACTTCACGATATCCCGGGGCATAGCAGGTGCAAACCAGCGACCCCCGATGCGCCCAAAAGAAAAAAAGTTTTATTAGTTTTGAAAAGAGTACAAAAGTTTACAAAAGATCATCGAGTCTTCCCCACCATCGTTGGGGCCATAGGGGCAGCCCTAGATGGTGGCCTAGCACATACCTTAACCAGTGAGGCAGCCCAACAATCCGCCGATTGCTCACCTCCTATAAAGAGCTTAAGAGTTTTTACAAGACTTCTACCAAGAATCATTACAATGTTTGAAATGGGAACACTTTTTCCTAAGACATATGGCTACCCTCCCATGGCACCTCTACCCGGTCATGGCCCTATACAAGGTTGGCTCATGACACTAAGCATGTACGTAACATTCAAATTTGCGTCAAAAAGCTAGATAGAAATACAAAGACTTCCAAATCTCTTCCTGTTACAGTTATTGTTACTGTTACAATTACGACTCCTTACTTTTCGGACCAAAAAAGTTGGTTTACAAAAAAGAGATAATTCATACTAGTTATGCTCAACCATTCCCGGCCCATCCAAACCAAATTAAAAGAATCGTATTCGTAGTTCAAGAGTCAAGCCATGATTAAAACTCAAATTTATGAAGCCAGAGAGGCAAGTGGCTGTAATAACCAATTTCAGTATGTGTCAAATCCGAATCGGACCCGGGCTATTTACGGGGCCCAATACAAGACCACCCTAGCAGGCCCAATACTAGACCACCCAGGCCTGTTGGCCCAATCAGGCCCAGCCAAACCCATCCCCAACAGAGCCCAATCCACCTGGCCCAACAGGGCCTGCTACCTAGCAGGCCCATTTCCTTAACCCTGGCCCAAGCCAAACCCTAAACAGCAACCTCAAACCCTAGCCGCCTCTACCATCCCCTACCCCTGCCTAACCTCCAACACGCCATCCACCTCCAACATGCCAGCCCTTGCCAGCCCCCTCCCCTGCACACGCCAACTCCTATTCATCACGCCACCACCCTACAAAAGCCACCACTACACTCAACCCCCAACCCACCATAAAAGCCATAGTCAGCAACAAAAAAAAAAGAGGAGGAGAACGGAACTAAGACCCCTGCGCTTACACCACCGAAACCCATCTCTAAACCGAACACCATTTAGCCACAACCCAAAAACACCTCCTGCACACACATACAACAACCAACAAACACAAAAAAAAAACATAAAAAAAAATCCACAGAAACAAAAAAAAACCTTTCAAATTCATTTTTTTGTTTGAGTTATTGGAGGGTTTTTTTTGGAAAAATTCCAAAAAGGAGGAAGGAAGAAAGGGAGGAGAGGAAGCCCCAGCCAGAGTTTCGGCCCCATACGACGATAGACGTCGCCGGATCGGAAGTTTGAAATTTCGAGTTTGAAACCTAGATCTAGGGCTTTTGGTTGAGATTCGGGAAAAACTAAGCCCGAATCTGAGGAGAGGGGTTCGAGATGAAGCTTGGCTGAGTTTAGAGAGCCAAAATGAACTTCGACCACTGTGGGAGATGGCGGCGGATGACAATCGACGTGACGGACCGACGCCGAATTCTGGGCTAGTTAGAGAGAGGAGAGAGGGAAGAAGAGGAAGAGAGAGAAGAGAAAGAGGAGAAAGAAAAAAAAATTTCCTATAATATATAAGGCGTCGAAACGGTGCCGTTTCGGCCAAAAGAGGGTCCGCACGCGGACTCGCATCCGACCTGGGGTTCGCGCGCTTGACCCGGGCCCCCCCAAAAAAAAGAGATCTGATCCTCGCCGAACCGGACCCGACCCGCACCTTCACCAGCCCAGGCCTTGGGCCCAGCAGCCCATGCACTGATTTTGGGCCAGGGAGGAAAGAAGAAGAAAAAAGTAGGAAAAATTTAAAATTAAAATTAAAAAAAAAGAGGGGAAAATATAAAAAATAAGAAAAAGGGAAAAAAAAGAAGAAAAGAATTAATTAATCCTCTCGGGAAGTTCATCCGAGCACTAGGCCTCGAATCCGCACGTTTTCGAAAGTAAGTTTTATTTTATTTTTTGTTATTTTCATGTTTTTATTATCCGATTTAATTTTATGTTATGTTACGTATTATTATTATTTTATTCTAAAGATCATTAATATTATTATATTATTATTTTTGTTGATGGTTCATTTTCATTATCTATTTTCATTTTATTTATATTTATTAATGTTCTTCTTTATTTATTTATTTTATAATAGTTATCATTATGGTTATTATATTATTGTATTTTATTTATGCTCATGTTCGTGTCCATTTTTTTTATTTTGTTATTATTTGTTTTTTTAATATTATTCTATTGTATTTATTTTGTTACTTCATTAGCGCCATTTATTTCACTTATTTATTTTATTATAGCTGTTATTAAATTTTTCACCATATTATTATTTTTGCCCATTTATTATTTTATTATTATTATTATTATTTATATATATTATCTATGGTATTTTTGATTTCTCTGCTGGGTCTGCCGGGGAGGATACCATCAATTATTATTAACAACGAAACATTTTTTGTTTTAAAAAAAAAAAAGCAAAGGTGATTCGGAGAATTCCAAAACAAGTAAAAAAAAATTTCTCATGTTTTGCCGGGTCTGCCGGGGAATATGGAAAATTTTGTATCGATAAAGTCCGGATCATTCTCAAATGACATAATTTTTTTTGAAAAGGAAATTTTTGAAATACCGAAATTGAAACCAATTTTCACCGAGACTCGATATAACACACGATCAATAAGGTACTGTTTTATACAGACGTTGTGGGGTGCTAATCCTTTCCCGCACGTAACCGACACCCGAACTCGCTTTTGTTTTTTTTCTTCTCTGGTTTAAAACGCAGACTTCAAAATTGGTTTTTTTTTTAAATGTTTTAATTAGTTTTAAGATGTTTTTATAAAAACCGATTTTAACAGGTGGCCAATCACACCTAGTAAAAAAGATTGATGGCGACTCCCGTTTTGTGTTTTCAAAAACGTCTAGCGGTCGAAAAAATCGCTATGACAGTTTGGCGACTCCGCTGGGGACCCACAAGAGAGTCAGGCCAAAATTGATCATGTGTTGTCAAAGTCTCGGTTTTGTTGGTTTAATTGATATTTAATTTTAATTCCCACATTTTTATTAACAAAGAGAATTTTGAAAATAATAAAATATATATTTTTTAATATGTCCATATTCACGTGCATACGTTATTATTGTTCTCTAGTTACTTAATTTTATATATTATCGTTGCTCTTTGATTAAACTATTATCTTACATTTTTTATTCTTTGCCTTGGTATATTATCGGGGTATTCGAAATATGGGTTATAGAGTAGGTGATAAAAGGTTTGTTTGTTCCTCCTCACACACTACACTTGCATCCGCATAACATAAACTCTATACCCGAGTTTCATCCTTTTTAAGTGGAAGTAAAGTAAACTACGCCTCCATGACTAACAATCCGCATGGGCTAGCGACACACTTCCGGAGTATGATATTCCTATGCCTTCGTGATTAACAATCCGCATGGGCTAAGGAATAAATACTCTAACAAATTGAACCCGCTCTTCGGATCAGGGCCTTACTAGCCCTTACGGGCGACGATAAGGAACAATTTGGGGCCTTTAGAATTCAACCAAACCGCATATAGTGAACCCTACAAAATCGAACCTAGGTAGAGCCGTGCCGAATTTTTGTTAGATATACCATAACTAGGTACACATGGAGGAACATTTTCAATCTTTTTCTATTTGTTTTACATTCCAAATAAGCATGATACACCGGGTAGAGATGAACGTATATCGCTCTTAATAAGTTTGATATTCTGCCCCCAAAGGTGTCGTGATGCCTAAATAAGTTGATACTGTTGGGGCAAATGTTCATTAACTTTTTGAATTTGTAAATATGAAAATTCTTTCTTTCAAGCACCCTTGCATTTCATACATCTCGTACATTTCATGCATTAGTGCACTTGTAAATAAAGCATGTACATTTATAATTGTATTTTTGATTTCACGGTGATAATAATCTCATTTGATAAATCGCATATACACTAGTTGTTGATTAAATAAGAATTGCAAACTGGTACTGTTGAATAAATATTTGGACACCTGTGCCATAATAAGACCCACTACCCGAAAAGTTTTTGATAAAATTGGTTTTTGAAAATAATATTTTGATTTTTGCGGGGAAAATATGTTTAAAAAAAAAACTGTGGATTGAATTTGGGGGCAAAGTTTGTGCAATAAAATTGTTGAATAATTAAGTTCAGTCCAAATCATGTTAATCTAATTATTGAATAGTTTTCTGTATATATTCGTGCATTAATTTGTTTATTCTTTAGACAAATCAAATTAGCATCATGTTGCAATCATAACATGCATGGTCATTCATTGTAGAATACATTTGTAAAATACATGATCGTTCTCCGTATATACCAGTATATCAATTTATTTATTCTTTACATGCATCATATCGACATCGTGATTGCATTCATAACAATAAGGCCATGCATTCGTGACATACATGGTCACTCATGTATATGTTCATGCATTAATTCGTTTATTCTTTACATGCACCATATGGGTATCGTGTTACATTCACGGCATTCTTAGCTCATTCATCACGAAACACATGTGGGGAACAAAAAAGAAGTCGGCTTAGTTTTAATTAAAAAAAAACTTTGAAGAGATTTCTCTTGCAAATCAGAGGTATAAGAATTACTACGTACCTCTATGACACAGGCGTGAACCATGGAGGATGAACAAAATAGACTGGATAGAATGGAAACAACACAGAGGGAATTACAAGAACAATTAGCCAGATCTCAGCAAGAAGCACGAGAACAGATAACAAAATCTCAAGATGAGTCACGTGAGCAAATAGACAAGATGATTGAAATGATGACTAGACTGACCCGAGGAAAATGGGTTGCTGAAGGGTCGATCATAAGGGGAGAACCTCGACCTCAAGCAAACAACAACGAAGATCCGATTTACCTATCAAGTCAACAAGGCCATGGACAATTACAATTGAAATCGAGATTTCACCCCTTAGACCCAGTTATTGTTCCAAACCAAGAAGGTTCACTAGAACAATAAAAGCTGAAGAAATGTGTGGCAAAGCAAGTGGAAGACACAGAAGTGCAACAGAAGTATGATCTGTTTGAAGAGAGACTCAAAGCCATAGAAGGAATAGACGCTTTCGGGAATATGGATCCGAATGAGCTCAGCTTGGTCCCAGATTTGGTGATTCCGCCAAAATTCAAGGTCCCTGAATTTGAAAAGTATGACGGATCGAAATGTCCATCAATCCATATCACAATGTTTTGTCGAAAAATGGCTGGCTATACCAACAATGACAAGCTGCTAATCCACTGCTTCCAAGACAGTCTAACAGGGTCAGCTGCGAGATGGTACAATCAGTTGGATCGGGGCTGTATCCGTTCTTGGAAAGATCTGGCAAAAGCTTTCAAGACTCAGTATAAGCACATGATCGACATGGCACCAGATAGGTTAACGTTGCAGAATATGGAAAAGAAGCATACTGAAGGTTTTAAGGAATATGCCCAACGATGGAGGGATTTGGCAACGCAGGTGCAACCACCACTCACTGAGAAAGAAAATACTGTATTGTTCATCGGTACATTAACGGCACCTTATTATGACAAGATGGTTGGCAATGCCTCAAGAAATTTCGTTGATATGGTTATTTCTGGTGAGATAATTGAGAATGCTATCAAGAATGGAAAACTCGAAGGAGATAAGACATCCAATGCCGAGAGAAACGAGGCACCTGAAAAGAAAGAGGAACATGTCCAGGTTGTGGGAGAATTCACTCCATATCCCAAATTCCCTTCATATCAATCCTATTACTCCACCAATGCCTCTCCAAGCCATTATCCTTACCGGCCAAATATTCATCCCCAAACACCTAATCCTATGTTAGCCCCTGCAACTAGGCCTGCTTCCTAGAAACGACCGCGGGGCAACCAAGAGAAATTTTCAATCCCAATCTTCGACCTGTTGCAATTACTAATAAGGAACCAATACCTCAACCCTGTGCCTTTGAAAACAACTCCAAACCCATCAGCAAGGAGTTATGACCCAAACAGCAAGTGTGAGTATCACATAGGGGCAATTGGACATTCAACTGAAAAATGCAGACAACTGAAGAAAAAGATTGAAGGTCTTGTCCACGATGACATTTTGACTCCAGAGCTATTTGAACAGTGGAAATCCGCATTGCCATAAATCGGTTTCTTCGCCACGGGTTTTGAGGATGAGAATAGTTACCTTTAAAAGCATGTCAACAAGCATTGAGGAATATGCATGTAGTTCTATGCCTCATCATGAAAGCACTTGTCTTATGTTGGCATCCACATGAAATAAATAAATTTTGAATTTCAAATGCTTTGTGTTTATTGTGTTTTAATAATAATTTGAATTTGCAAAAATATACATTAAGGAAATTCTTGATTTTGAAGAACGCGTTCTTAAAAGAAAAAAAAACCTTTCTTCACATTAAAAAATGATGGGGAGTCTTGAGATTATTGATGATCATTGTTAGAAATGAACCAACACCCTTCCACCTCTCTTTCGGACTTGCCTATGCTTGAATCCTTTGAGTTTGAAAAAATCAATGCTTCCAGGAATATATTGTTGAATTTCAGAAACCATAGTCGGTGCAATAAGAAAAATGCAGATCCTAGTTTAGGTTATGAGCAATGGAACAAACTTTTTGAAAAAAATCCGAGCTCTTTGGTGTCTCAAACAAGTGAAACCTTTTTTCAAGAATCTAGATTATGGTAAATTGATGTGTGTCAAGGTTATGCCAAAACCATTCACATCCCTTTCTGTAACCAGAAAACAAGAGTTGCCCAGATGTCACTTCATGATTAACGTCTCAGGTAACAAGGACTAAACCTGATTTTCTCATATTCCTAGAAAAAAGCTATTTTTGAGCCATATTCTTTTTTGTCCCTTTGGAGAGCCAAAAAAGACTTGAGGTGTTCCTTGTTATAATATGAATTCTTATTTGTATGATCAATCAAATGATGCATCATTTGTAGATACGGAGGACATGTGGTGAATAAGATAAAGTAATTTTCGGGGCATGCATAAAAAAAAAAAAGAAAAAAAAATGAAAAATGAGTGTGAAATAATGCATTTATGAAATTCACGATGGTTTCAAGAAAGGAAGAAACCTTTTCATTATTTTCCTTTAGGGAATGACTCTTCGATTTACGTGCTTGTGTTTGAGATGAAAAATGGCCATCTTTCATCATCCTTTCACAAATTATAAAATATCCTTTTGCTACCCCTTTTGAGCCTAATGAATACTTTCTTTCTTTCAACCCCGATCAAGGATTACCCTCCACACTAGGGGGCAAATGCGAGGAAGGATCTTTTCAAAGGCCACAAATAATAAAGTGCTAGTTCAAAGACAAAAAAAGAATGCCTTGAATCAAAGAGAAATTTGAGCTTCCAAATAACTACGGGTTCACCTTGTCAAAATAGAAATGCTAAAAAAAAGAGATAAAAAGAAAAATAAAAGCAAAAAAAAAAAAAAAGGAAGAAAAGAACGGATGAAAATCATCGGATAAAGAGAAAAGCTCAGAAAAGATAAATGTTTCGAAGAGAATCCTCCTCATGAAATGATCCTTGATTTGATCACCTTAAACACATGCTTGAGCCTATTTATCTTTTCTTTCTGAATCTCGAACCTTGGCCTACATTACATACCTGGAAAAGACCATTTTGATTGAGTATGGTCATTTAAATTGATGAGTCTATTCTTAGAGAAATGCACAAGACTTCGGTCTCCTTTCTGGCTAACAATCCTTTTTGGATAAGTCTTGATTTCTTAAATACATGGTGAAACATTTAATGAAAAATGAAAAAAAAAAAAAAGAAACTCTACGGTGAAAACCCAAATGGGCAGTCTAGAGTAAAATGGGAGATTTTTCGACACCACCTATGTATTGTCGAGGCCATGACCAAAGAAGAGGTCATTTTGAAGAAATCAAGGAACATCTGGGAATTCCAAAATATCTCAAAACTGTCAACCCTCGTTTGGAGGTTTGACTTCAAAAACTGAGACCGTTTTCCCGTCCAGAATTAACTTTCCAGTTTAAACATCCCAGCTAGTCTTGACGTTTGTCAAAACGCCATGATTTGGAAACTTAAAGAAGGTTGCATTTGTTTGATTCCCAGAGAATTCATGTTCTATAAAACCTGTTCCATTTGTGAGTCTAGAAATGATATACATTTTTCCTGTTGTGAAGTCTCCTTGGATCAACCAAAATCTTGTGGTACCAAGCCTTTCGACTCAATTTGAAAAATCCAAATTAACACAAAAAAAAAACTTCTAATCGTGATCATCAATCTTCAAGAGATTTGGATATCACAACATGAGGATGACATTTTCAGCTCAAAAGTTTTTAATAAATAAACAAATATTTTTCAAAAAAAAAAAAGAGAGCAAGTAAAAACAAATAAAAATGAAAATATTTTTGGAAGAAACTATTTTGAATAAAAATGATGTTGGCATGAGACAAAGGTTCTTCTGGCCCAAAGGTATGGAACTATTGAGGTAGAAGAAATGAACATTCAGCTCAGACTTCTGTTGATAAGATTTTGAAAACTATCGGGGCAAAGAGATAGTACCAGACTGAAGAAAAGAGTTGATCTCTTACGAAGCACGAGTGTTTCAAGATATACTCTGGTTCGAAAAGGAAAAAAGAATTGGAAAAGCTAGACCAAGGTCAGGAAAAACAATTGGAAACATTTGCATCATTCATCAACATTCGCATATTTATTGAGTTTTGCATCTGTATCGGGTCGTAAAACATTTACATTATTCATGGGTACTTGCACATGCATCATCAGGGGGCATATGCATTGACTTCGCATGACATTTACATTTCATGCATGACATTGAATTTTTGAAATTTTGAAATTTTGACATTCGAATTTGAACATTTACTAAGATTTTCTTCCAAGATATGATTGTGAAAGATCTTCAGGTATGATCACCAAGACCTCCGGGCACCTCTTTTAAAACCTCCGGGTTACCTCTTTTAAGTCCTCTGGGCATAGGAAAAGAAAAAGAAAATTAGAAAAAAGAAGATCTCCGGGCATCTATTTTAAAACCTCTGGGTTACCTCGTTTAAGTCCTCCGGGCACAGCAAAAGAAAAGGAAAATTAGAGAAAAAAAAGACCTTCGAGTATCTGTTCTAAGACCTCTGGGCACCTCTTTTAAGTCCTTCGGGCACCATTTTCAAAGAAAATATAATAAGACCTCTGGGCATCCGTTTCAAGACCTCCGGGCACTATTCTCAAAAATCATGGATAAGACCTCAGGGCAACATTTTCAAAAAAGACATTTTTAAGACCTCCGGACACCATTTTCAAAGAAAATATAATTTTTAAGACCTCCGGGCACCTGTTTCAAGACCTCTGGGCATTATTCTCAAAAGTTATGTTTTCAAGACCTGCAGGCATTATTCTAAAAAATCATTGATAAAGACCTTCGGGCATCATTCTCAAAGTTAGGAATAAGACCTCCGGGCACTATCCTAAAAAATCATTGATAAAGACCTCCGGACATCATTCTCAAAGTCAGGAATAAGACCTTCGGGTACTATTCTAAAAGATCATTGATAAAGACCTCCGGGCATCATTCTCAAAGTCAGGAATAAGACCTTCGGGCATTATTCTAAAAAATCATTGATAAAGACCTCCAGACATCATTCTCAAAGTCAGGAATAAGACCTCCGAGCACCATTTTCAAAGAAGTAACATTTTTTTAGACCTTCGAGTATCTGCTTTCAAAAACCTCCGGGTAACATCTTTCAAAATGATATTTTTCAAAACCTCCGGGTACCATTTTCAATTCTTGCAAAGTCGAACTCATTTCCTTAAGACGGGTCGAGCCTTGGTATGATTAATCAAGGTAATCTCTTTAAGGCAAATCATTTTATCACAAGCTTCAAAAAAAAAAAAACTCCTGATCTTTCCTCAACGATAAACCAAGAGCCTCTCTAAATATGAACCTCTATAACCGGACAAAATTGGTTTTATTGTCTTTGCCCTATTCCTGATTCTCAGCAATATGCAAAGGGGGGCAGCTGTAATAACCAATTTCAGTCCGTGTCAAATCCGAATCAGACCCGGGCTATTTACGGGGCCCAATACAAGACCACCCTAGCAGGCCCAATATTAAACCACCCAGGCCTGTTGGCCCAATCAGGCCCAGCCAAACCCATCTCCAACAGAGCCCAATCCACCTGGCCCAACAGGGCCTGCTACCTAGCAGGCCCATTTCCATAACCCTGGCCCAAGCCAAACCCTAAACAGCAACCCCAAACCCTAGCCGCCTCTACCATCCCCTACCCCTGCCCAACCTCCAACATGCCATCCACCTCCAACACGCCAGCCCTTGCCAACCCCCTCCCCTGCACACGCCACCTCCCCTTCATCACGCCACCACCCTGCAAAAGCCACCACTACACTCAACCCCCAACCCACCATAAAAGCCACAATCAGCAATAAAATAAAGGAGGAGGGGAACAAAACTAAGACCCCTGCACTCACACCACTGAAACCCATCACCAAACCGAACACCATTCAGCCGTAACCCAAAAACACCTCCTGCACACACACACAACAACCAACAAACACAAAAAAAAAAAAAAAACATAAAAAAAATCCACAGAAACAAAAAAAAACCTTTCAAATTCATTTTTTTGTTTGAGTTATTGGAGGGTTTTTTTTGGGAAAATTCCAAGAGGGAGGAATAAAGAAAGGGAAGAGAGGAAACCCCAGCCGGAGTTTTGGCCCCATACGACGATAGATGACGCCGGACCGAAAGTTTGAAATTTTGAGTTTGAAACCTAGATTTAGGGCTTTTGGTTGAGATTCGGGAAAAACTAAGCCCGAATCTGAGGAGAGGGGTTCGAGATGAAGCTTGGCTGAGTTTAGAGAGCCAAAATGGACTACGTCCACTGTGGGAGACGGTGGCGGACGACGGCCGGGGCGACGAATTCTGGGCTAGTTAGAGAGAGGGAAGAAGAGGAAGAGAGAGGAGAAAGAAAAAATTAAAAAAAAAAAGAAAATTTCCTATAATATATAAGGCGCCAAAACGGAGCCGTTTCGGCCAAGGGAGGGTCCGCGCGGGCCCGGATCCGACCCGGGGTCAGTGCGCCTGACCCGGGCCCCCCCAAAAAAAAAGGATCCAGTCCGCGCCGAACTAGACCCCACCCGCGCCTTCACTAGCCCAGGCCTTGGGCCCAGCAGCCCAGGCACTAATTTTGGGCCAGGGAGGAAAGAAGAAAAAAAAGAAGAAAAAAATTTATTTAAAATTAAAACTAAAAAAAAGAAGTAAAAAAAATTAAAAATTAAAATTAAAAAAAAGGGGGAAAATATAAAAAATAAGAAAAAGGGGAAAAAAAGAAGAAAAGAATTAATTAATCCTCTCGGGAAGTTCATCCGAGCACTAGGCCTCGAATCCGCACGTTTTCGAAAGTAAGTTTTATTTTATTTTTTGTTGTTTTCATGTTTTTATTATCCGATTTAATTTTATGTTATGTTACGTATTATTATTTTATTCTAATGATCATTAATATTAATATTATTATTTTTGTTTATGGTTCATTTTCATTATCTATTTTTATTTTATTTATATTTATTAATGTTCTTCTTTATTTATTTATTTTATAATAGTTATCATTATGGTTATTATATTATTGTATTTTATTTATGCTCATGTTCATGTCCATTTTTTTATTATTTGTTCTTTTAATATTATTCTATGGTATTTATTTTGTTACTTCATTAGCGCCATTTATTTCACTTATTTATTTTATTATAGCTGTTATTAAATTTTTCACCATATTATTATTTTTGCCCTTTTATTATTTTATTATTTTATTATTATTTATATATATTATCTATGGTCATGGTTATTATATTATTGTATTTTATTTATGCTCATGTTCATGTCCATTTTTTTATTATTTGTTCTTTTAATATTATTCTATGGTATTTATTTTGTTACTTCATTAGCGCCATTTATTTCACTTATTTATTTTATTATAGCTGTTATTAAATTTTTCACCATATTATTATTTTTGCCCTTTTATTATTTTATTATTATTATTTATATATATTATCTATGGTATTTTTGAGTTCTCTGCTGGGTCTGCCGGGGAGGATACCATCAATTATTATTAATAACGAAACATTTTTTTTAAAAAAAAAAAAAGCAAAGGTGATTCGGAGAATTCCAAAACAAGTAAAAAAAAAATTCTCATGTTTTGCCGGGTCTGTCGGGGAAAATGGGAAATTTGTATTGATAAAGTCCGGATCATTCTCAAATGACATAATTTTTCTGAAAAGGAAATTTTTGAAATACCGGAATTAAAACCAATTTTCACCGAGACTCGATATAACACACGATCAATAAGGTACTGTTTTATACAGACGTTGTGGGGGTGCTAATCCTTCCCCGCACGTAATCGACACCCGAACTCGCTTTTGTTTTTTCTTCTCTGGTTTAAAACGCAGACTTCAAAATTGGTTTTTTTTTTTATAAATGTTTTAATTAGTTTTAAGATGTTTTTATAAAAACCGATTTTAACAGGTGGCCAATCACACCTAGTAAAAAAGATTGGTGGCGACTCCTGTTTTGTGTTTTGAAAAACGTCTAGCGGTCGAAAAAACTGCTATGACAGAGGCCATAGCTCCAATTGGCTTTTCCAAAATCAAAATATACATTTGGCGCCATATTAGGTTTTCTATATGTTTTCTTGTTATCTTAAAGTCCTCAATTTTTTATTTTTTATATATAATGTTTTCTTTGCAAGTTTTACTAGACCTGTCAAAGGGCCATGCTATCTATCCAAACTCGAAGGTTTGTTCGATATTTGGAAGGGTTTACACAAAAATATTAAGCTCGAAAAATAGGTTTGGGCAAAAAAATAAGGCCCGTTTAAAAAATGACCCGGGCCTTGACTCCAACATTCAAGGCTTGAGCTCGGTCCGACCCATTTTTCAATTATGTAATATATTATTTTTATATTTATATATAATGTAATTTATATCATATAAAGATTAAAGATTAAATATATATATATATAATATTATAGTGTAAACATTAAAAAAATATGTTAAGTTGTCCATGTTTAAGGACTTAATAAAAGGAAAAAAAACATATATAATTACTAAAGGTTAAAATAAAAAACATGTTTTTTTAATTTTTTTTAGAAAAAAAAATATGGATAGGCCTAAACGGGTTTGGACTATCCGGTTAAAAATATGGGTAGGCCTGGACAAAATTTGAGGCCCGTATTTCGAGTCGAACCGGGGTTGGACAATTATATATGGTGTTGATACTATTTCATCCTCGAGGTATTTCATTTCTTTTAAAATTGAAATCGTTTTTTTTAAATGGGTCAAGCCCCGAGATCGTTGTCAAGATATTTATTTTCTTTTCAAATCGAACTCATTTTTTAAATGGGTCGAGTTCCGAGATCGCCGTCGAGATATGTTTTATTTTAAATCGAACTCATTTTTTAAATGGATCGAGCCCCGAGACATCGTCGAGGTATTTCTTTTCAAATCGAACTCTTTTTTTTAAGTGGGTCGAGCCTCGAGATCGCCGTCGAGATATTTCTTTTCTTTTAAATTGAATTTGTTTTTTTAAATGGGTCGAGCCTCGAATCGTCTTCGAGGTATTTCTTTTGTTTTAAATCGAACTCATTTTTTTAAATGGGTCGAGTCTCGAGATAGTCGTCGAGGTATTTTTTTTGTTTTAAATTGAACTCGTTTTATAAATGGGTTGAGCCCCGAGATCGCCGTCGAGGTATTTCTTTTGTTTTAAATCTAACTAATTTTTTTCAAATGGGTTGAGCACTGGGATCGCCGTCGAGGTGTTGCTTTTGTTTTAAATCGAACTCGCTTCCTTGAGATAAGTCGAGCCTTGGTATCGCAGTCAAGGTGTTTGCTTCTCAAACTCAAAATCTTCAAATCTTGGTTCTATTTTAAATTTTTTGAAGAAAAAAATTCCCCTTTAGAATTACCCTCTCACCCGAACAAAATCGTTGTCTATTTTGTCTTTGTCGTATTCTTGATTCTCAACAATAGCCAAAGAGGGGTAGCTATAGACGCCTAATTTTGTCCGGGCCTCTAAACAAGGTACGTTTTTCCTTCAAATCCGAGTTTCTAAATTTACCTAAATGTCATGGTCTAGTGGCTTGACACTTGGTTTCGGCAAGATGGGCAAAGCGATTTTGATGCTTTAGTTAAAAAATCAACATAGGAAAAGTCAACATTAGAAAGGTCAAAATTGGAAAAGTCAAAGTTGACCAAAGTCAAAGAGAAAAAATTTAACTTTGAAAAATCAAGATTAAAAAAGAAAATTGGATGTTAAAGAGGCAATCTTGATAATTGAAGAAGTCAACTTTGAATAATGGAGGGATATATAGTTGAAATTAAATAGTGGAAAATTTAAGACAATGTTGGAAGCACATATTTTTTGATTTATGTGATAGGAATTTTGGTAGAAGATGGAAGTCCATATTTATTTTAAAAATCCAAGTGATAGGAAATGTGGTGGAAGTTGGAAGTCCATTTTTTTATATATAAAAAAAAAAAAACCAAGTGTTGGGAAATTGGTTGGGAAATGGAAGCCCAGTTTTTTTTTTTAAAAAAAAAGATCTAATGGGTAGAAAGTTAGGTAAAAAGATGAGAGCCCAACTTTAAAGGTCCAAGAAGGGAGGATGTTGCTGGAAAACCCGATGTTAAAGTCTATGTAGGAAAATGGATGGAAGAAAGAGGGGTGAAATTAGACGCAATAAAAAAGTTGCAGGAAAAATGTAGAAATAAGCATAAGGTAAACTTGTAATAAAATAGAGAAGTGAAGGATGCTCTTAGAAGGTCAAACGGCAACTTAGTAAATAAGTTAATGAGTCACAGAAGGTAGGACATAACTCACCAAGGAAGGACATGAGTTATCCAAGAAGGCTTGAAGGTCATTGGCTAGTAAAGGGGAGTAGGCCAGGTGGCTAAAAAAGGAAGGATCTAGAGGAAGCTAAAATGAAAGGGAATGCCAAGTGGCTAAAAAAATATGATAGCTTGGGAGAATACTTGGGGAATGTTTTTCATTTTTTTTGGGAAAAATGGAGAAAAAAAAAGAGAGAAAAAAAAAAGAAAAAGAGAAAGGAAAAAAGAGAGGTTTAGTGTTCTTGGAAAAGCTAAGTGGAGGTAGCTCTTTTTTCTTTTTCTTTTTCTTTACTATTTTCTTTTCTTTAAAGTTTTTCAAAATAAATTTTCTAAACATGCTTTTAAAAAACTATGTTTTTCTTTTCTTGTCATTTTCAAAATAAAATTTAGCATTTTTGATTTATTTTCATAAAGGTTGCTAATGTTTTTGCTACTTTTTTTGTGTGTGTTCATCTTGATTGTTGTTGTTTGTGGTTTATTATGGTACATATTTGGTGTTTGATGATTTTCCTCTTATATGCCTAATGTTGCTTGCCTTGGATATAGTATATTATGGTGCATATTTTGTGTTTGATGATTTTCCTCTCATATGCCTAGCGTTACTTGCCTTGGATATGGTATATTATGGTGCATATTTGGTGTTTGATGATTTTTCTCTCATATGCCTAATGTTGCTTGCCTTGGATATGGTCTATTGTGGTGCATGATTTTTGCTATCTATATTATCTTTTCTTGAAAAAAAAGATGGTTATGAGCTTGATGATCCTTAGTCATTTCGATTTTAGGTGATAGTTGAGCTTGATTAACAATCTATGAGGCCAACTTTGAGCCAACCACTTTGTTACAAAAAATAGTTTTTTGAAAAATGCTCCCGGTAAATCTTGGTTCGGATTAAGCAATGGTCCTTAACCAAGATCTTTTTGTGTTCTTATGATGTACCAGATATATTAAACTTACTCTTGGGTTGGATAATACGATTAGGGGCTAAATTTTCCTCCCCGCCATGTTGTCATCCAAAAATAGTTTTCTGAAAAATGCTCTTGGTAATTCTTGGTTTGGATTAAGCAATGGTTCGTAACCAAGATTCTTATGTATTCTCATGTTATACCGAGTATATTAAACTTACTCCTAAGTTGGATGATGTGAATACGGGCTAAATTTTCCTCTCCACCCTGTTGTCATACAAAAATAGTTTTTTCAAACACTTCCAGGGAATTCTTGGTTCGAATTAAGTAATGGCCTGTAACCAAGACTGTTTTTTGTTAATGGCCTGTAACCAAGACTGTTTTTTGTTCTCTTGATATACCGGGGTATATCAAACTTTCTTAGGTCGGATTACATGATCACGAACTAAAATTTTGTAATTACCCTTTGTTTTTCCTAAAATGTTTTTAAGTCTAAAAACAACTTTCAAGGTCTACGGGCACCCTTTTTTCAAGACATCCGAGTACCATTTTTCAAGACCTTTGAGCACCTCGTTCTTAAGACCTCCGAACACCTTTTTTTTCAAGACCTCCGGGCACCCTCTTTTAAGACCTCCGGGCATTTTTTTTCAAAACCTCAGGGTCATTTTTCTAAGTCCAGTCAAAATTTCCTTTAAGGCATTTAGATACTTCTATAGGTATTCGGATGCCCTCTCCTCGAGGGAGAAACACATTCCCAATAATGGTCCATTTTTAATGCATTTCATGTTTTTTTCTAAAAACGTTTTAAGATTTTTCATAAAAAAACTTACTTTGCTTGGTTATATAATATTAGGCAAGAGAATAATTTTCTAAGCTTTATTGGTTTGCCAGGGAGAATAGGAAATTCTCTATTGCGAGTGTTCATATAATAGTGAAGTATGATTTTTGTTTTACTTGGAATTATATAAGTGTTAGGTGAAAAAATTATTTCCCAAAGCTTTGTCGGGTTTGCCAGGGAGTTCGGTAAAATTTTTCGACGTATGCCATTTATGTAATTCCATAAAAAAAAATACATGAAAAAAATTTTCAAATTAAGATTATGTGCATATTTCTTGTTTATGTTATTTATTGATTAATGTTCATATTATGCTCTTGATTATGCCATGTGATGATTGATACTATTTTTATTTCATATTCCTTCTTGTGTTATATTAAGTTTTGGATATAAATTATTCATAATAAATAAGTTTGATTGCATATAAAGATTAACGTTTTAGTAATAAAAAGAGGTCATATTCCCAAGTTAAAAGAATTAATGAGTTCTCTGCTGGGTTTGCCGAGAAAGATTTCATTAATCATCATTAACCACGGAACATCCTTTTTTAAAAAGGGAATGATCCGGATGATTTCAAAATGATGGAAAATTTTATATTTTGTCGGGTTTGTCGAGAAATATAAAAAACTTTCTGGTAATAAATTCTAAATCATTTTTGAAATAATATTATTATTTTTTAAGGGAATTATCTTTAAATACCGAATCTAAAATCAACTTTTATCGAGACTAATGATAACACATAATTAATAAGTTATCGTTTTATACGGGCGTTGTAGGGGTGCTAATACCTTTCCCGTATATAACCGACTCTCGAACCCAAATTGCTTTTCTCTGGTTCTTAAGTACATACTTTGAAATTGGTTTTTCAAAAGATTTTAATTAATTTTAAATTTTTTTTACAAAAACCGATTTTAACAGGTGACCGATCACACGTAACCAAAAAAGATTGGTGACTGCTCCCATTCTTCAAGGTTTTCAAAACCTAATATTATTTACGAAGACCTATTATTTTTTTTAACCCCCAACGTCTTAGCGGTCGCGAGATCGTTATGACAGGTGACAATGAAAATATTGAGAGTGAAGACAACCTTGATACTATAGCATTTGAATCTGATCATTTTTGTATTACAACAATTAATTTTTCTGATGAAGATCTATTGTTGGGATCTACTCCTCATTGTCGGCCATTGTTCATAATAGGATATGCTCACGAATAGAAGATCAACCAAATTTTGGTCAATGATGGTTCTACTGTCAACATACTCCCTTTGAAGAAAATGAAGGAATTGAGGGTTCCTTTAGATGAATTGCTGCAAAGTCGCTTGATGATCCAAGGATTCAACTAAGGAGGCAAACAACTCTTGGAAAACTTAGATTTCAACTTTTCGTTGGAGATATGGAGTCAAATCCACTTTTCCATGTGATTTATGCTTTTCAACATATAACATGTCATTAGGATGACCGTAGATACATAAAAATGGTGTAGTCTCCTCAACTCTTCACCAATGCTTCAAGTATTATAGAAACAATCAAGTCAAGACGGTCCTGGCAGACGCCAAGCCGTTTACTATAACAAAAGCACATTTCGCAGATGCTAAGTTTTATCTGGAAAGTGCATTTGTGGAATAAGAAATGTCCAATCAGGTTAAAGAGTCGAAACAAAAAAGAAGGAATTTGGCTTCTTCCACCGCTGGAGAAGATGAAATTGCTCAAGATTTAAAGAATTTGACTCTTCCCCTCACTAACTTGGAAGAATCAAAAAGTCTTAAACCTCCATTGAAAGGATTTGTCAAGCCATTAAAGGAACCTCTTTTTGAACATCAAAATCTTCCTTCTCGTCGAGCCAAAGATTTTGATCCTAGAACAAGGACATCATTCGCATGTTTTGTGAAATTTGGTGTCCAGCTACCAATACTCTCCATATGAACCAATGATGGTGTTCAAGTGTCATGAAGATTGTTGCCTATCCACTGGTGCTCTCTATTTTGCCACTAAGGAAGCTTCCACTATGAGACTTGCACACACTAGGAGGTTTGCCCATCCAAGTTTTATGGCGAAATCACTCAATGTGCCACAGACTTGAGCATGAGACTGTTGTGGACATCGAGATAAAGGACCAATTTGGAAACACTTCAAGCGCTTAAGATTCATCTTCAGAGTTGATGTTACTCGAGCATAAAGTTGTTGCAGATATTGATACTGTGCCGTCAAACTCTAAAATTCGTGAGGAAATGAGTTTGATTGAGTCTTCTACTACCCACAATGAGAATGAAGCCAAAAGCTCATATTTGTTGCGAAATATGTTGGAAACCTCTCGAGAAGACTTGAAGAATTTCAAATGGAAGCCTTAATCTCTTTTTTATGTGACTTCTTCTTTGGAAATTTTTTTAGCTCTCAAGATTGTTTAAGAGTTTTTTTTCTTTCCAAAATTGTAATTTCTTTTCAAATTTGGAATGATGTTATTTTTTACTCCATGCATCATCTTAGAAGACAATCTTTTGAACTTTCCAAAGTGCTTTTGCATCAAAGCTTTGTGTTGACTGCAAATTAAATTCCAAAGGATATTTAACTTGTGAAAGAATTACTTTGCTTCGAAAACAACTTGAATCATGACATTTGAATGGAGAATTCGAACATAATTTTATCATGATACTTGTAATTTCAAGTAAACAAAAGATAATATTTGAGTCAAACAATTTTTTTTGTTTGGTTTGGACTAAACTTGGCAATGAAACCAAGCTGCCTACGTACCCTTGAATTTGAAGGATCAAGTCATCACGTAGTTCATCAAAAAAAAAAAAATTGTGCCTTAATTTTTGCCTAAGTTGTCCTAAAAAGGATTTTCAACCTAGCGGGCTTTTTTTTTTTTTTTATTATGTAGTTTAAACTCGAGCTTAAGTGCAACACATGACAGTTTAAGCTCTTGCTTAGTAGCCTCATATGACAGTTTAGGCTCTTGCTTAGGAGCAACATCTTCTTTAAGCATAATAATATTTCAAAAACTTGCCACTGATCGGTCCAACTTTGACACCATCTTGATCGATGATCTTGTATGCACCATTGGTATAAACTTCTTGAACAATGTATGGTCCATCCTATTTTGAAACAAACTTGTTGCCAATACGTTGTGAAGTATTTATGGATCTTCTCACAGCAAAGACTATGTCTCTAACTTGGAAAGATCGTAGCTTAACTTTCTTGTTAAAAGCATTGGATAATCGAGCTTGATAGCACTCCAAGCGTTGTTGTCGCTCAAGTGGATTGCAATCGTCAATGATGAAATTTGTCGCTCAAGTGGTAGAACAACTTCTACATCATAAACAAGTGCATATGGAGTGGCTTGAGTTGGTGTGTAATATGTAGTTTGATAAGCCCACAGATCTTCTCCCATCATTTCATGCCAATCTTTCTTTGACCGGTTAAAAACTTTCTTGAGAAGATTGCACAAAGTCTTGTTAAAAGCTTCTTCTAATCCGTTTGCCGGAGCATGGTACATTGAACAGTTGTATTGCTTGAAGTCAAACTGTGTACATAATTTGATCATGTCAAACTGCTTCCCACTATCAGTTATGATGTAACGAGGTACACCATACTTTTAGACACCTAATTTTGTCTGGACCCATAAACAAGGTACGTTTTTTAGCAAACCCGAGTTTCTAAATTTATTTCAATTTCATGGTTTAGTGATTTGACACTTGGGCTAGGTAAAAATGGACAAATCCAATTTTGAAACTTTAGGGGTGAAAAGTCAAAATTAGAGAAGTCAAAGTTGACCAAAAAGTCAAAGTCAACATGGAAAAGTTAACTTTGGAAAATCAAGATTAAAAGAAAAGTTGGACGATAAAGAGATAATCTTGATAATTGAAAGGTCAACTTTAAATTAGGGAAGGATGAAATTAAATGGTTTAAAGTTGAGCTAAATGGTGGAAAAAAGTTGGGTGAAAATTCAAGATAATTTTGGGAGCCTACTTTAAAAATCCAAGTGGTAGGAATTGTTGCAAATTTTGGAAGTCCAACTTGGAATTTTGGTAGAAACTTGGTGAAAAATGAAGGCCCATTTTTTTAAAGTTACATGGTATGGAAGTTTGGTGGAAATTGAAAACCCATTTTTTATATCCAAGTGGTAGAAAAATTGGTGAAAGATGGAGGCTCATCTTTTAAAGAGAAAAATTATGGAAAATTTGTTGGAAGTTGAAAGCCCAATGTTTATTTAAATGGTAGGAAATTTGGGTGAAAGATGGAAGCCCATTTTTTATTCAAGTGTTAGGAAAGGTATAGGATATGGGAGCTAACTTGTGTGAAAAAATATGAAGAACCCAAGCTTAAGGGTCCAAGAAGAGAATAAAAATATGGAAGGCCCAAAGTTAAAGTCCATGTAGTAAAATGGATGGGAGGAAGAGGGGTGAAAATAGGGAAAAAAAAGTTGTAGGATAATTATATAAATAAGTGCAAGGTAATCTTGTAATAAAAAGAAAGAGTGGAGGATACTCTTAGAGGGCTAAGTGGCAACTTAGTAAATAAGTGATGAGTCACATAAGTTGGTACATGAGTCATCTATTAAAACATGAAGCTTATTGGTGGGTGAAAGTGAGGTGGACAAGTGGCTAAAAAATAGAATAACCTAGAAGGAAAAAGAGGAGACTAAGGGAGGAAAGCAAGAGGGTTTCGGGTAAGTGTTTTGCGGGCTGGAATTTTTCATACAATAGCTGAAAAACAGAAGCCAAGGAAAAAAAAAATAAAGGAAAAAATAAAGGAAAGGAAGAGAGAAAATGAGAATGGTTTTTGGTTGCTAGGAAAAGCTTGATGAAGGTAGCTTCTCCATTTGTTTATTTGCTTTTCATCTTCTCTTTCATGTTTTCTTAAAACTTTAAATGTTTTCAAAAGGTGTTTAAAAGCCTCTCTTCTTCTTCTTCTTCTCTTCTCTTTTTGTAAAACCATAAAATTTTACAAAGCTTTTTTCCTTTCTTTAACATTGCCGCCACTTTGTTTCTTTGTTCACTATGTTTTTGCTTCATGTTTCCTCTTGATACTTGCTCTATTGTAGATATGTGATGATCCCTATTTGGTTTATTTTTTGAAAATAAAGAGGTTTTGAGCTTGATGATCTTGGTTTCATCCAAGTGATGGTTAGGCTGGTTCTAGCATCCAAGGGGCCAACCTTGAGCTAACCTTTGTTTCCTTGCTTGTTTATGTGTTTGCTTATATCTTGTCATTCTCATGTGCATACTTTGCTAAATATGAGTTTATCGTGGAGCATTTTCTTTGTTACATATTGTTTGTTTTCTTTGCAAAAAGTAATTATGAGCTTGATGAGCTTGGTTTCATCCAAGTGATGGTTAGACCGGATTAACATCCAAGAGGCTAACCTTGAGCCAATCACTTCATTTGCATTAAAACATATTTTTAAACCATTTCCTACATGGTTTGTGCTAGGATCAATCAATGGTCCATAGCCAAAATCTTGTTTTTCAAATAATTGGAAAAATCAATGTTTTAAATGTTGGATATGCTTATTTTAGGCAACAAGAATCCTATTCATTTTTTGTCCAAATAAAAAAACTGTTTTAACCTTATTTCCTAGACCCTTAGCCGAACCTATATTAAATTTTTAGATTTTTTTAAATTTTTTCTAAGGGTAAAAAATGGGGTTTTGTGTAGCTAAAACGAGCTTAAAAACAAATTTAAGTTTGGATTTTACTAAAAAGGAGAGGGCTGACCGAGACACTTTGGGGCCTGTTTCTAAGTTGTTTTTTAGTCATTTAAATCTAAAAAAATATGGTTTTGATAAACCGAGTCATGGGTAATTAAAAAGAGTTTCAAAGTTTACTTTTTTTTTTATTCCTACACTAGGTGCCACTCGGCCAAGTATTTGTTTGTCTTAAAAAAATTACATTTTTGTTCTTTGGTTTTAAAAATGGTGCATCAAGGCTTATTTAGAGGTATTTGGATGTCAAACAATGACATTCGAGCATCCCTTAATCCGAGCAAAAAATTCGCGCCTGAAATCCTTCGATTTATTAAGTTCAACCTAAGTTTCTTTCAAAGGTAGTCGGATACCTTTATAGGTGATTAGATATCCCCTCTTCAAGAGAGAAACACATTCCGATAATGGTCATGTTTTCATACATTGCATATTTAAAAAAAAAAATTATTTCTTAAATTTATCATAAAAACGTGCTTTCTCGGTTTCATAAGCATTTGGCAAGAATTATTTCTTCATCTTTGCCGGGTTGCCGAGGAGTGTAAACCCAAGTGCAGGTTATGTTCAAGTAATAAATTCTCGGGTGTCCGAGGTCGAACCACAGGGAAGCGTATTAGTAAGTATAAGTTTATAAATATATAAGAAAAAGAAAATAAACAAGATATTAGGGAATCAATAACAAAGAAAGTAAACAAGATATTAGAGAACAAAATAAACAAAATAACATAAAAGCAATTAAACAAGATATAAAAAACAATAAGAAAAGATGTTGAGGTTAGAGAATCCACTCTTGGTGTTATGCTAAGATTAATCTTGTTTTATTACACAATTGAAATCCACACATAAGGGAGGTTCCAATCGGAAGGTTTAGCAATTCAGTCCAAATTGTCCAACGTCCATAGCATATGATATTATGTTCATTTGGTGTCCTCAAAACTCATAAAAAGAGTCCAAGCATTCCTTATGCCAAGGTATATGTCTACAACAAATCAAGGTTATGAAACCAAGCATTTACTGTGCCATTTTCCTTGTCAATAACGAATCAAGATCTCTACTTTGCAAGTATGATTTTAAACCAAAAGAAAATATTATCTATACTAATGTTTATAAATGATGATTCATTTTAGCTCAAGTTTAAGAGACTAACCTTAGCATTTACCAAAAGCTTCACCTCATCACCTCAACAATATGATTAGCAACACATACTAGATATGAATAAAATGAAAAGGAATGTAAGAAACATAAGTAAAGAACAAGAAAACTAGAGAAAGGAAAGAAGAAGAAAACTTAGAGAATTTTATTACAATGGCTAATATCCTACCAATGTATCAATGTATCCCAATACTCATCCAAGGCCCTCTATTTATACACATTTTGGAGGGCTAAATGACAAGAGACAAGCTTTACAAATTTTAAAGGTAGGTATAATAGGTGGGTGCATTTTTCTAACAATTTTCGTCATATTGTATGATAATTCTGATCAGCCAGCTTGATGGTCGATTTTGTCAATGTTGGAGGCTCGATCTGATAAAATGGTCTTCTAGAAAAATATACCCCTATCAGTTACGGATCCATAGCCGTTGGAATCAGATCATTTGCTCATGTGGATCGGAATATATGGTCAAAATACCAAAACAGGTCAGCACAGACGTCATTGCATATCAGCCAACTTGATGGTCGATTTCGCTAGGGAAAACGACTCCGTTTTAAGAAGTGTATAACATGAAAAAGATAGATACGCCTCTTAACTTTGCACGGTTAAAATTTCAGCCTTATTGCTTCAGTGAAACTCGAGATATAGCTGATATGACAAACGGTGTCGGAACTGGAACTGAACTGGATTTGCCCTTAATTCTAGTAATCTGAAATCACTCAAAGAAACTTGTGAAAAACACCAAATTACATAAAAATATAAAAGATCATAAACACAATTAGACTAAACAATAATAACTCGTATTTGACGCAAAACAATAATAAAACATAACTAAAAACTATATAATTATACGAGTTATCACACCCCCACACTTAGATTGTTGCTAGTCCCTAGCAACGACTCAATAAAAATAAAATAAGAAAATCTAATCTAATCCATTTTCGTAGGAAATGACGGTGGCACTTAGCATGTGACACAAGCCTTTAAACCCTTAGGTGTCCCTAGTGGACGAGTTTAGTCTCGTGAGGGTTTGCTAGAACGATACCCACAAACATTGAAAAAATATAAGTAAACTACATACACTAAAAATATTTACTCCTAATCCTTTCAATATAAATTAGAGACAATCTTTGAACAAGTCTTATAAACTAATCAATAGCTCAAAGAATTTCACAAAAATTCATGCTTGAATGTAAATAAATGAGTTAAGCCAATATTAACATAACATATTTCAATCAAAATAGTGCATATTCAACTTAATCTCAACCTCTCACATGGGATACTCTCATGATTTTCACTCTTTAAAGTAGTGGTAAAGTGTTTACACTCAATCAATCTCATGAAAACACTTCTACCATATGCTTGCTTGTCCACCTATTCTCCACTATTTAGATCATACAACTTCATAAATCAAGAGGTCTTTATTCAAGGTTGTAATGGGGCCAAAGGGTTATAATGTGGTTAAAGAACAAAAGGATAAAGATATCACAAAGGTTCCAAAGAGTTCATAGAGTTTAGAGACATAATAAGATCATACAAATAAATTTCTCAAAACTCTTTACAAGTACATAGTCACATAGGCTAAATATTCATGTTGAGCCTTTGCTTCATTCTAACCAACTTTGTAACATCTTTTTCTTTACTTTAACTAGAAGTTCAAGAGAAGATTTTTTTTTTTTTTGAATATGGGAATGTATTTAACAATGATCCCTTTCTTTTTCTCTTGACTTTTTCTTTTCTTTTCTTCCCCCACACTTATCTTTTGTTTCTAACCCAAATTTTCAACTAAAAATATCCCTTGTTTTTTTGCAATATGTCTCAAAATATATAATCCATCTTTAGAACAAGGGTAAGGATATAAGTATATTTAGGCTAGGTGTAAGTTGTGGTTACCAATAAAACAGCATATTTAATGTAGGCTCAAATTGGCTCACTAGTGGGGATGTTCTCTTAGGACATTAATAATGGATGGCTGTTTGGCTCTGGTTATAATCCTAATGCCTCTATCATATTCATGTTGTCACATGTATCAATATAGTCTCAAACGGTTTAAAGCAAGTTCTAGAGAATCATGTAATCATAAGAGCACTCAAGAAAGAAATTAGATTGATTTGTATAATGCATCAATCATTATAGGCTCAAAAACTCACAAGGATGATTATACAAGTCAGATTAAGTCTAAACATGCTTCTTTCTCAATCACATATCATATTAACATTGGCTCATAAAAAGGTTGATATCAAGCTCAATTCTCATGAAAATCTTCTCACTAATAAATCTGTTTTAGACTTATGCAATTCATATCTCATTATAGTATTGAAAGTAACTAAAAAACACACTAAGTCTAAACATGCTTTTTTTTTTGTTTTTTTTTTTTTGTTTTTTTTTAAGAAGAAGATTAAATCAAACTGACAAGGTATGTCTCAAGTCTCCCTTACTCAGACCTTGTTCAGAATGAATACTTCTAAATGTCTTAAAACACAACAAATTTTTTTTTAGCAAAATATGTCCCTTACCCCCTACTAAAATATGACATTGTCCCCAATGTCAAATTTTAAAGGTAGAATTTAGGAGATATTACCTGCAGAGGTTGCTAACCACTTATTATAACTGAGACACAACAAACAAAATGTTAGATAATGTCACAAAGACAGAGTGCAATCCACTCCTTGCTCGTCCATATCTATTTTTCTTTTTCCGAGCGTTTGCGAAACAACCGTAGCAGATAAATACTCATAAGCTTGGAGCTTTTTGAGTAAATCTTCAATGGTTGTAGCAGAAATTATGGTTCTCCTTGCCTCTGAAAATATGAATCCATTATCCACAGCATTATCTAAATATGAAAGCAAATTACTAAAACAACCATTAATATTAAGCAAACCAAGGGGTTTCTTATTTGTGGCCAAAGATGACCAAGAAGCCACGCAAGCTATTTCTTCCAATGTACCCAGACCTCCTGGTAAAGCAATGAATGCATCGGCAGAATGGTACATGATTGTCATCCGTTCAGGGATACTCCAGACTTGTATTTCTTTACCCACGGTAGGTCCACAAAAATTTGTGAATAGTTTTGGCATGATTCCTAGAACTGGACTTCCTCCGGCGTGTGCTGCTGTAGCGACTGCTCCCATTAGACCCGTACTACCGCCTCCATAAATCAACTGGATCTTTTGTTGGGCAAGTATTACTCCAACTCTTATGGCTTCATCAGCGAATATGTTATTTTTCCCTGGATAAGCACCTCCAAAGACACAAATTTTTTTAATGCGCTGGGACGAAGTGCTTTCCATTTTTTTTTCTTTTTCGAGTGCCTGAAAGAGAATGAGTACATGGTGTAATATATAGAGGACTGAGTAGTGAATCAGACAAGAGTAATAATGTCGCCGAAAGTGTATTTGACCTGTCAGAAGAAAATGTTAACCTAACAAAAGATTTTTGCGTGATTTCAGGAAGAAAATCAAAAAGAGAAGAAAAATCAACCATAAAAGACCAATGCAAAAAAAAACGAGAATAATTACACAAATCTAACAACACGTAAATTAAACCGAAATGAAGTTATTGCAAATCAAACCAAAAGTTGAGAAGTCATTTATTGTAGTTGTGATTGTGGCTCACATCTTCCTCTGGTTTTACGTCCAGAAACGGCTTAAACGCCTTCTATGAGTCGAGGATATGCTTCCCATCCAGTTTTCTTACAAGCTGGCAAACAGGGTCTTTTAACATCAGATTCCCAAGATGTTGCCATTCCCTTTGGAATTGCGGCCATAAATCAAGAATTTCTCTTTGTACGTCTCCACTAGGATGCGTCTCAAGAGAAAGTTGGATATTACCCAAATTCTCCTTACTCAGTCCATCCTTAATGAATTCAATTTTATCATCTCGATTAGAGGACGGAATCCTAATAGAACGACATTTACCGTTACACGTGCATCGTGCACACTTGTGGCAATTTGAACTCATGCACTTTGCTCGTCGCTTCTTTGCATAAGTGCTTCTACCTGTACCTGGTAAATGCAAAACAGGAAGATATTCATCTTCACGTACCTTGGCTTCAATTATCCAACGTATGTCTTCAGGAATCCCTTTGTGCATAAGCATTCTTAATCTTTCAAATCGAACTTGGTAAAGCTTCAGTAAAATATTTCGAGGAAAAGGAGGAACTCGTTTCTGCAATCTTTTGAGAATATCATCCATCCTGAAAAAAAAATGGAAAAGAAATTGAAAGAGAAATTTATATACAATATCAGTTTTGTGGGTAGCTGATGGAACCGACTTAAATAATCACGGAGTACCGTTATCCGCCATTTAACCGGGGTTAAAAAAAATTATATTTACATCTAGTTATTTTCAAAACAAGGATCAGAAAGAAAAACAACCTCTTCTTGAGTAACATGATTTTCCAAAAAGAGTTTGAGTCTTTGTCCATTTACCTTGAATACGTTACCATTTTTAGAATTCTCAATATCAACTGCTCCATAATGATACACATGCTTAACCACAAATGGGTCAGTCCATCTTGATCTCAACTTACCAGGAAATATGTGAAGTCTAGAATTATAAAGTAGAACTTTTTACCCAACATCAAATGTTTTTCTTGAAATTAACTTGTCATGAAAGGCTTTAGTTCTTTCTTTATGAATTTTAGAATTCTCATATGCATCATTTCTGAGTTCCTCAAGTTTTTGTTTCCAACAATGCTTAACCTGAAAAGAATTTAACAAAGAATCAATGTGTGAAATTTCTGAAGCATTATCAAACTCACATTCAATTAAATAAGCTTCTAAAGGATCATGGAATGTGGTAGTGGTGAGATGTTCATGAACAAGTTCTTCAATGAAATCCACTTCATGTACTTCTGAATCATCACCAGGTTGCTTGCAAATGTTGAACACATTTAATTCTAAAGTCATATTTCCAAAAGAAATGTTCAAATTACCATTCCTGCAATTTATGAGAGTATTAGAAGTTGCAAGAAATGGACGGCCTAATATAACAGGAATTTGAACATTTGGATTTGAAACAGGATGTGTGTCCAAAACAATAAAATCAACAGGGAAGTAAAAATTATCAATTTGAACCAAAACATCTTCAACTATCCCTCGAGAAATTTTTACAGAACGATCAGCTAGTTGAAGTGTAACAGGTGTTTCCTTGAGTTCACCTAAACCTAACTGTTGATAAACAGAAAAAGGCAAAAGATTAACACTAGCACCAAGATCAAGCAATGCACGTTCTATTCTAGTGTTTCCAATTATGCATGAGATTGTTGGACATCCAGGATCTTTGAATTTTGGTGGAGTAAGGTGCTGAATGATTGAGCTCACACTTTCCGTCAGAAATGCTTTCTTTTGTACATTATGTTTCCTTTTAACTGTGCACATGTCCTTCAAAAATTTAGCATAAGATGGAACTTGTTTGATTGCATCCAATAAAGGAATGTTAATCTTAACTTGTTTGAAAAGTTCATAAATTTCTGCATTTTGATTCAAATTCTTTATTGTTTGCAACCTTTGAGGAAAAGGAGCAGGATGCATACCTTTTTCTTTGTCCAAATTTTCAAGAAGTTCAGACTTACCATCATCCTTACCATTACTTTTCGGAGGGGAAGGAGGATCTTGGTCTTTTGATGGAATGTTTTTGTCAATTGCCTTTCCACTTCGAAGAGTTGTGATAGAACTGGCATTTTCCTGTTGAGTTTCATTGGAGCAAGAAACAAGACATTGAGTAGAAGGGTTAGGCTGAGGTTGAGCAGGAAACTTACCTTTTTCTTGAGTGCGTAATGAAGCTGTCAATGTGGACAAGGTGTTTTTGATCTCATTGATGTCCTGTGAAGTCCGGTTATTCATATTTGCTTGTGTTTGCATGAATGCTTGCAATGTCTCTTCCAAGGTTTGTACACGTGAAGGTTGATAGGAAAAAGTGTTGCCCGGCTTTTGAGATTGTGGTACCTGAACATGATTATTATTCCGCCAACTGAAGTTGGGATGGTTTCTCCATTCAGGGTTATACGTTTCAGAGTAAGGAGAAGGAAAAGGCTTTTTAAATGTGTTTATGGAATTTACTTGATCATGCAACGCTTCTTTAAGAATGGGAATGTTTGGACATTCAGAAGTGGGGTGTCCCATGATTTCACAAATTCCACAACTTTCTTCATTTTTAACCGTTTTGACTTCTTTTACTTCTCCCCCTAAACAATGTCATGTAGTGATCCGCGAAGATCGTTATGACAATACCGATAAATGATGTTTGTCTTGATGAAAGTTGCAGTAGTTTCTTTTTTCACTTCCCTTTAAGGTGCTACTTCTGCCCACTTTGAAAAGTAATCTGTAGCAACAAGTATATACATATGCCCTATTGAACTCTTGGGGTAATTGTCTTACCAAATCAAGTCCCCAAGCATTAAACGGCCAAGATGTGACTGTCGGGTGTAACGGTTCAAGAGGTTGATGGATGAAGTTAGCATGAAATTGACAAGCTTGACATTTCTTAGCGTAGTCCATGCTATCTTTTACTATTGTTGGCCAATAGTATCCTATTCTTTTAATTTGAAGTGCAATTTAGCTCCAAACTGATGTGCACCACAAACTCCAAAATGAGCTTCTTGTAAGGCTTTGGATGCTTCATCTTCTCCTAAATATCAAAGAAAGACTCCATCAAAAGAACGACGATAAAGCGTGCCTTTGAAGTAAATGAATCGAGCAGCTCGACGTTTCACTTCTATTTTATGCTTTGGATCATTGGGTAGCCTCTCATGCTCTAAATAGTCAATCAATGGTTATCTCCAACTTTTTTTTTCAACTTCACAAACTAAAACAACATTGGATTCTATATCATTATCTTCAAAATTAACTGGTGGCAAGAACCATCTTTTGCAAAAAGGAATTTTTACTTTCGTACTTGGCAATGCAAAAGCTGATACTAGATTAGCTAGAGAGTCTACTTGCTTGTTCTCTTTTCTTGGTACATGTTCCAGCTTACATTGTCAAACCATTCAATAAGCTTTTTCGCATAGTTGACTTATGGTAAGAGCTCTGGCTTCTTAACTTCATAAAGTGAAAGGCATTGGTTGATGACCAATTTAGAATCTCTAAACACTTTCTACTTCTATTTCTAATCCCATGATCAGAGCTTGATATGCTGCTACATTGTTGGAACAATTTTCTATGAGAGTGAATGCATAAGGCAACATATCTCCTTCTGAAGTGATGAAGACAATACCTACTCGAGCTCCATCTTGACGGGAAGCCCCATCAAAGAATAATTTCCATGGCCTGGGAATTTCGATGAAAAGAGCGTCTTCATCTGGGAGATCTTCAGAGAATTCCCAATCATCTGGAATCGGATGGCTTGCAAGAAAAATGGCAAGTGCTTGCCCTTTAACAGCCTTTTGTGGAATATAAGTAATATCGAACTCTTGTAACAAAAGAGCCCATTTTGTTAGTCTTCCACTAAGTACAGACTTGGACATGAGATATTTGAGAGGATCTGCTCACGAAATCAAACAGAGTGAGCTTGCAAATAATGTCTCAATTTCTTAACTGCAAACATCAATGACAAGCAAGTCTTTTCAATGGGAGAATAATTTAGTTCTGCGCCATTAAGAGTTCTACTAAGATAGTAGAGTGCGGTTTCTTTTCCTTCATTATTCTCTTGTGCCAACAATGCTCCTAAGGAACGTTCTTGTGCAGCAATATAAAGGATCAACGGTCGTCCTGGTATGGGTGCCTTTAGAACAGGTGGTCACAACAAAAAAGCTTTAATGCTTTTAAAAGCATTACTGTAAGCCTCGTCCCAGACAAAAAGGACATCCTTCTTCATTAGACGACTGAATGGTTGACATCGACCAGCCAAGTTTGATATGAAGCGTCGGATATATGCCAATCTCCCTTGAAGACTTTTAAGTTCATGAAGATTGTGCGGTTCTGGCATTTTCATGATTGCATCTTTTTTTTATTGATCGATCTCAATCGCACGATGTCGTATGATGAACCCCAAAAACTTGCCCAAGGATACACCGAACGCACACTTTAGCGGATTCATCTTCAGTTGGTATCTGCGCAATCTCTCAAACACATGGCGAAGATCAGCAAGATTATCAAAGTTTTTCTTAAACTTCACTACCAAGTCATCAACATAACATTTGACATTTTTGTGAAGCATATCATCAAAGATATTTTGCATTGCTCTTTGATAAGTAGCACTTGCATTCTTTAACCCAAAAGGCATAACTTTGTAACAGTATATTTTTTTTGGAGTTCAAAATGCGATAAGTTCTTCATCTCTTGGAGCCATGCGAATTTGATTATAGCCAGATTATCCATCCTTAAATGACAAAGCTTCATAGCCAGTTGTTGCATCAATTATTATTTCTGTCAAATGGAGAGGAAAATCATCCTTCAGACAAGCATTGCTCAAATCTCGAAAATCCACACAAACTCGAATTTGACCATTTTTCTTTCTTACTAGAATGATATTTGAGATCCAAGTAGGATACTTGACTTCTCTAATAAAGCCAGCTTCGATGAGCTTATTGACCTCAGCTTCAACTTGGGGAATCAAGTCAGGATGAAAACGTCGTCGAGCTTGCTTGATAAGTCGAACACTCTTCTTGACGACCAAATGATCCACAGCTACTTTGGATCAAATCCTGGCATCTCCTTGTATGTCCAAGCAAAGACATATCAATACTCTATAAAAAGATCAAGATAAGTTTTCTCCTCTTCTGGAGGCAAACAAGCATCAATAAAGATCGAACGCGGATCTTCACTAGTACCTATGTTAACCTCTTTTAACTCATCAATAGTAGCTTGATTTCCTTCTTCAGATGATGAAGGGGCTTCTTGGGCTTCTAAGCCTAAAGATCCAACAATCCCTAATTTTGGGGTCAAATTCTAAGATTTTCAAGATTCCCTAAATTTGAGATCAAATTGAAGTAAATTTCAAGATCAAGTCTTCAAGATCCTTGAATCAAATTTCAAGATCAAGTCATCAAGACCCTTGAAACAAATTTCATTGATTCAATAACAAGTCAAAAGACCCTTGAAGCAAAGTTTCCTTGCGAAGAAAAGAATCAAATGATTTTTTTATTTTAAGAATTTTCAGAGATTGTAAATTCAAATTCTGATAAATAAAATCTTTATTTGACTCCAAATTTTCTTTGTCATATTTTTGACATGAAATTTGTGTGTACAATATTAACTGAAGGAATTTTATCTAGGCTCCTTTTGGATGGGCGGCGAGATTGGCTCCGGTGAGATTAAAAATAGCGGTGGAGGTGAGATTAGTTACTAGTGAGATTAAAATCAGTGGTGGGATATGTGTTTGGATGCAAAAGCTGCGGTGGCGGTGAGGTGAATTATAGTGAGAAAGAAAAATGACCATTAAGGACATTAGATTAAAATGTGTATATAATAAAACTTTTAAATTATTTGATATTTATAAAATTAATAAATAATTAAAAGTTATCAAATTATATTTTTGTGAAATAATTATTTTATCAATAGATGATTAAAAATAATATATATTAAATAATATTTTATATTAATTTATTTATTTAATTATTTAATTTTAATTAATTTTTATTATTATATAATATATTTATTAATTTATTATATAATAATATATTTATTAATTTATTATATAATAATAAAATTTATCATATATTTATTATATAATAACAAAAAAAGATTAAAAAGTAAAAGACCCTCTCACTGGATGGTCTTTTTCTCCACTGGAGCTTATTTCTCCACTAGAGCTACATGCTCCAGTGGAGAAAAGAAGGGCCAGAATGCCCCAATGGTATGATTTGGGCAAAAAAAAGTGCCCCAATTGCACCTGACTGGGAGTCCTTTTGTATCCAAAGGAACCTTTAGTCAGGTGAAGAATCTAGAAAGTACCCCAAAACAAGCATTAGCTTGCTAGCATGCACGCATAACCAATAATTTCAAACATTTTATGATTATTACTTGGAAGTTTAAAACGTCTAATTAATATAAGTTAGGAGAAAAGAACCATGATTGTTAATAGTAATTGGTACGATAAATTAGTTACTCATTTAAGTTACAATTGCAATTTATATAGTACTGATATACGGATTAGGATCCAGTCCATTATTTTTTTGTTTATTATTTTCAAATACATTCATCATTACCATTTACATGTTTATGATTCACTCATTAATTGTGAAAATCATACTTGTGAATGGTGATTAAGATGTATTGGAAAGTAATGGGCGGAAAAAATAATGGAAGGAAGCCGGACCCCTAATATACATACTCAACATGCTGGCATACCAAATAAAAAAAACGAAATTTTATGCCCATCCTTGCATCAATTGATAGAGCAAATCTGCAGAATCATCATCATAATACATGTCATAAGGCAACGCCAGCCCAAATCCAGCCCTTGCCAAGGATGGTGGACAACCATCTTGGTTGTAGATATTGTCTGCTACAAAGGGCTCACTCCAGAAATCTCCGCTGCTTTGAGCTTCATATATTTCTGAAGAAGTAGAAGAATAAGGGAGACAAATATCTTCCATTCCTCCATTAACATTTAAGCTGGATGTATATCCACTGTCGGAGCTGAAGGAGGACAATTCAACAGTTGATGATGTTGTTGGAGACAAGGGTGAGCTCTCTAAAATCATATCGGGGGGTGTATCAATAAGGACGCTTTCAGCTTTACCTTCGGAACTGTGGGTGGCCTCACTTTGGGAAGTTGTTAGATTTCGCTTTGCACGATTCTTTAGATGAGTGTGCCAGTGATTTTTTATTTCATTGTCTGTTCTTCCAGGTAAACTTGCAGCGATCGTGGACCATCTGTACGTACATTTATGAATCATAGATTGTTATTAGTTAATTTTCTTATATCCGCAATATGACGATTACATGCTTGCGTAAGGTTCCACTATATTAATGTAAAGTGACAATTAATTATTCACTGACGTACTATACCTATAATTTTGAATTCTAAATCACTTGGGTCTTAATTAGCAAGATATATATTATTTTTTTTATATAGAAATTGCAGCTTAGAGATTGGAGAAAGGTTGCGGATATTGGGATTCGAACATCAAATTTATTGAATGTCAGTTCATATAAGGGTGATTGTATAAATCAACTGATCTAAATTTCGGATTTGCTTAATTAGCAAAATGTTAAAACTGGATCTAACCTGTTTCCGAATTCTTCATGTAATTTCATGATCAAGGCATCTTCTTCTTCAGTGTAGTTCCCATGTTTTACTTCAGGCCGGAGGTAATTCATCCACCTTAATCTGCAACTCTTTCCGCACCTTTTAAGACCTGAAGAAAATTTTATGAACATGAAGAAAGTGGTTATATGAATTAACACTTAATTAGATATCAAAACTCCAACTATTGCTGCTAAAAGACTGAAATCAACACTTAATTAGGTTTTTCCGTTAAGCAAACAAATTAGCCAAAGAAAATTGCAAAATTGGCCAAAATAAATGTAGCGCATCACATAAAGTGCAATTTTTTATTTGAAAGACACAAGAACAAAAACAAAAGTGAGAAGGAAAAGGAAAAGGAAAAGGAAAGAAAAGAAAAGAAAATCCAGAGAAACAAATTTATCTCTCTCCTTTTGATCAGCAAAACCTTGAATCGGTATCCAGGAATAAACCTTTCATTTGATAATTACACTTCCAAACAAGTTAATATGAAACCTAGAAAAGAATTTATTAAAAAACCATAGTTTTCTCCATAAAATCATAGGGATACATTCTAAAAATTCTCTCTATTTGAGTATTCTAGCAATAAGAAATAAGAGTGAAAGTATACCAGCATACTTGGGAAGCTCACGCCAGTTCCAATAACCAAATCTCTGAATATAAGAACGTAGTTTATGATCTTCTTCAGGACTCCATGCACCTTTCTTCATTCCATTTTTATCATAGAAAGGAGCTCTCACCATCGTCCTTCAGCTCTAGCTTTCCTTTTCTCTAATTTTCTCTCCAATTCAATGTCAAGTTCTTCCCAACCACAGCTAGCTGGAGTACTACAGATCATTAAACACTATGTAAATCATCTCCCATTTATATACCCATTACCCTGATTTGAAAATGAAACGTGTTTAGACTAGTAATATTGACTTGCAAGCCCAGACTTATAATACTAACTAGTATAGATATCGATCTACCCTAGAATTATTAACTCCATATATTAAGGAACTGGGGCCCCTTTTAGAGGTACTGAAAAAGCTTTCAGGATATATAATATAATTGTTAAAACTTAAAAGAGTGAACGAGGAGACTTCCTAAAATAGTCACATGAGGAATGAAGATATATGTGAAATTGATAAAAGGAAATTTCAAGTTGGGTAAAGTAAATCCCCGTTGATCTTCGCTGCGCCCTCTTATTCACTCACGTGGCATTAAGACTTAAAAAGTATCAATCTTCCTAGATAGAGAAAGGATTAAAGAGTTTTAAGAGCTTAGTGGTAAAGGTCATCTCTCTCATGAATCACGACTCGTTTTGTTTCTTTCTAAGTCTTGAATATAGTTCGTTTTTATGTTCACATGCAGCTTCTTATTCTTCTTGTCAATATGTCATACTCATAGCAACAGCATATGTAATAGAATTTGGTATCTGCATATATTCACTATTTTTTCTTTCTGTAAATGAATATATCCCCCATTTTACTCTATTTTCTGCCTACCTTGTTTGGGTTCTTTTCCTTGGGAACTTTTGTTCCCTCGCAGAGCCAACAAGCTCCAACAAGATCATATGCATCTTCTTTTTTTTCTGCTTAATGACAAGTAATTCTAATTATTTTTAGGATTACTGACAATTCTGCTGCAATTACTATTATTTTTTACTACTTTCACAATGCTGTTAGCATATATATTGTTAAGGATATATCTACCAAAGGCTTTCTGGTCATGCCAAAATAATAATAAAGGTTGACCTAATAAAAAATGACTTCATCCTTCTTGATTCCATTTATATGCTCATAAAAATCTAGCTATGATCAAACATGTTGCAGAAACAAACAAAAAAAAATAATTAATAATAATAACATTTCTTGACTTGTTGAAGGGTCAAGATAAACTGACAGGTGGAGCAGGTAGACAGATCAAGGACTAATTAACTAACTCAATATCTTTATTTAATCTCCATTGATTCAAGCTTTAATATTTACAGAAAATAATTTTCATTCGAATATTAGTGCTATTTGATCTTGCAGTTTTATCTCTATTATTTGTCTTTTTTATATGACAAAATTTTATTGGACAATTTAGAGTGAGATCTATTAACTTATATCAATAAATTTCTGAAAAGACTATATTTAATACACTCACATAAAATTTTAACCCGTAAAAAATTTAATACTTTTTACTTAAATTTATAGAATAAAACATGATAATAAGTTAGTGCATTATTTGAATGCAATATGTTAATGTGTGTCGCATTGCCCTAAATTTATTTATAAATATAACGTTTAACATTGAACTAGTAATTAAATTTTTGCAACATAAGAAAGTAAAAATAGTAGGTACAAATAGCAAAAAATTAAAAGTGTAGGGTCAAAAAGCTGTAGAATTGCTTTCATTGATAGCTTATGTTGATCTACGCGGTTGCAAAATTACAGGTCCTCAAATTTCTTTCATATTAATTATGGAGCAAACTGTGTGAAAGGGAATACTTTGAACATTAGTACAGCTGTGGACAATTTAAAACATTAAATATTTCATTTGGCGCATTTGCCGCTTGTCAAAAACTGTGCTACGAGTCAATAACTATCATTTATCATAGGTAGGAAGAGTTAAAAATTATTTTGCATCATTTGACACTTTACTATTCGTGTATTCGTACAATATTTATATTATTTTTTAATATTATAATGGTATTTAAAGTGTTATATAAATTTTGAAACGTTCATATATTTGTGTTGTATTTTTGTTAATTTTCCGTGTCGTGTTTTGTATCATATTTTAATTATTTTTTTATATTATATCCGTATCATTTAATCGTGTCATGTTTAAAATAACCAAATTTACTCACATGTACTAATATATTGTAATATTTGATATTTTATAGAAGTATACATCCAAAACCAAAACACGTAAATAACTAGGTGCAAAACAATCATAAGAGGGTAAAAAGTAATACATCCACATGTAATTCTGACTTTGTTCTTCTACTCAAAATCAACGCTTGCAATATTTATTACAATACATACCTCATTTGATTCACATGTTGAAATACTTTTTCAACTTTTTCCCACGGCTAGAATATTTCTTACTTTACTAGTACTACTTTGATTGATATAAGTAGAATCCAACAAATTTTGTTTTTAAAAAGAAACGCATGTGATAATTATATAATTTCTTCATCGACAAAAAGTCATGATTAGATTAGAACTAAGATTGCCGGTTTTCCACTAAAAAAGATGCACAAATTATCCATTCATGGTATCGAAAACTTGTAAATCATTATAACTTTTAGCAAACAATTAATTAAACTTAATTAAGATGTTTATATTAATAAATATTTCAAAATTTTCAACTTATCATCTAATTTGAGTTGAAAATATATCTCAACATATCAATTTAAACCATTAAATAATAATTTGATTGCTTAATTAATTTCATATCTTAATCATATTATTACATTTAAAAGACCAATTTTACTATGTTTATCTCAACACTAGCTCAAAAAAAGTTTACAAAAACTATAAGCAGCAGCAGTATTTATTATTGTAGCTATCTGTCTCTTTTGCTCATTAATTTACTATGCAAGGATTCCTTCTTTAATGCCATTATTATTTCGGTGAAGCAGTGAAGCTGATATATAAACTACTCGAATACATCTCAAGGATGATGCGAGGAAATGGAACATGTATGAGCTAAGCAGATGACATCAGCAGCTTCAGCAGCTGCAGGTGTAAGCAATAGTTAGACCAAGAACAGTTTTTTGGAATCTTAATTAGGAAGATAATTTTAGATTTATTATATGGATTTTTCTGACAAATGCAATAAGAATATTTTTTAAAATTATTATATATAATATATTTTAATTTAATGTATTGAAAATAATATATATATATATCAATATACTGCTTTTAATATAATTTATTATTTTAAATAATATATTCATTAATTTTTAAAAATATTCGTTAATAAAATATTTATTATATTTATAAGATTTCATTTCACAGTTCAGACTGCACTGTTTGCATTTAATAATATTGGTGTAAATTTCGCATCTTACCAACGGTCAACTAAGAATTCTTTAACAAAACCCAAAAAAATATATATATTATTTTTAGAAAAGTTATTTGATCCTTAATGAAATTTTTAAAATTTATTAACGAAATTAGTAAGACAACATATATTTTTAGTAAATATTAAAAATTAAAAAAATAATTACAAAAATAGACTATGTGATAAATTCTTTTTATAAACCCGTTTATAAATTTAAAAAATTTCACTGTTAATATATTAAATATGAACTTTTCCTTTTAATGTAAATGTTTTTAGTAGGTTATTATATTTATTTGTACTAGAACATGCTCCTCAAAATTGTAACTGTTGGTATTGGCCAAAAAAAAATGCGTCAGTCGGTAGTTTTTGTCTTTGTATATAAATACGGTTTATAAATACTTAATAAGATGATGTTTATTAAAAAAATTATAATTAATATTTTATTTTTAAAAAAAAATAATGAGAATAGTTAAAAAAATAATAATTTTAAAAACATTTAACTAATTCTAATAGATCCCTATAAACATTCATTAATCGGGATCCATAAAATATTGATTGTGAAACAAATTTACTAATCAAACGAGTTTTCGTTTCTTTCTTTTTCTTTTCTATATGAATGTTCGAAAGAGTTTGAATCATATTGTCAACCTTTTTACACTTTGATATAGATTTTAAAACTACCATTCCGATGATTATTTTTATGAAAGGTTTTAATTTTTCAAGCTTTTGTACAGGAGTATTAATAATCTTGGATTTGATGGGCTTAAGCACATACGTCACCAATTTTTAATTGTGATTTTTATCCATTTATCGTATTATTAATTAAGTACATAAATAAATAGCATATAATTGTTATTTATATTATTGTTTATTTTTATCCGGGATTGAATGATTTTATTTTGCTTGCTCAAACTTGGATCGAGTCCCAAAGCCTGTTTCATTATTTAAAAAATTTTAAAAAAATTAATTTTATTTTTATATTAATATTTTTATGTTAAACTTAAATACAAATATTTTTATTAAATGAACAATAATCTTAATCGAGTGATCCGAATTACTTAAGACTTAAGCCAATTTGAATTGAGCCTATCGGGTCGGACTGGTAGTCTGACCCGTGAACAAGTCTACTACATTAAAATACATGTTTATATATATTTGATATTATAGTAAATTTTTATTTCTTGTATATTTCATAGATTGAAAACTATATTAAGTATATATAGTACTTAATGTATATATATTTTTAATAAGATGCATCAAACTAGTAAGGAATATTTATCATGCAAGAAAATTGTTTTGTTTATTTTAAGGAAGGAAATAATTTTTAAACAAGTAAAAAACTAGAAATTAAGTACTTATATGAAAGGTAAAAATGTATATGTAGGAAATTAATGCATCATGTACAAAGTACTTTCATGAAATGTAGATATATGGTATAAACCAATAAAAAAACATAATTGTTGAATAAATTATGAAAAATAATCAACATGAGAGTGAACAAATTAAAAATATTTAATGCTATATAAATATTTTGATAAAATTAAGGGGGGCAAGTAGAAATAGAAAAGAAACATAAGAAAAGGAAATCATTAATATCTCATAATGTTTGAGCATATGAGTTAGAATAATAGCCACTCTAAACTTTATTCACCAGAATTAAAAAAGATAAAAGGAAAATAATAGCATTCCAAACCATATGGAAAATCAGGAGAAGAAATTACGAGAGAAATATGCCAAAATATATTTTTAAAAATGAGTATATGTAGACAAATTGGTTGATGAAATTAGGAGAGAAGAGAAAGAAAACAAGTAGAATAATTTCATCAATTAATTATTTGAGGGTACTACTTGGGGGTTTGATTCACACGTTGGAAACTGTTTTTAGTAATTATATTAGTAGTGATATTATTTTTAAAATAATGATCAAATTTATTGGCTTTTGTTAGGGATAGACTTGGAGTCCACTTCTTCTCAAGTCAAATCCTTGGAGTACCATATAGATAAGAGGAACACATGGCCCTAGCTGATTTGAACTGTAACATCCAAAGATAAATGATATATATATATATATATATATATATATATATATATATATCATTGGTCATTAGCCCTAAAATATTATGCACCGACCAGTGGGGATGAAGGACCATGTTGGCTTAAAATAAAATATAAAAAAAAAAAACTAACAAATAAAGCTGATAATTAGTCACATCTCAGGAACAGAAAATTTTAAGTTCAAATCTCTTTAATTTGTTTTTCTTTTTATGAATAAAATTGTAATCCAAATTAATATATATATATATATACTAAATCGTAAATCTGTTCATAGATCAAATCAAGTCGTGTTCGAACCGGGTCGATACTAATAGTTTTTGTGTTTGTACAGGCCCGGTCCCCCCAATTTTTTTTTAAGTAAATCCTATATTTTTAATATACAATGTTAAAAATAAAATCTTCAACAAAATAAATTCAAAGTCGCCATCCAAAAATGAAAGAAACTTTTCTTGTGAGATAAACTCAGGAAAAAAAATTTAGCATATGAACATCTCAAGATAAATCCAAATCAAAAATTCAAGTAAATGAGACAAAATTCACGTATTTGGACCAAAGAAAGATTTAACTTTACAACCAAATTTGAACATTTCAGACATATGAAGTGAATAAAGAAATAAAATGAGAAAAAAGAATGGAGCTTACAGTTACAAAATGAAAGAGAAAGACAAAGAAACATTTGAAAGAGGAAAGACAAAGAAACAAATTTGAGATTTTTATGTTTCTCTGGAAATATTTATTTTGAAGAGAGCCAAAGAAAAAAGAAAAAAAATGATGAAAGAATATATAAAAGAAAAAATAAAGTACTGAGAGAAAAAAAAGAAAAAAAAGTCTTATGGTGACTATTACAGTGCGAACTTCTTCAATGCATTCCAATGCAAACGTTTACTCTATACAAATTTCCAAATTTTCTTACTTGAAAATGGTTGACTTTTTCATTTGTCTTTTTTTTTTTTGCCTTTTGGTTGCTTGGCTCCAATCAGATAGTGATGAAAATTACAAAACAAGGTAAAGCAACATCAAGAACATTTAGTGCTTGCATTAATAAAAAATTATTTAATAAAAATGAAAGAAAAACTTGATAATTACTAAAGAAAAAATTATCATTAGAAATGACAGCTATTTGAGACACCCAAACTCGATTCATTAAAATCTAACTATTAATATTTTATTCAAACTCGATCAAAAATTAATACTTAATATCTAAATTCAATTACTAAATTTAACATATTAAATCATAAATAACAAATTTTTTATTATTTCATCCAACTCAAACACCGAAATTCAAAATAAAAAATCATTTTAAAATCATTTTTTTTTTTGGATAAGCGTGTATTTTATTATCCAAAAGCAGCAATTGGCTACTATAGTTTTACAATCTCAGTCTGTACAATTGAAAAACTCAATGTAAACTAAATCAAAATGTTATGAAAGCATTGTAGAATGCAACCCCCAATTCTCACATAGTCTCCTATTAACATTGTCTCCAACTATGCCTCTTAGACCTGAGAATCTCATTTGAATTGTCTCCTTTATCAAATTCAGCACCTGCATCTCAATCCTCTCTCCCATTGAGAAGACCCTCCTATTCCTTTCTTGCCATATCTGATATATTACAGCAGCCCAAGTGACCCTCATAAGAACAGAGATGACCCTCATAAGAACAGAGATGAAGGCTTTGCCCTTAAGTTTGCTCACAGGCCCATTGCAGCTCTCAGCTCCAGTTAGCAACCCCTCTCTGCAATCCACACGGCTTCAGTGTATTGCCTAAACATTCTTCGAATAGTTGCAGTCAAAGAAGAGATGGTCTCGAGTCTCGTTTTCCTGTCTACACAACACACATTCTCCTTCCAAAGCTATTTCCTAGCCAATTAATCTATCGTTAGTAGGCAACCTATTAAGGATAGCCATCCTAGCAATCACTGCATGCTTGAGAATATGAAAATTGCACCACATCAGTCTATGCCAAGGAACTTTCTCCCGTTTTAGTCTCAACACTTCCCATGCCTCAGCTGCAGAATAATTAGCTCCCTTGGTTTTCCAAATGAGGCGTTCCTCAGTTTGTTGTAGGAACACAGAGGCAATGTTTCTCATCATAAGTAGCTTCCTCATGCCCCAGCTACGGCTTTGCACAATTGGAATATCCCAGATGCTCCTCTTTTTCAGTATACATATTATTAATGAAATTTAAATTAAAAAATTAATGAAACTTAAATTAAAAAATTAAAGCTAACTCATAGAAAATAAATTAAACTTAAAATCATATTTAGAACCATTAATGAATTAATTTTTTGGCCAAAAATTAATGAATTAATTTAGTAAGTATTATATTAATAGTAAATAATTTATATCAAAAAATATATAAAACAAAAAAAAAATTTGTAGTGTTCTTATCTATACATGGAAATAATTTTTTTTCTTGCAATGTTTTTATCTATACTCATTCTAACATGAAAAAAAAAATCAATTTTAAAAGGGAGATCAAAACAACTATTTTCATTTCTTTAATCTTTTAAATTTTTCATTTTTTTTTAATAAATATCTTTTGTTATTGATGCAAGCATAATTTTTTCAATTATGTTTTTTTTTTTTTGCTGTAATTTTCACAAAAAGCACTAGTTCGCACCTGATTCGCACCAAGTAAGTTTACACCGTAATATTCATCCAAAGATGGGGTTAAGGGTTTTTCAAATTTTAAAAAGGATTTGAAAAATGAAATCTACAACAGCCCTCTGCTACACGCCTAAATTATATTATTATATAATAATCGGGTTGGGCCGAGTCCGAGTTTAAAATTCTTTACCCAAGGCTCGACTCGTTCAAAAAATGGGCTCTAAATTTTTTCAGACCCATTTTTCGAACCTAACATTTTTGTCCAAACCCTCCCAAATATCGGATGAATCTTCGGGTTTAAACGAATAACCTGACCCATGAACAAATCTATTAATCCGTTACATGAGGCATTTTAGAGGTAAAGCCTGCACAATTAACTCTGGTAGCTTATATCTCACAATCTACAAAGATTTTTATTTATGAACCATGACTTAACTCAATTAAATCATGCAATTACTTATAAAAAGTAGTATCTATTTATTCTATAACTTTAGAATTCGAATCTTAATATTTATTTTCTTTCCTCAATTTTCAAACTATGATCATTTTTATTTAAAAAAAAAAAAAAAATCTATTTACATCATTATTACAGAATTTTGAAACGATAACAACAGCAGCAACTAGTTGAAACATTGTTTTTTTTTTTTTTTTGGAGTTGCCTCTTGGTTAAGTGCTTTCTAGAGTTCCTCTCCCAAATATGAATAAATGGTAGTAGTAACCTCAAGAAAAATAGCTTTAAAAGGCTTACCCCTAAAAGTTATAACTGCTCACTGGAGATCATCATTAATCCAACTAATGAATTAGACATATTGACATTAGATGTTTGAAGCACCTTTTGTCAAACCTGCTAGGAGAAGTCACAACCAAAAAAAAAGTGAATCCTACATTCTTCTTCTTCCTGACATAACAAGCAAGCAATAGACTGCACCGGAAGGCCCCAAGATTTTATCTTAGTTAATGTACTCAGTATGTCAAGATTAATGGCTAGCCAAGTAATAGAAGAGAACTTTGGCACATTTAGTGAAAACCAAATTAAATTGTGCCAATGAACACGAGCGAGAGCGTGCTTTCTCCTTAAAAATTATCGATCGGTATCTGCAACAATGAATTTACCTGACTTAGAAGTTATCCAAACAGCATACCAGTTGTAGTACTGCTAGGTAAAACTAACAAACTTGGTGCAATATCTCGTAGCTTAAGCATTCTTCTCCAGAGCTACAAAGATTTAGGGCCTTGGCTTGCCAAAAAGTTCTCTTCAGGGGTAAGCATAAATCCAAGTTACCCAAATTGAACCAGAGCTGTAGAATAGAGCCCAAATGTGCTTTAGGATACAAGCAACATTTCAAACCTTTAAAAAATTTCAAACCAAGCCGTCCTTCATTCTTAGGCTCCACTATCATTTTTTTTTCTCTTCCATTCCATAACAAAGCTGAGCATAATTGATCAATTTTATGAATTACCTTCCATGGCAAAATGAACACAGAGCACAAGTAACTCTACAAGCTAAAGAGCATTGACCGTATTATTAGTTGCAGGCGTAGGCGCCCAACAAAAGATAATCATTTGGAAGTCCAACTGTTAATCCGTCTAGCAAGCTTCCGAGTTAGAGGATCATAATGTTTTTTGTAAGTCTATCGAAAACTAACGGTATTCCAAGGTACCTGACAAGGAGATTGCTCAATTTAAACACAGCCCTATGTTGAATATCTTGAAGAACAAACGATCAATATTGGCAAAGGAAATTTCAGATTTGGCACTATTCAACTGCATGCCAGGCGCATTTGATAAAACTGATGCAGAATAGAGGCTAGACTCGGAATTTACTCCTTTGCACCATTTGTGAAACCCATAAGACCATCAGCAAAACATAAATGTGTCAGATTCACTCTTTTGAAGGTATGATGATAACAAAACTTCTTCTTCTCAATTATTATGTTAAGAATGGATGATAAAACATTCATTACAATGACAAATAGGTAGGGAGAACCTTTTTTACTAGAAAAGTAACCATCAAACTACCATTAAGTTTTACTTAAAATTGAGGGGTAGTTACACAAGCTCACAACCAGTTATGGAACCTAGATGAAATACTCAGAGCTGCCAGAGTATTAAACAGATAACTCCAATCCCTTGAGTTGAAAGCTTTTTTCAAACCAATCTTAATAGTCATTTTTGGAGACACCCTTTTGGTATGATAACCCTTCACCAGTTCTTAAGCACGCAAATTGCTGTCAGCTATACTTCTACCCTTTACAAAAACACTCTAATTTGCATTAATTAGATCAAGCAAGCATTGTTTAAGTCTATTAGTAAGCAACTTAGCAATACATTTGTACACAATATTGCAACTTGAGATCGGTCTATAATCTGACGTTTGAGCAGGGTTTTGGATCTTAGGCACAAGGGTAATAATATAGGTGGCAAAATGGGTAAGTAGCCCACGGCACGGCCCAGTCAATATTGTTTTAGTATTGGCATGACGCCATGACCCTTATTATAGTGCTGAGCTGTGTCAAGAATTTTTGGTCCATGGATTAACATGACATGATTCATGATGGCCCACGGATTGATACATGGCACGAACCTAGCACGATATTGACCATGATGAGTCACATGCTGACACGTGAAACGACCAATATTTGTTTTCAAATGATTTACATCCTTAATTTTTTCTTAAATTGATTAATAAGTAATAGTTAATATTTTTTTATATGACCATGAAGTAGCAGCTAAAGCGTTGCCTGTGCCTTAGAACTAACACATAAGGGTGAGTCAATGAAGAAAAATATGTCCTCCTGGGCTGGTCATTAATAAATGCTTGTAGAAATTGTGGAATAGGGGGCAGGCTTACATCCAAAACCGCCCTCCAGGATCTGAACTACCTGACCCATTGATGGCCTCTGAATTTCATCGTCCTGGATGCACCAGCAAGCCAGTTTACAGTCGGTCACTTGTCTAAGCAGCCCAAGTCGGAAAGAATGTACATTCTTCATCATTGATGAGTTCAAAGTTTCTCCTTACACCAGGAATTCACAATGTGCTTAGAGTTAAAGGAACTGAGTTCCAACAATGTGCAGCAGCAAATAACACTGTTCCCCTAACCACTGGAAATGATGTGATTACAGCAAATAAACACCTACTCTTCTTTAAGAATTAAGGTAGAAAGGGAAATGAAAAACCCCTGGCTCTGTTCCATTAAGTTCAATTGGTCAGAGTAGTCAATATAGTTTACTTATTTTTTTTTCCTTATTCCTGGGCATGATGCTATTGACTTTGGCTGTTCAACTCAAACTCAGATGAACAAATTCTCTGGTCAGAGTCTCCCTTGTGGATGATTTTTGTTTGACTGTAATAGACCACCCTGTAAGTACAAGTCTTAAGTTTTGTAGGAGAGTTGATAATAAATGAGACGATAAGGATGGTAATTTTATTCTTTTCATCAAGGTTTCAATCTTAAATCGCACTTTCTTGTCCTTGAAAAATGGTTAGGAAGTTGCAGTGCAAGAGAACAAGTTGATGCTGTGAAATAGACATAAACTGTATTTAGCTTTGATCTATAATAAACAATCATATTCATATATAAACAAGGCTTTGAAACCATGGTAATATCCATAGCTAGTTACATTATATCATGCTATGAAGCAAGGCTACGCTCAACTTATGCAAGCAAAATGCTCCAGTCTCCATAAAGAAGGCAGCTATAAATAAAATGACTTGGGGTATCAGAAAAAGCGAATGTAAAAGTAACTTTAAAAATATGTATTACATGAGGAAACCTAACTACCTCAACTTATTTCCAGACAATTCTTTTCATGATTTATGAACTCATTGTTAATGTGGTGCTCTTAGCCTGGGAAGAAGTAGTTGAAATGTTGCTCCGTGTCTGAGAACTCTCTCCTGAGGATGACTCTGTGAAGAAGATTATTTGCACCCCGTCGTCTACAAAAAACTTGTAGAGATCTTGGAACTGGAGGCAGGTTCAAATCCGAAACCCCCTCTAGGATCTGAATTACCTGACCCATTGATGGCCTGTGAGTTTCATCATCTTGGATACACCAACAAGCCACTTTACATATTCTTGATAGCTCTTCTAAAGGGGCATCTCCATTCAATCGGGGGTCTAATAGACTAAGGACATCACCATCTTGAGTCATTAGTCTAGCAGCCCAAGTTGGAAAGAATCTAACTTTTCCATCTTCAGATTGTTCAGAGTTTCTCCTTCCGGATACAACCTCAAAAAGCATCATCCCATAGCTGTAGACATCAGCTTTAGCTGTAATGGCGACTCCTGAAATCCATTCTGGTGCAAGATAGCCCCTTGTCCCTCTCATAGTTGTCAGGACCCTGCTGAAGTCCCGCCCAACAAGCTTTGCCAGGCCAAAATCTGCGACTTTTGGACAGAGTTCAGCATCTAAGAGAATGTTTTCTGGCTTGATGTCACAGTGAATAATACAATCTCTGCACTTGTCATGAAGATAAGCTAAGCCTCTAGCTGTGCCAAGTGCAATCTGGTACCTTGTTTTCCAGTCTAGAGCTTTGGAATTCTTTTCATGGAAAAGATGGGCATCCAAAGAACCATTTGGCATGTAATCATATACCAATAACTTTCTTGCACCTTCAGAGCAGAACCCACGAAGCCGCACTAGATTAACATGTTGAATTGTCCCAATTGTGCTCACCTCTGTGCGAAATTGCTTCTCTCCCTGACTGATGCTCTCAAGCTGCTTCACAGCTATAACACTCGAGTCTGGCAACATTCCTTTGAAAACAGAACCAAAGCCTCCTCCCCCCAGTTTTTCAGAAAAATTCTTCGTTGCAATCTGTAAATCTCTATATCCGAAAGCTAGAAGTGAACCTTCAACTGCTTTTGGAGTTTTCATCGTTCGCCTCCTCCATCTCAAGATTGCAAACATTACAAGGCCTAGGACTAAACCCGTTGAACCTGCAACTGCTCCAATAATTATTCCCTTATTGTTGCTGGAACTTGAAAACTCAGATGCCGCTAGCTTGATATATATAATTTTTCCATTGCTAGCATCTTCCTCAAGTTGTTGCAGATCCAAGAGATCTCCCATCCAAACTTTACACCCATCACTATCATAAGCATAAGCAGTGCAAGAGCAATTGTTGAGGCAGGTTGATTGACATTCCGACATGCTCCCACCGGTCATAGAATGGGCATGTTTAGGCAATGCCATGTTGGGGATTTCTAGAAATTTATCACTCTTTCCATTAGCAAGAGTGGGATCTTCACATTGCAGCTTGTTTTTCCTTTCACACCCACCAGAATGATCGTTCAGATTCCAATCGCTTTCTGACTTTTGCTGGAAACCTGTCAAACAGTTACAGAAAGGCAGAGCTTGCTCATTGCAGCTGCCAAAAGCCCCACAAAAAGCATAAACCTCGCATTGTTGTCTCGGCTGTGACCAAAACAAATTCCACTGCCTGCTACGTTCCAACCATGACAGTTGCTTAATCTGCCCCGAAACATCCATAACAAATCGAGATATGATATTAGGATTATAAAGCGAGTAAGTAAAATAACTCTCGTTTTCGTTCGAAACATAGCTGAAGTTGTAGATGTAATTCAGTCTCATTTCAGGAACTAAGCTGAAAATCCTTGTCCGTTCATCCCAAGCTCCACTCGTCCAGTAATTTTCGGACCTTTTCCATAGTATAAAATATTGATTGGTTCCATTGGGGTCTAGCTCAAGGGAGAAGAGACCCGGTGCAGGATTTTCTGAATTTTTCCATGAAGTAAGAAGCTGGCTTTGAGTGGTTCGTTTATTTAAGCTAAGCTTACCACCAGGAAGCCATATGTGTGTGGGATGATCAAGACTTTGCCATAACGGTGTTGATGAACTGGGCCCATCTCTTAAAACAAGATTCCCACTATCTTCAAGAACTGCTACTACAGAATTTGAGCTGCTTGAGCTAATATTTGTGGACCAAATTGGTACTTGGGATTCGTTGAACAAAACTAAGTTACCATTAGATATTTTTAATTCTGAAGAGTACTTATTACGGACTGGTGGCTCTCTGTTTGCAACCCAAACAGGGGTCTGTTCAGAGACCTTTCCGTACCACATGCCTATGTAGTAGTTGGAAGAGTTACCTGGTTTGAAGAAGCCCAATACGAAATTTCCACCCGATGAAACAATGGTTTGATTTCCGGACAGAGATTGATTAGCTGAGATGGTGTCAGTAGCTCCAAAGGAGAGTTGGCAGTTGAGAGAAAAGCATATGAAGAGTAGTACGGAAAGTATCAGCCATGGATTATTCATGTTGTTCATGGCTGTTCTGTAAGAGAATTACTGAGAGGAGAAACAAGACAGATTTTTCAATGGACAATAAAAAAAGCTGTTTAGAATACAAGGAAGAAAACAAGTCTCAGATTGCTAAAGCAAATCATGTCAGAGAAAGAAGTAACGGCTACTGCGGGGCAGTTTTATTGTATCTCAATCAAATCAAAGCTTGTTGAGAGGACAATTATGGCCTTTGTTTGTTCCTCACAGAACATGGGCATTTTAGTAACCTGAGCAACAATGTCTTTCAACTACAGCTTTCAATCATCCTCAATCTCGTGCGCACTTATAAATAATGGGTTTGACCGCTTGACTGATGAGTGATGAATGCATTTAGGATATTTTTTAAAATTAATTAATAATTTTATTTATAATAATTAATAATTTTATTTATTATTTTTAATATATTAAAAATATATATTAACGTATAATAATTTTAAAAAATATTCTTAAAATATTGATTAGTAAAATTCATAAATAAAATAAGAGAAAAGTCAAAGCAATAGTAGTTTTAAAAATTTTATTTTGTCATCCAAAAGTTTTTCCTGTAAAAAGTTAGAAATGCAAAAATATATGTAATCCCTAGACTGGGTCAACCTTGAACATGATTGGACCGCGTAACCTCCCCGTTTCGCGAGTTCTAATCGTTAATCAAGTATGGTGGATTTAAGCCTGCGAACTACGTTTATCATAGTCGACACCCAACGCCCGACGTTGACATTTTTTTAATATATTTAATATTAAAAAAAATTTAATTTATTAATTTAATATATTCATTTCACACACTCACATGTAATTTTATTTTTAAAATTTTATTATAATTCATAAAATTTTAATATTTTTCAATTAAATTTTTAAAAGAAAATTTGAAAATAGGTCAATACATTATTTGATTGCAATATACTAATGCATGTAGCATTATCCCTTTATTTATATCTTTGGATTTGCTAAAAGATCTAGAAAAATATTTCCAGATAAGAGATGATTACAGATTATTTCGAGTCCATAAATATCATTTTCTTATTTTATTCAAAAATTTGAGTACATATATATTTTTTTTTTGTTTTATCTATGGACCTGGTTATTCTAGCAATTACTTATCAAAATGTTATATATAATGATACTAGTTTTTTTACCCGTGCAATGCACGGGATTTTTTTATTAATTATATTCATAATTTTAATTTGTTTTCTTTTTATTTCATGTTAATATGTATATGGATAATTTCATGAATAGTTTTTAAAATTTATCAAATTTGTCAATGTAATACGTGTACTTTAAAAATATCTATTTTGTTACTTAAAGTTTTAATTCCGTGTGTTATTGTAGTATCTGTCAGTAACACCGTTAAATATTGATAACGTAGTTTTTGTATCCAATAAAAACTTGACACATAGCATCATATAATAATGTCACATGTATTAAAAATAAATTTATTATTTTAATTTAAAAATAAAAATTATATTTTTTTTCTTTACACGTGGCATCACATAGTGATGCCACGTGTATTAACCAAAATAATTATATTTTAATTTTAAAAATAAAAAATATTTTTTCTTTTCTTTTTTTTCTTTCCACCTTTTAGTTTTAATGTTAAATAATAAAATATTTTAATCTTATATTTTAATATTATAATTTTTTAATAAATATTTTTTTAAAAATTAAAACAATAAAATATTTTGATTTTATATTTTGATTTTTAAAAATAAAATCTTTTTTAAATATTTTTTAAAAAATTTCAAATATTATAAATTTTTTAACAAGTAATTTTAAAATATTTTAGTTAAATATTTTAATGTTGTAATTTTAAAATAAATTTTTAATTTTTTAAAAAATTTTAAGAAAAAACATATATTAATTTTTAAAGATATAATTTTATATTTTTTATATTTTTAATATAAATGTTTTCTAAAAAATAGATATTAACTTTTAAAAATATATTTTTAATTTTTTTTTACAAAAATTCAGATATTAATTTCTAAAAAATCAAGTGCTACCACGTGTCATCACCTGATTGGTCAATGCCACATCATCATTTATATTTAACGGTGTTAGGTCAAGGTACCACACTGATACACGGTTTGGTAGTACAAGTACCACATTGAACATTTTTAAAATACAGGTATCACATTAACAAATTTGATAAACTTCAGGGCCTATTCATGACATTATCTCATTTGTGTATTATATAAATAAATAAAAAAAAAAAGAAGAGTATACATATGTGTTTTTTATCTGTTATATATAATCATGCAAAAAGAAATGTCAAGTAGAGAATCACCAGAAATGAGCCATTGGTATCCAAAACCTCGTATTAGTCTTGTTTTCTGTTCCACCCAATGTATTCTAGGTGCCTTCGTATTCCTCTTGTTTTGTAATTTAGGCATAACTCTCGACATAATTATGCTATTATCCAAGTTTGAACTGTCCATCTGTCGCTTCATATTGGGTATTAGGTGTTGCTTCATATTGGGTGTACTGCTGATGATTGAACTGGAACCTTAATTTCTTCATTATTTTAACCTTTATTCACACTCACTCTATTTCATTCGTCTCTCAAACAAAACATTCACTTTGTTACTACTTAAATACATGTTTAAGGTAGCCTAGCAAATAAAGATTCCAGTAGGATATGCTTAATTATTTAATTATTAAAAAAAAAATGGATAATGTAGTTTGATTTTGAATCTTGAAATTTAATTATTTAAATGGATAACTTTAATTATTTAAGTTTGGATAACAAATTATTTAAATGGATAATTTAAAGACTTAAACCATCAGAAATAATCTATACTATATTTCACCTATTTATCTCTATAATAATTACATAAAGTTATTCTATGTATTTATTGGATAAAAAAGATGGATAATATAGTTTGATTTTGATTCTTAAATTTTAATTATTTAAATAGATAATTTTAATTATTTAAGTATTGGATAACAAATTTAATCTTGATTTAGAATTTTGAGGTTTAATAAATTGATAAAATATAATTCTATTTATACTTATCCTACGTGTCATTAGGAAGAGATGTCCACATAGTTATCCATGTCAACAGAATTTACACAGTCAGCATGTACGTTGTTATATTATATATATATATATCATTTATGCTGTATATATTACTAAAATATTGGTTTTTAAAGTGTTTTTTAAAGTTAACAAAGTTTTAAAGTCATGTAGTATGCATTTGTATTGAATAATGATGTTTTAGAAGTGTTTAATAACATTTAGAATGAAAAATAAACCAAAGGATTCGAATGCCTTAAGAGGAAATTCGGATGACAAAATTTCAAAATAATCTCTTTGAAAAATACATTAAGACATCTAATGCCCTAAAGTTGGAAACCGAGTGCCCTACAGGTAAGAATGGCAATGCCCTATAAATTTTTACATTTTGTTTAAAAATTTGCCTTGACATCCGAATACCATTGGTCGGGCATACGAATGCTCATTTTGAAAATTCAAAAAGTATGTCCATCGACCATAGGCATAGAATGTGTTTTTAACAGTGATTGGGACTTATAAATACTTCCATTAATATTCATTTTACACAACTTTTCATTCAATCTCTAAAAGAATCTTTTCTCTTTTTTTAATCTCATTTTTTTGTTCAAGGTTCATGTGTGTTCAAGAAATTTTTGAAGTGCAATCTTGAATTTTTTCGATAAGTATTGTATCTTGGGATAATGTTTTCAAGAGTCCATTTGTATCATAGTGAGGAAATATTATCCTAAAAAAAACTTCCTGGAAGTGCCTTGCCTATAAGTTTTTTCATTTTTGTTTATATTTGATTACATTAGTCCCAAACACTTTCATACAACATTTTTAGGATAATTGTACTTCTCAAATGACGACTTCTGCAATCAAACATCATGTTTATGAAGTGAAAAATCTCGAAAGGTTCAATGACTTTAACTACAAACGATGAAGTATGAAGATTTACTATCAAGCCAGTCTCTTAAAAGTTGCTTATGTATTAAATGAGTACTATCCACAAGAAACCAGTGAGAATGAAGATTTGATGGCAAAACAGAAAAAGTAGATTGAAAATGACTACATTTGCTGCTTATCCATCCTCCAAGCACATAGCAATTCTCTATTCAATGTGTTTCACAAACACAATTCAGCATTAGAACTTTGGCATGTTATTGAGAAGAGGTATAAGAATGAGAATGCGAGGAACAAGTCATTCCTTATGAACATGTATGTGGATTTTAAAATGATGGATTCTAAACTTGTTATTGATCAAGTTAATGAATTAAATGATATTGCAACTGAATGCAATGATGCGGGTAAACCAATTTCTAAAACTTTCTAAGTGTCCACCATCATTTGTAAGTTACCTCTATCTTGGAAATATTATCAATGTTATTTGAAGCATAAGAAAATATCATTTACCTTGGATGAATTGGTTCAATACATTTAAATTGAAAGTGCAGCCTGAAAGGGAGATGAAACCTCTAAAAATGTGATGGAAAACAATGTGCATAACGTTGAAGGTCCTACTTCATCATCTTTTTTCAAGGGTGAGAACAAAACTAACAATAAGGAGCAGAAAAATTCTTCAAAGAGGAAGGAGAATTTCAATAAGAATAGAAAAAGACTTCAAGAAGAATAAAGGTCCTTGCTACATGTGTGGAAAGAATGACCATTTTGCAAATGTGTGTCACTTCCACAATGTAAGAAAAATGAAGCCAACATGGTGACCGAAGATGATATGGTTGTAATGCTCATCGAAATTCTTATGGTTGATAACTAATAAGATTAGTGGATTGACTATTGTTTAACTTGTCATGCCACTCCCTTCAAAGATGTATTCAAGACCTATAAAGAAATTAATGAGGACAAGTTAGTCTTTATGGGAAACTCCTCCATTTGTAAGGTTGTTGGCAATGAGAGCATCAAACTTCCTCTTATTTTCAACAAAGTTCAAGATGTGTATCATATTCCAAACCTTAGGAAGAGTTTAATTTTTGTCAAAAAAACTTGATGATCATGGTTTCAAAGTTGTGTTTGATTTCCAAAAAATAATCATTTTTAAGAAATGATTATTTGTGGAGAAAGGTTATGCTAAAGACAATATGTATGTTTTCAATATCAATAAAAGTGCTACTAATTATGCATATATTGTTAATGTTAATAATTCTAATTATTTATGACATCATAGATTAGAATATATCAGCATGAATGCATTAAGTAGAATGTCTTCTCATGATTTGATTTCAAAATCAAATACATTTTTTAGCACCAAAACTTGTGATTTTGTGCACAAGCAAAAATTAAAAAATCCTCTTTTAAAACCTTTATCAAAATCAATTTTTTATTAGAATTGATTCATACGAATTTGTGTAACAATAATGAATTTTTGACTAAAGGATGAAAAATATATTTTATTATTTTTATTGATGAATTTCAAAATATACTTATATTTATTTGCTTAAAACAAAATATAAAGCTTTTGAAAAGTTTAAAGTTTTCAAAGAAGAGATTGATAATTTGAGTAACAAGAAAATCAAAAGACTTAGATCCGATAAAGGTGTTAAATATTTATCAAATGATTTTCTTGCATTTTTTGAAACTCATGGCATTATTCAAGAAGTTTTTGCTCCTAATACTCCAACTCAAAATAGAGTTACAGAAAGAAAAAATAGATCATTACTTGAAATGGTTAGTGTTATGCTTTTACATGCAAATTTGTTATGAGTTTTGTGGGTGAATTATTATTTACATCTTATTAAATTAAAATTAAAATTTTGCATAAAGATTTTTGAAAAATCTCTTTATTAATTATTGAAAGGTAAAATGCCTAATATAAATTATTTCAAAGTTTTTGAATGGATAGCATATGTTTTTTTATGCTACTAATAAAATACACAAATTGGATAATAAAGCTACCAAATGTGTTTTCTTGGTTATGTCATGAATAGTAAAGCATGTAGATTTGTAAATATCAAAACAAATAATATTATTGAATCTACTCATGCTATTTGCTTTGAGAATTTGACTATTAAAGATGTTAGTGATCTTGAATTAGAGAAATATTTGCCCAATGAATTGTTTGGTAATGAGAATGATTTTGATTATGATGTTGCATCTTACATGATCGTATTAGTGATAATCATGCTAGCACATCAAATGAGAATGCACCTATTGATATTGAATTAAGAAGAAGTCAAAGAAAGAGAATTGAAAAGAATTTAGGCTCGAACATGTTTACTTACATGTTAGAGAATGATCCTAAAACTTTCCAAGAGGCTATGAACATGCATGATTCCAATTTATAAAAGAAAACTATAGATGATGAGATCAAATCCATACATGAGAACAACACATGGTCTTTAGTGGATCTACCTTCTAACACTAAAACTATTGACTCCAAGTGAGTTTTGAAAAAAAAACTTAAAATCGATGGTAGTATTAATAACTACGAAGCGAGACTATTAGCCAAAGGCTATAGTCAAAATGAAGGTTTGATTATTTGGAAACTTTCTCACCAATTATCAAGTTTACTTCTATAAGAGTTATGTTCGCAGTTGCTTCAATTTACAATCTTGAAGTACATCAAATGGATATCAATACAACTTTCCTTAATGTTGATAGAAATTTACATTTATCAATCGAAAGGTTATGTGGTTCAAGGACAAGAACACAAGGTATGTAAATTCAAAAAATCTCTTTATGGCCTTAACAAGCACCAAGGCAATGGTATAAAAAGTTTAAGAGATAAAAAATTTGGTTTTAAAAGTAGTAAAGTTGAGAATTGTGTCTTTATTAAAGTCAAAAATCTTTCAAAGTCTTGATTACTCTTTATGTTGATGATATTCTTATTTTTGACCTAAACATGGAATGCAATAATGAGACTAAATCCTTTTTAACTTAAGCATTTGATATTAAAGACTTAAGTCCTATTGATATGATTTTAGGTGTTAAAGTTTATAAAAGGAATGGTAAGTTTATTCTTTAACAATCTCATATTGAAAAATTGCTTAAGAAGTTTGATCACTTTAATATAAATCTAGTAAAACGTTTATAGATCCATTTCACAAGCTTGTGCCTAATCAAGGAGAATATGTTAATCAAAGAATACGCTAAGATCATAGGTAGTTTAATATATGTTATGAATCATACTAAACTTGATATTGCATGTGATGTTGTAATATTGAGTAGATTTACTAGTAATCCTAGTAATGGGCATTAGTTTGAATTAAGTAGATTATTGAGATACTTAAAGCATACTTTAAATTATAGTTCGCATTACAAATGTGGAACTCCTGTTTTGGAATGTTATAGTGATGCAAATTGGATTTCAAATAAGAGAAGTTCCGAGTCCACTAGTGGTTGGTTGTTTACCATAGAAGGTGCTATTGTTTTTTTGTCATCAAAGAAACAAACTTGTGTGGCATTATCTTCCATGGAATATGAATTTATTGCTATGCCACATGCCACCAAACATTTACTTTGGTTTAAAAGATTTCTTAAATGTATTCTTTTCATTGAGAGAACCAAAAGATCAATCACTTTATATTGTGATAATCAAACTACAATTTACAACATAACGAATGAGAAATTTCTAACAATAGCAAGCATACTGTTATGAGATACAATCATGTGAGAAGTGTTGTAAAAAAAGGTAAGGTTAATCTTGAGTACCTATCTACAAATCAAATGTTAGCAGATCTCCTTTCTAAACCCTTTTCAAGTGATAAAATAGCTAACACTATGAAAAAAATGTGACTAATACCAATTACTAGAGATAATCTTGATTGATAACAACTCTATCTAATTGATGTCGTTTAGGAAATTAATCCTTTAAGATTAAAGGATAATCTTCTTATTCGAAGATCATTGTGTATGAGAGTTTAATGGATATCAATCTTGAATTGTTCGATAAATTTATATAAAAAATATATAACATTCCCACTGCATAAATTTTTGGAATAATGGGAGTAAATCAAAGAAAAGAACTATTCCTTATAAAGTCTCGTATCTAGATGCATTGTTATTCACAACAAGAAATTATGAAAATAAGTTTTTAATAGACTTATAACTCATTGAGTAGAGTGATAAATAAAAAAGGTGGTTGTGAATACTCTTATAAGTCTACCTATGCAAGTAAAGAAGAGATCGTTTCTTATGGGTTTTCGATTAATCCTAAATTACTTGCTAGCACGGGATAAAGCGAAGGCCTATATTAAATCATGTTGCCCTTGGAGGAACACACGGACCAATGTAAAATGTGAATATGTTTTCTTGTGTCTCATATTCAATTTAAGGTTCAAGCCTTGGCCACCTTTGGACATACACTTTACATACGAACTAAATTGCATATTTTCTTAGGTTACATGAGCATTTTTTTGGTAATAAGTGGGGGATTGTTGTAGATATTATCAACAGATTGGTTTTTGAAGTGTTTTTTAAAGTTAAAAAAGTTTTAAAATAGTGTAGTATGTATTTGTGTTGAAAATTGACGTTTTGGAAGTGTTTAATAGCTTTTAGAATGAAAAATAAGTAAAGAGACTCGAACGCCTTAAGAGGGAATTTGGATGACAAGATTGTGAAACAATTTGTTTGAAAAATACACTAGGGTACCCGAATAACCTGAGGTAGGTATCCGAATGTTCTCCAGGTAAGAATGGTGAGTTAGCCTAAGGTATCACAATGCCTAAAGAAGGGCATTTGAATGCCCTATAGAATTTTACATTTTGATTAAAATTTTGCCTTTGACATCCAAATATCATTATCGGGCATCCATATGCTCATTTTGGAAATTCAAAAAATATTTTTGTTGGGCATGGAGGAAGGTTTTTAACATCAATTGGTACTTATAAATAATTCGTTAACGTTCATTTTACACAATTTTTCATTCAATCTTTAAAAGAATCTTTTCTCTTCTTTCACTCTCATTTTCTAGTTCAAGATTAATGTATGTTCAAAAAATTATTGAAGTGCAAGTTTAAATTTCTTCGGGAATAACGTTTTCAATAATCAATTTACATTGTAGTGAGAACATTATTATCTTAAAAAAGAAAAAAAAAACTTTCTGAAAGAGTATTGTCTATAAATCTTTTCATTTTTTTTTTTATTTCTATTTGATTGCATTAGTCCCAAACATTTTCATATAACAATGGATTATACTAATAATTATCATTTTAAAACATATTTATTGTTAAAAAAAATTAATGGTCAAGTTTTGAGATGAGTGCTTATGAGTGAATGATTAAGTATTAAAGAATTAAAATGAGTGAATGAGTACGGGTAGTCCAATCCTTGAGCCAATGGCAGTGACAATAGGAGCATTTATTGGCTATTAGATTCGCCATCACCGTAAGAAATGACCCACCCCATTTGTGGGTCCAAAACCCAAATCCATTTTCTGCTCTTTTGCCTTCTTTTTCTTTTTTTTTTTCATGGAGTTAAAGGTAGATCTGGCAATTCGTGTTTCATCGTGTCGTGTCTCATTTTTGACACGACACGATTAAGTAAACGTGTCTAATCCTAAAACACGAACACGACACAGTTATTATACGTGTTACATGCGACACGACACGATTAAAACGTTTAAAAGGGATTTGTTTAAAATTGACATGACACTACACGATTACTATACGAATAATACGATTATGACACGAATTACATGAATATCACATATATTAAATAGGTATCATAATTAAAAGTACTAAGTACTAATTAGTTTTAATATCTCATATTAATTAAATTTTGCTTTCTATAATTTTTTTGATTTATTTAATTTTTTATATAAAAGTTAGTAATATTACTATTATTGTTAGGATGATTGTAGTAGCTTATTAACTTCCTATTTTCTACTTACTAATTTACTAGTTATTACTAATACTAATGAGTTACAATCATCTGAATAATAATAGTACTACTAACTTTTATTATACAAGCAAATAAAATAAATTAAAAATTTTAAAAATCAAAAACTTAATTAATAATTTAATATGAGATTCAAAATATGATACATATATTACTATTAATTAATAAGATTGAGCCATACTTTAATTAGTTTATTCATAATTCATATTTCAAGAGTTCAAATCACAAATTCTTTTTTCAAGTAATTCTCTTTTTTTAAATTACAATTTAATTAATTTATAAGATCATGATATATTATTTTTATAATGATATTTATACTAATTAAATTAACTTTTTTATTATAAAAATATTGGGATTTAATATTATATATGGAGAAATTATATTTGCTCTACTTATCTTTTGCCTTAACAATCGTACTATTACTACTAACTAAACGAGTAGAGTTATATTAAATTAAATGTTTAAAATAATTTTTATTTAACCATATATTAAATAGGTATCATAATTAAAAGTTTAAAATAATATTTATAGTTTATATATGTTATATACTTATATTGAAAATTAAATATGTTTTATATATAAACGTGTTAATTTAAAAGTGTATATACGTTTATGACACGTTAAATTATCGTGTTTTAAACATGTTAACAGATACATGTTAATATGTTTACACGTTTATGACACGATTAGTTAATCGTATCTTAATCGTGTCTTATGCGAGTTTAACATGTTTATCACACGAAATTTATCGTGTCATAAACGTATCGACAGATACAAAACATAATTATATAAAATTCATACACGATTAAAGTGATGGAGACTCAATTAAGAGTTGTAAACCCAAGTGCAGGTTATGTTCAAGTAATAAATTCTCGGGTGTCCGAGGTCGAACCACAGGGAAGCGTATTAGTAAGTATAAGTTTATAAATATATAAGACAAAGAAAGTAAACAAGATATTAGGGAATCAACAACAAAATAAGATAAACAAGATATTAGAGAACAAAATATAAAAGAAATTAAACAAGATATAAAAAAAAAATAAGAAAAGATGTTGAGGTTAGAGAATCCACTCTTGGTGTTATGCTAAGATTAATCTTGTTTTATTACACAATTGAAATTCACACATAAAGGAGGTTCCAATCGGAAGGTTTAGCAATTCAGTCCAAATTGTCCAACGTCCATAGCATATGATATTATGTTCATTTGGTGTCCTCAAAACTCATAAAAAGAGTCCAAGCATTCCTTATGCCAAGGTATATGTCTACAACAAATCAAGGTTATGAAACCAAGCATTTATTGTGCCATTTTCATTGTCAATAATGAATCAAGATCCCTACTTTGCAAGTATGATTTTAAACCAAAAGAAAATATTATCTATACTAGTGTTTATAAATGATAATTCATTTTAGCTCATGTTTAAGAGACTAACCTTAGCATTTACCAAGAGCTTCACCTCATCACCTCAACAATATGATTAGCAACACATACTAGATATGAATAAAATGAAAATAAATGTAAGAAGCATAAGTAAATATAGAAAAAGAAAACTAGAGAAAGGAAAGAAAAAGAAAACTTAGAGAATTTTATTACAATGGCTAATATCCTACCAATGTATAATAATGCTCATCCAAGGCCCTCTATTTATACACATTTTGGAGAGCTAAATGACAAGAGACAAGCTTTATAAATTTCAAAGGTAGGTATAATAGGTGGGTGCATTTTTCTAACAATTTTCGTCATATTGTATGACAATTCTGATCAGCCAGCTTGATGGTCGATTTTGTCAATGTTGGAGGCTCGATCTGATCAAATGGTCTTCTAGCAAAATATACCCCTATCAGTTACGGATCCATAGCCATTGGAATCAGATCATTTGCTCATGTGGATCGGAAGATATGGTCAAAATACCAAAACAGGTCAGCACAGACGTCATTGCACATCAGCCAACTTGATGGTCGATTTCGCTAGGGAAAACGACTCCGTTTCAAGAAGTGTAAAACATGAAAAAGATAGATATGCCTCTTAAATTTGCACTGTAAAAAATTCAGCCTTATTGATTCAGTGAAACTCCAGATATAGCGGATATGGCAAAAGGTGTCGGAACTGGAACTGAACTGGATTTGCCCTTAATTGTTGATTTAACCTAGTAATCTGAAATCACTCAAAGAAACTCGTGAAAAACACCAAATTACATAAAAAATATAAAATATCATAAACACAATTAGACTAAGCAATAATAACTCGTATTTGACACAAAACAATAATAAAACATAACTAAGAACTATATAATTATACGAGTTATCACACCCCCACACTTAGATTGTTGCTAGTCCCTAGCAACGACTCAATAAAAATAAAATAAGAAAATCTAATCTAATCCATTTTCATTGGAAATCACGGTGGCACTTAGCATGTGACACAAGCCTTTAAACCCCTAGGTGTCCCTAGTGGACGAGTTTAGTCTCGTGAGGGTTTGCTAGAACGATACCCACAAACATTGAAAAACTAAAATATAAGTAAACTACATACACTAAAAATATTTACTCCTAATCCTTTCAATATAAATTAGAGACAATCTTTGAACAAGTCTTATAAACTAATCAATAGCTCAAAGAATTTCACAAAAATTCATGCTTGAATGTAAATAAATGAGTTAAGCCAATATTAACATAACATATTTCAATCAAAATAGTGCATATTAAACTTAATCTCAACTTCTCACTATACTCTCATGATTTTCACTCTTTAAAGTAGTGGTAAAGTGTTTACACTCAATCAATCTCATGAAAACAGTTCTACCATATGCTTGCTTGTCCACCTATTCTCCACTATTTAGATCATACAACTTCATAAATCAAGAGGTCTTTTTTCAAGGTTGTAATGGGGCCAAAGGGTTATAATGTAGTTAAAGAACAAAATGATAAAGATATCACAAAGGTTCCAAAGAGTTCATAGAGTTTAGAGACATAATAAGATCATACAAATAAAACTTCTCAAAACTCTTATAAAGCACATAATAACATAGGCTAAATATTCATGTTGAGCCTTTACTTCATTCTAACCAACTTTGTAACATCTTTTTCTTTACTTTAACTAGAAGTTCAAGAGAAGATTTTTTTTTTTTTTTTAATATGGGAATGTATTTGACAATGATCCCTTTCTTTTTCTCTTGACTTTTGCCTCTCTCCTCCCCCACACTTATCTTTCGTTCTAACCCAAATTTTCAAAAAGTATCCCTTGTTTTTGCAATATGTCTCAAAATATATAATCCATCTTTAGAACAAGGGTAAGGATATAAGTATATTTAGGCTAGGTGTAAGTTCTGGTTACCAATAAAATAGCATATTTAATGTAGGCTCAAATTGGCTCACTAGTGGGGATGTTCTCTTAGAACATTAATAATGGATGGCTGTTTGGCTCTGGTTATAATCCTAATGCCTCTATCATATTCATGTTGTCACATGTATCAATATAGTCTCAAACGGTTTAAAGCAAGTTCTAGAGAATCATGTAATCATAAGAGCACTCAAGAAAGAAATTAGATTGATTTGTATGATGCATCAATCATTATAGGCTCAAAAACTCACAAGGATGATTATACAAGTCAGATTAAGTCTAAACATGCTTCTTTCTCAATCAACATATCATATTAACATTGGCTCATAAAAAGGTTGACATCAAGCTCAATTCTCATGAAAATCTTCTCACTAATAAATCTGTTTTAGACTTATGCAATTCATATCTCATTATAGTATTGAAAGTAACTAAAACACACTAAAAACACACTAAGTCCAAACATGTTTTTTTTTTTGTTGAAGAAGAAGAAGATTAAATCAAACTGACAAGGTATGTCTCAAGTCTCCCTTACTCAGACCTTGTTCAGAATGAATACTTCTAAATGTCTTAAAACACAACAATTTTTTTTTTTTAAATTAGCAAAATATGTCCCTTACCCCCTACTAAAATATGACATTGTCCGCAATGTCAAATTTTAAAGGTAGAATTTAGGAGATATTACCTGCAGAGGTTGCTAACCACTTATTATAACTGAGACACAACAAACAAAATGTTAGATAATGTCACAAAGACAAAGTGAAATCCACTCCTTGCTCGTCTATATCTCTTTTTCTTTTTCCGAGCGTTTGCGAAACAACCGTAGCAGATAAATACTCATAAGCTTGGAGCTTTTTGAGTAAATCTTCAATGGTTGTAGCAGAAATTATGGTTCTCCTTGCCTCTGAAAACATGAATCCATTTTCCACAGCATTATCTAAATATGAAAGCAAATTACTAAAATAACCATTAATATTAAGCAAACCAATGGGTTTCTTATTTGTGACCAAAGATGACCAAGAAGCCACGCAAGCTATTTCTTCCAATGTACCCAGACCTCCTGGTAAAGCAATGAATGCATCGGCAAAATGGTACATGATTGTCATCCGTTCAGGGATACTCCAGACTTGTATTTTTTTACCCACGGTAGGTCCACAAAAACCTGTGAATAGTTGTGGCACGATTCCTAGAACTGGACTTCCTCCGGCGTGTGCTGCTGTAGCGACTGCTCCCATTAAACCCGTACTACCGCCTCCATAAATCAACTGGATCTTTTGTTGGGCAAGTATTACTCCAACTCTTATGGCTTCATCAGCGAATATGTTATTTTTCCCTGGATAAGCACCTCCAAAGACACAAATTTTTTCAATGCGCTGGGACGAAGTACTTTCCATTTTTTTTTTCGAGTGCATCTTCCTCTGGTTTTACGTCCAGAAACGGCTTAAACGCCTTCTATGAGTCGAGGATATGCTTCCCATCCAGTTTTCTTACAAGCTGGCAAACAGGGTCTTTTAACATCAGATTCCCAAGATGTTGCCATTCCCTTTGGAATTGCAGCCATAAATCAAGAATTTCTCTTTGTACGTCTCCACTAGGATGCGTCTCAAGAGAAAGTTGGATATTACCCAAATTCTCCTTACTCAGTCCATCCTTAATGAATTCAATTTTATCATCTCGATTAGAGGACGGAATCCCAATAGAACGACATTTACCGTTACACGTCCATCGTGCACATTTGTGGCAATTTGAACTCATGCGCTTTGCTCGTCGCTTCTTTGCAAAAGTGCTTCTACCTGTACCTGATAAATGCAAAACAGGAAGATATTCATCTTCACGTACCTTGGCTTCAATTATCCAACGTATGTCTTCAGGAATCCCTTTGTGCATAAGCATTCTTAATCTTTCAAATCGAACTTGGTAAAGCTTCAGTAAAATATTTCGAGGAAAAGGAGGAAATCGTTTCTGCAATCTTGTGAGAATATCATCCATCCTGAAAAAATAAAATAAAAAAAAATGAAAGAGAAATTGAAAGAGAAATTTATATACAATATCAGTTTTGTGGGTAGCTGATGGAACCGACTTAAATAATCACGGAGTACTGTTATCCGCCATTTAACCGGGAAAAAATGTATTTTTTTTTTTAAGATTAGTAAAAATTATATTTACATCTAGTTATTTTCAAAACAAGGATCAGAAAGAAAAACAACCTCTTCTTGAGTAACATGATTTTCCAAAAAGAGTTTGAGTCTTTGTCCATTTACCTTGAATACGTTACCATTTTGAGGATTCTCAATGTCAACTGCTCCATAATGATACACATGCTTAACCACAAATGGGCCAGTCCATCTTGATCTCAACTTACCAGGAAATATGTGAAGTCTAGAATTATAAAGTAGAACTTTTTGCCCAACATCAAATGTTTTTCTTGAAATTAACTTGTCATGAAAGGCTTTAGTTCTTTCTTTATGAATTTTAGGATTCTCATATGCATCATTTCTGAGTTGCTCAAGTTCATTTATGACTGGAAAAGTTTCATTCTCACCCAAAAAGCAATATTTTAGCTCGGATGGCAATGGTTTTAAATCCAGCTTGGGTGGTTCAATAGTTGATGGTACAGTGACATTTGTGAGTGATGGGAGTTCCTCAAACTTTTGTTTCCAACGATGCTTATCCTGAAAAGAATTTAACAAAGAATCAGTGTGTGAAATTTCTGAAGCATTATCAAACTTACATTCAATTAAATAAGCTTCTAAAGGATCATGGAATGTGGTAGTGGTGAGATGTTCATGAACAAGTTCTTCAATGAAATCCACTTCATGTACTTCTGAATCATCACCAGGTTGCTTGCAAATGTTGAACACATTTAATTCTAAAGTCATATTTCCAAAAGAAATGTTCAAAATACCATTCCTGCAATTTATCAGAGCATTAGAAGTTGCAAGAAATGGACGGCCTAATATAACAGGAATTTGAACATTTGGATTTGAAACAGGATGTGTGTCCAAAACAATAAAATCAACAGGGAAGTAAAAATTATCAATTTGAACCAAAACATCTTCAACTATCCCTCGAGGAATTTTTACAGAACGATCAGCTAGTTGAAGTGTAACAGGTGTTTCCTTGAGTTCACCTAAACCTAATTGTTGATAAACAGAAAAAGGCAAAAGATTAACACTAGCACCAAGATCAAGCAATGCACGTTCTATTCTAGTGTTTCCAATGATGCATGAGATTGTTGGACATCCAGGATCTTTGAATTTTGGTGGAGTAAGGTGCTGAATGATTGAGCTCACACTTTCCGTCAGAAATGCTTTCTTTTGTACATTATGTTTCCTTTTAACTGTGCACATGTCCTTCAAAAATTTAGCATAAGATGGAACTTGTTTGATTGCATCCAATAAAGGAATGTTAATCTTAACTTGTTTGAAAAGTTCATAAATTTCTGCATTTTGATTCAAATTCTTTATTGTTTGCAACCTTTGAGGAAAAGGAGCAGGATGCATACCTTTTTCTTTGTCCAAATTTTCAAGAAGTTCAGACTTACCATCATCCTTACCATTACTTTTCGGAGGGGAAGGAGGATCTTGGTCTTTTGATGGAATATTTTTGTCAATTGCCTTTCCACTTCGAAGAGTTGTGATAGAACTGGCATTTTCCTGTTGAGTTTCATTGGAGCAAGAAACAAGACATTGAGTAGAAGGGTTAGGCTGAGGTTGAGCAGGAAACTTACCTTTTTCTTGAGTGCGTAATGAAGCTGTCAATGTGGACAAGGTGTTTTTGATCTCATTGATGTCCTGTGAAGTTTGGTTATTCACATTTGCTTGTGTTTGCATGAATGCTTGCAATGTCTCTTCCAAGGTTTGTACACGTGAAGGTTGATAGGAAAAAGTGTTGCCCGGCTTTTGAGATTGTGGTACCTGAACATGATTATTATTCCGCCAACTGAAGTTGGGATGATTTCTCCATTCAGGGTCATACGTTTCAGAGTAAGGAGAAGGAAAAGGCTTTTTAAATGTGTTTATGGAATTTACTTGATCATGCAACGCTTCTTTAAGAATGGGAATGTTTGGACATTCAGAAGTGGGGTGTCCCATGATTTCACAAATTCCACAACTTTCTTCATTTTTAACCGTTTTGACTTCTTTTACTTCTCTAAGTTCCATGACTTCAATCTTTCTAGCCAAATTAGCTACTTTAGCTTTTATCTCATCTTCTTGACTAAAATGATATTTACCTCTGTTAGAAACAAGATTAGATCTATTGAAACTTTCAGAGAAATTATCTGTGTGCCAGGCTTGAGAGTTATCTGCCAAATGGTCTAGGTAGTCAAAGGCTTCTTCAGGTTCTTTTTCTAGAAACTCACCGTTACACATTGTTTCAACAAATTGTTTAGTTTCGGGAGTTAAACTTTCATAAAAGAAACTAATAAGACGCCATTTTTCAAAACCATGATGTGGACAAGAACTTAACAAATCTTTAAAACGCTCCCAGCACTGAAAAAATGCTTCATTTTGATTTTGATTGAAATTTTGAATCTGTCTTTTCAAAGCAGTAGTTTTATGTGCTGGGAAAAATTTCTTTAGAAACTCAGTTTGTAATTCTTGCCATGTGCCAATTGACCTTGGTTTTAAATTATGAAGCCAAATTTTTGCTTTATCTTTTAAAGAAAAAGGAAATAATTTTAGCTTGACTATTTCATTTGTACATTGTTGGTCATTAAAGGTGACACATACATCTTCGAAGTCTTTTAGAAACGAGTAAGCACTTTCCGATTCTAACCCATGGAAATTTGGAAGCAATGCTATCATACCTGGTTTAAAACGAAAGTTGTTTGCATTGAGAGGAAAAATAAAACAAGAAGGCGATGAGCTTCGAGTTGGTTGCAAGTAGTCACACATGGTGCGTACTTGTCTGTTCTCATCTTCAGCATGAACACTTTCATTGTCAGCCATGGTAGGAGTTGTATTAGAAAGATTACCTGAAAAAGTTTCACAATAAAATCTAACTAAACGACGAGATCTAAAATCACGTCGCCAAACAAGCATAAAACAAAGTTAATATACAGATTAGGCGGTATAACCAGCCAATAAAAATAAAACAAAGTTAATATACAATATAAATATAAATATATAGAAAATTAGGCGGTATAACCAGCCAATAAAAATAAATATAGGCGGTATAACCAGCCAATAAAAATAAATATACTTATAAACTTATATATTTAGTATTGCCTCCCCGGCAACGGCGCCAAAAAACTTGATGGAGACTCAATTAAGAGTTGTAAACCCAAGTGCAGGTTATGTTTAAGTAATAAATTCTCGGGTGTCCGAGGTCGAACCACAGGGAAGCGTATTAGTAAGTATAAGTTTATAAATATATAAGACAAAGAAAGTAAACAAGATATTAGGGAATCAACAACAAAATAAGATAAACAAGATATTAGAGAACAAAATATAAAAGAAATTAAACAAGATATAAAAAAAAAAATAAGAAAAGATGTTGAGGTTAGAGAATCCACTCTTGGTGTTATGCTAAGATTAATCTTGTTTTATTACACAATTGAAATTCACACATAAAGGAGGTTCCAATCGGAAGGTTTAGCAATTCAGTCCAAATTGTCCAACGTCCATAGTATATGATATTATGTTCATTTGGTGTCCTCAAAACTCATAAAAAGAGTCCAAGCATTCCTTATGCCAAGGTATATGTCTACAACAAATCAAGGTTATGAAACCAAGCATTTATTGTGCCATTTTCATTGTCAATAATGAATCAAGATCCCTACTTTGCAAGTATGATTTTAAACCAAAAGAAAATATTATCTATACTAGTGTTTATAAATGATAATTCATTTTAGCTCATGTTTAAGAGATTAACCTTAGCATTTACCAAGAGCTTCACCTCATCACCTCAACAATATGATTAGCAACACATACTAGATATGAATAAAATGAAAAGAAATGTAAGAAGCATAAGTAAATATAGAAAAAGAAAACTAGAGAAAGGAAAGAAAAAGAAAACTTAGAGAATTTTATTACAATGGCTAATATCCTACCAATGTATAATAATGCTCATCCAAGGCCCTCTATTTATATACATTTTGGAGAGCTAAATGACAAGAGACAAGCTTTATAAATTTCAAAGGTAGGTATAATAGGTGGGTGCATTTTTCTAACAATTTTCGTCATATTGTATGACAATTCTGATCAGCCAGCTTGATGGTCGATTTTGTCAATGTTGGAGGCTCGATCTGATCAAATGGTCTTCTAGAAAAATATACCCCTATCCGTTACGGATCCATAGCCGTTGGAATCAGATCATTTGCTCATGTGGATCGGAAGATATGGTCAAAATACCAAAACAGGTCAGCACAGACGTCATTGCACATCAGCCAACTTGATGGTCGATTTCGCTAGGGAAAACGACTCCGTTTCAAGAAGTGTAAAACATGAAAAAGATAGATATGCCTCTTAACTTTGCACTGTAAAAAATTCAGCCTTATTGATTTAGTGAAACTCCAGATATAGCGGATATGGAAAAAGGTGTCGGAACTGGAACTGAACTGGATTTGCCCTTAATTGTTGATTTAACCTAGTAATCTGAAATCACTCAAAGAAACTCGTGAAAAACACCAAATTACATAAAAAAATATAAAATATCATAAACACAATTAGACTAAGCAATAATAACTCGTATTTGACACAAAACAATAATAAAACATAACTAAGAACTATATAATTATACGAGTTATCATAAAGCGTGTCATAAGCGTACGGTGTTTTCGTTGTCAGGTCTAGTTAAAGGCTTACGACAAGTTACTTACAACCTGCACGACTCTATTCGGCTTTTAAAGCTAGTGGGAGCAAATTGGGTTTCACAGCTAAGACAGCAGCAACTAATTTACAATAAATATTCAAACCTACCTTGCTACTCCAAAACAAACCGTCCAATAATGAGAAGTTGTCCTTAGTTCTTCCCCATCTTTCTTCCTAAAGAATTCCAATTAATTAACCCATTATACGGAGAAGGGAAGGCTATGTCCAATTCTCTGCAATAAGTTGCGTTTTGGAGTCATTGAAGAATAAGAATTAGAGTTCAGTTGAATATTGACTGACACAAACCTGTAAATACTGTTCAAATGATAAGAAAATTCAATTCAAGATCTTGAAGCCATGACGGTCATCAAATGGCATCACCTTTCCTCGAAGCATCGACGGCAGTCACGACAAGGTAAGAAAAAATTGTGACTAGAATGTTTATTTTTGCCTCATACTGAAACTGATCATCTGTTTGAACCAAAGAGTAGGTCTTTTGAGCACGACAAATTGACAGCGTTTGGAACATTACCCACCTCAACCAACCATAATGACCTGCTTAATTCTTTAATTTAGCTAATTTAATTGATTGATAGATCAAACACGTCTTTGACTTTGTTGCCACCCCCACCGGGCATCAAACTCGGTTAGGAAGACTTGTTCTTTCTACAAGTTTTGATCATGATGGAAAACGATCTCGCTCGGGTCCGTTATACACACAACAAGTTCAGGTTCAGTTCGCACACAACAGGTCTAGGCCCAGGATATGAGTTACAAAGAGTATCTTGACTCACCAGAATAGGCTCAATCCTTAGAGCATTTTGGAAGGCCCTGGAAGACAGATTTTACCTGGAGGTTCTAGAAGCAGTAAAAGATAGTTACTGCCCAACAGTTTCAGCTTATCTAGAACTCTAAGAGATAGAGTTTAAATTCCTTTAGGCCTCTAGATAATGTAATCTTAGTCGTTCATTTGTTTAAATCTAAACCGTTGATGTAAGGGGGATTCAACTATAAATAGAGGCCTCCTCCAGCCTCATTTGTATCATTCAACTCATTTGAGTAATATACAAGAGCATTCTTCTCTACTCTCTCTTGTTCAGTTTTTCTGCTTAGCCCTAGTAACTTTTAGTTACTAGTGCCTTTCTTGAGTGTTAACAGGCTGACTTAGGCATTCAAGGAAGCGACTTCCAGCCTAAGGCCGCACGGTTCGCAAGGCTAAAATTCTAAGTCCGTGACAGTTGGTATCAGAGCTCGTGGTTCGTGAAAGGTGCTGATCATAGGGATGACGTCTCAGGCAGATAATCAGACACATGAGGTCCCAGAGACTCATGGGAGAGCCAAGAAGGCCACTTCGAGGGATGTTCTATCGTCCATGGATGGTAGGGTGGCCAAGCTCGAGGAGACCGTTGGAGATATGCGGGAGAACCTTGAGATCATTGAGGGTCGCATCGAAGAGCTAGACTCCGCAAGGGAAGAGCTCAAGGGAGGGATGTAGGGTGCTCTCAATGAGGCGATGGACATTATCACTCAAAAGAATGATGCTCTAGAGGCCATTATAGTGGCCATGCGGAATGAGATGGAGGAACTCAAGGGAGAGCTCACTTCATGCAAAGCAAACATAGGGGGTGGCGTGCTAGCTGTGACACCCAAACACAGGATGGAGATCCCTAAGCCAAAGGAGTTCAAGGGAACCAGATTAGCGAAGGATGTTGACAACTTCTTGTGGGGGATGAAACAATACTTCCGTGCAATGGGCATTGATGATGATGCCACTAAGGTAAACCTGCCTCAATGTATTTTACTGATGTTGCTTTTTTATGGTGGCGTCGTAGGTGCAGCGATGAGAGGCGTGGTTGCACTGCCATTGGAACCTATGAGGAGTTCCAAAGTGAGTTCAGGCAGCAGTTTTACCCAGAATATGCCGAGAATGAGGCGCGTGCCAAGTTGTGACGACTTACGCAACGAGGCAAAGTTAGGGAGTATGTGCCGGAGTTCAGTGAACATATGCTCCAGATTTTTGATCTCGGGGAGAAGGAGGTGATCTTCTCATTTATGGATGGACTTAAACCCTAGGCAAAGCAAGAGTTGCAGCGGAGAAGTGTCCAGGATCTGACCAAAGCCATGGCTACAGCTGAGTCCTTGCTTGACCTCAGTTCAAAGAAGCCGGACAAGTTCGGTCTTCCAAGCCCGACAAGTTCGAGTCTTCCAAGCCCAAGCCTAAGGGCAAGGGCAATGGTGGGGGAGACAATGAGCAACAGTCCAAAGATGGCGACGGAAAGCCACCAACAAGGAAGTGGAAGTCCAACAAACAGTCCGACAAGAAGAAGGATAGGGAGCCAGTTGAGTGCTTCTTATGTGCAGGTCCGCACCGGATGCGGGACTGCCCACAGCGAGCCAAGCTGTCCGCCATCAATAGGGAGGATAATGAGCCAGAAGATGAGACTCTGAAGCTTGGTTCCATTATACTTAATTCTGTGAAGGCCGGGAGGTGCCGAAAGTAGAAGGGGCTGATGTTCGTGGACATCACTATAGCAGGCAGACGAAGGAGTGCTCTAATTGACACAGAAGCATCTAACCTGTTCATGTCCGAAAAGGCAGCAGGGAAACTTGGTCTCAAGGTTGAGAAACAAACCCGAGTAGATCAAGACTGTTAACTCTAAGGAGGTCCCAACAATGGGTGTAGCAAAAAGAGTGGAACAACAACTTGGAGACTGGAAAGGCAAGGAAACTTTCGAGGTAATACCGCTTGATGACTATGATTTTGTGCTTGCCTTAAATTTCCTTGACCGGATTAATGCTCTCCTTGTACCTTTTGCTGATTGCATATGTATCTTGGATGCCCATTATCAATGTGTTGTGTCGGTAAATCGAGAGACGGGTGTTGGAGCCAAGGTGTTGTCCGCAATCTAACTAGCCAAAGGTGTGCCCAAAAATGAAGACACCTACTTGGCGGCCCTGAAGTTTGATGAGCCTCAAGAGTCCAAGGATAAAACCCCCATTGAGGTGCTAGAGGTGCAACAGTCCTTTGAGGATGTGATGTCTGTCGAGTTGCCCGAGGGGCAGCCATCCAAGAGAAGGGTGGATAAAACTGATGCATCAGACTTTGCTAGTGGAGAAGTGCTGATGCAAGATGGACAAACAGTGGTGTTAGAAAGTCAGAAGCTTGATGAGACAGAGCTTTGCTGCACGGTCCAGGAGAAAGCCCTGTTGGAGGACCGTTATTATTGACCACACATGTAGGAAGATGTTGAGGTCTATGTGGAAATTTGTCTAGTGTGCCAACAAGACAAAGTTGAGCTTAAGACACCATCTAGACTCTTACAGCCATTGTCCATACCGAAGCGCCAAGGTGAGAGCGACTCCGTTAATTTTATTGCAGGTTTGCCTAAGGCGGATGAGTTTGGGAGCACTATGGTAGTGGTGTGGACAGAGTTGTTCAAGCTGCTGGGGTCAGACTTGAACTATTCCACCAGTGTGCATCCCCAAACAGATTGGCAATCTGAGAGAGTGAATGCTTTACGGAAAGTATATCTCAAGCACTATGTGAGTGCAATGCAGCGAGATTGTCCAAAGTTGTTAGATGTGGCGCAGTTTTATTACAACTTGTAGCAGAGCGAGGCCACAAACAGGAGTCCGTTTGAGATGGTGACGGGGCAACAGCCACTTACAGTTGTTGCAATAGGTTACACTGAACCAAATCCAGCAACATACATGTTTGTTAATCCTTTTCAGGTAGACCAGGAGGATCTAGACATGGGCAAGTCTCAACGCGCACCAGTAGAAGTGAAGGCATCCTACGACAGAGATATATAGTGTATACTTGCGGATCGAGTAGTACGGCGAAAGAATTACAGGCCAAGGCATGAGTACTTTGTCCGATGGAAGGGACTACCCGACAGTGAGGCAAGTTGGGAACCAGCCGAGGCATTGTGGCAGTTCCAGGATAAGATTGAGCAGTTCCATACAGAGGACGCGACAAGGGCGTCGCTGGAACAAGTGGGGAGAATGTCACGGCCCACGCGATCTCGCTCGGGTCCGTTACGCACACAACAGGTCCAGGCCCAGTTCGCACACAATAGGTCCAGGCCCAGGATCTGAGTTACAAAGAGTATCTTGACCCACCAGAATAGGCCCAATCCCTGGAGCATCTTAGAAGGTCCTAGAAGACAGATTTTACTTGGAGGTTTAGAAACAGTAAAAGATAGTTACTCCCCAACAGTTTCAGCTTATCTAGAACTCTAAGAGATAGAGTTTAAATTCCTTTAGGCCTCTAGATAATGTAATCTTAGCCGTTCATTTGTTTAAATCTGAACCGTTGATGTAAGGGGGATTCAACTATAAATAGAGGCTTCCTCCAGTCTCATTTGTATCATTCAACTTATTTGAGTAATATACAAGAGCATTCTTCTCTACTCTCTCTTGTTCAGTTTTTCTGCTTAGCCCTAATAACTTTTAGTTATCAGTGCGTGTTAACAGGCTGACTTAGGCATTCAAGGAAGCGACTTCCAGCCTAAGCCCGTACGGTTCGCTTTCTTGAGTGTTAACAGGCTGACTTAGGCATTCAAGGAAGCGACTTCCAGCCTAAGCCCGCACGGTTCTCAAGGTTAAAGTTTCGAGTCTGTGACAGATAGGCCTGGCAGCACAATGAAAACGGTTTAAGGACCAAAAATAACAGAAAATGGACTTGGATTATAGCAGAACGTAAATTTAAGGCTAGGGTTAACCTAATTAACCATCCTACGAGCCCAATCCCCAAGGCTTTAATTAGATTTGCAAGATTCTACAGAGTAAACGCAGTCGTAAACCTAAACCACAGAAACTGACCGGGCCGGTGGACTTGCGTTTATGAGCCTAGAGGTGGAGCCTGTGCCTAGTGAAAAGATTAAAAAGCTGGAAATGATTTTAAGAAATTATAAACCAACAATGCTACATAATAGCCATAAACTTAAAAAGATTTTCTTTCCTTTCTAACATTTCTATCTCTTCTTTCACGTAAACATGATAATTTTAACTTTTTAAGCATGATATGAAAATATGACACTAACATAATATATTTAATAAATATAAAAACAGTATAATAAACACGATGCGACACATTTAAATACGATTAATACAATTAACACAAAACGTTTAATACATGTATGACTAGAAATGAGTTATGACTAATGATATTGGCAACGATAAAATTTATTCTTTGTTTTGTTTGGTACAAGGGATACTGTAATTTAGAGATGAAAAAAAGTTTGAATCTCAACTTTTGTATGTTATTTTTTAAAAATAATTACATAAATCAATTAACTTAAGTGATTTCTTGTTTTGTTTATTTATGCTTTAATCTTACTTATGAAATTATTTTATAATGTAATAAATCTCTAATTCTAAAGTAACTTCTCTTATTAAGATTTCAAAATAATGACTTTCCTTTTATTAGTATACTGACCTTTGGCATAAAGCCTAGTTCCACCTACAATGATAGATTGACGGTTATTTGATAATTTTTATGTTTGGTTGACAATTTTTTTCTTTTTCTTTTTATTTATTTTTTACTTTTTGTTTTTATTAAAAAAAATAAACCCAAACCAAACCAAATGAAGTATAAACAATAGGCTTGCTTGCATAAATGAGGTCTTTGCTTGGCAAGAAACGGTAGGATCGCCATCTAATCTTAAGTTGGTTCAATCAGGCAAAATATAAGATTCTACCGCATTTTGAATATTTTGGTTCTATAGCTACAGCCTACAGGAGCAGTGCAGTGCACAATAATGGAAAGGTAAACAAACTCCCATTCATTCTATTTTTCTATCACATTGGAGCACTCCAATTAAGATTTATGAAGAGGCTGAAAACATGGAAAGGAAAGGCTATGAGAGAAACCGCAACTTATGAATGTAACACCAAAAGATGCAACATAACCTGTTTTTCACACATTTTCTTGCACAAAAATGATAAACTTAAAAACCAAAGTATTATGACAACTCCAATTTTTGCAAACCAACTGTAAAAATGCCGGGTCACACCAAATATCTTGAGTGACAATTTATTGCAGTACCAGCAAACAACATAACTTAGAAACTGAATATCATAACAATCAGACTGCATAAATCAAGATACTGACTTCACAGAGGAGGAGCCAAGATTCCCTCACTGTGGATCCTTCAGATGGAAAGCTCGGATTTAAAGTTCAGAAGTTTGCTACCAAGATCTAAATAATGATTTTGATGATTGGTTGTTGTTTTGAGTCCACTAGGAGGCAGTCGCCCGTGCCTGCTTCTTGAGTGTCTTGGGGAAACAGTGGCTTGACTTTTATGACCATGAATTGATGAAGAGGATGGCCGGTGAATTGCAGAGCCATGGTTACTCTTCCTTGTAGCTTTGTGTTCTGATCTTAGACCACGGTCAAATTGATAGGCACTGATGCCTAGTCGAACTGAACGTTCTGCAGCATCCTTCAATGTGCTGACTTTAATTGCCTGCCGATTAAAGTAAACCAAATGTGGAAGAAGGCCTAGCAAATGTTTCTTCAGATGTTCATCTCCAACATTCTTCTGTGCTGGGTTACCTTCCAAGCTGATGGCTTGCAAGGAATTATAGTTTGCTGCAAGTTGGCCAAGACATTTGGCAATAGAGATTTTGTTGAAACGCAGATCCAACACTGTCAATTTTAAGAGGCGATGAAGACCCTCTACCTCACTTATCTTGTTTCCAGCCAAGTATAACTCTTTAAGAGAGGAACAAGAAGCCAAACCTACAATGAATTACATGAGAGAAAGCAGATCAGAGGATTAAATATTGGCAGGTAAGAGTATAGCAAGGAAAATAGGACAGTTAATCATATTAACTTGCACTTTGTGTCACATACCATGACCAATTCTAAATATCCGGTTGTAGCTTAGGTCCAGTACACGAAGTCGAGTAAGTTCACGTAAACCCTCAATGGTGGATATATTATTCTTTGACAGATTCAACATGTGAAGTCCTCGTGGAAGAGCACCAGCGGTTATCCTTGCTGAAGCACACATACAGAAAATGAGAAAGCAGATTTATACGAAAGAACAGTTCCATAAACTTCAAACCATAAGACTTTAAAGAATGTAGAATATAAATACAGAAGAACTAATTATTGTTGCAGTTGAAGATACCCACCTATTGAATTTCCCAATAGATTAAGCACCTTCAAGCTGACAAATGCACTGAGAAATGGTATAACAACCAAACCATGATTTGCCAGCTGAACTGTGGTTGCTGAGGCACTCAAAGAAGATATATATCTTTTTGCAGCTTCCATGCCAGTAGTTACCTTAACATCCGCCTTTGCAGCAGCCAAACGGTTTGAGACAGCAGATTCCGCCTTCACATGATCACTGGGAGGGGATAATTCAAATATTTCTTCCAATGGGCTACAGTGTTGAAGATCATTAACCCATTCCACGATTCGCTTAATCTTAAGATCCTTGCCAGTCATTTCATTCCAATACGGAACTGGCAATTCTTCTTGCAGGATTTTGACCGAGTTTGCCTCATCTGAAACTGGCAATATCCAGTCTTTTGCTGATGCAGAATAACTATAAGAATCAAATCCCTCATAATAAGAACTTTCAAGGTTGCTTTTCTGATTTTTATGTATGCTATCATCTTTTTCTTGTTCTCGCATCACCTCCATATCAACCTCATAAATTGAAATTTCCTTTCGTCTCATGTTGAGAACATGTACATCCTCAGAAGATCTTGGATGACGTGTCAAATATTTAAAAGGAGAATGTCCTCCAGAAGTGAGTACAGATCCAACAATGTTCGGCATAGAACATGATTTTGCAATCACAGGCGCATTATGCGGACGGTCACCAGAGCCATTAGCACCCTCACCAGACAAAGGTAAATCAGAATTATCATGGCCATCCTCTTCGGAATGCTGAGGGTCTCCTATAGAGAAAATCGGTTCATTATTGACATGGGTAGAGTTTACTTGAACAGATTCTGAGCATGGAGCATTTTGGCTCAATACTGTATGTTTGCTGCCATCTGCTACAAACAACCCATGGTCATGGGAATCATAGGAAAACCTTTGATCAGTATCATTTTCTCCAGGAATCCTTCCCTCCAGGCACAGTCTACTTCCAAGGGACAGACTTTTCTTCAGATAGTGCCGATTCAGAAGGATCCTTGAATTGGTATCAAGATCCATTTTGTCTTTTATTTCCTCTGATTTCCAGCTATGGTAAACAGACAAAGAATCCATAAAAGGTTTGGCACTGTCATGAATATCAGCAATCATTTCTGCCTTGGGCAAGAATGAGTCCATATCTGTAGCTATATTCGAATCCTTACGGGCTTGAACTTGAGGAAAATCTTCTAAAGTTTTATGCATTGCTTCAAAAGATGGCTGAATTGTTTTCTGATGGCCAAAATACTAGAGTCCGGAAACACTACCCAAATTTTACCGAAGTTGTCAAAAACCAGAAGCAAATCTTAGACTTACCTTCGGTTTCTGACATCCGATGTGAGCATTGAAGCATGAAAATCTAACCATTTTGGTGATACAGACTAGCGCTACATCCACACGAGACCTACTGTTGTGTTACATAAAAAGCTATGAGCACCAAACTACTCTAATCATTAAGGTTCAAAATCCTGAAAAAAAACACCTAATTCTGCTACCATTAAAAAAATGACAAGCTACAATCAAACTTCGGGGGACTTAGCAGTTAGCAAACACTGACATTAGCCATAATCAAGCGAAAGACCCTCTGAAACACGCAGCAATCTCCAGATATGGGATGATCTTGATCTCATTAAAACACAAAGCAGAATCAACCCTTCATTGTCCCCCCACACCCACTTTGAGGCGCGAGAAAAGTTCAGTTTCGTTGCAGCGGCCAGAGTGAAAAAGAATCTTTTCCAACTAGGAAAACCAAATCCCTAACAAGCATAAGAGACACCTGCCTGCCTGACAATAATGAAAGAGAAAAATAAAAGGATCCATCATCTACAAGTAGATATTGAAGCAGAATAGTGTAGGCAGAATAATGAAGAAAATGTAAAAACTTCAGGTTGTTAATCTCTAGAATTGAAAGAATGCAACAAAAAATTAAACAATCAAAACAGAATAGTCAATCAGATTGTAGTGCCTAATGTTTCTCATTTCAATATCTTCTGGATAAGAAAAAACAACTAATTTAGCATACAGGACTTTTTTGTCAAAAGGATTGGTAAAGAAAAAAGAAAATGGAAACTTTCAATTCTCATTACAAGGGAAAGTTAATTCTTCCCATTCTAAGAAAATTCCACTTTTCTTTCACTCGATAATTCATTCAAGGCCATCCATCAATCATTTAGACAAATATTGATCAATTGATTTCAGAACAAAATCTCAGATAAAGAACACAGTACACAGATATGAATCAAGCTATGAAGGTTAAGACCAATCAATCAGATTGTACATCAAATACAACCAAAACCAATGCTCAACAACAAAGAGATGCTTAGATTTCATATGGAACAAGAAAAATCTTACCTCTCAAAAGCAGAAGATTATTGCAAAGCAATGAATTATTTTTTTTTTTTTTTCCTGAGCTTCAACAATAAAAGAATAGAAGAAATAAACCCAAATCAACGGTCCTGATTCTTTTCCTATTTAAAAAGATTTGTACGTCTGAAAGTAATTATTATATATTTAGTTAACGTGAATTTTGGGTGGAGGTGAGGTGACGGCAGCTTGGCTTTTTCTTTTTAAAAATTTTATTATTATTATTAACAGCCGCAAATGAAAGGACGAAAGAGCCAGTGAAAGCAAAAGGAAAGAGCGGATCTTTTGTCTTTTACGCAGCTGAAAGATAGGAAATATGATATCTGAAGGTAAAAGTAAGGATGAGCAAAATTCGAATCGATTTGAAAAAATTGAAAGAAAATTTAAATTTTAAATTAAATAGTTCGAGTTATTCGGATTATTCGAGTTTTTGAATTAATTCGATTAAATAATTCGAGTTATATAATTTAGTTCGAATTTAATTTATACAATTCGAATAAATCGAAAATTTGAATAATATTACATCATACAACGTCGTTTTGGAAGTTAGGTTTTAAATTAACGCTATTACCCTCCCTCTGTCCCTCGCTTGATGCAGCAAAACTTCTAAGTTTAACACCCATTTCCCTTACCCTTTTTAAAACCCTAACCAGTAACCTCACTTCGAGCCTCGACAATTGAAGAAAAAATTTGAAGGAAGGTAATCTTTTGGCACAAATTAATAATTGTTTCAAATTTTTTGCTTGTACCATAATAGTGACCCTTTGCCTAGCTTAACTCCAAACCTTTTCAGTCCAACAAGGCCTTACAATGGACACAACCATCGCTGGCTCTTTTCACATACCACCTGCCTCTCTATCAGTTGTCGTAACCTAAAAAATAACGAGTCTTATCGCAAGATTTTATTATTCTTTAAGCGTGACATTAAAAAAAACCGAGGAAAAGTCGACTTAATTACTCTAGAAAAATGAAGGTTTTGAAAATGACCTTGAAAAAGACATGGAGTCGCCACCAATCTTTTTTAACTAGGTGTGATCGGCCACCTATTAAAACCGATTTTATAAAATATTTTAAAAATTAATTAAAACATTTTAAAAACCAATTTCAAGTCTGCGTTTTAAACCAGAGAAATCAAAGAAACGGGTTCGGGAGTCGGTTACGTGCGGGGAAGGATTAGCACCCCCACAACGCCCGTATAAATCGGTACCTTATTAATCGTGTGTTATCTCAAGTCTCGGTAAAAATTGGTTTTAAATTTAGTATTTCAAGTTAATTCCCAATTTAAAGAAAAATATTCCATTTTTAATTGAAAATGATCCGGAATTTATAAATTCAAAATTTTCCTATATTCCTCAACAAACGTGGCAAAATATAGAAATTTTTATTAGTTTTGGAAAATTTTTTGAACCATTCTCTTTTTAAAGAAGATATTCCGTTATTAATAATAATTGATGATATCCTCCCCAGCAAACCCGGCAGAGAACTCATGAATTATTTTAACACGGAAATATCTTTATTTTATTGAAAACCATTATCTTTTTTTTGAAAACATTTAAAATAAATGAATATGTATATGCATGACATAAATAAAATGCCATAGCAAAATCTAAATAATATAATGCAACCTAAATGACATGACATGATTTGAATGTCTTAGCATATTCTAAATGAAATGGAATATCCTAAGTTATATAATATATTCTAAATGAAATGAAATGACCTAGGTAACATAGTATATTCTATATGAGATGCAATATCCTAAGTCATATGATATATTCTAAATGAAATAAAATATTCTAGATGACATAATATATCCTAAATGAAATGAAATGATTAAAATGACATGACAAATATGAATGGTATGGCATATAATTTAAATGACATGGAATAAAATAATGCTATCATATAATATGCATGAAAATAAAAATAATAATGCATGAACATAGTATATGCTAAATAAAAATAACTAAATAAAAGCATAGGATATCATGAAATATTCAAAACCATATAATAAACCATGTAACATCAAAAAATATAAATCAAAATAACAACAATATCATAGAAATTATTATGGCAAGAATCACATATTATATAAAATGCAGGAATATGAAAAATGCAATGCATGAAATGTATTTTTTTTCTTTAATTAAGGAAATCCGTATATCTAAAAAAGATATCCGGCTACCTTGGGAAAATATGTCAAATTAAATATTCTAAAACCAAAATACTTTGTGATTGTTTGAAAACAATTTTGAAAAGCTTGAATTAAAAATAAAAACTGGGCTAAATCTTTTTTAAAATGGCTATAATTTCCTAAGTTTAAAAATCCAGACTTGGCTACCCTTAACCCGAGACTTGAAAAACCATTTTTAGAGTTTAAAAAGGCTTAGAAACTACCCTAAGTCAGTAGCTAACCCTCCTAATCAGCCCACTCTAAGTAACTTAACCAAAACAGAAAAATGATTTTTCTTTAAATTCAATTCTGACTCCACTGTCCAGTTTTAAGCCACGATTTTTTATCCTATTTTTAAAAATTCAAAAAATTCTGAAAAAGATACTGGAGACTCAGGACATGTAAAAATACACCGAAAAAAATCGGCTTAATTTTCTGATTAAAGGCGAATGCCCAGAAAAATCGGAAAAGTACGAAAATTGGGTAAAAAAAACTGTTTTGCCAAAATACAATTTTGCCTTTGATAAAATCATTTAAAAATCAAAGTAAAAATATTTGAAACTCATAAAATGACTTACAAACAGTAGCTAGGACTTTTTGAAAGTTAGATAAAAATTGGCTAAGTAAAAAAAAAAAAATCACAAAGGTAGAATAATCAATTTGACAAACTTAATTTTCCACAAGTGTGCTCAATAGAGCATGACTTTGAACCATTAATTGGCTCAAGTCATTATTCAAGTGGCATGAACATGAAATGCATGAAACAATGCAACAAACATAATGCATGAAATGCATGGATTTAAACATAAATGTCATGAAAAAATGCATGGCATTCATAAAGTGACCTAGACCTAAATGAACTTGCATGACATTTAATGCAATCTAGACCTAAAATGCATGAACATGCATGGAAAATAAACCTAACTTAATAACTAAAATATGCATGGCATTTTCACAAACACAAAGCATGCTTAAACCAAAAACTCAACCAAATATCATGCAAATGCTAACCTATCAACTAACATGGCAAGAATGCACTAAAAATCAAAAATTCCAAGAGGGCCGATTAGCATAATGTAACAAGCAAACATGGCATTTTCACAAACACTTGGTATACTAGCATGCAAAACTAAATCAAATGGCATGTAAATGCAAAAACCTACCAACTAACATGGCAAAAAATGCAACACGCAGTGCAAAACACATGGAGTAGCCAAATGGCCTCAAGCTCCAACAAGCATGGCATTTTCACAAACACTTGGTATACTAACATGCTCAACTAAAATATAACATTTAAATCATGCAAAAACCACACAAGCATTTTCACAAACACTTAATATACTGAATCTAAAACATGCTCAACTAAGATATAAAACTCAAATCATGCAAAGACCACACAAGCATTTTCACAAACACTTGATATACTAAATCTAAAACATGCTCAAATTTAAACATCATGAAAACGGAAAATTAAAAATGCAAAAACATGATATTTAAAACATAAATGGCAACAAACAAAATAACCAAATTAAAATATAACTCAAGAATATGAAGTAACATAACATTTAAAACATCAAAATCAAAGAAAATAACATAAACAATATGGTAAAATAAATCAAAACAGCAACTTAAAATAAATAATGTAGGCCATTTGGCCATGGTGAGTTTATTGTAAAAATAAAATGTAAAAAATATACTTAAGAAAGAGATGAAGGAAGAACTTAAAAGAACAATAAAAAAACATTTATTTAAAATGGAAACTCACCAAATAGAGATCAAAATAGCAAGAACAAGAATAGAAAATCAAGAAAGTGCAAGAGTTGGTGCTCAAGAGCAATCTCAAGAAGCTATCTTTCAAGCTTTATCTCTTCAAACTTTCATTTTTTTTCTAAACTTTTCTTTTTTGCTCTCAACCAAGAAGAGAAAAACTAAGAAATACTAAGAGAAATCAGCCAAAATGAAGTTCCAAATTCGAAATTCTGACCTCCCCTTAATGTTGGCAGAATTTTACCTCTCTCCTCCCCTAGGATGTTGTCATTTTTTGTGTAACCAATTTTCCATCAAATGGCTAATAATTCAAGGTGAAAAATCATGAAATTATCACCTTTAGATTAGCATCTCAGCTCTCTCAAATTACAGCTGTTAAAGAATAATGTTGACATCTCTCTTGGCCTATGTGGCTTAATCACCATGGCTTGATCAAAGAGAATCTCTAACTAACTCTTGATTTTTAGCCATTTGATTGAAAAATCAGAAGCTTCCTCCTTCCTTTGGGCTTGGGCAGGCCAACACTTCTCTTTTCCATCCCAACTCTGATTTTTTTGAAAGGCCCAAAGAAGCCCTTTTCGGTTGCTTGGGTGAAATGACCGTTTTGCCCTCCGGATGCAAATAAATATCAAACGGACTCCAAATTCAATTTTTATTTTTTTTAATACTTTAAAAATAATAAAATATTGAGTTCTGGAAGTTTTCAAAATTATCCGAGTCCGTTTTCTATTTATTTGGATTTTTTCTTCCAAAAATGCCCTTTTATACCCCTACATTTTATCATTTTTTAAATGAGCTCCAAATCAAGATTTTTCTTCACCAATCTCTTCCAAATAATTTAAAAATGTGATCTGGAAGTTTTCATAAATTTTGGAGCTCATTTGGTATTTTTCGGGATTTATCGGCTTGAATTACTGCATAGGAGGCTCGGGATTTGGCCATTTTGCAAACGGACTCCGAATCAAGATTTTCTTTTTCCAATATCTTCAAAATAATTTAAAAATGAGATTTGCAAAATTTCAGAATTTTTAGAGTCCATTTGCTATTTTTTCGGGATTTATCTTCTTGAATTATTGCTTGGGAGGCCCGGGATTTGGCCATTTTGTAAACAAATTCCGAATCAAGATTTTTTTTCGCCAATCTCTTCCAAATAATTTAAAAATGAGATCTAAAAAATTTCAAAAGATTTGGAGCTCATTTGCTATTTTTTCGGGATTTTCCTTTTTCAATTACTGCATAAGAAGCCCGGGATTTGGCCATTTTGCAAACGAACTTCGAATCAAGATTTTCTTTCTCCAATCTCTTTCAAATGATTTAAGAATGAGATTGAAAAATTTTCAGAATTTTTGGAGTCCATTTACTATTTTTCCCAAATGTTCCAATTTTGCCCTTTTGCCTCCAAAACCCGGTTTTGCTCAAAACAAATCCGATTTTCAGATTTTCTTCAATCTGAGCCTTGGGCTATCCTTTTTAATCATTTTTCATCCATTGGGGGCTTTGGTCTTACCAATTCGGGCCATTTCTGTGATTCTTCCCGATTTCACTAAAATCCACTAAAAACCCTAATTCTCGGTTTTCTCCCGGATTGACTTTTCTTTCGTTTTTCCTTGCAAGTGACTTCTCCATTACCCGTAGTCAGTGCTTATCTTTCATTCGGAACCTTCAATTTTGACCAATTTGATCATTTAAGCACTTTTCCCCAAATTTCTCGGATTAGGATTTCCTTTCTACTGAATCTCGAAATTCTAACTTCCGAACTCCATATCTTTCAATGTAGACCTCGGATTATCAAAACAAATTCGCCTTTTTTCAATTGAACTTAAAATCTTGATTTTGAAAGTGGGTTGACTTTTTCAGTAGTTGACTTTTTGGGGTTGACTTTTTCGGGGTTGACTTTTTTTTGGGGGTTGACTTTTTTCAAGTTTGACTTTTTGTGCTCGCCATCTTAAACTAAGTCTCGGAGTACCACCTGCACAATGAAAAAAGTCTTTTTACACTCGGAAACCATCAATATAGGAAGAAAACATACCTGTTTAGTGGTCCGGACAAAATTAGATGTCTACACCAGTAATTCCTGTTGTTTTCTTGATCATCATAATTCCTTTTTATGACCAAGTTGTCGTTCCCCTTCTCCGTAAGTTCACAGGGCATTTAACAGGGATCACTCACCTTCAACGTATAGGAGTTGGCCTCATTCTCTCCTTCCATATCCATGGCTTCGGCTGAAATAATGGAAGTGAAACGCAAAGCTGTGGCACGAGACCATAATATGCTAGATGCTATACCAGTGCTCCAACCATTGCCTATCAGCGTATTCTGGCTCTCATTCCAGTACTTCATATTTGAAATTGCAGACATGTTCACCTATGTGGGTCTTCTTGAATTTTTCTATTCAGAGGCTCCCAAAGGACTTAAAACGGTCTCTACTTGCTTTTTGTGGAGTTCCATGGCACTTGGGTACTATCTCAGTACCATTTTGGTTAAGATAGTCAATAGCGCAACAAAAGATATTACAAAAAGTCAAGGCCGGTTAGCAGGCAACAATATTAACAGGAATCATCTGAATCTCTTGTACCTGTTGCTTTCTTTAATGAGTTTGGTCAATTTCATTGTCTATTTGCTTGTTGCAAGTTGTTATAAGTACAGGTCTGAGAGCCCTGTGGTTTCTTCTGTCGATAACAAACCTGGACCCAAGACAGAAGAAGGAAACTAGCTAGAGATTTCTTTTCCTAGTTTGGTTTTACTTCCTTTTGATGTTTATTTCAAATTAAGTTGGTGATATGATGTAGAGGGTTTGAAATGTATTTGTTATGTTCATTAACTAAATATATGCCATGTTATGCAAACAATTTATTTTCATGTTATGTTGATTGATAGTAAACCCCAAAAACCAACTTGTATGCATTTCTTTAAATTAACTTGGCAAATAGCCTACAAAATTGAATTAAGTCTCTTATTTTTAAACTACAAACTCTTTTATCAACTAGAAAATAATAATCCTTGTTACTGTTTCCCCCTTTTCTTCTTTCTTGTTTCATCAAATTTGAAGTGAGATGATTTCATAGGAAATCTTGGCATTACTGAACTTGTAAGATACTCTAAACAAACTAGAAAATTATCATTTGCTTTAGCGTTACCATCTCGAACATTGCCTTTTCTCCTTTGATCTTGCAGGCATTATAATTTTGTTGATAGACTGTTGCCAGCATCATTCTCAATTTGGCATTAAAAAATGTCTTATAGTTATAGATGAATACAAAATGAGTAATTTTTAGTTAATTTATTTTAACTCGAATAAATTTATTCGACTCGACTCGACTCGAATTTCTTTAACTCGATTCGATTTGTTAAAATTTCAAATTGAGTTTGGTTGACAAATTAGGACTCATCAACTCGACTAATCCGAATTGTTTCCACTCGACTCGACTCGACTCGACCGAATGCTCACCCCTAGCTGAAAGATAGGAAATATGATAGCTGCCAAAATAAATATGATAACATTTTTAAGGTTAATTTAGAAAATAATATTTTTATTTAATAAATTAAAAATATGGAAAAAGTTATCAATTGTTATGAATCCATTTAACCAATATTAAAAAAAAATCAAATAGAAAGTTGAACCGATTAGATCTTTGATTTTCGGTTCAATCGATTCAATTGATTGGACCGACCGATTCGATAAAACTCTTTTTTTAAAATATTTAAATACTAAATAAATATTAAATATAGTTAATAATTAATAAAAAAAATGAATTTGGCTTAATGGTATGATCTTTAATCTAACACTAAGAGGTTAAAGATTCAAATCTTATTAATTACAAATAAAAATTTGAAAAAAAAATAAAAATACATATAAAATCGATTTTTTATTGGTTCAATCCGATTTTTTACTGGTTTTTAACAGGTTTAACTGATTTTTTACCGGTTTGATAAAAATTCGATTTTAATATGTCAACCAGACCGGATTGATTACTGATTCCCTGTTCAATCGATCCGACCGATCAGTCCGGTCTGATTTTTTAATCACTGCATCTAATCGATGTTTGATCAACATTATTTAATTGCTAATTTTAAAAAAAAATACATTTAATAATATTATTTTTATTGAATTCAAAAAAAAATTATTCATTAATTTTTTTTCTTTAATATCACCTTAATCAGTATCACTAAGCACGAGTTAATATTTTCTTTTAAAATATTATTATTATAAATAATATATTAATGAATCTTAAAGAATGTCTAACCACACTAATTAACAAAACCAATAAATAAGGAAAATTGTCTCTTTGAAATTGGAACAACCAATTAAACCCCACAAATTGAAATTTTGTTCATCACCAAATTATCAGCAAGTACTTATAAATTACTAGTTGTATCTTTTTTGTTGTTTTCTTTCTTTTTTTTTATATATATACTATTTTATACCTAACTATTTGCACTGTACAATTTTAGTATTAAATTGTCTAGAGCATACCATAGTAATATAAATTGCTTTAATGTTATTAATTTAATTATTTGCTTACTTCGGTTTACTGCTACTATTCTTTATGTGAAAACAATTATCCTTATTTTTCAAATGAGTTTTAGGAGCATTTTGCATTTTTTATTACAATTTTGCCGTTACCAAATTATATTCAAAAATTTAGTAAGGATCCATCTCATATAAGTGTGGATTATACATAATATTTTAGTAGATTTTACATAATTTTGAATTTTAATTAATTAATTGTAATACAATTATTATAGCTAGGTGATATGCTCTTATGATATCCTACATAGTAGTTTATTATTATTATTATTATTAGTATATATCCATTTTTTTATATTTGAAATTGTTAAGACTTAAATCTTGATCACTAAAACTAAAAATCTAGTATTTTATGCACAAATCACATGGTTGTTGGTAAATTGAGAGCTATGGTTGTTGTGGTGGGCTCAAGTCTATGGGGGCTATGATAGTTTGAGGATTGGTTGTGGTGGCGGTCATTTGGGTTGGGTTGGTGGAGGCAGAGTAGTGAATTATGTATGGGTTTTGTTTTTTGTTTTTTGTTTTTTTTTGCTGTGAATTCTTCCTCTGTTGTTTTGCTTTTAGTTTTTATTGGGAAGAAAATGAATGCAGTTGAGGTTGCTAATGGGAAAGGTCTAGCATAGGAAAGATATTTGGCATGAAAAAGTAAGATGAGTTTGGATTATAGTTGCAAAAGGTGCTTCCAAACAAATGGTGAAGGCAGAAATCAAAGTTGCAGAACTGGTTTTTGGGCATGCATGGTGACTGCTGCAAATTTTGGGTGGTGAAAAGCCGTTTGCCATATTGAGCCAATGGCACTTAGATTTGATAATCTTTGTATTCGTGTTATTTTTTCGCGTAATAATCATGTTTAAATTGTTTATATTTATATAAATTTGAATACATTAATAATTCGTATTATATATATTTTGACATGTTCACTATACGATTCGTATAGTGTTCATATTTTTTTTGTGTGACAATTGGCTTTCTTTCTTTTTTTTGTTGTATTTTTAATATTTAAAAATTCAATAAATTCTCATGGCCTTTCTCCAACTCGAGCTTTTAAATTCTCATAATCCAAAATCTTGACTAGATTTGAATTTAAAATCATGCAAAATGGACCCAAATAAAATGATCCAAATGAGCCTAAATGAAGTGTGCAAATCTAAGCCCAAACGAAATATGTTCAAATAAAATAACTCTAAATCCAAGGCTATATGAAATCAATTTGAATCAAATTAAGGCCATTTAATTATTTCACAATGACACCAAATCATTCCATACAAAATTAGATGTCTACGATTAACCAAAAGATCACATATTTTTACTGATTTTAATTTTCATGTGTAAAAAAATTGCATAAAATGATAAACTTAAAAATAATAATAATAAATTATTACCTAATAGTACAAAACTACACCAAGATTTTAATTTCATTAAATATGAAAATATTCATTAACTAATGAAAAATAAATTAATATTTTAGTTTTATATAGGGCATGTACACTGAATTCATTATTTAGTAAATATTTGAAAAAAATGAAAAATTATCCTTTATCAAAAGGGATTTTTTTGAAACGTTTCTTTACGAGGAGATGCGTCATTGTTTTGGGCGTTTTATCTCTCTCTTTTTCGCCTCTGATTTTCTGTGAGTTCGCCAGTTTTTTTTCCACTGTCCTATGAGCCGCCAGCACGTGGTGTTTCTTCCCCGAGGTATTCGTGCTTTCCGTTACTGACCGCCGTTTCGTTCTGCAGTTCCTGTACTCAGACCGGTTTTCGTTTTCCCTTCTGCTTCTCCGGCTGGAACTACCCTGGGTTTCTGTTTGGATGCCGAGGAATCGTAGGAAAATAAAAGAAAAGAGGAATCTTTTGACTCCAGCAGGGACCACTCAATCTTCTTTTGGCTCATATTAGACTTGGGTTTTTCTTTATTTTGCGGGAACTGAAGGTCTGAAGCTCAGGTGGGGATTTTTCTGTTGTGTAAGCAAGGTGCAAAATTTAAAGTTCTTTTGTCGCTGCCGCCTGCCTCAGCCCTCAGTGGCTCTTCAGTCTTTGACCGGCGATAGCTGCGCCACCACCAAAGTCAGCCTCTGCCCTCTGGCATCCAACCACCCTCGCAAGGAAGTGGAAAACGATGGCTGGCGCATCTTATCTACACGCCTAAAAAGCAAGGCGTCTCTCTCTCTCTTTATGAACTGGGTTCTCTTCAAGGTACGTTTTTTGCTCTTCTTTTTACAGCAAAAGTTGATTAGTTGTGTTCAACGTCCCTTGCCTGCAAAGTTGAGACTTTGAATCCTTGATATTAGTTCCCTCACAAGGTACATCAACCACCCAGTGAGGAAAATTTTCAAAAAAAAAAAAAAAAAAAAAGAAAAGAAAAATCCAGAAGCCTGAACCTCATCTGGTGAGAAATGTGAAGCTGCTGCCAACTCCTTCCTCCTCCACCGTATCCACCTCCACCATAACCACCAGATCCAGGGTCAGCCGCTGGTTTTTTTTGATTGGGGATGAACCTTTTGATGACTCCATTGGAGAAGATAGCTAATCAAAGATTGGAAGGTTAGGACTCCCAGCAAAGAAGTTTTAAACACGTTGTTACTGGAGATTATCCCTCCATTGCAGCTGGAATGGATCATGGTAAATTGGTGGAACGATCAAGGGAGATTGAAGAAAAACGAAGAACAGAGTCAGTTGTATCTAACTCTGATGACGTGGCAGCTCCTGATTGGAGGAAATTGTTTGCTGCAGGTGAAAATCAAACTCTGAGATTCTTTCCTCCCTGAAGATGGATGGGAAAGTTACTGTAAAACCACCAGATGAAGTATTTGAAGAAGGAATTCTTCAATGGAAGAACTCACTGATTGCGCAATTTATAGGGAAACCTCCAAATTTCAGTTTGTTCAATAAGCTGGCTAATATGCTATGGGGAAAGGATGGAGATCTCCAAATTAAGTCAGTAGGAAGGAATCTCTATGTTCTTCAGTTCCATAATGTAGAGACAAGGGATTGGGTGCTTGAACATGGACCTTGGCACATCCAAAATAGCCCAATCATCTTGAGGAAATGGGAACCAGACCTGAACACCTTAGAATTCAACATGGAAAAGCTTCCTATCTGGATTCATCTGAGCAATGTCCCATTGGAATTATTCACAATGAGAGGTCTGAGCTATATAGCTAGCGCCATTGGCACCCCTCTCTATATGGACAAAATAACTGCAAACAAGCAAAGGCTAGCATATGCTAAAGTTTGTATTGAGATAGATGTGGCTCAAGAATTGCCCAATTCGATTGCAGTGGAGCTCAGAAATGGCTCAGTGATCCCTATCACAGTTGAGGCACCATGGATGCCTCAGAAGTGTATTCACTGTGGTATTTTTGGTCACAATAACAAAAGTTGTCCTCGCCAGCCAAAGGAAATTCCAACCAAAAAATGGATTCCTAAGCAGAAGGCTCAGAACGAGCAGACAGAGTTGAGGATTCCTGATGAGCAGACGATTCCAAGGACCTCTGAAAAGCAGATAGAATTACCTGCTCAGGTAATCATAGAGCAATTGGAAAGGCCAGTTCCATCTGGGACAGAACGAGGATCCACCTCAGCCACAGAAGCTATGGGCTCAGACAACAGATTTGCAATATTGGAATCTGCTCCTGAAAATGAGGAGGATACTGGTAACACAGAGTCACTTATAGAGGATAGGACTGAAAGCCACTCTTATCAGGTTGTTTTTTCAGAAGAAACAAGAAAGCCTAGGGCTGCTGCAGCAGGAGTGGCAGATCTGATGAAGAACTTGAAGAGAAGGAAAGGGCCTATTGACAAAGGAAAGGCTCGAGGTAAGGCTTCTGCCTTGGGGAGTCACTCTCCAACTCTTCATTAATGAACTTCCTTGTATGGAATGTTAGAGGACTCAATTGTCCTCTAAGGCAGAAACAGGTAGTCAGTAGAATTTCTAAGTTGCAGATTGATATTGTCTGTCTTATTGAGACTAGAGTAAAGTTACCTAAAGTGCAGAAGATTGTTGACATGCATTTTAAGGGATGGAATCTCCATCATAACTACTCTGAAGCTTCAAATGGAAGAATTTGGATCCTTAGTAAGGTTCACCTGGATGTAAATATGAAGGACTCAACAGAACAGTCTATCACATGTCAGATTAAACTGAACTCTCTGAGGTTTTATTTGACTGCCATTTATGGAAGTAATGAAGGAAGCAGAAGGAAATTGCTTTGGTCACACTTGTATTCCCTCAGTGGAACTACTCAAGGTGCGCCATGGATTTTGGCAGGAGATTACAATGTGGTAGCTCATCCATCAGAAAGCTCATGTTTTAATGGATACCAACACAATACCTCAGATATGAAAGATTTCCAACTTTGCATTGAACAGAATGCATTGATGGATCACCAATTTGTTGGTCCAATCTTTACCTGGTCAAATCATCAAGAGAATCATCTTGCCAAGAAGCTTGATAGGGTCATGATCAATGATCAATGGCTCCTCTCTTTCCCACATTCCTATGTGGAATTTATTGCACCTGAAACCTCTGATCACTGTGCTGCACTAATCAAAACCAGCTTGGAGAATCACTCCCCTCCCAAACCATTCAAGTTTTTCAATTACTGGACTAGGGATGCAGAGTTCATGGATATTGTTGAGAGCTCATGGCAGGATCCTACCAGAGGCGATCCTATGTCCAATTTGTATATCAAACTGAAGAGAGTGAAGCAGAAGCTTAAGAATTTTAATTTCAAGAAGTATGGAGCTATTACTGAGAAGGTACAAGCCAAAAGAAGGGAATTAGCAGAAGTGCAGCTCCAACTACTAAGGAAGCCTGCAGATGTTGAACTGGCAGCAAAGAAAGATATCCTTTCCAGGGATTTCAATAATCTTCTCAAAGATGAGGAAAGCTTTTACGAGCAGAAATCCAGAATACAATGGCTAAAGGAAGGAGACCAAAATACAGGCTTCTTCCATAGGATGGTGAGGGCAAAGTTGAGCAAAAACACCATACATTCTTTGACGGATGCACAAGGAAACAGACTTGAAAACTTTGATCAGATTGCTACAGAAGCTGTCTCCTACTTCCAGAACTTGTTGGGATCCAAAGACCATATGGTCAAGGGCTGTAATCAGGATTTGCTTGCTGAACTTCTTCAGACTTCCATCACTGAAGAGCACCAAGCAGAACTGGTTAAAAGGGTAACTCCTGCGGAGATAAAAGAAGCAATGTTTTCGATTCATAGTGACAAAAGTCCAGGGCCAGATGGATTCACAGCTCACTTCTTCAAAACAGCTTGGCAAATTGTTGGTGAGGATGTCACAGAGGCTGCAATGTTCTTTTTCAGGACAGGAGTGATGCACAAAGCCTTCAATTCAACTAGTGTGGCTCTCATTCCAAAATGCCCTAATCCAAGCACAATGAGAGATTTCAGACCAATTTCCTGTTGCACAGTCTTTTACAAATGCATCAGCAAGATTCTGACTAACAGACTCAAGAGCAGTCTTCCATTGGTGATCTGTCTCAATCAGAGTGCCTTCATTCCAGGCAGGAGTATCACAGACAATATCCTGCTTGCTCAAGAGTTAGTCAGAGGCTATGGTAGGAATACTCTGTCCCCAAGATGTGCCATAAAAGTGGATTTGCAGAAGGCTTTTGATACTATCAGCTGGGAATTCATCTTTGCAGTCTTGAAGGCAATGCAGGTCCCTCAGCAGTTCCTAGATTGGATTGAAAGTTGCCTATCCACCAGCTACTTCTCTATATCTGTTAATGGAGGACTTATGGGCTTCTTTAAGGGGGCAAGAGGAGTCAGGCAAGGTGATCCCCTTTCCCCCTACCTCTTTGTGATTGCTATCAATGTCCTGTCCAAGTTGCTGGACTCAGCAGCACAGTATGGGGTCTTCTCTTATCATCCAAAGTGCAAAAAGCTTCATTTAACTCACCTGAGTTTTGCTGATGATCTGCTAATCTTTGCCAAGGGCAATCTTGATTCAGTGAAGGGTATTCAGCTAGTGCTAAGTCAATTTTACACCTACTCAGGGCTCCAACTTAATAGCACCAAAAGTGAGTTCTTCTCCACAGGAATTGACAGAGAAGAATTAAGGCTCATCAGAGAGTCCACAGGATTCAAAACAGGCACACTGCCTGTCCGATACCTGGGGGTACCATTAGTCACTAGAAGATTAACCATGACAGACTGTGAGCCACTTTTGGAGAAGGTGACAGCAAGGGTTAGAGGATGGGCAACAAAGTTCTTGTCTTATGCTGGACGGCTTCAGCTTATCCAATCAGTTCTGTTTCACCTGCAGAACTTCTGGTGCAGACATTTTGTTCTGCCCAAGCAGTGCATAAGGAAGTTGATGCAGCTATGCTCAAACTTCTTATGGAAAGGGAAGGAAGGCCAAGCTAAGGGAGCTAAAGTTAGCTGGAAGTCTATTTGCCTGCCAAAATCAGAAGGGGGACTTGGTGTAAAGGACACTGTTACTTGGAATCAGGCATGTATTCTAAGGAATTTTTGGGCTGTACTGACTGAAGCAGGCTCCCTATGGATAGCCTGGATCAAGACTTATGTATTGAAGGATAGAGATCCATGGCACATCTCTATCCAGAGTGGGAGCAGTTGGAATTGGAGGAAGATCATGCAATTGAGAGAGGTGGCTGCCAGAATAGTTCTCACAACTGCTGATGGAAGCTGTAAATGGCCTTTCCCTGAGGGAAAGTACCAAGTGTCAGCAGTATGGAACAAGATCAGACCTTCAGCTGGGAAAGTGGCTTGGTATAAGTTAGTATGGTGTAAATTTAATATTCCTAGGCATTCTATGCTTTCCTGGATGGCAATCCTAAATAGATTGGCCACAAAGGATAGGCTTATCTCCTGGGGAATGGCAGTGGATGATAAATGTTTGCTGTGTAAACAAGAGAGGGAAACCAGGGATCATCTATTCTTCACTTGCTCCTACTCGAAACAGATATGGCAGAGAGTGATGGTACTTTGTAGGTTAAAAAGGCAGGTTGCATGTTGGAATGTAGAGCTTCAATGGGCCTCTGTCAACCTCAGAGGTAAAGCTCTAATCACAACAATATTGAGGCTTGCTTGGAACGCAGTTATCTACCTAGTTTGGAAGGAAAGAAACAATCGTTTGTTCAACTCAACTGAGCAAAAGGAGGAGCACCTCACTGAGCAAGTGAGAGACATGATCTCGACCAGGTTAAGTGATCTTAGGAAGATTAAAAGAGATTCAGTTAATACGTTTTTATGTAATTCTTGGAGGTTAAATCCAGACATGTTTGTCTAATGGCATTGGTTTTCTGATTTGTTTAGCAAGGCTAAGCTAGCTTTGTAACATGTAGCAGCACTGCTGCTTTCTTGGATAAATGAAAATCTACTTATCCAAAAAAAAAAAAAAATCGAATGCTGCAGCTTGTACTCAACTAAAAACCTAGTTGATTGGGCTTAAACTTTTGATCCATTAACTAACAACCAAGCTTGAATAACTACAGCCCAACAATTAAGAAAGCCGAGAAACCCACTTTTTTATCCGGCCAACTACCGGTTTAAACCCAGACTCAGTTTTCCATTTGGGACTAGCCATTAGCAGAAGCAGACTTGATCGGCAATGGCTTCCAGGTTACCCCTTCTCAGAAGAATCTTTAAACTTCTCAAACCTCAGTCTTCCTCTCCTGTCCGCTCATCACGTGCTCATGTGCTCTTCTTCTTCTTCCCCTTGGTCCTTCGCCTCTTCTAGAAGCTTCTGCTCTAGCTCTCTCAATCTCCCCCACGATTCTCGGGGTCCTACCGCCTTCGATTACCGGTAAATATCCCATCTTTGAATTACCCATTAAAGTTTGATTAAGAAATGGTTAAAAATATGAACTTTTTTTTAATGATAAATGTGGAAACAAATTTTTTTGTTTTGTTTTTTCTTCTAAATGTAGGCCTAATTTAGCATTGCTGTCTGAAAAAGTTTGAGTTGAAAAAAATGTGTTTATAAAGTGTGATAAAAAAGTGTGCTTTAAAAACTTTTAAGTGTTTAGTATTACCGTGAAAAAATGTTATAGAAAATTGAAATGTCAAAAAAATATATGTTTAAAATAATAAAAGTGTAGAGATGTGAGGATAATAAAGTCATTTTATCCAAAAGCCAGCTTTTAAAATCCAAAAGTTATATTTTTTGGCTTTTTGGTTTGACTTTTCAAACCATGGTTTCAATAGCAGAAACCAATTTTTTTTTATCTGTTTAGCATTGCGTTTACGGTAAAAAGCAGCTTTTGACCTCAAAAGTTGTGCCAAAAGCAATGTTAAACGAAGCCGTAGTTATGGTTGTGGGTTAGGAATATGGTGATATTGTTCAAGTCGATGGTTTCGATGTAGACTATGTGGTAAGTGTTAAAACTTGTTTGTTCGTTTTGTAGGCTAACACATTGCTTGCATTTGGTAGAATGAAGTATTGACACTAAAACTTGGGGCATTGGGCACCTATGTGTTGAATAAACAGACCCCTAATCGACAAATTTGGTTATCTTCACCATCACCAGTAAGGCATAATTGTTTGCTATTATTTATTATTATTTGGTTGTGAGAGTCTTAGATTTCGGATTGTGTTCTTTGCAATTGAAGATGTTATTTTGTTTACATTTTTTTTGGTGTCTCCTTGAACTGGGCATTGTTTACTGTTTTAAATAAAGTTTACTGTTTTAATTTCAGCTCTTAATTACAGAGTTAACTAAATTTTCATATTACAGTAGTTGTATTTGTCTTTGCTTGAATAATTTTTAGTGATAGAATAGAAGAGAAGGTGAATCAAATAGTAAGCCTGCTTGTGTGTGTTTTACCCAATTCCTGTTGTGACAATTAATTATGTTTCTTGAAGTATAAATGATGCCAAGTTTTTGTCAGTTTTCATGATAGCAAATTCACGAATTATCATTTTCTATCTTAAAGAGGTAATGTTTTCTAATGCAGTGGTCCATCTTGATTTGATTGAGATCATAATGCTCAAGCATGGGTTTATCGACGAACTAAAGCAAATTAATTTAAACTTTTGGAAAGTGAGTTGGAGCAACTGTGTGGTGAACCAATCAATCTTTCATAAACTGTTGTGGATCCTATGATGTTCGCATATTTTGGATCTTGATCTTGGAAATCTTATTTCACCACTAAGAAGGTTGCCTTGAGGTTCTTCAACAAATTATCTTTCTAGATTCTTAAAATCTCCCCTCTCTGCATGTAATTTTACAATGCGTACATTTAGAATTGGTCCCGGATAAATTCTAGTCCAACAGCCTGTTGAGGACATCCAGTCTACTTTTTTACATATAGCTGTGAAGAAAATAGCAAATAATAGATGCAAAGTGAACACCATAGTTGTGGTGGTTCGATCCTGATTTACAAGTTTCACAGTGTGTTGCTTGCTTAATTGTTCTTATCACATTTCAGTTTCACCCGCATGTTTGTAGTTTTCTTTGGGAACGTGCGTGTCATTTTTTTTAGGCAGTAGGTCGCCAAATAAAGCAGCCCAAGCAACTTTGTCAAGTACTAGAAGAGAAGAACAAGCCAAGAAAAATACGCAAATAGGTTTCAGTAAAGTGTAGATGCACATATGTTAATCTGGCTGATGGCATCTTGGCTGAACTTCGCTAGTTTATGTCACCAACAATCGGACATTATTGTTGTAGAGCAGTCTTAGGAAAGCTATTTTGTCTCCCACTGGGGTCTAACTCTTATCAAATATCTAAGTATATCTATTTCTATCACGTTTAATTTAATCATCCTAGTATAGTAGATTGTTTTAATGTAGTAGTGGGGTCTCCTGTCCTGCCAAATTTGGATTGAAAAACGACGTAGAGTTTACAGCAATTGTGGTGGATAAACGATATGAATTCAGGAAAAGATTTTCGTCGTTATCACAATTGTCAAGCAATCAGTGCGTTGGCATGAAAAATTGATCTGTAAAAGCATCCATAACACGCCAAAGCTGAAGATAAGGCAGGTGTACATATATATATATATATTTTATATATAAATACATATTTTGTTTAAAATAATTAAATATATTTTAAACATAATCATTTAAATAATATAAAATATCAATTTTTAAAAAAAATAATTAATTAATTTTTCAAAAAATATTTTTTGTAAATTAAATGAATCCTAAAATCGTGCCTAAATTCTTGATCTGCGAGTTTTACTTCATGAGGTTTGATCATAATTTTAGATACTTTTATAATTTGGATAATACTTTTTTCCCCTAAAATTAATATCATGTCAAAACTACCTTTTTATAGCATAGTACATGTTTAGGGTCCACATAATAATCTGAACCGTCGGATCAGACAAGTAATTTCAAAAAATAATAAGTTCGGGTCAGGTTCGGGTTTACTATAAACCCGAATTGACCTGCCTCCGATTATTTTTTATTTTTCTTATTTTTAACATTTTATATATGTTAATTCTATATATTATTAGCGGTGAGCATTTAGTCGGTTCAATTGGTTCGATTTCAAAATTTAGAAAATCGATTAAACCGATTAAACTTATAAAACCAACCGAACCTACCGACAAAGATTTTAAAACCGAAACCGACTTAAGTCAATCGGTTCGGTCAGTTTAATTAGTTTTAACTATTTAAAAATAATTTATTTATTGTATATTATATATTATTATATAATATAAATGATATATTAGATATAATTTTAAATTATTATATAAATAATTATATTTAAAATAAAATTAAAATGGCCGGTTAGTTCAGTCTATTCGGGATGGGATTGGGGGCTCTTTTCTGGGATAGATTCGGGATCGGGGGCTAAAATTTTAAATAAAATCGGGTTCGAGATGGTTTCAAATATATTTAAACGGACCCTTTATAGGGAAAAGAATTAAAACCCCCAGAGATTTGATTATAATTTCAGATACCCCTATAGTTTGGATAATACCATCTTTTCCCCCTAAAAATTAATATCATATCAAAACTGCCCTTCTATGGCATAGAACAAGTCTAGGGTTGGCAAAATAATCTGAAACGTCGGGTCAGGCAGGTAATTTCAAAAAATAACGAGTTCGAGTCGAGTTCAGTTTTACCATAAACTCGAATTGACCCGCCCCCGATTATTTTTTTATTTTTCTTACTTTTAATTTTGTATATATGTTAATTCTATATGTTTTTAGGGATGAGCATTCAGTTGGTTCGATTCCAAAATTTCGAAAATTGATCAAACCGACGAAACTTATAAAACAACCGAACGGACCGACAACGATTCTAAAACCGAAAAAATCGAAACCGACTTAAGTCGGTCGGTTCGGTCAGTTTAATTGATTTTAACTATTTAAAAAATAATTTATTTATTGTATATTATCTATTATTATATAATATAAATGATATATTATATTATATTATATATAATTTTAAATTAGTATATAAATAATTATATTTAAAATAAATTAAAAGGGTTGGTTAGTTCAGTCTATTCGGGATAGGATCAGAGGCTAAAATTTTAAATAAAATCGGGTTCAGGTTCGAACTGATGGAATTCAGTTCGGTTCGGTTTTTGATTCTATACGGTTCGGTAGCCGCAAAGTGTTAAAAATCAGAATACTGCACATAAACTGCAATTTTGTCTAACATCGAACCTAACCGAACTGTTATCACCCCTAATCGTGGGTTATCTCCAAAATCTTTAAAGGATAAAATTATCATTTGATTTTTTTTATAACTTGAATATGTGGTAAAGTAGAATTTTCAAAACTTTAAAAGATAAATAAAATTTTTACTAAACCCTAAAGGGTAAATGTCTTTTATCCTATAATAAAACATCCACCTCACCGTAGAGGACAAGGAGCTAAATTTAGTTGACAGTTGCAAAAGTTGAACTAAAGATAGAATTTGCTCCTCCAGAACGGATTCTAATTGTTTACTATAGTTTTTCTATTGTATCAATAATAATAATAAGGCTTAAGTATAAAAGAAACCTCTGAACTAAAATTAAATAATTATTTAAATTTTTATTGTTTTATTATAATTAATTAAGTTTTTAAATATTTATTTTTATCCAATTCAATCCTTGATAGATAAAAATTGGTTAAAGATCATCATTAATTTTCGTATAATCGAGGGTTCAATTGAGTGAAAATAGATGTTTGAAGGCTCAAATTGATGAAAATAAATGTTTTAAGGCTAAAATGGATAAAAATAAATGTTTGAGGGTTCAATTGATTTCAGTAAAATAATAAGGGTTTAGATGATTATTTAATTTTAGTTAAAGGGTTTTTTTAATACTTAAGCCTAATAATAAAATACTAAAAACATGTACACCGACTATGTGGGTAAAAAAAATATTGAACAAAAGAAAAAAAATGTGAAAAAAATATTTAAATTTTTATCGTTTTATTATAATTAATTAAGTTTTTAAATATTTATTTTTATCCAATTCAATCCTTGTTAGATAAAAATTGGTTAAAGATCATCATTAATTTTCGTATAATCGAGGGTTCAATTGAGTGAAAATAGATGTTTGAAGGCTCAAATTGATGAAAATAAATGTTTTAAGGCTAAAATGGATAAAAATAAATGTTTGAGGGTTCAATTGATTTCAGTAAAATAATAAGGGTTTAGATGATTATTTAATTTTAGTTAAAAGGTTTTTTTAATACTTAAGCCTAATAATAAAATACTAAAAACATGTACACCCACTATGTGGGTAAAAAAAAATATTGAACAAAAGAAAAAAAATGTGAAAAAAATATTTCTGAAGAGAGAAAAAGTTAATTTATGATAATTATGATAGTTTATAAAAGAGACGTGGGTAGCTTTTTAGATATATGTGAGTAATTTTTTTTTTTAAATTGAAAATTTTCATAATTATCTTTAATATTATTATTTAAATAAGTTTTTAAATAATTTCATTGACTGAGTTGGTGTCTAGTTGACTCATGACATCAACTCGGTCACTCTTATTATATTAGTACTAGATTATGGCACACTCACTATGTGAGTGAATGAAAAAAAATAAGTGAGTAAAAAATCATGTTTAAAAAAATTTGATTAGTTGATAATTTATATGTATGGATAGTTTTTTAAAAGAAGTTGAGATATTTTAGAAAAAAATTGATAAATTTTTTGAAAATACAAATTATATAAAAAATTGAAAAGATATCAATACTTTTGTTATATTTTTTTGATATAATAATTTATTTAATTTTTTTTGTATTTTTTTAATTGAATTAGTGTAACTTAATTTGTGATATCAACTCGTCACTATATATATATATATATATATATATATATATATATATATATATATATATATATAGTATGTTCTAATGAAGAGGGTAAGGAAGAAATATAAAATAAAGAAAGGAGGCCAGGTAACATAAATTCTTGTGTGTTTATGGTTTTGTTAAACTCAAGGTAGTCAGTACCGTATCGGAAGGCATATCATTTTTATTTTGGTACTGGTAAGTATCGGCATCAGTGTATTTCGGCGTATTATTTAGGGTTTACCGGCATTTTTTAAATATTTTTTCATATATCTATATGTATAGCCTATTTTCAAGTTTTTTAATAAAATATATATTATATACACATGCAAATATACATACATTACATGTTAAAAAAATATAGTAAATTGTTAATAATTATGTTCAATAACCTAATTTAATGATTATATATATTCTTAAATATAATTATGAAAAAAAATAAAAATGATCATGACATAAAAAATATTGAAATTAGTTTAAAAATCCAAATAAGTGAATTTTTAAATATAAAAAAAAATAAAATCTTGTATCAATCGGTACGGACCGGTACGACCAATAAGGGCCGGTACCAAAATCGGAACGGAACGAGATTCGTACCGTTTCGGTTTACCTTAAAAACGGAACGTATCGGCCGGTATGGCGGGTATCGGTACAGTACCGATAACCCTGGTTAAACCCCTTAATTGAAGGTGTTAAAATGAATTCGAAGTAGAAAATTTGTTTGAAAAAATTAGAATTTGAGTTCATTTAAATTTGATTTGATAAAAAAATTTGAAATAATTCGAATTTGAAATAATTCGAATTTGAAATTATTCGAAACCTAATTGACTTGAACCCAAAATGATTCGAACTTAAAATTGATCTGATCATAAACCGTAATAACTCAAATATAATACTAAAAGTAATAGTAATCGAATTTTAATTAAATAAATTTTCATAAAACAAAATTTTAATTATCAATTTTATTCTAATATTTTTTAATCAAAAATTAGAATTTAATATATTAAGATAAAATAATAAATTTATATTTATTGATCATTATTATTAAATAATAGCTATTCAAATAATAAATTATTTAAATATTTAAATATATACTAAATATATATCAAGTGAATTTTAATCATTTAAAAAAATATAGTTTTTAGTTAAAATTAGACTATTAGAATAAATATTGAGTAATAAATAGTAGTAGTTTTTTTTTTGTCTTATCAATTCTTAAATTTTAGTCTTATTTTTTTTTTCAAATATAATTATTTTCACATTTTGATTTAGTTATTAGTGTTTACAATTATATTTATATGTATACATAATATAAATCATAATATATTTACATGTTGAATATCAAATTTAATGATCAATTATTTTAAATATCAATATGATAATATATCATATTTTCAATAATAAAAAATTTAACAAATTTATTTTATATAAAAAATTAATTTTATATCCATTTTTATGCTAACATTTTATTAATTTAAATATAATTAAAAATTATCATATTATATAAAATTTTACTTGAAAATAATAATAATTTATTTTCAAATTTAAAATTTAAAATTATGTAAAAATAATTACATATAATATAAAATAAAAGAATAACATAAAACTTATTCAAATTCGAAATAATTCAAATTCAAAATAATTTAAAGTGATCAAATTTAAAAATACTCAAATATAATATAATCAAAATTTTAAATAATTTGATCCAAATTCGTCCATTACCAGTTTACCACCCTGGTGCTGAGGGAAAGTTATAAATAAATCGAAATGATTTATTATTAATTTTTTTAATGAACAGCTTTTATTCTTTGATTAGAATATAATGTTACAGCTGCCCAGATCCAAGTGAATGGCCTAAAATTGAAGCGTGTGATACAACTTAGGTCTAGTTTAGCATTGCTGTTGGAAAAAGCTTAGGTTGGAAAAAGTTTGAGTTGGAAAAAGTGTGTTTATAAAGTGTGGTGAAAAAGTATGGTTTAAAAACTTTTAAGTGTTTAGTATTGATGTGAAAAAGTGTTGTAGAAAATTGAAATGTAAAAAAAAGATATGTTTAAAATAATAAAAGTGTAGAGATGTGAGGATAATAAAGTCATTTTATCCAAAAACCAGCTTTTAAAGATCAAAAGCTATATTTTTTGGTTTTTTGGTTTGGCTTTTCAAACCATGGTTTCAACAGCAGAAGCCAAATTTTTTTATCTGTTTAGCATTGCGTTTACGGTGAAAAACAATTTTTCACCTCAAAAGCTGTGCCAAAAACAATTGAATTGAATTGTATATGAAACAAGCCAGTCATTGTGTACGATGGTGAGGTAATGGTTAGCAGCAGAAATCCTAAGATGATATACATATAATATCTCGACGGTTGTTGAGAAGATTTTCGAGTGGCACGCACGCAAGACGCAACCACCACCACAAAATCCACCCCCTGGCCCCCACACACACATCTCCATTCTCCACCACCACATATATTATATGATTTAATTAATATTTTATTGTAAATGGAAATTAGTGTTAGATTATAGTTTCAATAAAGCTGCATTCCTTACACATATTAAAGCTACCCCCACCTGATGTGATGGCCGTATATTAAAGAAACATACAAATCCTTTTGGTTAGGGTTAATGTAAAAATTGACTCTGTATTATATATTTTTTTATTATTTGATATTTAAAAAAAATTAATAATTAATTATCTGAATTTGTATTTCGTTAATTTCGTTACCTCAAATAGTTAATATTGTTGTCGTAGTTTGATTTGATCAATAAAAAATTAACACGTGTCTAAATCAATGTCATGTCACTATTTTCTCGTCAACAAATATTTTTTTTAAATAAAAAATTAAATAAAAAACTGAATTTTTTTTATTTTTTAAAATAAAAAATTAAATAAAAAATGTTGCAAAAAAAAAGGAGAAAGACGAAGAGAAGAAAGGAAGAAAAGAGAGCAAGAGAGGAAAAAAAGAAAGGAAAAAGAGAAGAGTGAGAAAGAGAGAATAAAGGAAAAAGAGAAGAGAGACGAAGAGGAAGAAAACGAAGAGAGAGAAAGAGAATAAGGAAAGGGTGCGACCGTTGCCGGTCAGCTTCAGGCAGGTTGGCATCCCCTCCCCTTCTCTCTTTCTCTCTCTTCCCCTTCTTTCTCTTTTCGATTCAGTTCTGTCCTGTTTCTTTTTTTTTTTAGAGTTTTTTCCGATTCAGTTCAGTTCTGTTTCTCTTCCCCTTCTTTCTCATATTTTTATTGGTCTCATCAAATCATGTCAACACTGTTAATTATTTTGGATAACGAGATTAATAAAATACAAATTTAAATATTTAATCATAAATTTTTTAAAAACAAATAAATAAATGGTAAAAGCAAGTATAGTACAATGGCCAATTTATGTAATAACCTTTTGTTTATTGCATTAAATTCTTGGTGGTGGAGATCAATCATTACTATAAGCTCCCAGATACTTGCCTAGAAATCATTAAACAACCAAAATATCTTCCTACCTTAGCTTGAATAAAGTAATTTAAACAAACCCTCATGCCAACAAGGAAAGCAAGAAATGAAAAAAAAAAAAATTTATTTAGATTTATCAATTTGTATGTGTACATTATGTTTCATATTTTTTTTATCAACATATAAATAAAATATTAAATATAAATATAATTCATATATTAAATATATCATATTAATTATTAAACATACAATATCATATCGTATTTAAAATTATCAAATTTAAACTCATTCATAACTCACAAGCCCCTAACTTCACCAACTAAACCGGTAAAATAGCTCTCGTCTGGCTGCAAACACCATCCTATATTGACCAAAGTTTATAAAAGAAAAAATGACCCACACTAGGCACTACTAGCTCAAGCTGCAACGGTGAAAACTGAAAGCACTCAATGATAAAATGTGCATGTTTGGAAAACCTGCTTGCTTGTTCAAAGATGGGTGGTCCCCAATGGGCCACGGCCCCATCCCATCCCACCACGGGATATATGTAGGCTTTTGGTAAAAAATTATATACGTGCCTTGAGATTGTCCATGACATTTCCCTAACATAAACTGACATCCTGATAGGACTGATGAAACGGTGGGTAGGCAGGCAGGCACATCTAGTGCTACTGGATGATATGTCGTTCAAAGATTTAAGAACAGGGACCCTTTCTCTGCACCTCCACTTCCTTTTAGACTCACACTCTCTAGACATATCCTTAAGCCTGCCTTCCTTCCTTGCCCTTGGAGCATCGCCACCCCCAAGCTTCATATTTTACGTACATTTTAATTTACAGTAAGGCGTGTCGAATAAGCCCTACTTAACAAAAAATACTACTACTACTACTGCTAGAGTAAAAAAATATATATTAGAAAACAATATCGGTCCAAGATGATATAATCCACTTTCCACGGCATATATCTGGTAAAATTCAAAATTACAACATTCATTCCCATCAAATATTAATTAAAGACCTATTGTTAGAATAGGTTAGATTAGATCATCAGAAATATCACACAGCCCAAACCACAACTCAAATCGGACGGCTAAGGGGATTTACAATTACTAACAGATTTAGGATTTTTTTTTACTGCATTTTACAGTCTATTTTTTTCCTAACAACTCAATACTCGCCGCGCCTTTCGAATCGGACTGAAACTTTACCGTACCTTCCGGTTTGGTAGGTTGGTCTTCCGACACCCTCATAGAGTCAACAGAAACGGCTTCCTCCTCTGTTCTGCACCCAGTCGCCAAAAGAGTACGGTAACCGTACCTCCCTTTAGGAGATGAACGATCCTGATCGACCTGCAAACATCAATGACAAGAAATCTTAACCGTTAATTTCATGAATAAGATAGAAACAGTCCAAACGAGAAGGAAAGAAAAAGAATTTAAAATGAAAAACAAAGAGAAAACAAGAATTGGCCGGAGATCAAACGAGAAAACCAACCTGAGAGCTAAGATCTGAAGCATTTTCTCTCAACCTTTTCAACGAGACCAAATTTCTCGATTTAGAGACCTCTTGTTCAACACCAGAAGCATCTTCGCTACTAGATGAACTGGAAGCCGGCGGAGGTGTATTTGATACTGTGGACCATGGCACCACCTGATTATCTCCGTCCTCCTCAACATCATCAAAATCCGCTTCTTCTTCATCATCGTCTTCGTCGTAATTTTCTGCTTCGCTCTCTTCTCGATCACCGCCGTTGACGCACCTCTCACAGACGGAGACCGTGTGACCAAGCTTGGAACCAGTAGCTCTCCACGGAGTGTGAGACTGGCACGCGTGACAGAGAAGACACCTCACGTGTCTCGCCACAAGGAAGTTGGCTCCGTGAACTTTTGCGTCGCAGTCCCAGCACAAACTCGCTTGGTCCGATTCACAATATGTTCTTGCCGCCAACTTGCAGAGCTCACAGCTCTTCATCTCTCCTTTCTCTTTCAACCAAAACAGAGGGAGACGTTTCGGCTTAATCTGTCTGCGAATTTCTTCTTCTTTCGTTTTCTGGGAGAATTTTTTCTTTCGTAATTTCTCTTTCTTGTGTAAGCAGAGAATAGGCGAGTGAGAGGGAAGAGAAATGAAAGCAGACCAAACTTGTACAGGCTTAATAGGAACAACAACAACCTTCCTTTTGCTTCTGTTGGAAATATTGGATTGGTCTGTCCATAGTCAGCATCACTTCAACAGTGATTGACAAAGTCCTTTGGGACATTTTTAACAATAAACTAAAAAATGTTCGCGCTACGCATGTTTATATGTTTGATGTAATTGTTTATATAAGTTTTTCAATATAAAATATATATTAATTCATGCATGATAAATGTAATAATTTAATTTTTAAGTAAATAAATTTATAATTTAAATTGAATCAAATAAATTATGTAAAATATGGATAAAGTTAAATGAATTTATGTAAATTATTAAACCATCTAAAAGCTTTTGAACCATCAAAAGTAACTTATATCATTTTAATTAATGAGAATATAAGTGGATCAGTCAAATACCTCAATAATTTTTACTTCCATATATATCAAGAATACATACTCAAAATAGTATTATTAAAATGAATCAAACTATTAAATAAATTTTTTATCTCTAAACTAATCTCATGAATCTGCTGTCTTTCTTTTAAATATCAGATAAAAATTTATTTAAAATTTTTTATTTAAATAAAATTTAATTTATTAAATATATTATTTATCAAAATAACTTTTGAATATATTATATTGTTTTGTAAATTTTAATATATCCGAATATCAATATAATTATATTTCGTTAACAATGATAATATCATATTTAGCTCATGAACTATAGGAAATTGTGTAATGTAATACTTATACTTTAAATATATGCACCTAAAATTTTGTTTCGTGTATCAATATAGTACACTCCCTTAACACCGTTAACTCTTAATTATGGCGTGGATAATTTACTTTACGTGACATTGCCACGTGTCATTTTTAAATATAAAAAATAAATTTTGTTTTCTTTCTTCCTCTTTCTCCCTTCCTCTCCCGATCTCCATTTACTTCGATTGTTTCAGGTCGATTCTAGTCTAGACAAGCTATTTCCAGCCACGTCAGGCCATTTTCAACCGATGACTGGTCGGATTCATCCTAAAACAACCGGAGTAGGGGGGAGATCGGGAGGGAAGAGAGAGAAAAAATAAAAAGAAGAAAATTTTAAACTTTTATTTGTCCACGTGTGATAATCATTTTACATGTGACATTTTTTGTCCACGTGTCATATTTGGATTGGTTAACTGCTATCTTAGCCTACATATTTAACGGTGTTAGGAAGTTGGTGTGCATTGATAAACAGATTAAAACTTTAGGTACCACATTATATATTTTTAAAGTACAGGTACCACATTACACAATTTGTTATAGTTCAAGGGCTAAATATGACATTAACTCTTCTATTAATAATGATAGTTCTAATTATAAAATTAAAAATCAAATATATTGAAAGTGATTATTTATAAATTATATAATTAATATCATGAACATACTTGTAAGCATAATTGATATATTTTTATTTTTTAAAAATATTTTAAATTTTATTAATAACTAATGTGTGTATATTGATATTCTTGTTTTAAAAAAATATACTAATGTTTATGTTAAACTATTCATTCGTATCATACTCTGTTCATATTTTTTTAAATGAGTATATGTAAGTATATTATATTTGTAACATTGTAATATATAAAAATATATATATATATATTTGTAACATTATAGTTATACAGAATGTTCATAATATTCATATACTAATAATTAATATTAATTTAATATTTTTATTTTATTTTTATTCATATTAATTATTTTAATTTTGACATGATTTATTTATTATTTTTAATAAAATTATTATTTTATTTACTTACATAATCAAAGATAAAACGAATATTTTTTTTTAATATCACTTACAATTTAAAATAGTATTCATATACTAATAATTAATATTAATTAATTTTTTATTTTATTTTTATTCATATTAATTATATTATTGTTGATATAATTACTTATTTATTATTTTTAATAAAATTATTATTTTATTTACTTACATAATCAAAGTTAATAATTTTTTTTATAAAAAAATATCACTTACAGTTTTTTAAAATATATATTTAAAAAATTTCAAAAAATTCTTTTTATTATTTATTTATTTCTTTTATTTCCTTTCATTCCCCTTTTTTTTGTTTCTCTTTCTTTCCGTCCTTTTTTTTTTCGTTCTCCCAAAAAAAAATATTTGGCAATTGATGGCCTTCAAATTGGTGTTTAATTTGTGGCAATAGTAAGTATAGATAGAGATTTAATCATTTTAATTGCTTATTTTTATTATTATATAAATGTTTAAATTGTTTAGACAAATATTTACCTTTACAATTTGTTTTTAATGCCTTACAAAATTAGCGCATTTCTTAATTTCAGCTTCATGAGAAATTAAAACGACATAATCGAATAAATATGATATACATATTTATTTTGTGCTCTCACATTAATTGAGCCACAAATATCGAAATGTATTAATTGTAACAAGAATTCAAATTTCGTTCGTATATTTTTTCATTAAACAATTTTCATTTGTTGATATATTAACTTTTTTTTTTTTGATAATTGATATATTAACTTTTTCAATTGGGCTTAATAATCTCTTTTTAATTAATCTATCCTTTCTTTATTGTCCGATATAACCTAATCTAGTATGTCAAATATTCATATCAATATTTGCATCATTTTAAGAAGTAACAAAGGAAAAACTAGCATCACTTTTATTACTTCTTGAAATATAGTGAATATCCAATACGATAAAATCATCTAACAAATATCTTAAGCCATAATAATTTGTTCTAAAAAACAAATCAACACTAGTGCTAAAAAGTTCATATTAAATCCTAACTTAAGAAGAGCAATAATAAAAGTGTTTGTATTTGATGCACTGCCAGTATATAGATCTATACATTGACAGTAAATCTTACACTGACACCTCATTAAAAAAATAACCACTAATCCTAACCCCTAATTCCGAACTCCGAATTTTGAATTTCGAACTCCGAACCCCTAATCCTAACCTGATTGGTGGTATCGTAAGATACACTCTCAATGTATAAACTTATACACTGATAATGCATTAAATATAAATCCATAATAAAAATCAAATTCTAGGAGAAAATAATACATCATGTTGGATAAGGATCCATCACGCATGCTCAACTATAAAGTTTGATGCAAATAACTTTCGTTTGGCCAAGCATTAGTATCAATCTAGTATCACTTTGAATTTGCTTGCCAAAGATGCAGTGACTGAATTTACATACGTGTAACTTACAAGTCTATATATTAAAAGGGTCCTTCTTTAGTCCTGCTGACAGTCGCTATGGAGAAAAGAGATACAAGTCTTCAACCAGAAAGATGGCTTTTTATCTCTGATCCTGTAATAGCTTTTCTTAGTGCAGTTGTTCAAACCTATATTACTCGAATTCAAATATGAGTGTTGGATATAAGTATATATCTGACACGGGTATGCTCAATAATTTTTCCAGGTATTTGAAGGGTCCTTTAAAGGTCATACCACTACAACAGAATAGGTCTTCAGCGGCGTTTATTTTTAATAATAGCGGCGTTTTTAAATGCCGCTAAAAATTTAGCGGCGTCAAAAACGCTGCTAAAAGTGTCGCGAAAAGCGATGCCGGGAAATTTTTTGGCGTTTGAAACAAGAACGCAGCTAATATAACGGCGTTTGTAGGGATATTTGTCAGCGTTTATAAACGCCAGTGTAAGACTGGAGCGGATGATATTTGAGAATAAATTAGCAGCGTTTGTAGATAAAAAATATCGCTAAATTGAAACATTTAGCGGCGTTTGTCTCAAGAAACGCCGCTAATTTAAGAATTTTGTTCTTTAATATTCACAAATATAACGACGTTTGTGTTATAAAAACGCTACTAAATTTCCAGAATTTGTTAAAAAAATATATAATTTCTTTTATTTAAAAATTATAATTAATAATATTATTCAATATATTTACATTATAGTTTACATGATATACATAACAGAATTAAAATTTAATAGTATATTATAAAGTATCATTATACAACAATTCTATTAAGAAAGCACAAAATAATCAATATATAACAATTGGAAAAAAATTTTAAATTAAACAAGACAAGGTAGTATAAAATTTAATTTGTACTTGAAAATATATAACAATTGCAAGGTTCAAAACTCCTATTGTCAATCCTGCACTAACATTACAAGTTATTACAATTTTTTCCAAATTTGTAAAATAACCAGTGATTAAAGTTAATGAAAAGCAAAAATAAAAGAATTGACCTTCGAACTTCATCATCTGTGAAAATGCTTCTTCCAATTCAATTTTTAGAACCCGAAAGAAAAGACAAAAACTTAAATTAAAATCCCCAATTTACAAAATACAAAAACATAAAATTGTTACCTTCGAACAAGAATCTTCTAGGAATGGAAAGAGATTAACAAAATTTTGCTTTAGTCTTTGACCTAGAGCTGGAAGGTGTGAGAGGATGAAGAGAGAGAGAGAGAAAAAATGGGTTTTGTGTTTTGGGTAAAGAGGAAGATGAGTTTATTACTGATTATACTTTCAGTAAATAGCGGCGTTTGTCGAAACAAACACCGCTAAATTGTAAATCTATTCATCTCATTTAAAAAAAAACGATAAATTTTGTCGCTCGATTTTTTTTAATATTTAGCGGCGTTTGTATACTAGAAACGCCACTAAATTTATTCATTTAGCGGCGTTTAAGGAAACAAACGCTGTTAAATGTTCTCCTCTGATTTTTTTTAAATGCCATACATTTAGAGGCGTTTCTTAGACAAACACCGCTAAATTGATACATTTAGCGGCGTTTCTCAGACAAACGCAGCTAAATGAGAATATTTAGCGGCGTTTCTTATAACAAACGCCGCTAAATACACTAATAAAAACGTTGCGTTTCTTTTGATAGAAATAACGGGTAATTTTTTAGCAGTAAAAAAATAATCGCGTAATTTGAGAAACATTTAGCGGCGTTTTTTGTTCTAAACGCCGGTAATTGATCTCATTTAGCGGCGTTTCTTCCTTACAACCATCGCTAAATTGATTTTTAGCGACGTTTGAGGTAGAAACGTCACTCCCTTTATAAAATACGGTACCCGACGGCATTTTTAAGTAAAATGCCACTAAAACCCAAAATTGCTATAGTGTATTCTCATATTCATGTTCGAATATATGTCGGACACGGATATCGAACACGAATATTTCAAGAAAAATAAAAAATCTAAGTAAGTAAGATAGGTTCTAACCATTTTGTCAAGCACCATCGTTTATGTTTACTTGCAGAGGATAAAACTGGTCGAGGGAGAAGGTGATTGGCAGCCAAATATTTTTTTTTTTTTTTTTTTTTTCAGAAAATGAATCTCAAAATTTGGGGGTTATTCATTTGGTTACAAGAGGTAATATCTGAAATACAGGGCTAAGGGGAAGCATTCAAAGAAATTCTGCACTTCACTTTTATTACTGTGAGAGACATGTCAAAGACTTGATTGATTCATGACGGTTTAAAGAAGATGATACAGATGGCATAGAGGTATCGTTTTTTCATTTAGAAAGTATTCTAGCAGCAACAAGAAACTTCTCAAATGCAAACAAGCTGGGGCAAGGGGGATTTCGGCCTGCTTACAAGGTAATATGCTTCTATTCTACTACTGTTTAAAATTCATCTTCCAATTTTGTTTGGTTAAAACGGATGCTGAAAACGGGAAGCTATTACCAGGGTAAGTTTCTAGGAGGGCAAGAAATTGCTGTAAAGAGGTTCTCAAGTGGTTAGAGGAATTCAAAGATGAAATTGTGCTGATTGCAAGACTTCAACATCGAAATCATGGTCAGACTTTTAGGCTATTATGTTGCAGGAGATAAAAAGATGCTACTCTATGAGTATATATGCCTAACAAAAGCTTAGACTCCTTCATATTTGGTGAGTCTCTACAAAACTTTCAAATGTGAATTATCACATATTATCTTCACAAATGAATTCATAGAAACTGAACAGTCACTAAAGTTATGTTCTTGAATGGAAATGGAAAAGCTCACAAGATCGGAAACTATGCATTTTGCTGAACTGGGATATTCGATACCGCATCATTTTGGGAATTGCTCGAGGCCTTCTATATATCCACCAAGTTTCAAGGCTGAGGCTAATTCACAGAGATCTGAAAACGAGCAACATTCTACTAGATGAAGAGATGAATCCCAAAATTTCCAACTTTGGCTTGGCCTGGATTTTTGGTGGCAAAGAAACTGCTGCAAACTCAAATAGAGTAATTGGAACTTGGTAGTAAGTTTTAGTTGAATGGTAGAATCATAAAACCGGATTATATTGGTAAATAGTTTTGATGATACAGTGGCTACATGTCTCCTGAGTACGCACTAGAAGGACTTTTCTCATTCAAAAATAAGATGTCTTTAGCTTTGATGATGTTTTAATTTAGATCATCACTTGGATTTTACGAGACTGAACAGTCATTGAGTTTGAGTCTTCCGTTTTTCTCACCCTTTTAACATACTGATCTTATTCTTTACCTAATGCCGATTTGCATTGTACAACTGTTCACAGGCTTGGCATTTGTGGAAAGCAGACAAGGCATTAGATTTGTTGGACCAGACACTGCGTGAGAGTTGCAAAGCAAATGGACTTCTAAATTAAGTGTCTAAATGTTGGGTTATTGTACGTACAAGAAGACCCGAGTGATCGTCCCACCATGTCACAGGTAGTTTTCATGCTTGGCAGCGAAACTGCATCTCTTCCAGCTCCAAAACAACAGGCATTTGTAGTCAGGCGATGCCCTCTAGGCTCTAGCAGAGCTGCTTCATCTAGCAAACCAGAGACATTTTCCCAAAATGAGCTAGCTAACCTTACTTTGGAATATGGTAGATAGTACAAAGCTCACAAAAAGTCTTTTTTATAACTACAAGTATAACTATTTGTTTTTTTTTTTTTGTCCCCTATGTTCTAACTGTATATTATTTGACATTTCAGACTGCTTGCATTTTTTGTGTTTAATTTTGTTTGAGCATAACCAGCAATTGGTAGTTTCTGCTAAAGAATTGCTATTTCATGAACATTACCTTAATTCTAAGCTCCAAACATCATTTTTGATGCCAGCCAAACAATGTATCCCTCATTGTCTGCCAAGTCAAATGGAAACCTATTTAATTCTCTCTTAGCAATGAAAAGGAAAATTAAGATTAGCGAGCTAGGGACACCAACAACGGCCCCTGGCTAAAGTGTTGGGTGGTCTTAATCCCTGATTTGATTCCTTCTGGACTCTGGGCTTGTGACTTATAAAATTTCAAAGATAAAAAAAAAAAAAAAAAAAAAAAAAACAGCAGAGAATCAGAAAATCTCTACTTCTAATAGGCCATTATATTGCGGTTGCGACCAGTTCTTTCAATCTTCGTGGAAACTTGACATCCTTTACTAGGAAATTTTGAAAAGCTCATGCCAACTGAATTTGCAGCTCCATTTGATGGCTATATCTCACATAAAAAAAATAAAAAAAAAAAACCAATTTCAAAATTTTTACTCCAAATTCATTTTTATAGAAAATTTTTTTTTTCGAAGTTCGGCATTATTAGAGATATTCTTTCTTTGATTTACGAGCGTAGGTTTATGTTGAATATTTTGTACAAGAATTACGTGTTGAAATTAACGCACTTTGGGGTTTGGACCTTGGACATTCTAGCACCATTTGGGCTTTGGCGTAATAGTCGAGTAGTATCTGGGGGGGGGGGGTTCTTGGCTTGGAATCAAGCCGAGTTATCTTGCAGGCTAGGTTCCAACTTCAACCCACCAATTGTAGTTAGCCAGCTCCCTTAACTTTTCAAAAATATATTATTTATATAACGAATAGAAAGACTTTAAAAACTTCAAAGCTGATTGTCAATTTTGGTCAGCCTACGCCCTAAGATACACAACCCCCTAATTAGTCAATTCGTTCATTTCTCGTGAAGCTTACAGCTAAGGACAAATTCTTTCCAGTGTAATCCCACAGTTTAGATCGTGAATGAGAAGTTTCTTGTTGGGATATTTTGTATTTTAGTCGTGGAAAGAGCATCGAAAATTAAAAATAAAAAAAAATCAGATAAAAACTTGAATTTAGTTCAATTGATTTATGTAAATATATTTAAAAAATAATATTGAATCAGTTCAGATTTGAATTTTAACATTAACAACCTTTTTTTAATCCCCAAATTGTGATCTTATTTATATAAAAAAAATAAAATCAGAAGTGACATATATTCTGAATAATTGTAAATTCACATCTTTAAAATAGAAACTTCTTTCTAAATACTAACTTTTAAAATTCCAATCTAATTTTTTTTTGGAGAATTATTTTTTATATATAGAGTTTAAGTATATGATTAAAGGGTGTTTATAAATGATGATAAGGGATAATATATATATATATATAATTTTGTTGACGAGTGCTCTAAGAGCATTTTTTAATGTTGTTACATATAATAATATCTTCATCCAATGTATTGAAAATGATGAATAAAATTATTAACTATTACATTTAATGTAAAATTATTACTATAATTAAAATATTAACTAATCTTAAAAAATATCTTAATGACGCTTTCATTAACAAAATTCATATATATATATATATATATATATATATATATATATATATATATATATCGGGTTGAAAAGGGAATTGAGACTGCTGGCCTGGGGTCTTGGGAGTTGGGGTGAGAAGGGAAGAAAAAAAAAATACCCTTTTGACAAAAACAGGTTGAAATGGTAGCTACTAGTTAGCTAATAGCTATATTAATTTTGGTCATCATATTCATATTCATAAAAATTGTCAAAATGCCGACTAAGAAGTCTCAAAAAGAGCTCCCCTCCTCCAATAAGGTGAGCACCATTTGTGTTTGTCATTCGTGCATTAACTTTGTTTATTAGAAAAATGTTGTTGAAACTTGACAGAAGGTGTTAGCATTTTAGCTTATACGCGTCCAATACACGTATATGTTCGTGGGGTTGGTGGGGTCTTAGGGGGGATTGTTTATTCATGGCTGCTTTCCTAGTTTTTCAAGTCATTTTTTTCTTCTCTTAGCCTTCCCTCAAAGGACATCAAGTATGATATTCATGCGTTTGCCCTGATCTACCATTATTTTCTAATTTGTTGACAAAATTTGAATTTTACGTATTCACACAATTACTTCTCTTGTTGGAAATGTGAATGCTTTTGCATCGGATATATATTCTGCATTTTATGAATTATAAGGAATGTTCCGAAAGGATTTCGATTTTAGATCATTGAATACTGCGGTGGGAATTTTTGTTTTACATAGCAAGTTAGCTTTATGTGTGTGTGTTTATACCATATATTTCTCATCCTATATATGAGTGGTTGACACATGGCAAGTAGTGGATCAAAAGACGAGCTCAAAGAGTCTATCTATCAAGGTCGATTAATCAAAGACAGGCACAAAATTACTGTCACACGGAGTTTTGATAGAAATAATGCTTTTTAAACTTTTTTTTGACACATATTTTTTAACAGATTTTGCTAAAGAATACTTTGATGATATTTTTTAAAATTATTAAATATAATAATATTTTTAATTAATGTATTAAAAATAATAAATAAAAGCATTAATTTTTGTATTTAATATAATAATATTATTATAATAAAATATTAATTAATTTAAAAAAATATTAATAAATTTTTTTCAAAAATATATTTAAAAAAATTAAAAAATGAGACATGTAATAATATTTTAATTTCATTTATTTATTATCAATATATTTAAAACAAACTCGAAAAAAAAAAATTGTAAACGAAGTGTTTTCTAATTCTTTTTACTCTTAATTAGATTTTCTAAATGAGTAATTCTTTCAACACTATATCCAAATTAAATTTGACCTAATGTTCTAATAAATAATTCAAACTGAATTTTCGCGTAGCTCACATCTTACGTTTACCAACTTTACGCAATTGTTAACTTTATGACATTTTGGATTGTTGCAATTGCTATGAGAAATCCATAAAAATCAAACCATGAAATAGTTTTTTTGGAAGAGCAAATGCAATGTTGTCACGAACTTTCTTCTCGTGAAAGAAAAATATGAATAGGGAAAAGAAAATGAAGGTTCCTCGAAGGAAACTCTAGTCTCTGGATAAGAAAGCACGACAAGCTTTCTGAGCGCAGTACCACCACCACAAGCTTCAATTTTCATATTCCAATTTTTAATTCATGTTTATATATATATATATATATATATATATATATAAAATTCCAATTCACCTCCATTATTGATTTCTGTTCAGGAAGATGAGGAACAGTAAAATTTCACATGCATTCCTGATATGATAAGGAGTTGGGGTATTTTCTCAATTGCAATTTGCAGCCAATTTAATTTCCAAGAAAAACAAAAACTAATTATCGTCCTCCTTTATGAAATGTCACATTATTTCCCAAAAAGAAATTCGCAAAATACTAAGAAATTCTTAGCCAAGAATTGCCGATGAAATCTCACAAAAGACCCCAATTTTTGTTATATTTAATTTTCCTATAACTAATTCCAGTTGTCACTTGTACTAGAAAAAAATCCAGCTTCGTCGAGGTATTTTTATTTTTTTAATTAATTAATAATAATAAATTTATTTTATTTTATATTTTACTAAATAATAATTATTTGTCTAAATATTTTATTTTTAAATTATAATAATATTAATATAATAATATTTTTTTAATTATGAAAATTAAATTTATGAAAATTGTTTATTTATAAACTACATAATACAAATGCATTTTCAAATGTTATTTATCTGTATTTTTGAAAAATATTTAAACCTTATTGTATACTGTAAATTTTTATTTATAGGAGATAAAAAATGATAAAATAAAATTATGGTTTGTATTTTATATTCTCGTAGGATCGATTTTCTCACATAGGTTAGCAGCAAGTTCGTTTTTTTTTTCCCGAGCGAGTCGGGTACGGATCCTAAATCGACCATCGAGTTAATGAACGGATCGATTACTTTAAATTCATCATTTAAAATAAAAATAAAAATAATTACTAAAATATTTTTTTTAAAACTTTTTTCCTCGAACGAATTGAATACGGATCCTAAATCGACCTGTAAATCAACGTGCGGACTAACCCTTTTAAATTAAAATAAAAATAATTAATAAAATAAAAAAAAAATTTAAATTTTTTCTCCGAGCGAGTAGGATACGAATTTAAATTGAACAAACAAAATAAAAAAACATTTTTGCCCTAAATAAAAGATAAAATAGAACAAACAAATCTTGGACATTTGAAGAAATACCTATTGAGTCCATAAAGAAGTTGTTGTCAAAATTTAAAAATACTTACAAAAGATGACAAAATAAGACAATAAAAACCTTTAACTAAATTCAAAAATTTCATATGAGTCCTTTAGGATTCAATTTTCATTATAGTAGATTTGTATGGGATAAGATACAAATTTATCATTCTATTTATGTGAATAATCTAAATTTATCATTAATTTTTTAATATGTGTGATTTTACTACTGTACTTTTAATTTTGGAATAAATTATTATCATTATACTTTAAATTTTAGAGTAATTAAAGAATATTAAGTAAAAAATTCTGTTAGAAACTGTTTTATAATTAAAAAAAAGTGACAAGAAAAAATGTCAAGACCAATTAAAAAAGAATGATGTGGTATTATATGTAGAAGAAATTATTATGATGAAAAAAGAAAAAAAAAATAAAAGAAAAAGAAATTTTTTGATTGTGTGACATTACATTTAATGAAAAATATCATGATAAAAAAGAAAAATCAGATTTTAACTTCATGATTATTTTTTTTCCATAGTCATATCATTTTTAAATTTATTTTTTAAACTGTTAAACAGTTTTTAGCAAAAAAAAATTATTGAATAATCTTTAATTATTTCAAAATTTAAAATATATGATAAATGTATTCTAAAATTAAAAGTACGATAATGAAATTATATATTGATGATAAATTTAAAACACTCACGTAAGTATAACTAAATTATTCCATTTTGTGGATCATAAAAATTAAGTAAATTTTTTATAAAAAAAAAAAGAAAGAAAAGAAAAAATAAGTGAAAGAAATAAGTTATTTAATTGTTTTTTCAAATAGAGAAAAAGTAGATAAAGTGATTTTTTAAAAAAAATAAAAATAAATTACTAATATAACTTTATTAATATATACTGTTTTTATTAAATAATTTGGTTTTTTTGTTAATTTTTTAATTAAATTAATGTTATTTGACTTATGATACAAATTCACTCAAAATATATATATATAGTAAAGAACTAAAGATGATAAAATTATACTTTGTTCCTATTGTACCGTACGCGAGAAAGAGTTAATTCTTGCAAATGGTAAACCAAGTAACCATCCCTCCGGCCAAGTTATCAAAGTCAAACCAAAGAGGCTAAGAATTAGAAAGTTTCCTAATTGAACGGTGTTTCCCTCAGGTAGCCAAGGAAGCTTTGACCTAAATTACAACAATTACCCTTCATAAAAATATTTTCTCTTGTCAGATTGTGTCTCAGGTCAAAAGCAGACAGAGCAAACATTAAAAAATCCAAAAAATGAAAGTACCCTTGACAACAACTTCTCCGAAACAGAGGTTGTTCCAGCTCTGCAAGAATCAAAGCCGACCTGCAATAAAGTTGTGTTCCTTTGCTGTCATACATAGGGAAAACATAACCCATCCACTTTCCAAGAAAAAACCTCCTTATCTGATCTTCTACCTCCTATATATATTGCTTTCTTAAAACACCCCAATGCGTCTCAAAATACAAGAACTTTCTTTGAAGAAATCATAGTTATCAACCAGCAAGTTACAAAACCCATCCGAGGATTAATGGCAGGGATTGGTAAAACAGAACCTGATTTCGAGGATTTATTGCCAGCGATGGCGGAGAAGCTGGGGGGAGAAGGGCTGATGAGGGAGCTGTGTAATGGGTTCAAGCTGTTGATGGACCAGGAGAAAGGGGTGATCACTGTGGAGAGCTTGAAGAGGAATGCGGCAATGCTGGGTTTGCAAGATTTGAGAGACGATGAGCTTGTGAGCATGGTGACAGAAGGTGATCTCGATTCTGATGGGGCTCTCAATGAAATGGAATTTTGTGTATTGATGTTCAGATTAAGCCCTGGATTGATGGAAGAGTCCCAGTTATTGCTCGAGGAGATTCTTCAAGACGAGCTCAAAACTGCTGCCTTCTAACCCTCTTTTTTTCTTCTTTTAATTTTTCATTTTTCTCATAGATTACAAAACATCGTTTAATATTTGTAAGGAGTTGATTAGTCTTCTCATTTTATTGTCAAATAATACATAGTAGCATAATATTTTTTTCACCAGCTCTTACTTGATTTTCTCCTTTCATTTTTTTACCAGACAGGGCGTTATTTGATAGAAATGCTCAAATCCGAATAAAAGCAAAAAGAAATAATTTGGAACCAACTGTTCATAAACCATTATTATTTGAATTTAATGGTCTTGTTATCATTCTGTTCCAGGGGTGATGAACTTCTTTTCTTTTTTGGCCCAGAAGGCAGAGGGAGGGGTGATGAACTTGAAACATTGGATCTTGTCTTGTTTTAATTTCTTAGAAAGATTAGATCTCTTCAACTACCATAGTAATAAAGAAAAAGTTTCTTACTTAAAATATGAGAAATTATTTCATGCCTCGTTTAAAGTTTTTAAACTTTACAAGTAAACTTAATAAAATGACACATAATTTCTAATATATATTTAAAAAAATAAAAAAAAAAATAATTTAAAAAATAAATAAAACATGTAATAGTTTTTATAACTCGTTTGTAAAATCAAAATTTTTTTACTATCAGTAAACTCTTTTAAGATTGTTGAGTTGTTAATATGCAGCACTCACTTTGCTTCTATTGCCATTTGCCAATATAAGTGAGTCAATATTTCTCCTTGAATTATTATGCCAAAAATACAGTAATAGAAATAGTCACAAATCACAAACTTACTTGGATTTACGGCTTCCTAATTTGTGTACAGCTTACAACCTTATTATTTTATATATACGGCTTCCTAATTTCTTATTTGGGCTTGGTCTCAGCTTTTAGATTGGTTGAGCTGGTCTTCATCCAAAAACAATCTGGTTTAGCTGGTCTTTTTTTTTTTTTTTTTTTTTTTTTTTTTTTTTATCTTAATAGATTTGAATATACCGCTATTGTTTTTCTATTGTAGAATATATATATATATATATATATATATATATATATAGGAAATCTAGCTAGACAAGTAAAAGTTAGGAAAATATTGGAAATCAAATCACCCACAAGAGGCAGTCGAACTGTCACTGCCACGATCTTTGAACTGCTAATACTACTAGTATTTTACAATTAGGTTGGGTCAAAAATGAAGGGTAGTTGTCCGAGCACAAAAGCAGTCAATGCCCAGTGAGAACAGTTATGCCCAGAGTCCAGAGGCATTAGGAGAGCAAATGTAGTGCGGTTGTTGCTAATTAATTAAGCAATTATACATACTTGGAAGATTCATAGGATTATCAAAGCATTAATTAAGTTTTTCATTCCCCCGTTAAAAATCTTGGATGGCGCTCGGTACTTGGTAGTAGAATCAGATGCTTGAAGTAAAATACCAGCTTTACCAAGGGAGGAAATTCCAAGGAATTTCATTAGTCTGTCAATCAACTAAACATCTATATAGTTGCACAGTTATATTTGAACATATTAGTGAAAATTTTATGTGGAGTAAAATGTTTAGAAAGCAATTGCATCCTTTTCAAAATAAATTAAATAGAGTTTTTGGGTATTTAACTCTTTCCTTCTTGACAATGCTATATGTTCGATATTGGTCCATCTTTGCCTTAACTTTGGGTAAGTCGGCATCGTTATTTTTCAAGCCCATAGTATGAGTCCACGAATCATCTTCTTTGTTATCTTCTGTCTAATCTGTAGTGAATATTAGTGGGCAAAAAAATCAGTAGGGAATATTTATTCTGTCATATTTTTCTAACCTCTTATCTTATTCACTTTGTCTTTTCAATTGTTTTGCGCATTGATTCTGTCAAATCTATCCTTTTCAAATTCAACTACTTTATTTTACAGTTTTAAAAAATTTGTGTTTTTTAGATAATTTAAAATTTTATAATTTAATTTGGTGCAAAAACACACCGTTTAAATAGGGAACAGAAAAAGCCACATCAGCATCATTTAATAAGAAGTTCAACAAAAAATCAAAAACCTGAAATTGAAAACTAAAAATCCCTAAATTTTCTTCTTCCTTCTACCCTAAGTACAATAACATGATAAAAATCTGAAAAGAAACCCCAAAATCAAAGATTCGAATTTTCTCTAAAAAAAAATACCCAAAATCAAATACCCAAATTCTCTCAAATTTCCTCTTGCTTTTGGCTTAAAATACATACCCAATTTGTTTAGAAAAAGCTGGTGATATGAATTACGTTTGCTCATCCATACACCACTATTTAGAATTTGTTTCTTCACCAGCTTTCATTGTAGCTTCATCTCTAATATCACCACCTTTTGACTCACTCCCTATGTCGCCAAGTGGCTCATTTAACTTTGAGTGAACTTGCTATTTCTATGTGTAATCTGCAGCTTAGTAAGGCTAAAAAGAGTGATGCTCGTTCTTAGGGCATAGAGATGGGATCAACCGATCAAGTTTTGGTTCTCCTCAGGGTTTCATGCTTTGACTCAAGTTTGCAGCTCTCCTTCAACTCCAACTTGTTTACACTAACTTGATCTATTTTGATCTACTTTTGGGGAATTTTAAAATTATTTGTGACTTCGATTCTTCTGATTTTTGTGAATATTGATGATGTTTTTTATTTGGATAATTTGCATTGTAAATATTGATGATGTTTTGGAAATTGATTTTAAGGATTAGGGATTTTTAGTGTTAGAGGATTAGGAATTTTCAATTTCAGATTTTTTTATTTATTTTTAATTTCATCAATTTGTTTAATGAATAATTTTTTATTTAATTTTTGGCCAATCATTTCATGTCACATGGATAATATATATATATTTTTTATTCCTGCATCCCATGCTGTATTTTTTATCGGCTAATTTAATTCCATCTCAGCTGATTGTTAACATTTTTTGTGTCTCTCACGGTTTTCGTTAAAATGAGGGCTAAATTGGGTAAAAATAAATGTTTGAGGGCTTAATTGATTGCAAAAAAACTGACAAGGGCTTAATTGATTTTTGAATTATTGTTCAGGGGTTTATTTTATATATAAACCTAAAATAAAAGAGTTATCAATTGAATTGAAATTATCAAATTTATATATAAAAAGATTGAAATTGTATGAATTATACTGGAAGAATTAAATCTTAGATATTGGATGACTATAAAGATTAATTGCATAATTTAACCTATGGACAAAATAGTTTCTTCAAATGTATTTTTCACACATTGACTTTCGAATACTATGTAGACCCTTAGAAAACCACCATATCATAACTTAGACTAGTTATCTGAATATAATTAAAGTCAATTAATTTACCTTTTTTCGGTACAAATGTCTAATTTACATATTAAAAATATCTTTTTATTACCCTACCAATAATGTTCATTGATGTTACTAGCACTGGAATATGAAAACAGCTTCCAGATGCAGACAAGAACTTGAAAGTTATAACCACATTACTTGATTCCAAGCAAATAGCAATGTCCCACATGGCCCCTTCCGAATTAGAAGTTAATTAACTCATGGTTGTTTAAGGTGACCTTGTAAATTGAATTCTTAATCGACTACCATTGAGGTTAGAAAAACTATTTTCTAGTGCAATAACATTACATCATTTGTAAAAGGGTTTTGCTAACGACTGCCCTTAGGGCACTCTTTAAGGTTAGTTAATATACTAATTATAGTAAAAGTATTGTATTAAATATAAAAGCTGATAACTTTATTCATCATTTTCAATGCATTAAATGAAGATATTACTATACATAGTAGTGCCCTTAGGACACTTGTTAACAAAATCCTTTGTAAAATATCACTGAAGTTGAACCGCCAATGGCTAAACTAATTATAGAAGTAGGTTGGCTTCACTCACTACAAGAAAAATATCTTTTAGCCATTGGAAACATTTTCGATAAAAAAATTTCATCGGAAATATGTCTCCATTTCCAGCAGAATATGGTCAAAAATAGAAAAACGTATCAACGACGGAAAATTGATATTAGCAATGAAAGTTTTTCGTCACAAAAAAAATCTTCAAATTGTAATTAATTAAAATACTGAAAAAGTATTTCCGATGAAAATTTATTATTTCGACGAAATATTCTATGGGAAAAAATTAGAAATGAAGGGAAATATTTTGTTTCAAATTGTTAGTGACGAAATTTTCGTCGCAAAAAGTTTCATCCCTTTATTTTCTCTCTTTCTCTTCTCTCTTTCCTCCTATGTCTTTTTTCTCTTTTCTTTAGTCTCTCTTTTCTCTCTCGGTTGCACCTCCTCCGACCAGTACCCATCCCCTCCCTCGTCGGTGCTTATCCCCGCAATTGGCTCCGTCCAACCGTCCCCCCTCCCTTCCGAGTGTCGACGTCCAGCCTTTTTTTTTCCTTTTCTTCCTCTCCTTTTTTCTTCCACTTCCGACTGCCACTTTCTCCACCTCCTCCATGTCTGCCCGGCCACCAACCTTCCTCCTGCCGTCCGTCCTTGCTCGTCCGACGTTAGTGTTTTTTTTTTTTTTTTTTTTTTTTTTTTTTCTAGTTTTTATTTTAATATATACTATATATTTTTTATTTTCGAGTTTATGGTGTTTTATATATAGTAATTTTTTATTTCAGATTTATATTTTTAAGAGATTTTTTTTATTTTTTTGAAATAAATTTTATAAAACTGATATTTGTATTATTTTTAGTTTCAGGTTGATTTCGAAGTTTTTTAATTTCGAAGATATTAAGATATATTTTTTTTTTATTAATTATACTTGTGTTTGGGAATTATATAATGGAAAATTATATATTTGACTGTGTTATTGATGATAATTTGTTAGTTTATGTTATTGTGTTATTGATAATATTTTGTTAGTTTATGTTAGTGAGCATATTTTGTTCGTTTGTGTTATTGATAATATTTTGTTAGTTTATGTTTGTGAGAATATTTTGTTCGTTTGTGTATATGCACTCATAGGGAGCTGGAACTTCTGGTGCTGGAGATAGTGGTGTAAGATGATCCAGTCACTATCCGAGACTTTTATGAAATGTTGTTTTTTGTACAATATTTAAACAATTTGTTATTCAAATATTACTACACCTTTTTATGAAATTTTATTTAATTATCATATTTTATTTTATTTAATATAATATTAATTATTTAATTTCATTTAATTACAAAATAAATATTATTTTATATATAATTGATATTATAAACATAATTATATAAATAAAAATAATTATATAAAAAATATTATCGACGATGCTAACAGTTATTACCGATGAAAAATTTCATCCATAATAAATTCAATTCCGACTAAATTTTCTGTCACCAATACTATTTGTATAAAAAATAATGGCACCCAGAATTTAATTTTCAACAGAAAATTTGGTTGAAAATATCAATCAATTCCATCGGAAATGCTTATTATTTCCCATGGAATTTTGTTTCCCACAAAATATTATTAACGACTTTAGTATTTCCGATGATTCTTTTTGACAAAAAATCTAATAAAAAATCCCCACTCTTGTAACGTCTAATAGTAAGTGTCTTGAGTGATCAACAACTTCACTGATTAATGTCAGATATCAATTATTCAGTGACATGGCAAATGGCAATCAATTGGGAATATGTTTTTCAGCCTTTTCTTCCATCTGTCTCTATAAAAACCGTGATATATTAGCAATCCACAGAAGCTGAGAAAAATTTGCAATGGGGGAAATTTTGCTAATTACTAATACCGTAATACCAAATGTCTCATGCAACAATTGCTGAAAAAAACCCATTTTTCTGTGAAAAATTTGGCTGGCTAGCTAGCAGAAGTCGCTATGAAGTTTCCAATCCACATTGATGTTGCAAATCTACATCAAATATCTGCTTCCCACAGAATTGATTAAAACAATTATGATAATCGGAATGCGACTAACAGCTAGCCTTAATTAGCAGTATCATCTGCACAGATCTTAACTCTAGAGACTCTAGAGAAATGCAATCTTAGCATTAGAAGAGGCCCGGGAAAACCCCATCATCTGAGACCTAATCTTTTGTCTTCGTAGGGAATCTCTGTAGTTGCAGTGTCCTGAGAAAAGGGTCATTTCTTGCAAGGCTTTTCCATGCTTCAGCAAAAACTTTGCTAGACTAACTTCGTTCTCACATTCTAAGAATCCATGAATTTTTACTACAGTAAGGTGGTTTAGGAAGGATTTCAAAGCCTGGGTTTGAGATTCCCAAAATTGTTCTTCCTCTGAGGTAGGCATGTCCCACAAGTCCTTATTCCATTTCTGAAAATTAGTGAAAATAAAAAAAGAAGGTGAAAATGACCAGGCGAACCAAATTGAACATCAAGTAGGCATGCAGCTTATATATAACATAAATGAAAAGAACTTGTGGCACTTACTCTTCTTTCAATCTTGTAATCATTTACAAGCTTGAGAATTAGAGTGTGTAATGTGGGAGAGCTCTTGAACAGATAAGCTAATCCAGGGACGTTACGTTTGTTGAAGCCAGTTTGCAGCTCCAGAGATTTGAGATTGTTGAATGGATGCATTACATTTGCAATATAATTATTCTTGCTTGACAACATCTGCTAAATTGACGAACTACAGATCAGGTTTACATACAGAGAGAAAAAATATGAGTGCCGAGTGTTGAAACTTAGAAGTAAGGGATTTAAATTACGGTTACGCACGAATTGTTACACGATAAATATCAACAGTAAATATCGGTGACTGAAGAAACCGAAATCGTAAAATCACGGCGTAGACAGCTATTTAAATCCTTATAACAAACAAAGTCAATTAATGCTTAAAAAATACAAAAACTTAATAAATACTACACTTTATTAACTACCATGGACAGTCAGCATATATCAATAATAAAGAAGAAAATGTACCTCAACGCATTGGCTTTCAAGTGTTAGGCAATGGACCCGTGAGAGTCCTGACAAAAGATTAGATACGCTCTGAAGCTTTGTAATACTTACATCTTCCTGAAGTACAAAGAAACCAATGGAGGCCTCATGCACCGTGATCAAATTCTCTAACGAGCTAGTTTCGGTGATGGCATTATATTCCCAAACCATAATTCTGAGGCTTGGAGCAGTAATCTTCACCCAACTCTTATCACAATAAGCATCAAAACAGCTTGCAACTCGCAATTTCTTTAATTTGGCTCCGGAAACATCCAAGGCATGTAACTGGAAACAATTTTCTAGGGTCAAATCTTCGAGGACCAAGCAACTAACCTTAAGATGTTTCAACCCGAAGCAAGCATCGAGATTCAATTTCTTGAGGCAAGGAAATGACGAATCCGTAAACAAATCCGAAAGAGAGGGTTGGCTGTATAAAATGACAAGGGAAAGAGATAAGGTGTGGAGCAAGCGAAAACCGGCTTTCATAACCGGTGGAGGAGGCAACCTGAAACCAGGATAACGAGATCTCAACTTGAAGACCCGCAAAGATTCACTTGTAATAACACTTCGGGGGAAATTAAAATAATCATCCGTGGCCACCTCAACATCTAATTCCTGCACATTTTGCCTTACGGCACCACGGATCAAGCCATTTAGACGTGAAAAACTCAAAGGAGCACGGAAACGAAGGATCCTTAGATCGGAATGCTTGTCGCGGAGAGCTAATACCTGGCTAATGAAGTCCATTCGTTTAGCAGACAAAGAATGCGGGGATGATGATCTTTTCTCATTATTACTTGGCTTGATATATGATGAAGGAACTGATCCAATTGGGTTAATGGAGGTGAAGTCAAGGTCAGGGAAGGATGACCACAAAGATCTCCATCTTTTTGATAACACACTGGTTTGTGCTATGGTTTTGACAGGAAGATGGAAAAGAATGTGATGGATAACAGCGTCAGGGAGATCACTGATCCTGTCAATCCCATTTTCGCCTTCAAACCAAAACTTCTTTCGCTTTGCAGATCTTGTTTCCATTGAAACATTGGTATTTTCTGCTTTTCTCTGCCAAATCTCTCTTTTTTTTTTTTTTTTTTTTTCCCAGTGAAATCTGTGTGTTGAGGTAATTAGGGTTAGACTTTTTCAAAAGAGTGAACTGAAACGAGAAAGCGTTTGAGTTTGTTTGGAATCGAAAGTCAAATAAAAACTTATTTCGCCACGTGTTAGTGTTGCAGTATGTTACAAACTGTACTGTCATCGAAATTTGTTTAAAATACTACTAGCTTTAACCAATGAGAAAAATTGTGAGCCTAATTCACTGTTTAAAAACGTATATCTATCATCATATCGATAGTTTGGACATAATAACCTCGCATATGATATCTAATCTTGTTTTCGTTTTTTGACTGAAACAAGGATTTTATTTATCATCTTATAAAATAGTATACTTATATGACACTCTACATTTACGTACAACATTAACTTTGTAATATACTAGATTTTGGTGCATTTATTATATGGGTGGAAAAAAATAAAAAAATTACTTAAAATAATGGATAATTTTTTCCATGTGTGAATATTTTTTTTTTAAAATTTAAATTTCATATTAAATAACATTTTATCTTTTATTTTATAAATTTACTATAATTTAGTTTATATTTTTGTGTCATTTTACTAATTGAGTTGGTGTCACATAACTTAGTAACACCAAACTCAATCAGTCATTTTATTAATAATATAGATGATATCTAACTTCGTTCAATTGTTGGAAAAAAAACTCTTGTTCAATTGTTAACACAAGAAAAGATTTAGAAAAAAAAAAAAAAAAACACAAGAAAAAACTTTTTTGATTAACTGAAATAATAAAATAATATTATAGGTCCATGAAAATGAAATTTTATATTATAAAAATAAATTACCCCCTTAACTATACATTTTTTATAAAGTAAACATATATGCTAATTGAAAACAATTTTCATGTATCAATAATAGAGTTATTATTTCATACACTATTAATAAAAATTTTAAACTCTATTATCATGTCATTTTTTTATTATATTAATTTCTTATTTTTTTAAAAATATATCATATTAAGATATGTGTGGCATCCTTTTAATCTTGTTAACATTAATAAAGTTTTAAAATTTCATTAATTTTAAACCCTAAATCTTAAACCCTCTAATTAATAATAGCTATACACGATTGTCAATATATAAATATAAGAGTTTGATTTTCATACACCAACAATAAAAAAATTTTAATTCCATAAATAAGATTAAAAAATTCCACTGTCAATGTATAAGATATAATATATATTTTTTTATAATTTCTCAAAATATAGATCCTATCTTAATCATAATTAACCAAACTAGATAATTAGATTGACATTATCAAAGATAACACAATCTTAAAAATAATTAAGCATATTAAGCGATTGTAATTTAGGACTCGTTTGGCAAATGAAAAATTAAGGGCTCGGTGCAATGAGAAATCTCACTGCACCATATCATCCAGCCAAACGATTCTTAACATCTCGATATGCCCGAGAAAATCTCATAGGGGGTGTTTGGTATGGGGTGATCATCCTAAAAACGAGGGTGATCTACATTCAGTAATTAATTCAGTAATTACATCACCCTGTTTGTTAGCAATTTAAAAATTCTACGTCGCTGTAATCTTAAATCACTAGGGGATAAGATCACTGTAAGGAGTGATCTAATTCTCATCCAAAAAGATGAAAAAGTTTTATCACCATGGGAAAGTAATTTTCTATGTTATTTTATTACTAATTTGCCGTGATAATAGCGAACAAATCACGTACGTGTAAAAAACTGCTAGCTAATTTTTAGTGTTGACCTCTAAACTTTGCCAAAATTTTGTGACTTTTGTGTTTTAAGGTGATGTTAGCAATAGCTTTGTTGCCTAACAATTTTTTGTATTCTATCCTTATTATCGTATAAATTTTGTGTATTTTTATCCAGAAATATTTTTTGAAAACCAAAAATCTGAACATTAAAAAATATATATATATAAGTGAAAAAATATCCATATAAGAAAAACAAAAAAGAATATATTTTTTTCTTTTTTGGAAAGGTTATTTTGGATATTTTGTCCTCGATGATTTTTTTTCTTCTTGTAATACCAAACATTGTAGTTTAATATCACTAGTGATTCATAATGTTATACCAAACATGCTAATATAAAATCACTAGTGATCAAATCACCTTGATAGTCTTATCACCATGATAATTAAATCACCACGGTGATATTGCAAGTGATACCAAACGCTACCATAATGAAATCAATTTTAGAGTACTGCTATGTGTTTTTTTTTTTTCCTTGGAAAATGCTTACCTGACTCCTCAAAGGAATTACAACATTTGAGCTGGAAAATGGCAAGCCTCAATCCTCTTGACTATACAATACAACTGCACTCATCTGGTGCTGTTCCGAATCTCATCCAACTCGAAAGCTTGAGAATGGAGTCAATGGACCAACAACTTCTTGGATAGGAATCCCTCTAATTAATAAACGGATAGTATGCATCCATTCAACTACGTTCTTGGTGTCAATAACCTCTGAAACCAAGCTAAGATTAGAATCACATATCGGTGCTTGAATATGATCCCAACCCTGACCAACATATAGAGGATCCATCGAGGTAAATGGACCAAGAACACCATGAATTGTTAAGAGCCCTTCAAGAAAGATATCCGCATGTGAAACCAATACAAGTGAAAGTGAAATTGATCTCTTTATATAGTGCATGACCCAAATACATTATTTATGGTGTGATTAACATGTTCATGAATTTTGAAATTCATGAACTTAATTATGTCATTCATGATTTTGTTCATTCATATACCATGTATGTTCATTATAATGTACATTCATTCATGTACCATGTATGTTCATCCTAATGTACATTCATGTATTAATTTTTCATTCAGGTACCATGTATGTTCATCCTAATGTACATTCATGTATTAATTTCATTCATGTATTCTTAGGTCTCTAATGTCCTATAAATAGGTGCCTTGATAGGTGGAATATTTCATTCACAAGAATCAATTATCCTTAAGCTCATTTCTTCCTCTGTTGTTCTGGTTTTCTAAGGCTTTTGTTTTAGTTATTCCTTTTACTCTAAATCTTAGGAATCTGTCATTGTAGAGAGAAAATTGAGTCAAATTCCTTAGTTCGTGGACTTGAAAAGCTGTGCAACTTTTCAAAGTGGTGTTGTTTAAATCTTGGGAGGCAATTGCATTGAAACCGTGTGCACCAAGTGACGGGCAATTTCGCCTTAAGGACAAAGGGTTCAATCCTTGGCAACAACGTTAAGTTCTCTATACTTCAATTTTTCCTTCTACAAGTAAGTTCTTTAAAATTCTATTTATGAGCATGCTATTTAATTGTTGCAAGTAAACTTTTCCAACAAGGTTTTTACAAATATACAAAATATATCCAACAATCTTAAGGCGAAATTTATCTACCTTTTATTTTGCTTATTTGTTTTCTTTGTTGGGTTACTTGCTGGTCATAACCAATATTTATTTTGTTTATAATATTGGTGCTTGAGTTTTCTTATTTTATATGCATGCTTAAAATCAATATTTTAATTTATTATTATATTGATACCAGTGTTTATTTAAATTGTGATTAAACCAATATCTTAATTTATTACTATATTGGTGTTTGGTTTTGATTGTGTTATAATCAATATTTATTTTATATTGGTTTCAAATTACATGACATCTATTTCTTTTCAAATTTCTGAAAATGTTGTGGCTAAGACTTCTTCAGAAGGAAGGATTCCACCATTACCCTCTTTGGTGCATGGTGAGAAACCTGAAAAGTTTGATAAGTCGAACTTTAAGAGGTGTCAGCAAAATATGTTGTTTTATGGAATCAAGTATATTCCTTCAAATACCTCAAACTGTGGGGGTATCTTGCTAAGGTAGCAATACCCGATCCCGAAAAGGTCATGATAGAACCTAAAACTGTGTTCAGTGTCTCATTTTATGAGATTATGACCTAGTCTTTGAGGACAAGAGAAGGACATGTGAGAAAATGTCAACTCTATGGAACAAGGGTATTCGAGTGTGATCTTGGCGTCAATGGGGGCATCGACATAGAAAGTGGGGGAGAGTGTCATGGTATGGCATTAGCATGCCTTGGTGCTACCATGACTACCCCGTTATGAAGCAGAGGTCGAGACCTTGTCCATGGGATCAGTGATCCCTGATGGTACCAAGAGTGGCACGGGTCCTAGGAGCAAACCATTAGGTTGTAAAGGGATCTTCAAGAGGAAGATGAAAGCTGATGGGAACTATTGAAAATACAAAGCTAGGCTTGTTGTTAAAGGGTATAAACAAGAAGGTGTGGATTATTTTGATACATACTCACCTGTATCAAGAATTATATTCATACGGATGTTAATAGCCATTGTTGCTATTAGCAAGTTAGAAATACATCAAATGGATGTAAAGAAAGCTTTCCTAAACGGTAACCTTGAAGAAAAGGTTTATATGCAACAACTCGAAGGGTTTGTTGTTAAAGGAAATGAAAATAAAGTGTGTATGCTTCTCAAGTCTTTGTATGGTTTGAAACAAACTCTTAAATAGTGGCATGAAAATTTTGACATGTTATGTTGTCAAATGGCTTTAAAATCAACGAGGTTGATAAGTGTGTCTTTGTGAAGAACACTGATAAGGGCTATGCCATTGTATGTCTATATGTAAACGACATATTGATTTTTGACAGCAATGAGTACATGATCAAGTCTACAAAGAACATGTTAACTAAAAGGTTTGACATGAAAGACTTGGGTGTTGTGGATGTCATACTAGGAATCAAAATTTTTAGGACATCTGCTGAATTTATATTGTCCCAATCTCATTATGTTGAGAAAAGTCTCGACAAATTTTCTAAAGGTGACAACAGCATTGTCAAAACACCAATGGATTTTAGTGTACATCTGTCCAAAAATAAAGGTGAGGGAATACACCTTAAACTATGGCTTCGAAATTTCTTAGAATATATTCCATGTTGGCCAAAGCCAGTGCCAGCAATTTGTATCCATTGTGATAGTTAGTCAGCAATTGGAAAGGCACAAAGTAGCATATATAATGGTAAGTCTAGACATATACGTCGTAGACATAATGCCATTAAACACTTGCTCTCGAATGGAATTATTTCCATTGACTATGTAAAGTCTAAGGAAAATATTGTGGATCCGCTAACAAAAGGTTTAAAAGAAAGCTTGTGTATAGTTCATCGAGGGGAATGGGCTTAAAGCCTTTAAAAGGCAAAAAAATATTATGATGGTAACCTTACCTAGTTGACTGGAGATCCCAAGATCTAGGTTCAAAGGGAAAACTAAGTCATATTGCACTTTAAGTGGCACTTGAAAATTATTATTTCCTACATATTCCTATGATGAAAAAGTGCTAGCTGCAGCGAGATAAGGATGAACTGTGCTCATAATGATTCTCATATCTTTGTTTCCAAGTGGGGTATAAGCAGAATACTCTTAATGAGAGATCACCTATATGAATGAGAAATATGGCCGTTTCTTTGGGAATTTCTAAAGATTGAATTCTCTAAAGTATTCATGAAACCAGGAGTTGTTCAGGGCCAAAATGAGCACAACCGTGAGAACTATTGGAATCTCTAAGTAGAAACTATATGCGTATTATTGTCTTAGTTTACACGAAAGCTGAATAGTTCAAGACATCGCATTTACTAGTTAGCTGAGTAAATCCGATGGTATTTCACTAGGGAAGGTTCAAAGTCAAAAACTACCTATCCTGATATAGTTTTCTTCCAATTCAATTTTCTCTCTACAAATTTTTTACGTTTTCGTACTGGTCATCATTTTTCATTCATGTGGGGGATTGTTGGATTTCGTTTGAAACCAATACAAATGAAAGTGAAATTGATCTCTTTATATAGTGCATGACCCAAATACATTATTTATGGTGTGATTTGTCCTTCGCCTTAAGGACAAAAGGTTCAATATTTGGCAACAACGTTAAGTTTTTTATACTTTAATTTTTTCTTCTACAAGAAAGTTCTTTAAAATTCTATTTATGAGCATGCTATTTAATTGTTGCAAGTAAACTTTTCTAACAAAATTTTTACAAATATACAAAATATCTCCAACAAAACTAACAAATGATTAATCTATACGACTCTTTCTTTTGCACCAACCTTTGTCATAGCCTTATTCTTTCCATGAAGAAGGGTAGGGAAGAAACTACCATGGTGCTTCTTCAAGAGATCATTCACAGAAAGCTGAAGAGGAGAGGGAGAGGCATGGTATTGAAAAGATGCTTCAAGAGTCAAGAAGTGTGAAAGGCGTTTGCAATTGCAGTGGAAGAGTCTGGGATTGCAAAGATTATAGAGTCTGGAGAGGAAATGAAGATTTCAGAGGTGATCTGAAGGAGGGCGGCTATGATGTTAAAACCTGATCTTCTTAAAGCGCCAGACTAGAGCTGTGGTCGATTTGGTTGGTAGTAGTCATCTTTGGGTAGCGAATGTAGCGCTGTAAAGAACTGGAGAATGCTAGGAAAGCCAAGAAAACCGAGACGGTTAAGTAGACTGGCGCACACCACCAAGAAAAAGCCGTTTTTCTGCTGTGAAGGTTTTTGAGAGGGACACAGAGAAGTAAAGATAAAGAAATAAAATCGCACTGCCTGACATAATCACATCAAAAATTATTTCATGGGCTGGTTCGAATTTCAGTCTGGATAAACCAAAAGGCCTTGATTCAGGCTTCAGTTACTTAGGCCTTGGACAATTAGGACCTAAATGGCCAATCTTTCCATACAATCTTAAACTTAACCACTGGCGCATATAAAACTTCAGATAGTAAAATAACTTGCACATATGACAAGTTCCGCGCCGCCCTCATTAAATAGGGTGTGTTTGTTTATTTGTTTGTATATTATTTTAAAAAAATTATATTTAATGCATTGACAGTATATAAGTTTTATACATTATCAGTGAATTACAATAAGACACTTCATTAATGAATAAAACAAAAAATAATGAAGAACTTAAAAATAAATATTAATGAGGCGTCTTGTTTCTTTCTATATCGATTTTTATATTTATTTATAAGCCCTTCATTATTTTTTGTCTTACTCATTAATGGTGTCTTGCTGTGGTTCACTGACAGTGTATAAGACTTATACACTGTCAATGCATCAAATACAAATTTTATTTTAAAATATGGGATTTAGTGAGACGGGTCAAGATTGACAATTAAAAAATGGAATGAGAGTGTATCAAAGACTGCCACATGTTTTAATTATTTATATTTTTCTTTACTATAGTTTAAGGTACGTGTCACCCTTCTAATTTTGCTTGTGGAATCTAAAAACTTCAGGACAGTGTATGAGATAATTTCTTTATTATAATATAGATTATTATCTCATACGTTGACAGTGGAGTCTAAAAACTCTACAAGCTGAGTTAGTAGAGTAACACATACCTCTTAGGATATATTTAAAAAAATAAAAAAATTAATTTAAAAAATAAATGAGACACGTGGCAGTTTCGTAATCCCGCTTGTGGAGTTAAAAAACTCCATTGCAAGTGTATCAAAGACGAACTCTTAAAATATATGTATATTATATTTCATGGCTTTAATTTTCTTAATCTATCATTTGAATAAAATAATATACATATTCTTATTAATCTAATATATATAATCATACATTCATAAATACCATGCACATGTTATATAAGAAACAATATATATTCATTTAAAACAAATTTAAAGTCATTCTCTTTTCTTTTTTTTTATCAAAAAATTTTGTTTCTTCAATTTATTTGCTAAATACAAATATTACGTAACCCTAAAACTGAGATAAATAATTATGTTTTGGTTTTAATTTAAAAAATCTTTGTTAAAACTTCGATAATGATGTGGCTAGATCTAAACCCAGATAAATAATCATATGATGATTTCAATTTAATATTTTTGGTTTAAAATTTGGATAATGATGTTATTTAAAACTTCGATAAATCATTTTTTTCTTAAACAAAAAAATCAAACTCAAAATTCATGTTAATAAGATATCTTTTAATACAATAAATAACTAAATTTTAAAAATTGGATAAACTTAATTGTAATTCTACAATAATGCTTAATTTATTAAATAAATAGGGTTATTTGATAAGTAATTTATTTTTTTGAAAACATCTTACATGTCATGAAAATAAATTGTCCACATAAGCGTACACATAAACATAATTTATCATGTTTCCATGCACTTTGTAATATATATATATATATATGATTATAAGTTTCAAAATGAAAAATATTAAGGATAAAAATGCCAAAATAATTGTAATTGTTGGAAAAACAGAAATTCTGATGACAGAATTTTTGGTTGACAGAAAAAATAGAAAATCTGATGACAGAATTTCTGGTTGACAGAAAAACATAAAATCTGAATAGATGTATTCTGTATTCTATTTTTTAAGAGCTGATTACATTGTTATATATACATAAACTAAGTCAGTCTAATCCTTAAAAATCAAGGATCGTTTACCAAACAATTATTGACTATTGGCAGCAATTATTTATGGATTGGTTTCCCATATTTCTTCCCACATTCGTTGACATCTCATAATTCTTCCCACATTTGTTGACACTCCCCCTCAAGCTGGTGAATAGAGATATTCCATTCCTAGCTTGGAAATAATCTCTTGAAATCTTGTGTTGTTTAGCCCCTTTGTAAATATATCTGCCAGCTGATTCCCTGTGGACACATATGGTGTACAGATCAGGCCACTGTCCAATTTTTCCTTTATGAAATGCCTGTCTACTTCAATGTGTTTTGTTCTATCATGTTGCATAGGATTATGTGCAATGTTTATTGCAGACTTGTTATCACAATAAAACCTCATAGGTTTATCTCCTTTGATATTCAAATCATCAAGAAGGATTTTCAACCACAGCAGCTCGCATATCCCTTGTGCTATTGCTCTGAATTCTGCCTCTGCACTCGATCTTGCTACCACATTTTTCTTCTTACTCCTTCATGTGACAAGATTACCTCCAAGAAAGGTGTAGTATCCCGAGGTAGACCTCCTGCCCATAAGCGAACCTGCATAGTCAGCATCAGTATAGGCTTCAAGTGCCACTCCTGTGTTTCTTCGAAACAAGATTCCTTTCCCTGGATTTGCCTTTAAATAGTGCAAGATTCGATATACAACCTATAGATGAACTTCTTTTGGATCATGCATGAATTGACTTATTACACTTACAGCATGTGCTATATCAAGCCTTGTATGTGAGAGATACATAAGTCTTCCAACTAACCTCTGGTATATTTCTCTGTCCACAGTAGAGTCTTCTTTTGCTTCTCCAAGTTTGTGATTCAGGTCAATTGGTGTATAAGCAGGTTTACACGCCAGCTTTCCTGTTTCCCTTAAGAGATCAAAGACATACTTCTGCTGTGAAATAAAGATACCCTGTTTTGAGTGAGCCACTTCAATTCCTAGGAAATACTTCAGTTTTCCCAGCTCTTTATCTCAAATTTTTTTTATCAAACATTGCTTCAGAAATTCCTTTTCAGGTTCATCATTCCAGTTACAATTATATCATCAACATTTACTAATAAAACAATAACTCCCCCTACTTTCGAGTGTTTAATGAATAAAGTGTGATCCCCCTGACTTTGCTTGTATCCTATGGCTAACATCACCTTTGTAAATCTACCAAACCAAGCTCTCGGCGACTGTTTGAGACCATACAATGCCTTTTTTAGTTTGCAGACCTTGTTGATTCCTAGATTCACTCCAAAACCAGGGGAATATCCATATATATCTCCTCCTCCAAATCACCGTGAAGAAATGCATTCTTAACATCAAACTGTTGCAAATCCCAATTGAAGTTGGCAGCTAATGACAATAAAATCCTTACTGTATTCATTTTTGCAACCGAAGCAAATGTTTCCTGGTAATCCACTCCATAAGTTTGAGTGTAACCCTTAGCTACCAATCCAGCTTTATATCTCTCAAGAACTCCACCTGCTCTATATTTCACAGAAAAAACCCATTTGCATCCCACTGGTTTTTTTCCTCTAGGTAACTCCATGATTTCCCATGTTTTGTTTTTCTCCAAGGCATCCACCTCTACTATCATGGCTTTCCTCCATTCTTCTTTGGACAATGCTTCAGAAAGTGTTTTAGGAATTGAAATGGTGTTTAGACTCACAAGAAAGGTTTTATGAGATGGTGAGAACTTTTCAAATGACACAAAATGAGACAGAGGAGATAATGGGTGTTTAGCACATTCTCTTGTTTTCTTTCGAATAGCAATTGGTAGGTCAAGATCATTGTTTTCATTCTCAGGTAGCATTTGAGTTGGTCCAGATATTGCAATTACCTCATTCTCAGAGTTAGGAGGAGAATCTCGAACTTGCATTGGTTCTGGAACAGGAACTCGACCTCTTGAATACACTTGCTCATATCTCCAAGTGTCACAAACAGGGGTTTCAGTGTGTGGTAAAGTGTTCTGGTCATGCAAGGGTGTCTCAGACACAGGAGGCTGTGATTGGATCTGAGGTATAGGAGATGTGGACACAAGGTTGGATGTTGGACTCGAAGAGAGATAAGGTAAATCTAGCAAGAAAAAGCCTCTATCCTTATCTTCAACTGAATACTCCCCCTGAAGATAAGGTTGAGTAAAATACGGCTTCCCTTCTTCAAAAAGTAACATCTGCCGAGACAAAGAACTTTTTGATAGGTGGGTGATAACACTTGTATCCCTTTTGGGTTGATGAATATCCTACAAAGACACATTCGAGTGCTCTAAGATCTAACTTCCCTCAATTATTACTATGAATATGGACAAAGGATGTACAATCAAATACTCTTGGTGTGAGGTTATTTGTGATACTAGAATCAAGATAAAACTGAGAAATGACTTCTATTGGTGTTTTAAACTCTAAGGTCTTAGAGGAAGTCTATTTATTATGTATATTTTGGTATATTTTGGTATATTTTGTTGGAATAAAAAAGCTCGGTTGTGGCTAATAAGTGATTATTTTTCCTTTCTGCAACTCCATTTTGTTGTGGAGTATAAACACATGAAGATTCATGGATAATTCCCTCCTCTTGGAACTAAGAAGTCAAAACTTGGTTGAAGTAATCCTTAGCATTATCTGAATGAAACTTTTTTATTTTCACACCGAATTGATTCTGGATCATATTATGAAATCTAGGAAGAACAGTGCTCACGCCTGACTTAAATTTGAGTAGGAAAATCCAGGTAACTCTAATGCAATCATCAATAAAAGAAACAAACCACCTAGAACATGTCACATTTGGAATAGTAGTAAGACCCCATATGTCACTATCGATCAAATGAAATGGTTTAGAGCTTCTTTTATTGCTAACTGGAAAAGACACACGTTTATGTTTTGCCAACTCACAAACATCACAATGGAAACTCTTGACATCTAGCCCTTTAAACAAGAAAGGAAACATAGTTTTCAAAACTACAAATGAAGGATGACCAAGGCAACGGTGATAGATCTAGATTTTGTCTTTATTGGTAATGGAAAGAAATGGCAGAGGTAAATTATCTGTGACACTTTTTCAATTACCTAATGTTTCAAGATGGTAGAGTCTATCCTTCTCCTTAGCAAGTCCAATCTTCTTCCCCGTATTTTGGTCCTGAAATACATAGTGAGTTGGATAAAAAATGATATTACAGTTCATATCATGAGTAAGCCTCTGTATAGACAATAGATTAGTGGATAGCTTAGGGACATGAAGAACATTTTTTAGGACAAACTGTGGATTAATTTGGATATCCCCTGAGCCAGATACTATGGTAAAAGAACCATCTGCCACTGAAATTTTCCTATTGCTTGGACATGGAGAGTAAGTACTAAAATTTGAAGGAGAATGAGTCATATGATCAGTAGCTCCTGAATCAATGATCCAAGAGTTTGTGATGAAACTATCTGAGGCATTTAGCTCATAAGGAAGAACATGCTTACCTAAGAGTGCTAAGGGGCATGCACCGATTTTGGGCTTTCACAATGTCCTTAACAAGTCCATGAGTCTTTCAGTATCCTTTCTATTGAACCCTCCTGTTGTTTGATTGAGTGCCACCAGTTTGGATTGGGCAGTAGATGTATTCTTGGTCATGGTGGACATGTGAAAAATGCAATGAAGGCCGAAATTACAAAATAAAAAATAGGGACTGCTATTCAGACTATAGATCGGAAAGCTAAAGTGCTTAGATGACAATTCTGACCGTACAAAACCAGCATCTACAAGTCCATTTGTCACTGTAAAAAAATCAGCCCGATCAAACCACAGATGAACCTCCGATAATCCTCTTGATTAAAGCTGTGTACAATGAAAAACAGAAAACCATAACTTTTTCTGCTCACTTCTTTTCTCTCTTTCTCTTCTGTGAGAGACTTTGTTTTGAGAAAAAAAATCAGTAATGAGGCTGATCAGCTAAAAAGAAAATTCAGCAATAAAGCTGAAAATTCAGCAATGAAGGCTGGAAAAAATCTGTTTTGATCAGATTTTAGGTCCTAGAAAAATGAGTCTACAGCTCTGATACCATGTTAGAAAAACAAAAATTCTGATGACAGAATTTTTGGTTGACAGAAAAAACAGAAAATCTGAATAGATGTATTCTGTATTCTATTTCTTAAGAGCTGATTACATTGTTATATATACATAAACTAAGTCAGTCTAATCCCTAAAAATCAAGGATTGTTTACCAAACAATTGTTGACTATTGGCAGCAATTATTGACAGATTGGTTTCCCATAATTCTTCCCACATTTGTTGACATCCCATAATTCTTCCCACATTTGTTGACAGTTATATATATGTATATATATATATATATATATATATGAGAAGGGATTCACTTACACTAGCGTAAAACTAATTTAATTTTACATGCTTTCGTAATTTTTCACACGATTTATATTTGTTTAATCCCACCATTATATTTCATGCTCTATTCATGTAGATCGTGCATGTCAAATTTCGAGTAAATTTAAAATGTCTAACTATTTGTTCGATATAAAACAACTTCACCCGTTAAATAAATAAATATATATATATATAAAACGATATTTTCGATCGACATGATATGGATATTGGATCGATTCAAAATTTTACGTGCACAACGAGTGCGATTATATTGCTAAATCCATCAGTCAGTTTGTTAAAATATTAATCGTACACGGAGTTATGAAATGGTGTAAAACTAATTAGTTTTATACGAGTGTAATTTGATCCTTCTATATATATGATTATAAGTTTCAAAGTGAAAAATCTTAAAGATAAAAATGTAAAGAAATCTAGAGAAATACACTTAATTGAAGGTAAGGTTTAGTTTAAAGGGTTTAATATACTCATGCATAATCAATAATTTTGTCTAATTTGGAAATAATGATTATGGTTAGAAGAATTTAGGATTCAAGGCCTCATTATCTACCTCGATCATGAAATTTAAGAATTTTCATAATTACTTGAAAAGTTTAAATTAAATAAAGTTTTGATGATTGACAAGACATAATATCTTGACAAGACATAACTTTATTTTTAAAATTTTGGAACATTTTGATGATTTTAAAATTAATATGTCTCATTGCTGAATGCTATCAAAACCGACAACTCCAAAACAAAAAATTTTTTTTTTTTTTTTTAATTTATTTAAAGAGTTGGCCTTTGTCTAAGTCAAGGTTTCATGCGATTGAAGAAACTTGATATTAATATGTATCAAGCATGCATTTTTTAAATACTCGGATTACAAAATCAATATGAAAACTCGATCTGCAAAGTAAAATCCACCCTTAGTATATAAAAAAAAAGTTAGAAAAAAAAAACTTAAGAGTTAGGAGAAAAAGTATACTAAAGCCGTTTTATATACTATGTCAAATATCAGAAGAAAAATATGGAAAAAATATTAAAAATTTGAATCAAACACAAATATTATACATAAAAGCTATTCAATTTAAAAATAAAAAAAAAAAGTAATGGACTAAAGAAAATATAAACCAAATAATAAAAATATTTGAATTACAACATAAATCAAGTATACAAATTGAGAATACATAACAGAGTGACAAATTCCAAGGATCTAAAGTCTCAAAAATCCTAAAGAGGCACATTTATTTTTAAGGGTGTGATTTAGTAAAAAAAAAGATTTAATCTTTAATGTATTCAATTTTTAAAGTAAATTTGAATTTAGATAAAATCTATTAATGAAAGATTTAAAAAATTAAATTTGTCTTACGAACTCAAAATATAAATAAAATCTAATCCATTTTGATCAAGATATGCATTCAAAATTTATGATGCATCATGCATATAGTAGAACTTTGGTTAAATTCAAAAAGAAAAGATAAATTGTGAACATGATAATATGTTTAAATTCAAAATTTATACAAAATTTTAAATTTTAAATTTTGAGAGATTTTGATTTTTAATTAAATAATTTATTATTTATTTAATAAATAAATAACATAATTTAAACAATATCTTATGTATCAAAGATAAGATATCCACATAAACATTATATATATGAGATGATGATATGATTAGTAATATATTTAAAATAATTTTTTTTTAATTATATATTTAATAAGTGAATAGATAAAATTTATTATGTATAAATCTTAACAAATTTGATAGTTTTTTAAATTTAAGATAAGCTTTTTGATAAATTTTAAGATTTAATAGAAAAAAAATTGTTTTTAAATTAAAATACAGTATACATTTAAAGATTAAGTGAATGGATAAGATTTGTTATATATAAAATTGAAAAGCTTGAATAAATATTTTTTTTGAAAAAATTTAATTTAAAATTTGAATATAATATATAATTCAGATTAAGCTTGTCTTACGTGTCATTAAGATGAGATGTCCATATAAGCTTTCATATTAGCAATGCTTATCAAGTAAGCATTTACCTTGTAATATAATATATATATGATTTATTTTTTAATATTAATTTAAGAGATTAACTCGATAATATACATATACTTGAAGATAATTAGTTACTGTGTCACATTCGTTACACTTAATTATTTTGTATTTGTTAAATAATTTATGTTTAACAATAAAAAATCAAGGAAACAACTATCACATTGCATGTCTTAATTATCTGAATTTTTTTTTGAAAAGATGCAAGTCATGTTAGTCCTTGTAAGCCAAGTATCTACCAATTACATAAATAAACTTTTAGTAAAAGATAACATGATAAAAAATATATTTTGTGACAAGTTATTTGACATATTTTCTGGATAATAAAATGTTTATTTATACAAAAATGAAAAAAGATAATTAAGAAGGAAAATATTTTTATGAATTGATTAAATCTTGTGAAAATGAACGATTCTCTAAAATGTTATAAAATCACGTAATTTCACCTCTACGCTTAATACACATTCAAATAAATCATTTAACTTAAGTCTTTAAATGAAATTAAAATTCTTATAAATTGAATGAATTTTATAAATAATATATATATATATATATATAATGACAAATTAATAATATAATGAACAATATAATATAATATACATTTTCGTTAATTTCAAAAGAATCTTCACATCTTTTTTTTTTTTTTTTATATATATTATTCTAGGTTATAGATTAGGATGTAATTTACATTAAAAATAAAAATTTACATCAAAATTACATTAGCATAAAATCATAAAGACAAATTTCGAGACAAAACAGATCGAACGTGGGTTATTCATATTTCTTTAGAGTCGGACTCAGGTATTAAAGTTGATAAACTAGTGTTGGGGTGAGGCAGAGCAAGGTAAGGCAGGTTTGGGTTAGGAAAACATAGACTTGGGTCAGGGTTTGGCGGGCAGAAAGACTTGGTACATCCTGGGATAAAAGCATTCTTACTTACTCTAAACAATATATATGATTGTTGTAGAGGGTTCTTTGGTAGAGAGGAAGCATAAAATGGATGTTGAGCGGAGAGAAAAATTGGAGTAGACCTTGAAGTACTGAGCACAACGGCAGGTGGTGGTAAGTAAGGTGGAGGAAGTGAAGAGATGGTGAAATTAGGGGTCGCAAGCTACTCGAGTTCGGCTCGTATAAAACTCGAATTCAGCTCGGTCATTGTCGAGCCGAGCTCAAGCAGCACAAGCTATCGAGCGAGCCAAATTCGAGTATCCTAATACCCAACTCGAATAACTCGCGAGCTTAATCGAGCTTTTTCATTTTTAATATATATTTTTATTATTTTAATTTTTAACTTACTATTTTACCCTAATATATATATATATATAGTTAAAAACCCTAAGCATAATTCTTCTTCTCCTCTTCTCTCTCTCACATCTGCTGCACCTCCTCCTTCTCCCCCTCCCCCTTCAAGTCCCAACTCCCACCGGTTACTCCATTCTCTCCCACTTCAAGTCCTAACTCCCACTTGCGGTTTCTCCATTCTATCCAACTCTACAGTCAAGACAAAATTCATATCTTGCAAGCTGCAAAGTATTGTTCTTGACCAGCAGTGTCCCAGATTTGAGCCTTAACACTCTTGTGTTCAATAACAAGAGTTCTAGTCTGAAACTCAACTCCAATGGTAGCCTTGGAATCTAGCAAACCGAGCAAGAATCTGGGACTTACCCACAATAGAGTCACCAATCAAAACTACCTTAAAATCATAGTCAATCTTCTGGCTTGGGTCTCCATACCCTCCTCCACTAGCCATTTTTTCTTGTTTTTCTCTTATAGTTCCCCATTTTTTTGTCAACAACTTTGTTTTTCCACTTGGTTTTGTTTTAATTTGTTTCTCCCCCTGACATATAGCGAAGTGAAGCGAAGCGAGAGAGTAGAGGGTGGGGGATTGGGCTATTATCTTTTTCTGATTCGAAGAATATTTGGTTTTATGTTAATCTATCTTCATACTCTATTTTCTTTTATCAAAAACACCTTAAGCTTTAATTTTATTATACTCCCCTCACCCCAAGTTATAACTTAATTAAGGACTTGAGGTCCTGAAGGTGGCTGCGTTTTTGAAGGTTGTTGTTTTGATGTTGTTTTCTTGTTGAGGTTTGATGTGTTTTTGGGCTGTTTTGAGATCTTTTGTCATAGGCATGTTGTTTTTTTGTTAAGCGTTTGATGTCTTGATTTTTAGTAATTTGTCCGCCTGATTATTATACAATTGAACAAATTTCATTATTTATTAAATTTAATTAATATAAAAATTTATATGTGAAAAATTTTAATTCGAGCTCGACCTTGAACTCGAGCTCGAATATGAAAATCGAGTAAACAAACCTAATCGAGCGAGCTCGAATAATTCGATTTTATCTCGAGCAGAGCTCGAGCCTAGAAAATGATACTCGATCGAGCTCGAACCGAGTTTCAAGTCACGAGTTTCGAGTCGAGCTCGAGCTTTTCACTATTCGGGCTTGGCTCGGCTCGATTACAGCCCTAGATGGAATAAGATTGAGTATGGATGAGAACAAGACGGAGGAGAGAATTATAAAAAAAAAGAATTTTAGACAGAATTTTAGAGAGAAAGTTTGCTCAAATGTCAAAAGTTCTCAAATGAGTTGTGAGAATTCCTATTTATAGTTGTCAAGAATAGGAGTTACATATCATAATCATTGAATAGGAATAATGATAAAAATTGTCAGTTACTAAGGTATCAATGCCTTGTTTGATGGGAGTTTAGATTGTTATTGGTAGTAATGAATAGTGAACAAGAGTTCACATTTGTTCTTAAAAAAAGAGATAAGCACTCATACTTTAGGAAAAAGGTTAAGAAAAGACCTCTTAACCATCTTCATGTCTGATCCATAAAGCCAAGCTCTTTAGAATATCTTAATAGTGAAATTAACCCAAGAACCCCTACCATATTCCGAGGTTATTTTCACTTCTTCTGTTTCGGTGAAATAGTATCAAGCGGAACGTCTTCTGTAGGATACTCCTCGATAGAGGTCCATTTCCATAAGAGTGTTGTTCTGTGAATGACTTGTTCCATGAAGGCGCTGTTTCCAAACATGAGCTGTTCTAAACACGAGCTATTCTGAATAAGAGCTATTCTAAACAAGAGCTGTTTCGAACAAGAGTTGTTCCAAACAGGAGTAATTCTGAACAAGAGATATTCCAGTGAAAGAACTTTATTTTTCTCTAATATATATATATATATATATATATATATATATTAGTAGCTAAAATCAAATATCTGCAATTGTAATGTCATCGATTTTACAAATTTCCTTTGCAAAATCATTTACTTTGAGAATGAACTGAACTTCAAAATCTGTTTCCCAATCTGTGGTTGAAAGATCTTAACTTCAGTCAACGTGGAATATCTACCATCAAATCTAATTTTTGCTAATAAAGAGGTTGAGGAACCATAAAATGAAAGCTAAGACATGATAGTGAGATGTACGAGAATTTGGTTACAGAGCACATGATTCAGCAAACCTTTGGATAGTGTTAAATCATGCCTGCAAATACTGCAACCAAATGGTTTAGGCTTCGTTGTTTCAAAAAACCGGAAGCTAATTTCCTCATCATTTATTTAATTTTTGATGCTTGACAGGTTCCCTATTTATTTATCAGCGCCATAGACATAACTACATTCAACTTACTGCTATTATTTGCATCAGGTGGTGGCTTGGTCTGATATGGCAAAATTGCGTGTTCTGTTTTAGCTTTCCTTATTCATTTAGTACACTAAAGGCACAATAAAGTTACGCCTCAAAAAGATTTAATTTAGCTGAAATGAAAAAGTTTGCCAATACTATAACTCAAGCACATTGGAAACTTTGAAATAAGCAAGATTTTGAAGGGTTCGTAAGCAAGAAACAATAGAATATTCACTCTTATTAGGAGAAACATGTTAAAACATGACCCATAAGATTGTCAAAAATTATGATAATTAAACTTAATATCTTTAAGATCTTGAACACATAATTCTTACACTTAAAAAGTGTACTTGATTGAAGTGAAGATGAAGAAGTCATGATTGAATCCTTGATCTCCACAAGTAAATTGGTTTCTCTCCATTGACCCCTCTTTTTGTTACACAAGACTTTATGATGAAAACTGAATGAGAGTGTGTTTGTGTAACCCTCATGGATAGGGAGAAGAATAATTTAATACATCTCTATCTTTTAATCTGGAATGTCCATCAAGTATCCAAATGAACGATTAAGATTTATTTACCATTAAATGATAAATATTAATTTATTATTCAATAAATTAAATGACTATTATCCTGTAAATATCGGACCATTAACTTACATTCTCTCACTTGGTTCGATGATCCAATAACATTAAACTTTACTAGCGTAAACATTATAGCGCGCATAAATTAACAAATCTCTCTATAATGTTCATCATAATTACCATATTATGATAAATCACTAAGCGCGGGTTATGGCAGTCGTACATTATTTGAGTCATATACTTTCTTCCACATACCACTACACTTGAAACTTACCATAGTAGGTACATAAGAGAAATATGTATATTCCATTATAGTCTACAATAATGTCTCATAGAGACTTTCCTATTAACTCAAAATACAAATTATGTGCACACATTATGAGAAATAAAAAAATAATTAATTAATGCATGTCAGAAACACATCATTGAGCTCAGAGTGTCAAAAGCACCATAAACACATTAGTGATCAATACAACCAAGACCCATTCTATGTACATGTCCTTTAAATGTCTTAGATTGTAAACCCTTAGTTAACGGATCTACAATCGTGAGATCAGTTCTAATGTGCTCAATAGACACTCTTTGTTTTCGAACGTCCTCCTTAACGACAAAATAATTTAATTGTCAATTTTTTTGAGAAGAATACTGTTGCAAAATTATCACAGTAAATTTTCAGCAGCTTGGTAATGGTGTCGACTATCCCAAACCCTAAAATAAAATCCTGCATCCATAATGCATGGGTTGTGGCTTCAAAACATGCCACAAACTCAGCTTTCATAGTGGATGAAGCAATGACAGATTGTTTATCACTTTACCATGATATAGCTCCTTCAGCTAATACAAACAGATAATCAAAAGTGGACTTTCAGCTGTCAAGGTATTCGACAAAATTTGAATTTAAATATCCAATCACTTCTAGGTGGTTGGATCTCTTATACATGAGCATGTATTTCTTTGTTCCTTGTAGGTACCTTAGAACCTTCTTTGTAACTTTCTAGTGATCCATTCCAGGATTACTTTGGTAACTACCTAGCATTCCGACTGCAAAGCTAATCTCCGGTCTTGTACAGGTTTGTACATACATCAAATTGCCCATAACAGAAGCATATGGAATTGATTTCATTCACTTACGTTCTACATCATTCTTTGGACATTGTATGAGACTAAATTTATCCCTTCTGTATGAGAACAATTCCTGCTGAACATTTGTCCATATTAAATCTCTCTAAAATTCTTTCAATATATCTTTTCTGAGACAATCCTAAAAGTCCTTGTGATCTATCACGGAATATTTTCAATTCCTATCACATAGAATGCCTTTCCCATATCTTTTATTTCAAAATTTTTAGAGAAAAAAATATTTTGTCTCATGCAATATGCTTAAATCATTAGCAACAAGTAAGATGTCATCAACATATAGAACTAAGAAAATAAACTTGCTCCCACTAATCTTTTGGTATATACATTGGTCAACAGTGTTTTCCTTAAATCCAAAAGACGTTATAGTATCATTGAACTTGATATACCATTGTCGGGAAGCTTGTTTAAGTCCATATATTGACTTCTTAAGCTTACACACCATATGCCCTTTTTCTTCTACTGATAAACCTTCAAGGTTATCTATATAAACTTCTTCCTCAAGTTCTCCATTAAGAAAGTCTGTTTTCACATCCATTTGATTTAACTCTTAATCATAATGAGCCACCAATGCCATAATAATTCTTAATGAGTCTTTCTTTGAGACTAGCAAAAATGTCTCTTTATAATCAATGCCACCTTTCTAAGTATAACCCTTGGCAACAAGTCTTGCTTTATATCGTTCAATATTGCCACTCGAGTCGCGCTTGGTCTTAAAGACCCATTTACACCGACTCGTTTATATCCTTCTGGCAATTCAACAATATCTCAGACTTTGATTTGTTTCATGGATTTTAACTATCTTTCATGGCATCTAACCATTTGTCATACTCATTACTTTTTATGGCTTGTGAAAAAAAAAATCGGATCTTTATAGATTCCAATATCAAAATCTGACTCTTACAAATAAACCATGTAATCATCTGGAATAGCCGATTTTCTTTCTCTTTGAGATCATCTTAATGGCATTCCTGGTGGTTCATTTACATTAGATCCATGTGTGTTAGTTTCTTCTTGAGGAGTTTCATCATATCAAATGTTGTTCAGCATTATGAAAACGTTCTTCAATAGCTGGAATAATATTTGAAACAGTTGTGGATAAAGGGAAATTTACGAGTAAAGAAACAACAACCCTAATTTCCTGTATGTCCACAACTTGTCGTTCATTACTCCCACTAACTTCACCATTTTCAAGAAATATAGCATTACCAGTTTCAACTATTCTTGGATTATGGTTTGGACAATAAAATCTATACCCTTTGGATTTCTCAGGGTAACCAATAAAGTAATCACTAATCATTCTAGAATCCAATTTCTTTTCACGTGGATTATAAATTCTTATTTTCGCTTGACATGTATATGCCTTAAACTACGTTTCCTTCCGGTCCACAGTTTAAAAGGAGTTTTTGAGACTACCTTACTTGGAACCATGTTTAATAAATACATGACGGTTTTAAGCGCATAAATCCACAAGGATTTGGGTAATTAGGAGTTGCTCATCATAATCCTAACCATATCCATTAATGTTCGATTACGCCTTTTTGCCACACCATTTTGTTGAGGTGTGCCTAGCATAGTGTATTGCACACATATGCCACGTTTTTTTTTTTTTTTTTTTTTTAAGAACTTTGCAATTGGACTTGGACATTGTTTTGTTTCATTATGTTTCCCATAATATTCACCATCTCTATCAAATCTTATGATTTTCACTTTCATGTTTAATTGCCTTTCAACCTCATTCACGTATATTTCAAGAGCATTTACCACTTGAGATTTTTTAGTAAGCAAGTAGATATATCCATAACATGAAATCGTCAATAAAAGTGATAAAATAATTTTCTCCACTGAAGGATGGAGCATCAAAAGGTCTATATATATCGGTGTGCATAATTTCAAGAAGCTGGGTACTTTTTGTGGCACCTTCCTTACTGTGTTTGGTTTGTTTTCCCTTAATGCAATCCACACATATGTCAAAATCAATAAAATTTAGATTTGACAAAATCTCATTCTTTACAAATCTTTGTAACCTTTCTTTGGATATATGACCCAAACGTCTATGCCACAAGTAAGCAGAACTTTCATTTAGCATACTACGCTTAATTCCAACATTGCTATGAAAAGTAAGTAAAGATTCAGCAAAATTATGATCAAGTTTCAGTTTATATAAACCATCAGTAAGAATACCAGAACCAACAAAATCAGTATTCTTAAACAAACTAAAACAACCATGTCCAAACTTAACATCAAACCCAGATACATCAAGTTTTAAAAGGGAAACAAAATTCCTAGATATTGAAGGTACATAGAGTCTGTAATAGGTCTAGATGACAGCCAATGTCTAAAACCAAACAGTAAGTCCCTATACCTTCAATCGGAGCCTTCATGCGATTCCCCATAAATAGAAAATCCTTAGTTGGGTTTGTGGTTTGGATCGTAAGAAATCCCTGCATCATGTTAGATACATGAGTAGTAGCACCAGAATTAAGCCACCAAGTATTATAAGGAACTTCAGTTAAGTTTGATTCGAAACATACAAAAGTATTAAGATTACCTTTCTTTTTTAACCAAGTCTTACGTTTCAGGCAATTTTTCTGATAGTGCCCCACTTTCTTACAAAAGCGACATCTGCCATTTGTTTCTTCTTATCACCCTCAGAATCTTTAGTAGGCACTTTCTTCTTCTTAAACTTGTTGGTCTTGACCGTATGTCCTTTACCAGCTCTTCGACCCATGAGGTTAATGGAATGGCTCCTTTGATTTTTCAGTCTTGTTTCCTTTTGAACAAGTATACTGGCCAATTCACTAATATTCCACTTATCCTTAATCGTATTATAATTAATTTGAAAAGTCCCATATTCAGGAGGTAACGAGTTCAGAACAAACTGCACTAAGAATGAGTCATCCACCATCATCCCCAAGGATTTTAGCCTTGCTGTAATATTTGTCATCTCAATAATGTGCTCTTGCATGCCTCTTGACCTATAAAATTTTATGATCGTGAGTTGTGCCATCAAAGTACCAGCAAGTGACTTGTCTATAGAATGAAAAACATTTTTCCACAAACTTAAGGTATTCTCTTTCACTTTTGGTTTGTAGTAGTCTTAATGTTATTAACAATAGTCATTCGTAGAAACCCCACTGCTTAAATCCGTAATAACAGCAGGTATTTCTTCCAATAGTGCTAAGTCAAGATTCAACACACCTAAGTGAAACTTGACTTGTTCGCACAATTCAAAGAAGTTTAAACCATTAAATATAGCAACAGATGAAGCAGGCGAGTAAAGTGAAATAGTTGTAAATGATACATAAATACTCAAAATAAAAATACATTTACTTCATGAATTCAGATATAACAATCAAGCATAACATAATTCTCCTTTGGGTAGACATTATGTTATACTAACATTAAACATTAATGAAATGTCAATATCATCATCTATCAGGCAATTAAAATTTCAAATCAAACATACATGCTATCTTTGGATATACTAATATATTTGACCAAAATATTAATTTACCTTAATTATGCTCACTATTCATAGAATAATAGATTTACCTTTGGACAAAAATCTGACATCTCATGACTAGTGAACGTTCATCTAACCACTTAATTTTCACTAATAGGTATTTAATAATATTATGGATAAATGACTTTTTTTTATGCATGTATTTATTCTAGTTTGGCCACTTTGATGACTAACAAACTACATATACATAAAACATGCATATAAACATAATAGCTATTGCAATAATAATAGTAGAATCTAACATGATAGTTATGTCATACTTGAGGAATTATTGAATCTCCATACATTCTAAATAGTAAACATACACATAGGAATAAATCCCTTAAAGAGATCTACAAATTCCTCCTATTTAATCAAAGGACGCAACAACTAATGTGGGATTTCATAATTGATAAAATTAAATTTGAAGTTTATGGTAATCCTTTAAGAAAAGTAACATAATTTTCAGATTTAATTTCTTAACAAAAGAAAATAAATCATGTAAGAAACATTCATGAAAAAATTAAGTGTTCAACAACCATGCTCTGATACCACATGTTAAAAAATGACCCATAAGATTGTTAAGAATTATGACAATTAAACTTAATATCTTTAAGATCTTGAATACATAATTATCACACTTAGAAAGTGTACCTGATTGTAGGGAAGATGAAGAACCCATGATTGAATCCCTGATCTCCACAAGTAAATTGGTTTTTCTCCATTGACCATCTTTCTATTACACAAGATTTTTTTTATGGAAATTGAATGTGAATGTGTTTGTGTTTGTGTAACCTTCATCAAGTATTAATTTATAAATATTAATTTATAATCCATTGACCATCTTTTAATCTGAAACGTTCATCAAGTATTCAAATGAACGTTTAAGATTTATTTATCATTAAATTATAAATATTAATTTATTATTCAATCAATTAAATGATCATTATTCCGTAAATATCGGACCATTAACTTACAAAACAAACTTAGGAGATTCCTGCTCTAAAGAAATTAGATCGGACCATGGACTATCAGATTTGAGCACAAAAATAACTTCCAACAGTTTCATGTTAAAGATAATTCTTAAATTAAGGAGCAGGCAAGAGAAGCATCTCTATAGATCCACTTTCCTGTTAAAACAGAGTAAAAAAAATAATAATCTACTGACTACCATGTCAAAGATTCTCCATTTCTCATGTAATAAAGAAAGATTTGCTTTCTTCTTTTTTTCCCCCAAGTTTGAGACCAACTCGTCGCATAGACAGAGAAGTAGGCAAAAGTAAGAATTTCATGCTATAAAGATGCAATTTCAATCTGATATTCACATGATATATATTATAAAAAAGAATAACAATTCCTATTGTAGTGAAATGCTTATGTATGAAGTTCACTTCTTTACTTCTTCTACCTATAGTTTTATGAAACAAAGGAGAACAAAAACAATTTGAAAAAGCATAAGCCCAGAGTCAACAAAGGGAACAAATAAAGCTCAATTTTTAACACCATCCGTTTTTCTTGTAACTCGAATGTAGGCAAAAACAGCTGCGAAAATAGCGGTGACAAGTCCACCAATGATGACACCACCAGCAGCCACAGACTTATCTGATAAATGATGCTTTCCGAGCCGTCTGATCTCCGGTGCTTCAGCCTCTCTGGTCTCATGAGATGACTCGGCAGGACTTGCGGCAGGCTCATCTGCTTCTCTAGGCACCACCACCCAACCTGGCTCATCCTCATTACGAACCTTAACCTCAGATGGTTTCACCTCAGATTTATCAGCCATTGCATGAACCAGCAATACTACCATAACCAAGGAAACCAAAACAAGCTTACCCACATTGACACCCATATTTTAGGAAATTAAGAAAATGAAATATTCAGCTGTTGACTAGTGTCTTTGTTTGGACTCCTTTTCTTGAGAGCCAGAACTGTTTTCTACACACAACACAAGCAAGGGATTTTGCTATGTTATGTGGGTTTGCTGAAGCTATTTAAATAGAGAGGAAATGGATGGATAAGAATTTGGTGTGGTTTTGACTTTTGATTTTGAAATAGTAACAAAGAAAGTTCCATTTCCCGATTTTTGGATTTGGGTACAGCTGGTGTAGTAAAAAGTTGGGACTTAATTTAATGGATGGGAGGTAGTGAAGGAGAGAAAATAAAATGTTTGGGTTGGCTGAGGCTGAGAAGGAGATATATCACATACTATACTAGGAGGAGAAAGGACAAGAGTGTTGAGCAGTTAAAAATGGCAGGAAATGCGCTGGTGGGAGAATCTGAAAAGCGGGCCATGTCCTTAGGAAACACCACGGGAAGGTTCTTATGCCTATTTTCTAGTATTACTTGTTTTACCAAGTGGTGTGTTCCTTCTCTGACAAAAAAAAATAAAATATTTTCTTAAACTTATAATTAAATAATCTTTAATCGATGTCTATAAGCATTAATTAATTAAGCGATTTTTTTTTTTTATAGCTGGATTCAGAAAAATAATTTATTAATTATATATTTTTATAATTTAATCAGTATTATTAGATATTTATTAACATTTTTTTAAAACAATATTCATTTTTCTTACAGGGAGATTTAGTTTAGATTTGTTATTGTTATTATCGAATATTAATTAAGAATTCAGATCAGAACGGTTAGGTCCGAGGTTAGTGTCTCTGCGGCCCAGCTGGGATACATCAGAGAGCGAGGGCCGAATAGGACCATTAAGTATCATTTCACGGCCCAGATTAGCCTCTTCCACCAACCTTTAATTTCTCTTGGCCTTTGATTCTGATTAGGAGGTTGTGGGTTATTTTAATGAATGCCCTAAGTCAATGTAAGGTTCGTAAATGTTAGGCAGTAAATGAACTAAGTTTGAACTATCAGAATTTTATTTATATTTATTCGTTTATTTTTGAGTTTGTTTGTATTTTTTTCACCTTCCTTAAAAGTTTTTAAATTGTGCAAGTTATGTTTGCTTAAAATTGAGTGTGTTATAACTTAATTCGTTAAATTAAATGAACTTGTTTTTGAACATATAATTGAACATATTTACAAACAATTAAAAAACGATTGATGAAATAAACAAATAAATAAATAAGTTAAATTTAAGTTATTACTAAATAAAATATCAATATTATTAAATTTAAATTATTATTAAATATAAAATAACAAAACTACACAAATATAATTACTTATAAATAAATAAAATACAAATAATAATAATATTATTATAATCGAACAATAAACCAATTTTAAACGAGTTTTAAACGATCTATTAAACGAGTTTAATGATTCATAAATGATCTTGTTCGTGAACATAAATGAACTGAACATATCTTGTTTGAGTTCAGTTCATTTAATAACGAACCTTAAAATCTTGTTCATGATCGTTTATTTAACTTGATAAACTAACATAAATCGAATTGTTCACGAACCATTCATCAAATGCTTTGTTTATAAGCCCTAGAAAATGAGATTAAATCTAGAGAAATTATCTTATACATGGTTAGTAGAGTTGTTTATGAGTCAGGTTTAGATAATAAAAAAATTTGCTTGTCCAAGACCCGATCCGATGGGCTTTTAAGGCTTTTTTATATTTTTAAATATATTTTACAATTAAAAAATAAATAAAAATAATTTTTAATTAATAAATAATCTCGGATCAAGCTGAGCCCAAGCTTGAAAAACCTTGTTCGAAGCTCGTCCTAAATCGGACTAGGCCTACCCTCGGCTCTTGGACAAATATAGTTGTCAGTGGAATTTTTAGAATTCATAAGAGGGGTTAGTAGGATAATACATATCTCTTATGATATATTAAAAAATAAATAAAAAATAAGTGAAATATGTAACAGTAACTTAACCTCGTTTGTGAAATTAAAAATTCAATTGCTAGTAAATAAAAAAACGAACTCGTTTTAATTTTATTTTTATTAAAAAAAAAAATTGAACTATACTCTTCAAAATTCATAAATCAACTTTAAGTCAAATTATTTTCATGCAGTGGAAGTTAAGTATTTTCTTTTGAATTTTTTAGCGAGCGTTTTAAGTTTAAACTAATGTTTGAATCCTCGCATTATTTAAGTTTTATTATCATTGATAATATATTTAATACGACATTAATTTAAAGTTAAAATTGAATTACTATGATAAACTATGCAAAATATTTCAACTTGATGTCAATTTTTAAAGTATGATATAAATATAAAATAACATAAATACACGAATTTAATTTATTATATGTACATTATATATTAAAAAAATAAGATGGATATTAAAATTTAATTTATTTATATTATATTGATATCCATCATTTCTATTCATATTAAAAATAATAAAATATAAAACAACTATCGTACAATAACTCATAACTTATAAATATCGTTTAACATAATATATATATATTACAATTTAATCATCATAATATTTTTTTCTTTTGATTCAACATAGGGGTGTAATCGAGCCGAGTCGAACTTAAGTTATAAGAAGCTCGAGCTTGATCAAGTTTTACTTTTAAAGCTCGAGTTCAATTCGAGATAAAAATCGAACTGCTCGAGCTCGGTCAATTAAGCTCGATTAAGCTCGTTTACCTAATAAAAAATGAGCTCGTTTCCATGCTCGACTTCAAACTCAATTATTTGTGCTCGAACTCGAGTTGGAGTTCGAGTTCGAATTGAGACTTTTCAATACTAATTAAAAATAAAAAATATATATTAAAAAATAAAAAAATTCGATTAGGCTCGCGAACTACTCGAATCAAGTATTAAATACTCGAATTCTGCTCGCTCGATAACTCAAACTGCTCGAGCTCGGCTCGACAATTACCGAGTTGAATTCGAGTTTTTTCCGAGCCGAATCCGAGTAGCTTGCGAGCACAAGTGTCTCATTTACACTCCTAATTCAACACCAAAAGTTAAAAAAAAAAAAAAAAAAAAAATTACTTACATCAAACCATCTTATATTATTATTCAATATTTTAATTTTTACAGATGATTTATCAATACAATAATTTCTTATTCAATAGTATAAAAAAAATTAATATGACTTTATTTTTCAAAAATAAAATAAAAAACCAATCATTATACAATACGTAACACAAAATTAAGAGATATTTGAATAGTGTTACACACGAACATGACATGAAAAAATAACTAAAATACGACACGAAAAAATAACATGACTACGACATGAATACATGAACGTGTCAAAATTTATGTAAAACGAATTTGACACAAAATTTTGAATTATTTGAATAGTACTAATTAGATCTGACAATTTCGAACATGAAAAATAATTAAAACACAATACAACACGAAAAAATAACACTAACACAACACGAATGCACAAATGTATCAAAATCTATCAACACGATACAAAAAAAAAAAATAACGTGACACAATTGAAAATTATTTGGATAGTGCTAATTAGATCCAGTAATTTCGGACACAACACGGACACGAAAAAATAACTAAAAGATAATACAACACGAAAAATAATACTAACACAACATGAATGCACGAATATGTTAAAATCTATACATAACGTGTCAAAATTTATATATATGTAATACCCTTAATACGATTATAACACGAAAAATAATATAAATACAACACGTAATAATTATTAAAAAAATACAAAATAAAATTATAAAATTATCTTTCAACTAAGAAAATATTACAAAATTACCCCTCAATCGAGGGATCAATTGATCCCTCAATTAAGGATTACTTTTATCGTTTGTTATAAGATGTATTTAAATTATTAACATATTGCTAACTAGATCCTTCAGTTACTAACTAGATCCTTCGGTGAGAAAAAAATTCTCCTTTATCTTTTTTTTAAACATTTTTTATTTTATTCATTTAGTTTTTTCTTAAATTTTTTATTTTTGAATTCTCTCATATTTTTTTTTTTACTTTGTTAGTTTATTTTTTTAATATTTTATTTAATAGTTTTTAAATTATTAATTTATTTAGTATAATAAATAAATTTATATAATTATATAATAATTAGTTTATTAATTAAAATATTTAAATGAATATATAAAATAATATGTATTATGATTTTAAATGTTAAATATCATTAATATATATATATAAATAATTTATCAATACACCCTTAGAATAATTTTCTTAATGATTATTTTTTATTCTCATCTCACCGTTGTCGCTGTTTTGCTATCCAAACACATATCTTACCACTTGTTTTAATCTCACTGCTACTGTATTCGATTTCATTGTTACAGTAATTAATTTCACCGTTATCGCTGTTTTCGATCTTATCAAAAACAATCTCTTCGCACATCCAAATAAATCCTTAATCGGACATTAAATTTTATTGATTCAAAATGATATTTTTGTCAAAATTTAGTGACCAATTAACTCTCAAGTCTCCATTTTTGTCAAAATGATATTTGTGTTTTGAAGCTTCAGGGATATCTCATGGCTACTCCATTGGTTGTTCATAATTATCTAGGTTATGAAAATGGTTTTATTTGGTGTTTTCTGGTGTGGTGGTTTGATTGATGTGTTCTTTGCTCTCTTGGTGGTTTAAAATTAAGCCGCCAACATCCAACTGAATAGTTAATAGTTCAAAGATGATCCTGGCTTAGTTTCAGCGGAGGGAGGCTTAATTTTAAAAATATTATTATTATTTCAAATGTACATATAATAGATCCCGTATGTTGCTTGGCAAATGGCAATGGCAATGGCAATAGTAGATACAAGAATAATGTCAGCCACTTGGTTACGATAATTATGAATCACTTCGCCGTGCCTAAATCACCAGACAATGAATTAATTTTATAAAAACTAAAATTTATCGCACATAGATTTGTCCAAGGGTCGGATAGATAAGTTGATCTGAATTGAGTTGGATCTGAATAAAAAATTTTACAATTTGGATCGGCGGTTCAGTCTGAATTATTGTTAATTCAATAAAAAAAATTATTTTAAATTTAATTATAAAAATATATAAATATTAATATAATTTTTTAAAATATTGCCCGAGCCGGGCTCGGATAAGAGAATGAAAAAAATTTCGGGCCAGCCTATGCTGTCGGTGAAAATTTGTATTTTAAAAAAAAAAATTAATTATTGTATATTAAAAAATAATAATAAGTTAAAAAAATAGGTGAGATAATTTTTTTTACTGAGTAGTTGCTTTTTAAATTAAAAGATACTAGAATTCTTCTTCCACTTCGCTGAAAATGTTTTTAATATTTATAAATTTTTAATTAAATTAATAATTATAAATAAATTTAAGTCATTTATTTAAATAATTTTTTATGTTTTAAATATTTTAAGTAAATGAATTTAGAGTTAAAATGATAAATTATGCAAAATATGAGATGAATTCAGACACAACACGTACACACAAATTTTTTTTTAAATTGAATCGCAATTACAAACTATACAAAATATAAAATGAATTGAGACACGACACGAACAACATAGAAAAAATAATTAAAACACAACAAGAAAAATAATATGAACATGACACGAATACACGAACATGTTTCAAAATATAAATAAAATAAATTATTAACGTGTAAAATTTATATAAATTTATAATACTTTAAACACACAAAAAAATAATATGAACAAAATATGAGATGAATTGAGACACGACACAAACACAAAATGAGAAAATAATTAAAACATGACACGACATGAAAAATAATATGAACCCAACACGAATACATGAACGTGTCAAAATCTATATAAAACAAATTATTAACGTGTAAAAATTTATATAAATTTATAATACCTTGAACACACACAAAAATAACACGAACACGTCACGAACACATAAATTTTTCTCTAAATTGAATCACACTGACATATTATGCAATATATGACATGAATTGAGACACGACACGAACACATCATACGAAAAATAATTAAAACTCAATACAAAAAATAACATAAATATTACACGAATATACGAACGTGTAAAAATATACATAAAATGAATTATTAACATGTAAAATATTATATAAATTTATAATACTTAAAATGCATAAAAAAATAACACAAATACGAACAGACAAAAAAAAATTCTTCTTTTTTTTCTTTCCCTTCTTCTTCCTAAAAAAAAAAAAAAAAAAGACATGTGTCTATACCTCATCAATCCTTGTAGTTCATTATATATATATATATATATATATATATATTAGATTAAAAAAATGAGTTGTTTTTAATGCATGGTTATTTTTTAAAAAATAAAAAGATTTAAATGCTTTAATTTAATTTTATTATAATAATTTTAATTTGATTTTTATATAATTTTTTAATCGAATTGATATCACTTAATTCAGTAATACTAAACTCAATACGAGATTTTATAATTAGTATTGATATTACAGGTGATAATTTATAATAATATATTCACTCAAAAAAGAATTGATATTACAGGACCTACATCTTTGTCGTAGCTAAAATTCAGAATTGAACGAATACATAATAAATGTCTAATGACACCATTTTCTTCAATTTCGTTATTTCATTACTATATTTTAGCCTACTTCTACTTTTTCTTTATTGATGAACCAGCCCTTTCTTTTCAGCTGCGCATGTATTTGGTGGCAATACAGTTTTTCTTTTTCCATATTATTCTTAGTATTTATTCTAGAACTACTACTACCTAGTAATAAGGATAAATAAATATGTGTATTTATTTTTATATTTATTTATATTTAAATATGTTTTGTTTTGGTTTAATTAATTTTATTTAAAATACTTTATATCATTATATTTATATTTAAATATAATAAAAAAAATTAAATTTGTTCTTTTTTGCCAAAAGTACTACTTCCTTAAAAATAATAACTTCAGCTTGGATGCGAGTTTGAACACTTTTGCGTACTACACCAATCAATTTGTCATCTTCATCTCTAATTATTATCTAATTTCAGTTCAAATAATCTAGAAAATTAATGGTGTTATTCAAGAGAAGCTGAATATTCATGACATAGAAATTAAAAGAGAAAGATCAAAAGAGAATAAAAGAGTGGATGTATGGATCAAACCAGAGAAATGATTGACCAAACTTTTTCTTCTTCCTCCTCCTTTAGTTGCTGTAGTCACAAGGATTATGTCCATTTTTTTTTTTGTAAAGTATCCACTTTTGTGTTGAAGCGTCAAACATATATTTTGTGTCCTATCCTGTTAAAATCACCGACTACTCTTCTAGAATTCTCTCCAATATTTTCTTTCTAGATCTCTCTTCATTCTTCTCTCTTTAGTAATTAAAGCCTTAGCCGATTATCTAGAATATCCTAAGTCGGTTACAACACTGACTTAAAGAACCTATAAATAGAGTGATGCATAAGGGGATATATGTTGTTGTGTGAAGTAAGAGTGAAAGAGTGTGTGATGTGAGTGTATGGTGGTAAGTGACGTGAGTAAGAGAGTAAGTGAAAAAATGTAAGAAGTAAAGAGTGTGATATGAGTGAGTGAGTGGTAAAGAAATACAATAAACAAAGAGAGATACTATAGTGTATGTGAGTGTATAGTGTATTTGTTTTAGATATATAACAAAAGTGTTAGTTTTTCACTCTTCAGACGTCAACAAAATGGTAACAGAATGAGGCGGTCAGGGATCGTAGTACGCGTATCGGAGAAAGACAGTCCGGAACTGTGAAGATTATTGGTCTGGGACCAAGACGTTCGAGGATCGTAGTTCATAAAGACATGAAAATTTTGCCGGTACACGGTCAGGGACTGTGAATTATGTGAACAAGAATCAAATTTGAGATAAATGCGGGGCACTCTCAAGACACTATGGCAGATATTTCTAATTCAGCTAGCAACATCGAGAAGCTCAATGAAAACAATTACAATACGTGGAGCATCCGGATGCAATATTACATGCTCGGGCAAGATTTATGGGATATTGTTAACGGTGAAGCTTCGACACCACAACTGATGCCTGAGAATTAAGGAAATGGAAGATCAAAGCGGTAAAGCCATGTACGTGTTATCAGTCACCATTGAGGATGATTTATTACAGTGCATCAAGGATGCAAAGACACCGAAGGAAGCATGGGACACACTCACAATGTTGTTCGCGAGGAGAAATGATGCTAGGCTCCAACAATTGAAGAATGAACTCCTGTCAATCTCGTAGCAAAGTATCTCGATAAGCGAGTGTTTCTCCATAGTTAAAACTCTTTGTGATGAAATTTCAAAATTAGATCCAGAAAGTGTCATTACCAAAACGAGGATGAGAAGAATTATCATCCATGGCCTGCGACCTGAATACAACGGGATTGTTATTGCAACTCGTGGATGGAGCAAAGAACCAACTTTAACTAAGTTGGAAAATATCCTAACCAATCAAGAGACTTTAGATAAACAAATGTCTAAAGTCTCGATAAAAGATGACGAGAAAGCACTCTTTAGTAATAAAAGAGGCTTTAATAAAAGAAGCAAAGCTGTTACAAAGCCAGGCGTGGAAGAAAATAAATTTCGTAGGCAAGAAACATGGCCAAAGCAAAGGGGAAGGAGCTTTCGGCAAGGGGGAGCCTAGCATGTTCGAGAAAGAGACAAAAATGAAAATAGGTATCGTCGTCAAAACAATCAATGTTACAATGTGAAAAACCTGGTCATTTTGCCCGAGACTATCGATTTAAGCAAGTCCAAGGCAACGCGGCAACCTCCTCACAAGAAGAGAATAATAGCGAAGAAGAGTGGGATTTTCAAGCATCACTTGCTATTGAAGAATGCGAAGAACTTGCAGCTGCTTGCAACACCAAGTCAGAAGAAGAGTGTTCACTCGTATCGGTGAGTAAATTAATTGACTATAATAAAGATTGGATAGATGATTCTGGGTGCTCAAATCACATGACTGGAGATAAGGAGAAGTTGACTAATACCTCAACATACAAAGGAGAACGAGTTGTGGTAACTGCAAATAATTCAAGGTTACCTATTACTTACATCGAACAAACAACTATTGTGTCGCGATTTAGCCCACACCAAATCAAGCTGGATAACGTATTCCATGTGTCAGGTATGAAGAAAAATCTATTATCGGTTTCACAACTCAATGCTTCAGGAAATTATGTCATGTTTGGTCCAAACAATGTGAAAGTATATCCAAACTTAGAACTAACAAGTACACCATTAATGGAAGGGAAGCACCTGGAGTCAGTCTACATTATGTCCGCTCAGACTACATATGTGGACAAGACATGAAAGAATGAAACAGCTGACTTGTGGCATGCGAGGCTTGGGCACGTAAGTTATCTCAAGTTAAAGGTAATGATGAAAAAGTCTATTCTCAAAGGTCTTCCCCCGTTAGACATTCAAGAGGACACAGTATGTGCCGGGTGCCAATATGGGAAAGCTCACCAGCTGCTATACGAGGAGTCAAAGTTTAGAGCTAAGGAGCCTCTCCAGCTAATTCACTCAGATGTGTTCTGCAAGATAAAGCAACCTTCTGTCAATGGCTGCCAATACATGATAACTTTCATCGATGATTTTTAAAGGTACGTATGGATTGATTTTATGAAAGAAAAATCAGAGGCACTTACTAAATTTATAGAGTTCAAAGAAAATGTGGAAAAAGAAGTAGGCCGAAAGATACAATGCCTACGCACAGATAACGAGAGAGAATACACATCTAAGAAGTTTTCAGAATTCTTACAGGAATGCAAGATACGCTGACAATTGACATGTCTGAATACTCCATAACAAAATGGAATTGCCGAGAGAAGGAATCGACATTTGGCTGAGATATGTGGAAGCATGTTACATGCAAAGAGTGTGCCACCTCGTTTTTGGGCAGAATGCATGAAGACTACAGCTCACGTGACTAATAGGCTTCCACAAGCAAGGCTTGGTTTTATCTCACCCTTTGATAAACTATGGAACATCAAACCCACGGTGAGTCACTTTCGAGTATTTGGTTGCATATGTTATGTATTTGTACCAGATCATCTACACAGCAAATTCGACAAAAAGGCAATTCGTTGCATATTTGTGGGATATGACGATCAAAGAAAAGGGTAAAGATGTTGTGATCCAACGAGTGGCAAATGCTAATGTTGTGTTCGATGAAGCTTCTTCATGGTGGTCATCACAAGCAATTTTGTTGCTGGACTCAAAAGAAATTGAAGAAGAGCTTCAAGAAAATGTAGAGGAACAAACTGAGCTTGAAAAGACTCAACCAAGACAAGAACTAAGTGACGAGTATTTAGAAAATACCTTCGATGAGGAAAAATCATTTCGAGAAAATGAGTTCGATGAAAGAGACTCTCAGCCACTTCTGTGCAAGCCATCACGACAACGTAAACCAAATCTTAAGTATGCCAATGCTGCTCTAATTGAAGATATAGAAACAACAACATATGAAGAGGTGTCTGAGAAATTGAAGTGGAGAAAAGCCATGGAAGAAGAAGTTCAAGCCTTGAAACAAAACGAGACATGGGAGTTGGTGCCAAAGCCAAAGAAGATTGAATCCATCTCATGTAAATGGGTTTATAAAATAAAGACTCGACCCGATGGATCGATAGAAAGATATAAGGCTCGATTGGTGGCTCACGGATCTCTCAAAAGTATGGGTTGGACTATGATGAGACTTTTAGCCCGATTGCAAAAATTACAACAGTACGCGTACTACTTGCCCTTGCAGCAAGCAAATCTTGGAAGTTATGGAAAATGGATGTGAAAAATGCCTTCTTGCATAGAAAACTAGATCGAGAGATTTATATGGAGCAGTCCAAAGGATTCGAAAGTAAGGCTCATCCGGATTATGTGTGTAAGTTGAAAAAGGTGTTCTACGGATTAAAGCAAGCACCGAGAGCATGGTATGGGAAAATTGTCGAATTCCTAATACAAAGTGGCTACTCAGTTGCAGCATCATATTCCAACTTGTTCGTGAAAGACAAATGTGGTATGTTGGCAATAGTCTTGGTTTACGTGGATGATCTAATCATCACCGGAGATAACGAAGAAGAAATCAAACAAATTAGAGGTAATCTCTCAGTACGCTTTCAAATGAAAGAGCTTGGAGAGCTGAATCACTTTCTCGGGATAGAAGTAATCCGTACCAAAGAAGGAATATTCTTATGTCAACACAGTATGCAAAAGATCTTTTGCACAAATTCAAGATGACTGATTGCAAGCCAATTTCTACGCCTATGGAAGCCAATACAAGACTCTACAGTGAAGAAGGCAAAGAATTGGAAGACTCAACAAGTTATAGGCAACTAGTGGGTACTCTAATCTACCTTACATTAACAAGATCCGACATTGCATTCGCTGTTGGAGTGGCTAGCCGATTCATGGAGAAACGAAGAAAACCTCACTTAGATGCGGTTCGACAAATCTTGAGGTACGTAAAAGGAACTATTGATTTTGTACTTCTATACAAAAAGGGAGTTCAGTGCCAAGTTATAGGATATTGCGATGCCGATTATGATGGAGATCATGATACAAGATGATCAACAACTGGCTACATGTTTAGTCTTGGGTCAAGCATAATCTCTTGGTGTAGCAAAAGACAACCTACGGTATCATTGTTAACTACAGAAGCAGAATATAGAGCAGCGGCTATGGCAGCATAAGAAAGCATGTGGTTCATACAATTGTTAAAGGACCTACACCAACCGATTGACTCTCCAGTACAACTCTATTGCGATAATCAGTCAGCAATGCACTTAGCCGAAAATCCAGTCTTTCATGCTAGAACCAAGCACGTAGAAATACATTATCACTTTGTACGTGAAAAAGTACTTCAACAAACTGAAATACATCAAGACTAAAGAACAAGTAGCTGACTTGTTTACCAAGGGATTTAGCGGTGCAAAATTCGATGAGTTCAGAAGACAAGTTGGCATGACTACCAAATCAACGTCAAAAAAGTAGTCGTTGAGGGGGAGTGTTAAAATCACCGACTACTCTTCTAGAATTCTCTCCAATATTTTCTTTCTAGATCTCTCTTCATTCTTCTCTCTTTAGTAATTAAAGACTTAGCTTATTATCTAGAATATTCTAAGTCGGTTACAACACCGACTTAAAGAACCTATAAATAGAGTGATGCATAAAGGGATGTATGTTGTTGTGTGAAGTAAGAGTGAAAGAGTGTGTCATGTGAGTGCATGGTGATAAGTGACGTGAGTAAGAGAGTAAGTGAAAAAGTGTAAGATGTGAAGAGTGTGACGTGAGTAAGTGGTAAAAAAATACAATAAACAAAGAGAGATACTATAGTGTATGTGATGTATAGTGTATTTGTCTTAGATATATAACAAAAGAGTTAGTTTTTCACTCTTCAGACTTCAACATATCCTACTGAAGAAGTGTTCGATTATTAAAGAGTCTAAAACTTGATTTTTTAGTTTATATATCCGACAAGGTTTCAGATTGAGAGCTAACGCACATGGCAGAAGTTAAAATACACTAAGGTATAAATCCAACGGAGACGCATAGACCTTAAGGTAAGAACGATTGAGATGACAACTACATGAAAGTTTTCTGCCTTTCTCGCACCCAAATATCCGGATGGTCTTACAAGAATGAAGACGATGACTGGGAAGTAGAGCTTTAATTTATTTGTTTGGTCTGCAGTACTCCAGCATAGTGCTCCACATGCTTAAGGATGGCAACGGTTCTGGGGAGTGGGACATGGACCCTCAATAATATCTCACAAGTCACAAATGCCACGATTATGAATTCTCATGACCAGTTAGATACAAGAGACCTATCAGAAGTCAGAAGGTTAAGGGTGTGAATCTATTGGCCCCTTCTCTGTTTTGTCTTTGTGCTGGTGGCCATGGGTGATTGCATGCATCAGGATTTCACATTACATCACAGAAACTGAATTTCTGACTACAGCTCATCGTGGCGCTAATTCACTGCTTTGTGATGTCTCATACTTGTGCAAATTGTCATTCCTTGCTAGGATTCACGAAAACTACAATTTTACCTGACAATAGAATCGAGGAGAAGAACATGGCCCTCATCTTTGGTTGGTTCGTTTTTTGTTTGATAATTTTGTCTGCATTTCTAAATAATTGGCCTTGGGTTTATCTACAAACCATATGCATCCCAAACAATATTACTGCATTATAGTCGTCATAGCTCTATGAGAAAGATGTTATGATCTTGAATCTGTCAAGTTTATAAAATGTCTTTACCAGGTATAAAAAAATGTGGGTAAATAACGAAAAGATGAGAAAAAATCAACAAAATGGCCAGTTGCTTTACCCTAGATCCTTAATGAACAAAACAAAACCTGGAGAGGCCATAGTTTTCTGGGACTTATTTCGGAGTTCATACGAATTATGGTCCACAAAATCTTAGCAATTCTCAAACAGGAACCATTTAGTTGAGGACTTGACTTGAAGTTAAATACTTTGCTTTCAGCCATTTACTTCTTGAGATTAAAAATTATGCCTTTTGAATTTTCATCGTGATAAAATTAAAAAGTGGAAGGAAAAGGCCAAAATGCTGCATGAAGGAAAAAAAAATGGTGAGTCCAAAAACCTTGTGTTGGTCTATGCCTAAGCATAATGCTCCATTTATTTAATGATGCTGCGGACATGACATGGACGCTCAAGCCTTTAGCCAAAAATTTGTAATCAACATTAGAAACGAAAATAAAAACGAAAACGGAGAATCAATGGGTGCTGGCGGTTAGATAGAAGAGCACAATCAAAGGGAACCCCTTCTGTCTTGCTGCTGATGCTGATGCTGGTGCTGGTGCTAGTGCATTATCAACAAACATTATTTTGAGGCTCATAACTTGAACAACTTGTGTCGCATATATGGGCCGGGTGGGTCGTGATGTTTGGGAGCATGGTTAAAAAAAATGGGTAAATCTGAAAAACATGTCCTCTAATTAAGATAAATTTATAAATAGTCTAAGAATAAAAAATAATTCATGAAAGGAAAATACATAAAAATCAAAATTATAGAAAAAAATATTACAAAAACTAGTCTACCCTTAATAAAAGAATATATTATTTGGGGGGTGCTTGAAAAGCACTCGGGGTGATGAACTGCTATTGTTTTCATCATTTTCATGAAAATTAGTATCATTCCTGAAGAGCTTGAATGTACCGTTTTGAGGATTCAAATTTTTTTTAGATGTAGACGAAAAGGGTGAAATAGGAAAGGAAGAGGTTGAGGATGATTGAGAAATATTTTCCTTGAAATGAAGTTCACCAAAAATTTCAGTGAAAGAAGATTGCTCAATAGATTTAATTGCAGGCTTGATTTGGTTCCATGAGGAGAGGGATTCAAGCAAAGTTGGGTTTTTTGGTAATGGGTTTTCAAAGATGTGTTGAATGCTTTCACAGGCAGCCATGGCTTGGCTCTCCAATCTTCTCTTACAGAGAGATGATATTAAAATTAGAGGGAAAAAAAGTACAAAGCAAGCAAGAAGGAAGGAAATATAAAAAGAATTAAGATCTCCTTTGAGGGTTAGAGTAAAGAGGGGGAGGTAGAGAGACAGAACACGATTGTTTGCAATATCCTTTTTCATGGAACCAGGTACAATCTTTTTATTAAGGGTAATTTGGTATTTGCAATATATTTTTTTACAATTTTAACTTGATTCATTTCCCTGAATTATTTTTTATCATTAGAACATTTACAAATTTTGTTGATTAGAGGGCATGTTTTTCAGATTTACCCTAAACAATCGAAGGTTAAATCGATGTGACCTTCGATTTTCGATTCAAAAAGTTCAATCGATTAATTATTTAAATAAATATTTTAAATATAATTTTAATGTCAAATAAATATTAAATATAGTAATAATTAATAAAAATAAACATTTAGCTTATTGGTATGATATTTAGTATAATTTTAAGAGATTATAGGTTCAAATCTTATCACTTATAAAAATATTTTTGAAAAAAATAATTAAAAAAATAAAAAATAATTTTTTTTCGATTTTTTACCAATTGAACCGATTTTTGGCCAGTTCAATAGGTCTTCGATTCTATATGAAGTTCAGGAGATTCTATATGTAGTTTCGAACCGGACAGACCTCAGATTCTTGATTGAACCGGTTCGACCGCTCCGTCCAGTCCAAATTTTTCAACCATGTTTGGGAGTGTCACCCTATCCTATAAATGCATCTTGAGCATACCGAATTACCGACTATTTTAATTTTTCTTTTCCAATTTAAACATACAAGGAACAACAATGATATTCGTATACATATTACGCATAAATTTTTTGTATGTTTGAAGTTTAATTTAGTTGATTCATATAATTATTTTTAAAAAAATGATATTTAACAGGTTTGAAATTTAAATCTTAACATTTATAATCATTTTTCTTATTCCCAAACTGCAATATCTTTTGTATAAAAAAATTGTATATTTAGATTACAATAAGCGAAATGTTATATAAATTAAAGGATTAATATTTGTTGCACTGTCAGTGTATAAGGCTATACACTGTCAGTGCATCCTACGAAACTACCTGTCAGGTTAGCGGTTAGCGGTTAACGATTAGGGGTTAAGAGTTAGGGCTAGGGGTTAGCTTTTTAATAAGGTGTCAGTTTAAGATTCACTATCAGTGTATAAAGTATACACTGACAATGCATCAAAAACCAACTCTAAATTAAATAGCATTTGAAATCAGTATAGTACTACGAAATGTATATACTCAATAAATTAACCTTGTTACTACTATCATTCATGGTTATTGTTTAGGAACAAATAAATGTAAAACATGATCTATAAAATTGTCAAGCATTCAGACAATTAAACTTAATATCTTTAGGATCTTGAACACATAATTCTCACATTTAGAAAATGTACCTGGTTGTTTGGAGAAGATGAAAAAACCTTGATTGAATCCCTGATCTGATGAAGAAGTCATGATTGAATCCCTGATCTCTACAAGTGAATTGGTTTCTCTCTCTTGATCCCTTTTTCTGTTACTCAGGCCTTTTCTGATGGAAACTGAATGTGAATGTGTTTTTTGTTGAGTAACCCTAATAGACAGGGAGATGACCAATTTAACATATCTCTGCTTTAATCTGGAATATGCATCAAGTATCCAAATGAACGGTTAAGATTTGTTTACCATAAAGGATAATTATTAATTTATTATTCAATAAATTAAATGATCATTATCCTGTAAATATCGGACCACTAACATTAATATCGGACAATTATCTTACATTCTTCCACTTGGTCCGATGATCCAATAACATTAAACTTTAATAGCATAAACATTATAATGCTTCTTCAAGAGATCATTCACAGAAAGCTGAAGAGGAGAGGGAGAGGCATGGTATTGAAAAGATGCTTCAAGAGTCAAGAAGTGTGAAAGGCGTTTGCAATTGCAGTGGAAGAGTCTGGGATTGCAAAGATTATAGAGTCTGGAGAGGAAATGAAGATTTCAGAGGTGATCTGAAGGAGGGCGGCTATGATGTTAAAACCTGATCTTCTTAAAGCGCCAGACTAGAGCTGTGGTCGATTTGGTTGGTAGTAGTCATCTTTGGGTAGCGAATGTAGCGCTGTAAAGAACTGGAGAATGCTAGGAAAGCCAAGAAAACCGAGACGGTTAAGTAGACTGGCGCACACCACCAAGAAAAAGCCGTTTTTCTGCTGTGAAGGTTTTTGAGAGGGACACAGAGAAGTAAAGATAAAGAAATAAAATCGCACTGCCTGACATAATCACATCAAAAATTATTTCATGGGCTGGTTCGAATTTCAGTCTGGATAAACCAAAAGGCCTTGATTCAGGCTTCAGTTACTTAGGCCTTGGACAATTAGGACCTAAATGGCCAATCTTTCCATACAATCTTAAACTTAACCACTGGCGCATATAAAACTTCAGATAGTAAAATAACTTGCACATATGACAAGTTCCGCGCCGCCCTCATTAAATAGGGTGTGTTTGTTTATTTGTTTGTATATTATTTTAAAAAAATTATATTTAATGCATTGACAGTATATAAGTTTTATACATTATCAGTGAATTACAATAAGACACTTCATTAATGAATAAAACAAAAAATAATGAAGAACTTAAAAATAAATATTAATGAGGCGTCTTGTTTCTTTCTATATCGATTTTTATATTTATTTATAAGCCCTTCATTATTTTTTGTCTTACTCATTAATGGTGTCTTGCTGTGGTTCACTGACAGTGTATAAGACTTATACACTGTCAATGCATCAAATACAAATTTTATTTTAAAATATGGGATTTAGTGAGACGGGTCAAGATTGACAATTAAAAAATGGAATGAGAGTGTATCAAAGACTGCCACATGTTTTAATTATTTATATTTCTCTTTACTATAGTTTAAGGTACGTGTCACCCTTCTAATTTTGCTTGTGGAATCTAAAAACTTCAGGACAGTGTATGAGATAATTTCTCTATTATAATATAGATTATTATCTCATACGTTGACAGTGGAGTCTAAAAACTCTACAAGCTGAGTTAGTAGAGTAACACATACCTCTTAGGATATATTTAAAAAAATAAAAAAATTAATTTAAAAAATAAATGAGACATGTGGCAGTTTCGTAATCCCGCTTGTGGAGTTAAAAAACTCCATTGCAAGTGTATCAAAGACGAACTCTTAAAATATATGTATATTATATTTCATGGCTTTAATTTTCTTAATCTATCATTTGAATAAAATAATATACATATTCTTATTAATCTAATATATATAATCATACATTCATAAATACCATGCACATGTTATATAAGAAACAATATATATTCATTTAAAACAAATTTAAAGTCATTCTCTTTTCTTTTCTTTTTTTATCAAAAAAATTTGTTTCTTCAATTTATTTGCTAAATACAAATATTACGTAACCCTAAAACTGAGATAAATAATTATGTTTTGGTTTTAATTTAAAAAATCTTTGTTAAAACTTCGATAATGATGTGGCTAGATCTAAACCCAGATAAATAATCATATGATGATTTCAATTTAATATTTTTGGTTTAAAATTTGGATAATGATGTTATTTAAAACTTCGATAAATCATTTTTTTCTTAAACAAAAAAATCAAACTCAAAATTCATGTTAATAAGATATCTTTTAATACAATAAATAACTAAATTTTAAAAATTGGATAAACTTAATTGTAATTCTACAATAATGCTTAATTTATTAAATAAATAGGGTTATTTGATAAGTAATTTATTTTTTTGAAAACATCTTACATGTCATGAAAATAAATTGTCCACATAAGCGTACACATAAACATAATTTATCATGTTTCCATGCACTTTGTAATATATATATATATATATATATATATATATATATATGATTATAAGTTTCAAAATGAAAAATATTAAGGATAAAAATGCCAAAATAATTGTAATTGTTGGAAAAACAGAAATTCTGATGACAGAATTTTTGGTTGACAGAAAAAATAGAAAATCTGATGACAGAATTTCTGGTTGACAGAAAAACATAAAATCTGAATAGATGTATTCTGTATTCTATTTTTTAAGAGCTGATTACATTGTTATATATACATAAACTAAGTCAGTCTAATCCTTAAAAATCAAGGATCGTTTACCAAACAATTGTTGACTATTGGCAGCAATTATTTATGGATTGGTTTCCCATATTTCTTCCCACATTCGTTGACATCTCATAATTCTTCCCACATTTGTTGACACTCCCCCTCAAGCTGGTGAATAGAGATATTCCATTCCTAGCTTGGAAATAATCTCTTGAAATCTTGTGTTGTTTAGCCCCTTTGTAAATACATCTGCCAGCTGATTCCCTGTGGACACATATGGTGTACAGATCAGGCCACTGTCCAATTTTTCCTTTATGAAATGCCTGTCTACTTCAATGTGTTTTGTTCTATCATGTTGCATAGGATTATGTGCAATGTTTATTGCAGACTTGTTATCACAATAAAACCTCATAGGTTTATCTCCTTTGATATTCAAATCATCAAGAAGGATTTTCAACCACAGCAGCTCGCATATCCCTTGTGCTATTGCTCTAAATTCTGCCTCTGCACTCGATCTTGCTACCACATTTTTCTTCTTACTCCTTCATGTGACAAGATTACCTCCAAGAAAGGTGTAGCATCCCGAGGTAGACCTCCTGCCCATAAGCGAACCTGCATAGTCAGCATCAGTATAGGCTTCAAGTGCCACTCCTGTGTTTCTTCGAAACAAGATTCCTTTCCCTGGATTTGCCTTTAAATAGTGCAAGATTCGATATACAACCTATAGATGAACTTCTTTTGGATCATGCATGAATTGACTTATTACACTTACAGCATGTGCTATATCAAGCCTTGTATGTGAGAGATAAATAAGTCTTCCAACTAACCTCTGGTATATTTCTCTGTCCACAGTAGAGTCTTCTTTTGCTTCTCCAAGTTTGTGATTCAGGTCAATTGGTGTATAAGCAGGTTTACACGCCAGCTTTCCTGTTTCCCTTAAGAGATCAAAGACATACTTCTGCTGTGAAATAAAGATACCCTGTTTTGAGTGAGCCACTTCAATTCCTAGGAAATACTTCAGTTTTCCCAGCTCTTTATCTCAAATTTTTTTTATCAAACATTGCTTCAGAAATTCCTTTTCAGGTTCATCATTCCAGTTACAATTATATCATCAACATTTACTAATAAAACAATAACTCCCCCTGCTTTCGAGTGTTTAATGCATAAAGTGTGATCCCCCTGACTTTGCTTGTATCCTATGGCTAACATCACCTTTGTAAATCTACCAAACCAAGCTCTCGACGACTGTTTGAGACCATACAATGCCTTTTTTAGTTTGCAGACCTTGTTGATTCCTAGATTCACTCCAAAACCAGGGGAATATCCATATATATCTCCTCCTCCAAATCACCGTGAAGAAATGCATTCTTAACATCAAACTGTTGCAAATCCCAATTGAAGTTGGCAACTAATGACAATAAAATCCTTACTGTATTCATTTTTGCAACCGAAGCAAATGTTTCCTGGTAATCCACTCCATAAGTTTGAGTGTAACCCTTAGCTACCAATCCAGCTTTATATCTCTCAAGAACTCCACCTGCTCTATATTTCACAGAAAAAACCCATTTGCATCCCACTGGTTTTTTTCCTCTAGGTAACTCCATGATTTCCCATGTTTTGTTTTTCTCCAAGGCATCCATCTCTACTATCATGGCTTTCCTCCATTCTTCTTTGGACAATGCTTCAGAAAGTGTTTTAGGAATTGAAATGGTGTTTAGACTCACAAGAAAGGTTTTATGAGATGGTGAGAACTTTTCAAATGACACAAAATGAGACAGAGGAGATAATGGGTGTTTAGCACATTCTCTTGTTTTCTTTCGAATAGCAATTGGTAGGTCAAGATCATTGTTTTCATTCTCAGGTAGCATTTGAGTTGGTCCAGATATTGCAATTACCTCATTCTCAGAGTTAGGAGGAGAATCTCGAACTTGCATTGGTTCTGGAACAGGAACTCGACCTCTTGAATACACTTGCTCATATCTCCAAGTGTCAGAAACAGGGGTTTCAGTGTGTGGTAAAGTGTTCTGGTCATGCAAGGGTGTCTCAGACACAGGAGGCTGTGATTGGATCTGAGGTATAGGAGATGTGGACACAAGGTTGGATGTTGGACTCGAAGAGAGATAAGGTAAATCTAGCAAGAAAAAGCCTCTATCCTTATCTTCAACTGAATACTCCCCCTGAAGATAAGGTTGAGTAAAATACGGCTTCCCTTCTTCAAAAAGTAACATCTGCCGAGACAAAGAACTTTTTGATAGGTGGGTGATAACACTTGTATCCCTTTTGGGTTGATGAATATCCTACAAAGACACATTCGAGTGCTCTAAGATCCAACTTCCCTCAATTATTACTATGAATATGGACAAAGGATGTACAATCAAATACTCTTGGTGTGAGGTTATTTGTGATACTAGAATCAAGATAAAACTGAGAAATGACTTCTATTGGTGTTTTAAACTCTAAGGTCTTAGAGGAAGTCTATTTATTATGTAAGTAGCTCTAAGAATAGCCTTCTCCAATATGATTTTGGTATATTTTGTTGGAATAAAAAAGCTCGGTTGTGGCTAATAAGTGATTATTTTTCCTTTCTGCAACTCCATTTTGTTGTGGAGTATAAACACATGAAGATTCATGGATAATTCCCTCCTCTTGGAACTAAGAAGTCAAAACTTGGTTGAAGTAATCCTTAGCATTATCTGAATGAAACTTTTTTATTTTCACACCGAATTGATTCTGGATCATATTATGAAATCTAGGAAGAACAGTGCTCACGCCTGACTTAAATTTGAGTAGGAAAATCCAGGTAACTCTAATGCAATCATCAATAAAAGAAACAAACCACCTAGAACATGTCACATTTGGAATAGTAGTAAGACCCCATATGTCACTATCGATCAAATGAAATGGTTTAGAGCTTCTTTTATTGCTAACTGGAAAGGACACACGTTTATGTTTTGCCAACTCACAAACATCACAATGGAAACTCTTGACATCTAGCCCTTTAAACAAGAAAGGAAACATAGTTTTCAAAACTACAAATGAAGGATGACCAAGGCAACGGTGATAGATCTAGATTTTGTCTTTATTGGTAATGGAAAGAAATGGCAGAGGTAAATTATCTGTGACACTTTTTCAATTACCTAATGTTTCAAGATGGTAGAGTCTATCCTTCTCCTTAGCAAGTCCAATCTTCTTCCCCGTATTTTGGTCCTGAAATACACAGTGAGTTGGATAAAAAATGATATTACAGTTCATATCATGAGTAAGCCTCTGTATAGACAATAGATTAGTGGATAGCTTAGGGACATGAAGAACATTTTTTAGGACAAACTGTGGATTAATTTGGATATCCCCCGAGCCAGATACTATGGTAAAAGAACCATCTGCCACTGAAATTTTCCTATTGCTTGGACATGGAGAGTAAGTACTAAAATTTGAAGGAGAATGAGTCATATGATCAGTAGCTCCTGAATCAATGATCCAAGAGTTTGTGATGAAACTATCTGAGGCATTTAGCTCATAAGGAAGAACATGCTTACCTAAGAGTGCTAAGGGGCATGCACCGATTTTGGGCTTTCACAATGTCCTTAACAAGTCCATGAGTCTTTCAGTATCCTTTCTATTGAACCCTCCTGTTGTTTGATTGAGTGCCACCAGTTTGGATTGGGCAGTAGATGTATTCTTGGTCATGGTGGACATGTGAAAAATGCAATGAAGGCCGAAATTACAAAATAAAAAATAGGGACTGCTATTCAGACTATAGATCGGAAAGCTAAAGTGCTTAGATGACAATTCTGACCGTACAAAACCAGCATCTACAAGTCCATTTGTCACTGTAAAAAAATCAGCCCGATCAAACCACAGATGAACCTCCGATAATCCTCTTGATTAAAGCTGTGTACAATGAAAAACAGAAAACCATAACTTTTTCTGCTCACTTCTTTTCTCTCTTTCTCTTCTGTGAGAGACTTTGTTTTGAGAAAAAAAATCAGCAATGAGGCTGATCAGCTAAAAAGAAAATTCAGCAATAAAGCTGAAAATTCAGCAATGAAGGCTGGAAAAAATCTGTTTTGATCAGATTTTAGGTCCTAGAAAAATGAGTCTACAGCTCTGATACCATGTTAGAAAAACAAAAATTCTGATGACAGAATTTCTGGTTGACAGAAAAAACAGAAAATCTGAATAGATGTATTCTGTATTCTATTTCTTAAGAGCTGATTACATTGTTATATATACATAAACTAAGTCAGTCTAATCCCTAAAAATCAAGGATTGTTTACCAAACAATTGTTGACTATTGGCAGCAATTATTGACAGATTGGTTTCCCATAATTCTTCCCATATTTGTTGACATCCCATAATTCTTCCCACATTTGTTGACAGTTATATATATGTATATATATATATATATATATGAGAAGGGATTCACTTACACTAGCGTAAAACTAATTTAATTTTACATGCTTTCGTAATTTTTCACACGATTTATATTTGTTTAATCCCACCACTATATTTCATGCTCTATTCATGTAGATCGTGCATGTCAAATTTCGAGTAAATTTAAAATGTCTAACTATTTGTTCGATATAAAACAACTTCACCCGTTAAATAAATATATATATATATAAAACGATATTTTCGATCGACATGATATGGATATTAGATCGATTCAAAATTTTACGTGCACAACGAGTGCGATTATATTGCTAAATCCATCAGTCAGTTTGTTAAAATATTAATCGTACACGGAGTTATGAAATGGTGTAAAACTAATTAGTTTTATACGAGTGTAAGTTGATCCTTCTATATATATGATTATAAGTTTCAAAGTGAAAAATCTTAAAGATAAAAATGTAAAGAAATCTAGAGAAATACACTTAATTGAAGGTAAGGTTTAGTTTAAAGGGTTTAATATACTCATGCATAATCAATAATTTTGTCTAATTTGGAAATAATGATTATGGTTAGAAGAATTTAGGATTCAAGGCCTCATTATCTACCTCGATCATGAAATTTAAGAATTTTCATAATTACTTGAAAAGTTTAAATTAAATAAAGTTTTGATGATTGACAAGACATAATATCTTGACAAGACATAACCTTATTTTTAAAATTTTGGAACATTTTGATGATTTTAAAATTAATATGTCTCATTGCTGAATGCTATCAAAACCGACAACTCCAAAACAAAGAGTTTTTTTTTTTAATTTATTTAAAGAGTTGGCCTTTGTCTAAGTCAAGGTTTCATGCGATTGAAGAAACTTGATATTAATATGTATCAAGCATGCATTTTTTAAATACTCGGATTACAAAATCAATATGAAAACTCGATCTGCAAAGTAAAATCCACCCTTAGTATATAAAAAAAAAGTTAGAAAAAAAAAAAACTTAAGAGTTAGGAGAAAAAGTATACTAAAGCCGTTTTATATACTATGTCAACTATCAGAAGAAAAATATGAAAAAAATATTAAAAATTTGAATCAAACACAAATATTATACATAAAAGCTATTCAATTTAAAAATAATAAAAAAAAGTAATGGACTAAAGAAAATATAAACCAAATAATAAAAATATTTGAATTACAACATAAATCAAGTATACAAATTGAGAATACATAACAGAGTGACAAATTCCAAGGATCTAAAGTCTCAAAAATCCTAAAGAGGCACATTTATTTTTAAGGGTGTGATTTAGTAAAAAAAAAGATTTAATCTTTAATGTATTCAATTTTTAAAGTAAATTTGAATTTAGATAAAATCTATTAATGAAAGATTTAAAAAATTAAATTTGTCTTACGAACTCAAAATATAAATAAAATCTAATCCATTTTGATCAAGATATGCATTCAAAATTTATGATGCATCATGCATATAGTAGAACTTTGGTTAAATTCAAAAAGAAAAGATAAATTGTGAACATGATAATATGTTTAAATTCAAAATTTATACAAAATTTTAAATTTTAAATTTTGAGAGATTTTGATTTTTAATTAAATAATTTATTATTTATTTAATAAATAAATAACATAATTTAAACAATATCTTATGTATCAAAGATAAGATATCCACATAAACATTATATATATGAGATGATGATATGATTAGTAATATATTTAAAATAATTTTTTTTAATTATATATTTAATAAGTGAATAGATAAAATTTATTATGTATAAATCTTAACAAATTTGATAGTTTTTTAAATTTAAGATAAGCTTTTTGATAAATTTTAAGATTTAATAGAAAAAAAATTGTTTTTAAATTAAAATACAGTATACATTTAAAGATTAAGTGAATGGATAAGATTTGTTATATATAAAATTGAAAAGCTTGAATAAATATTTTTTTTGAAAAAATTTAATTTAAAATTTGAATATAATATATAATTCAGATTAAGCTTGTCTTACGTGTCATTAAGATGAGATGTCCATATAAGCTTTCATATTAGCAATGCTTATCAAGTAAGCATTTACCTTGTAATATAATATATATATGATTTATTTTTTAATATTAATTTAAGAGATTAACTCGATAATATACATATACTTGAAGATAATTAGTTATTGTGTCACATTCGTTACACTTAATTATTTTGTATTTGTTAAATAATTTATGTTTAACAATAAAAAATCAAGGAAACAACTATCACATTGCATGTCTTAATTATCTGAATTTTTTTTGAAAAGATGCAAGTCATGTTAGTCCTTGTAAGCCAAGTATCTACCAATTACATAAATAAACTTTTAGTAAAAGATAACATGATAAAAAATATATTTTGTGACAAGTTATTTGACATATTTTCTGGATAATAAAATGTTTATTTATACAAAAATGAAAAAAGATAATTAAGAAGGAAAATATTTTTATGAATTGATTAAATCTTGTGAAAATGAACGATTCTCTAAAATGTTATAAAATCACGTAATTTCACCTCTACGCTTAATACACATTCAAATAAATCATTTAACTTAAGTCTTTAAATGAAATTAAAATTCTTATAAATTGAATGAATTTTATAAATAATATATATATATATATAAAATGACAAATTAATAATATAATGAACAATATAATATAATATACATTTTCGTTAATTTCAAAAGAATCTTCACATCTTTTTTTTTATATATATATTATTCTAGGTTATAGATTAGGATGTAATTTACATTAAAAATAAAAATTTACATCAAAATTACATTAGCATAAAATCATAAAGACAAATTTCGAGACAAAACAGATCGAACGTGGGTTATTCATATTTCTTTCGAGTCGGACTCAGGTATTAAAGTTGATAAACTAGTGTTGGGGTGAGGCAGAGCAAGGTAAGGCAGGTTTGGGTTAGGAAAACATAGACTTGGGTCAGGGTTTGGCGGGCAGAAGGACTTGGTACATCCTGGGATAAAAGCATTCTTACTTACTCTAAACAATATATATGATTGTTGTAGAGGGTTCTTTGGTAGAGAGGAAGCATAAAATGGATGTTGAGCGGAGAGAAAAATTGGAGCAGACCTTGAAGTACTGAGCACAACGGCAGGTGGTGGTAAGTAAGGTGGAGGAAGTGAAGAGATGGTGAAATTAGGGGTCGCAAGCTACTCGAGTTCGGCTCGTATAAAACTCGAATTCAGCTCGGTCATTGTCGAGCCGAGCTCAAGCAGCACAAGCTATCGAGTTAGCCAAATTCGAGTATCCTAATACCCAACTCGAATAACTCGCGAGCTTAATCGAGCTTTTTCATTTTTAATATATATTTTTATTATTTTAATTTTTAACTTACTATTTTACCCTAATATATATATATATATATATAGTTAAAAACCCTAAGCATAATTCTTCTTCTCCTCTTCTCTCTCTCACATCTGCTGCACCTCCTCCTTCTCCCCCTCCCCCTTCAAGTCCCAACTCCCACCGGTTACTCCATTCTCTCCCACTTCAAGTCCCAACTCCCACTTGCGGTTTCTCCATTCTATCCAACTCTACAGTCAAGACAAACTTCATATCTTGCAAGCTGCAAAGTATTGTTCTTGACCAGCAGTGTCCCAGATTTGAGCCTTAACACTCTTGTGTTCAATAACAAGAGTTCTAGTCTGAAACTCAACTCCAATGGTAGCCTTGGAATCTAGCAAACCGAGCAAGAATCTGGGACTTACCCACAATAGAGTCACCAATCAAAACTACCTTAAAATCATAGTCAATCTTCTGGCTTGGGTCTCCATACCCTCCTCCACTAGCCATTTTTTCTTGTTTTTCTCTTATAGTTCCCCATTTTTTTGTCAACAACTTTGTTTTTCCACTTGGTTTTGTTTTAATTTGTTTCTCCCCCTGACATATAGCGAAGTGAAGCGAAGCGAGAGAGTAGAGGGCGGGGGATTGGGCTATTATCTTTTTCTGATTCGAAGAATATTTGGTTTTATGTTAATCTATCTTCATACTCTATTTTCTTTTATCAAAAACACCTTAAGCTTTAATTTTATTATACTCCCCTCACCCCAAGTTATAACTTAATTAAGGACTTGAGGTCCTGAAGGTGGCTGCGTTTTTGAAGGTTGTTGTTTTGATGTTGTTTTCTTGTTGAGGTTTGATGTGTTTTTGGGCTGTTTTGAGATCTTTTGTCATAGGCATGTTGTTTTTTTGTTAAGCGTTTGATGTCTTGATTTTTAGTAATTTGTCCGCCTGATTATTATACAATTGAACAAATTTCATTATTTATTAAATTTAATTAATATAAAAATTTATATGTGAAAAAATTTAATTCGAGCTCGACCTTGAACTCGAGCTCGAATATGAAAATCGAGTAAACAAACCTAATCGAGCGAGCTCGAATAATTCGATTTTATCTCGAGCAGAGCTCGAGCCTAGAAAATGATACTCGATCGAGCTCGAACCGAGTTTCAAGTCACGAGTTTCGAGTCGAGCTCGAGCTTTTCACTATTCGGGCTTGGCTCGGCTCGATTACAGCCCTAGATGGAATAAGATTGAGTATGGATGAGAACAAGACGGAGGAGAGAATTATAAAAAAAAAGAATTGTAGACAGAATTTTAGAGAGAAAGTTTGCTCAAATGTCAAAAGTTCTCAAATGAGTTGGGAGAATTCCTATTTATAGTTGTCAAGAATAGGAGTTACATATCATAATCATTGAATATGAATAATGATAAAAATTGTCAGTTACTAAGGTATCAATGCCTTGTTTGATGGGAGTTTAGATTGTTATTGGTAGTAATGAATAGTGAACAAGAGTTCACATTTGTTCTTAAAAAAAGAGAGAAGCACTCATACTTTAGGAAAAAGGTTAAGAAAAGACCTCTTAACCATCTTCATGTCTGATCCATAAAGCCAAGCTCTTTAGAATATCTTAATAGTGAAATTAACCCAAGAACCCCTACCATATTCCGAGGTTATTTTCACTTCTTCTGTTTCGGTGAAATAGTATCAAGCGGAACGTCTTCTGTAGGATACTCCTCGATAGAGGTCCATTTCCATAAGAGTGTTGTTCTGTGAATGACTTGTTCCATGAAGGCGCTGTTTCCAAACATGAGCTGTTCTAAACACGAGCTATTCTGAATAAGAGCTATTCTAAACAAGAGCTGTTTCGAACAAGAGTTGTTCCAAACAGGAGTAATTCTGAACAAGAGATATTCCGAACAAGAGATATTCCAGTGAAAGAACTTTATTTTTCTCTAAAATATATATATATATATATATTAGTAGCTAAAATCAAATATCTGCAATTGTAATGTCATCGATTTTACAAATTTCCTTTGCAAAATCATTTACTTTGAGAATGAACTGAACTTCAAAATCTGTTTCCCAATCTGTGGTTGAAAGATCTTAACTTCAGTCAACGTGGAATATCTACCATCAAATCTAATTTTTGCTAATAAAGAGGTTGAGGAACCATAAAATGAAAGCTAAGACATGATAGTGAGATGTACGAGAATTTGGTTACAGAGCACATGATTCAGCAAACCTTTGGATAGTGTTAAATCATGCCTGCAAATACTGCAACCAAATGGTTTAGGCTTCGTTGTTTCAAAAAACCGGAAGCTAATTTCCTCATCATTTATTTAATTTTTGATGCTTGACAGGTTCCCTATTTATTTATCAGCGCCATAGACATAACTACATTCAACTTACTGCTATTATTTGCATCAGGTGGTGGCTTGGTCTGATATGGCAAAATTGCGTGTTCTGTTTTAGCTTTCCTTATTCATTTAGTACACTAAAGGCACAATAAAGTTACGCCTCAAAAAGATTTAATTTAGCTGAAATGAAAAAGTTTGCCAATACTATAACTCAAGCACATTGGAAACTTTGAAATAAGCAAGATTTTGAAGGGTTCGTAAGCAAGAAACAATAGAATATTCACTCTTATTAGGAGAAACATGTTAAAACATGACCCATAAGATTGTCAAAAATTATGATAATTAAACTTAATATCTTTAAGATCTTGAACACATAATTCTTACACTTAAAAAGTGTACTTGATTGAAGTGAAGATGAAGAAGTCATGATTGAATCCTTGATCTCCACAAGTAAATTGGTTTCTCTCCATTGACCCCTCTTTTTGTTACACAAGACTTTATGATGAAAACTGAATGAGAGTGTGTTTGTGTAACCCTCATGGATAGGGAGAAGAATAATTTAATACATCTCTATCTTTTAATCTGGAATGTCCATCAAGTATCCAAATGAACGATTAAGATTTATTTACCATTAAATGATAAATATTAATTTATTATTCAATAAATTAAATGACTATTATCCTGTAAATATCGGACCATTAACTTACATTCTCTCACTTGGTTCGATGATCCAATAACATTAAACTTTACTAGCGTAAACATTATAGCGCGCATAAATTAACAAATCTCTCTATAATGTTCATCATAATTACCATATTATGATAAATCACTAAGCGCGGGTTATGGCAGTCGTACATTATTTGAGTCATATACTTTCTTCCACATACCACTACACTTGAAACTTACCATAGTAGGTACATAAGAGAAATATGTATATTCCATTATAGTCTACAATAATGTCTCATAGAGACTTTCCTATTAACTCAAAATACAAATTATGTGCACACATTATGAGAAATAAAAAAAATAATTAATTAATGCATGTCAGAAACACATCATTGAGCTCAGAATGTCAAAAGCACCATAAACACATTAGTGATCAATACAACCAAGACCCATTCTATGTACATGTCCTTTAAATGTCTTAGATTGTAAACCCTTAGTTAACGGATCTACAATCGTGAGATCAGTTCTAATGTGCTCAATAGACACTCTTTGTTTTCGAACGTCCTCCTTAACGACAAAATAATTTAATTGTCAATTTTTTTGAGAAGAATACTGTTGCAAAATTATCACAGTAAATTTTCAGCAGCTTGGTAATGGTGTCGACTATCCCAAACCCTAAAATAAAATCCTGCATCCATAATGCATGGGTTGTGGCTTCAAAACATGCCACAAACTCAGCTTTCATAGTGGATGAAGCAATGACAGATTGTTTATCACTTTACCATGATATAGCTCCTTCAGCTAATACAAACAGATAATCAAAAGTGGACTTTCAGCTGTCAAGGTATTCGACAAAATTTGAATTTAAATATCCAATCACTTCTAGGTGGTTGGATCTCTTATACATGAGCATGTATTTCTTTGTTCCTTGCAGGTACCTTAGAACCTTCTTTGTAACTTTCTAGTGATCCATTCTAGGATTACTTTGGTAACTACCTAGCATTCCGACTGCAAAGCTAATCTCCGGTCTTGTACAGGTTTGTACATACATCAAATTGCCCATAACAGAAGCATATGGAATTGATTTCATTCACTTACGTTCTACATCATTCTTTGGACATTGTATGAGACTAAATTTATCCCTTCTGTATGAGAACAATTCCTGCTGAACATTTGTCCATATTAAATCTCTCTAAAATTCTTTCAATATATCTTTTCTGAGACAATCCTAAAAGTCCTTGTGATCTATCACGGAATATTTTCAATTCCTATCGCATAGAATGCCTTTCCCATATCTTTTATTTCAAAATTTTTAGAGAAAAAAATATTTTGTCTCATGCAATATGCTTAAATCATTAGCAACAAGTAAGATGTCATCAACATATAGAACTAAGAAAATAAACTTGCTCCCACTAATCTTTTGGTATATACATTGGTCAACAGTGTTTTCCTTAAATCCAAAAGACGTTATAGTATCATTGAACTTGATATACCATTGTCGGGAAGCTTGTTTAAGTCCATATATTGACTTCTTAAGCTTACACACCATATGCCCTTTTTCTTCTACTGATAAACCTTCAAGGTTATCTATATAAACTTCTTCCTCAAGTTCTCCATTAAGAAAGTCTGTTTTCACATCCATTTGATTTAACTCTTAATCATAATGAGCCACCAATGCCATAATAATTCTTAATGAGTCTTTCTTTGAGACTAGCAAAAATGTCTCTTTATAATCAATGCCACCTTTCTAAGTATAACCCTTAGCAACAAGTCTTGCTTTATATCGTTCAATATTGCCACTCGAGTCGCGCTTGGTCTTAAAGACCCATTTACACCCGACTCGTTTATATCCTTCTGGCAATTCAACAATATCTCAGACTTTGATTTGTTTCATGGATTTTAACTATCTTTCATGGCATCTAACCATTTGTCATACTCATTACTTTTTATGGCTTGTGAAAAAAAAATCGGATCTTTATAGATTCCAATATCAAAATCTGACTCTTACAAATAAACCATGTAATCATCTGGAATAGCCGATTTTCTTTCTCTTTGAGATCATCTTAATGGCATTCCTGGTGGTTCATTTACATTAGATCCATGTGTGTTAGTTTCTTCTTGAGGAGTTTCATCATATCAAATGTTGTTCAGCATTATGAAAACGTTCTTCAATAGCTGGAATAATATTTGAAACAGTTGTGGATAAAGGGAAATTTACGAGTAAAGAAACAACAACCCTAATTTCCTGTATGTCCACAACTTGTCGTTCATTACTCCCACTAACTTCACCATTTTCAAGAAATATAGCATTACCAGTTTCAACTATTCTTGGATTATGGTTTGGACAATAAAATCTATACCCTTTGGATTTCTCAGGGTAACCAATAAAGTAACCACTAATCATTCTAGAATCCAATTTCTTTTCACGTGGATTATAAATTCTTATTTTCGCTTGACAACCCCAAACATGTATATGCCTTAAACTACGTTTCCTTCCGGTCCACAGTTCAAAAGGAGTTTTTGAGACTACCTTACTTGGAACCATGTTTAATAAATACATGACGGTTTTAAACGCATAAATCCACAAGGATTTGGGTAATTAGGAGTTGCTCATCATAATCCTAACAATATCCATTAATGTTCGATTACGCCTTTTTGCCACACCATTTTGTTGAGGTGTGCCTAGCATAGTGTATTGCACACATATGCCATAAAATAATTTTCTCCACTGAAGGATGGAGCATCAAAAGGTCTATATATATCGGTGTGCATAATTTCAAGAAGCTGGGTACTTTTTGTGGCACATTCTTACTGTGTTTGGTTTGTTTTCCCTTAATGCAATCCACACATATGTCAAAATCAATAAAATTTAGATTTGACAAAATCTCATTCTTTACAAATCTTTGTAACCTTTCTTTGGATATATGACCCAAACGTCTATGCCACAAGTAAGCAGAACTTTCATTTAGCATACTACGCTTAATTCCAACATTGCTATGAAAAGTAAGTAAAGATTCAGCAAAATTATGATCAAGTTTCAGTTTATATAAACCATCAGTAAGAATACCAGAACCAACAAAATCAGTATTCTTAAACAAACTAAAACAACCATGTCCAAACTTAACATCAAACCCAGATACATCAAGTTTTAAAAGGGAAACAAAATTCCTAGATATTGAAGGTACATAGAGTCTGTAATAGGTCTAGATGACAGCCAATGTCTAAAACCAAACAGTAAGTCCCTATACCTTCAATCGGAGCCTTCATGCGATTCCCCATAAATAGAAAATCCTTAGTTGGGTTTGTGGTTTGGATCGTAAGAAATCCCTGCATCATGTTAGATACATGAGTAGTAGCACCAGAATTAAGCCACCAAGTATTATAAGGAACTTCAGTTAAGTTTGATTCGAAACATACAAAAGTATTAAGATTACCTTTCTTTTTTAACCAAGTCTTACGTTTCAGGCAATTTTTCTGATAGTGCCCCACTTTCTTACAAAAGCGACATCTGCCATTTGTTTCTTCTTATCACCCTCAGAATCTTTAGTAGGCACTTTCTTCTTCTTAAACTTGTTGGTCTTGACCGTATGTCCTTTACCAGCTCTTCGACCCATGAGGTTAATGGAATGGCTCCTTTGATTTTTCAGTCTTGTTTCCTCTTGAACAAGTATACTGGCCAATTCACTAATATTCCACTTATCCTTAATCGTATTATAATTAATTTGAAAAGTCCCATATTCAGGAGGTAACGAGTTCAGAACAAACTGCACTAAGAATGAGTCATCCACCATCATCCCCAAGGATTTTAGCCTTGCTGTAATATTTGTCATCTCAATAATGTGCTCTTGCATGCCTCTTGACCTATAAAATTTTATGATCGTGAGTTGTGCCATCAAAGTACCAGCAAGTGACTTGTCTATAGAATGAAAAACATTTTTCCACAAACTTAAGGTATTCTCTTTCACTTTCTGTTTGTAGTAGTCTTAATGTTATTAACAATAGTCATTCGTAGAAACCCCACTACTTAAATCCGTAATAACAGCAGGTATTTCTTCCAATAGTGCTAAGTCAAGATTCAACACACCTAAGTGAAACTTGACTTGTTCGCACAATTCAAAGAAGTTTAAACCATTAAATATAGCAACAGATGAAGCAGGCGAGTAAAGTGAAATAGTTGTAAATAATACATAAATACTCAAAATAAAAATACATTTACTTCATGAATTCAGATATAACAATCAAGCATAACATAATTCTCCTTTGGGTAGACATTATGTTATACTAACATTAAACATTAATGAAATGTCAATATCATCATCTATCAGGCAATTAAAATTTCAAATCAAACATACATGCTATCTTTGGATATACTAATATATTTGACCAAAATATTAATTTACCTTAATTATGCTCACTATTCATAGAATAATAGATTTACCTTTGGACAAAAATCTGACATCTCATGACTAGTGAACGTTCATCTAACCACTTAATTTTCACTAATAGGTATTTAATAATATTATGGATAAATGACTTTTTTTTATGCATGTATTTATTCTAGTTTGGCCACTTTGATGACTAACAAACTACATATACATAAAACATGCATATAAACATAATAGCTATTGCAATAATAATAGTAGAATCTAACATGATAGTTATGTCATACTTGAGGAATTATTGAATCTCCATACATTCTAAATAGTAAACATACACAGGAATAAATCCCTTAAAGAGATCTACAAATTCCTCCTATTTAATCAAAGGACGCAACAACTAATGTGGGATTTCATAATTGATAAAATTAAATTTGAAGTTTATGGTAATCCTTTAAGAAAAGTAACATAATTTTCAGTTTTAATTTCTTAACAAAAGAAAATAAATCATGTAAGAAACATTCATGAAAAAATTAAGTGTTCAACAACCATGCTCTGATACCACATGTTAAAAAATGACCCATAAGATTGTTAAGAATTATGACAATTAAACTTAATATCTTTAAGATCTTGAATACATAATTATCACACTTAGAAAGTGTACCTGATTGTAGGGAAGATGAAGAACCCATGATTGAATCCCTGATCTCCACAAGTAAATTGGTTTTTCTCCATTGACCATCTTTCTATTACACAAGATTTTTTTTATGGAAATTGAATGTGAATGTGTTTGTGTTTGTGTAACCTTCATGGATAAGGAGAGCACCAATTTAATATATCTCCATCTTTTAATCTGAAACGTTCATCAAGTATTCAAATGAACGTTTAAGATTTATTTATCATTAAATTATAAATATTAATTTATTATTCAATCAATTAAATGATCATTATTCCGTAAATATCGGACCATTAACTTACAAAACAAACTTAGGAGATTCCTGCTCTAAAGAAATTAGATCGGACCATGGACTATCAGATTTGAGCACAAAAATAACTTCCAACAGTTTCATGTTAAAGATAATTCTTAAATTAAGGAGCAGGCAAGAGAAGCATCTCTATAGATCCACTTTCCTGTTAAAACAGAGTAAAAAAAATAATAATCTACTGACTACCATGTCAAAGATTCTCCATTTCTCATGTAATAAAGAAAGATTTGCTTTCTTCTTTTTTTCCCCCAAGTTTGAGACCAACTCGTCGCATAGACAGAGAAGTAGGCAAAAGTAAGAATTTCATGCTATAAAGATGCAATTTCAATCTGATATTCACATGATATATATTATAAAAAAGAATAACAATTCCTATTGTAGTGAAATGCTTATGTATGAAGTTCACTTCTTTACTTCTTCTACCTATAGTTTTATGAAACAAAGGAGAACAAAAACAATTTGAAAAAGCATAAGCCCAGAGTCAACAAAGGGAACAAATAAAGCTCAATTTTTAACACCATCCGTTTTTCTTGTAACTCGAATGTAGGCAAAAACAGCTGCGAAAATAGCGGTGACAAGTCCACCAATGATGACACCACCAGCAGCCACAGACTTATCTGATAAATGATGCTTTCCGAGCCGTCTGATCTCCGGTGCTTCAGCCTCTCTGGTCTCATGAGATGACTCGGCAGGACTTGCGGCAGGCTCATCTGCTTCTCTAGGCACCACCACCCAACCTGGCTCATCCTCATTACGAACCTTAACCTCAGATGGTTTCACCTCAGATTTATCAGCCATTGCATGAACCAGCAATACTACCATAACCAAGGAAACCAAAACAAGCTTACCCACATTGACACCCATATTTTAGGAAATTAAGAAAATGAAATATTCAGCTGTTGACTAGTGTCTTTGTTTGGACTCCTTTTCTTGAGAGCCAGAACTGTTTTCTACACACAACACAAGCAAGGGATTTTGCTATGTTATGTGGGTTTGCTGAAGCTATTTAAATAGAGAGGAAATGGATGGATAAGAATTTGGTGTGGTTTTGACTTTTGATTTTGAAATAGTAACAAAGAAAGTTCCATTTCCCGATTTTTGGATTTGGGTACAGCTGGTGTAGTAAAAAGTTGGGACTTAATTTAATGGATGGGAGGTAGTGAAGGAGAGAAAATAAAATGTTTGGGTTGGCTGTTGGGTTACTACATTTCACTTCAACCTAGGTAAGTGAAAGCGTGAGCAAAAGACACTTGTCACCAATGGCAATGTGATTATGATTATAGCATCAGACGCATTTTTGGTGCCTCAATTAGTGCCCTTCAATAATTTTCTGATATATGTATATGATAAATTAATTTTAATATTAAATAATTAATTAATTAATTAAATACGTGATAGGATTATAATGAAAGATACCAAGTGAGGCAACAGATATCTGTTCGACACCAGACTACAACTGGATTTTCTAAGCAAACTTGATTCTTGCTTAAACTTTTGATTGTTTTGAAGATGGAGAGTTATTTTTTTTTTTTTTGGAAACGTTAATCAGCATCACGCATTGATTAAAATGATATATATAAAAATATATATAATTAATGATTTTTTTAATTCAGTAAAAATAATAAATTAAATGTAAATTTTTTTTTTCTTGACAAAATCAATTAATTTTTGTCAAGTGGTGTGTTCCTTCTCTGACAAAAAAAAAATAAAATATTTTCTTAAACTTATAATTAAATAATCTTTAATCGATGTCTATAAGCATTAATTAATTAAGCGGTTTTTTTTTTTTTTATAGCTGGATTCAGAAAAATAATTTATTAATTATATATTTTTATAATTTAATCAGTATTATTAGATATTTATTAACATTTTTTTAAAACAATATTCATTTTTCTTACAGGGAGATTTAGTTTAGATTTGTTATTGTTATTATCGAATATTAATTAAGAATTCAGATCAGAACGGTTAGGTCCGAGGTTAGTGTCTCTGCGGCCCAGCTGGGATACATCAGAGAGCGAGGGCCGAATAGGACCATTAAGTATCATTTCACGGCCCAGATTAGCCTCTTCCACCAACCTTTAATTTCTCTTGGCCTTTGATTCTGATTAGGAGGTTGTGGGTTATTTTAATGAATGCCCTAAGTCAATGTAAGGTTCGTAAATGTTAGGCAGTAAATGAATTAAGTTTGAACTATCAGAATTTTATTTATATTTATTCGTTTATTTTTGAGTTTGTTTGTATTTTGTTCACGTTCGTTAAAAGTTTTTAAATTGTGCAAGTTATGTTTGCTTAAAATTGAGTGTGTTATAACTTAATTCGTTAAATTAAATGAACTTTTTTTTGAACATATAATTGAACATGTTTACAAACAATTAAAAAACGATTGATGAAATAAACAAATAAATAAATAAGTTAAATTTAAGTTATTACTAAATAAAATATCAATATTATTAAATTTAAATTATTATTAAATATAAAATAACAAAACTACACAAATATAATTACTTATAAATAAATAAAATACAAATAATAATAATATTATTATAATCGAACAATAAACCAATTTTAAACGAGTTTTAAACGATCTATTAAACGAGTTTAATGATTCATAAATGATCTTGTTCGTGAACATAAATGAACTGAACATATCTTGTTTGAGTTCAGTTCATTTAATAACGAACCTTAAAATCTTGTTCATGATCGTTTATTTAACTTGATAAACTAACATAAATCGAATTGTTCACGAACCATTCATCAAATGCTTTGTTTATTTATAGCCCTAGAAAATGAGATTAAATCTAGAGAAATTATCTTATACATGGTTAGTAGAGTTGTTTATGAGTCAGATTTAGATAATAAAAAAATTTGCTTGTCCAAGACCCGATCCGATGGGCTTTTAAGGCTTTTTTATATTTTTAAATATATTTTACAATTAAAAAATAAATAAAAATAATTTTTAATTAATAAATAATCTCGGATCAAGCTGAGCCCAAGCTTGAAAAACCTTGTTCGAAGCTCGTCCTAAATCGGACTAGGCCTACCCTCGGCTCTTGGACAAATATAGTTGTCAGTAGAATTTTTAGAATTCATAAGAGGGGTTAGTAGGATAATACATATCTCTTATGATATATTAAAAAATAAATAAAAAATAAGTGAAATATGTAACAGTAACTTAACCTCGTTTGTGAAATTAAAAATTCAATTGCTAGTAAATAAAAAAACGAACTCGTTTTAATTTTATTTTTATTAAAAAAAAAATTGAACTATACTCTTCAAAATTCATAAATCAACTTTAAGTCAAATTATTTTCATGCAGTGGAAGTTAAGTATTTTCTTTTGAATTTTTTAGCGAGCGTTTTAAGTTTAAACTAATGTTTGAATCCTCGCATTATTTAAGTTTTATTATCATTGATAATATATTTAATACGACATTAATTTAAAGTTAAAATTGAATTACTATGATAAACTATGCAAAATATTTCAACTTGATTTCAATTTTTAAAAAGTATGATATAAATATAAAATAACATAAATACACGAATTTAATTTATTATATGTACATTATATATTAAAAAAATAAGATGGATATTAAAATTTAATTCATTTATATTAAATTGATATCCATCATTTCTATTCATATTAAAAAATAATAAAATATAAAACAACTATCGTACAATAAGTCATAACTTATAAATATCGTTTAACATAATATATATATATATATATATATTACAATTTAATCATCATAATATTTTTTTCTTTTGATTCAACATAGGGGTGTAATCGAGCCGAGTCGAACTTAAGTTATAAGAAGCTCGAGCTTGATCAAGTTTTACTTTTAAAGCTCGAGTTCAATTCGAGATAAAAATCGAACTGCTCGAGCTCGGTCAATTAAGCTCGATTAAGCTCGTTTACCTAATAAAAAATGAGCTCGATTCCATGCTCGACTTCAAACTCAATTATTTGTGCTCGAACTCGAGTTGGAGTTCGAGTTCGAATTGAGACTTTTCAATACTAATTAAAAATAAAAAATATATATTAAAAAATAAAAAAATTCGATTAGGCTCGCGAACTACTCGAATCAAGTATTAAATACTCGAATTCTGCTCGCTCGATAACTCAAACTGCTCGAGCTCGGCTCGACAATTACCGAGTTGAATTCGAGTTTTTTCCGAGCCGAATCCGAGTAGCTTGCGAGCACAAGTGTCTCATTTACACTCCTAATTCAACACCAAAAGTTTTTTAAAAAAAAAAAAAATTACTTACATCAAACCATCTTATATTATTATTCAATATTTTAATTTTCACAGATGATTTATCAATACAATAATTTCTTATTCAATAGTATAAAAAAATTAATATGACTTTATTTTTCAAAAATAAAATAAAAAACCAATCATTATACAATACGTAACACAAAATTAAGAGATATTTGAATAGTGTTACACACGAACATGACATAAAAAAATAACTAAAATACGACACGAAAAAATAACATGACTACGACATGAATACACGAACGTGTCAAAATTTATGTAAAACGAATTTGACACAAAATTTTGAATTATTTGAATAGTACTAATTAGATCTGACAATTTCGAACATGAAAAATAATTAAAACACAATACAACACGAAAAAATAACACTAACACAACACGAATGCACAAATGTATCAAAATCTATCAACACGATACAAAAAAAAAAAAAAATTACGTGACACAATTGAAAATTATTTGGATAGTGCTAATTAGATCCAGTAATTTCGGACACAACACGGACACGAAAAAATAACTAAAAGATAATACAACACGAAAAATAATACTAACACAACATGAATGCACGAATATGTTAAAATCTATACATAACGTGTCAAAATTTATATATATGTAATACCCTTAATACGATTATAACACGAAAAAATAATATAAATACAACACGTAATAATTATTAAAAAAATACAAAATAAAATTATAAAATTATCTTTCAACTAAGAAAATATTACAAAATTACCCCTCAATCGAGGGATCAATTGATCCCTCAATTAAGGATTACTTTTATCGTTTTTTATAAGATGTATTTAAATTATTAACATATTGCTAACTAGATCCTTCAGTTACTAACTAGATCCTTCGGTGAGAAAAAAATTCTCCTTTATCTTTTTTTTAAACATTTTTTATTTTATTCATTTAGTTTTTTCTTAAATTTTTTATTTTTGAATTCTCTCATATATTTTTTTTTACTTTGTTAGTTTATTTTTTTAATATTTTATTTAATAGTTTTTAAATTATTAATTTATTTAGTATAATAAATAAATTTATATAATTATATAATAATTAGTTTATTAATTAAAATATTTAAATGAATATATAAAATAATATGTATTATGATTTTAAATGTTAAATATCATTAATATATATATATAAATAATTTATCAATACACCCTTAGAATAATTTTCTTAATGATTATTTTTTATTCTCATCTCACCGTTGTCGCTGTTTTGCTATCCAAACACATATCTTACCACTTGTTTTAATCTCACTGCTACTGTATTCGATTTCATTGTTACAGTAATTAATTTCACCGTTATCGCTGTTTTCGATCTTATCAAAAACAATCTCTTCGCACATCCAAATAAATCCTTAATCGGACATTAAATTTTATTGATTCAAAATGATATTTTTGTCAAAATTTAGTGACCAATTAACTCTCAAGTCTCCATTTTTGTCAAAATGATATTTGTGTTTTGAAGCTTCAGGGATATCTCATGGCTACTCCATTGGTTGTTCATAATTATCTAGGTTATGAAAATGGTTTTATTTGGTGTTTTCTGGTGTGGTGGTTTGATTGATGTGTTCTTTGCTCTCTTGGTGGTTTAAAATTAAGCCGCCAACATCCAACTGAATAGTTAATAGTTCAAAGATGATCCTGGCTTAGTTTCAGCGGAGGGAGGCTTAATTTTAAAAATATTATTATTATTTCAAATATACATATAATAGATCCCGTATGTTGCTTGGCAAATGGCAATGGCAATGGCAATAGTAGATACAAGAATAATGTCAGCCACTTGGTTACGATAATTATGAATCACTTCGCCGTGCCTAAATCACCAGACAATGAATTAATTTTATAAAAACTAAAATTTATCGCACATAGATTTGTCCAAGGGTCGGATAGATAAGTTGATCTGAATTGAGTTGGATCTGAATAAAAAATTTTACAATTTGGATCGGCGGTTCAGTCTGAATTATTGTTAATTCAATAAAAAAAATTATTTTAAATTTAATTATAAAAATATATAAATATTAATATAATTTTTTAAAATATTGCCCGAGCCGGGCTCGGATAAGAGAATGAAAAAAATTTCGGGCCAGCCTATGCTGTCGGTGAAAATTTGTATTTTAAAAAAAAAAATTAATTATTGTATATTAAAAAATAATAATAAGTTAAAAAAATAGGTGAGATAATTTTTTTTACTGAGTAGTTGCTTTTTAAATTAAAAGATACTAGAATTCTTCTTCCACTTCGCTGAAAATGTTTTTAATATTTATAAATTTTTAATTAAATTAATAATTATAAATAAATTTAAGTCATTTATTTAAATAATTTTTTATGTTTTAAATATTTTAAGTAAATGAATTTAGAGTTAAAATGATAAATTATGCAAAATATGAGATGAATTCAGACACAACACGTACACACAAATTTTTTTTTAAATTGAATCGCAATTACAAACTATACAAAATATAAAATGAATTGAGACACGACACGAACAACATAGAAAAAATAATTAAAACACAACAAGAAAAATAATATGAACATGACACGAATACACGAACATGTTTCAAAATATAAATAAAATAAATTATTAACGTGTAAAATTTATATAAATTTATAATACTTTAAACACACACAAAAATAATATGAACAAAATATGAGATGAATTGAGACACGACACAAACACAAAATGAGAAAATAATTAAAACATGACACGACATGAAAAATAATATGAACCCAACACGAATACATGAACGTGTCAAAATCTATATAAAACAAATTATTAACGTGTAAAAATTTATATAAATTTATAATACCTTGAACACACAAAAAAATAACACGAACACGTCACGAACACATAAATTTTTCTCTAAATTGAATCACACTGACATATTATGCAATATATGACATGAATTGAGACACGACACGAACACATCATACGAAAAATAATTAAAACTCAATACAAAAAATAACATAAATATTACACGAATATACGAACGTGTAAAAATATACATAAAATGAATTATTAACATGTAAAATATTATATAAATTTATAATACTTAAAATGCATAAAAAAATAACACAAATACGAACAGACAAAAAAAATTCTTCTTTTTTTCTTTCCCTTCTTCTTCCTAAAAAAAAAAAAAGAGACATGTGTCTATACCTCATCAATCCTTGTAGTTCATTATATATATATATATATATATATATATATATTAGATTAAAAAAATGAGTTGTTTTTAATGCATGGTTATTTTTTAAAAAATAAAAAGATTTAAATGCTTTAATTTAATTTTATTATAATAATTTTAATTTGATTTTTATATAATTTTTTAATCGAATTGATATCACTTAATTCAGTAATACTAAACTCAATACGAGATTTTATAATTAGTATTGATATTACAGGTGATAATTTATAATAATATATTCACTCAAAAAAGAATTGATATTACAGGACCTACATCTTTGTCGTAGCTAAAATTCAGAATTGAACGAATACATAATAAATGTCTAATGACACCATTTTCTTCAATTTCGTTATTTCATTACTATATTTTAGCCTACTTCTACTTTTTCTTTATTGATGAACCAGCCCTTTCTTTTCAGCTGCGCATGTATTTGGTGGCAATACAGTTTTTCTTTTTCCATATTATTCTTAGTATTTATTCTAGAACTACTACTACCTAGTAATAAGGATAAATAAATATGTGTATTTATTTTTATATTTATTTATATTTAAATATGTTTTGTTTTGGTTTAATTAATTTTATTTAAAATACTTTATATCATTATATTTATATTTAAATATAATAAAAAAAATTAAATTTGTTCTTTTTTGCCAAAAGTACTACTTCCTTAAAAATAATAACTTCAGCTTGGATGCGAGTTTGAACACTTTTGCGTACTACACCAATCAATTTGTCATCTTCATCTCTAATTATTATCTAATTTCAGTTCAAATAATCTAGAAAATTAATGGTGTTATTCAAGAGAAGCTGAATATTCATGATATAGAAATTAAAAGAGAAAGATCAAAAGAGAATAAAAGAGTGGATGTATGGATCAAACCAGAGAAATGATTGACCAAACTTTTTCTTCTTCCTCCTCTTTTAGTTGCTGTAGTCAAAAGGATCATGTCCATTTTTTTTTTGTAAAGTATCCACTTTTGTGTTGAAGCGTCAAACATATATTTTGTGTCCTATCCTGTTAAAATCACCGACTACTCTTCTAGAATTCTCTCCAATATTTTCTTTCTAGATCTCTCTTCATTCTTCTCTCTTTAGTAATTAAAGCCTTAGTCGATTATCTAGAATATTCTAAGTCGGTTACAACACTGACTTAAAGAACCTATAAATAGAGTTATGCATAAGGGGATATATGTTGTTGTGTGAAGTAAGAGTGAAAGAGTGTGTGATGTGAGTGCATGGTGGTAAGTGACGTGAGTAAGAGAGTAATTAAAAAAATGTAAGAAGTGAAGAGTGTGACGTGAGTGAGTGGTAAAGAAATACAATAAACAAAGAGAGATACTATAGTGTATGTGAGTGTATAGTGTATTTGTTTTAGATATATAACAAAAGAGTTAGTTTTTCACTCTTCAGACTTCAACAAAATGGTATCAGAACGAGACGGTCAGGGATCGTAGTACGCGTATCGGAGAAAGACAGTCTGGAACTGTGAAGATTATTGGTCTGGGACCAAGACGTTCGAGGATCGTAGTTCATAAAGACGTGAAAATTTTGCCGGTACACGGTCAGGGACTATGAAATTATGTGAACAATAATCAAATTTGAGATAAGTGCGGGGCACTCTCAAAACACTATGGCAGATATTTCTAATTCCGCTAGCAACATCGAGAAGCTCAATAAAAACAATTACAATACGTGGAGCATCCGGATGCAATATTACATGCTTGGGCAAGATTTATGGGATATTGTTAACGCTGAAGCTTCGACACCACCAACTGATGCCTGAGAATTAAGGAAATGGAATATCAAAGCCGGTAAGACCATGTACATGTTATTAGTCACCACTGTGGATGATTTATTACAGTGCATCAAGGATGCAAAGACACCGAAGGAAGCATGGGACACACTCACAATGTTGTTCGCTAGGAGAAATGATGCTAGGCTCCAAAATTGAAGAATGAACTCCTGTCAATCTCGTAGTAAAATATGTCGGTAAGCGAGTATTTCTCCAAAGTTAAAACTCTTTGTGATGAAATTTCAAAATTAAATCCAAAAAGTCACATTACCGAAACGAGGATGAGAAGAATTATCATCCATGGCCTTCGACCTGAATACAACGGGATTGTTACTGCAACTCGTGGATGGAGCAAAGAACCAACTTTAACTAAGTTGGAAAATATCCTAGCCAATCAAGAGACTTTAGATAAACAAATGTCTAAAGTCTCGATAAAAGATGACGAGAAAGCACTCTTTAGTAATAAAAGAGGCTTTAATAAAAGAAGCAAAGCTGTTACAAAGCCAGGCGTGGAAGAAAATAAATTTTGTAGGAAAGAAACATGGCCAAAGCAAAGGGGAAGGAGCTTTCGGCAAAAGGGAGCCCAGCATGTTCGAGAAAGAGACAAAAATGAAAATAGGTATCTTCGTCAAAACAATCAATGTTACAACTGTGGAAAACTTGGTCACTTTGCCCGAGACTATCGATTTAAGCAAGTCCAAGGCAACGCGGCAACCTCCTCACAAGAAGAGAATAATAGCGAAGAAGAGTGAGATTTTCAAGCATCACTTGCTATTGAAGAATGCGAAGAACTTGCAGCTGCTTGCATCACCAAGTCAGAAGAAGAGTGTTCACTTGCATCGGTGAGTAAATTAATTGACTATAATAAAGATTGGATAGATGATTTTGGGTACTCAAAGCACATGACTGGAGATAAGGATAAGTTGACTAATACCTCAACATACAAAGGAGAACGAGTTGTGGTAACTGCAAATAATTCAAGGTTACCTATTACTTACATCGAACAAACAACTATTGTGCCGTGATTTAGCCCACACCAAATCGAGCTGCTTAACGTATTCCATGTGCCAGGTATGAAGAAAAATCTATTATCGGTTTCACAACTCAATGCTTCAGGAAATTATGTCATGTTTGGTCCAAACAATGTGAAAGTATATCCAAACTTAGAACCAACAAGTACACCAATAATGGAAGGGAAGCATCTGGAGTCATTCTACGTTATGTCCGCTCAGATTGCATATGTGAACAAGACATGAAAGAATGAAACAGCTGACTTGTGGCATGCGAGGCTTGGGCACTTAAGTTATCTCAAGTTAAAGGTAATGATGAAAAAGTCTATGCTCAAAGGTCTTCCCCAGTTAGACATTCAAGAGGACACAGTATGTGCCGGGTGCCAATATGGGAAAGCTCACCAGCTGCCGTACGAGGAGTCAAAGTTTAGAGCTAAGGAGCCTCTCCAGCTAATTCACTCAGATGTGTTCGGCAAGATAAAGCAACCTTCTGTCAATGGCTACCAATACATGATAACTTTCATCGATGATTTTTCAAGGTGTGTCTGGATTGATTTTATGAAAGAAAAATCAGAGGCACTTACTAAATTTATAGAGTTCAAAGAAAATGTAAAAAAAGAAGTAGGCCGAAAGATACAATGCCTACGCACAGATAACGGGGGAGAATACACATCTAAGGAGTTTTCAGAATTCTTACAGGAATGCAATATACGGTGACAATTGACATGTCCGAATACTCCACAACAAAATGGAGTTGCCGAGAGAAAGAATCGACATTTGGCTGAGATATGTGGAAGCATGTTACATGCAAAGAATGTGCCACCTCGTTTTTGGGCAGAATACATGAAGACTGCAGCTCACGTGACTAATAGGCTTCCACAAGCAAGGCTTGGTTTTATCTCACCCTTTGAGAAACTGTGGAACATCAAACCCACGGTGAGTCACTTTCGAGTATTTGGTTGCGTATGTTATGTATTTGTACCAGATCATCTACACAGCAAATTCGACAAAAAGGCAATTCGTTGCATATTTGTGGGATATGACGATCAAAGAAAAGGGTGAAGATGTTGTGATCCAACGAGTGAAAGATTCTAATGTTGTGTTCGATGAAGCTTCTTCATGGTGGTCATCACAAGCAGTTTTGTTGCCGGACTCAAAAGAAATTGAAGAAGAGCTTCAAGAAAATGTAGAGGAACAAACTTAGCTTGAAAAGACTCAACCAAGACAAGAACTAAGTGACGAGTATTTAGAAAATACCTTCAATGAGGAAAATCATTTCGAGAAAATGAGTTCGATGAAAGCGACTCTCAGCCACTTCTGTGCAAGTCATCACGACAACGTAAACCAAATCTTTAAGTATGCCAATGCTGCTCTAATTGAAGATATAGAAACAACAACATATGAAGAGGTGTGTGAGAAATTGAAGTGGAGAAAAGCCATGGAAGAAGAAGTTCAACCCTTGAAACAAAACGAGACATGGGAGTTGGTGCCAAAGCCAAAGAAGATTGAACCCATCTCATGTAAATGGGTTTATAAAATAAAGACTCGACTGGATTGATCGATATAAAGATATAAGTCTCGATTGGTGGCTCGCGGCTCTCTCAAAAGTATGGGTTGGACTATGATGAGACTTTTAGCCTGATTGCAAAAATTACAACAGTACGAGTACTACTTGCCCTTGCAGCAAGCAAATCTTGAAAGTTATGGCAAATGGATGTGAAAAATGCCTTCTTGCACGGAGAACTAGATCGAGAGATTTATATGGAGCAGTCCAAAGGATTCGAAAGTAAGGCTTATCCGGATTATGTGTGTAAGTTGAAAAAGGCGCTCTATGGATTAAAGCAAGCACCGAGAGCATGGTATGGGAAAATTGTCGAATTCCTAATACAAAGTGGCTACTCAGTTGCAGCAGCAGATTCCAACTTGTTCGTGAAAGACAAATGTGGTAAGTTGGCAATAGTCTTGGTTTACGTGGATGATCTAATCATCACCGGAGATAACAAAGAAGAAATCAAACAAATTAGAGGTAATCTCTCAGTACGCTTTCAAATGAAAGAGCTTGGAGAGCTGAATCACTTTCTCGGGCTAGAAGTAATCCGTGCCAAAGAAGGAATATTCTTATGTCAAACAGTATGCAAAAGATCTTTTGCACAAATTCAAGATGACTGATTGCAAGCCAATTTCTATGCCTATGGAAGCCAATACAAGACTCTATAGTGAAGAAGGCAAAGAATTGGAAGACTCAACAAGTTATAGGCAACTAGTGGGTAGTCTAATCTACCTTACATTAACAAGACCCGACATTGTATTCGCTGTTGGAGTGGCTAGCCGATTCATGGAGAAACCAAGGAAACCTCACTTAGATGCGGTTCGACAAATCTTGAGGTACGTAAAAGGAACTATTGATTTTGGACTTCTATACAAAAAGGGAGTTCAGTGCCAAGTTATAGGATATTGCGATGCCGATTATGGTGGAGATCATGATACAAGACGATCAACAACTGGCTACATGTTTAGTCTTGGGTTAGGCATAATCTCTTGGTGCAGCAAAAGACAACCCACAGCATCATTGTCAACTACAGAAACAGAATATAGAGCAGCGGCTATGGCAATATAAGAAAGCACGTGGTTGATACAACTGTTAAAGGACCTACACCAACTGATTGACTCTCCAGTACAACTCTATTTCGATAATCAGTCAGCAATGCACTTAGCCGAAAATCTAGTCTTTCATGTCAGAACCAAGCACGTAGAAATACATGATCATTTTGTACGTGAAAAAGTACTTCTACAAGATGTTGAACTGAAATACATCAAGACTAAAAAACAAGTAGCTGACTTGTTTACCAAGGGATTTAGCGGTGCAAAATTTGATGAGTTCAGAAGACAACTTGGCATGACTACCAAACCAACATCAAAAAAATAGTCGTTGAGGGGGAGTGTTAAAATCACTGACTACTCTTCTAGAATTCTCTCCAATATTTTCTTTCTAGATCTCTCTTCATTCTTCTCTCTTTAGTAATTAAATCTTAGCTTATTATCTAGAATATTCTAAGTCGGTTACAACACCGACTTAAAGAACCTATAAATAGAGTGATGCATAAAGGAATGTATGTTGTTGTGTGAAGTAAGAGTGAAAGAGTGTATGATCTGAGTGCATGGTGGTAAGTGACGTGAGTAAGAGAGTATGTGAAAAAGTGTAAGTGAAGAGTGTGACGTGAGTAAGTGGTAAAAAAATACAATAAACAAAGAGAGATACTATAGTGTATGTGATGTATAGTGTATTTGTCTTAGATATATAACAAAAGAGTTAGTTTTTCACTCTTCAGACTTCAACATATCCTACTGATGAAGTGTTCGATTATTAAAGAGTCTAAAACTTGATTTTTAGTTTATATATCTGAAAAGGTTTTAGATTGAGAGCTAACGCACATGGCAGAAGTTAAAATACACTAAGGTATAAATCCAACGGAGACGCACAGACCTTAAGGTAAGAACGATTGAGATGACAACTACATGAAAGTTTTCTGCCTTTCTCGCACCCAAATATCAGGATGGTCTTACAAGAATGAAGACGATGACTGGGAAGTAGAGCTTTAATTTATTTGTTTGGTCTGCAGTACTCCAGCATAGTGCTCCACATGCTTAAGGATGGCAATGGTTCTGGGGAGTGGGACATGGACCCTCAATCATATCTCACAAGTCACAAAAGCCACGATTAAGAATTTTCGTGACCAGTTAGATACAAGAGGCCTATCAGAAGTCAGAAGGTTAAGGGTGTGAATCTATTGGCCCCTTCTCTGTTTTGTCTTTGTGCTGGTGGCCATGGATGATTGCATGCATCAGGATATCACATCACATCACAGAAACTGAATTTCTGACTACAGCTCATCGTGGTGCTAATTCACTGCTTTGTGGTGTCTCATACTTGTGCAAATTGTCATTGCTTGCTAGGATTCACGAAAACTACAATTTTACCTGACAATAGAATCGAGGAGAAGAACATGGCCCTCATCTTTGGTTGGTTCGTTTTTTGTTTGATAATTTTGTCTGCATTTCTAAATAATTGGACTTGGGTTTATCTACAAACCATATGCATCCCAAACAATATTACTGCATTATAGTCGTCATAGCTCTATGAGACAGATGTTATGATCTTGAATCTGTCAAGTTTATAAAATGTCTTTACCAGGTATAAAAAAATGTGGGTAAATAACGAAAAGATGAGAAAAAATCAACAAAATGACCAGTTGCTTTACCCTAGATCCTTAATGAACAAACCAAAACCTGGAGAGACCATGGTTTTCTGGGACTTATTTCGGAGTTCATACGAATTATGGTCCACAAAATCTTAGCAATTCTCAAACAGGAACCATTTAGTTGAGGACTTGACTTGCAGTTAAATACTTTGCTTTCAGCCATTTAATTCTTGAGATTAAAAATTATGCCTTTTGAACTTTCATCGTGATAAAATTAAAAAGTGGAAGGAAAAGGCCAAAATGCTGCATGAAGGGAAAAAAAATGGTGAGTACAAAAACCTTGTGTTGGTCTATGCCTAAACATAATGCTCCATTTATTTAATGATGCTGCGGACATGACATGGACGCTCAAGCCTTTAGCCAAAAATTTGTAATCAACATTAGAAACGAAAATAAAAACGAAAACGGAGAATCAATGGGTGCTGGCGGTTAGATAGAAGAGCACAATCAAAGGGAACCCCTTCTGTCTTGCTGCTGATGCTGATGCTGGTGCTGGTGCTAGTGCATTATCAACAAACATTATTTTGAGGCTCATAACTTGAACAACTTGTGTCGCATATATGGGCCGGGTGGGTCGTGATGTTTGGGAGCATGGTTAAAAAAAATGGGTAAATCTGAAAAACATGTCCTCTAATTAAGATAAATTTATAAATAGTCTAATAATAAAAAATAATTCATGAAAGGAAAATACATAAAAATCAAAATTATAGAAAAAAATATTACAAAAACTAGTCTACCCTTAATAAAAGAATATATTATTTGGGGGGTGCTTGAAAAGCACTCGGGGTGATGAACTGCTATTGTTTTCATCATTTTCATGAAAATTAGTATCATTCCTGAAGAGCTTGAATGTACCGTTTTGAGGATTCAAAATTTTTTTAGATGTAGACGAAAAGGGTGAAATAGGAAAGGAAGAGGTTGAGGATGATTGAGAAATATTTTCCTTGAAATGAAGTTCACCAAAAATTTCAGTGAAAGAATATTGCTCAATAGATTTAATTGCAGGCTTGATTTGGTTCCATGAGGAGAGGGATTCAAGCAAAGTTGGGTTTTTTGGTAATGGGTTTTCAAAGATGTGTTGAATGCTTTCACAGGCAGCCATGGCTTGGCTCTCCAATCTTCTCTTACAGAGAGATGATATTAAAATTAGAGGGAAAAAAAGTACAAAGCAAGCAAGAAGGAAGGAAATATAAAAAGAATTAAGATCTCCTTTGAGGGTTAGAGTAAAGAGGGGGAGGTAGAGAGACAGAACACGATTGTTTGCAATATCCTTTTTCATGGAACCAGGTACAATCTTTTTATTAAGGGTAATTTGGTATTTGCAATATATTTTTTTACAATTTTAACTTGATTCATTTCCCTGAATTATTTTTTATCATTAGAACATTTACAAATTTTGTTGATTAGAGGGCATGTTTTTCAGATTTACCCTAAACAATCGAAGATTAAATCGATGTGACCTTCGATTTTCGATTCAAAAGGTTCAATCGATTAATTATTTAAATAAATATTTTAAATATAATTTTAATGTCAAATAAATATTAAATATAGTAATAATTAATAAAAATAAGCATTTAGCTTATTGGTATGATATTTAGTATAATTTTAAGAGATTATGGGTTCAAATCTTATCACTTATAAAAATATTTTTGAAAAAAATAATTAAAAAAATAAAAAATGATTTTTTTCGATTTTTTACCAATTGAACCGATTTTTGGCCAGTTCAATAGGTCTTCGATTCTATATGAAGTTCATAAGATTCTATATGTAGTTCCGAACCGGACAGACCTCAGATTCTTGATTGAACCGGTTCGACCGCTCCGTCCAGTCCAAATTTTTCAACCATGTTTGGGAGTGTCACCCTATCCTATAAATGCATCTTGAGCATACCGAATTACCGACTATTTTAATTTTTCTTTTCCAATTTAAACATACAATGAACAACAATGATATTCGTATACATATTATGCATAAATTTTTTGTATGTTTGAAGTTTAATTATAGTTTATTCATATAATTATTTTTAAAAAACTGATATTTAACAGCTTTGAAATTTAAATCTTAACATTTATAATATTTTTCTTATTCCCAAACTGCAATATCTTTTGTATAAAAAAAATTGTATATTTAGATTACAATAAGCGAAATGTTATATAAATTAAAGGATTAATATTGGTTGCACTGTCAGTGTATAAGGCTATACACTGTCAGTGCATCCTACGAAACTACCTGTCAGGTTAGCGGTTAGCGGTTAACGGTTAGGGGTTAGGAGTTAGTGTTAAGGGTTAGCTTTTTAATAAGGTGTCAGTTTAAGATTCACTATCAGTGCATAAAGTATACACTGACAATGCATCAAAAACCAACTCTAAATTAAATAGCATTTGAAATCAGTATAGTACTACGAAATGTATATACTCAATAAATTAACCTTGTTACTACTATCATTCATGGTTATTGTTTAGGAACAAATAAATGTAAAACATGATCTATAAAATTGTCAAGCATTCAGACAATTAAACTTAATATCTTTAGGATCTTGAACACATAATTCTCACATTTAGAAAATGTACCTGGTTGTTTGGAGAAGATGAAAAAACCTTGATTGAATCCCTAATCTGATGAAGAAGTCATGATTGAATCCCTGATCTCTACAAGTGAATTGGTTTCTCTCTCTTGATCCCTTTTTCTGTTACTCAGGCCTTTTCTGATGGAAACTGAATGTGAATGTGTTTTTTGTTGAGTAACCCTAATAGACAGGGAGATGACCAAATTAACATATCTCTGTCTTTAATCTGGAATATGCATCAAGTATCCAAATGAACGGTTAAGATTTGTTTACCATAAAGGATAATTATTAATTTATTATTCAATAAATTAAATGATCATTATCCTGTAAATATCGGACCACTAACATTAATGTCGGACAATTATCTTACATTCTTCCACTTGGTCCGATGATCCAATAACATTAAACTTTAATAGCATAAACATTATAATGCGCATAAAATAACAAATCTCTCCATAATGTTCATTATAATTACCATATTACGATAAATCACTAAGTGCGGGCTATGGCGGTTGTACATTATTTAGGGCATATACTTCCTTCCATATACCACTACACTTGTAACTTACCATAGTAGGTACATAAGCGAAATATGTATATTCCTTCATGGTCTACAGTAATGTCTCATAGAGACTTTCCTATTAACTCAAAATACAAATTATATGCACACCTTATAAGAAATAGAAAATTCATTAATGCATGTCAGAAACACATCATTGAGCTCAGAGTGTCAAAAGCATCATAAACACATTATTCATCAATACAATCAAGACCCATTCTATGTACATGTTCTTTAAATGTCTTAGGTTGTAAACCCTTAGTTGACGGATCTGCAATCATGAGATCAGATTTTATGTGCTCAATAGACACTCTTTGTTTCTGAACCTCCTCTTAACGACAAAATACTTTAATTGTCATTTTGAAGAAAAATACTACTGCAGAATTATCACAACAAATTTTCAGCGGTTTGGTAATGGTGTCGACTACCCCAAGTCCTGAAATAAAATTCTGCATAATATGCCACAAACTCTGCTTCCATAGTGGATGAAGCAATGACAGATTGCTTAGCACTTTTCCATGATATTGTTCCTTCAGCTAATAGAAACAGATAACGAAAAGTGAACTTTCAGCTGTCAAGGCATCTAGCAAAATCTGAATCCGAATATCCAATCACTTCTAGGTGGTTGGATTTCCTACACATGAGCATGCAATTCTTTGTTCCTTGCAGTTGCCTTAGAACCTTATTTGCAACTTTTCAGTGATACATTTCAAGATTACTTTAGTACCTATCTAGCATTCGGATCGCAAAGATAATATCCAATCTTATGCAGGTTGAACATACATCAAACTATCCACAACAGAAGTATATGGAATTGATTCCATTCCCTTATGTTCTACATCATTCTTTGGACATTTCATGAGACTAAATTTATCCATATTAAATCTCTCTCAAATTCTTTTGATATATCCTTTCTGAGACAATCTTAACAGTCATTGTGACCTATCATGGAATATTTCAATTCCAATCACATAGGATGCCTCTCCCATATCTTTCATTTCAAAAATTAAAGAGAAAATCTTTCATCTCGCGCAATATGCTTAAATCATTAGCAGCAAGTAAAATGCATCAACATATAGAACCAAGAAAATAAACTTACTCCCACTAATCTTTTGGTATATACACCTGTCAACAGTGTTTTCCTTAAATCGAAAAGACGTTATAGTATCATTGAACTTGATATACCATTGTCGGGAAGCTTGTTTAAGTCCATATATTGACTTCTTAAACTTATGCAACATATGACCTTTTATTTCTACTGAGAAACCTTCAAGTTGGTCCACATAAACTTCTTCCTCAAGTTCTCATTAAGAAAGTCTGTTTTCACATTCATTTAATGTAACTCTAAATCATAATGAGCCACCAATGCCATAATAATTCTTAATAAGTCTTCTTTAAAACTGGCGAAAATGTCTCTTTCATAGCATCCAACTATTTGTCAGACCTATTACTTTTTATGGCTTGTGAAAAATAACAAAACCGTATCTTTATAGATTCCAATATCAAAATCTCACTCTTGCAAATAAACCACGTAATCATATGGAATAGCCAATTTTCTTTCTCTTTGAGATCTTCTTAATGGCATTCCTTGTGGTTCATTTACATCAGATCCATGTGGGTTAGTTTCTTCCTGAGGAGTTTCATCATTCAAATGTTGTTCAGCATTGTGAAAACGTTCTTCAACAGCTGGAATAATATTTGAAATGGTTGTGGATAAAAGGATATGGGTAAAGAAACATCAACCCCGATTTCATGTATGTCCACAACTTGTCATTCATTACTCCCACTAACTTCGCCATTTTCAAGGAATCTAGCATTACTAGTTTTAACTATTCTTGGATTATGGTTTGGATAATAAAATCTATACCCTTTGGATTTCTCAGGGTAACCAATAAAGTAACCACTAATCGTTTGAGAATCCAATTTCTTTTCATGTGGATTATAAATTCTTGCTTTCGCTTGACAACCCCAAATATGTATATGCCTTAAACTAGATTTCCTTCCAATCCACAGTTCAAAATGAGTTTTTGCGACTGCCTTACAAGGAACCCTATTTAATAAATACATGACGATTTTAAGCGCATACATCCACAAGGATTTGGATAATGTGGAGTTGCTCATAATACTCCTAACCATATCCATTAATGTCCGGTTACGCCTTTCTGCCACACCATTTTGTTGAGGTGTGCCTGGCATAGTGTATTGCGTACATATGCCACGTTTTTCGAGAAACTTTGCAAATTGACCTAGACATTGTTCTGATTCATTATGTTTCGGGGTATATTCACCACCTCTATCAAATCTTATGATTTTCACTTTCATGTCTAATTGCCTTTCAACCTCATTCACATATACTTCAAGAGCATTTACTGCTTGAGATTTTTCATTAAGCAAGTAGACATATCCATAACATGAAAATTATCGATAAAAGTGATAAAATACTTTTCTCTACTAAAGGATGGAGCATCAAAAGGTCTACTTATATCGGTGTATAATTTCAAGAAGCTGGGTACTTCTTGTGGCACCTTTCTTACTGTGTTTGGTTTGCTTTCCCTTAATTTAATCCACACATATGTCAAGATAAATAAAATTTAGATTTGACAAAATCTCATTCTTTACTAATCTTTGTAACCTTTATTTGGATATATAACCCAAACGCCTATGCCACAAGTAAGCAGAACTTTCATTAGCATACTACGCTTAATTCCAACATTGTTATGAACAGTAAGTAGGGATTCAACAAAATTATGATCAAGTTTCAGTTTATATAAACCATCAGTAAGAATACCAAAACCAATAAAATCAATATACTTAAAAAAAACTAAAACAACCATGTCCAAACTTAACATCAAATCCAGATATATCAAGTTTTGAAAGGAAACTAAATTCCTAGATATTGAAGGTACATAGAGAGTCTCTAATAGGTCTAGATGACAGCTAGTGTCTAAGACCAAACGATAAGTCTTTATACCTTCAACCGGAGCCTTCATGCGATTCCCCATGAATAGAAAATCCTTAGTTGGGTTTGTGGTTTGGATCGTAAGAAATCCCTACATCATGTTGGATACATGAGTAGTAGCACCAGAATCAAGCCACAAGTATTATAAGGAACTTCAGTTAAGTTTGATTCGAAACATACAAAAGCATTAAGATTACTTTTCTTTTTTGAACGAAACTTATGTTTCGGGCAACTTTATGATAGTGCTCAACTTTCTTACAAAAGCGACACCTATCTGCCATTTGTTCCTTCTTATCAGCCTCAGAATCTTTAGTAGGCACTTTCTTCTTCTTAAACTTGTTGGTCTTGACCTTAAGTCCTTTACCAGCTTTTTGACCCATGAGGTTAATGGAATGACTCCCTTGATTTTTCAGTCTTGTTTCCTCCTGAACAAGCATATTGGCCAATTCATTAATATTCCACTTGTCCTTAATAGTGTTTTAATTAATTTGAAAAGGCCCATATTCTGGAGGCAATGAGTTCAGAATAAATTGCACTAAGAATGAGTCATCCACCTTCATCCCCAAGGATTTTAGCCTTGCTTCAATATTTTTCATCTCAATAATATGCTCTTGCACGCTTCTCGACCTAACAAACTTTATGATCGAGTTGTGCCATCAGAGTACCAGTAAGTGACTTGTCTTCAGAACGAAAACGTTCATCCACAAACTTAAGATATTCCCTTACACTTTCTGTTTGTGGAATAGTGGTCTTAATGTTGTTGGCAATAGTCATTCGCAAAAACATAAAACTCAATCTGTTAGACCATTCCCATGTCTTATGGTGTAACTTCTCTTCCCCACTGCTTAAATCCGTAATAGCAGCAGGTTCATCTTCCAATAGTGCTAAGTCAAGATCCAACACACCTAAGTGAAACTTGACTTGTTTGCACCATTCAGAGAAGTTGGAACTATTAAACTAATATGGCAACAGATGAAGCATGCGAATAAAGTGAAACAATTGCAAATAATACATAATTGCTCAAAATGAAAGTGCATTCACTTCATGAATTCAGATATAACAATCAAGCATAAAATAGTTCTCTTTTGGGTAGATACTATGACATACTATCATTAAACATTAATTAAATGTCAATATCAATATTTATCAGGCAATTAAAATTTTAAATCAAACATACATGCTATCTTTGGATATGCAAATATATATTTGACCAAAATATTAATTTACCTCAATCATGCTCACTATTCATAGAATAATAGATTTACCTTTGGGTAAAAATCTGAAATCTCATGATTAGTGAACGTTCATCTATCCATTTAATTTTCACTAATAGGCATTTCGTAATATTATGGATAAATGACTTTTCTTTATGCATGCATTCATTCTAGTTTGGCCACTTTGATGACTAACAAACTACATAAACATAAAACATACATATAAACATAATAGCTATTGCAATAATAATAGTACAAATATAACATGATAATTTGGCATAGTTGGAGAATTATTGAATCTCCATAAATCCTAAACAGTAAACATACATATGGAATAAATCACTTAAAAAATCTATGAATTTCTCCTAATTAATCAAAAGACATAGTTCACTATCTACAATTTCATTGCTAAAGAAACATGCCTTTCCTTTAAATCATTATTTTCTTCAAGCAGCAACTAACGTGGAAAAAGAAGCATAATTTTCAGATTTAATTTCTTAACAAAAGAAAAATAATCTTGTAGGAACTATTCTAAAGGAAACATTCATGGAGAAATTAGGTGTTCAACAACCATAAGCTTTGATACCACATGTAAAACATGATCTATAAAATTGTCAAGCACTCAGACAATTAAATTTAATATTTTTAGGATCTTGAACACATAATTCTCACATTTAGAAAACGTACCTGGTTGTTTGGGGAAGATGAAGAAACCCTGATTGAATCTCTGATCTGATGAAGAAGTCATGACTGAATCCCTGATCTCTACAAATAAATTGGTTTCTCTCCCTTGATCCCTCTTTCTGTTACTCAGGCCTTTTTTTATGGAAACTGAATGTGAACGTGTTTTTTGTTGAGTAACCCTAATGGACAGGGAGATGACCAATTTAATATATCTCTGTCTTTAATCTGGAACGTCCATCAAGTATCCAAATGAACGGTTAAGATTTGTTTACCATTAAAGGATAAATATTAATTTATTATTCAATAAATTAAATGATAATTATCTTGTAAATATCGGACCACTAACATTAATATCGGACAATTATCTTACAATAAAATGATACTTTGTCACCTGATGCTGGATTTATTAGTTTGCAGTCGGTTTCATCTGATTTCTGATAATCGAGCAGACTTTTTAGACTTATCGCAGCCAATCGTTTTTTCAGAGGAAAATTCCAAGGAAAACTCTTTAAAATGAGCTTTCCGTAGGCTCCAAATATGTAATTTGTCATATTTATATGTAATTTGTGTCATATTTATATGTAAAAAAAAAATTACATAAATACATGACATAATTGTCATGTTTATATATAATTTGTTATGTTCATATGTAATTGTCATATTTATATGTAATTTGTCATGTATATATGTAACTTGTCATTTTATATGTAAAAAAAATTACATAAATACATGACAATTTTATGTAATTTTGTCATGTTTATATATAATAAAATCTATTTTAAGCTCACCGTAAAAAACTTACCCTAAAACTTCCCTTTTCTAGATAAAAAGGAATGTCTTGAGACAATATAAACCTTGTCAAAAGTCAAAACAACATACCATTAATGGGTCTAAACCCCGACCAAATTTGGCCCATAAATTTCCTGAGTTTGGGTTCTGAATTTCTAGACCTAACTCAAATGGATTATAGCCCTCAAAACCTAAAAAGGCCCTATGCATGCCTCAGACTGCATGCTCGTTTTGATGTTGTAGAAAAGAAGTTTCACTTATCAAATCAAACCCACGACCATGAGTACGTAATGAATAGTAAAATATTCAATATTACTTTATTTGTTTTTTACAGTTACAGATATTATATTTACTTTTTGTAGCGGATACGAATATAAATTTTTGAATATCCGTTATTCAAATTCGTTTTAATTTTGATTTCGATTGTATCAGATATCGAATCCATTTTATTTATATGGATAAATGATTCGGATATCCAAATTCGATATCTATTTATATATTTAACTCTTTTAATTTTATACTTTATTTTTAAAAATAATAATTTAATAAATTCAAATATTTAGCGAATTCGGATATTTGAGGGATATTATTTTTTAAATCGAATGAAAATTCAGATAATAATATTTGGATAATAAGCGGATAATAAACGGATTTAAATTTCGAATAAATTAAATGGATTTGAATTAAAATATTTAAAAATTACAAATATCCAATCTAATGCTATCTTTAATAAGTACCCCTCTTCACAAACAAGTATTTTGTTTTACTTAATCATATATAAATATTTCATTATTATGATTTAATTTTATCATTAATTTATTATTATATTTCATTATACTTTTTTATATAATAATCTTTTAAATAAATATATAATATTATTTTCGTAACAAATCTTAAAACTCTTAAGATTTAGGTACCTTGTCAAGATTCAAACCTTTTGAAAAGTATAAAAATTTTACATATGTAATTTACACATGTAAACGGATAATAAAAGGGTATTAGATTCAGGTATTTGGTACTATCCGTTTAAATTTAAATGAGTTTGAATATCAAATATCCAAAAGATGTTTATCCGAATACGACTCGTACATGTCATGAATACTAAAATCTTTTATCTGAAATCGATAATTATCTGATTATAAGATACCAAACTCAATATAGGCCTAGTTTAGCATTATTGTTTGAAAAAAATTGGGTTAAAAAAACGTATTTAAAAAGTGTGTTGAAAAATTGTGATTAAATTTTTTTAAGTGTTTAATATTGTTGTAAAAAAGTAGTGTGAGAAATTAAAATGTAAAAAAAAAATATATTTAAAATAATAAAAATTTAAAAATATGAGAATATTAAAATTATTTTACTCAAAAATCAACTTTCAAACCGTAAAAATTTCATTTTTTAAATTTTTTATTTGGATTATTAAACTATGATTTTAACGCCTAAAATTTTTAGGCGTTTAACATTAAAATTACGATGAAACTGGCAATTTCCCTAATGAATCATTTGATTCTTCAAATCGACCCACATCAACTTTTTCCCCATCCATCATTTAAGAATGGTCCAGAATCCAGATGTATTCCTTTTGAGTAGATAGCCATCACCCAGCTCCTTCCCATCCTGCCCATATCCTATATTTCTTTCTTCCACGTGATCAGTGCTTTGAATTATTGAGATAAAAAAGCATAATATATAAAGAGGATCAGTTAGTCCAAGCAGACAGGGATGAATTCACTGACCCCCTAAATTGAACCTCTATTTGTCCATTAAAATTAGGACCCACCTTAGCAAATCTTGTTTTTAATAGGTTGATTATGCAACTTATCGACAATAATTATAATTTTCAGGATGTTTCCTCATATTGTACATGGGGGAAGGACAACCATAGTAGTTCTCGCAATACACGTCTTGCTTGTTATAGATAAGCCCTGTTACACGTTACTGAAGTGGGAGGCCTTCTCGATTCTAAATCATAATAGATAAAAGGATTTTAGTTGATAGGATATACGTTTATACCTAAAAAGTAAAAAGGTACCCTTTGAAAAGATTCTAAGCAACAAGTTGCCCTGTTTATAGTAGGCAATGATAATAACCTTTGAGAATAGCAATTGTAGGCTGTGTGACAGGAAATGTTTATGCACTGGGTATATATTTGCACTCAGTTTAGTTCTTTCTATGTCCGTTGCAATTTTCTAGAGAAACTTTATCAAGGATTTATGTGGTAGGAATTTAACCATTTAGCACAATATGTATTCATCAAGCTAGAGTTTGAACTCTGAGGATTGGTGAAATCACTACGTCGAATTTGATATATAACATTATTTGTCAAATATTGAGAAAACTAAAAAAAATATTGCTATAAGATAAGACAGTACTTTTTATATGTTGTATATGTGGTCACAGCCTTATGTCTTTAGTAGTATTTTTATATATATGTAATAATAACACTTATCAAAATGCTGTTATTTCTATTTTATAACAACTTTTCAAAACCTTTTACATGCATTTTTTAATTGTTGCAAAAGATCTCAACGATAGCAATTATAAGTCCTACCAAAAGTATTTTTATATGATAACATATATAATAGCACATGTCAAATACTTCTAAAATTTTAAAAATGCTGTAATTATTGGCCATAATAATATATAACAGCAATATGCAAAATACTGTCAAAGTGTTGCCTTCGTTATTTTTAACAACATTTGAGAAATGTTATAAAAAAAATGTTGTCTAAAACTAATTTTGATGTAGTGAATGAATATGTATTGGTAAATATTGTTGGACAAATGAACATCATGGGATTAATAATTGTAATCTTTAGCTTATTTCATAGCATGCCATTAAGATTCAGAGGAATGGGAGATTTTATTTTGATGAGCTCCACGAAGAAGTAAAATTCTTGGGTTTCCAACAATTATGGTGATGGTAGAAGGGTGGGTGAAGAGTCAATTAGAAACAAAAGATGATTAAGAAACGACAAGGAACCTTTCGGTGCTCCACTGTTGATTTTCTTTTTTTTCTCTCTTAGGGTTTCTCTAGTGGGGGCTTCGATCTTGGCCTTAGTGCAAGTTTTGTTTTTCTTTTTGATGATTAGGTGATCGGTCTTGCCTCTATACAGACGATCCCTTTTCCTTTGTTTTGACATAAGCGATCGAGACAAAGACAAGAGAGTGAGCATGACAGATGCCTTGGAGGAATTATGGAGCAAACTGGTTTTGACAGATGAGGAACAGAGCGATGTGCTTGTTGAGAAGAATTGGATCACGGCGACTCTGGAAGAAGGAAAGAACTGCTTGGTAGGGAGAATACTGACTAAAAAGAATGTGAATGTGGATGCCATGAAAACAGTCTTTACAAAGCTATGGAAAATAACGAAAGGATTCCAGATTAGTGAAGTGGGGGATAAACTTTATGTTTTCCGATTTGAAGATTCAACTGCCAAGGATAGGGTTCTTATGCATCAGCCATGGTCTTTTAATAAGGCACTACTTGTGTTTCGGGATTTTGATGGATTGAAATCACCTAGTCAGATGAATCTGAATTGGTGTCCTTTTTGGGTACAAATACATGGGTTACCGCTGGGTTTTATGAATGAAAGGGTTGGAACGGTGATAGGCGAATCCATAGGTGATGTGGAGGAAGTAGATGTCCGGAATGAAAACATGGCATGGGATCGTTGTCTAAGGGTCAGAGTCAACATAAATATCCACAAATCGCTGAAGAGAGGAAGCAGAATTGCAGTAGATGATGGGAATAAGAAATTGGTTTTGTTTCGTTATGAACGTCTACCCGATTTCTGCTATGTGTGTGGCAAACTGGATCACCTTGAAGGAGATTGCGTTGCTGCTTTGAATATGAAGAAAGGTGGTGGTAAAATTCACAGAGACTATGGGACATGGCTACGAGCAGAATTGAACAAAAGTTGGATACATGATTTAACCAGATTTGATTCAAGTTCGGGTGATGGTAAACAAGTATCCAGTGAAGGGAGGTCTGCTGCCAGTAGCCATTATGCTAAGGAAGGTAATCGGGGCGATGAGTTCCAGACCAGGACAGACATGAACGTTGATGATTTGGGGATTAGTGGAATGAGGAAGAACAAGGGCACATCCGTCTTTGAACAGGGGAGAGCTACTGGAATCTCGCCATTCTTTGACGAGATATCAGGAGCAAATAAAGGAAGTCCCCAGAATTCTAGGGGAGACAAAGTGGGATTCGAATTTGCTAGAGAGAAAGTCAAGGAGAATGTGCTGGTGGGAATGAATACGGAACTTAATGATGTTGCAGTTGACAATTTTAATTACCAAGAGGAGCGGGAAAGAGTGCATGATTCGGATATGGGCAAAACAATGGACCTCACTCATATTCACGACATACTGACCAGTCCTGGGGGCCACCGAATCTCTATGCCAACCCCAGGAAAGTGGAAAAGGAGGGGGCCATTGTCACAAAGTGATAAAATTCCTGCTGATTCTGATGGTTTATCTGGGAATAAAAGGGACTTATCGGATTTATTCCAGGTATGCGTATCTCCTTCTAAGAGGTATAGAGTCCAGCTAACCGGTGATGGTCAAGCATTGGATAAAACGGCGGAGACTGACTTGGTGAGTCAGTCCCGCCAAGACTAATGAGTTGCATGGTGTGGAACTGCCGGGGATTGGGGGCTCCTCGCGCAGTTCACGAACTGACCCGGTTGGTCAGGAATAATAAGCCTCTACTATTATTTCTTTCGGAAACTAAAAGGAATAATAGTGAAATGGAGTGGTTGAGATCGAGAATTGGATACGACTTTTGTTTTACAGTGAGTTGTGTGGGACGATGCGGTGGATTAGCTTTGTTATGGATGTCGAATATTTCGGTATCGGTCCAGTCTTTTTCTACCTCTCATATTGATGCTCATGTTAAGGAGGGCACTTTCGTTCATGAATGGCGGTTTACGGGTTTCTATGGTCAGCCGGAAACACATCGACGAGAAGAATCATGGAATTTATTGAGATTGTTGAAAAATAGAAGTCATTTGCCTTGGCTTTGTGCAGGTGATTTCAATGAAATTCTGCTTTCCTCGGAAAAGGTTGGAGGTAGGGAACGTCCGGCTTGGCAGATGGATAATTTCCGGGCAATTCTCGATGAATGTGGTTTTATTGATATACCGGTCTCTGGACCAGCATTTACATGGATGAGAGATGGTGCCTCAGGGATTATTCGGGAACGGTTGGACAGAGGGTTAGTGAACCAGGCATGGTGGGATTGCTTTCCATCAACGGTTGAATACCATTTAGGGGCCTCAACTTCAGACCACATTCCTCTTATTTTCAAACTTGAAACAAGTCGAAGGAAAAACTATGGTAAGGGTGGCTTCAAATTTGAAAATATGTGGACCCGACATGCAGATTGTGAGAGGGTTGTATCGGATGGGTGGCTAACTGGGGACTATGGCAGTTTTGACAAACTAGTTGATGGAATTACCATATGTGGGGTGCATTTGTCTAAATGGAACAGGGATATTTTTGGTGATATTCGTAACAAAATCAAACAGAAGCAAAAAGAACTTGAACAGGCTTATGATGGAGAGGGGGCAGGACTAAACCGAGAGGGACAGATTAGAGCTCGTGTGGAACTTAATGAATTGTGGCAAAGGGAAGAGGTGATGTGGCGACAAAGGTTTAAGGCCCTGTGGCTAAAAGAAGGTGATAGAAATACGGGGTACTTTCATTCAGTTACGTCCCGTAGAAGGCGAAACAATACCATTCACAGAATAATGGATCAACATGGTGTTTGGCAGTATGAGGAAGAGGGAATCGAGAAGAATATACTTGACTATTTTGCTGACATCTATACTACTACGGGAACTGACGAGTGTGCAGTGCAGGAAATTTTTTTGGGCATGAATGGGGGGCTTACGGAGAATATGAGGCAGCAACTAGATGCGGTTTTCACATGTCAGGAGGTGAAAGAAGCCTTAAGTCAGATGCATCCCAGTAAGGCACCTGGTTCGGATGATATGACAGCACTTTTTTATCAACGATATTGGCATTTAGTTGGGAGTGATGTTAGCAAAGTTATCCTTGGTTTCCTTAATAATGGGATGTCTTTGACTCGAGTTAATCATACTAACTTGGTATTGATCCCAAAGGTGAAACATCCTGTATCAGTCAAGGATTATAGGCCCATTAGTCTATGCAATGTGGTATATAAGATCATTTCCAAAGTATTAGCTAATAGACTTAAGCCAGTTCTGTCGGGTTTGATAAGCGCTAACCAAAGCGCATTTGTCCCGGGTCGTATGATCTTTGACAATGCTATGGTGGCGATTGAGACGGTTCATGTAATGAAGAACAGACGGAAAGGGAAAGTGGGTCAGATAGCGCTCAAATTAGATATGAGCAAGGCCTACGACAGAGTTGAGTGGAACTATTTGGAGGGCATGATGAGGAAGTTGGGTTTTTCAGATAAATGGATCTCGTTGATTATGACGTGTGTTCGTACAGTACAATATTCGGTAGTTATCAACGGGAAACAAAGTGGAAGCATAGTTCCAACCAGAGGCTTACGGCAAGGAGACCCACTCTCGCCATATTTATTCCTTCTGTGCGTGGAAGGTCTATCTAGTCTGTTGAATAGTGCAGATTTTAATGGGACTATTAAAGGAATTGCAGTGGCACGTCATGCTCCGAGAGTTTCTCATTTACTTTTTGCGGATGATAGCATATTATTTTTCCGAGCGACTATGAGGGATTGTGAAGAAGTGATGCATATTTTGCGGGTGTATGAAAATGCCTCGGGTCAGTTAGTTAATGTTGACAAATCTGCAATTTATTTTAGTTCCAATACTGGGGATGATGAAAGGGTTTCGATCATGCAATGCCTGGGTGTACAAAAGCTTATTATTAAGGAAAAATATTTGGGGCTGCCTCTATTGTTTGGGAGATCAAGGAAGATGGAGTTTTCTGTAATTTTGGATAGGTTAAAAACTAAACTTGAAGGATGGAGAAGGCAAATGTTGTCTCAAGCGGGAAGAGCGGTTCTAATACAAGCAGTGGCACAAGCCATTCCCCAATATGTGATGTATTGTTTCTTATTACCTAAAACATTTATTCATGACCTTAATATGCTGGTTGCTGGTTTTTGGTGGGGAGATACGCAGAATAAGAGAAGAATCCATTGGCTCCGATGGGATGCGATGTGTGTGTCGAAGCTAGATGGTGGGATGGGATTCAGGGATTTCGAATCGTTTAACCTCGCTTTATTGGCAAAACAGTGCTGGAGATTAATTCAGAATGATCACACTCTATGTTATCAGGTTTTGAAGGCTCGTTATTTTAACAACTCCTCTTTTTTGGAGGCCACCTTAGGGAATAATCCGTCATTGCTATGGCGGAGCTTACTTGAGGGACGAGAAATTTTGAGGCGAGGTTCACGATGGAGAATAGGAGACGGGATGTCTGTGGATGTGTGGAAGGATAAATGGATAAATAGGGGACCCTCTTTCATGGTAAATAGGATGATCGATCAACACTTCACACCGCTTAAAGTAGCCATGTTAATTGATTCCCATGGTCGAATGTGGAGGGAGGAGATGGTGAGGGAATTGTTCTCACCTGAAGACGCCAACTTAATCCTTAAGATGCCGCTGAGTCGACAAGCTTCACAAGATAAACTCATTTGGAATGAGTCTTTGACTGGTATATTTACTGTTAAATCTGCTGTTTATATAGCACAGGAGTTGAAGGGGAGATCAGGTGGCATGCAACATCAAAGACAAGCTAAATGGAGGACAATCTGGATGGCTAAGGTAATGCCCAAGGTGAAGACATTTATGTGGAGGTTAGTTAAAGGTTTTCTCCCAACAGCATATGAGTTATGCAGTAGAGGAATACAAGCAGAAAACATATGTGGCGTTTGTGGCATGCTTTCCGAGACTTGGTATCATGTCCTCTTTGATTGTCGTTTAAGCATAAAAGTATGGGAGGATACATGTCCTGGCATAATTGATGTGGCGGCAAGTAGTATGACTGAACCTGATTTTTGGGATTCTATACTAAAGTTTACCAGTGGTGGAAATTGTACAGCTAAATGTTTGAATACTTTGTGGCTGCTATGGAATAACCGAAATAATAGCCTTCATAATGGTAGCTGTTCGATGCCTTCCAGGATATGTCACACTGCTAGCTCGATGGAAATGGGGCTGGAACATCGGCAAGACCACGAGAACTGGTCCCATTCAGCAAGTTCTCATGCGCCGGTTCGATGGGAAGCACCACCTGAAGGAGTGGTGAAAGTAAATGTTGATGCTTCTATGAATAGAAGAGAAGATAACTCTGGCTTTGGAATTGTGCTGCGAGATGCAAGGGGAGCAGTGCTTCTGTCTGCAACTTTTAAGGTGAGTTTACTGTCAACACCTTTGTTAGCTGAGGTTTATGCTATTAAGGAAGGTTTGAAACTAGCTATGGAATTGGGTTTTTCGAACTTGATTGTTGAATCAGATTCAAAGATGGCAATAAGAGAAATTGAACAAAGAGATGCATCCATGTGGGAGTGGGGAAGTCTAATATTGGATATCTGGGACTTAGTGGTTGATTGTAATAAGGTGTTATTTCACCATGTGAGTATAAATTGTAATAAGCTAGCTCATGAGTTAGCAAAACCAAATGGTCAAAGGGAAACTCATAGAACATGGATAGGGTCTTTACCTGCATCAATTTGTAATCCTGACTTACTTTTACTGGAATGAAGTTACACAGTATTGCTATCAAAAAAGAAACAAAAGATGATTTATGACTGTGTGAAATGATTCCAAAAACATTTTCTTTTCTATTTTTCTCCTATCAGCCGGTCCTCCTGCAGATTCAACGCCATCCATGGCACATTTTTGGTCTGTAATTTTGACTGATGGTCAAAGACAGTCTTCAAAACTCAGAAGTACCATTTGTTTAAGACGTTTGGAGTTATACTATGACCCATAACTAAATCTGTCAATTCTGATCTGAACTTAAAAAATTCATCCAACTCGTCCGAAATCAAACTCGATCCAATCCGATTTGATAAAAAAAAATCAACAACCCAAAACCGACCAACCCAAACCCGAAATTACCCGCACCCAAAATGACTTGAATCTAAAATGATCCGAACCCGAAATGACCCAAAAGCAATGACTCGAACTCGAAATGACTTGAATCCAAAATGACCCGAACTCGAAATGACCCGAACAATTAACCCGAAATGACCCAAACTTAAATTAAGTATAATTTTATTTTGAAAATTTAATTTAATAAAAATATTACCTATAACACAAATTATTAATTTGTTTTAATTTTATACCTTGTAATTACCATTTTGAAATATGATAAAATATGCAATTATCAATTTGGTATATATAAATTGATCATATTCTTATATTTGTTCTCTTCTTTATATGTAAAATAGTGTAGTGACTATACATGTACAATATACGTATAGTACAAGATCTATAATTATACTATTATGATAATTTTTTAATCATGTGATTAGTTTAATTTTTTTGAATTGTTATTATAATTTTAAAATATATTATATTATTTGGAATGGAATGGAATGAAATTGAATTGAATTGAATTTTTAAATCAACGTTTGGAAGTAAAAAAACAAATATTTGTTTGAACTTGAAAAAATATTACATATGAATTTGTACGAATTGTCTGACCTGTGAACAGATCTAATTAAAATAATTCACTCTCAATTTAGTTGAAAAAAAAAACTAAAATTTTTAATTAAAAAAAATTGAATCCTAATAGTTTAAAAAAATGCATTAATTATTGAATTAAAAATTCAATGATAATGCGAATTATATATATATAATTTTTAAATACATATAAAATAGATCACTTAAAATTTTTTATTATAATGAGTTGTATACATTATAATAATATTTTATCATGTTATATATAATAAATTAATGTGTTTTATTATAATAATACTCGAATAGAACATCAAACATGACGGTCAGATTGTTAAAATATTAATCGTATAAAAAGTTATGAAAGTGTGTAAAACTAATTTTGTTTTACACTTGGATTTAGTAATATAATTATTCTCGTCGTGCACGTAAAGTTTCGAAACAATCCGATATCTCTATCATATCGAACGAGAATACTGTTTTTTTTAATATATATTTAACGGTTGAAAGTTTTTTACATCGAACAAATAGTTAGACATTTTTAATTTACTCAAAACTCAACGTGCATGATCTACATGAATAGAACATGAAATATGACGGTTTGATTGTTAAAATATTATTCGTATAAAAAATTATGAAAGTGCATAAACTAATTTAGTTTTACACTAGGATAAAACAAAATTAAGTTTACACACTTTCATAACTTTTATACGATTAATATTTTAACAACTGACCGTTGGATTTAGAAATATAATTGTACTCATCGTGCATGTAAAGTTTCGAAACGATCCGATATCTCTATCATATCGATCGAGAATACTATATTTTTCAATATATATTTAACGATTGAATGTTTTTTTACATTAAACAAATAATTAGACATTTTTAATTTACTTAAAACTCGACGTGCATGATTTACGTGAATAGAACATGAAACATGACGGTTGGATTGTTAAAATATTAATCGTATAAAAAATTATGAAAATGTGTAAACTAATTTAGTTTTATACTAATGTAAGTGCATCTCTCCTCTAATAAGAATTATACATTATACAAAAATATTATATATATCAGTACTTCAATATGTTAAGAATTGCACATTTACTTATTATAAAATTTTTATTAATTTAATTTTATACATTATGTTTAAATTTTAAAAAAATTTAGCATGATTAACTAATTTAATTTCATAACATTTATTATTATATTTTTATTTTGAACAAGCATTTATTATTATATTTCATTACACTTGATAATTAAACTTTAATGTAAAATTCTTAAATCGAATTTAATTTTAGTAGAAAATCATTTCAATTTCTAAAATTGATTAACTTGGTAAAACTTTTAGTACTAAGGATTACTTATCAAGGTTCGAACATTTTAACAAACATAAAATTATATATTTTTCAAATAACTAAATAGATTCATTTAACGATTTCAGATACACGATAATATCCATTTTATTTTTAAATATATTTATTTTTTTTATTTTTATCTTTAAGAAAAATTTAATAAAATATGATTCGATCTAATAATATGTTTAAATTCAATCTGATTTGATTTTAAAAATTAATAAATTGAATTCAAATAACTTGAATGTCAAACCCGAAATTATCTAAACCAGAATGCTCAAACCCGAATAACCCGAATGTCAAACCCGAATAACCCGAATTCAGAATGACCCGAATCCAAGATGACCTGAACCCAAAATAACTCAAACCTGAAATAACTCGAACTCAAATGATCCGAACCTGAAACTGACTCGATTTTTTAAAGACCCAAATTGACCTGACTCGACCCGAAATGATCCAACCCAAATTCAACCCGATCCGCCCAACTGACAGGTCTACCCACGACTCAACCTACAACCTTTTTCCGAATCCTCTTGCACCGTAAAGCCAGCTTCGATAGCCTTGTATGACATTAAAGTTCTATCTTAATCCATTATCCTGAAAGTTTCAATATTATTGGTAAAAGCATGTGTTGAAAACATTCAATATTGGATACGTTTACAATTAAGTGAAAACATTCAATATCGATACATTTGAATGAACCTATTGCTAGATCTTTACGCTTCAAAGCTCCCGTACGATTAAAAGTTTTGCTTTCTTGGTAAGTAACAAAGTATCAAGTTTAAAACCAAAAGAAGAAAAACCAAAGTATCAAGTTGATTGAGAAATGAGAATCCTCAAAAGTGTAGGGTAGGGGTGAAATCGAGTCGAACTGAGCTCAAGTTGTAAAAAATTCGAGCTCGAGCTCGATCGAATTTCACTTTTAAAATTTGAGCTCGATTCGAGATAAAAATCGAACTGCTCGAGCTCATTCGATTAGGTTCGTTTAGTAAGTAAAAATGAGCTCGATTCTCATTCTCGACTTCAAACTCGATTATTTGTGCTTGAAATCATGTTCGATTTGAGATTTTTCAATACTAATTAAAAATAATATATATATTAAAAATAAAAAATAAAAAGCTCGATTAGACTCGTGAGCTATTGAAATCAAGCATTATTATATTCGAATTCGACTCACTTGATAGCTCGAGCTACTCAAGTTGACAATGACCAAGCCGAATTCAAAAAAATTTCTAACTGAACCCGAATAGCTTACGAGGACAGGTATCTCGTTTACACCTCCAGAACCTCAAATTAATTTCACTATGCTTTGGGCTTGTGGTCCATAACGAATTAATTTCACTATGCTTTGGGCTTGTGGTCCATAACGCCTGACTTTCATCTAGTATCCACAATCTAGTCCATCAATCGTGATTCTTGTTGGTCCCCGCATGACAGCCCGTGAGTAAATGTACCTGTAGGCAGAACATAGCCACAGGGCAGGACCCACTGAAATTACACATAGCAACAAGTGAATACTAAACAAACAGAAACTAAAAAATTTATACCATTATTATCATACAATGTGGATACTAAACGAACCAAAATATGAAACAACATGGAGTACTTGTTTTTATGACCATGATTCGTCCCCTGCCCATATATATGTACCCAAAAGAACCCTTTACCCTGCCCATATATATGACCATGATTCGTCCCCTGCCCATATACATGTACTAGTGGCGATGGTGCTCACACTCTACAGGCATGACATGGAACCTAGCAGTATCAGAACAATAGTCGTAGACCAAATGGTTGACCCTGACCCACACCAGTTGGTGGCTCTGGTGCAAACTTAACTCGGACATTGTAGGCTCATCCCACCAGAACCTTTCCTCACCACTGCTGCTACATTTCTTGGCATTCTCATCTGCTGCCGCCACCGACACTGGGCACTCACATCCATCTATTTCGAAGCCTTTGTATGAGGCAATGAATGGTGCATGGTTCCAATCAGTCTTGACTAGGCCACCCTGTGTGGCCCAGTCATCAGCATTCCAAATTGAGCTATATACACCCATCGCTTGGTCTTTAGGAAAAGGAACTCCTTTGTGTTCCATGTTGGTGTGCACTCTTATTGGGGTCTCATCCACTAGAAATCTGGATTAAGGAAAACAAAGATATACGTCAAAATGGATTCCAAACGCCGAGAATATAATACATAAGCAAACGACCAAGCAATGCCAAAATCCAAAAGGCACAGAAATCTATATATACCTATCTACCTGTTAACAAGCACATATACATTCATATTTTAGAAATAAAATAAGCATCAATGCCTTTTTCCAAAAAGAATGTAATCTTTACTAATTACACATCTTAAGGAAATCCTGTATAATTTTTTAACATCACCTCCAAAGTTAATCTACAATATCAAGGTTGGAAAATCCAAGATGAATCTGACTTTGCCGCCGCGGCCACCCACCCACACAGAAAACAGTGGGAATTTCACTTAGGTCCCCAATGCGGTGAATGGTACAGTTGCAAATTACAAACCAAGAGCCAAGACTATGACAAGAAATCAAGAATTGTAATAGAATACATCTGTCTGTATCTTTACTATATTATATATATATATATATATATATATATATCAAGAATTGGCCCCATTTTTCTTTGGTTTGGTTTTTTGTGCAGTTCGGCAAACCAGGGTCATTGTCACCCATTTGGCGCACTTGGCATATTATAGCTTACTCAGCAGTCAGCATTCAGCACTAGACATTAATACAGAAAATTTACCCTTTCATTACAGCTTTTCAGGACAATCAAAACGTACAAAATACATGTATTTACGTATATCATTGTAATGTTATATAAGTTAATGATAGAAAGAACACTCACACAACTTGGCGCTGGTTCCAAAGGATGGAGTAAGAGTGAAAGTCCTTGGTGGGGTCAAACCAAAGGTTCATTCTTTGCTCTCTGTTACCTACTCCATTCACGTACACATTGGTCTGAACAAGGTATGGTTCACCTGTGGTATTGCCCAGGAACTCAAAATCAAACTCATTGTGATTTGGACCGTCCGATGACATCTGAGTCAAAAAAAAACATCAAAGTAGATATGTCAATAACACATCCTTATCATCACCTGGAATCGAGTAAAGTAAATTAATGATGAGTTGATCAATGTCGAATGTGACATGTGAGTCACAATTTACTAACACAAACCAATTAAATATATACTAATTAAGTCAAACATAACAGGAAAACAAAGTTTCTTTACTACAGATCATTGGTTTCATGGACCATGGTGGGGACAAGGCGAAATAAATGTAAAATAAAGTTATTCACGAGAGTGTAAAGAGCGGATAGCTGCTAGTAGTACTAGGCTCGACATGAGAAAGGAAAAGGCCAGCTTTTGATTGTCTGCAACTGGAAAAATTGATCATTACAACGTGTAAAATTATGGGGAGTGGGGACCGAAGTCATGATTCGGGAAGTATCCAGCTGAGCTGTTATCCACCTTATGTGCGTTTAAAGCTGGTTAAAAGGCTGAAGCCTGAACGGACTCATATAAAGAGAAGATAGAGAAACAAACTCTTTTATTTTTCTTTGGCTTATAATTAAAATGTGTAAAGTTTTATATACTCACATAGTAAGCAGTAACAGTCCCGGCAGAGTCACCCTCTACAAGCTTAATCTGCATGGTTACTTTTCCAAATAAATACTTGCTTTTTGATGCAAATCCAGCACCTGATATCATCAATCCAGCGTTTCATTAATCTATAAGTTGATAGCTTTACAAGAAAAAGTTTTCAAATATCATGCAGAACAGAACAGATACTAATTTTTTAAAAAGATAACATCAATAGCTGAATGGACAACATAACGCACGCAGTTTAATAGAGTCTGCCAAATGCCAAAGATAGATTATGATGAAAAACAGTGATTCTTGATTTTGGCAAAAGAGGGTAAACGGTATTTTGCCAGAAGAATGCACAAGCTTTGAGCTTGATGGAGCTTATTTTGGCAAAAAGTTAATGTGAAAACTGGAAAGTTTTACAGATAAAATGGTGATATTTACCAGAGTAGTTACAAGTTTGAGTTTAAGGAGCTCTCCTTCATAGATAAAGTGATCCGTAGCCCAACCAGGCTGGAAAAGCTCATCAAACTTAGCTGAGCTTGCCAAACCCAGCATCATAAGACCCACAAAGAAACCCAAAGCCAAAGACTTTTTAAACAAAACAGCCATGGAAGTGACAGAAACAGAGAGAATGGGGGAAAGAGAGGAAAAGAGAGAGCTTAGTGAAGCAGCTTCTACTCTGAAAATAGTACTGTGTAGAAAGACTACTACTCACAAGCAAGAGTGGGTCATTTTTTATAGCCAAAAATTCCTTTGGCTTGTTTCACAAGGACCAGATGGCCCACTTAAATGGCTAATTCCACTGGCCACGTCACCTGAATTATTTATTCAAAATAACAAGAAGTAATCCAAAAAAAAAAAAATATAGCCGTTAATGCCATTGCCAAATGCCAATGCTGGACCAAAGCTGGGCACTTGGTGGCTCTGTTTCAAAAGGGATAGTTTGCAGATTTTGTGCAATGGAATAAAGACACGTGGACAACTACAGCTGCTTTTCTTAGCTGTCCAGTTGTCACTGGCAGTATATGATTTATTATTATGAGTTAAAAAGCTTCCCTCTTTTGCTCTAAACCATTTGATTTTGGAGGGTCCATCTTCGGGACAAAGAAACGAAAAAATAAATGACACTTACTCGCAAGTTTACGGGAATCAAATTCACTCGCCCTTGACACGTTTCACTGATCAGATGAAGAATAGACTTGATAATTAGTGTATCCATATATTATTCGTGTATTTTGTCGTAATCGTATTTAAAATATTTTATATTTATATAAATTTTAATACATTAATAATTTTTATTATATAAATTTTAAAATATTTGTATATTCATATCATATTCGTATATTTTTATATCGTATAATATTTATGTTATATTTTTAATTATTTTATATTTATATAATCATGTAGTTTCTAAGATTATCAAGTCTGAAAAATAATGTGTGGAGTTGGAGGCAATGGTGAAGGTGGGGGAATTTAATTCTAAGAAAATGTTAATATTTTGATGCCTTGAGATGTGTGCCGTTTTTTTTTTATCATTTTGAGAAATTTCTTGACTGTTAGATTTGGTAGTGTAAGTATGTATTATATTTTATGTTTTTTTTTTTATTGTAGAAATGTAAAATGAAATATAAATTTTTAAATAATAATTTATGTGTATTAAACTTGTTATATCATATTTTTTATATTTATTAAATTTATTATGTGTATTATATTTAAAATTATCAAATCTATATAATACTAGTACTGGTTGACATTATTTTAATATTTAATGAAATGAAATAAAATAAAACACAACAATGAAAGATTTGGTCATATATAGAAATCTTGGAATGTTTTAAGTAAATGTTGGCTGATGTTTGGGATGGGCATTTAATAGAGTGGGGGTACTAGAAAAAGTGATATTAATAAATGGATTTTACTCACAAATATTCTTAGAATATTTTTTAATATTATTATATGTAGTAATATCTTTATTATTTGTATTAAAAATAATAAATAAAGTTATCAATTTTTGCAATTAATATAATACTATTATTATAAATAATATATTAAATAATCTTAATGAGTGTCCTAAGAATATTCGTTAACAAAATCTTTAATAAATTACTAGTATATTTTTATTTTAATTTGACTCTGTCTTTATCTGTTAACCTTCTTTAGCGGACAGGGACTTAAAATCAAGCATGGTTAACTGTCTTCACTGTAACAACAACCATAATTGAAACATTTAGCGTAGCCGTAGACCTTTCTCTTCATCTTTATATCTTATGTGTAATTTTTATAATATAAGCATTTAAATAAAATTTACTCACAAAAATTAGTTTAGTTTATAAAATGAGATTTTTTTTGTCAAGCAGAATTTTAAAAAATGCACTTAATCTGTGTGAGGGAATACATTATTAAAATTGTTTGAATAGGGAATTAAACCCAGATAAAGCTTGAAAATATTCCTAATTACATTATTTAAAAAAAAAAAAAAAACTTAAATAAATTTTAGCAAGAGCTGAATTATATGATATTGACTCATTGAGTCAATTCCTATCAAGCTTAATGTCAAGCTAACACCCCAAAACATTAATTATATATTATTTTCTTTATTGGTAAAGACTAAAGAGCAAAAAGGCTTGATTAGTAGTAGTGTTATCTATTTTTATAGGTGAATGGTCAATGTGCTATGAATAAAGGGAAGAAAATTAGGTAGGCTGCTTGGCTATTGCCTATAATTTTGATGAATTTTGTTAATAAGTGTTCTAAAATTATTTTTTAAAATTATTATATATAATAATATTTTTATCTCATGCATTGAAAATTATAAATAAAATTATCAATTTTTATATTTAATACAATGTTATTACTATAAATAATATATTAATTAAATTTAAAAAGTATTCTAAGAGCATTCGTTAGCAAAACTCAATTTTGATTCCTTATGAGCTTTGGACATGATGATGCTAATGAACAAAAGAAAAGAGAGCGGAGATGAGTAGAGTATGTTTTTTGGATTTGGATATTGCAAATTCGGATTTGAATATTTAATTTATTATTTGTAACGGATTCGAATAGAAACCTTTTGACATCCGATATTCGTATTCATTTTGATTTTGATTCGGATAATATCAGATATTCAATATGTTATCCGAATCCGTTTTACTTATGAAAATAATGGATTCTGATATTCAAATCCGATATCCGTTTACATATTTAATACTTGTTTAATTTTATATTTTATTATTTATAAAAAAATATTTAATAAATTTAGATATTTAACGAATTCGAATATTCGACAAAAATATTACTATCTAAATCGGATAAGAATTTAAATACTAAATAAATTTGAATATCATATAAATGAAAAGAATTTAAATATTTTAAACATTACACGTATATGATCCCTGCTATAATTAAGTAAACTGCCAATGTTTGCTTGACGAACTCTGCGCTGTATCAACAGTAACCAAATGGAGATGAGTATGAGAAGGAGTGGTTTGGTTTGGTTTCTTAGAGCTGCCTGGGTTCAAGGCTGGCTGCCCATGATGGTATGGCAAAACAAATGTGTCTCCACCTTTACCAAGCAACCAGCTCCAAAAAGCAAAAAGTACCATTGCTCACTCTGTCTGCTATCTCTGAGAAAGCTTCTGACGGTCCAATTACGAAGATCCAAGTGGCATTAGATATTTTGATAAAGTGGTCACTACGTACACTCTCCCGTTGGAAGAGGCTTGGCAGAGGGAAGATGAGAAACATTTAAAAGGACAAGCCTTTATGGCTCCAAACTGGCGATTGGTAATTCACATTTAGATGGGGAGTTTTAAGATAAATTTTTTAGGTGAGTTTAAAATAAATTTTATTATATATAAATATAATAAAATTATATATATATATATATATATATATGATAAATTATATATAAATATGATAATTATAAATATATCATGTATTTATATAATTTTTTATATATGTAATTTTTTTTTAGATGTATAATTTTTTTTATATATAAACATAATATAAATTATATATATAATTTATAAAAAATGTATTTTAAGGAGTTTTTTTAAAAAAATTTCTATTTAGATAGAGTTATTAATAATTGATGCTAACCTCGAATCGGATGATTGCTGTTTGCAGATAAGGGCCCCCCGATTCGAATGATTGTTGCTTGCTTGTTTGCAGATAAGGGTCTTTCGAATTCCAATCTTTAGAGATGGCGATGATGACCTGATCCAACGTGCTACTATTACAGTGTTAGTACCATCTTCTTTCATGTATGCAGTACAAAGGCTAGCAGAGATACTTATAGCTGTAGCCTGTAAGCTAAAAAAAAAAATCTATATTGAGCTAGCTTTTTGGGTAAATGTAAAAAACATGCCGTGTAAGAATAATAATATTTAAATGATATAATAACTAAATGTTATTTGTAGAAGGGAAATGTAAAAATATAATTTTTTTTAAAGGGATATTGTGTAGACAAAAATACCCTTAACGAAAGAAGTCTTTTCCTTCCTCTCAGCTAGGGGTGTAAATGAGACACCTGTATTCGCAAGCTATTCGAGTTCGACTCGAAAAAAACTCGAATTCGATTCGATCATTATCGAGCCGAGCTCGAGCTCGAGCAGCTCGAGCTATCGAGCGAGCCGAGTTCGAGTATCTTAATACCCGATTCGAGTAGCTCGCGAGCCTAATCGAGCTTTTTATTTATAATATTAAATTACTATTTTACCCTTAATATTTATACTCTTAAAACCCTAAAACCTATTTTTTTTCTCCTATCTTTTCTTCCAGCCGCATCTCTTCTTCTCTCCCTCACAATCTCACTTTCTCTCCAACTCAGCCACTCCCACTCCCACTCCCACCCAAAGCTTCTTTCCTTCTCTCCCAAAACACCTCTCAGCCATGTCTCTTCTTCCTCAACACGATTACAGGCCTAGAGACTCAATAACACGCCTTGCTTTCTCTTCGCTGTCAGTTACTGACTTGGGGGACCAAGCTGCAGAAAATTCTCAAGTTTGGGGTATTTGCAAAAGATTTTATTTTGCATTTAACTCATCAAATCAGTTTCTGAGTTACTAGTTGATTTATTATATTTATGAACATATTTATATATTTATAGGTTCTGGATATCAAAAGCTTTGTCTTGTATGATAATTTTTTTTGTATTTAGACAATTTTGAATTTGATTGTTGTGTTAGGTTTTTAATTTTTTATCATTATATGATCTTAAAATTTTTTCATTGTTTAAATACAAAAAATTTATATATAAAACGAGCTCGAGCTCGAGTAAACGAGCTTAATCGAGCCGAGCTCGAATAGTTCGATTGTATCTCGAGCCGAGCTCGAGCTTAAAAAATTGTATTCGATCGAGCTCGAGCCGAGTTTCGAGCAGCAAATTTCGAGTCGAGCTCGAGCTCGAGCTTCTCACTATTCGAGCTCGGCTCGGCTCGATTACAGCCCTACTCTCAGCTTTCTTCCCTCCCTTCCCTCCCTCACGTTTGTCCTTCCCTGCTGTAAAATTTCTTTGCATTGAAGCTCCCTTCTGCAAAAGCTTTCTTTCCTCTCGACAAACTAGCAAGTTTTGTTGCCAAAAACGGAAGGCAATTTACATTGAAGCTCCCTCACGTTCGTCCTCTCTCATGTTCGCTTTCGCATCAATCTTTTTGGTTCAATATGCTTTGTGTCCATGAGTGCATTCTTTTTATTCTTTCTTTTTTGATTTCTATGTTTTGTATATTTGATCTTTTACTGTGTCCAAATTTCTTTTTGATGAGAGCTGTTCTGATTACAAAAATTACGGATATCGGTTTGCTGAAGAGGAAAAATCTCTTTCAAAGAACAAGGATTTTTTTTCATGTTTTATTAAGGTCAAAAAAGTCATTCCTGTTTTCTTTTTACTAATTTCATAAGTCTTAATTTCTTTCTCAGTAATTTTGTTGTTGTACTTGTATGGTATCAATCAATAGTAATTTTATAATAGACCGGTTGTTTTTCAAAATTTCCCTAGCTTTTTTTTACATTTTTGAACTTGGATAGTGATCTTAATTTTTAAAAGATTAAACAATAAGATACAAAGTGAGTGAGATGTTTATCATAATATAGTTAAAAAAATTATTTATTAAAATATCATTATTTTGAGAATAATTTTTTTAATTTGCTCGTTTTAAAATCAATTGGAAAATCGTCATCGCATGACGATTTTTCAATGTAAATTTTTTAAAAAAATTCAAAAAACATCAATAGAAATCGTCATGGGGGTGACGATTTTTCTTGATGTATTTTAAAAAAATTTCAAAATACACCAAAAAAAATCGACACCCCCATGACGATTTCCCTTAATCATAATATTTTTTTTCTTCATATTTTAGGTTGGGAAATCGCCACCGTGATTTATTTATTTTTTAATTTTGTTAAATAATATATTTTAAATAAAAATTATATAATTTTTAATTTTTTTTAAAAAAAATTAAAAAACAAAATTAAAAAGATAAAAATTTACAAAAAATTCAAAAATTATATTCGTAATTAGGCCTGCTCATGGGCCGGGCCGCGACCCGGAATTTTTCAACTTTCTTGCCAAGGCCTGGCTCGAGGGCCCGAATTTAATTATTTTAATATATAAATAGTGATCCGGACCTGGCCGGATGGGCTGCCCGACCCATGAGCAGGTCTATCCGTAATGTCATTCGAATTTTTTCAACTTGTATTCATAATAAATGGACCTCTGGGAGAAAGACCAACCAAAGTGTCGTATTAGTCCGGGCTTGGACAAGTGTTTTTGTAATTTTATTAAATAATAAAATTTAAATAAAATTATATAATTTTTAATTTTAAAAAAAATTAAATTACAAAATTCAAAAAATAACAATTTACAAAAAATTCAAAAATTATATTCGTAATTAGACCAGCTCATGGGCCGGGCCGTGACCCGAAATTTTTTCAACTTCTTTGCCTAGGCCTAGCCCGAATTATTATTTATTGAATAAAAAATATTTTTTATTTAAATTTAATTATAAAATATATAAAAATATTTTTTTAATAGTGAAACGGATTTTCGGGTCGACACGACTCGAAATGGGCTTGGATAAGGGAAAAAATTCCGGGTCGCAGCCCGTCCCATAAACAGGTCTAATTACGAATATAATTTTTTAATTTTTGGTAAATTATTATTTTTTTAATTTTAATTTTAATTTTATAAAATTAAAAATTATATAATTTTTATTTAAATTTTATTATTTTATAAAATTAAAAAAATAAATAAATAAAGGTTGGAAAATTGTCACCGTGACTTGGGCAAGCAAATGTGGTGTTGATACCATACATGGGCCCGGCCCAGCCCATGGACACTTCTACCACCATGGGATAAAAATTATATATAAAAATTATTAAATCTTTATTTTTAAAATTTTTAAATTATATAAATTTATTTAAATTTTATTATTTACTAAAATTAAAAGAACAAAAAAAAAGTGAAAATTTACCTTGAGAAATCGCTACTCAAATCGCCACCCACGGTGGCGATTTTTCAATGTAAAAAATTAAAAAATTGTTGTTGGAAAATCGCCATGGCCCATGGCGATTTTTCAACTTAGTTTAAAATAAAAAAATAAAATTTACCGTTGAAAAATCGCCATGGCCCATGACGATCTTCCAACTGATTAAAAAAGAGCAGATTTTGAGAAATAATTTGAAAACAACGACATTTTGATAACTAAAAAAAACAGCTATATTACAATGTCATTTTCAATGCTACTAAATTTTAACCATTTGTGTGCCTTTACATTTTATTACAACACAGACAATACACACACCATGAAATAGTAGTACTAAAATTTTCATTTCAAATTCTACTCAAAAACTTGTACTAGTATCTCACTACACTACTAGTGTTCTTTGCTCTCCTACTTCATTTCCTTATTGCGTTAATTTTTCTTTGATGGATTAAGAATAAATAGGCTCAGATTATAAAGTAATTATAAAAGAAAATATTAAATAGTGTCTAATAAAATTGATTAAAATGATATTTAAAAAAATTACAATTAATACATTGTATTTTATTAATTTTTATGAAAGTAGTGTATTGAATGTAAATTTATTTCTAAAATAATATTTTAACTAATCTTAGTTAATATTTATAGTTACCCGTTAACCGGATCTAACACATTTCTTTGTTGAAATTTACTATAAAAAACTCCATGAAACCCCATGATTGACACTTTTCTTAATGATCATATGGTGAATAAAGTTACCTTAATTAAACCAAGTTCAATAGTTTTCTAGAAAATGTTAGTAGAATGACTTTTCTTCCACTTCAAAGTCTTTGAACCTACAGTAATTCTATTTTTTTTTTAAATAAAAATAATTATTTTATTTCAAATCTATATAAATAAATTTAAAAACTAAAAATCTTTAATTTTTCAAAATCAAAGAACCAAATTATTTGGAACCAACAAAATTTGGTTTGATTCAATTACAAAATCTATTCGGTTCAATTTTTTCAAAAATAAAAAACTGCATGTCAATTTTTTTTTTCTTTCTAAAATCAAATCGAATTAAACTGTTGTCATCCCGAATCACAACATAGTTTAATAACACTATTTGCGATCAATTTAGAAATTATTATATATATATATATATATATATAGTCACATTTGAAATTAGGTCTTTTGAAATGATATTTTGCACTCTTTTGAAAAATAATTAATGTCAACATATAATGATAATATAAATAATAGTATTTCCTTTGAAAATTTTGGGTTTAGGGTTTGATTAATATTTTCAAATCCTGTTTTTATGAATAAAATAATTTTGGGATAAAAATTCATGAATGTCACATGAAATTGGCCCACACAAAAATATCATTATCTATGATTAACAAGAAAGTAGATAGAGTTTCATAGTTTTGATTTGCATAAACATGTTATAGCTTAAATATTTTAAAAATCAAATACATAGGTATTGCGCATAGATTTGTCCATGGGTCGGGCTGGATCGGATTCGGGTCAGATTCAAGCAGGATACTAATACTATTTATGTTTGTTCAGGTTTGACCTTGTCCGAAATATGGACAGCATCATGTGACCAAGCCCGATCTTAATTACCAAATGAGTACCTAGGCCCGACCCAACCCACCCAATTTCTTCTTTCAATTAAACAAAAAAAAAAATGAAAACTAGACATATAATATGATAAAGGTTACCCAAATGAAATTTTCAAATAAGGTGATCTCAGAAATATTGAAGTTTTTACAGGAACATAAACTCCATCCAATCAAATGGAGCCTTTTCCTTTCAATTCATTTTTCATGCAAAGGCTTAAATTAATTTATTTGCTTTATTTCTATCAAAGACTTGCCTGATCGCGCAATGGGAATGCCTTCTTTTTACAAAAGTCAAATTCCTTGGGGATTGGGGTTGTGGTGAACAATCTCAGGCTCGGGAAATCCACCAGCCGGGGTGGATAACAACAAATTCAGTTAGTGGTATCATTGGACTTTAATCTTTTCTCATGTATTCTTAATGTTGTAAAAATGTAAAGACAAATCCAAGTAAATTCAAGTAGAAAAGAAGAAAAAAACGAAAAAAAAACGAAACTTACAGAAACAATAGAAGGAGGTTTGCAAATCCAAGCAAATGAGTGAAGAGAAGCGATGGATTTTTTAGTGCTACAGAAAATGAAAAGAGAGAATTTAGGGGAAGGGTCGACGGCTGAGTTTACAAAAATGAAAAGAGAGTGAAATGGGGGTTAGGAGAATTAGGGGTTAAAATACTTAAACAGTTACTGTATTATAGTCACAAGTGTATTTTAATTCTTATACTATAGAATTGAGTAACTTAATTCTTGTACGTTTAAAATTAATATAAAAAAGTAAAATTGATAACAATATTAATGAAAAACCGTCTAAATGCTAATAGAGACATGTGAAACTGACAAAAAAGATAATTTGAAAAAAGATGATAATGTGTCAAACTTTTTTACGCAAGTGAAATTTAGAAAAACATAATTTTTTTTTTACCCAAATCCCTCTCTTTCTCGTAAAAATATGTCATCATTTTTTTTGGAAATCAGCTATTCTGTCAGTTTCAAAATTCCACCTGAGCAAAAAAATTTTACATGTCATCATTTTTTTTCCCAAGTCATCTATTCAATCAGTTTCACTTATCCACGTCAGCATTTAAATGATTTTTCATTAACACAGTTACCAATTTTACTTTTTTGCACAAATTTCAAACGTACAAGGATTAAATTACTCACTTTTATAGTACATGGACTAAAATGCACTTTTGACTATAGTACAAGGACTAGCTAAATACTTTAACCGATAATTAGGGTGAGATGACAGGTTACTTTTTACCGGGTGATGGCCGGATGGGGTGAGAGAATTTGAGAGGTAAGTATAAGGTTTTTTTTTTTTACCGGTTTACTGGATGAGATAATTATATATATTGTTCGGGCCGGGCCCGGACTTAAATTTTTCTACCCAAGGCCCGGCCCGTTTAAAATATGGGCTTTTTATTTTGCTCAGACCCATTTTTCGGGCCTAATATTTTTGTCCAAACTTTCCCAAATATCGGATGGACCTTCGAGTTTGGACGGATAGCCCGACCCATGAACTGATCTAATTTGCGCAAAAGGAAAAAGATATACATCACCCTTCCACTGACCAGTTATATGATTTTTATAGTCAATCTTAGCTTCATGTCTTTTCAGAAAATTGCCCAAGTTGCAACATTGGTCACATTGTAAAAAATACTTTTGGGCAATCTTCCATCATTCCAAGTTTAATTTATAGATTATGAAATGAACATATATATTTTGATTAAATGATACTATTTGTTTAAACACATCTGTATTTAGTAGTTTCTACGACCAAAATTGGCTCTTTCAAAGCAAGCCTTAGCGAGGGCGTCAAGGGACTGCTAAGCATGTATGAAGCTTCATACTTTGCCTTTGAAGGAGAAAATCTCTTAGATGAAGCCAACGAATTCTTAAGGACCCCAAGTAAACAAAAGCAAAAACTTAGCTGTACAAGTAAAATCATGCTTTGGAGCTTCCCCTGCACCGCATAATGCAAAGGCTAGAAGCTCGTTGGACCATCGAATCATACATTAAAAGACAATTATATGTAAACCAAGTGGTTCTTGTGTTGGGATTGGTGGCTAAAATCAAAGAAACCACCTAGGTCAAGATTGGTAGTTTCAATATTTGCAGCTACATGCATTTGTGCAGGAATTGTTGAAGAAGAATACAGCCTTTGTTGGCTGCAGCAAAATTTGAAGAAAGAGCAGCCTTTGTAGAAAAAGCTATGGTGGCTATAGTGTATTCACACCATGAGCCTTGCCTATATATAGGCATGAGATTATGATGCAAGAGGAAGATGAGTAGTGAGCAGATGAGCTCCTTGTGAGGCCATAGAGCTCCAAGTGAGCAAGAGCTCTAGAGAGCTGAAAAGCTCCAAAGATAAACTCCAAGAGCTCCAACCCGGTAAAGAAGTGAGAGCTCCAGAGAGAGCCCCTCCCGGTAGAGGTGTAGATAAGCCTTAGAGGCTGTAGGAAGGCAGTAGCTGCCTGGTAAAGCGCTTGTGTATAAATGTGTCGAGTGTGTGCTAGAGAGAGGCACTTGTAATCCAAATCTGGTATAATACTCCATCTCCAATAAATACAAAGTTTTGTTCCTCCTCCCGTGGACGTAGGCACTTTGGCCAAACCACGTAAAATCTGTGTCTCTGATCTTTATCAGTAGGTTTTACAATCCTTGGGCTATTTTCACACAATAAATTGGTATCAGAACCAAGTTTGTGTAAAACCGAGTCTGTTTCGACTCTGTCCGAAATTTTGAAAGTGCTCCATTTTGGGTTTTGAACATACCGGGTGAAAGAGCTCAGGGAGAAGAGTTCAATGGACGAAATGAAAGCCTGAGAAGCCGCCACACGCATCCCACGTGCCGCTCGAAGAAGCTACGAGTGGCCGCCACTCGCCACGCACCGCACGCGCCAAGAGGGTTTCAGGCACGTGAGCCCCACGCGCGGGTCATCACGAGCGCGTGAGTTGCACGCTCCACAGCCAGACCAGGCGCGTGGGTTGCACGCACCACTGCCACCAGTGGCACGTGGGCCCCACGTGCCGTCGTGCTGCCGTAGCTTCGACCAAAATTTTTGGGCAGTTTCCCAAGTCTGGTCAGACCACTAATTCGAGACTTTCCCAAGTCGGTTGAGCTAATTCGAGTCCAAAACGAGCCATCTGTGCGAGAATATTCGTGGAATATTCTCTATTTGTCCAAATTCCACTCAATTGGACCGATTTTTGGCTAATTGGACCATTCCGGAGTCAACCGTGGCACCCGGTTTTCCAAATTCAGACTTTAAAAAAAAATGGAAAAACCAGATCAGAAAAGTTTGTTGTAGTGACCGGATCTAAGCAAACAAAAAAAAGTCCATAACCGCACCACTAGTTCTTATGTTAGAAGAACCACGGTGTTCAATGCAAAGTTTTTGAGGAGGAGAAATATGACAGTTTCAATAACTTTGGCAGGTGGCAGTGCGAAGTGCTTAACCTGTTAGTCCAAGAAAGTCCAGTAGACGTTGGAGATCCCGTCCAGTAGGAGGTGAAGATCCCGTCCAGTAGACGATGAAGATCCCGTCCAATCCAGTAGACGATGAAGATCTCGTACAGTCCAATAGAAGGTGAAGATCCCATCCAATCCAATAGAAGGTGGAGATCCCGTCCAGTAGGCAGTAGAGATCCCATCTAGGAGAAGAATCCTGTTTGTCCGAGAATGATAAGTAGATGGAGGAAGATCCCGTCCAGAAGAAGAATCATCGACGATCTGCAAGGGACGAGTGTGCCTAGTGTTGGACATTGGATGAAAGACTGTCCAGTCAGAGAGGTCGATTGAGATCCCGTCCAAAAAGAATCATCAATGTGACTACCTGTAAAGGACGAGTGTGCCCAGTGTTGGACATTGGAAGAAAGACTGTCCCGACAGAGAGGTTGATTGTGAACATTGCTCAGGAGACTGAGCGACGACCTGCAAAGGACGAGTGTGCCTAGTGTTCGACACTTGAGGAAAGACTGTCTTAACAGAGAGGTCGATTGTAATAGTTGCTCAGAAGATGATGAATCTGAAACCTCTTACATGAGCCTAGAGGCATGTTGGAGAGAAGGTCTTGCTCAACTTGGAGGCGAAAAGGTGCAACTTGATTGCTGTAAGCAAGCAGACGAGACTCAAGTTCGGCACTATAATTCATCGCATGGAAGCAACATAGGTTCACACTGATGTTTTAGGCCTTCCAAAATTGCTTTATTGGGAGGTAAACATTATTGATGATTGCTCGAGAAATATCTAGGTGTTCACTGTGAAGCACAATGAGAAAGTCCTTGATACCTTCTTAGAACAGTAGAAGAGGATCGAAACCCAGACAAGTAAAAAGCTCAAAATACTGAGATCTTTTATGGAGATTATCCGTTCTTGAAAATCTGTCAAAGTGAAGATCAGACACTTTAAAGCTCCGGACACTCCACAGCAGAATGGAGTTGCAGAACGGATGATTAGAACTTTGGTTGATAGAGTTTGAGTTATCTTAGTGAGGCCTGAGAGAGGCATTTTGAGTAGAGGCGTTGCCTCTTAGAGTATCAACAAACTATACCCTCTACAGCATTGGATGCATGGATTGGAGAATCCTTAGAGGTAGAGTCTTAAAATCGGATCAGCTATTTTCGGATGCTTAATTGGATCCTAGAGGCATGAAAGTTGTTTTCATGGGCCTTAGTGAAGGAGTTAAGGCATTGCGACTGTAGGAACCTGAGTCAAAGAAGTCATCGTCAACCAAGATGTTGCCTTTGATAAAAACTCCAGAGAAAGAGAATTCTCAGGCAGGTGGAGTTGTATTGTTCAGAGAACTGATGAGTATGTCTGAAGACACCGTTCAGAGAACACATGGAGCTTGAACTTGAAGATACCATTCATGGAATTGATTAGTTTGAACTCGGAGAAATCGTTCAAAGAACTGATGCAGTCTGAACCGGAGGAAATGTTCAAAGAACTTATATGTCTAATCAGTCTGAACCAGAATCAGAATGAGAATCGGTTGCCACTAGTAGACCTGCCCGGTACTTAGACATGGTGGCATATGCCCTTCAAGTATTGTGGTAGATGTTCCGAACACCCACAAAGAAAAAGGCCGTGCACAGGCTCCGAGCATGCAAAGTGGAAGAGGGCGCTGGATGAAGAAATGACACCACTTCATCAGAATGAGACTTGGAAGTTGGTTCCGTTTCCAAGAGACTGATAACTCTAGGAAATATAGTTATTTTGCCACCTTTTATGCTTTTGAATAGGCTAAGTCCTTGAGGATTTTATTAGGATTTGATTAGTTTTAGATTTATTTTATTTATCTATTTTATGTTTAAAATAGTTATTTAGTGGTTATTTATGTGTTTTTATAGGTCCAAGGTGATCTGGAGCTTCGAGGTGCAAAACGATGAAAAACGGTGCAACGCAATGAGTAGGCAGATTCGACCTCTGGAGCTTCTTTCAAGAAAAACTCAATCTTAAAGATTTCATTTGAGAAAAATCCTTCTTGAATTTTGAATCTGACTTCCATACCTTTCCAATGGTCTAAAACTCGTCAAATCGAAAGAGGTTTGGCCAGTCAAAACAGCAGACAAAGTACGAGAAATGGTGAAACCAACCCAAGACAGACAGAGAGTTGGCAGCGCTGGAGAGGCAGTAGCAGTGGCACCGGGGTCGTGAATAGTAACTACGTAAAAAAGAGAAAAAACGTAAATTTTGAATAACTTACCTGTTTGCTTGGCCGCGAAGTTATGGACTCCAGGAGGCCTTGGACACTTTAAATTAGACTCTTTTAGGTCAGAATAGGAGGGGATTAGATACCTAGAAACCTAATTCTCTCAAGAAGATAGTTTCTATCAAATTCTCTCAAGAAGATTGAAAGATTGAAAATTCAAGAATTGACAACTCTTAGTTTTCTCTTTTCTCTTTTTTATTTTTCTTGTGTTGTTAATGATGGTGAAACTATTTGAATATTTTTTTTCATTAATTATCATGAACTAAATCTGTTTTACTAGGATTTCAATGGAACTCAACACATAGTCTGAATTTACTTTCTCTCTCTAGCTTGATTTAATGGTTTGTTGAGTTGTTTGTTCAATCTTGTTCTTAATGCTTCTAATTGATTGGCCACCAATTAGATTCATTTGTTAACCTAAATACAACTAGACATAGGGAGTTTAGTGTTAGACATGGATTGAATGACACATGTTTCATATTCATTTATTAGGATGAATTGATCTGCAGGTAGGGTAGAAATATACTCACTTGTCATGTGTAACCATTGTTAGAGCCTAAATTTAATGAGTTCTTTAGTTCAATTATCATAGACATATAGTTAATTGGTTAGGAAGGATATTTTTATAAGACCATCGACAGATACTTATAAATAAGATAGAACTCTAGGTTAACAACTCAGGATCATTAATCAAGTGAAGAGGTTGAGATAGATTCAAGCGAAGTGTTGAGGGAAGTTGTAATCCTAGGCTTTCATAATTAATTGAATTCATCATTTTCAAATTACTTGCTTTCAGTATTAGTTTCTTTTAATTTTAGTTTTTAATTACCATCTTTATTTAATTGTTTAGATAAGATTGAGTGTGTTAATTTTAAGTACTTAGCAAAATTAATAACAATTCCTCGTGGGTACGACACTCTACTTCCATTTTATTACTTGTTTGTGATACGTGCACTTGCGTAGTGAAATATGACAACAAGTTTTTGGTGCCGTTGCCGGGGAATTGTATATTATTTTTGTTAATATTAATACCAAGTAACCTTAGTCTTAATTTAAACTTTCTTTTTCTTTCTTATTTTCAGGTACTCTTGATCGTGGAATGCGAAGAGCTCAAAGTCTGGAATTTCTCCCTTTTGATCCAGAACCAAAAAGAACTTTACATCGACTTCAAAGGGAGAATTTACAAGCTTCAACTCACACCCATACAATGGCTGAAGCTAATGAGACAAATACTTTGGAGAGTATGGGGTTCCTCTCATGCAAGACCTTCAGACTAGTATTAGAAGGTCTGCCATCTAGGAAAATACTTTCGAGATAAAGTCGGTCATCCTTCAGATGATCAATAAATCAGTTCAGTTCGGCGGCTTACCAAACGATGATCCAAATTCTCACATCTTGAATTTCTTGGAAGTTTGCGATCTTTTCAAACAAAATATTGTTTCTGATGATGCCATTAGACCGAGACTCTTCCCTTTCTCACTTCGAGATAAGGCCAAGAGTTGGTTGAACTCTCTTCCTGCTGGCTCCATTACTACTTGGGCTGATCTGGAACAGAAATTTCTTGCCAAGTATTTTCCTCCTGCCAAGACAGCTAAGATGCGGAATGACGTCACATCTTTTATGCAGTATAACTCAGAATCATTATATGAAGCTTGGGAAAGGTACAAAGATCTGCTCCGACGATGTCCTCATCATGGGATACCTGACTGGCTTTAGGTAAACACTTTCTACAATGGGTTAAGGGTCATACTAGAAGTTCTATAGATGCTGCAACAGGTGGAGCACTCATGGAAAAAGAAATTGATGAGGCTTATAATTTAATTGAGGAGATGGCGTCCAATAATTATCAATGGTCCACTGAACGAATTTTGCCAAAGAAAGCTCCAAATGTTTATAAGTTGGATGAGATCGGTGATTTATCGACGCAGATGACTGCTTTGTCCAAGAAATTTGACATCATGAGTCTGCATTCAGTCCAAAACCCATTTGTAACATGTGAATTTTGTGGGGAAAGACACAACAGTGAAAGATGCCCAACAAAGGCTGAATCTGCTCAATATGTGGGACACTATAATAGGCAGCAGAACAACCCATATCCAAATGACTATAATCCAGGTTGGAGAAATCAGCAAAATTTTTCTTGGAACAACCAAGGGCCATAATCACAAGCTAAGCAAGTAGTCCCTCATGGTTTTCAAACACAAGCCAGAGCTCCTATCCAAGAAAAGAAGACATCTATAGAAGAAATGTTTAAGCAATTCATGGATATAACTGATAATCTTATTCAAGATCACTCAGAATTACTTCAGGAGCATAAAACATCACTTAGAAATCTTGAGACACAAGTGGGCCAACTTGCTAATGCACTTAATAATTGTCCTAGGGATCTTTTCCAAGTGAAATTGAAACCAATCCCAGGGGAGTTGGGAAAGAGCAATGCAATGCCATTACATTAAGGAGTGGGAAAGAAGTAGAAATGGGTAGTAAAAAGAATAATGAGAGAATTCAAGAGAAGACACCTCCAGTTTACCCACCACCACCCTTTCCTCAACGTCTTCAAAGGAAAGTGCTAAAATTGCCATCCAAGCCTCTTGAAGTGGAAAATTTAGGGGAAAAAGAAATTGAAAAGGCTTAAGAAGAAGAGAAGAAACCTCCAATCTATTCACCACCACCTTTTCCTCGGTGCCTTCAAAAGCAAAAACTTGACAAGCAGTTTCAGAAGTTTCTTGAGGTATTCAAAAAGCTCCATATTAATATACCTTTTGTTGAAGCTTTAGAACAAATGCCTAAGTATGTAAAGTTTATGAAATAAATTTTATCTAAGAAGAGGAAATTGGATGAGATTGAGACATTTGCACTTACTGAAGAGTGCGTGCAGCGCTATCCTTAAAAAAAAAACTCCCACCTAACTCAAAGATCCGGGAAGCTTTGCCATTTCATGCGCCATTGGTGATAAATTTTTTTGTAAGGCTTTATGTGATTTAGGGGCGAGTATCAATTTAATGCCTCTTTCTATCTATCGCAAGCTTGGTTTGGGGGGAATAAAGCCCACTAAAGTGATGTTGCAACTTGCCGATAGATCCATCAAACATCCAAGAGGCATGGTTGAAGATGTGCTAGTCAAGGTTGACAAATTTTTCTTTCCTGCTGATTTTATGTGCTTGACATGAAGGAGGATAGTGAAATACCCATAATTCTTGGGAGACCATTCTTAGCCACCGATAGAACTCTCATTGATGTGCAAAAAGGAGAACTTACAATGAAGGTTTTAGACCAATAGGTAACTTTTAAAGTTTTTAAGGCTATGAAGTTTTTTAACGAATTTGATGAATGTATGGCAGTTAAAGTGGTGAACAGTGATTCCAAAGAAGCATTCAATGAAAATTGTATGGATGCCACAATTTTGTGAATGCAAGGCCTCATAAAGCAAAGAAAAAAGGGTGGCAATGGTTCAAGTGGAAGGATGTCGGCTAATGGGCATGGGATAGTCAAGCCGATGACTATAATTCAAGTGCTTCTTGGAAGGCAACCCAAGTTCTAAATTTTTTCTTTTTCTTTTCTTTTAATTTTTAGAGTATTTTTATTATTATTAATTTCTTTTTACTTTGTTTTCTTTTGTAGTGACTACCCGCCCAACTTGGACAAGCATGAGAAGTCTAAGAGGAAAACTAAAGCTTCTCCTGTGTTGCCTTCATCAATAGGGGAGTTTTCTTATTCTTACTCTTTTTATTTCCAAACATTAAGGACAATGTTTGTTTTAAGTTTGGGGGTGTGTATTTAGATTTATTTTAGTTGTGTGATTGTCTAATTTTATTATTAGGAGTCTTAAAAAAAACATACAAATTTTTTGTTTTGCTTGAGATATATTGCACTTAGTATGATGAAATCCTTATCCAATGATGAATTTTAATTATTGATTTATCTTGATTCTTGGGAAAACATAAGCATGAGAAGCATTTGTGTTAAATTCTTTTATTAGTTTCATGTTAGGATGTGATTTTCAGCAAATTGAGCACCTAATCTCTTGCTTAGAATTGCATTGCTTATTTAAAGACTGATTATGTTGATGTGAATTGCAATTATGTCTAGAACCTAGAATTTGTTTGATTCTCTCTCAAGGAAAATCCTAGACAACACTAAGTTGAGGAAGTGATTTAGATCATCTTTGGATTGTTTGAGCCTTTCAAGCTTAACTTTATATATGATTATCCTTAGTCTACCTCTTTGTGCCTAATTGATATATTTCTTTTCTTTGATTGCCACATCTTTTAGCCTAGCCAACTAAGAAAAAACCATGATTAACCTTCACTACATAGGCATGTGATGATATTACAGGAAACAATGCCATATCGAATTTGGGTGAAATAATGGTGAATTGAAAAAAAATTATGGTTCTTCGAAAACGAAGAATAGAAAAAAAAAAAAAACTGGTGAAGCAAAAAGTAAGTGTATTCAAAGAAGAAAGTATGTAATTTGAGGAAAAGACTATGGCTCTCAAAAATCCTGAAAAAAAAATGTAAAGTGTTTATGGGTGAACTTAAACAGAAATTTATCTTTATCCTACCTTGACCCTAGCCTTACATTACAAGCTTAATAAAGACCTACTTGATCATCGATGAAGTGTTAGTCTACATTAGTGGAGAGAGAGAGATGAAAAGCAAACATATGAGAATCTAGTACTAATTCGTATTTTGCATTGGCATAAACTTATTTAGATTGCATGTGATGATTTGCAAAGAGATTATATACACATACACACTGGAAATTTATTCAAGTATGAAGTTTACGATTGAATTGAATCATATATTTGGATCATGCTTATGTTCTACTTTGAATCAGGATTTTGAGGTAACTTTTAAGGAAAATTAAGAAATCATTGTTTGAGTGCATTTATCTTGAGTGATGTTTTGTGTCAGGTTATTTAGTTAGTTAGTTTTGTTTTGTTTTGCTCAAAGACTAGCAAAATATTAAGTTTGGAGGTGTGATAACTCTCGAAAATATAGTTATTTTGCCACCTTTTATACTTTTGAATCGGCTAAGTCCTTGGGCATTTTATTAGGATTTGATTAGTTTTAGATATTTTTATATTTATTTTATTTATCCATTTTATGTTTAAAATAGTTATTTAGTGGTTATTTATGTGTTTTTATAGGTCCAAGGTGATCTGGAGCTTCGAGGTGCAAAACGATGAAAAACGATGCAAAACAATGAGCAGGCAGATTCGACCTCCAGAGTTTCTTTCAAGAAAAACTCTATCTTAAAGACTTCATTTGAGAAAACTCCCTACTTTTGAAGCTGACTTCCATACCTTTCCAATGGTCTAAGACTTGTCAAAATCAGATGAGGTTTGGCCAGTCAAAACAGCGGACAAAGTACGAGAAAATGGTGGAACCAACCCTAGGCAGACAGAGAGTTGGCACCGCGGAGCAGGAGAGGTAGTAGCAGTGGTGCCGCGGTGCCGGGGTCATGAACAGTAACCACATAAAAAAGAGAAAAAATGCAAATTTTGAATAACTTACCTGTTTACTTGGCCGCGAAGTTTCGGACTTCATGAGGCCTAGGACACTTTAAATAGGACTCTTTTAGGTCAGAATAGGAGGGGATTAGATACCTAGAAACCTAATTCTCTCAAGAAGATAGTTTCTATCAAATTCTCTCAAGAAGATTGGAATATTCAAGAACTGACAACTCTTAGTTTTCTCTTTTCTCTTCTTTATTTTTCTTATGTTGTTGATGATAGTGTAACTATTTGAATATTTGTTTTCATTAACTATCATGAACTAAATCTCTTTTACTATGATTTCAATGGAACTGAACACATAGTTTGAATTTACTTTCTCTCTCTAGCTTGATTTAATGGTTTTTTGAGTTGTTTGTTCAATCATGTTCTTAATGCTTCTAATTGATTGGCCACCAATTAGATTGGTTTGTTAACCTAAATACAAGTAGACATAGGGAGTTTAGTGTTAGACATGGATTGAATGACACATGTTTAATATTCATTTATTAGGATGAATTGATCTGCAGATAGGGTAGAAATATACTTACTTGTCATGTGTAATCATTGTTAGAGCCTAAGCTTAATGAGTTCTTCTTTAATTCAATTATCATAGACATATAGTTAATTGGTTAGGAAGGATATTTTTATAAGACCATCGACAGATACTTATAAATAAGATAGAACTATAGGTTAACAACTCAGGATCATTAATCAAGTAAAGAGGTTGAGAGAGATTCAAGCGAAGTGTCGAGGAAAGTTGTAATCCTAGGCTTTCATAATTAATTGAATTCAACCTTTTTAAATTACTTGCTTTCAGTATTACTTTCTTTTAATTTTAGTTTTTAACTACCATCTTTATTTAATTGTTTAGATAAGATTGAGTGTGTTAATTTTAAGTACCTAGCAAAATTAATAACAATTTCTCGTGGGTATGACACTACTTTCACTTTATTACTTGTTTGCAATACGTGCACTTGCGTAGTGAAATTTGACAACAGAGACATGAAAGAAAGAAGAAGAAAAAAAAAGGTGTAAATGAGTATTTTCCAAGACAAAAAAGAAAATGCTGTCGGCAAAGACAGCATAAGCCAGACTGGTAGCGGAAGGCTATGCTCAGAAGAAGGAATAGATTACAACGAGGTTGTTAAGCATGCATCTATTCGGATGGCTTTGGTAGCACAATGTGACCTGGAATGAGTTCAACTTGATGTAAAAATTGCATTCCTCCATGGATCCTTAGAGAAGGAGATTTGACTCAACCAAAAGGGTTTAGAGTCCCTGGTCTTGTAGACTAGACATGCAAGTTGAATTGGTCACTGTATGGTCTGAAACGATCCCGTGACAGTAGTACAAACGGTTGGACAGTTTCATGATAGATGAAGAGTACACACGCAGTCAATTTGATCACTGTGTCTATTTTCGAAAACTTCAAGATGGATCATTTGTCTATCTGCTGACAAAGCAAGATGGAGATCAACAGGCTGAGGCTCAATTAAGCTCAGAGTTCGAGATGAAGGATCTTGGAGAAGCTAAGAAAATTCTTGTGATGGAGATCAAAATAGACAAAGAAAAGGGTATAGTCAAATTGACTCAGCAGTGCCTTGATGACACCAAGTATAGATGGTGGGAATAAACAGATGGATCATGTTCCACATGCCAATGCAGTAGGTGCCCTGATATATGCAATGGTATGTACAAAACCTGAAGGAGGAATGAAGAAGCAATCTCAGCGAATTCTTTCAGTGGATTTTCGCCAAGATGGAGATTGTTGGGATTGGTGGCTATAATCCAAGAAACCACCAAGGTCAAGATTAGAAGCTTCAATATTTGTAGCTACATGCATTTGTGTAGGAATTGTTGAAGAAGAATGCAGCCTTTGTTGGCTGCAGCAAAATTTGAAGAAAGAGCAACCTTTGTAGAAAAGGCTATTGTTGCTATGGTGTATTCACACCATGAGCCTTGCCTATATATAGGCATGAGATTATGATGCAAGAGGAAGATGAGTAGTGAGCAGATGAGCTCCTTGTGAGGCCATAGAGCTCCAAGTGAGCAAGAGCTCCAGAGAGCTGGAGAGCTCCAAGAGCTCCCTCCCCGTAGAGAAGTGAGAGCTCCAGAGAGAGCTCCTCCCGGTAGAGGTGTAGAGAAGCCTTAGAGGCTGTAGGAAGGCAGTAACTGCCTGGTAGAGAGCTTGTGTATAAAAGTGTCGAGTGTGTGCTAGAGAGAGCACTTTTAATCCAAACCCGGTATAATACTCCATCTCCGATAAATAAAAAGTTTTGCTCCTCCTCCCGTGGACTTAGGCACTTTGGCCGAACCACGTAAAAGCTGTGACTCTGATCTTTATCAGTAGGTTTTACAATCCTTGAACTATTTCCTCACAACATCTTGAACTGGCTAAATTGGATTTTAACAGGGTGCAATCATAGCACCAGATAGAACTGCGAGACATGTCAAGGTGATGAGATTCTTCAAAAGCAAAAGTATATTATATATTCTTTAGGCAGCTTCGAAACAAATAAATAACCAGCAATTAATTTGGCTTCTCTTGTGTGATTTAGATGGTGGAGGGCTATGAGACTCTTAAACAAGCTGAGCTTTGCCATTAACAAACTAATAGAATTCTTCTTCTGGAGTCTTGGGATGAATGGTTGACTAGACTTGTCCATGGGCCATGTAGCCCGCCCAGCCCAGCCCGGCCCGTATTGGGCCGGGCCTAGACATAGTTTTTTATGATCAGGGCCAGTTTGGCCCATCCCGTATCACTGTTTAAGTATTAAAATATTATTTTTTAAATTTAAATTTAATTATAATATATATTAATAAAAAAATAATTTTTTAATATTTTAATAAATTTGAATAGTAAAACAGGCTTATACGGGCCTGCCCGGACCCGGCCCGAATGGGCTTGGGTATGGAATTAAAAAAGTTTCGGGCCGTGGCCCGGCCCGACCCATGGACAGGTCTATGGTTGACCAAAATTCGATGAATATCTGCATGGATATCATTCTCAAGGCCTCTTCCATTGGTTCATGCCTACATTTTACTGGGCCACAACATAACAAAGGAGGAGGAGCTTGAGTGCTTTGAAAAGTACCATAATCCCTTGCGTTGGCCATCCGTCATTTTTTTTAATGGCATAATGATAAATTTAGCCCTCGAACTATATCAGTTGAGTCATTTCAGCCCCTAACCTTTTATTTGAATCAATATGACATTCGAACTTTTATTTTATGTCAAAAACACCCGATTTTAACGGAATCCATCTGAATCTCGTTAAATGTCTAACGGTTCGTCATAAAAGAGGCGTTTTTTATGACATGGTATTTAAAATGCCATGTCATTTCATTTCATTAATTTCAACAATTAAAAAACAAAATTTTATAATTTAAAAGAAACCCTAAATCCTAAATTCTTACCCAATCAATTAAAACCTCTAAAAACTAAATCCATAAAATCCAAACCCTAAATTCTTACTCGATAGATTAAATCCTCTGAAAATCACATCCCTAAAACCCAAATCATTACCCGCTCAATTAAAAAAAACCCAAATACTTCTCACAAAATTTTGTTAGTTGTATTGGATGGTAACAGCAACACAAAACCCAAATTCCTGCACAAAACCCGAATTAAACCTGATGGTAACAGCAACAGACACGATCTTCCTCCCTACAATTCCTGCACAACCAGTTACCTTCTTCCTCGCTATTATTATTATTATTATCCTTCAATTTTTTATCCCCTGCTGCTAATGTGTCCTTCTCCACTTCCCAACTGTTGCCACAATAAGATTGCCCATCATCAACCTCATTTGTCGCCGCCGTCGTTGCCTCCTCTAATCCTACTCCACGGGTTCGCTCTCCTTTAACCTGCGCCGCCGCAAGTACTTGTTCTAGGTCCATAGTGCGTTGGTTGTGGCCTCATTGGTTTGAGCCAAGTCTTTCCAGATTTGGTTCTCTATGCAAAGCGACTTCACCCTGTCTTCAAGTGCCCAATTTAATTTCACAATCTTTTCAATTTCTTCCTCTTTGGCTCTTAGTTTCTTCATCACTCCTTCAATTGCCTCCGTTATCTTCCTTGCCTTTTTTCCCCCTATTTTCATCCTCATTTTCTCTATCTATATATATATAAAAAAAAAAAACCAAATTCCATTAATATTAATTTTTTTAAAAGAATTTTATTGTCTGGGTTTCATGAATTTAGTTTTTAAAAGGTTTAATCGAAAAGGTAAGAGTTTAGGGTTTAGGGTTTTCTTAAATCATAAAAAATTTAATGAGATGACATGGCATTTAAGGTTTAAATGTTTAAGGTTTAAATGCCATGTCTTAAAAAATGTCCTTTTTATACACATGGATTGACACGTGTACATAAATGACTATCCATTAGTCATTTAATGGAATTCAAATAGATTCCGTTAAAATTAGGTGTTTTTGATGCAAAATAAAAGTTTGAAAATCATATTGACTCAAATAAAAGGTTAAGGGCTGAAATAACTCAATTCATATAGTTCGAGGATTAAATTTATCATTATGCCTTCTTTAATTGGCAGATCCTTGCTCGTCAAAGAGAAAATCATGTATTAATTATAAATTTTTTTCTTTAAATATTACCTTAAACAATATCATTAACCAGTAATTAACATTTCCTAATACGATTAATTGGATTAAAGTTACTCTGACTGTGAGAAACTAATTAAACTTCAATTGGCAGATCCTTCTTAGCTTCTGGTTAGTACCGCTAATTGAGAGGAATACAATATTGTCGGTCACTTGCGTTGAAAATGAGTTGTTCGGCTTAGTCCCACATTGGATGTGTGGTTTTAATAGCATTGTCTGCTGTTGAACCTGCAAATATTCGCTAGAATTTAACTACCAAAAAAACACTGAGGTGTCTAAATTCCATGGTATCCGCACCTTCACGCCTATTGTCGGTTCATTGTTTGAGTGGATATGGCGCGCTTGCTATGTTTTGCAGAACATTTTCCATTTTTTTTTCTTTATAACCACGTCTGCTATCAAGTAGTGGATTGTTAATCTCTTATCTGGGATTATAAATTACTTTTATAGATTACTAGTGTTGAACTATAATCATGTTTTTTCATTGAAAATGGCGGTATATTAAATTTCAATTTTCAGTTAAGTTGCAGTGGCAGCTTTGTATTAGCCTTTTAGATGGTCATGTAATCTATAAGAAAGGTAAGGGAATAATCATATATCACTCAAAAATTAAAATTCAATTAAACAAATAAGGGTTTAATGTAGATTTCATAATTTTAAACATGACATAGAAAAAATAATTATAACATAAAATAAAATATGATATGATATGGAAAAATAATAAGAATACGACATAAATACACGAATGTGTTAAAATTTATATAACATGAAATATTAACTTATCAAAATATAAATATATAACATCTTAAACATGATTATAACACAAATATGACATGAATATACAGATTGCCAAATCTATTTTCATATGCAAAGAGGAGGATTGCCTTCTTTGGCCATAAAACTAAAAATGCACCCCTTATTCCCTTAATTAATAATGAAATAAAATTACTCATTAATAAAGGTAGCAAAATAAATCTGAATTCAAAAATTTATCATCAAATCCGAGCTTGCTCAAACTCGATTTGATCAAAAAAGTCAATGACCTGAAACAAAGAAAACTTGAACCTGAAACAGTCCGAGCTCGAAATCACCCAAGCCCGAAAAGACTCAAATACGAAATGATCCGAACCCAAAATGATCCAAACCCAAGATCGACCCGGTTATAAATCCGTAATAACCCAAATTTAATATTAAAAATAAGAATGATTGAATTATAATTAAATATTTTTTTATAAAACAAAATTTTAATTATCAATTTTATTATAATCTTTTTTATTTATTTTTTATATCAAAAGTTAAAATTTAATATATATATATATAAAAGATAAAATAAAATAATAATTTTATCAAAAAGTCAATTATATTTGTACTTGTAACTCTTAAGGATTGAAACTAAATGAGCATAAAAGAATTTGAAATATATAAACAAATCACTAAAATCACTTCAAACATTTTAAAATTTTAAATTTATATCAAGATAAATATTAAATAGGATGAAAAGAGAAGTGAACAATTAAAATAATGGTTGCCATCAATCGTGATTAGAGGTGCTCATGGCCCGGGCCGGGTTCGGTTTCGGGTAGTATGGTATCAACATCATATATGCTTATCCAAGCCCGGCCCGACCTGAAATATGGGCCTCAAATTCTGCCCAAACCCGCCCATATTTGTAAATGGGTAGTCCAAACCCGTTTAGCCCAGCCCATATTTAAAAAAAAAATTAACAAATATTTTATTATTATTTAATTTTAGTAATTTTATCTTCTTTTTTTTTCCTTTTATTAAGTTCTAAAACATAGATAACTTATCATATTTTTAAATGTTTACATTATAATATTATAGATATTTATTTTTTATATGATATAAATTACATAATATATAAAATATAAAAATAATATATTATATAAATGAAAAACGGGCCCGGCTCGAGCCTTGATTGTTGGAGCCAAGGCCTGGCCCATTTTATAAATGAGCCTCATTTTTTTGCCTAAGCCCATATTTCGAGCCTAATATTTTTGTCCAAACCCTCCAAAATATGGGGGTGCCTTCGGGTTTGGACCGGTAGCCCGGCCCTTGAGCAGGTCTAGTCGTGATAAAGTTGATATTGACATAATTCTACTAATTTAGATAGAATTATCCAATGTAGATAACTAATAAAAACCAAAATTCTATCTCATAAATCACATGTCATGAAAATGCCGTTAATTTATTCAACTGATTAAAAGGTTCAACAAGAAATCAGAAGAACATCAATAAATTTTCATGATTTTACAATGACCATTTCTAGTACAGACATCTAATCTCAATTTTTTTAGAGATAAATTTTTTACTCAAAACAAAGTTTAATTAGTTGATTTTGACGTAAGTTTTATATTTTATATTTTTGTTGTCAAGTGGATTTCAATAGAAATTAAATATTTACAAATGTTAATATATAATAAAGGGGAGGGATCCACTTACACTAATATAAAACTATTTAATTTTATACTAATTTTTGACCATTGAATCAAAATTAATATACGGCTTAGATTAAAACATTATTTTTTAGTTCTCTCTTTCTCGTTTCTATATTTCATTCATTCTTTCAAACAATCATCGATCTCTTTTTTCAACAACAATTTTGTTCTTTTCATTGTTTAAATCCGTCACTGACTCTGTGATAATCGTGCATTGGATCATCAAAAAAGACTCAAAGACATGGAGAGATGGCTGATGCACTAGTAATGGCAGGTCTGGATCAAGAAGAGAATTTATCGCATAGTGGATCAAGGGAAATTCATGTGAAAATTTACAAAAAGGAAAAAAAAATGAAAGGATAAATCATTGATAAAGATGAAGGTAAGAGGTGAGAGTTAAGGAGAATTTAATTAGAATTTCAAATTTGTAGAAAGAGAGAAGAGAGTTAATCGGAGAAGATGAAAATTGTAAACGAAAAAAAAAAAATAATAAAAGCAGAGAAGATAATCAAAATAATGTTTTAATTTAAGCCGTATATTAATTTTGATCCAAGGGTTAAAAATTAATATAAAACTAAAATTTTTTACGGATCCTTCCCTTATAATAAATCATTAAATCTTCATCTTCATCCAAAAGTAGATAAAACAGATAAATAGGTCGAAAACAAGATAAAAAATCAACTTGTTCGAATAAGAAAAAAACTGATTTTTTCATGTAACATAAAATAAATAATAATGTATAATTTATTCGAATCTGAAATGACACGAATCGAAAATAGCTCAAACTCAAAATAACCCAAATCGATTTGACTCAAACTCAAAAATTTAAATTCAATAAAATTAAAACTCAAAATAATCAAACTCGAATTCGTCCTAATCTGTCCAATTATCATCTTTACTCAACAAGTATCACAAGGCATGATTTGTATATGTTCTTTGTTATTCTTTTTTATGTTGTTTTTCCGTTATCATCGTGTTTAGAATATAGCCACCTATTTTTTTCATTTTTTTCTCGTAAAATATGCAATTTTTGATAAGCAAATGGAAAGAGAAACTATTTAATGAGCAGATAAAAACAACACACATAGTTATATTTGGCCAAGAAAACAGATGGTCAAACTTCGATAATGCAAGTTCTACGAAATTTCTGGGTTGACCCTTTTGGTAATGGGATTTGCCTGTTCATAGATTAGTATTCGAGTCAACTAATAATAAACTATATAATGTCCAAAACTTATTCTAGACCGACAGAAATGATTTTACTTTTTACTTTTTCCTTTTTGTTTTTTTTAATTTGCTTTGTTTTTCGTTTTATATTAAAAAAATTAATTATAAATTATAAAAGCGTGAATCAAATGGAGATTAAATTGTGAATTCTTTATTCATCTTTTTCTTTGAAAGGGTGCATGTACTGTCAAATTGCATGGTTCATCGTAATCAGAAATGTTATTCAAGTCAAAAAGTTATTACATTTATTTCGTTATATATATATATTTTAATTTTTTTTTGAATTTTTTGAAATTGTATTTTTTTTTTTTTCAAATACATGATATCTTTATCTTTTTTCAATCATTTTTAGTTTTTATTTTTTAATTCATGATAATAAAAAACGAACGTATAAAAAAGAACTGGTAGATTATCTTCTAAAGTACACAAATTATATTCATACAAAATCTTTAAATAATAACAACGTTATTACAAAAATTAAATACAAATAGAAATAATTATTATCTTGTATGGCAATGGAGTTATAAATTTCACAAGTAAAATTAAAGAATTAACATATATATATTAAGATATATTTAGAAAATAATAAATAAATACATTATTAAATAAACATATAGTAACAATCTAATTTCGTTTGTGAAATTTAAAAATTCTACTGTGGATTAGACTTGTCTAACGACAGACGGGCCAAGCCTGAATAGGATCGGGTATGATTTTTTTTATAAATTCGGTTCAGTCTGACCCAATTTATTTTTAATAAAAAAAATATTTTTAATTAAATTTATTTATAAAATATATAAATATTAATATAAAAATAATTTTTAATAATATTTCGGGCTTTTCAAGCTCGTCGGGTCAGGCTGGGCCTTGAACAAGCAAATTTTTTTTACTAAACGGACCTAAACCAACCCGACTTGACCCATAAACAAATTTATCATCGATATAGAGAATAATAATCTAAAAGAAAATCTCCAATGTAAAGATATCTCCTATTGGTTTAAGTAACAAAGTTTTCACAATTTTCATTGGTAAAAAAGGTTTTTTTTTTGGTATATTGTCAATGAGGCCTTGGCTTAGCGACAAAGAAGAGACCCTGGAACATTGAGGTCCCAAATTCAATTATCAGTGGATTTGATCTAATTTTATGTTGAATTTATTCAATTATATGCTAGTTCTTTGTGTGATTGATTTGTCTATTTGATATAATTTACTGATTTATCATGTGTAATACTTGAATATGAATATATAATTGTAATTTCTTTTACAGTAATAACTTCAGGAAAAAAAAAGTTTTTTTTTTTGGTACTTGTAATCGTAATTGATAAACTCAAAATTAGTTGATAGATAATTCTAATATTATCTTTGTTTTAACTCCTCTTTCTATTATCGGGTTTTTTATTTAGATATTGTTAATTTTTTTTTATACCAAATTATCAACGTTTTCAAAATTATGTACTAAAATACACTTATTTTAAAATCAATTGGGAAGTCGCCATATGATATGATGACTTCCTAACTAAAAATTTTATTTTTTAAAAAAAAATCTTGCTCGGAAATCGCCATATGATATGGCGACTTCCGATCTGAAAATTTTGTAAAATTTTAAAAATAGAACTTGGAAGTCGCCATATCATATGGCGACTTCCAAGTGCAATTTGTAACTTTTTTTTTATAATGTTGCAACGCCATTTTTTTTTAAATTTTTAAATTTTAAATTTTGTAATTAAAGTATATTTTTTAATTTTAAAAATTAACATTATTAAAGTATTTTTGTAAAAAAAAAAAAGTAATTTTATAAAATTATTTTAAAAGCCTAAATAATATTTTTTATACCTATAATTAATTAATTAATTAATTTTACATTATTTAATTAATTCTAAATATATTTTTTATAATTAATTAATTAATTATACATTCAAATATGTTACTGTTTTAAAACGTTAAAAAAATTAACTTTGAAATTTAATTTTACAAAATTAAAATTTTAAATAATAAATTAAAAAACTAATTTTACAAAAATAAAAAAATTTAAAAATTTATACCGTTTTCCAAACTAATTTTTTTAATAAATTTAAAAATTAATAATAAAATTAATAAATAATCATTTTAAATTTTAAAATAACGATAAATTTTTATATTTAATGAAAGAAAAATACAAAAAGTACATGATTATTATACAAAACGTACATTATTAAAAACATCTTCTAAAAAATACATGATTATTATACAAAAAGTACGTTTATTCTAATTATTTACGGAGGAGCTCCCATATAACGGTGTTGAGCAACAATGTCGAGCTCTCCTATTGCATGCTGGTTGCACTCGTCGTTGAACCTCGTCAGTGAGACGTATTGGTTATCGACCTCGACCTACCGCCACTAGTTTTGGTTCTATGTGATCCGCCTGCTCGCCCATATTAGTTGATGGGAACGCACTACTAGAGGGACCCACATGTTCTGCATCAAAAAAAATAGAAACTCACTGCTCGAGGAGCCAACACCCATAAAGGGAACCTGACTACTAGATGGATCCATAAGTGATGTAGTACCAAATGCTGACGTAGGGGTTCCAAACTGATACATTGAAGTTAGATATGCTGAACTTGGACTTGGGGTGAGGAGCTGGTCATCTAACCTCGTCGTTGGCGATTCTGGTCGGTAACACTCATCAACATCAAATCTGGGTGACTGACGGAATGACGATGACTAGATGCTACACCATGTTCTGGTTGAGGTTGAGGATGACTAAATGACATCCTTGGTGCAGTGAAGTCCGCCGCATGTGATGAGGTCGGTTGACGCTTCCGCCCACGTTGTCGGCTAGGTCTAGGAACTTCCATTTCGTGTGTAGGACGAGCTGGATTTGAAGTCTGTCCAGGAAATGACATACTCCTAACATCCTCAAACTCCGACGATGGACAAACAAAAGGCCGGCCTTCATTTTTAAACCATCTTATGTAATCAGCAGATGGGTTGAAATTATTACGAACAATGGGTATACCTGTCGGAATTTGTTCAGATCGTTGATTCCACAAATGGATCCATTGTTGATGCTTCGTAGGCCAAAATATTTCGTGGCGCCCACGCATATCAATCTTGTGAACCTTATCAAGGTTCACCGATGGTTGTGGAATTGGTTGTTGCATCCCAAATTGTCGCAACACCTTGTCAGTAGCGTGCCACTCTACATATGCAAAAACATATCAATGTTGTGTTTGCTATCCATATATTGCAATTATTAGTTGTATCCGATGGAAGACATGCCATAATTTGATTTGAAAAATATGGCATCCACACAAACTGCGAATAATTATTACAAATTATTAGTTTCATATGGATTAAATAAAAAAATATTTGAATGTAACAATCGAAACATTTACCTTTTGATATGCTTCTCGATCTAGTCATGATCTTATATTTCGAAGGTCGAGCGGAATATCGCTACAATCTTTAGGATGACTCCACCTGTTAAAAAGCATATAAAATCTTAATAGACTTAATAAAAATACAAGTTCGTACAAAATTAATAAAAATAGTTAAGATTATTATTTGCTTGCAAGGGGGCATACAGGCGGAAAATTTTCGCATTAAGTAATAAATGACAGTCGATGCCAAGCCCATGACTGCAGAAGCAGTAAACATCCACCTATGTCATGGCAGTCGAAAACTGTAGCCCGATACAATTTTCTATACAAAACCGCCAAACACGCAGAACCCCAACTATAATTTGTCGCGTGCTCTAAATCACGAAGAAATGGAAAATACATTAAATGTACCTGACTTCTCGATTTGTCGGGCATTAGGATTCCTCCAATCAAACGTAAAATATATGCTCTAGCAGCATATTTTACCTATTCTTCGCTTGCGTGTCGGGGAGATTTTGCAATGACTGCAGCCACGTTTTTGTCACCATTGAGCCCTTCAGACACTCTTCTGGAGGTACAATGCCCAATAAATTTTGGCACTCTCATTCCAATCTAGAAAAATTGCGCTTGTAACTGGCATGCCATCCACTGGTAGTCCAAGTTGGAACGCAATATCTTCTAAAGTGATAGTGCATTCACCACACGGCAAATGAAAAGTGTGCGTCTCGGGTCTTCATCGTTCAACCAACGCGCTAATTAAGTCCGGCAGAAGCAAACATTGTCGAATTTGACTTACATAATAAAATCCGACACTTTTTAAGTGGCCGATAATAGATGAATATGGATCTTCGAAAAAAAATTCTCAATCGTAAGACGTGAAGATGGTCCTGTTCATAATTAATTAAATTAAATAATTATAAAATCATAAAAAAATTAATAATACAATCTCTTTGAAATATAATTAATTATAAAATTATTATTATAAATAATAATTTTATAATTTTATAAAAATTAATAACAAAATTAATAAAAAATTAATAAAAAATTAATAATGATAAATTATAAACAATTATAAAAATTATGATAAAAAAAATTACTAACCTCTTGATATATAACTGCGGATATGTGCTTATCTTGCAACCTCAATAATGATGAACCCATTTGAATTCGTACACTAAGAGAAAATTTTAGAGAGAGAAAGAGAGTAGTAAATGAAAATTTGTGTGAAAAAAATGAAAGGAATGGGGTATTTATAGGTGGGTTGACCGTTGTCAAACTCAATTTTTTTTAATCCGTTTTAAAACGGTTATAATGTAATTTAATTTTTATTTTTTTTTACCATTGTACAACGTTTTAAATTTAAAATTTTAAACAAAATTAGTTCCGAAGTCGCCATATGATATGGCGACTTCCGAACTAACTTTTTAAATTTTTTTACAAAATACAGGTTAGAAATCGCCATATGATATTGCGACTTCTGACCTATAAAAAATATTTTTTTTTAAAAAAAAAATTAGATATGACGACTTCCCTTCTAGATTTTTCAATTTTTTTTAAATACCCATGGGAAGTCGCCATATGATCTTTCTCTTTGTCTAAGATATATGGCGACTTCCCATGGTATTTTTTTTTGGCGTATTTCGGTAATTAATTTAAAATTATTGGTAATTTGATAAAAAAAAATAAAATATTTTGATAAATTTGGCTCTATTATCTCTATTTTTCACTAATTTTATATTGATTCCAAATTATTTTATTATATTATATATTGATTTTTAAAATTTTCATTTTAGTGAGATCAATTTATTTTTAAATTTTATTTTCAATAAAGTCAATTTATATTTTATCTTATATTAATGCATGTATGATAGAAATTTTTCAAATTTCAATAGAATAGAATCAAGTGACTCACTTTTTTAATGTGACTACGCCCGTCTCCCAAAAAAATTGATGGGGCAAGTAAGTTCTAAATTGACTTTTTTAGAATCTGAGTAATGTGATTTTTTGCGTGGATGACAAATCGAATATTAAAGATCTGTTCGGTTTGGTATGGTTTATGGAACTAAAAGTTCATTGAATCGGAAAGAAAACCAGTATAAAATTGATTTTTGATTTTTGTAAATTTATTTGGCATTGAATTAGTGAGCTTAATGAGAAATAAGAGGGAAAAAGAGGGGCTCTGAAACCAAATAATTTTTAAGGTAAGATACAGTCACTGCCAAGAATGTTTTACATAAACATTCATTCATCTATAATTCAAGTTTATAACGATTTAAGGAAGGAATTTTTAAGAGTTGTACTACAAATGTTGTTGATGAACATTCTCACTTTTTGGTAACCCCACCAAAACAACCATGAACTATCCATTATTGGGTGTTGGAAAAGATTATGCCAATAGCCAATTAGCCATACAGCGATAAGCATTTGCCAGCTTGCAATACTGTTTGCCTCAGTGTGAGAGCCACTGTCGAAATGGACTCAACCTTGGAGACGGCTTTGCTGCTTTTCTACCTTCAAAACTCTTATTGACTTAAGCATTGGAGCGCGTCTTGAAACATCAATTCCGACGTCCTTTTAACCTTTGTTTTCATTTCAGGTCTGCTTTCTAGCATCATTCCCTCACTAGGGAATCACTTACCAGTCCAAAAACACTATCAACAGAGACCTATCTTACACACACGACAACATAGATAATTGAAGAGACCGTTCATGAAAGAACACACAAAAGTTTTCGCTCTTTTTCTGTAGCTGTACAAACCAAGATCTCATTCTCTGTCAATGAAAACATTCTTAGTCACCTTAATATATGCAGAAAAGAAAGAAAAACTGTAATCATCAATATCTAAAGGAACAAATTAAGGGGGAAAAAGCCAAACCTCAATGCTATACATAGACAAGGAAATAATTATAAGAGAAGAGATACAAATATTATGCACAATTTCTTTCATGAACAGAGTCTGGGCAAGGATCTTGCACTACTATGGCCTGATACTTTGGATTTCATGATTTTGGCCATCTGGGTCTGCATTTTCTTGCAAACCTTCTCCAATTCCATCACCCTCCATTGCATCCCCTGTAAATGTGCTCTGAGCTTCTCATTGTCAGCTGATATGTCTAGTCTTCCAGAGTAAAGAACAATTTGCTCACTGGCTTCATCCTTCTTTGCCTTGCCTCTGATTTCAGTGAAATCAAAAGGGGAATCTGTGTAAAGTTTAGTATTGTTAGTGCCCTGTAGTAAGTTCTTAAGCTTCAATTGCTGGGAGATGAGAGCTTGCACTGCTCTTTTTGATGGAAATTTAGCATTCTGAGAAAGGTGTATGCAAGCCTCTCTAGAGAGCTTCTCATAGTTCAATGCACAACATATCTTCATTCTTTCTTCTTCAGACAGCCCTGCATGCACCTATTAAAACAATATTTAGTCCAAATGCACATGGATATTCATATTATTATGGAGTAATCTTTGGGCTGTTAATAATTCAATTATAATAACTTTAATAATAAAGTGTATTTCTAGGGAACTTGTATAAAGGAGATCAAAGTACTACCTCCAGATAAATGTCCATGGCGTGGTATAATTCATCCCAAGAGTCTCTGGCAGAATCCGGCAGGGCCACTACCAAAGCTAGAAACTTTGACGGTTTTAGACAAGGATCCGGAGCTACTTCTGCTATATACAGATCTATCAAGCAACCAACCTTCTTTATTTGCATTGGAGATAATTGCCAGCCTCCTCCACGCTGAAATGCTTTCAGAAACCTAAGAACCAGATTGACATCATACAAATAACTTGTCCCATATGGAGATGGAATTAGCAGATTATCTAATGTTGCTTGATCCAACTGAGAACCTATCATAGTCTCCAACTTGTTCCTGCAGCCACTTTTGCTTATGTTCAGATTCAGCACCGCTCGAAGAATCCCGAACAAACTCTTGCATGAAATATTAGAACTTGGATCAAGAGTGTAAAGCATATCAATCACAATTTCTAAAACTTTGTGTTTCTCATCAGATGAGGAGGCAGTATAAAACTTTGACTTCTGGTAATAGAAGAGGAACCGACTGATGATTACATGATTGTACTTCCGAGAGACCATAGATTTTATCAGCATTTCAATCATATTGGGACTCAAAACTGAAAGGTCTTCAAACCACCAAGTTGCTCGAGAGAAGCTGTTTTTCAAACTCTCACTACTTCTAGTATCGCAGGAAAGCCGAAACCCTGAGCTATCTGGAGAAGAAGTAGATGCACAAGGACTTGCTTCACTGGTCATGGCCAGCCTCCCAACAAGTGAATCCAAGCATTTTTCAAGTATATCTGAAGAAGTTGCAACCTGCTGTAAATCTTGGCAATGCTTCAAAGCAACCAAAAGATCAGGCCACGTCCAATAGCTGATCTCTTCAATAGATTTCTTGGTTTTTTCTAATAGATTACAGTTTCCTGATACGGAATTGTTCATCTCCATGAATTGAGCGGCAGAATATAACAAGGAAATGTTTGAAGGATTTATGTCAATTTTTCCATTGTTGTAACAAAAACTTGAAATAAGCTCAAAATTCTCTGCCCCTCCAGGAAAATCATGGAATATCACTTTATTTCTCTTGGCACTTGTGGATTTACCAAATAATTTGCTTAACCTTCCCGAGAATGAACAAATAATTTTCTGCCAATGTCCAGACAAAAAGAGGAGTAGATGTTAATAAGAGGTCTTTATTAGAGTAATAAATTGAGTTAGGGTGATAAATAGCAAAGATGTGAACTAATCATCCCAGCAAAGAAGGGAAATGAACAGTAATCAATGCCACGAAAGCAACCCTCAAGTCCTTCTCAAAAATGGTGAATAAAACAAATTAAGAGATGAAACATGAAAGCACCCAAACAGCAGCAATAAATGAGTAAGAGGGAAAAGAAAACAAAACAGAAAGCCCTACACACTTTCCGCAAAAATCGTGAACATGGTGATTCTCAGGAAAGAAGAACAAGAGCTATGAACTTGTGACCCACATCTCTGCAGTGTAGGTGGAAAATTAAATGTTAGAGGTACAACTGAAAATACAACAGAGTAAATTTACAGGATAATCTGACAATTATGAAACTGTAATCATATGAAAACAAAAGCATATCATAGCCTATGAATCAGCAGTGAAACACATCATACATTCAAAAGCATAAAGACCAGTTCAGCTATTCAGGGTACTAGCAGAAGACTTGCCTAAAATAAGGAGTTTTCAGTAAAGCACATAAAAAATTTTCCTTTTGTTGTTCAATGTAGCACATCAAATTGAACACAAGAAGAGTGAATAAAAAGTTGGCATTTTAAAGAGAAAGCCAGAAATTCCCTCAACAAAAAAAAAAAAAAAAAAGTGTGGGAAATAAGGGGGTGGAGAACAGAATTAAGAATTACCTTGTCTAGCAGGAAAGTTTCCTCTCCATTAACATCCACTTCAAGATCACAGCAAACTGCCATGACCCAAAATAAACAAAACAAGAAGAAAAGAAAAGAAAAAAAACCAACCTCAAATAAAGAGTCTTTTCTTTGTTTTTGGAACTTGTATCAGAAATAAAGAAAAGATAATTTTTTAACTACCCAACAGAGACAGAGATGTGAGGAGGAAGCCAAAAGGGAAGTGAGGAGAAGCACACAAAGTCACAACTCACAAAGCCATATAACATATTCTTTAGAAGGGCAAGAGCCAAGAAGACAAACAGAAACAAGTGATTCTATAGTCACGGAACTGACTTTGGTTCTGCAAAAATGAGGGAATTGTAATCAAATTGGTGCAGCACGAATGTGGTGGTTTTTCAACTAGGATAACAAAGACAAGATTCTAACAATGTACTAAAAGAAAGAGTGCAAGCAACAAGCAACAGGGTGTATAAAGACAGAGAGAAGATATATAATATTAAGAGCAGTAATTCAACTAGAGAAAAATAGGAAGGAGGGGACTAAAAACAGTTGTCGTGTGACCACTAACGTCGACCTGACATTCATGCTAAACGAAAGTACTTTTCTATGAGATAATATATATAATAAAGCGGGAATAATGGTATATTTTACTCAAAAATAGTGATTTTTCTGGGGAGAGGACCCTCTTATAAAGCTTAGAACTCAAGCTTTTTTGCTGGCTTTCCTCTCTCTTGTTCCACCTCTCTCTCATGAGGAGTCATGACATATCCCTTTCTCTTGTAGTAATTTTGCAATGACTGAATTCCCATTTCGGACCTTTTCAGTGTCACCATCAACTTCTAAAATGGGTTCCCACTTCCCACAGAAACATTCATCTCTTTAGTTCGGATAATGGATCAAGCTTATATAGTTATATGTGTTGTTTACCTTTGTTTTGTTCCCAATTTACTATTGTTAATCTTGTTTGGATTCTCCTTGAAAGCTTTTTTTGTTGATTGCATGATAGTTTATTCATACAATTGGATTTACTGATTGAGAAGATTAGAGTGGTTGACTAAATAAGATAATTTAGATAATGTTCGAATACTACTTTTATTTTGATAAGTTGCATAGTTTAGTTATGAGCGGCTGCCATTGCATTTTGTTAAGGCTAGTTTGGCGTTACGTCCGTGTTAAAAAGTGTTTTTATCGAAACGCAATATCAAAACACTTTTTAGTTTGACTCAAAAAATGTATTTGCTGTTCGATATTAATGTATTATTTTGGATGTATATATATGAAATACATAAGTTGTAGTAACTATATATACGATATATAATTATATACACAATTGATATCAAAATTGAATGTGAAATTGGTCCGATTAATTGTGACTGTGAGATCTACATTTTGGTTGTCTCTTTTCGGAATTAGTCATGCTGGTCGGTGAATGACCAAACCGGTCCGTCTCTTGGGACATGTTTGTTCTGGCCGAACAAACTCCTCTCAACTGGTGCACCCTTTTCGAACAGACATTTGTCTCTCTATAAATTCAGACTTTCAGAGTTTGTTTTACATACACAAATTCACTGCATTATTTTTCTGATTGAGAGAGAGGAACATTTTTCGGTTCGCTGAATTGTTTCGAGTGTGCACTCTAGAGCAACGTTATCGAGGAGGTCTGGGAGACGATTTGCGTACAATCTGCAAGCACCTTAGAGGCAGGCAAAATTCGTCTTAAGGTCAGAGATCCAACCTTGACTCAATATTGATTTTTCAAATCAATTTCTGTAAGTGTCTTTATATTCGATATATGCAAGTACGTGTGTGTATATATATATATATATATATATATATATATATATATATATATATATATATATATATCAAATCTCTTTATCTTCCTACATTTGCATCATATTTTTTAGTCAATTACAAAAGTTTTTCAAAAGATGTTTTTGCGGTTTGTAAATAAATTTTTGTATACAAAATATAAAAATATATATTTATATTTTTAATTATAAAATTAGTTTTATTATTCAAATATTTTGAAGTTAAAATAAAATTATATTTAAAAATATATAGTTAAAATATAATTATTTAAATTATAGCTTAAAACAATTCTAATCTTTAAAAAATATTAAAAATTTCTATTTTGTATATTTTAAAATTAATTTTGATATAATTAATTTTTATATCTTAATAAGTAGTTAAAAATATAAGAAATGATTCATTCTTTACTTTTTAAAATTTTATCATTTCAAACATTTTAATTCTATATAATATTTCTTACAACAATATCGAACACTAAAAAAATTTAAATCATATTTTTTAAAAATAATTTATCACAACAGATTTTAAATATATATATATATATATATTTCAAACTGAATTCTTTTCAATTGCAACAATAATACTAAATTAATCCTTATGCTTCATTTGAATGTGTGATGAATATTGTAACTACGTTTTATAATTAAGGATCCATTTGAATGGGCGATGAGCTTGACTTCGATGAGATTGAAAACAACAGTGGTGATAAGATTAGTCATTATAGCGGTGAGATTGACTACTGTAGTTACGAGATTAAAATTAGTAATGCGATATGTATTTAGTTACAAAAGCAACGATAACGGTGAGATAAAAATGAAAATGATCATTAAAGACGTTAATTAGTGTATTGATAAATATATTTATATTTATATATAAATATAAATATTAATAATATATAATATTTAACTATCGGGGAAAAAGTGGTAAAGTTGAGGTAAAACCATTGATGAGTTTGGTAAAATTGATTGGAAAAAGGAACCATTTGTTTGTTTCAATTGATTTCAGTAAACTTTCGAGGAATGCCAGAAGACTTCGTAGGAATGGAGCAGATGGAGTGCAAGTCACCAACTTTTACTAGCTCAGGGCTTTCTTTTTCCAGTGAAACATATAGCATTCTGATACTTTTAGTGCAAGTCAAGGTTTCTTTTTATTATAGAGAAAATTAGTGGATAATTTATTGCCTAAACAATGTCCTAGAAAAAATTGAGACCATCATGGGCTGGGCAACATAATAGCATTAGCAGCAGTCTGGCTGACTGATACTAAGCAAAATGGCGATCAAACTTAAAGTGGTGGATCAGGCCCAATTAAAATCGAGTTTTGGACAATTTTTTTATATCCGAGTCCAACTCGAACTTAATTTATAATTAATAAAATATTTTTTATTTAATTTTAACTATAAATATATTTTAAAGAATGGCTTTTGAGGCCCGATAAATCTAGTCGAATGTTGAATAAAAATTTTAAATGATCATCCAAGGAAATTCAACAGATATTGAAACTATAGAGCCATTTTTGAGCTCAACATCAATAGAACGACGAATCTTCATAGTAGCTTCAATCTCAAAACATATACTTTAGCATAAGCTAAACGTTTTTTACCAGCAGTAATTTTTACATGGAGTTCCTAATGCACTAGCTAAGTAACTCAGCCCTGTTCAGACTTTAGATACAAAGCTTCAAATGAATTCTACCTAAATGGATCTAAACAGGAAGTTTTTCCATATTGAAGTCCAAGGTTTTCATTCCTAGCTCCCATTTCCTCACAATGTTCTGGATGTGCCATGGATCAGATTAAAGAACTCTATCCCTTTTCTCTCGACCGGCAAAATGTATAACAAATAGATTCAAACCAGCAGGTTTTACCTCAACTTCATTATCTTTTCCTTGATAGTTATAATGTGAGACATATATATGGATAAATAAAGCTATTCGAAATCCATTATAACTTATAAAAAGGTACAATATATAAGATAAAAATGTGGGAAATGAGTGACAATTAGGGAATAAGATAACTGAATTAATTGGAAAGGGCTAGTTGGCTGGTTACTGTCAAGCTTACTGAAACAGAAGCCACCAGCACATGAGGAAGGAAAACAACGTGGGAGTGGTTTTTGTCTCATACAAAGACAATATATACACTTCTTTCCTTGCTTTTTCATGTGAACAAAGCTTGCTAAAGGCGCTTAAATTGTGAACATGGTAAGTTATCCTCAAAATGCTGCTGTTTTCCTTCTTGTCTTATCCCCATTTGCAGCCTTTTGACAAAGAGAGAAAAAGCAACCTTGTTTTGTCTCTGCTGCTTCAACAGGACCAGTGCCCATCAATCTCCATTCTCCCCCCCATCCCCTTATATTGTAGCCCCCGAATAAGCTTCTTATTGTAGCACTTTAAGACCTTGAACTCCACACCGGTTTCAATCCTCCAGCCCGGTTGAGGCCCAGGCCGTGGCAAACACTGAGTTGTGACCTTTCCATGTGAGAACCAGCATATCTTCCTCTCTCTTCATGCCCCATCCGCTTGCATGTTCATCTAGCAGGGATTTAACTTCTGTAACGGTCTCTTCACAAAATGGAACGCTAAAGAAACCGGTGTTCTTCATACTTTGTGATAATTTTGCACCGGATTCTAACCTCTCTATCCTTTGAAACCCTTCAAAAGTGATGATGTTTTCAATTTTGTGACCAATATCGGATTCATATTCCAGCCTTTGGCTACTATCTTTAGGCAGGAAAGTCTCTAATGCGTCAAAGGGTATCCAAAGATAATTGAAGCAAGTTGCGATCCTTGAAGTGAGACTTGATGAGCTCAGATCAGAATCCTCATCGACCACAACTATAATACGAGGATTAAGGCCTTTAATTATGTCAAGGAAAGAGTCTCGCAAAGAAGAATCGTGAGAAGTACTCCCTTTTCTCTCATCAGACAAATAGCGTAGCCAATTTTGACAGTTTATTACCAAAGCCTCATCCTCTCTAAGGTCTAGCTCGGAAGGAGTCAATTGACTCAACAGTAATTCAAACTGAAAAGCAGAGGACTCTTTGGAAAAAATTTCTCCTGATGAAGACAAACAAGGGTCATCGACCACATGGAATTCAAAGGGTACATCCCTGAACTTTGCGAAATTTGCCAAACGGTGACCAACTTCCTCGGTTGACACGTTAAGCAAAGGAGGTACTGGTGGCCTGCAAGAGGGTACGGTGATTCGAAGTGAAGGAGGCCCTTCAGCCCTCTTAGCTAGGTCGTCTATTAAAGTAGGCCACTGCATACAATGAGTGATGCTAAAATCTAATATATGAACTTTGGGGTATCCTTGAACTGCCTTAAAAATGGCACTGTTTGATGCACAAAACCCAAACCGGTGCCAAGGGATTAGATCGACATACCCGGCTAGCTCAGTCACTGTCATTAGCCTCCTATCAAATGTGCTGCCACTATTAAAATTCATCGTTGTGGGGCAAACCCTAGATGCTCTAGAGATGAGTGCTCTCAAAAACCAGGAGGTGAGCCTTTGACTAGGGCCGCCAACAGAGGAAGCGACGTTATTGAGCACCCACATAACTTGCTGAGCCAAAGTCACATCGTTGCTCTCAAGGGCACTGGCGCAGTGAAGGAGAAGCTTCTCTATACATGCTCCATCGAGACTACCAAGGCATCCCGTGAGTGCGGATCCGGTTATAGAACTGTGAGGGGTGTTGAATTGGCTATGGTTTTGAAGGGAAATAGATGTCCGGTTTCCTCTTACCTCAGTTTTCAAACTTTTCATGGCTTTTGATGAAAGGGAAAATGAAATTAAATAAGCAAAAAAAAAAGGTTTAATTAGGGTTTTGCTGAATCAACGTGCATGGAAGATTCTGATGACCCGTGATGAAGAAAAGAAAAGCAAAACAAATAAATAAATAAAATAAGAGGATGGCGGAGAGAAGGTGGGCTTAATTTCTTTTATTTTGCTGCCTATGGTTGATATTGGTAGATGGAAATTGAAGAGCTAGGGTTTTATCTGGTTGCCAGGTTCAACAAATATGAGGTGTTAGGAGAAAGAAATGTACACATTTCCTTTGTGTTTTTAATGCATGCGTTGAAGTGTTGAGGGAGATGGAAAAAGAGAGAGTTAGGTGAGAGCTAGTTTATATGCTACTTGAAGCCTATATATAGCAGGGAAAGGTCCTTATAAAATGATTATCCATATAGCATGCAGCCAAAAAATTTAAAGTTCCATGAACCAAGAGTTAGCAACTTTTGAATAGCCTGGGTTACCAGACAAAGTCCATCATGAATTTATCATCATAAGGTAAGTATATATTTTACTATCCTAGCTTGATCTGATCATATTCATAGGCCAACTTAAAATGCATGCATATGTAAAAAGTAAATAAAATTCCAGTATAAATAGTGAAAATGCAATAAATTTTTCATCATATATAAATTAAACTGAGGGCTAAATTCTGCATTTTTTTACTAAACATCACATGATTTTTTCATAATAATCTTAGTTTAGGGGGTTAAATTGCGATTTGGATTGTTACCCCAAAATCACCGGAATGACTTAATTAGATAGTGCATGTACTTTTCCAATCTAATCCTTTAAGAGCAATGTGCTACTTATAGTTATATTCGGTCAAGGGTATCCTCAATTTTTTTCGTGAATTTAATCCTTTTCTTGAATGATTTTAAAAATATACTTTTCATATCGATTTGATTCATTCATAAATTTTATTTTTATGTTTTCCGGAAAATTGAAAAATTTTCCAAAAATTGCTACGTTTTCGCTTCCTAAAATTTAGGAATGAAGGAATGCTAAATATACAGTACATCAATCATATATTATATATATATATATTCCTCCTCAATGTCACTTAGCAATATTAGTGGAAACAATTAATCAAAATATTTAAACTCTTACATCATTCTTGAATATTGAGTAATAATTTTGGCGCTGATAGAGCTTTCCTAAGCTATTTTGGACAATTGCTAAGCATTCCTCCCTCTTCACTTTCCCTCGTCTACTAACTGAAGTGGCTGTATATGCAACAGAGGGTAAAGAATAGGTTAAGGAAGCTGTCTTAGCCGGCCTTTTTTTTGTCGCATTTGTGGTAATAGAATGCCACTAAAACAAATCCAAAAATTATTAGTTTAGTTAGTTTGGGGTTTTCTTTTTCATTGAGTTTAGCGATTGATGGCTACTTTTCATTCCCATCCTTCCACAAACAAGATGTGTATACGTGAACAATTTGATTGCTTGTGCAAAATGCCACAAGTAAAAACAAATTAGAGCTGTTCCCACTGCTACAAACAAACTTACTACCATGTCACTATAATATCTAAATCTGACAATTCGTGTATTTGTGCCGTGTTTGTATATTTTTTCGCATCATAATCATGTTGAAAGTGTTATATATTTATATAAATTTTGACACATTAATAATTCGTATTTTATAGATTTTAATATGTTCGTATATTTATATCATGTTTATATATTTTTTTCGTGTCATATCTTAACTATTTTTCTCATATCATGTAACCGTTTCGCGTTCAATATTATCACATCTCCATGCTTAATTTGCAACGTGGCCATAGATTTTTTTTTTTATTTGGTATTCCGATCCAAAGTTGTTTCTTTCCCTCGATCATTATTCCTATAAGACACTTGGTGAATCAAAGAATGGAGCTTTGCTACATTTGCTTTTCTAATAAAATGTAAATGCTGTAAGAGAGATAAATGTTTGGTGTTTGAACTTGAAAATTTTATTAATCATCAATGAATATATATAGTGTACAAGAGATAAGAGATAAAGACTAGTTTATCTCATCTATACAAGAAATAGGAGATTATCTTATCTCATCTTACAAGAGATAAGATATTATCTTATCACATCTATAATAGATAAAAAAAAAAAAAAAACTAATTACAAAGATTAACTTTATCTAATCTATACAAAGTGATAAAAGATTATCTACTTGATCTTCTCTTTATCTTTATCTTTTACATGCCCCCGCAAGATGCGGGAGCCATCAGCGACACCGATCTTGGATCTCAAGAACAAGAACCTTTGTCGAGTAAGAGGCTTTGTTAATCCATCAGCTAGTTGGTCATGGGTAGGAATATATGAGACTTTCAATGAAACAGAATGAACATGTTGTCTTACAAAATGGTAGTCTAATGCCAAATGTTTCATTCTAGAATGGAAAACCGGATTAGCACTAACATAAGTGGCACCAATATTGTCACAATGAAGAATTGGAGGAAAGGACTGTGAGATGTGTAGTTCAGATAAAAGATTTTTATCCAAACTAACTCTGCATTTGTATTAGCAATTGCCCTGTATTTAGCTTCAGTTGAAGATCTGGCAACTGTTCTTTGTTTGGTGGATTTCCATGATATAGGATTGCTTCCTAGGTAAATAATGTAGGCTGTGCTGTGGTGGAGCTTCAATCATCCAAGTTTTCTGTCCAATCGGCATCATTAAAGGCAGTTGGAGAGCTTAGTGAAGATGGCAAGTGGGATGGAAGTGCATAGATATCATCCTGACTGAGACCTTTCACCAATGGTGCCCTCGTGCTTAAATCCTTCACCAGAAAATGAAAAGGAAAGAATTCAATAGAAACATTGTTAGTTTTGCATAATTTGGATACAGAAATCAAATTATTTTTCATAGAAGGTACATCCAAAACATTTGAGAAGTGAAAGGATTTTTGTGTTGTAGGAATAGTGAATGAACCAATGTGTTTAATAGTCAAACCTGCACTATCTCCAACAATTATTTCATCAGGGCCTCCATAATCTGTGTAGAGGGACAGATTATTCAAATTAGAAATGATGAGATGAGATGCTCCGGTATCCATGATCCTATTTTGATTCCCCTTTGAATGAGATGAAGTAGCAACATTTACAATTTTTTCCTGAGACAATGACTTTTTGGTCCAGCAAGTTTTTGCATTGTGTCCTAGTTTATCACAAAGCTGTCAAATTGGTTTGCTTGAGGTGAGAGTAGAGGGAACAAACTTTCTTCTTTGAAAATTGAAGTTGTTGCGATTATTATAATGATGAAAGTTACCTCTAGAATTACCTCCTCTAGGATTATATGTGTCTCTGGTTTTCCTGACATAATTAACTGTAGCCGTAAGTGGTGGAGATGAATCATCTTGCTTGATGATATTCTCAAAATCTGTGAGCTTGTCATGAAGCTCTTCAAAGGTAATGGCAGTCTCTCGAGCTCTGATGGCTGGGGAAATTTCCTTAAACTCTAACCCCAATCCATTCAAAATAAAGATGACTAAATCATCTTCCACCACTGGAGCTTGAGCTAGGGCTAATTCATCAGCAATTCCCTTCATATAGTGCATGCAACAGATTTTCCATCCTGTGTGGAAACAATGAGCTTCTTTTTAAGGATATAACTCTTGATTGAGTTTTGCTGGCAAACATCTTAGACAGCTTCTGCCATGCATCTTGAGAAATGGGACAATTGGTTCAGAGCAGGAAGCAACAATGGCATTCAAAAGAAATTGGTCTTGACGAAACCAAAAATTATAGGCAGGGCTTAATGTGGGTGTGTCATTGACAGTAATCATAGGTTTAGGATAGGGAGTAGCACCAGTGATGTAACCGATAAGATCATAACCGACAATAAGAGAGTTAAACTGAAACTGCCAAGAAGGAAAGTTGATGGAGGTTAATTTTAAAGGTAATTGGGCTGCAACATTGATTGGGAATAGGGGTGACTGCGGTAGTAGAAGAAGTGCTGTTTGTAGGGGAACTGGTGGTTGTTGCCATTGAAAAAAAATATAGGAGCAAATGCTTGTTAAGCGTGTAGGCTTTGATACCATGTAAGAGAGATAAATGTTTAGTGTTTAAACTTGAGAAATTTATTAACTATCAATAAATATATATAGTGTACAAGAGATAAAAGATAAAAACTAGTTTATCTCATCAATACAAGAAATAAGAGATTATCTTATCTCATCTATACAAGAGATAAGATGTTAGCTTATCATATCTATAAGAGATAAAAAACTAATTACAAAGATTGACTTTATCTAATTTATACAAAATGATAAAAATTATCTACTTGATCTTCTCTTTATCTTTTACAAATGCTAGGTGTCTCTTCTAATTTGATATTGCAAATTCACGTGAGAAATGTCTTATACAATATCTTGTTATTATTCATTAAAAGAAATATATTAATTAAATAGCTATATATCTGTAACTGTATTACTATTATCGTTCATCAGGAGATCAAAAGCCAAATCTTTAGCTAACGACAAACATATACCCTATGGCTGTTTCCATTCATTCATGTTAAATATAACTTGAATTCGAAATCAGTACTCTAATTAAGTTAATGGACTCTTAAATATAACATATGCCCTATGGCTGTTTCCGTTCATTTATATTTAAGCCATTATTTAAAAAAAAAAATTTGTTGCTTAAAATGAAATTTCTTGTGGCTACCATATAAAATATTGAATTGCTTTCGATCCGCATGAAGCTGTCTTTTGCTATTAGCCAACGGCCCAACACATAAATCAAAATATCCCTATAAAGTTTTCATTTCCTTTATTTCCTGATGATATACTGAAAATAATTTGGTTCGTATTCCCAAATACGTGCTAGCTAGCAACAAGCAACTATTGCAAGCATGTCAAAAGGGTTAACTCCTCTCCATAACTATAGCTAGCAACAGGGGCAAAGGCAGGGCCGGGGGGGCAGCAGGGGGCCTTGGCCCCCCCTTTAAATTTTTTTAAATAAGGGTAAAATTATATTTGAACCCTCCAAATTTTATTTGACTTTCAATTTGGTCCCCCCTAAAATTTTTAAGAGTTTTGAAATAAAGTTAAATTATGTTTGGCCCCTCCAATTTTTGTTTGACCCTTTAATTTGGCCCCTTAATTTGTAGAATTTGTTTGATATAATAAATTTGATAACACTTTTAGTTTAAACTCCATTAATTATTATTAGATTAATTCTCTCTATATATCTTTTCAATCAATCAAATAGATACATTTATACTAATTATTTTGTTTAATATTTTTCATTCTATGTTCATTAGAAATAAATAAATAAATACAGTTAAACAATTACAATATTTAATACGAATTGTGTATTTAAATTATTATTTTTTTAAAAAATATATGTAATCTTATGAATTTTTTTTTTATAATATGAAATAATTTTATGCATATTTTAATTAGATAATAATTGTTTTTGACGTTGAGACTTTAATTTTTTTTTTTTCATATGTAATATGAATTATACTATTTAAAAATTAAAAAAAAAAAATTTATTTTATTATAAGGAATTTATATATTGTTTGAAAATTTAATATCTTATATAATATTTAAATTTAATATCTTACTTGCCCAAGGCCTGGTCCGATTCGAGCTGACGAATAACTTTATCTTTGAACAAGTTTATTTCATAAACGATTTTTTTTTTTACTTTAAATCTTTATATGTATATTCTGACTAGACCTGCTCATGAGTCCGATAGCCCACCTGACTGGGTAGGCACATATTGGGCATGAATTTTTATGATTCGGGCCGGCCCGAATCACTGTATCTATAAAAAAATGTATTTAAAATTTAATTATAAAAATATATAAATATTAATAAATAATTAATTTTTAATATATTTGCTAACAGTGATCCGGGTCGACGGGCCGGGCCTGGGTAAGGAAAAAAATTTCCGAATCAAGACCGACCCATGAACAAGTCTAATTTTGACCCCCCTCGTCAATATTTTTGGCTTCGCCCCTGGCTAACAATAAGCAACTATAGCAAAGCAGAAAAATTCAGAGGTGATATTATTCTGATTTGAAACTTCATGAACGTACGTGTGAAACATCTCTAAAGAATTATTTGTCATTTGCAGAGCTGTGATTGTGCTGCACCTGCTGGGAGACGTCCCTGTCACTTTTCCGAGACAATCCAACGAAATTCTTGTGGCCTCGATCGACATTGCCATTCCTTTACAGGTAAAAGGAAGTTTTTGTCTATGTTCGTGCAAATGTCCTGTACATGATTCATAGCAATGCATAGTTTTTTTAAGAAACCAACTTCTCACCAACCCTTGCAAAGATTAAAGAATATATATTATCTATCGACTTACATAGTATAATTTCACTGTAGACACCTAATTTTGTCCGGACCACTAAATAGGTATGTTTTCCTCCCATATTGATGTTTCCGAGTATAAAAAGACTGTTTTCATCCTGCAGGTGGTACTCCGAGACTTAGTTTAAGAGGGCGAGCACAAAAAGTCAAACTTGAAAAAGTCAACCCCGAAAAAGTCAACCCCAGAAAGTCAACTACTGAAAAAGTCAACCCGCTTTCAAAATCAAGATTTTAAGTTCAATTGAAAAATGGCGAAAGAATTTTGATAATCCGAGGTCTACATTGAAAGATATGGAGTTCGGAAGTTGGGATTTGGAGATTCAGTAGAAAGAAAACCCTAATCCGAGAAATTTGGGGAAAAGTGCTTAAACGATCAAACTGGTCGAAATTGAAGGTTCCAAATAAAAGATAAGCACTGACTACGGGTAATGGAGAAGTCACTTGCAAGAAAAACCGAAAGAAAAGTCAATCCGGGAGAAAACCGAGAATTAGGTTTTTTAGTGGATTTCGGTGAAATCGGGAAGAATCACAGAAATGGCCTGACTTGGTAAGACCAAAGCCCTCAATGGATGAAGAATGGTTAAAAAGGATGGCCCAAGGCTCAGATTGAAGAAAATCTGAAAATCGGATTTGTTTTGAGCAAAACCGGATTTCGGAGGTAAAAGGGCAAAATTGGAAAAATTTGGGAAAAATAGCAAATGGACTCTGAAAATTATGGAAAATTTTTCAATCTCATTCTTAAATCATTTGAAGGAGATTGGCGAAAGAAAATCTTGATTCCGAGTTCGTTTGCAAAATGGCCAAATCCCGGGCTTCTTATGCAGTAATTCAAAAAGATAAATCCCGGAAAAATAGCAAATGGACTCCAAAAATTCTGAAATTTGGCAAATCTCATTTTTAAATTATTTGGAAGAGATTGGCGAAAAAAAATCATGATTCCGAGTTCGTTTGCAAAATGGCCAAATCCCGGGCCTCCTATGTAGTAATTCAAGCCGATAAATCCCGAAAAAATACCAAATGAGCTCCAAAAATTATGAAAACTTCCAGATCACACTTTTTAATTATTTTGAAGAGATTGGTGAAGAAAAATCTTGATTTGGAGCTCGTTTAAAAAAATGGTAAAAAGTAGGGGCATAAAAGGATATTTTGGGAAGAAAAAATCCAAATAAATAGCAAACGGACTCGGAAAATTTTGAAAACTTCCAGAACTCAATATTTTATTATTTTGGAAGTATTAAAAAAAGAAAAATTGAATTTGGAGTCCGTTTGATATTTATTTGCATCCGGGGGGACAAAATGGTCATTTCAACCAAGCAACCGAAAAGGGCTTCTTTGGGCCTTTCAAAAATCAGAGCTGGGCTGGAAAAGAGAAGTGCTGGCCTGCCCAAGCCCAAAGGAAGGAGGAAGCTTATGATTTTTTCAATCAAGTGGTTAAAAATCAAGAGTTAAGTTAGAGATTTTCTTTGATCAAGCCGTGGGTATTTTTTAGCCTAAGTCCCAATCCCACATCCCTTTGTAATGTCAAGCCAAGGAGGTGCTCACCTTATAAATAAGGGGTCTTGGCCTTTGGTTGAAATCACCCACTACCCCTTGGGAGATAGTCTATACACTTGTATTAGGATTATCCGGGTGGTGAGTCATAGTGTTTTTGTTGAGAGGGTTTGTACTTAATCCGTTCAAAAGCTACTCTGAGGGTTTGTAGCTTAATCCGTTCAAAAGCTACTCTGAGGGTTTATAGCTTAATCCGTTCAAAAGCTACTTGTGAGAGGGTTTGTGGCTTAATCCGTTCAAAAGCTACTCTGAGGGTTTATAGCTTAATCCGTTCAAAAGCTACTTGGTGAGTTTTCATTTTAAAATAATGTTTCTTGTTCTTCCTTCATTTCCTTTCTTAAGTATATTTTTCTTACATTTTGTTTTTACAATAAACTCACCATGGCCAAATGGCCTACATTATTTATTTTAAGTTGTTATTTTTGATTCATTTTACCATATTGTTTATGCTATTTTCTTTATTTTTGATGTTTTAAATATTATGTTATTTCATGTTCTTAAGTTATATTTAATTTGGTTGCTTTGTTTGTTGCCATTTATGTCTTAGATATCATGTTTTTACATTTTTAATTTTCTGTTTTCATGTTGTTTAAATTTGAGCATGTTTTAGAGTTAGCATATTAAGTGTTTGTGAAAATGCTTGTGTGATTCTTTGCATGATTCTTGTTTTATATCTTAGTAAGCATGTTTTGGATTTGGTATATTAGGTGTTTGTGAAAATGCTTGTGTGATTTTTGTGTTATGACTTAGTTTTTCATGCTAGCATACCAAGTGTTTGTGAAAATGCCATGCTTGTTGAAGCTTGGGGCTATTTGGCTACTCCATGTGTTTTGCATTGTGTGTTGTATTTTTGTCATGCTAGTTGTTAGGTTTTTGCATTTGCATGATATTTGGTTGGATTTTTGAATTAAGCATGCCTTGTGTTTGTGAAAATGCCATGTATGTCTTAGGTCTAGGTTACATTAAATGTCATGCAAGTTCATGTTAGGTCTAGGCCATATTATTTGTGTCATGCATCTTCCTTACATTTAGGTTTAGATCCATGCATTTCATGCATTATGTTTGCTGCATTGTTTCATGCATTTCATGTTCATGCCACTTGAATAATGACTTGAGCCAATTGATGGTTCAAAGTCATGCTCTCTTGAGCACACTTGTGGAAAATTAAGTTTGTCAAATTGATTATTCTACCTTTGTGATTTTTTTTACTTAGCCAATTTTTATCTAACTTTCAAAAAGTCCTAGCTACTGTCTTCAAGTCATTCTATGAGTTTCAAATATTTTATTTTGGTTTTTAAATGATTTTATCAAAGACAAAAAAAATGTGTTGGCAAAGCAGTTTTTTTCACCCAAAACTCGTACATCTCTGATTTTTTTGGGAATTCATCTTTGATCAGAAAATTAAGTCGATTTTTTCCCGTGTATTTTTACATGTCCTGAGTCTCCAATAATTTTTTCAGAATTTTTGGAATTTTTAAAAATAGGGTAAAAAATCGTGGATTAAAACTGGACAGTGAAGTCAGAATTGAATTTAAAGAAAAACAAAGCAGTTTTTTCTCCTCCAAAAACTCGTACATCTCTAGTTTTTCTGGGAATTCATCTTTGATCAAAAAATTAATCCAATTTTTTCTCGTGTAGTTTTACATGTCCTGAGTCTCCAGTATTGTTTTTAGAATTTTTGGGATTTTTAAAAACAGGGTAAAAAATCGTGGATTAAAACTGGACAGTGGAGTCAGAATTGAATTTAAAGAAAAACCATTTTTCTGTTTTGGTTAATTTACTTAGAGTGGGCTGATTAGGAGGGTTAGCTACTGACTTAGGGTAATTTCTAAGCCTTTTTAAACTCTAAAAATGGTTTTTCAAGTCCCGGGTTAAGGGTAGCCAAGTCCGGATTTTTTTTTTTAACTTAGGAAATTAGAGTCATTTTAAACATTTTAGCCCAGTTTTTATTTTTAATTCAAGCTTTTCAAAATTGTTTTCAAACAATCACAAAGTATTTTGGTTTTAGAATATTTAATTTGACATATTTTCCTAAGGTAGCCGGATATCTTTTTAGATATACGGATTTCCTTAATTAAAGGAAAAAATACATTTCATGCATTGCATTTTTATATTCATGCATTTTATATAATATGTGATTCTTGCCATAATAATTTCTATGTGTCATGACATTTAGGTTGCATTATATTATTTAGATTTTGCTATGTCATTTTATTTATGTCATGCCTATACATATTCATTTCTTTTAAATGTTTTCAAAAAAGATAATGGTTTTCAATAAAAATAAAGATATTCCCGAGTTAAAATAATTCATGAGTTCTCTACCGGGTTTGCTGGAGGGAATATCATCAATTATTATTAATAAAGGAATATCTTTCTTTCAAAAAAAAAAAAGAGAATGATTCGGAAAGTTTTCCAAAACTAATAAAAATTTATATATTTTGCCACGTTTGTTGGGGAATATAGGAAAATTTTGAATTTATAAATTCCGGATCATTTTCAATAAAAAATGGAATTATTTTTCTTTAAATTGGGAATTAATTTGAAATACTAAATTTAAAACCAACTTTTACCGAGACTTGAGATAACACACGATTAATAAGGTACCGATTTATACGGGCGTTGTGGGGGTGCTAATCCTTCCCCGCACGTAAGCGACTCCCGAACCCGCTTCTTTGATTTCTCTGGTTTAAAACGCAGACTTGAAATTGGTTTTTAAAATGTTTTAATTAATTTTTAAAATATTTTATAAAACCGGTTTTAATAGGTGGCCGATCACACCTAGCTAAAAAAGATTGGTGGCGACTCCATGTCTTTTTTAAGGTCATTTTCAAAACCTTCATTTCTAGAGGAATTAAGTCGACTTTTTCTCGGTTTTTTCTTTAAATGTCACGCTTAACGAATAATAAAGTCTTGCGATGAGACGTCGTTATTTTTTAGGTTGCGACAGCTTGGCGACTCCACTGGGGACTTATTAGAGAGTCAGGCCTAGAATTGGTCATGTGTTATCAAAGTCTCGGTTTTGTTGGTTTAATTGGTATTTAATTTTAATTCCCACATTTTTTTAATAAGGAGAATTTTGAAAATAATAAAATGTTTTTAAATATGTTCATACTCATGTGCATGTATTTTATTTTTGTTCTCTAGTTATTTAAGGTTGTATATTATAATTGCTTGTCGGTTAATGCGTTACACTATTCTTGAATGTTTTAATTGTTAGGGCATTTAGAATAAGGTTTGTAGAATAGGTAGTGAAAGGTTTGATATTCCTCCACACACACTACACGTGCATTTACATAACATGAATCCTCTACCCGGGTTCCGTCCTTTTAAGTGGAAGTAAAGTAACTACGCCTTCGTGATTGATCCTCCGTATGGGCTAGTGAAACACTTCCGGAGTATAAAGTACCTAATGCCTTCGTGATGACCCTCCGCATGGGCATAGGAAAATATACTCTAACGAATTGAACCCGCTTTTATCGGGGTGCCTTACTAGCCTTCACCGGCGACAGTGAGGAACAATTCGGGGCCTTAGAACCGATTCACCCTCATATAGTGAACCTAGGCGAAGCCATCCCGAATTTCCGTTAGATATACCGAAAATAGGAACACATGGAGGGACATTTCTAAACCTTTTGTTACCTATTTTACACTCCAAATAAGTGTGGTAGATCGGGCAACGATGTACGTACATCGCCCGTAATAAATGTGATACTCCGCCTCGAAGGCATCGTGATGCCTAAATAAGCAGATATTGCTGGGGCAGATGTTCATTAGTTGTTTTTAAAAATAAAAAAAAATATCCTTTTTCAAGCATTTTTGCATGTTGCACATTTCATGCATGTGTGAATGGAGCATGTACATTTTTGGTTGTATTATTGATCTCATTCTTTGCAATAAACAATTGGTAATTTCATTTGATGATTTCATAAAACCGGTAGTGTCACATGAACATTTGCATATTGTATCCATAGTAGGATCCACTACCCCGAATTTCTTTTGAAAATAATATGATTGGTTTTTCATAGAGAAAAAAACATGTTTCAAGAAAAAAAAAATCGTAAGTGTGGAGGCAAATCTTGCATAATGAGATTGTTGAATAATCAAGATTTAGGTCCCACCAATTTCGTGTAATCATTGATTTCTTTGTGTATACCTTTGTGTTAATTCATTTATTTTTTGCATGTATCATTTTGACATCATAGCATGCATGGTCATTCATTTTTATATATTTATGTATCAATTTATTCTTTCTCTATATGCATCATGGTAGCATCAAGTTGCATTCATGCATTCATAGTCAGCATGATTTTTCTGTATCTATTCATATATCAATTTATTCTTTCTTTACATGCATCATGTTAGCATCAGGGTGCATTCATGGCATACATAGTCATCATGATATGCTCATGCATTAATTTGTCATATTGGCATCAGGTTGCATTCATGACATACACGGCCAGCATGACTTTCTTTGTATATACTCTGTGTCAGTCATTTATTCTTCACATGCATCATAATTGACATTGTGTGGCATTCATAGTGTATATGATCATTCATTGAGAAATGCATTTGGAACATACATGGTCATTCATTGCATATATCCATGCATTGATTTTTCTTATTCTTTACATGCATCATGTTGGCATCGTGTTGCACTTATAGCATACATGGTCAATATTGTTTCCACAGTATATGACCACACATAACTTTGTTTATCCTTCACATGCATCAAATTGCACTCATGACATTCATAGCTCATTCATCATGAAACACATTAATAAGATGAAATAGAAATTGGCTTAGCTTTGAAGAGTTTTCTTCGTCAGCTAAAAGCTATGACCCCAACAGCATGTGCGAGTATCATATTGGGGCAATTGGGCATTCGACTAAAAAATGCATAAAACTGAAGGAAAGAATTGAGGGTCTTGTCCACGATGGCATTTGGATTCCAGAGCTTATCGAACATTGGAAATCTGTTTTGAAAGAATTTTGAAGATAAAAATTCTTATCTTTGAAAGCATGTCAATAGGAGCATTCTGATGCATATTTTTCTATACACTTTGATGATGAAAGCGCTTGTCTCATGATGACATCTACATGAAATAAATAAATTTTGAATTTAAATATTTTGTGTTCATTTTATTTTAGCAATAAATTTGAATTTGCAAAAACAAATGAAACTTTGAGAAAATTTGTGGTAAATAATAAATAAGTGGTTTTCACATGAAATAATGAACAATTTTGAGAATATTGATGATCTTTGTTAAAAATGACCCAATACTTTCTCCCCTCTCTTTTAGGCTTTCCTAAGCCTAAATCCTTTGAACCGAGACCACTTGAAAGACCTAATACTTCGAGGAATATGAATGTTTGAACTTCATAAACCATTGTCGTCATAGAATAAGCAAACATGTAGATCCTAGTCTAGGCTATGAACAAAGGAACAAACTTTTCGAAATTTTTTCGAACTCCTTGAAATTAAACAAATGAGACATTCTTTCAAGAATCTAGATCATGGTAATTTGATGTGTGTCAAGGCTGTGCCAAAACCATTCACAACCTTTCCCAATAACCACAAAACACTAATTGCCCAAACATCATGATTGACATCGTGGGGCACAATGATTAAACTAGATTATCCCTTGTCCCAGAGAAAACCCGTTTTTGGGTCATATTTTCCTTGTCTCTTCAAAGAACTCAGATTGGAAACTCAGCCTTTTCAAAATAGACCTAGACTTGCTATGTTCCTCGTTGATATAAATTCTCAAGGTTAATCAAATTGGGGCATCATATGTGGAAATGATGGATACATAGTGAAGAATGATGGGCTAATGCATGAATCATTGGAGGCATGCGACGAAAAAAACAAAAAAAAAAGAAAAAAGAAAAAAAATTGTGATATCATGCATATGAGAATTCGAATGATTCCAAAGTGCAAAATGAAATTTTGATTATCTATTTCCCCTGGGGATTGCTTTTCAAAGTGAATATTAATGCTTGACATGAGGAATGGCCATCTTTCATATCCCTTTCGCAAAAAGAAATTATCCATAGTCACCCCTTTAGAGCCAAAAAAATTCTTTCTTCTTTGAACCCTGATCAAGGATTACCCTCTACACTGGGGGGCAAATGCGAGGAAAGATCTTTTCAAAGATCATTGAGAAATGAGTGATAGCTCAAGGACAGACACGAAGCAAATGGAGCCCCGAATAAATACGGGCTCACTCTGTCAAAGAAAAAGAAGAGAAAAAGATGGTGAAATGAAAGCCAAGAAAAACAAAAGAAAAACACAATGAAAAAGAAAATGTGTGTGAAAGACATGGCAAATTGAAAGCCAAGAGCAAGGAAGAAAAAGAGCAAAGTCAAAAGGAAAGAAATGTCCAAGAAGGGACAAATGCTTCAAAGAGAATCCTCCTCAAGAAATGATCCTTGATCTGATTACCCTCAAACACATATTTTGGGCCTATTTATCCTTTCTTTCTGAACCCTGAGCTATGGCCTACATTATATGCTTTAAAAGTCCATTTTGATCAAGCATGAATATTTAATTTGAAAGGTTTTTCCTCAGATTTTATCCTATTTCATCGAATTATCATTTCACTAAGGAAGAATTTAGAATTCTCAAGTGCATGGTAAAACAATGAACAAAAAAAATGGAAAGAATGGGACTCTAGGGCGAAAACCCAAAAATGGGCGGTCTAGAGTAAGATGGGAATTTTGGATGCCATCTATGATAGTGCCGATGCCACAAAAGAGAAGATCATCATAAAGAAGTGGTCATCAAGGAACATCTAGGAATTCATGAACCTCCCAAAGTGTCAACTCTCATTCGGATGATTGATTTCAAAAACTAAAACTCTTTTCCTCCAAAATCAACTTTCCGGTTTAAACATCCCAGCCAATCTTGATGCTTGACAAAATGCCTTGATATGGAAACTAAAATAATGTTGAATTTGTTTGGTTCTCAATGAATTCATGATTTATAAAACCTGTTCCATTTGTGAGCCTAGAAGGGATATACATTTTTGTCATGAAGTTTTCCTGGAAAAGCCAGAATCTTGTTATACCAAGCCTTGCCAATCCCAGTTGGAAAAACCCAGATTGATACTTAGAGAAATTTCTAACAATGATCATCAGTCTTCAAAAGATTTGTACATCACACATTGTGGGGTTAATATTTTTTGTTCAGAAGTTTTCAAAATGCGAAAACAAATAAAGATATTTTTGAAATACCCATTCTGATGTTGACATGAGACAAGGATTTTTCTAACTCAAAGGTGTAGAACTGCCAGAATAGGTCATGACTTCCAGATATGAGAAGAAGAAATAGAACCCGGTTCAGATCTCTGTTGATGAAAGTTTGAAAAACTGTTGGGGCAAAGAGAATAGCCAAAATGAATTGAAGATATACTCTGATTTGAAGAGGAAAAATGAATTTGAAAGGCTAAGCCAAAGTCTAGAGGAACAACCGGGGGCATTTGCATCACTCATGAGCACTCATCTCTCTATCAAGCTTTTACATCTGCACAGTGTCGGCAAGCATTTGCATCATTCATGGGTATTTGCATTGGCGTTATTCCATAAGCATATGCATTTTACCTTTACATTTACATTCTTCATGGAATTCGTATTTGTGTCATCTCAAACAATTGCATCATTTCTAGAATCATTGCATTTTCATTAATGTGTGGTAATTGTAGTTACACCATTCATAAACCAGTTACATGAACACAATTAGTAGGGGCATCTGCATCATGAAACATGGGCATCAATCCAAGTCATTTACATTTGCATTAAAGACATTTGCACCAGTTTAAGTCATTTCGTATCTTATTCAACATATGCATTTGCATCAAAAAGCATTCGCATCTTCTCAAAATCTTTAGGTTAATTTTCAACAATTCTTCAGCACCATTTTTAAGACCTCCGGGCATAATTTTTCAAATCACAGGTAAGACCTCCGGGCAACATCTTTAAGACCTCCGGGCATAACTTTTTTTCAGGGGTAAGGCCTATGGGCACCATTTTTAAGACCTCCGGGCATAATTTTTCAAATCACAGGTAAGACCTCCGGGCAACATCTTTAAGACCTTCGGGCATAACTTTTTTTCAGGGGTAAGGCCTCCGGGCACTATTCTTAAGACCTCCGAGCATCATTTTTAAAGTCGCATACAGCACATTTTTTTCAAATCACGGGTAAGGCCTCCGGGCACCATTCTTAAGACCTCCGGGCATCATTTTTAAAGTCGTATACAGCGCATTTTTTCCAAATCACGGGTAAGGCCTCCGGGCACCATTCTTAAGACCTCCGGGCATCATTTTTAAAATCGCATACAGCGCATTTCTTCCAAATTATGGGTAAGGCCTCCGGGCACCATTCTTAAGACCTCCGGGCATCATTTTTAAAGTCGTATACAGCGTATTTTTTCCAAATCACGGGTAAGGCCTCCGGGCACCATTCTTAAGACCTCCGGGCATCATTTTTAAAATCGCATACAGCGCATTTCTTCCAAATTATGGGTAAGACCTCCGGGCACCATTCTTAAGACCTACGGGCATCATTTTTAAAGTCGTATACAGCTCATTTTTTCCAAATCACGGGTAAGGCCTCCGGGCACCATTCTTAAGACCTCCGGGCATCATTTTTAAAATCGCATACAGCGCATTTCTTCCAAATTATGGGTAAGGCCTCCGGGCACCATTCTTAAGACCTCCGGGCATCATGTTTAAAGTCGTATACAGCGCATTTTTTCCAAATCACGGGTAAGGCCTCCGGGCACCATTCTTAAGACCTCCGGGCATCATTTTTAAAGTCGCATACAGCGCATTGCATACAGCGCATTTCTTCCAAATTATGGGTAAGACCTCCGGGCACCATTCTTAAGACCTTTGGGCATCATTGTTAAAGTCGCATACAACGTATTTTTTTCAAATCACAGGTAAGACCTCTGGGCAACATCTTTAAGACCTCCGGGCATAACTTTTTTTTTCAGGGGTAAGGCCTATGGGCACCATTTTTAAGACCTCCGGGCATAATTTTTCAAATCACAGGTAAGACCTCCGGGCAACATCTTTAAGACCTCCGGGCATAACTCTTTTTTTTCAGGGGTAAGGCCTGTGGGCACCATTTTTAAGACCTCCGGGCACCAATTTTTAAGACCTCCGGGCACCATTTTAAGACCTCCGGGCACCAATTTTTAAGACCTCCGGGCACCATTTTAAGACCTTCGGGCACCAATTTTAAAGACCTTCGGGCATAAATTTTTCTTTTGAAAATCGAATTCGTTTTCTTAAGACGAATCGAGCCTTGTTTAGGCAGGGAATTCAATTTAAGGACAAAATCTTTAATTTATTGTTTTAAAAAAAAATTAAAAAAAAATCAAAAAATTGAAAAATTGAAAAAGAGAAAAAAAAATAGAAAATGAAAAAAGAAAATAAAAAATGGAAAATGCAAAAATGAATAAAGAAATGAAAAAGAAAACTCCTTTCCCTTTTCTTCACATGTGATTTCACTGACCGTACAAAATTAGTGTTGGTTTATCTTTGCCTGATTCCTGATTCTCAGCAATAGCCAAAGAGGGGCAGCTGTAGACACCTAATTTTGTCCGGACCACTAAATAGGTATGTTTTCCTCCCATATTGATGTTTCCGAGTATAAAAAGACTGTTTTCATCCTGCAGGTGGTACTCCGAGACTTATTTTAAGAGGGCGAGCACAAAAAGTCAAACTTGAAAAAAAGTCAACCCCGAAAAAGTCAACCCCAAAAAGTCAACTACTGAAAAAGTCAACCCACTTTCAAAATCAAGATTTTAAGTTCAATTGAAAAATGGCGAAAGAATTTTGATAATCCGAGGTCTACATTGAAAGATATGGAGTTCGGAAGTTGGGATTTGGAGATTCAGTAGAAAGGAAACCCTAATCCGAGAAATTTGGGGAAAAGTACTTAAACGATCAAACTGGTCGAAATTGAAGGTTCCAAATAAAAGATAAGCACTGACTACGGGTAATGGAGAAGTCACTTGCAAGAAAAACCGAAAGAAAAGTCAATCCGGGAGAAAACCGAGAATTAGGTTTTTTAGTAGATTTCGGTGAAATCGGGAAGAATCACAGAAATGGCCCGACTTGGTAAGACCAAAGCCCTCAATGGATGAAGAATGGTTAAAAAGGATGGCCCAAGGCTCATATTGAAGAAAATCTGAAAATCGGATTTGTTTTGAGCAAAACCGGGTTTCGGAGGTAAAAGGGCAAAATTGGAAAAATTTGGGAAAAATAGCAAATGGACTCTGAAAATTATGGAAAATTTGTCAACCTCATTCTTAAATCATTTGAAGGAGATTGGCGAAAGAAAATCTTGATTCCGAGTTCGTTTGCAAAATGGCCAAATCCCGGGCTTCTTATGCAGTAATTCAAAAAGATAAATCCCGGAAAAATAGCAAATGGACTCCAAAAATTCTGAAATTTGGAAAATCTCATTTTTTTAAATTATTTGGAAGAGATTGGCGAAATAAAATCTTGATTCCGAGTTCGTTTGCAAAATGGCCAAATCTCGGACCTCCTATGCAGTAATTCAAGCCGATAAATCCCAAAAAAATACCAAATGAGCTCCAAAAATTATGAAAACTTCCAGATCACACTTTTTAATTATTTTGAAGAGATTGGTGAAGAAAAATCTTGATATGGAGCTCGTTTAAAAAATGGTAAAAAGTAGGGGCATAAAAGGACATTTTGGGAAGAAAAAATCCAAATAAATAGCAAACGGACTCATAAAATTTTGAAAACTTCCAGAACTCAATATTTTATTATTTTGGAAGTATTAAAAAAAGAAAAATTGAATTTGGAGTCCGTTTGATATTTATTTGCATCCGGGGGGGCAAAATGGTCATTTCACCCAAGCAACCGAAAAGGGCTTCTTTGGGCCTTTCAAAAATCAGAGCTGGGCTGGAAAAGAGAAGTGCTGGCCTGCCCAAGCCCAAAGGAAGGAGGAAGCTTATATTTTTTCAAGCAAGTGGTTAAAAATCAAGAGTTAAGTTAGAGATTTTCTTTGATCAAGCCATGGGTATTTTTTAGCCTAAGTCCCAATCCCACATCCCTTTGTAATGTCAAGCCAAGGAGGTGCTCACCTTATAAATAAGGGGTCTTGGCCTTTGGTTGAAATCACCCACTACCCCTTGGGAGATAGTCTATACACTTGTATTAGGATTATCCGGGTGGTGAGTCATAGTGTTTTTGTTGAGAGGGTTTGTAGCTTAATCCGTTCAAAAGCTACTCTGAGGGTTTGTAGCTTAATCCGTTCAAAAGCTACTTTGAGGGTTTATAGCTTAATCCGTTCAAAAGCTACTTGTGAGAGGGTTTGTGGCTTAATCCGTTCAAAAGCTACTCTGAGGGTTTATAGCTTAATCCGTTCAAAAGCTACTTGGTGAGTTTTCATTTTAAAATAATGTTTCTTGTTCTTCCTTCATTTCCTTTCTTAAGTATATTTTTCTTACATTTTGTTTTTACAATAAACTCACCATGGCCAAATGGCCTACATTATTTATTTTAAGTTGTTATTTTTGATTCATTTTACCATATTGTTTATGCTATTTTCTTTATTTTTGATGTTTTAAATATTATGTTATTTCATGTTCTTAAGTTATATTTAATTTGGTTGCTTTGTTTGTTGCCATTTATGTCTTAGATATCATGTTTTTACATTTTTAATTTTCTGTTTTCATGTTGTTTAAATTTGAGCATGTTTTAGAGTTAGCATATTAAGTGTTTGTGAAAATGCTTGTGTGATTCTTTGCATGATTCTTGTTTTATATCTTAGTAAGCATGTTTTGGATTTGGTATATTAGGTGTTTGTGAAAATGCTTGTGTGATTTTTGTGTTATGACTTAGTTTTTCATGCTAGCATACCAAGTGTTTGTGAAAATGCCATGCTTGTTGAAGCTTGGGGCCATTTGGCTACTCCATGTGTTTTGCATTGTGTGTTGTATTTTTGTCATGCTAGTTGTTAGGTTTTTGCATTTGCATGATATTTGGTTGGATTTTTGAATTAAGCATGCCTTGTGTTTGTGAAAATGCCATGTATGTCTTAGGTCTAGGTTACATTAAATGTCATGCAAGTTCATGTTAGGTCTAGGCCATATTATTTGTGTCATGCATTTTCCTTACATTTAGGTTTAGATCCATGCATTTCATGCATTATGTTTGGTGCATTGTTTCATGCATTTCATGTTCATGCCACTTGAATAATGACTTGAGCCAATTGATGGTTCAAAGTCATGCTCTCTTGAGCACACTTGTGGAAAATTAAGTTTGTCAAATTGATTATTCTACCTTTGTGATTTTTTTTACTTAGCCAATTTTTATCTAACTTTCAAAAAGTCCTAGCTACTGTCTTCAAGTCATTCTATGAGTTTCAAATATTTTTATTTTGGTTTTTAAATGATTTTATCAAAGACAAAAAAAAATGTGTTGGCAAAGCAGTTTTTTTTCACCCAAAACTCGTACATCTCCGATTTTTTTGGGAATTCATCTTTGATCAGAAAATTAAGTCGATTTTTTCCCGTGTATTTTTACATGTCCTGAGTCTCCAATAATTTTTTCAGAATTTTTGGAATTTTTAAAAATAGGGTAAAAAATCGTGGATTAAAACTGGACAGTGAAGTCAGAATTGAATTTAAAGAAAAACAAAGCAGTTTTTTCTCCTCCAAAAACTCGTACATCTCTGGTTTTTCTGGGAATTTATCTTTGATCAAAAAATTAATCCAATTTTTTCTCGTGTAGTTTTACATGTCCTGAGTCTCCAGTATTTTTTTTAGAATTTTTGGGATTTTTAAAAATAGGGTAAAAAATCGTGGATTAAAACTGGACAGTGGAGTCAGAATTGAATTTAAAGAAAAACCATTTTTCTGTTTTGGTTAATTTACTTAGAGTGGGCTGATTAGGAGGGTTAGCTACTGACTTAGGGTAATTTCTAAGCCTTTTTAAACTCTAAAAATGGTTTTTCAAGTCCCGGGTTAAGGGTAGCCAAGTCCGGATTTTTTTTTTTAACTTAGGAAATTAGAGTCATTTTAAAAATTTTAGCCCAGTTTTTATTTTTAATTCAAGCTTTTCAAAATTGTTTTCAAACAATCACAAAGTATTTTGGTTTTAGAATATTTAATTTGACATATTTTCCTAAGGTAGCCGGATATCTTTTTAGATATACGGATTTCCTTAATTAAAGGAAAAAATACATTTCATGCATTGCATTTTTATATTCATGCATTTTATATAATATGTGATTCTTGCCATAATAATTTCTATGTGTCATGACATTTAGGTTGCATTATATTATTTAGATTTTGCTATGTCATTTTATTTATGTCATGCCTATACATATTCATTTCTTTTAAATGTTTTCAAAAGAGATAATGGTTTTCAATAAAAATAAAGATATTCCCGAGTTAAAATAATTCATGAGTTCTCTACCGGGTTTGCTGGAGGGAATATCATCAATTATTATTAATAAAGGAATATCTTTCTTTCAAAAAAAAAAGAGAATGATTCGGAAAGTTTTCCAAAACTAATAAAAATTTCTATATTTTGCCACGTTTGTTGGGGAATATAGGAAAATTTTGAATTTATAAATTCTGGATCATTTTCAATAAAAAATGGAATTATTTTTCTTTAAATTGGGAATTAATTTGAAATACTAAATTTAAAACCAACTTTTACCGAGACTTGAGATAACACACGATTAATAAGGTACCGATTTATACGGGCGTTGTGGGGGTGCTAATCTTTCCCCGCACGTAACCGACTCCCGAACCCGCTTCTTTGATTTCTCTGGTTTAAAACGCAGACTTGAAATTGGTTTTTAAAATGTTTTAATTAATTTTTAAAATATTTTATAAAACCGGTTTTAATAGGTGGCCGATCACACCTAGCTAAAAAAGATTGGTGGCGACTCCATGTCTTTTTTAAGGTCATTTTCAAAACCTTCATTTCTAGAGGAATTAAGTCGACTTTTCCTCGGTTTTTTCTTTAAATGTCACGCTTAACGAATAATAAACTCTTGCGATGAGACTCGTTATTTTTTAGGTTGCGACATTCACAATGCAAGACTGATGAAATATATGTATACCATGAAACAAATAAATAAAATCCCAACAACCTTTCATCCATACTCCTAGGTGTATATATATCTATATTCTAAGTACATATATATAGGTTCTTTAACAATGGAACTTCCGCTCTTGGAAATTTTACTCATGTAATAGTTAAAATTTTATTTAACAAAGTGAATTAAAGGGTATAAAATTCAGTAGCAAGTATAATAAGCTTAATTCATCCATCAGAAAGGATAAAAATGCCCTCCCTCTTGCTTTCTTCCAAATAGATGGGAAGCACCATTGAACAGGGATCTAAATTGCGGTTGCGAATGTATTTCGATTATTCGCGTTTATCGTGGTCAGAGGCGGAGCCTCTTAAGAGCCTGAGGGGGCCTTGGCCCCCCCAAAGTTTATAAAAAATTCTTAATATATATTTATATTAAATTAATTTAAATTAATTTGTTCAAATTAAAATTATTAATTTTATTTATTTTTTTATTTCATAATTTAATTTTAAATATTATTAAATTTAAGAGGAGTTAAAATCGTAGTACTATTTTTTTTATTTTTGTATCCATCAATTATTACTTATAAATTTTTAAAATTAAGAAACTTGTTATTAGTTTTAAATTACAATCCTGTGAATTTAACAAAAATCAAATTAACTTTTTGACTTTCAATAAAATTTCAAATCTTCAACCAAGTACCAAATATGTGTTTTTTTCTTTCTTTCTAACTTATTATAATTTCTCCTATTCATATAGTTTTTCACTTTTAATTTTACTCTAAATCTCTATCCCATGTTGTCATGCAATCTTGTTTAAAAAAAAAAAAAACACAAATTAGATTGGAAATCATTTTATAAAAAATTAAGATAAATTATAATTTGTAATTTCAAAGTTTCAACTTTATTATTTTAAAATTATATTTATTTTTATTGTTGATGAAAAATATATTGTTTAACGATTAATTTATTTACTTTTTATTTCAATTTTAAATTGTCAAAAAAAGTTCTCATAATTTATTTAAAATATATATGTAATTTGTAATTTTATTATAGACAGTGCTAGATGCACTCATCTCATATATTCATTTCCCACACTCACTTTTTATCTAGGGAATTAAGTGAAAAGTACTATAACTTTTATAAGTTATAATAGAATTTTGAAAACTTATATACTATGTGTGTGTGAAATGAGTACAATATTAAATGAATGTATATATGATCTTTTTTTTATTATTATTAATTTGAAAATCTTTCTATTCTTAAAAGTTTAATGTTATCATAATAATATTTTTATTTTATAATTTTATGAAGTTGGTTATTTTTTACTAATATATTATGTGTGTGTATATATATGATATAATAAATTTAATATTAATTGGCCCCTCCAAAATTAAATGTCAAGATCCGTCACTAATCGTGGTTGCGGATGCAATGAATGCTATTGTGGCCACTTGCATGTAATAAATATCAACCTTAAATATCGGCAACGGAGGAAGCCAAAACCATAAAATAATGACCAGTAGCGTTACATTGTGATCGCTATTTAAATCCTTGCCCTTGAACACTCTTTTTGTTTTGTAGTTGGCGAATTCAAGTAGATGTTCTTGAATCATTGGTCCATTATTTAGACTAGTCTTAAATTGAAATCTGAGGAGGACAATGACAGCAGCGGTGCCACCTTAAAGAATAAGAAGTTAGAGACGTTCTGTTAACTCTAAAACTATAAACCAGGAGCATACTGACTTTCACCCAAACTTAATATGAATCCAAACTCAAATTAAAGGAAATCTTGTCTTTGATATACAATCAATAAGAGGAATATCGTAAACAATGTTTATTAGTTTAAAACAATTCCTCTTGATAATGAGTTTTTATTAATTTTGTAGAAGATAATATTGTACAAGCTTCAATAATGTACCATAACAGTAATAATAATAATAATGTAATTACATAACTTTTGAGGGAGTCGATGTTTGTCTTTTTTATATCTGTTGTAGTTTAATTACCAGCTGCATGACAAACAAAAACCAGAGTCCAATATTTAAAGCACTATATTGGGATTGACATCAATAATAGTTTTATAAAGATTGGAATTTGGATGTGTGCTTAAAAACCTGATAAAAACTAAAAGACATGCAAACTGATCTAAGAAGGCTTTTGACTAGCTAAAACGATATTTTGTCTCTTATTCTCAAGTACCCCCATTTGTTTATGTGCATATTTGTTTTTTTTGGCAAGTAGTAATGTGAGTTTTGTGATAATTAGAAATCTGCTTCACTTTGCTGATTAGAAAAGTACTAGTAGATCTTTTCTCTTTCCAAGCTTAATTTTATTTAAATCGAATATACAGTGGTGTCATGAGTGGTGTTGAAAAAATCAAATTGGATCGATTAATCGAATCGGTTCAATTGGAAATCGAAGACCTGTTTGGTCTGGTATATATTTAAAATTGACTATTTGTGAGCCGATAAAAAATTGGTTGAATCAGTAAAAAAAAAAAACTGAACAAATTTGGTAAAATATCGATTTTAGGTTTATTTTTAATTTTTTTTGAAAAAAAAATTATTCGATATTTGAACCTTTAATTTTATAGTTTTAAATTAAAGATCATATCATTTAACTAAATGCATATTTTTAATAAATTCTTACTATATTTAATACTTATTTAATATTTAAATTTGTTTTAATTGAATTGACTGGTCCAATTGATAGGATATCAATGACCAGAAATTTCACCGGTTTGATCTCCAATTCGAATTTTTTCAACATGATGATCCATCTTATAGAATGTAGACGGGAGAATAATTTTCTTTCTTATTTTCAATCAAATGATATTATTCATTAACAAAGTGTCATACTTCTTAATATTTGAATTTCAAACCAAGTACCATTTGAGTAATGTAAAGATTCACCCTCAATTGATCAATTTTTTTTTTTTTTTTGCATAAAAAACCATTTGAGGAATGTATTACTCAATACTTATATTCACCCATTGATCTATGTATAAAACTTTTGATTATGACCAAATTAAGGCTCCATTTGTATGGGCAGTGAGATTAATTTCGGTGAGATTAGTTATTGTAGCGGTGAAATTAAAATAAGTGATAAGATATGTATTTGGATTCAAATGCAGTAGTGGCGGTGAAATAAAATATAATAAAAAAGAAAAATGATCATTAAGGACATTAGATTAAAATGTGTATATATTAAAATTATATTTATATTAAATAATAAGATATTTATATTAAATAATAATTAAAAATCATATTTATGTTAAAAATATATATTTTAAAAACTTCAAAAAAAATTAAAAAAATAAAAAAAACATAATAGAATGGGATAAAAAAAAATAAAAGAAGAATTACCCCCTCCACCATAGTCTAGTTCTCTACTGGACCCCTGCCCCTCCAGTTAAACCAAAGGGGCTGGGGCATTTTATATCCCATTGGGGGTGCACCCAGTGGGGTGTGATCAGTTGGGGGTTCCGAACAAATTTCGTCTGTCCCGTTTCAGTGCCCCCATCTGTGTCCCGTTCATAGATTTAAGCCACGTGTTTTTATCAAAGGTATAGCCAAAATATGGTAAACTACGGTTAAAGTGACTAAAGCGGATAACTCTTTTGGCCTAAGATAAACACAAGTAAAATTTAGTATTTAAATGTACTAGAATTTTTACCGAGGATAAAATAGCAAACAATTATATAATACTAGAAATAGGCTCGCGTTATGTTACGGAATAGACCTGTTCATGAACTGAGCTTATTTATAGTATTATATAATTGTTTGGTATTATATTAATCATTTTTATATTAATATTTTTATATTTTTTATAATTAAGTTTAAATATAAAAAATAATATGGGTAGCTCGACCTATGGACCGGTTTATTGCAGACATAAGTATTTGCATTTTATTTTGAGTTTTTTAACTTAAAAAATAATTTCATTTTACATTAACAATGATAATAATATCATAATGAAAATATGCAAACAATGAAATAATGTTAAAAATTAAAAAAAAAAAATATTGCTTACTTGAATACATAACAAATGTTTGTCCACTTCAATTTGAACTCTTAAAAACTTATTAACGTATAATTCAATTCGAATTTTACATAACAATGACAAATTATGTAAAATATGAGACGAATTGAGACACGACACGAACACAACATAGAAAAATAATTAAAACACAACACGAAAAATAACATAAACACGACACCAATATATAAACATGTAAAAATATACATAAAACGAATTACTAATGTGTAAAAGTTTATATAAATTTATAATACTTTATATAAATCATTAATGTGTACAAAGTTATATAAATTTATAATACTTTGAAAATACAAAAAAAAAATACGAATATGAACACATAACGAACACACAATTTTTTTTTTAAAATTAAATTACTATGACAAATTATGCAAATTATGTCATGAATTGAGACACGACACGAACATAATTTTTTTTCTCTAAATTGAATCACAATGATAAAGTATGTAAAATATGAGATGAATTGAGACACGACACTAGAAACACAGGAAAAATAATTAAAACACAACATGAAAAATAACATAAACACGACACGAATATACGAACGTATAAAAATATACATAAAATAAATTATTAATGTGTATACTTATTTTAATTAATCTAAAAACTTCACTAATAGTATATGAGATAATTTCTCTTAATTAGTAGTTAGATTTTAATTTGTGAGAATTTAATTTTTATTCAATCCTTTTTACGTAAAATATGATAAAAATATTTGAAATTAATTTTTCTTTTTTCTTCTTCTAATTTTACTTTTTTCTAAAAAAAATTTTACTCCAAAAATATTAATAAATAATTAAGTTTGACAGCAGAATTGAATTTAACCGTAGTTTATCGTTTTTTTAGGTTTTCACCTTTTAAAAAAACACGTGACTTAAATCTATGAGCGGGGCACATATGAAAACACTAAAATGGGGAAGACGAAATCTGTTCGAATTAAGAGTAATAATTTAAGAGTAACATTGAATATTTGGTCTCTGAATTTTTTGAGATATAATAATAGTAATTACATAACACATGTTAGGTTTCGATTTCTCCACATCATGTGCCAAGTATTTTTTTTTATAGATTTTGTTATGGAATGTCCTAAAATCACTCTGTTATCATTTTAAGTAATATCTATTTTAAGTTAATTATCTACTGCTGGTTTTTTTTTTTTTTTCTTGAGAATTATATACTTCAAGTTAAAGATGAAAGAAAACTCAAAGCTGATAGGATTAACACCCTAGCTTTGTATCCTAAGTTAATGGAAAAATTAATGACATGATCCTCAATGAATTGTCCAAGATTTCATGCAAGTTAACAAGAAAATTAACTCAGAATCATGAAGAATATATCCACAGCAGTGCTAAAAATACCAAAAGCCTGTGGTATTTCAGAAAATACAACCACAACCATATTAATTTGCCTCATATAAAACAATAAAACCAAATATTATGCACGTCTAAGGTGAATTTTCTATAGCATTTCCCCACAGTTATGTTCATCTTCCTAGGTATCCTCAAGCTCATTCGCGAGACAATCCCTTCTAGTTTCACTTTCCTCTCAAAACAACCCTTTAAATGAACATCATAAAGTAAATATTTTTATCATCGGAACATTGTCACTTATTCTGTAATAAAAAAATTTAGGTCATATAATATCCAAATTTTACCTACCCTTAACACTCTGGGATTCAAGAATTTAGGATTAACCCCAAGAAGCAGCTACAGTACCATCTTGAATTGAAAACTCTCTCATGATAACAAAAATTTTCTCGCTCCATCCCTAGATTAGGCAATATTTTTATTTCTTTTATATTTATTACTCCGTCTTTATATATTTTTTTTTGAGTACTTAAAAAAGCTATACAATGAGGATCTTTTAGGTCCTCCTCAAATATAATAATAATTATTTTTTAATTGATAATAATAATATAATATTTTGTTTTTAAATTAATCTATACTATTATAATGGAAGTGGCTGAGTTGGTATCATTGAGTCAAGTGACACCAACTCAGTCACTGAAAATATCAAAAAATTATTAAATATTACGGGTCGTGAACTTCTTTTCCCGAAGAAGAAGCAATGACGGTATCTGGAGAATAAGCATCGACTAACTCTGTGCCAACATCCGCGGTAATATAGAGAATGCAAGCGCTATCCAAAATGATTGGGCGTAAAGCGTCTGTAGATGGCTTTTTAAGTCCGCCATCAAATCCCAGGACTCAACCCTGGACAGGCGGTGGAAACTACCAAGTTAGAGTACGGTAGGGGCAGAGGGAATTTTCAGTGGAGCGGTAAAATGCGTAGAGATTGGAAAGAACACCAACGGCGAAAGCACTCTGCTGGGCGGACACTGACACTGAGAGACGAAAGCTAGGGGAGCGAATGGGATTAGATACCCCAGTAGTCCTAACCGTAAACGATGGATACTAGGCGCTGTGCGTATCGACCCGTGCAGTGCTGTAGCTAATGCGTTAAGTATCTCGCCTAGGGAGTACGTTCGCAAGAATGAAACTCAAAGGAATTAATGGGAGCCTGCACAAGCGATGGAGCATGTGGTTTAATTCGATGCAAAGCGAAGAACCTTACCAAGGCTTGACATGCCGCGAATCCTCTTGAAAGAGATGGGTGCTTTCAGGAACACGAACATAGGTGGTTCATGGTTGTCGTCAGCTCGTGCCATAAAGTGTTGGGTTAAGTCCCGCAACGAGCGCAACCCTCGTGTTTAGTTGCCATCGTTGAGTTTGGAACCCTGAGCAGACTGCCGGTGATAAGTCGGAGGAAACGCTAATTTATCAAGAATATGCAAGAAAAGCACTTCGAATTGTTGATTCATCGCCAGAGATGGCTTAGAACCAATAGTTCATTATCTAATGGATTTTTCCGTTCTAATACTCCATCCGAGAGTTGTCAATATTTATCAAATTTGTTCCTATCTAACAAAAGGCTATTGAATCAAATGACAAAGACATTGTTGAGAAAATAAAAAATTAAATAAAGATATATATGTTTTTTGATATTTTATATAATAATCTTTTAAAAAAAAAGTACCTATCTACTTTTAAAAAAACTATCAATTTTCTAAAAAACTATCCACTTGCAAAAATTATCTATTAACAAAAACTACCACTTTTTTTTTTACATTTAATTTTTTTTTAAAACATAATTTATTATATTTTTAAAATATATTTTTTCACTCAGATTGTGAGGGTCTGAAATTCTAGTTATATTAAAACCAATTGAGTGAGGGCACATTGACCCTCTCTTCAACAAATATATATATATATATATATATATATATATATATATATATATATATATATATATATACACACAAAAGACCATATTTAGTGAGGGACATTAACTACTCTGACGTTCACCTCCTACTTCATTTTTCACGCAAGCCAAATAATGTGGTATCGTATCTAGTAAAGACCAGACCAGCAGTGAGGTTCAAAACTGGACCCTAAAAAAAAAGCTATGTTTTGCAAGGATCGTTGTAAGTTGTAACCCTCGATAAGAAAAGGACTTTTAGTGAGGGCAAACTGGACCCTCAAAAAAAGACCAGACCAGTAGTGAGGTTCAAAACATGCGACTTTTCTTGTAGTGGTGAGGCAATTGTCTGCTTCATATATTTTATCTCGTTGGGGTTACAATATCTGCCAATACTAAAACTAAATACTTTCAAAGACCCACGAAAAGGAATTGTTTAAATTGGAGATCTAAAAATCCAAAGCCCAATTTCAATTTCAAAGACCCAAAAAGAGGTAGCAAAGAAATATTAAAAGAGAGAGAGAGAGAGAAAGGCTAGAGTTTTGACATAGGATATTTTAGGGGTTTGGAGTTAAGGTTTGTTAAGTATAAGATTAACTATGAGGTTTTGAGGAGATTTAGCCATTTAGGTCATAAAAGGGTTAGAGTAGGTAGAGAGGAAGCAAGGGAAACTGGAACGACGATAAACGACGGTGAAAATGGGTTTTTGTTGAGGTGGAAGCAGGGACGGAGTTAAAGGGGGCAGGCAGGGGCCTTAGCCCCCTTAATTCCTCTAAATTCTTTAGATTCAATAATTGTTTAAATCAAAAAAATGATACAAATTTATTTTGATCCTCTTTTATCCCGATCCCAAATATAAAATTTTTCACTTCGTCTCTAGGTTGAAGCCACATCTTTAGGTTTATATCTACGAATTTAGAGGCATTTTGGGAAACCTAGTCCTATAGAAGTGAATATGAGGTCGATAGGAATTTGGAAGTGGTTTTTGAAAGAAAATTAGCATCAACGAGCGAAGGTTGACGAGGGTGGACAACAACCAACCCTCAAAATTTGGAAAAGAAGGGCTTGTAGAAGGAAATTTTTTTTGATTATTTATAAATTGACACATGTCAAATAAAAATTTTTTTTTAATTTTTTTGTCCAATCAAAACTCATCCACGTGTCATTATTATTTTATCTCTAATTAAATTAAATTAATTTAGAGATAAATAAAGAAGATAGTTCTTTCATAAAGAGACCAAATTATTTTAGAACTTTTTCTCATCTAGCAGGCTGGCACTCTAAATAGGGACATCTCCTAAGTCATTCATCACAATTTACAAGCCTGAAGAGCAGAAGCAGATTTTGAAGATTTCAAGTCTCTCCAAATTCTCAAGAATCAGACTCTGAAGAATTTAAGAATTCAAGAAATTTTAAAGAACACTTTCTTTGGGTTTCAAGAAATTTATCTTTGATATTGTGTTGATCCAAGAAAGAAGATAAATCTTGTTTGCTCAAAATCAAATCTCGAAGATCCTTGAAGCAAGTCTCGCATATTCAAGATTAAGTGATCAAGACCGTTGAAGCACAATTTGGGAAAAGAAAACCTGAAAACAATTTGGGAAGGAAGATCTGAAGAAAAGAATCTCCAGAATTTCATCAATCAAAAGAGAATGAAGATCTGAAAAATCTAATCTTGAAGATCCAAGAATCCCTAAATTGGTACTAAATTTCAACAATTCTAAGAAAGTACAATTTGGGGAAAAAAACCTGAAAATAATTTGGGAAAGAAGATTTGAAGAACAAAGTCTCCAGAATTTTATCAATCAAGTCCAAAAAAAGAAGATCTGAAAAATCTAAGCTTGAAGATTCAAAAATCCCTAAATTGAGACCAAATTTCAACAATTCTAAGAATCCTTAAATCTGGAATCAAATTCCAAGATTTCCTAAATTTGGATCAAATTGAAGCAAATTTCAAGATTAAGTCTTCCAAGACCCTCAAATTTCATTCAAGATCAAGTCTTCCAAGACACTTGAAGTAAAATTCAAGATTAAGACCCTCGAAACAAATTTAATTGATTCAAGAACAAAAACTAATTTAATTGATTCAAGAACGAATCAAAAGACCCTTGAAGCAAAGTTTTCATGCGAGAAAAAAAAATCTGCAGATTTTCTTTATCTTTAAGAATTTCAGAGATTGAAATCTCCATAATAAATAAAATTATTATTTGACTTTAAATTTTCTTTGTCATATTTTCGACACAAAATTTGTGTGTAAAATTTTGTTTGAAGGTCGTAAGGGTTAGCAAGAGAAAGTTTGGATAAAGAGAGAAATAAGAAGGAAAATGAATAAAAAATAGAATATATAGGGTGCTAAACCTTGTTTAAGATTAGTGTTGAAAATTTGGACATGATCAACTAGTCGGATCGGTTGAATTAAGAATCGATGATCTACCTAATCCAATGATACACTTAAAATCGGAAAAATATCGAACTAATCAAACATATGATTAAACCGAATTAGGTCGAATCAGTTTGATATTGAATCGATTTAGAAACGACACGAACACAATAACATAGAAAAAACAATTAAAACGCAACTCGAAAAATAACATGAATACGACATGAATACACGAATGCGTAAAAATACACATAAAATAATTATTAACGTGTAAAAATTTATATAAATCTATAATACTTTATATAAATTATTAACGTGTTAAAGTTTATATAAATTTATAATACTTTGAAAGCACAAAAAAAAAAAAAAAAAAAAAAAAAAAACAAAACAAAACCGAACACGTCACGAGTACACAATTTTGTCTCTAAATTGAACCACAATGACAAACTATGTAAAATATAAAATGAACTGAGACACGACACAAACACAACATAGAAAAAAATAATTAAAACACAACACAACACGAAAAAGAACATGAACATGAACACAACACGAATACATGAACGTGTAAATTTATACATAAAATGAATTATTAACATGTAAAAATTTATATAAATTTATAAGAAAAAAATAACACAAACATATAAATTTTTCTCATTTTTTTTCTCTTTCCTTTCTACCATCTTTCTTTTCTTTTTCTTTTTTTCTTTTTCTTTTTTTTTTTCTTTCTCCTTTACTTATTTTCTCTACCCATCAACAACCCAAAAAAAAAAACTGAAGGGGGCGACATGACCATCCTCTCTTTGCAGCAAAAACAACAAAATTTATCTAATGGATATATATTATAATCATTACAATTGAATTAGATTTTTTATTTAATAATTTGTCTATGTACATGATTAAAAATAATATTAATTCATTTTTTTACAGTTATATGGTAATAACTTAACTTTTTAATCAATTTTTTGATGGGTTCTTTTTTATTTTAAATTTATTTGTGATTAAAATATAAAAATAAGATTTTCTAAAAATCTGGAACGAAATAATTTTTATTTTCAAAATTCAATTAATAAAATATTTTAAAAAATAAAATAAAGTTTATGCAATTAAATTAAAAAAAATAAAGTTTATATAATTAAATATAAATTTTAATTTAATTTTGCTGGCCCTTCTTTCGATATTCAAGATTTTTTAATTAATTGTTAATTAATATGACTTATCATTCTTTTGATAAAATTAAAAGGATAATTTTATCTCAAAATTTTATTTAAACTTTACCAACAAGAAAAAGAAATTTTATCAATTTTTTGGAAGGAAAGACATTATCATAATTCATGGTAACGTGATGCCTATGGAAAAACTAGATTTTCAAGAATGTATCATATCAAATATGAAATCTGCTTTCATTCACTTAAATTTCAAAAAATGTGAGCACATTTTATCAAACAAAACGTCCCCATTATAGTTTGATACTTTGTTGAGGGTGAACATATTGATGTCTCTTTTGGATTCGACTATGGTGGATTGGGAAGATTGAATAGACAGCAGCTTTTGCAGGTGTTAGTTAACTCTCCACTGGCACAAACCATGCTTTATTCATAGGGTTTTTGCATTTTTGCTTATTAGCAATTGCTTTCACTTAAGAAGGCTAAGGAGAGGAAAACTGTGCTTCAACAGTTTCTCTTTGGTGATTAACTGAAGGAAAAAAAATGGAGGATGAATTGATGATATGGTTTTAAATGTTTTACAGATTTTCTCGTTTTGCTGTTAGATTTTTCAATCTTTAGGGTTATATGTGCCTGGATTTTAGTTTTAATACTAGTTTTCTAAGTACAGGGCTTAAATCAATCCTATGCTATTGCTATGAAGTGAATATCTATTCGGAAAGGAATAGGGGATTTTACATGGTTCATCATTTTGAGTTCTCTGATGGTTATTGGAATTTTTTTTTTTCAATTTTAACTTTTTCTTTATCTCTGTCTGTCTGATATGAAGCCAATGAGGAGTTCTGAAACTGGTTAAGCAAAAACTTGTGAACGATTATTATTTCTGGGACCAATTTGGGAGACAGAGTCTGCCAAACTGAGATTCAGATAACCGTGCCCCTGAATTTTATACTTTATACATCAGTGGAACTGATTTTATTCCAAACAAGTATTGGCTCAAAAGGGAAGATTTTGTAACAATGACCAACTTGAACTTTTTGTAGATCCTGCTTTGGTTTGATATGATAGGAGAGAAAGTGACAAGTGATAGCCTGATCTGAGCTGTGAGGGAATTGGTTTGTGCTTTGCTAAAATAGATGAACATTGGGGTTCTTGAGTTTTAGAGTACGAGACTGAATCTTGATGATCAGGCTCACTGAGCCCACTCATCTCATATTCATTTCAGTGAGTAGTAGTGAGTGACATTATCTCAAACCCCCCCTGCTTGCTTTTGCTACATGTCATGGTTTTTGATTTCTTCATTGGGTTGGATTGGTTATTGCTTGCAAAGCCCTATGTGCCAAAGGTTGATTAATTGAGTTTTTCAGTTTTTACCTTTTTTCATTTGCTGGTTGCTGCTGGGCTCATATGTTCCTTCCTTACTATATGATTAGTTGATGACGGTGGGTAGAAAGGAGGGAAAGCGCATGATAGACTTTCTCTAGGCTCATGTTAGCAGGTCTTCCATGGCCACCATCCTTTCCCCCTCTTTCTTTCGTCATTCCTGTTGATTTTTCTTGGATTTTGCTTAGATTTTCCTTGTGGTTTTACTTTCCTGCTCTGTTTCTCTCTTATTTCACTGTGGTGAACAGTACGGGTCTACTATGAATCCTTTAGATCGTTCTATGAGTAGAGCTACTGTTCAAAGCTCTTTGGATAAATTACTAGATAAATTTGACAACGCAGTAAAGACTATTAACCAGTCAGCTCAAAGAGAAAAAGAAGAACCTCAAGGTCCGCCAACGGAGGATAGGGTTTCAGATTTGAAGAAAGTTAGAGAAAGTGCTGTCGATCCTGCAAAATCGAACTGGAAGAAACTCTTTTTTGAGGAGGTGAAGCCCATGAACCTTGATTTCTACCCTCCAATGCAAGATGGGAGCAAGAAGGTTGTCAAGCCTCCTTAAAACGTCATTGAGGAGGGGATTAGTACTTGGAGCACCAGTTTAGTCATTCAATTCATGGGAAAGGCTCCAAACTTTAGCCAAATGATGAAAGCAGTAAATCTAATATGGGGCAGAGGGGGTGCTATTGAAATCAAGCCAGTAAGTAATGGAGTTTTCATTTTTAAGTTTCCCACCAAAGAAATCTGTGAATGGATCTTGAGCTCTAATACTTGGCATATTGGACACAAACCAATCATCATAAGGAGATGGTCCCCTGGTATGGATTTTTCTGATCTTAAACTCACTAAATCTCCTGTTTGGTTGAAGTTGAGGAATATCCCTCTTGAATTATATACTCAGGCTGGCATTAGCTATATAGCAAGTGCAGTAGGGAAACCACTATACATGGATAAAGCTATGGCACAACAGAGGAATTTGGAGTTTGCAAAGGTTTGTGTGGAAGTCAATTTTGATGAGGATGTTCCCAGCATAGTAGAGGTGGATCTGGGTACAAACTTTCCCCTCACTATAAATGTTGAAGTCCCTTGGAAACCTCAGAAATGCCAAATATGTAAAATATTTGGTCACTCTACTAGAAGCTGCTCAAATTATGTTGCTCCTAAAACTGCTTGGGTACCCAAGAATCAGACAGAACCTGAGAATGAATGGCAGGTCATCACTGGTCATAAGAAACAAAATATTGTTGAAGATGTGATGCAAGATGAGTATATTACAAAGAATAAATTTGAGGCGACTGCTGATATTGAAAGTTTTCTCCCATTGAGTGCGAAGAGTACTGGCAAAAGGCCTATCAACTTGGATTCAGCAGTTGAACCTCCTACTAAGGAGATGATGCAAAGTGTTGGAAACCTGTTTGTTCTACCAGACACTATGGAAGTTTTGGCTTCACAATCTGATGATGATCAGGGACCAGGTCTCCCATCGCCAAGGAAGGCTAGAGCTGCCTCATAGGTGTCTCCCAGCTAGTGCAGAAACTAGCTCCAAACAAACAAAAAAAATCTAGAGGCAAGAAATCAAGCATCACGGCAGGAGTTCCCCCAGACAAAGGAGGGGCAGGTGGTTCAACCTCACTCACTTTACATTGAAGATATTGGTTTGGAATGTCAGAGGCTTCAATGACCCTCTGAAGCAAAAAGAAGTTTATAATGTATTTAGACATAATAAAATAGAGATTGTTTGTCTTGTTGAAACAAGAGTCAGGCAGCCTAAACAGCAACTGACCTTATCAAAACAATTTGCTCACTGGCAGATTCTCAACAATTATGAATTTGCAGCTAATGGAAGAATCTGGGTATTATGGGTAGACAAAATTACTGTTCAGCATTTATCATAAAATGATCAAGCTATTACATGTCACATTTCTTGCTCATCTGTTTCCTATTATTTTAGCTTCATTTATGGCAAGAATTCAGAGCAGGAAATGAGAGGTATATGGAAACACATTGAAGAAATGTCGCAAATCGTATCTGGTTCTCCATGGATCCTTGCAGGGGATTTCAATGTCATTAGGTACCCTAATGAGAGTTCAGACTATGATGGCAACCAGATAGTTACTTCAGATATGGAGGACTTTAATCATTGTCTTAGCAATGCAGAGCTGCTAGATCATCCTTTCATTGGTCCATTATTCACTTGGAAAAATAACAGGCTTGTTGGTCACTTGGATAGAAAATTGGAAAGAGTATTGGTTTACTACCTTTCCAAACTCTGAAGTGCAGTTTCTACCTCCTGGGATATCTGATCATAGTGTCGCTGTGATTTCTCTGCAAAGGCCTGGTAATTCTATCCCTAAGCCTTTCAAATTCTTTAACTTTTGGGCTGATCATGTTGATTTCCAAAGTTTGGTGCAGAAGATGTGGAAGTCTAATATTGAGGGCAACCCTATGTTCAGGCTATACAAAAAGTTGAAGCTCCTAAAACCTGAACTAAAGAAACTTAACAAAGCTGCTTTTAGCCAAATCTCTGATAGAGTACAGGAGAAGAGGTTGGAACTGCAGGGTATCTAAGAGGCCATCTTGGGAGGAGCATAAGATATTGATCTGCTGGAAAAAGAAAAGAGCTTGTCTTCAGAATTTGCAGCTTTATCTTCTGCTGAAGAATCGTTTTATAAGCAGAAATCTAAAATCCAGTGGCTCAAACTTGGTGACCAAAACACAAGCTATTTTCACAAAATTACAGCAGCAAAAAGGTCATTTAATTCCATAAATGTCTTGTATGACTCTCATGGACAGAGGTTGGAATCTCTTGATGATATAAAAAATGAGGTTCTGCTATTTTATAAAGGTTTACTAGGTGCACAAGATAGCTCAGTTACTGGTAGCTCAGTGGAGGAGATTGGGCTGATTTTAAAGAAAAATATTTCAGAACAGCAGCAAAAATTTCTTGAAGTGGACATTACTCTTGTAGAGGTGAAAGCTACATTATTCTCTTTGAGGAATAATAAAGTGCCTGGACCAGATGGCTATTCGGAATATTTCTTCAAAGTCACTTGGGGCATAGTGGGTAAGGATTTTACTGATGCTATTCTGTATTTTTTCAGAACTTGAAATATGCTTCAGGCTACAAATGCCAGAACGATTACTTTGGTTCCTAAAGCAGCAAATTCTTCTAAGATGGCTGACTATAGACCCATATCTTGTTGCAATGTTGTCTATAAATGCATTGCTAAGATTTTAGCCAATAGACTAAAACAATGCCTGTTTACTTTGATAAATGCAAATCAAAGTGCTTTTGTGGAATGAAGGAATATTGCTGATAACGTTTTATTAGCTCAAGAGCTAGTAAAGGGATATCATACAAAAAAGATATCTCCTAGAATGACAGTGAAGATTGACTTGAAGAAAGCTTTTGACTCAGTGGATTGGAGATTCTTGCTTAATACTCTGGCAGCTCTGAAATTTCCTTCAAAATTCCTTTTTTGGTTGAAAGCATGTGTTACCACTCCCAAGTTCTCAATAGCTTCTGAATGGGGGTTTGGTTGGATATTTTTCTGGTAAGAAGGGCATCAGACAAGGAGATTCTCTCTCTCCTTATCTGTTTGTCATTGTCATGGATGTTTTATCATCACTCATAAATGAGGCAGCTGAAGAGAAGAAAATTGCTTATCACCCTACCTGCAAAAAAGTTAAACTAACACATTTATGCTTTGCCGATGATCTTATGATCTTCACAAATGGAGAGAAAAAGTCTATTACTAGGATATTTTTTATCTTGCAACAATTTCATGCTATGTCTGGTTTGCAACTAAATAGGGAAAAGACTGAAGTTTTCTCTGCAAATGTAGATTTGCTCATTCTTCAAGCTATGCAGCAAGAGACCGGATTTGTAATAGGCTGCCTTCCTGTTAGGTACCTTGGTGTGCCCCTAATCTCTGGTAGACTAACAGCAAAACATTGTGATCCTTTGATACAAAAGATCTCCAGAAGAATCAATAGCTGGGCTTCTAAGAAACTTTTCTTTTACTGGACCATTGCAGCTTATACAGTCGGTTTTGTTTAGCATACAAAACTTTTGGTCTTGCTTGTTCATACTGCCTAGCAAGGTAATAAAGAAGATAAATCAACTCTGCTCAGCTTTTTTGTGGAAAGGGAAGGAAGATAGTGCTCGAAGTGCTAAAGTGAGTTGGGAACTTATATGCAATCTTAAGAGTGAAGGGGGATTAGGATTGAAAATTTTGAAGATATGGAATGTTGCTTGCATCTTAAAACATATATGGTCCCTGTTTTGTAATGCTGGATCCATATGGGTGGCTTGGATCTATGCTTATCCCTTGAAAAGGTAAACTTTTGGCAAGCAAACATCCCAAACTTGTGTAGTTGGAGTTGGAGGAAGCTCTTGCAATTGCAAAGTACAGCTCAGAATTTAATCACTACAATTTGTCTAGGCAAAATTGTATGGAATGCTTCAAAATCTGGGATTTTCTCCATTACTAGCACATGGCAATGGCTGAGGACAAAGCATAATCGTGTGCATTGGCAAAAACTAGTATGGTTTCCTTTAAATGTGCACAAATTCTCTTTTGTTGCATGGTTAGCTATATTGGATAGACTAAGCACATCAGCGAGGATGAAGTCCTGGGGTCTTAGTCTTCCTTCCACAGCCTGCTATCCAATGGCGGATCATACAAGGAGCCAGGGGGAGCCTTGGCCCCCCCAAATTTTTTGAAATCTCCTAGTATAAATATGTATTTATATTAAATACATTTAAATTGGCCCCTCCAAATTAAAATTAAAATTATTATTTTTAATTTAATTTTAATTTTATGCATTGACAAAATGAGTTAAAATATTATTGTTGTTTATCTATTTATTTAATCCACCAATAATTATTTACAAAGACTTAAGCTTGTCACAAGTATTAAGTCACAATCATATAAATTTTAAAAGAACAAAATTGATTTTCTAGCTTTCTCGAGATAACTTTTCTTCTTATATATTTCAATCTATTCTATATCTTTGTGATCGTTTTCAATGTGTTTTGTTTAATCATTTGAGTTACCACTTGTCAACCATTTTTACAAAGCTAAAATTGTTGTTAAGAGTTTTTAAAAATATATATATATATATGTATATATATTATTGTCTTCATATAAATAATCTTAAACCTTTTGTGTTTAGTCAAAAAATCGGGACAGTTCTTTCTTAAATTCTGTTATAATGCTATATAAATTGATTTGTCTTAGTTGTTTATGAAAAATTCTTCTTTTACCAAGCTTGATACTTTCGCTTATTGAGATTTTATTATGAAAATTAAATTGATAATAGATTTGTAAATTTATGAATTACTAAAATTTATATATTTTATTAGTATATTGTTTGCATATATATTTTATATTAGAAAAAATTCGAAAAATATATCAAATGAAAATAAAAAGATATAATTTTAATCGGCGCCTTCAAGATCAATTGTCAAGATCCGCCACTGCTGCTATCTATGTGGAGATGTGGAGGAGTGCAGGAATCATTTATTCTTTGAATGTGAATTCTCGAAACAGGTTTGGCAGAAAGCTCTTAGCACCTCCTCTGTCACTAGAATTTTCACAAGCTGGGAGGATGATCTTGGTTGGGCAGTAGCAACTTTCAAAGGGAAATCTATGAAAGCTGTATTGATGCGCTTTGTTTGGACTGCTACTATATATTATGTTTGGCAGGAAAGAAATTCTAGGAAGCACAAACATAAAAAGAGGACTCCAGAAAGCTGTATTTCAACTAATTGTTGATACTGTTAAAGCAAAATTTTCCTTTCTTAATACTGTAAATAGAGATATCTTAGATTGTTGGGGCATAAGCCAACATAGTTAAACTGTAAGGCTTTCCCTATTGTGATGATGTAGCAGATTTTTTGAATACAAATTTCAATCATCCAAAAAAAAAAAAATTAGTCACTGACAGATTAACTTCATTTGGGCCTTCAAGATGGACTGGCAACTGACTTCAAAAGCCTGAAACCCTACGAATCATAACATGAAACCCAAAAACACAAGTTTGGAACTCAAATTCTTCATCACTATTCTTTTTTTCTTTGTCGCATACCATTAGCAGTAGGAGTTAGGACATGGCTGGCTCACGTTCAGTTATTCTAAACTTCTCACGGTTGCCCTCCTAAACGTGCCACACTGCCACGACCAACTTGATGAGCTTTAAATACTCGAAAGTTCCCAAGACTTAAAGCCTTAAAAGGTGTTTGCTTTTGATTAGAGAATTAGTATCATAAATTTGGAAAATTTCTCCAATCCAGGATTCGTTTTGATGTGATTTAACATGAGCTAGCATATATATATATATATATATATGAAGTTATATTTCAACAAACTCCAACTAGCAAAAAATTTGAAATTACCATAATTCAGTAGCATATATTTACTGACAGGATGAACAAGAAATGGGTGATTTTGCTAATCTGTGAAAAAGTCAAAAATTCAAAGAGCACTTACCGGCCATTGATAGATGCCCAAGGCACGCTCCTCTATGAGCTGGTTTATACCCTACTTTTCTTCTTCCCCCAACAAAGGAATCCAAGAGAGAAGTGAGAAGAAAGAAAACAAAGAGAAGAAGACATAAAAAGCAACAGTAAAGTATAGCACTGTATTGACAAAAGAAGCCTTTTTTTTTAGTTTCTTTACCAGCTAAGCTAAATCCCATTTTACATACTTAACGTACTACTATTTATATCTTTCCTCAACCTTTCTTCCCCCTTCTCCTCGTCAAAGAATAATTGCCATCTGTTTCTCTTAATTTCTTGGAACCCATCTTCAAGTGCTCTATCATAATAAAGAAACTAAAATATGGTTAAACTCGGAGGCGTTCTCGTTTGTCTTCTGATTGTGGCCATGGATGTTGCAGCAGGGATTCTTGGCATCCAAGCAGAAGTTGCACAAAACAAGGTGTCATGAAAATACTACGACTACCTTTTAATTACATGGAAAATATGAATTAGTTCACGAGGTTTTTTTTATATATATATATATAAAAAATATATAAATGATTGCTGCTTTGTTTTAACAGGTAAAGCACTTAAGGCTGTGGATATTTGAGTGCAGAGACCCAAGCCATGAGGCATTCAAGCTAGCTTTGGGTGCAGCAGCGCTGTTGACCCTAGCCCATGTTCTTGCTAACCTGCTTGGTGGGTGTATGTGTGTGTGTTCTCAAGAAGAGTTCCAGAGAGCCTCCCCTAACAGGCAACTCTCATTTGCTTGTCTCATTTTCACATGGTAAGCATATAATATTCCTTGGAATTCTTCCTTGCTCATCACTCAACACGGTAGGTAACCCTGCAGGAATCAAGCATTGGAAATTTGGAATTAGCTTTGATTAATAATAAGATTAACATGGATTTCATTTCATGTAATTTGTGGTTGATCATCAGGATCATATTAGCCGTTGGATTGTCCACCCTGGTGATAGGGATATTATCAAACAACAAATCCAGGGCGTCCTGTGGTTTCACGCACCATCATTTACTGTCCATTGGAGGAATTTTGTGTTTTGTTCATGGCCTGTTTTCTGTTGCATATTATGTTTCTGCCACTGCAGCTACTGACGAAGAAAAGTAAGAAATATCATCTTAAGAGGAGCCCTTTTTCTCCATCCCCCAGGCCCCAACCAACTTTATTGATCATTGATCAACAATCATTTTCGTCCTACATGTAAAACAAAAATGCAAACATCTTTGAATGGCATTATCAATCTTGCGGGACAGCTGATATTGCTTGTTTTATTTTATTTTTGTTTTAGGTTATTTTATTAGTTCAGTAATTGAAAGTTTGACACATTTGTCTACTATATTGCCGATTGCCTAGTAATTTATTATTGGTGCGGGGACAAGATTTCGAGTTTTAGTTCAATATTATAAGGCCTATGTTAGGCACATTCTCGGCATTGGTGAAGATGAAAACTAAGAAGAAATCATACAATCCCAAGAATGGGATATTAACTCGGCGAGGCCTTTCTTCAACTCTATGGTCTTCAAAATATGATCCAATTCCTTCATACATAGGCATGTTATACTATATATATTTATATATAACCTAACCAGAAATAATAATAATAATAATAAAAACAGAGAGAGAGGAGGGACAAAGAAACAAGGTGTGGGCCACAAATTGACCCAATACTGGAAAAATTGCATTTCTGATATCCAAATTGTCAAATGGTCATCACTTCAGTCGCCACTTTGGACAGAGCAATAGAGATAATTCATGTATTTATATCGTATTCGTATATTTTATTATGTTATAATTGTATTTATAATATTTTATACTTATATAAATTTTGATACATTAATAATTCGTATTATATAGATTTTGAGACATTCGTGTATTTGTGTCGTGTTTGTATTTTTTTCATGTTGTATCATATAATTATTTTTTTCTTATTGTGTTCGTGTTGTATAATCGTATCGTGTCCCATATTGTCACGTCTAAGCAATGACAATGCATCCCTGATTTTATGGCTCTGCGCCCAAAACCCAAATAATTGCTCTCTGTTTAAACTCCTTTATTATTCAAATTGTTTTTGCTTAATAAACTTTGAGCTACTTAAAAAAAAGTTAAAATAATAATAAAAAATTCTGAATTTTATCTATATATAATTTTTTATTCTTTTACTAAACATAAATAAGTATTTAACTTTTAATTTGTATTCAAATAAATCTCTAATCTCTAATTTATACGTCAATAAAATTTTAACATATATCAATATTTCATTTGAAATAAAGATTTATTTGAGTACAAACCAAAAATATAAAAAGTTATTTAAATACAATAAAAATATAAACATTTATTTAAAAAATAAAATAATTTCAAAAGTTTTTTTTATATATATATATATAAAAAAAAGTTAAAAAAAATAGAGTTTGGGGGCCTTGAAAATAAGCTGTTTGAACCAGTTGTTTTGAACAGTTTTCTGGCCGAGTATGCAGGACCTGAAAGTTGGGTTCTTTTGGGCCTATACCTACAACCAGACTTTATAGTAGTACCCCATATTAAGTGTCAAGGGACACTTTTGGACCACTAATATAGGTCTTAGCGGAGGGTTTTTTTTTTTTTTTTTTTATGTTTTTATTTTGAGCTTTATTTATTTATTTGTTGGGTGGTATACTGGTATTACTTTACGTTTTTTTCTTAAATTTGAGAGCTTATTTTGAACTCTTATCTATTATAATTTTTTATCATTATTGTTATATTATTTATAATCTATAATTTATAATAATATTATATAAAAGCATTGATGTGAAAATTTTTTTGAATTAACGAAAATAGACATTTATTTATTATATTTCTAAAATATCATTTGTCATTTTAAATTATTTTTAATTTAATATTTATAAAAAATAGTTTTATAATCAATTAATAATTTTACTCGGTGTTAACTTTAACCAATTAAATTCTAATCCAATTCATATATTAATATTAATAAGAGTTTGAAACAAAATTATAATCTTAATAGTTTTAACTACTTAATTTTGATTAATGATTTAATTGTGATTATTATAGAAAGTGCTACAACCAATTTTATTATATACTTAATACTTTTTTCTTGTAATGTTTCTTTTTTTAATTGAAATTCTTTTTAATGTTTTAATTATTGAATTTAATATTGTTTTTATATGTTGATAATAGACTTGTCAATTCTGACACGAACCCGAAAAAGCAACCCAAACCCGATTTGATTATAAAAAGTCAATAACCCGAACCCGATTTGATCAGAACCCGAAATGACTCGAACCTGAAATGATCCGAATTCGAAATAACTCCAATCCAAAATAACCCAAAACGTTAACCCGAACTTAAATTAAGTCTAATTTTATTCAAAAATATTAACTTAATAAAATAAATAAATATGACAAGATTATTAATTTATTTTAATTTTATAACTTCAATTATCTTTTAAAATCTTTTTCCTTTACTATTATAATTTTATATATTTTTAATATTATTTTTTAATTATAATTAAAAATAAATTAATTTTATTATTATAATTGAATTTTAATTTTAATTTTTATATTTATTAGTATATATTATAAATAAAGTTCTTTATTTGTTTATTTTGATAAAATAATTAAATAAATCGATAATTATTATTTTATAACAAAAAACAATTAAAAATAATTCAATAAAATTCAATAAAATTTTATGTTATATTACTTATTATAATCTTATAATCTAATTTAATTTTAAACAAATAAATATATATTATATTACTTATGATAATCTAATAATATAATTTAATATAAATTATATATATTTTATTCTCATGGGTATATATATGATTTATAATAATTTATATAATATTTGTTCCAACATGTCAAATCCTAAATTCGACCGTTAGACACCTTCTCAATCTTTCCACAACATTAGATTTTGAAATATAATCCTAAAATCTCCTAGATCTAAATTTGAAAACAAGATCTGTCACCACCTTTATGTTACCAAAACACCGAAATCTCTTCTCTTTTTTTCTCTATTTAGAAAACCCACAAAGAAATCATAAAAAAAAACACCCTTAAACCGAAAATCCAAAAAGAAATTCCAACTATTCACGCAAAATCGAAAACTCCAAAAATCTCTTAGTGCCAATCTCTTTTTTCCTTCGTGATTGTTTTCGATGATGATTGTTATGTGTTTAACTAAGAAATAGATTAAGAGTTTTAATTTTTTTTTTAAACTTTGGTTTTTTCTTTTCAGATCCAATTCTAATTTATAAAAAAAAAATCTTTTCGTCTCGGATTCAAAGATTGTTTTTGGTTTCAAAATCTGTTTTCATTTCTTTTTGGTCTTTTATTTATTATTTTTTTATTTTTCAAAAAATAAAGAAATAATAAAGGAGAATAAAAAAATATATATGAAAATGAATAGAAAAAATAAGAAATGAAATGAAATAAAAATAAAAAGGAAAGGATAGGAAAGGAAAGGAAAAACAAAATAAAATTGATATGACCCAAATTGAATCCAAAGCCAAAGTCCAAAAACATAATTTGGTCTAAAAAGAAATAATGGGCTCAAAACCCAAAATAAAATCTAAATGAATCATTTCAAATTCAAAATAAATCAAAATCTTAAAGTCATTCGAACTAAGATAAATTATATATATAAAAAAAAATATGGTTATAAATTCGAAAATCAACTTTAATCTCGAATTCGATTTAGACAATATTTGATCAAAATTAAGATATTTCGAGTTATATTAATCTAATAAAGTAATAATCAAACACGATTTAAATAAATGTATTATTTTTAATTTTAAAAATATAACATCTTCTCATGCAATGTAGAATAAAATACATAAACAAAGATCATTGATAATGATAATGTTATTTTATCTTAATGATTGGTACATTACGTTATAATAATAATCTCTTATCATGTTATTTAAATTAAATTAGATAATTTCTTATTAAAATACATATTTTTTGGAATAAATGTGTTATTTTTAATTTCAAATTTATAATCTCTTAAGTGTATAAAATAGATCATTGATATGTATATTTTATTATCATGTAATTTTTTGAAAGTGTATAAAATAGATCATTGATATGTATATTTTATTATAATGATTTGTGTACATTATAATAATATATTATCATGTGATATATAATAAATTAATTTTTTATCGTTAGACATGCTATTTAGAATAAATGTGTTGTTTTTAATTTCAAATTTATAATCTCTTATCATGAGTTAGATTAATTTTGTCAATAGTCATAATATTAGCCCGTTTAACGATACTTGCTACTAAGTTCATAAAAAATAAATAATTTTTTATTTTATTGTAAAGAGCTACGAAGAGAAATATATATATAATTATATATGTATATATTAATATAATAAGAATTATAAATTATATAAAAATATTGTATATGTCAGTACTTCAGTATGTTAAGAATTGTATCTTTACTTGTTATAAAATTTTATTAATTTAATTTCTTAAATTATGTTTAAAATTAAAAAATATTTACCATGATTAACTAATTTAATTTCATAATTAATTTATTATTGTATTTTTATTTTCAATAATAATTTATTATTATATTTTATTACACTTGATAATTAAATTTTTAAATAAAGTTCTTAAATCTAATTTAATTTTAGTAATAAATTATTTCAAGTTCTAAGATTGGTCTACTTTGTAAAAAGGTTACTTATCAATGTGGGAACCTTTCAATAGACATAAAATTTTACATATTTTAGAAATATCCAAATAGATTTAGGTAACGATTTCATATACAAGATAATATTCTATTTATTTTTAAATATTATTTATTATTTATTTTTATCTTTTAATAAAGTTCTAACAAAATCTGATTCGATCAAATAATTTGTTTAAATTTAATCTGATTCGACTTTTTAAATTAATAAATTGAATCCAAAATGACCAAATTCGAATAATCCGAGTGTCAAACCCGAATGATCCGAACCCGAAATGACCCGAACTAGAATGACCAGAAATCGAATAACTCGAATGACCTGAACCAGAAATGACCCAAACTCGAAACGACCCGAATCCGAAATTGACCTGAACTAGAAGTGACGACCCGAACCCGAAATTGACCTGAATTTTTTAAGACCCGAATTAACCCGACCTACCCAATTGACATGTCTTGTTGATAATGATTTTTATTTTTAACTGTTCAAAATATTGTATACTGATAATAATAGTTTTCTTTTCAAGTTATATATTTTTGAAATAAATAAAAGAGAATAATGTTATTTAAGTTAATTCAATAAAGTTAGAGTTTTTTTTTTGCTAGTCTATTAATAAACAAAATAATATATCTATTAAATCCTTACACTAAATTATGATTGTAATAGTAGTAAGCAAGGGTCGAATTCACAGAAAGTTTTCTTAATTTTTTATGTTATTGATTCTAATCTAATATGAATAAACATCTAAACTAGACTTTGGGGGATTTATTTTTGGAGATGTAAAGAAAATAAGAAAACTTAAAAGATAAACTAAAATTTAAAGAAACAGAAATTTAAATATATCAAAGAATAATAATGATGAAAAGTATGGTTAAAGAATTATTCTCCACCATTAAACATGAAATATAGCCAATAATCATAATTATATTTCATTCTCTCTTCTAAATTTTAATAATCTTAAGACAATACACAAGCTCGATTGCCTCGAATCTTTCCTTACTTTATTGTTGAGAAAAAGAATAAGCGCTTTTACTCAATTTCTTTCCAATGAACAACCTAGAATAAACTCTCTAAATTTAATTCAATGAAAGCATTCAATCTAGAAAGATAGATTATATCAAGCAATAAACACATAAGCTCGATATATTTAACTTGAGCCATATTCTACATTGTATCGAACGAAAAAACCCCATAATCATTGATAAGAATTTACTACTTATGTTTAGGAATATTAACAATTACGGATCAAAACACTAAACTAGCAATTAAATCACTATAATATTCAACTAGTTGGTCACCTAAATAAACAATATAGCAATTTATGAGATGTAATCAGTATAATATAACAAATTCAAAATAGAGTTGAAAGACAATTTAAAATTTATTAACTAACAATTATGTCTAGGGCTTTGAAATCACTCTTAATCACAAGAAGAATTTAGTTACACATGCTTGATATGTTCAATAACATATTCATAAGAAAATTTAAACAAGAAATAAAGTAGAAGAAAGAAAAGAAAGAAGAAATTCTTTTATGGTGGCTAGTTGCAATCTCCTTCTTCTTCCTCTTGATCTCATCTTCTTATTCTCCTTATTTTGTTCTTTAAGATTCCTCCAAAGATGTTTAATTTATGCCTCAAAAAATCCTATTTATAAAACTTTAAAATCCTAAGAACTGTTTCTTCTTGAGCAAGTAAAAGTGGGGCTGCAGATTTTCTTTGGCAGGTCGTGCGGCGTCGGGCTCTCGACTTGAATATTGAATTTGGCATCGTTCTGAGCGTCGTGGCTCCGGGCTTTCTGGTTGCCATATTTTGCTGCTGCTTCTTCTCATACTGTCTTAGCCAATTTGGATTACTAATTCTTATCCGTTTTGGACGAGTAATATACCGTTGGAAAGCTCTTCAAATCAGCTTCAAAAGTTAAGAATAAAATTTATTTGCATGAAGACTTTAAGATCATGTTTTCTTTGAAATAAGTTTCAGAGGTCAAATCTGCCTTCTTGCTTTGCATCAAGATTTTTTTTTTTACTCCGACATGTTATTTCATCTTGTGATTGTGATTTTGTAAGCTTCTTAACATCCTAATTGACATGTTTTTACTTTATTCTTTTAAATATATCTCAAATTCAAAAACATAACATAAGTAACCAAAATAAGGATAAAAAACATAACGAAAACTAAAAATAGAAATGATATAAAATATGTAATTTATGAACTTATCATTTATAATGATGGATGTTGAGGATATAAGACACTTAAATTCTGTGTGAGTATTATTCTTTTCATATGTTTATGTAATTTGACATATTTATAAAAGTGAGTCGAATCAAATGATAAAATTCTTTGATAACATTTACTGTTAAAGAGGTTCGACTTTATAGTTTTTTAATAAAAAATATTTCTTCCTACTAACCAATTTTTAACATTCATTTTTTTTTTACGAAATCAATTTTTTTTATCAAAACGTTTAAGAAAAAAAAATATCATTTTTAAATTATCTTTTTATTAGTTATATTTTAATCAACAATTTTGGTTGATTATGTCATACTTGGTAGTTATTTTATTTATTTTAGGTAATTAAGTTTTAATCCAATTCACACATCACTATATTAATTGATTTTTGAAACAACATTGTAATCCTATTACATTTATATCATTATATATCCACTTTAAATTACAGTCTTCAACCTCACTCTAAATCATCTTCTATCACTTTTTTTTTTCTTTCTAAATTAGAATATGAAAATTAAGTTTTAATCCAATTCACACATCACTTTTTTTTTATTTGTAATCAGTGAACATTAAGTTAACGTGCTTTCCACAACTTAAATCATAAACGAGGTAAAATTAATTAAAGAAGGTTTTGTGGTTTTTATTTTCAATTTTTTTAAAGATAATAAAAAATTTTAATCTATATTCCCATAGTATTTCACTTTTATTGCTTTATTATTATGATAAAAAATTTTATAATTAGATGTAATAATTTCTTATTTAACATATTTCAATATATTATATATTATATAAGAATATATACTAATAACATATCGAAAATAGATATATTTCTTCATTATATTTCTAAAATATAATTTATTATTTTAAATTCACTACAAACAAATTGTCATATACTGACGCTTACCTATACTGACGGTCGAAATCCGTAGGTAAAAAGTATCTATTCCGACGGATTTTTGTTACCGTCAGAATATACATAACATATACCGACGCCCAAATAATCCGTTGCTATAGGTATACCTATACCGACGGTCAATGAAAAACCGTTGGTATAAGTATACCTATACCGACGGTCAATGAAAAATCGTTGGTATAGTTATACCTATACTGACGGTCAATGAAAAACCGTTGGTATAGGTATACCTATACCGACGGTCAATGAAAAACCGTTGGTATAGGTATAATTTTTACCAACAGTTTTTTTACGTCGGTAAATTTTCCAAAAGACCCCCTTTTTTTAAAAAAAATTGGCGGGGATTTTAATTTTTTTTTTATTTCATTTTTAATTAGAAAGAACTTATAACAACGGATCATTAATTTGACCGTCAGTATAGGCCTAAAATTTATTTAGGGTTTTATTTTTGTTTATTTCAGTTCTCTCTTTCTCTTCCGGTACTCGACTTTGCTCTCTGCTGTGTCTCTCTTTCTCTTCCGCCATTGGTATGTGTCTCTCTCCCAAATCGCTCCATCGTTGCCATTGCAGATTAAAAGAACTTTAATTTCTTGGCTTCTTACTTTTGATTAATTATCAACTGATGCTTTGTTACTCTCTCTCGAAAAAATCCCCTTAATGATGGAGTGGCGTTACTTCGAAATCTGTCTTTGATTTCTCCTTCAATTCTTTAATCAGAAATTTTCTCCCTTTCTTTTTACCTTTCCAAATTTCTAGGGTTGTACTTGTCTCACTTATCTTCTTCATTTCTTTGTTTTTCTTATCGACTAAGGTTTAATTTGATTTCTGAGTCATTTCTCATCGATTAAGGATTTGAATAATTTCTAGGGTTCTATTGTTGTCCTGTAATTTTTATAATATGATAGATTTGATTTCTGCTTTAATTGCAGCAAAGTTGCAAGAGAAGTGTGCAAAGAATGAAGGGATTCAAGGTACTGGTGAATCTCACTTCAATCATTCTCTAGTTCTTTTGTATGTGAAGTAAGAACTTTTTATCAGATGTTTCCAAGCAGTGCGGTTTTCTTCAAATAAATATTTCCTCATTTTTCTTTTCCATTTACCAGGTATTATCATCTTTGTTGAGTAAGAGTCTGTTCTTTAGATTTTAGTTCAAGAGCTAATTAAGAATGAATTTTATATTGCATGACGTAGAGGTCATCCTCGAAAGCAACAAAATATTGAGGGGAAGAGACTTTTTGATGAGCACAGTTCAGGCGAAGAAGAAGATTCAATTAGTACATTAGACCAAGAAGATGCTCAAGGTGAGGGAGATAACGAAGATGAGGTCATTACGAGTTTCAAAGGAAGAAAACAGAGGCTAGTCAAAAACTGGAGCTTCTGGAAGAGGTACATATAATTTAGCTACTTCAAATACATGAGGTCTTAAATGAATTTTCTAGTTTCCATGCATGATATAGAGATTGGTCTTTTGGCTAAGACAAGAATTTAGAGTGTGAATTGCAACTGAATTGTATGTGTTGTAAACTTGTGAGTACTGCTAGCATTGATTGATTATATAGTACTGAAGCTAATTTTATATCATGGAAAGCTGTGATGTTATGCCATCAAGCTATGTCAAAGAAACACAATTTTAATCATTGATGGGGGAGGAATTAGTTATGCCAGGAAATAGCTTGAGTTTCCTTGAACTCAAGTTACAAGTATTCAGACTAGTCTTTAAAACAAGCATTTGGAATTTCAATTCACAACCCTTACTTTTTTTTTGCCATTCTTTTTTTTTTTTTTTTTTTTTTAAGCATTCATTACTACTAGCATTATTTTTTGGCTACTAGATAATCTTTTAATGTTTTTCTTGCCAAGGTCCAAAGCTGGATCAGAAATTTTCACTCTAAGGTAAACAACTAATAGTTTCATTTTTTTATAAACAATTCTGCATAGCTTATATATAACCTTTTAATGTTATACAAATAGCATTGCAAGCTATTGTATTGGCATCATGGTAATATGTAAATTGCGTATTAATGATTGTTTATTGAGTTAACATTAATTGGATCTATTTCATATCATAAACACAGAACTTTTCAAATCTTTAGAATAAGTGCATGGAACTTCCTTTATAAGTTTCAGCTAAGATGGTTTTTAAGTATTTCTAGTTTTGGTTGGAGTTTTGGTTGTTTTTTAGTCTAAGAATCTATTGTTTCTGATGTTGAAAGTTTTTATTTTTCATTTCTTTACCTTGAAATGGCTCTCATTGGGAGTCTTAGTTCCTATTTGCTATGTTCATGGTTGATGCTTGATTCTCTTTCTAACAAGGAATTGATTTAGTTGCTAACTGGGTTGTTCATACTTGTCAGAAACTTGTTGGCAATGACAATAGTAGAGAAAGAAAAAAGATTATGTTTTATGAAGAACTAAGTGAGTTTTTCACAGTTTTATGGTTTTAGATTAGTGGAAAAAAAAAAAAAACTAATCTTTTCTAGTTGTAAAAGTTCAAGCTCAAATCACTTCTGCAAGAACAGAATGTCTAATGAGTAATTATCTATCAATGCAAGCATCCCAACAACATTATATATCGCGAGTGAGATTGCAAAATTAAAGAAGTTGATATAATTGTGAATTCAGCTGCCAATACGACATTTGATGAAAGGTTTCTTTATATAAATGTGGATATTTGAGCATTTCATTGACATAGACTTGTATTAAAAGTAGCTAGCAATTTACATATAGCTAGGTGTGATGTTGCACTTAACACAAACACCATGGGACCTTGTCGGCTCCTAGGCTTTGCAAAGAAATGTAAGAAACTAAACCTTTCTTGAATTAAGAAGAGCTGGAGAAATTAAGACAAGTTGTCAAGGAATTTCTTGAGAGATTTGCTAGCTCATTGAATTAAGAAGAGCATATCAGAACCATATAAATGCAGATTTTGTTTTCGTAAATTGCTCATCTGCACCTTTTGGTATAGGGTTGGTGTCTTTTGCGTAACAAAGTGGAGTTATCAACCTCGGCTGCAGTTGCAACTTGCATAATCTATCTGATTGGGTAAGTTTTTATCACTGTATATATAGGATTAGGAAATAATTAGCTGCTTAATTCATACATTAATTCTGCTAAATTGTTCTCTTGCCCTAAAAAAAATGGCAGGGTTCTTGGATATAGCGGATCCAATAATCAAAAACATGAATTAAAAAAGAATCCCAAAGCACTTATTTGGGGTAAGCCTCCAAGGTTATTGGGGTGAAAGTTGCTAGCTTCAGGATATTGGTAAGAGACTTCCCAATTTATCGTCTTTCTTAATATTTCTAATAATGACAATACAATGCATGATATATATAATTGTTAGTATGATATATACAATGCATGAAATATATTTCTAATATTTCTAATATGGTCTTTTTTTGAATTAATTTGATTGTGTTATGTTTAATTAACATGCGCCTTTATGGCATATATATTTTTATCCTTTGAGTAGATGTAATGTGTATAAGCTTAATTCAATAAATCGTACAGATATATATTGACAGAACATATAATTTTTAGGTACCTGATGCTGGTAGTGCTCCAAATTTGTCACCAGTAATAAGGTCTTCAACTTCTAGTCATCAAGTTAATGAAAATGAAGATGGTAAACTACTTGATTATTTTATTCTTCTATATTGACTTCACTACTTAATTGCTTTTAATTGTATAATATTTGTCAATTTTATGCAGATGCTGCTCCATAGGAATATTCATGAGATTTGGATTGCTTATTTCACTTTATGTATTTGGATTGCTTATTTACTTTGTGTTTGGACTGCTAATTTTCAATTTTAAGACTGTATTATGACTTTAGCTTGCAAGTTCTATTTAGCTTGTAAAAGTTATATAATTAAGACAATTTATTTGTAATTTTATTTTTAATATTATGAAATATTTTGTACTTTCTTATTATGGTTTTTTTTTATATGAAATATGTTGGATTAAACTATAAACATATAAATATTAGTAATTGAAAATATGATAAAATTTTATTTTTACCGACGCTCTGACCTTTATACTGACAGTTCATATAACAACAAAAAATGTATAGTATACTGACGGAGTAAACCGTCGGTAAATTTACGACAAACCGTCGCTATAGGTTAATTATATATTTTACATTTTTATCTATACCGACGGACGCGAAAAAAATCCGTCGGTATATGTATATCTACGGTATCTATACCGACGGAGACAAAATCCGTCGGTATAGATATACCGACGGACGGAAGAGCCGTCGGTATAGGTAAAAAGCAAAAGGGGCTAACCCAACATAGGCTATACTGACGGTAGTAACATTAGTGACGCCTAAAACCGTCGGTATATGTTATACATCTATTCCGACGATCGCCTTTTCCGTCGGTATAGGTCTATACCGACGAGGGTTTTACCGTCACTTAATTTTTTGTCGGAATAGTCATTTTGACCGTCGGTATAGGGTTTTAGGACTTTTAGCAACGGATTTTTGAGTTTTACCAACGCTTTTTGGACCGTCGCTATATGGCAATTTGTTTGTAGTGATTTAATATTTATAAAAATTAGTATTATAATCAATTGATAATTTTACTCATGTTAGCTTTAACTAGCTAAGTTCTAATCCAATTCATATATTAATATTAATAAGAGTTTCAAATAAAATTGTAATCTTAATAGTTTTAACTACTTAATTTTTATTAACGATTTAATTGTGATTATTATCAAAAGCGTTGCAACCAGTTTTATTATATATTTACTTAATACTTTTGTGTTTTTATTTTTTTCTTTTAATTTTTCTTTCTTTTTGTTGTTGTTTTTTTTTTTTTGGTTTCAATTATTGAATTTAATATTGTGTGTTTATATGTAGATAGTAATTCTTATTTGTAAGAGTTTATAAATATTGTATATTGATATATAATAATAGTTTTCTTTGCAGGTTATATATTTTTGAAATTCTGCTATTATTAACTTTAGCTTACGAAGAAGCTGGCCACCCTTGAGCAATGATCTATACAGCTATTGTTGTTGAATTTTTGTGCTCATTCTAAAATTTTGTGTATTTAAGCACATATCTGTGAATAAACGAAGCATGAAGTTAATCAGTTTATCAATCTCCTGGTTTCGTAAGCCTTCTTAAACTTGTTCTTTATTTTCATTCCTTGTTCATTTAAATTTAATTTGCCATCAATTTTTTTCAGCTTTAGTTCATCATTTTTCTGATTTTATTCATAAACTCAACACCTATTGTGGCTGATATATGTGCTTTAAAGAATGACGAAAGGGCTGCATCCAATTGTTCCATTCTCCTCTTCAAGATTTTTTTATGTTTAAGCAATGCATGGAGTTTTTTGGTTGGATTTTAAAATTTGAGTTTATTTTTCCATTAAAAACATGTTTTTTCCTTGGACGTACGTCGTCTGGCCTTGTCAGACCACATTTTGCCAGTATATGACTCATAGGATGCGACATTATCCATCACGTGGCTATGTTACTGTTTGTTAGGTCCAAATAAGCCCTGACTCTATCACATGATTGATTTCTGTTAAAATTCAGTGAAAATGACTAAAAAACATAAATGCTAAAGGGATTCAATTTACTCAAAATAGAAAAATACCGCGTTTAACTCTTGGGTTTTTTACTACAATATAGCAAAAAAAAAAAAATCTTAAATTACCGTTGGTTTTGGATTAATTCCCAAAATACGGTTGTTTTTTTTTTTCAAGCTGGGAAATCGCCATCCCCATGGCGATTTCCCAGCGTTAAAATTTGAAAATTTGTAAAAAATACCAAGGGAAATCGCCATGGGGGGTGGCGATTTCCCTTGGTGTTTTTTGCAAATTTTGCAAAAAAATACCAAGGTAAATCGCCACCCCCATGGCGATTTCCCTTGGTATTTTTAGCAAATTTTGCTAAAAACATGAAGGGAAATTGCCACGGGGGTGGCGATTTCCCTTCATGTATATATTTTTTTTTTCAATTTTTAGGAAAATTTAAAAAACATGACTCAATAGTGAATTTATTGTGAAAGGGTATAATGAATAAAAGTTATTTGAAAAAGAGAAATGAATAATTAGAAATTATTATAAAGGATTAGACCTGCTCACGGGCCGGGCAGCCCGGCAGGCTCGGACCGTATTGGGCCGGGCCCGGGCAAGATAATTTATGTTCCGGGCCGGCCCGGCCCGGAACAGTGATTTTTATTATAATAATATTATTTTATTTAATTTTAATTAAAAAAATAAAAAAATTATTTTTTTATTCCAATGAACAGTGATTCGGGCTTAAACGGGCGGGCCTGGGCAGAAAAGAAAAAAAATACGGGCCGCGGCCCGGCCCGTCCTATGAGCACCTCTATAAAGGATATTGTAAAGACAAAATTATCCTTGATAAAAAAACCTTCTCTTCTCTTCTCTTCCCTTTTTCTTTTATTTTTTAATTTAATTTTTAATTAAAAAATAAATATTCTGAAAATAAAAAATTTTAATTTAAAAAAAAAATTAAATTTTTTATTTACTTTTTTTATTTAAATATTTTATTTTTTAAATTTATTTTCAATTAAAATTTTTAAAAAATAATATTTCCTTAATGAAAGAAAAAAAAATAAGTTTTTTCATTAAGAGTAATTTTGTCTTTATAATATTTTTTATAATAATTTCTAATTATTCATTTCTTTTTTTCAAATAACTTTTATTCATTATATCATTTCACAATAAATTTACTATTGAGTCATGTTTTTTAAATTTTCCTAAGAATTGAAAAAAAATATATACGTGAAAGGAAATCGCCACCCCCCATGGCGATTTCCCTTCATGTTTTTAGCAAATTTTGCTAAAAATACCAAGGGAAATCGCCATGGGGGGTGGCGATTTCCCTTGGTATTTTTTTGCAAATTTGCAAAAAACACCAAGGGAAATCGCCATCCCCCATGGCGATTTCCCTTGGTGTTTTTTACAAATTTGCAAAAAAACACGCTGGGAAATCGCCATGGGGGATGGCGATTTCCCAGTTGGGAAATAATCAAAAAGCAACGGTAATTTGATTAATTTTTTTTTTTTTGGCTATATTGTAATAAAAAAGCCTTTAACTCTCCATATATTATTGAATTTGAATTGATATTTTATAATAAATTTAAAAGATAAAAAATAACAGAAGTGAATATAATTTAAAAAAACAATAACTTTTATCATTATCCGACACTTGATATGAAATTGAGAGTTATTTGATATGGTCAATTAAATCCGATAATTTTGAATAAAACATAATTATACGATACAAATATAACATGATAAAATAATTAAAACACAACACGAAAAATAAATAAACATGATACAAATATATGAACGTGTTAATAAAAAGATATTTTTGATAATAATTTGTAATAAATTAATATTTTGTATTAATATTTTGTAATATTAATATTTTGAATTAATATTTTATAATAAATTTGAAAGATAAAAAAGTAAGAGTAGTAAAGATAATAATTTAGAAAAATAATAATTCTTATTCTTATTCTTATACAACATATGGTATAAAATTGAAAGTTATTTGAATATGATCAATTACATCCGGTAATTTTAGATACAACATAATTATACGATACGAACATAACATGGAAAAAATAATTAAAACACGACATGACACAAAAAAATAACATGAATACGACACAAATACACGAATGTGTCCAACTCTACATAAAACAAATTATTAACGTGTCAAATTTTATATAAATATATAATACCTTGAATGTGATTATAACAAAAAAATAACACGAACATGATAACGCGCGAACACATAAAAAAATTAAAATACGACATGACACAAAAATAATATGAATACAACATAAATATACGAACGTGTAAAAATTTATATAAAATATATATTAATATATAAAAATTTATATACTAATATAATACTTTAAACACAAAAAAATACGAATATAAAAAATAATACGAATACGACACAAACGTACAAAACTTTCTCTCTCTTTTATTTCTTTCTTTTATTTTTTTTTAAAAAAAAAACCTTGGCTTGCCTACAATAAACAATTCCCCCAGTAAACAATAATTGAGGGGTTGCTTTTAAGTATTTTATAAATAGATTATAGATATAGATAAACTCACCAGCAAATATCCAAAACACACCTTGGAAAAATTTTAAATGCCATGCTTGTTCCCCAGCCAAAGAAGTAATCAGTAGGCAAAAACTCAACAAAGAACAATAAAAAATGCTTAATGACATTGCTGTATTGTCAGCTTGGGCTGGTTTTAATTTGCCCAATCAAAGTTCCATATTGAATATTGGGATTGTTTTTAAGATAAGTAATAGATAAAAAAAAAAAAAAAAGTGAAGACATAAAGGACACTTTTTGCATAATTCCATAAAAGATTATATCATTATGTCTAGAAAAAAATAAAATGGGAATAAAAGTGAACTACTATTTCAGTTGATAGTTTGGACAATGAGTGAGATTAAAAGATCCTTTGTCGTTCCGCTTGATGTCCCAATACCATCTCCATGGTTGAAGATGCACTGAGCAGTACGGGCCATGTTTAAGCACATGTTAACCATGGATCTTGGTAGGGAACTTTTGTAGCTTTCCTCATTTAATTTTTCCCATGAACGACCTATCAAACCCTTAATGTGCTCTCTTGCTTCTTCTTTTGACGTTCCTGCTTCAATCATGTAGCATTCTCTCGCTTTCGCCACGTCTCCTCTAGCACTCTCGGCCTTCACAAAGAAGAAAGATCCAGAAAAAAAGGGGGGTTATTGATTATTTGGTGTATTATCATCTACTATAACTATTTTTGAATCCTAAAACATTCAAGTGTATTTTTTTCAAAAGTTCAAAAAAAAAAAAATTGTTTTATTTTGTTTGTCTATTAGTGAAGGTAAAATAGTTTCTTGTTTGAAATGATTTGAATAAAAAAAAAGAAGAGAGAATTTAGCGAGAAAAGGAGAGGAGAGGAGAGAGAAGAAGAGAGGAGAGGATAAGATTTGAAAATATATTTATATTACATAATTTATAAATAAACAATTATCATAAATTTAATTTTCATAATTAACAAAATATAATTATATTAATATTATAATTAAAAATTAAAAAATTTAAATAAACAATTTTTATTTAATAAAATATATTTTAAAATTAATTATTATTATTAATTAATTAAAAATTTTATTTATAAAAAAAAAATTAAAAGTAGCCCCAACTTAATTCTAGTGATTATTATAGGCTAGTCTTATGAGAAGTACATACCTTGGAAGTACCCAAATCATCGCTAAGTCGGGTAATTAGGGACGACCAATATATTAGCTCACGACCATTATTGAAGCAATGATCAAGAGATTTTCTGTCATTGAAGCCTGCTTGTATAATATAAGCATGAACTATGGCTGCAGGACCACCCACCGAAACCCAGGCGTTTTCTAAATACTCCTCCAGGGCTGGTGTGTACCCGTTGTAAAACCATCTTGCTTCGGTTAAATATGATTGACAAAGTTTCTTCCACTGCAGTTGACATAGAATTTCAGATTATTAAGTATTCGGCATTGCACCAAAGTTTGCCATTTCTATAAATGAGAATCTTTTTAGAACTAGCTTAATCATAAGTACCTCTTCCCTAATGTAGTGGGTGTTATTGAATCCATGATCTTTCAGGATTTCATCTCCCAAATCGTTAACAAAGTTGAGCAAGGCTAAATAGCATGGCCTCATATATTCTGGAAGGTCCTTCATGGCCCTAATATCCCATCTAAATTGCCAAAAGTGCATAAAAAAAACAATAGAGGAATTTTGTTAGATCATTTCTTTCATTTTTTTCCAAGAGGAAAAAGAAGTAGAAGGGTGATCTTTGTCGTACTGATTCACTGCTTTGGTGAAGAGTTCAAGTTCATCCAGCATTCCATATACATCATACATGTCATCGATTGCGGTTAAAATGCATACGAATCTGGTGAGGTATATCCTGCATTTGGAGAACTGAGGCTCGAAGATGATCCCCATTGCCCATATATAATTTTCCATCAGTCGATCACGTGAAAAACTCATCTTCTCTTTAAACCCCAAGTCTCTCCACCACCTGTTGAAAACAAACGACGTCTCTAGATTAGTACTACTTATCAATTAAAAGTAGTTTATACTGATGCAATTAATTATTCTTACGTTGCCAACTCTTTGAGTTCTTGCTGATAAGCTGCTTGCACTAGATTGTAATCTAACTTGGCAAGCTCAATCAAAATTGAGTTCTTTGTGTCATGCTTTTGGTAGACATCTATAAAATTTATTGCCTCAATCCTGGGCATCCTCCAATGTAAAGGAACTTGTAGGGACTGTTGCACTTGGATTGCCAAATTACAATCTAGCTTCCCCAACGAGGAATATTTGAGATGCTCTGCACTGAATTTCTTGGCCTCTTCCATAACATCTTCTCCATGAATCCCGAGGTGTGAAGCTTCATACAAACTCAAAACCGCCGTCACATCTCTTCCTAAACTGTCCATAAATTTTCCATCTCTACCTCTGAATTTGTTAAACACATCTGTTTTCCACCATGATCATCAAAAAAAGGGAATGGGTTAATTAAAGTAAGGGGAAAAAAGTTAGTCACTCTAGTTTTATACTTTTATATTTCATGTTTACAACTCTGTTATCACCTGTGCTAATTGGGAAAGCATGTTCACGTAGAATCCGGAACATCAGTGAAGCTGTATAAAGATCCTGGATAACACTTTTTCTTAGGACGACATCGTTTAGAGCCTCATCAATCTCTTTGCCAAAATGGTAGGCCACGCCTAACCGCTGCATTAAGTCGATTAGTTTCAATGTTGAACAAGGGTCTTGGGCTAATGCCAACAAACTTCTAGCCTCTTTCTTCAAGTCCTGTAATTTAGTACCATGAACCTCATACTGCAAGACATGCTGGTTCAAAGTTAAGATTAAAAAAAAAAAAAAAAGGGCATATAGAATAAAGCTAATCCATAATGAAAAAAGTTTACTTACCGAATACGGAGTGGTAAGGGATTCAATGAGTTTCGGGTCCCAAATGCTAGGGTGGTAATTAGCTGATCGACGTTGGTTCGCTTCTGTGGAACTGGGCTTTGAAATGATTGTAAAACAATGTAGTCCCCTTGATCGAGCTAGCTTTCTCCCTGTTGTCAGCCATGGTGAAAACAAGTTTCTGGGGTAATCAATTACAGCAGAACAAGGAAGAGTGCAGGGAGAAGTAGCTAGCAATTGTTTCATATTGATGCGTTGTTTTGAGTTATTCAGAAACGTTTTAGGAGAAGAAACACCATGCCCATTTGTATGTAAAGTCTTAAATAGAAATTATACTCAGTGGCTTCGGTGCTATGAATAAATTACTATTATATTTTATAATTTTTGTTTTATTATTTATTTATTTATTTTTTGGTCAAAAACAAACAACCACACATTAAAATCATGACATAATTTTATCTTATTTGATACTCCATTATTTTTGGTTTTATTATTTTGTGTACATTATATAAGCCAAGAGAGGAAGGCGCGAAGGGACGGGGACATGCAATATGCTTGTCTATATTTGGTTCGGTACGAAATATAAGCTTCAAATTTTATCTAAATTCATTTAGATCCGTCCATATTTTTTTTCTAATTTTTTTTAAAAATACATATTATTTTTTTATTTAATCTTTAGTATTATATTTTTTTTTCTTTTATTAAGTTTTTAAACATGGACAATTTAACGTATTTTTTAATATTTACACTATAATATTATATATATTTAATCTTTATATGACATAAATAACATAATATATATAAAAATAATATATTATTTAATTAAAAAATGGGCCGGGACGAGTTCGGACCTTAAATGTTGAAACCAAGACGCAGCCCATTATTTAAATAGGCCTCATTTTTTTGCCCAAACCCATTTTTAATGCTTAATATCTTTGTCCAACCCTCCCAAATATGGGCGGACCTTCGGGCTTGGACAGATCTAAAGGCAGGCAGGGGCTTGGTTCCCACTTAAATTTTTTAAGATTTTAAAATTAAAGTAAAATTATGTTTAGCCCTTTAAATTTTATTTGGCCTTTCAATTTGGCCCTTTTAAATTTTTTAAGATTTTTGAAATAAAATAAAATTATGTTTGGTCCCTTCAACTTTTATTTGGCCCTTCAATTTGACCCCATTTGTAGAATTTGTTTGATATAATAATTTGGTAACGCTTTTAGTTTAAATCTCATTCATTATTATTAGTTTAATTCTCTCTATTTTACCTTTTCAATCAATTAAATAGATACATTTACATTAATTATTTTGTTTAATATTTTTCATTCTATGCTCATAAAAGAAAAATAAATAAAGTTAAACAATTACAATATCTAATACGAATTGTGTATTTAACTTATTTTACTTTTTTAAATATATGTAATCTTATGATTTCCATATTATATAATATGAAATAATTTTATACATATTTTAATTAAACAATAATTTTTTTTGACGTTGAGACTTTATTTTTTATTAATATTTTTCATATGCAACATGAATTATAATATTTAAAAATTAAAAAAAAAATTATTTATTATAAGTAATTTATATATTGTTAGAAAATTTAATTTTATATATAATATTTAAATTTAATATTTTTATCTAGAGTTGTCTATGGACTGGGTCAAGTCAATCTCACATAGCAAAAAATTTTACTTGCCCAAGGCCCGCCCCGATTCGAGCCGACGGATAACCGTATCTTTAGACAGATTTATTTCATACACGATTTTTATTTTTATTTTAAATCTTTATATGTATATTCCGGTTAGAACTGCTCATGGACCGAGTAGCCCGTCTGGTTGAGCAAGCCTAGTCCATGTTGGGCCGGGCCTGAGCATGAATTTTCATGATGCGGATCCGCCCGAATCACTATTCATCTATAAAAATAATAATTTTTTATAAAAAATTTAATTATAAAAATATATAAATATTAATAAAAATGATTTTTAAATTTTTAAATTATATTTGTGAACAGTGATCTCGAGCCGACGGACTAGGCCTGAGTAAGTAGGAAAAAAAAATTTCGGACCGCGACTGACCCATGAGCAGGTTTAATTTCGATCCCCCTCATCAATATTTCTGATTTCGCCTTCCAGTAATTTTGTGTAAATGCATGTTCATGAATAGTAGCAAGATAAGATTTCTTTTTTAGAAAGAAGATGAAATTATTAATTTTTCTGGTTAAAATACTAAAAAAAAATCTGAATTATTTTATTTTTTTTAAATAAATTTTTATATTTTTATTGTATTTAAATAAATTCTATCTTTTGATTTATATTTAAATAAAAAATTGATTTATGTTAAGAGTTTATTTGAATATAAATGAAAAGTTAAAAATTTATTTGATTATAAATTAAAAATTAAAAATTTATTTGAGTATAATAAAAATATAAAAATTTATTTAAATAAAACGATAAAGTTCAAAAAAAAAAAAATTGTTCTATAATGATAATGCGATCAGTGGCCTGTCAAGCGATAATTGTTATGGTGCAATTCCTATGAGTCAGACTGCGGGCATGTGCTATGTTGGCCACTTAGACCAACAAGCGAGACTGTGCAAGTTGCAAGATTTTTTTTTTTTTTTCTTTAAGATCTCTCCTAGTGGTTGAAACGGACATCACAAGGCCTTCCGGCATATGGTGTTGAAGGGCTCGAATGTCTTTAGACCATGGTTGCTGAGGGAAAAACCTATAATAGTTGTGTGGCCGACATTCAAAGTCATTATAATCAGTTGTGGGCGTAATATTAAAATGCGGCCGTTGCAGCGCAACGTAACGGAAATTAAGACATTCGTATTGCATTTTATCCATTACATAACATGCGTAATATTATTAAATTCATTGATATACTATCAAATTCACGCCCGCGACAACCGCGACGCATTACGTAACGCTCATGACATCCGCATCCAACTACTACACCCCTTTTACTTCCTCAACCAACTTGAATGAGGTAGACTCGATTGAGGGGAGTTTTATGAGTTCACTATCTACTACAACTTTATCCCCATTTTTCATAACAAAAAGCTATTCTAGTGAATGAATAAAAGATTGTCCAACAGAGAAATCAGTTCCCACAATATCATTGACTTTTTTAATAGTGACTACCTCTTCTACTCTTGTTGGCTTTTCGTCGAACATCTGGGTCATCCGAGTCATCTTGGTGCTAAATTTTTTCAAATTTTGTAACCCAGCACGCAAGTCACCTCGCAGCTAAGTACACATCCGCTCCAATATGCTATCGAGCTTGGATTTCATGCTCTCAATTTCTTGTCGCAACTATGTTATTACTCCTTTCCCCATGTCTAGTCATGAGGCTCTGATATCACTGATGCAGACCAAATTAGTTAAGAACCCAAAAAGAAGAATTAGCTAGAGAGAAGAAACAAAAAGTTAAAGAAGAAGAAGAATCGAGAAAAATAGAGAGAATTTTCAAGGTATATTCCCTAATATCTCTGCTAAACATCACACAAGGTATATATCCTCTCCATACAACATACTAATTGTTTTTGGTTTGCAATATTATGTTTTTGTCAGGCTCGAAAGCTATGCTCCAAGTCCAAACGAACCTCTGGGGCTCCAAGTCCAAAGTCCAATCAAAGCACCCATGTCAACAAAATAAAACATTTTCTTTGCATGAATTCGTTTAATAGGCCTGTCTGTCAATCCAATCAAAGGAAGTATAAAACGCTTTTTTATTTCATTTAAAATATTTCATTTTATTTATTTTAAATTAAAGATATTATCTTATTCATGAAATTAGTAAAATTACACATTTTTTTTTTAAAAAAATATATTAAAAAATAAAATAAAATAAAATAATAATAAGTCATGTAACAATCTTGTAATTATCTTTGTAAACTTTAAAAATTCACTACTAATTTATATTAAAAACAAATTCATTTAACTAATTACTTACTTATATGCGAAGTAAAGTAAAAGTTTAATAAATTTTCATCTCATATTTCCTTATCGCCCATCCGGCCACGCCTTAAGAAAAAAAAAATCCTTTCCTCCTTGAAAAATGGTAGTCTTCTAATAGTACTTGTAATGCGCTCCAAGATTACTTAATTAGTGCAACGAAGAAATGAAGAGAAATTATGATATGAAAATTTGAAATCAGCAAGAGCAGAGCAATACAAAATTGAGCAACTTCTTCAGTTCAGAATTTTAAAGCATTATTATTGATTCTATTATTTTCTTAAAATTGAGTCACATGAACCTAAATTAGTCTCCGAGTCTATTAATGTTTATGCCAAGTTGAAGGAGTTGGCCACTTGGACTTGGGTGCTGAGTAAGCTGACCACAGACAATGGCATCCTTTTATTTTATTTTATTTATTTTATATTATATATAGAAGGAAGCTATGATGTAATGAATCCTTCTTCTTAACTTATTTCTCCATTGATTTTAAAAAAAAAAAAACTTATTTCTCCATTTTATACAGTACTCGATCCATCTTAGGGTCCGAATGACAACAGATAGAATATCTGCTTTTTTTTTTTTTTTTTTTTTTGCAATATTCAAATAAGAATTCGTATAATTGTTTTAAAATTTGAATTCGTTTATTATCCGCATTAAATTCGAATATTACTATCCGAATCTGAATTAAATAACATTATCCGTCGGATATCAGAATCCGTTAAATATCCGAATCCAGTAAGTCAAAGCTTTTACAAATAAACGGATAATGAATCCGGATTCGGATATCTGAATCCGTAGAAGTAATGAGGATTCAAATATCCAAATCCATTATCCGTATAAGTAATGCGGATTCAGATAATGGATATCCGAGATTTCATATCCGCATCTGTTTCGAATCCGCTACAAATAGTAATTATAACCCGAATTCGAATTTTATCCGAATCCAAAAAAAACGGATCGAATAATTATGGATATCTGAATCTGTACTATCTATTACTATCCCTATTTCACCCATTAAGTCACTTATTTCTCCATTAATTAATTTCATGTCTTGTTGCTAAATTATACATGCCTTAATTTCTTTAATTTTCTTATTTGCGTTGATGCACTGATCTACGATATGATAAATTAATTGATTGTTTTTACATGCTGTTAGTCTATTACTAATTAAGGATAATAACGGTTCAATTTCAGACAAAAATTATGATTAATGTATAATATTTTAATTTTTTAAAAATCAAATCGAAATCGAACCGAATACACTACAAAAACTATTAGTTTTAGAGGCACTAAATTACTGAGGGTTTGAAGAACCGTCGGTGGTTCCTTTTTTGTTTTTGTATTTTACTGACACCATAAAACCCGCTGACAATAACTAAACTTTTAAGGGCACTAATAGTTCAGACCTGTCACCTAACCCTTAATTCTCATTTTATTAAGACTTGGCACTGTTTGCTTATCTCTCCCTTTTCTGTTCTCTTTCACCCGATTTCATTTTCTCTCCATTTTTTTTCATCAGATTTCTTTCTCAAATCAAAAAGATAAAATCCTAATTTTTGAAAACCTCTCACCTTTACCATTTTCCATAAGCATATTCATATTTTTCTCTCAAATAGAAAACAAAAATCAAAATTTCTAGGACATCTGATGGATATATATTATCCCAATCTCATTATGTTGAGAATATTCTCGACAAATTTTCTAAAAGGTGGTAATAGCATTGTCAAAACACCAATATACTTGAGTATACATTTGTCCAAAAATAAAGGTGAGGGAATACACCAAATGGAATCGGAGTTTATTGCTCTTGACAAAGCTAGAGAGGAAGCCGAATGGATTCGGAATTTCTTTGAGGATTTTCCATGTTGGTCAAAGCTAGTGCCAGCAATTTGTATCCATTGTGATAGTTAGTCATCAATTGGAAGGGCACAAAGTAGCATGTAATGGTAAGTCTAGACATATACGTCGTAGACATAATACCATTAAACACTTGCTCTCGAATGGAATTATTTCAATTGATTATGTAAAGTCAAAGGAAAATATTGTGGATCCGTTAACAAAAGGTTTAACAAGAGAACTTGTGTATAATTCATCAAGGGGAATGGGCTTAAAGCCTTTAAGAGACAAAAAAGTGTTATGATGGTAACCCTACCTAGTTGACTAGAGATCCCAAGATCTAGGTTCAAAGGGAAAACTAAGTCATATTGCACTTTAAGTAGCACTTGGAAATTATTATTTCCTGCCTATTCCTATGATGAAAAAGTGCTAATTACAACGAGATAAGGATGAGCTATGCTCTTAATGATTCTCATATCTTGGTTTCCAAGTAGGGTATAAGCAGAATACTCTTAATGAGAGATCACCTATATGAATGAGAAATATGGCCATTTCTTTGAGAATTTTTAAAGACTGAATTCTCTAAAGCATTCATGAAACTAAGAGTTGTTCAGGGTCAAAATGAACACAACCGTGAGAACTAATGGAATCTCTAGGTAGAGACTATGTGAGTATTATTGTCTTGGTTTACACGAAAGGCTGAATAGTGCAATCTTAAGCAACCCAAAGTAGCACATAAAGTTGTTCAATAGTATTTAATCTCTATTGTTAAATAATTAAGATGCCCATTAAGGAAGGTGGACAATGATGTGGGCTTCATGTAAGTTTATTTTGCTACATGTTTGCTTAATTGGGACAAGATAATAATATCAAATGAAAAGTAGGGTTCTCAATTGTTTCTTATATTTTCTTTCTTGTTTGTGAGTTCTAATCATGTGATGAGAAATATAATTGAATATAGCTTTCATTGGTTAATCGTAGTTGTTTGTTTATATTGACGGTATGGAGGGACTGTAAAGATCACATCCTTCCCAAATGGACTACACTACCACATGCCTTAACTGGAAGTGAAAGAGCTGATGAATCTAGGGAAGAATTGCAATTATCAAAATATGAGCAGCTACTAGATTTTATCCAGCTCTCTAGTGAGGTCTCTATTGAAGAATCCATAATTTAATTTTTGTATTCTCTTTTTTGTATAGTTTTATGGAGCTTTGGGTGGTTATGTTGCTGGTGGTACTGATTTTGGTGGTAATTATGATTAAGAGGAAGTATTGATAAAATTAAAGAATTTTAATTAGTTTTAAACCATAAATTTTAAAGCTGGGGAGATATGAAAGAGGATGGTTTTGGCTCAACAAAGTTTGCTTGTGCTAATTATATACTATTGTGGGTGGTTGTCCTTTGCCAATGCCAATCTGGCTTGAACTGCAAATCATATATATACTATTGTTCTCACAGATTTGATGGTTTTTCTGATGAATGAATATATATAAGATTGGCCAAGTTGTGTATCATAAATTGCACCCATATTCATACAACCTTTTTTGGATACGATACGATAAGATTGGAATAACCTCAAAAAAATTGCACTTATATTCATATTCATATAACAAGCATATATTGTTTGCATACAATACTCACGACACTTAATAACAGTTACCTAAACTCAGTTTGGAATAACCTCAAAAAAATGTTTCATTGTGGTATCCAAAGAGATAGATGATTTCTGTTTCACTTCTTAAGTATTTATCCTATACACATTACAGAAAGTATATACAACCTAAAGCTGAAAATTTCCACTTATGAAAATTTCCATTTATGAAAACATCAGCAGATTGAAGTCTCAAAATTGTATCATAGACTAAAGAGTCCAGTAAAACATACATATAGTAACTTATATATTAGTGCAAATTTTAACCTCTATAAATTTAATTTCTATAGAGGTTTTGAAATGAAAAGAAAGACGACAACTTCACCTATCAACTTGGTGATCTAAACCAACCAGAGAAGTCTGATTGTTTATCTTCATTAAATCTTTCTTCATAATTGCTGAATGAAAATGAGTCGTCCTAAAAATATAAATTATAACGTTAGTCAAATGCTCAACAATTAATTGTTTGATGGTGCGCAATACCCGAAACCAATTAAAGCTTAGAAGAAACAAAATGAAACATTACCTGCATCTTGTTGTTCTCTTGAGCATGCATAGTTGGGAAAAAGACTTCAGTCTCCACTTCATCTTCTCCCTATGAGGATATAAGGTAATTAATCAACCAACATCATAGTGTTAAAACTTTAAAAACACCAATTATAAGTAATGTAAATATTACATCATCAGAAGTTAACTTTGTATATGGGTTTCCCCAGCACCCAACCCCAGGTTGTACTGAATAATTTAACTCATTGTCACTATTACAAGTAAGGTTGTTGACACCAGCACTTTGCATTCCAATTTTCAAATGTGGACAAGTAACTTTAGTATGTCCTTCCATTCTACAGTACCCACACTTTCTAACTTTGGACGATGTTTGCTTTTTCCCTACTTCTTTCCCTTTAGCCCGTCTCGTAATAGGGTCTCGTACTTTTGCTATCTTTGACATCTCAGCTACGGGATCATTCAGCTCACACGATTCCTCCATTTCTACACTCAATCTATTAATTTCACTTCTTGCTTTATTACGTATAAACATGACGAATTACATATAAACATGACAAATTACATATAAACATTTCAAACATGAGAAATTACATATAAATATGATAAATTACGTATAAACATGAAAAATTACATATAAACATGACAAATAACAAATTACATATAAACATGACAATTACATATAAACTTGACGAATTACATATAAATATGAAAAATTACATATAAACTTGACAAATTACATATAAACATGACAAGTTATATATAAACTTGACGAATTACATATAAACATGATAAATTACATATAAACATGACAAATTACATATAAACATGACAAATTTACATATAACGTTCAAACTTGACGAATTACATATAAACTTAACACATTACATAAATGATAAATTACATATAAACATGACAAATTTACATATAACGTTTAAACTTGACAAATTACATATAAACATGATAAATTACATATAAACTTGACAAATTACATATATGATAAATTACATATAAACATGAGAAATTTACATACAACGTTTAAACTTGACGAATTACATATAAACATGACAAATTACATATAAACATATAAACTTGACAAATTATATATAAACATGACAAATTACATATAAACTTGACGAATTACATATAAACTTGACGAATTACATATAAGTATGAACAAATGATAAATTACATATAAAGATGACAAATTACATATAAATATGAGAAATTACATATAAACATAACAAATTACATATAAACATGACAAATTTGTCATGTTTATATGTAATGTGTCATGTTTATATGTAATGTGTCATGTTTATATGTAATTTGTCATATTTATATGTAATTTGTCATGTTTATATGTAATTTGTCATGTTGTCATGTTCATATGTAATTTGTCATGTTTATATGTAATTTCTCATGTTTATATGTAATTTGTCATCTTCATATGTAATTTGTCATTTGGTCATGTTTATATGTAATTCGTCAAGTTTATATGTTTATATGTAATTTGTCATGTTTATACGTAATTTCTCATGTTTATATGTAATTTGTCATCTTGATTTGTAATTTGTCATTTGGTAATGTTTATATGTAATTTGTCATGTTTATGTGTAATTCGTCAAGTTTATATGTAATTTATCATGTTTATGTGTAATTTCTCATGTTTGTCATGTTTATATGTAATTTCTCATGTTTATATGTAATTTGTCATCTTTATATGTAATTTGTCATTTGGTAATGTTTATATGTAATTTATCATGTTTATATGCAATTCGTCAAGTTTATATGTAATTTGTTATGTTTATATGTAATTTCTCATGTTTGTCATGTTTATATGTAATTTCTCATGTTTATACGTAATTTCTCATGTTTATATGTAATTTGTCATCTTGATTTGTAATTTGTCATTTGGTAATGTTTATATGTAATTTGTCATGTTTATGTGTAATTCGTCAAGTTTATATGTAATTTATCATGTTTATGTGTAATTTCTCATGTTTGTCATGTTTATATGTAATTTCTCATGTTTATATGTAATTTGTCATCTTTATATGTAATTTGTCATTTGATAATGTTTATATGTAATTTATCATGTTTATATGTAATTCGTCAAGTTTATATGTAATTTGTTATGTTTATATGTAATTTCTCATGTTTGTCATGTTTATATGTAATTTCTCATGTTTATATGCAATTTGTCATGTTTATATGTAATGTGTTATTTGTCATGTTTATATGTAATTTGTCATGTTTATATGTAATTTGTTATGTTTATATGTAATTTATCATGTTTATATGTAATTTGTCATATTTATATGTAATTTGTCATGTTTATATATAATTTCTCATGTTTGTCATGTTTATATGTAATTTCTCATGTTTATATGTAATTTCAGTTATGTTTATATGTAAAAATTGATGACCTGATAACTTACTACTCAAATTTTCTAATTTTAGAACTTACCAAAAACATATTTTAAAGAACTCATGGTAGAACCCCCTAATAAAAAACCTCTAAGCTTTCATAACATTGAATTATCTGCTTATAACAAAAGTGAACCATATCCAAAAGACAGCTATAAAAACTCGTTTCAAGAGCTACGTGAAGAACCAATTACAAGCCTATCACCATCCATCACAGAGCATAAACAAAACTATTAGTATCCAACCAATTACAAGCCTATCACCATCCATCACAGAGCATAAACAAAACTATTAGTATCCATCCATAACATAAATTTTAGATTTTTTTGCACAAATTTTGTGTAACCACTTTTGTCCTCTTCATTGGTGACCACCTGGCTTTTTTTTAATGGTCCTTAATTTTGTTTAGATTGTTGAAGGTAAAAAAAAATTAAAATTATGTTGTGTTATTTTTTTATGTTTAAAATATTATAAATTGATATAAATTTTTAGATATTAATAATTTATTTTATATATAATTTTAAACGTTCGTGTATCCGTATCGTGTTTGTGTTATTTTTTGTGTTGTGTTTTAATAATTTTTTTTATGTTGTGTTCGTGACGTGTTCGTATTCTTTTTTTTAAATATTATAAATTTATATAAATTTTACACGTTAATAATTTATTTTTTTATGTATATTTTATACATTCGTATATTCATATTATATTTATATTATCTTTCGGGTTATTTTTCGTGTGGTATATATTTTTACAAATGGGGTCAAAATGTACCACTATTAAATTAAAATTCATAACATAATATGATGATGAACCAGAGATAATGCTCAGCTGAAAACAAAAACCTTCAAAATCCAGACTGAGAAAAAACTACACCCATTTGTCCCCACAAAAAGATCCCATAATTCAACATCTTAAACCAAATAACTGCACCTAAATTTCGGACCTCTTGATAACATCCAGAGCCACTTGAGCAATTTCCTGAACCAACTCGGCCCTCTTCAAAGACAACTCCAATTGGTTCCTCCTCAGCTCCCTCAACACCCTCTCAATTTCCCTCAACTTCTCTCTTCCAATCTCCTCATCGTTCTTCTCCACAGACTGCATCAGAAAACGACACGCATTCCCCCATCTTTCCGACTCAAAAGACTCCTTCAAGCACGGATAATCGTTCCAAAAATCCACCTTATCTTCTTCACTATCAGAGCTAACTTGAGTTGAAACGTAAGAATTGACTTCCTTGTCTTTTATAAAGCAGGGTAATCCCAAAGTTACTCCACCTTTAACTTCACTCTTGTGCTCATCTTCGCTGCCCAAAGTCTTCATTTTCTTTTGACTCTTGTTACTCTTCTCATTAGTTTCATTACCCCAAATCTTTTTTGATAGCTCGAAAGATTTGTGATCATGGGGCTTTGATAAAACAGGATCATTTCCATTCTGCCCCATCTCAGCGTTGGTTTTGTACTTCTTCTTCAGTCTCCTGATTTTCTCCATCAACTGACTCTTCGACACGTTGGCTTGGACCGATTGCTTGATGAAATCATGGAACCCGCTGGAATCCGCATATGGGTCGGATCCTTTCTTTGACTTGTATTCGATCATTCCTTTCAAGATCTCAATCTCGTCGGCTTCACTAAACAGCCGTGCGGTCCCCAGCGTTTTCCTATTACCAGCACCGCCGTTGGATGCAGATGACGGTGGCTTCTTCTGCTTTGAGCTTGATTCCTTGGCAATATGCTTTGGTTCGGGAGTGGTCTTCGGGGCGGATTTGTTGGGCTTGGAGACGATGGGCTTAATGCTGAAATCGGAGACGTTAGGGGACGGGAGGGACTCGTCTGAGTCAGACTCGGAGTCTGAGCCCACTTTGCCGGAATCAGTATTTTGTTTTTTCAAAGGGGTTTTCTCCTCATCCTCCGCCTCTTCTTCTTCTTCAGCAGAGGATTCTTCTTCTTCTTCATCATCTTCTTTTCCTTCCTCTTCTTCAGAGGAAGAGGCGGGAGGAGAGTCTTCGATAGGTCGCTTGCGAGCCATTGTTTGTTTTCAAAGAAAGAAAGTTGTCAACTGAGAAATAAAAAGGCAAGGAGAGCTTATATAGAGGGAGTTTGATTAGAAGGGTTTTAACTTTGGACCTCGGAAACAGAGTCTATGCCAATTACTATTTACCAGCCAGCCAGCCAGCCATCCTCCTATAAATGGTGTCTTTTATTATTCTCAAGGACCTATTTTATCTTTCTTTTCTTTTTTTTGATAACAACATATATTTGCTTAGGAAATTGCTCAGGTGAGAGTGAGTATTTATTATCTTTACTATATTTGAATAAAGATAATTCAACTATCTCTGTCATTAATTTTACTCCAGTAATAACGTATTGAAAACAGGGAAAATGTGTTGACTAATTCACCAACCCATCAAACAATTCCAATTTGGAGAAACCTTTCTTGTCTATAATCATCAAAAGCTCCAGCTCATAAATAAATAAAAAAAAACAAAAAAAATTAGTGGGATTGGACTCCTGAAATATTAGGAATGCAGTTTCTCGTCAGCAGAAATGAAAAAAATAGTATATAATTTGATGTATTTGGATAGATATTGACACACTATACTGCACAAATGAAATCTTCCTGATTGCTTCAGGTTCTTTGCCATCTCCATTCTATTGGTATTTTTCATCATGATTCTTCCACGAGATGAATGAAACTTGAAGCTTTGCTTGCCATTCTGTTCATAAGACGCAACTGAGAGACACCCTGATTCTGCAATTTCTATCTGCTCATCTGTCCTCTAATATACTACTATTTTAAACCACCTGAATCAGCGAAACCCAGAAGAGAAAACAATTAGAACCATGAAATATGAATATGGTTGTTGAACCTCTTGAGAGCACTAAACTAAGAACGTTCCATAATTCATAAATCTCATGCTTCTGTTCTTTTCTGTTCTGTTCTTATATAAGCTTCGTGTTGTTCTATAGTGGTGGATCAAATCTAAAAATATAAAGAACCCAGACCCAGATCAACAAAATAACTCAGTTTCTTTCTTTCCTTTTCTTTTCTTGGTTACAATCAGGGTGGGGACTGGGGAAAGGTGTCGGGAAAAGAAATCCCCTCGTTGGTTAGATGTTTCACTAGTCTGAAAACAGACTGACATAACTTGGAAGTCCTTCACCAAAGTTTGATGTCTATGGTAATCAAATTAGCTTCATCTAGAATCATTGATCTTGTACACGAGTTAAAGCAAGGTAAAACTATAATAATAAGAAGAAAAAAAGGAAAAGAATATATGTTTCCAATTGAAAATCTCTTATACCTTTCTAAATTTACAGCTAAGGAGAGGAGATTTCATCGTCTGAACTGGAACTGGAACTGTCCATCCGCCGGTCGGAAATTGCTGGAAATAGTCGTTTACAAATATCTGAGGATGGTTGATGATTCTCCGAAGAAGATGGCTGTCGATTCTCTAGAGAAACTGGCACTGCCGCACCTTCTCTTCTGGAATTCCTGACTGGCTTAGCTCTTGTGTCTCTAACTTCTTTACATACCTTATCTAACATTGTCAAGAAATCACGCACAATTGCAAACAAACGCAAGCCTTCGTTTCTTCCTGCCTGTCCATGAAAGTAATCTGCTGTGCTCTTGACCAACTCCATTATCCTTTGTTCTTCCTCTGATAGCCATCTAATATCAGCATCTGCACGGTCCACAAAACTAGACAGTGAACGAAAAAATTGACTGTCCTCGTCAATACTCTTCATCTCTGAATTCAAAAACTCTCTAGTTTTTTTCAAAGACTGGTTAAGTTTTGACACAGTAGATGTTAGGGAGTCAGCATCAATTGCAGCGGCTTTCTTAACAACTTCAAGTTCACTGCTTACACCTGAAACCACTTGAAGACCAAGGCTGCGGTAATGTTCCTCTTTGTCTTGGTTGTGATCTTCAACAAAGTCCTCTGAATTGATACTGGAAAGGCTATGGCTTGATAATTGGGTGCGAACACGTCTTATGCCCTCAGAACGTACGATCTCCTGAACTACAAAGTGGAGGAGTGTGGTCTTACCATCTATTCCCTTTACATCAGATAGTTTCAAGAGTGTGTCAAGCTTGAATGCCTGTGCACCACCACGGTAGGTACCATCATTCATGCGATTACCGGTTTTAAGCACTGCTTCTAGAAGTTTTAGGAATAATCTGCTACTTTTGAGCTTGGTGCAAGCTACCTGCCATTAAAACAATAATCACAATCATCTGGTTAAAAGATAAGTTCCTAGAAAATATGTTTTATGGTTAAATTCTGTGGTCTCCTGGTTATTGAGAAGCAGAAGATTCTATTGACCAAAAAATATATACAGAGAACTAAAGAGAAATATTCTTGTTTTCATTTCCTTCCTTCTAGGGTAACCTGAAGGACTATCTGGTATTCAGTTCTTAAATCTACTATCTCACCTCAAGAGTTGCGAAGGATTCTTTAAGGCCAGTGACTTCCTCCTGAAGAGTACTCATGAACAGCAAGGAATCAATTCGTTTGAAGGCAAAAGGTATTTCAACCACGATTTTAAGGAACCTCTCGGCAGGGCCCAGTTGAGAAACATCTCCTGTGAATAATCTAAGCTTCAGTTCCTCATCTGTTGTTGGTGTCATCTTCTGCAATGTTTGAAGGAGCTCTGCTGGAAGCTGGTTACCTGGTTCAGTTTAATTTTGAAGAGTAAGCTGTCACATGTATTTAAGAGTGAAGAAGATGGATCTGAAACAAACATTTCACAAGCATATTTAAACTGGCTAGATGAATAAGAATTTAAAACTTTCTGCCTTTGCAGCCAATGTCTATGCACTCAGTATCTCAATTACTATCTTTATATTTGAAATGCTTTTTTTTTCACATAAGTGGCAATACAACTAGTGAATGCGTAGAATTATTTGCCAGTAAAATGTTAAAAGCGGAACTGAACCATAACAATCCTAGTTCAGCTGAAATGGAAATTATTGAAAAAAAATTGGAAGCTAAAATATAGGACTTTATTTTATTCACAGTCCAGGAGATAAATAGCCTGACAATTGATCTGAGTGAATCCTTCATCACTTTTTCTCCTCTAATACCAGGGTTACGAACCATCAGAAAAGGTTAAAAAACTCAAACTCCATGAAGCATTGAATGAATAAAGCAACAGAAAATAGAAACTTACCAAATAAGCCCGATAATAGGCACAAATAATTACTCAAATTCCTATTACATTCAACACCAAAAAGTTCTGTGATATTGTAGTTTCCTTATGTTTCTAAATTTAAAGGGGAACTTAATGTTTTTGGCATTAGAAATTCCATTCACCCCAAAAGTAAACCATCAACATGCAAGAGTAGTTTGGAATCATCAAGTAGTGAAGAATATTTGCATCTACTGACGATAACATTATCAATTTAAGCAATTAATTCTTTTGTTCAATCAAATTTTATGCATTCTTATTGTCTGCCAAACTAGAAAAGTAAATTATGGTTGCTAGTCTGATAGAGCAATTCTCTCAGTATTTCTTTAAGAGATAGACACAGACCTTCTTGGAGAGCATCAGCTACTTCCTGTGTTGTGACATTTAATGCACGTAGAAGAATAGACAAATTTTGTGCTTTCCTAGCATCGATAATCTGAATGTACTGGATGGAAGGTTCTGATGGTGAATTTCTCTTCTGATTATTCTTGTTATTAGTCCCTTGATTATAACCAAATAAAGTCTCTATCATCTCCTCATTAAACCTACACAAGTTTTCAATACAATTTTGAATCAAAGAAAATTTTGATGAAGCATTGTTAGTCAGAAAGTCTACAATTAATATAAGGTAGAATTGTTGCCTTACTGGAATGATCCAGCACTGATCTCATTCCAAACCATCGCCTGATCTGAATTAGCCATAACCTTGTCCCAGAAAAATGGTTTTAACTTGGCTTTTGGAGCTCCAGATTCAGCATCAATCTCATCTACACTACCAGAAGCACTATGTCCTCGACGATGTGGTCCAAGAGGTGAAGGTTTTGATTTTGGTGGCATAGGTGGAGGACGAGCAGCTTTAGGTGGAGGTGGGGGGTTAGAACGAGGAGGAGGAGGAGGTGGTGCTGCGGGAGGTGGTGCTGCGGGAGGTGGAGCTGCGGGAGGAGCTGATCTCCCAGGAGGAGGTTTCAGGGGAGGAAATGCTGCTCCAGCAGTTGCATCTGATGCTGGTGCTTTTGCAAGTGAGGCATCATTATAATCTTGCTTCGTGGACAAATTACTAGCAAGAGAAGGGTTCTTGTGGCTGCTAGAACCGAATTCTTTGTTGCTGGAACTTCCTAAACTAATAGACTTCTGTGAAGAATCTGAAAGATAGTAAAGTTAAAATGCTTGTGGAAACAAGAACAAGAAAATGAAGATGATAACAACTCAATGACAAACAAACACAACAAGCACATACCACGAGAGGCATCACTTAAGTAATCACTTAAGTTCAGAAGAGGTTTTTCATCCTTTTCTCGGCTGCTTCTCTTCAGACAACAAAAGAAGACCAGTGCAACAAGAGCAAATGTCGTGGCTGAAGTTGCAATAACAGCAATAACAGCCTTCATGAAAACGTTATTTTCATCTGCTGAATGCTTAGTTCTATCATGTGCACCAGGTGATAAATTTTTATGTGTTGCAGGTGATGGGCTAGAACGAGATTGTTTGAGATCTGGTGGTGGTGAAGAAGTGGAAATCATATTTGACACATGAAGTGAATCAGCTAATGCGCCTCCAGGTGGATGCGACCTTAGATAGCTAGAGTCAGCCTGATGGGACCGGTGCTTAAAGATAACCTCTGGGTCAGAAGCATGAAGGACAAGTCCTTTCTTTCTTAAGCAATCAAAAATCGTTTCTCTCACTTGAGGAGGCAAAATATCAATAGCTTTGTGTATGCTTCGTTTTGCTAATAATGCTGATATCAAGTCATTGGATGCTTGTGGTATATACAGGTCAAAATCTTTAATAGCAACTCTTTTTTCTTCCATCTCTTTCTTGCAATGAATCCATGCCTCCTCTGCCTGCAATTAGAAATTCTTGTCAAGCTTTTAGCAGGTAATATTTTCAATCATGAACCTCAGAATTTGACTAGATTTTGAGAAAAGGGGGAGGGGGGAATGCGAGGTCGAAATTTTAAGTACCTAGAAACTACAGATTGAACAATATAATACAAAAAAAACTTGACATAACAATGTCAATAAAACTGAAAACTGTAACAACTCTTGATCCGTAATTGTAGTGACATATAGATGAACTTTTAATTTGGCATTTCTATGCACTAACCATCAAAGATGCTCAGACTAAACCTACTTCATACATGAATCTTTGCTATAATCTGCCTCTAAACCCCTAGAAAGGGAAATAACTAATCTTATAAATCAAAGTAAAGGACACTTTTTGACATAGCTTAGAAGCCTACATAACCGTTTCAACAGCTGAATTACCTTTGAAGTCAAATTGATTGGGCCCCATATAACGAGAATTTAACAGAATTGCCTAGGATTTAACGAAATTCTTTCTACCTTAAATTCAAAGCATGTTTGCTCAATTCCCTTCATCACAATGCTATTGCATGCTAAAGTACCAATTCAGACAAGAATCTTCAAATGTATTTTTGCCACTAATGAAGAATTCAGGGAATTAAAGCAAGTAAGAGAAGAAGAAAAAAAAAATCATCATACCATTTTTTCATTTATCTTCGGAGATGTTCTTGCGCTGCCTTCATTGGCAAAAAATGTTTCAGGTATCTTCCTCTTACCTTCTAAGCTCCCCATGGCCAAAGCGCAAAGCAATATCACGAAAAAAATGGCATAACCAGCCCTTCTCATTCCCATCGCTCCTCCAAACATTACCCCATTCGCTTATTTTTCTTCTCATTTCATCGAATAGACTAAAAAGCTTTCAAAACGTAAAGAACAAAAACCAATAGGAGACGCCAAAAACACAATCTTTTTTCTATATTCCTTAATTCTTTTCCTTTTGCTTAGCAGCGTTCAAGAAAAATGCCAAACAATTCCCACAAAAAACAAAAACCTTTTTAATCTTCTAAACTTTTGCTTTGCACAATTGCATTCATCAAACCCTCGCAATGACACAACAATATTTTCAATGTCTCTTCATCTTAATAACCAAGAAATAAAAAAAGACAAAAAAAAAAAAAAAAAAAAAAGACAACAGGCGTTACGTGTCTGATCTTTGCAACTTGGCAGAACCAAAAGACAAAAAGACGACAATGTATTGGAAAGACAAAACCCAGGTCTGGGTTCGTATTTCGTAATAATATAATGAATAAGAACTTTTATTTTTTGGGGATATTTGTTCATCCGAATGTTTCTCGTTTTGTCGGGTGAGGAAAGACTCGCTTAACAGACGTGAGGAGGACGATGTGGTATAACCCACCACTTTTTTGTTTTGTTTGTTATGTTTTTTTTTTTTTAATTTTGAATTTTTTTCTTTTTAGTGCTAATCAGGTAATGGAACCCCATTAATTCGTTCGCCACCCATTAATTCATTTATATATTTACATTATAGTTGCTCTTCATCTTATTTTATTTTTAATCTTAACTAAATTTTGCACAGGTCTTCACCCTTACTAAAAATTCAGAATTTTCCTAGTCTTATATTAGACTAATGCTAATTTTGGTAAAAAGTAAAGAAAATGGAGAGAGAAAAAATGTGAGGGAAAAAAAAACGAAAGAAAGGAAAGTTATTTTTCATTTATTATGTTTGATATGAAAGACGAAGAATAAAAAATAAAATAAAAATGTTGTGAGTAAAATTATGAACAAAATTATTATTATTATTTTTGATATCAAAATCATTTCATTAATTCACTAAATCACGATTACAAAGAGAATCAGGTAAAATCTCAACTAAATATTTTGAGAACCAAGTAAAAATTTATTAATTTAAGTTGAATGAAAGTTTCTTTTTTTCATATTTGAAAAGATTGAATTAAAAAAAAAAAACGTGTAAAGTCACTCTTTTTTTTTTCTTATTTAACTTTCCTACTAAACGAAGGAAAAGATGAAAAGAAAATAGTTTTTTCTTCTACTTTCTTTTCTTCATTTTTCTTTCTCTTACAATGTAAAGATTTTTTTCCTTTGATATTTAGATAAATAAATCTTTTTACATAAAAAAAAGTTTAAAGAAATGTTTTTTTATTAAGTTTGGATTTCATTTTCAAGAAAATAAAAAAGGTAGATATAGTTAAGGGTGTTCGTATTTCGGTTTTAATTGAATAATCGACTGAATTGATTTAATCCGATTAATTGATTGGTCACTAATTATTTCAATCGGTTATCGAAAGAGATTTTGGAAGAATTTTAGTTTTCGATTAATTCGGTTCGAAAAATCCATTAATCGAATTAATCAAAAATATAATGAAATACTTAAAAAGACACCATTTCAATTTGGAAATTTAAAGAAATGTTTAAAGTTTAGCAAATTATGTCTTTATGACAATAAACAAATAAGTTGCAAATTTATCATTATATTTATGTGAGTCATTCAAATTTATCATCAATTTTTCAATTAAGGTAATTTTATTATCATATTTTTAATTTTGAAGCAAATTTATCATAATACTTGACATTTTAGTTCAATTAAAAAATATTGGGTTATTGGGCAAATTTGTTATCGTATTATTGGTGGACATTGAAATTTGCCACTTTATTTTTATTGCTATTTGTCATTATACTTTTGAGATTAAGCCATTAAGGACAAATCTGCCACTATATTTTAATTCAATATTAAATTTTGCCTCTCTACTTTTGTTTAATTGAATTTTGCTACCAAATTTTGTTTTTAATTAAATTTTACTACTTAACTTTGATTCTAGATGATTTAAAAATAAATTTTAATTAAAAAATATTTTTTAAATATTTTATTTTAATAATTAACAATAATAAATTAAGTAATAAAAATATTAAAAATAAAAATTATATGTTAGTTTTTTTGTCTTTCTTCTATTATTCAAGGCATTGGTAACCGACGATGACATTAGTAAATAATAATGTTAAAAGATCAAATTTGGTCACCGCACATCAAATCCGCCATATCCCTTCTACAATGTTAATTTTTAAAACTTTCCATAGCATTTTTCTAAAATTTAACAAGAATAGAATATTTCACAAAATATTTCGTTTGTATCGAATAAAAATTAAAAAATGATATGACAAGGACAAAAAAATATTAATCATTAGTACCAACATGGAAACAATTAGAAAGATGATATGGATATGTTGGATTTGGTATCCGACGATCAAATTTCGTCTTTGAGTATCACTACTAACTGATATTATCATCAGTCACCAAAGACTTAAATAATAAAATAAAGGCCAAAAAAGAGAAATAAATTTAAGTTTTAGTTTTTTACAAAATAAAAATTCTATGTTAGTTCTTTAATTGTTAGTGTTTTTTTTATATATTAATTTATTATTGTTAACTATTAAAATGAAATATTTGAAAGAATTTTTTTTTGTTGTTAAATTTTGTCTTCATATCATCCAAATCAAAGTTGAGTGGCAAAATTCAATTAAATAAAAGTATAGTGGCAAAATTTGATATTGAGTTAAAGTATAGTGACAAATTTACCCTTAATCCGGAATGTACGATGACAAGTATCAATCAAAATAAGGGTATAATGACAAATTTCAATATCCACCTATAGTACGATGACAAAATGTACCTTTTAACCCAAAAATATTTAATAAAAAATAGGGTTTAAGTGCAAATTTTTCACTATATTTTAACTCAATATTAAATTTTGCCATTCTACTTTTGTTTGATTGAATTTTGCCACTAAATTTGATTTTGGATTAATTTTGTCACTCATCTTTGATTTTGGATGATTTTAAAACAAAATTTAATGATAATAAAAAAAGAATATTCCTTTAAATATTTTATTTTAATAGTTAACAATAAAAAATATTAAAAATAAAAATTAATATATACTTTTTATTTTATAAAAAAAAATTGAATATAGTCCTCTTGGCCTGTTACTTTTACTTTTCACTCAAAATATTTTTGAAATTTTACTCTAAAAGTTATCTAAAATATTAAAGCATACGTATTATTTAAAAAAAAAAAAAACTAGACAATCATCTTACTCTTAAATGATATTATTCAAAATAACTATAGGTAGGTGTGGTAAAAAAAGCTTATCTTATTATACTGAAAAAATAATTTATATTGAAAGAACTAAAATTTAACACACCTACTAATTATGTGGGGTTTTTTTTTTTCTTTAAAAACAGTTAGGTAGGTATTTTTTATTTATTTATGTAAAAGTGAATATGTTTTGTAATTTTTTAATAAAAATATCAAATTCTAATCAAAATTTGTAAATAAAGTTCACTATAAGTGATAGAATAGAAAGAGTATTATATTATAGAATATATTCCATCCAAAATATTATTATATTATTATTTTTCCGTGCTCTTAAAACTATTATTACATTTTACTACTTGGTATTTAGTCATACCGTCAATGATGATTTTAGTCACAATTTAAGCACAATTTTTAGTGTGTAAAATATAAAATTCTACAACATTAAGAGTAGATGCATAATAGTACATACATACATGCATACATACATACATACATAGAGAAATAAAAAATCTATTATTAAGTAAAATATATATTTATATCTATATCTATACTTACTATATATAAAAACACCAACTTCAAAATTACAAATAATGAATGACATATATATCCTTACTAATTTTTAAAATTAATTATTTTATCCTTAATGTTGAAATTTAATTATTTTGATATATATACCCTTATTAATTTTTAAAATTAACTATTTTAACTTTAATACTAAAATTTAATTATTTTATATTTAATAATGATCTATCAATTTTTTAATTATTGTATCCTTGATAATGATTTTTTTTTAAAAAAAATACTTTCTTATTAAAGTTTTAATTTTATTTTTTTTAATTATTAGACTCTTGGACACAATCTATGACTTATAATTCTTTCCTTTTCATACTCAAATACTATCCCTTATGCTTTAACTATAAATTAAAAGTTTATTTAAGGTATCTTAAAAATATCAATTAAGAACCTTACCAGTTTAAAATATTTTTCTTTTTTGTTATTAAAAAATAATTCCTTATTAAAATTTTAATTTAATTTGTTTAATTATATTAAGGCCTAGGCCTACAATGGTATGTTTTTATGTTGTATACAGTATAACCATGCGGACCAATTCCTCCTACAAAAGATGCTACACTTGCAGTACATATGATGAATTCGCATATATTTTTAGCCACCATAGCCCAAGCAGCATGATCGTGGCAAAAACACCTCGAACATTTGATGTTGTCAAAGCCATCCATGTAAAATTCTAAGATTTTAATTTTTAAAATACTTCCTTATTAAAATTTTTAATTATTAGACTTCTATACATATTCTATGACTTATTCATTCCTTTTTATGCTCAAATATAGGCTACTATAAATCATTAATAATAATTTTTTAATTTTTTAACAATTTTATCCTTGATAATGATTTGTTAATTCTTTTAATAAAAAATCTATTTTTTTTATAAGCTACTAAAAATCATTAATTAATTATAATTATTTTAATCCTAATTATTATTTGCATTTTTTTGTTTTAGGCCTAATTCTTATCTTTGAATAGTTATGTCTAACATTTTTTGACAAATATATATTATCGGAGAAACTGAAAAGAAAATCCAGTCCACGTATTTCCTTAGTTGGCTGATGATCACTCGGTCAAGAAATGATTTTACGATTTGAAGTTCTTTGTTTTGAGACTTGAAATGACTTTAATCGATCTATTTTTTTTATATAAAAGAAGTCATAATTTGAAATTAAAAAAAAATAATTGTAAATGTTGAGATTCGAATCATGAGATAATCGATGTTATATTATTTTTTTGTTTATGTTTACAATCGTCGTTAAAGATCCATTTTTGATTCGTGGATCCTCCATTTGAATTCATTCTCTCTATTTTCAAATGCAAAAATTAAAGAAATAATATTACTATACCTTACTAATCTATAAAATTAATTATTTTATCCTTAATGCTAAAATTTAATTATTTTATCTATAATAATGATTAATTTTTTAACTATTTTATCTTTGATCATGGTTTATTAAATTTTTCTTTAAAAAATCTATTTTCTTTTAAGGTTACTACAAATCATTAATAAATCCTAATTAGTTAGGCCTAATTGTTATTTGCATCTTCCATTTTAGGCCTAATTATTTTAATATTTATTATTATTATTTGCATCCTAATCAAAGTAGAGAAAGCTCTTAATAGAAAAACCCTAATTAAGTCTCAGTATATAAAGATGGAAGTCATGATTAATTTATTTTGTAAACTTTTGTCTGCATTAGCATTCTAATATTACGCCATTGCTTTTTTTTTTTTTTTTACATAGTAAGCTCATTTTATTGATTTTATGATCTATATCTAAGTTTTAATTTCTATTGATTTTTTAGCCTTATTTGTAACAAGCTTCTTTTACACATTAAACTGATTATATTGCTTTTATGATCTGTCTAAATTTTAATTTATATTGATTTTTTAACCCTATTTGTAACAACATATTATATTCTATTTTTTTATAAAATCCTGCTAAAGATATATATGTGTTTTCTTTTGTTCGCAACTATATATTGTGCAAAACAAATAGTGAGACATTATTTTTCTTTTTTATATATTGCTCAGCCAATTTGTACTACTTTGATGGATAATTTATGGACATATATACTAATCACAAACATAAAAAGAGAAGCTGATTTTCAGACCACACGAAACTTGAAAACTTAGACTTCGTTTTGTGGTTAACATTTACAAATTAGCCAAAAATATGCAGAAAGTCCCAAACTTCCTCTATAATTGATGCAAAAACTTTTAAGAAACTAATATATATATATATATATTATATAAATAGATGTAACTGTTTGTTTGTTTTATCGAGTGAAAACAGTTCCTCTTATGCTTTCCCTAATTTATTTTCATTAAAAATAAGTTGAATTAGAAGTTGAATTAGTCTAATCTTAAGCAAAAGATTTCTAACGAGTTTTATTTACTGCATGTATTGGAAGAGCCTATTTGCTATAAATTATAATATCAATATAATTACGTATCTAAAATATATAGTTTGCCCCTTTTGCTATCTGACTTGCATCCATGAAAATCTCAATTTCTTACCAACATCATGTTAAGGCTTAGGATATAATTAACAAACTTATAAATTAGCTAATTGTGGGTGCATTACATTGGTTGGTGCTTTCTTAAGAGAATTTTTTTTTCTCGATTAACACATACTTAGCAAAGCTTCTGTTAGGAAATTAGGCAAGGTTTAAATTTAGTGTTATTAGAAAGAAATATTATCAATTGCCAATTTCACTATGAAAATTGGATCTTAAGGTGATGGTTAATTATTACATGAATAGTTTCATCAGAAAGGGTGTGGAATAAGCACAATCATGAATTATTGCTGAGCGCATTCAAAATATAAGGTGGATACATCTACCATTGCATGATTAATTTGATTATATAAATCATTGCTTTAGAAATTGAAAGCTTACTCCAATACTTTAGACGATATCATTAATTCATCGATGTTATTCTCAAAAGTAACAACAATTATATATTTTAATAAATATATATTAAAGACTATTTTTGTTAAAGGAGAGCTTGAAAGTCTAAATTTTGTTTTACATGTCGAACATGATTTATTCGTTCAAAGCAACGGTTATAAATGTTATCAATAAAGACATACATATTATAATGGTTGAAACATCTACAAAAGAAAAGTTCAGATTAATGAAATCAAGCACAATGCTACAAATACAAATGCTAATTAAAAATCAAGGTAAGTAAATAAATTTGTCAATTCATACATAAAGTTAGGTAATACCTAATTAATTTTTTGCTGCAGATATCTATTGAAACTTGAAGTTAGTAATGGGAAACAAGAAGTTACAGTAACTTTACTTGAAGGAGCAAAAACACTGATTGATTGTCCAATCTCAGAATATATAGAATTCATTACAATTGGAGTATAAAATTATTTGTAACTTTGATTTCAATATAAATATGAATAATTGAAAACTAATAAAATTATTTTTTTCATGTAGGAAAGAAAAAAAAAAAAAGGATGGAGAACCAGACTACTACAATAATATAATTTCAAATGTAGGCAATAAATAGCTATTTTTTGTGCATATGGATGTGAGATAATCATTTGAACAAATTCAAAGACGTTTGGTGGTAGAACAAATGAAGAAATTTGAAGAATTTAATTTGATATCAAACATAAAAATAGAAAAAAAAAAAGAAAAGGATGAGACAAAAGATGAAAAAATCATTTTCATAGAAAATGATGGACATGCATCATAGAGAAATAAAAAGATTTCAAAAAAAAAAAAATACAAAAGAAGAAGATGAAGAGTAATCATTAAACAAGTTGGTAAAAAAAGTGAAAAGAAAAATCAAAGTAAAAAAATAATAGGTTTCATTTTTTTAAAATAAAAATTCAAGTAAGATTTCAATATGTTTCATAAAATTTAATTTAATTTTAATATTTTTTAGAGAAATAACAATTATATTATTATATTAACATTAATTATATATTATTATTTTGATATATATTAATTATATGATTTATCACCTACGTGCAACTCTCGTGTAGCTAAATCTAGTAATATAAAAAGAATTATAGAAGTTAGAGCTCTAAGGCATGCATGCAACCTTTGCTTGATGTAATGTCCTCAGCATTTTGAAGGTTCCAATTGGTTTGTGTTTTGAGGTAGCTAATGCTTAGATGTGGTGCAGCAGGTAACCCAGCTTCCGCTTTCTCATCATCCGCTGATTGATTCCTATATGAATAGAACAGCAAAACTGAGTCACCAATGCATTGATCTATTTTCATACAAGTTTGTATGAGGTGTTGGGCAGAAAAAAGAAAAAGAAAAATCCAGACATGATTTTCAATTACACCATAACCATATGCAAAAGCCAAGATCCTCCTATACCTCTTTCTTTTAGAGTTTACAGATTCTTCGGCTGTCAGATCGGATTAGGAGCCCTTCACCTCAACAGCAGGCATGAGGCATCTATGAATTAAACATGGAAGGAAGGAGTTATTGCAAGCAACAATAATTGACTGTTTACCATAAATAGAAAATGCTTGTTAATTAATTGATCTAAGCTAAATACTCCTTCCTGTTTCTCCCCCATTTTCTTTTCCTTAATTACCTCAACATCCTTGGGCTTTGAAGGTGAAGTCTCTTTCTCAAGCAGCTTTGCCTTCTGTGGAGAAGAAAGATTGCTGATGTTAACCTTCACTAGATCAGGGGAAAAAATCATTAGCGAAAATAAACTCACTTTCAACTTTTCGATTCGTCGAATTGCATCGATAACAAATCGCTGGTGGAACTGAGCTTCTTGAATTGAGAGGATCTTAGTTATATCAGGATTATAAGACCTGTTTTTTCAACTTTTTTTTTTTTAATAATAGGAAAATCAGAATAACATATGTTATCAAACTATCCCAAGTTGTCCCAAGCAATAGTCAAAATTACCTGCTACAACTCGTCAAAATTTGATGATAATTATGCAGAAAATAGATATTGGAAAATAAAAATAATGACCTCATCTTGTCCTGAGCTTCATATTTTTGCCGATTGAGTTCAAGCAGTTTTCTCTCAAGAGCCTAGGAAGTCAAAAGAGAGCAAAAGCAGAAAGTTATGGGACCTACCATCGTTAGGGAGCAAAGAACAGCAAGTTATTCAGAGTTTGTTTACCTCCAGGCTGAACATCGCATTGCGTTAACAGCCGATAAATCATTATATGATAAAATAAAAAGAATGCTTGTGAGAAAGAAAGAAATAAATTAAATCAAAGCATAAATTCTTGTGCCTGTGTGTGTAAGCATACGAATGTGCATGCTTGGAGTGAGAGAGAGAGAGAGAAAGAGGACATCACACCTTCCTATTTTATCCAGCATATTTGCTTCATACTTCAAATGCTTCAGGCTTTGGTACAAGAACTGTAAGCACAGGCAATAGACAGCAGAGTAAGAAGACAAAAACAATCTCAGAAAAGGGAGCAAAGGAGAGAAGAGAGACTGATAGAATACCTCTTCATTGTCGACAGGTCTGATATACATAGAATATTTTAGAGATAAACGGGCGGAAACACAGACAAGGACAGATACAAACGTATTAGTAAACCCTCAGCTAAGCTATTGTGAAATATTTTACGAAACAAAAATAGCAAAGATGACCAAAACAAACCCTTTGAAATCATCAGGCCGGTCAATATAACGAAGAAAGATATCCTCGATCCTGTAAAAGGCATAACAAATTTTTTATCACAAGATGCATTTAAAACTTAAAAACACAAGATCATGGAAAGAAAGAAGAACATAAATAACATTATTATAAATTAGATACCCTTCATCAACCTTCCCTTGTTAGCATAGCTGGTCAATCGACCTGTACGAGAAAACATCAGAAGGCCAACATCTGTATCACATAACATAGATAATTCAGTGGCCTTCTTGAGAAGACCTTCCCTGCGTTTTGAATAAGTTATCTGACGAGAGCAAGGATTATCCATTCTCTTCATCAGGATCCTCTTGCGACCCATGATAAACGGAAATTGGATAAGAAAGTGAAGAAGAAAGAAAACTTGTTTTAGGCTACAAAGAGAACTGGAGTTTATAACATAAGAAGAGAAGAATATGCATTAAATTTTCAGGCCATGCAAGAAGGTAAAATAGTTATGTAATATGCCAATTGTCAAAAATTCCCTCAATCATAACCACTAAGGGATTTTCTTTGGCCCGATTAAGGCTTCCAGAGAAAATTGTAGCTATTCTTGAACTTAATTATGACGAAAATAAAATTAATTTTGCAAACTTATAATTAGAAACTAAATAAAGCAAACGTAAATTAATATCATTAGAATGGTTTAAGGCTTTGATGGGAGTTGTCCAACAAGAATGCAGCAAGTGTGTCTGCCAGCCACAACCAGCTGATTGACATGCTCCGCATGGCATTTCCGTAATGAAGTCCGTACAAATTCTAAAAAGGATTCATTCTTCATGAAGCAAGTACCATTTAGAAGTCCAAGGGAATCCATGGTCAGTATCAAGAGATTGGAGGCAAGACATAACTTTGTACGGCCATAAAGTCATCTCCTCATAGGAATTTAGAGATTTACATACAAGTAATAAATAAGCGATATCAGATAAAGTATGGAGTTTAAGAAAGAACTGTGAAAGCATTACTATAAGCTAACCCACCATTTGATGCAGAATAAATGCATGCAGGAAAAGCCAGATGAATTGTGAACTCTATTGTGTTTGGTTTCCAATTTTCAACAGGAACTCCTGTGATCATTAGACATGCTTAAGTTTCAAGAGTCCATTATTCTAGAATTTCATTTCACATATTTCATCGACTCAGATATAACCTTCTTCGAATGATTGACTTAACTTATAAAAAAATGTATGATTAAATTTGGATAACTTATAAAAAAAAAAAAAAAAGGTATGATTAAATGGGCATGACTTCATGGATCACCCCGCATGAGTGCGCCCAAAATCAGAGCAGCATTTTATCAGGCCTTAAAATTGAATGAGACCCATGCTTAATGGTCCAGTTAGAGGCCCGACTTTGCATGAACCAAGATAAAAATTGTAATACCCTAACACCAAACGGCCGGTTCGAGCACAATCCGCAGTTAATATGAGAAATGAGAATCATGCCGTTGACGGTTAAAGCGTTAAAGTATTTCTTTAATAAAGATAGATTAAGACTCTTATAAAATCTTCAATTTGAATGCTCGTCTCTTTACTAATATATAACACCTACTATTCTTAACATCTTGCTCTCATTTCTAGTCCCACTTTTATGTTGTTTTCATTTCTAATCTTCATCCTTTCGTTTTTCCTTTTATTCTTCTATGATAACGGCTAGGGATAGTAGTAGGCCGGTTTTAATTGAATATTTGATCCGTTAAAATTAGATCTATTTAAGGATCGGGTTACTTGTCGGATTTGACAGATTCGACTCGTATTAGATCGAGCCTGGACAAGCATTCTTTTTAATCCGGACCGGCTTGCCCGATTCGAATTACTATTTATTAATAACAAATATTTCTTACTTAAATTTAATTATAAAATATAAAAATATATTTTTTAATATTTTTAAACAGTGATTTGGGCTTATGGACCGACTCGAGCTTGAGTGAAGGATGTGAAAAAAATTCGGCCCGGCCCATAAACAAGTCTAGTTGAAACTCATTTAAAGTGGTTTAAATAACAATAAATAAATACAAGTAAGTTATAAAATAGTGGAAATGATATCTGTCACGGTTAGGGGTGTAAACGAGACACTTGTGTTAGTAAGCTATTTGGGTTCGACTCGAAAAAAACTCAAATTCGGCTCGGTCATTGTCGAGCTCGAGCAGCTTGAGCGAATCAAATTCGAGTATCCTAATACTTGACTCGAGTAGCTCACAAGCCTAATCGAGCTTTTTTATTTTTAATATATATTTTTATTTTTAATTAGTATTAAAAAATCTCAATTCGAGCTCGAGCACAAATAATCGAGTTTGAAAGTCGAGCATGGGAATCAAGCTCATTTTTATCGAGCGAGCTCGAACAGTTCAATATTTTATCTCGAATCGAGCTCGAGCTTTAAAAGTGAAACTCGATCAAGCTCGAGTCGAGCTTTGAGTTTCCAATTTCGAATTTCGAGTCAAGTTCGAGCTTCTTACAACTTAAGCTCGACTCGGTTTCTGTTCAGTTACACCCTTAGTCACGATTTTGGACAGGTTTCGGGTTTTGAGGCTTGGATATTTGTAATCCATTAAAAATTCGTTTAACTTAAAATAGATTTTTTTTTTTTTAAATGGAGAGATTTGATATTTTGATTTGATTTTTTGTAAATGAAGAAATTTGAATCTTTGTCGAACAATTCATTCTTTTCGTGCTTTAACCAATTAGTTTAAGTTATAATTTTGTTAAGGCCTTAGGGGTAATGTCATAAATAGCTCTTGAAGTTTATCAAATATTTTAATATGGTACTTGTACTTTAAAAATATCTAATATGATATATGTACTATCAAACCGTATATTAATGTGGTATTTGAATTCAACACCGTTAAGTAGAGGTGACGACGTGGCAATATCCAAATCATGTGATAACATATGGCATTAATTTTTTAAAATATAAATATTTTAAAATAAAATATTTTAAAAAAATTATATTTGAAAAAAAAATAAAAAATATATATTTTAAAAATTTACAAATTTTTTTTTTTTAAAATTAAAAAATATATATGGAATTAATTTTTTTTTTAATTTTAAAATATAAAATTATTGTTTTAAAAAAATAATATATGATTTTTCTTAAAATATATATATAAATTTAAAATAATGATATTATTTTAAATATTTTAAAAAATATTTATTAATTTTTCTTTCTTCCTTCCTTTCTCTCCCATTCCCCCATCTCCCCCTCATCCCACCAATTTCAAGCCATATCCGGCTAACCATCGCTCGAATTTGGCTTGAGGAGATCGGATTCGACGATGGTAGATCGAAAACAGCCTATACCAATCCTGAATATGCTTGAAAGGCTCAACATTTTCGACTGTTTTCAGGTAGATTCCAACCTGGTCTAGGTCGCTTCCGACGTCGTCAGTCCAAATCCGACCTGTGGTTGGTTGGATTCAACCTGAAACAGTTGAGATGAGGGAGATTGAAAAGGGGATGAGAGAATGAAAGAAAGAAAAAAATTAATGTTGACATGTAAATATGATGTGGCATTAAAATGACGCAATCATAAAAAAGAAAATCCACATCATTTAAAATTTTAACGGTATCAGTTATGGGTATTACATTAACACACATAATAAAAATACAAATATCAAAATAGACATTTTTAAAGTACATATACCACATTGAAATATTTGATAAATTTCAATGGCTATATGTGATATTATCCCATTTTGTTATAATAGAATAAAGTATGTGATTATTAATAATTGAAATTAAAAACAAAACTAAAGTAAACAGATTAAAATTGAAAATTGAGTTAAATTTTTTAATTGGGTGAGCATAGATTTTTAAATAAATATTTATAAAATAAATGATTTTGGATAAATAACGGATTTCTTTTAAATAGATTATTGATAGTTAGAATATATTTTTAAATGATTTTTGATAAATTATGAATATTTTAATATTAAATGCTTTCGGTTATGGATATTTGAAAATAAACGAACTGTTGTTTGATGATTGTCATGTGACTGTATTTTGAAGATTTTTTTGGCAATATAAATATATATATATATAAATTTATCTAATATATTATTAGTCGAGTTTTTAGATTTCAGAAGCAGAGTGAAAATGATGATATATATCTTTTAAGATATAGTATAAAAATAAAATAAAACATATGACAATCTTTTAATCCCGCTTGTAGAGTTAAAAAACTCTACGATCAATATATCAAATACTAACTCATATATATCTATATATTATAAGAACTAACTTATACCAAGCACACTTTCATGATCATTTTAAGTTGTAAACAGCCATTCATATTTTGAACAAAAAAATTGCAATGGATACAAAAATATAATACAAACACTACAAATTTAATAAATATAAAAATACACATACTCACCATAGAATATGTTTAAACATAATTAACTTAATATATATAATACACGTATTATATTTATATTTAAATTTTAATATATTTAATAATTTATATTATAATTATATTTATTCGATTGATAAAAAAATAAAATACGACATTCATGTACAAATTTGCAAGTAACTTTATCCAATAAAAAATTGATGTGAACGACCATTCATAAAAACAATTTGACATTGACAATACCATTCATGTACAAACTATGTAGATCTAATTGATTTACACCATAAAAATCACATGACAACCATCAAAATTGCCAAGTTGATGGTACAAAAATAACTATTTTAAAAGGGTAAATTTATGAAATACATAGTAACAATTAGATCTATTTAAAGATCGGATAATTTGTCCGACTCGTATTGAATCGAATCTGAATAATTTTTTTTATAATTTAAACCGATTTAATTTGATTATTATTTATTAAATAAAAATATTTTTTATTTAAATTTAATTATAAAATAAAAAATATTTTTATTTAAATTTAATTATAAAATATATATAAATATTTAATATAAAAATAATTTTTAAATATTTTAATAATTTATAAACAATAAAATAAATTTATTATAAACCAATTCGAGTTTCATCTAAAACGAATTTAAAAAAAAAAATTCAAACCACAATCGAACCGAAAAGACCTTGTAGCAATCAGCAATAATCAGACCACTGTAGTCGTTATGCAAATAAGGGGAAGTTTGTGAAAGGGTGGCCCCATGATTTCAAGCCCTCTACTACAACCAGATCCATCCCGATGGGTGACATGGCAGACATGCCTGTCAGGCTGGAGCTCGACTCCCAAAATATCCGCATTCAGCTGGTTCACTATAACCCTTCATTTATCGGATTAACTCCTCCTTAATTCATAATGATTAAATACACATAAACTACCATCCAAAATCAGGGGCATATTTGATAATATATCCTAAACCAAGTCTCAAACTCTCAGAAAAACTAGAGTCTAGAGCCAGAGTTAGTTGAAGAAATAGGTAAACACTGAGCACCGTTTGGAACCATTACAAGCTCATTTTTCTCTCTTTAATTGGCCTTCACGTGCTGCTCACTAACCCTTCTCACTTAAACTCCCCAAAACAGAAATCCAACCTCTAGCACCAAATGCACCTCCCTTCCTAACAAACACACCATGAAAAAAAGACGAAAAAGAAACAAATCAAAATCCCATCTTCTCTAAACATAAACAAAAACAAAGACAGACCCCGTTACAGATTTGCAGGTTTTTGAAGGTCAGTCTTGTTTGTTTTTCTTCTAGTACAAAAAAAGAAAAATAAAGATGTGTTATGTGGGGAAAGCAACAAAGATCTTCATCTTCATAGTGACAGTGTTGGTGGTTTTGGGTCTTGTCTTGGGATTCGGGCTATTTCGTCACGGCCTCCAAAAGTCGCACAAATGTTCCGGTGACTCTTGCCCTTCATCCATTGTCTTCCCTAACCCTCTCTCCAGCCCTAATACACCACCAGTCTCTTCCAACCCCCCTCCTTCCGTCATTGGGTCTAACCAGCCCACCTCGCCTACATCCAACCCTAGCCCTAACCCACCACTTAGCTCAATCCCTACTCCTAACTCTCCACCCACCCCACCAACTGGCGACCCTACTCAAACACCTCCGCCTCCTAACACTAACCCAAATCCTCCACCACAATTTCCTCCTCCTTCTGCTCCTCCACCGCCTGTTTCAAGTGCAGTGTTGGCGGTGCCACCCTACAATCAGCCGACTCCAATACTGGTGGCTCCAGTTCCTGTGCATGCTTAGATTAGCTGGTTAGTTTCCATTTTTTTTTTATGGCGTTTTCTTTGTTTCTACTTTCCATTTTATTGAATTAAATAATTCTTTTTTGGATGGGTTGTATAGTGGTGAGATAATCAGATTTGGATTTGGATTTTGGTGGATGGTGCACAATTTGTTTTCAGCTATTTCTGTAATGGGGGATATTTGGAATTTTTGTGAATTTACTTACACAAGCGTCTATCAAAAGTGGTGGAATTCTGCATTATGACTGCCAAATTGTCAAAAAATTGTGTCTACTATCGTTTGACTCCGATGTCTAATTCTAATCCAAAAAATAAAAAATAAAAAAAATCTAATCTTAATTGGATCAATTTTAGCTAACAATAACTGATGGAGCCATTGTTGTAGATTAACTTGGGTATCCAAACACGCCTTTAATATTTTAGTTAAGTTGGATTCCAAATATTTTTGGGTTGGGCGGTGGGTGCGTTGTCATGTTGCAATTATGTCTTGTTGGTTGAGAGAATTTATGGTTTCATTAATCACCGTAAGATCTTAGTGATGTTATTAGCATTTTGCACTCAGCACAACCACCGGAGCTGTAGTTGGCGCAAATTGGAAAAGGGGAGGCAAAAAAGCCAAGGTTTAGTAATTGGATGTTTATAGTTTTGGGCAGGGCGAGCAAAATTTCGGTTAACCGAATAAATTGATTGAAATCGATTGAATTCGGTTTGGTTTGTTCAATTTTAGAGTTCATTAGATTTTTTTTTTTTCGGTCTATTCGGTCGGTTTGAGGTTATTTTTTTTAAAACCGAATCGACCGAACAAACCGATAATGTATTAAAAAAATAAATAATATTATTTTAATTTAAATATATTCAAATCCAAATCCAAATCCTAAACCCAATCTAATCCTAAAATAAAACAATCCAATCCAACAATTTATAATTCAAACCCATGACATAATCCAAATAATAAAAAACCCATAACAAATTAATAACCCAACCCAATCATTCTGGTGCTAAAACTGAAAAAAACAAAAACAAAAACCCTAATTTATTTTCTCTACCTCCTTTCTCCCTTCTTTCTTCATGTCGCCTCCCTGCCTCATGCCCTTCTTCCGATTGGCTTTTCAGTTTCAGTTCATTTCTCTCACTGGTCTAGATCTTCGGGCGTCATAGATCACTACAGGCGTTTCTTTTCTTGCATTATCCAAGGTGAAGCAACTGAATCAAACTGATTTTGAGCTTAAAAGTCCCTTGAATAGTTTTTCTAAATTCTTGTTTCGTGGGATATGTCATAATTCAAATTCTTGAGGATCTAACTTTTAAGCTTTGAGATAGTCTGGGTTTGAGTTTTGTACGGTTCACCTTCATTATAATATAATTCATTCTTTGATTTGTGTCTTTTTAGTATTTGGTTTTGTGGTTTATCTTTTATTTGTTTTTTATATAATTATAACGGTCAGTTTAAGTTTGGTAGTAATATTGCAAAGATAGTAAGAGAATTGTATTAGAGAAATCGACTAAACCTACCGAACCGATTAAGTTCGGTTCGGTTAGTTTGATTTTAAGATGTTTTTCGGTTCGGTTCAATCGATTTTACAAGTTAATTCAATTTAATCGGTTTTTGAAATTTTAAGATCGAACTGACCGAACCGATCGAATGCTCACCTCTATTTTGAGCTCTTGCATTGCATTGTAGCTACTTCTTTAGCATATTTGAAAATTTAACTTCTAAACGTGACGAGATCCAAGGGAAATTGTGGGAGATTTTTTCCACTTATCGCTGCTCCAGGGTGGCATCCACTGGGATGGCAACCGAACTGGAGCTTCGGTCCATGACTGGAGTTCCGGTGGAGGGAATAATTTTTCTTTTACCCCCTTTACTGTTTTATTTTTTTAAAAAAATTATTTTTTTTTTAAATTTTAAAATCATTTATTTTTTTATTTTAGGTTTTTTATTTATTTTTTTAACATAAATATTTTTTTTAAATTTTTTAATCTAATGTCCTTAATGGTCATTTTATTTTTCTATTATTATTCACCTCACCGCCACCGCTACAGTATCCAATCTCACTGCCACTTTTGTTTTTAATCTCACCGGAGTCAGTCTCACTGCCCATCCAAATGAGATATTTGTGTTTGTAAATTATCTGGGTGAGTGAATTTTCATGATCCCCTGTTCAGCTCTAAGTAGGTGTAAATGACATATTTGTATTCGTAAATTATTTGGGTTTCGTTGGAAAAAAAAAATGACTTGATCAATGATGAGTCAAATTTTAGTTCGAACATCTCGAATTATCAAGCAAGTGAGTTCGAGTATCTTAATACCCGATTTATTGGCCCGTAAGTCTAATTGATTTTTTTTTTTTACTATATATTTTTTATTTTTAATAAGTATGAAAAAATCTCAATTCAAGTTCGAGCATAAATAATTGATTTTGACGTTGAGTATGATAGTTCTATTTCTTGATGGGGCAGGAAAGAGATGAGAATCAAGCTCGTTTTTTATCAGATAAATGAATCTCATTAAACGAACTCAAATAGTTCACTTTTTATCTCATGTCGAGTTCAAAATTTTTAAAAATAAACTCGAGAAACTCAAATCAAATTTTGAAATTCGAATTTCAAATCGAGCTTAAAAACAAAATGGACTCCTAGCCTCTGCAAAAAAATAAGTAAAATAAATGGGAAAGAACCGCTAGCGAGACAAAATGGAGCGAGTAGGCAATTCATCATTTCTTTTTTTTATTATTATTATCGTCCATAAAATATTTTAACTCTTGAAAAAAAAAAAAATTGGAGAATAAGTAGATTATTTCAACTCCCAAACAAAAACACAAATTACATTTTTCACTAGATAAGGATGACAAAATTCGATCCAAAGTTTTTTTTTTTGAAAAGTGGGTACGTAGTAGAGGAAGGTGGTTTTGATAAATGCTTGATCCGTCCCGTCCCGTTTTTTGAAATTATTATTTTACTTTTTAAAATATTTTATATATATTTTTTTATATTTTTAGTATATATATTCAATATATATACTAAAATCATATATATTAATATTATATATATATATATATTTAGTATATATATATGTATATTATTTATATTAAAGAATTTTATATATTAAAGTTATGTTTATGAATAAATTACAATATAATTTTTTACAATATTAAGTTGAAAATAATTAATAAAAATTGGGGTGTAATGGAGTGGAGCACCGTGAAACGGTTATGGATGTAATCGACATCCATAGAAGTGAATATTTTCAATATCCATGCAATAGTGAGACGGAAGTGGATAAGCCAATCCCTATCCCGTCCCATTACCATCCCTAGATAGCACAAATACAAGTCTTCGATAAAAATCGAACTCAAAATCATTTATATTGTCGATTAAATCAACTTGCTGTCTGTAGTTTTTTTTTTTTTTTTTATAAAAAAAAAGTACGAAATTGTTTACTATAATTTTCTTAAGAAAAACATATGGGTTTAACTTCATTGTGGTCTTTTTGAAGTGAAATGGAGAAGCATGAGTTCAGGCACACACAGAATTTTACTTCGATAATAGATTGGTATTGAGTAGAGTAAAATTTGTGGTAAATCTATGTATATATTCAAAATTAGGATCAGTTTGTTTCGCAAAAAATATTCCTTTGAAAACTTTTGAAAACTAAACCTATTTTTTTTTAGAAAAATTAGTATTTTTTATTATTTGGATGATTCGTATAAAATACTTTGTTTTTTTTTTTTTTTAAATCTGCATGGATATAAAAATGATCGATCCCTATACACTTAAAGGATCAATCATATTTTGCTTTGTTTTAGTTTATATTCTTAAGGGATCGATCTCTATACAAAGATCAATCTGTTTGCTATGCTTCAACTTTTATATGAAAAAAGATCAATCCCTATACTTAAGATCGATTATTTTTGGTTTGTTTTAGTTTTCGAAAATTAAATGTCTTATACTTTTTAAAACTGTAAGATTTTTTTGAAAAAAAAAAAAAATTCGTTGATCTGAAATTCATTAATGAAACTATTTTTTACAAAACAAACACTAAAAAATATGAAAATCTTTTTCCAAAAATCATGTCTGCGAAAACAAAGGACCTTGAACTTGTTTTACTTCTACTTCTGTTTTACATTGTATTCGAATAACTTTAAAGCATTTGTTAAGGATGATTGGATTGGATGTGTTTTCATTAATTTATATGGGAGAGTTGTATGCGTGCAACATGGCACGAATCATACCAAAATTTTAAATGAGAAGATGGGCAGAATTCATTAGTCATGACCCACTTTAAAAACTCGAATGAGAACATACCTTTACTTTTGATTGCTACTTGGTTGCTAACGGGACCCATACATTCCCTTTCTGGATTTTTTTTTTTACCCATTTGGAAGCTTAAATGGTCGACGTCTTTACTTGCTTATTTACTATACATTCTTCAGTGAAAAGTACAAAAAAAATTGTATTTAGTTACTACTGGTCTGGTCTGGTAGATCTCAGACTTGCAAATTGATTGATCTGAATCACAAGTCATTTCTGTTTCAGCACTTATGCTTATATATTTATTAATTGAACAACCTTTTCGGCCTAAATTCAAGTCCAGAACTTCCCTCGCCTCCCACTCCCAGGCTCCCTTTGTTTCTTTGGGTCGGGGCTGCCTGGCTTTTTGACATGGTACTACTATTTATACTATTATTATTCGTGTAAATGTATAAAATACATTCAATTCATAAATATATAAAAGTAGGATAATACTAAAACATAAAGTAACAAAGGGATCTTGACCAGATGGATTCGTCCCAAAAATCTCCATGCTATCACTTTAACACGTGGTTTGAATTGCATTTATGTGAAATATGCAAAACTTGGGAGGATTTTTGATGTGACAAAAGTGATATCAGTTGGCAGCACTTTTCATCTTTTGTCCATAATTTAACTAAGAAGTTGTAAGAATTGTACTTACCCAAATATTCTCAAGAAATGTCTGATTTTAGTCTAAGCCGAGACGCTCCATATGTATAACCATGAATTAGGGTTCTTTCTGCATGATAAGCCGCAAAAAGATCTGATAAACAACTATGACTTTGACCCTTCAGCTGGTAATCTCTTCTTTATATAGCAACACCAGGTGATAGCTTTATATCCATTTGACTCTTGGGCTCTTCTTTTTTTTTTTCATTATGAAGGCAAAATGCCAAAACACCAAATTTTACAGAAAAAGAAACATCAAAGCAAGCCCAACAGATCCGTGGGTGGGTTCAAAATCCAGTCAAAGGGACAGCCCCTAGTCCTTGTCTTTCGAGCAACCCAGTCGGCTACCCTATTTGCTTCCCTGTGAATGAAAGAAAAAGTCAACAACTGACTTCCTGGAACTGGTCTGCCATGCCAAAAATAGCTTTAGTTGCCCATGATCTTCTATGAAGTTCTGGTTTCTTAAGTCTTCTGATAGTTTTCAAATTATCTGATTCAACCAAAACTCTACTCCACCCTTTTCTCTTAATAAGTTCACAAAGCAAGTCTGACAATCAAAGCTTTAGCAACTTCCGCTAACCCAACTTGAACAAGGGTGTTGACTACATCAATCAGGTGACCATTCGAATCTCTACAAACAACCGCAATTCCTGCTCGTTCAAAAGTTTGGTCGAAGGAGGCATCACAATTAAGGGGGAGGGGGGTCGTTGTCAAGGAATTACATTCCTTCTATCTCTAATTGTCAAGGGGTTCACTTCACAGTAGCAACTCCATCACTGTATTCTTGAATTCTTGAAGATCCAATTTCCATACTTAAATAGGATCCCCTGGTTTACCTTCAAACAGAAAAGGATTTCTTGCTTTCCAAATATTCCAACATAAGTAGTCTCGTATTGAAATAGCCAAAATCAGGAAAAGAAGAGAATATCCTCCCACCATTCTTTTTTTTACTCTTGGGGCTTCTTTGTGGGCCGCATTCAAGTTAAAATGATGATGCAGCAGAGAATTTTAGCAATTACGTGAATTCAGGGGTTGGAGTCTTCCTGCAAATGGCATCTTAACATGTACGAGTACAACCGACAATCACAGCACATAAGGTACTCTAGACTCTAGAGTCTAGACCCACCTCATTGGTGAGTGTGCTTGGATTGGAATTCATGCCGAAAATTCAACACTTGATCAATCAATAAGTACAAGGAAAAATTTAAAAAAAAAAAAATCTGAAGACTGTTCTTCTGGGTGTCAACTAACGTAGGAACAATTTCAATAAAAACTAAGAATCACTTTGTAACCGTTAGATCAAGTATATTACCTTTCAATCTTGATATGTCCATGTCATTTACAAAATGCAACCGGGGACTTGCATTTTCGGGTATTCAAATGAAAAGAGAAGAAAATCAACTCTGTACACTGCAAAACTGAATTCCCGTTCAAAGCTTGGCTGCAGTACCCCCATGGGCCTCATATCAACAAATGCCTATTTCAACTTTCAACAACTTCGAATCTTAGCTTATGAGGGAAGAGGAAGAAGAAAATGCTGCACTAAATGAAATGGGTAAAGATCGTCAGCTGAGGCACACATTGTGAACGTTAAGAAGAGAGAAAAAGATCCAACATGGACTACCTATAAAATTTTCACTTTTTTTTTGTCAGAAACTCAGGAAATGTTCAAGAGAAGTCCATGAGAAATCACTTTCACCAAAACCCACAGGAAGTACAATGGAGTATTATACCTAGTACATACCAAAAACCTTTTCTTCTTGTCATCCCAAATGCAAGTACCAAATGACTGACTCTTCAATGAAACTCCTGTAGCTAGTGTTGCCCCGATGGATATCGGAGTCTTCTTTACAGCCGTCGTCATCTCTTCCCATTATTCAAAATTTCAAACCAATTAAATGAGGACAGTCACTCGGTACTTGAAATTCTTAGGACCATAAATTAAAGAATGAACGTATTAACCGAAAATCAACCAACTTCATGGATTCACAATCAATCACAGCATTCCACTGTTAGCCAGGCTGGATGAAGATGGTGCTTTTAGTTTAACAACCCTTTCATCCTGTTCAGAACCAAAGAGAATATTGCTCCAGTTTGTTGATCTCTGGATAATTCTTGAAGGAACTCGATCACTATCTTTCCCACCAGACGCATCATACCCATCACTAATAGACCTCAACAACGGAAACCCCTTCTGCCCAAATTTCTTTCTAACTTAATTTACTTTCCAGCAAGTCTCCTTTTCTCCATGCCAATATATGGGTCAAAGTACATAATAAAAATCCTTGTACCATTCACAAAAATGCAATTTAGTCCTTCTACTTTAAACTTAAGTAATTCAATCCTTGTATTTTTACTTTGAGAGCGAAAAAGGAAATTTGTTAACACCGTTTTATAGTTCTGTTAACTTTGCTGATATGGCTCATATATAATGCTGATGTGTAATTTTTATTGGTAAAATAATGATGTGGAATTAAAATAATATTTTTTAATCTTGACAAAACCAAAAAAAAATTTCTTCATTTCTTCTTCTCTTCCCCTTCTCTCTAAACTTTCAATTCTCTATCTCTCTCTAACTTGCAGATCATAAACCAGCATTTCTCCACAGATAGTCGTTGGTTGCACTTACAAAGTGATGATTTTATTCTAAAATTCGACTACACCGTCCTTTCAACCTCCTTTTTCATGTTTCTAGGGATCCATCATACTTCTCCTCTCTCTATTGATTAAGTAGCAATCCTTGCTGATATGTTCATGAGCTGATTGTAGTTTTCTTGTTTATTGTTTTTGTTATGATTTGGTTGTTGCTATGTCAGCATTTGGTGAAGTTATCTTGTACAACTTGGAGTCAAAACCTGTATAAGATGTAGTAGATGAAATGTCTTGTAGTTGTTGACTTTAGGTGAAAAAACTTTTGTAATATATTGTTCAAAATACAAGATATCAGTATGCTTTTTGAATTATTACAGAACACTTCCTTTATTCTTTTTCTCTCGTCTGTGAGCTTCATTGTTGTTAAGCATTCTTGTTCTTCATTCCAACATGGTATCAGAGCTGGCTTCTTATAGGACTAGTGGACAACCTTGAGAAGAGAAACAGACAGGTTCTGCCTTCACAACAATCTGAAACCAGCAGCTGCTTCTGAGAAGGATGTCTTCAAATAGTTTTTCTCCTTCTTCACCTCCTGTATTTGTAGGAGAAAACTATCAGATTTGGGTAATGAAAATGAAGACTTACTTGTAGGCTTACGACCTTTGGGAGATAGTGAAAACAGGGAGAGACCCTACACCCTTGAGAGGCAATCCTACACTTGCTCAGATCAAGCAGCATGGTGAGGAGGTAGCCAAGAAGTATAAGGCAATGTCATGTATCGAAAATGGAGTTTCAGATGTAATTTTCACTAGGATAATGGCTTGTGATTCTCCTAAGCAAGCTTGGGACAGGTTGAAAGAAGAGTTTCAAGGCTCTGAAAAGACCAGGCAACAATCACTCATCAACCTGAGGAGAGATTTTGAGAACCTCAAGATGAAGGAATCTGAAACTGTTAAGCAATATGCTGACAGGATCATGGTGATTGTAAACAGTATTAGACTGCTTGGGGGTGAATTCAGTGACAAGAGGATTGTTGAGAAAGTGATAACCACACTTCCTGAGAAATATGAGTCTAAGATTTCATCACTTGAAGACTCAAGATATCTGGGCAACATTTCTCTATCTGAGCTAATTAATGCTCTTTATGCTCAAGAGCAGAGAAGAGCAAACAGACAAGAAGACCATGTTGAAGGTGCTTTTCAAGCATCAGGAAAGGAGAAGACAGGCTGCTCAACCAGCAAATGGAAGAAGGGCTACTATGACAAACGAAAGAAGCAAAAGAAGGAGAAAGAGAGCACTAAAGATGGTGACAAAAGGAAGTATCCACCATGTGCACATTGCAAGAAAACAACTCACCTGGAGAAGTATTGCTGGTTCAGGCCTGACATTCAGTGTCGAGGCTGCAAATAGATGGGGCATATGGAAAGGGTTTGTAAAAACAAAGGTTTGCAACAGAACACACAAGCACAAGTTGCAGATGAAAACCAGCAGCGGGAGGAGCAGATGTTTGTTGCATCTTGCTATGCAACTTCTGCTGAAACCAAGGTGAACTGGATGATTGATAGTGGTTGCACAAATCACATGGCTGCAGATGAAGGCATGTTCAAGAATATTGACAGAACCTGCACTTCAAAAATCAGAATTGGAAATGGAAGCTTCATTCAGGCAAGAGGAAAAGGAGACGTCACAGTAAACACTCCATCAGGTAATAGAGTTATTACTAATGTCTTTTATGTGCCTGAAATAGATCAGAATCTATTGAGTGTTGGACAATTGCTTGAAAGAAATTAATCAGTTGTTTTTAAAGACAAACAATGTGTAATTTATGACTCAGCTGGTTGTGAACTCACTATTGTAGCTATGAGTGATAGAAGCTTCATTTTAAACTGGAATCCACTAGTGTCTAGTGCATATACCAGTTTAACAGATGAGATTGTTTTATGGCATAAAAGGTTAGGACATGTTGGTTATCATGCCTTGAACCATATGTACAAAAATGATCTTGCTTTAAATATGCCAAAAGTTTATGAAAATAGTGATGTGTGTGAAGTGTGTCAGTTAGGAAAACAAAGTAGATTGCCTTTTCCAGTCAACTCAGCTTGGAGAGCATCAGAGAAACTGCAGTTAATACATACTGATGTATGTAGTCCAATGAAAACACTTTCATTGAATGGAAGCAGATACTTTATTTTGTTTATTGATGACTGTACCAGAATGTGCTGGGTTTACTTCCTAAAGCTGAAGTCAGAAGTTTCCACTGTGTTTTGGAAATTCAAAGCTCATGTTGAGAATCAATCTTCATGCAAACTGAAGATGATCAGGTCTGACAATGGAACTGAGTATACCTCGGACAAGTTTGAAGATTTTTGTGCTATTGAAGGCATTGAACATCAACTTACAGTGACCTACAGTTCGTAACAAAATAGAGTTAGTGAAAGGAAAAACAGAACAGTGATAGAAATGGGAAAGTGCTTGCTGTTTGAGAGAAACTTGCCTAAAAGGTTCTGGGCTGAGGCAGTCAACACTGCTGTTTACCTACAAAACAGACTTCAAACAAAGGCTTTGAAGACCAAAACTCCTTATGAAGCCTAGTTTGGTCTCAAACCTTCTGTGAATCATCTAAAGATCTTTGGTTGCATCTGTTATGCACATATCCCTGATATAAAAAGAGACAAGCTGGATGAGAAGTCTCAGCTTTGAATTTTTGTTGGGTACAACAACAGGCAAAAGGGATATAGAATTTTCAATCCCTCAACTGAAAAAATTATTATCAGTAGGGATGTTAAATTTGATGAGAAGGCTGTTTGGAACTGGGATGACGCTAAGGCTGAACTTGCTGAAGACAGAGCCACTAGGACAAATGGTCTGCTGGATGAAAGTGAAAATGCCCTTGATGATGAGTCTGATGATGATTTGGCTGTCAGAGAAACAAGAACTATCTCAGACAGATATGAAAGGTGCAATTTTACCATCTCAGAGCCTACTAACTTTGAAGAAGCCTTTGAGATAGATTGCTGGAAGAAAGCCATGCAAGAGGAAATCAACATGATTCAGAAAAATCACACCTGGGAACTGGTTGATAGGCCAAGTAACAAAAGGGTGATTGGAGTGAAGTGGGTGTTCAGAACCAAGCTAAATGCTAATGGTTCTGTCAAAAACTAAAGGCCAGGTTGGTGGTGAAGGGATATGCTCAGGAATATGGTGTAGATTTCTCAGAAACCTTTGCACCAATGGCAAGGTTAGACACAATAAGATTATTGCTGGCTCTTGCAGCTCAAAAGCAGTGGAAAATCTATCAGCTGGATGTCAAGTCAGCATTCCTAAATGGATATCTGAAAGAAGAAGTTTATGTTGATCAACCTGAGGGTTTCATTGTTGAAGATTGTGTTTAAAAAGTCTATAAGCTCAAGAAGGCCCTCTATGGCCTGAAACAGGCACCTAGAGCTTGGTATGATAGGATTGATAAACATATTCTGGGTTTGGGATTCAATAGAAGCCTCAGTGAACCAACTTTATATGTGATGAAGTCAGAGGGAAATTTGTTAATTGTGTTCCTCTATATTGATGACCTGCTCGTGACTGGAAGCTGCAAGAACCTAGTATCAGTTTTTAAGAAACAAATAGAGGCTGTTTTTTGAGATGACAGATTTAGGAGAAATGACATACTTTCTTGGAATGGAAATTTATCAGGCTAAGAATGGAATTTTCATTAGCCAACAAAAATATTCTTTGAAAGTGTTAAAGAAGGTCAGCATGGAGAGCTGCAAACCAGCGAGCACACCTGCAAACCCTGGTGAGAAGCTTTGCAAGAATGATGGTTCAGAAAGGGTTGATGAAAGAATTTACAGAAGCCTAGTAGAGAGTCTGCTATATTTAACAGCATCTAGGCCAGACATCATGTTTGCTGTTAGTTTACTATCCAGGTTCATGCATTGCTGTAGCATTGTTCATTTTAAGGCAGCAAAAAGGGTGTTGAGGTATATACAAGGAACTGCAGGCTATGGAGTTTGGCTCTTGAAGTCAGATAAGATCAAGTTGATTGGTTATACCGACAGTTACTGGATTGGCTTAACAGATGACATGAAGAGTACCTCAGGATACCTCTTTACACTCGGGCATGGCTGTTTTTCATGGAGCTCAAGGAAGCAAGACACTGTAGCCCAGTGTACAGCAGTAGCAGAATACATTGCAGCTGCTGCTGCTGTAAATCAGGCCATCTGGTTGAGAAAACTTTTAAGTGATCTAAGTCTAGTTCAAGAGGAAGCAACAAAGATAAAATGTGACAATCAATCTGTTGTTGCAATTGCAAATAATCTAGTTTTTCATGGAAAAACTAAGCACTTCAACATTAAGCTTCATCTTGTGAGAGAAGTATAGCAAAACAATGAAATTATACTGATTCATTGTAGTTCAGAAGACCAACTGACAGATATTTTTACAAAGCCTCTTGGCAAAACCAGATTTGAATGTTTAAGGAAGTTAATTGGCGTTGGCAGCAAGGACGCCAAGGAGGAGTGTTGATTAAGTGGCAGTCCTTGCTGATATGTTCATGAGCTGATTGTAGTTTTTTTGTTTATTGTTTTTGTTATGATTTGGTTGCTGCTATGTCAGCATTTGATGAAGTTATCTTGTACAACTTGGAGTCAAAACTTGTATAAGATGTAGTAGATGAAATGTCTTGTAGTTGTTAACTTTAGGTGAAAAAACTTTTGTAATATATTGTTCAAAATACAAGATATCAGTATGCTTTTTGAATTATTATAGAACACTTCTTTCTTCTTTTCTCTCGTCTGTGAGCTTCACTGTTGTTAAGCATTCTTGTTCTTCATTCCAACACATGCTTTATCTTTTTTTTTTTTTTTTGGTTTTTTTTTTTTTCTGGTTCAAAACACCCACATACTCTCCAAGTTGCCACTGCCTCCAACGCCACCTAGAAACCTTCAAACCCTCCTTGCTTTCTTCCAAGTTTTACTTGTTTCTAATTAATTTTGCCAAAATCCTCTTTGAGACCCAAATCCAAAAACCCCAAATCATTATCCTTTTATTTTACTGTTTTGTGGTTGTATTTTGAGATTTTGTGGTTGTATTGGGTTGTTGATGAGATTGGAATTTTGCCTCTAAAAAGCTGGATTGAGTCTATCTCTTAAAATAACACTTTCTTATTTTTCTCTCTCCTCTCAACACTTAGCTGCTTCAAGCTTTTTTTTTTTTTTCTGATTAAAAAGGAATTTTCTCATTAGTATTTTTAGTGCCCAGATGGTGGTGGTGGGATATACTGGTGCTTTGCAGATCGAGATTCTCTATTTTTTTCTTAAGTTTTTTTATTTATTTATACGGTTACTTGATATTATTGTTACTTGGTGCTAGTTGATTTTTCTTTTTAAATCCTTAATTAATAATTGATTACATTTTTGGATAAATGCTTAATTACACTATTATTTAGTTTATAAATATGTGAAAGAGTGGAACATTTAAAAATACATGTTTTTTAAGTATTTTTTATAGAAATATTTTTTAATTTAAATTATTTTTTACAAAAATTTAGTTTAAAATTAAAAAAAATAACTTTTAAAATTTTTATTAAAATTCCATGTTACAAAATAAAATTTTTTTATATTTTATGTCATTCATTTGTGAATAAAAATTACATGTCAGCATAACCCATCTCCATGTTAGCATACGGTGTTAACAATTATCCTCAATTAGTTCCAAATATGAAAGAACAGGGACGAATTTACTCAAAATTAAACTAGGGAGACTAAATTGCATTTTTAGTTCAAATACAGAGACTGGGAGCATACTTTAGGATTAACCCTTTTGTCTTCTCAATTTTGCTAACCCTTTTGACTTCTCTCCGTTACCGATTTCTTTGCTTCTATTAGGATTAAGTTCTGGCAACTTTTTCTCACTTTCTTATTTCTTGCTTCAAGTAGAAACCATCTTTGGCAAGAACCGAGACTCAATTTTGCAATGTACAGATTTTCTCTTTTCATTTGAATACTTGCAAATACAAGTCACCGATTGCATCTTGTAAATGACATGGACATATCAACGATTGAAAAATAATATACTTGATCTAACGGTTACAAAAAAACCGTTTTCATTGTTCCTACTGAAATTATTCTTGCTATAGTTGACACCGTTCTTCTGTCTGATTTTGATTGCCACATAAATTTTCAGTTGTGTTAGCAATTGATACAAGCAATTGCTCACAGTTTCATTTCATGTGTGAGATCAATAATCCAATGCCAGCTTTTTCTTGGGATAACACAATGCAATGTCAAAGAAAATCTGATGCAGCGGCATCACTTGAGTGATCAGGAAATGGGGCCAAAGGTTCAGAAGTTGCCCTCCCACCGCTGTTTTTTCCCTTTTATTGCAGGAAATAGTAATGGGGGTGGGCCTCTTTCTTAGCTACAACACAAAAAATTAGCTCAAAAGGTTTTTTTTTTTTTTATGTTGATATGATCAAAAGTTTATTTCATGCATTAACATTAGACACAATTTGTTTTTCTTTCTCTCCTTTTCTTTTTCATTTTTCAGTGTCCGATATGATTATTTTTTATACTTCAATTTGATTTGTGTACATTGCATTTGATGTGTATGTTTTGGTTAGGTAATTTATATTTTGGATTACTAAATTTAGTATTAATTTTTATATAGATCATTAATTTTTAATTTTATCAAATTATATCATTGAATTATTATTATTATTAATTAATTAAATTATTTATACTAATTCGTTAAATAATTTTAATGAAAAAACTCTAAAAAAAATTGACTGACAATCATCTGTTATTATTATTATTTTTTTAAATGGACTTCACAATGTTAGCATTAAATTTTTTTTACTTAAAATATCAATTAAATATTATCTTGATGAAGTTGTTGAATAATTTTTCAGTTAAAATTACTAAATTTCGCATAAGTAGTACTAATATATTTGCATTGTTCACTCAGAATCTGTCCTCGCTTCATCTATTGCGCCCGAGATGAACTGTCTGCTAACTGCTGTGCCTTGGGGGTCAAAAGTGGCCGAACTATAAAACTAGACCTTGTCCATTTTGTCAGCTAAAACCCCGATTGACCATTGATTACCACTCTTCAGAGAAAATCAACAAAAACGTGCCGACTTCATTTAGAGTTCAATTTTTCAATGCTTTTCATGCGGGTGAATCAATGCCCGTTTTCTTAATTTAAGCCAGAAGCCCCAATGGCACAACAGCTATTAGAAAGAACACAAGCTACAAATAAGGACCCCAATTTAAAAGGAATCCAAGAAAATTAAACCCGTAAATCATCAAATATCTAAAGGCAAATATTAAGAATTCAATTGGGTTTTGGTTTGAAATTCGGAGACAAATTTCATTGCAGATTGAAATCAAGATACATTTTAATTAGAGAAACTAAAAAAGCCAAAACCTAAAACTTCGAACTACAGAATGATAAACAAAAGCCTACAACAAACTGTTGCAAAAGATTTACAAACCCTAAACCAATCAACCCCAAAAATCAACTTAACCACCAAAACCGTAAAGAGTCCTGCCTTGCCTCTTGAGAGCGTAGACGACATCCATGGCTGTAACAGTCTTGCGCCTAGCGTGCTCCGTATAGGTAACGGCGTCACGGATCACATTTTCCAGAAAGATCTTGAGGACGCCACGTGTCTCCTCGTAGATCAAGCCACTGATTCTCTTCACGCCACCTCTACGTGCCAACCTTCGAATCGCCGGCTTGGTGATGCCTTGAATGTTATCCCGGAGCACCTTCCTATGCCTCTTGGCTCCTCCCTTTCCCAATCCCTTGCCTCCCTTCCCACGGCCCGACATTTTTTTTAGATTCAAAGATTTTTGTGTTTTTTTTAAGAGAGAAAATGAAAATATTTGCAAAAAGATATTTTCTTTTTCACGAGTTTTGAATGTTTGGAAAGGTGGGGATTGGAAGGGATTAAATAGGGAGGTCCGTGTGGTGTGTTTTTCGGGGTTAGGGAATAATACGTACCGTTGGATTAGAACTTTATCAACGGTAGGTATTAGCGATCTGTGGCTTTTGATTTTATTGGTCGGAGATTGAAATTGAACTTTATCAAATAAAAAAAAATTATTACTGTTGAAAATTTAAGTAGACATATATTATCACGTTGTTAGTATATAAGAATTTAGGGTTTGATTCTATATTAAAAAAAAAAAAGAATTTAAGGTTTAATTTAAATAGTTTATCCATCTTTTAAAAAGTGAATTCTAAAATTGAGGTTCGATTTTCATCCTTTGTAAATTTTTCTTGCTAAATTCCTCGTCGACCTTGCTTTCTTCGTAAAAAAATGGTTAGTATATAAGCAATAAATTTGTTTATAGTAATCAACTCAATTTTCCTATGTAATTATAATATGCCTATAATATATACACTTTCAAATTTTATTTTACTTTTTGTACGTTCATATAGAATGCATCAAGTGGGGTTTTTTTATTTTATCGTAACATCAAGTGGGTTGTTACTTGTTAGAGCAAAATACACTTTTATCAAGTTGATGAAACATTCTAAGGTGTGAAAAAAAAAGGAAAGAAATTACCCAAATTTTAATTTTGTTTAAGAAATTAAAAAAGTGTATTTTTTTAATTTTTTAAATTTTTTTAAAAAGTAATTATATTGTAGTCTTAAAGCATAACTTTTTTTTCATATCAATCTTAAAAATTTTACTTGCTTTGAAAATTTATATAAAAAACTTATTTGCCAAATGATGAACCACATGTGAATCATTAATTTAGAAAAATTAATTGTCAAAAGAAAAAACAGCTACAATTAAAAGATAAAAAAAAATTCTACTTCATTTCACTAAATATTTTTGGTTTAGTGAGAAAGAGAGAGAAAGGGAGAGAGAGAAATTGTTGGTTTAATGAGAGAAGAGAAAAGTAAAAAATTGAAGTAGTGATTTTAAGATTTTTTTTTTTAAAAAGATAAACATTTTAAGATTTTTTAATCTTTTATAGGATAGTTGTTTTTTAAATAATTTTTTAATATTTTATATGTTATTGAAATGACATCCACGTGTGATTATTATATGTCATCTAAGTCTGTTAGTGTTTTTGTTTGAACAGTAAATGAAAGATTAATTTTTAACACATTAACACTTTTTAAGATTAATGTTTACATCTAAAAATTTCAGGATTGAAATGAAAAAAAAAAATTATGTTTATAATCAAAATTAAAATTATTTTTTAAAGTTTTAAAAAAATTAAACAACATTAAATTATCCATTTAAAAAAAAAATATCAACACTAAGGTGATTGTGCTATACTACTTGCCAAACAGAATTAGAAGTGTTTATGAGTTGGATTGGATCGAGTCAGGCTCGGGTTAAATATAAGTATGGTATCTATATTATACATGTTTGTTTAAAGTTCGTGTTGGAATTGGGTTTGGAACCAAACATGTGAATGTGAAATTGATTTCTTTATATAGTGCATGATCCAAATACATTATTTATGGTGTGTTCATGAATTTCATAATTCATGAACTTAATTCATTCATGTACCATGTATGTTCATTCATGTACTATGTATATTCTCATAATTAATGTGCATTCATGTATTATGTACATTCATGTATCATGTACATTTATTTGGGTAATTAATGTTTAGGTTCCTAAAATCCTATATAAATAGGTGCTTTGTGATTATAGGAATCTAATTTTCAACCATTCAACAAGAGATTCAACAATTCTAAAAGCTCTTTACTTCTTTTGTTCCTTCTACTCTAAAGCTTAGGAATCCGTCATTATAGAGAGAAAATTGAGTTAAATTCCTTAAGTTCCTGGACTTTGAAAAGGTATGCAACTTTTCAAAATGGTTTTGATTGTTGGAATTGGGTTTGGAACCAAACATGTGAATGTGAAATTGATTTCTTTATATAGTGCATGATCCAAATACATTATTTATGGTGTGTTCATGAATTTCATAATTCATGAACTTAATTCATTCATGAATTTATTCATTCATGTACTATGTATGTTCATTCATGTACTATATATATTCTCATAATTAATGTGCATTCATATATCATGTACATTCATTTGGGTAATTGATGTTTAGGTTCCTAGAGTCCTATATAAATAAGTGCTTTGTGATTATGGGAATCTAATTTTCAACCATTCAACAAGAGATTCAACAATTCTAAAAGCTCTTTTCTTCCTTTGTTCCTTCTACTCTAAAGCTTAGGAATCTATCATTGTAGAGAGAAAATTGAGTTAAATTCCTTAAGTTTGTGGATTTTGAAAAGGTGTGCAACTTTTCAAAGTGGTGTTGTTGAATTCCTGGGAGGCAATTGCATTGAATCCGTGTGCATCAAGTGACGGGCAATTTCGCCTTAAGGACAAAGAGTTTAATCCTTGACAACAACGTTAAGTTCTTTATCTTTTAATTTTTCCTTCTACAAGTAAGTTCTCTAATATTCTATATATAAGCATGCTATTTCATTATTGTAAGTAAATATTTCCAACAAGGTTTTTACAAATATACTAAATATATCCAATAGTTCGATCTTTTAATTCGAGTAACAAATGTTGCGCAAGTTAATTCAGATTTATAAATGATATAATTCAGACTCGTTTAAGCCTGTCCAAATTATTTTTAAAAAATATAAAAAATAAAAACATATTATTTTTTATTTAATTTTTTGTAATTTTATCTTGTTATTAAATTTTAAAACATGGATAACTTAACATATATAATTTTTAATATTTACAATAAAATATTATATATTTATTTTTTATATAATATAAATGATATAATATAATATAATATTATAAATATATATTATATTATATAATTTTAAAAAATAAATCAGATTGAATGTTAAATATTGGAGTCAATTCATTTTTTAACCGTCTATTTTTTTTGGCTTAAATAAAAAAATGGCTCATGTATTATACCACTTCTCCAACTTTGGTATTTAAAGAATTTTTTGTCATAATCGGATACATGTACTATAATTTCATCAAACAAGTTGGTACTTCTTCCTAACATCGTTAAATAAATGCTGATATGGTAAATAGTATCCAATTAGGTAATGACACGTGGCAAAAATGTCATGTTATTGCCAACTCTATGATGTTACATCATCATTAAATTAAAAAAAAAAATTTAAAATTCAAAAAAAAAAGAAAAAGGAAAAAATCAATATAAAATTTAAAAAAATCTAAAAAAATTCAAAATATATAAAAATATATAAAAAATCTGAAAATTTAAAATATATATAAATCTAAAAATATATAAAAAATAAAAAAATCTAAAAATATATATATAAAATAAAAAAATTAATATGTTAAAAAAATAAAAAACTAAATATTTATTTATTTTTTATAAAAAATTTGTAAAAAAGAAATAAAAAAAACGAAATCTGGGAAAAAAAGAAGAGGAAGAGAAAGGAAGAAGTGAGAGGAAAGGGAGGCGATAGGGGCGGTCGACCGCTAATCGACCTCAGGTCGACGAGAGAGAGGGAGAATCGGGGGACAGAGAGAAGAGAATCGGGGGGAGAGAGGGAAAGAGAGAGAATATAGTAGGGGGAGGTCAGCTGGCCCGGGGCAGATTCGACGCCGATCTGCCTCGAGTCGACCAGACTGCAGCTGGGCGACGCCTCCTTGCTTTCTTTTCTCCCCCTTTCCCTTTCCCTCTCTCTCTCTTTTTATTTTTTTTTTCAAAATTTTTTAAAAAAATAAAAAAAAATTAAAATATTTTTAATTTTATAAATGTTTACTTTTATTATATATATTTAAATTTTTCAAAAAATTTTAAAAAATAAATTAAAAAATTATTTTTATTTTTATAATTTTTTTTGAATTTCCTAAAAAAATTGAAAATATTACTTTTTTTTTTTTTAATTTTTAGATTTTTTAAAAATTTTATTTTGAATTTTTATATTTTATTTTGTGAATTTTTATTTTTTTATGTTAATAATGGCATGACAGCATTGATGTGGCATTACTTAATTGGATGTTGATGTTAGATCATCTATTTATTTAATGATGTTAGAACGAAGTATCAATTTGTTTGACAAAATTATTAAAAAATTCTTCAAATATCAAAATGAAAAAAATAATATAGTTCGAAGAGCAATTTTTTATTTAAGCCAATTATTTTTTTCCAAACTAATTTTTGAGCTTTATATTTTTGTTCAAATAATGAGCTCACAAAATAAGACCGTTTAGTCTGTTGTGTCATACTCAACGTTTGTTTTTTTTTTTGCTGCTTCAACTTCCCTTCCTTTATTTTTCAAACAGAGAGAAAAACACTCTTTTTCTATATTTTCCTCGTAAATTTGGCATTCAGATTTGCTGCTCTTTTTAGCAGGGAAACAAAAAATTCCATGGAACTGGACTCCTCTGAGAACCAATTGCCTCTTTGACTACGGCATACCTGACTTCCCGCCTCCAGCTGCCGGCTTCGCCTGGCCCTCTCAATCCACCCTCACTGCTCCTTCTAATGTCAGGTCTGAACTTTTCTGTTTGGTTCCCGAGAAAGTCAATGAAAAATAGAAAGTCCTGAAACTGTTAGGGAATCAGTTATGGCAGCAGGTTTCTTAGAGTTTTTTTAGTTGCAGTTTTTGTGGAAACTGTTTCTCTTATTAATTCATTTGTTCAAGATTGATAAATTTCTTTATATTTTTAGCTTTAAATTTAAATATTTATCAATTCGAAGCCATAATTAATAATTTCTTTCTTTTACATTTTGTTGTCAAAGACAGCTATTTTATAATTAGTTGATAATTTGTGAAATACTAGTATGTTGATTCAAGGTAAAAGATTTTCTACTGAGAATTGAGTACTAAATAAAATTCAAATTATGGTAAGACATCTCTTTACATGTTTATTTTCCAGTGCTGCAGTTAACTGCTCATTTGCTGATTTAGATAGCTTGAAGGAAGTTGTCTCTAGGAAAAGGTGACAATCCAGTTCCCCTGGAGATTGTAAACTATTTGTTGTGTAAAAGTAAAACCTTCTTGGTATATATAAAAAGAGGGTAAAAACATGTGTACTACTTATTGTTCTATACAGGTTGAAGTCTGAATCATGTGGTGCATCTGGATCAAAAGCATGCCGGGAGCTCTGAAGCATGGGTACGGCTCACATGCAAGAGTACCCGTACCTGGTACATACTGGGTACGGGTACGTGTCACGGACCGCCCGAAGTCTGAGCCCGTGACAAGCATCAGGTACGGCTGGGTACGTACTGGGTACGTACCAATTTTTTTTAAAAAACAATTAAGAATAGGTACAGCTTGGTCAAATTTTACACTAAAAATCAACATTTTAATGCCTAAAAGCATATTTCCCTTCCCCTCTTTTCATTATCGATAGCATTATCATGCCTTAAGACATATTTGGAGGCTGTTCTTTTCACTGAAGATGAGCAAAGATTTAATGAGATAGACAATGTTAGAGTTTGATTTTCATAGTCATGTTTAGATGTTGTCATGTTGAACAATTTAAGTATTGTAGTTTTTTATTTTCAGATGTTGTCATGTTGAAATTTGTGTGTTCTATCTTTTATATGATGTTGTGTCATGTTTTATTATGTGAAATTTCAGTTTTTTATAAAAAAATATATAATATTAACGTACCCATATCCGTACCGGGTACCGTACCCGTATCCATGCAACGTAGGCCGGGAGAAATTGCGGAGGGATAGGCTGAATGATAGGCATGATTCTTTTATTTATTTTTTATGTTCTCCAGTGTTCTTGGTCTCTTGTTTCTCACTTCAGTGTTGGTTAAAATTTTCAAGGTTTCTGGAACTGGGTGCCATCTTGGAGCCTGGAAGGCCACCAAAGCAGATAAGGTTGCTATTTTAAGTGATGCTTTAAGAATCGTGCATCAGTTACGAAGTGAATCCCAGAAGTTGAAGGAATCAAATGAGGAATTGCAAGCAAAAATTAAAGAATTGAAGGTAAAGCTTGTTTATGAAAAGATAGAAAAAAAAAAAATCAGATCTAATATTTAACTTACCATTTCGGAAGATAAACTTCAGTTCACCAAATGTCTTTCTTATGCGTTTACCAAGAACAAGACAGTCATTGTTGTGCATTTTCATAGAAAACGTACTCCTTTTTAAGCATTTTGACCTTTGCATAAATGATAAGGATGGTTGTATAGTGGGTTATGTTGTATGCTTGGTGGCTTGTTAATCCATGCAGTCTGAGAAGAATGAGCTTCGTGATGAGAAGCAGAGGCTGAAAGCAGACAAGGAGAAGTCGGAGCAGCAAGTAAAAGCCATGAGCACACGACCAGGCTTCTTGCCGCACCGCCCTCCAGTGCCAGCTGCATTTGCTGCTCAAGGGCAATCTGCTGGCAACAAGTTGATGCCTTTCATTGGATTTCCTGGTGTTGCCATGTGGCAATTCATGCCACCTGCTGCTGTTGACATGTCACAGGATCATGTACTTCACCCTCGAGTTGCTTAATTTGAAGGATGTTGATGGTTTGGTTCTTACTGCCAGTCTCTTTGTGATTGCTTGTTTGCTTAATATTCTTCTGGTCTTTGCTCTATTGTTACAATGTTATGTGTGTGAAGCTCTGATCGTTTATTAGCTGGACATTCTGTCTAGAAACTAGCAATTTCCATGGGTTTCTGCTACTCCATATTTAAAATACAATAATTTATAAATTTTAACTATCTGAGTCAAATTAGTCTGTAACAGTTTATTCATTATTTTCCCATGAGTTAGAGTTTCATGTGTTTTGGAATGTTTTCCCCACATATCGCGGTTTCTGGGAAGGAGAATTATAGAAATCCATGTTGTCATTATTTCTTGTCATATATTGACCATAAATTGGGTTTAACTGCTCCAAACTCTGCCCAGTAACAATGTTATTTGCAAAATTATGCAGTATATTGTTAAGAATCCATTTCACAAATAAGCCAGACAACTGAGTATTACACGGTAGAGAACAGAAAAAATTTCAGAAAGATAAAATTATTTGAAGATTCTTGTAAAGAAAGGAATCTTCGGAGGCTTAGAGGGCCAGAAGCATCATCAGCACAAGGCCAAACCCCAATGTGAGGCATGTCTGGAAACTGTTCCTGTTAGCTGATGAGGGAGGTGGTGGTGAAAGACCAGTGGGAGAAGGAGAGGTTTCAGGTGATTCAGTTGAAGGACCATCAGGGGATGATGGAATGCCAGGAGCTGATTCTGGGGTTCCTGTTGGTGAGGGAGAAGTTTTTGGAGCTGGAGACGCAGATGGTGGAGATGAAGGAGATGTTGCTGGTGGCGTAGACGTCGCTAAAGTGTCTATTTCAAGCTGCATTCCTTGGCTACAATGTCCCAGTGTTCCACAGATGAAGTATCTCTTTCCTGCAGAAGTGAGAGGTAAGACTGTGTTGCCATCATTATAAGTCTGAAGTGGGCTACTTGTCTGGCAGGAGTCATAGTCTGCCTTTGTAACTTCAAGCACATCATGGTTCGGAGTGTACTGGAAAACTGCAGATAACAGGTATGTCAATTTAAAACTCATTATTGATGCAGACTGTTCAAAAAAACAAAGGAATAAAGCACCATTTTTCTGCACAATTATGCTTGCTAGTATTGAATTATATAGTAATGTGTAGTATATTGATATGTGCATACGACTTACTCAGATTATCGCCTACTGCAAAATTTTGAGATGCAACCCAAGATTGTAGGTCAGTGCTTGAATCCCAGCCTCCATTTGCACCTCCAACTGTGTAATTTGCTGCCATGGCTAACTGGATGAGCATGGCTGTGGTTGCCAAACATACTAATGTCCTCAGCACTGCCATTTTCCTGGCTATGAAAGCTAGTGATTGGAATAAAATCGAAAGTATAGAACAGAGATCCAATGTGGCCTTGGAGAAAAGATTAATTGATTTTGGTTTGAACTAGGAATTGTTTATATAGAGCAAGATGAAGACCAAGAGAATGCATTTTCAGAAGGAAGACAACATTAGTTTATTATTTCCCTGTTGGAGTTGGTTTAAGTAACATGAAGACTAGCAAATGCCAGCTTGTTTCTTCAAGGATACCAAATTCCTTTCTTACTTTATTTTTGATTATTATAATCTTCCAACTTAACCATTTTGTTTTGGATTTTGCGTGGATTATTGTCTGGATTAATGATATTCTGCCATCAACTAAGCCTTTGTGCATAGCAAACGAGAAACGACCAACCATAGCTGGCCACATCATTTGACTCAGACATACAAGAACTTGTCGAGAGCAATAAAAATAATGTAGAAGATAAAGCCAAGCCCCTGCTTGATAACAGAATTTAGATTCTATTGCTAAATGCCGACCCAAAAAGTCAGAAGTCTAAATTAGAGAGAGCGATTCGTGGCTTCCATGTGAAACAATTATATATGACTCTTTCTTTGGAGGCGCAGCTTGACCGAATCCCCGAGAACCCAACCCAACCCAACACTGAAACACATAGATAAACTGTTCGAAACTGCCCTGCAAAATGGAAGCTTTGGTTTGCAAATTTGCTTTATTTAATTTCATTAGAAATATCAAGAAATTCTAGTTGTTGGACCTGCTCCCTCGCGTCGTGGATGGACTTTTTTTAAGGGGAAAAGAAGATGAAATAGGCTACATTTATTAATTTTGGATACCATATAAATTATACGATATAAAAAAATAAAATATAATATAAAAAATAATACGAACATGACACAAATATGCAAACGTATCAAATCCAGAGTTAGGATGTAAAATGAACAGACCGTTCAACGAATGGTTCGTGAACAGTTCGATTTCTGTTCGTTAATTAAGCTAAATAAATGATTATAAACATGATTTTAAGGTTCGTTTATTAAATTACCGAACATGAAAAAGGTATGTTCAGTTCATTTATGTTCACAAACAAACTCGTTTATGGATCGTTTAAAATTCGTTTAATAAATTATTTAAAACTCGTTTATTGTTCGATTATAATATAATTAATAATATAATTATTTTATTTTATTTACTTATAATATAATTAATATAATTAATATTTTATTATTTTATATTTAATAATAACTTAAATTTAATAATTTAATAACATTTGTAATGTTTATATTTAATAATAACTTAAATTTAATTACATTTGTATTTTATTATTTTATATTTAATAATAATTTAAAATTGACTTATTTTTTTAGTTGTTTGTTTGTTAAATTTATTTAGATTTTTATTTATTGTTTATGAAGACATTTTTAATTGTTCGCGAACATGTTTAATTATATGTTCATGAACATATTCATTTAATGTTCACGACCAATTTCATTTAATTTAAATGAACGAACACGAACATATTCAATTTTAAACGAACAGAGTTCGAACACAATTTTAAAATTCTTAACAAACACGAACCAAACACAAACAAACTCAAAAATAAATAAACGAACATAAACAAAAATCTGTTCGTTCAAACCCGATTCATTTAACACCTTATCCAAAATCACCTTTACGCAATGTTTTTGAATGAAAAAAGTCAAATGAGGAAATAGTAGTGCGATTTGAGTACTTTTACATTATTTTTTCCTAAAGTTTCTTGGAACAATAATGAGGAAGATGTTAGAAAGTAATAAGAGTGGTTGATGCTAATTATTAGCCATGCACTCTTCGTTAATTTCCAATAGTCAAATCTCCTTATAGGGATTGAAAAATATTAATTAAGATGTACAATGTAGATCTGCTCACGGACCGAGTCTAAGCAAGAATTTTTTGATCTGGACTGGTCCGGTCCGACTTGAAACAATGTTTTTTTATTTATTAATATTATTTTATTTAATTTTAATTATAAAAATATATAAAAAAAATATTTTATATATAATAAACAGTAAATTCGGGCTCATGGGTTGGCTTGGGCAAAGAATTTGAAAAACAATCGGACCTTGGCCTGGACCATGAGCACCTCTAGTACAATGCAAATTGTATTGAAATAATGTTGCCCATTTTTTTTTTAAATCCTTCATTCAAGTTCAAACTCTTTCTTTTAAACTAAATAACAAAGTTTTTTAGGTCTAGATTTAGCTCGAGTTATTATTTAATTAATAAAAATAATTTTTTATTTAATTTTAAAATGCATTTAAAATATTAAAATTATAATATTTTTTAAAAAAATTTTGAATCTTTCGAACCTGATTGAACGAATCGAACTGAATCTTAGATAAAAATTTTGAAAAAATAATCGAATTTGACCCAATCCGTCTCAACTCATGAAACCTCTACCCTCAAGTTTCTACATGATTAAAATGAAAAACAAACACAAGAAAATGAGGTGTAAGCCTTGGTATTATATATAAACACATAAAATTACCAATATTTTTGTACCATTAGAAAATATGAAGGGAAAGGAGTGAGAGGATATTAGGGATGAAACTTGAAAAGGTTGTAGCTAGACAAATTACAAATAAATCTCTTAGTTGGTATTTGGTATGGGATAATCATAAAAAATTATGACTATTTATATATGATAATTATATCATCACGTTTGGTGAAAATTCGGTGATTTTACATGACACCAATATAAAATCACCTAGAGTGATTAGATACTACTTTGGAGGTTAATCTAATTTTCATCCAAAATGATGAAAAAGTTGTCACTGAGGTAAAGTGATATTTAAAATTAAGTATAATCAATATTACTCATTTAATGTGTGAATTAAAATTTTATTCTTCTAAAAATTGCAATTGATTTATATTATAAGTTTTTACACTTTTAAAAGAATATTAAGTGTACCAAATTCAAAAATAAATGGCGTACTTTCTATTAACTTTTTTTAATATTACATATATAATTTTTTTTTTGTTTTCCTTTTATTAAAATTTTAATATTTTTGGTTTTATTTTTAATTTAAATGTCTTTTTAAGGAATTTATATTATTAAAGTTAGTTTACCTATAGAAAAAATGCATTTGTTAATTTAATAATTTATTTATACTTTATTTTGAAGTAAATAAAATATTACTAATATTTTATAAATTATTTTCTTTAAACAATATTAAAATTATTTAACTTGTGTAATTATTATAATATGATTATTTTGATACTTTCAAATAAAATAATATTTGATTTTCAATAATATCAAATTATCTTTAATTCCTAAGAATTAATGGTTGCTAACCAAATAAGTTATTCAAAATCACAAATGATAAGATTATCATAGTAGTAAGATCACTTTAATGATTAGATTACCATAATTTTGAAAACGATATCAAATATTATCTTATATCGATTGTACAGAACCCATCTTTACCTACACGCCACAGGTTATAAATTGTATAGAGTCTAGACTTAGTAATTCATGTATTCATATCGTGTTCGTGTATTTTTATGTGTTATAATCGTGTTTAAGATATTATATATTTATATAAATTTTGATAAATTAATAATTCGTGTTATATAACTTTTGACACATTCATATATTTGTGCCGTGTTCGTGTTATTTTTCATGTCATATTTTAATTATTTTTCGTGTTGTGTCGTATCTTGTGTCGTGTAATCATATCGTGTTCAAAGTTGTCAAATCTAAGACGGGAGCATTTCATTTGTAATTTTTTTTACTATAATCTTGCAATTATCCAATCGCAACACATAATTATGTAAGGATCCACCACTTAAAAGCATGGGTCCCACATAATATTTTGGTGAACCTTATATAATTTAAAATGATAATTGATTAATTGTATTACAATAATTATAGATGATATGCTCCCTATCTAAGACCTATTCATTTTTTAATTGAAGAATATTTAGATTTGACCATTTCATCTTTCACAAAGTTTCATTTGAGAGGAAACCGTCGTGGAACAATATTTAAATAGAAAAACAAAAGTTCCAACACTTTTCTTCTTTATAATGAGAAAATACATTATTGAGTTGATTGCAACATCTTTATAAATTAACTAATTAACGCATATGTTGATAAATTTACATTTGAATTTATCCAATAATTATATATACTATTGGAGGGAGACCGAGATTGACTACTTCAAAGGATATTGTTGATAAAGCTATATGATTAGTTTAAATATGTTGATAAAACTGATAACCCTTATGATAACACTTCCTGATCACTTTTTTTTTTTTTTTACAAAATAGGCCGAAGTTTAGAGGATCAAGTAAAGAGAATTGCAAGAGCTGGGGATCAAACCCCAGCTTTTCGGGAATTTACCTCCTAAGATATGTGAACATTTGGGCTAAATTCAGGTTCCTAATCACTTAACTTTGATAATGTTTGTATTCTACAGCTTGTTTTTATATTTATTAGATAATGTAAAGTCGTACTATAAATATAAATTAATGAAGCTGAATAATCCTTTTCACCAAAATATACCTAGTTCTTTACAATTCTTTATGGTATCAAGAGCTAGCAAACTCTAACGAGCATAGTCTTGATTCATTTTTTTCTTCTTCTTTCTATCATTTGTCCACGATGGCAAATCAAACCACTTATACTATTTCCAACAACTCTTTTGATCCAACTTCCATCCATTCGAATTCTAGTTTAGTAAGTGAATTTCCTACCAACATTGGATCCAATATCCTATTTTTCAATCACCCAACACCTCTTCTTACTATAAATGATGTTGACCACCTCCCCCTCGAACTCACTTTAATTGTCCCTTATGGAGGAATCAATTCAAGTCTCTTTTGCTTGGTTACAAACTTTTAGGCTATATTGATATATCAAACCCTTGTCCACTAGAAATGATTGTCAAAGAAAATTCTAAATCTCTTGAAAAGATCCCCAATCCTGCCTATTATCACTAGATTCACTAGGATCAACTTCTTTTACATGGCATGATTTCCTCATCCACTAAAAGAGTCATTCCTTTTGTTGCTTCTTCCAACTTCTCTTTAGAAGCTTGGAATAAAATCAATAAGTTATTTGCCAACAAATCCAGGTTGAAGATGATGACTCTCAGAGAAAAACTCACTCAGACTAGGGGTGCCAAATCAATGTCCGAATATTTTCAACAATTTAGAAGCATTGTTGATGAACTTGCTTTAATCAATTCTCTTGTTACTAAAAAGAATTTGGTTATCCATACTTTAAATGGTTTAGATGTTGATTTCAAATAGATTGTTGCAGGTGTTAGAGCTCGATAATCTCACATTTCATTTAAAGAGTTGCTTGATAAATTAATTGAATATGAAGATTTTCTTAGCATCAAGACTATATCTCTATTATGATCATTCCTACTGATAATGTTGTTATAAGCGTCAAATTTTGCACCCTTAAGATTGGATTTCAATAAATCAATTTTAACTTGAGAGATAAGCAGAAATGACACGAAAATATATTTTGGTAGAGTTATTTTGTGTCATCGACACATGTATTATGCATAAGTAAACTCTTGGCTTAAGGAACTGAAAATTGAAGAAAAGGTGACATGGCTTGCGTTGGCCGGCACACACATGCGAAATTCTAGATTTTTGAGAGATTTTCTCTCTATCATGTTTATTAGTATCAAGCCCTTGGAAGGATCTAGAGGGAATCCATCCAATCTCGACTCTTTTTGCTATGTGGGTAGTAGTAGACTAAGGTATGCAACGAGCAGAAGTTATGATAAAGGGTAACCCTAAAAAACCTTACTTTTGCACCTCTTTGCCTATAAATAGACACCTTGGTTTGACATCTCAAATCATCCAACAAATTCCCTTGATATCACTCTCTTTATTAGCCATATTCTTCATGTTTAGGTTTTCTTAATACTTCTTAGGGGATCTCTGCCTCTAAAAGTCGTCTCCAGCCTCCAGAAGCCAAACCTCTACATTTAAAACCTTTCAAACACCTCAACCAACCCTAAAACCTAATATGCATATCCAGCTTTTTGTCGATCGACACATCTTCGACTACCTTTGCGATCTTTCCTAAATTTGATAATGATCCTATCTCCGAGTTTACAAACAACTAGAAGTTGATTTAGATCATTTGAAGATTATTTTGCATTTACCGGTAAACTGAAACTTTGCTGAAATCAATACTTTTTCATCCTAATTCTTGATCTATTAAACCTACCAATAGGTTCAATTAGTATTTTTTTTATGCATTATTCTCATATATTGAGCATGTGACATATCTTGTGCATGATCATTTGTCATGTAAACTTAGGTTTACATGATGATTCATTTAAATTAAATATATAAATGAACATGTAGTTTGCTTTAGGTTTGAATCATGTGGAATCTTATGCTAAGTTTTATCTTTATGTTTTATTGTGGATGATTGGTTGATGATTCTATTTCTTCATGTATGTCATATAGAAGTATACCTAGGGTTCGACTCAAGCATGTCTAACGCCATGGGGGCACCTAATAATTTAACTAATCGTCTTGCATATAATCATCTTTTGCCATGATTTGTTTTGATTATTTTATTTCCATGTAATTTATTTTTAAGTTCTTTACTTAAATTCTTGTTTTGCATCGTAAAAATCACCCAAAGTTACCAATCCACATGTATCTCTTTAGATACATGTGAAAAAGCATAGGACATTTAAAATTATATTTGTGTGCATGTACTTAAATGAGTAGTGAGATATGCTCTTTAATTTGAAAACTTGACAGTGTCGTATCTAAAGTGGAATAATAAAGGTTGGGTTATCCCGAGCTAGATTAGGAGCATTGATTCTTCCTATATCTCATATTCTAATCTTCGAACCAAATTCTTTGATAAAGACGAGACTAGTGGTCTTGGTGCTATATCGGTTCTCGATTTTTGGCATAAATCGAGTGGTAACTCCCAAAATTAAACATATGCACCAAACCAGAGTGATATTGCGAAACTTGCTCCTCTCACATTTTATGCTAAACAATCTCTTAGTTTAACAGAATCAAGTTTGCTAGATCTTTTTCTGATAAATCAAATAGTGCTAACTCTTTCAATACTGGTTTTCAAAGGCATGCCAATACTAATCAACAAGTATTAACAAAAGTTGTTTGTCGATTTTATGATAAACCAGATCATTCTGCCAAAAACTATTTTAAGATTAAACCAAAGTCATCTCAGCCTATTGCATACCATTTTACTATAGCAAAGTGTCATAACGTGCCAAATACAAATTCAGCATGCTAGACGCAAATCATGGAGTCACCATTAATCATCTTTGCTAGGTGTGATTAGTCACTTATACGAATCTATCTTTTTTAAAATAATCCTAAGCTTGACTAAGGCACCCTAAAAAGAATAGGTTCTGGTCTACTTATCAGAACTAGGTTCGGGAGTTTGGTTACGTGTGGGGAAGGATTAGCACCCCCACAACGCCTATCTAAGAGATAGTACCTAATTAGTCTTGTGATACTAAAAAATCTTAACTATATGGTCTTATTTATCCAAACTTCATTTTAAATTGTTCAAGTTAAAAATATCGGAAATAATTTTTAGGTCTCCCTTCCATCGTTCTGGAGAGATTGCTAAAAAAATTTCTCACCTTGAAAGTATTCAAAAGAAATCGTTCTTTCCCCTAAAGAGGCTTCGTCGTCGAAAAAGTTAAATTTTATGAAAGAGATACTTAAATTTAAGTCTAATCTTCAAAATTGTTTGCACATATAAATTTCATATTTTATTCATGTTTGCTCAAAAATAAATCTTGACCTTAATATCGAAATTTATCCTTAAAAACCCTTTCATCATTCCAGAGAATTTTTAAGACAATTTTTTCACCTAGAAATTTCTCAAAAATCAACCATTCGTGACTCCCTTAAATTTCATCATTGGAAAGATCTTAATTTATTCTTTGATTTTAATTAAGCATTAATTATGGAAAACTATTCTTCAAAACCAATTATTGAAGATCAATTATTTCAAAAAATAAATCTTGACCTTTTTTTTATCGAAAATTATCCCTCAAAATCCTTTCATTATTCTGGAGAATTTTAAAAAGAGTTTCCTCGCCTAGAAATTTCTCAAAAGTCACCCATTCGTGACCCCCTTGAATTTCATCATCGAAAAAGATCTTAATTTATTATTCGATTTAACTAACAATCAATTGTAAAAATAAGTTAATAAACATAATAAAATTTACCTAATTATATATATAAAAAATAAGAAATAAACAAAATACTAAACAATAATTTACAAAAAAATCCAATCAAGCAAAAGGTTAGACATAAATATAAATAAATTGAATTAACAATAAAAATTACATGCAATAAAAAAAATTAATATCAAAGATAAATATCAAACAAAATAAAAAATAACAATAATTAAAATAATAATATAAATCAATACATAAACATATATAAAAGAAAAAGAAAAAATAACATAAAAATAAAAAATAAAAGAAAATAGAGACTAAAAATACAAAGAAAAATAAAAGAGAAACAGCCACATTCAGGTCAGGTCGGCATGCGGGTCACGTGCGGGTACCGCGACCTGACCCGGATGCAACCTTTTAAAAGCCAATTTGTTTTCCTGAAATCAAAATCTTACCTCTTTTTTTTTTAAAAAAAAAAACTCATTTTCTTTGATCCTTTCTCTCCTCTTCCAAGATTAAGAACAGGGCTATCGTTGTTCTTTGTTTCCAGAATTCGATCATCGTAAGCCGTCTTAAGTCATCGCCGCCTCCTCCTCCGATCGTCGATGAACCCAGAAAACCTCTAAAAATTACTCTAGTTCTTCCTTTCAACCACTTAAACCCCAAAATCAACTTGGTTTTTTTTTTTTTTTTTTAAAAAATCGACCCCAAAAGTCCTAGATCTAAGACACAAATCCCGCGGCCTTTTCCCTCCGATCTCTTCCGACGATCGTCCGATGACTTTCAAAATTTGACCGAAGCCTCCCCTAGCCTTCCTCTAACCTTTGACCGTTTAGATCCTCAAAACAACTCCTAGAACTCGAAATCCCTAGACTCGAAACCAACCTCACAAGAATTTTTTCTAAATTTTTTTCTTTGCTGCTGGTTTTCTTCGATTGTGTTTGCTCCTCTGTGTATTTGTATATGTGATTCGGATCTCTTATTGTGTTCACCATTGATGAACTTTTACAATGAATTGTTGGCCGTGTTTTAATTTGCTTAGGATCCAATTTCAACTTTCGTGAACGATTTCTAAGTCTGAGGAAACTTTTTTCGATTCAATCCAAAATCTGATTTTTAATTTTGTTTTCTTTTTTCTTCATTTTTTTATTCTTTTTTTTGCTTACTTTTAAGAAAAAAATATAAAGATAAATAAAGATAAGATAAGAAAGAAAGAAAGAAATATAAATATAAATATAAATATAAATATAAATATAAATATAAATAAGATAAGTAAGAAGTGACAATAAAAGAGTAAATAAAAATAAAAAACTAATCGGATCAAACAACCCAGACAAAAACATCTTCCTCAGAGACTTTAAAATATCATCATGAGAGGCTTTGAAAATGAATATCCTCGTGAGCGGCTTTGAAAACATGAATATCCTCATGAGAGGCTTTGAACATGAACATCCTCGTGAGAGGCTTTGAACATGAACATCCTCGTGAGAGACTTTGAAAATGAACATCCTCGTGAGAGGCTTTGAAAATGAACATCCTCGTGAGAGGCTTTAAAAACGAATATCCTCGTGAGAGGCTTTGAAAACAAACATCCTCGTGAGAGGCTTTAAAAATGAACATCCTTGGGAGAGGCTTTAAAAACCAACATCCTCTCGTGAGAGGCTTTAAAAATGAACATCTTCGTGAGAGGCTTTAAAAACGAGCATCCTCATGAGAGGCTTAAAAAAAATCCTCGTGAGAGGCTTTGGAACATCCTCGTGAAAGGCTTTGAAAGAGAACATCCTCGTGAGAGGCTTTGAAAATGAAATATCCTTGTAGGAGGCTTAAAAACATCCTCATGAGAGGCTTTGAAAACGAACATTCTCGTGAAACGCTTTGAAAGCAAACATCCTTTTGAGAGGCTTTCAAAATGAAATATCCTCGTGAGAGGCTTTGAAAATGAACATCCTCGTGAGAGGCTTTAAACAGGAACATCCTCGTGAGAGGTTTTAAAAATGAACATCCTTGTGAGAAGCTTTAAAAAGGAACATCCTTATGAGAGACTTTAAAAATGAACATCCTCATGAGAGGCTTTAAAATCGAACATCCTCGTGAAAGGCTTTGAAAACGATCATCCTCGTGAGAGGCTTTGAAAATGAACATCCTCGTGAGAGGCTTTAAAATCGTACATCCTCGTGAGAGGCTTTGAAAATGAACATCCTCATGAGAGGCTTTGAAAACGATCGTCCTCGTGAGAGGCTTAGAAACATCCTCATGTGAGGCTCTAAAAACGAAATATCCTCGTGAGAGGTTTTAACAACGAAATATCCTCGTGAGAGGCTTAGAAACATACTCATAAAAGGCTTAGAAATCTCATCAATTTTAAAAATACTCATCAAGAGAAGTTTAAAATCTCATTCAACTTAAAAAAACTTCTCTCATCTAATTTTCAAAAAAGTTTATCTTAAAAATATTCTGAACTGAAATCCAAAAATTATCTCGAAAATTTTTCCCCAACCTAAAATCAAAATTTTCATCTTTTAAAGACTTCTTCATATAACATTACTTTTGGAAAAGCTTTACTCAACCGAGGCTCAAGAATTTCACTTTGAAAAAAAATTTGATTTCAAAATTCCAAAAACTAAAATTTTTCATATGTTAAATGCATGTAATGAATGACATCATATAGTGTACGAAATACACATGCCATAGATGCAATGTAATGCAATACAAATGTTCCAATTAATCCAAATCATGTGTCTCCAATCGTGGTAAAAAGGATTCTCAAGCTCATTCTTTTTATCTTCTAAACATTTCCAATCATGTAACTTTAGAACTGGCTAACAAGTTCCATTCCCAAGTGTCTATACTTTAAACCCTTCCTAGTTCTCATCATTCTTTCCTTTTGGCCTAGGACATTATCTCTAAGTTTCTTCTCAAAGCAATGCAAAGATCTTTTATGTTTATCATTTTAATTTATTAATTATCATTCCAATTTCATAACAAATACAATGCATCAACATTTCTTCTATTCAATATAGGATGCAAAGTTGGCAATATGAAGTGGTAAGAAGCAAAATGAATTGAAGAAAATGGTTTTCATCATTGAAGGAAAAAACCTATTTCAAGGATAATGGGTAAAAGAATTATCGTAAGGATATTTGGATGGGATCTCAGCATCCCAAATAATGAATATGTTGACAATCTTAAGCAAATTAATCCATGATTCACTTTCAAAAATTAATTCAATCAATATTTTTGATCTTTTTGAGTTGTATCAGACCAAAACATGCCCCCGACGAAATCTTCAAACAGCATTGACTTTCATTATACCTAAGTCGTCCTTTCAGGTTTTCAACTTAGATATCCCCCTACGACTCAAACTGCCTTTTTCGGATTTTCAATTTAAATTCTTTTTTTCCTCATTCATTTTTTTTTTATTTTTTCTTTTCAAAAGAAATATTTATCCACAGTTTTTAGCAAATCATCTTCATTAATCTTTTTCAAAATAATGCTTTACTCGAAAAAGCTTTTCACTTCATAAAAATTTCACAAATAGATGTCTACTCTCTCCAATAGCCATGTGACTCAATAGAAGTTTCTTCAAAACTATTTTCATTCTCAAAGTATCAAGAACAAACTTTTCTCATCATGTATTCTCCTAAATCTTTCCCATGCGATTGGCCATATCAAAATGTTGGAAGCCATTTTGCTCTTCAGCTGTCTTCATACATTCAAGCTTCATTTGATGATACCACAGGCATGTCCTAATTCAAATATGATTTTCCAATTCGAACATTCACATTTGATCAAAATAAACTTTTCTAGGTACGTAATGTAGGCTCAGGCTTGGGTTCATGAAAGAATGGATAAATAGGCTCAAACATGCATTCAAGGATTGCAAACCAAAGGATCATTTCTTTCAAGCATCTATGTTTACATTGGCTTTTTTTATTTTTTCACTTCTTATTTTCTTTCATTTTTTTCATCAATACTTTTTTTGTTTTTCATCATCAATCATTTTTTTTCTTCATCACACATTTGTTTCATTTTTCCTTCATCACACACCTTTTTTCCATCATCATTCTCCTTTTTCCTCAACATTCACTTATCATTTTTCTTACACAAAAAAGAAACTTTCTTTGTCCCATAAACCTCATACGACTTTTGCTTCTTTTTTTTTTTTTGCGAACAGATTTCTTTCTAAACTTTGCCCTCAAGGGTGACGATGATCTTTGTTTGGGTCTTTTTTTTTAAAGAATTTCAAAGACTCAAAATAGGTAGCAAATGGATAATTTTATTAGAGGAAAAAAAAGAAAGACGACCATTATCATCTCAAATGTGAATATTCTCATTAAAGAACATTTATTGAAAATTGACAAACTTGCATAAATTCATCATAGAGGAATCACATATTTATGAAGCAATTCTACAAAAATTCATCATACTTATGAAGCAATTCTACTAATTTTCTTCCAATCATGCCAAAATTGCATATCAACTTTCATCTTCTTTTTTTACCATAGTAATCTCAACAAATCAAATGATAAAGTATGATCATATATATTCAAGTTCACCAATATGGATATAACTTTCAAAATCGAATCTCAAATTATTTCATGATTGTCATCACATTCATTATTTGGAAACTTGAAATGGGTGAAATTGAAAGGGTAGGCGAAATATATACATGCAAAGGAATAAAAATAAATGAAAGAGGAAATGAAAATGCATCAAAATTGTCAATCCATTAGAATGATAAAAAAATAAATAAAGCCCAAACATAAAAGACATCCCTAATGCTTTCAGGCACAAGCATTTAGAGATTTGACTACATTAAAAAGTTCATGCAACTTCCATATTCTTCCAAACAATCTTTTTTCATAGAAGCCTTTTACCACTAAACACTTGGCTCAGTTTTCTCATCAAAACTCAATAGACCCTTTTTGACTAAATTTTGCACTTTTCGCTTCAAAGCTTCGCATTCTTCTGTGGAATGGCCTGAGTTCCCAATGTGATAATCACAAGTGACACTAGCATCATAGTCCTCAGGGTAAAGAGGCTTTAGAGGCTCCGAATAGATTGGTGCAACTAAATGATCCTAGATAAGTCGATGGAGTAATTCCGTGTATGACATTGGGATTGGATCTATAGGAGTTCTATCCCAACTGTTTCGTTGTCTTCTCTGGTTACCCACTGGAGTTTGAGTAGCAGTTCTAACTAAAGACATGGATGCAGGACTAGACAAAGGAATAGGTGTTCGAGAATGAAAGTTTGGATGAAAAATTGATTGTGGTATTGGTGGATAAGGGTTTGGTGCAACATTATTTACAGTGGGGTAATAATGTTGGAACATGGGGTATGAATGATATGGGGAAAAACCTCTTACTTGTTGCCTTCCATAAGTCACAGCTTGGACATCTTCTTCTTTCCTTTTGAGATGCCTTATTCTTCTTTCCATCGGATATCTCTCCAGCTTCAAGGTTCCCACTCTTTATAGCGTTCTCAATTATCTTCCCGGAGATTACCATGTCTGATATTTTTTTTTGTGGCATTCCAATTCATTTTTTCATAATATGGTGCTTTGAGAGTACTAACAAACAAGACTGTAGTTTCTTTTTCAGTGAGGGGTGGTTGGACTTAGACAGCAACGTCCCTCCACCTTTGGGCATATTCTTTGAAACTTTCAGTGGACTTCTTCTCCATGTTTTGCAAAGATAAACGATCAGGAGCCATATCAACAATGTGTTTGTACTGATTGATGAATGCCTTAGCTAACTCCTTCCAAGTACGAACACGGTTCTTATCAAGCTGGACATACCACCTGGCAGCAGAACCAAGGGCTGTAATTGAGCCGAGCTAAGCTCGAATAGTGAGAAGCTCGAGCTCGAGCTCGATTCGATACTCGCTAATCGAAACTTGACTCAAGCTCGATCGAATATTATTTTTTAAGCTCGAGCTCGGCTCGAGATAAAATTGAACTATTCGAACTCGACTTGATTAAGGTCGTTTACTCAATTTACATACTCGAGCTCGAGTCCAAGCTCGAACTCGTTTCATATACAAATCTTTTACATTTAAATAATAATTTTTTTAAGATGATATAATGATAAATAAAAAAACCTTACACAACAACCAAATCCAAAATTTTCTAAATCCAAATATTAACAAAAAATAAAGATAAATTGTGTATAAAAAAATAAAGATAAATTGTGTATAAGTAGTTACGTTGATTTATACATCCAAATAACCAAATTGATTTTGAAATCCTTAACTTGTGACTAAGAATCAGATTGCTCCTCTGACAGTTCATTAGCAACCAAGTTTGCTCTTCGATCTACAACTTCAAATAAATTTGGTCCAAAATAGTATTTTACCTCCAATTATTATCAAATCAATAAAAAGGAAATAGGAATGCTATTTTTACTGATGGAGGCCGACATTGCCTAGAGCAGCAATTAAGATAGTGAAATTCAATTAAAAATTTTAAAGTCTAAAAAAAAATGTAGGTTGAAATAATTGAAATAAAATAGCCTCACATTCGACGACTTTGACCCACGAAGCCATTAGTTATGAATTCGTAAAAAAATCGTGACCTAAAGATGGATCCACAGAATTTCCATGCACCGGCGATAGAAAGGGAAGCAGCAGCCGAAGGAAGAGAGTTTGTTCAAGTGTAGAGATCCCAGAAGGAGAAAAGAAGATGAAACAACACAGAACTTGTGAAGTAGCTACTTATACACAATATGCACGGTAAAAAAGAGATCCAGAAGATTTTGATGGGAAGGAGTAGAAGAACTTGTAGGGGAGAGAAGGTGAGACTGTGAGGAAGACAAGGTGGCGCGGTTGAGAGGAAGACAAGGAAAAAAAATAGGTTTTGGGGTTTTTAGTATATATATATATATATTAAGGGTAAAATAGTAAAACAATATTATAAAATATTTAAAATATATATTATAAAATAAAAAGCTCGACTAGGCTCGCGAGCCACTCGAATCGAGTATTAAGATACTCGAACTCGGCTCGCTCGATAACTTGAGCTGCTCGAGCTCGAGCTCGTCTCGATAATGACCAAATCGAATTCGAGTTTTTTTCGAATCGAACTCGAGTAGCTTGCGAGTACAGGTGTCTCATTTACACCCCTAGCAGAACCTGTAAGACTATCCTGGAAATATGGACAAGCAACTTGTCATCTTTGGTGTGAGCAGCCATCTTCGACAGTACATGGTGATGTGAGATATAGGGTACTTGGTCCCATCATACTTCTCGAGATTAGGAGTTTTGAACTTAGGTGGGATCACCACATCTGGAACTGGACAAAGCCCTTGAGCGTCCATGGATCTATAGAAATTTAACCTCTCAACAGCCTGGAGTCTTTCTTCAATGAGATTAGTCTTGCGAGATTCAACCTCTTCAACTACTTTCAACCTTTCTTGCTCTTTGGGATTATCTAAGTCTGGAACTTGAACAGGATTTGTCTTTGTCTTAGGGGCAGGAATGGTATATCCCGGGACTTGAGGTTGAGCATATAGATATTTGAATCCTCCCATGAAGAATGGTTGTTGCAATTGCACTCGTTGGGGCACTTGAACCTGAGAAGGGTCAAAACCTGGTGGACACAGAGATTCATCCATATTTTGGTTCTTCTCTTGAGAACTGGTTTCATCTGCCTTATTCTTCCCCTTGAAACTCCTCATCATTTCCACCAATGTACTTAATTGTTCTCTAATTTTCTCTTGAGACAGTTCCATTCTATCCATCCTTGAAGCTTGTCTTCGGCCATAACTCTAGCTTGTGAACGGGTGTTGTAGGAATGCCCCAAGATTTTTTATTGTTTGAGCTACCCTTGAACCTTTCGTTACCACAATTTTCAAAATTTAAGTCTCGTGAATGCATATGTATGCATGCATGAAAATATTTAAATGATGCAAATGCATGAATATGAAGTTATGAAGTTATTTCAAATGACATACACAAGGATTTTTACAAAACTTGGCACAAGAAAATTAAGTACAAATTACATTGAAGAAAAACACAAGTGATATTTACAACAATTTTAACAAGAAAATGTGAAAAGAAGAAGAAAAAAAATACAAGGACATTCATTCATGTGGTTCTATTTCGGGTAATTCTCTATACAAGGTTAGCATGGCTCTATCCTAAAGTTGATCTCTTAAGTGTTGTCTATATGATGGGGTTTAGGATACTTGACCAATCTAAAAGGTCCCAAAATTGCTCCTTAACTTCACCTATGGAGGATGAGTAAGGCATCCCAATCCTCGTCCAGTACAGGCTCCAGCCGAAAAGGGTTCAATTTGGATGAGAGTATTTCCTAAAGCCGTTGCGAAGATTATCACCTCACGAAAGCTTTGTTACTTTACACTCTGAAGGTGTTTAGCTAGCCATTGCGAAGGTTATCACCTCACGAGAGCGTAAGTACTTTAACACCTCCTAAAATGGACGAGCCCGGGTATAGGGTTTATGAAATGATTCGTGTAGTGTGTGCGAAGGAATATAACAAACCTTTTTTTTCCCAACAATGTACAAGAAACAAGAGTTGTTAGCACAATAACAAAATTAAAATAAAGATAAAGATGAAATCTAAGCATTTTTTAAGACCAATTATTAGCATCTAAGGTATCACAAGACTAATCTATGGCTCGACTCTCTAAGGTCTAGTTTAGCATTGCTGTTGGAAAAAGCTTGGGTTGAAAAAAGTGTGTTTAAAAAGTGTGGTAAAAAACTGTGGTTTAAAAACTTGAAAGTGTTTAGCATTACTGTGAAAAAGTGTTGTAGGAAATTGAAATGTCAAAAAAAAGATATGTTTAAAATAATAAAAGTGTAGAGATGTGAGGATAATAAAGTCATTTTATCCAAAATCCACCCAAAAGCTATATTTTTTAGCTTTTTGGTTTGGCTTTTCAAAACATGGTTTCAACAGCAAAAGTCAAATTTTTTTTATCTTTTTAACATTGCGTTTGCGGTGAAAAGCAACTTTTGATCTCAAAAGCTGTGCCAGAAGCAATGCTAAACAAGACCTAAGTCCCCAGTGGAGTCGCCAAACTGTCATAACTTGCCAAATACGAATTCAGCATACTAGACGAAATCATGGAGTCGCCACTAATCATCTTTACTAGGTGTGATTAGTCACTTATACGAATCTATCATTTTTAAAGTAATCCTAAGTTTGACTAAGGCACCCTAAAAAGAATAGGTTCTGGTCTACTTATTAGAACTAGGTTCGGGAGTTCAATTACGTGTGGGAAAGGATTAGTACCTTCGCAACGCCTATCTAAGAGATAGTACCTAATTAGTCTTGTGATACTAAAAAGTCTTAACTAGATGGTCTTATTTATCCTAACTTCATTTTAAATTGTTCAAGTTAAAAATATCGAAAATAATTTTTAGGTCTCCTTCCATCGTTTTGGAGGGATTGCTAAAAAAGTTTCCTCAGCTCGAGAGTATTCAAGAGAAATCGTTATTTCACCTAAAGAGGCTCCATCGTCGGAAAGTTAAATTTTATGAAAAAGATACTTAAATTTAAGTCTAATCTTCAAAATTATTTGCACATATAAATCTCATATTTTATTCATGTTTTCTCAAAAATAAATCCTGACCTTAATATCGAAAATTATCCCTCAAAACCCTTCCATCATTCTAGAGAGTTTTCTCACCTAGAAATTTTTCGAAAGTCAACTATTTGTGACTCCCTTAAATTTCATCCTTGGAAAGATCTAAATTTATTCTTTGATTTTAATTAAACATTAATTATGGAAAACTATTCTTAGAACCAATTATTGAAGATCAATTATTTCAAAAACTAAATCTTGACCTTTTCTGTATCGAAAATTATCCCTCAAAACCCTTCCATCATTCTAAAGAATTTTAAAAAGGGTTTCCTCACCTAGAAATTTCTCAAAAGTCACCCATTCGTGACCCCTTGAATTTCATAATCGAAAAAGATTTTAATTTATTATTTGATTTAACTAACAAATAAACATAATAAAATTTACCTAATTATAAAAACAAAATAAGAAATAAACAAAATAATAAACACTAATTTACAAAAAATTCCAATCAAGCAAAAGGTTAGTCATAAACATGTACCTACAATAATCAAGCAAAAAAGTTAATAATAAATATAAATAAATTGAATTAACAATAAAAAATTACATGCAATAAAAAAATAATAATAAACTAATATCAAAGATAAATATCAAACAAAATAAAAAATAACAATAATTAAAATAATAATATAAATCAATACATAAATATATATAAAAAGAAAGAAAAAATAACATAAAAATAAAAAATAAAAGAAAATAGAGACTAAAAATACAAAGAAAAGAGAAACAGCCACATCCAGGTCGGGTCGACGCGCGGGTACCGTGACCCGACCCGGATGCAACCCTTTAAAAGCCTTTTTTTTTTTCTTTCTAAAATCAAAATCTTACCTCATTTTAAAAAAAAAAAAAAACTCATTTTCTCTGATCCTTTCTCTCCTCTTCCAAGCTCAAGAACAGGGCCACCGCTGTTCTTCGTTTTCAAAATTCGACCACCGTAAGTCATCGTAAGCCGCCAAATTCTGCTGCCACCTCCTCCTCCGATCGCCGCCGACCAATGAACCCAAAAAGCTCTAAAAATTACTCTAGATCTTACTTTCAACCTCCTAAACCCCAAAATCAAGTTGGTTTTTTTAAAATCGGCCCCGAAAGTCCTAGATCTAAAACACAAATCTCGCAGCCTTTTCCCTCCGATCTCCTCCTCCGACCGTCCGATGACTTCCAAAATTTGACCGAAGCCTCCTCTATCCTTTGACCCTTTAGATCCTCAAAACAACTCCTGGAACTCGAAATCCCCTAGACCTGAAACCAACCTCACAAGAATTTTTTCTAAGTTTTTTTCTTTGCTACTGGTTTTCTCCGATTGTTTTTGCTCCTCTATGTATTTGTATGTGTGATTCGGATCTCCTATTGTGTTCACCATTGATGAACTTTTATAATGAATTGTGGGCCGTGTTTTAATTTGCTTAGGATCCAATTTCAACTTTCGTGAACGATTTCTAAGTAAGAGAAAACCTTTTTTGATTCAATCCAAAATCTGATTTTTTTTTTCTATGTTTATTGAATTTTTTTTTCTTATTTCTTAGTCAAGGATTTTTAAACGAGGCAGCTTTTTCCTCAATACCAAAATAAAGATGGCGTTTATGAATTCCAAATCTCATAACCATTGATTCAAACACTTGCTCTGACTTTGATTGATCTTAAAACAAATTACTCTACTTAACATCGAAAGCTTGATCATCCTTCCTTTTTAGTTCATGTGACTCATGTTTGATGGGTAGAAACCGAACTTACCGAAAAATCGGGAAAGCACAACCGGTAGTTCTTTCTCTCCCAATTAACAGGATCTGTAAATATGGTACTAAATTGCACAAGATATATATATACTCCAGCAACACAAATTCAACCAAGGATAATCACAAACAACCAATCACACGAGACACACAATTTTTACGTGGAAAACCCCTTTAAATCAAAGGGTAAAAACCACGGGACTTAAGAGTCCAGTCAAAATCTCCACTATAATGAGAGTGTGTTTACAATATCACAATAATTCAGCTAACACAATGAGTACACAACTCTAACTTAGCTATCAACAAGTGATATTAAAATCAAAGAGAGAAAGTTGAGAAATCACCCCAAAAACGTGACTACTATTCGGACACAAAACAGAACGTTATAGTGTTCAGATGGAAATTCTCACCGTACACAATCAGCATCTACGTGTCCTATAGCCACTGCCAGAAAATCAAGAAGATCGGACCACGGATGAACCTCCGATCGACGACTTGATCAAAACTGTGCAAACTCACTCTTTCTTCTCTTCTCTGCCGCCTCTCCTTTTTTTCTTATTCGTTTGCTTCTGACTCTCTTCAGCCAAAAATACAAAGCCCCCTCAATTAAAAGGGCTAAGGGCAAAAATGGTCTTTCCTCCACATAGGAGGGACCCATGCCCAACAAATCTCCCCCTCCCAACTATGTGGAGGTGTTCGCCATCCCGGCGATCAAACAACATATTTCAAACTTTTCTCTTGGTAAGGCTTTAGTCAACATATCAGCACCATTATCATCAGTATGAATTTTCTCAAGTTCTAACAATTTAGCATCGAGAACATCTCGTATCCAATGATACCTTACATCGATATGTTTAGACCTAGCATGAAAGGTTGAATTCTTACCAAGATGAATAGCGCTCTGGCTATCACAAAATAAAACATACCTCTCTTGGGTAAAGCCCAGTTCTTGCATAAATCTCTTCATCCAAAGCAACTCCTTGCACGCTTCGGTCACTGCAATGAACTCTGACTCAGTAGTGGACAATGCAACGCATTTTTGCAATCTGGATTGCCAAGCCACAGCTCCCCCTGCAGAAGTAATTAAGTAACCCGAAGTGGACTTTCTGGAGTCAATGTCTCCAGCCATATCAGAATCAGTATAACCAACTAGAACAGGTTTCTCATTGCCGAAGCAAAGTTTCAAGTTGGAAGTACCCCGAAGATATCTCATAATCCACTTCACTGTATTCCAATGCTCTCTGCCTGGATTGGAAAGAAACCGACTGACGGTGCCAACAGAATGAGCTAAGTCAGGTCTTGTGCATACCATTGCATACATCAAACTACCCACGGCTGAAGCATAAGGAACCTTCTGCATGTCTTCCTTCTCTTCTCTTGTGGAAGGACTCTGCTTGACACTCAATCTAAAGTGTGTAGCAAGAGGAGTGCTCACCACTTTAGCTTTGTCCATACTAAACCTTTGAAGTACTTTTTCAATGTACTTCTCTTGTGATAACCACAATTTCTTGGCATTTCTATCACGTGTGATCCTTATGCCAAGAATTTGCTTTGCTGGCCCCAAGTCCTTCATCGCAAAGGATTTACTCAACTCTTGCTTCAACATATTAATCTTAGAAGCATTACGACCAACAATAAGCATATCATCAACATAGAGCAACAAAATAATAAAATCATCACCAGAGAATTTCTTGACAAAAACACAATGATCAGAAGTAGTCTTCTTGTAGCCATGCTCCCCCATAACAGACTCAAACTTCTTGTACCATTGCCTCGGAGCTTGCTTCAAACCATACAAGCTCTTCTTTAATTTGCACACATAGTCCTCTTTTTCTTGTGCAATGAAACCCTCTGGTTGCTCCATGTAAAGCTCTTCTTCTAAATCACCATGAAGAAAAGCAGTTTTCACATCCATTTGCTCGACTTCCAAGTCATAATAGGATGCCAAACTCAATATAGATCTGATAGAGGACATTTTTACAATTGGAGAGAATATTTCCTCAAAATCAATCCCCTTTTTCTGACTGAAACCCTTGACGACCAATCTAGCTTTGTATCGTGGAGTTGAAGAATTCTCTTCTTGCTTCAACCTGTAAACCCACCGATTTTTCAAAGCTCTTTTACCCTTAGGCAATTTCACCAGCTCAAACGTATGGTTGTCATGTAAAGATTTAAGCTCATCTTTCATAGCATCAACCCACTGATCTTTGCATTCACTCCCCGTAGCCTCTTCATAACACTCCGGTTCTTCCCCATCAGTTAAAAGAACATACTGATCAGAAGAATACCTCATAGAAGGCTGTCGATCTCTAGTAGACCTCCGAAGTGGAACTGCTGGTGGAGATATAGGTCCTTGGTGTTGATCATTCACAACACTATCCATGGGAGCATCAAAATCACCCATACCCTGCTGGTCATCATGGACATCTTCTTGCATGCCATCCTCAACTGGATTTGGCGGAGGGGTTAGAGGAATTGGATCCATGGTGGTCAAGTCATCACTATTCTGTGGATCGGTTTTCTCCGCCTTGTCAATGTCATTAATGGTCTGATCCTCAATGAAAACAACATCTCTGCTTCTAACAAGCTTCTTTTCAACTGGGTCATATAACCTGTACCCAAATTCATCTTGACCATAACCAACAAAGATACATTGACGAGTCTTGGCATCTAACTTTGATCTCTCATCCTTTGGAACATGTACAAAAGCCTTGCAACCGAACACACGCAGGTGATCATATGACATATCCTTACCAAACCAAACTTTGTCTGGAACATCACCTTGCAAAGGAACACTTGGAGACAAATTAATCACATGTGCCACTGTATACAAAGCTTCACCCCAAAAAGATCTAGGTAACTTTGCATCTGAAAGCAAACATCTGACTCTCTCAATCAATGTTCTGTTCATTCTTTCGGCTAAACCATTCAACTGTGGTGTCTTAGGAGGTGTCTTTTGATGCCTGATTCCCTGTGCACGACAAAAATCATCAAATGGTCCACTATATTCGCCGCCGTTATCAGAACGAATGCACTTCAACTTCTTCCCAGTTTGCCTTTCAACTGAAGCCTGAAACTGTTTGAACACATCAAGCACTTGGTCTTTTGTTTTCAAAGTATAGACCCAAAGTTTTCTTGAATGGTCATCAATAAAAGTCACGAAATAAAGTGCACCACCATACGACCTTACTTTCAAAGGATCACAAACATCGGAATGTACCAACTCTAGCAAATCTGATTTTCTTGAAGGAGGATGACTCTTAAATGAAACTCTTCTTTGTTTTCCAGCCAAACAATGAGCACAATTCTTCAGTGTAGCATTCTTCAACCCAGAAAGTTGATTCTTCTTGGCCAGACAATTAAGCCCATTTTCACTCATGTGACTAAGCCGTTTATGCCATAGCACAGTTGAACTATCATTTTCCGTCACATTAACAAAGCCTCTGGAAATTGAAGACTGCATCAAATATAAATTTGAACACTTCTTTCCTCGAGCCACAACGAATGAGCCTCTAGTCAATTTCTACTGACCATCACTGAAGGTGTTACAAAATCCCTCATCATCTAGCTTTCCCGCTGAAATCAAATTCAAACGGATATCCGGTGCATGTCTGACATTTTTTAGCGTCAACTTTGTTCCATTGTTAGTTTCCAAACAGACATCTCCCATGCCAACAACATGTGCCAAGCCATCATTACCCATCTTCAATACCCCAAAATTACCAGGCGTATAAGATGTGAAGAATTCCTTCCTAGACGTGACATGTAGTGAAGCACCAGTGTCTATTACCCAACTTGTCTCGTCGCATGCTAAGTTGATCACATTCTCATCACAAGTAACCAACAGATCATCAGAGGTAGCAGTAGTAACACGATCATTCTTTCCATGATCCCTCTTCTCTTGTTTATCACTACCACCTTTGTTCTCTTTCCTCCACTTGTAGCAATATTTCTTGATATGGCCCATCTTGCCACAATGATGGCACTCAACATTTTTAAATCTTGATCTTGACTTGCTTCGGCTTTTATCTCTACCCATTTCATTTTTGCTCCTGCTTCTCCCCCTATCTTCCGTAACTAGAACCTCAGACTGTGATGAAGAACCCTGAGACTTTCTTCTCACTTCTTCATTCAAAACACCATTCTTGGCAAGTTCCAAAGTTACTACACCATTAGGAGCAGAATTAATAAGTGAAACTCGAAATGTTTCCCAAGAATCCGGTAGAGTAGCAAGCAACCAAAGCCCTACTACTTCATCCTCAAATTTGATGCCCATACCAATTAACTGATTCATAACTCCTTGAAACTCATTCAAGTGATCAGCCACAGTTGTTCCTTCTTTATACTTCAGTTCCATCATCTTTTTAAGCATGAACAACTTGTTATTGCCAGACTTTAAAGCATACAAGTTTTCAAGCTTGTTCCACAATGTGCGTGCATGTGTCTCTTGATCAATGTGATTGTAAACATTTTCCTCAACAAATTGGCGAATAAAAGCACACACCTGCTGATTCTCAAATTCCCATTCCTCATCACTTTTAGATTCAGGTTTTTGAGTAGCAAAGACAGGAAGATGCAAAGACTTCACAAATAACAGGTCTTTCATTTTATTCTGCCACAATTGATAATTTGTGCCATTCAAAACAATCATTCTACTTGTGCCAGCCTCCATAATTACACAACAACACAATCAAAGCTCTGATACCAGTGTGATGGGTAGAAACCGAACTTATCGAAAAATCGGGAAAGCACAACCGGTAGTTCTTTCTCTCCCAATTAACAGGATCTGTAAATATGGTACTAAATTGCACAAGATATATATATATACTCCAGCAACACAAATTCAACCAAGGATAATCACAAACAACCAATCACACGAGACACACAATTTTTACGTGGAAAACCCCTTTAAATCAAAGGGTAAAAACCACGGGACTTAAGAGTCCAGTCAAAATCTCCACTATAATGAGAGTGTGTTTACAATATCACAATAATTCAGCTAACACAATGAGTACACAACTCTAACTTAGCTATCAACAAGTGATATTAAAATCAAAGAGAGAAAGTTGAGAAATCACCCCAAAAACGTGACTACTATTCGGACACAAAACAGAACGTTACAGTGTTCAGATGGAAATTCTCACCGTACACAATCAGCATCTACGTGTCCTATAGCCACTGCCAGAAAATCAAGAAGATCGGAACACGGATGAACCTCCGATCGACGACTTGATCAAAACTGTGCAAACTCACTCTTTCTTCTCTTCTCTGCCGCCTCTCCTTTTTTTCTTATTCGTTTGCTTCTGACTCTCTTCAGCCAAAAATACAAAGCCCCCTCAATTAAAAGGGCTAAGGGAAAAAATGGTCTTTCCTCCACATAGGAGGGACCCATGCCCAACAATGTTGTTATAATAAGAGTCATAAATTCTCTTTCTTAACTTAAAAGTTTTGTTAGCATAAGATCGTTAGATTTAATTTATACTAATATTTGGGATCCCTCTAAAATAACTTTCATTGCTGGCTTTAGATATTATGTTTCTTTTTTAGACCACTATATTATATATATATATATTTATATATATTTGGTTTTATTCTATACACAATAAAAATGATATCTATGATTTGTTCATAATTTTCAAATTTACTTAAATTAAAAATATAAATTTAATGGCAACTTTCTTTTCTTTTTCTTGTACAGTAATTCTAAATCATTGTTGTTGCTATATATTGGTTGCAATAACAGCTGCAACAAGTTGCTTGGCCAATTTTTTAAGCTTTTTTATCAATGACGATCGAGGATAAGAATTAAGAAACTAGCAAAAAATGATTCTTGTAAATATATGCGAATAGCAGTACTATAATAAATCAATGAAAGATTCAAAGAACGAAAATGAAAGGCAATAAATCTTTTAGTTTGATGAAGAGAGACAGAAACAAGTAAACATGTAAGAAATTTAAATGGTATATATATTTATGATTTATATTTGATGCAATGTACATTGACAGTGAATTATATGATGTCATTTATTAAAAATTATAGTTATCTGTATTTATTTTTAAATATTTTTTAAATTTTATATTTGTTTATTAATGATGTATTATCGTATAATTCACTGACAATATATAAATTTATACACTGATAATTTATCAAATATAAAATCACGAACGCTTTGCCAGCGTCAGCTTTGCAAGTTTTACATTCACTACTTGGGACGTCATATCACCCCTGCACATGGTTAGGCAAATGGTTGCAGGAAGTTTATTAAGGGAGAAATTAAAATAGCAGACTGAGTGAGAGGGGTGAAAAGTGAAAACAACATTGTGTGATTTGTGAATGTATATTTAAATTCAATTGAGTATATGTAGGCCTAATCATATATAATATAAAAACAAAAAGCAAAGTTTTTACCAATCAAATTCAGAATAATACCATGAAATAGTGGGAAGAATGGTGCAAATGAAATCATGAATTCATTGCATGGATGGATGAACTTAATTTCTGCTTCGTATGGTTCATTTTATTATGTGGCGGAACCTTCTCTTACCAGCACTGATCAAGAATTAAGCATTTATATCAAGGTAGTCAGTACCGTATTGATAGGCGTATCGTTTTTATTTTGATATTGGTACGTACTGATATCGGTGTGTTTCGGCATACTTTTCCGGATTTATCGGTATTTTTTAAATATTTTTTCATATATCTATATGTATAATTTATTTTCAAGTTTTTTAATAAAATATATATTATATACACATGCAAATATATATCCATTACATACATATATATGTTTTTATACAAATATAAATTTTAAATATTTAATATTTAAAATTTAAAATTTTTAAACATCAAATAGATAAAATAAATATTAAAATGTTAAAAAAATATAATAAATTATTATTAATTATATCCAATAACCTAATTTAATGAATATATATATATATATATTTTAAATATAATTATGAAAAAAATAAAAATATCATGACACAAAAAATATTAAAATTGATTTAAAAATTCAAATAAGTGAATTTTTAAATAAAAAAATTAAAAAAAAAATCAAAATCTTGTACCTATCGGTACGTACTGATACTGACCGGTATTGACCGGTATAAGCTTGCACAGGCCGGTACGACCGGTACGAGCCGATACCAAAATCGAAACAGATCGACACTGGTACCGTTTCGGCTTACCTTGAAAACGGTACGTACCGGCCGGTACGGTTGGTACTAGTACGGTACCGATAACTCTGATTTATATCCCTTCCCCTTGTAATAATATAATATCTCCAATTAGAGAGAATCTCTAAGCAAAGTGTTGACTAGACCTATCCACGGACCGGGTAGTCCGGTAGGCTCGGCCCGTATTGCGCCGGGCTTAGATAATGTATTTTGTAATTCGAATTGGCCAGATCTGAATTATTATTTATTAAATAAAAATAATTTTTATTTAAATTTAATTATAAAATATATATTAATATTAATATAAAATTAAAAATAAAATTAAAAATAAAAATAATTTTTTAATATTTTTTAATATTTTTTAATAGTAAAATGGGCTTATACGGGTCGGTCCGGGCCCGGTCCGAATGGGTTTGGACAAGAAAAAAATGAATTTTCGGAGCTGCGACCCGGCCCGGCCCATGGACAAGTCTAGTGTTGACCAAGATCTAATATATCTTCTCATATATATATATATAGTTTATATTTGATACACTGACCGTGTATATATTTATACATTGTCAGTGAACCAAATGATGTCACTTCATTAAAAAAATTAAAAAATAAATACAAATAACTTTAGTTTAATAAGATGACATCATCGAATTTACTAATCGTATATAAATTTATATATTATCAATGCATTAAATATAAATATATATATAATTTCGTAGAAACCCAAAAGCCCATTTTTCATTGTTTGAGCGGATGCTTGAGATAATTTTTAAAAAAAGAAAAAGAAAGAAAAAAGAAACTTCAACTTAAAATTTAATTCAATTAATTTATGTAATTATTTTTAAAAGATAATAAACACGTTTAAGATTCGAATTTTAATACATGCAACTTTTTCATCTATCAGACTTTCTTTATACAAATAAATAAATAAAAAACTTCATCATGAAATTTTGAAAAAGAGCAAGAGTAGAGGATGAGACATCTATAATTGAAAGTTTAGAAGACTTCTTCGAAACACAAGGAACCTATGAAAAAAATGTGCTTATCAGGAAAAAAAAAAAGACACGCACACCACAGTCCGCACCACCGCCAAGCGCAAAGATCAAATAGCGCCATGTAATAGTGATGGGGAAGGGACAAAGTAACAAAATGTGATTTTCCAACATTTTAAAATGGAAAAGGATTAATGAAATAGGAGGTTTGTGGGAACACAAAGAATAAGTTCCCACTTTCGGACCTCAATACAGGACAGTTTACACACACATACACACCATCTTTGTTTTTAACATTAGATTGGATTTACAAGTAGTAGAGCTACCTGGAAGTCCACAAACTCAAAAAATGGAGTTGGAAGAAGCTTTCAAGTTTGAACCACACAAGTGGACCAGTGTTTCAACGCCCAACCAACATGTGGACAAGGACAATCCTTTCCTTTCACTCCTGCCTTAAAAAACAAAATTTTTAAAATTGAGCGATGAATTATCTCAAAAATCTAAGTTTGATAAAAAATAATTTAATTATTATATTTAAATTTTAATATATATTTTTATGTACAAATCAAATGAATGATTAATAAATTTATATGTAAATTCAAGTGTAAAAAAAAATATAAGCTAGAAAAATATTAGAGCAGCAGACACTGAATAAGAATATTAAAAAAAAATAGTTGTTAAAATTCGAATTCGAAAATTATGATATCATGTTAAATTTGATAATCAATTATCTCAAAAATTTAAATTGATAAAAAAATCTAATTATTATATTTAAAATTAAAAAAAAAATGCCCACAATTTGTAAAAAAAAAAAAAAAAAGAAACAAGTTTGTCCTGCATCCCCCAAAGTATGGTGGGTACCAGTACCACCCCGCACAAGCGAGCTTTAATTCTTGTCCATACAACAAACTTGTTTCTTTGGTCAACTAAAATTAACTTGGTAACCATTCAAAAACAAAAATCATGGCTTAGAACATCCCTTCAGGACATCTCAATAAAAGCTTGGGGCTTAATCATGTAATGTTTAGCTTTTCCTTTTTTTTCAAAATTATTGCAGTCCTCAAATTCTGGTGATTACCCCCCTTTTGGTACAATTAATTGAGCCCCATCCTAAGATTCCTTGATGATATTTTTGCAATCAGGGGGTGAAACAGCATTGTTAAAAAACATTTTTCTCAACCACAAGTTTAAAAATTTTGCTTGCTTTAATATCACACAACTTTCGAGGAAAAGGACAAAAGATTAAGGAAGAAAGAAAAGAGACAATTTTGTCATGTAGTTTTGGCCATTCATGTCATGGTGCCAAAATTCCATCTACATAAACTGCATGTGAAAAAACATTGGGTCATATAGTTTTCTCATGCTGCTACCAGATTGCCTATTTTCTCCCAAACTTCTTAGCCATTCCATTCTGACTCTCGATCGTCCGAAAATGTGCAAAGGTTTACAACAAGGAAACACATCGAGTTCTTGTCCGAAAGAGCTGGGTGTCTCACCTAATGCAACCAGGGCTTCAGGATCGGTGAATTGTGAGCTGTGCAACTCCAGGGCTTCCTTATATTGCCAAGCTGATGATGCATATCTCTGTAGGAAATGCGACAAATGGGTTCATGAAGCTAATTTCTTAGCTCTCAGGCACATTAGGTGCTTCCTTTGCAAGTCATGTCAACATTTAACGCAGAGATACCTCATCGGAGCTTCAAATGAGGTGCTGCAGCTACCAACAATGGTTAGTTTGTCAGAGAGAAGGCAACGTAACTCCGACATGGAAACAAAGCATTCAACAACGCTTAAAACACCATTTCTTTTTCTTTGATTGTCATTTTTTTCCATCTTATGCAACTTTTGGTTAAGGGGGGATCTTGTCTGGTTAGTCTGTGGTATCATTGTGGAAGCAATGGAAGAAAAAGATTCCTGGATAGTTTACATACATGTAAGCAACATATAGCCAAAGTCAGAGACAAGAACAACTTGAATTCGCAGCAATGAGACTAGAATCATTATCTTGATGTAATCCTCAGTATTATGTAAACCAGATTAACTTTATCATTAATGCATTTTTGTTCTTTGCTCTTCACAATCTCATATTTAGCTTTCTTTTTATTAATTTGGAATTTAAATCACTGGAATAACTTATGGATGTGCCTTGACAGATTCTGTTATGGTTCCTTACTATTTGATCAAGCTTTAGGTTCTGGGAACAGAACTGATCATCAATATATAAAACAATTCACTCTTTTTCACTGTTAGAAATCCAGTTTTTGCAAGCATGGTTATTGTATGATCTCTTTTCTTGCTCAAATATGTTGCTAAAAGAGGAGAACTAGAAAATTTTAACCCAAAAATTGTACCTATTAGGTCCAAAATTTACTTGAACCATTAGTCACTTAAAGGGAATTAAAAAAATGATTTGTCTATCTATTTTAACCCCTCACTTATTTCGATGATGTACTCAAATGGATCTGTTTGCCTCAAATAAGGCAGATGCGTCTTGGAACAGCTGACCCCAGCTGATGTATTATTGTCCTCCAATACTAAGCTAAAAATTACAGAACCATTCATTTTACAAGTGTGGTCCAAATCATGAGCATGAGCACGAGCAGAAGCAACAATCTCAAACTAAGCACTCACTATCTACGGGGTTCCCACTTCCCCGTAACAATTAACGACAAAAATTGCTTCACATCAGAAAGGGGATTATGGAGTGATGGGCGCATCAGCGTACAGATTAATGTCCCATGTGCTTCATGATTTCATCAGATGATGTCCGATTGGTGGTCCATAGAATAACTCAAGTTTCTGACAAGTTCAAATCATGAGCCATGCTTTGGTTGTGCCCATCTTATCTTTCATCATATAAATATCGGATACGAATATATATTCAATATAAGTATATTCAAAAAATTTTAAATTTTTTTTTATATATTTAAAAGATTATATTATCATATCTTTGTCCGAAAATATATCGAACACAAATGTCAAATATGATACTCTAAAAAAACTGAAAAACCGGTAATACAGGTTGTGCCTTCGTCTTTATGTTGTTAAAGAGCGTCATATCTTATCATCATATGAGAATATCAATTATTGATGTCATTTATAAACCAGGTAATCACAAAATTTTCTTAGGAGCAGCCTCTGGTAAAAGATGATGTTAATTTTCACTTTTCTATCTTCAGAAATGGAATTTCTGATCATCAGTTTCATATCCGGACCAGGTCCTTCTAGCTAGGGATAGCAATGGAGCGGGACAAAAATTACCTTATCCACCTCCGTCCAACTCTTGCATGGATGTTGAAAACATCCACCTCCATGGATGTCAGTTATATCCATAACCGTTTCACAATGCTCCACTCTGCTACACCACAATTTTTATTAATTATTTTTAACTTAATATTGTAAAAAAATTATATTGTAATTTATACATTAACATAATTTTAGTATATAAAATTCTTTAATATATATAATATACAAATATATACTAGAAGTATACATATAAAATATTAGTATATATATATCTAATATATATACTAAAAATATAAGAAAAATATAAAATATTTTAAGGGGTAAAATAATAATTTCAAAAAACAGGACGGAACGGAGCAAACATTTACCAAAACCATCCCTCTCCATCTCATTCCGCCTTTTAAAAAAAAAAAAAAACCCTCTTCATTCGAAATGGATCGATGCGAAATCCATGGTCGGATTGAGTTTTTCCTACCCTACTTCTAGCCTTCAAAAGCAGAAATTTAAGCCAAGCAAAACATGTTCTGGTTAATCAATCTTTTGCCATCACTTCTCTCAAGACACTCCTCTATACATTTTGGTTAAGGCATCTAACACAAATGAAGGGAACCGAAATCAAAGTTACAGTATTCCATTCTCTCCTGAAACTACAACATCCTCTTCCTTTTTCAGGTAAAAACTTCTGCTTTCTTTTTTATAAAAAAGCCTGTTAGCCCAAGCCAGCTAGTAAACCAGCTTGTATAACATCCTAATACAAAGTACAAATTTTAAGGATGTTTCAAAAATAAAGGCACATTGTATTGCCCGACATATGGATGTATTATCCTTTCTTCCCTTCTTGTGCTTTAAAAAGAGGAACAACTTGCTTTTTTCTGCTACTGACTCAGCTGTTTCAAGCAATCTCCATATTTCATTCTTGATAGTTCATTTCATCTGCAGCTAAAAGAATCATAATATACAGTACTCAAATTATGAAAAACATCAAAAAGGATAAATGGTGATTTATTATTCTGACAAAGTGCTACTCCTTATTTCAGTTTGATGACTATGGATCAATGCTTATTGAATGGAACGGAGCTGGTGCACTAAACAAAATAATATAACCAAAATCGACTTGCAACAATGGTTTTGCCTTGTGCAATGGAAGAGATTGATCAGAGGTGAGAAAAGCAAGATGAGGGTCTAAGTTTTTGGGAAAAGCAAAAGAATATGCACCAAAGGTTGTTACTTCTAGGTTCTTCATAGCCAGTTGGACATCTTGGTGTGTGTATCCTTTCTAATTTCCTGCACAGAAACAATAGAATAACATACTCATCGGTGAAGTGAATACAACTTTTTTGGTTTTTCTATGGGTAACTGAAGCATGGAAAAGCATCATGTCAATTTCATTAGGATGGCATGCAAGCAGTGGTGTTACATGAATAATTTATTGTTGAAGAGTCCCATTACCAATCATATATAACACAAGCATAATTGAGGCAGTTCAAAGATCCTCAGGGATGAGATCAGCACAATAGATCTGCCATTCTACATATGAAACAGGCTTACGTAATGAAGCCAAATAATCCTCATAACAAATGCAAAAAAAAAACACCTTCACACTATGTTACTTGGACTCAGGTGTGAGTGTCGGACTTGTATATGTGTCTGACACGGGTATGTTTGATTTATTCTAAGTTTTTTCATGTATTTTGAGGGTCCTTGGGGGATCATATCCCCATACCCATGTCTAAATATGCGTCGGACACGGATGTCGGACACGTGTACTTCAAGAACAGTTGGAGCAACATAGGGCGAGAGAGAGAGGAGAGAGCCTATACCATTAGCAGCATTAAGTTGGAATCTACGGTTTACTGCCGCTCTCCTTAATCAAGAAAGACTAACTAAACCTGCAATAATAAGTACAATTGAAAATGCCCAAGTTGAGCATGCGTGCAAGGAAATGAGGCACTAAAAATATTCTAACATAGGAGAATTATAAAAGTTGCTTAAGTTCATGCGTCAGCTATTATTATCAACATTTGCAATCTGGCATTAAGCAAGAGAAATGATGATTTTGTCAGCTATTGATTCCTAAGCCATGAAATTAAATGGTTAACACTTGAACTATGAAAGTGCATGCAATATGCTGCCAATGCATGCTGTGATTAACCTCTGTGTGCCTTATTAGTACAGGTCGACATTATAAACTTCCTGCAGAAAGCAAAAAGTTTTTTACAAGATCTCCTCTAGCAGAAAAATTGTTTCCTACAAAGCTATCCAATCTTAATTCTGTTTACCTTTCCTTATATTATAAACCAAAAAATGCAGGCTACTCTGGAGATGACTAAGCTTTTGATCTGTTTATTTCTATTTTCTTCGCTCTAACATTACTGGTTTCTTAATTTCTTCAATGTAGTGTTGTACATAAGCCCTTTAGTTCAGCAATTTGATCCATTATGCACCTTTTAGTTCTATGCTGTTAAAACAGGCTATAGTTTCAATGTCAATTTGCCCTCACTTAAAACAAATTGATAAAGGATAAGACTTCAAACAAAGCTGAATCACAAGTACCATTTACAAGCTGAGCCAAGTAATTAGCATTTTGACTTCACTGGGTTGGGTATACATGCCATATCCAATTCTAAATGACAAGATGAAACTACATTACTGCATCTTTAAAGCTTCAATGCATATCATGGCATTACAAGTAACATTATTTACAAACATTTTCAGGTGGACTGTTTATTATATTATTAAATCTGTCACCTTCAAGATTGGGGACATGCTTTCATAATGTGGCTTAGAAGTTCCGTGCAACAAGAGGATCATAATCATATGCTTCACCTGCTTTCACAAATCTGCCTTTCACACGTTTCCTAGTGTCAGCCCTGGCTTTACGGGAGGCATATCTTATTTGCTTACCAAATCTGTAAATAACAAAAATGAAAAACCAATTAGAGGACTTTAATATAAGCTGAATTTGTCATATGATCACCCTGACCATGTGAATGAATAGCTATTTAAATGTCTTAACTGGATATTGAGAAAAGATGCAAAACAGCCTCCTCCATCTAATATTGGGAACTGAACCAATAATCATTATACAGAGGTGTATTATGTTTTTATAGTCACACTAATGGCTTCAATGGTGTAGGTCAACTTTCAGTAATTAGCCATTCTTTTGTTCCAGGAAAAGTAAAACAGTAATCATACTTACAAATTGTAATCGATTATTTCATATGTTAAAAAGGCAATCTATACTAAAAGTAACAGACAACAATATGAATGACATCCCGAAAGACGTTGATCTATAGAGTATCAGTTATTAAAAGGGAGTGCTGTATGATTTTCGAAGGACAAGGGAAACTAAGATCAACTTAAATGAGCAAACTTCATTGCTAAATGCTCTCAAAACGTTTGAACCCGAAAATGAATTACCTCATAATCATATTAACCTAAAAGCAGAATGTAAACATCACTTTCAAGGTACTAGGGATGAGAAACATACGTCCGCTTTTTCTTTTTTTCATTATATCTCATCTTCGCTTTGTCCCTTGCTTGTGGGCAACTAGCTTCCAAGTTTGATTCCCATGGGGAGTCGCCAGTTAGAAAAACTGGTGACAATCCACAGTCTTGATAATCAGCAGGGCTATTTTCCCCTGTAATGCTGGATAGTGAAAGAGCTATGGTCGAAGGAATTTGACCAACAGGATATCCTAGATTGATGTTTCTGTTACAACCAGGATTCATAAGCATGCAATTGGAAGTGCCACTAATGGCAGCCATCATACTAGCTGAACCACCAACTTGAGAGGATGGAAAAGGCAGGCAGTCCTTTTGTCCTGATGATGATGCCTGATAAGATACACAACAGCGGCTTATCAACCATAAACTGGACAAAAAAAAACTTTTATCCACTTCAATAAGGAAAGGTAGATATAAAATAATAATAAAAACAGAATTAAGTATGTAGTTGCAGGTTTATTATTACTCCACAATATCTGCAAGATTAAGTATGCCTGATAAATAATAAGCACACAACATGGTAAAATGTCTTACCAACACAATAACAACCACTATCATACTGCTCTTGTTTCTTATGAAAGTCAATGATTAGGCCTGACAGGTAAAGCATCTAATAATGGGACAGGGAGCAAAGTCTTGATCCTAACAGTTATTAACTTAATCATGCCCCTACAGAAGTCATAAAAGTTGAAACTAAAGCATTGAAATGAGTCGGTTATTTCAAACAAATGCTGCAAATGGAGGAGAGGACACAAATCGTTGGTGTTTTATCAAAGCACAAGGCTTCATGTTCCAGATCTAAGTGAGGGAGCATAAAAGCAACAATATTTTAAATGTACTTTATAGCATAAACAGATTACTGAATAGAAACATTAACTATCTAGTAGATGGATTTATGGTCTATTATCCCCTCTCACATCACAGTGAATGATGTACTAAAAAAGTAGGATTTACAACTCAAAGCATCAGCTCATAAACTTTTTAGGCATAATGACAAATTTGGCCCTCGAAATATGCAGCTAAAATCATTTTGGCCCTTATACTTTTTTTTGAGTCAATTTGGCCATCAATCTATTATTTTTGTCGATATCGTGTAAATTTAACGAAAATTGGTAACGTGCGAGTATGAGACTAACAAATTCGTGAAATTTAGGCTAATTTTATAAGAAATAGATTAAAAAAAATTAACCAAAAATAAACAAAAAATTGATCGAAAATTGACCAAAAATTAACGTTTTCATTAAATTTAAGCTAAATTGACTGAAAATAATAGCATCAGGGCTAAAGTGATCCCAAAAAAAAAGGTTAGGGGCCGAAATGACTCAACTAGTATAGTTCAAGGGCTAAATTTGTCATTATGCCAACTTTTTATTAGCAACAACTCAGATGAACATGCAATATTCACAATACTAGAAATTAGATTAGAAAATGGGAAGGAAAACAATAGAATATATAGCCATAGATGCCTTTATAAGATATACTTAGAAACTGAATTTAGAGAAAACCTCTAATGTGTTCTCAATAGGACCATCAGATTCAGTTACTGATAAGGTTTTGTCCATTAGTATGCAGTCTGTCCCAACATCCTCAAACTGGTATATATTTTGACCTTGCGAACAGCCAAATATCTCATCATCAGTTTCAAAGGTTAGATGAACATCATTCATGTTGAAACCTTCACAGAGATCATCACCATCAGGAACTTTGAAATCTTTGATGTCAGAATAACCCTGAAACAAAGGAGGCAGAAACATGAATCATGTAGTGTCTGAGATATAACAGCTCCAAAATCTCGAGAGGAATCAGATCAAATATCATAGCTCTCAAATTACTGCGGCAGTAACCATGACTAAATAAAAAAGATCCATTATATCAGTAGAACCAAGCTATTACTTAAATTCAATAGTTTCCATCAGCAATTCAAATAAATTCAGCAGCAAAAAGCATTACCTTTGGCATATTCAACTCCTCTGAGAAAATATGTTCTTGATCTCTACAGTAAGGCTTGTAATTTGCATTTGTTGATATCAGAGAAGATTGCTCCATCCACGGTTTTAGCTTAGGACAAGAATCTAGTTCATCTAACTTGGTACCAGCCAATCCAAATGAGTTCCCTTGTTCTCTTTGATTCAAACGGTTAGCGAAACAATTGTCATTAGCAGGCAAAGCACCAATTGGCAAACCAGCATCAAAACCATCGGGAGAAGAAACATCAAGAACCGAAGACCAGATTCTTCTAAACTCAGCCAAAGAAGGACAACCTGTATAACAATTCAAGGCCTCTCGCCTATGTCCCAAACTTGAGCAACCATTGCCATTCAAATCACAATCTTGACAAAGAGATAATTTCTCATCTAAGCATCGAACTACTGCAGGCTGAGAATTGCATTTCTCACACAAAAGTGAACGATCATGTCTACGCGACAACAAATTTGCAGAGTGAACACATCCATCACAGCTCAAGCAAAGCCGAGCTGAATCTGATTTACAGTAAACTACTGCTCTTACCCCTCGACAAAAATCGCATAGAGATTCCATACTACCCTCCTCGGACCTTATTATCTTTACCAAAATACGACTCCTAATTTGTAACTACTCTACCTAACTGGAAACTCATGGCGGGAATTCGGCTTTATTGATTTCTCAATCCTAACAAAAACAAGCCTTCATCATTAAAATTAGCAAAAAAAACCCCATAAAAAATCTATCAAAATATGTACAAAGAACTCCTGAATTGAATCATTTGAATGGTTAAAAGCATAGAAAGAGAACCAAATTGAGCTTAAGCTTTACCTCTTCAAAGAAAAGCACCAAATTCCCGCCTCTGAATCAGTATTGCTTGGATCAGCCAATGTCAAGGAACACATAATCCATTAATGGAAGCAAACAGATAGTTGTGAACAAAACAAAAGAATGAAAAAAAAAAAAAAAATGGTGAACAGTGACTAACAGTAAGCCTTCCTCGGTTACTGGAACTTAATTTATCAGAAATGGTTTATTTGTTCGCGTTTGTCCTAGGTTTTCTGGGTGCGTGCCACGTGGTACAATATGAGCTTTGAGAATGTGATACTCTGGGTTGACGTGGACATGTAATTTATTGCGGTCAGCCTTTTTACTCGGGCGATGGCGAGGATGGTAAATAAGCCGAAAGATTGAGGGTGGATTCCTGAGAAGATTGGTCACAAACTGATTGCCATGTCAGAACCGTTGAGATGAGTATGTAGCCCCGTATCTCGATATAACAGATGGACACGTGGCTCTTTCGTCTGAACTGATTTGTGAATTGTGATTTGTGATGGAGACAGTGCTGATGTGGCCGGCTAGTTGTGCTGATTGGCTTTTAAGCTTAGCTTGTTAGAAGGACGGAAAAAATAAGGATGAAAAATTTGTTAATAATTAAGATATATAATTATATTTTTATTTATAATTTAATTATTACATTAACAAATTTTTTATTTTTAATTGAATTTGTTTATACAATTTGTCTTTTTACTTTTCATTTTTTCTTATCATTCTTTGATCTCTCCTCGGGTAAAAGTGTTCAATGTAAAATTTGATCAAGTTCGATTGACATTTTTAAATATATTTTAATATTAAATTTGAATTAAAATATTTTTTAATAATAATTTGGATCAAGATTGAATTAAAAAAATTATTCAAGACTTGACCTACGTGTTTGGTGGTAAACTTGTACTCCATACCAAAATTTTATATTAATTCGTATGGTAAATTTTATAATTTGTCAGTTTTTAGGTTTTACTTCGTAGGAAGTATAAAAATAAATAAAGATAAAAGATTTATTAATCTAATGATTAAATTATAAAATAAAAAAATAATTATAAATCTTAATAATTGGATTAACAAATTTTTCTTTCTTGCCTCTTTTGATCATTCCTATTAAGCAAAGCTTTAATTTTAAACTTAACTAATTTAACCCTATGCGATACACCAAAAACATATGATTAAAAAAATATAATGTGATATAAAAAATAATTTTTAAAATAATATATAATTATAATATGTTTCATTTATAATTATATAAGATCTAATGTAAAATACAATGTAAAAAAATTTCTAAATTTTTTTTTTCAGTCTAAAATTTCAATTTATACAATGTAAAAAATTTTCTAAATATATAGAGAATGACTTGATGATCAGATAATCAAGCAGACAAAGTTTTGAATCTCTACCATTATTAGAAATTTCAATTTATAAATACACAATATTTGAATCAAGAAGGGACAAAGTATAACATAATAATGCATATATTTTTCAAGTATATTAAAGAAATGATAGAATCATGAAAAAAATTATAAAATGAAATTAAGGCTCCATTTGGATGGACGGTGAGATTGGCTCCGATAAGATTAAAAACAGCGGTGGATGTGAGATTAGTTACTGTTGCGGTGAGATTGGATACTGTAGCGGTAAGATTAAATCAGTGGTGGGATATGTGTTTGGATGCAAAAGCAACGGTAACGGTGAGATGGATTATAATGAGAAGAGAAAATGACAATTAAGGATATTATATTGAAATTTGTTTATAATTACAAATAATATATTTACACAAATTAAAACATAACAAAATAATATTTAATTTTTATTATCTTTTATATAATTTAATTTTATTTGATATTATAAAATTTTATTCACTCAAAAATATTTATATATATTATTTTATATAAAAATTTATCATATATGTAATAATAAATTTTTTTTATGTACTTATTTTTATATAATTATATAAATTTATTTATTATTTTAAATAAATAAAAAATATTTTTAAAACAAACAAATAAAAAAAAAGGGTACAAAAATAAAATATCCACCAGTGGAGCAATTGAACCCTTAAAGGTCCAGTTGGGAGTGACACGGTAAAACCCCTCCACGGTGCCACTGATTACCCAAATGGGTAACCAGTATGACTGGATGCCAAAAAGGGATCCAATCGCACCCCCGAGTTAATTGGACATCCAAAAAAAGGCCTAAATCAATTAAAGGGCCTAATAAAAAGATAATAATAATAATAATAATAATAAAAAAGGGATTTTTTTTTTTTTTAGTGTCCACTTTCATGAAATTTATACACTCTTTTAAAGAGTGACCTTGAAGAACCACCTCCACTCTCACCGAAAATAAAGTATACAATTAAAGAAAACAAATGAAAAGCGAAAAAATATATATATTCTTATTCAAAATTATGAAATACTGCCATTCAAAAGTAAAAGGGTTAAGATTGGAAATGAATAAATAAACAAAGTACAAATATGCCCAAAAAAAAAAAAATGAACAAATGTGAAATAACACCAATAAAACTTATACATGTGGAGGCCTTTGGAGAGTAGACTTTAGATCTAGCAATTCGTATATTCATGTATTTTTTTATATTATAATTATATTTAAAGTGTTTTATATTTATATAATTTTGACGTGTTAATAATTTGTGTTATATAGATTTTGAATATTCGTGTATTTGTGTCGTGTTCATATTTTTTTATATATTATATCATATTTTAATTATTTTTTATGTCACGTTCGTATTGTATAATCGTGTCATATTTAAAATTACCAAGTAGCCTCCAAAGAATAGTAGGATACTGAATTCTCTATGTGTAATATAAATTAAGGAAGTTCTTATAAATTAAAGAGTACTTCGTGCAGAGCAATTATAATAGGTTTTTTTTTTTTTTGTGAAAGGATGGAAATTCATTCATTGCTTAATCAGAGTTACAGTCATCATGTACGATGCTAGCAATTACATCCGGGCACTCCTCTACAAAGACCAATTCTTCAATTAGATCTAAACCAAGCTTAGCTAAACAGTGGGCAGCTTTATTACCCATTCTCCTGGTATGGCTAAAGCTGCAACTCTGAAATGTTAAAGCTTTCACTTTCGCTTCTTCAATTATCGTTCCTATGGGTGAAAGGTCTGGCCCAGTAGCCTTCAATTTGGTGATAATTCCCAATGCGTCCCCTTCAATCACAATTCTACTTAGTCCTAATTCTCTCGCCAGCTCCAAAGCACGAATTGCTCCCTTAGCTTCAACAATGAACGGGTCAGAAACTGGGCCAAAGCTAGCTGCAGATGCCCCTTGAATTGCCCCATCCGCATCTCTAATCACAACTCCTACTCCCCCTCTTTTATTGATTTCGTCAAAAGCCCCATCAAAATTAGCTTTATAATCTCCGTCATTCGGTGCTCTCCACTTGTGGTTTACCTCTTCAACTTCTTGCACCAATCTGGGTTGGGCGTTATTTACTTCTGATATGTAGTCTCGAATAAAACGTGCTGTCATTTGTGGAGATCTAATCTGTTCATCATGCACCTCAGCATTTCTTCCGTTCCAAATGGCCCAAGCAGTAATCATGAACATCTGCACCTATTGTTGGTTCATAGATTCTAGCACATGAGCAATCCATCTCCCTGGATCAGTTCCGTTGTTGTTGCTGCTATCCCAGGTTATCCCCATCTGTGTCCAAACATTTTGCGAACCAGGGCAGTCTCTGATGGCATGCAGAGTTGTTTCATCCGCCTCTTTACACTGCAAGCAGGCTTTCTCTACAGCAATATTTCGTCTGTTGAGTTTATCCATAACAGGTATCGCATCATGTAAAATCCTCCAAGTCAAAATTTTGATTTTTGTTGGAACCTCTGTTGTCCATAGTGTTATCCAAATTGACTTGTTATTACCTGTATTTTGAATAATGGTACCTGTGTTAACATTGTGGTTATCTGAAACCAACATTCGGTAGCCTGATTTCACTGTGTATATTTCTTTCTTGTCATAGTGCCATACCATAACATCTAACGATCCCAACTTGCTTATCGGCAGACCACAGATAATCTCAGCTTCTGTTATATTAAAGAGGCTATGAACAATCTCTTTTCTCCATTGCTTTGTTTGGCCATCAATTAGATCTTCAACCAACCTATATTCTGTGTTGGGGTTCCTTGGGGATTGGATCATAAAAGGTCTAACAGATGGTATCCATTTGTCCTCTCAGATGTTGATCTGTTGCCCGTTACCTACTCTCCATCTCATTCCCTTCTCAAGAACAGACTTAGCCCCCCATATGCTCCTCCATGTGAAAGATGGATTCCTGCCCAATCTCGATTCCATGAATGAGACTGTTGGAAAATATTTTGCTTTGAGGACTTTATAAGCTAGAGTGTTTGTTTCCTTCATAAGACGCCATCCTTGCTTACCAAGCAGTGCTATGTTAAATATCTCCATATCTTTGAACCCTATATCGCCCTCCCCTTTCGACAAACACATTTTCTCCCAACTAAGCCAGTGAATACCTCTCGATATACTTCGCTGCTTCCACCAAAAATTTCTAATGATACCGTTTAGCTCCGAACACAAAGACTTTGGAAGTTTAAAACAATTCATGGCATAAGAAGGGATGGCTTGTAGGACAGATTTTATGAATATTTCCTTGCCTCCTTGCGATAGACACCTAGTGCTCCATACTTGAAGTTTTGATCGGATTCTGTCTTTGAGTTCTCTAAACGCCCTCTTCATTCCCCTCCCAATCATGCTAGGTAGTCCCAAGTACTTCTCAAGGTTTGTTGTATCTTGAATATCAAACTTGTTCTTAAGAGCATTTTTCTGCACATCCCCAACATTACCACTAAAGAACAGGGGTGACTTGTCAAAATTAATCTTTTGGCCTGAGCCTTTTTCATAGATCTTTAGCAGATTCTTCACCCTTTCGCTTTCGTTCCTGTTTGCCTTAGCAAATAGTAAACTGTCATCGGCGAAGAAGAGGTGAGTAACTCTGGGGCCATTTCGACAAGCTTGAACTCCCTGTAGCATCCCTTCCCGTTGAGACTTAGCTAGTAGTGCTGACAACCCCTCACTACAAATCAGAAATAGCTAGTAGTGCTGACAACCCCTCACTACAAATTATAATAGGTTATTAATTATTTATGTAAACATGTTTTTTTTTTTAAGTTTATGTTTCATATTTTGAGAAGTTCTTATTGGAAGAAAATTATGAATGCAAATATATGTTATTGTAATTAATTAGGTGTTTTTTATTTTGGGTTGAATATTTAGCATTAAATTGTTCATATATTTGTTTAGGTTGATAAATGCATAAATTATTTTCTAATTAAATATTAAAATTATCAGGATTGAATAGTGAATGCTTTCAAATGAGATTCTTGTTTATAGTGCTGATGTTTGATGCTTAAAATTAAGAATTGAATTTATTTGAGAGTGATCTAAGATTATTGAATTGTAACATATTTATAAGATCAAGAATATTAAATATTTTTAAGAAAAAAATAAATGTACTTAAATTAGTCAAAATAATTATTTTTTATAAATTAATAAAAATGTATCAAATCAAATCAAAATCCATGTGACAGTTATCCAAGACTTTCCACAAGTAAGAAAATTAGACCATTCACATTGATTTAGATTTAGATTTTTATGTATTTATATTAAATTAAATTAGGCATAATTTATTCAAAGTAATTATAATGAATTCTCTTAAAAAATGATTTTCAACATATTTATGTTTTTGGTTTCGAAAATCTATATCTATCATTTAGGATATTCTTTTGGATTAAATTGTTCAAAAAAATTAATAGGTAATATGATCATAAATACTGATTAAAAGATATACAAAAATATTCATGATTAATGAACTTTCTATTGAAATTTTTATTTTTTGAATTAATGACCCAATTAATTGTAAATAAATTATAAATTGCTAAGAATATTGATATTTAAAATTAATGTAATTAATTTTATTATAATAAATTAATTTAAATTAAATATGTATTAAATCAAATAAATTTCATTAATTAGAGGATACATGACATTACTTAAAAAAGTTCACATATCAAAAAATTGGACTATTCATATAGGACAATAACTTTTAAAAAAAAAAATTGATTTTTATATATTTACGTAATTAATTTAATCAAAATAAATTATTTTTAAATTAAATATGTATGAAATCAAATAAAGTTCATTAATTAGATGACACATGGCATTTACCTAAAGCATCTCATCTATTACTAACTATAAAAGTAATTCCTAAAATGCATAGAAATAGAGAATTGAAGATTTTGAATGATTGTGTAGTTGACAAGTAAGTATGTATGGGTTGGGAGGGTTAGTTTGGATATTTTAATTTTTTTTTTTATGAAGAAGGAAAGAAAGAAAAAAAATGAAAAAAAAATTATGTGTTCGTATCGTTTTTTGTGTTCGTGTTATTTTTTATTTAAAATATTATAAATTTATACAATTTTTATATGTTAATAATTCATTTTATGTAGATTTTGATACGTTCATCTATTCATGTTGTTTTTTCGTCTGTTCAAAATATTATAAATTTATATAATTTTCACACGTTAATAATTCATTTTATGTAGATTTTAATACGTTTGGATATTCGTTCGTGTTCATATTATTTTCTGTGTCGTGTTTGTGTTATTTTTTCGTATGTTCAAAGTATTATAAATTTATATAAATTTTTACATATTAATAATTCATTTTATGTGGATTTTGACACGTTTATGTATTTGTGTTGTGTTCATGTTATTTTTGTGTCGTATCATGTCGTATTTTAATTATTTTTTCCATATGTTCGTTTCATGTTTCAATTCATCCAAATATTTTGCATAGTTTGTCATGGTGATTTAATTTAGAGAAAATTGTATGTTCATGTCGTGTCTCAATTCATCCCATATTTTGCATAATTTGTCATAATAGTTTAATTTAGAGAAAAAATTATATGTTCGTAACATGTTCGTGTTATTTTATCGTGTATTTAAAGTATTATAAATTTTTACACGTTAATAATTCGTTTTATGTATATTTTGACACATTCGTGTATTTTTGTCGTGTTCATGTTATTTTTCGTTTCGTGTTTTAATTATTTTTTTCATGTTGTGTTCATGTTGTACAATCATGTTGTGTCCGAAATTGTCAAGTCTAATTGGCACTATTCAAATAACTCCAGAATTTATGTCACGTGTCGTTATGTTCGTGTTGTTTTTTCTATCATAATCGTATTCAATATATTATATATATTTTGACATGTTAATAATTTGTTTTATGTAGATTTTGACACGTTCATGTATTTGTGTTTTGTTCATATTATTTTTTTGTTTCATGTCGTGTTTTAATTATTTTTTTCATGTTATGTTCATATTGTATAATTATGTTGTGTTTGAAATTGTTGGATCTAATTGATCATATTCAAATAACTCTCAATTTTATACCAAGTGTTTTATAAGGATAAAAATTATTATTTTTCTAAATTATTTTTACTCCTCTTGCTTTTTTATCTTTTAAATTTATTATAAAATATCAATTTAAATCCTATAACATGCCCGCAATGAAATGCTGACATTTATCTATTACGTAAAAAAAAGTTAGACTATCCACATAAAATAATTATCTTTTTTACTAAAGATTTTAGCTTTTATATATCTATATAAAATATGAAATTACTAATTAGATTTTGTTTTTTTTTTTTTAATATTCGACCATTATGTTTAAATCCTTAAATTATGAATTAACCTTTCAATCAATCAAATAAATATTGTTAACACTAATTATTATTTAAGACTTACAAAAGAAACTACATCAATTATAAAATAAAGAAAAAAAAAACTAGAAAAAGACTCGTACTATATTGCCGTTGAAACGATTTGTTTTTTATTTTTGTAATAATAATGACAATAATGTTATGAACACATAAATTAATAACGTATAAAATTAATTATTATCGTGAAATTTTTTATATAAATTTATAATATTTTAAAACCAAAAAAAAAAATAACATGAACACGTTATGAAAACACAAATATTTTTTAAATTGAATCACTCTGACAAATTATGCAAAATATGTCATGAATTGAGACACGATACGAATACACAAAATTTTCTTTATATTAAATCACAATGACAAACTATGTAAAATATAAGATGATTGAGACACAATACGAACACAATATATAAAAAAATAATTAAAACAAAATACGAAAAATAATATGAATACCACACGAATACACGAATGTGTAAAAATTTATATAAATTTATAATACTTTATATAAATTATTAACGTGTAAAAATTTATATAAATTTTAATATTTTAAAAACACAAAAAATAACAAAACACGAACACACAATTTTTTTATAAAATTGAATAACTATGATAAATTATGTAAAATATGTCATAAATTGAGACATGACACGAACACAACATGAAAAATAATTAAAACACAACACGAAAAATAACATGAACACGACACGAATACACCAACGTGTAAAATATACATATAATGAATTATTAACCTGTAAATTTTTTATAAATTTATAATAGTTTATATGAGTTATTAACGTGTAAAACTAATTATTAACGTGTAAAAAATTATATAAATTTATAATATTTTGAAAACACAAAAAAAAAAAAAATACGAACACGTCACGAACATAATTTTTTTCATTAAATTGAATCACTATGATAAATAATGCAAAATATGTCATAAATTGAGACACGACACGAACACACAAAGTTTTCTCTAAATTGAATCACAATGACAAACTATATAAAATATGAGATTAATTAAGACACGATACGAACACAAAATTGAAAAAATAATTAAAACACAACAAAAAAAATAACATGAACACGACGCGAATATACGAACGTGTAAAAATAAACATAAAACGAATTATTAACGTGTAAAAATTTATATAAATTTATAATATTTTGAAAAACAAAAACAAAAAATATAAATAAAACGAACACAAAGACATCACGAACACAACATAGAAAAATAATTAAAATACAACACAAAAAATAACACAAACACGATATTGATACACGAACGTTTAAAAATATACATAAAACGAAGTATTAACAAGTAAATTTTTATATAAATTTATAATACTTTAAACACACATAAAATAACACGAACACACAAATTTTTATTTTTTCCTCTCTCTCCTTTTTTTTTTCCCTTTTCTCTCTCTTTCCTTCAGGAAAAAAAAAATTGAAGACGTGAACTTTGCTTAAAAAATGTAAAATTTATCTAATGGATATTCATCATCAATTTCTTTGCACTATCAACCACAAGCATCTAGAAAGTTCAAAGAAAATACTTTCTTTTTTGCTTTATTTATTTATTATTGAATGGTAAGGTTGGAATTAGACCTGTTCATGGGTCGGCAAGGGCCGCGGTCCAATTTTTTTTCAAATTTTTTGCCCATGCCTGGTCCTGGGTCGGACTGGGCCGGCCCGGTAAGCCCGAATTCACTGTTCATCATATTAAAAAAAATTATTTTTTTTATAATTAAAATTAAATAATATTATTATAATTAAAAAATACTGTTCCAGATCGGGTCGGGTCGACCCGGATAAAAAATATCCTGTCCAAGCCCGGCCCAATATGGGCCGGACCTGCAGGGTCGGGTGGGCTGCTCGGCCATTAACAGGTCTAATTGGAATTAATTCTGATGAATTAATGGCACTAACAACTTATAAAAGGAGGAAATGATACAATCCTTGTTTTGTGAAGTTTTTACTTTCTTTTTTTTTTAGTTTAAAACATATTATTTTGTTCCATAAAAAAAGTTATAAAAAATATCAAAAAAAATAAAATTCAGACCTATCAGCATTGCACCAAACACTTGCGACAATTGTGATATTTCAAAAGACATAGTGCGATTTTTATCTATGATTTGCGTTTATGAATTTATTTTAAAACAACCCTCAACGAACTAAAGATAGCTTATAAAATAAGCTAAAATTCTTGCAAAGATGGATTATATTCAAAGCAACTTTGATTGCAAACAATCATCTTATATCAATTCAATAATTCAGGGCAGTGGGCATTCAAGATGGCTCCCTTTTGTATGCGTGGTCGTCTTCACAACATAAGAATCGCCAACAAACGCTTGAAATTGCAAAAGAAAACTGTAATGAATTTCTTCCATCTTCTTGCAATTCTTTTTTTTTTCTTCTTACAAAGAAAATTTGTGCTTGATCCGATTCTCGTTCCTCTATATATGCAATTTACATGCACCAATAAAATATCTATCGTTTTAGGGTTCTTGTTTTTGTTGCTTAATTATTTGTTATAAATGTTTGAAGACAATTTTATTTTGTTATTGTTATTTGTTAATGTAAAAACGAATTGATTAGTAATTGTTGTTGATATTGGTTAACATAAAATCTAAACTGTTTAATTGATAAATATATATATATATGCTGGAACAGAAAAAGAAGATGCAAGAAAGGTTGAAGAGGTTGAAAACGGAAATGGAGGAGGTCGGCGAGGAACAGAAGAATATTCGAGAAGGGCAGAGACAAGTTCGGGAAAAGTTTGAAGCAATTGAATCCGAGTGTGAGCAGCTGAAGAAAGAAACAAAGATGATGATCCAACAGAGTGCTATAACTCAGGTTAAATTAGCTCTCATGTTCAGGATATTGAAGGCCAGGGAAGAGGATGACTTTGCTACCGCAGCTAATCTTACACACTTGCTTCGGTAATTAACTTCTTTTATGTCCCTTAATATATAATTAATTTGCAGCATCGCCCTAGCCCTAGCTCAACATCAATATTAATTAATTTATTCCTCATTTTCATCAACAAAGATATACAAAACAAAAATAGGACAATAACCACAAAAGGATAAAGGACCCGACTTATTATAGAATGGAGTGATGGAGGAAACAAGCATCATGTGATATGCTTTATATTGTTGGAAAAAGTAAAGATGATAAATAATTTTTTTGGTGTTTTTTTTTTAATTATCAAGCATTGCTATATAGTTTTATGTTAATTTAAATGTTTTCTGCCATTATATATGGTTCCTATCTCCCACTATTTGTTTAGAATTGCTTTTGATGCACCTAAAAGGAGAAAAAAAAAAAAAAAAAAGGAAGAAATTCTTTTTATGCCAATTAATTTTAAGTTATTTGATTCTACTTCTTCTTGGTATTGTCCAATTAGTCATCCTTGAATTTCAATTTCCTTATTGTGACTATTGTGGTTTGAGGAAAGTTTCAAATTTGCTTTAACAAAAGAGAAAAGCTAGGTTCGAATATATATGACCAACATATTCCAACTCTTTATTAATTTACTTTGATATTAAGCAAATAATAGATATTATTTGGGTTAAGCTTTAATTTGTTCTTTTCAAGAACAAAGAAATTTTCTTCAAGTTGTTTCGTAGAAGAGGGGAGGAAAATAAGGGGATTATTGAACAAATTAATATTCTTTGTCATATACTTGTTCATTAATTAGCAGCTCTTTTTGCCTCGGATGCAATTTAGTTATGCTATCCTTTTCCTCACTTGACAAGCTGTTTTTTCTTTCTTAGGCCTCGTTTAGCATTGCTTCTGGCACAACTTTTGAGGTCAAAAGCTGCTTTTCACCACAAACGCAATGCTAAACAGATAAAAAAAATTAGCTTATGCTGTTGAAATCATGGTTTGAAAAGCCAAACCAAAAAGCCAAAAAATATAGCTTTTGGGCTTTAAAAGCTGGTTTTTGGATAAAATGACTTTATTATCCTCACATCTCTACACTTTTATTATTTTAAACATATATTTTTTTGACATTTCAATTTTCAACAACACTTTTTCACAGCAATGCTAAACACTTAAAAGTTTTTAAACCATATTTTAGAAACACACTTTTTCCAACCCAAGCTTTTTCCAACAGCAATGCTAAACTAACCCTTAATCTCCTTTGGCAGTCAAATTGTTGATAGGGAGAAGGAATGAAAGGCCATAGCACCGGCCACCGAGTGATGCGCATGAACAAAAAATATAAACTTCCAGTTCCTTTGCTGGTAGAGATTTTAATGTAGCTAATTTCTATTGTCTTCTATATATGGTGTTGGGTTACTCGTTTGCTTAATTTCTCTACTTCATTATTTTAAGTTTGCTATTCTGTAATTAGCCTATATATTATATATCCAACTCCTTTTGTATTGTAAGTATTAAAGTATTCTGCTATGTATGTATATGTATATATAAAGTATTTTTTTTTTCTAAGCCAAACAAATTTATTAAAAGATCAAGAGGTAACAGAAACTAACAAAAAGTTAGTAAAGCAAAGAACATATTTCTATGCAAGTTCAACACAAATTGATAAAACACCACCTAAAAAAACAAAAAGATCTAACCCCATAAGAGTTATAACACCTCTCCTTAAGAAGACTAAACTTCTTGCCTCTCTCAAAACCAACAGCTGAAACCAATAACATTTCTTACAAAAGCACCACATTTTTTTTTTTGCTAAATCAGAATTCTTTATTGACAAACACGTCAGAGAAGTACATAAACTAAGGGAATACAACAGGATAGCAGGCAACAGAGTAACACTCCTCAAAACACTGCCACTCCACTTACGACAAACAAAGCACCAAAGGTAGCAACAATTATACAAAATACTATAGCCAGACTGCCAATTATCAGCTTGCAGTAAACATCTCTGTCCTAAAAGTCCCTGCTTTGGCTAATGAATCTGCAACCTCATTTGATTCATGGGAAAATGTTACAGAACTGCACATTACCGATACCAGCAATAAGGGAAATCAATCTTTGAAAACAAATCCCATAGTTTCCAAGGCCTGTTACTCTCGTTGATGCACCAGGGAAATATAGCAAAACTATCAAACCAACAACACAATGAAAATCACCCTTGAGAGAGCAGCATAAAGAAGTCGCCTGTTTCTCTTATCTGATCTTTTTTTTTTGGATAAGTAGTATTTTCATTTATCCATGAAAGCAGCAATCCTGCTACATATTACAATAGCTAGCTTAGCCTAGCTAAACACATCAGCAAAACCAGTGCCATTTAGGCAAACATGGCAGCATTTAGCCTCCAAGAATTACATAAGAACATATTAACTGAATCTCTTTTAATCATCCTAAGATCACTTAACCTGGTCGAGATCATGTCTCTCACTTGCTCAGCGAGCTGCTCCTCCTTTTGCTCTTTTGAGTTGTACAAACGGTTGTTTCTTTCCTTCCAGACTAGGTAGATAACTGCGTTCCAAGCTAGCCTCAGTATCGTTGTGATTAGAGCTTTACCTCTGAGGTTGACAGTGGCCCATTGGAGCTCTACATTCCAGCATGCAACCTGCCTTTGTAACCTGCAAAGAACCATCACTCTCTGCCATATCTGTTTCGAGTAGGAACAAGTGAAGAATAGGTGGTCCCTGGTTTCCCTCTCTTGTTTGCAAAGCAAGCATTGATCTTCCACTACCATTCCCCAGGAGATTAGCCTATCCTTTGTGGGCAATCTATTTAGAATTGCCATCCAGGAGAGCATAGAATGCTTAGGAATATTATATTTGCACCATACCAACTTATACCAAGCCACTTTCCCAGCTGAAGGTCTGATCTTGCTCCACACTGCTGACACTTGATACTTTCCCTCAGGGAAAGGCCATTTGCAGCTTCCATCAGCAGCTGTAAGAACAATTCTGGCAGCCACATCTCTCAATTGCATGATCTTCCTCCAGTTCCAGCTGCTTCCACTCTGAATAGAGATGTGCCATGGATCTCTATCCTTTAACACATAAGCCTTGATCCAGGCAATCCAGAGGGAGTCTGCTTCAATCAGCACAGCCCAAAGATTCCTTAGGATACATGCCTGATTCCAAGTGACAGTGTCCTTTACACCAAGTCCCCCTTCTGATTTTGGCAGGCAAATAGACTTTCAGCTAACTTTAGCTCCCTTAGCTTAGCCTTCCTTCCCTTTCCATAAGAAGCTTGAGCATATTTGCATCAGCTTCCTTATGCACTGCTTGGGCAGAATAAAATGTCTGCACCAGAAGTTCTGCAGGTGAAAAAGAACTGATTGGATAAGCTGAAGCCTTCCAGCATAAGACAAGAACTTTGTTGCCCATCCTTTAACCCTTGCTGCCACCTTCTCCAAAAGAGGCTCACAGTCCTTCATGGTTAATCTTCGAGTAACTAATGGTACCCCCAGGTATCTAACAGGCAGTGTGCCTGTTTTGAACCCTGTGGTCTCTTTGATTAACCTTAATTCTTCTCTATCAATTCCTATGAAGAAGAACTCACTTTTGGTGCTATTAACTTGAAGCCCTGAGAAGGTATAGAATTGGCCTAGCACAAGCTGAATACCCTTCACTGAATCAAGATTGCCCTTAGCAAAGATTAACAGGTCATCAGCAAAACTCAGATGAGTTAAATGAAGCTTTTTACACTTTAGGTGATAAGAGAAAACCCCAAACTGTGCAGCTGAGTCCAGCATTTTGGACAGTACATTGATAGCTATCACAAAGAGGTAAGAGGAAAGGGGATCCCCTTGCCTGACTTCTCTTGCCCCCTTAAAGAAGCCCATAAGTCCTCCATTTACAGCAATGGAGAAGTAGGTGGTGGATAGGCAACTTTCAATCCAAGCTAGGAATTGCTGAGGGACCTGCATTGCCTTCAGAACTGCAGTGATGAATTCCCAGCTGAGAGTATCAAATGCCTTCTTCAAGTCTACTTTTATGGCACATCTTGGGGACAGTGTAGTTCTGCCATAGCCTCTTACTAACTCTTGTGCAAGCAGGATATTGTCTGTAATGCTCCTGCCTGGAATGAAGACACTCTGGTTAGGGCAGATCACCAATGGAAGACTGCTCTTGATTCTGTTAGTCAGGATCTTACTGATGCACTTATAAAAGACTGTGCAACAGGATATTGGCCTAAAATCTCTCATTGTGCTTGGGTTAGGGCATTTTTGAATGAGAGCCACACTAGTTGAATTGAAAGCTTTGTGCATCACTCCTGTCCTAAAAAAGAACATTGCAGCCTCTGTGACATCCTCACCAACTACTTGCCAAGCTGTTTTGAAGAAGTGAGCTGTGAATCCATCTGGCCCTGGACTCTTGTCACTATGAATCGAGAACATTGCTTCTTTAATCTCTTCATGAGTTACCATTTTAACCATTTCTGCTTGGTGCTCTTCAGTGATGGAAGTCTGAAGAAGCTCAACTAGCAATTCCTGATTGCAGCCCGTGACCATGTGGTCTTTAGATCCCAACAAGCTCTTGAAGAAAGAAACAGCTTCTGCTGCAATTTGGTCAAAGTTTTCAAGCCTGTTTTCTTGTGCATCCTGCAATGAGTGTATGGTGTTTTTACTCAACTTGGCCCTCACCATCCTATGGAAGAAGCCAGTATTTTGGTCACCTTCCTTCAGCCATTGAATTCTGGATTTCTGCCTGAAAAAACTTTCCTCATCTTTGAGAAGGTTATTGAAATCCCTTGAGAGGACATCTTGCTTTGCTGCCAGGTCAATATCTGCAGGCTTCCTCAAGAGTTGGAGCTGCACTTCTTCTAATTCCCTTCTTTTGGCCTGTACCTTCTCAGTTATATCTCCATACTTCTTGAAATTGAAATTCTTGAGCTGCTGCTTCACTCTCTTCAATTTGATATGCAAATTGGACATAGGATCACCTCTGGTAGGTTCCTGCCATGAGCTCTCAACTATTTTCATGAACTCAGCATCCCTAGTCCAGTGGTTAAAAAACTTGAATGGTTTGGGAGGGGAGTGATTCACCAGGCTGGTTTTGATTAGTGCAGCACAGTGATCAGAGGTTTCTGGTGCAATGAATTCCACATAGGAATGTGGGAATGAGAGGAGCCATTGGTCATTAATCATGACCCTATCAAGCTTCTTGGCTAGATGATTCTCTTGATGATTAGACCAGGTAAAGATTGGACCAACAAATTGGTGATCCATCAATGCATTCTGTTCAATGCAGAGTTGGAAATCTTTCATGTCTGAATTACTGTGTTGGGATCCATTAAAGCATGAGCTTTCTGATGGGTGGGCAACCACATTAAAATCCCCTGCCAATATCCATGGGTCACCTTGAGTAGTTCCACTGAGGAATTGCAAGTGTGACCAAAGCAATTTCCTTCTGCATCCTTCATTACTTCCATAAATGGCAGTCAAATAAAACCTTTGAAAGTTCAGTTTAATCTGGCATGTGATGGACTGTTCTGTTGAATCCTTCATATCCACATCCAGATTAACTTTACTGAGGATCCAAATTCTTCCATTGGAAGCTTCAGAGTAGTTGTGATGGAGATTCCATCCCTTAAAATGCATGTCAACAATCTTCTGCACTTTAGGAAACTTTACTCTAGTCTCAATAAGACATACAATGTCAATCTGTAACTTAAAAATTCTACTGACTACCTGTTTCTGTTTTAGAGGACAATTGAGTCCTCTAACATTCCAAACAAGAATGTTCATTAATGAAGAGTTGGAGAGTGACTCCCCAAGGCAGATGCCTTACCTCGAGCCTTTCCTTTGTCAATAGGCCCTTTCCTTCTCTTCAAGTTCTTCATCAGGTCTGCCACTCCTGCTGCAGCAGCCCTAGGCTTTCTGTTTCTTCTGAACTATTAAAAGCAACCGGTTGAGAGTGGCTTACAGTCCTTTCCTCCAGTAGTGACTCTGTGGTACCAGTATCTTCTTCATTTTCTAGAACAGATTCCAATATTGCAAATCTGTTGGCTGAGCCCATAGCTCCTGTGGCTGAGGTGGATCCTCGTTCTGTCCCTGATGAAACTGGCCTCTCCAAATGCTCTGTGGTTTCCTGAGCAGGTAACTCTGTCTGCTCATCAGAGGTCCTTGGAGTTGTCTGCTCATCAGAGGTCCTCGGAGCTGTCTGCTCATTCTGAGCCTTCTGCTTGGGAATCCATTTTTTAATTGGAACTTTTTTTGGCAAGCATGGACAACTTTTGTCATTGTGACCAAAGATCCCACAGTGATAAGACTTTGAAGAATTCCTTCTTCGAATACTTCATATGTTGGTTTTACAGTAACTTTCCCATCCATCTTCAACGGAGGAAAGAATCTCAGAGCTTGATTTTCAGCTGCAGCAAACAATTTCCTCCAATCAGGAGCTGCCACATCAGCAGAGTTAGTTACAACTGACTCTGTTCTTCGTTCTTCTCCAGGCTCCCTTGATCGTTCCAACATTTTACCACGATCCATTCCAGCTGTAATGGAGGGATAATCTCCATTAACTACTTGTTTGAAGCTTCTTTGCTGGGAGTCCTCTCCTTCCAATCTTTGATTAGCTGTCTTCTCCAATGGAGTCATCGTAAGGTTCATCTCCTATCTTCCAAGAACAAGAGAATCAGAGTTGAGCGAGCAAACAAGGATTGCTAGCTTCGAGATGATGAAATACTTGATCGGTGTTGAATTCTCGTCACAGAAAGCAAAGAAATTGTGAAATCTGGCTTAGAAAACCCCAAATCAAGAAAGTCACCTATCGTGAGTTGAAAGCTTTTCTAAAACTCGCGCAAATCACATTATTGGCATTGCTTGCTACTACATCTCTTATCTGATCTTTCAAGAGCTCTTTGCAAAATAAAAATCCAGTGCCTTTCAACACAGCTCCTAGTCAAATAAAAATCCCCATTAGATCCATACTCAGCTCTTCCAACAAGCCCTGTTAACAAACCAGAAAATTCATGCCATTCCTCCATTGAAAATTTCTTGATCAATCAATCTTTCAACCACACACAGAAAATCCATTGCCTTACAACACAGCTCTTTGCAAATTAAAATTTACCATTAGATCCATTATCAGCTCTTCCAACAAGCCTTGTAAATAAACCAGAAAAATCATGCCATTCCTCCACAGAAAGCTTCTTGAAACAGCCACCAAAGAAACATACTCCATTTGAAATCAAATACATCCTCAAGAAATCGAAACAAGGGTCTTCAATATCAAACTAAATTGATCCTCATAGCACCCTAATAAACCAAACGAAAACCAATGAGGTAATAAACAAATCTCACGGCATCCATCAAGATAAAAATAAACAGCCAAAGCCTCACTCAAACATGGTTGTATACCTTAAAGAGACAACTCCAAAATGACAAAAGCACCACATGGATATAAATTAAGGTTTAAAGAAGTTCTTTAAGATCAGAAATTAAAACCTACAAGTTCATCCTCGATTATAAATGCACATTGCTTCATTGCTAAGTAAGTAGTACACGATAACTAGGAATAAGTACACATCAATACATATATATATATATATATATATATATATATATGTACTAGAAATATGTCCCTGCGTTGCGGGGTTGATTTTTTAGTACTTATATATAGATGTATTTTATATTTTTTATAATATTTTTAAGTTATTATGTGGTAAATAATGGATATTACATAAATTGTTTATGAGATGCTTGATTTACAATTGATTATTTTAAATTTATTTATTTATTTGATAAGTAATTTTTTAACATTAAATAAAACTATTTATACACCAAAAATAATAATTCGTTAAGAACACGATAAAATTTATAGTAATTATACATTTTAAGTACATTAAGGATCATTTCAATATAAGCTCGACTTTTTCATATTTTGATATATACCTATTTTTTAATTTGGTTTTATTATTTTTAGTAGTAAATATTTGTTAAATTATTACTTATCATTTTTTATGAGATATTTTATTTCGAATATTTTTTGTTTATTTGATTGGCTTAATTAATTTTGTTGGTTTTAACTTAAAAATATATAAATCAATTGAGTTTGGATTGTATAATGGAAGTATTGTTTAAATTAATAATAACCATTAAACAATTCATCAAATATATAGTTATCAATCAATATATGATTAAAAGATGCTTTTAATAATTTTAAGAAACAAAAAAAAAAACTCAGTTATTTCAAAGTTTTATTCCTTATATCATTAGAGAAAGCTCATAAAAAAAAAAAAAAAAAAAAGATAAACATTTATTTTAATTTTCTAAACAAATTATTTTGTAAAAGAAAAAAAAATTATCTCCTTTTATACAACTCATTAATGATGAACTTCATTACTGATAGAGATAGTTATAAGGCTTGTAAGATATAAAAACTTTAAAATATTTTAGAAGTTTCACCATCTCAAAGTATACTTATAAATGAATTTCTTTTTTTTTTTCCCTCAATAATTATTATTAAGTATAAATGCTACTATAGTCTATATGTACATATTAATTCTGTTGGCATCCAAGATATATGTCATATATAAAAATTAAATTCCATACAAAAAACACATTTATTGAAAGATTTAAATTAATAGAGAAAATTAATCTCGTGTCAAGTGTTACCACATTTTTGTTAATAAATAAATATATAATTTACTCTTATTTTAAATTTTATTAAATATTTTATAATATTTAAGTGATCAAAGATGTATATTTGAATTTTGAATATATTACTGATGGAGTAGAGAATAATAACCAACTTAATGATAAAGAATCTGAAGAGGATTTTAAGATCAGTTGTGAAATTCTATTTCATTAATTGACTTTATGATGGACATTGTAATTAGACTACTATTACTATTACTTTTTTATTATTATTGTATATTACAGGATTTTCTTTTATATCAGCTAGAGGTGGCAATTGGGCGGGTTCGGGCGGGTTCGGGTCGGGTTCATTCGGGTTCGGACTCATTCGGGTTCGGGTTCATTCCGGTTTGGGCTCATTCGGGTTCGGGTCCATCCGGGTTCGGGCTCATTCGGGTTCGGGTCCATTCGGGTTCGGGCTCATTCAGGTTCGGGCTCACTCGGGTTCGGGCCCATTCGGGTTCGGGCTCATTCGGGTTCGGGCCTATTCGGGTTCGGGTTCGGGTTCGGTCTGGGTTCGGGTTCAGTCTGGATTCGGGTATGTTTTACATCATTTTATTTTATATTAGATGTAATCATTTTTACGTAATTTAAATATTTATATCTAAAAACGAATTATTAATTTATTATTATTTTTATACTTTTGCTATTATATGATATTTTTAATTAAATTTATTTTTTAAAATTAATATTTGTTAGCACAAAAAGAATAAGAAATTAATTTGTTATAAAAATCAAATTTTGAAATAATTTATTATAAAAAATATGATATATTATAAATTAATCATATTGATATTTAAAATAATTGATTTGATGAACTCGAATTTCAAAATATAAATACATTATAATTTATATTCACTATAAAATAAAAAACTTTTAAAAATAAATTATGGCCTTAATCTATTCGTTTATATACTTATAAAATGCAAAACATTTATGCTTATAGTCAAGATATATATATATATATATATATATATATCGAGTACTTATATTTATTTCATCAATATAAAGTATAAATTATAAAGTAGTACTAAAAATATATAATTTATATTTAAATTATACGTAATAAATATATAATTAATATGATTATTTATTAATATATAATAAATATACCCAAAACCAAAAGGCCATAAAACCCAAAACCCCATTAAACCCACCCGCTAAAATAAAATCACATGAAAGCCATAATCCAATTAAACCCACCCTAACCTAACCGTATAAGTATAACCCAAAAGGCCAAAATAATTGAATTATTGTCAATTTTTTTACCCTTATAGATTAATTGAATTATTGTCAAATTTTTTTTCACATCTCTAAAATTTTCAAGAATTTAAAATATTTAGATTGTAAATTCACCATGATATGAGACGTTAAAGTTATAACTTATAAGTACAAAATATAATTTACTTTTTGATAAAATTATTATTTCATCATCATCATCATCATATATATATATATATATAATATATTAAATTTTAATTAAATTATTAAAAAAAATTAGAATAAAATTAATAATAAAGTTATTGCTTTGTAAAAAAAAAAATGCAATTTGATTATTTTTATTTTTAGTATTAAATTCGGGTTCGGGTTCGGGCCGGTCTCGGGTTCGGGTCCATTCGGGTTCGGGCTCATTCGGGTTCGGGCTCATTCGGGTTCGGGCCCATTCGGGTTCGGATCCATTCGGGTTCGGGTCCATTCGGGTTCGGGCCCATTCGGGTTCGGGCTTTTTCGGGTTCGGGTTTTTGACTTTTTGGTCAAATCGGATTTGGGCGGGTTCGGGTTCGGGTTTTTCTGGGCGGGTTTTCGGGTTCGGATTCATTTTGCCACCTCTAATATCAGCTCATGTTCAATATTTTTGTTACATTTACAATTAAGCAATATTAAAACCAATAAATAATTAAATAATTAAATCCTTTTTTACTTCATTATTATACGAAAATCTATACTTATTTTCAAGCATTTCATCTAACTTGTTACGACCGCATAATCATATTTATTAAATATTATCCAAGAAATCAAGAGCAAAAAAAAGTATTTTACTTTTTTGTTACTAGAAACATGATTATTTTTATAACTTTTTTTTTACATTTGACCGTCTCTAATAAAAAAATAATTCTTGAAAGTGTGGATAGTTTTTAAACGAAATTCACATTAACCAATAAATTTAATTTGAGAGAATTATAATTAACAATAAAAAGAGACAAAGATCATTAATGCTTTTTTTTTTTGCTAGATAATGTGTCACACATATATATAATTAAAAAATTAATTACCCATTAAAGTATAAACCTCAAGACAATAAAAATATCTAAAACAATAGAATCAATTTGCTTGAAGTTGAGATTTCTTATTTGCTAAAATTTCATTTCTTTCTCTGCATCTTTACAATTTATTCAAAAAATGAAAGAATTAAAGTGATTAGCTTTATAATTCATATTATAAACATCCAACATAAAATAAATTAATATTCATTTTAACTTCCAAACATTTTCATAAATAACATTTATGAGACAAATAATTATATGGGGTTATTAATGATTTCCTCATTATCGTCAATGTTGTGCTCTGTTTTCTCCAATATTTTCCTTTTTTTGAAATAGAAACAAATGTGCCACCTTAATTATATAAATATGCAGTTTTAGTGATTTTTGAATTCTTTTATATTTGTTCAATGACAAATGATTGATATGCAATAGACTCTACCTTTCAAAAAAATTTCAAGAAACAGAATATCTATATATTAGTTTTAAGAAGACAAATATTTTACATTGTAAAATTTCAGCTTTTTTAAAAAGGTAAGCCAATTAAATCTATAATAATTAATACATTTAAAATCATATTTAAATAATTTTTAATCCAGCAAATATCATTTATATACCATTTTTCAAGTGCAACAAAAAATTAAAAAAAAAATGGATGCATATAAATAGAATAAATCTTTCAATTAAAAACAAAATTTTATAAAATAACGGCTGAAATGCAATTAATTAAGTTAAATATGTAATAATAAAATAATTGTAATTCTAATAAGTCCTTTGAAAATGTTCAAACTATTCCTATTTACTCAAAATTATGTAACTAAATATTATATTATGACTATTGTGATATTTTACTTGGATATTCTATCCTAATAAGCAAACCACTTTAATCAAATTTAAACCATAAATTTGCTAATATGAAACTAATATGCAGAAAGTTTAAATTTAAAGTATTTAAACACTAAAAAATTTAAGACTCGAAATTGAGACATTGAAGAAACAAAAAAATAAATAAAGCATTACTTCATGGAAATCCTAAAATGAAGTCATTTTAATTTTTTTTTTCAAAATGAACTAATATATGTAAATAATTGTAAAAAGAAAAAGGATTTAGCATGTAAATGAATTAATCTTCCAATTAAAAAAAAAAACTACCACTGGACAAAAAATCTAAATCGTAATCAGAAAGAAATTTGCTAGTAATATTAATATGCATAAAATCCAAATGGAAATAGGAAAGTATTGATAAAAAAAAAAAAAAAATTAGGCTCGAACTAACATTGAAGAAATAAAGTAATAGAAACGTGAAAATCAAGCATTAATTCGAAATTAAGATGAAATTTACAATAACAAAATAACTCATTTAAAAAACTAACCTCATTGTAGAGACAAAACCTAATTTGAAATGAGGATGAAAATTGTAACAACAAAACAACCACTATTACAATTACAAACAAATAGAGTTATTTATAACAAATGGAAACTTTTTAACTCTAAAGCTATTTAACATGTGATAATCAATATATTAAAAGTCACATTTAAAGCAATTTAATATCAAACATTATATTGTAAAAATAAAATAATAATAATTTTAAAAATATTTATGAAATCAAATATTATTATATACAACTCCAAACTCCAAAGTGTAACTGATTTTGAACCCATTTTAAAAACTAACCTCATTGTAGACATAAAACCTAATTTGAAATGAAGATGAAATTTGCAAAATAACAAAACAACCATTATTACAATTACAAACAAATAGAGTTATTTATAACAAATGAAAACTTGTAACTGTAAAATTAATTAAATGTGATAATAAATACATTAAAAGTCACATTTAAAGCAATTTAATATCAAATATTATTATATACAACTCCAAAATGTAACTGAATTTGAAATAACATTTAAATATAATTAATTAAATTAAATATATAATAAAAAATTGTTAAGAATGTATAGCATAAAAATTACATCTAAAATTGTAGATAATATTCTGCCTTATCGAGGGAAATCGAACTTGCTTGAGTTTCAAGTAATTCTTGAAAAACAATAAAATTACATTCCATGTTGTGCGGAACTAGATCAAGATTACTAAAACCGATTTAAACACACTGAAATAACACAGATTTTTACGTGGTTCAGCAAGTGTGCTTACATCCACGGAGGAGGAGATTGAAGCTTTGTATTAATGGAGATGGAGTACAAACAAATACAGAATTCAAGGTGCAATACAAGCACTGAACTCACAACTCACACAATACCGAATTTACTCTATAAACACAGAGTAATTGCTTCAACTCTTAAACTCACACTCACTCAACTCAACTCTACTCTCTCTTACTCTACATGGCTATTTATAGCCAATATATCAAAGTGTGAACACTAAGCAAGTGGCAGCCACCATAGCCACCTTCCACCAACTATCATACTTGAGTACACATTGCAAGTGGTAGCTAAAGTAGCCACCATCCATTTGCAAGTGGTAGCTTCCATTATTGGTGGTGCAAGTGGTAGCTCCATCCATTATTGGTGGTAAGCCACCATAGGTGACTTTGAGCCATATTGAGCCATATTCCAACAATCTCCACCTTGGCGAGAATCCACAGAGAGATTTCACTGATCAGAGCTTCCTCCTTTCTCCTTCAGGTGCTTTTAAACTCGAGAGACATTGATCAAGTCCAAACAATGTTGAAACTTGATCCCAGAAACTATTTTTGTTAGCATATCTGCAGGATTATCTGCAGTCCCGATCTTCTGTAGTAGAATGTTTCCTTCATCTACTATTTCTCGGATAAAGTGGTAGCGAACATCAATATGCTTGGTCCGACTGTGATGAACTTGGTTCTTAGCTAGGCAAATGGCACTCTGACTATCGCAGAAAACATCTACCTTTTCCTGTGCTATCCCGAAATCATCAATCAGTCCTTGAAGCCAAATTGCTTCCTTGAAAGCTTCCGTTACAGCCATGTACTCTGCTTCTGTTGTAGACAGAGCTACCGTTGACTGTAAAGTTGATCTCCAACTTACTGGTCCTTCTGTTATGGTGAACACATAACCAGTAGTTGAACGACGCTTATCAAGATCTCCAGCATAGTCTGAATCCACATATCCGACAAGATGCTTATCAATAGTTTTTCTTCTCTCGAATTTTAAGCCCGTTTCCACAGTACCATGAATGTACCGTAGAATCCACTTCACAGCTTGCCAATGGCCTTTACCAGGATTATGCATGTACCAGCTTACCATACTGACAGCATGTGAAATATCAGGTCTCGTACACACCATTGCATACATTAGGGCACCAACTGCATTGGCATATGGAACATGATCCATCTGTCTCTTCTCACCATCTGTACTTGGTGACATCAATGCACTGAGTTTGAAATGTGCCGCTAAAGGAGTACTTACAGATTTGGTCTTATCATTAATGCCAAATCTCTGAAGTACTTTGCTCAGATACTGAGCCTGGGTCAATTTGATCACACCAATTTTTCTATCTCTGCTGATTTCCATCCCAAGAATTTTCTTAGCTTCTCCAAGATCCTTCATCTCGAACTCTGAGCTCAGTTGAGCCTTCAGTCTGTCGATCTCCACCTTGCTTATAGATGCGATTAACATATCATCAACATATAAAAGCAAGTAGATAAATGATTTATTTTGGAGTTTCCGAAAATAAACACAGTGATCAAATTGACTGCGTGTGTACTTCTGATCTAACATAAAGGTGTCAAACCGCTTGTACCACTGTCGCGGTGACTGCTTCAGACCGTATAGAGACCTGTTCAACTTACATGTCCAATCTTCATGACCGGGGACTCTAAAACCCTCTGGTTGAGTCATATAAATTTCCTCCTCTAATGAACCATGGAGGAATGTAGTTTTTACATCAAGTTGAACTAACTCTAGGTCATACTGTGCTACTAAAGCCAATAATATCCGAATAGATGCATGCTTAACAACAGGTGAAAATACCTCATTGTAGTCTATTCCTTCTTTTTGAGCGTAGCCTTTGGCTACCAGTCTGGCTTTGTATCTGATGCTGTCTTTGCCGGTAGCACCCTCCTTTTTGGCAAAGACCCATTTGCACCCAATTGATCTCTTGAGTGTTGGAAGTGGAACCAACTTCCAAGTCTGATCGCCTCCTTCCACTGGGCATGCTCAGGGCTGTTTACAGCTTCTTTGTAATTGATCGGAACATCATCATCAATTACTGGAAGGGCGTATGCCACCACGTCTGTGTATCGAGCAGGTTTCCGAATATGTCTATTTGGTCTACTGGTGACAACTGATTCAAGTTGCTGAAAGATTTCCGGTGATGACTCCTCCACTTCAGTTAAGGTGTCATCAGATTCTGGTTCAGATTCATCGGATTTTTGACCAGCATCATCTGATTCAAACTCCACCTGCTTTAGAGAATCATGGTTCACATTCTCTGGAGTTGACAGTTTCAGCATTACAGATTCGTCAAAGGCAACATCTCGGCTTACGATGACTTTCTTTGACTCAAGGTTCCACAGTCGGAATGCCTTTACTCCTTCACTAAAGCCCAAGAAGACAGCTTTCTTGGCTCTAGGATCCAGTTTTGATTCACTTACGTGAAAATATGCTGGGCATCCGAAAATACGAAGCCGATCATAATCAGTAGCAGAATGTCCGGACCACACCTCTATGGGAGTTTTCCCATCAATTGCAGTGGAGGGTAGTCTGTTGATAATGTGGGAGGCGTACAGTAAAGCCTCCGCCCAAAATGCTTTGCTCAAGCCTGACTGGGATAACATGCAGCGAACTTTATCAACCAAAGTTCGGTTCATCCTTTCTGCAACTCCATTCTGCTGGGGAGTGCCAGGAACAGTGAAGTGTCGGATTATCCCATCATTCTGACAGATTTCCTTCAGTGGATCTGATTTGTATTCTCCACCGTTGTCAGATCTTAGTCTCTTGAGCTTTCTCCCGCTCTGGGTTTCGATCATCTTCTTCCATTTGACGAAGATATCTAAAACTTCATCTTTGTGCTTCATAGTATAAACCCAGACATATCTATAGTAATCATCAATAAAGGTCACAAAATAGTGTTTACCTCCCAATGAAGCAATTTTGGAAGGCCCCCAGACATCAGTGTGAATGTAGTCCAATGTCGCTCTCGTACGATGAATTGCAGTGCCAAACTTGACTCTTGTTTGCTTGCCTAGGACGCAATGCTCACAGAAATCAAGTTTTCCAGTTTTGGCATTCTTCAGTACACCTTGCTTTATCAGGTTTTGCAAGGCCTTCTCTCCAACATGCCCTAAGCGCATGTGCCAAAGTCGAGAAGTGTCAGATTCATCGCCTCCATTGTTGTGAGAGACTGCTGCTCTGCCGGTCACAGTTTCTCCATCAAGGAGATACAGATTTCCCTTCATAGAACCCTTCATGGCTAAGAATGCTCCACGTACAACCTTCAAGACTCCGTTCTGAATGGTCACCTTGTAACCATTTGAGTCCAAGACCCCCAGTGATATGAGGTTCTTCTTGAGATCAGGGACATACCTTACGTCTGTAAGTTGTCTGATTGTACCGTCATGCATTTTCAGTCGGATTGTTCCGATGCCTCTAGTGTGACAAGTATTGTCATTGCCCATAAGGACAATCCCTCCATCAAACTCCTTAAAGTTTGAGAACCACTCCCGGTTCGGACACATGTGGTAGGAACATCCGGAATCCAGAATCCATTGATTTGAAGAGTGTGTTGTTGTGGAAATCGTAAATGCAGAGTCTTCCTCTCCCTCAGATTCTTGAGCTACATTCACAGTCGACTTCTTCATGTTAGGACAGTTTCTCCTCCAGTGCCCTTTCTCATGGCAATAGGCACACTCGTCCTTTGAAAGTCGTGTTTTTGATGATCCCCTCTTTGAACGGGATTTACCTCGCTTGTTTTCTCCGGCTCCTTGGTTGTTCGTCTTGCCTCTGTACACAGTTAAAGCTTCTGGTGCAGTATTCTGGTGATCATGCTGATCCTTTTTTCGATACTCATTATTCACCAGAGTATTACTAACATTAACATATTCTATCTCATTTTTACCATACAACAATGTTGTGGTTAAATGATCATAGCTATCAGGCAAGGAATTTAACAGAGTAAGAGCCTTATCTTCATCAGAGATATTTGCATCTAGATTTTCAAGATCAGCGAGGATTTTGTTAAAACTTACTAGATGCTCCTGCATGGTGATACCTTGCTTATACTGGAAGCGGAACAGCTTTTTCTTCAGATAGAGTCTGTTCTCCATGCTTTTTGTCATGTACTTGTCCTCTAGTTGTTTCCAGAGAGTTTTTGCATTATTCTCTCTCATGACAAAGTACTTCTGGTCCTTGGCTAGGCATAACCGGATTGTGCCACAAGCCTGACGGTTGACAAACTTCCAGTCATCTTCCGAAATATCTCTGGGCCTGTCTTCCAGAGCGATATATGAACCCTCTCGGAATAACAGATCCTGAACTTCGCACTGCCACATGCCAAAGTTGTTGGTGCCATCAAATTTCTCCACCTCGAACTTTGCAGTGGTCATCGAGTTCTTTCTGTTGTAAGAACTTGATGGTGCGCTGCTGGTTGTTTCATGTGTCTCTAATGATTCTGCCATGGTAATAAAACAAAATTACCAACTCAGAGTTTTTCCGTTACCTGTATGGAAAAACGGATGCCGCGGTTGAGTCCGGAATAGTCGAAATAGCCAGGAACGGGTCCAACTGTGTAAATTTTGGACACACGGTGAATATTCTGCAAGTGGCTCGAAATAGACTCGGTTTAGCTCAACCGGCTCGGGAAAGTCTCGGAATAGTGTTCGGAAACGGCTCAAAAAATAGCCCGAAAAAGTTGGTCGGAGCTACGGCGGCGCGTGGGCGGCATACGGCGGCGCGTGCGGCGGCGCGTGGAGCGCGTGGAGCTGTTTGGTGGCCGGCGCGTGGGGCGCGTGGGCTTCACGCGTCTTCAACCTCTGGAGGCGCGTGTGGCGCGTGCTGCGCGTGGGTGTCACGCGTCTGCAACCTCTGGCGGCGCGTGTGGCGCGTGGGCGCGTGGGGCGCGTGGGCGCTTCTTCTGGCGGCGCGTGTGGGCGCGTGCGGACTCCTCTGGTGCTCCGGTTGATTCTGCTGCACTCCTCTCGACGACCTCTTCAACCTGGTATTTTCAAAACACAAATTTGAGCACTTTTGAAAAACGGACAGAATCGAACAAACTCGGTTTTACGTAAAAATTGGCTCTGATACCAATTTGTTGTGCGGAACTAGATCGAGATTACTAAAACCGATTTAAACACACTGAAATAACACAGATTTTTACGTGGTTCAGCAAGTGTGCTTACATCCACGGAGGAGGATATTGAAGCTTTGTATTAATGGAGATGGAGTACAAACAAATACAGAATTCAAGGTGCAATACAAGCACTGAACTCACAACTCACACAATACCGAATTTACTCTATAAACACAGAGTAATTGCTTCAACTCTTAAACTCACACTCACTCAACTCAACTCTACTCTCTCTTACTCTACATGGCTATTTATAGCCAATATATCAAAGTGTGAACACTAAGCAAGTGGCAGCCACCATAGCCACCTTCCACCAACTATCATACTTGAGTACACATTGCAAGTGGTAGCTAAAGTAGCCACCATCCATTTGCAAGTGGTAGCTTCCATTATTGGTGGTGCAAGTGGTGCAAGTGGTAGCTCCATCCATTATTGGTGGTAAGCCACCATAGGTGACTTTGAGCCATATTGAGCCATATTCCAACATTCCATAGTAGTCCCTTTCTTTGCTAGTGCATCAGCACGTGTTGCCTTCATTGTAAATGTGGAAAATCTCAATTTCTCCAAATCCTAAACCCTAAAACAAATAGTTAACAGACATTGTCTAGATGAACAAAAGCAAATCTTAAATAAATAAAAAAAAAACAAATCAAAAATCAAGGAAACAGAGGTGAATGAATTAATCTATGTAGATCTTGTAAAAAAAAAGAGAGATTTCATGGGTTTAGAGAATTTTTGAGAGGTAATAATGAAAAAAGTGAAAGGAAACAATTTATAAGAAAAGAAATCAAGCAATTAAAAAATGTAATATAAAAATGAGAAATGTTTAAATATATGGATTAGTTTTTGAGAAACGTTTAATATATATACTATATATATTAAATTATTAAGGTTATTAATTTTTTTGATAATTAATTATTAACGTTATTATTGAGTAATTGTTATTATACATTAAGTTATTAACGTTATTATTGGGTAATTGTTATTATTGAGTAATTAAGGATAGAGAATGTTATAGAAATTAAATACCAAATTTACTATTTAGTAATTAGATGTTGATAAGTTTATAAATAATTTTATTCAATTAAATGTTAACTATCACCAATTCATTAAACAATTAATCTAATTAAATAGCTAAAACATATAATAATTATAGAGTAACGTTTAAATAGCTTAATTACTATAATCAATACTTAGTAACATTCAAAATAATTAAAGATAGAGAATGTTATAGAAATTAAATACCAAATTTAATATTTAATAATTAGGATGATGATAAGTTTATAAATAATTTTGTTCAATTAAATGTTAAATATCACCAATTCATTAAACAATTAATCTAATTAAATAGCTAAAACATGTAATAATTATAGAGTAACATTTAAATAGTTTAATTATTATAATCAATACTTAGTAACAATCAAAATAATTAAATGTATAATAATAAATTTATAAAATACCCAATCTACTTCCCAAACTACCCTTATTCATTTCAAAAGAGAGTGAGAAATATAATAAAAATAATTAAATTTATAATAATAAATTTATAAAATACCCAATCTACTAACCAAACTACCCTTATTTCAAAAGGGAGTGGGAAATATAATAATATATAGATTATATAAATATAAATAATATTATATTATATTTTCAAATCTTATTTTAAGTAAATAAGGGTAATTTGGATATTTCAAGAGAGCTAATTTAATTAGGGGTTGGTTATTTTCTCTTTATGATTTAATTAATACATTTATAATTTAATTAATTATGTCTTAAACGTTTTTATATAATTAAGCTAATTAAACTTAAATGTTACAAATTGTTATTTCTTGACCGTTTCACTTTAAATTTGTATATAATATGAGGATTCTCTTATCCCTTATATTAAAGGTAAAGTTGAAATCTAGTAAAATAAACACTAAATCTAAGTGGGCAATATGCGATATACAAATACAATGCTTCTTTTCACTTGCATTTCCTGTGTGACCTGTTTGTGCCCAAAAACATGCACCTAAATGCGTGTGGTCATTACCAATAGAACATATGACAAATTGACAATGATAAACAAACTGTTGGCAGCTCAAAGCAAAACTATTTTCAAAGTAAAATGAAGCAGAAAAAAACGATAGAGAAATAGTGAGCTGAGTTACAAAGATGTCAACTACATTTCTTGTATTGTTTCTACAATATATCACCAAAAGACTTACCTAATGTCACCAACTACAAGACATACGACTTACTACATCCATACTTACATTCATAACATAAAGAAGTACAAAAACTTTCACCTAATGCTGACATTTACAGCAACAATCAACACCAAGCACCATGTCACTACCACCCATGGGCAAAACTCTTAAGTCATGGCTAAACTTGTGACCTTGCATAACCCATTCCAGCTGTTTACACTGGGCAGTGCTGTAAAGTTTTTCACCATTGGCTACTGTAATTGATAAAGGGTTAGTATGCACTAGTTCCCTTCCATCCTTAGCCCATCCAGGAGTGATGAAGCTATGAGTGCTCCCACTATCAACAAGCACACTGAGAGGCCTGCCTTTCACACTGCCTTGGATTCGTAGGGTATAATGACCAACACTACCTATAAGAGCATTGATCGAGATTTCTAACCCACTGTCATTGCCATTTTGATTGTCTGGTTCATCTAGTTCTGTACCAGTCTGAACTTCCTCCTGTGCCTCCAGTTCCTCTTTACTTTCCTCTACTGTGAGCACATTTAACTGTTTGCTCTTGCAAACATGGCCATAGGTAAATTTGTCTCCACACTTGAAACAAAGATTTTGAGCTCTTCTCTGTTCATACAGGTTACTATGTGTAGTGTTTCTTGGTAGTTGGCCAGATAGGTTGTGAATAGGTCTTGACTGGGAATTGAAAGGAGGTTTGGCTGGTGGTTTGTGCTTCTTGCTTTCAATTTCAATAGACAATTCATGCAATCGAGCTTGTCTATATGCAGCAGCAAGTGTAGCAGGTTCATAGGCCTTGACTCTCAACTTAAGCTCTTCTCTAAGGCCACTAACAAAGCTGGACAGAAAGTAAGCTTCTGACAGATCAGGATTGAACTGAAGCATATAGGGCTTAAGTTCCTCAAATTTCTCTTGATATTCATCCAGTGTTCCTTTCTGAGTAAGCTTGTTGAATTCCTCGATAATATCAGCATAGGTCCTATCACAGAACCTTTGGCACAGATCGACCATAAATTCTTGCCAACTGACTCCACTATTCTGCATCACATAGCCATCAAACCAGACTTCTGCCTTACCAGACAAATACATGGCTGCAACTTCTAACTTCTGATGATCAGCTATAGCAAAAATAGCAAAGTATTTTTGATATTTTTTTATCCATCCTGGGGGATTTGTTCCATCAAACATAGGTAATTCAATCCTAGGCCTAGGGGAGAAAGCATTCATACTAGCATTTGAATGTGAGCCTGCTATATACTCATTTTGTTTATAAGACAGGGGTGATGTTTGAGACATAACATGGTTTTTTTCTAAGGAAGTCTTAGATAGCAACCCTGGTTCCTCATTTTTATGACCATGCCTACCCTGTTCATCCACAATAGTGACTTCAATAGGGTTCTTACCTCGAGCTTGAATATGTGAAACTGGTGTTGGTTGAGAGCTGGAAGTGTTGATGACACCACCAGATTCAGATGGGCTATGTCCTTCAATTTTTTGAGCCATTATCTCAAGTAGCTTGCTGACATATCCATGGCTCTCAGCAAATTTGGCATCAATGCTTTGCTTCTGTTCTTCCCACCATCTCGGTACTGTGACATCAGAGTTCTTCAGGGCCTCCATTTGTGATTGCAGCACCTGCAGTTGTTCCTGCATGGTGTTGAGCCTAGTTCCTTCTGCCATCGTGTTCTGAAATTTGTGCTTTCCCAGCTTGTTGAGGTTGGATCTCAACAGCTCTGATACCAATTTGTTATGAATTGGTTTGAAGCTCGAAGAAGAGAAGAAGAGTTTAGACCAGAGAGAAGAAGAAGAAGGAGAAGAGAATAGAATTGTATTTCATTTCATACCAAAAACGTGAATACACTGCCTGATATATAGTTCTATGATAGTTAAGCAAAATGGTAAATACTAATAACAGAATTATAAGATTCCTAAGCCAGCTGGCAAGTACACGGAATTCATCATTCCTAACTAACTTGCTGATGCACCACTAGCTGCTGTAACGACCTCAGCTGGTACAATGCACCCTTCTAGAATCTATAGGTTATTCTCCTCTGTGCTGCAGCTCACCAATTCCTTTCCTGCATTCTCGACTATTAGCTGTAGCTCCTCTCCACCATAGTTTGCATGGTCTTTTATCACAATTGACAACTCAGCCAGTTTTCCGATAATCTCTATCTCTTTCTAAGAAACAATTCCATTCGGCAGAGTAAATATGTAATTGTAGTGAAAGGGATATTCTTGCAGACATATAATATGACACTTAGGTTTTGCTTGGTAGAGTGAAAAAAGTGGAAGGATGAAAAGAGGAGTGTGGAAAATTAGAAAAAAAAAATACATTTTTGGTCCTATAATTCACTTACAATAGGATCTCAATTGTCAGAACGGAAAATTTCAAAATAATGTATCTTTTTCTTTTTAAACTTAAATTCATATGATGTTTACAGTAACTTTTAGTTATGTTTCTCATTTTTTATATACCAATGTCTGCTATTCATCAATGCCATACCAACCATCAGTGCTACTTTGTATTATTTATTGTTTCTCTTTTCTCTAATGCAAATATCCTTTTTATATCACCCAAAATGGTTGAAACTGAAGATTGCAGGTTTCATAACACTAGCTAGAAGAGATGCAAGTGACGGCTTTATTAATATTGTTTTGGGATAAATAGCTTTACAAGTCTGGTGTAGTGTAGCGTAAGCCATAAGTGTATTTGTCTTATTTTTCTCTTTTCATACCCTCCCTGATTATCTTTTCCATAATTCAAACTTTTTCATTAGATTGGTTGGAGAATTTTTTTTTTTTTCTTTTTCATTAAATACTTAGCTGTAGCATTTTTCTTAAGATATAATTGAGAAAGGAAGTGTACATATAATGATATTTTGGTACCTAAGTATTTCTCATCCTATTTTTTTTTTTCATAAAACTTGGAAAAGAAAGTGAAATTAGATTAGAGTATTTAACAAAAGAAAAAGAATATAAAATCCTTAATCCAAAGAAAGCCCTCTTTTCTATTCAAAACTCAAAAACTAATGAATGGAAGTGATTATGTTTTTATAGTTTAGTGATCAGGCCCCCAATTCTTAGTATCTTCTTGCTACTTTTGCTTCTTTTCTTCTCCTTCAATGCCTTCCTCTTTTATCTGTTATAAAGAGTAATTAGGAGTTATTTGGAGCTTTTTTTAGGCATTTTAGACATTTAGCATTTAGGGAAACTGTAACTCTTACCAAATAATTATTATGATTTAATTGAAAGTTAATTTTTTCCTATCGTTTAAAAGAGACGTTTTTTTTTCTCACTATTTATTGTTACACTATTACACTTTTAATTGTATATAAATAACTCCTCAACTTCTATTTTTGGAGATAAAAATTACTACATCTTTTTTTAATTTTAAAAGTCTACTTTTAAGGATTTGGGATTTCACTGTGATCAAGTATTTCTTGATTTCTTGAAATTTTTTTGTTGTTCTCCCTCTCTTCACCCGAAAATGATATTATGTTTTTTTTATTCATGAGATATTTTAAAATATTTCTAAGGGTTTTATTGATAATTAAACCCATAAGGTTGTTGATATGTGAGGGTTGCTTTTCCGAATATGTTTATGGATGTTTTCATAGAAGTTCATGGATTTTCTTAATTATAGCATTATTCATCTTTCAATTTTTTTTTCATTTAAGTTTTATGCATATCAATTGTGTTTTTGCAAAATTCTTTCTAATTTTATTATAGGAATCTTACTCTACAATAGAGTTGATTTTTTATGATGAATTTTTCATTTTTTTTTCTCCATGTATTTCCACGTTATTATGATGATATTTGTGGACGTTCTGGGGTTTATATCATAAATCAAGATATATATAATTTAAATTTTGTTTTAAATGATTTGGATTGGTGTAAAACTAAGTTGGGATGAAATCTTGATTGTGAAAAATGCATTACTTTAAATTACTGATTTCTTAATTTAGGCTTTTTTTTAAAAAATTTATTTCGTTTTAGTAACATTACTATATTTTTTAGTGTACTAATATTGTGATTAGTAAGAAGAGTGGAGTGTGATCAAAAGCAAATCACTATAAGAGATATATATGTCTACTAAAGGCGGACCTTTCGAGTATTGTATTGTAAAGCAATGAATTTTTATCTGTGCTTCCAACTAAGGAAGCAATAACACATTTATTTGTTCTCTTAATTGTAAGAAGCCATAAAAATGACATGGAATTTCAAACTTGCACGTTGAGAATACATTGGTTTTAGCTGGAAATCTTATCTTAATTACAAAATCTGTATGAAACTGAGATAACAAATGACAAAATTTAAAGAAAGTAGTCTGGACCTTAGGCTGATAATTGCTTTCTGGTGCCAGTCTGGATGTAGATAAGCCTTTTTTTTTAATAACTTGAGATGGTATTATAGTCTTAATCTCATTCATTTTTATCAGACCTTTTCTTATTTAATTAATCAAATAATCCCCCAACGTTCATTCTCTTTGGTGGAGACTCAAATAAATTTTTTTATTCAATTTTTTTTATTTTTTAAGAGCGTTAAGATTAATTTTTATCACTTTGAAATAGCACAGATATTCTAATAGGATAATAACTCAACTAAATGAATAAGAAATTAAATTAAAGTGAAATTAGATTTTTTAAAAATATTAATGTAAATATATTAAAATAATATTAAAAAATCATATAGTATCAAGCATAAAATAGATAATAAAAAAAAATTATACCAGTTTTCATAATGTGAAATTAACCTTCTTAAAATGGCAATGTAAATTTATAAGGCACTGATAAAAAAAAATCATAATATTTATCATAAAATAAATAAAAAAATAACATAATTTCCTTAAAATTTATCAATGGCTTTTATAATGATAAAGAATAAGAATTCATGATTCATTTAATAAGCATCAATTATTATTATTTTACAGTTACAAATATAACTGTGGTTTTTTCATTTAGCATAAATTATGGGTGGGATAAGAAATTAATAATTTCAAGAATTATAACTTATAAGTCATATTAAAATATTATAAATAAATCAGAATTAATTAATAAGTTTTTACATTTGACTTTTTCTTTTCGTTACTAACAAAACATTGGTCAACCAATTAACCACAAGATTGATTGTAATTTTAATATCATCTTTATTGATCTTTGATGCTCTCTTGATAAAAAAAATAATTATTCTTCCACAACGTCAAATTTTAGACAAAGAGAAAGAAAAAAAAGGTGATTGATTGACTAATGAGTTGATGACACCTTATGTAAAAAGTTTTATTTTTTAAAACATTCATGAATTACGTATGTAGCAACAACAACAAAAAATTCAAAAACTTTAAATACTAGGATCTTATTTTATAGTTTTCTTGAATATTAAACAATAATATATATATATATATATATTGACATAAGAGGTTAGATAGGTATAGTCCAACTCATCACAGATTTATTAAACAATTTATCCAACAAAATTTGAAAGTAGGTTGGAGAGACAAAAATCATAGTCCTTAACATTTAACTTTTTGTTTATAAAGTACTTCTAATTAATTCATTATCTTTTTTAAGTGGTTTGATGCAAACATATAATTAAGGACAAACGATTAAGAAGATTTAAAATGTTGATAATATATACAAAAAATTTCTTTGGTATAACATATATAAAAGTTATTTTTGGATAATAAATATATCAATTTGAAATATTTTTTTAAAAATTTGATTTTTATTTTATAATAATTTTTTAAAATTAAAAGCATTTATCTCTAAAAGTTATGATTTTATTTAAATCCTTGAAGTAGTTTCAGAATCCAAAAGCTTCGTACACTTTCAAAAATCAACATAACTGACTATATTTATTTCATAGTACTTTATTCTTAGAATTAAACTTGATGGAAGATAAGATTTTATAGTATTTTTTTTCTTTTTTTACAATCTCATAAATTTTCTAGGTTGTATTATATAGTTATAAGAGATTTATCTTTATTTTTTATCTCCTTTTTTTCTTCACTAATTTTTTTTTTTTTTTTTTTTTTTTTGAAAATTTTTATAAAATTCATTCATTGCTTAAACAGAGTTACATTCATCATGTACGATGCTAGCAATTACATCCGGGCACTCCTCTACAAAGACCAACTCTTCGATTAGATCTAAACCAAGCTTAGCTAAACAGTGGGCAGCTTTATTACCCATTCTCCTGGTATGGCTAAAGCTGCAGCTCTAAAAAGTTAAAGCTTTCACTTTCGCTTCTTCAATTATCGTTCCTATAGGTGAAAGATCTGGTCCGGTAGCCTTCAATTTGGTGATAATTCCCAATGCGTCCCCTTCAATCACAATTCTACTTAGTCCTAATTCTCTCGCCAGCTCCAAAGCACGAAATGCTCCCTTAGCTTCAACAATGAACGGGTTAGAAACTGGGCCAAAGCTAGCCGCAGATGCCCCCTGAATTGCCCCATCCGCATCTCTAATCACAACTCCTACTCCCCCTCTTTTATTGATTTCGTCAAAAGCCCCATCAAAATTAGCTTTATAATCTCCCTCATTCGGTGCTCTCCACTTGTGGTTTACCTCTTCAACTTCTTGCACCAATCTGGGTCGGGCGTTATTTACTTCTGATATGTAGTCTCGAATAAAGCGTGCTGTCATTTGTGGAGATCTAATCTGTTCATCGTGCACCTCAGCATTTCTTCCGGTCCAAATGGCCCAAGCAGTAATCATGAACATCTGCACCTGTTGTTGGTTCATAGATTCTAGCACCTGAGCAATCCATCTCCCTGGATCAGTTCCGTTGTTGTTACTGCTATCCCAGGTTATCCCCATTTGTGTCCACACATTTCGCGAACCAGGGCAGTCTCTGATGGCGTGCAGAGTTGTTTCATCCGCCTCTTTACACCTCAAGCAGGCTTTCTCTACAGCAATGTTCCGTCTGTTGAGTTTATCCATAACAGGTATCGCATCATGAAAAATCCTCCAAGTCAAAATTTTGATTTTTGATTGGAACCTCTGTTGTCCATAGTGTTCTCCATATTGACTTGTTATTACCTGTATTGTGAATAATAATGCCTGTGTTAACATTGTGGTTATCTGAAACCAGCATTCTGTAGCCTGATTTCACCGTGTATACTCCTTTCTTGTCATAGTGCCATACCATAACATCTGACGATCCCAACTTGCTTATTGGCAGACCACAGATAATCTCAGCTTCTGTTATATTAAAAAGGCTATGAACAATCTCTTTTCTCCATTGCTTTGTTTGGCCATCAATTAGATCTTCAACCAACCTATATTCTGTGTTGGGGTTCCTTGGGGATTGGATCATAAAAGGTCTAACAGATGGTATCCATTTGTCCTCCCAGATGTTGATCTTTTGCCCGTTACCTACTCTCCATCTCATTCCCTTCTCAAGAACAGACTTAGCCCCCCATATGCTCCTCCATGTGAAAGATGGATTCCTGCCCAATCTCGATTCCATGAATGAGACTGTTGGAAAATATTTTGCTTTGAGGACTTTATAAGCTAGAGTGTTTGTTTCCTTCATAAGACGCCATCCTTGCTTCCCAAGCAGTGCTGTGTTAAATATCTCCATATCTCGGAACCCCATACCGCCCTCCCCTTTCGACAAACACATTTTCTCCCAACTAAGCCAGTGAATACCTCTCGATATACTTCGCTGCTTCCACCAGAAATTTCTAATGATACCGTTTAGCTCCGAGCACAAAGACTTTGGAAGTTTAAAACAATTCATGGCATAAGAAGGGATGGCTTGTAGGACAGCTTTAATGAATATTTCCTTGCCTCCTTGCGATAGACATCTAGTGCTCCATACTTGAAGTTTTGATCGGATTCTGTCTTTGATTTCTCTGAACGCCCTCTTCCTTCCCCTCCCAATCATGCTAGGTAGTCCCAAGTACTTCTCAGGGTTTATTGTATCTTGAATATCAAACTTGTTCTTAAGAGCATTTTTGGATAATAAATATTATCAATTTGAAATATTTTTTTAAAAATTTGATTTTTATTTTATAATAATTTTTTAAAATTAAAAGCATTTATCTCTAAAAGTTATGATTTTATTTAAATCCTTGAAGTAGTTTCAGAATCCAAAAGCTTCGTACACTTTCAAAAATCAACATAACTGACTATATTTATTTCATAGTACTTTATTCTTAGAATTAAACTTGATGGAAGATAAGATTTTATAGTATTTTTTTTTTCTTTTTTTACAATCTCATAAATTTTCTAGGTTGTATTATATAGTTATAAGAGATTTATCTTTATTTTTTATCTCCTTTTTTTCTTCACTAATTTGATTTAAGATGTGAAGCGTAAAATTTATGAGAGGGGAGAAGATAATCTTTCATTACTTATGCTAAAACTCAATTGATCTCTACATGTTTAAGAAAAAATTAGTAAAATAAACATAAGCATAGCCAATGAAAAATAAACTAAATTGCTTGAAAATAATCAATTTCAAAATAAAATAAAAAATATTTATTTCAATAACAAATCAAAAAATGACCTCTTAATTTAGATGTTACAAAGATATTAAATCGAAACACTTCTTTACCTTATTCTCAAGATCCCACAAAAGACCTACTATTCAAAATAATAAATCCATAAAGTTTGATTACTTATGAACAATGTAATTGTAGATAATCAACCTCATTATCAAACCTAATAACAATCAATATCAAATAGCAATTAGTATGTATATATAATAATAAACCATAAACTTACTGTATAATTCTAAGAATACACTTTACATGTCTAATAGTTTAAATGTTAGATTAATATAAATATCTATTAATATGTAATTAAATTTAGTATTTAAATTTGAAAATGTTTTTAAATTTATATTGTATAATTAATATCACACTTTTTTGTTTTTTAATTTAAATGTTACAAAAAAATTTAGTTAAAATTTGTATTTAATTATTACATTTAAACCATATAACAATTTTTTGGTACATATTAAATTATGGAATTAAGTTAAATAAAAAGAGGTAAGCTTTTATATCTAAAAATTATTTTACATTTAAATTCCACATAAGTATACAATTTTTATTATGATATATTTTATAATCATTTTAACAATTACATTATTTGAAGATTTTTCATCGAATCTTAAATATGAAAAGTAATCTTTCATGTGAAAATATAAAAAATAAATGAAAATTACTTCTATTTTCAAATATTAAAAAGTCAATCCCGCAAAGCGGGAGCATATTCCTAGTTATATAGATTTTCAATGCCCAAACTACCTCTATTTACAAAAATTAATTACAAAAATTTGAAATACCTATTTTGACCCTATTTACAACTATAGGAGTGGGAAATACTATATTAATATAGATTATAGTTGCTATATTTTGCATAGATAATTATTATTTTTTTTTTTGAAAGAAGCTTTTGATTAAATATTGATAGCATCTGTCATTACAGCTTGATGTATGAAATCTGGATATTCTTCTAACCAAAAAGAGTCTTCTGGAATTATTAAGCTAAATTTTGCTAAGGAATGTGCTGCTTCATTGCCTTGTCTTCTTGTATGCTGAACCTTAACCTCTGTGAATGTCTTCAATCTGTTTCTGCCTTCAGCCAAGATAGGTCCTATGGTGGATAAGTCTTCTTCTTCTACCAGTAACTTCTTTATGATCTGTAAAGCATCTCCTTCTAAAATGATTCTTTGATGTCCCATATGGTGTGCCATTTCAAGAGCTTTAACTGCTGCTAGTGCTTCAGCCATGCTTGCCTCATTCACCTGGTTGATTTTTAAAGCTGCTTCTCCCATGACAAAACCCTCAAAATCTCTAATGATCACTCTTATTCCTCCTTTTTTTTAGTTGAACATTCAAGGCTCCATCGAAATTGACTTTCATGAATGTCATTGGAGGGGGTTGCCAATAAATCCGGTTTCTAGCACTTGGTTGTTGTCTCTGTTGCACCTGTGCTTGTTTGTATTCTTTATAGAAATTCCTAGTGTTCTCAATAATTATTCTTTCAGACAGCTTTTGTTGCCTCTTGTACTCTCCATTTCTGGCATTCCATAAAGCCCATATGGTGAATAAGAAAACCTCGAAATCATCCATGTTCAGTTGCCGAACAACGTTTTCCAACCATTCAATGCAGCTGTTTACTGGATCATACATTAACTGTTGAGGCAATTGACTGTATTCAAGCACTTTCTTAGAAATTAAGCAATCTTTCAGTGCATGTATATCATCTTCTACATCCCATCCACATCTAGCACATCTGGTATCGATGTCTCGGATTCTTGAAGCAAGTTTTGCTCCTGTTGGTAAAATGCCATGGCATAACCTCCAAACAAACAACTTTATTTTATTAGGAACATCCACTTCCCAAAACACCTTCCATAATTTCCTTTGTGGCCTAAAACCAGATCTCGTGTTTAAAAAGAGTCTATGACCGCTTCTTACTGTATATCCCATCTTTAGTGTAATGCCATACGAGCTTGTCTGGTGTTCCAGCACTATACAAATGAATGTTGCATATTACAGCAGCTTCATCTTGTGTGAACTCTTCTTTTATTAGCTCTTCTCGCCATTGCATTGTGTCCTCATCAATAAGCATCTCCACCTTGGCATCCTTTGGCAGTGTACTAGACTCTAAGTGAACATTGAAGGAACCATTCAAAGTTAACCATCTATCTCCCAAAATGTTGATGGATTTGCCATCTCCAACTCTCCACCTTGTCCCATACAACAATACATCTTTAGCATTGAAAATGCTTCTCCAAATAAAAGATGGGCAGGATCCCAATTTTGCATCCATAAAGGAACAGTGTGGGAAATACTTTGCTTTGAAAACTTTGTAACTCAATGAGTTTGTATTCTACAATAGGCGCCAACCTTGTTTCCCTAAAAGAGCTTTGTTAAACAATTGTAGGTCCCGAAAGCCAAGACCCCCTTCACTTCGGCCTGCACACCTGGTCCCATCTCATCCAATGTATGCCCTTACCATCCGGTTTGCTTGACCACCAATATTTTCGTATTATGCTTGTTAATTCATCACACAAGTTTTTTGGTGACAAAAAGCAATTCATAGCATAAGTTGGCAGAGATTGTAAGACTACTTTGATAAAAATTTTCTTACCACCAGAATATAAAAACTTCATGCTCCAGTTTTGAATTCTGGCATGCATCTTGTTTGTAATTTCTTTGAAAGCCTTCTTCTTCCCCCTTCCTATCATGGTTGGCAGCCCCAAATATTTTTCTGGATTGATTGCTACTTGGATGCCAAACATTTGCTACATTTCAGTCTTTTGCTCATCAGAAGTATTAGGACTGAAAAAGAGAACTGATTTTTCAAAATTTATCTTCTGGCCTGAGCTTTCCTCATAAATCATTAGCATGTTCTTCAGCTTTTCTCCATTGCTTCGGCTTGCTCTCGCAAAGCACAAGCTATCATCTGCAAAGAAAAGATGATTAACTCAAAGACTAGATCTGTTTGCTTGGACACCCATCAGCTCTCCACAATTCTGTGCTTTAGTCAACATGGCTGAAAGTCCTTCTGTGCAAAACAAAAATAGGAAAGGTGATAGAGGATCTCCTTGTCGGAGACCTCTACTTGGGGTAAAGGAATTAGTTATCTGACCATTAACAATAAGAGAGTAAGATGCTGTTGAGACACAGCTCATTACAAGGAAAATCCATTTTTCCTCAAAACCCATCCTATGCATTATTGCCTTTAAAAAAGGCCACTCTACCCTGTCATATGATTTGCTCATGTCTAGCTTTAGAGCAAATCATCCTCGCTCTCTTTGCTTTTTCATCTTCAAGGTATGGACCAGTTTATAGGCAATCATAATGTTATCTGTAATCAGCCTTCCCGGGACAAACGCATTTTGGTTATCGCTGATACAAACAGGAAGAATGTGCTTCATTCTGTTCACAAGGACTTTAGCAACAATCTTGTATATAACATTACACAGACTTATAGGTCAAAAATGGGTCATGTTCTTTGGATTTTTTATTTTAGGGATGAGGACAATATGAGTGTGATTAAGAACATGCATATCAGAATTGCAATTAAGAACATCCAAGCATAAAGTTATAACATCATTGCCAACAATATTCCAGTATTTTTGAAAGAAGAGAGTAGGCATACCATCTAGACTGAGTGCTTTTGTTGGGTGCATCTGTTTGATGGCAATCACAATTTCATCGGCCCGAAACTCTGCAAGAAGCGAGTGGTTCATCTCACTTGTGACTCAATATTCTACTACCTCAAGGATGGTTTCATTTATTTGTGAGCAGTTGGAGTCAAATTGTTTCTGAAAATAGCTGATAGCTAATTTTTGCAGATCTTCTTCCTCTTCCACCCATGTGCCATTGCCATTCTCTAAGCCAAGAATCATGTTCCGCCGCCTTCTAGTGTTAGCTTGTGCATGGAAATAGGCAATATTTTTATCACCTGCCCGCAGCTAATTGACTCTTGATCTTTGCATCCAGTAGCCCTCTTCCTTTTCCATTAGTTCTTCAAGTTGCTTTATGGCTTCTTTCTCCTGTTTAAGAATATCATCATTTGGGGTCATCTGCTGAAGCCAACTTATCTTGTTATTCAGTTCTTTGATTTTGGTACTAATGGCTCCAATGTTTACCGAATGCCACCTTGACAACGCACTACCAGTCTCCTTCATTCTGCTATGAATATCTTGGTATGATGTTTCGCTCCAAACCTTAGAGATTACAGCCTCGCATTCTGTTTCTTTTGCCCAGTCTGCTTCAAAATGAAATCTATTTTTTTGCCCCTTTTAAATGCTTTCTTTTTACTACCAGAGGTGTTTAACAATATAGGACAATGATCAGAGCAAATGTTTACCAGATGCTCCATTAACAAGTTTGGAAATTCATCACACCAATCTTTTGTAGCCATGAATTGTCTAATCTCTCACGGACAAGGTTTGCTGCGTCTCTTTTATTAGTCCATGTGTACCATGTTCCCTTATAACCTACATCAATTAGATGACTGTCCTCTACAACATTTCTAAAGGCTTGCATCTGGCTGTCTGGTCTCAAGTATCTACCGCTTTTTTCACCTCCATGCATGATCTCATTAAAATCTCCAAAGCAGACCCAGGGTAAGGAAGATTGAGTTGCTAACCTTGTTAAAAGATCCTATGAATTATCCCTCATACTTCTCTCAGGTTCACCATAGAAGCCTGTCAATCTATAAGATACATGATGTAACTTCATGAATTCCATGTCGATATGATGCCTTGAATAGCTTCTCAGCTGAAGCTCAACTTTCTCTCGCCACATCATTGCTAGTCCTCCACTCCTGCCTACACAGTCAACAACATAACAACTATTCATGTTACACTTCCTTTTTACTCTATCGAATTAGTGGTATTGAGCTTTGTTTCACATAGAAACACTAAATGGGATCTTGTTTTTGAATGAGCTTCCCCAAAGCTCGAACTATCCTTGGGTTCCCAAGCCCACAGAATGTTCCAACTTAGGATTTTCATAGGAATAGGCGGAGCTGGAAGCCAGCCTCCGCCGTTGGTTCTGAATGCTCTTCAACCCCAGCATCATTTTTGGTTTTTTTCCCTCCCTATCTATCTCCATATAACCTGTTCCTACTTGTTCCTCAGTGTACTTCCTCTTGTATGATCCTTTCTCTTTGTTGTTACTATTGTTCACTGACTTCCTTGCCAATTTTTTCCACTTGGCGTGTAGTCTAGTATCTCTACACGTGTCAGTGACTTCATCTGCCATTATGGAATTTTCCTTCTCCTTGGTGCATCCTAGTCCTTCTCCCCAAGTCAACTCCCCTATTTCAGATATGGAAGGTTTTTTAATTATGCAAGAGATCAGCTCCTCAACAACACATATTCCGTCAATTTCTGCATGGCAACTTTCACTTTTATTACCTTCCTTAACTTTCACGCATGTGTCTTCCTGAAATTACGGGTTTAGGTCCCTAATGGCAGCAGTAACATGTGCCATTGATTGGGGTTGACCTATCTTCTCTATTATTCTAGTATCTACTATTTCTATAGTTACTGTCTTTTCCTTATTCTGTCTGCCGACTGCTCCAAGCAAGCTGCTATCCACCACCGTCAAGACTTCCCTCATGATCGCCTTGCCATTGCCAGATTCTACATGTTGAATGGTTGTTTTAGCACTGATGTTCACAAAAAAATTCCTGTCATCTGCCTTCCAATTTCTAGCACCGGTTCTCTTGATTGGTGATGCACGTAGCAAATCCCCATATTGTTTGGATTTAGGACTTTGATTTTGATCACTGTCAACTTCAACTGCGGCTTCTGCTCACATTCACTGTCAACGTGTCCCAACATTCCACAGTCATAACAAAAGCTAGGAATACATTCATACTTCAGACGACTCCAGTTGCCTTCTGTATTTCCAGGCATTTTCAGTAAAATGGCTCTTCTTGTAGGTTTGGTGATGTCTATTTCCACTCTCACTCTAAGAAATTTACCCCATCCTCCATTGTTGGTATTCATGTCTACACCAATAAGTTGGCCTATTTTACTTCCTAGTCTCTTTGCCATTTCTTTGTTCAGCCATCCTAACGGAAGATCGTAGATCCTAACCCAGAAGACTGCATTGTTGAAATGGTACTCTTTTGGGCGCAGGTTTGCATTGTAAGGCTGAAGAATTAACAGTTGTTTGTCAAAGTTCCATGGACTCCCTTCCATCACTCTTTCCATATCCCTTTCTGATGAGAATTTAAAGAGAAACAGATTCATGTCAAGGGCAACAATGTTCACCTCCTTTGCTAGCCTCCATACCACCTTAAAAGTTATGATCATCGCTTCTTTGTTGAAAAAAAATTTCGTCATTAATTTCCCCACCAACCATGGTTTCTTATCTTCTGTCTCTATCAAGCCTTGTATGCCATCAGTGTCTACTGAATCATTTTCTTCTTCTGTGAACCTGAGTTTTGTCCACATTCCTTCTAACTCCTCCTCCATACTGGATTGATTGGTTGAAACTGCTTAAAACTAACAATTTCAAACTACTAGTTGAATCCCAAGGATCCCTCAAAGAGAGTTTTTGGGAGATTAACTCTTGTACAAGACAAGATTTACCACTCCTCCCACAGACGTTTGGGGAGACTCTTTGGATTAATACTCATATCAAATACTTAATCAAGTATATCAGGGTTCCTATTTTTCCCATAGATAATTAATTGTACATATAAAATTGTTCTATTCTCTTATTTGATACCTCCTATCAAGCGTTTTATTGTTTAATTATAATAGTTACATAACTAGTGTAAGTGTTCTATCCTAATTGAAGAAACTATTTGTTTGTGGTTATTTTTTTTTCAATCTTTTACATGGATGATGTATAAACTACAATATGTGATATATATATATTAAAAAAAGTTATACATTTTATTTTAGACCTGTCCAAGGATCGCGATATTCATTCAAATCCAAAGACCTACTCAATCTTAGGAATGGCTCGGACATAAATATTGGGTTCGACAGGCTTGGCAAAAATGAAACCCGTTTAAAAAATAGGTCGGGCCTTAGACATACCATTTTTTATCCAAGCTCGGTCTGACCCGTTTTACTGTTACTTTTAAGAGGGATCGGTCTTTTTTAAGAAGGAACGATCATTTTAAAGAGGGATCAATTATTTTTTAAGAGAGATTGATTCTTCTGTGTATAAATTTGGGTGAGCCTGTACGGGTTTGGATAGTATTTTAATATGTCGGGCCGGGACCTGGATATCATTTTCTATCCATATTTCAAATCAAGCGAGACATAGACAAACATAACTTTTGTTAATATAAAACCTAGATCCAACCCGAATCGACTCATGAACATGTCTACTTTATTCAATAACATTACTAATTCACGGGAGTTTAACTTACCTTTAATAATACTATTTTTTGTTAAGAATTTTTTTTCTTTAGTATTTTATTTTTATTCTGTCCCTCAATGTGTGGTTCATGCTTAGGTTGTAAATAAGACATTTGAGTTCACAAATACTTAAATTCGGTTTGAAAAAAAATTTGAATTTGATTCGATCATTGTAAAGTCAAGCAACTCAAGTTATGGAGTGAGCCAAATTCGAGTATCCTAATGTCCGGCTCGAGTGACTCGTGAGACTAATCGAACTTTTTTATTTTCATTGTTTTTTAATTAATAATAAAAAATCTCAATTTGAGTTCGAGCACAAATAATCAAGTTTGAAATTAAATATGAGAATCGAATTTATTTTTTACTAAGTAAACGAATCTAATCAAGTAATTCGATTTTTATCTCGAATCGAATTCGAACTTTAAAAGTGAAACTCGATCAACCTCGAATTAAATTTCAAATCGAACTCAATTTTTTTTACTGTTTGACCACGTTTCAACTAGATTACACCGTATCCTTACACATTTACATCAACCGGGAAAGCAAACAATTATTATCACTTATCACCGTGCAAAAGTGAGAATAGGAATCGGGGACTGTTTGTTATGTTATGTTACGTAATGTCAATCAATTCTAGTATTTTATAATTTGATGTTAATAATGTCTCATATTTTGTCATTTCATCAAAGTTATTAATATAAAAATGAAATGATGATTTAATTTGTATTAAAATCCCCAATAATATCAAACGAATTTTAAAACTTTTAAAATGAATTTAAGTTCAACCTTTATGATAAAATTACGTTTGAAGTTGCTAATATTTAAAAAAAAATCCCATTCCACTAAAAATGCTAAGAAGGAATTTGATATTATGAAATTCTCTTTCATGTCATTAACAATAGGGCCCAACATATTAATGAAAGGAGTAATTAAGTGACAATGAAAAACATAAATCCGAAACACGTTTATGAAAGCCAACCAAACACGCCTTTAAATTTTTTTACCTTAAATCCGAAATCAAACCCCAATACATTTGCAATCATTTCCTGCAAACCAATATTTACTATTTAGTTAATTTTACCCTTTGGCTCCATTTCCTTATAATTATTTCACTCAAACAGCCCTCCAATTCATGTTTTTTTTTTAAGATCCAAACAAAGAAAGTCGGAATTTCAATCTATCACAGTATTCAAAGTCATTACTATTTGTTAGTACTTTTTCTTTGTAAGGATATTCTGTTCTGATCAGGGTTCCAAACAAAAACTTTCCCAGAAAATTGTGGCAGTTGATATCTTCCCAGGAAACTAGTTCTTCCTGTTTTTTAGGAACTGGGAATTCCTGGGTTATCCGTTTGTTTTCGTTTCTTTTTGATATTGAGCAGCGACAAGCTCTCTTATCCGGGACATCATTGCGGGGATTTTTTATTGGTAAGGCAAAACTTTTATATATGGATTTTATTTTTCTTGATTCTCTTTGGATATAATTGCATTTTTGTTATGTAGTTGGCTAACAGTGTTGGGTGATCAACACTAGGAATTGATGTTTACTAAGTTAATGCATGTCTGTTTTTACTTTGTAAGGTTTTCTGAATTTGCTATGCTGTTGCATTAACTAACCCATATGTACTAACCGACAATCTCACCATAAGAATGTCTGGTTAACTTATTCTTGGAAGAAATGTCAGCGTTGAACTTAGATATAAGCTCCTTAAATGACATGCTCGTGCCTATGGATTATTTAAGAAATGCTTATTTATATGCTGTTTTTTTTTCTTCTCATATTTCTATTCAATATTATCTATTGCAGATTACTAGTGTAGCCGGAGTGGTGTTGATAGCTTTACCATCTTCTACATACATCTATGTTTGGAGGTCCTGTGGCAGCTCCTATCAATAGCCCGCATTTAAGGAGGTCTGGTAGCAGAGCTGTTGTATCTGATCTTGGTACAAGAATTATAGGCACATGACTCTTGGAATTTAAGGCTATTATTTATTTAATTATGCTGCATAGACTTAATATTTGTAGAATATTTGTTAGGTGACGAATTGGGAAATGGTGTTGAGATTAGTCACTTGCATCCCGTAGAGGTAAATGGATTGAAGAGTGCAAGTATACCAATGGTTACTGTTGCAATAGTGCCATCACCTACATTATTATGGAGACTCAAGGTTTGTTTTCAATGATATGGTTTCTGTTAATTATCCATTTAGCTTCCATCGTTTTGGTCTTTTCATTTGTTTAATAAATGTAAAGTGGTTAAATTCAAAGAAAAATGCATTCCACGGTTTAAATTTGAATTTCATCATTACTTTAGTTACAAAATGGAAAAGTATCTTCATCTTTACGTTAAGTGTCAAAAACGTTCCCTTCATCGTTTTCCCCTTTTTATCTATAATTCTCAACTTTCTGGAATCCTAATCTATTTAGATATCCAGGTACTGTTGTTCTTGGTCTGGGGTTTCATCTGCAGTAAGGTTAATAATACTCATTTCAAGCTATAAAGTTCAGATTTGATGTTAATAGAAGTAATATCATAGGACTATGAGATTTGATCATGTTGCTTATAAGTTCTTATCGTGCATGTCAAAATATTGCAGATTGGTTGGCACTCAGTAATGAGAATGAGTGTGGACTTACGGGACCTATTTCTATATGAGGCATTTTTGTACTATAATCCTCTTCTTCTTGTGGTTAGTAAGATTTTTTAAAGACAATATATTATGTTAAAATAATCCTTGTTTATCCAATTTGTATGTGTGTGTGTTGTGTTCAAAAACCCTGCATGATAAGAGATTTTTGTTCTGGTTTTGATATTACAGACTACAATGGTGTGGCTTTGGGGAATCAACTTATGGGTGTTTTCTCAGTCTAATGTCAATTATGCCAAAATTTTCTATCTTGATCAGAATCATCTTACTCATAGAGAAATATGGAAGGTAATTGAATTTTCCAACTAGCCGTTAGATGTTGTTTTGATCAGAAGTTGTCTGTCATGTGCTGATCATCCTCTTGTATGCTGGTATCATTTTAAGGATAAACTATACTTGCTTGCCTTGTGTTTCAAGTGATATCCTATGTAGCTGGTAACTAATGCAGTTTATTTCTGATATGCTTCTGAAATTCATCTTGGTCCCAAATCTCTGCGTCTTTAATAGGATTTCAATATGTGACGTTTGTGTAGCTGATTTATTATTTTGACGGAGCCGTTTATAGTTTTCATTAGCTTTAATTTCTGTATGTGTGTGTGAGAGAGAGAGGATCATTTTACTTTTGAAGAAATAGTTTCATTTTCTTCTTTTGTTTATTTAGTTTTCACTTTTAGCTTGAAATGTCTACAATCTACATAAAGCTCAATTGCTATCGTTACTAATAGTACTTGGTAAGTTTCCCCAATTAACTCTCTTTATAATTGTTGTAACTGCAGTGTGCTACATGGATGACTATCATTGTTCCGACCAGTATGACTGCATATCTTTACCTTTATTCTCATGGAGAAGTGTCGTTGGCTGCCTCACAACCAGTGTAATAGATGTATCCTCTCTTATTTGTGTTATTATGTGCTCTTGCTCCTTGCATGACTGATGAGTTGATTATAGTTTCAACATCTTCAACATAAAAAACAAATTGCAACACGTTCGTAATACTTTAGTTACTAATTAATATAGCCTAAAAATAAAACCTATCCACGTTCTAAAGGGTCATTCCTGATTGCCCAGTTATGGTTCCACCAAAGCATGTTCTTGAGAGATGTTCTAGACGCACTCATTCATTACCATTTCTGCACATCACTAAATTTTACATATTTTCTACTGCAGGTGCTTTTATATTTTGCAGTCATGATGATTCTGATATTCCCTTTTGACATTTTTTATTTTTCATCCCGTTACTACTTGCTAAGGACTCTTTGGCGGATAGTTCTTCCATTACAGGTTTGCCTCTAATATCTGTGGACATGTCTGATAATTTTCATGCCATCAGTAACTTATTATTCTGTTATATTCTCATGACATTTGAAAGTATAAGCTCAATAAATAGCTTTCTTATCCATTAACTTGTCCATTAGATTTACCTATCAAAATATAAGAAACCTAACAAGTAATAACGTAATGACTCATCTGTTAACTTGTCCATTATGTTGTATATCTCTTTTCCAAAGAAAGTGATTAGTTATGTCAAGTTCTTCTAAATAATAGATTGCAAGTGGGTATCTAACTTGTATGGAAGTTATTAAAATTTAAAACCGATAAGCAAGTCGGGATTCATTTGTCTTGAAGTTTAATTGATTTTTGCATTATGTTCCTTTCTTTGATCAAAGAAAAGGTGAATGACATACTTTAGTGTAAAACTACATGTCTGTAACTTAAACTCTTGCAAGAACTTATGCAAAAAGGTCTTGTATTTCAACTTGAGTGATGATCTTTGGCTGCACTAATCTTGTGGGTCCTGATAATGTTTTAACCTATTAGTACATGATACAGCTAGAATTTTACATGTGAACTATGCTAATCCATGTACTATAGGAACTTATATTCTCGTTGTAGTGGTTCCATGCATGCAGACCTTGAACTAACAATCTTTCTATGTATGGCTTTAATGTTTGGCCATGCATTTATTTCTTTCTTTTACATTGTGTGGATATGTTGTATTTTAATTGATATGGTGAATGCAGGCAATAACTTTTTCTGACTTCTTCTTGGCTGATATTTTGACCTCCATGGCAAAGGTATGTGTTCTACTCTACAAATTTTCAACTGCATAGAGCTAGAGATCCTGTAACATAGAGGAACACAACCTATTGAAAGCTTGGTGAAATGACACCTAATTGAGGCATGTTTTATGAACTAGGCTATTTTTACTGATAATACATTTTCATTGTCATTTTAAATCAGTGTTGAGCAATCTTTTGAAATAGATAGTTTTATTTTCTTTCTTATAAGATTACTTAGCTTACTGAAGATATAACTTAAAATTCAGCAAAATGGTACAATATGATCCATGTAGCTGACCCACTTGTAGTGAGAAATGCTTGTTCTGTTGTTCTTGTTGTTGTACTAGTTGTATTCTGATGAAATTGATTTCATGCCATTTATTTTTGTACACTTATAATTAGTGTTTCAGGCGTAACTGTTTGGTGGTTTTTTGTTATACATATGGATTAATGACTTTTTACTGTGAAACATGTTACTGGTGTATAGCAACGATGGTTAGCAAATACTTTTTAATTCTGCTTCTAGATATTTAATTGTTTTAAACTTTGTGCAGGTTTTTTCTGATTTGGAGCGTTCCATTTGTAGAATGGTGCATCGACAGGTTTGTAAATTGGTTTTAAACTTTGACTGCTGCTTCATTCGTATTGATCATTCATATTCATGAAAGTTACAGATAGGGGAGCCTTTAAAATCATGTTTACTTCTTAACCATCACTTGACATGGACAAAAATATGCCTGGCCTAACTTTAAGTTTGACTCAGATAAGATTTTTACGGCTCTTTAATTTGTTGGTTTTTTGAAGTTCAATCACCCTGTCTCCATCTCATCATAGGACCTAGCCAAGAGAAAATAGCTGAAATGTAGGGCACAGCTTTTATGGTTCTTAGACATACTAGTTCCAAGAGATTTTTGGGGGACATGAGTGGATGGTAATGCCATCAAAATGATGCTCCACTTTCCTGTAGGATCTGATAGATGTGAAGAGAACAGTAAGAGGAATTCATATTAACTTTTACTAAGTTTTTCAGCTAAATAGGTAATTTCGTGCTAGATGGGTCCTTTGATAGAAATATGTTTCATCTAATCATATTGATTTATTATGTAGCTTTCTCAATATCTGTGTTCAAATGTTCTTGGAATTGCACGTGGGTTTTTTGGTTTAATGAGGCAAGGAGTTGAAGTGTGGAAACAACTAGAATTATCCTTTTGCTCTTCCTTTAAAAAAAAAAAAAAAAAGAACTTTTTTGTTTACAAACCTTGAGGAAGGAAGCTTGAAAATATGGTTATTGTAATATCCTTACTTGACTTGTATGTTGTCTGCTAAAACTCACAAGGTTTTCCTTCTGTATTGTTGAGAGAGATTTCTTACTCATGCAGGTTGCCACTATTGCATGGTTTGAAGCTGATTCTGTTTGTGGCAGTCACTCCATTGCAATCCCTTTAATTCTTGTTTTGCCTTACCTTTTTCGGTTTTTCCAATGTCTTCGGCAATTCAGGGATACCGGTGAAAGATCCACACTTTTAAATGGTGCATCTCTTAGAAACTTTCCAAATATAAATGTTTTCCCCCTTCACCATCTGCCTTCCTCCCTATATCATTTTACTTTTTAGTTTTGACTTTTGCATGTTTTTGGGTGCGGTATTTAGTGTTTTGGTTGTCGGGTCTGTCAAGTGAACATGAATTTAAAATGCACTTGACAGCATGTGGTGATGATATGTGCTCCTGGTAATTGTGGGCTAGCTCCCTGCTTTATAAATCAGCCATTGGACCAAAAAATGTTAGATGGAATTAAGTAATGAAAGTCTTGAATTTACGTTTGTTTCAACCTTGAGAAGTTTTGTTTTTCGTGGCATCATTTCATCAACAAAATAGTGTAACTGGAATCCAGATTCTGGAACTTCAGAACATCTTCAACAGTGAAACGAATATAATATCAAGTTTGATTACTTTGTTTTTAGGTCAGAAAAATAGTAAAAGCATTAGGTTATCATGGATTTCAATTTCTCCCAAGTTTGTAGCAGTTGTAATCTTAATTGGTAGTGAAATTGTACCTGAAACCTATGTTACTCAGACTCGGGTATTAGTGTCGGATACGGGTATGTATCCGATACGGGTATGTTCAATTTTTTCTAAGTTTTTCTATGTATTTGGAAGGTCCTTGGAGGGTCATACCCCATATCATTGTCCAAATATGCGTCGGGCACGGATGTCGGACATAGATACTTCAAGAAAAATAAAGAGTCGGAGCAACATAGCCTGAAACTATAACTCCCCACCCAAGGGAAAAACAGAAAGGATCTCATAGGTTATCTGCATTGCTGATGGTTTTGTTGCTTCAGGATCATAATAAATTTATTTGCTTATGGTTTCAGCATTAAAGTATTCGACAGCAGTACCTGTGATTTTTCTTTCAGCCCTTAAATACCATGTCTTACCTGATAGCTGGACTAATTTTTATCGCCCCCTGTGGCTTCTTTCAAGTGTTTTGAACTCGTTGTATTCGTTTTATTGGGACGTGACACGAGATTGGGATTTGAGGTTTGTAAAATATTCTTTATACTTTCATAATCTGTTTATAAATTTATAAACCCTACTGATGTGGCTACTAATAGTTTTCTTTCTTGCTAGTGGCTTCGCTCGTATTTTCAAGTTCAATAAATCACATCTCTACTCACGCCTTTTACATGGACGAACATGGGTAAGCTATTCGTATTTCCTATCATATTAAAGCTCTAAACTCAGAGCAATGTTTTTATGACTCGTCTGATCATTCTTCTTGAACAATTTATGAAACTTGATTAGTTCAACACCTGAACTTTAAGCATCAACAATGGTATAAACTGGCTGAATTGGAGAATTCAAGTGACCTAATTGGCCAATTAATGGGCCAACTTTTTGTACCCAACTTCTATGTTGTTCCGACTCTTCATTTATCTTGAATTACCTGTGTCCAACGCATATGCGGATATAGGTATGGAGATATGATCCTCTAAGGACCTTCTAGATCTTGAAAAAAATTGAACATACCCGTGTCCGACACTCACACCCGAGTCCAAGTAACATAGCCCAATTTCATAACTAAAATCGAAGCAAACTCCATAAGAAACTTGTGCAGCTTGCTTACCTTGTTTGACCAGTTCACTTTACTAGTGTACTTTATGGATCATTGGCACTCACTCAGTTATCTCATGTATCTGTGGAATTGTTTTGTAGGTATACTTTTGGGTGATAGGAAGCAACTTGATCCTACGTTGCACATGGACATACAAACTGTCAGCTCATCTCCGTCATAATTACCTTACTGTGTTTACTATTGCTGCCTTGGAGATTTTCCGCCGTTCCCAATGGATTTTCTTCCGTGTAGAGAATGAGTGGAATAAAATGAACTCCAGGTCAAATATTCAGCTCTCCATTAATGATCATCCAACCATTGAGGAAGTGAAATTACTTGCTTTTGATGCCCACAATGTATAGACCGCCCAACCTAATGATTTTGTCTTTGGTAACAGCTTCATGGAGGTTTAACTATCATCATGATTCATGATTGATAACCTCCATATTTTTGCCAAAGAAATGTTTAATCATTCATTTTTTAATTATATATATATATATATGATCATATCAAAGTTATTTTATTAATTCGTTCATGCTTAAAGGATCATTCTTGCATACTTTATCCAAATATGTATTGAATACAAGTACTGATATAAATATTTTAAATAAAATGAAGAGTTCGGATAACATAAATTATAGAATTTACTATTGTATTTCCTAAGGTTCTACGGCTTTTGTTTTTATATAATTGTAAAAGATCATTTGCTGAACTCGTGTAGGAAGAAGGTCCCAGCTCCACAACCGCCAATTTAGTAAGGAAACCGCAGACTGTCTGCTGCAACCATTGCTGTCTTCGTACTACTTGATGGTAACAAATTGCAGCTTTAACTGCCCAGATGGATGTTGCAATCTCCTGTGTCCTGCCACTGCCACCACCACCGCCACCAGTCTGCAATGCCACTTCTCAAAGCATTCACAGTGTACCCTTCTCGGTTAGAGCAAGATATAATCTCACAATCATCTATAGAGACAACCAGGGACACCATGTAAAAGAACAAAGTCTTGAGCATGTCTAGATACCACAGGAATAAGGTCCAGATGCTGTAAAATGCCTCGTAATTTCATCAATAAACAAGTCAAGTTTTATTCTACAACTATAGGTGTTCATAGCCTGGTTAGATCCAGGTTTAGAATATTTTATTTTTGTTTGTCTAAACTCAACCGATCGAACCCTAAAACTTATTTTATTATTAAATGAATAATAATTCAAATCAATTCAAATTATAATTTTTTTTTTATCTAAACTCGATTCAATATGAATTGAATCTATCGGATCTGAACTATCCGTAGACAAATCTATCTACAACAAAAATGGAATTAAAAGGGAAGGAAGATGGTTAGAAATCCGAGGCAAGTTGGATAGCGTTCACCACGCATTCCAACGAATTGTTGCTATCCAAAGTAAACTCAATCTTCTTCCATCCAGACGTGGGCTCAAAATCACTCTGCCGCAGCAAGGCCAGCCATAAGCCTCAAGCATCTCCACCATCCAAACAACCAAAGTCCCCAACTCCCTTACCTTGATAACATCAAAAACCACGTTGAAAGGGGAATAATAAGCCCCGTTGCCATGGGATGGTGAGACTGCAATATGGTTGAAGATACACAAAGTTGTTCACCACCTCAAGCGGTGTGACCGACTGACTGACCCCAAAATTCCTCTGATCTTCATGTCTTAGGCCTTACACTTGCAGTAATTGAATTCAATCTCTTGTTTGCTTCACTCATAAAAATGGGTTGCATTAACTTTCTTTTAACAAAATTGAAGAAGAAAAGAAGGGAGTAACGAGGGTTGATTCAATTAATTGAGTATTTATTAGCATATTGATAAAAATCAAGATTCGAGTCTTATTAACAGTTTCACTTGATGGGTGACCACTGTTAGTCCTTTTGATGCATGTGACATGCTTCGACTCTAAATTGGGATAATCTCTAACAAATAAAAAAAAAAAAGGAAATGTAGTAATGGTTTGAGTTAACAAATTTCAGCTTGTTATATATGAATGGGATTAATCATAAAACCAGAAGCATGAATCTCTCAGCCTAATCAGATGCTTGGTCCAGGAAATTGGAAGTAATTAGAAAGTCAACTCTTACATGTGATCTTCCATCCACACATACCATATACTACTAGTCTACTACTCTAACACAGTAATCCTTAATTTCAACTTTAATACCGTTAACGAAAAATACTAATATGATATATAAATAATTTAATTAATAAAAAATTGATACGTGTATAATTATTGTACACGTAGGTGACACACTATTATCACGTGGCATTAACGTGGTGGTTATCACGTGTCATAAAAATTAAAAACCGAAAATTTAAAAATTTAAAAATTTAAAAAAAAAATTAAAATTTTCAAAATTTTCAAAATTTTAAACACAAAAATTAAAAAAAGTACGATATTTTTTAAAATAATTAAAAATTAATTTTAAAAAAAATCAAAATATGAAAATATTTAGAAAAATCAACATCTACAAAAATTATTTAAATAATCAACAAAAAAAAGCAAGAACAAGGGAGGAAAAAAAAAAAAGAGGAAAAAGGAAAAGGGGAACGGAGCAGTATCAGTAAGTTGGTCCAAAGTGGATCGAGACAAATTTATTTGGTTCGGAATAGATCGATCTTGATACGCTTTGTGTCAATCGACTGGTGTTGACAAAACCCCATCCTCTTTCCTTCTCTCTCTTCGACTCTCTCCTTTTACCTTATCTCTCTTCAATTTTTTTTTTCCTTTTTATTCAATTTCAAAATAAAAATTCAAAATATATATATTTTTTAATTTTTAAATTAAAAAAATATCATGGGAGATACGTGTATTTGTCATACCAAACGTTCTAAAAGAAGTAAACATAATGCATATAACTCTATATCAGAAAGGAAAAGAAATGTTTTTAAGCATATAAACGTGAGTGCTGCACATTCAATAAATCGTTTTTGCTAGGAGAAGGTAATGGACACATAACAAGTGGTATTAAAACCAATCCTTGATTGCTCGATTCCACATCGAACGTCTTAACAGGAGACTGACAGGGTGGAAAAAGCTCGTGAAAGGAGCGTCACGAAACTGGGTGGAAGAATGTCACATTAAATGCTTTAAAGAAATAAGTATGATACATTAATTCCACATTGAAAAAGAAATGAAAAGTCATTGGCTATTTAAACTTGAGCATTACACATTTCAATAAATTGATTTTATTATTAATTATTTATTACTAATTCAATTATTTGATTGTCTATTTTATTTATTTATTTATTTTTGACTTTATTTAATTTAGTTGTTTATTTTCATTTTTATCTATTAATTATTTTATTTAAATTGGTTTATTAAACCATTTATTTGATTTATGTTGAGTAAAGTATTTTATTGATTATTTGTATAATATATTATGTATTTGCTTATTCATTTTATGTTTAGAATAATTAGAATTTAATTAAAAATGATAAATTTATGTGAATATGATCATAAAAGAAATTTAGAAAGATAGAAATTTTAAAATTGAATTAATAAAAATAAGTGAAAATCATTTTATGTATCTTTTAAAAAATGGAAGGTAGAAAAGAATTTTAATATCAAAAGATTGATATTTATTTTTAAATAAATTTTTAATAAAAAATGATTTATGTAAAATATTTGTATAAAAATCCTAATAATAAAATAAACTAATAAGTTTAAAAAAATTTCGAAGGTCAAATTTTAAGCCGACTAGGCGAATGACCGTGCTTCGCAAAGGGATGAACTTTATAATTTTTAAAAATGATAAATTGATAAGTAGCATTTCATTATTTTTCAAAAAAAAAAAATCAATTACAAAAATATATATATATATTTTACAAATCAATGTAAGAAAAATCATGCATTTAAAAAAAAAAAATTAAAAAACACAAACACGCCACCTATCATTTCAAACATCAAACAATATTTATAAAAAAATGTTAATTCACGGCAAACTTTATTAGGAAGGGAACAACAATAAACACTAAAAAGCCCAAATAAGTTACAAATATAATACACTTAAAATGAACTCAAGTTTGAAAATCCGTCCAAAAACTCGAACTTGAATCCACCAAAATTCAATTTGATCAAAAAAGTCAAAGACTTCAAAACTCGAGAAAACTTGAACCTGAAATAACCCAAGCTTGAAATAACCTAAATCTGAAATGATCCGAACTCGAGACCGACCCCATCATAAACCTGTAATAACCCAAATTTAATACCAAAAAAAAGATCGAATTATAATTAAATAATGTTTTATAAAATTAAAACTTTAATTATCAATTTTATTTTAATATTTTTTTATTTTTTAATGAAATGTTAAAATATAATTTAAACTAGAATTTGTCCTCGCTTTGCTGTGAGATTTTTTTTTTTAATATTTATAAAATTTTAATTAAATTAAAAATTATAAATAAATTTAAGTTGAATCATATTAAATAATTATAACTTATTTAAATAATTTTTTATGTTTTAATATCTTAAGTAAATTAATTTAGAGTTAAAATCGAATCATTATGACAAATTATGTAAAATATGAGATGAATTGAGACACGACACAAATACAATATAGGAAATAATTAAAACATGACACGATACGAAAAATAACATGAACATGAAACGATACACGAACGTGTCAAAATTTATATAAAACGAATAATTAACGTGTAAAAATTTATATAAATTTATAATACTTTGTACACAAAAAATAATACGAACACAAACACGTTACGAACATACAAATTTTTCTCTAAATTGAATCACTATAACAGATTATGAAAAACATGACATGAATTGAGACACGACACGACTCACGAACACATAATTTTTTCTCTAAGATCACTATAACAAATTATGCAAAGTATGTCATATATGTCATGAATTGAGACACGACATAAACACACAATTTTTTATCTAAATTGAATCACAATAACAAATAATGCAAAATATGAAATGAAACACGACACGAACATAGCATAAAAAAATAATTAAAACACAACACGAAAAATAAAATGAACACTACACGAATAAACGAACGTGTTAAAATATACATAAAACAAATTATTAACATGTAAAAATTTATATAAATTTATAATACTTTAAACACAAAAAAACATAAACGCGAACAAAAACACACAAAAAAAATTTATTTTTTTCTCTTTCCTCTATTTTCCTTGCTTCCCTCTTTCTTTTCTTTTTTGTCTCTTTTTTTTTTCTCACCTTTTCTTTCTTTCTCTTTCTTTTTTTTTTCCTTTTCTTCCTTTCCTTTAAAAAAAAAAAAACAGGTGTCAACGCTATAGAAGTTTATGTAGCTAATTTTATATTTATGTTAGATATATATAAGGTAAAATAATAATTTTATCAAAACATGAATTTAAATTGATAATCAAATGAAAAAATATGAAAAAAAAAATTGTGGTTTGTTTGATTCCTTTTTACTATGAAAAAAAATGAACAATCAAATAAACGACTATCATTACTCATGACAAATATTGTGGTATGTTTAATTTTAAGTGATAAAGGTAACTTAGATTGATAATCAAGAATTTGGGGATATCTCACTTTAAATGTTGTTGATAATTTTGTGAAAAAATTTTTGTTAATAATTTTTTTTTTTGGATTTAAATATTTAAATAATGTAAAAATGATTGCCCGAACTCAAGCCCTAACCGAAAGAGTTCAAACCCAAAATGACTCGAAATCGAAAAAATCTGAATAAATGACTATCATTACTCGTGACAAATGTTGTGGTATGTGTAATTTTAAGTGATAACTGCAACTTAGATTGATAATCAAGAATTTGGAGATATCCCACTTCAAATGTTGTTAATGATTTTGTGAAAAAAAAATTTATTAATAAAAATTTATTTTTGGATTTAAATATTTAAATTATGTAGAAATGATTACCCGAACTCGAGCCCTAACCAAAAGAATTTGAACTTAAAATGACTCGAAATCGAAAAGATCTGAATCCAAAAATGATTCTCGAACTCGAGCTTGAATCTAAAGAGTCCGAACTCAAAATGATTTGAAACCGAAAAAATCTGAATCTTATAAGGTACGAATCCGAAAAGACTCAAACTCAATATGATTCGAATCTGAAATAATCCGAGATCCAAAATATCTCATTAATGTTAATCAAAAGACAAAACAAACACTAAAAATAATCTAAAATGACCTAATTAATATCATAATCATATGATAAAAGTTTAAATCAATCTTACTTTTTTAATTGGATATCACAATTAACCTCAAACTATAATTTATGACATGTATTATATGACAAAAAAAGTGTGATACCATAATTAATTTTTAAACTATAACTTATGACATATATTATGTGATAAAAAAAAAGAGTTTCAAAATTTCAAACGGAGGTTCCTCATAGCTTTTAATGTAGGTATAAATTAGAATTGCATAATCTCTTAAGAAATTTTTAGACGATTCTTTTAAAAATTTTATCATGACGTTTTAAATATGTGTCACATTTTAATTTTAATTGGGTAATATCATATCAGTGTTTTTTTGTTAGGAATTAAGGCAACCTGATAGTTGATAGACAAACCGTAATTCAGATATTAAATTAGATATTTTTCACCCAATAAAAAAAAAAAAAAAAGCGAACAACAAAAGAAGAGGGGAAAACCGCAACTCCCCCTTGGCCCTTACCGTCGATCGTTGACGCAAAAGAAGAAGGTTTTACAGAGAGAAACTGTATTTTTGACGAGTGATTTAATTAAATGGGGAGGACCTGAGAATCTGAAAGCTTTCTCTAACACGCAACAACAGGGACGCTTTACTCGATTAAACGCCGCGTCGTTTATTAATTGAGTGGTTATGGCTGAGCCCTCGTCGTCTTTATCGTCATCCAAGGACGAGCTGATTCAGCTGATCAAGCGGCTCGGAACCTATCTCGCCCTCAAGATGTCCAATCTCTTCTCTATCTCTCTCCAAAAACTGGTTCTTTTCTTTCTCTCATAAATTCTCCTCTCGTCTTTCTTTTTCGGCGGATCTTATGCGCCTTTTTGTTGCTGAAATACGAAAATTTATTATTTTCTTCCTATTATTTAGTTATATGATTTAGGAATTTATTGGTGATTATAGCGGAATATTGATTTGGTAATTGATGTTAATTTCGTCACACTATTTTATTGGGTGGGAAATTAATCTTGTTGCAGCTTTAAATATGTAATATTTAAGATGAATCCTCCTACTGGTTCACTATATGATAAATTGTTACGGACTAGAAATGGTGTTAATTCGTCTCGTATGCTACTTCTTTTTTGCCTAACTGATTCTGGAGCTAGATTTGTGAAAATACTACATTGAGGCGAAACAATCTCAAATCCCTAGTACTAGCAATGATATGTATGGTGTGGGGGGGGGGGGGGTTGGCGGGCGCTATCTAGCCACCATGATACCGGGATTGTAGAAATGGGATTGTATCGACCCACACACAAAATACTCACACAAAAGATAGTTTATGCTCACCACTGTAAGACACAAAACCGAAGAGATACAGAAGCTGATAACCCACCACTCTAAAGCTATAGATCAGATCACCACTTTAGAGATACAGAGTTAAGGATGATAGTTCACCACTCACAAGGAGATACAGAACTGAAAAGGTGCCGAAAGGCCAAGTCAAAAGACTTTTTTCATTCAAATTCTCAGATCTGTCAAATACATAGCTGAATGATCAATATATACTTGGAACAACCCTCCAAGTTTAGGAATTAATAAAAATGACAGAATCTAGGCCATAATAAATGACCTTGGTAGATAACTAGGCATATATTAAGTAGCACACCATCTTTGACTTTATTGAGATTGCAAATAGACACAATCTGCATAGTTAAACTAAAAACAGCCACAACTCATCAGATATAATTTCAATGCATGCAAGACTGTATAATCTGAAAAGATTACGTTCTAAACTTGAAAAACTCATATGATATGCTTATTTAATCATGCAATGAAGAGATGAAAATTTGGGCTCAAAGTTGGCCCATAGGCTGATAGTAAACAGTGTCCAGAACTTCATCCATTTGACTTGCTAACCCAAACTCAAGTAGCTCAATATCACTAAGACCATTTGAGGACACTCCCGTGTCATGCTCTCCAGGTTTGAAAAGACTCGTCCTCGGGTCATATGTACCATCATCACCATGGAAAGGAGACAAGTCAGCCACATTAAAAGTGTCTGAAATATCTAAGAGAGCGTTTGGTATGTTGGAAAGTGATCACTTTCTATGGAAAGTAATTGGTGGGAATATGATTCCTATGTTTGGTATGCTTAAAACTGCTCACTTTCATGGGAATGTAACTTTCCTTGAAAAGTTACTTTCCCACAAGCATTGGAATGTGATTCCCATGAGAAGTGTGATTCCCATGAGAAGTAGTGGGAAAGTAACTTTCCCATGTAGTTGGAAAGTTAAAAAAATGTTAAGACAAAATTATCCTCTTCCTATTTGATTAAAATTATCAATTGAAATATTATTTTAAAATATTTAGTGCAAATATTTATTAATAATAAATATTATTTAAATATTTAAATAATATTTAATTTGCATCCAGCTTTTTAATTTTTCAATTACTTGAGAGTAACTTCGAAAATTTATTATTAACAAACATTTTTTTATCATAAAAGTAATTCAAATTACCAATTGAAATATTATTTTTAAATATTTAGTACAAATGTTTGTTAATAATAAATATCATTAAAATATTTAAATAATATTTAATTTTCATACAGCCTTTTAACTTTTCAACTACATGAAAGTAATTAATTTCGAAAATTTATTATTAACAATTTTTTTTTATCATAAAATAACTCAAATTACCAATTAAAATATTATTTTTAAATATTTAGTACAAATGTTTGTTAATAATAAATATCATTAAAATATTTAAATAATATTTAATTTGCATAGTCTTTTAATTTTTCAATTACATGAGAGTAATTTCGAAAATTTATTTTTAACAATTTTTTTTATCATAAAAATAACTCAAATTACCAATTAAAATATTATTTTTAAATATTTAGTACAAATGTTTGTTAATAATAAATATCATTAAAATATTTAAATAATATTTAATTTGCATCCAATCTTTTAATTTTTCAACTACATGAGAGTAATTTCGAAAATTTATTATTAATAAATATTTTTTATCCTAAAAGTAACTCAAATTATCAATTAAAATATTATTTTTAAATATTTAGTACAAATATTTGTTAATAATAAATATCACTGAAATATTTTAAAATTAATAAAATTTACATTTTTTGATAAGGGTATTTTCGAAAATTACCATCACATTCTCAAGATTTTAATCAGCACTTTCCCATGTATACCAAAAACTGTAAAGTTACATTCCCAGGAATCACATTCCCAAGAATCACATTCCATGGAATGTGATTCCTAGGAAGGCACCTAATGCCCCCTAAGTGTGCAGGTAGCTCAATCTTGTAGGCATTTTGACCAATCCGCTTCAGAACCTTAAACGGACCCTCAGCTCTAGGCTTGAGCTTAGCAAACTTACCTTGGGCAAACCTCCCTTTGCCAAGATGCACCCAAACCAGATCACTTTCTTTGAACTCAACATACTTACGATGCTTGTTAGCTTGAGCTCGATACATCTGGTTTTGGCTCTCAATCTTGTCACGAACTTGTTCATGCAACTTCTTCAGCTGTTTAGCCCTTTCTTCAGCATCCCCATTGAAATTCTGACTTGTAGGAAGAGGAATCAAGTCCAATGGACTCAATGGATTTTAACCATACACAACTTGAAAGGGACTACGATCAGTACTTTGGCTAGTAGAATGGTTGTAAGCAAATTCAGCTTATGGCAAAACCAGATCTCAATCCCGAATGTTCTTCTTCACCAAACTTCTCAAAAGACTTCCCAAACTCCAATTAACAACTTATGTTTGCCCATCAGTTTGAGGATGACAAGTAGTACTGAATTGAAGATGAGTTCCAAGCTTCCTCCAAAGTGTACGCCAAAAATGACCCATGAACTTGGAATCTCGATCTGAAGTGATTGTTTTCGGAATGCCATGAAGTCTAACAATCTCCTTGAAGTATAAATCAGCAACATTAGTAGCATCAAGAGTTTTGCTACATGGAACAAAGTGCGCCATTTTAGAGAAACGATCAACCACCACCATAACTGAATCTTTGTTCCTTGAACTTCTAGGCAAGCCAAGCACAAAATCCATGCTGACATCTTCCCAAGGAGCTTTAGGTACTGGAAGTGGAGTGTAAAGACCCGTAATCTGAGTTCTGACTATGGGATTTAGCAATATGGCATGTCCTGCAACGCTGTATGAACCTCAAAACATCTCTGTCCATCTTTGGCCAATAGAAATTATCCTGAATAACAGCAAGTGTCTTGTCTCTCCCAAAGTGTCCACCAAGTCCACCGCGTCCACCGCTGTGAGCTTCAAAGATAATAGCCTCCCTCAAAGAACCTTGAGGAATACACAAGCGATTGTCTTTGAAAAGATAACCATCTACCACAGCAAAATGCTTAGAAAGACCACTTCCACATTCTGCCCATATCTTGCTGAAATCTCCATCATGCTCGTAGAGATCTTTCAACGCTTCAAAACCTAACACTTCCACTTGCATATTGGTCAACAAGACATGTCTACGACTCACAGCATCAGCAACAACATTCTGAACTCCGGATTTGTGCTTAATAGAGAAATTGAAAGTTTGTAGAAATTCAACCCAAGGAGCATGCTTTCGGCTAAGTTTCTGCTGGCTGCTAAGAAACTTCAAAGCCTCATGGTTCGAATATAGCAAAAAGGTTTTGGACGCAAGTATTGGCACTAATGTTCCAAAGCATGAACAATGGCATAGAACTCCTTATCATAAACTGAATATTTCCTCTGCGAATCATTGAGCTTCTCACTGTAGAAAGCAATAGGTTTGCCCTCTTGGCTAAGTACAGCACCAATGCCAACATTAGAAGCATCACATTCAACCTCAAAAACTTGATTGAAATCAGGTAGAGAAAGAATAGGTGCATTGGTCACCTTTTGCTTTACAAGTTCAAAACACTTCTCAGCCTCTTTAGTCCACCTAAAACTGACCCCCTTCAAACATTCAGTGATAGGAGCAATAATAGTGCTGAAATTTTTGATGAAACGGCGATAGAAAGATGCTAGGCCATGAAAACTCCGAATATCATGAAGAGTTTGAGGAATTGGCCAGCTGAGAATTGCGTCAATCTTGCTAATATCCATCTTCACTCCTTCGCTAGAAACAACATAGCCCAAGAAAACGATGCTTTTAGTGAAGAATTCACACTTTTCAAATTAGCATACAACTTCTGACCCCTCAAAGTCTGAAACACCTCGCGCAAGTGACTAAGATGCTCCTCTTTATCCTTGTTGTATACAAGAATATCATCAAAATAAACCACAACAAATCTGCCAATAAAAGGTTTAAATACATCATTCATCAGTCTCATGAAAGTACTAGGAGCATTAGAAAGGCCAAATGGCATAACCATCCATTCATAAAGGCCATCCCTTGTTTTGAAGGCTGTCTTCCATTCATCACCCGTTCTCATTCTGACCTGATGGTAACCGCTTCTAAGATCAATCTTTGAAAAAGTGGTAGCACCATGAAGATGATCTAACAAATCATCAAGCCGTGGAATAGGAAAACGATGAGTAGTAGAATGGTTGTAAGCAAATTCAGCTTATGGCAAAACCAGATCCCAATCCCGAATATTCTTCTTCACCAAACTTCTCAAAAGACTTCCCAAACTTCGATTGACAACTTCTGTTTGCCCATCAGTTTGAGGATGACAAGTAGTACTAAATTGAAGATGAGTTCCAAGCTTCCTCCAAAGTGTACGCCAAATATGACCCATGAACTTGGAATCTCGATCTGACTTTCTATTCCTTCTTCTATGGCGATGAGAAGACGAACCATCACTAGAGTCATGGTTTGGTCTGCGGTGGAAAGGATTATCATCTTTATCATCATTACTAGAAGAATCACATTCAGAATCATTCTCATCATTATCGTCAGGATTTGGAGCCAATCAATGAACTCATCAGGTTGCATCTTTCCTTCAAATTCAGGAATATCAACTTTCACATCAGAATCTCGATAAGACCTTATATTCCTTCTTCTATGACGATGAGAAGACGAACCATCACTAGAGTCATGGTTTGGTCTGCGGTGGAAAGGATTAACATCCTTATCATCATTACTAGAAGAACCACGTCTAGAATCATTCTCATCATTATCGTCAGGATTCTCATATCGGTCAAGACGATCCTGGAGCTGTTGATTTGCCTTCCCATTTCATCCATTTCAAGAGCATGGATGTCCCTCTCAAATTCTGGATTACGGCGAGCACGAAACGCCATTAATAATCAACACTTTGACGGAATAAACCAGGATGTATGCTCTTGTAACCAAGAGCTCTGATACCAACTTGATACCGGGATAGTAGAAATGGGATTGTACCAACCCACACACAACGCACTCACAACAAAAGATAGTTTATGCTCACCACTCTAAGGCACAAAACCGAAGAGATACAGAAGCTGATAACCCACCACACTAAAGCAACAGATCAGATCCCCACTTTAGAGATACAGAGTTAAGAATGATAGTTCACCACTCACAAGGAGATACAGAACTGAAAAGGTAGCAAAAGGCCAAGTCAAAAGACTTTTTTCATTCAAATTCTCAGATCTGTCAAATACATAGCTGAATGATCAATATATACTTGGAACAACAGTCCAAGTTTAGGAATTAATAAAAATGATAGAATCTAGGCCATAATAAATGACCTTGACAGATAACTAGGCATATATTAAGTAGCACATCATCTTTGACTTTATTGAGATTGCAAATAGACACAATCTGCATAGTTAAATTAAAAACAGCCATAACTCATCAGATATAATTCCAATGCATGCAAGACTGTATAATCTAAAAAGATCACGTTCTAAACTTGAAAAACACATATGACATGCTTATTTAATCATGCAATGAAGAGATGGAAATTTGGGCTCAAAGTTGGTCCACAGCGATAGCAACAAAAAAAAAAAAAAAAGTTGGTCCATAGGCTGATAGTAAACAGTGTCCAGAACTTCATCTATTTGACTTGCTAACCCAAACTCAAGTAGCCCAATATCACTAAGACTATTTAAGGACACTCCCGTGTCACACCAGGCATGTAGAACTGCTCATACTTTCATCCTTTTTTCTTTTCTTTTTTTTTTTGGTACATAGGAGGCCCTAGCCTAGGAATAGGGGAAGGGGTTGTAGGTGATGAGATTCGAGCCTCAGACCTGCTGGATGCCACCTCTTAAGAATGACTGCATGAACCAACCGAGTTAAGCTCTGGGTTCATCTTCATTTTCTTTTCTACCTAGACAAAGCTGTTATGCTGTTTTGGCGTGTAACTGAAATGTGAAATATTGTCGATTATAATGTGTATGATTCTTACCATGTCTCTACTGGCATCAGGATCCACGATCTGTTGGGGCTATTGCAGGGCTTGCTGTTGCAATTATCTTTACCTATAGGTTGATGAGATCACCTGCAGCACCTCCAAGAAGGCAACTGAAACGTCAAGCTCCAACAACTAGTAGCTCTGCTATCAGTACCCAGTCAAATATAACGTTGATGCCTTCAGGAGTTTGTTCATCTTCAGAGGATTTAAGAGCACAAAATGTTGTTGATGAGTTTTTCCAGCCAGTAAAGGTACGCATTCGCCTCTTTCTTCAACATTTTGATATGTTTATCATTGTCTATTAGCCTTGGTTTGTTTGTAATTTGCATCACTCTTTTCCTTCTTTTGCAGCCAACATTGGGACAAATAGTTAGGCAGAAACTGAATGAAAGTAGAAAGGTAACTTACATATACTCCTTAATTCTGTAAGCAAAATGTTTGGATACTTATTTTATTTGTGTCTATTGGTTTCTGGAAGTAGGATTCTTAGTTATACTAATCATGCTCCTTTAGTATGATTAATAACCGATGCTCACAAAAAAGAGGGAAAAATTTTACTTGTAGAAATGAGATTCTTTAGGAGAGGATTTGTATCCATTCTTTCTTAATGTGATTGTAGGTGTCATTTAAGGTAAGGTGTGCTTGAAAATTTTTGGTTTATATGCTTGTAGCTAGGTAAACTGGCCTGGCTAGCTGAACAGCTTTTATGAGCCCTCTCATATAACCCTGGATCCTGTTTGAAGGTTTTCTCTTCCTGAGTATAGGGTTTTATGGGAGTCTTGTTGCTGTCAATTGTTTAAATGGCCCAATCACCTTATTTAGTTTGTTCGCTGGATGCTTTATCAGAATAAATTGCTAAAGTAAATGTCAAAATAATACCAAAATCCAGTATATTCAATATAATCTCTACTTTCAACCAACCGTGTTAGTCAAAATTTTAACTGAATTGCTATCACAGCTTCTTGCTATTGTAAACTTAACTTTTAGAAATCTGCCTGCACCTTGAAAGTGCACCCAAGTCTTATATGACATGGTTTCATTATTACTGAGAGCCATTACCTGATATTGGTCATAAAAGCTGCTATACTACTGGTAGTGGCAGAATCGGATAAATTGATTCTGGCACTATTACTTGAGTCTGTACTTTGGAATGCATGAGCAATTGACAATAGTTAAATTAACTTCTCATATAAGTACTAGTAACTTCAACTGAAATTTTCCGGAAGCAACGTAACCTCCGAGTTTAACTCCCTGGTTTTCATGCTTAATTCTGAATAACTTTTTAAGTTTGGGGACATGTTGGTATTTGATGCTTATGTAGTTCTATAAAGCCATTGTCAGAGCCCTTTTTTTAACTCTTCCTTTAACTTTAATGTTTTGATGACTTATTGGTGTAGGTAACATGTCGTTTACTTGGAGTGATCCTTGAGGAAAGCAGTCCAGAGGAGCTGCAGGTGGGGAATTTTTTCTGTGAGCTTTGTTTTTGTAACTATTATCTGCAAATAATTAATTTGATTTGTTTCATTCTGGATAGAAACAAGCAACTGTAAAGTCCTCTGTGTTGGATGTTCTATTGGAGATTACGAAATTTTGTGATCTTTATCTCATGGAGAGCGTTATTGATGATGAAAGCGAAGTGAGTTCAAACCATGTTCTCTAATATTGTTTATGCTTATTTTGTCAATGCTATAAATTTTCCTTAAATATATTTCTTGACACATTAGGTTGTTCAAGGTTTTGATAGGCATATTCTTCTAATTACAAGCAAAACTCCTAAGTTTTTTGCATTGAATGTGTAATATTGATAGAACAAGTAGCGAGAAGAGACAGAATATAGAAATATTGGGAGGAACTCAGAAATAGACGATAACAATTAGGGAGAAACAAAGGAAATCGGGGGAGACAAGAGACTGGGGAAAAACCTGATAGAATCAATAGAGGGAAAAATCTCGATGACCAAAATCACAATAGCTCAAGTAATCAAATATCCAAAGCCTAATTGAAACTAAAATAACATAGGTATTTATAACTAAAATCAAAGCCTAGTAAAATGAAAATTACCATACATAACCTAATACTTGGAAAAGAAGTAAAATACTATCTAATATAAAATAACCTTAATATATGTAAAGATTACAATCACGCGTGTAAAATATAAAATAAAATCCTAGATAATATAATCCCTCAACTATTATATTTGCATTCTCCATCAATATTCCTTCTTACATATTGCATGCAATAGTACTTCTTTATCATGATTGTGCTTGTATTAGGGTACTAGCATATTTTTATATCATGTGTTTTCCCTTGTGACTAACATTATGAAGTGTTTGCATGCAGAAAAATGTTCTTCTGGCCTTGGAAAATGCAGGGATTTTCACCTCCGGTGGTTTGGTGAAGGACAAGGTAAGTAATTGTCCCAATTGTGATTGTATGTAATTTTTGTTTAGATATCTGAAATTGAGATGATCCTCCAGTCAGGGGCATTATGTCTGAATCATGAAATCCGGTGCCTGTTAAAAAATATTAGAATGTAAATTGGTTGATTATCCTTTCTTTTCTAATTTCAGAATATTGATGTTCTATCTTGTTTTTGTTCATATATTTAGTATTTACTTTGCCTGAAATAAATCTGCAGGTTCTCTTTTGTAGCACAGAGATTGGGAGGACATCTTTTGTTCGGCAACTAGAACCAGATTGGCATATTGACACAAATCCTGAAATAGTTTCTCAGTTAGCTGTATAATTTGATTACTTGCCATAATCTTCGAGATAGTTATTTCACAGCAGCACTTAAAAATGTTCTGATATTAGATTCTAAAACCATATTCTTGTCACAATGCCTATGTCTGATATTAGATTTTAAGTCATATTCTTGTCACAATGACTATGATTTTGAGAACTTTTTTTTCTTTGCAGAGGTTCATCAAATATCAGCTTCACGTTTCTCCTGTCAGAGCTGAACGGACTGCGGCTAAGGTCTTCAGTTCTCCATCCTTGGAACACTTCTTTGGGTGCATTTGACACTTGAACCGGTAAAAAGATACAAATATGTTTTAAAGTTGTTCCTTACTCCCCTTTGGTCTTTATGTGCGTTCTTTTATCACCCTTGTGCTGATGTCAATTTTTAGGATATAGGGTTCACGTTCGAACTTTTTTGAACCGGAGAAACTCCATGCAACAATTAATGTTTGCAATTTACCTGGAAAGATATGCAATCATAAAAAAAGTTTATTTTGTTGCTCCACCGAGCTGGCTATACACTCGCTTGGTTTCAGTGTTTTAATATTGCTAGTATTCTTACTTGGTTTCCGTCTTTTTATAATATTGGTTGTTTTCGCTTTGTTTATTTATTTATTTATTTTTTTGTATGGGAATATTGCATGTAAACAGCTTTAAATGATAATCTGATAGTGTTGGGGGCTGAATGGGAGCTGTCTTGCTTTGTGAATGTTGAACATTACTTTGTTCTTCTGCTTCTAATTGTGTAAATCGGTTGTTGATTTAGAGGAATTTCAAGGCGGTGATGTTTTGTCCGAGGATTATTGTTATTCATGAATAACTACAAAGATTGGGAAAAATGGAAATTGCAAAAACTTAGTGGGGGTGTTCTTTCTATGGAGGAGGGGATTTCAAAACTACTTCAACAACTTTTAACAATTAGGTGGTCAGTCGATACAACACATGAATAAATACGTACACATACTTTTCCATCAAATTTTCAAAGCCCAAATATATTGAGAGAAAAGCTAGGTAGGCTAGCTAGCTAGCTTATATGAATTATCAGTAAATTATTTAAACAGGTTTTGAGACAAACTTTGTAGTAAAGAAGATTTTACCAATTAAGGTATCGTTGGAAATTGGCATTATAAACCATTTTGATTTTCACATTACAAACTAAATTAAAAATGATTTAAAGAAAATAAAACATGTCTTGATATATGACAATCCATGTATTTATATCGTGTTTGTGTTTTTTTGTTATTGTTATAATTGTGTTTAAATTTTAAAGTGTTATATATTTAAAATTTTATTTATATTTCGTATATTTTAATTGTTTTATTTTTAAAAAAAATTTAACAAGTAGGATTGTTCCATGTATGAGGGTAAATTTTACACTATAAAGATAGGGGTAAAATTGTTTTAAAAAATTTAGACTATGAGTAAAATTGTCCGAAAATTTGGTACCGCAACTTAATAATCTGAGATAGACACATGTTTTGATGGTAATGTGATTGTTGAGTTTTGAGATAATCCGATCCTCTCGATCTAAAGTAAAATGACAGTCAACATTACCAAATGAACGATACCAAATGGGATAATGTTTTCGGATTATCCTCAAAATTCTGAAAATATATTCGGATTACGCGAATTAAAATTGTTCATGGGTTGGGTTAAGTTGGTCGTGATCCGGATTTTTTCTACATTTTTTATTCAAGTTTGGGCCGGTCCGTAAATCCAAATAACTGTTTAAAAATATTTTAAAAAAATATTTTTATTTTTATATTAATATTAATATTTTTTATAATTAAATTTAAATAAAAAAATATTTTTTTATTAATAAAAAATAATTCAAATCAAATCGAATTAAAAAATATTTATTCAAATTCAATCTAATAGAGACCGAAATTGATCCATCCAGCATTTAAACAGATCTACTGCGGTCCGGCTTTTGAACAGCAAACCAAAGACCTAAGGGGTAAGTTTACATTTCCGATATCCTCTCCAAGCAGGGCCAGGTCAGTGCCTTCCCATGCCTCAGATCGGAAAGGTTTTTAGCCTTCATTTCAATTTGTTTGTACATTCCCCTTTCACCAGATAAGGCATAAGCATCCATAAAAATTTATTACATTAAAAAATAAAATAAAGTCAAAGGCATTGAACAGATTGCAGAGAGCTTAATCACGAAATTCTTGCATTTTAAGATCTTTTAATGTATAATATAATGGTATATAAAAGGGTTAAACTTAAACGCTCCTTTTAAGATTAAATCTATTATTTGTTGAGTGACTGTCAAATCTTTTATTTGAATTTATTAAGAATGTAACGTTTTTGAATTGTAACAAATAATTTTTTTTGACATATTATAAATGAGTTTGAATTGCATGCTTCATAACAATGAATGATGTTTAAAAATAATGTTTACATGAATTCCTTTTATACATTTGACAATTAAAAAAATAAAATATAATAATCCAAAAAAAATAAACAAACATAAAATCTCAAATCAATTCAATCCTCCCTATTTCATTGTTCTTCAGTTTGAAAAAAAAAAAAAATTGTTCATTTCTTATCTCTCAAAATCCAATTCTAAACCTATTTCTCACTCACAATTTTAAGATTTGTTCTTCACCCATATGAATTTTAAGCTATTATCTCTCTTTCCCTTCTATAGTATATTATCAAAATCCCAAAGCACCAATTTTTAAAAATCCCCAAAATCAGCTTAGTATTGGAGACCAAAAACGAACCTTAAACCATGGGTCAAGGAACACCGAAAACACGACGAAATCGCCAGCTCAAAAACACGAAGGCTCTGACAAGAAGGAGAAGAAATTTGAGCCAGCGGCACCTCAGCCAGGGTGGGTCGCAAACAACGAAAACAAAAAGGACCCGAAGCGGCGGCTCGTCACCAAGATTGTCTGAATCTATGCCAAGCAATCGATCAAATGAACGAGTTCTGCATCTATTAGGAAATCTATCATCCTCACGGCAACCGAAAAACGAGCATCCTGTTTCATGAAGAGCCATGAGAAGGTTTTGAGACTACACAAATTTAGCATAATAGATGTGCAGATTCAAACCTTTGCAGGGTTGGAGTTTAACTAATGCTGAGGTGAATAGATCTCTTCTTCAGTTTTATTTCTTTTCTGAAAATATGGGCAATCTTTTTCTTTTTTTGTCATTTTGCCTCGGCATTTCCTGCTTTGTGTATGATCACAGGCAGAGCTTGTCCGCAGATTTTATAAGATATCACTATTTCAATGATCAAAAAAAGGAAAGGCTTAAGCTGCAGGAAGAGAAAGTTGAGGAGGATCAATCTAAAGTCAGTGATTTGAGAAGATTGCCATAAGAGTTTCTTCAATTAGGGATTTAGGTTTTTTGGGGTTTAAGATGTTTTGTTTTTAATTACGGATTTAATTTGTTGATTTTTTTTATCGACACATGTACAAAATAATTATATATCAACATTCATGATTAATAAATAAGGCGCGAGGCTTTTCAAATTCATTTATAAGATGTTAAAAGTTTTTAATTATCATAATTCGAAAACGGGTGAGCGTTGGATCGAATCGAGTCGAATCGAGTGAAAAAAATTCGAGTTAGTTGAGTTTACGAGTCCTATTTTGTCAACCGAACTGAATTTGAAAATTTAGCAAATCGAGTCGAGTGAAAAGAAATTCGAGTCGAGTCAAGTCGAATAAATTTATTCGAGTTAAAATAAATTTTCAATTATATTTAAGCATGATAAAACAAATCCTATAAATTTTTAATTATATTTAAGCATGATAAAACTAAATTTTGGATAAATGAAATTGTTCAATTCTCTAAATCAAAATCAATGAAAATGTAAGCAAATGTCAAAAGTTCAAGGCTTATGGTGAAATTTAAATTGCTTACTCAATTAAAAAAAATTCAAAAATTAGATACAGATATGTGAATACATCTTATAACTAACATAATACCATATATAAATATTATTTTTCTTTATAAATTAAAAAAAATTGAAAAAAAATTATTTACCAAATTCATTTTAATTATTATTAATTTCAATGATTTTGGATCATATTACTCGTAAAAGAGAGATAGAGATCGAAGAGAAAGAGAAAAAGGGGGGAAAACAGGGGGCACAGCAGTAAAGAGATGAGAAGAAAATTGGATAAATTTGAAAAACATGTTGTCAATAATCAAATTATTATTAAATGGTATAATGGATAAAAATTATTTGAAAAAGAGAAATAAACAATTAAAAATTATTAAGAAGGAAATTGTAAAGAAGGAGAAGGTTTTTTTCAAAAAAAAAAAAATTATTTTCAAAAAAGGAAGGAGAAGGTTTTTTTTATCAAGGGTAATTTTGTCTTTACAATTTCCTTCTTAATAATTTTTTATTTTTATTTCTCTTTTTCAAATAATTTTTACTCATTATACCATTTAACAATAATTTGGTTATTGACAGCATGTTTTTCAAATTTACCCAAGAACATAGTTCAAAACGACGTCGTTTTGGATTTTACTATTCGGATTTTTGGATAACTCGAACTGTGAAATCTAAATTCGAGCTAAATCGTATAACTCGATTTTTTTATTCGAGTTGATCCGAAAACTCGAATAACTCGAATAATTCGAACTATTTAAACCAAAATTTGAAATTTTAATCGGTTTTTTCGAATCGAGTCGGATTTTGCTCAAATAAAAAATTTTAAAAGTAACAAAGCAGAGCAGAACAGCTACACTAGCTGTTTAGAGCCCAATCAGCACTGGTAGTATATAAAAATCATCCTTCAAAGCATATTTATAGTTAGCCTTGAACTTACCATTTTGCTAACGAAGCTCTAGTCTTTGACTTTTGCAGATGATGTTAGTAGTTTATAATATTGGTAGGTGTAGATACTTGATTTTGGAAATTAATATATTACTTTTTTTTCGAAAGAAATAAAGTTATTTTACAGAAAATTGCACTTTCACGTACAATAGCAAAGGTATTTCAGAACAAGTAATAAAGCCGCTTCACTAAAAGTTGCTTCACTGAAAGTTCTTTCACTGAAACAACTCTTGTTCGGAAGAGCTCTCGTTCGGAACAACTCTTGTTCGGAACAGCTTCCGTTTGGAAAAAGCTCTTGTTCGGAACAACTCCTGTTTAGAACAGTTTCCGTTCGGAACAGCTCTTGTTCGAAAGAACTCCTGTTCAGAACAGCTTCCGTTCGGAACAACTCTTATTCGGAACAGCTTCCGTTCGGAACAGCTTTTGTTCTATATAGCTTCCGTTCGGAACAGCTCCTGTTCAAAACAACTCTTGTTCGGAACAACTTCTATTCAGAACAGCTCCTGTTCAGAACAGCTCTTGTTCGAAACAGCTCATGTTCAAAAGAGCTTCCATTTGGAACAGCTCTTGTTCGAAACAGCTCCTGTTCGAAAATAGCACCTTCATGGAACAAGTCATTCATAGAACGACACTCTCATGGAAAAGACCCTTACCGAGAAGTATTCTATAGAGGACGTTCCGCTTGATACTGCTTCACCGAAACAGAAGAAGTGGAAATAACCTCGGAATATGGCAGGAATCTTGGATTAATTTCATTATTGGGATGTTCTGGAGAGCTTCGCTTGATGGATCAGATATGGAGATAGTTAAGAGGTCTTCTCTTAACCTTTCCCTAAAGTATGAGTGCTTCTCCTTTTCTTTCAGAACAAATAGTGAACTCTTGTTCACTATTCACTATTACCAACAATAATTTAAACCTCCATTGAATAAGACATTAACACCTTAGTAACCGACAGTTTTTACCATTATTCCTATTCAATACTTAGTTTTGTAACTGTTATTTTGATACCTATAAATAGGAGTTCCCACAACTCATTTGGAATTTTTTTTTTGGCATTTGAGCAAACTCTCACTCTAAAGTTTTCTCTGCAATTCTCTCTTCTCTGATTTCTCTTATCAGCCTTGTTCTCAGTCTTGCTCCACCATCTCTCCATTTCCTCCACCTTACTTACCACCACCTACCGTTGCGCTCAAACACTTCAAGGTCTGCTCTAGTCTTTCTCTCCGTCGTATCCCGGCAACATCCCGTTTCACTTGTTTGCAACGTTTCCTCTCCCTACCAAAGAACCCTCTACATTTTGGCGACTCCAATTCTTTCTGTAAGAAGACAAATTTCCCGATAACTTCTCCCATATCTGCTTCTAATTGAACCTTGTCAACTTATATAGAAAGAAAAGCTTTGGTTCTAGATGTGCAGGTGTGAATACAAGCAAGCTTGGATCTAACTTTCATTGCATTATCCATGAACTGTAACATCAATCGTAACTTTTCTGGAGAAATGCTAGATCATGGAATATCAACTATCACCAAAGCTTTTTCCCAAAACATCCAATGTACAAGAAATGAAGTTTGAACTCTGAAAGATACAGGAGCCCGAGAGGCGTGAGAAGGTTAAACATAATTAAAATTAGCCATAACCGAAAAGAACATCTACAAAGTCAACCACAAAAAAAAAATTAGATAAGTATTTATTCATATGCATAAGAATATATATTTTATTATTTAAAAATAAGTTATGTTGGCTTTTAAAAAAAAAATTTACCATTACGTTGGCTAAATATACCGATGTTGTGAAGGAATAATTTACCTTAAAACAAAATTTAAGCTTGCTTAATATATATATATATATATATATAAATGTTTGTTCATAATTCTTAAAAAAAAATAATAATAATATAAAAAAAAAAAACTACAATAGCAATGATGCGCCAATCTTGGACGCATCATATGCGCCGAGGTGGGCGCATGTTCGCCCACTTTTGGGCACAGCGCCTATTTTATTGGGGTGTAGCTGTATGCTACACCCTATTATTTTGGGACGCAATACTGTTGCGTTCTATATACATAATTTTTTTTGGAAGAGGCAGTAATAATATTGTTTTTCCCCTAATTTTTTTTGAGAAGAAGTTAATAACGTTGTTCTCCTATTTTTTTTGGATGATGTTCTCCTAAAATTTTGGACGCAACAATTGTTATTACGTTTTATTTATCTAGTATTTCTTGCACTCTTATTTTTAGGAAGACTCAGTTACAACGCTGTTCTCTTATTTTTTAGGACGCAATTATATTTGCTATACTCTTATTTTAAATAAACTTGTTGTTCCCCTATTATTTTGGGAGCAAGAAATCTATATTTTTTTTATGGTTTAATTCCTTCTTTTCCTGGGACTGTACCTTTATTTTTTTGAATGCAACAAATTTTTTTTTTATGCAATCCTAAACAACTCAAAAAAAAATTTTTAATAAAAAAAAACACTATTTCTTTTACTAATCCCTAAGAGTGCTAAAGAATTCACAGGTTTCTTTCATTATAAAATGTTTCTCCACGTAATGTTTAAATATATGTATGTTCTAATTATTTTTATATAGCTCATGTTCATATATTTTTTGACAAGCTAGTGTTGCGTCCAACTTTTTTTTAGAACATATATTTTTTCTATGCAATTTAACAGCATATGCGCCTACCAGGGGCGCATATTTCCCTTTATTTTGACAAGCTGCACCCCTATTTTCTATATCCAAATTTTTGGAAACATGATTTTTTATAAATTAAAAGACGAACTTATTGCAGTTTTTTTTTTTTTTTTTGTATTATCTTCGTTCTTTTTTACTTTGATTTTATGCATGGAACGATCCTTGACATTTATCAAAAGATTTTCCATGCAGGGTGCAATAAAGTGAAAAAAAAACAATTTTTTCTTTAAGATATATATATATTTTTTCGTGCCTCACATATTTTCTTTGACGAAACGATTCATATCATCTATTTTTAAACTATGAGATTATATTACTTTATCATTATTTTCTATACATTTCTTTTTCTACTTTTCACTACATTAATATTGTATGAGAACTCTTATACTAAGAATTCTCATACAGGGGGCAAAATGTAGATACTTGATTTTGGATACTAATATATTACCTCTTTCCGAAAGAAATAAAGTTGTTTTACAGGAAATTGCACTTTCGCGTACAATAGCAAAGGTATTCCAAAACAAGTAATAAAGCCGCTTCACTAAAGGTTGCTTCACTGGAACAACTCTTGCTCGGAAGAGCTCTCGTTCGGAACAACTCTTGTTCGGAACAGCTTCCGTTTGGAACAGCTCTTGTTCATAACAGCTTCCATTCGGAACAGCTCTTGTTCGGAATAGCTTCTATTCAGAACAGCTTCTGTTCGGAACAGCTCCTGTTCAGAACAGCTCTTGTTTAGAACAGCTCATGTTCAAAACAGCTTCCATTTGGAACAGCTTTTGTTCGGAATAACTTCTGTTCAAAACAGCTCCTGTTCGAAAACAGCACCTTCATGGAGCAAGTCATTCACAGAACGACACTCTCATGGAAAAGACCTTTACCGAGAAGTATTTTACAGAGGACGTTCTGCTTGATACTACTTCACCGAAACAGAAGAAGTGGAAATAACCCCGGAATATGGTAGGGTTCTTGGATTAATTTCATTATTGGGATGTTCTGGAGAGCTTGGCTTGATGGATCAAATATGGAGATAGTTAAGAGGTCTCCTCTTAACCTTTCCCTAAAGTATGACTGCTTCTCTCTTTCTTTCAGAACAAATAGTGAACTCTTGTTCACTATTCACTATTACCAACAATAATTTAAACCTCCATTGAATAAGACATTAACATCTTAGTAACCGACCGTTTCTATTATTATTCCTATTCAATACTTAGTTTTGTAACTCCTATTTTGAGACTTATAAATAGGAGTTCCCACAACTCATTTGGAGACTTTTTTTGGCTTTTGAGCAAACTCTCACTCTAAAGTTTTTTCTGCAATTCTCTCTTCTCTAATTTCTCTTATCAGCCTTGCTCCACCATCTCTCAATTTCCTCCACCTTACTTACTACCACATGCCGCTGCACTCAACACTTCAAGGTCTGCTCAAGTCTTCCTCTCCGTCGTCTCCCGACAACATCCCGTTTCATTTGTTTGCAACGCTTTCTCTCCCTACCAAAGAACCCTCTACAGTAGGTAACCAATCTTATATTATTTAGAAAAGTCAAGTTTATAAAGCATATAAAACAATTAATTTTATTATAATTATAATTTTCAGAATAATTAAAATTTGAAAACTATTATTGTTAATGATTAGTTGTCTTATAAAGACACAATTTTTGTATTATAAAAGTTATCTTGTAAAGACAATTTTTACGTGTAAAGTTGTCTTATAAAGACATAATTCTTACATGTAAAGTTGTTTTGTAAAACAATACAACTCTTATAAGAGGATATCTCATTGAAAGATACATATGTTCTTTATCTATATAAAAGACTTTTTTGTTCAATCATGTTCACTATTCTGCTTGGAGTGTTAAAGACTTAGTTGTATCTTGGAGACATATAAAAGCTTTTAAAAAAGTCTTCTACACGACTCAAAGCCATCTTATTTTTTCTTAATATTTATTAATATTATTTTCTTTTCTTGTTTCATTCTCTAATATTTTCTAACAGATGATCGATAGCTGTAGGTGATAATAGCCCCAAGTGCTACAATCACCACAACTGAGACCCCTATATTAATCAGCAACTGCCGATCTTCATAATCGTCTCTGGCAAGGCTCTTTACAGTCTTCATTATGGTCTCCATACCTTTCATTTCCTTGGCTTTTTCCAGGAATCTGCTACCACCACCCTCCTTTGCCTTCTCTTCTACGGCACCACCACCAGCTTTATCATCTTTCTTTCCCTTCTCCGGGATCTTTTTAATATCGGTTTCGAACATGGTGGAATCTTCTTTACTCTTTCCGCTTTCCTTTTCTTTGATAAGATCCTTAAACCCGACTTCACTAATTTCATCTTTTTTCTCAACAATTTCAGCTGTAGAGGTAGAGCCTGCAGTCTTTATTTCTTCGGCTTGCTCTGTGGTAGTAGTTGCAATGGGAGGAACAGCTTTCTTTTGTTCTGTTTCTTCTTGTTGCTTTGATGGCTGCAAATTAGTCTCAACCTTCTTCCCATTTGCCTGTGCTTTTGGGGGAGCAATATTTTGTTGAGGACCCATTTCCATTGGAGCTTTAGGCTGATCAGTTATGGCTTTTTGAGGGGTTTGGGGAGGCAGTAATTTTTCGTCTCTTTGTTTTTCAACACCAGTTGTCGTTGAAGCAGCTTTGGGAGGAGTAGTTTCATCTTGGTCCTCCATGGGCTTTTGCTGGCTCATGGCTTTTGGAGGCGTAGTTTCTTTGGTTTCTTTGGTGGTATTTGCATCTTTTACAGAAACGACTTGAGTAATTGTCTGTTTAGGCATTGTGATTGTAAGAACACCATTTTTAAAACTACCCTGAATTTTTTCTATGATGCAATTTTGTGGAACAGGGAAGGCTTGATTGAAACGGCTTCGTCTGTTCTTCTCAACTGCTCGTTCTCCCTGCACTTTAATCGTTCGGGAGGAGTCCACATAGCTGACGCTAATTTGCTCCTTTGGAAAACCTGTAAACAGAAAACAAGACAAATAAATCCCATCTGGAAAACTTGTTTCTCTATGAAATATTTCGTATTAAGATCTAGTTTAGTATTGGTGTTTGAAACAAATTTGGGTTGGAAAAAATGTATTTTAGAAGTGTGAAATGTCTTAAAAAAAGATGCATAAAATAATAAAAATTTAGAGATGTAAAAGTAATAAAATTATTTCAGTTTTAAAAAGTGTGGGTTGAACTGCAAAACTTACAAATTTTTTGATTTCTTGATTTGAGTTTTCAAATCATGGTTTTAATTATTATTTTTTTTATTCGTTTAGCATTGTTATTATTATGAAAAATAATTTTTGATCTCAAAAATCATGCCAATAATAATGCTAAACGTAACCTAATATGTGAAAAAAAAAAAAACAAACCCGAAAGATGAATAAGTAGAATATTTGCTCCTTGCTCTTCCTTTAGTTCAACTTGGGGTTGGAAATCCTCATAAATACTAGCAGATACGTTGGTTCGTGATCTCCCAGCCATGTTTCTTTGTTTGGTTACTGTTATAATATTAAGGAACCGATGCTTTTGGATGGAAATATGATTCTTGGCAACTCTTTTTACATATTTATATGTATGTCATTGACAGCATGATATTTCTTGATAGCGACACTATTCTTTCTCGACCGCTTTGGTTTTGCGGTGTTATACGGAGCTTGAATTTCCTTTGATCTTGTCTAACGTATTACTTGTTTTACAAATAAAGTACCAAGTTCTTTGTTTGCCCTAAAATTTAATACTAAGTAAGAATCATGCATGCCCACGTTTTGAAACAGGTAATTTCGACTGAAAGTTATGCTCAATCCCAAATTTTAATAGCTGAAATCCTTTGGTTTTAAATTATATGAATATCACATTTAAACGATAATCTTTTTTATATATATATATATATTTTTTTTATAGAGATACGATATATAGTAATCTAATCTTATAATATCAATATTAATACTATAAATATAATTTTAAAATTGCAAATAATGAATGATATATATACCCTTAATCATTTATTATATTAATTATTTATCTTTAATTAATGATTTTGTTATTAAATTAAAATATTGACGAATTTTATTTATTTATTTCTTTATTAACATTGAAGTCTTTAATTATTAAAGTGAAATTTTCTTAATTAATAAATTTCTTATAAATTTAAATATTTACTAATTACTATCTATTTATTTTCTTATTAAGATAAGATTTGGATTATAAAATTAGAATTAACTTTTTTTTTTCTTTTATATCTAATTAGTTGCATGAACTTAAACTAAAGAGTTAAATTTAAAAATAAAAATAAAAAGAAACAATCATTGTTTTTTTAACAATTAACATAACATTTTGTTAGAGGTTATAGACATAATGGTGAGAACAAAGTAAAATTTCATTGAGAAAATAAAACTAAATAACATTTATATAAAATTGGATCATAATCTATCAGGATGAGATTGTGTTCAAAATATAAATGTACTACTAATTTATCATAAATATAGCATTATTTATTATAAGCTTTAGTATTATCTACTAACTTATCATATGTAGTGTATATTATTAATTGGATCGAATTATAAAAATTGAATTGAAAATTTTAAGATACAATAAGTTATTAATTAAAAAATTTATAATTTATATTACAAATGGCTGACGTTAGCATCAAAAGTCATGGTAGGCAAGTAGTGATGTTACCATATCATGTAATGTATTTTCTTAATTATAGTCCTTGTGCTTACTATTAAACTAAATTAAAGAATTAACTTATATTTGGAGTAAGATGTGTTGATTTTATAACAATTGTGTTTCTTATTGAACTTTTTCAGACTTAATTTATATTTGGAGTAAGTTGTGTTGATCACACAAATATCAAAACACTGAAAAAATAACAAAACTCGAAGTTGTTCTAAAACAACTAAAAATTGATTTGAACCGGATGAAGAAAGGAAGCCCCATTGAAGGATATTTATGGGAAGCAAAAAAAAAAAAATAACTTGACCCCGGAAGTGTTTGTGCCCTTTTTCTTAAGTTTTTTACACAAGTTTTCTCGTATACTCTTTCATTGTTTCATTAACTTATATGCATAGGTTATAAATAAAGATAAGCTGAAAATTAATAAAATGGAAAAAGACATGCAATCTAAAAGGGGGAAAATTCTAACATAAGTTTTTTACGGTACGCTTCCCATCAGCTTAGATGAATCGTATCCGTCAGATGATAAATGTAAGATCTGAACCGTTGAAAAAAAAAAAATTGGAAACCGGTTTACCCCTTCTCTTCGAAAAAGCCCTTCCCCCTAATACATCCTTCTCTTTTCTGTTTCGAAAAACCCTTCCCCCCTCTGATACAAAAATTTCTCTAGAACCCTAAAATTTCTTCCCCTTTTGTGTTTCGTAAATTTGCTTCTCCCTTTGTAATCTGTTTCGAAAATTTGGTTCCCCCTTTCTAATCAGTTCGTTTTCCCTTTCTATGCTGTTTCGAAAATATTTTTAGAGCCCTAAATTTTCTTCTCCCTTTTCTGTTTCGATATTTGATTCTCCCATTTCTTTTTCGAAATTTGGCTTCTCCCTTTCTAATCAGTTTCAAAAATTTGCTTCTCCCTTTGTAATCAGTTTCTAAGAACCCTAAATTTTCTTCTCCCTTTCAGTTTCGAAAATTTCTTCTCCCTTTCAGTTTAGAACCCTAAAATTTCTAAGAACCCTAAAATTTATAATCTGTTTCGACTCCCTCTAAAGAATCGAAACCCCTGATTAAAAAACCCTAACCCTTGTGTTTTTGCACAACCGAAACCCCAAATATCAAACCCACACCCGACTCTTTTCCTCTGAAAATCATCGAACCCAGACATATTTTTGTTTGGTCATCTGGTATTTTGTTTCTTTGTTGGTATTTCAGCAATTTTTATTTTTATTTTTTCTGGATGATTCTAATTATTTTTGGTTTGGGGTTGTTTTTTTGTTTTTTTGGCAGAAATATCAGCATAAATTCTGGGTGGCTGCAAGAAGATAATTGGTAAGCATAAGTTCTTGAATCAGCTTTTGCTTATAGGGAAATGGGTATTTGGTAATTTGGTTTTTGTTTTGTTGAGAGACTGAAATATTTTGGAATTGGGTTTTGTTCCTTGAATGCATAAACTTGTGGTAAAGTTGTCACTTTTTAGGGTGTTGTGCTCTCCCTGTTGGTTCCTAATATTGTCAAAATTCAATATTGATTGTCATCTGGATTTATTTTTGTGATTTTAGCATGCTTAGTTTTTGGAAATTCTTCACTTTGGCTCTGGTTTAGTAAGATTGTTCTTATAAAATAGTGTTAGTACATGATTTTCTGAATGGAACAGTGTTTGACTCCTTGTGATTTTGTCTTGAACCGTTTTAAAAGTTATGATTTCACTTGTGGTTTTGTCTGGTATATATGTAACTTATGGTGTTGCTGCTGCATTCTTGTAATAACAGTGAGATAACATTTACTATAATCTTTTGTTGACAATTTTATCAAATTTTATATATATAATAGTATCTTGACTATGGGGTGTGGAATTTTATATATATCCAAAGGTTTAAAATTTAAATCATCCCACCCATAGTATAAAAAAAAATAGAGAAAATGAATATACTGTAATTAACCTTATGTGCATAAGTAGAGTAGAAATTAAACAATTACAATAGAAAATGTTATTATTAATTGGTACTTACCTTTTAGGCCAAAAAAATGGTACTTTCCTTGAAAAATCAATGCAAAATTTGTAGTATATAGTTTTTACGTACCTTAGGTTTAAACAAATTTATTTTATGTATATATATACTTTTTAAGATAATTGAATATGAACTTTTAATCAATAATATTGTCATACACATTCTTTCGAAATTTTTAAATTTTTTTTCCTAATGCAATAATAAGGAAAGATAGTAATAGTTTTACCTTCTTTCTTATTTTGGTTTTAAATAGTCATGTCATTTTTAAATTTTGTCTTTTTAAGATAATTGAATATGAACTTTTAATGAATATGAACTTTTAATACGGATAAGATTATGCCTCTAGGCAGAGAAATTTTATTAACTTTTTATGCAGAATTAGTTATCCTGATGTACTTGTTTTGTATTATAAATTATAATTTATTGTATGTCTAAATTTGAGAAATTTGCAAACGTTTGTTTGATTTTATTAAAGATTCAAAGACATGGACAAAGTTGATGAAAATGTGCAGCTTGAGCAGACTGAATCCAGCATGAAGGTTGTAAAACCGAGGGGTGCATTTTTGAATTACTAGTAAGTAACTATACTTGGTGGTTTTAAGTTGAATTCATTAAACATGGTATGTTGTTATATTTGGATTTAAAGAGTGCGAGTTACATATTTTATGTTAATCGCTTTATACAGCATAAATGAATGCAAAGGAGATGGAGAAGACAAAGGGAAAATGACATTGAAGGTGAGTAATATTTTATGTATCGTTTGTGTGGACACTAAGTTATAAAGTGTTACTAAAATCATGGTTTTTTGATGTGTATGTGAATTAATTGGAATTGTTTTTTTCATAGGTTCGTAAGCTGACAGCAAAATGGAAAGTGCTGCCTACACAGGAGAAGCTGCCGTTTATAGAGCAGACTGTTGCACAACAAGAGCAGTACAAAAATGAAGTGCAACAGTTAAAAAGACAGAAATTATATGATGAAAAAAAGAAGGTAATAATTAAATAAGAAAATGTTATATTGAAGAAATAATAGTTAGAAATGAAGTATGATGTTATATTGCTATGTATTTTTAATGAATGTACTTTATGTGTAGGGCTTGGTTGCGACACGCTGTAGCCCATTTAATTTGTGCAAGCTCTTTAAGCAATTGAAGGAAAAACATATTGAAGGTGCAGTGGAAAGCATAGGGTTCGGTCCCTTGCTACTGTTGAAAGATGGAAAGCTTCCAAGAGAGCTGTGTGAAAATTTGGTTCAGAACTTTAATGTTGCAACCAGCTCCATGGAAGTGGATGGCCAAAGTATCCCTTTCACAGTGGAGGATGTGGAAGGTATTCTAGATTTAGCAAACGAGGGAGTAGAGGTATCAACTGTAATGGAAAGAGAAGACGCTGAAGTCTTGTGTAATAAGTTTAATATTCCAACTCATCGAAAGATGAGTTTTGTTAGGCTAGAGCAAGAAATTTTGGAGTTCGAGGCCGACTGTGAAGATCTAAAGGCCAGGCTCCTCTTATATATCGTTGGACGGTTTTTGTGTCCAACGACTGAAGGGGGGCCATCGAAAGAGTATTATTCTTGTTTGACGGAGGATGGCCTGAATGGAAAATTGAACTGGGCAAAACATGTTCATGAGAAGCTTCTTCTTGGTATTAGAAGTTTTCATGCTAGGAAGATGAAATCATCAAAAGTGTACTTAACCGGTTGCCTGCTATTATTGGTGGTAAGTATAATATTGTAAATCTTCGTGTACGAAAGCAATCTTGATTTGAATTAAGTTGGAATGGAATTAAATTAGAAGTATAAGTTATTAATTTTTGATATTGACTAAATTGTAATAATTTGAGTAGATAAGGTTCTATGACCATATTTCCGGAGTTCGGAGTACGAAAGAGGCAACGTCAACTTTTGTTCCTCGCATTAGTGCATGGGGAACGGATGAGGTAGTCTCTTCAATTTCCCATTCAAGAGACTTCCGTGTTGGCTTGAAATCCAAGGTGACATTAGTTATCTAAGTTGTATTAATTTATTGTTAGTGACTAAAACTTATATATGAATTATGTAGTTTGATTAACTTATGATTTCATGGAAATAAGGGTATTCATATCACCGAAGAACATCACACTGAGCGGCCGATACAAGAGGAGCAGAAGCTGTATCATACTGACTTACAGGTAAGTCGGTTAATTAGATCTTCATGTCTAATTCATAGAGATTGCAAGAAATCTATAAATTATGTATATACTTCACGGATTGCATTAAGTGTATGTAGTATGTTTATTCGTAATTATTTTTCAGGCTTTAAGAGAGTCCATGAAAAGTCTGGAAGCCAGTGTGACAGAAGAACTGAATAGAATGTCGGAAGACATGAAGTCGATGCAGGAAAAAATTAATGCTCTTTTATCGAGATCTGTTGAGGTGAAAACTGGCAGTGAAACCAGTTTGCAAAAAAGGGATGAGGAAGGAGGCATCGTTGAGGTCGATGGGCAGAGCACGGAGTTGAAAACACCAGCTGGTGAGTTGGAGTCCTCCATTGAGATCATTGAGCGCAAAGCGAAAAGAGGGAGATGGAGATTTAACTACACCAGTGAGAACTGATATCAACAATCCAAGCTCAAGTTGTCCTGCCCCACGGAAAAAGAAGGTATATATATTTACTTATTTATAATTCAATAATACTTAGATATGCTATAAAATAACTAATTTGTTTATGGCATTTTATATGATTACATATTATATGGTCAATCTGGCAAGAAAAACCAAATTGTTAGGTCAAGGTCAACATTTTCTTCTGGTGTTAGTGGGATAGTTACGCGAGCGAGATCAACTTTCTTGTGATATTTGCACTCCCGTCCGCAGGACTGTTTATGTTTGTTTGAATAGACCAATCATGCATGTAGGCATGATATGCTTATACAACATTTATTTTTTCCGCCTTTCATTGCAATCTTTGTGAATGCATACACTGAATATATATTGATATGTAATTCAATTTATATATGTTTAAGTATATACATTTATTACATAAGTCTGATATGTATAATTACTAATTAGCAGTACCATATGCCGTATGTTTGTAAAAATAAATATTTAAAGGTTACCGCGAAGAGGGGCGTTGTCAAAATTCCGAAGGAATTAGATGAACTTGAGATTGCAATTTGCAATTATGTATGGAACAGTAATGTCGATCCAAGGTATGTTGATGATATATTTTGATTTAAAGAAATTTGTTGATTTTAAGTTGATATGGATTTCGATATTTTATTTATTCTTTATATGAGTTTATATTGTAGTGAAGTTGTAGTCCAATTCGGTGCAACATTTGCATCAATCGAGGAATTTGGCTCCTTGCGCCCAAAACAATGGGTAACTTCAGTGGTAAGTGTAATATATTGTTTCATCGAACTTCATGATTGTCTTTGTAGTAGTGAAATGTGTTTAATGAGTTGTTCCTGCCCTAGATTATTGACCTTGTCGGTGAGTCAATGGCCTACTATTGTAAAGCTTCGACTATGTCAACAAGGAGATGGTATTTTCCGGCCGTATTTTCTGTGAGTATATTTCTCATTGTAATTTTTTTTGCATATAGTTTAACTTTTTTCAAGAAACATGAACCTTATGTTTATTCTTTGCAAACTCATATCTTGTCAACCGAATGCAATGCGAAAGAGCTGATTAAGTTTTTTAAAGGACAATTCATTCATATGGGATCCTTGAGTGACTGTTACAAGGTGAGGACATGGAAATCTCTTTATGTGCGTACGATCGAAATTATGTTATATAACGTAATAACCTGCTAACAATGATTATGTAATTTCGTTGCAGATCTTTATACCAATGAATGAGATGAACACGCATTGGTATTTGTGTGTGATAGATATGCTAGAGAAGGAAGCGAAAGTGTTGGATACCTTGCCGCGCAATGTTGCAAATAAACAAAGAGTTGCGGATGTGACTCGTGTGGTAAGATAAATACATGTTGTACTAAATTATATTTGTTCGCACTTGCGAACATATTGTAATTCATGATTTTGGTTTACGACGAGACATTTAAAATTTATTCTAATTTCACTTCGAACAGATATCCGCGTGTGCGAAATTGTTTACTGACCCTCTGATGACATCATTGGTTGGTAGTCCAATGGTGCCATTTCATGAGTTGAAAATTGTGAATCCAGAGAGGGTTCCTCTGCAAAGCAACGGGTAACATAACTCTCTCACTATTTGAAAACCTTGTTTTCCATTATGTAACTGAATTATAAAAGCTACTATTCTTGAAATTGCATACAGTTATGATTGCGGAATGTGGGTTGCTGCTTTCATGCAAAATCTACATGCCACTGACTATAAATTTGTGGTATGCTATTCTCATTGCTGTTAGTTATTTCAATATTTGGTCATTTGTTGGGTCATTGGAAATTTTGATTCCCTTTGTATGTATTCGTATGTAGCGTTTAAACGTGTGGGACAGATTTATATTAGTCTATGAGCTGATAAACCATGAGGAGAACACTTTACGGAAAAGGGTATGTGATGCTGCTCTAACCCTCCATAAAGCTAGGAAATCTCCTCGTACAAAACTGTCGCAGAAGTCAGTTGGCAAGTTGAAGCTGTGAAGTAGGTAATTTATTTCAATAAATCATATAATTTGTCATGTTTCGTTCTCAGTATATAGACAGTGTTATATGTGTTTATATGTAATTATCCTGTATTGGTGAATGTCAGCACACCGGGTTGTGACTAGTTTTGGATTGATTGTGAACTCTTGGAATTCTGAAACGCAAGAGATAATTGCTTCTCCAGAAATTTTGCAACGATTTCCTGACGAACACACTGATCGCTCTCGCTCTGGCTCTGCATACGGTTTTGGGTGCTAAAAATCTTGGGGATTGCTTGGTACATATCATAACTGTTTTTGTTTTTTTATTGTTGCCATGAATTGTATTCACATCAATGGTAGATTGATGCAAAGAGGAAGTTAGTAGTGTTTATGACAAAAGAAATGATGTTCTGCAGATTAGTTGCTTATTGACATTTAGCTGTTATGTAAGCAATCTCTCTAACCTGTATAAGCCTACCCCGACTTTTATAGATCTATGATCCATGTCTAAAATAGCATTAGGCATTAACTATCAATTTTTTATTTTGGGGGCAATCTTCTATCCTAAATCATCAGAAAGATTTGTGAATTGTGATGAAGAGTATGTTTTGAACTTATTTTTTCATTATTGTACGGCATTGCCTTGGGCTCTAGAGTAATATGGTTTGTCTTCTCATTTAAATGTTAGATTTAGGAGTACATTACCCTGTGGTATTTTATCCTTGCAGTGACATCCTGGTGGTTTGGTGGCAGTCAAACTGCTCTCCTTGACTTGGCATTTTCGGTAATGATTCTATCTTTTGAATAGATTCTGTCTCTCTTTCTCTCCTGGGGGCTGCCTAAGTTATTGTCCTATGGATGGTTATATTATTTTATTTACTATTGTAACTAATGGTGACTGTGGGTAGTTTTTGCAATGAAGGGGTGAAAAGCTGTTTGCATATCAATAATTTGCCTTTCCTGTTTTCACCATAAGCTGTTCATATATTTTTTGAATGAATTTATTTGATCAGGAGGAACTCAAGGACTGGGATCAATGTCTTTTGATGCTAGGAGATGAGAAGTTTGATGAACATGGGAATGTTTATGACGCAAAGGATAAATTTGTACTATGAAGTTCAGTCCACATTTCTGTTGTTTTTGGTTATTAAATTTGTACTATGAACATCTTCATATTAGTGTACGAATGTTTTGGTGGGTTGAAAATCTGTTGTTTTTGTTGTTCTGGAGTATTGAAAATATGGCTACTTGGGTTGTGGTGGAGGTGGTTATAATCTCTTTCTAGTATTTTAATTTTGTTTCAGTAGAAGAATCAGTTCAGAAATATGTATTTTTTGCTCTCATAACAATATGTATTTTATATGGCTGAGTTGGACAGTGTATAGATTTTCATGTGGCATCGCCTTTGCTTTGTTTCTCAGCAGAAAAATATACAATGTAAATGCTATGAAAGAAAGTGCAGTCCTTTGTCTTAGTTTGGGGAGTTTTTCTCAGCAGAAAAATATACAATGTAAATAATTCTTGTAGAACGTTTGGAGTACTTGGCTACAGTCCATAATTTAAAAAGTCTTAAATACATAACATACCACAAAAAATTTCAATTAAAGTTATAACTTGTGATTTGAATTGGTAATTAATAACTTGAGGCAATTCTTGTGTTTGCAATACATAGCCATTGATTTTGTGCATTTCACTTGGATGAGATTAAAGCCCCTGTAAAAGAAGTAAAAGAAGTTGGAACATATCTACAAATATTAAGCGACAGCAATGGTATCATAGACTTGTCAAGTTGAAATTTTATAAATATGGAAAGAAGTGCAGATTGAACTCTCACAATTGTATCTTAGACTTCACCTACTAACTTGGTGATCTAAACCAGGTAGAGTAGTCTGATTGTTTAGCTTCATTATATCTTTCTTCGTAATTGCTGAATGAAAAAGAGTCATCCTAAAAGTATTAAATATAACGTTAGTCATATGCTGAACAATTAATTGTTTCATTGAGCGCAGTACCCGAAACCAATAAAAGCGTAGAAGAAATAAAATTAAACATTACCTGCATCTTCTCGTTCTCTTCAGCATGCATAGTTGGGAAAAAGGCTTCAGTCTCCACTTCATATTCTCCCTATGAGGATTTAAGGTAATTATTCACCGAACATCATACTGTTAAAACTTTAAAAACACAAATTATAAGTAATGTAAATCTCACATGTTGTATTGAATATTGGAACTCATTGTCACTATTAGAAGTAAGGTTGTCGAGACCAGCACTTTGCATTCCAAGTTTCAAAAGTGGGCAAGTAACTTTACTATGTTCCTCCATTCTGCAGTACCCACACTTTCTGACTTTGGACGGTGTTTGCTTTTTCCCTACTTCTTTCCCTTTACCCCGTCTCGTAATAGGGTCTCGTACTTTTCCTATCTTTGAGATCTCAGCTACGGGATCATTCAGCTCACACAATTCCTCCATTTCAACAGTCAATCTATTAATTTCACTTCTTGCTCTATTAAACGACTCAGTTGTTTTGGATGCTACATAGCACATTCGGTTACAACTAGAACTTAGTGATGCATACCGCACCATTTGCATCATCTCGGGTGCAACATCATTCTGCACAAACGATGGGGCACACAGTTTGGCATTTTTCGTCCATCGATGCATAATCAAAGATGCAGGAATATCAGACATATCTTCAAGCTTCATCATATGAATTTGATGCCTACAAGGCAACCCAACTGTCTCAAATTTTTGGCAAGAACACTCAATAGTTTGCGCAGCTGCATCAAAGACAACTACAACCCTTCGGTCAGGTTCCCTGTACTTGGCTAAATAATAGGTCCGCGTTAATTCATATTCTACAATTGGTTCACGGATACGATACAACGTTTCCTGCTGAAGCTCGTCTTGGAAAAGAGAGAATGATTCCCTTGTGTACATAGTTGCCGCATGACCTTCAATGTCATCTAACTTGCTTAAATGGGTTGGCCTTGTTTCCTTACTGAAGTAATCAGCCTCCAATTCCTTGGTCCACATTCTACTAACCCCTTCATCAATTGAACGAACAAAGTCAAGATATGTTTTTTTCGACTTCAAGTATATAGCAAGCGAAGCGTTCAAGGACTCACACCTTTGTGTGGTTCGTAATGTCCCAAAAAATTTTCCTGTAATATATGCTTGTGCCCACATGTCCCTAGTTCTATCTTTTTCGACTACCCAAGGGTGCTTTTCAACATTAAATTGTCTGATCATTACAGTCCACTCACGTTCAAAATCATTCGGTGTCCACCATGAAGTCATGCATCTACAAAATGCCTTAGCAAATAATGGATCACTGATATTTGCCTGTGCATTGCGAGCTAGGTGCCACGTACAGAGTCTGTGTCTAGCATCGGGAAAAACAGTTCTAATTGCTCTTTGCATTGCCCTATCCCCGTCAGTAACAACTAAAATAGGACGTTTGTTATGCGTTGCTTCTAGGAAAGTTCTCAAAACCCACACAAAGGTATCAGTTGTCTCATCAGCAAGTATAGCAACTCCAAAAACAATTGTTTGATGATGGTGATTGACACCGACTATAGGCATCAGAGGCCTATCATAAGCATTCTTCTTATACGTGGTGTCGAACGCTATAACATCCCCAAAGCATGCATAGTCCGACCGTGAAGTAGCATCTGCCCAAAAGAGATTATGCAATCGCGTATCATCATCAGTGCTATATTTCATATAAAAACCAATATCCAATTCCTTCTTCATTTTAAAGTAAGAAATAACAGCATTCACATCGCCATCCGCTATTTCAGCTTTACTGCAGGCATGTAGCGCGTTGTAAAGGTCTTTTGCAACAAAACCAACATTTTGGAATCCACCAGCTTGTTGAACAAGGTAGTTCATGATCTGTGATGTACAGACCCCAACAGATTTCATAGCTTTAGCTTCAGCTAAATCTGAATCTTTAATTTCTCGATGTGACCAAATAAAAGGTTTATGAGATGAATCACACATATCATGATTATGATCGTCCTCACAATATGTGATTACCCACTTCCCAAAACCCTGCATGTTGACACGTACACTAGCCTTACATCCGGTTCTAGACAACGGTCTAGCATTTCTTTTACGATTGCAGTGTTCTATTTTTTCAATCTTGAATCCTTCTTTTGTACAACAAAATTGTTGACCTACAAGATCACCAGTATCATTACGTCTTGTACTTCCCCGACGAACACCAAAACCCTTTTGAAAAGCGTATGCCTTGTAAAATTCCCATGCAGCATCCAATGAATCAAAACTCATACCTATTATATCTTCTCTACATAATCTACTGAAATCCTTATTATTATGAGAAATTGAACCTTCACATTCAACAGCATTAGGAGATTCTGAATTCGAAAGACGATCCTCAAGAAAATGTTGTGTTCTAGAATCCATTATAATTCTGGAGAAAAAAAAACACAAAAAAACATATATCTTTCTTCGGCAATAAATTAAATTGTATTACTTAAAATTTATATATTTTATAACAAGTAAAATTAACGGTTCCATGTAAATGCTATAACTTAAACATTCTATTAAGTAACCCATCAAAATCACTACCCATGAAAATATGCAATTATGAATATTATATAATTTATAACAACTAAAATAACCGGTTCCATGAAAATTGTATTAGTTAAACATTCTATTCACTAACCCATGAAAATATTTTTGAATATTACACATTTTATAACAAGTAAAAAAGCTGATTCCATGAAAATTATATAACTTAAACATTGTATACTAACCTTTTGTATGGAATATTTGGTTCAATAATGTGCTTGAATATCTCAGCTGTTGCGCTTTCGTAGAAGAGAAACCACGTTTGTTGCGCTTTCGTAGAAGCCTAAACCTGTCTCAGCTAAAACTCGGCAAATAAGAAAACAAAACCCATATCTGAGCAACTAAAGTAGTTGACAAATAAGGAATGCATTTAATATAGAGATGTAGTTATTTAAACAATGTCATTAATTATGTTGACCTACCATATGTAAATGTCTGTTAACAATTTAAAGAAGTGGGTGAAGCAATATTATCCAATTAAATATGTCTATGTAAGTTCAAATAATGTTATTTTATCTGTAACTAAATCAATAATTATTTTTATTAATGTTAAGTGATAAAAAAATAATTTCTAAACATATAAATATTTTTTTATATTTATATGTAATTTATTATATTTATATTTTATTTAGCACGTTTATATGTTAAGTAATCAAATTTGTAATGATTTGTTATATTTAGATGTAATTTTTTATATTTATATGTAATACGGAAATTTCTCAAGTTCATATGTAATTCGTCAAGTTGATATGTAATTTGTCAAGTTCATATGTAATTTCTCATGTCCATATGTAATTCGGGAATTTCTCAAGTTGATATGTAATTTGTCAAGTCCATATGTAATTCATCAAGTTGATATGTAATTTCTCATGTCCATATGTAATTCGGGAATTTCTCAAGTTCATATGTAATTTATCAAGTCCATATGTAATTCATCAAGTTCATATGTAATTTCTCATGTCCATATGTAATTCGGGAATTTCTCAAGTTCATATGTAATTTATCAAGTCCATATGTAATTCTTCAAGTTCATATGTAATTTATCAAGTCCATATGTAATTCGTCAAGTTGATATGTAATTTCTCATGTCCATATATAATTCGGGAATTTCTCAAGTTCATATGTAATTTGTCAAGTCCATATGTAATTCTTCAAGTTCATATGTAATTTCTCATGTCCATATGTAATTCGGGAATTTCTCAAGTTCATATGTAATTTGTTAAGTCCATATGTAATTCTTCAAGTTCATATGTAATTTCTCATGTCCATATGTAATTCGGGAATTTCTCAAGTTCATATGTAATTTCTCAAGTCCTTATGTAATTCGTCAAGTTGATATGTAATTTCTCATGTCCATATGTAATTCGGGAATTTCTCAACTTCATATGTAATTTGTCAAGTCCATGTGTAATTCTTCAAGTTGATATGTAATTTCTCATGTCCATATGTAATTCGAGAATTTCTCAAGTTCATATGTAATTTATCAAGTCCATATGTAATTCGTCAAGTTCATATGTAATTTCTCATGTCCATATGTAATTCGGGAATTTCTCAAGTTCATACGTAATTTATCAAGTCCATATGTAATTCGTCAAGTTCATATGTAATTTCTCATGTCCATATGTAATTCGGGAATTTCTCAAGTTCATATGTAATTTATCAAGTCCATATGTAATTCGTCAAGTTCATATGTAATTTCTCATGTCCATATGTAATTCGGGAATTTCTCAAGTTCATATGTAATTTATCAAGTCCATATGTAATTCGTCAAGTTGATATGTAATTTCTCATGTCCATATGTAATTCGGGAATTTCTCAAGTTCATATGTAATTTGTCAAGTCCATATGTAATTCTTCAAGTTCATATGTAATTTTTCATGTCCATATGTAATTCGGGAATTTCTCAAGTTCATATGTAATTTGTCAAGTCCATATGTAATTCTTCAAGTTCATATGTAATTTCTCATGTCCATATGTAATTCGGGAATTTCTCAAGTTCATATGTAATTTATCAAGTCCATATGTAATTCGTGAAGTTGATATGTAATTTCTCATGTCCATATGTAATTCGGGAATTTCTCAACTTCATATGTAGTTTGTCAAGTCCATATGTAATTCTTCAAGTTGATATGTAATTTCTCATGTCCATATGTAATTCGGGAATTTCTCAAGTTCATATGTAATTTATGAAGTCCATATGTAATTCGTCAAGTTCATATGTAATTTCTCATGTCCATATGTGATTCGGGAATTTCTCAAGTTCATACGTAATTTATCAAGTCCATATGTAATTCGTCAAGTTTATATGTAATTTCTCATGTTCATATGTAATTCGGGAATTTCTCAAGTTCATATGTAATTTCTTAAGTCCATATGTAATTCGTCAAGTTCATATGTAATTTCTTATGTCCATATGTAATTCGGGAATTTCTCAAGTTCATACGTAATTTATCAAGTCCATATGTAATTTATCAAGTTCATATGTAATTTCTCATGTCCATATGTAATTCGGGAATTTCTCAAGTTCATATGTAATTTATCATGTCCATATGTAATTCTTCAAGTTCATATGTAATTTCTCATGTCCATATGTAATTCGGGAATTTCTCAAGTTCATATGTAATTTATCAAGTCCATATGTAATTCTTCAAGTTGATATGTAATTTCTCATGTCCATATGTAATTCGGGAATTTCTCAAGTTCATATGTAATTTGTCAAGTCCATATGTAATTCGTCAAGTTGATATGTAATTTCTCATGTCCATATGTAATTCGGGAATTTCTCAAGTTTATACGTAATTTATCAAGTCCATATGTAATTCGTCAAGTTCATATGTAATTTCTCATGTCCATATGTAATTCGGGAATTTCTCAAGTTCATATGTAATTTCTCAAGTCCATATGTAATTCGTCAAGTTCATATGTAATTTCTCATGTCCATATGTAATTCGGGAATTTCTCAAGTCCATATGTAATTCGTCAAGTTGATATGTAATTGCTCATGTCCATATGTAATTCGGGTATTTCTCAAGTTCATATGTAATTTGTCAAGTTCATATGTAATTCGTCAAGTTGATATGTAATTTCTCATGTCGATATGTAATTCGGGAATTTCTCAAGTTCATATGTAATTTCTCAAGTCCATATGTAATTCTTCAAGTTCATATGTAATTGCTCATGTCCATATGTAATTCGGGATTTTCTCAAGTTCATATGTAATTTGTCAAGTTCATATGTAATTCGTCAAGTTCATATGTAATTTATCATGTTCATATGTAATTTTTCATATGTAATTTGTCAAGTTCATATGTAATTTCTCAAGTCCATATGTAATTTTTCAATTTGTCAAGTTTATATGTAATTTGTCATGTTGATATGTAATTCGTCAAGTTGATATGTAATTTGTCATGTTCATATGTAATTTTTCAATTTGTCAAGTTGATATGTAATTTATCATGTTTTATATGTAATTCGTCAAGTTGATATGTAATTTATCAAGTGCATATGTAAAAAATTGTGACCTGGTAACCTGCTACTCAGGTTTCCCAATTTGGAGCTTACCAAAACCTTACCGTAAGGAACTTACGGTAGAACTTCCCCTAAAAGGGTATCATCACTAATTTCTGAACTAGCTTTTGACAGCATCCTTGCCAGTTACAAAAAGTCTTTTTCAGCATCAGCAGTGTTGACTTGCCATCATCAGCAGTACCAACAGTTGTCCTTTCAGCTTCAACAGCACCAACAGCATTGCAAAATCAATTCTTTCCCTTGGTCAAAGGTTTGCGAGGCGATAATTTTTTGACTTATTTGGGTTAGCAGTTATAGTTGCATGATATTGTATATTATGGACATGAATGTCAAAATCCGATCTGATTCATGGATTTCGCGCTTCAAATATGAGGGTTTTTTTATTAAAAAAAAAAGGCAAGGTGAGTAAGCAATTTGGTAAATGCTTGTTCCGTCTCGTCTTTTAAAATTACTATTTTAACTATTGAAATATTTTTTTATATATTTTTAGTATATATATTAGATGAGAAGGGATCCACTTACAGTAAAGTAAAAATAAATTAGATTTACACACTTTTATAATTTTTTATACTACTTAATTATATTTGTTTTATTCGACCGTCGTATTTCATATTCTATTCACGTAATGTATCTCGAGTTTCGAGTAAATTAAAAATATCTAACTATATGTTCGATTAAAAAAAATTCAGCCATTAAATATATATTGAAAAAGACAGCATTCTCGATCAATATGATAGAGATATCAGATTGATTCAAAACTTTACGTACACAATGAGTACAATTATATTATTAAATTGAACGGTCGATTCGTTAAATATAATCGTATAAAAAGTTATGAAAATGTAAAACTAGTTTAGTTTTTAGTGTAAGTGAATCTTTTCCCATATTAGAGATATATATACACTAAAATCATATCTAACATCCTAAAGATAAATTTTATAGTTTTTGATGCAAAGTTAGCCTACCCACGTGTCAAAGGTTTTTTTTTTTGGTGGGCCCCATTTTTTTTTAGTTGGTGAGGGGAGAAAAAAAAGAAAAAAAAAAGAAAAGAAAAGAAAGAAAGATGGTAGGAAAGAAGGAAGGAGAAAAAATGAGAAAATTTTGTGTATTCGTGTTCTTTTTTTGTGTTTAAAATATTATAAATTTACATAAATTTTTACACGTTAATAATTCATTTTATGTATATTTTTAAATGTTCGTGTATCCGTATTGTGTTTGTGTTATTTTTTGTGTTGTGTTATTTTTCTTATTTTGGGTTTGTGAAGTGTTCGTGTTCGTTTTTTTTTCAAAGTATTATAAATTTTTATACGTTAATAATTCGTTTTATGTATATTTTTAGACGTTCGTATATTCGTGTCGTGTTCATGTTATTTTTTGTGTTGTGTTTTAATTATTTTTCATTTTTGTGTTTGTGTTCATGTTATTTTCCGTGTAGTGTTTTACTTATTTTTTTCCTATGTTATGTTCGTGTCGTGTTTCAATTCATTTAATATTTTACATAGTTTTTCATTGTGATTCAATTTAGAGAAAAAATTGTGTGTTCGTGTCGTTTCTCAATTCATGACATATTTTGCATGATTTGTCATAGTGATTCGATTTAGAGAAAAATTTGTGTGTTCTTGACGTGTTCATGTTTTTTTCCCCTTCAAAGTATTATAAGATTTTACACGTTAATAATATATATAAAGTACTATAAATTTTTACACGTTAATAATTCATTTTATGTATATTTTTACATGTTCGTGTATTCTTATTGAATTTTTCGTGTTGTGTTTTAATTATTTTTTCTATGTTGTGTTCGTGTCATGTCTCAATTCATTTTATATTTTACATAGTTTGTCATTGTGATTCAATTTAGGATAAAATTTGTTTCACTTAGATTTATCTTTTAAGCTGACTTTATAAATTGTTTATAACTTTAAATTGTTATGACAGTTCTCTTTTGCTATTTTAAAAAATATTAATTTTTTTTTGTTTAATTGTTAATTTTTGTTTTTAGAAATGTTGTCATCGTATATTTAACATTTGATTTCCGCGGCATCGCGCGGGGGTCTAATCTAGTATATATAAGTTTAACTACATAAACTTCTCCAGTGCTGACACGTGTTCACAGCTTTGGTGTTAACACGTGTTGTTTTTTCTCTTTTTTTTTTCGGGAAGGAAAGAAAGAAAAATAAAAAGGAAAAGAAAGGAAAGAGAAAAAAATTTGGTGCCGACACATGAATTTTTTTCGAGGAGGAAAGAAAGAAAAAAAAGGAAAGAAAAAGAAAAGAAAAGAAAGAGGAAAAAAAGTAAAAGAAAGGAAAGAGAAAAAAAGATGAGAAAATTGTGTGTTTGTGTTATTTTTTTATGTGTCTAAAGTATTATAAATTTATATAAATTTTACACAGTAATAATTCGTTTTATGTATACTAGAATCTGACACACCCACCATGTGAGTGAAAAAATAATTTTTTTTTAAAATTATAAGTAAAAAATATAGATAGTTTTATAGGTGGATAGTTTTTTCGAGAAAGGATGTAGCTTTTTTTGGCAAAGTGGATAGTTTTTTTTTTTTTTAAGAATAAATATGTTTTTTAAAATATATATATATATTTGAAATTTGAAAAGATAAAAATATCCCTATTTTATTTTTTATGTTATAATTATATTTGACTTATTTTGTAATTTCTCCACTGAGTTGGTGTCACTTGACTCGTGCCATCAACTCAGCCACTCCTATTATATTAGTATAGATTTTGGCACGTTCGTGTATTCGTGTAGTGTTCATGTTATTTTTCGTGTTGTGTTTCTATTATTTTTCTTATGTTGTATTCGTGTCGTATCTCAAATCATTTCATATTTTGCATAGTTTGTTATTGTGATTCAATTTAGAAAAAAATTTGTATGTTCGTAACATGTCTCAATTCATGACATATTTTGTATAATTTATTATAGTGATTCAATTTAGAGAAACAATTGTGTGTTCGTGTTATTTTTTTTTTTGTTCAAAGTTTTATAAAGTGACCTGTTTGTGTTATTTTTTGTGTGTTCAAAATATTATAAATTATTACACGTTAATAATTCGTTTTATATAGATTTTGACACGTTCCTGTATTCCTATCGTGTTCATGTTATTTTTCGTGTCGTGTTTTAATTATTTTCCCATGTTGTGTTTGTGTCGTGTTTCAATTTATCCCATATTTTACATAATTTATCATAATAATTCGATTTTAAATCTAAATTCAATTACTTACGATATTAAAATATAACAAATTATTTAATATAATTAAACTTAAATTATTTGTGATTGTTAATTTAATTAAGATTTTATAAATATTAAAAACATCTCCCAACAAAACCGAAAAAGAATTTTAGTATATACTAATATTATATATATTATATACCAAAAAGTTACATATATTAAAATTATGTTCACGAATAAATTATAATATGTTTTGTTTTAAAAAAAAAATGTATGTGGAGATAATATTTTATTCCTACAACTTTAAAAAATTTTTTTAACAAAAAGGTAAGTTGTTAAATAAAGCTAGCTTACCAACTCAAAAAACATTGTATTTTCCTTATTGAAGAGCTTTTAGCGGTTTACAGCCCTGTAGACAAGTTCTTAAATTTTTTTTTTCAAAGACAAAAAATAAACTTTATACTTTTTGATTTTACTTTTTTTATTTTACTTCAAACATAGTTATTCTTTCAAAACACTCGTAAAAACCAAACTTTCTTTGGTGTCAGTCTTTCATAAGCAAGAAGATATTTAGGGTTAGATAAATTGGGAAAATTTTCAAATTTGAGTGTTTCTTCTTTCTTGTGAATGTGTCAGGTAATTTTTGGAATAAAATGCAAGAACATTGGTTTCTCTCTATTTGTTTTTTATTTTTTGTAGTATTTATTGGTTATTTTGAGATTGATTTTGGCAAAAAAAAAAGATTTTGAAAGCGATTTTGAAGAAATTTTGCTTTACGCTATATCCAAAAACAAATAAAACCCCACCTCTGCAGATCTGAGATTTTTGCTTGGATCAAGTCCACTCTCTATCTCAATTTCTTCAAAGTCGAAGAATTTTTTTAATAAAAATTTCATTGATTTGATTTGATAAAAAAAAAAAAGAATTTTGGTTTATGGATATTTTTTCTATCTCAAGCATGTCCATTGCCAGTTGATGGAGGCGGTTCATTTCATAATGGTGTCAATCTAGGTTTTATTTGTTTTTGCCTTTTGATGGTGCAGAGCAAAAACAAATATAGTTGCAGGGAAGAAAAGAATGAGAGAGGATTTGAGTGAACGAAAGAGATGCTGCTATTTCTGACGTGGAGGAAGATGTTGATCTGGAGGTAAAAAGAGTCAAAGTATCTTTGTTTTGTAATCAAATTTAAAAGTGTTCTAATTATGAAATTAAGATTAAAAAGTACCTTAGTAAAAGAAAAACTCTGAGAAAAGTCTGAATGATGATGTGGCAGGGAGTATCTCATTTAGGAAAATAAGATTAAAAGTATCTTTATTAGGTAATAAAAATTTTATTTTATCCTTAGTGTAGGAAAAAACTTGTATTTTAATGTACACCACCATTTGTAGTAATATATAAACATCATATATATCCGATCATTGCATCAATAAATGTTAGCATTTATTTCCTTGAAAAGTTAGAAAGAATTGGAAGGTCAAATATATGTCTTTAAAGTCCAATGTATATGGAAATAAAACTTTAATTGTAATTAAATTAATTTTTTAAAATATCACTAAAAAATAGTTCATAGATTCACTTGCTCGTGCATATTACATGTGTAAAACTAGTTAGGTTGCATTTAGCATGTTATTAGCACGGTTTTTTAATCAAATATTGTTTTTCATTGCAATAATAATATTAAATGGATAAAAAAATATATTTTTATTGTTAAAATTATAATTTGAAAACTCAAATAAAAAATAAAAATTGTGATTTTTACAATTAAACCTTATTTTTTAAGATGAAATTATTTTATTACGCTCACATCTATAAATTTTTATTATTTTATGTATATTTTTTTAAATATTTTAATTTATCACAATAATATTAAATATTTAAAATTCTTAAACTATATTTTTCCTTCACATTTTTTTCGATCTAAATTTTTTCAACAATAATATTAAATTATATATGTTACAAAAATATCATAGATTCACTTACCCTTTACGTAGCATGACTGTAAAACTAGTTAAGGTATAAAATAAACAAATGACTTAAGAAAATATACAAAATAATATTTAATTCAATGTTTAAAAATCATAATTGCTATTCATTAATAAAAAGAAACCGTTTCCACGTGGCAGTGAAAAAATAATTGTGTCCTCCCTTGTATATGCCCAAACTTGCAACCTCCAATTTCCAAAACCATACTCCTACCCTCATACAAAATCTCATAACCGGAACCGTTTATATGAGTCGCTTGACTCGTCCACTCAGCCCCGTCAGCTCGCCTGAGTTACTCCGGTCTCTCTTACTCCAAGCCTTTTTTACTAAATTTCCTCTCCGTTTCTCCCAAGCAATCCGACCTCTTCCCTATTTCAAACAGTTCGCGCCCCTCAAACTCCTAGAATTTTCCAGTTTTTCCTCCATAGCCAACCGCCCCAATTACAAATCGAAACTGGCGGAAATGGAGCCGAAACCGACGGAATCAGATCCCCCGAGCGGCGAGGATTTCGTCCACATTGGAAACCCTAACCCTAATGTCGTGGACGCATTAAGCGATAGCATCGTGAAAGTTGAAGAGGAAGAGGAAGAAGAAGAGGAGATGCAAAACGAGGATTACGATAACAACAACGACGTCGATGTATCGATGAACGAAAGATCTGATTCTTCTGAGAGGAGGAATGTGGAGCTCCCTGAGGAGCTTTCAAGGAGCGTGATGGTTCTCTCGTGCGAATCTTCTGCCGAGGGCGGCAATTGCGATGTGTACTTGGTTGGGACTGCGCATGTCTCTCAGGCACGTTCTTGTTCGTGTTCTGGTTTCTATTTGGTTAACGAGAAAATGTTTTGGAAATTGATAGAATTTAAAATTCTTTTCTTTTTTTTCTTTTTCGTTCGAGCTTATAAAAAAAAGAAAAACTTTAAATTAACTGACTATTATCAGTGAGTTCTTAGATGAGCAATGAGTCTTGCAGAAGGAGATTGATATTTACATACTGTGGTGTTGCAGGAATCATGCAGAGTAGTTGAAGCTGTAATCAGTTATTTGAAACCACAGGTGCTTCTCTTCTGAAACTAACTAACCCTTGATTCATGGATGGATCATTTAGCAGGTTAGCTGCCTGCTTTTATATTATTGAGGACTTGCAACTCACCTCAGCAAACTCACTTGAACTTTGAAGCTCATATGCATTCTTTTAAATTGTTTTCCTACAGGTTGTTTTCTTGGAGTTATGCTCAAGTCGAGTTGCAGTGCTTACTCCCCAAAATTTAAAGGTTTGTTCTTAGATGTTGTTCTTTTTTAGTTATTCCTTGCTTTGAGGAAAGGATTCACATGATGCTTCTGGATATTGGATATTGAAGAGATCATTCTTGCTACCTTGTTTTCTAGCTTGCTGCATTCTTTTGGTCTTGTGCATTCTCTAATTATCTTTCCATAACCTAGTTATGACAATTAGGCTTTTGTTTTGATTGCATAATTCATTGGCTGTTGTTGCATCATTTATTGGCTTTAATGTTCCACCGCTTAATTTTCATCTTCTAACTTAGATCTACTAGGTACCAAGCATGGGAGAAATGGTGGATATGTGGAAAAAAAAGCATAACATGTTTGGTATCCTTTACAGCTGGTTTCTTGCCAAGGTATATGTCTCTTAATTGTACCTTTCATCCCAAGTTCACACACCATCAAGTAAGCAAATTTTACGAGTCCTAAATCATTCCTCAATACTGATAGGTTGCTAATAGGCTTGAGGTTTTCCCTGGGTCTGAATTGTTTGTGGCATTTGAAGAAGCAATGAAGTACGGTGGCAAGGTGATTCTTGGTGATCGTCCTGTACAGGTAAGATATTTCACTGGCTGCTGGATTGCATTTAAAAATACCAATATTATTGTCTACACTTTTTCGAAAACTCAATTACAACAAAATAGTAATTGTTCAGGGGAATTGTTAAGAAGGTGCTCATGTTATTTATATATGTTTCTTAATGAAATTATTGACGTTGGATCCATGATTCTCAGCCTAATTTTTTTTTTTTTAAAACTTTTAAACACCTATTGTTGGTCGCATAATACTGTGAATAAGCCTTGCAATGATGCTGAATATGGTGCGTTGCTGAGGTGCTATATGTGGCAGTTACTTTTTTCTCAACAGTTTGTACTTGGTAGCATATTATAGTTGTCATAACGATTTTGTCCGAGGACTTAGACACTAGACGATGGAGTCGCCATAATTTTTTTTTTTTTGTCTAGGTGTGAATGGCCACTTAAGAAAATTTATCCTTTTAGTAAAATCTTAAAATCAATTAAGATTTATTAAAATGATATTTTTTTGGGTCTATGAAAAATAGAGTTTGGATTCGGGAGTATGGGTCTCATTTGATATTTAAAAATAATTCTTTAATCTCTTTTATTGCAACCAATTTTTGGTTTTCTCTTTTTGGAAATCTAATATGACAAATGCATGAAGTATAACATGAAAATAATTAAATAGTGGGCTCAAATCTTTTATCGGGAATTTCCCTAAATCTTCCCAACACCTTGGTGAGATTTAGAAAAGCCCCATCACCTAGAGAATTTTCAAGAGATTACTGCTTGAACCACTTGAAAAGTCTCATATTCGAAATATTTTACCCACTTGCACATATAATTTGACATATATATAGAATGCAATATGAAATAAAAGGTTAGCAAAAATTCTTTTATCGGGAACTTTCTTAAATCCTCCAAACGTCTTGGTGAGATTTAGGGGAGCTCCCTCCTCTAGAGAATTTCCAAGAAATGGTCTCTTGAACCGCTTGGAAAATCTCATCATCAAGATTCTTTACTCACTTGCGCATGTAATATGAAAAATGTATGAAATGCCACATAAAAATGATGACAATAAATGCACAGTGAGCAATATAAAAATAATTAAATAATGTTCTAAAATATTGTATTGGGAAGTTCTCTGAATGCTCCCAACTCTTTGGTGGAATTTAGAAAAGCTCCCTCAACTAGAGAACTCCCAAGAAATTATCATTTGAACCTCGTCGAAAATCTTGTCATCTGGACTTTTACTCACTTAGATAACTAATATACCAAATATACGAGATACGAAATTAAAATGATGGAAATGATGCATGATTTTTTTTGAAACAAAAACATTTTCTCACTATTAGTTTTTAATCCTAAAATCACAATCTTTATTAATCTTAATTACTTGGATTAATATTTACCAAATTTCATTTTCTGTTAACAATTATTGCATATTATTCAGTGATCATGATGAACCTATTTACCAAGAAAATGCAAGCAATAACTAAATAAACAAATAACAAGTAAATAAAACCAAGAAATATTCCACAGTTAACTCAATCAGATTAGGCATTGATCACATGGTTGAGGGTTTCGGTTAGCCAATCTAGTCCTTCCCTTTTATAAAAAATTTCGTTCACTTCAAAACCCATTTTGGTCTTGGGTGTATAGATAGAAAAATCTAAAACCCTAACCCATTTTCCTTTCTCTTCTTTCTCCTCAAACGATTGCAAAGCTCCCTCCTTTCGCTAAAACCTTAAAACATTCAAGACAACAACCTTCACAAACCCAGATCCCGATTGAATGCTGCCCTGCGGCCGTGGTCCTTTGCCACCAACCATCGCTAGTCATTGTCGGATCTTCACCAAAATTCACCTAATTACCTATCTCGATCTCCTCTTTCAACCTATAGGATTAGATTTCTTGGAAAACACATAAAGAACCCTAGATCTAACTTCCAAACCCATGGCTCCAACATTGAAAACTCCCCTTCGCCGCTCCAAAGCCACTCAAAATCAACTATGTTAATCCCCTATCCATTCTTCACATATCCACCGATTTTGATCTCTAAAAAAACATCAAGGATGCCTAGAACCCGAAACCCTGGGAAATATACCGCTGCCTTCACCATTGATTCCGTCTTTCGTCGCTTAGAGCCACCGGAAACCACCTCCCTACTCTCCTTTAGCTATCTTATCTTATCCCTCGACTCAAATTCTCAAATTAAGAACCCGAATAACTGAAATTGGAAACTACTAAAAACCCAATTTCAGCCCTTCAATCCACTGTTCACCACCCTAATCGGCTCTAAACTCACTCAACCCCTAATCCATCATACACTTCAACCAAAATTCCAAAAAAGCTAAAACCTGAAACTTACCCCCAAATCCTAAAACCCTCTATTTCACTTCCCTTTTACCGACGGATATGATTCCGTCGGTAAACGTTGAATATATAGAGACGGCTATAAAATCCGTCAGAAAAACACATTTATATTGACGGATTTGTTCCGTCAGTAAAAGTCTTCGTCAGTATATGACTTTTTTTTGTAGTGTCAGTTCTATTTTTCAGCCCGAACACCAACAATGAACAAAGAACTGATCTTCAGCAATTGTTTGGCATACTTGTAGCAACAAACCCAGAAAAATACCTTGGTCTGCCGACTATGATTGGAAGGGGAAAAAAGAAAGCTTTCAAAGAGCTAACAAACAGAATGCAAGCAAGGGTCTCAAGTTGGAGCAAGAAGATGTTATCTTATGGAGGTAAATAAGTCTTTATTAAAGCTGTTCTACAATCTCTACCAACATATGCAATGAATTGTTTTATGTTGCCAAAGACATTGTGTGATGAGATGACCAGCATAATAAGGAAATATTGGTGGGCAAGCAAGCAGGACAACAAAGGGATTAGCTGGTTGAAATGGGAAGTGGTCTGTGTCTGTCACCAAAAACTATAGGAGGTCTCGGCTTTTGGGATATGTACCTCTTTAACAAAGCCTTGCTAGCAAAACAAGGATGGCTTCTGATTCACAATACTGACTCCTTATGTTATAAAGTCTTTCAATCAAAGTATTTCTCGAACAGTAGCTTTATGGACTCAAAGTTGGGGTCAAGTCCATCATTCATATGGAGAAGTATTTGGCAAGCAAAAGGAGTTCTGGAACAAGGTACTAGATGGAGAATTGGTGATGGCAAGTCAGTTAGCATATGGGATGATAGATGGTTACCTTTGAATGGAGAGTTCATGGTTTCTTCTGTTAGAACTTATATAAGAAAGTCCCACATCGGTGGGAGCAACGAAGGAGTTCCTCCTTGAAGGCTATATAAAGAGCCTTAAGGAGAAGTATTAAAACCATCCCAAGAATTATCTCTTCCTCTCTTGTATACTTTCTTATATTCTTTGTGAGGTTGTTCTCTCCTAGTATTTAGAGAGAGGTGTTGTAATATTTTCTCATAGTGAAATTCTTCTAGTCTTGCCCCGTGGTTTTTCCCTTTATTCATTGAGGGTTTTCCACGTTAAATTTTGTGTGTTCAGTTCCTATTTTCTCATCTCTTATTTTAGTTGTGAGACACTATTCCGTCACTCTGGTACCTAACAGTGGTATCAGAGCCATTGGTTCGTGGTCCTTATTCCGCTGCAGTGAAAGTGTTGGTTCTTAGTATGCTCTGTGGTTGCAGTATTGTCTGATCTTCCACATCAGAAAAGAATTATTCTTGTTGCTGGAAATAAAGTGTGGTAGTGTGAAAGTGTCTAGGGAAGTTCTGGCTAGGAAAGACTTGGTATTTAAGTGTGTCTATCAGTGACCCACCTCTCTTTCCTGGGAACCTACCTGGTGCACTATTCACGGGCTACGGTCACTGTTCCAGTATACGGGCTATTCAATTGTACTGTACTATTCACAGATACGGTTATTATTCATACGTGTGGTTGTATACTTTTGCAGTAATTGTTAACGTATACTGGATTTGTTCTAGTGTACGACATACGTACAATACTGTTCACGTATATGGTACTATTCACGGTGAAATAGTGTAACTCGCTTCAGTTCGTGTACAACCATGGCAGCAAAATTCGAGATAGAGAAGTTCAGTGGGAGAAATTTCTCCTTGTGGAAATTGAAGATAAGAGCAATTTTGAGGAAGGATAATTGTCTAGAAGCAATTGAAAGTAGACCCACAGAAATGACTGATGAAAAGTGGAAAGAGAAGGATGACAATGCTGTTGCCAATCTGCACCTAGCAATGGCGGATTCAGTTTTGTCAAGTGTTGCAGAGAAGAAGACTGCAAAGGAGATTTGGGATGTTCTAAACAAATTGTACGAGGTGAAGTCACTTCACACCAGAATATTCTTGAAGAGGAAACTCTACACTCTTCGAATGAGTGAATCCACGTCGGTAACGGATCACATCAACACTCTGAATACGCTATTTGCTCAACTCACAGCATCAGATTTCAAAATAGCGGAAAATGAACGTGCGGAACTTCTACTTCAGAGTTTACCAGATTCGTATGATCAACTCATCATCAACATCACAAATAACAATGTTAGTGACTCTCTTCACTTTGATGATGTTGCCAGTGCTATTCTTGAAGAAGAATCCAGGCGCAAGAATAAGGAGGAAAGGTCAGAAAATTCAAAGCAAGCAGAGGCTTTAACGGTGATGAGAGGCAGATCAACAGAACGTGGCTCCAGTGGGAGTCAGAATCATGGTAGATCAAAATCTCGAAGAAGGAAGAATCTTAAATGCTACAATTGTGGCATGAGAGGGCACTCGAAGAAGGAGTGTTGGCATAATAAGAAGGGTGGAGAAAAGAATTCTGAAACATCAACCTCCCAAGGTTGTGTTGCAAGTACCTCAGATGATGGAGAAATCTTGTATAGTGAAGCAGCGACTAGTTCTAAAGGCGGAAAGAAACTCAATGATGTCTGGATAATGGATTCAGGTGCGACATGGCACATGACTCCACACCGAGATTGGTTTTGCACTTATGAACCTATTTCGGAAGGATCTGTGTTCATGGGAAATGATCACGCCTTAGATATTGCTGGAGTCGGTACCGTCAGATTAAAAATGCATGATGGTACTGTTCGCAAAATTCAAGGGGTACGACATGTGAAGGGCTTAAAGAAGAACTTATTGTCAATTGGACAATTGGATGACCTCGGGTGCAAGATCCACACTGAATGTGGAATATTGAAAGTAGTGAAAGGAAACCTTGTGGTGATGAAAGCAGAGAAGATCACAAGCAATCTATACATGCTTTTGGGAGAGACGTTGCAAGAGGCAGATGCATCAGTTGCAGCAGCCAGCCAAGAAGAAATGACGATGATGTGGCATCGCAGATTAGGCCATATGTCAGAGCGAGGCTTGAAAGTCCTTGCAGAACGCAATCTCCTGCCCGGGCTCAAGATGGTCAATTTACCTTTCTGTGAGCACTGTGTGATAAGCAAGCAGCATAGATTGAAGTTTGCTAAAGTAACTACAAGAAGCAAACACATACTGGACTTAATCCATTCTGATGTGTGGGAGTCACCAGAAATATCCCTGGGTGGAGCAAAGTATTTTGTATCATTCATTGATGACTATTCCAGGAGATTATGGGTGTACCCAATCAAGAAGAAGTCTGATGTGTTTCCAGTATTCAAGGAGTTCAAAGCACAAGTAGAGCTTGAAACTGGGAAAAGAATCAAGTGCTTGAGGACAGACAATGGAGGAGAATATGTAGACGGTAACTTTCTAGCATTCTGTAAGAAAGAGGGTATTATGAGACAATTCACGGTTGCACATACGCCTCAACAGAATGGTGTAGCAGAGCGGATGAACAGAACTCTCCTAGATAGAACAAGAGCCATGCTGAGAACAGCGGGATTGGCCAAATCTTTCTGGGCAGAAGCAGTCAAAACCACCTGTTATGTGATAAATCGATCACCATCAACGGCGATTGGTTTGAAGACGCCTATGGAGATGTGGAAAGGAAAGCCAGCTGATTATTCTTCTCTACATGTGTTTGGATGTCCTGTGTACGTGATGTACAACTCCCAAGAAAGAACAAAGCTGGATCCAAAATCCAGAAAATGTATATTCTTGGGTTATGCTGACGGTGTTAAGGGGTATCGCCTGTGGGATCCCACTGCCCGCAAGGTTGTTGTCAGCAGAGATGTAGTTTTTGCAGAAAATGAACTGCAAAGTGAGCAAACAAATGACAACACTTCAAAAGAGACTGCTACAGTGCAGATGGATAGAAATTCTCAAGAAGATGATTCTTCTGAAGCAGAACCAGAGCATGAGGTACCAGAACCAGTTGAGTCCGAGGCTGTAGAAGTTCGACGGTCAACTCGTGAGAGAAGGCCTCCAAATTGGCACACGGAGTATGTTACGGAGAGCAATGTTGCATACTGTCTTTTAACAGAGGATGGAGAGCCATCAACTTTTCATGAAGCTACTAGTAGCCCAGATGCTTCTCTGTGGATGACAGCAATGCAGGAAGAAATTGAAGCTCTTCACAAGAACGAGACATGGGAACTGGTGGAATTACCACGTGGCAGAAAAGCCATTGGTAACAAATGGGTCTACAAGATCAAGCGGGATAGCAATGATCAAGTAGAACGATATCGTGCTAGATTGGTTGTAAAAGGATATGCTCAGAAAGAAGGTATTGACTTCAACGAGATATTTTCTCCAGTTGTCAGACTTACTACTATCAGAGTAGTGTTGGCTATGTGTGCTGCATTTGATTTACATCTTGAACAACTAGATGTAAAGACGGCTTTTCTACATGGAGAGCTTGAAGAAGAAATTTATATGCTCCAACCAGAAGGTTTTGTTGAAACAGGCAAAGAGAACTTGGTTTGCAGGTTGACCAAATCTCTGTACGGTCTAAAGCAGGCGCCCAGATGTTGGTACAAGAGATTTGATTCTTTCATAATTAGCCTTGAATACAACAGACTGAGTTCAGACCATTGTACGTACTACAAGAGGTTTGATGATAATGATTTCATTATTTTGCTGTTGTATGTGGATGACATGTTGGTGGTAGGCCCCAACAAAGATCGAATCCAAGATTTGAAGGCACAGTTGGCTAGGGAGTTCGATATGAAGGACTTGGGACCCGCAAACAAGATTTTAGGGATGCAAATTCACCGAGACAGAAAAGACAGGAAAATTTGGCTTTCTCAAAAGAATTATCTGAGGAAGGTCTTGCGACGCTTCAACATGCAAGACTGTAAGCCAATATCTACCCCACTTCCTGTCAATTGTAAATTATCCTCAGGTATGAGTCCTAGCAATGAAGCAGAGAGGATGGAAATGTCTCGAGTACCGTATGCATCAGCGGTGGGAAGCCTTATGTATGCTATGATATGTACAAGACCAGACATTGCACAAGCAGTGGGAGCGGTCAGTCGATTTATGGCAGATCCTGGTAGAGAGCATTGGAATGTTGTTAAGAGGATCCTTAGATACATTAAAGGAACCTCAGATGTTGCATTATGTTTTGGAGGATCAGAACTTGTTGTCAGGGGTTATGTTGATTCAGATTTTGCAGGTGATCTTAATAAAAGAAAATCCACTACTGGCTATGTGTTCACACTTGCAGGAGGAGCGGTAAGCTGGTTATCTAAGTTACAGACTGTTGTAGCTTTGTCTACTACAGAAGCTGAGTACATGGCAGCTACCCAAGCATGCAAGGAAGCAATATGGATACAAAGGTTAATGGAAGAACTCGGGCACAAGCAGCAGAAGATTATTGTGTATTGTGACAGTCAGAGTGCCTTGCACATTGCAAGGAATCCAGCCTTTCATTCCAGGACAAAGCATATAGGTATACAGTATCACTTTGTTCGAGAAGTAGTAGAAGAAGGAAGTGTGGATATGCAAAAGATTCACACCAAAGACAACCTAGCAGATGTTATGACAAAGCCAATCAACACTGACAAGTTTATTTGGTGTCGATCCTCCTATGGTCTATCAGAAACGTAAGCAACATGGAATGGCAAGACAGAAAGAGTGGTGTGAAGATATGATTGGTTTAATCAAATCTTCAAGTGGGAGAATTGTTAGAACTTATATAAGAAAGTCCCACATCGGTGGGAGCAACGAAGGAGTTCCTCCTTGAAGGCTATATAAAGAGCCTTAAGGAGAAGTATTAAAACCATCCCAAGAATTATCTCTTCCTCTCTTGTATACTTTCTTATATTCTTTGTGAGGTTGTTCTCTCCTAGTATTTAGAGAGAGGTGTTGTAATATTTTCTCATAGTGAAATTCTTCTAGTCTTGCCCCGTGGTTTTTCCCTTTATTCATTGAGGGTTTTCCACGTTAAATTTTGTGTGTTCAGTTCCTATTTTCTCATCTCTTATTTTAGTTGTGAGACACTATTCCGTCACTCTGGTACCTAACATCTTCAAGCCCCAATACTCTTCCAGCAAACTCCAAAGTTGCGGACCTTATTGATGAAGAACACATGATCTGGAAGGAAGGCCTAATCAGGGATGAATTTATACAGGATGAGGCGGACACCATTTGCAATATCCATTTGTACTAATCAGCTACATCAGATAAGCTAATTTGGCATTATGCTAAGGATGGGAGATACACTGTAAGAAGTGGATATCGAAGCCTTCTTAGCCAACAAAGTGGTATTGGTCCTCAAAGGCTCATATGGAAAATGTTATGGGAAGTGAACTTACCAAACAAAGTTAAGGTTTTTGGTTGGCGTGTCTGTCATGGAATCTTGCCAACGAAGAGGAAGCTAGCTGCAAGGATAAAAGATATGGAAAGTAAATTGTCCAAGATGTGGATATGAAGAGGAAGATGATATACATGCTCTAAAAAACTGCTCACTGTCAAGGAGAATGCTTGAACACTGTCATCTCCCCCAAGAATTGATTAGAGACGAGATTGGAAGCTGTGCTGAGTGGATGGAATCTGCAGCCAACAAACTTAATAGAGAGGAATTTGAGATGTTTCTTTTAACTGTTTGGGCAATATGGAATGCGAGGAATGAAGAGATCAATCAAAAGAAGAAGCATATTGAATCCAGAATTGTGAACAATGCCAAGTCATATATGGATGAATATAGGCATGCTCAAATGCAGCAACAGATACCAACTCAGATCAATAATATCATCTTTTGGCAGCCACCACCTACGCAACTTTGAAAGTGAACTTTGATGGTGCCTTCGATGCCCAGCAGAAGAAAGAAGGAATAGGAGTAATTATACGAGACTTTGAAGGATTTGTGATGGGAGCAGCAGCAGTTAGAATACATCAGGTGAACGAAGCATGGTTGACAGAAGCAATGGTAGCAGTCAAGGCTTTGGAGGTTGCGCAACAAATGGGATATCATAAGATAGTTCTTGAAGGGGATGCCCTGCAAATTATACAGAAGCTAATGAGGGATGAGGAAGATCTTTCTACTGAAGGCCCCTATTATAACAGAAGGAAAATGCAGAATGAAAGAGTTTACAGTATGCACAACACACAAGAAGAGGTGGAAATCAAGCAGCACATGCACTAGCAAAAATTAGTTTATCTTCAGAAGAAGACTTATTTTGGTTAGAAGAGTACCCAGAAACAATACACCAAGTTGTAATGATAGATGCTATCAACATTTAAAAATACAACTGGATTCCTATTGTCAAAAAAAAAAGAAGAAGATGGTTATTGGGCTCATACGGCTTTAATGGTCCACACTCGAGCTTAGGCTAAAAAATATTAACAATTGGCTAGTACAGGGTCTAATGACGTAATCTTTGCCAAAAAAATATTAATAATTAATTAATAATTTTTTAATTTATATCTATAAGATTATCAATGTATAAAAAATAATTTTTTATACTATTTATAAAATATATGACTTAAACATAATGACAAAAAAAAATCAACATTAGAATTCAACCAACTTGAAAATACAACATAAAACTACCTAGTAATTACTAATTAGGTAACTTTATTTTTCTCTACTAATTTTTTTTCTTTTCTGCCATAATCTAGTAACTTATAATATCTATGAACTTGAAGTCACTAAACATCTTTTAAAAGAGAATCCGGGTTTATCTTAATTGATTCTTATTTATACATTCATTCTTAAAATACGTTTGGTATCACTTTTAAGTTATCATTGTGATCTAATTATCATGATGATAAGATCACATGGTAATTAGATTAGTAAGGTGATTTGATCACTAGTGATATTAAATTAACATATTTGGTTGTAAAATTATAAATTATTAGTGATCTTAAATCACTATGTTTGATATTGTATAAAAAAAGATAATCAAATATTTATAAAACACCCAAATAATCTTATTATTATTAATAATATTATTTTAAAAAAACAAGATTTTTATTTTTATTGAATAAATAATTTATAAAATAAGTTCATTATTCTATAAAAAAATTTATAAGATATGAATTAATTTTGATGAGTATGACATGTTCACATATAAGGGTCACATAAGTCAACTTGTGCAAAATGATTAAAAAATATATATTTGCATATAAAAACTAAAAATTTGGAGAGAAACATATTTTAATGGTATCACTTCGAAAGTAAAATTATCCTTAAATAATTAATTTTTTTTTTTTATAAGATTCAAATCATGTCACACGATATTAACCTAATGTAAAACTTTAGAAAGAATGTGTCACATTATGATTAGCCACTAATCCACTGGCGTGCTTAGTTTTGAATACTTTTGATGTAAGATTTTAGAAGTTTTATGAAAGGAATAAATAAGAACAATTTACGTTATCATCAGACATTCTTAACATTCAATATTTTAAAACTAGACATTTATTAATATTATTACATTTAGGCTTTATTTAGAAGGTCGGTGGAAAAGATTAATTATCTAGTTTTCCAATGCATAAAAATGCTTATTTTACGAAATATCAACCATCTAATTTACCTTGCATTCTTTCCTCTCATGTTATATAAATTCCATTAAGTTAGTGTAATCATGCAAATAAACTATAAGAAATTAATTGATTGCTAAAAAAACAAATAATAGAAATAAAATAAATTAATTGATTTTTAAATATAAAAATTTAAATTAAAAAATGATAAGTAATTTGGTAAATTGTAACATTTGAGTATTTGACTAATCCCTCATTTTTTTTTTTTCCGATATGAAATGATTTGTTTTTGTAAGCAAAGATGAAAATAGGACCTTGTCTCAAAATTTTCTTCCTCTAATTTTTCTCTCCTATTAAATAATAATGTCTTCCCATTTTATTATTCACCCCCTTTAATCCTCTCACTTTTTCATCATATAAAAGAAAACTTATTCATTAAAAATAAAATCCACATTTAGCATGGTGGTTAACCAAAAGTTCTGCATTATTTTAATTCAAAATTCCAAAATTCAAATGACACATCAAGAAACAACCTATTATATATATATATATATATATATATATATATATATATATATATATACTTGCGAATAGTTGATTACTTGATCTTTCCCGCAGATAAATTTTATTGAATAGATTTGAAAAAATTATTGGTATAATTTATTTTTTAAAATAATTATATAAATTTTTTACAGATCTTAACATATATTCATTTTTTTAATTTTAAAAAATATGTTATACTTGATTATATTTGTACAAATCATTTTAAATTATAAAATATTCCAAATAAAATATTTAAGTAAATAGAAGAAAAAATATAATGCTTAAAACTTAAAAGATTTCATAATTTTTTTATTATGATTGATTATTGGATTCAATCAAATTAATATAAATAGATTAAAATGTATGGGGAAGTAAACAAATTTAAGGAGGAAAATGGCAAATAATTATGTCTAAAAAATTCTCTAAAGGCTTCTAAACCTGAGTAATTGGGCCTAAAAGGTAATTTTGGGTTGGATTCATTATTTTTCTCTTATTTTCTTAGCCCAAAATCAATCCTAAAAACGAAGCCGCTTAAAAACCCTAGAGTCATAACAATATATCTGTTAGGTTAGATTGGCATTTGGCTGCCTCCAAATTCACCATCCGCACCGAAACAGAGCTTGGGTTCTCTCTTTTTTTCAGTCTTCAGCCGCAGCCATGGTACGCTCTTTCTCTGCCTAACTCTTCCTCGTCTTTGTTTGGGTTCCTTTATCTCTTGAGCATATATTTTGAATCTGCTTGGAATAAATTGTTAAGTTTATGATCATGATTGTTTAAGAACATTTGGGCGGGGAGAAGTGGGATGTGAAGTTTGGGAATCCTTTCTCTTTTATTTCTTTTCCCCAGAAAATGTATGGTGAAATTATTTTCGTCTATCTGCCCTTTAGTGTAATATTTCCCAGCTTTTAGGATATGTTACTTAAATTTTTATTTTTATATGTTTCATGACACTTATATTCAAGACATCACCAGTAAAGATGTAGATTTTATACTATTTTGGTGAATCAATGATAACTTTAATATGTTTGAAATCTGAAAACTGGCCATGAGTTAATAATTTGGATTACCATTCCATTATTAGTTCTGGGGTGAAGGACTTCGGCCTCTTTTAAGCAGAAAGCATTCCAAGCTCTCTTCTATAGAAAGGAATCACTATCGATGTAGGATCTCTTTCAAGTAAAGTACAATATCGTCTAAAATTCCACTTTATCAAAATAGAGTAAGGTAGCGAAGTCAAATATGCATTAGAGAGTCGAATATGCAAGAAATCCAAAAGTCTTCAGGTGGCTCCTCTTTTTTATACAATTAATTTGTTGTTAGTATATTCTCCTACTATCCCTTCTACTAAGAATATTCTCTTGGATCGCACACGTGTACCTTATTCGAATAGTCTATATAAATTATCTTTTTATAATTACAGAGAAGCGGATCATCACCTGGTTTAATAGACTCGATCTTTCCATCCAGACTGAGTTCTGACTAGTTATATATGAACTCAAAATATATCTAATCCAGCCTACTGTGGATTTAGATAGGGATTCCAATAGAAGACTAGAAGTTCTTCTCTTTCGTCTTTGACTCTGAATTGAATGAATAAAGAGATAAAATAAAGAAAAAAACGAAGAATTCAAAGCAAAGAATGGGTTGGAAAAAAGAAATGGAAGAACAAAGTATGCTTTAGTCATGTGTTTCTCTCAGAAATCCTAATATTGAATTAGTTGATGAGGTTGCAAAGTAAGGGTAAATTTTGTTCGTGGCAGAACTGTTTGTTTCTTGTTGTCAATGAAGTGTAATCTAGATCTTTATTGAGGAAATGGGTTGCTAAATTATTACTTTTTGATTTTGTTTTTGAGAGTAATTGTGACTTGGTATTGCAGGTGAACGTACCTAAGACCAAGAAGACTTATTGCAAGAGCAAGGAGTGCAAGAAGCACACTTTGCACAAGGTTACACAGTATAAGAAGGGTAAGGATAGTTTGGCTGCTCAAGGGAAGCGTCGTTACGATCGCAAACAATCAGGTTATGGTGGTCAGACCAAACCAGTGTTCCACAAGAAGGTAATTTTTGCCACTTATCTTTTATCCCTTGGGTGGATGTTTGTTATATAATGAAAACATTGAAAAGATCAAGAATCTTGTGCTGTATCTTCTGATACTAGTTTGTAAGAGCATTTGTCATTTTGATTATTGCTATTTCTTGTGACCCCAAGCCTTTTGTATATATATGACTGTGTTATGCTTTGAACAGGCCAAGACCACCAAGAAGATTGTGCTAAGGTTGCAATGCCAGGGTTGCAAGCATGTCTCCCAGCATCCAATCAAGGTTGGTGCACTGAAAACCCCAGGCTGTTTTAATTTTGTTTTTCATTTACCATGGTGTTGTTTCATGCTATGTTGCCCCGGCTCTTCATATTTTTTTTGAAGTGCCCGTGTCCGATCCATATTTGGACATGGGTATGGGGATATGGCTTTCTAAGGATTCTTCAAATGCATGGAAAAACTTAGAAAAAATTAAACATACTCGTGTCGGATGCATATCCTTATCCAACACTCACACCTGAGTAACATAGGTTTCATGAGTTAAAATTTGGTTGTTGTTTGTCACTGGTTTTTGCAGAGGTGCAAGCACTTTGAAATTGGTGGAGACAAGAAGGGGAAAGGAACATCTCTTTTCTAAATGTGTTATTCATGTCATGTTATGTTGGCTTACTTTTACTGCAGTAGTTGGGAACTTAAGGCAGTACGGAATTTAGTTCAAGTTTGCTTTTAGTTTTCTGATATTGTTTTCGGAGGGATATGGTGTTCTTTAAGTACTTAATGGCATCGTTTGCTCTCATTTTTGGCATTTATTTCAATAGTATTTTTGAATTTATTGTGTTTAGCAACTTTTAATAATCTCTGCTATATGTTCTTATCAAAAGAGGAATTGAGCACAAGGCAAAGCAGAACCCTTGTTCTATATTAGCGCTTTCTCTTTTGTGTAACATTTATAATGGAAGTTGAAAGATAAAAGGAGGTCTTAACGACTAAGATTGAAGTAACAACCCAATCTCTAACCATTTAAAAGAAAACAGAGAAAGGAGAAGGCAATAATCCTTTTTTTTTCCCTTCAAATAGTTGGAGAAATCATCTGTAATTTCTAAACGCATAAATTAACAGCAATTGTTTTAACCCTCCAAAAACGGAACAGAGCTGTGGATAAAGAAAGCAATGTACAGTAAAAAAAGAAAAGAAAAGGATATTGATATTATTTAATATGATTTTTATAAATTTGAATATTATGGATTCAAATTGTTATATTTATTATTTGTGCTAAATTTAGATAGAAATCTTTGAATATTTTATATTCGAGTTTGTTTTGGTTTTGGTTTGGACTTTGAATAATATCAGATTATTGAATCCGTTATCTGAATCTATTTTACTTATACGAATTTTATCCGATATTAAAATCTGATATTCGTTTATATATTTCTAAAATATAAAAAAAAAAATTATATTTGGATAAAGATTCGAATATTGATATGTAAACTTTTATTATCAAGATTTCGGATATTTGATAATATCATTATTTAATTTGTATTTTAATTCGAATAATAAGTAAATAATAAACGATATCATTTAAATTAATTGAGTTCTGATTCAAATATTTCAAAAATTGCATATGTTCAATAAGCTGTCATCGCTTAACCTGAATGGTACTCCAGAAAGAAGCCATATTTGTCATTCTTCTAATAAACAAAAGCTGAGAATTTGCTATTAACTCCAGAAGTCTAAAACCCATTTTGTCCCCATTGGTCCATTCCCCTTCCCGTTTTCCAAAAACCCTAGCCAGATTTCGTCGTAGAGGCAGCCATGAGGGCCCTAATTTCAAGCACCAAACGCCTCATTTCTTGCAGCACCACCACCATGTCCAACCTATCCCGTTCCAACCCCCGAAACTACAGCTTGATACCGATGGTGATCGAGCACTCTTCCCGTGGCGAGAGAGCTTACGACATATTCTCTCGTCTCCTCAAGGAAAGGATCGTCTGCATAAACGGACCCATCAACGACGACACTGCCCACGTCGTTGTCGCTCAGCTCCTCTTCCTCGAATCCGAAAACCCTTCCAAACCCATCCACATGTACCTTAACTCCCCTGGCGGCCAAGTCACTGCAGGTCTTTCCATTCTCCCCCTTTTCTATTTCGAAAAATACCCAATTCTATCATAATTCTCATTTCTCAATAATCTTATTAATATTATTTTTGTACAGGTCTTGCAATTTATGATACGATGCAGTACATTAAGTCTCCAATCAACACAATCTGTTTGGGGCAAGCTGCATCCATGGGTTCTCTCCTTTTAGCTGCGGGAGCAAAGGGTGAAAGACGGTCCCTCCCCAATGCCACCATCATGATTCATCAGCCTTCTGGTGGATACAGTGGCCAGGCTAAAGATATGACCATTCACACTAAGCAGATTGTTCGCATTTGGGATTCGTTGAATGCTTTGTATTCTAAGCATACAGGACAATCAGTTGATGTTATTCAGAAGAATATGGATAGGGATTATTTTATGACCCCTGAAGAGGCTAAAGAGTTTGGGTTAATTGATGAAGTTATTGATCAAAGGCCAATGGCTCTGGTCACTGATGCTGTTGCTAATGAAACCAAAGATAACAAAGACAGCAAAGAGAGCAAAGATAAAGGGTCCAATTAGGACTAGAGGCAGTAAGCTCTTTCATGATTAATTGTTGCTATTCCAATTTCATGGTTAACTGTTTTTCTAGCAGTTTTTTTTTGGCTGTTGATTGATGTTATGCTTCTGGAACTAATTTCTGAGATTTAGGGAGCTTGCTTGCTAATATTTCTATCAGTACTTTTTTTGTGATCATATGCATAAAGTTTGCTGTCAAAGATTTTTATTTGAGAATCTTTTAGGCTTTGGTTAGTACATCATATGCATAAAGTTTGCTGTCAAAGATTTTTATTTGAGAATCTTTTAGGATTTGGTTAGTACATCATATGCATAAAGTTTGCTGGCAAAGATTTTCATTTGAGAATCTTTTAGGCTTTGGTTAGTACGAAGGATAGAAAGAGTTAAGGATGGATAACTTGTTAACTAACAGTTATGATTCATAACCACTTTTCTATATTGTAGCTTAATTATTAGATTAACAAGTTTTCCATCCTTATTCTTTTCAATCCTTCCTAGCAAGCAAAGCCTTAGGGACGTGCACATTAGTGGAAAAGTATACATCAATGAGTGTTTATATATTTAGATGGATGGGCTTAATGCTTTTGCTATGACAATGGTTGTCTTGGTTTTGATGCCTCTTAATGTAGATATTGTACTCTTTGCACACTAATTTGAGTTGGCAAAGAATAAGAAATACCTTCGACATGATTAAAACATTTAGTTTCCACCTTCCCCAATTGAAGTATCATCCTCCCCTTTTCTCTCTTGCTCTTGTTGGCTTTGAAAATATATTCTAAATTAGCAGCTTAATGGTTCCTGGAAATTAAACCATTAAGTGCAAACAAGGTTTTCCTTGCCCTTCTGTTCTTTTGATTTAGCTAGAGGAATATGGTTTTTTGTCATTTAGATGCATTAGACCTAGAATAAGCTAAGACCTAGACTTGTTAACCCGCATTTTAGTCTCCATGTGTAATGAAGCTTCCTACTAATTCTTTATCTTCGGGTTTCAATTTTGGTTACTTAGGACAAGATCTCTGTCAAGGACATTATGTAGTAGGATAAAGGTTAGTGTGTGATATGTTGAGTGTCTTAGCTTCTTAGGGTTCTTTGTGAAAGAAACATCTTGAAGCAGCTATTAGGCATGAGTCAAGGGTTATATTGGAGTTTTTGAAATTAGACTCAACCAAGCCATAATCTCATACTGGGTGATGCCTAACTCCATGATTTGTTTACATTTTGTTTTAGGGTTAAATGCAAGGAGGATGGTTAGCATGACGGATTTCCGCACAAATTTCTCAGTTCTTACTGATGTTTAGTCTCTTTTTCTGTCCCGTTCTCTTGGGATCATTATTAAAAATTCTTCAGACCCAAGTTTTACACGATTATGACCATTGGGATACAAAACTGCCCACTAATTTTAGACTTTCATTGAATTTCAAGGCTCTGGATTATTCCTGAGAAAATTAACACTGCTGGTGTTTTGCTTTTGAAAGTCTTAAGATTTGAATTATGGTGCAAATAAGATTGAGGTGCATATGTGATTCTGTAGAGTAGAGAATAGTTATCTGTGGTTTTCCGAATGGTGATGTTGCTAATTGCTTTGACTCTGTCTTGTGAAAGCAGAAAATAGTTTCGAGAAAACTGCATATAGTTCTAATTTTCTTGATAATTGGATTTGAATGTCAATAATGTGGTTCGAATTTGGGCTTATTTCAAATGGTTCACCCATCTACTCTTTATTAGGTCGATGATTCTTGCTATGATCGGACAATATTACAAATTGTCTAACATTTTCAAACAAACAGGTCCGGCATTCAGCACTCACCCATACCTTACAATGAAAAATTGGTTTAAAGTTAAGCGTAAACAATAAATTACACATCTATGTACATATCGACAATTTCAAATAAACTACGGGAAACTATTGTATCATTGGACTTTCTTTTTTCAAGGGCTAGCAATTGGAGGCCTCACAAATTGTAGTCAAAATTTTATATGTAAATGTGAATATGATGTAGGCGAGGGAAGCTTTTAATCAAGCGCGGCTTTGGCTTTGTTTTTACGAGCGGACATTGGTTTTGGCAATCCATCAAAAATAGGTCTTGTAATGCCATTGCCATTGCCTAGCGTTGAAACTGCTTGTAAATCAGGCTTCAAACTCCATTTGGACGCTGGCCAGAGGGATGACAAACTACTACTGTCCTGATCTTGCAAACTCGATGTGCTCGATGACTTCCTCACTACAGAGAATCCATCAACCACATAACCATTTCCAAGACCTGTTGGTCTGGGATTGAACCCGACAACCTCAGCATCGGCTCCTGAATTAGTACGGCTTGCTGCTTTGGATCTCAGTGCCAAGCCTTTCGCTGTTATTGTTGAAAATCCTCCACCACTGGTGTTATCCTCCTTCAACAGCCTTTCAGGGGTACGGGCAGTAAAGTCAGCCTCAGATTTCTGCCGTCTTCTGATCAGTTTCTCATATGATTTATCAGGCTCACCTTCTTTAGCTTCTCCAGCAGACATGATATCTGCTACGATTTCATCGTTCTCATAATAAAATCCATTAGTTACGCTTCTACATTTCTGATGAAGCTTCAAAGGTGGGTTGGAAGCAGAGGAGGGTTCAAGGAACGGATCATCCTCCAGATAATGAGCTTCTCCTTTGCTGTATACTGCCATCTCAAAACCTTCAGATATAAGCTTTTTTTCTGTTGCTTTAAGGCAATAGTAACCTTGTAATGAGCTCATTGCCGGGGAGACCCTTCGAGGAGGAGTCTTTAGTCTCAAAGACTGGAATGAGTCGGGTAAATCGGGAGGCAAATGTTGTGCTGGGGCTAGGTTTGCACTGCTTTGCCTGCAAAGAGTTTTCATACTTGGTGAGCTCAATTGGAACAACTTATCAAAATTAGGAAACACAGAGATCAGAGATGCATCTTGCAGGATTTTAAAGATGAGAGAAATTAGAAAGAACTTCACACATACTTAAACAACTCCTCTGAGACATTGATTATCAACTTCTTAAAAACTGACCTCTTAGATAATATTTCTTAGTATGCCCTAGGGCGTTGAATCTAAAGGACTATCACTAACTGAAGCAATGTCATGAAGGCTTTGCTTTAAGGACAAAAAACCCGTTAATGTAATGGATTGGTTAGGTTGATAACTACTTTTCTAATTTGTAGCTTAACTATTGGATTAACAATTTTTCCATCATTCCTACCAAGCAAAAGCCAAAATGCAGAACCTATACATGAAAACCCTCTGCTACAATAAGCAGCAAAACACATTAATTTTACACAAGGGAATCCAGCTAAACTACAGGCCAAAAATCAAATGTAGGGTAACTGATGCCACAATCTCCAACCACTTTGCAACTCATCACTACCTATGCTGCAATTATTACAGCATCATACAAAAGCTCTAAAACTATTGCTGAGACTCATAGGCAAACTACTGCTACAGACCAGAAAAGCTCTGAAACTATTGCTGAGACTCATGGGCAAAAATAATGCCTTTTCAATGCCATTTCCACCTTACCACTCCTAATAGCGAACCTTTCATTGGGCATGGATGGTAGCAATAGAACCACCCAACACTGAATCACCACTTAAAATTTGATTTCAGCTCAACTCTTGAAGCATCACACAAATGTTTCCTCGCATAAATTAGCAAGTTTTAGGCTTCTGGATATCTCCTCTATAGAACTATATACATCAAAAAGGAAGATTAAAAAACACTGCTAAGGGGACAACATAGAAACAAAAAAGCATTTCTAGGCTAAGCAGGATCCTCATTAAAATCCTAGATTTCAACTTTGAATGAGCATCATCCAATATTCTTAAATGAACTTACTATGATGTAATTAACATTTGGATAGTAATTTTCACACGCAAATTGCAGTTTGTTTGAGTGACAAAAGTTGTTGGATGAGTAAGAATTCATTATCAGTCCTGATGTGAAGGTCAATACCTTCAAAAATTACAAAACTATTAGAAGACAACGTTAGTTGGAATGAAAAGATTTAATAAATCCTTAAATATTATTTACTCAAATAGTTTAGCAATATTGCAATAATGTGTTTGATAGAAGTTTTCTAACACAACAAGGATATAAAAGTTTATTCTCAAAGCATTAAGAATGCAGCACAGGACGAGAATTTCTAGATGACCAAAAAGAGACATAATAAGTGAATGCACTTAATTAAATTTAGTATCAAGATGATCTAACTTAAAGTTCTTACTACATTACCATATAAGAAACAACTAAAAAATGCATCAATCCTTTAAGTAAAGTTACAAAGAACCCGAAAATAACAATTCAAGTCATAATCATAAGAAGACATTGCTATAAACCACAACTTACTGACTGTTATAACAAACCCATCTTTCCTCTTAAGTGTATATTTTCTTGACAAATTCTTCCAAATTGCACTCTAAGTTATGAAGCTTAACATACACAGGTACAAATATGAAAATGCATATTATTTTAGCAACCATCTTAATTGAGAAGTAGTTTATGTAAAGTTCACGAGTTGGAAAAGAAAAAAAAAACAAAGAGTATTAGTATTAAAGAAGACATATACCCTGGTGTATCGGAACCATTTGACGAGCAAGGCGATGGCGGATGCCGCCCTGGTAAAGGGATCTGGAGTGACTTAAGAGCAAACATTTGAAGATCTGTAACCAGACCATTCATCTTTTTTATGTCAGCAACCTGATCATTTCACACCCATAACAACAACAAAAACAATTTGTCAATACCTCGACAAATCATAAACAATAAAAATAATAATAAAACACTCTAATAAATCATTAGATTTAACTCCTAAGTTACCATTGCTCAATTTCCCCAACTAACTTCCTAAAATATACAAACATGCCCATTTACAAGGAGAGAAGAAAAAAAACACAAAAACTCTATGGTGTGATTTATAGGAGGAAATGATTGAGAATAAAAAATTATTAATTAAAGAAATAAATGGATGAATATAGTTACCTCAACGCCATACTTGATGGCGACGCCAGAGAGAGTATCGAACCGGGAAACGGGATGTTCAATGAAACCGGCACCGGGTAACGACGAAGAGGGCAAATTTTGATTATTTTCTTTCTCTAAAACACTATAATCATTGCAAAATTTACTATAATTGTCATTCGTGTGGTAACTGTAGTCTCCATTTGCAATGCTATTCCGCCTCTCCCTTTCCATCTGCATATCCCCGTTTCCTTTATAAAAAAAAAAAAAAATTCCTATTTCTTTACCCTAATTTCATTACTCCCCTCTATTTGACCTCCGATTCTTGATTTTATTATTTTTTTTGGTTGAATCGAAATTTAAGAAATCTGGAGCATATAAAAGAGAAACTAATAGACTTTTTTTTTTCGATCGAATCGAAAGGAATAAAAAAATGACACTTATCAAGTAAAAAAAAGAATCGGTTTTATAAAAAGAAAACGTAGATCTAAAGAGAAAGGAGGAGGAGATGGTGAGGGAGGCGGGGAAATCGTGAAAGAGAAATAAGTTAGAAGTAAAATGGATAGGGGCAAGGGCGTTGCGTCCAGTATTTTCCGGGAAAATGGATGAAAGATCCTCTGCTCTGTTTGCATGAAATGGAAAAACAGGGAAAAGAAGTTACTTTAATTTAAAAAATAATTGGTAATTTTTTCAATTGAATATTTTCAAAATAAAATTAATTAAAATATGTTAAAATTTATATTAAATTATATTAATATATTTTATTACATATATTTAATGTAATATAATTAAAATTAAATTAAAATTTGTATTAATTTATCAATTGAATTGATATCATTTATAATTCAATAACATCAAACTGAATCATTAATTATCCAACAAAAAAATCAAATTGAATCAACCATTTTAATAATAATATAAATATATAAAAAATCTTATTAAATAATTTTTATTATTTACTTGCATCGGAATTCTTATTTATTGTTTTTTTTTCTTTTTGGGTGAATAAATTAAGAATTATTATCTTGTACACTTTTAATGAATTGTTTTAAATACTTAAACGTTTTTGTAATTTTTTATACGATTTATATTTATATAAATTGAGTGTCAAATTTAATAATATAATTGTGTACAAGATAATAATCCATTAATTGAAGGAAAATAATTAGTTTGACATGATTTTGTACTGTATTAGAGTCGAGAGTGAAGACTGAAGAGATCCCTAACCTAAATATCCTTCAAAATCACAATTACAATAATAAATAATGACCAAACCTAACCTATATTTAACACTTTTATCTATTTATGTTTTAAAAATACATCTTCAAATCTTAAAATTTAATTCAATTAATGTATACAAATACAATCATTCAATATAATAAATTTGAAATTTAAAATTTAAAATTTAAAATTTAAAATTTAAAATTTAAAATTTAAAATTTAAAATTTAAAATTTTAATTTTAATATTTACATATTTTTTATGTTCAAATTACGATTATGATTATAAAAAAAAAAAAAAAATCCTTTTACTGTATCTTTACCTACTTTTCTAAGCTTCTTCTTCTTAACACTAAGAAAACGACAAGTCAACTGTAAAATAAATATATAAAAAAAAAAAAAAGCAAGCCAAAAGTGTTTTTACAAGCTTAAGAAAAAGAAACATCATTTTCTAAGCCACATCAGAATAACAATATATAAAAACTGTCCCCAAAATGAATGTTGTAGCAGAATTGAATTTTTTTGAATTTGTCAGTTGTATGGGTAATTATTAATTTTGTTGAAGATGATTAGGTCTTTTTAAGTTATCTTAAATGACGATATAATGGATTGTTTAGGGTGATGGGTTATTAAAGATTTAATATAACATGATGACGAGATAGAAGATGATCCAACAAAAAAAAAATCGGTGGAGAGGAGAGAGAAAGAGAGAAATCTTTTATAATAATATATTATAAAAGTTATCCTTTAAACATTGAAAGTGTTTAATTGGAGATTTTTCATAAAAAATTATATATTCGTGTTATTTTTGTATTTATGTTTTTTTTTTTTTTTTCAAAATATTATAAATTTATATAATTTTTACATGTTGATAATTATTTTATGTAGATTTTGACACGTTCACGTATTCGTGTTGTGTTTATGTTCATGTTATTTTTTCGTTTCTTCAAAGTATTCGTGTTCGTGTTATTTTTTCGTGTGTTCAAAATATTATAAATTTATATAATTTTTACACTTTAAAATTTTATTTTATGTAGATTTTGACACATTCGTGTATTCGTATCGTGATCATGTTATTTTTCATATCGTATTCGTGTTATTTTTTCGTGTGTTCAAAATATTATAAATTTATGTAAATTTTTACATGTTAATAATTCGTTTTATGTAGATTTTGACACATTTGTGTGTTTGTGTTGTGTTCATATTATTTTCATATCGTATCATATTTTAATTATTCTTTTATGTGGTCATGTCGTGTTTCGATTCATCCAAATATTTTAAATAGTTTGTCATTATGATTCAATTTTTTTTAAAAAAATTGTGTGTTAGTTGATGTCTCAATTTATCTCATATTTTGTATAATTTGTCATAATGATTCAAATTAGTGAAAAAATGTATGTTCGTAACATGTTCGTGTTATTTTATCATGTGTTTAAAGTATTATAAATTTATATAAATTTTTACATTATTAATAATTCATTTTATGTAGATTTTGACACGTTCGTGTATTTGTGTCGTGTTCATGTTATTTTTTGTGTCGTGTTTTAATTATGTTTTCATGTTGTGTTTATGTCGTATAATTATGTTATGTCCGAAATTGTCAAGTCTAATTGACACTATTAAAATAACTCCCAATTTTGTGTCGCGTGTCATCATGTTCGTGTTTTTTTTTTTGTTATAATCGTATTCAAGATATTATATATTTATATAAATTTTGACATTAATAATTTGTTTTATGTAGATTTTGACACGTTCGTGTATTTGTGTCGAATTCATGTTATTTTTCGTGTTATGTCGTGTTATAATTATTTTTCTCATGTTATGTTTGTATCGTATAATTATGTTGTATATGAAATTACCGAATATAATTGACCATATTCAAATAACTACCAATTTTATAAGAGATGTCGTATAAGAATAGGAGCTATTATTTTTTTAAATTATATTTACTTTTTTTTTTATCTTTTAAATTTATTATAAAATATCAATTTAAACTCGATAACATACCCACAACAAAGCTCTGTCATCTATCTAATCACTGTTAAGTTTTAAAAGACTCTTCCCTTACCCCCTTCATAATGTAAAATCTTAAATTTCTGCAAAAGGAAGGAATCTCAGATTTTTAGCCACATCAAAATCTTAATTTGTCATAGCCAAGCAAACCAGTTGAAAAGCATGGTCTACTTCTTTCTCCAATGGAATGGATTGTCACTTCGTAGATATAACATTTTCAGAAATCTAACGGAAATAGCAAGTACATAATCACATTAACCAACTATGTTACTCGGACTCGTAAAAGAATATTGGATACGGATATATGTTCGATACAAATATATTTAATTTTTTAAAATTTTTTTATATATTTGAAAAATTATATTTTCATACATATATCCAAATATGTATCGAACATAAATATTTTTAAAAAAATTAAAAAAAAATCGAGTAATATAATTCAAAGAACATAATCACATTGACAGAATTTTTGTCCTCTTAATCTCACCACCAAGAAAGTAGTGTATCTAAGCTGTACAAAATTGGAAGCATTTGCTGAATAGCTGAACAAATACAAATGCCATTAGTTTGATGCCAATTCCAAAGTTTTCCATAGCAAAAAAATTACCACAAACTTGTGAATTTGATTTCCCGGGGGAAACACTTAAAAGTGAATTGTTAGAGTACGATATAAAAAGAGAAAATTTATGTTCAATGGTAAGTAGACTTTACATAGTGCACTGCTCCTTCTAATTTGTAAAGGGCGTATGATAATAATAATAATAAAATACTAGTAAACTTGAGTGAGCACATCAACATAAAGATGAATATGAAAGCAATGATTTATTTATTTCATTAAAAGAAAAAAAAATAAAAAAAGTTATTTTCAAACTCTAGCTTCTGTTTCACCGGTTTCAACTGGTTGATACATATAAAGTCCTTTGTAATAAAGCTTATGCGAAATATCATTGCACTTAAACTTCATTTTAAACAGACAGTCTCCTGAATAGCAGCACTCCAGTTATAGGCCCTTGTTTGATGTAAAATATATATATATATATATATATCTATTTTTGGTACAAAGGAAGTCGCAATCTAGGTAAAGGAATTGCAGATGTTGAGCTTCAAACCTGCTGAATGTCACTTTTTAAAGGTGATTGCATGAACCAATTGAATTATGCTTCGAGTTCTTGATGTAACATATATTGCACCTTGGGTCAGTTACCATTTCTGCAATCTTTTCACCAGTTGGCAGTTGCCTTTATATATATACCTGCACAAATCCAGATTATTTAACTCAATCACTTAAATCACCCATCTTTTAGACTAGCCATATTCCCAAACACACACAAAATTCAAGTGCTTGCAAATAAATTGACAAAAACAGCGAGCCCCACAATGAAACAAGTGGTAAGCTTTCGATGAGGATGCACATGTAATTGTGCGTAGTGAAGATATGAGTGACTAAAGACATTTGTAGTTTAAGGAAGTATCTTCGTTTAATCAACCGAAAATCATGATATCTATATTATTTGAGTTTTTTTATTTTTTTTTTTGAAGTATTCATATACAAATATTCGAAAATGAATACGAAGGTATAATCCTCCAAATTTAAAAAAATTAAACATATCCGTATCCGACACCTCGAATCTTGATAACATAGCATGACATATCCATCCACTCACTGAATTTAATGCGAAAGCATTTTAAAAAATGCATAATATGTGCAAAACAAAAAATAAAAATAAAAATAAAACAATCTTATAATCCTTACATTTACCGTTTATAAAAAATAAACTCATATAATGGATGCAGCAGCATGTGAGAGGTACGGGTACTGGGATCGATACCCCGTATCTTCACTGTTAATTATTGTTTAGTAGATGCCTACTACTAATTCCTATATACAATGTAAAATTACTCCTATATTTGTTGTAGTAAATTTCACGCAAATTCAACTTTTATTAATCATGATATTAAAACAATTGGCTGTTTTGTTCAGAAAAAGAAATTGCGAGGTCCTTTACTTGGTAAAGGAAAAAAAAAAAAAAGGAAATTGTAAGGTCCGAATTGTTTAGGGTTAACAAAATGTCCTACATTCACCCAGAATCTCATATTTATACGTAACAAAATGTCCTACACAAACAACCAAAAGTACTAAGACATATTCGCGTTTATAATTTTAACACATTTAATAATTTATACTATATTTATATTTACACGAATGACAGAAAAAATACGATACTAACATATATACACAAATTGGCTGATCTACTACACAGCTCTAGGGCTAGGGCTGTTTATCAATATTCATGGATAAAAAACCCTAATAAATGTTACAATTGAGATTTTGTATTTGTGTTTTCTGAATCACCCCCATTATTTGCCTTCATATCAGATCAAACAAGGGTCAGGAATAAAAATATACTGGACACATTTATATTTATAAGGAGTTGAGGGCATAAATCACAAATAGAACTTGAGGTTGTCATGGCCGGTAAATTCTGATGGTTTTTTTGACCTCAAGCCGACAGAACGGACACCGCGAAACTGCCGACGAGCATCTACGACAAAGCACATGGCCGCAAGGAACTATTGTCATATCAACTTCATTGCTCAAACAGACCCGGCAAAGCCATGCTGCTTTTGCTGTATCAGCTTCTTTTGCAGCTACATCAACCTTTTCCTACAGATTTGGTCCGGTTAACATTCAAAACTCATCTTTCAATAAGACTTTTAGCACAAGTCAGTAGCTATGCATCGAGTTTTAAATACAATCTATGATGCTAGATTTTGCAAAATCAATTTTAACACGCCAAAAATCAAACCTGTTCAAGCAGAAGTGCTGTTCGGGATTCTTTTAATTGTTCTTGAAGGGTTATAGTTTTCTGCAATAGCGACTGCTTCTCCACATCCATGTTGATCCCAGCTGCAGAAAGCATCTCATTAACTGCCTGAACCAGTTCTGCAGCCGACACTCGGCCATACTGGAGCTCTTTAATAGGCTGCATTAAAGATAAAGAAAAACTTATCAGTTGCTGCTATACGATAAAACAGTACAGTAAAGTCCACTCTACCGCTAATGATTACCATGGAACAAGGACATAATTTGCTTCACTTTACAAATCCTATATGATGCTAAGGGCAGACTTATTTGAATCAATTCAGATATTTAAGTTCAATTTGTAGCTTTTTCTCTAAATTAGTCTCCCTTTCTTTCCCTAGATGAAATTGTTTTTAAACATAAACTTAGTTACAAGGAGCAAAGCGGCTGCTCGTGCTTCTGATGATGAAGATGCCAGGCAACAGCTCAAATGCCGTCAAGTTTTTAACCCCCCCCCCCCCCTATCAAACGCATGCATATCCACTATTAGCCACCTGGACCACTCCACTGAAAGTTCATTTGCGACTCCTTTTGGGCAGGAGTGCTCAAATTCGGTATTCTCAAGGAGTTGGGATATTACCAAAGTGACACAAGTGAGGATTCCAATACGAGTACAGAATCCACATGGCTATGTGTAATTAAATGAAGCAACAGTCATAATCATATTTCAAGCATCATGAGAGCAAACTAATGAAAGCACTAGAAGGTAGCAAGACAAAGATCCAAACCTGAGAAGATTTTCTTCTGCCTCTTTCAGAACTTTCTGGCATCTCATTGCGAGTCCTGTTATCACTTATAACACAATTATCCTCAGGCAAGATTGCTGAGGACGCACTGTTTCCCATTGATACACTTCTAAATGAGAAAACCTGTGAAGAAAGAAGAGATTCAGTCTTTCCTGGTGCAGTTTCCACCTTGAATCTATAGAGGGCTTGGCCTGCTGAAGGTCTGACATCCTCTGGAACTCTACCATATTTCAACTTCTCTCCATCTTGAGTCCGCCAAGCCACTATTTCTCCCCTATAAAATGGCCTCAATGGGTGAAGTTGCACTTGAAGAGCATCTTGAGGCATTATTTCTTTGCCCATCAAATTGTTACTAGCGGCTTCAATTTCTTCTCTCTTGTCAGAACGAAGTTTCAGAATGTCAACGATTGCAGCCTCAGATCCTTCAGGACAGGAAAATAAAGATCCTATAGGCAATGGAATGGGGGATCCTAAAACCTGGCTTACAACAGTTGCAACAACATCAAGAACAGATATATAAGCTGGAGGCTCAGCAACCAAAATACAGCTTTTAGACTGGTTGACAAAGTAAAGAGTCCGATGTCTAGATCCATTCTCCCACCCTGGAATTACAGAATCCTTGGATGCAAAGGTAATATCTAGAGACCTTGATAGGTGCCAAAAACGGGTATGAAGGCACTTAACAAACTGCAACTTGTCTGCAACAGATTCTAGAGAACTATGTATAGTTCCCAAAGCCATATTATTAACTGCTGGAACATAACCAGCTGTACTATTTACAAGAGTCCACACAGCACCCTGAAAGGATCTGCTTAACAGCTTCTCTCTGACAATAGCTAACGGGATAGAACCAATACTATCCAAGGTCTCTAAATTGTCTTCATTATGGAGTTCCTGCAAACACAAGCATATAAATTGAGTGAACACAAATGCTCTAATATTCTTAATTCTAGAAGGAGACTATGAACAAATCACTAAAAAAATCAACAGAACAAGATCAAAATACCTCTATGACAGCATCAGATAGCTTTTTGATGCCTAAGAATGTACATATTCTCTCAGGAATATTTGGGTGAACAAATCTTAACCTAGAAGTGTCAATATGCTTAACAAATCTAGAGCCATATGAATCAATGTAGACACAAGATTTTGCATGAATGAGTCTGCAACCATCATCTGGGAGTATAGCATCTGCTTTCCAGTCAAGCCTATCAAGCATATTTGCCTCAACAGTTCCATCACAGACAAAATATAGAATTTCCATCACAGCACGGAGTTCATTTGGATTTAGGCGCTGATATCCACATGCTTGCTGCAGATTTAACAGAAGCTCTTTTGCAGAAGCAACTGACAGCATGTCCTGAAGTCCCAAGTCCTTAAGAATCTTCATAAAAGGAAGATAGAGAGAAGGAAGCTCAAAAGCAAATGGTGCCAAATTAATTGTCAAACGTGCAAAAAGAGAGTTAGCTGGCACTAGGCGTGTTCCATTCGCAGCAGGCAGAAATGCTACTCCTTGCAGCTTTGCTATATCTGCATAAGCCAAACTTTCATAACTTTAGTCACTTCTAACTATATAATTCCACCTCTGTGATGTGCAAAAGGTAAACTTACATAAACCAAGATTCAATGAACTTGTCAATATAATTAAATTAGTGTGAAGAAATCAGGGACACAATAATGTTATTACCGACGAAATAGCTATAAATAGGAAAACATATATATAGTGATGTTCTCAAAGAAATTAAAGAAATTTAAAGAAGTTACTACAAATTCATTCCTTTCTAGAGGCAGTTGATAGCAGAACATAACAACCTGAAGAAGAGAGGGAACCCCAAATTTTATCCAAATATTTCAAAACTTCATAAGAAGCATCATCAATGGTCATCATGCCTGATGCAGTAGGCCAGTGAGCAAGAGTGTCTTCACCACCATTTTTCCCAATAACCTGTGTCAAATTCTTGTTAGTTGTGTGTTTTGACATGCAAGCTCTGTCGGATGAAAACAGAAGGAAAGTGAAGTTTCATACCTGTAGATGTTTTAGTACTGTAGCAAAGGACGGAGGACTCCTCAAGTGCAGTGCCCCCCATGAATATTCAGGAGGAATAACATTTTGTCTAGAGAGTATAGGAGCACAGCTCCAAGCCAGAGGCCAGTCCTTTGATAGAATAGCTTCACTATAGGAAGCAAGAACTCTCTTGACACCCACATTCGGCAAGCCTAATTCAGCAGGTATGCAAGAAATATCCCCTAGGAGATTACAGAAGTTGTTTCCATAAAGGACAGCAAAGTTTGTGAGCACAGCTTCAATAACAGATCCAGCCAAAGTCCACACTTCCATAGAGACTTCACCATGACAGTAGGTCATATCTGTCTCAAAATCATCAAAATCCCTAGTAGACTTCATGCACTCACTTCCAAGAAACTCTACCCTTTTGGCACATTCAAGTATCACATCAGCTTCTGTTGCAGTTCGAAGGCCCACCTTCCGTAGAATATGGAGCCACCCATCTGTACTAAACCTTTCACCAGGAAATTTCCTCCTCTCACCAGAAAATACAGATGCTAGTAAAGTATCCCCTGGATCAAACAAATCCTTAGGCTTGTATACATCAGAAGAATATTCATCAGCATTCCGTACAAAATTAGTTTCCCTTAGAGCTTCAACTACAGAAGAATCGGCTTGGAGGTCTTGCCAATTTGTATAAAGATAAATCAGTATATCCTCTCGTTCATTCAGAGGTTTTTCTTCGAAATGAGGCAGACCAAACCTTACCAGAATTTGTTGATCATGCAACTGAGGGATCCCAAGAGCTCGAAGTAGTGAACATTCAATTGAATCTGTGGAATAAGACAGGCAGCGCTCATCACATGGTTTAAGGAATGAATTTGATGAGATTATACAATGTTCTTGGTTGTTTAATCCTGTGCATGAGCCCAAAACTGTTCTGTAGATGGGCAATGAGCGCAACACTTCAAGTTCATCTCTTCCATATCTGGAACCATTATTAGAGAAATCAAGAGCAAAAAGATTAAGAAGTTCATCTCGATCAGGAGCAGAAAATGATGTAAGTTCAGGAAAAAGGCCAGCACGTTTAGTCGCGACAAGCTTGGAGGCAATAACTTGCCCCAATGATTGGCTGGATGCAGGAAGCACGTTGCAAGAGGTAGCACAATCCATGAAAGCAACATCAAAAACAGGGATATGGCACTGATTCAACAATGATACCAACCAGGGGTAACGATTTTTGGATAATTCAAAAGCTGAAATGTACTGTTGAATTGAATCAGATTCGGAAGTTTGATTGATGGATACTCCAGTTAGATCACGTTGTGTTGCAACCGCATCAATGATGCCATTCTCAGATGTTGGGTCCCTAATTGGAGGTGGAATGAAGACCAGATGGCACTCCCTTACACGACATAAAATTGGCCTACCAAGAAAGGCAGGAATTAAAGGCCAATCAGAAAAGAGAGAGAGGTCTTCTGATGATTGACCAAAGCTTTTCCAAAAGGTTCTTATCCATTCAGGGGAAGGACCACCTTCACCACCAGAACTTGATGTATTCTCCCAGGAAAACCAAGGAGCCAAATTTGACTCCATAACATGATTGACCCAGTTATCATGAAAAAGTAATCTCATATGAGTAGCCATCAAGTGAAATGAGAAACTCTTCAGTTTAAGTGATGTTTGAATGGCATGTTTTGAAAAAATATCTGCTAAAATTGATCTATCCAATACTTTTGAGTGGACAAATTTTGCTGCTAAAGGCATCATCAACGACTGATGCTCCTTGTTTCCTAACCAAAGTTCAGTCACCCCCAAGCGTGCTAAATGATTTGTTGCAGTTGGACACGGTAAGCGCTTGACCTCAGCAGCTATCGATAAAAGTTTAGGGTCTCCATTACCATTCCTGCTGTTACTGCTACCAGCTCTATCATCCCTCTGAACCAAGGCTCCTGTCCTACCAATATCCTCAACAACTCCCCGGCCAAAATCAAATAAAGCCTTCCCCAAATTTGTGACCATTTCAAGTGCATCACCTGAAATGGCAGCATTCTGGGAAGAGGAGCCATGATAAGTCCGCACATTAGACATTGATACTGAATCAGAACCGATACCCACTTCGTTAGTGACTCTAATAAAAGCATTTGGGTTAATGGGATCGACTAACATATCATCTCCATGACAATTAGATGATCCCGGAAACTGAATATCTGACAAGCAATACTCAAGAACATCTATAAAAGTATCAACAGATCGAAGAACAATAGAAGTTGATGAAACCTTCAAAAGATCACGGACCATTTTAGGTTTAATTTCTCGAACTGTAATTCCCACGGAATGGATTTCGTTCACCAAGTCCCACGGTACTGAAAACACCTGATAGTGTTCCTTCACAAAGCTACAAACAGTAGCTGGAAGCAAATTACCACCCACCCCATTGCCAGGCTGGGAGAGAAACATACCTTCTTCAGCCTTGACTAAATTTCCCGAGTACAGCTGCCACACTGGTAGGTCAACCAGGCGGATGTAGAAAGGCCTTATAACTTGTTCAATCAGGCATTCCCAATCAGCTTTAAGCGCTTCAGCTGATGCTAATTTACTATCATCATCAGCTCCATTACTCGGTACATAACCATTAGACCTTGGCCAGAAGGAATAAATTTGATCTCCATAAGCCTTCAAAGACAGAGCAACTGCCTGACTGGAGCTTGAATCAATACTAGATGTTGAAGGATCTCTTCTTAATTTCTGCATTTCCACTACCAATTCTATGTAGGAATCGCGAACGCAAGATATCAGTTCTCTGTTCCAAGCTTCAATCAACTGATCTCCAGCATCAGGCCGCACCTCATGAAATCCTTCATTATTTTGGTATTTAAAGAGATAACGACCACCATTGTGGCGCACAAGGAAACATCCAAGGACAGTGACTGGTAAAGTTATAACACCAGACAGAGGAAGAGGAGTCATAATGGAGCTTGTTACATGACCATTAGTTGGATGGCCATTGCGGGATATATGAGCAGCAACTCCAGCTACAGGTGTCAAATTGTAGGCTAAATAGCGCCTAAGAACAAAGATGATGACTGTGTTAAAGAACATCAAGAATACTGTGAAATGGCAAAGAAAAAGAGGGGGATACATGTAGAGAAAATACCAACTCCTTTTATTCTGAATAAAGAGAAGACAAAACATTTTGAATCATTGCAAACCAACAAAAGCAGCACAACATATTTCTATGGCTTTAAATTAGTTAACAAAGGTTAGGGGAAAAGGAGGGGGGGGGGGTTACGTTCGCAATAAATCATTCACCAATCAGAGAATAATGCCCAAGAAACAATTTACTTTCAGCATACCTATCAAGAGCCATGTTTCTGGTCTGCCCGGAACCCAGGCTGAGCACAACAAGCCATCTGTCCACAAATCTAGTTCCTCTTTGGAATAAGTTTACATCAATCACATGCAATTTAACAGCAGCATTTGAGCTGCTAAATAACCTGGATATTTGAAACTTCCTCCACCTTTTTTCAGAAAATGGATTCCTCAAGATAGCTGATGATGGATCAATAAAAACAGAATAATCCTTACAAAGCTGTGTACTTCCTTCCTCCCATGTTGAAACTGACACCTGGATGTTTGAGTTTAGATGGTGACTAATATCTTCGTCAAGAAAATCGTACAAGCATGTAAATTATAATAATTTCTTCCCTAACATGACAAAAGACAGACTGGGATGATGTAGTGGCAGTTGGCCAAGTGGTTATTGTCCCAAGCCAGAAAAGTGCTCGGTGCTCTAAAAGTCCTGGCTGAACTTCTCAGGCCACCAACTCCTTCATGAATAAGGGGGGTTGGCAAAATGAAGAAACAGGGAAAGTGCAATGGTAGGCCAGAAATGTCAAATTGTTCCAGTGGAAAAAATAGAATACAAAGACGAAGAAAATTTACCTGCAAAACTGACTTTAAGAAGATAAGAATCCTTGATGCATGCTCCGAAAATCTGTCAATTATTTTATTTACTCTCTCCAATCCCAATTCAAGTCCATCTTTCAAGCATACTGGTGATAGAGGCATGCGAATGATTGTAGAGTCCGATGATGACCATGGCATTTTTTGATCAATCAGCATCGGAATAAACTGATCACGAAATCTTTCAGTCAAACTGGTACCTGCAATGAATCAGAATAAAAAAAAAAAAAAAAAAACAAATCAGCATTTCAATATTCTAGAAACAGATAGGCGAAGATGAAGTGGTAAAAGTTCAGAATAGCATCTAAAATCTTGGGGAGGGGAATGTGATGTAAGAAAGGAGGGAAAGCTGAAGGGGAGAGGGGACGTAGGACGTAGTTAAGGCTAAACCCATCATTATGCAATAATTAGCCCAAAAATCTTTTTCCAAATAGTATACTTGGGCTTACAAGTAGAATTGTTCTTATCTCAATTATGAATAACCATATGGTAGTCAAAACACAAATCAAATGATTTCTATTTTCTGATAGCAAAGACTTTACCAAATCAAGCATAAGCGTACATAGGGAGAAAAAGAAAAGGAAAGAAAGAAAGAAGAAAGTTACCAATCAAAGAAAACATTTTTGCTGCTGGAGCCTTACTTGACGCTACAGAAAGTGCTAAACCACGAGGATCAAACATATAGAAATAGCCACCAGAGATAATAGACAGGAGATCACATATGAAGTAACAGCTTAGCAATCCCAAACCATAGTTTAGAGTATTAGCACGAAGTCTCCATGGAGGGAGCAGCTGAAGGCCACTTATCTCCTCTCTATTCAAGCTGGCCCCTTCCAAAATAGCTACCAAGGCAGGCCCTTGAAATTCAACTACACTCGTAAAATAAAACATTATTCAGACAATCATTCAGTTGACAACAAAAAACAAAGCTAGGCAAGTTGTTTCAAAAAATGAACTACAAAATATGGAATATAATAAACTCACTATAGGACAAGATGCTGATTACTTTTACCACAAAAAGTTGCACCCTAGCATTTTAGAAATGAATTCGACTTTGTTGGCAGATTTGCAGAGCTGTGGCACCTTCCTAGCATGTTATAAGCTAATTTCCTTTTAACCCCTGGGGTCCATGATCTATACAACACTTATAACTGTACAACAAACATCAACCATAGCCTAATCTACCAATTCCAAGCAGATGCAGTGACAGAAGAAACATTTAAAGGCAAATTCCATCTTCTTGAGGGAAAAAGTCCCATATCACAGGTTTAACAAACTTAGAAAAATTCTAAAAGTAGATTGATTACCTAAGTTGTGCTGCAGCAAAGATTGGCGAGGATGCTCCCTCTTGTCAAATATTAGGTGCAGCTTCTTAGCTTTACAGCAATCTGCCAACTCAAGTAGGTCAAACAACAAAAATTCATTGTTGCCATACAGAGACAGAAGTTCATTTATTCTTGCAAAGTCCATGCATGGAAGATCTTTAGTCATATCTTCACTTACTAAAGAGAGACAGCGGAGCGATTTTACACCCAACCTATTTGCTAAATCATTGTTGATACTTGGATGTATAAATTGTTTCCCAACCAGGGCACTATTTTCTATCCACGGTGCATCATTATACACCAGCTCCCCAGCAGACACCAAAACACCACTTGAATCTGGAATTATCAATGGAGTATTAGAAGCCTCAAAAAAAGGTTTGTCTGATGAACAGTCAGCAATGGCTTCAAGGACACAATTGACAAAACCAAATTGATCAGCTGATAAAGGAAGCCCCTTCAAATCATTCTGTAGGCGTTGTAGAACATGGAAGTAGTCCCAAATATCAAAACTGAGTCTGACACCTAATTCCAAGAGTAAAACTCTAAATTCTGCTAACTCGGATGGGACAACATACAAATAAGGAGTAAATTTCACAGGAGAATCAAATGCAAGTGCATTTGAAGAAACAAAATCATCTCCAATCCAAACCCAGGAAACACCATCCAAAGCTGATTTCAGCACCATAAAATCACCAGTACCAATATGTTCTTGCAATTTAGAGTAAAGCATTGGGATGCCCTGCTGCAGTGCAGCATCAAAATCAGGCTCCACCAAAGAATGTAACTTCAGATGGCAGTAGGACTTAGACAGCTCAATTAATTGTGTGGAAAGAACATGTATGTTTAGCTGATCCATCCAACCAAGTCTGTGGTGTACATATAATGAGTCACATTGACCATCTAGGATATGCATAGTTGAGGATACCATCCACATCTGTGATTTAGGTCTCACAATGCTCGAGGATACTAGATGGCTAGTGGATTTTAACCATGGGAGTCCTAGCAAAGGGGGATTGACACAAACTGGGCACCATGCAATGGCTTTCATTTCAGACCAAAAATCTTCTTCAGGCATATTGTCAATCAAGTTGCCTATAACATTGTCAATGTCTAGATCATCCTTACAAATGGTTTCCTCCCTTTTAGGGGAGTCAACAGAAACTGCATCACCATCTGTAATATCACTATTCTGATTAAAAAGGGCACCTGGCATCTCATTGTCATTGCCTTCTGATGCAGGATAAATTCTTGGAAGCTTGTTCGAGATTACTTGTTCTACATCACATTCTCTCTCAGATGAAAGCTTACATGCAAGAGCATCTAAATAAAGAAGCAACTTCCTCCCATAAGTTGCTGCTTCAGGGTCCCCAGATTCATGCAGTATAGAAACAGATCTAGCACAATCAAGAAAACCAATAAAGCCCAAAGTCCTTCTAAGACCAAGGCTGACTAAAGTGTCTAAAGTTTCAGGATCTGAGAACTTCTCAGAAGGAAAGAAAACTTCTTTATGGAGCAATTTTTGTAGCTCAGGGACTCGAGGATCATAAAGCCTGCAAAGAAAATCATAGTGAGAAATTGATAACAGGGAATACTTCAAGTGATGCTAAAAAACAAATGATTCATTAAATATATGGGTTTCTTGCAGAAAAGGAAACCTCTAATTTGAGTGACTAAGGTGGAAGGGAGTAAAGCATAGTAACATTACTAATTAATTGGTCTGAATGTAACTTCAATAGTTGCAAACTTGCAGCACACAAGAAAATCAAAGATATGCTTTGAAAACAAATTAGATGCTTAAATGAATAAACCTGGATGGAGGCTGCCAAGAACCATTTGCTGCCAGAACAAAAGGTGTTGCGGAGAGAGCAGATCTGATGGAGATGTCTTCCTCAATTAGAATCTTCACATCATGTAAAATGGCAGGAAAAGCTCCCTGCTCTGAAAGGAATTCTGACATGTGATTAAGAACATAACTTTTATAGAATTCCACCTTTGATGGCTCTGTAATACCCAAATACCTTGTAAAAATGATTCTTTCTCTTTCTGATTCTGCACGTACAAAATCATCATTTAGCATATCCTCGCGGATGCCATTGGGTTTGAGCCATTTGATAGGTTTACTCAGACTGACTAGTTTTCTACTTCTATATGACTCAAACATAGGAATATGTTTAATGATGTCAATATGCAAGTCAGTTATCTGCTCTTCATGGAACCACTTCGACTGCAGAATATAACTACGAAGTTCATGCAGCTCCCCTTCTGATGCATCAATGAAAAGCCCCTCAATGCTCTCCATTTTACCATTATCGGCCACTGCCAGAAATGCATTTAATATTCCACTTGCTGTTGGAGACTGAACAAAGAGTTCTAGCTGTGGATGTTGTGTTTCCATGTCATGCCTTAAAAATAAACAACCAACTTTTAGCAACAAAGTAGACATGTTCTCACTCCATCCATCATTTTTAATAACATTTGAACTTTTAACTAGCTGCAAGAGATAATTGTCTTCAACTGGCAGAATAGGCCACTTATAAAATATCGAAAGGTCATCACAATACGACTTCAAATAGCTCCACAGCAACTTTATCCATTCCAAACTTGGCTGGCCTTGATGACCAGGAACCCAGCTCACCTTTTTAGCAAGCTGCCAATCAGCTGGAAGTAACTTTAGAAACAGCTTCTCAAGCAAATGGCATGATAGAAAAGAAATATTTGATTGCTCACTTTGGGCCAAATCACATAGTTTGCTATGAACCACTTCCAAAAGTTCAAAATAAACCAATTGTTGTGGAAGTAAATCCTTGAGAATACCATACTCATCTCCCCTTGCAATATAGATTCTTTCACCAGCTCCATTCTTCTCAAATGTTGTAAATGAGCCATCCGCAAGAGGCAACAAAGCTAAACCAAACAAACAATCAGCTTGAACGGGAATTTTTAAGTCAAGTAAGCAATATTCAAGGGTCAAGGTCACTGCATTCCTGTCCTTGAAAGCACGTTTTCGCCTAGCCAACAGAGACCTTAAAAGCTGAGGTGTCAGATAATGTAATAATGGGCAGACCTCCATGAATCGCTCTACAACTGGTTTGGGAACATTTGCAAGAGGTAGACCAGCATCACATAATGCTTCAACAAGCTCATGAGCTTTATGGAAGGCAAAATCAGGAAAAATAGCTTGTTTTGTTGAAATCCACTGCCCCCCTCTAGCTTTTGTGTACAATATACGAAGACCAAACTCAGCAATGAAAATATAAAGTTTCCGAACGACAGATGCCCAAGGCTCCAATCCCGTTGTTGTTGGCCAAAATGAAAAGAACAATTCACACGGACCAATCAGTGAAGCAATTTTCTCAAGCAAGTGACTGTATGCAGGAGCAACAACGTCTTCAAGGAGGTAAATATTCCAGTCTGAGCGTTTTTTCCCACCACCAGCCATATCATTACCAAACCAGATATCCCTCCGGTTCGATGACAACTCAAAATATGCATTAACATGTGCTGGAAGACCAGTACTGATTGGCAATGGCAAAAAGCAAAAAGCACGGCCCTCAATGTTCTTCCTGTCTTGAATGGAAGTCATAGAAAATTGAAAAATATCACCAGCACAAGCGTTCTCGCGGCTAAAGACATCAGACATTTCCCCATCCACCTTGACAGACTGTATATGTGCAGCAACACAAGCCCAGGGGATTGATTTATGAATCTTGTCATCAGCTACTGCACTGTTGGTTTTAGCTCGTCCACTGCCTAAACATTCACCAGTTATCCAACAGTGTGACATAATACCAGATGAGTTTTGTTCTGTCACCACAATCTTCTGACATTTATGTGGCAAATCTCTATCAATAGACTTACTCAATTTCTTCAACAATTGGTCTTTATCCATTCCACCATGTTGTTTTGCATCAATAAGGCCAAACATTTGATGCAAAGCATCAGAATGCATTTGTGGCTCACTAATGCAGTTTCTCTGCACACGATGCATAAGTTGCATTTCATGACCAGCTCCTTCCTTCACAAAAATGGAGATAGACTTCACATTACGAAGAAAAAGTAGAGCATCAGAAACAACAGCAGAGAAAGAAGCAAAGAGAGACATGACATCGTCAGGGGAATATCCTTCTTTTTTAATCTGGCTCCGTGATGCAAGATTAGCACTCCTAAGAGGGAAACGGAAAAGAGTGCCAGGAAAAAATTGTTGCAAGTCACAGCCAAAATATAAAAATGGAGAAAATTGATCAGGAAACTGTTCTAACACCTTTCTCCCCACAAATTTTATTCTCAGTCCAGGGTGGGAGGGAGAGATCCCTGGCAAATTACTAGCATGAGGATCAAACATAACGATGTTTTCCCCAGAAACAAATGTGGGAATGTCTGTGAAATGATAGACACAATTAAATCCCAATCCAAATCTTCCAATTGCAAAAGGCTTTTCAAGTTTGCTTTCCTGACCAATACGAGATATTGCATATAAATCTTGTGGACTAAATACAGAATCATTGAAGCAGTAAAGGGCAGGGCCTTGCCAGTCAGCCATTTCAGGAGAGAGAACAGAAGACGTTCCATATTGAGTTTTATCCAAAAGAAAGATCACCTCAGAAGCTCCTGCATCTTCAGCATTTTGAACCAGCTCAAAGAGAATTCCAGGTCCATCTGCATACATCTCAAGTATATGTTTGAGCCTTGTTGTCAAGGCTTCATGCTGCCCAAAGGCTTCAGCAGCTCCAGATAAACTCAAATTCATTGAGTCAGCGCTCTCAGCAAGCAAGATTCTACGAAGTGAGCAGACACCAAGCTTCTCTGCAACCTCATTTGATATGTTTCCATGAACAAATTTCTGAGTTCTCCTTGCATTCAAGACTGCAGCAGATGTACCACTAAATAAGGTATCAGTGTCATCAGATCCAAGAAACCAGGGGGCATCATTATAAACTAAATCACTAGCAGGGAGTAGCCTCGCTGATACATCTGGTAAATAGATCTTAACTTCTTCATGAAACTGAACTCCTGAAAGATGCTGAACAATCAGTATTGCTGCTCTGATTTCATAGGCATCAAGTGGAGAGGAACCTTTTCTGGCAGCCATTCTACCTAAAATATTAGCATAATCAGAGGGCTTCAAAAACTCTCGAATACCCAACTCCAAGAATAACTCCTTGAAAACTGCTAAATCCATTGGTATAACACGTATATAAGGAGCCAAATGAAGAGGACCATCAAGAACTACCTCATCCGAAGTTGCAAATCCATCTCCCACCCAAATCCAACGGCACCCTTCCAAAACAGCCTTTACAATGTCCATCTCATCGGAACCAATCATGTTCACTAATATAGAGTATATCCTCGGCATTGCTAGAGCTAACTCCTGCCGGAGCACCTGTTCATTCACAATCTCATTGTTTTTCCCAAGCTCAAGTAACTGGGCAGCAATTGCACTCCCCCCAGGTGGAGCTAGCCATCCAAGGTTATAGGACAGTGCTGTTGAAGAACATTCACCATCTAGTATTCGCATGCTTGCTGAAACAAGCCACAAGTCTGTTTGCAATCTCACAAGCTTTGGGGGAGCGACCTTGGATGATACAACAGGCCATGGTAAAGCTTGAAATGGAGAAGAAACTAACACCGGACACCAGCAAATCATTCGGAGATCATTCCAAAACTTTTCCAGGTCAGATCTCATATTGCGAGGCTTAAATGCAGTTGCAGCTCGTGAGAATATTCTGTTTACAGTTCCCTGATCATCACTTAATTGATTGGGAAGCCATTTCATTGCATTTACTTCTAAGTACGAAAGAAGTATTTTGCCTCTTGAATGTGCCTTTTCCTGATCTTCATGCATTATTCGCTCAACTTGTTGAGCACTTTCTATGACTGTCTCAGGAGTTGCAGATGTCCTAAGGCCCAAACCCTGCAGCATGTCCAAGATGCCAGATTCTTGGAAAGGGCCAGAGGGGAAACTATTGGAGTCTTCTAGCAAAGCATATAATTCGTCATTACGAGGATCATAAAGCACTGAAGGACATTTAAGTGCACCAGTAAAGGTAGGTACAAATTCCAAATTTCTCAAGTAATCCCGCAGAGATGTGTCTTCAAGAGATAACTGTGGCAGGTTTTCCAGAATAGAAAGCATAACACTGTCACGGACTTCACTATGCATTTCTTTTATTCTATTTAACACTTGCTGCCTGTAAAAACGAGCTTTCCCCATTCTCTCAACTTCATAAAATCTTAACAAAATCTCTTCTTCACTATTTGAGGAGCAAAGAATGAATTCACCTCCAAGAAGATACTCGGGGATGCCTAAAGGTTGCAAGTACTTTAGAGGATTCTCTAAATCAGAAAAACAAAAATTTTGAGCAGATTCTCCAGTGTGGACTCTATAAATGGGCAGTTTCCTGCAATTTTTTATTCTAGAACTGTTAACAGAGTCTCCCACATACCATTTTTGATCAAGAAGAAATTCACGTAGCTCATTCCTCTCTTCAGCTGTCAAGTTACAACTAAATGTTTGTATTATGCTGCCATTTGAAGAGACAATATCAAAAATGGATTCCAAAACACCTGAAAAATTGGAATCAGATACATAATGAGACAAATCAGGATGTGCAACTCCATAATCAGGGTCCAGTATCTTGCATCCAATCTTCACAAGGATGTCTTGCATTCTATCAGAAAGTTTCTCCGCCTTGATAAGCTTTGACTGTCTAGAAGGTCGATATAAATGTCCAGAGGTCGAAGGCAAGATAGGCCAATCACCAAATAACAATAACCCCTCACCCTGATTCCGGATATATTGCCAAAATAGCACAAACCAGGATTTAGTTGGAAAAGTACAAGATGACTCTGGTTCCCAGAGAACTTTACTTTTATATCTCCATTCAGCAGGTACAAATCTAGGAAATAACTTAACAAAATGCTGAACACTGAAAGCAGCGAGATTTGCTTTTGATGACTTCGCAATAGAAGAGAGCCTACTCAGTATATTAAGGGGAATGTTCCGATCAATTATTCTATCAGAAATTTGTTGAAGCAGCATGTATTCTAACTCATTACAAACAAAATAAGAAACCCCTTTCGTGGCTTCGGAAAATAAACCAAAATCACCATTTGCCAAAGGAATCAATGACAGGTTATTAGCATATGTACCTACATCAGCATCAATCAAGTCCTCAAGACAATATTCCAATAATACAAGTTTATAGGATTTGCTCAAGCTCATAAGAGTTTTGCATAACCTAAGAAAATGGCGTACTGTATCAGGAGTAACCACTTTTTGCTGAAAATCAGTAGCATATTTCAGAAACATATCAAACAGGTAATTTGGCAAATGGACAATAGGCATTCCTAGCTGCAGCATGGCCTCAGCAAGTTCCTTGCTCTTTCCAAACTCCTCATCATGAAGAAAAGCTTCTACTGGTGACACCCACTTTCCTCCTCCTAGATCAGAATACAGCACAGCAGAATTACCAATATTTTTGTATATGTGCTCAACCAAAATGCTCCATGGCTCTTCAAAAGAACCCCTGGGCCACAAAGAATAATATGAATTTGTTGGACCTAGCAGCTCTTGCACACCCAGCAGCATTTGCATAAAAATAGGAGCTATAACATCTTCCAAAAGAAGTCTATTCCATATAGAACGAATTTTTCCACTTCTGTCCATATCTGCTCCATACCAAATGCCACGACGGTTTGAGGAGACCTCAAAGTACGCATTAACTTGCACTGTCAACCCAGTTCTCACTGGCAACGGAAGAAAACAGAATGCTTGACCAAGCTTCAGAGCAGCATTCTGTTTAAAATGCATCACAGTATTATAAGATTTTAGTAAGATAGGTAAGAAGTCTGGGGGAAGAGGTACTAAACCCCTCAAACCAAAAAGGCGCACTTCTCTTGCTGATTTTAAAACTTAGATATACTTATATAGAACACCACAAGATTAACCAATTAATATAATAACAAATCTTCTCAGCTAAAACCAGAGAATCTTCAAAGAAAGCAAAATGATTTCAAAAACCTAAATAAACAGTAGTTAGGAATAGAATTCAGTTTCAGTTGAAAAGAATTCAGTTTCAGTCAATGCCCTACATATTACAAAGACTTATTACCAATTTAGCATTAACCAAACCCGCATAAAACTACAAAAAAAAAAAGACCACACTATGAAATTGACAACTCAGAGCATATAATTTTGAAGCATGAAAAAAGATTAATTAAAAATTAAAACAAAATAATCCACCAAAAGGGAAATGATATAAGAGATATAAATAAATAAATAAATAAGGCAAGAGCATAAAGGTATAATTAAAGAAAATAGCGAGGGCTATTAAGTATGGCAAATTACATCTGCTGAATTGTCCGATATACATGCCGCAACTGATCCCCAAGGTAGCAGGTGAATATCATATTCTTTGGAAGCAGTAGCTGCAAAAGAACCAATCCTGCTAGAAGCAGAAGCCATTGATTGTACTATATAAAAAGTATCAATCCTTTTTCTACATTCACTTCCCGCCATCACTTCACTCAAGAATTCAACTGAATATGCATCCACCTCATTACCTGTACTGTTAACAACTGATTTTGACAATCTTAGAAGCGCCTGCCTGTGCCAAATAATTTCATCATTTGGAGAGTTAACAGAGCACGAAAAAAGCTTTTTCGGCTCAGATTCTCCGGCATCCCATGTATACATTTCTATAGACAATACACTTTTAAGAAAAAGTAACGAGAAAACTCCTTCCTCAAAAAGCTGGACAAACATGGAGGAAATATCATCCTCTGAATAAGCTTGCCGCGAAAGCTTACTTCGGGCAGCTTGATCCGAATTCCTCAAGGGGAAACGGAATAAAGTTCCGGCGAAAGGATTTTTCATATCACAACCAAATGCACAATAGGGAAGGAATTGATCTTTGTATATTGAAAGAGCTGAAGAAGAAACATAGTCGATTCTTTTTCCAGGATTGGCTGTTGATACATTGGGAAGATAAAAACTCTGAGGATCAAATAATACTACGTACTTGCCACTCACGAATGAGGGCAAATCGGTCAAGTGATAAACCGAATTGAATCCAACCCTAGAAAATAAAAATAAAAAAGCAAATAAATATATAGAATGCAGAAAAGGTAAGAAGTTGAACATTACTAGAAAGCAATATGAGAGAGTGGTTACCCGAATCGGCCAGTTTTCCAGGCCTGGCCGTGTTTACTACTCCCGCCAATTCTAGAAATACTAACGAAATCTTCTTCTGTAAAAACCGCGTCGTTGTAAGCAAGTAGAGATGGACCTTGCCACTGCGCCAAAGAATCCGACAACAACGAATCCGACCCGTGCGATCGGCGGTCAAGGCAGAGACGAACTTTGGTGGCGCCGGCATCATCGGCGTTCTGAATGAGTTCCTTTAACACGGTCGTGCCCTCCGGGTAGTTCAGTAGGACCTCCCTGATCCGCCGGGTCAAGTCCACTTTCTGCCCGAAGTCTTCGAGAAGAATCGAGTCCCGTGCCGTCAATTCCATTCTTTCCTTCTTCTTTTTTTCTATTTTCGCCGGCGATGTTCTTTCTTTAAATTGTACGAGGGGAATTCGGAATTAAGCCATGCATATGGATTTATTTACGGGTAAACCATAGAGAGTTTGTGTGAGTTCTGATGGAAATTGGGGGAGGGAATAGAAAGAAATATATTTGTGCCAAAGAGAAAAGTTCGCAAAGGCTGTGGTAGATTTGGTTAAAGCATAGGAACGAAAATAAAAATAATGTTTGCCGTTTGGTTCATTATTCTCGTCGGTTAGCGTACTTTGTACGGTCAACCAACAAGACTTAAGACTTTTTGTTTTAATTTTCAAAGGCCAGAATATTGATTAATTCTCTACCAAAATTAAAAATATATATATATATATATATAATGAGCTACGACATTTGGGTTTTTTTTTTTAATAGGAAGAAAAGAAAAAAAAAATTATGTGTTCGTATTTATATTTTTTTGTATGTTTAAGGTATTATAAATTTATATAAATTTTTACACGTTAATAATTTATTTTATGTATATTTTGACACATTCATGTACTCGTATAGTGTTCATATTATTTTTTGTGTTATGTTTTAATAAATTATTTTTTCTATGCTGTGTTTGTATCGTGTCGTGGCTCAATTTATTTCATATTTTGTATAGTTTGTTATTATGATTCAATTTAAAGAAAATTTTGTGCGTTTTTGTCGTGTTCGTGTCGTATCGTGTCTCGATTCATGACATATTTTGCATAATTTGTTACAGTGATTCAATTTAGAGAAAAATTTGTAGTTCGTGATGTGAAGTGTTCGTGTTATTTTTTTTGTTTGTTCAAAGTATTATATATTTTTACACGTTAATAATTCGTTTTATATAGATTTTGACACGTTCGTGTATTCGAGTTGTGTTCATGTTATTTTTTGTGTCGTGTTGTCTTTTATTTTTTCATATTGTATTTGTGTCATGTCTCAATTTATCTTATATTTTGTATAATTTATCATAGTGATTTGATTTTAACTCTAAATTCATTTACCTACAATATTAAAATATAAAAAAATATTTAATATGATTCAACTTTAATTTATTTGTAATTATTAATTTAATTAAAATTTTATAAATATTAAAAAAAAATTCTCTAACGAAGGGAAGAATTCTAATATTTATTGAAAAGGAAATACTAAGTTAAAAATGGCTTTTACCTTTAAGGCTTTTAACGACTATCATTCTTGGAGTGATACTCGTTGTTTTAACAAATCTATTACATATACTTTAAAAACAAATCCCCCGATTACTGTTTTCAATTGGGGGGATTTGCTTCCCCTTGTCACGCGATAAACTGTTTTATTTTTTTGGAAAAGAGAAAAAGAGAAGAAAAAAAAAAAATTATGCGTTCGTGTCGAGTTTATATTATTTTTCGTGTTTATTTTTTTTTATTCAAAGTATTATAAATTTATTATATAAATTTTTACATGTTAATAATTTATTTTATATAAATATTTTGTATATTTTGTCATGATGATCAAATTAAGAAAAAATTTTGTGTGTCCTTGTCGTGTCTTAATTCATCCCATATTTTGTATAATTTGTTATAATGATTCAATTTTGTGTGTTCGTTGTTATTTTATTGTGTGTTTAAAATATTATAAATTTTTACACGTTAATAATTCGTTATATGTCGATTTTGACACGTTCGTATATTTCTGTCGTGTTCATATTATTTTTCGTGTCGTGTTTTAATTACTTTTTTCATATTGTGTTCGAGTCGTCTAATCTTGTTGTGTTCGAAATTGTCGAGTCTAATTGGCACTATTCAAATAACTCACAAATTTGTGTCGCGCGTCATCATGTTCGTGTTATTTTTTCTATTATAATCGCATTCAAGATATTATATATTTATATAAAATTTGACGCGTTAATAATTTGTTTTATGTAAATTTGGACACGTTAGTGTATTTGTGTCGTGTTCATGTTCATGTTATTTTTTGTGTCATGTCGTGTTTTAATTATTTTTTCCATATTATATTCATATTGTATAATTATGTTGTATCTGAAATTGCCGATAGTAATTGATCATATTCAAATAACTCTCAATTTTATACCATGTGTCGTATAAAAATAAGAATTATTATTTTTACTACTCTTACTTTTTTATCTTTTAAATTTATTACAAATTATTAATTCAAATCCGATAACATTTCGCAACGAAGAGCAAGAATTATCTAATTTGTTTTAAAACTTATCAAAATTAATTTGAGTTTGAAATATTTGTTCAATTTATCCAAACTCGTATTCAATCTAATACGATTTCATTTGATCAAAAAAAATAAATAATTTGAACTTGTCCAATTTTAAATTGAAATTACCTAAACCCCAATTTATTCGATTTTAAAATATCAAAACTCGAACGACTTGAAAATCTAACCTAAAATAATTCGATTGATTTATTTTAAAACACGTTAATTTAGACTAAAATGACCAGAACTTGATGACCTAAACTCGAATAACATGTGTCAAACAGAACTCAAACTCGAAATAACATGTACTCGAAATGAACCAAATACAAAACAATCTGAATTTTCTTTAACCCGAATTAATCCGACTCAAACTCAATCCAATTCAACTCGTTCGATTGACACCTCTACAGGGATGAAGCCAGGAATATTATTAAGTGGAGCCGAGATATATATATATATATATATATATATTCAAGGATCGATCTATTCGTTGACTTGATTCGGGCTGATCCTTGGACAAGGTTTTTAAAATCTAAGTTCGGCACAGCTCGAGCTTATTTTTTAATTTTAATTATAAAATATATTTAAAAATACAAAATATAAAAATATATTAAAAAAAGCCTCAAATTCTCGACGAGCCAAACTGAACTTTGGGCAAGCAAATTTTTTTGTTACCTAGTCTATCCGACATGGCCATGGATAGGTCTAATATGAAAATATTATATATGATATTAAAATTGCAAACAATATATAAACTTTTATAATGAATAAAAATTTTATAATTTTCAAATATTATAATTCATATTGCATATTTTAAAAAGTAATAAAAATTAAAGTTTCAATGTCAAAAAAATCAATAGTCTAATTAAAATAATTTAAAAAAAAATAGAATTATTTCATTTCATATTACAAAAGAAAAACATAAGATTACATAAATTTTTAAAAAGTTAAATAAGTTAAATGCACAATTTATATTAGACATTGTAAAGATTCAACTTTTTTATTTTTTTCCTTTTATGAACATAGAATGAAAATTATTAACACATTAAACTAGACCTGCTCACGGGCAGGGCAGCTCGCCCGGCCCGGAGGGCCTGGCCCAATACAATATATTTTTGATCCGGTCCGATCCGAAACAGTATTTTTTTATTATAATAATATTATTTTATTTAATTTTAATTATAAAAAATAATATTTTATTAAAATGAACAGTGAATTCGGGCTTATAGGCCGGGCCTGGGCTTAGAATTTGAAAAAAAATTGGGCTGCGGCCGCGGCCCGGCCATGAGCACCTCTACATTAAACATATATATTTGATTGATTGAAAAGGTAAATAAAAAAAATTAAACTAATAATAATGAATGAGGTCTAAGCTAAAAGCATTACCAAATATATCATATTAAACTACAAATTTTATAAGAAAGAAACCAAATTGAAAAATTTTGGAAAAATCAAATATGATTTTACCTTATTTTAATGATAATGCAAAGTTTTTTTAAAAAGTTTTGCCTCCAAATTCATCCCTAAACCCTCGTTATTATCTTGTGGAATATATGTAACTTACTTTTTTTAAGTTCATTAATAATTCTTTTTAGATTTCAAATTTTACATGTCTTTTTTATAAAATTAAAATAATTAATAGATTATTATTTTTTGGTCAAATTGTGTTATTAATCTCTCTACTTATGTAAAAATACGGATTTAATTTCTTTATGCTATATTTGGGAACATAAATTTGATAATTTGAATTTCATTTGCTATATAAATTGTGATAATAAAATGCATACATTAGTTAAAATTCAACATGATTTTATATTTGAAAGGTATAAAAACATGAATTTTTCAAATTCACAAATACCTATAGGTATTTCAAATTCACCACTACATAGGCATTCAACAAATCCATAAATTTGAAAAATAATCATGAATGTTACATTTACATGTGTTTTACTACACAATTACACTATTTTTGAAATCCAAATCCATTGTTTGAAATCCAATTAGGTTGCGTTTGGGAACTTGAATTTCAAAAGATGGATTTGGATTTCAAAAATAATGTAAATTATGAATAAAACACATGAAAAAATAACATTTAGGGCGGGTTTGGTTCGATGAATCTTTCATTACAGGCTGTAATCTTACATTCCGTCATGAGATTACCATGTTTGGTTCACTAACATTCCGCAATCTCGATAATATGATATTAGCTACAGTGTCAAAATTGGGTCATATTGGGTGTAATGTCATACCCACCTCTCTCTGAGGTTATGTTACATTACGCCCGTAATGTAACATTTTTGCCACTTTTGCCCCCCAATATTAATGTTTTTGGTCCCTTTTGCCCTTATAACATAATGAAATAACACCCAATACCACGACATTTATTTTAGCCGACAGTGCCTCTTCCTCTGGTCTCGATTTCTCACTAGACCGTCGCCTCTCCCATTCGACGCCTCAATCAACCATTTTCTTCCCCTTTATTGATTTCGTCAGTCAATCCAGGTATGATTTCATTTTGAAATCTTTGATTTATATTATTTTAAGTTATTGATTTTGTGTGTGCATGTCAGATTCAAGGTTTAGGGTTTTTATTTTGGATTTTAATTTTAGGGGTTTCTTTTCTTAGAGGTTTAGGTTTGGGGTTTAGGGATAGCCTAATTTCGTCGGTCAACTATTTTGGTGAAGAGAATGGATCTTTTTGTATCAGATTGAGGGATAGCAAAATCGACATCTAGAGTAGTGAAGAGAGTAGCTGCCATGAATGAGGGATGATTTTGAGTGAAGGAAAAAAAAACCTGATCTGCCTTATTTTTATGGCAGTGGATATTTTTGTTACCTTATTTATATGGCAGTGGATAACTTAAATTTCTAGTTGTGTTCCCTCTTACCATTGAGAGGGTGTGGTGATGGAACATTTTTTTTTGTCATACTTGGCTTTGAAGTTTGCAAGATTGTGTAAGTATGCAGCTTGAATTGTTGCTTTTGTTTCCATGAAAATTAACATTAGCTCACACCCTGATTTCAGTACTTGTTGTTACCATCATTAATTGTCGCTCATAGTTTAAGACCATATGTATCCATTTTTTACAAGTGATGATGATCAGAGTAACTGTTATATTTGAAAAAGAAGATTATTGCCATGCTGCAAGCATCACAACAATATATATATATAGGCTTTATTGTTAGTTACTTCATGAGATTCAATCCTTTTTAAATGACAATTAAGCTTGAATCAGTTGTAAATAGGCTTTGAAAAGAAAAAATTAGTTATATATTTTCATGATATATAGACACATGATTGACAAATAATAATTAAGCCAAAAATATTGCTCAATATATATCACCGGCTGAAAGCATGCAGGGGACCAACAAAGTAGGCTTTTGTCTCAATGCAGGACCAATGGTCCAATGGACCATCTCTTGTCTATTTAGCTTAAGTTAGTTAGCAATCGTTTTTCATGGTGATAGCTTGACCCATGCTTGAATATAGGTTGTTGTCTTGTAGATATGCATAGAATGTAGCACATAATTGTTGTTTTAGATGTTTTGAAAATTATGTTGATAATTACTTTATGTTTTTATGTTTTTTGAAAATGATTGGAAAGTATTATGTTATTTTCGACGAGCATAGACCAGGTATTTATAATACTTGGGATGAAGCTAAAGTACAAGTCTTGGGTTACCGAGGTGCCCATCACAAGATGTATAAGGATCGAAGGGATGCCGAAACTGTATTTGTAAAGTATTGGAACTTAAATGTGACGGAATAACATGAAAAAATATTTCAACAAAATTCAAATGATATGTGTAGTTGCGGAATGCATCTCATTCTTCTTATTATGATAAAAGATTAATTATGGGATTTTTTATTGGAGTTTGCACAACTTTGCTTATTTTGTATAGTGACAAATGATTTTAATTTTCTTGTAAATTTGAACAACTTATGTAGGGTAAATTTTATTGTTGATCAATGTATTTGTGTATAATTTTATTTGTATATGCTTGATAATTTAATAATTGTATTATTTTGAGACTTAAATAGTAATTTTCTTTTTGTAAATAATTAAATATCGTTTCATTCTCAATGTTTGGGTTATTGAGGCTTCCATTTTCAGTCTCAATGTTACACAGTTGATAGATAAGAGAAAAAATAATTTTTCTTCGGAAAAGAATGCTGGAGGTGGATAGTCCCAAAGCTAAAAGAAAATTTTAACTCTTGGTATAGCTTGAATTTTCCAAATAACTTTCCATGGTGGTTGAGGAAGTTGAGGATTAAAGGATTGTAAGTAGATTATGAATTGATGAAACCGAAAACTTTAAAGCCCACATTGGTATGTCCTGATTATCATGAAGGAACAAAGGGAGGGCTTTGGATCACTGCAGGTCACCATCTACTACTGATTTGTAAAAAGGCAAGGGTATTTTAGTAATGTGAGAATTTCAGAATGTTACATTCCTATCAACCAAACATGATCATCTTAAATGAAAGGACGGTCAACCAAACGCATGCATTTAAGATTCACGAAAATATTACTTCGTCATATTGTAAGAAGGAATCCTATTACCAACCGCAATCTTACATTCACCGAACCAAACCCGCCCTTATAATTATGTTTCAAATTCATGAATTTGTTGGATTCCTATTTAGTAATGAATTTGAAATACCTATAACTATTTGTGAATTTAAAATTCATGTTTTTATACATTTCAAATATATAATCATATTAAGTCTTAACTAATTTATACATAATATATGCATTTCATTAACAAATAAAATTCAAATTTTGAAATTCATATTCTCAAACATAGCATTACACTATTTTTGAAATCCAAATCCATTGTTTAAAATTTAAATTTTCAAACACAACCTTCCAATAATTTGAAAATTACACTTTTCGAAATTTGAAATTTCGGGGTGCCAATTTTTCGCTAACGTGAACATTTAACTTGTTAACAGGCATTAATCTTGCATATGTGACGAACATAATAAGCAAAATTTTTTGGGCAAGTGTTTGGTGGCATGAAAATTTTCCACCTGCCATAATGTACTCTCCTACTTATAGCACCGGCAACCGAAGTTGAGCATACATAGGACGATCTTCAATAGCCCCGGAGGGAAAGGAAAAAGACAATACTCATAAGGGTTGAGTTATTAGAAACATTCCCCGCTTAAATGTATGGGGAAATTTTCAGGAAGACAGTATACTACACACAAACGGAAGGGAAAAAAAAAATCCCAAGTAACAGCAAAAGGCTTCCTTGACTTGCATAATAATAATAATATCAAAATTATAGGCCATAAGGCAAATTCTGAAAATTAACTTTTCAAGACTAAATAGAAATGACGTAATAATAATAAAGATAACAAAACCTAGGTGGAAAGCCAAAATTATAATTATCTATCAAAAACAATTACTACCACTACTACTACTACTTTAACATAACATAAGCAAGCAGGGACCAGAAGAAAGGCAGGGGAAAAAGGAACCCCCAGTCCCACTTCATTAATCCTCGTCATTGAAAGTAGTCTTCTTTCCTGCATTAGAGTAAAAACAAAAACAAAAGATTATGAGAAAACCAGGAGAAGACGCCAATCTATCTCAACTGATGTAAATAGCAAGTAAATACCTGTGCCAGGAGCAGCAAGGTTTGGCCTATTAGGTGTTCCACGTCCTCTGCCACCACCACCACCAAATCGACCACCCCCACGTCTACCACCATCCCTTCCCCCACTCCATCCACCACGACCACCACCATCCCTTCCCCCACTCCATCCACCACGACCACCACCATCTCTTCCCCCACTCCATCCACCACGACCACCACGGCCACCACCATCCCTTCCCCCACTCCTGCCACCACCTCTTCCACTGCCAGGACCATCACGGAATTCACCTTTCGGTTTTGCCTCGTTCACAGTCAAGGAAAAATTATTAAGTTCCGATCCATCAAGTTCTAGAGCTTTGTTGAAACTATCCCCATCGTTGAAATCCAAATAAGCATAACTGCAATTAATTGTACACAATCAGATATTAAACATCACAAAAATACTCCCCAAGGGAAAAAAGACGGTTCAATATTGAATATTCAAGGAGACTTCAACCAAGGTTAAACTAGAGATCACATCCAACATGCAGTAATTGACTAAGTTCTAGTTAGCTATTAAAGCACCATGTCTAAGCTTATCCACAATCTTAGGAGGCCTCCTCGTCTCATATATACATGTCAATCAGTCAGTAAAGAAGAGGCTAAAATGAGAAAATGCTTGTAATTCCAATGATGGATGTGAAAAAACAAAAGAAAACAGTAGAAAACGGGAATCTTTGGAACAACAAAAATCACAGTAACAACAGATACAAACCCTTTCACAGCACCAGTATCATAATCTGCTGGTATTGCCACCCTAGAAATCTCTCCACAAGAACCGAAGTGCTCTTCCAAGGAATTCTTAATCTGTGAATGTTTTGGACACAGCAGATAATATAAAATACAAATAAATTTCAAACACAGAGTGGAGGAGAGGAGAGAGCAACAAAAATTAAATTTGAAGCAAACCACTGACCTCATCCTGACCAAGAGATTGATCAAATCCTCTGACATATATTGTTCGAGCCTGACCTCTTCCACCTTTCTGGAATGAATTGTTCCCATTGCTGCAAAGGATGATGCAGGAAATAAGTTCAATAAATTAATCCAATAAGCTGGCAACATCTAGATTGGAGGCTCAAAAATTAAATATCAATCCACATATTAACATAGTGAAAAAAGTACCTGCTGTGTGGTGTATATTCACCCCTTTCACGGGCCAAATCAAGTCTAACAGCACGGTTCATCAAATATTCACCATTCAATTCTAGAGCCTGCAAAAAAAGATGATGTTATCTAATAACTTTCCATGAACAAAGAAGTATGAAATCAAATACATTTGCAATTCACTTGAAGGCTGTGTGATAATGTGTTAAAATAAAGAGGTTTGATTACAAATTTTACGAAACCATTCATAGAATATTTTAATATCATTAATTACATACAATTTGAGAAAATCATACCACTTTATGAAAATCAAAATCAAAACCTATTCAGTATTTAATTTTCATCAGCATAAACTGGTTTACAGTAGGAATACAGTGCTTACAGATTTTCAATACTAAATTTCAGCACTTTATTTCTCATAATTGAATTATTAGTTCATTAAACAAGACCTTAGACAAATAAAGATTAACGTGTTGCCTACAGTTGTTCCATATCATACTTAAAAGCAAGCAATAGTCATATGCTTGCCAAATCTATTATCATACAAACAGTCAACACAAAGACATTCTTTGATTACTTGCAGAAAACATGAACAATAAATTACTACATCAAACGACCATGTGCAAATGTGCAATCCAAAATTGTAAGATGAAATCTACCTTCTGTGCAGCCTCTGCAGTAGCGAATTCAACATGTCCAAACCCCTTAAAGTTCCCTTCAGCATCAGATGCAAAACGTATATCCACGAGCTCACCAGCATCTTTAAAGAAATTCTTTCTGCAGAATAACATTGATCAGAAGAAAATAAAATTAAAAAAAAAAAATCAATTTTGGAAATTTTGGAGGGGACCAAAGAACCTAAACGTACACATCATCTTGTTCAACTTGATAAGATAAGTTTCCAACAAACAGAGTCTTTGATCCTGTAGATTGAACTTGAGGAGTTGCAGGAGTTTGGGGCTGCAAAAAAAACTCTCATCAGATTCCAACCTGCTTGACAAAATGAGCAAAAACAAGCAATTGGGATGAGATTTGAAAGAAACTGAAAGGGAAATTGGCACTTACAGCTTTCTTCCCAGACCTCAAATCCTGCTGTTTGGAATTTTTCTGTGGTGTCGTAGCATCCACCATTTCTACATCTGTGTCCTGATTCCAATATATAGTACAACACTACATTAGGCAATCATCATATCAACCTTCCAAAAGTAAAAAGAAGACAGATTCCAAAGATATGTACCTTTTTCTTTGGAGTTTCTTCTTCATCGCTTTCCTCATCATCATCGGATGATTCTTCAGATTCCTCCTCTTCACTACTGCTTACCTTTTTAACTTTAGCATCTTTTCCACTATCTGAAGCAACCTTGGACTGCAGCTTATAGAATTAGACAACTTAGTAATTTGATACTAGAACAACAATAAAGGAAACATCTAGAGAAACATAGGTGATCAAGAAAGTTTGACCTTTTTGGCTGCAGGTTGTTCATCCTCACTTTCATCAGAGCTATCATCCTCACTATCATCACTTTCCTGCAATGTGACAGGGAAAGTTAGCAAGAAAGGAATCATACTTCGGTCACAGTTCATAGATAATGTTAACAAATTAAATTCCTGAATCAATTAAACTCTTAGACAAATTATAGTTGCTGAGCAATCTCAGAAAATCATCATTAGCAAGAAAAAATATGCCAAAATAAACCGGATCAATCCAAAAAATTTAATGAATGCAGAGGTGCATTATCCTCCCCATATCAATATTTAGCAAAAACCAAAAGTAGACTGTCTGATCAATGCACAAAAGAATACAAACCCATTAAACTACATTGCTTTGAGATAACCATTCATTAGAAAAAAGTTTCAGAAAAAAAAATATTGTGAGCAGCTACACATATAACATCAGGAGTTGTCCTACTCCTAGAGAAAAATGCCGATGACCAGGAAAGCAATTACAAGCGCAAAATGTGAGGAGAAACCTGTTTTGATTGTTTTGACCCAGCAGTGGGGAGTGGCCTTTCTGAAGCAACAGGAACTTTGTTTGAAGGAGCCTGCAGTGTGATATTAATGCAGTGCTAAATTAGTACCAGTCTAACAAGAACACAAAAGTAACAGGAAAAGCCTCATCCCTAAAAGTAACTGCTATATTAACAAATTCAAAAGTTAAAGCACACCACTTCTTCCTCAGAATCACTATCATCAGAGGAGCGTAAACAAGATACCTGTACTTGCAAGCTATTCGAGTTCGGCTCGAAAAAAACTCGAATTCGGCTCAGTCATTGTCGAGCTCGAGCTATTGAGCGAGCCGAATTCAAGTATCCTAATGCTTGATTCGAGTAGTTCGCGAGCCTAATCGAGCTTTTTTATTTTTAATTAGTATTAAAAAATCTCAATTCGAACTCGAGCACAAATAATCGAGTTTAAAGTCAAGCATGAGAATCAAGCTCATTTTTTACTAGGTAAACGAGCCTAATCGAGCGAGCTCGAGCAATTTGATTTTTATATCGAATCGAGCTCAAGCTTTAAAAGTGAAACTCGATCTAGCTCGAGCTTAAAATTTCGAGTCGAGCTCCAACTCGAACTTCTTACAGCTTGAGCACGCCTCGACTCAATTACACCCCTAGGAGCTACTACTGGAATCCTCAATTTTCTTGGGGGTAGGAGCATAACCCTTGTTCACAGTGTTTGCTTTCTTTACATCCTATGCAGTGTAACAGAATCAATGAAATATGTACATTAACGGGAAAAAAACATAGAAAAGAGAACTTTATGAATGAGACATCACACCTCTTCATCAGAATCCTCCTCAGAGCTGCTATCGCTTGATTCAGTTTTACCTTTTGCAGTCACTGAAGGTACACTTTTCGCAGCAGAAGTTGGCAAAGTAGCCTTTTTAGGAGGTTCCTATACAAATATATATTCAATTACTGGAATTATAAAACATAAAAAATATTCAATACCAATAAAAGAGTAGGTTTTTTAAGGACGTCTTGGTCTATTATAAAACCAAATTTTAACAGGCTTTCGAGACACATGTTTGCATGACTAGAAAGCTTTGATAAATATTCCAAAGATTCATTTTTTGTAACATTGGTGGCATCCCAGCACTCACATCCTCTTCATCCGAAGAGCTGTCACTTTCTGAACTATCACTCGACCCCTTTTTTGGAACAGTAGTAGGTCCTTTCTTAGAGGCTGGCTTGGATCTTTCCTGTATATGCAAAAGATTACAATCACAATAGTTACCCAATCAAATTCAAAACCAAAGATCATTCAACAATCCAGCACTTACTTCATCTTCATCTGAGCTGCTATCTTCATCAGAAGAATCTGAACTGCTGGAGGTCTTGCCTTTCTTAACAGGTGCAGAGCCATTTTTAACAACTGCTGCTACCTTTGTTTTTGCAGCAGGCTCCTATATCAAAATTCAACAAAAAAGATAAAAGTCAGGAGCTTGTATAGGAATTCTTTTGTTCTGTCCAGCATTAGCCTCAATACTCGCATTATCCTGATCAGAATCATCATCAGAAGAAGAATCTGAACTGCTATCAGCTTTTACTGGCTTAGCAGCTGGAACAGAGTCATTTTTAGCAACTACGGGTATTTTATTCTAAGCAGGAGCTTCCTGGAAAAAATTGAACATAAACAATAATACAAAAGAACATGTGTATAATCATGAGCGTAATACTCACTTCATCCGAGGATGAATCTTCCTCACTACTAGACTCAGAAGAATCTGAACTGCTAGCTTGTTTTGCTTTCTTTGCAGGTACAGAACCATTTTTGGCAATAGCTGGCTGTTTCTTCAGGAGCACAGGTTCCTGAACCAAAAAAAAAAAATAACATTTAAAAAGGCAAAGCAGATACAGACATGCCTTCATATGCTTTCATTTTATTATCCTATAAATGTGTTAACTAGACAATTAAGAGCCAACAGTTAAAAACATATAAAAATAAGTTAAAGCAGTTACATAATGTAAGGAACCGACACAAAACAGAACATGAATGAAAGGTGAACTATTAAGCATAAATCAATATAAACACCAACAAATCTAGAATCATAAGTAAACGAGACAGTTGCTTTTTGCATACATCCTCAGAATCAGAAGAGTCATTGGAAGAACTACTAATTTCGTCTTTCTTCTTCTTCTGGCTCTTCGCTTCAACCTTCTTCTTTACAATAGCCTGTGCTACTCCATCGTTTTTCTTCTGCTTTTTAGCAGCCACTTGTTTTTCAGGAGTTTCTTCAGCTTCTCTCTTGCCTATATAATAATTAAAAAAAAGAAAAAAGAAAAAAAGCACACAAATAACAGTGAAAACCATAAACAAGCAGTTTCCCTACAATGCAAATCAATCTGAAAACCTTGAACCTTTATCATACATGCTACAAAAAAAGGTTCAAAACTCAAAACCAAAAAACCAAAAAACCGAAAATTGAAATATATATATATATACCTTTCTTTCCAGACTGAGGAGGAGCTACAGCAGGAGCTGCTTCAACCTATAAAAGAGAAAAGAAAAACACAAAATTAAACCAAAACTAAAATAATAAATGGTTTAAAAAACAAGCCGACAAAATCAACTGGAGAAAATTATATAGAGTAAAAAAGGAAATTGAAAGAAGAAGAGTACTTTAGGGGTAGATTTCTTGCTTGATTTTCCCATAGATAGAGGAAAGAGATTGAGACCGGAATTAGGATCTTCTGGGTTTTGTTAGAGAAAAAAACAGCGGAACTTTGCAAAAGTTGCAAAACCCTATTATTACTTTAGTTAGTTGTGGGGGTTTAGGGTTTTGAGGAGTGGATAAAAATGTGAGTTTACTTGTATTATATAGCGCGGTGGAGGTGTAAAAGCTAAACGCTTCCAAAATGGGCAGTGAGGTTATTAGGGTTTTTGCATGTCCGCAAGTGCAGGTCTTCTACTCTTTTTTTTCCTTCCTTTTTTCTGAAGCGGTTGAATTGCACGTGTCAATCCGCACCGTGCGTCGATGGTCCCTGGTGAATATTCGATTTATATCTTTTAGTGGGTTTGGATTTAGGGCCTTGGCTAACCCACCTATTTAGTCCAGAACTTGGGCCAATAATGAGATCCAATTTCAGTCTGGGTCCACTTCATGGGTTAGGCTGGGCCCAGTTTACACCTTCAAAACTTAGACCCAAACCCAATCCCGGCCCTACCTGCCTTTTTTTTTTTTTTAATATATAATCATTTATTTAATATCTTATATATACTATATTTAAAAGTCTTGACTGAACCTAAGTTTAGCTCAATTGGTTCATGAAGCCACTCTTAAGAGATGACATCTCGTAGGTGGGATTCGAATCTCAGCATTTACAATCCATTTCTCTATCCCTATGATACGGCCTCCTTTGTACAAAAAAAAAATGTCTTGATTGAGTTTGGTGTTAGTCAAGTGACACTAACTCAGTTAAAGAGCTAATAAAAAAGTTAGAGAGAAATCAGTTTTAAAATCCACCACTTCATAATTTTTTTCTCTGTTATAAAAATTTGTACGTATTTTGAAGAAAAAAAATTGTATGTATATAGTTATTTCATATTTTTCCTTTTTTAACTATTTAGTCAAAAAAAAGATAACTGTAAATTTTTTATCTAAATAATAAAAATTTATTTCATTCATAGTTTGCGTGCATAAAACTAGTTTTTTATTAAAATATTTTTATTAAAATTTTATAATTAAAATTAAATAAAAATATATTATTTAGTAATATAATAATATTTTTGAATAGAATCCAAACCTTAAATCAATTTCTAATACTCGAGTAAATGGGACCCACGAGCTTGGCAAATAGCTCTATCAATGGATACCTCTAATTTTTAGTAGTGATTTACCTAAAACAATAATTTATAGAAATCATCTCATCAAATGTAATCAAAATCTTTTTAAATATGGAGTATTATTTTATACATCGTTAATGAAGTTTTTAAAATTTTCAAACAAAATTAAAAGATTGTCATGTGTTTTATTTTATTTTATTAATTTATTGATATTCCTCTAATCTTAATGAAGTTTAAAAATCATGCTTATAATAAATGAGATAAATTTCTTTATTTAAAAAAATAATTGTGTATATTTTATAATCAATATTTTCTATAATCTCAAACAACACAATAAACAAATATATATAAATATATATTTAGAGAATATCTAACTTAGTAAATAACTAATTTGGAAACAAATGTCAATAACCTCATTTAAGGAAAAAAAATATGAGTCTTCACTCCATCTTGAATCCATGATTTCATGATAGCCTAGTCTCCAACTCTCCATTTTTCTGTTCAGTGCATCTAAGATTGAAATAGCCTGTTTTATTTTGACATTTTGTTTCCATGTTAAGCAAAGGCGGTTTCAACTGTTAATGCGTGTTACCGTTTTTCAGTTTATTTCCTTAAACGGTTGAAGCTTGTGTTCCTATTAATATGAGGGGAGAAAAGTGTTTTTCATTCATTTGAGCCAAATAATCCAATAATTAAAGCTTGTGTTCCTATTAATATGAGGGGAAAAAAGTGTTTTCCATTCATTTGAGCCAAATAATTAATCATATTTATTTATTGGTCAAATTATGCTATCGATCAAAATGCTGATTTAATTCCTGTTGATCACATATTGTTTTTGACGATACCAAAATCCTCTTGTTATGTTTATCTGATGAATTTATTTGAAGATTTCAGGTTTAAGTTTCTGTTTTCATATTTAAAGTTGAAAAGAACAATGAAAGTATCAATCTAACATGTAAAGAGAATTTTGATCTGAATGGTGTTCAAAGGAAGTGATTAAAAGGTTAAGAATGAATGATTTCTGGATAGGTGTTTTTGGTTGATGAACAATGTGGCATCCGAATGCCTAAAAAGAAAGAATTTTCATCCAAAATCATCAAAGGCATCCGAATGTCCAAGCTGGAATACCAATCTGTTTGACAATGGCCTAAGGCATCCGAATGCCCTCACCAAAGCATCTGAATGCCCAATAGGAAAATTCAATTTTTGAAAGGCATCCGAATACTCGAGCATAGGCATCCAAATACCCTCACCTGGAAGAAGAGTGTGTTAATATTTGCAAGTCAACAAATACTTGGAACAGTGGCAAATGGCAAATGTGTTGACAAAAGTATATACTAGCCACTCCAAAATAATGCAATTTCAGCTGACAAAAGTTGAATATCAAAATCCTATGTTACAAATGCTGAGACCAAAAAAATAAAATAAAATTGGAAACTGAGTTTAGGACTCCTGGAGAATCAAAATGGGCCTTCCCCTGCCTATTCAATCAGCTGGAAACTGTTTGGAAGTAAGTAAGATTCCTGTCATTGCAACAGAAATTCAGCGAGTATCAAAGTTGAAACAAGTTACCTTCAACTATGAACCCACAAGGGCTCTAAAGAGAAAGGTTTCCCATTCCGTGCGCGGGCGGCTGTTGTTCCAGGCGGAGGTGCATGCACAGTTATAGGAAGAACCCACTCACTTTTGTCTCTACCTTCTATTAAAAGAGGATGCTCATATCTGAAGTCAAAATCAAGAAGTTGTGGCATAGCTTAACAATTATATCTGGCAACAGCTAAAGCAGAAATATTCTACTAAATTTCAATAAAACTAAGAATAGATTAAACTGATTTTAAGCCATTTCAACTTCTGAGTCAAACTGTAACCTCTCTTGTATGACATTTCAAAAAAACATTTACAAATAGGACAATTTCTTTTGGAGGACTCGCATAAAATTCAAACTGTACATACCCAGTTGCTGGAAAATTATCATAATTTTATTAAAAGAATCTTGGATTATTCGCTTTTTTTTTTTTTTTGCTAATACCATGTCGCAGTATTCTAAAAAGAAATGAAAAATTCTGCTGCCACAGCAAAGAGGTATTAATAGTATATGCATATAGCCCACAAGCATACAACCTTTTGAGTTTTGACAGTCTTCAATGCCAAGTAAACCATTAGTAATATACTCTTTGGATAAGCTAGAATAATTAGGTTGCAGTAGGACATGGTCATACCTTGTCCAGTCTACATTCTTTGGAGTAGTGAAAAATTCAAATCTTAGAGCCCATTGCACCGAGACATGAGGAGTGGAAAAAGACATGGGGCCATCCATGGGAATAGAAAAGAGAAAACTTGTCTGTACCAAATCAGCAACAACCTCATGATGATCACTCTGAACCTACAAGAAAAATCAATAAACAAGATTACAATAGCGTCTAACTGTGCATAAAAACATTAGGCTTCTTATCTTGAGTCCCACAGGTTAAAAAAAGCATCCTAAAAGAAACAGTTTGAAACTTCTAAGCCAGATAAAGATCGTGTATTATATGAAATGCTTGTACCCAGGCAAAAGCAATCAGATGGTAAAAGCAATGCTCATTCTCATAAATGGAATGACTAACATTATAAGGAACATAATTGGAAAAATAAACAACTTCAAGATTCAATTATTATTTCACGCCCAAATTCATTTTAGTTCCTTTTATTTTTTATTTTTATAAAGGAATGTATTTATTAAAATCATAGAGAGGGGTTTAATCAAAGTACTTTTGAAGTATACAGTAGCAAAAGAGAAAGCTCTTGGGATAATGGACACTATCTGAAAAAAGAAAAGAACTACACAGGAAACGAGAGAAAAAAGGATTAGGATTGTAGCAACCCAGAAGTTCTTAACAAATAACAAGCATTTGCAAAGGTGTCGTTTTCCAAGCATACAAGTCATGAATGTGTGCATGTAGCTAGATAGAGTGAAAATAACACTCTAGTTCATGAATGAACTGTAGAATAGAAAAATTGGATAGGCACACCTTTGTAATTGTCGGGGAATTCCTCCTAGAAGGATGAACAAAACGCCGATTTATAGTCTCAGAAGTTTCCAGCGTTACTGAAACCTACAAGATAGCAATTTTTCCAGTCAACTTCAAGATGCATCGTTCAACAGTTCATAGTTTCTTCACTTATCTAGTAGTTTCTCAATTTGATCACAATCTGCAGTTACCTCAAGGCATCTTCTAGCTCCTTCTTCATGAAAGAAAGTAAGAGTACCACCTATCTGTTAATCAAACAGGTAAAATAAAAACAGTAAGAGGAGAAACAATGGACACAAATTCAGGCAAGGAGACAGAAGCTACCAGCTAAAACTGAATTTACCATATCACTAAAGTAATACGTGGACTCAGAATTCTTAGGGGAATATCTTAGCAAAACTTGGTCATCCATCCTGATATTATAAGACCTTCCTCGAATAAAGCCTTCTGCTGCAGAAAATGTTTGTAACAAATAAGTTTACCCAGATTCACACATTAAACAGCTCAAGGCTAGATTTATGATACATGAGAAACAAACAAAAGATAAAAATAAGGGCAGAAAGTCTGATACTTTACATGCTACAGATTCAGTGGTTCCTGGGCTAGGTGCAGAAGATACTCCTGTTACATCCGCAGCTAGGGATCTTGTAGGAGCCTGCTGCTGACTTGGAGATAAAACGGCCAATGACTTGTCTGCTGGCAAAATATCTATTTCAAAAGGCATTATAAGGATCAGAAAAAAGCTATTATTTTGAATCAAACAAACGGCATTACTTCAGCACGCGTGCTGAAAATCTTAAAAGTAATCACAACAATCGAACAGAAAGCATAACTGCATAAGCATGTCAGTATGATGATAGAAGGAGGGGAAGATAAGTTCAGTGCAAATAGTGACTGTACGTAATCAAGTATAACTTCTTGCAAATTGCATAGTCAAGTATAACTTAATTACCAGCACTAGAATCATGCAAGACCTCTGCCACTGATAACCGAGGAAGTTCGACATTTGAAGACAAGCTCAAATGTTCACCATCATGATATGAACCATCTCTATTTGAAGATCTGGCTGCTGTTGATTGCAAGGATAGGGAACTTCTAAAGGTTTTATACAGATTTTCCTTCGAAGGATTATAGGATGAAACAGATGATATTTCATCCCTTGAGCTCTCATATCCTTCCTCAACACCATCATTCATGTCACTCACTCTAGCCTGTAACAAATATCAATTTACTGAGCAATCATTCAACTCAAACAATAAGTCAAAAGCATTAGCAGCACTACTAACAGCCTTACCCATTCCGAATCTCCATCCATCTCTTTCCAGTATATATCTGTTTGGATGGTTGTAGCAGGAACAATATCTAAACCATCAAAAAGGAAACATAGTCATCATGCTATCTTTTTTATTTATTTATAATAAGACACCTGTTTTACAGTATAAATCCCATCGCAAACTCAAATTCCTTGAGTAAAAACCATATAACTTCTTCAACTTCAAAATTTAAGTCATTGTTAAATCAGGTTGAACTTATTCAATTTCTTACTTATACCATGCAAGGACTAATGTTTACAACACTAAAGTTATATCCACCTTCGCTTAAGATTTAAATTCTTACATAACTAGTCTTCCTGCTTTATTGTTAGAGTTATTACATTTATAACCTACAACTTAGTTAAAATTCTTGACTAGAAACACATACTCGTCATGTGAAAAGTGAAAGTTACTACTTGTCAATAATTTCATCGAAGCAACAGTGATTGTGAAGTTGAAACTTGAAATAATAACAATTTACCATCACTTTGACCATCTTCCATTTCCAAGCCATTTCTCTTCTGAGTTACCCATACTTGCAAAGGAATACGAGCCTCCTGTTGGAATTCAAAGTTCAAAAATATCATCCATATCATAACTCTTTGACAGTATATATAGTTTGAAGAATCATACTAGAATAAGGACAAGTTATCTCCAAGATCCACAGGTGGGCATGAGGACAAATGCAAAAAGAGAAAAACATGCATGGACATGCCAAAATGCCCATATGTGTATAACTACGAATTTACATACTCAATAATGATCCGATATAACAGGACAGAGAAGTGAATTATCTTCAATATTCAATCCAAGTGCACAAATAAAGTAAATGACATGGCTGAAGGGCATTCAAATTTGAGCAAATGATAAAACCTTTAGAGATTCAAGGAATTTCAAGACTTCAGCCCTAAATCCACAAACAGAAACCTTGGACCAGTATCAACATTTATTCAAGTGTAAAATAGCCATCAATCTCCATTGCTCCTCTCACATATGAAACAATAAAGAAACTTATGAATGTCAGATTCTTTCTTTTGTTTTTTTTCCCTGTTGCAGTGGGGCAAGTCTCTAACACACACACACACCACCCAAGCCCTAGGTCAGAAGAAGCTTTGTCACCAAAAAGTTTAACAAGATTCCTATTTTCAAGAGCACTATCAGCAAGTCAAACATGTCTAATTCTGAAAGACAAGAACAGAAGATAATTTTGGGATCCTTCATAAAAATCATGAAAATTAAGTAAAACCAACCACTTCGGTAAGATCTTTTACTGACTCCTCGCTGCAGTGACCATTTTCCAGTAGCAGCCACCGAACAGACAGAGTACTCTTAATATAATATAAATAACGAATGGTAGCACCCTTGTAAGATGGTGGTATAATGCTAGGAAGCACAGCCCGTACCACATCTGTAGATAGTGTCAAAAGTCAGTTACAAAACGAATCGTGTTGAATCAGAATAATGAAATGATAGTAAGGTAAAAAGCTGCAACAAATAACCACAGCAAGAGGAAACAGAATACTATTCGCTGAAAACCATAAATATTCAATTCAAAACATTGCATGACTGGATGCCTGCCATAACACAATTAGCTATGGTGACATTTACCAATAACGCAATAAAGCTTTCATCTTGGAAATCACCTTTCTACATATTTAGCCTCTTTTGCTGATAATATACTCAGCATTTGTTCTTTCTTCCTTCGGCTGTTTCTCTTATGATAAAATTCATCCTTCTAGCTACTGTTTTTCTCTCTAAAAAGTCAATGAACTGAATGAAATATGATTCTAGGCGGGCAATTTGTAAACAACATACTATCATGCAATTTTCATTGAGCAAAATTGGGAGTATGACAAGAAATTGATGGCATGTGGTCATTAAGACAGCAAGGGCAGTATATTCATTTTATCTGCTTCAGAAAGAAACACTCACCAATAGCATTAATTACATATTGTGATGGATAAATAGATTTCCAGAAAGAATAAAGAACAAGCTTTACATGTGCACTTGCATATGTACACAAAACAATAACAGGATATAGACTAACAAGTTTTTGCAGAGCCAGAAAGCACAATCTGATTTGAAACCATTGATGGTGTTGAACAGTCCAAAAAAATATGTTCACCTGAAAAAGATTGAGAACAATAATATAAACAGAAAATATACAAAAAAGATTAAAAAAAACTAAAGAAAGAGTATAGGATCTTTTTCTTTCTTTCTGGTATCAGTTTCAGTTCTATTCATCTCCCAAGGTTAATAAACAAGGCCAATGGCTAATGCAGTTGATCTAAATTTGAAGAGATGTTGAAGACTAAATGGCCCACAACTAACAGATTACATGAATACTAAAATGTGAGAAGAAACTGAAAAATGTTAGCAATTTAGACAAACTCCTGTATACTGATCTGACTTCATTCTCCTTGAGGGAAAGCAGAAAACATAAGAACTTTGAATTCAATCTCCTGAATATACACTCTAAGTAAGTCAGACATTTACATACATTCCTCGCTTCCTTTTACCATCCATCAAAAATTGTAATTGAAATACAAGAAGTTGATGAACTAAATGAACAATGAATGCAATTTTAATTCTACATATGTGCAGTACCAACCTCTTCTATGTTTTGTTCCGGCCAATGGTTTTTGGGTGGCAAACCATTGGGTATCCAACTTCTCGATCCCTTTAATTTCGAAGCCAAGCCTTTCAATCAAAAGTGAAGGTACAATACCAGTATTGCCACTAGTAAGGGGATTGCAGATCTCAATTGTAACATAAACAGAACCTCCAGGTCTATAAACATCTCGATCTGTTTGCAGTTTAAGTGTTGGATTCAATTCAATTTTATCGCCTTCCACAGAATTACCAACCTTATTAGATCCCGCACCTCTAAAGAAAGAAAAACTAGATTGCAACATTGCCTCTAAACTGTTTTCATTTATTTGTTTATGAAATCCATCAACAATGGAATTAACCTGCAAAATGATAGCAAATGTGAAATTAGAAATTGTTTTACGGAGCACATGAACTCTGTAACAAAAAGAAAGAAGAATTTGAGACCTAAAATAAGCTACTTGTTTGGCGTACAAATTTTAAGAAAGACAAATGGATTTGCTTTCCGTTCTATTCTCTCAGGAACCAAACAGAAATTTAAAAAAAAAAGGTCATTTAATATAATGTGAAATGTTCCTTTAGAGCTAAACGGTCCAGAATATAACAAATTAGGATTGATACATAGAGAGATCCAATTTCAAGATCTGATTATAAACGAAGCTTAGATCGCATTAAAATTGAGATCCCGAGGAAAAGAAATTGGATATAATTAAATAACGAAGGGATCAAAACATACCTGATAGAATTAGAATGAAATGAAAGGAATTGAAAGAATGGAGGAGCTCCAGGTTGAAGCCCTAATCGCCCAGATTTGAAACCAAAGTTACCTTGCCGTTTGGTTGGTGAACAAAAATGGAAATAAAACCTTTTCTTTTTTCTTTTTAAATCTGCTTGACTGACCTGACCACTTAACAGACGCCACAGCACAGCATAGCCCCGCCCACGGATCCCGCGGTATAACCAGAAAATGATGATATTGGTGGTTCGGGTCGGGTCGAGTATATATTGGCACGAGTTGGCCCAATTACTTCGGGCTGCGACCTCCTTTTTATAGTAAAAAAAACTACAAATCCAAACTCGGCTCATGTTATTTTGAAACTATTTTTGTACTTCATTAAACAATATATATATATATATATATAAAAAGAGGAATCCACTTATATTAATGTAAAATTAAATTAGTTTTACATATTTTTATAATTTTTTATACTCTTTATATTTGTTTAATCTGATCGTTGTATGTCATATTCTATTCACGTAGATCATGCACGTCAAAGTTTCGAGTAAATTAAAAATGTCTAACTATTTGTTTGATGTAAAAAACTTTCAACTGTTAAATATATATCAAAAAAGATAGTATTCTCGATTGATATGATAAAAATATCGAATCGATTCGAAACTTTACGTGCATGACAAGTACAATTATATTGTTAATTAAATCCAATGGTCGGTTTGTTAAAATATAAATCGTATAAAAAGTTATGAAAGTGTGTAAAACTAATTTAGTTTTACACTAGTTTAAGTGGATCCCTCATATATATTATATCTATAATCTATAATCTATAATTTATATCTATAATCTATAATATATATAAAAGCAAGAGTGTCGAGAATCTTTTGAACTCAAGAAAATATTCATTGTTGTTTATTATATACTAATTTACCATTTTAAATATTTTTTATTATTAATAAGATTTATCTCATTTATAAGGAAGAGATTTAGTTTTACTAAAATACTTTCATTAAATGAATTAATTTGATAATAAATATAAATAAAAAAAAAATTATATAAAACTGATTTATCTTAAAAGTTTTGATTTTTCATTAATCTTGAAAAGTAAATCAATTTAAAAATAATTAAATTTTACATTAAATTTTTTATATTCATAATTAATTTTGCATTGATATTAAAATAATAAATTTTATAAAAATTTGATATAATTTGCATACGAAACAAATTTTACAAATTTTAGTTAATATACGCTTTATTTGTTTTATTTATTTTTAAAATATACAATTATATTTTCAAAAAATAAAATAAAATTAACGAGCATTCACATGCAAATGCATGTGATAACAAATACTAGTATATATAAAAGCACGAATGTGAATTTTTTTTTGAACTGACGAAAATACCCATAATTATTTATTATATTACTAAACTGCCATTATAATAATGTTTTATAATTATATTATATATTATAAGATTTATGAAATTATATTTTTAATATTTTTAATGAATTTTTCTTTGTAATCAATACAAACTCCTCATATCCATGTTGAATTATACTTTCACTGTAATTTAAATTATTCCAACAGGTCAATGAGAAAAGACTAATAGTTTTAGAGTAATTCTCACTTAATTGGTATTACAGTTATAAACCAATTAAAATAAAGACTTATCACTATAAAATAGATGCATTAGCATCCAATTATTCCAAATTTAGGGCTTTGCATACTGCATAAAGTTTGTTGTTTCGTTTAGCATCTAACGTTTCCTGCTTTTTTTATTTATTTATTTGTTGTTAAAATTCTCGTTATAAAATAAATGCATTAACATAAAAATTCTATTTATATTTGATCTCATGACATTTCTAAACTATGGCATTACAGGTTGAAAAGAAGATCAAGATGGAGAAGATTTAAATATTTTTGAAATATTATTAGAATTAATTTTTAAATTAAATTAAATTAAATTATAATTAAATTTAATTGTTTTTAGGAAGTTGGAATTTTAAATTTATCTTTAACGTTTGTTTTTTTATATTTAAAATTTAAAAAATGTTTTTAGGAAGTTAAATATTAAATTATATGAAGATTTGAATATTCTTATTATATTATCATAAAAAACTGGTTATATTTTTGCAATTTCTTTAATTGATAATACAAAGATTTTTATGTTATAAAATAATTAACTACATAGATTTGAACAATAAATAATAAAAATATATATTAAAATAATTTAATCTTCACCCAATAGTGGGGCGGGGAAAAGAGAAAAAAATTGGATGCCATATGCCATGAACAGGTGGGATAAGTATAAACAGACTCTTTTAACAGTAAACTTATCTTGAGTCATCCAAGTTAAATAAAAAAGCTAGATATGTTTGCGCATGATAGATTTTAAAGATCATTTTTTATATATATATATATTTCAATGCTTTTTTTTTCCCCTTCATTTCAATCCATTTTCAATGGGCATAATTAATAATCAAGCTATAAAAGAGATTCTCTAATATTTTCAAGAGCAAGAGACACCCGGGAAAAAGATTATAAGCAAAATTTCATCTCTCAAACTTACAAGAATTCATTAATGTTATAAGTCTAATTTTTTCTATTTTTGTATTACTTTGTCACATTATTATTGGCCTTAAAAGGTAGAGAGGTTACTATTTTAGCCTAAGTAAAAAAATAGAGTGTAAAAGTTATAACTTATACTAGAAAAAATAGCAATTAGTGAATTATAATTCTTTGTCAATGAAATCTAAGGGGGACGACATAAACAACTTGTAAGAAAGGTCGAACCTATATAAATCGATTGTATTTACTTTTCGTTCCCTTCACTTTTAATGCTTTATTATCTTATCTTTTGTTTTAAATTGCTTAATTTTTAAATATCTATATTTGTGTTTTAATTTTGCATTAATTTAAAAAAAATTAATTCACCCTTCTTGATTTAATCACTACTTTGAGCTAATAATTGGTATCAAAGTTTTGGTTTTTTTTTTTTAAGTCTAACAAAAAGGTGAAAAAATTCTCAAAACCCTAAAATTAGAAAAAATATAAGTTTTGGGTTTGAAAATTAAGGATGAAAGTTTTTTTAATAGCTCATGATTTGAGAGTTTGGATTGTGGTTAAATATGGTCTTGGATCTTATACAAATGATGAAAATTTTATGAAAAGACTAAAAGATGATGCAAATGCCATAAATTTTCTTCATCAGGCACTTGATTATCAAATTTTTTACCAATAACTCATAAATTTTGGTCTAACATTTTCAACTGTTCAAAATTCAAAATCTTACACACAAAAAAAAAAAAGGCAATATACTAAAACTCCTCACTAAAAAAATATATATATATATAATTTTGCAATTTTTAAATTTTATAAAATGGTGAAAAACATACTTCTTGAAGGCTCTCCTATATAGAACATATAATCATTTTAACAAGTGGTGTGTTCTGTATTCGATAAAAAACATACTTCTTTATTTTATTATTTTTTAAAATAAATAACATTTCTTGACTCTAATTATTTGGATAAATATCACGGAGTATTCAAATGAAAGTAATTCTCTATCATTTTACCCGGAACTCTACTTTCTCTATCCTTATTATACAAATTTGAGACTTCTAAATAAAAATAAATACTATTAAATGATAACCTATAATTAATAAATGAACCTAAAATGATATTCCAACAAAAATAAAAGGAAAATAATTTTCTTTAAAGCTTCATATCTCTTAAATCACATTTTTATAATATAAATTTATATAAATATTAATATATGACTACGTGTGTCAGACGTGAATATGTACTTTTTTAAATACGAGTTGATAATTTATTTTTAAATTATAATTATAAAATATAAATAAGTAGTCTTTAATTAATAATTTATTTATTAATAAAGTTTTACGTTTTAATATTATGAAAACTCAATTTGTTTGAAATTGAAAAAATCTTTGAAATTTTCATCAAAATAAATTAAAATATAAAAAATATAATTAATCTTGAATATAATAGAGAAATTGATTTAGTGAACTCAAATATTACTCTTTAACTAGAAAAAAGCCCTACTTTGTCGGGGTATTTTAATTTTTTTAATAATTTTTTTAATTAATTTTAGTTTATATTTTATTAAATAATAATTATTTATTTAAATATTTCACTTTTAATTGTAATAATATTAACATAATTATTTTTTTAATTATGAAAATTAAATTTATGATAATTTTTTTTATTTTATAAATTACATAATACAAATGTATTTTCAAATGTTATTTATATGTATTTTGAAAAATATTTAAACTTTATTGTATAGTGTATATTTTTATTTATAGGAGGTAAAAAATAATAAATGAAAAAAAATTGTGATTTGTATTTTATTCTCTCGTATGATCGATTTTCTCACATACAACAAATTCGTTTTTTTTTTCCCAAGTTGGTCGGGTACGGATCCTAAATTGACCCGCGAGTCAATATGCTGACCAACCTTTTTAAATACATCATTTAAAGTTAAAATAAAAATAATTAATAAATTTTATTTATTTACTTTTTTCCAAGCGGATCGGGTCACGGATCCTAAATCGACCCGCGAGTCAACGTGCGGATCAACCCCTTTAAATACATCATTTAAAATAAAAAGAAAAATAATTAATAAAATAGTATATTCTTTAATTTTTTGTCCTGAGCGGATCGGGTACGAATCTTAAATCAACTCGCGAGTCAACATGCAGACCAACCCCTTCAAATACATAATTTAAAATAAAAATAAATATAATTAATAAAATAAATATATATTTTTAATTTTTTTCCCGAAACGATCAGTACGGATCCTAAATTGACACATGAGTCAACGTGCGGACCAACTTCTTTAAATACATCATTTAAAAATAAAATAAAAACTTAAAAATAATTAAGAAAATAATTTTTTTATGTTTTCCTAAGCGGGTGGGGTACAGATCCTAAATCGACCCGCGAGTCAACGTGCGGACCAACCCCTTTAAATACATCATTTAAAATTAATATAAAAATAATTAATAAAATAATTTTTTTTAAAAGTCCGAGACTGTCGAGTACGGATCCTAAATCGACATGCGAGTCAATGTACGGACCAACCTCTTTAAATACATCATTTAAAAGTAAAATAACAACTAGAATTAATTAATAAAATATTTTTTTCCCGAGTGGGTCGGGTATGGATCCTAAACCGAACTACGAGTCAATGTACAGACCAACCTCTTTAAATACATCATTTAAAATAAAAATAAAAATAATTAATAAATTTATTTTTATTTTTTCGAGACGATAGGGTACGGATCCTAAATCGACATGCGAGTCAATGTATAGACCAACATCTTTAAATACATCATTTAAAAATAAAATATAATAAAAAACTAAAAATAATTAATAAAATAATTATCTTTTTCTCGAGCGGTTCCGGTACCGATTCTAAATCGACCCGCGAGTCAATGTGTGGATCAACTGTTTTAAATACATCATTTAAAATTAAAATAAAAAAAAAAAATTCGTACGGGTCGAGTACGGATCCTAAATTGACCTGCGAGCAGAGTTATCGGTACCGTACCGGTACCGGCCGATACGTACCGTTTTCATGATAAATCGAAACGGTATCAGTGTCGTTCCGTTCCGATTTTGGTACCGGCCTGTACCGGTCTGTACCGGTCAATACCGGTACGTACCGGTCCGTACAGGTTAGTACAAGATTTTATTTTTTTAAATTTTTTTATCTAAAAATTCACTTATTTGAATTTTTAAGCCAATTTCAATATTTTTTGTGTCATGATATTTTTTTTATAATTATATTTAATATATATATATATATGTTCATTCAATTAGGTTATTGGACATAATTAATAATAATTTATTATATTTTTTTAACATTTTAATATTTATTTTACCTATTTGATGTTTAAAAATTTAAGATATTAAATATTTAAAATTTATATTTGTATAAAAACATATATATGCATGTAATAGATTTATATTTGCATGTTTATATAATATATATTTTATTAAAAAACTTGAAAATAAACTATATATATAGATATATGAAAAAATATTTAAAAAATGCCGGTAAACCCGAGATGGTACGCCGAAACACACCGGTATCGGTACGTACCAGTACCAGAACAAAAATGGTACGCCCATCTATACGGTACTGACTACCTTGCCTGCAAGTCAACGTATGAATCAACCCCTTTAAATACATGATTTAAAAATAAAATAAAACTAACAACAATTAATGAAATAAATTTATTTTTTAATTTTTTTCCGAACGAGTCGAGTACGGATCCTAAACGACTATGAGTCAAGATGCGAACCAATCCCTTTAAATACATCATTTTAAAATAAAATAAATCAAAAATAAATAAAAACCTAAAAAACCACACCTATTTCAAAAATTGTCCTAGCCTATTTCAAAAATTTCCTCTAGTCCCAGGACTCAATTTTAATATATAGTAGATTTCAAAACCATTAAATCATAAGTATAAAAATGTAACAATTAAAACATGTATATATAATATTCATTGAAATAAATAAAAAATACTTATTTAGAAAAAATTACCACCTTGTATTATGTAAATTACATGAATAAATAATTGCTTGAAAAACTCTTATTTGTCACATAAAAAATATATGAGCATCCACTATTATGAAAATTGTTTTCTTAGGTCGATTTAGGATTTTATCCGATCCACTTGGAAAAAATTTTATTTTTTATTTTAATTTTAAATGATGTATTTAAAGTGGTTAGTTCGCACGTTGACTCGCGAATCGATTTAAAATGAGTTAATAGCACCAATGGTCCCCAAACTATAGGGCATATTTTATATTGGTCCCTAAACTTCAAAACGTATCAAATTGGTCCTTACTTACAAGTATCATAACAAATTGGTCCCTCCCGTTAGTTTTTTCGTTACCTTTACTATAGCAATTAGCTTAGTGAGACGTGCCACCAGCTGATTGCACTACATTTCTCTTCATTTTTTTTCCTTTTTCTTTATTTCTTTATTATTTTTCTTTGATATTTTTTAATAAATAAATGTAAATAAATGTTTTTTATAAAATTAATGTAAATAAATATTTATATTTTATAAATTAAATAATTATTAAAAAATTAATTTAAATTATTATTTATCTTTTGTATTTATTTATAAAGAAAATGAGAAAATGAAAACATTAATAAATACAAAAGGATAAATAATAATTTAAATTAATTTCTTAATAATTAAATAATTTATAAAATTTAAATATTTATTTACATTAATTTTATAAAAAATATTTTTTCTTTTTCTTTTTTTAAATAAATTAATTTCGTAAAAATTAAATAATTTATAATTATAAAATATTTATTTACATTCATTTATTAAAAATATATTTTTTACTTTTTTATTTTCCTTTTCTTTCTTTCTTTTTTCTTTCCTCTTTTTTTATAAATTAATGTAAATAAAATATTTTATATTTTAAAAATTAATTTAAATTATAGTATGAATTATTATTTATTTATATTTATATTTATTTACAAACAAGAGAAAAAGGGAAAAGATAAGAAAGGAAAAAATAAAAAACTTATAAATATAAAATAAATATTTTATATTTATAAATTATTTAATTTTTAGAAAGTTGATTTAAAATATAATATAATTTTTAGAAAGTTAATTTAAAAATAAAAAACTTATAAATATAAAAGAAGAAAGGGAAGGAAAAAAATAAAAAAATATATTTTTATAAAATTAATGTAAATAAATAGTTTTATATTTTTTTTAATTATTTGATTATTGCAATATTAATTTAAATTATAATGTAAATTATTATTTAGTTTTTAATATTTATTTATAAAGAAGAGAAAAGCAAAAAAAAAAAAAGAAGAAGAAAGAAACGAAAAATTTAAAAAGATTTTTTATAAAATTAAAGTAAATAAATATTTCATACTTTTTAAATTAATTATATTTTTCAAAAAATTATTTTAATTTATAATATGAATTATTTTTTCTTTGTATTTATTTATAAAAAGAAATCAAAGAAAAAATAAAAAAGAAATAAAGAAAAAGGAAAAACAATGAAGAGGCAAGTTGGAGCAATCAGCTTGTGACACGTGTCACTAAGCTGATTACTACAGTAAAGGTAACGGAAAAACTAACGGAATGGACCAATTTGTTATGATACTTGTAATCAAGGACCAATTTGATACGTTTTGAAGTTTAGAGACCAATATAAAATATGCCCTATAGTTTGGGGACCATTGATGCTATTAACTCATTTAAAATCCGTACTCAATCTCCTCGGAGAAAAAGTTAAAAAATAAATAAATAAATAAATTTATTTATTTTATTAATTATTTTAAATTTAAATGATGAATTTAGAGTGGCTGATCCGCACGTTGACTCGAGGGTTGATTTGGGATCCGTATCCGATCCACTTGGAGAAAAAGTTTTAAAAAATATTTTATTAATTATTTTTATTTTAAATGATGCTTTTAAAGGGATTGGTCCGTACATTGACTCGATGGTCGATTTAGGATCCATACCCAACTGGCTAGGGAAAAAAGTTTAAAAAAATTATTTTATTAATTATTTTTATTTAAATTTTAAATGATATATTTAAAGGCGTAGGTCTGTGCATTGATTCGCGGATCGATTTAGGATTCGTATCCGATCTGTTTTGGGAAAAAAAGGAAAAAACGAACTTGCTACTAACCTTTATGAGAAAATTGATCCTACGAGAGAATAAAACATAAATCACAATTTTATTTTTTATTTTTACCTCCTATAAATAAAAATACACAGTATACAATAAAGTTTAAATATTTTTAAAAATATATATATTAATAACATATGAAAATACATTTATATTACGTAATTTATAAATAAACAATTATTATAAATTTAATTTTCATAATTAACAAAATATAATTATATTAAGATTATTATAATTTTAAAATAAAAAAATAAAAAATTATTATTATTCAAAAAAATATAATTTAAAATTAATTAAAATTTTATATAAAAAAATTAAAAATACCCGGCGAAGCGGGGGACTTTTTCTAGTATATTATGTAATTTCTAAATGGCTTAAACCGATTAAAAAAATTGCTACTCTGCCAAACACTTTCAGATATTAAAATTAAAGTTTATCAGTATATATGGTGGCATGAGATTTAGTTATTCATTAACTCTAATTAATTTTGACTTAATTTGATAAATTAATCACTTAAAAGTATATATAAAATCGTTATCCAAAAATTTTATTTTAATTTCAGTAATTTAATATAATTAAAACACTTTTTTATCTATAAAATAAATCTTATTATTGAAAATTAAAACTATAATAAATAAAATTAATTTAAAATGATAATTTAAAGTTTTAATAAACAAAAATATATTCTTTTGTCGGTTCAAAAGTCTATTCAATTATGTGCTTATATATTTATAAATTATAGAAAGTAGTAAAAAAAAAAAAAAAATTTATGAGAACAATATAGAACGTGGTACGAGTGAAAAAAAAAATAATGTAGGTGGAATATTATTGAATATTTAATTTGACAAATTAAAGTAGTTTGTGTCGGTAATAAAATTGTTTATTTGAAAGGAAACCAAAGAAGAAAGTGAATTGTTTTGTGTAATAGAGCTTGGATGTCTTTTTTTTCTTAGTTTCCTTTAAATTTAAGTCATGAGCATTGAAAATGAGGCTTAGAAAATTGGAACAAACATGGTAGGCTAGGCAAGGATCTCTTATTTAAATTTGATCAAATGAAAATAATTGATATTAGATTTGATAATTTTGGACATAATACAAATATGACACGCGAAAATAATTACATTATGACACGACACGAAAAAATAATTCAAATACGACATAAATACACGAACATATCAAAATTTATATAATACGAATTGTTAATGTACCAAAGTTTATATAAATATATAATATTTTAAATATAATTCTGACACGTCTTATGTTTTTCATCTATGTTACTCGAACTTGGAGTGAATATCGGATATGGATATGTTGTCCTACACGGTTACACTCAATTTTTTTTAAAAAAATTCATATATTTGAAAGAATTATACCTCATACTCATGTCCGAATATGTGTTGGACACAAGTATTTTTTTTTTTAAATGAAGAGTCCGGGTAATATAGGTTTTCATAATTGCCATACAAACATATCTCTATTTTCTTATTACTAAGAGTATTTTGGTTGCAATGTCCAAACTACAGGGTGTTGCAAACAGAGGAGCCTCCATCCGTGTTGGCCGTGACACTGAGAAGGCTGGAAAAGGTAAGCGCTTACTCTTTTTATGATCTCGTGATTTCTCATCTCTTTAATTCCTAGCATAGAATTTAACATTCTTGGTCATGTATGTATGTAATTCACAGGCTACTTCGAAGACAGAAGGCCAGCATCCAACATGGATCCCTACGTTGTGACATCAATGATTGCTGAAACCACCATTCTCTGGAAGCCTTAGAGGTGGAAACTGGAGCTTGTGAAAGATGAGAAGGAAAAACCCTACATCAGATTAAAATATATATATATAATAACCCTCTCATCTTGTTTGTTGGGCGAATGGGTGAACTTGTATTTTATTGCTTTGAATTGCTACGTTTCCTTTTCCTTTTAGTTCTGGTCTTTTGCTTCTGCTGATTGTTTGAACCAATGAAGTTATGGCAGCAGATATGTTAGTTGGCCTTTCTACGATGGCTTTGGCATTAAATCTGTTCAGCAGCCACCGAAACTTGATGATAAAATTGAAAGATGATCATAGCATGTAAAGACATGTTGACTCCCCGGATATCCTTGTATGACAATCTAATAAGATGCCAAAATCAAGTAATGGGTTGCAAGCAACATTTTGGAAGATACCAACATCACCCGCATTTAAAAATAGCAACTTCTTGCACCAGAGAATTTAGTTTAATGTTTACTACATGCTTTTCTTTTTCTTTTTCTTTTTCTTTCAAAGAGTTGAACTCAAAATCCTCTATCCTCAGTATAAGAAAACAAATTGCAACTCCTCTTTAAATCTCTTTGGCTATATATAAAAAAAAAAAAATCCGAGAGTAAAAAACCGAATCGAATATCAAATCGGTTTGACTTTCGTTTTCCAATTTAATTAATGACTCAACCGGTTTTAAATCAAAATAATTAAAATATTAAAATAAATACTATTTAGAAATGTTTTTGAATTTTGATTGAATTAGTGTCACGAGTTAAACGACATTAACTTAATTGAAAAATTAACTAAAAAACTAAATAAATTATAAGCGAAATAATAATATAATAAAAATATTTATGCCTTTTAATTTTTTATATAATATATATTTAAAAAAAAAAAAAAAAACTTATCTACTCTCTTAAAAAACTATCACTCTCTTAAAAAATTATCACTTCCTAAAAAATTGTTCACATATATATTTTTTACATAAGATTTTTTCTTACACTCATACAGTGGATGTGACATAATCTAGTAATTTTAATGCTAAATAATAAATATAGTAAACAATTAATAAATATATATTTAGTTTAATGGTATTATCTTTAGGGTCCGCTTAAGCGGTGTTTATAGATATAAGTTAAAATTATTTAATTACCAATTTAAGAATTTTTTTTGCATTTAATATAGTATTTTTATTGAATTCAAAAAAAGTAAATTATTAATTATACTTTTCTTTCTTTATATATCATTTTAATCAGTGTCATTAGACATTAGCTAACATTTCTTTCAACTTTAATTTAAAAAAAAATCTTTAATGTAAAAAAAACAAAAATATAAAATCGATTTTTTATTGATATGACAAATTTTTTATTTTAAAATAATATATAGACGGAATATACTATTAATTCTCGAATGAACCTGTTTTACCGATCAACTGGATTTTTCCAACACCGAAAAATATTAGATACTAGTGCGTCATATCTTAGTCTTGGATGAGTAGCCGTTCATCCGTCATATGTGATAGGGTGATTACCAAAAGATCATAACTTACTATAAAAAACAATCCCCAAATCAATGAGAAAAGAGAATTGAAAATATTGAGTATAGGATTAATTGACAATTAATCATAGATATTAAGGGAATTGGAGGAGTTAGTTTAGGTATTTTTAATTTTTGATTAAGAAAGAAAAGAAAGGAAAGGAAAAAGAAAAAGAAAAAGAAAGAAAAAAAAATGGAAGAAAATTTGTGTTTGTGTCGTTTTGTGTTCGTATTATTTTTTGTGTTTTTAAAATATTACAAAAATTTATACAATTTTTACACGTTAATAATTCATTTTATGTAAATTTTGACACGTTCGTGTATTCGTATCGTGTTCGTGTTATTTTTGGTCTGTTCAAAATATTATAAATTTATATAACTTTTACATGTTAATAACTCATTTTATGTAGATTTTGACATGTTTGGATATTCGTTCGTGTTCATATTATTTTTCGTGTTCGTGTTATTTGTTTATGTGTTCAAAGTATTATAAATTTATATAAATTTTTACCTGATTCATTTTATGTAGATTTTGACACGTTCGTCTATTTGTGTTGTGTTCATGTTATTTTCGTATCGTGCCATATTTTAATTATTTTTTTCATGTGTTCGTGTCGTGTTTCAATTCATCCAAATATTTTGCATAATTTGTCATGGTAATCCAATTTAGAGAAATTTTTGTGTGTTCGTGTCGTGTCTCAATTTATCCCATATTTTGCATAATTTGTTATAATAATTCAATTTAGAGAAAAATTGTATGTCCGTAATATGTTCGTGTTATTTTATCTTGTGTTTAAAATATTATAAATCTATATAATTTTTTACACGTTAATAATTCGTTTTATGTAGATTTTGACACGTTCGTGTATTTATGTCATGTTCATGTTATTTTTTTTGTCATGTAGTGTTTTAATTATTTTTCTCATGTTATGTTCGTATCGTATAATTATGTTGTGTCTGAAATTGCCGGATCTAATTGATCATATTCAAATAACTCTCAATTTTATATCAAGTGTCGTATAAGGATAGAAGTTATAATTTTTCTAAATTATTTTTACTCTTTTTGCTTTTTAATCTTTCAAATTTATTATAGAATATCAATTCAAATCCGATAAAATTTCGCAGCGAACCGCGGGCGTTATTTAATAAAAATAATTGCAAAGAAAATGATAGCTTACAACTTTTTTATACGAAGGAGGGATATAATTCGAGAATAGAGGAAAAAATTATAGATATTGAGATTTAAATTTTAGATTTGTTAAATGTTATTTTTTAAAATGATTGTAAAAATCAAATGGATTAAAATTTGATGATAACTTCCATTTTAATTTAAAAACGTTCGAGAATGAGAAAACCATTTATAAAAGAATTATTATCCTATATACTGTCAGTGGACTTTTTTAACTCCACAAGCGATGTTTACACGCTTTCGTAACTTTTCATACCATTTATATTTGTCTAATCTGACCGTCGTATTTCGTGTTCTATTCGCGTAGATCATGCATATCGAATTTTGAGTAAATTAAAAATGTTTAACAATTCCTTTTGATGTAAAAAACTGTCAACCGTTATATATATATTGAAAAAGACATTATTATCGATCGATATGATAAGGTTATCGGATTGATTCCAAACTTTACGTGCACGACGAGTACGATTATATTGTTAAATCCAACGGTCAGCTTGTACAAATATAAATCGTATGAAAAATTACGAAAACATATAAACCTTTCTTGTAAAGTTAAAAAATTCCAATAATAATCCTTTATAAAAAAACGTTCATTAAGAAAAGAAAAAAACTTAAAAGGTAACGGGGCCAGGCCAGGTTTACTTGGACCATAAAGTCAACCCAAAAGGGAAGACCCAGGCAGAGATAAGTCGGTTTAAATGGTTGGCCCAATTATTATTATTATTATATTAAAATAAAATCCAACCTAAAAATCTGACTTACCAAACAAAACCTACACTTTTGGATCTCCCAACACACAAAAAAAAAAAAAAAAAAAAAAAAAAACAGAACAATATTATCATACAACTGCAGTTGTTGCTTCCTGTTCTTGCACTCACTTCACCAGATCTTCTCTCTCTCTCTCTCTTACTAACAACGCTCTTATCGCACTTTCCTTCGCATTCTCGTTTTACCGATCCTTCATTTCTTTTTCTTCTTCTCCCTGTTTCTGTGAAAGCTTGTTTGTCGCTCCCTCCCATGTCCATTGAACAGCAAACTTCTGTTTAACTTTGGTACTAACATTAATAACAAAGAGGTTTGTTACTTATCTTATTTAAATTTCTTAAGTCATTTTCTTTGAATTTAATTCTATTTTTTTTTATGGTATTTGACTATTAGTATAGGAGTTGTGGTGGTCATCTTCCTGCGTTTGGTTACGGGGAAAGTATAGAAAGTGGAAGATTTAGAAGGCTAACTTATTTGTTTTATAAGGATTGGATTGGGAAACTGGAGTTTCCATAGGAAACGATTTCTCCGGCGGGTTCAATTTTCCTGGAAACGCCCATTTTCCCACAGCTTAAGAGGTCCTTAATTTTGGTTTATTATTGGGGACATGTTTTTGGAAAACGTTTTTCTATTTTCTTTCGGAAATAAAGTAGCTTATCATCATTGGGATAAAAAAGCAACCACTGGTTTCGAAATGATTAAAATCTAGTTGTCTGAAATGGAGATGGAAAATGTTTCTTCTGAGATGACCACTCTTTCCTTATTTATCTTTTGTAGTTAATATATTACATGGAGTCCATATCAACTGATGAAGCTGACTTTGCAATTCAGGTTTTAAGGATAGCTGGTGGTTACAATGTATGCAAGGAGGATAAAGAGTAGAAGCCAGAGATGGGATTTGGTGTTTCAACAGTGGAAACATTTAATTAGGCCACATTTCCAGGATCATTCTTGTTATCGATCTTTGAGCCGCCCTTATACTGTGCGCACCGGTTGTTCGGATGGTAGTTTGATTAGAAAAAGTCTTTCGGATTCATCTTATGCTCGAGGTATTGCTCCTGCATTTAGGTATACGGGTTTGTATGGAAGGTCTGCTCCATGTTTAAGTAACCATCAGTTATGTTTGTATAGTTCTAAAGGTGATGGAAGGAATGCTAGTGAGGATAACTATAGACCTGTGAATGATGGGACTAACTTTGATAAGGGAAAGACTTGGCGGGAAAAGGTTGGGAAGGATGGGAAGCCTTGTGATGTACATGCTCAGCTTGGGGAACATGATCAAAAGGAATGGCTCAATAATGAAAAACTTTCTATAGAGAGTAAGAAGAAGGAATCAGCATTTTTGACCAGACGTGAGAAGTTTAAAAATGAGTTCTTGCGCAGGGTTGTGCCTTGGGAGAAAATACATGTTTCTTGGGAAACATTTCCTTATTACATTCAGTAAATACCATTTGCAGTTTTTTCTTGACTTTCCTTTTTCATCTTTAAATTATATTGCTGTTATTAATTTACTACGTTTTTTTTTCTCTGTAGTGAGAATACCAAAAATATTTTGGTTGACTGTGTTGCTTCACATTTGAAACATAAGGAGCTCACTGCTTCTTATGGTGCTCGATTGACATCTTCAAGTGGGAGAATACTGCTTCAGAGTGTCCCAGGTATGCACCTGATAAATTATTTTCTTCAATGTATTCTTTCTTGTATTCTTATTTCCATGCTTTTTATCTTTGATTTTTAAAAAAAATTATATTTTTCATTTTAATAATTTAGAGTCTTGCCATCTGTAGGCACTGAACTTTATCGAGAGAGATTAGTTAGGGCGCTGGCACGAGAGTTACAAGTGCCGCTTTTGGTGCTTGATAGCAGTGTTCTTGCTCCATATGTAAGATTTGCATGACTTGGAAATTTGAACTTTTGTTTTCCCTTTTAATTATGCTCCAAAAATGGATCTTTTATCTTTTCATTTTCTTCTAGGATTTTGGTGATGATTACTCATCTGAGTCTGAATCAGATGATGATAATCTGGAATCTGCCGTAGATGGTACTTCAGAGTCAGAGATTGAGGATGAGAATGATGCCAGTAATGAGGAAGACTGGACAAGCACCAATGAGACAAGAACAGACTGCAGTGATGTGGATGAAGTGCAGGCAACTGCTGAAGCAGCCCTCAAGAAACTTGTCCCCTACAACCTTGAAGAATTTGAGCAGGTATATTTTCATGTTGGTGTTGTTCGTTGAGCTGTGAATGTAACTCACATATTTTATCATTACCCTCTTAAGGGTACTTTCTTTTGAAAAATGCTTGGTAGGAAAGGGCATCATTGTCTTAACAAAAAATGTTAACAGACTAATGGGCTTAAAAGTTAAAGTTGGGTGGGTTCATGCAGTTTAAAAGTATGAGGGCATTTTTTTGTGTTTTCATGATACCTTAAAGAGGGTAAATGGTTTTTCTCTATGTTGCTCCGACTCTTCATTTTTCTTGAAGTAACCGTGTCCGACACCCGTGTCCGACGCATATCCGGACATGGGTATGGGGATATGATCCTCCAAGAACCCTCCAAATACATGGAAATCTTGGAAAAAATTGAACATACCCGTGTCGGGCACATACCCGTGTCCGACACTCACACCCGAGTCCAAGTAACATAGGTTTTTCTCATTATTATATTTTAGTTTTCCGTATCCATTAATCTCATCTCTCTTGACATGTTAAATGATAACCTTTCTTATCAGCTTCTGGTCTAACCCTGCATGTTATGTTCACTCTTTTAACTTGCAACTCTTGGGAACTGGGAAAACCATAAATCTAGGCCTTGGGGGGTGCTTGTAGTCAATTTTCCTTAAGGTTTATGAGTGATTAGTGTGAACCTAGATTTCTTAATATTTGACTGAGTGGATCTAGGTTATCTCTATAAACTCTGTTAATCGGACTCTTCATTTTTCCTAAAGTACCCGTGTTCTACACCTGTGTCCGACCCATATTTGGATATGGGTATGAGGGTATGATTTTCCAAATATATGGAAAAACTTAGAAAAAATTGAGTATACTCGTGTCGAACGCATACCAGCACCCCCAAGTCTGGTAACAAAGTCTATAAATATTGGTTGAAATTAAGGCAAATCTTTCGTGGAATGATTTTGGTGTTTTTGGTGCTGGATTCTATGTGATTGGATCTGACCTTGTAATCTTTGAGGCTGCAGAGCTGAAAAATACACATATTAAGTACTTTCTGAAATTTACTGTGATTGAAAGATGAGGGTATAGTACTTGGTGAACTTGCGAGCAATGTTCCTATGAGAGGAAAAAGCTCAGAAAGTGGAGGGGGGATTAAGAAGGAAGGTTTGAATCTGTTTTTCAATGGGTTGAAAAGGGCTCCTGCTCCATTTTCAACTTTGAACAAGTCGTATGCACCATAGGATTATTTTATCAACAATAGATAATGTGCTATTAACTCCTTGATAGGTTAGCTTAAATCTTAGTTTTTTTTGTTGTTATTATCTCTTACATGGAATTCCTGATTTCTTGTGCATTTGTTTACAAGGATTCTCTAGAACTTGTTGTATACAGTGGGTTTGAACTCTTTCTGATTATATTATTACATCTGTGGCAGAGAGTCTCTGGAGAATCTGAGAGTTCCTCAGAATCCTCAAAGTCTGAGGCTGATGAATCTGCTGATAAATCCAAGCAGCTGCTTAAGAAAGGTAACTAATTTCAGGTGGCTATATATGCAAGCGTGTTTGTTAAATATACGTGTGGAAATTTTATGCATTCTAAAATGTCCATTTCTAATAGATAGTATCGTTTGCCCTCCTTATTGTTGTTGTATTTAATTTAAATGAGAACATGGAAAATTATCTATCAGATGAGCTTTTTCTCCATGTCTGCTTCCTTTATGTTTTACTCTGAATTTATTTTTATGCAGATGTTCTATAACCTTTGACTGAGGAAACTTGTTGCTAGAAATAGAAAATACTTGTAGAATGCCCTGGTCTGGTTATCAGAAAGTCCTTTACTCAGGAAAGTAAAGAAAAAAGAAAAAGAAAAATCAAATTCATGCCATTGATATGTCAAATGCTATTAGGCGAACGCATTCATGTCTTCTTTTGGTTAATTACTCAAACTTTTGAAATGTTATTTTTTTCTGGTAGTGTCTTTGCTCATTGGTTAAATATGTGGAAGGAGTCTTTTCGTACTAAATGCTCTTGGTAATTGGTCGCTTATTCTCCCCCGCTCTTCTATCTACCTCAGGTATTTGTGAAAGTTAAACTGGCAAGAAAAGTATAGGTTGTTAGAGTTTATAGGCATGTTCACAGGTGGGTGGGGTGCATGAGTTGAATTTGCTTGAGCACGTGAGTTTATCTGCCAAGGAAATTATAAGAAGAGAGAGAAAATACAAAGCAAAGAAAAATATAGATAACGAATGTTGTATTATCCCCTCAAAATTAGAATGTTGTGATGGATAGCAACATTATTTTGAAAGTAGCAGCTGTGTTGGAGTCCTGCTATGGAAATAAATTTTGAGTTGTCAGTATAGTGGTTTTGGAAGGCTTTTGCTTTTTTACTTTTTTGGTTGTGGCAGTGTGATTAAGCTGATAGCTTCAAAGTTGGTTGCTCTTACTAGTTTGGTGTTGGATTCTAACGTGTCCACCTCTCTGGAGTTTGTGTATGATAACTACTTTCATACACTTTTAACTGTAAAAACTTTTTTACTCCTTATTCTTCTAACTGATTTTTCATTCCTTTTTAGGGGACCGTGTGAAATATATTGGACCTAAAGTGCAGAGTGAAGCCAACAAAAGGTAAGAAATGGATTAATTTACCTGTATATTGTTTTGGTTTGCATGTATTTAACATGTTCATTTATATGGTAGATTTCTTAGATTCTGCTTTGTCTTTGCTCTAAAGTGTACCATTTCAACTATGTTTGATTTGTTAAAGAATTGAATATGAAGAATGTCTAATGCAGTCTGTGATTTTACTTTATGAAGTTTTATAAATTTTAATAAAAATGCTAAAGAAGAAGAAATGCTGCTACTCTGATTAGGCAGTTTAGGAGGTCACTATGTTGGGGATGGATCTCTTGTCAGTATGCTTTTTTTTATTTATTGTTTCTGTTGTGTTTTCCTTTTGGTATGAACGTTTATTATGGGTTCCAAATGATGGAAAGATTAGTGAGCAGTCATTGTCCATCTGCTGATAAGATGCCTTATTGACTAGTCTCATGAAACGCTCTGGAATTTTGGAGTATCAGGGTTACCTCTTTCTGATTGTTGGAATCAAATGGTTTGAGCTATTAGTTAATTGTATATAATGATTGCTAACAACCATGCTTCTAGGAGGGTCATAGCTTTTGTCTGCCTACTAGAAACACCCCTAAATTCATCCTCTCCATGAACTTCCAGTTCGCCCTCCAATGATTTTGACATATATATGCATCACAGGATCATATTGGGGAAGATTCCAACATCTGATGGTCCAACTAATGTTTATACAAGTATTCGAGGCAGGTGGGTTGGTAAGTCGGTCTGATGTATAGAGAAGAGCTCTTAAACCTATTATTCTTAGGCTTTCTTGAAAATGCATTTTGTAGTGATGGTTCATTTTCATTTTAGGATCCTGTTGGTTGCTTATGTCTTCCACAATGTTTTCCTGTGAGCAAATGATGCAGAGTAATTTTCTTGTGTTGTAGATAAAGCTTGCTAACCTAGCAAGATCCAAGCCTTTATAAGATTAGAAACTTAGAAAGATGTCAGTGGTTCTTTTCTTTATCGTTACTTTGGGTTCAGTTATTTTGCATTCACAAAATTGACTCTTATCCTTTCACTACCTTTTTTTTTTTCCTTCAATACATCATATCCTTTAACTTCATAGACCTGCTTCCGACTTCTGCTCAAGTCTTTTCTTATCCTTTTTCTCCTGAATTCATTCGTAGTTAGGATGAATACAAACTATTTGCTTCAGATTGTGATGTCTTTAGGAGCTCACCAATCTATGAAATGGTAATATTAATGTGGGCACTGGATAGGTTGGCTTCTTAGTTCTGGCTGTGTAACCCATGTAGATATAATGAATTCATTGACAGTTGCATTGTGCTTCGAAATCAACATGGGTGTACAAGAAGAAACTCCAAAAAGTTTTTGGAGTGAGAATGTGGCTGCATATTAATTTTCCCCCCCTTCTAGAGAACTAAATATAAAGGAAAACATGATGCATACATGGAAAATCTTTTAATGTGTAACGTTCTTTTGCTGGAACCCATGTCTTGTCTCTCAAAGTGTATGGCAGCCAATTGTTTAATAGATATTATTGGCTACATATGAGGAAATTTCTTTTTCCTTATTTTTTAAAAATTTCTAAAAGAGAGTGAGTAACTAGTGAGAATTTTTTTAAATGCAAGTACACATCTTTGACAGTCTCTATTTTATTTTCTTTACTTTTTCTTGATTAAGTGAGTTGAGGGCTTGTTAACTGTTATTGTTATTATTATTACTTGCGGTTCCAATTATGCCTGCTGGTTTTAGAAGTTTTAGCCTTTTCAGGGACATTTAATCTTGTTACATACATCTTGAATTCTTCGGATATTCTAGAATAGACAGGTGGACAATTGTGGAGAGAAAGAGTAGAATGTGATCATACAGATTCTGCATTTCTGACAATTGTGGATTGAAAGTGGCTGAGTTATAAGTTTTAGGCTTTTTATTGGAAAAAAATTATCAATAGATTTGTGAGTTTCTCAATCATGAAGGTGCTATTTTGATGTTTTAGTATCTAATTTGACTACACAAGATGGTTGAATATCTGATATTAATATCTTAATGTGATTACTATGAAGCACGGATATGGGGCCAACTCCCTCGTACCGGAGTCCGACACGGCGGAATACATATGGGACACGGGCAAAAAATAAAAACCAAGTCGGACACGGTCTCAACATGATAAGACACGGGAGGTGGTGATGAAGGTGAGAGAAAAGTAAAAGTTTGATGCAAAGAATGGTCTCGTTTTCGTGAGACATTTATTTTTTGTTTGGATAAGAAAGAGAGTAAGAGAGAGAGAAAGAAAGGTGTTCAGGGTTTGAGGCCCGGCATTAGAAAGAAAAGAGAGAGCTTTGAGCTCTGTTGAAAGCTTGGATTTTTCATTTCGCCCCCCTCCCCCCTTTTTTTCTGTTTGCCTTTGGGTTATTGAAAGAAAGAGAAACAGAGAGAGTCAAAAGACTGAGTAAAGATGATAAGAAGGAAAGAAGGAAACAACTGTTGCCAGCTGTTGCTCACATGACATGTTACGCTATTTTTATTTCTTTATTTCTTGAAATTGGTGATAGCAGATGGTTGATGGATGCTGGCAAAGCTTACCTTGACTCTTGAGGTTTATTCTATTATTATTTTACAGTACTCAAGTGTGACACTTTTTTATTTTTTATTCAGCCTACTGTCCAAGCTGCAGTTTGAGAATACCTTATATATGTATATCTTCTTGTAGAAAATAATGGTGAAGGAATCAGCCTTGAGTATTGTGTATATTAGCTGATGTACATTCACAAATTATACAGGGGAGTCAAAAAAACCAGTTTTTCCTTCACCATTATTTTCTACACTTCTTCATTACTCTCTCGTAGGCCTAATTTATATTGACCAATCACAGCAATCACCTCCAAACAATGAGAGCCGATTCTTTAATAAATCTTCTTCTAATTTAACAATTTAATTATAGTTTAGTAATAATTAAAATAATATGTTTTACATGATAACAAAAGAGTAAAAGTATTAATATTTACATTTATATTGAATATTTTATATAATTTTTTTTTATTGCTGTATCGTGCCGTATCCATATCCTCATTTTTTTAGAAATCACCATATCGCTGTGTCCCTATCGTGTCGTACCCGTATTGCGTGTCCGTGCTTCATAGTGTGATTAGCATTATGTGTGGGTCCTTGTTTCAATTATTTAAAACCATTTGGATGGTATCCTGTATTGGTTGTGGTTATGACTTATGATTAACTTTTTGTTCAGGTCCAGAGGTCCTTGTAGCAAATTATCTAAAACCTAGAGTTCTTTGGAATTGCTTTTATCTATCATGCATTTGGATCATCATTATACAGTTTATACTATTGATAGTCGAGGTTCTAATGAAGCTTGAACTTCTCTCTTGAGGGAATTATGCTTGAAGTTATAGCCGTATATTTCTAGTTTCAAAAATCCCAATTTTGATATTCTTGTACCATTTTTAACTAATCTGTTATGTCTGCAGACCCTTATCTAGCGGTCAACGGGGGGAGGTATATGAGGTGAACGGAGACAGAGTTGCTGTCATTTTGGATATTACTAGCAATAACAAAGCAAAAGAAGAGAAGGATGAGAAATCCACAGAGGATTCTGCAAGCCCACCAGTTTGTTGGTTAAATGGTATACATCTTATGTCATTAGGGATTATATTTTCTGGTTTCAATCCAAATCCACTTTTTTGTCCTCTCTATTCACCAGGTTTAAAGTCTTCATAATGCTGTTCTTGCCTCAGTATTTCCTGTTACTAAAACTCAGTTTATTAAGAGTTTGTTTAAATAAGAAGCTTCGAAAGTTCTGAACAAGAAGCTGTTAACTGTATCAACCAAATATAATATTTCTGATTGAAGGAATATTGGATTATAGAAAAATTAACATGAATGTTTACAATATTGTGTTGTTTGAGCTGATATTTTCTTTTGTTTTTGATAATGATTCCATTGTTTTAAGTAGGCAAGATATTCTTGATTAAAGAACACAACTTGATGGAATATGCTATTGGATCATATCTCATGTTTTCTTTCATCAACCTTGGTTATTTAGGAAACCTTGGTTATTTAGGAAATGTTTTGTTAAAAAATTGTTGAGATGCCACAACTATTTTTCAGTTTCTCTTTTGGCTAGTTGTATGAAGGGGAATATGTTCTTCTTCCTAGGCTTGAGATTCTCTGTATACCATGCTATATTTTCTATGTATGTAATTTTTTGTGCACACACTTATGACCATTTATTTGAATCTAATTTACTGCTGTTAGTGTCAGCAAGGTGTTGTTCTTCTAAATTTAAACAAACTGACAACTTGTTTACAGTTAAGGATGTTGAGCATGATCATGAGACTCAGGCAGAGGACTGCTATATTGCCATGGAAGCTTTATGCGAGGTAAAATTTTTAGATGTGTTCTTCTGCCAACTTCCTCTAGCATATTCCGATAGAATTTAATAACAGGAGTGATTCAAATGAAAAGAAGAGAAAACCTTACCATAACATCAGCACTTCAAATTCTTTATTTCTTTTTGCTCTAATTCCATTATTCTTGGTTTTAGAGGTTGTATTAATACCTCCAGCAAGTAAAAGCTGATGTGTGATAGCCACAAAATCTACAGCCTTTTGGCTGCATGAGGTAAAATTCAATGCCTGATTGGCCCCAGAGGGGCCTTTGGCATTATTCATAACACTTATTGTCTTCTTCTGACCTTCTATTGTTCCTTTATGGCCTGTTGAGAACTTTTATTGGATTTGGATTTTAAAATTCAAATTCATTGTTTGGCAGTGATTTTGGAAAACTGGATTTTGATTCGAGGCAAATACACTAGTGCAATGTTTGGAAATATGAATTTGAAAATTTGGATTTTATTTGCTATATAAATTGTGAGAATGAAATGCATATGTTGTGTGTAAATTAGTTAAGATTCAAATTATATATTTGAAAGGTATATAAACATGAATTTTAAATTCACAAATATCTATAGATATTTCAAATTCATCATTAAATAGGCATCCAACAAATCATGAATTTGAAAAATAATCATGAATATTACATTTACATGTGTTTTTTACACAATTTATACTATTTTTAAAATTCAAATTCATCTTTTGAAATCTAAGTTTCCAAACGCAGCCTAGGAGTTTTAAAAAGTGCAAATTAGGATTTCATATTACTTTTGAATTTAGGAATTTGTCAAATTCAAGCCAATTAATGTTGTTTCTTGACAATTAGGATTTCATATTACTTTTGAATTTAGGAATTTGTCAAATTCAAGCAAATTAGGATTTCATATTACTTTTTATCCTAAATTCATCCAAATAAAGGAAAATTCGTGAATTTTAAATCAAGATTTGAAATCTATAAATTTAAAATCAAAATCCAAATTTATGTCTCCAAAAGCACCTTAAGAAATTCTACCTTTGCTAAGTCTACAAGTAAAGCTGTTTCTTGACATATTGAGTCTTAACCTGGACTTTCTTGGTCCTTGATGTTTTCCTTTGCCTTCTTTTCAGGTTTTGCATTCCAAGCAACCTCTTATTGTATATTTTCAAGATTCTTCACAGTGGTTGTCTAGGGCGGTTCCCAAGTCAAAACGTAAAGAATTTGTCAGCAAGGTTCATGAAATGTTTGACCAATTATCAGGTCCTGTTGTTTTGATTTGCGGACAGAACAGAGTTGAAACAGGGTCAAAGGAGAAGGAGAAATTTGTAAGCATTGAAAGCTGATATCTGAAGCTCTCAATATTCTATTTTAACAATTCAAATTGAAGAATCCTTGCACTCATATAAAAACACACTCCAGCTCATAAGTTGTTGCTTGTGTTTATTTAAAACTTTTACTTCTTAATTATTAGCGTTGACATTTTCCCTTTTTCTGTCTATGATCGCAACTGGCATCTTCAACAGACAATGATACTCCCAAATTTTGGTCGCCTTGCAAAACTGGTAATGCTTGCTAATTTTATTGTAATGTATTTGGCATGGAAGTTATCTTTCTATTAGAGTGTTGAGTGTGACCCTGGAGTTTTATCTTGGTTGGATTTTTGAGATTTTTTTCAACTATTGTTAACTTCCTGATTAGGCCGTTTTAATTGCTCTGTAGGCTGTAATATACTGCTAATAGAAGCTTCTGCAATATATTATTAATATGTTTTGAGGGATATACTTTTGCACTTCTAATGTGTTGCCATTTTGTTGGTTCTTGGTTAAGATCGTTCTCCCTCTATCTAATCAATCTCAATCAATTAACTCAGCAACTTCCTGAACTTCAATTCCTTGCTACAAAACTAATGTCTTTGTGATTCAAGTGCTATCACATAGCTTTTTTTTTCTTCTTTCTAAACTTTGAGTCTTTGAAGAAAACTTGTCTTGGTCATTTAAGTGCTCAATGCCTAGAGGGGGGAGGGGGTTTGCTGGATTATGGTTGGCAGGGAGCTGAGAGTCTCTAGGTCTTCATCTCAGATATGTTCTCTGTAGGCACGGTTATGGCTTGAGTGATGATTTTTTCCCCATGCAAGTTGTTTCTCTTGCGTCAAACAGGTGTATTATTAAAGAATCAAGTTATCGTTGTTTGTGTTATTTAAATATGAAAAAGGAGGTTCTTTTATTTGTTTTTTCATGTTTATAGTTTTTAAAGTGCTTTTGTTGTTGTGGCTCTTTATTACCTTTAAGTTCAAGCTTGCTCTCTCTCTATCTGAGCAATCTTTTAACATGAGTTACTTCTATTTTGCAGCCTCTCCCTTTGAAGCGCCTTACTGAGGGTCTTAAAGCGTCCAAGAGATCTGCTGATGATGAAATATATAAGCTCTTCACTAATATTTTGTGTATACATCCTCCTAAGGTAATTCCAAGTGAAAAAGAGAAGAAACTTAAGACTAGTCTTAGTTATCCAAATGTCTCTCTCTCTCTCTCTCTTAATCTTTTGCCACTCTTTCCAGGAGGAAGATGTCCTTAGAATATTTAATAAACAACTTGATGAGGATCGTAGAATCGTGATATCAAGAAGCAATCTAAATGAATTACATAAGGTATGCGGTCATTTTCAATTTGGTATTTGGCAGCTTTTCTGGTCAATTTTATGTTTAAAAGGATTGAACTTGATTTCAGTTGTGGAGTTCAAATGAAACTGAGACCTACTGTTAATATCATTGTAACATTTTGTTTGTTGTGGAATTTTACTGCCGAAGCAATTGTCGTGCAGGTTCTCGAAGAAAATGAGCTGTCATGTTTGGACCTATTACATGCAAATACTGATGGTGTGATACTGACCAAGCGGAGTAAGGATTCACATGAATGTACTTTCAGCAAGTTTTACTTTAATTAAATAGTTGGAAATTTAATTTATGCCCCTGACAGGAAAATGATAAATAATGTTTACTATTCATGTTCTTGTATGTCAAAGTGACTTGGTCAAGAACAAATATAATCTTGGTGTTGTACGAATGAGTCAATTTGACCACTAAAACAAAGTCAATTTCATTTTAACTCTTGAGATGTGAATCACGTGGTGTCATTGTTGGCATTCCCAACTTTGCCCTTGTGATTGTGCAATAAGAAGTGCCATCAACTATATTTGCTATGGCCATGATAAGTTGAGAAGCTGAAAATTTCACCATTATATATGCTGGTTCGGTAGACTTGTGCTGATCACTAGGCATACCACTTTTGGTGTCTGTAGAGAATGAGATTGGTTAATTCCTCTTGTATCATAAAATAGTTTGGTACTAATCTCCCCTCTTAATTTTGTTGGCAGAAGCTGAGAAAGTTGTTGGTTGGGCTAAAAACCATTACTTATCATCTTGCGCACTCCCTTCCATAAAAGGCGAAAGATTATGTCTGCCTTGTGAAAGGTATGTCTCCCTAAAGTGATATGTGCATGCACGTTAGTTACCATGTGTATATATGCCCTATATATGCATAACAAATATCAAGGATTCCACAACTTGATTTTTACTTTTCTTCCTTTCATGTGAAGCCTTGAAATTGCAGTTTTGAGATTGAAGGAGCAAGAAACATTATCTCGAAAGCCTGCGCAAAACTTGAAGGCATGAATTGCGTTCTCATTATTTATTAAGAAATGTGGAAACTTGAATGTGACATCAATACCAAGTTTACTAAATGTAAATTTTGCAGAACCTTGCAAAGGATGAGTATGAAAGCAACTTTGTTTCAGCTGTGGTAGCACCTGGTGAAATTGGTGTCAAATTTGATGATATAGGTGCTCTTGAAGACGTGAAGAAAGCATTGAATGAACTTGTCATTCTTCCAATGAGAAGGCCCGAACTTTTTTCTCATGGAAATTTATTGCGGGTATTTGACCTTTTATTTCTGTGGATGCTAATCGAAATTGGATAAGTTTTCTGTATGTAACTGTGTGAAGCTCTTTTCAGCCTTGCAAAGGAATATTACTTTTTGGTCCTCCTGGAACTGGGAAAACCCTTCTTGCTAAGGCATTGGCAACAGAAGCTGGAGCAAACTTTATCAGCATAACTGGTTCAACTCTTACATCGAAGGTATGCAAAAAATAATGTTATCAAGTTAATGAGATTTTAGTACCTGTTTCATTTTGCAGACCCTGTATTTGTTGTCTGGCACTGTTTTGCTGCTTGAAACTCACCTGCTTTTATCAAATTTCCATTTCCAAGTCAGTAACTATATTGAGGCAAATTCCATGTCAGCCTGAAGTAACTAACTGATGAAATTACTAGAATATTTGTCCAACTTACCTTATCATCTTGACCAGTTTGTTGTTTTTCATGCTAGGCGATGCAATTTTGTTTGTAGCATGTAAGGCATTAGCACTTAGTCTTGTCTAACTGTCTCTGATTTGTTTGCACTATATTTCTTATTACATATCTTCATTTTTTTGATGTTGAAATACTTCATATAAGTTTATATTAGATTGAAAGTTTAGCGACAACTGAGGATGTGCTGGAGTTTAGAGTAATGATACTACCTATGGTGGCATGTCAATTGGACAAACCATCTTTATGCATCATGGCCAAAAGGAAAAAAGGGATGGAAAAATGAAGACTATAAAGATAGAAAAAGAAGAAAATTCTCTCCGATTTTTTTGAGTTTTTTGTTTCTGTTTCTCCTGAAAATACTTAAAATCCTGATACTACTTTTTTCTTCTTTACAGTGGTTTGGAGATGCCGAAAAGCTCACCAAGGCTCTCTTCTCCTTTGCTAGCAAGCTGGCACCGGTCATTGTATTTGTTGACGAGGTGAGTTCCTCTTTGAAAAATTGTTTTCTAGTAAGCTGTCGTGAACATTATTAATTTATCATTACAACTGTTTCAGTAAAGACTCAAAGATTGAACGAACTGAATCTTAAGTGAATATTATCCTTCATATGATACATACTTTTTTTTTTCTAAAGAGAGAACCAATATTCTCTCTTTTCAGAAATGGCACAATTCCTGCGAGGTCCTCTATCCTATAAGGTAAACGACAGAAAGAAAAGAAATGAAGAAAAAAACCACGACATACTCCATACTATAAATAAATGAGGTGTAGAAATTCTTGTGAAGAAGTCTAAAAAGTTTCTAAGGAGAATAAACCTCATGTGCTATGAAGGAATTGAGTGAAAGAGGCCCACTTCATGTGCTCCATTTAAAATTTTAGTTGAAAACCATGTTGTCAGTTAATTTCTTGCAACATTTAGTACTTCGCAAGTCACATGAACAACGTGCCTTTTTCTGGATATACACATGAATACCAGTTAGAGCTCCTGAGAGGGTTGTTTTCAATTATATTTCCTTTTTCTAAGATTTTGGAGCCATTTTCCTTGATGCTTGGGATTAAATTTTGGGAATTGAATTTTGCATCATAGGTTGATAGTTTGCTGGGTGCTCGTGGCGGTGGTTTTGAGCATGAGGCAACTAGGAGAATGAGAAATGAGTTCATGGCAGCTTGGGATGGATTAAGGTCAAAAGATAGCCAAAGAATCCTTATCCTTGGTGCCACAAATAGGCCATTTGATCTTGATGATGCTGTTATTCGTCGCTTACCTAGAAGGTAAATCTGACACTGATGAGGTTCTGCAAGCAAGTTCCTCGTACTTATTTGCTAACAGTTATGGTAGTAACCAGTATTGCTTATGAATAATGTTGGGTGGCCATTTAGGATATATGTTGACCTACCAGATGCTGGAAACCGCATGAAGATACTGAAAATATTTCTCGAACAAGAGAATTTAGGACCTAATTTCTCATTTGACGGACTTGCAAATGCAACTGAGGGGTATTCTGGCAGTGATTTGAAGGTAAAGTACTGCTTTTAGTGTCAGTTGAAGTGTTGAATGGCGGACTCATATTTGTCCATAATTTAAAGTGCAGAACCTCTGTATAGCTGCAGCATACAGGCCTGTGCAAGAACTTCTAGAAGAAGAAACGAAGGTACCTGCTTGTGCACTTAAATGATGCATTGATTTGATAGTGTACTTCTAGGCTAATAGTCTGGTGTTTCACTCATGTTTTTATTCTTATGCATAGCATTTTGCAAGAAACTATTACACACTAGATAACAGTGTAGGGTTTGACTCTCGTGTTTGACATTTTGCACTTGATTGTCTAGGGTGGCAAAAGTGATGCAGCCGCAGTATTAAGGCCCCTTAATTTGGATGACTTTATTCAGTCAAAAGCCAAGGTAGCGTATGAATACATCTATTTTTGATTCTGTTGCCTTGTTTAATATGAAATGCAAAACTATATTTGTATTTGTATGGCATAAAGCCATAAACAAATTCCTGAGTTGGAACATAATAGACATCCAACTCTTTTTTCTTAAGTGATATAGTTAAGGTCTATGTTACTCCAATTTTTCATTTTTTTTGAAGTATCCGTGTCCGACACATATCTGGACATGAATATAGGGATATAACCTTTCAAAGACCTTTCAAATACATGAAAAAACTTAGAAAAAATTGAATATACCCGTGTCAGACACATATCCGTATTCCGTATCTGATACTCACACCCGAGTCCGGGTAACATAGGTTAAGGTTATTGTGTTTTTGGTAAACATGATGATGTTTTGTTATGTAACAGGTGGGTCCATCTGTTGCTTATGATGCTACAAGCATGAATGAGCTGAGAAAATGGAACGAGCAGTATGGAGAAGGTGGAAGCAGAAGGAAGTCACCTTTTGGTTTCTGAAACAAATCTTTTTGCTTCAATTTTTTTTTTAAGATCGGAGAAATGGGCAATGAATTAATTAGAGGAAATCTCTCCCTTTTTTTTCATCCATTTTGTACGGATGAGAGAAGGGCGACGTGTAGCTTTGGTGTAACTTAGGTGTTGAATGGTCCTCTTTATTCGATGCTGGGTGGAGAATGGGATCCTACACTATTTATTTAAGTGTAAGTTTACTAGTTTATATTATCCTAATTTTTTATATTTTAAAATATTTGTGTTTGATATGTGTATTTGATGTGCATGGATATCCATCTATTAGACAAATTTTATATTTTTTTTCTCAAATTTGGTGTGGCCACGTTGGGTCCATCATAGATGGTCACGTCAGTTTATTTTTTGGGTGTGGATCCTTATTTTTTGGGTTGTTGAAGATGGAGAAATAGAAAAAAATCAAAAAAATTTATGTTCGTGTTATTTTTTTATATTTAAAGTATTATAAATTAATATAATTTTTTTACACGTTAATAATTTATTTTATGTATAATTTTAAACGTTTGTGTATTCATATCGTGTTTGTGTTATTTTTCGTGTTATGTTTTAATAATTTTTCCTATGTTGTATTCGTGACGTGTTCGTGTTCTTTTTTTTTCCTTCAAAGTATTATAAATTTATATAAATTTTACAAGTTAATAATTTATTTTATGTATATTTTTACACGTTCGTATATTGTGTCGTGTTCATATTATTTTTCGTGTTGTGTTTTAATTTTTTTTTTCAATTTTGTGTTCGTGTCGTGTCTTAATTCATTCATATTTTACGTAATTTGTTCTTGTGATTAAATTTAGAGAAAAATTTGTGCGTTTGTGTCGTGTCAATTTATGACATATTTTGCATAATTTATTATAGTTATTCAATTTAATGAAAAAATTGTGTTCGTAACGTGTTCGTATTTTTTTTGTTTTTTCAAAATATTATAAATTTATATAAATATTTACAAGTTAATAATTAGTTTTACCCAATAATTTATATAAATTATTATAAATTTAAATAAAAAAAAATTACACGTTAATAATTCGTTTTATATAAATTTTTTCACGTTCGTGTATTCGTGTCGTGTTCATGTTATTTTTCGTGCTGTGTTTTAATTATTTTTCTATGTTGTGTTTGTGTCGTGTCTCAATCACCTCATATTTTATATAGTTTGTCATTGTGATTTAATTTTTTTTTTAAACAAAATTGTGTGTTCGTATCGTGTCTCAATTCATGACATATTTTGCATAATTTGTCAGGGTAATTCAATTTAAAGAAAAATTGTGTTTTCATAACGTGTTCGTTTTATTTTTTTATGTTTTCCAAAATATTATAAATTCATATAAAAATTTTCATGTTAATAATTAATTTTATATGTTATTAATTTATGTGTTGATAACATTATTGTCATTACTATTACAAAAATAAAAAGCGAATCGTTTCACTCGCAGCGTAGCGCGAATTTTTTTTCTAGTTATTTTTTAAAAATAGAATATATTTTTTTAAAATAATATAATTATGTCGAACATATATACATACTTGATATTTATTTATATTTACTAACATAGGTAGAAGTAATTTAATGGTGTATATGATTCTTGCTATTGCTAGCATAACATGTACAATTATAAAATAAACTTTAGTTATATTTCTTGAAATTGTTCTTTTCCTTTTTGTTTGTTTGTTAGTTTGTTTTTTAGTCATTAGATGGGTAATTCTCTTTTCTTTCCTCTATACTATTTATCTCCTCCACTCCATCCTTAGTTATTCCTCAACTTAGGTTTGACAACCAAATTTACTAATCATTCAATCTAATTTAATTTAATACTGTAATAATACTAACTAATACATATAACATATATGAATGAATAATGATGCATACAGAAGCTTTTTCTTATCTATGTGATTGATTGAGTTAGTGTCATAAATCAAATGATATCAATTTAATTAAAAAATATTAAAAAAATAAATTTTAAATTATAATAATAAAATGAAATTATGAGTATTTCGATCTTTTAACTTTTAAAAGTAATTACTCATTTAAAAATTACTCATTTTTTTTTTTAATTTTAAAATAATAACTACACACTTATATTTTTCACTTATTATATCTATTAAAAAAAATGTTTTTTCATCCACTTTTATGAGTGTGATAAATTTTAATTATTATTAATACTAATAATAAAATTCTTAACTTAGTTGATATCACGAATTAATTGGATACCAACTCATTTAAAAAATTTATTTAAGAACTTAAAAATTTAAAAAATTTATTAACAATAGTGTATAACATTAAAGCTAATTATATCTTTTATATCTAAAAAATTACTCAATAATTAAACTTTTTTTAAACGTAATCAAGTTATTATAAAATGTATATAACAATTATTCGTCCTTCAATACGACACCATATCAGTAGTCTTAGGGTCCATTTGGATGAACGGTGAGATTGGTTCCAGTGAAATTAAAAACAGCAATCGAGCTGAGATTAATTACTGTACAGGTGAGATTGAGTATTGTAGCGATGAGATTAAAATCAATAGTGGGATATATGTTTGGATTAAAAAACAACTGTAGCGGTGAGATGAAATATAATGAGAAAAAAAATGACAATTAAGGACATTAGATTAAAATATACATATAATAAAAATTTTAAATTATTTATCATTTATGAAATTAATAAATAATTAAAAAAACTAAAATCATTTTTTATAAAATAATAATTTTGTTAATAAATAATTGAAAATTAATAAAAAAAATAGTAATATATCAAATAATTTTTAAAAAAATAATAATATATTTACACAAACTGAAAATTAAGAAAGTAATATTCAATTATTTATTATTTTTATGTATTTATTTAAATAATATTCAATAATTAGTATGAGTTAATTAAAATAAATAATTTATGTAATAATTTATTTTAATTAACTCAAATTAATTACAAAATATTTATTTTTATTCACTAATTAAATTTACAATTTATTATTTTTAGTTATTTATTAATTAATTAATTATATAATTATAAAAAATTATTTATTCTATTAAGTTAAAAAGTTAATTAAAAGTTTTTGAATAAAAAATAGAAAAAAATTTATTAAAATAGTCTAACAAACAAAAGAAAGCATGGTCTTTTTGAAAAAAAAAAGGCTGCGGTGGGGTAAGGTATTTCCACCGAACCCTTCCCCCTCCAGTCTGTAAACGGAGGTTCAGTAGCTCGATTGTAACGCTCCAGTGAATTCCAAACAGCAATAGCAGCGCGAATGGAGAAAAAAAGTGCTCCATTCACACCGCACTGACGCTCCGAGTAAATCCAAATGGAGCCTTAGAGTCTCGCCCATTTGCTCCTCCCTTCTCTTTCCATACTCCTTTCATTTTCTTCCTGTTCTTTTTTTGTTGGCTCGCAGGAGCTCTGGCCTCGTCGCTGGATTCCTGCGATTCTAAACCCTAAATTTTTTGTAGTCAAAAGATGGAGCATTTCTTCTTCTAGGGTTTCTTTTTAAAGAGCCACCCGATTGCTTTTGCTCTTTATTTCAAAAAAAAAAAAAAAAAAACAAAGAAAAGGAAGAAGAAGATCCAAACACAAAGAAAATGTCTCGCCAAGCAGCTTCTTCCGCTTTCCATAAATCTAAAACTCTCGGCAACAAATACGTTAGTCAATTTCCATATTTCGATCTATTTTTCCAGCAATTTCTACTTTTTTTTTATTCCCTTCTCCTTCTCCTTCCTTTTCCTTTTCATCTCTTTCTTCTATGGTTTCGTCGGTTATGAAATTGAGGGAATGAAAGGAAAAAATAGAAATGAAAAAGAAAATGTGAAGGTTTCATTCGTCAAATGTTGCTCTCAATTCTCATTTCAATAGATGCAAATTACATTTCAGTTAGTTGATGACAAATTGGAGGGAAAAAAGGGTAGAGGAAAGAATTACACACTTTCAATTTTCCTTTCCTTTCCTTTCCTTTCCTTTTTTTGTTTTTTTTTTTTGTTTTTTGTTTTTTTAAATATCTTTGATAATTGACCATTTGTTTTCCTTTTCTTTTTTCTGCTAATGATTTACTGTATAATTATAGCACACCCTGAGAAAAATGAAAGATAACTTGACATTTATATATTTTCTGCTCTTTTTGTATAGATGCTTGGAGATGAAATCGGCAAAGGTGCATATGGACGTGTTTATAAAGGTTTGGATTTGGAGAATGGAGACTTTGTTGCAATTAAACAAGTATCTTTGGAAAATATACCACAGGAGGATCTCAATATTATAATGGTTCGATTTTATATTTCTTTTTTTCTCTAGAGTTTGTAAATTTGCACGTGCTTAAATCAATATTGGGTTTCATTATGATGGCCTGCTCGATAGGGTTTTGCCACGTTGGCCATTACATTAGTGTTTATGTTCCATGTAGTTAAACAATAGTCGGGTTCAATCATTTTCTCAACTTTTATTATTGTTTTAGATTATACCATGTTTTCAGGGCATTATGATGGATGAAAGATTGTTTGAGTAGGGTGCTTTTTTATTGGTTGACATGTTTCTTAGTTTTTGTTAATGTTTTTCGTTAATTTTTATTTGATGCAAGCAACCTTACTTCTTTTCTCATCAGTAATTTTATCTTCTTGATATGTAATAGTTGACTTATATTGATAAGCATCATGTTTTGTATCAAAGCTACTTAAGACTTGCAATATTGAAGTTTTATTTGTTTTTACTGCTTCCAAGGACATGCTTATGTAACATCAGTTGCATTTGATTACAAAAACCGTAGTGTGCAAACAATAGGGAGACTGGATTTTAGTCTTTGAACATCTTTTGAACACTTATCAGTTTTTCTGGAGAATATGTAAATGTTTTCTGGGTTTTAATAAAATTGCCTTTGTTCCTGTGAAACCTGCTGCTTTTTTATTCAGAGGGCATTTATCATTCTAGCCCTTAATTGTGGTGTATTTAACATATGTCCAACATTTTAAAAAAATTAGGTGATAAACATGTAAAATGGAAATAAATAGTTATATATTTATATTGGGTCCATATGTTTGTTATCTTTGAAGCATTCATTTATTATTTCCAGTTTTTGTTGTGTTAGCTTGGCTGACAAGTTGCCTTTTTCTTTTGGATATTCTTGGTTGGTGGAATGGGTCATTGCAGCAAGAGATTGATTTATTGAAGGTAACTCCCTCCTTTAACTGCATTTTTTGTCCATTTTAGTGCTTTTTGAACTTTTCGCTTGTTATAATGCTACATCATTATTCTCCCTTGCATATCTGATGCTCATGAGTTCTATGTACGTGCACTGAATATGTCTTACTGCCAGTTGGCTGTGTTGCAACTATCAATCCTTTTAATTCCTGTTCATTATTTGTTTTTCACCGGTCATCTTCATGGTAGTTGTGTCTGCTGCTGGTTGGATTACCGATGGTAACAAGTTGTGTTGTCAGTATCTTATTGATGCTAATTAACATTTGAACTTCTTTGCAGATTTTGAACCATAAAAACATTGTCAAGTATCTTGGATCATTGAAGACAACGACTCACCTGCATATAATTCTTGAGTAAGAAATCTTACATTGTGATTGCAGTGTTCTCTGAGCTGTTAGAAACTTGTAGTTATTGCTTTACATTTTTATAGGTATGTGGAGAATGGTTCACTTGCAAACATTATCAAGCCAAATAAATTTGGGCCTTTTCCAGAATCATTGGTGGCTGTTTATATTGCTCAGGTTTGTTTTTATTTCTGCAATTTCTTGCTTCATTTGCCTATTAAAGTATCATTTGGATATGCTAGTTACTTGTTAAACAGGTTTTGGAAGGCTTGGTTTATCTACATGAACAGGGCGTTATCCATCGGGATATTAAGGGTGCAAATATTTTGACAACTAAAGAGGTAACCTAACAACTATTTCTCTTTTCTCTTATCCTTCGAGAGTTTTATTACTATTTCAGGGTCAGTTATTTTTAGTGATTCTCTTGCTATAAATTTGATCATGGCGTCTGAGATCTGGAAGAGAACAATACCATTTGACCTCCTTATATTTGGGGCCATTGGAGACTAATTGAATTTGGTGCACTTCATTCATATGTTTCCTTGTACTTTGGCTACTTATGTGGTGAGAAATCTGCTAAGACAAAATGATAAATGAAGTTGAAGTGCTTAAGTTTCCTAGAGTTGGAACACCTGTGAGCTGCTGAATTTTGGGCCATATTGTATTGCCTCAAACCTCTGTGTCCTTGCTTGTTTGTGCGGATTCATTGTAGTTGCCATGCTGTTTTTTCTTCATAATTTCGTGTCCAAGTTAGTTTTCATGGTTGTGTCTTTAGGGTGTATGGATTCTCTTGGTTTATTCTCGACTTATCCTTGATTTAATTTCTCTTTCCAGGGTCTTGTGAAACTTGCTGATTTTGGTGTTGCAACCAAACTAACTGAGGCTGATGTTAACACACACTCTGTTGTTGGAACACCATATTGGATGGCCCCAGAGGTACTTCTTTGGTTCCAATCGATCTTTGGAGTGTAGCTATTAATTGTCAAACTTGTTTCTCCATGTTTTCATGTGTGGTATTTGAGGTATATATTGGACGCCTTACTTGGAGGTTAAATTATATTTCAGGTGATTGAAATGTCAGGGGTTTGTGCTGCTTCTGACATTTGGAGTGTTGGATGTACTGTGATCGAACTACTAACATGTGTGCCACCGTACTATGATCTGCAGCCTATGCCAGCTCTCTTTCGGATTGTGCAGGTTTGTCTGACTTGTAAATCTCTGCAATTCTTTTAGTCAGTTTATAAGCATAAGAGTGAATTCTTCCCGTCTAAGTTTTGGTGTTTCGTTCTATCCTTTATCTCCCCTCCCTATTGATTAAATCATTCCATATTCTCATTATTTTTACCGTTGAATAATGCTTTAACAAGTGCATTTTTTTTCATGTATTAAATTGCTTGTCTTTTTCTTTTTTGTATCTTCCTTTCAGGATGAGAATCCACCAATACCTGATAGTCTATCTCCAGACATTACTGACTTTCTGCGCCAGTGCTTTAAGAAGGTAAGGTGGAAGATAGATGAAGTCCCAATTTTGCATTTTAATTATCGCTTCAGCTTATCAAAAGTTTATTATCCATGAGTCATGCTTGGTTTGAACAGACAGAATAGTCTTAGTTATTAGCAAGGAAAGATCTTTATCAATGTGAATGAGACTCGTGTTGATCTTATAACCTATGAAGACCAAAAAGCAACCAAATATTCATCTCTGCTCTCCTTAACAGTGATTCATATGATTCTTTCGTCCAATCTCTCTTTTTCTTTTTTTGTTGCATTTTCTAATAAACAAATAGAAGAAGAAGAAAAAAAACAACTCTCTTGAAATTCTATAATAAGCAAACATACTTGTAGCCATAAAATCTTTAGGTGGAAGCCACCCTTAAGATGAAATGAAATTAACAAAATGGAAGGAATATGCTATATCATGATAAATTTGATAGACTAATTGACGGCCATGGGGCCAAAAGAATATATGGCCTTCAATCTTGGTTCCTAGTTTATATGATAACTACTGGAGTTAACATGGTTGTCCACCAATATGATGATGGTTGCTAAGTTCAAACAGTGGTATCAAACTGTCACTAATATTTGGTTGACCCCTTTTAAGTCATTGGTAATTTGTTACTTTGTTAGATGTCGCTTCATTGAATTTTCAGGATGCTAGACAGAGGCCTGATGCAAAAACACTGCTTTCTCACCCTTGGATACGGAATTGCAGACGTGCTTTGCAGTCTTCTCTGCGTCATAGTGGAACCATTAGGTATATATAGTACACTATGTTGTGTATAATATGTTTTGGGAGTTGTCTTGTTGGGATTTTGGTAGCATTTGTGAATTTATGTGCTATGTGGTCCCGCTTATCACCTAGACACCTACAATCACTAATCTGGTCAAATAATCAGAGTTTTGTTTGATTTTAGTCTACATTATTTCACAACTATTTGTTTGCTGAGGATTTTTGTTTTACAAGATATCTACAGCCTTTTTTTAATCATGCAAATAATATATTGGTCGATGGATTCAATATATATTGTACATATAAGATATATATATATATATATGTGTGTGTTCTATTTTGAGCCATACATCTTGTTTTACTTCTGTACTCCTGTCTGAGATAATTTGTTTACTTTGCCATATTTTGTTCTGAAAGCCAGAATATGAGACTAAAATTTTGCAGGTGGGAAGTTGGAACATAATTTTAAGTTATTTAGCCTTTTCTAGCTTCGTAATTTTGATATCGCTTGATGGGTTCTCTGATGTTCAATTTCATACTAAATTGTGAATGTTTCTATTGTAAACTTAGCACCAATACTAGAAGTTGCCTTACCATTATATTATACTCCTATGATACATTCCTTTGTTCTGGTATATCATTAATATTTGGTTTTTTCTCTCTCCATGTTTGAAGCATTTTATAAAAGATTTTCCAGATCTTAGTGCAACTTTATTCCAACTACCTTCATGCAATGTATACACTTCAAAAAATAAAACCAAAAAGACAAAAACAAAAGGAAAGAAGAAAGAATTTTTTTTATAAAAAATATAGATTGAAAATTCTGAGCTCAACTCTTATTCAATTTTATCTAATTATTTGAAACATTTCTCCCTATCTTCTCATTTGCTGAGATAGTTTTCACTTCTGTATTTCAGCTAGAAGCAGCACAAATATTTTTGCTGCTTTGTGGGACTGACAACTAAATGCTACTATTTAGCCATTTTAGTTGTGTTCTATTTACTCCTATGTTATCTCATTTTGACTTACGCCCCAGTTGTTTTGCTATTCCTTTGGCAGAAACATATCGGAAGATGTTGCAGCAGATGCAGAAAGCTCTAGAGGAGATAATCAGAGTGCTGGAGAGAGTCTTCCTGTGGAGAACGTGGAGGCATCTGAAACGGTGAGAACTTTTTCAACCTGAACCTTTTTTTCTAGGAAGCCTTAGGTAAAGTTGAAAGCTACAAGATTAATAAATTGAAAATATTTTAAGTTGTTCGAAGACTAATGATTAGTTTTTCCATTTGACTGATGCAAGAGGATGCAGATTTTATCACATTAATGACGTCTAATCTTTTGATTGTCAGAGCTCCAGGAAAGAGCTATTATCAGCAGAGGTCACTGATCGAGCCAAGTATGATCATGATCATTTTGCAGATAATAATCTTCTTGAAGAAAGAATAAATAATTTAGACGATAATCTACTATCAGATCAAGTTCCAACCTTAGCCCTTTATGAGAAATCATCATTACAAAGTAGTTCTGGTAGACTATCTGTTAAGAATGTAGTGGCTGCCCTTAGTCCTTCTCAGCTTCATGAGATATCACAGCAAGATGAAGTTATGCTGAATGGTGATGTTGGATCTCCTGAATCAAGAAGGAAACATATGGAAAAAAGACATGGAGGCAAAGGGAGTTCAATTGATATTGAGAATAAATCATTTGGCTTTGGACCTATAACTCAGGATGCCGGTTTGCAAAAGGTAATGCTACCTGAAAATGGTGTCAGTTTCTGAAAAAAGTCAATTTGTTAGGTTAATAAGATTGAGATTTATTTAGCTTCAAATTTTCTGCTTGATGCATTTCTATGAGATTGTCCATGCATGTCTCCATGTGGATGCTTAGGTGTGTGCTTGTTTACGGTGTACCTGCATTGTTTGAAAGGCTGATCTTGGTTTCTATGACATTATGAACCAGTTATCTCGATGAAATATCTTCTTCACTCATATGGTTTGGTTAAGAACAAATAAGCTGTTCTTTTAGATTTTAAAGATGTCCAGGGAACTGATCAGCAGATGCATTGATTATCTCTTCCTGTGTTTGTGTTTTTCAGATCGAATTTACAGTAATGGTTATAATGTTGGGTATTCTTCTGTGTCCTGGTCCTCTGTTTTTCCTCTAAAGAATGTTTATTACTGATCCACAGATTTTTGGATTGAGATATTAATTATCTATGATTTTCTTTTGTAAATGATCTATCTGTCTATGCACACTGCTGGTTATCATTTTATCATTCATCTTTCTCACCTTCCTTTTTAGTTTCCTGACGAAAGTAAAAGTGGATTCTAACAATTGTGTTCCACTTTTGAAGGCTGCAAAAGCATCGGTGACCTCAACTGGGAATGAGCTTAGTAGGTTTAGTGACCCCCCTGGAGATGCTTCCTTGGATGACTTATTTCATCCATTGGATAAAAACCTGGAGGAAAGAGCAGCTGAAGCTTCAACATCTGCATCGAATGTGAACAAAGCTACTGTGCCTGATGCTGGAAAAAATGACCTAGCTAAGAAATTAAGGGATACAATTGCTAAGAAACAAATGGAAGAAGAAATGGGGCAGTCAAATGGTGGTGGTAACCTACTTCGCTTAATGATGGGTGTTTTGAAGGATGATGTTATTGACATTGATGGTTTGGTATGTTAAAATTATCTATGTGGTTTGGTATTTTGGAGTACTATGTTTATGTGCTGCTGTTAGACATGAAACTAATGGTGTTTTCTCTTGTTTATGGTATTCACGTGGCCAGGTTTTTGAAGAGAAATTACCCGCTGAGAACCTATTTCCCCTACAGGTTCCTATCATTACTTTCCAAAAGTGGCCTTGATTTATGTTATGCTATGGAACCTCTTATATAACTTTCTTTTGGTTGTGCAATGCACTCTACCTATGAGTATATTGAGGTTTTCTTACCTATTGTCGTTTTGGATGCTTACTATAGCTTGGCAACCTGATTTTAATAGGTTTAAAGTAACTTTTATACCACTGAGCATGTGCAGCTACTTGTTAGAATTTTTGCAATTTTATCTGTATTGATAGTTGAAGGTTCAAAACTTCTGACAGCAACAAGATTTAAGTTCAACCTTGTAAATTGCTATTATGATTTTATAACCTATGCATGTGCCCAAGTTTATGTCTCTGAACCTATATTCATATTCCATCTCCAAAGTACTAAGTATTAAATTTTTACTTCCTTTTATTCTTAAGTGATGGTTTAGTTGTTTCAGTCTTAAATTTCCTTCTGGTTGATTTAGTCATCCATTGTAAATGGATGTCACCCATGTCTCTTGTTGTTGAGTTCAATCAAGTAAATCCTTTTTTGTGCAAATCAATCTAATAAACTCAAATTTTAAGATCTTTGTGTTATTGGATTTACCATGCAAGTGCATGTATCGTTAACAAGTAATAAAGTGAAAAGTAGAGTGTCGATTCCACGAGAAATTGTTGCCAAATTTGCTAAGTACTAAAACGAATGCAACTTAATCTTATTCAAACAAACGATTAAAGATTGTTAATTAAAAACGAAATAAAATAATAAACAAAGAAGGCAATTTAAAAGATAGATTAATTAATTGAGAAAAGCCTAGATTAATTAATTGAGAAAAGCCTAGGATTACAATTTCCCTCAACACTTCGCTTAAACTTCTCCTACCTCTTAACTTGACTAATGATATTGATTTGTTAACCTAGAGTTCTAATCTATTTATAAGTATCTTCCGATGGTCTTATAAAAATATCTCTCTTAACCAATTAACTATATTCCTATGATAATTGAATTAAGGAGAAACTCATTAAGCTTAGACTCTAAAATTGGTTACACATGCACGTAAGTGTATTCTTACCCTACACGCAGATCAATTCATCATAATAAATGAATATGAAACATATGTTATTCAATCCATGTCTAACAGTAAACTCCCTTTTCCAAGTTGTATTTAGGTTACCAAATCAATCTAATTGGTAGCTAAGCAATTAGAAGCATTAAGCACAAGATTGAATAAACAACATCAAATATCATTAAATCAAGTAATAGAGTAATATAATCCAAACTACATGTTGAGTTTCATTGCAATCCTAGAAAAATAATTAGTTCATGTTAATTAAATAAAACATAAAACAAAGGAGTTTCACCATCATAAATATTACAAGAAAGATAAAGAAGATAAAGGATAAGAGAAAACTAAGGTTTGTCAGGTCTTCAGTTTTCAATCCTCCAAAATCTCCTTAGCCCCTTGCAAACTTGTGGTGGCTGCTCTCCTCTTAAGAAAACTAGGTTATTTACAAGCTAAGAATTCCCTTAATAAAGTCCTAAGGGTTCCTATTTATAGAGCTCTTAAAAGCCTGAAGAAGGAAAACTTTGTGGCCAAGTAACTGCTTCCGGCTTGGACTTTCCATAAATGAGCTGATTCTCTCATTCTTGCTTTAGGACTCTACAAAAATATAAAAGATATTAAATTAATAACTAATTTAAACATAAAATAAATAAATAAAAATAATCTAAAAACAACTAAAAATAATTAAATAAAAGTTTAAACTACAAGGACTTAGCTAATTTAAATATATAAAATATGGTAAAATAACTCTATTTCATAGAGTTATCACTTTGTATTGAAAATTACAAATTATACTGCCTCCTTTTTCGTGGATCCTGGGTTCTTCACTTTTTCTTCTTTGCTATAACAATTTTCTTTAATTGCCTGTCTCATAGAGGGCAGGCATCTCAAGTAGTGGGAGTCTTCATCAGGTTGCTTATGCATCTCATCAATCCTATTATAAGTAGGCTGTGTGAATACTAGGGAGATTATTTTAGGAGTCTTTTTTCCTTAAGACCTATGACTGAATGTATATTTCGATATCATAAGGACAAATAAGTAACTAAAATAATTAAGTTGTATTTCTTTCCAATACTTATCTGATCCTTGTTGCCTCTCCATCTGTATGTTTTGAATTTCTTTCTGTTGATTTAGTTATTTTGAATCTTCCTTATGTTACTGTTGTTTCTGGCAGTGGAGAGATTTAAAAGCTTATTTTGTTTTTGCACTATAGGCCGTTGAGTTTAGCAGATTAGTCGGCTCACTAAGACCGGAGGAGTCAGAGGATGCAGTTGTGACTGCTTGTCAGAAACTCGTAGCAATCTTCCACCAGCGCCCTGAACAGAAAATTGTTTTTGTTACCCAGCATGGTTTGCTGCCTCTAATGGAATTGCTTGATGTCCCAAGAACTCATGTATGTCAATTTTGAGGCTCTCTTCCTCTCTCTCTCTCCCCCCCCCCCCCCCCAACACACCCAGAAAAAAACCCTCCTGCTTCCTAGATGGAAAAGGGCTAAAAGAGAAAGTTATTAGATTGTTTTCAACTTGGTTATGAGCTTGGTGAAGACCAACTGACAATGTTAATATTTACTGCAATTGCAGGTTATATGTTCTGTGCTTCAACTTATTAATCAGATTGTAAAAGACAACACTGATTTCCAGGAGAATGCTTGTCTTGTGGGCTTGGTAAGTGCTATGGTCATTTAGTTTTATTTATTCACATATAGAACAGTGGGCAAGGTGTGCAGTTATTGCATAACCACTTAACAGGTCGTGGGACCTAACAAGGAGTTCCAATTTAGTTTGTTTTTTCCCTTAATGGATAACAAAGTGTCCTGGTACTTTCATAACCTTACCAATTCCCTGGCATGTGAAGCCTCCTTGTTCCACACTAATGAGCTATTAGTCTATTACCATTAGAACTCCTTAGGAGTTGGTGGCGAAAGTCAAACTAAAGAGATTTCTTAATGAGGCATCACCATGGTTTTTAGAATCCTTAGATTAACCTTTGGTTGTTGTAGTTCATGTAAATAAAAGTTTTCCTTCGTATATATTCTTCTTGTGTGTTTGTTTGTCATTTCTTGGATTGATCTTTTCAACTGAAATGAGAAAGGGGAGGGAGAGAGTGATTTTATTGTAGTATTTATGCAGTTTTATTCACTTCAAGTTATATTATAGATCCCTTTGATAATGAGTTTTGCGGGGCCTGATCGTCCTCGGGAAATTCGGATGGAAGCAGCTTGGTTCTTGCAGCAGCTTTGTCAGTCAAGGTGTTGAGTACTTGCCTCTCATTTCAATTGCTTAAAATCATTTTAATTGACGGAAAAGGGTTGTACTGACCATGCTGGTTCCTTCTTTATAGCTCCTTGACTTTGCAGATGTTCATAGCTTGCCGTGGAATCCCTGTTTTGGTTGGCTTTTTAGAGGCTGATTATGCAAAGTACAGGTTTGTATGTGTGTGTGTTTTTGGATGCGATTATAGTTGATATGCATTTTAATGCAAGGCAGATGAAGTATACTATTTTGGAAATTATTATAATCAACTTTATTCATGCACTATCCCCTTTTTTATTCTTCTACCCTTTTCCTATTTGGAATATTAAGTTTTAAATACTCCAGTGTATTTTCCTTTCTATACTTGAAAAATGCTCATTGTCCTCTTCTTACACAGGGAAATGGTTCACCTAGCAATTGATGCCATGTGGCAGGTCTTCAAGCTTCAGCGATCCACCCCAAGGAATGATTTCTGTCAGATAGCTGCTAAGAATGGGATATTGCTGAGGCTTATTAATACTCTGTATAGTTTAAATGAGGCAACTCGACTTGCTACCATATCTGTTGGGGGTGGATTTTCAGTAGATGGTCCAGCTCAACGGCAACGTTCTGGCCCATTAGATTCCAGTCATCCTCTGTTTGCTCAGAATGAAATTCCACTCTCTCTAACTGATCAATTTGACGTCCTTAAAGTTAGACATGGAATGACTGAGCATTCCTTTCCAACTGTAGCACAAGAACCTTCACAGGCTTCAACTTCACATTCTCAGAGGTCAGATACCAATCTGCCGGATTCTCGTTATCTTGCTATCGACAGTGACAGACCTCATTCTAGCAATGGAGCATTGGATATTTCAGTTGGCCCTAAATTGACAGATCTGAAGTCCATGGAAAAAGTTGCAAATATAGCCGCTAAGGAATCTTCAACTATTTCCAAAGGGCGAGAAAACTTGGATCGGTGGAAACTTGATCCTGCTAGAGCAGAGATTGACCTCAGACAGCAGAAGACAAGTAACTCTGTAAACAGGACATCTACAGACCGACCTCCCAAATTGATAGAAGCTATGTCAAATGGATTTCCCACTTCAACAACTACCCAGGCAGAACAAGTTCGGCCTCTGCTTAGCTTATTGGAGAAAGAACCTCCTTCTAGACATTTCTCTGGTCAATTGGAGTATGTACGCCACCTGCCAGGTTTAGAGAAACATGAAAGCATACTGCCTCTGCTACATGCTAATGACAGGAAAACCAATGGTGAACTAGATTTCTTGATGGCTGACTTTGCAGGTATCCACTCATTGATTGATTGATCTACTGATCATTGCTTTATGCAGATGTTAAAGTCTGTAAATCGTTGACCTTATCTTCCCATAATCACATTATCATTAGGAATTAATGAATCCTTGAAAGATGCTTATGCTGGAACTTCCTAAGTTAACATAAAATGTTTAACTTTACGCTACCTTTAAATGAGTCTTATGGCATTCCCACTGAGCTGCTTATTAATTAAGACACAATTAATAGACTTTTATTCAAGGCTGGGAGTTTCTTTATGGTTTCAGAGGTCTCGGGCCGTGGAAGAGAAAATGGAATTGTTGATTCTACACCTAGAATTTCACATAAAACAGTGAGTAAGAAAGTCGGACAACTGGCATTTAATGAAGGAGCAGCATCCACATCTGGTATAGCTTCTCAGACAGCATCGGGTGTATTATCTGGCTCAGGTGTTCTAAATGCTAGACCAGGAAGCGCGACATCATCAGGGTTACTGTCCAACATGGTATCGACTATGAATGCGGATGTTGCCAGGGAGTATCTGGAAAAGGTGGCAGACCTACTTCTTGAGTTTGCTCAAGCAGATACAACCGTCAAGTCCTACATGTGTAGCCAAAGCTTGCTTAACCGTCTTTTCCAGATGTTCAATCGCATAGAACTGCCTATTCTTTTAAAGGTAAAATATTTTGGCTTTCAATTTCATGTTTCAGATTGTTTAGTCTTCCTATATGCTTTGTACTCACTGCTCATTATCTTTTTCTTAGATACTGAAGTGTATTAATTATTTGTCCACCGATCCAAACTGCTTAGAGAATCTTCAGCGAGCAGATGCAATTAAGTATTTGATCCCAAATCTAGAACTCAAAGATGGACCTCTTGTATCCCAAATACATCACGAGGTTTGCCTGCTTATTCTTGATCGTTATGTCTAATGACGCATTTACAAGCAAATTTGATATGTTGTAGTCTGCTTAAGTTATCTACTGTGATTGTCTGAGACTTCACATTTATTTTGTCTTGCGGTTCAACCTGGTTTTTATCTAACTCCTGCCGGTCTCATAACTTTGTCTATATTACTTCCATCTATATTTTGAGTAGTTATTCCCTGGATTTTATTCTAATGTTGACTGAACTCTTTAGATTATATGATGGCACCCACCTGATGTTTGAAAAGTCTTGGCAACTCATGTGATAGCTTATCTTCTTACCATAGATCATCTTTAGAGTTCATAACTACGGGCATATTAAAGTTGCTTTGCTAAATAAATCAACAATAGCTCTCTGCTTTTGAAGAACTAGTTTCTTATTACTTTGCAAATTCTTTTCCTTTTCCCTCACTCATGAGACATGGTTTTTTCTCTCCCCACTGTCCTCTTGCTACCCAAACATCCACATGTATACCATTTTTGTTGTTAATTATATTGTTTATTCTTCCTTTCTTACATTTTATATTTTTTGAAAGACCAAAATTTTCCTTCCAATATGTGGGTAAAATACTGTAAATTAGCTTTAGGGAGCTGAGTATTGAGCCTTGAGGGTACTGTATACTATGCCATACAAGTTCAGCGTTTTGCTTTTGATTAGCCTATTAATTATATTATTTACTCCTTTTCTTTCTCTTCTGCTCGATAATTGGCAATGTGTATACAGTATACTGCAACTTTAAATCACAAACCAAATTTTGTCTAAAGTTCTCTTATCCAATTATAATTCTTATTAAATTGGGTTGAATTCTTGCTCTTTGCCAAAGCACCATTGACATTATTCTGATAATTCTCCATCATGTTTTCTTTCTGAAGGTCCTCAATGCACTGTTCAACTTGTGCAAGATAAATAAGAGGAGACAGGAACAAGCCGCAGAAAATGGAATCATTCCACACTTGATGAATTTTATCATGTCAGATTCTCCCTTAAAACAACATGCATTGCCGCTACTGTGCGACATGGCTCATGCATCACGTAATTCAAGGGAACAGTTGAGGGCCCATGGTGGATTGGATGTGTACTTGAGCTTGCTTGATGATGAGCTATGGTCTGTGACAGCATTAGATGCAATTGCTGTTTGCTTGGCTCATGACAATGACAACCGAAAGGTGGAACAAGCTTTGCTGAAGAAGGATGCAGTTCAAAGATTGGTGAAGTTTTTCCAATGTTGTCCAGAGCAACACTTTGTCCACATATTGGAGCCATTCTTGAAAATTATCACGTAGGAGATACTACACCCTTCCTTTGGTTATTTCTTAGTTTTTAGAGAGATTAGATTACAGATGGTTAAGGGCCTAAATGGGAACGTTCTCAGCCATTTCACTGTTTAAATTGCTTTTATGCTTTACATATTTGCATATCAGTTGGTTATGCTCAACCTTTCTTCTTTCCTCTTTTCTTTAGAATTTAAAGAGACTGGCATATGTGGGAAATTTTGGTCCCTGATTTGGGATTTTGCTCAATTGACCCTATTTATTTCTGGAATGCAGGAAATCATCCCGAATAAACACAACATTAGCTGTTAATGGTTTGACGCCACTGTTGATCGTAAGGTTGGATCATCAGGATGCTATTGCTCGTCTTAATCTACTTAAATTAATTAAGGTCTGTACTACCCTTTCCCTTGGTCAGAATCTGTGTGCTTTTTCTTTTGTTTACAAATCGTTTTCACTGATTCCAGATCCTTCAATATAAAACTTGTTTAGCTAGGTCCATTAAGATTGTTCATTTTCCTGATACCTACTGTGAGGAAGCTCCTTGAAGTTAGCTTTTGCCAGTTTTTAAGTAAACGAACAAACATGTTTTCCTGTGTTAGTCATATAAGTGGGAGAAACTGTTTGGTTCATAACTGTAAATATTTTTGTTTTGGCAGGCTGTTTATGAGCACCACCCACGACCAAAACAATTAATAGTGGAGAATGATTTACCACAGAAGCTTCAGAATCTAATTGAGGAACGCAGGGATGGACAGCGTTCTGGAGGCCAAGTGTTGGTGAAACAAATGGCAACTTCCTTGCTCAAAGCCCTTCATATTAACACTGTCCTGTAAATACACCCTCCCTCCCTCTATGTATGTATGTATGTATGTATGTATGTATGTATATTTTGATTGTTTAGGAATGAATGATTTCCCCTTTTCTTCTTTTTCATTCTTTAGTTTCTCATCTCTCTCAGTACATCAATGATTTGCTCTTCATTTCGTCCTCCTGTTTTTTGGGTCCTCATTTAATATGTTTATTAGAAATAGAAAATATTCCAATGATTTGATTTCCATTTTTCTTGTGTGGTTTAGTTTTGTAATATAAACCTTTTGATATATATATATATATATATATATATATATATATATATATATATATATATATGGGCATGAAATTGTGAGTCTGACTGACAGAAGAGAAGAAGTTTCTCGTTACGTGCACATGCATGAGCATTAATAGTTGCATTTGCATTGCCTAAAGTGTCATTTTCTTTCTACAAACGAAGATCATATTTAGAAGCAGAGCTGGCAAAGCAGGTTCGAACCCGAGAATCTGTTCGAGTCTATTCGGAAAAAAAAAGTCAAAGGCCCGAACTCGAAAAAATTTGAATCTGAAAAGGTCTGAACTCGAGAAAATCCGAATTCGAAAAAACTCGAATCCAAGAAAATTCAAACTCGTAAAAGTCTGAATCCGTTACGATTCGAGCCCGATATCGATCCGATTCGAAACTCGTAAAAAATAGAATTTATAACCGAAAAAACTCGAATTATAATTATATGATTTTATTTAAAAAAATAAATGATAAAATTTTTCTTAAATAAAATATTTTATTTATGAAAATGTATTTATAAGTAGTATATAATTATATCAATAATGTATTATCAATAAAAATAATTAATAGTGAATCTTTAAATTGGATTATAAAATAAAATTAATTTGAAATACATTAAATATACAATTAGATTTTAATGTTTTGTTTTAGAGTTTATAATCATAATTATATAGGTTAAGTTTATTTCATATGTAACACAGACACACATACTAAAATACGCACATATACATATTGCGTCTTACTTCACTCAGGTGAACAAATTTTTTTTTTTTTTTGTCTTGCGCCTTAGACAATATAAGAGTTATAGAGCTTAGAGTGTACTTTATGCCCTTAACAACACTGTCAAAATAGTTTAATATAAACTAATTTTTACACGTCATAGTATTCTAAAATTTCTAACCATTAAGGGCTAATATTAATAATTGACCAATTATTCATATTAAATATTTTTGGTGAATGATAATCGATACTCTTTTTAATAATGTTTGATATTCAATATTATAATTGGATAATTATTCGATTATATGATTAATTGATTATATCTAATGTTAAAGTCAAAATGATCAAATATTAAAAGTATATCAATTACTATATAAATTAGTTTTTACATATCAGGATTTTATAAAAATTTAAGCATTAATTATTAAGGTTAAATCAATTAATTAGTACTCTTTTAATGTCTACTATCAACATTTAATTGAACATTTAAAAATTAGATCTAATGTTATTATGTTACTATTTATAATGTTATTAAGGTTAAACCAATTAGTGTATACAATTAGATTTAATGTTATTATGTTAGTATTTATAATTATGTTCAAATAAAAAATTTAAATATAAAAACAAATTCTTGAAAATTTAAAATATTGTTAAAAAAATTATAATTCAAAGACTAAAAAATTTAATAAAAAAATTAAAAATTATTGGATTAAGTGACTAAAAGCCCAATGAGTTATTGGGTTAAGAGAAAAAATTATTTATATAAATGTTTAGTGAATTTTATTTATAACTTCTTTCTTTCTAATGATGTTTTTTAAAATGTAGCCAAATTCATACAATAAATTTTACATTTTTTGCACCAAAATGGTGCAGCCACGTCACCAACATTTTTTTGAAGCAATGTCTCTTTTTTTTTTTTTTTTTTTGTGTGTGGGCCTCACTGTTTTTTAGTTGTTGGGTAGGGATAAAAAAAAAAGAAATGGTAGGAAGGAAATAGAAAAAAATGAGAAAAATTTATGTGTTCGTGTTATTTTTTTTGTGTGTTTAAAGTATTATAAATTTATATAAATTTGTACATGTTAATAATTCATTTTATATATATTTTTAAACATTCGTGTATCCATATCGTGTTTGTTTTATTTTTTATGTTGTGTTTTAATTATTTTTTCTACGTTCTGTTTGTGACGTGTTCGTGTTCGTATTGGTATTTGTATTGGTATTCATTTTATTTTTTTGTTTTACAAAGTATTATAAATTTATATAAATTTTTACATTTTGATAATTCATTTTATGTATATTTTTACACGTTCGTATATTCGTGTCATGTTCGTGATTTTTTTGTGTTGTGTTTTAATTATTTTTTTATTTTTGTGTTCGTGTCTTAATTCATCTCATATTTTATATAATTTGATATTTTGATTCAATTTAGAAAAAAAAATTTGTGTGTTCGTGTCGTATATTAATTTATGACATATTTTACATAATTTATCATAATAATTTAATTTAATAAAAAATAGAAAACGAATCGTTTCACCTGCAGCGTAGCGCGAGTTTTTTTTCCTAGTGGTTTTTAATTTTTAATTTTTAATGTCACTTTATATTTATTTTAACTCATAAAACAAAAAGAAATTTCTTATATAATCATTAATTATAGTATATTCAGTATCAAATATTAAAATTATATCAATACTATATAAATTAGCTTTTATATATCATGATTTCTTAAAAATTTTAAGTATTAATTATTAAAATTAAATCAATTAATTGGTATTCTGTTAGTGTCTACTATTTACGATTTTAATTAAACATTTGATCATTTAGTGTATATAATTAGATATAATGTTCTTATGTTAGTATTTATAATTATGTCCAAACAAAAAATTATAAATATAATAACAAATTCTTGAAAATTTAAAATCCTCTTAAAAAAATTATAATACAATAACTAAAAAACCTAATAAAACAAAATAAAAATTTGTTGGACTAAGTGACTATAAGAGTTCAATGAGTTATTGGGTTAAGAGTAAAAATCATTTATGTAAATGTTTAGTGGACTTTATTTATAACTTGTTTCTTTCTAATGATTTTTTTTACATGCAACCCAATGATTTTTTACTTTTACTTTTTTAATGTTACTTTATATTTAATTTAACTCACTTATAAAACAAAAAACTCTTATATAATCATTAATTATATCTATATTCAATACTAAACATCAAAAAAAATTAAAAATATAAGTATATAACAATTGCAAAATAATAAGAAGTATCAAAATATACAAATTCTTTTTTATTCATACTATAAGTAAATATATTGAACTTATATATTTAGCTTTTATTTGAACTTTTGGACTAAAAAATAATATAAAATATTCAAACATAAAATTTTAATACTCAATTTATAAATAAAATTATTATATAATTTATATTTATATAAATATTTATTAATTTTTAAAATTTTAATTTAGTATTTTTATAAGTGAAATTAATCATTACATTCGAAATTAAAAAAAAAATATTTATAGCTTAAAAAATTCCAAAATTATTGAATCCGTCTAGGCCGGCCCGAACTCAAACCGATCCGAATCCAAATAATCCGAACACAAAAAAGTCCGTATCCAAAATGGCCCGAGCCCGAGATAACCTAAATCCGAAATTATCTAAACCTGAAAAAATCCGAATCAAAAGTTATCTGAATCCAAAAATATCCAAATCCAATATAATCTGAACCCAATGACAGCCCGATCTGAACCCGCCCGTTTGCCACCTTTACTTAGAAAGGCCAATGTCCTGTCCTGGCTTCCTCGTAATCGCCGAACATTGATTCATGATTCAAGTGATTTTATTTCTGTTTTGTTGGTCTCATAATATGACATGCCTCGTACCAGCCTGTCCTCTAAGCTGTAACATAGCCCATGACAGTCCATTGGTTATTGATTGTCCCTCTCTGGCATTTGATGGCTCCATGGCCCTTTTAGGGCACCCAAAACCTTCTTCTTCTTCTTCTTCTTTTCAGCTTTAGTTTAGGGAAGGGAAAAGAAAAGAAAGGAAACGCTGCTGTGGCGACGGTGGCAGCGGGTGTTCACGGTGCTGGAGGTTTTTCGGCAAAGTAAACAGAAAGAAGGCAAGAAGTACAAAGAGAGGAAAAACATAGTGTACTTTCAAGACAACTTGGAGCAACTGAGATAGATATTTTGAGGTGGTGAAACCGCAGGTTTGGGCCGTAGATATGGACCTTTTTAAAGGTTTTTTTTTTTTTTTTTCTTTCCGGAGAAACTAATTAGATTGGAAGAAAAAGATCAACAGTAAAAAGAAAAATCAATAACAACAATTTAAAGCTTTTATTAGAAGGGTTTATTATTAGAAATATATTTGGGAAACGACCGCCCAACCACCAAAATGCCATGATTTGAGTCAAGTTTAGTTTATTTTTAAATTCAACGTACTATCAATGTCAATGATCATATCTGTACAGGAGTGCCTCAAATACCAGCACCAGCAGCCTATTTCTGGGCCTTGTATTGGATATCCCAATTATAATACGAAAATTGTGGGTGGAACAGAATCCATCCATAAGATAAATTTTGAACATTTTGCTGCAAAGACAAGACAACCTATATCCACGTCGCTTGTGTTAATAAAGCCAACTTGAACAGACTCCAAAGCCATACATAAAATGTGAAGAGAAGAGAAGAGAAGAGAGATAAGACAGACTCTGACTCCAAAACCTTTCAAATCCTCACGAACTCCAAAATACACTATGAAATTGAGCAATCCAAGTCCAACTACACAAAACAGGGAAGAAAAGCAAGGTAAATCACAATGTTTTCGACAGTTAATGCCTAATCTGATATGTGTTTCTACAATGTCATCAAACCCTTCAGTTTGCATCGCTCCACCTCCACGTAGTGTAGAAACCAATCACACAGAAAAGATGATGCAACTACACACAAGTCAATTACACAACCGTATGAATCATGTTTCAACCATATCATTCCATCCAAGCACTTTTTATATCAGATCCGCCACATTCATTGGCATTTCGTCGATCTGGGTACTATAATACTGCTCTATATCTCTAAGAATCTTGATGTCATCACTTTTCACAAAATTAATAGCGACACCCTGCACAGCAACAATACAATAAAAAAAAATACATATATATATATATATGAAACACCCAGAAATTGGCCATTTAAGAAGATAAAAGAATCCAAAGATGAATCAAGAATATACAAAATAGTTTCTTGTAAACGTGAAAAATCATTTAGGTCTTAAAATGAATTATATCTTTTACTCAACATATATAGTATCCATACCCAACTGAAGGTGGGAATGGGATCTTAAAAATCTTTAGAATTATATGCAATAAATAAAATAAGGGAAAACTGAGTTAGAAACACAAGTCTCATCCCATAATCAAATTAAATAGAAATACCTTTCGTCCAAAACGACCTGAACGACCAATCCTGTGGATGTAAAGCTCTCGATTATTTGGAAGGTCGTAATTTATCACCAGGGACACCTGAAACCAGAAAGTAAATTTAGTAAAATATGAATGGAAAACAAAAGGCCTTCTAAAGTGATAGAAATAATAATGCTTTTCTTTTTCACACCTTTTTTCCCCCTTGGATTAAGGAATCATGTCAAAACAAAAACATGATATGCACTTAATTCTTACGTACTCAAGGCATGTTGTGCACACACCACACAGGAAGTAGACCCATGCCTTGAGGTTACACTACCACAACTGTATATAACTGGTCTCTAAGGTAATAAGACCCAACTCTACTTTCATCAAGCTACATTTTCTTGTCTGAAAAAAAAAAATTAAACATCTACTTGACTAGAAAACAAGTAACCAGCAAAAATACATCAAGAAAGGGGACATGAAAAGCCCTCCAAAGACTTGCCTGTTGAACATCGAGCCCCCTGGCCCAAACATCTGTTGTGATAAGAACACGGGTTGCACCGTCCCGAAACTCAGCCATAATCGCATCTCTTTCCTTCTGAGGCATATCTCCATGCATTGATGATACCGTAAAGTTATTGCTACGCATCTTCTCAGTTAGCCAATCAACCTATTCCAAAAGCAGAAATCACACAGACAAGCCTCAAGATCACAGCATGAAATCCAAAAACTTGTATAAGAGAATTACTTAGGAACATGATTAAAGAGGTTTCTGTTCCAAAGTTGAAAAGCAAATGCATGCCTATGAGACTCAGAAGAGACCTTTCGTTTTGTATTGCAGAAAATAACAGCTTGGGTGATGGTCAATGTATCATAAAGATCACAAAGTGTATCAAACTTCCACTCCTCTCTTTCAACTGCCACGAAAAACTGCTTAATTCCCTGTAATCATGAAAAATACAACAAAAGTTTGCATCAAATCCCAATATTAGAAGTTGTGTAAATCTCATTAGCATAATAGCTTTTGATTACCTCCAGAGTCAACTCATCACGCTTCACAAGGATCCTTATAGGATCTGTCATAAATTTGCTCGTAATTTCCAAGATTTCATGAGGGAGGGTAGCAGATATTAAACAAACCTACAATATTCATTAATTTAAAATCAATTTCAACAACATAAACAAACTAGATAAGGAGAAAGAAAGAGAAAACAAAGACTTGTGGCTATACTACATATGCAAGAATGTAGCAAGATAACAGCAGCAAGACAAATAAAAAACATCACAACACAACAACTCAAATTCAATTCATGAATTTTAAAATCAGCAAGAAAACAATAAGCAACGCAAAATTGTAGAACCTAAGAACTTTACAATTGTTATAGGACTTTCCATGTTTGGGGTTTTTGAAAGGATAGGAAAAGCGTTAATAACAAAGAATAAGGCAAACTTGAACAACAAGGCAAGATAAGAAAGTGAGGAAGGAACCTGAAGCTCTGGTGGAAGATGTCTGTAAACATCATAAATTTGATCTTTGAACCCTCTGCTCAACATCTCATCAGATTCATCAAGAATCAATAGTTTAATAGCCCTCGTACGAAGGGTTCTCCTCTTGATCATATCACAGACTCTCCCAGGAGTTCCCGACACTACATGAACTCCGTTTTCTAGCTTTCTTATATCTTCACCCACACTTTTGCCTCCAATACACGCGTGTGCCTGTATGTTCATGAAATCACCAATTGTCCGTATCACTTTCTCTGTTTGCGATGCCAGTTCCCTCGTGGGTGACAAGATCAATGCTTGAACCCTGATATAACACTAGTTAACATTATAAAAATTGCAGATTCCAACGACAATTCATGCTTCAAACTAGAGACAATAAATTGCCGATTAATACTAAAAAAAAATTAGGAAATCCATCATGAGATTTAAAGCCTCAAAAACCTAACCTAATTTACCATTTTCCTTTTTTTTATAAGCAAATATAATGTATTTCAAATTTAGGGTTTTAGCGAATTAGGGCTTTCACAAAAAAAAAATGCACGAAATCGATATCACAATATATTCAAATCATCACAAATTGGACTAATTTTAAAATATAAAAGAATTAAAAATAAATCATACTCTCTGCTAGCGGTGTCGACCACTTGGCAAACGGTGAGGGCAATCATGGAAGTTTTGCCGGTACCAGACTGGGCTTGCGCAATCACATCACGGCCGTTGATTATCGGCATCACGGCTCTCTGCTGGATGGCTGATGGCTTTTCGAAGCCGTAATTGTAGATTCCACGGAGGAGGTCGTCTTTTAGCCCCATCTGATCGAAACTCATTATCGGCTCGATTCCTTCCGTCGTCTCGAACACTAGCTTCTCATCCTCGGCTCCCATGCGCCGAGCCACTCGGCTCGCTGTCGCCGTCGCTGCCATCCCTCGGGTGTTTTTGCTCTGGCCAAGCTTTCGCTCGAAGGTGAAATAAAAAATAAATAAAGGTTTGGAAAAAAAGAGAGGGCGGGCTTCAAGGGAAATTTAGAAACGTGAGGTTGCTGAGGTGAATCATTTTCTATGATGCTATTGCTAGGGTTTTATATGTTTAGTATACAAAATGTGGGTTTTTTCGGAATACAACTTTAGTGAACCATTAAAATGAAGCCACGTGTCCTGTCACATCTCGTGGCTAGTTTTAATTGGTGGTTTTGAAGGCGGTGAATGATATCTCAGTTGTAGTCGGGAACTTTTGGATTTCGTTTGGAAAAAAGTCAGTACTATTAGTATTTGTTGTAATATGCGTTTGGACCTTAATGTTGGTTGATTTATTTATTTATTTATTATTAATAATTGTATATTTTAATATAAATAAAATTAATAAAATATATATTAATTAAAATTTGTATTAAAATATAAAGTTTGTTTATGTGTAAAATTATATTAATTTATGATAAAGTTTATTATTTTAATATTAATATAAAATTAATTATATCAAATAAAAAATTCAATCTAAATATTAATTATTTTTTATTTATTTCAAATAAATGGACTTACTTTTTAAGATTACTGAAAAATTAATTTTTTTTAAATAAAGCAATTTCATATAAAATTTTAATTAATTTTATTTATTATTAAATTAATACATTTAACAAAAATGTTTGAATGAAATTAAACTTCTTACTGATAAATTAGATAAATTTATTAATAATAATAAAATATTTATAATGGCAATTTAAAAATATAGTGAACAAGAATGACTATTTTTATCAGTTCAAAAGATTCTTCACATTCATGTTTATATATATATATATATATATATATTAATTATAGATTAGTCTTTAATAAGGGTGTTAAATATTTGATTTTAACCGAATTATTATTATTATTTGATAATTAATTTTAACTGAATTAATTGACTGAAATCGAATTCAGTTCGATTAATCAGTTAATTAAAAAAAAAATTGGTTCAGTTATTGGTAGATTTTTGATAAATTTTGATTAATGGTTAATTCGATTCAATTAAACAAAAATAATCGAATTAATCATATTAACCATAATTTGAATTTAGGGTTTTATTATGTTTTAGTATATTTGATATTTGATTTTTATTATAACTTTATTATGTTATGTTCTTGGATTTTGGTTGATTGGATATATTATTATGGATGGAGTACAATTAATTTATATTGACATTTTAGTTGGATATATAAAATCATTTATTAAAAATAAGTTGTAAAATAAATTTGGTATTTATTTCGATTAATCGAAAACTAATCAAATTAACCGAAATGACTTTGATTCGATTAACGGTTAAGATAAATAAAAAATCAATTCGATTAATAAAATTTCTGTTCGACTAATAATCGAATCGATCATTTAAACACCCCTAATCCTTACCAATCCTTGCTATACGACAACTACGTGAATGAAATAATAAATAAATTTATTATTTATATATTAAAATATTTAAAAATAAATTTTGTTCAAGTGTAATTGTTATCAAATTAAAAATATATTTCGTTTAATGCATTAGAATTATCAAAATAATCATTAATGATTATATTTAATATAAAAATACTATATTAATTAATATTAAATTGTACTTTAAAAACACATTAATAAAAAATTTTAAAATATAAAAAAATATAAATAATTGAACTTACAATTTTAAAATAAAAAATAGGCACAATTGTTAGGTTTTAAAAAATTAATTTTAATACATATTTTCAAAGAAAGAAAAAACTAACATATCCTTATTAATTTATTTTTCATTATTACATTTTAATATTTTTTTGTTAATTTATCAATTAAATTGATATTATTTGATTCATAATATTAATTCAATGAATTATTTTAATATCAATATATATTATATTTGGATGTGACATATAAGATGATATATTGATTCACTTCAATCGGTCTCTGTCACGTATATACTAAAGTTATAGGTCACAAACCTTTATTATTAACAAATTAATAATATAGGTCATTGAACTTATATTATGGATCACTGAACTTAATATTAATTTTTATATAGGTCACAAATTTTTAATTTCATTAAATTACATGATTGAACTTTTATTATTAACAAATTAAGTCACTTATGATAATTTCATTAAGTAATTCTAACAAAAAACAGACTCAACATGAAATTATTTTTACTTAAAATGTCAATCAAGCATTATCTTGATGAGATATAAAAAATATATGCATACTGAGTCAGCTTTTTCGTTAGAATTACTCAACAGAGTTAGAAAAAATGACCTAATTTATTAATAATAAAACTTAAGTGATTTAATTTGATAAAATTAAAAGATTGTTGTCGCAACCTAAAAAATAAATAACGACGACGTCTCATCGCAAGACTTTATTATTCGTTAGGCGTGACATTAAAAAAAAATCGAGGAAAAGTCGACTTAATTCCTCTAGAAAAATGAAAGTTTTGAAAATGACCTTAAAAAAGACATGGAGTCGCCACCAATCTTTTTTAGCTAGGTGTGATCGGCCACCTATTAAAACCGATTTTATAAAATATTTTAAAAATTAATTAAAACATTTTAAAAACCAATTTCAAGTCTGCGTTTTAAACCAGAGAAATCAAAGAAGCGGGTTCGGGAGTCGGTTACGTGTGGGGAAGGATTAGCACCCCCACAACGCCCGTATAAATCGGTACCTTATTAATCGTGTGTTATCTCAAGTCTCGGTAAAAAGTTGGTTTTAAATTTAGTATTTCAAATTAATTCCCAATTTAAAGAAAAATAATTTCATTTTTTTTTATTGAAAATGATCCGGAATTTATAAATTCAAAATTTTCCTATATTCCCCAACAAACGTGGCAAAATATAGAAATTTTTATTAGTTTTGGAAAACTTTCCGAATCATTCTCTTTTTTGAAAGAAAGATATTCCTTTATTAATGATAATTGATGATATTCCCTCCAGCAAACCCGGTAGAGAACTCATGAATTATTTTAACTCGGGAATATCTTTATATTTTTTTATTGAAAACCATTATCCTTTTTTGAAAACATTTAAAAGAAATGAATATGTATATGCATGACATAAATAAAATGACATAGTACAGTCTAAATAATATAATGCAACCTAAATGTCATGACACATAGAAATTATTATGGCAAGAATCACATATTATATAAAATGCATGAATATAAAAATGCAATGCATGAGATGTATTTTTTCCTTTAATTAAGAAAATCCGTATATCTAAAAAGATATCCGGCTACCTTAGGAAAATATGTCAAATTAAATATTCTAAAACCAAAATACTTTGTGATTGTTTGAAAACAATTTTGAAAAGCTTGAATTAAAAATAAAAACTGGGCTAAAAATTTTTAAATGGCTCTAATTTCCTAAGTTTAAAAAATCCGGACTTGACTACCCTTAACCCGGGATTTGAAAAACTATTTTTAGAGTTTAAAAGGCTTAGAAATCACCCTAAGTCAGTAGCTAACCCTCCTAATCAGCCCACTCTAAGTACATTAACCAAAACAGAAAATTGGTTTTTCTTTAAATTCAATTCTGACTCCACTGTCCAGTTTTAATCCACGATTTTTTACCCTATTTTTAAAAATTCCAAAAATTCTAAAAAAAATACTGGAGACTTAGGACATGTAAAACTATACGAGAAAAAATCGGCTTAATTTTTTGATCAAAGATGAATTCCCAGAAAAATCATAGATGTACGAGTTTTTGGAGGAGAAAAAAAAAACTGTTTTGTTTTTCTTTAAATTCAATTCTGACTCCACTGTCCAGTTTTAATCCACGATTTTTTACCCAATTTTTAAAACTTCCAAAAATTCTAAAAAAAATACTGGAGACTCAGGACATATAAAACTACATGAAAACAAATCGGCTTAATTTTTTGATCAAAGATGAATTCCCAGAAAAATCATAGATGTACGAGTTTTTGGAGGAGAAAAAAAAAACTGTTTTGCCAACACATTTTTGCTTTTGATAAAATCATTTAAAAACCAAAGTAAAAATATTTGAAACTCATAAAATGACTTGAAAGCAGTAGCTAGGACTCTTTGAAAGTTAGATAAAAATTGGCTAAATAAAAAAAATCACAAAGGTAGAGTAATCAATTTGACAAACTTAATTTTCCACAAGTGTGCTCAAGAGAGCATGATCTTGAACCATTAATTGGCTCAAGTCATTATTCAAGTGGCATGAACATGAAATGCATGAAACAATGCAGCAAACATAATGCATGAAATGCATGGATCTAAACCTAAATGTAAGGAAAATGCATGACATAAATAATATGGCCTAGACCTAACATGAACTTGCATGGCATTTAATGTAACCTAGACCTAAGACATGCATGGCATTTTCACAAACACAAGGCATGCTTAATTCAAAAATCCAACCAAATATCATGCAAATGCAAAAACCTAACAACTAGCATGACAAAAATACAACACACAATGCAAAACACATGTAGTAGCCAAATGGCCCCAAGCTTCAACAAGCATGGCATTTTCACAAACACTTGGTATGCTAGCATGAAAAACTAAGTCACAACACAAAAATCACACAAGCATTTTCACAAACACCTAATATACCAAATCTAAAACATGCTCACTAAGATATAAAACAAGAATCATGCAAAGAATCACACAAGCATTTTCACAAACACTTAATATGCTAACTCTAAAACATGCTCAAATTTAAACAACATGAAAACAGAAAATTAAAAATGCAAAAACATGATATCTAAGACATAAATGGCAACAAACAAAGCAACCAAATTAAATATAACTTAAGAACATGAAATAACATAATATTTAAAACATCAAAAATAAAGAAAATAGCATAAACAATATGGTAAAATGAATCAAAAACAACAACTTAAAATAAATAATGTAGGCCATTTGGCCATGGTGAGTTTATTGTAAAAACAAAATGTAAGAAAAATATACTTAAGAAAGGAAATGAAGGAAGAACAAGAAACATTATTTTAAAATGAAAACTCACCAAGTAGAGATTAAAATAGCAAAAAATAAGAATAGAAAATGAAAGTGCAAGAGTTGGTGCTCAAGAGCAACCTCAAGAAGCTAATATTTCAAGCTTTTCTCTTCAAACTTTCCTTTTTCTCTAAACTTTTCTTTTTTTGCTCTCAACCAAGAAGATAAAAACTAAGAAAAACTAAGAGAAATCAACCAAAATGGAAAAGAAAAAACAAAATCTGCCTCCCTCCCCTTAGGGCTGGCAGAAAATGATGCTTATATGGACTCCAAGATGTTGTCATTTTTGTGTAACCTAATTTCCATCAAATGGCCAATAATTCAAGATGAAAAGTCATGAAATTACCACCCTTAGATTAGCATCTCAGCCCTCTCAAATTACAGCTGTCCAAGAAAAATGTTGACATCTTTTTTCCAGCCCAACTCTGATTTTTTGAAGGGCCCAAAAAGCCCTTTTCGGTTGCTTGGGTGAAATGACCATTTTGCCCTCCCGGATGCAAAATAAATATCAAACGGGCTCCAAATTCAATTTTTAGTTTTTTAATACTTCCAAAATAATAAAATATTGAGTTCTGGAAGTTTTCAAAATTATCCGAGTCCGTTTGCTATTTATTTGGATTTTTTCTTCCCAAAATGTCCTTTTATGCCCCTACTTTTTACCATTTTTTAAACGAGCTCCAAATCAAGATTTTTCTTCACCAATCTCTTCAAAATAATTAAAAAGTGTGATCTGGAAGTTTTCGTAATTTTTGGAGCTCATTTGGTATTTTTTCGGGATTTATCGGCTTGAATTACTGCATAGGAAGCTCGGGATTTAGCCATTTTGCAAATGAACTCGGAATCAAGATTTTCTTTCGCCAATCTCTTCCAAATAATTTAAAAATGAGATTTACCAAATTTCAGAATTTTTGGAGTCCATTTGCTATTTTTCCGGGATTTATCTTTTTGAATTACTGCATAAGAAGCCCGGGATTTGGCCATTTTGCAAACGAACTCGGAATCAAGATTTTCTTTTACCAATCTCTTTCAAATGATTTAAGAATGAGATTGACAAATTTTCCATAATTTTCGGAGTCCAGTTGCTATTTTTCCCAAAATTTTCCAATTTTGCCCTTTAACCTCCGAAACCCGATTTTGCTCAAAACAAGTCCGATTTTCAGATTTTCTTCAATCTGAGCCTTGGGCCATCCTTTTTAATCATTCCTCATCCATTGGGGGCTTTGGTCTTACCAAGTCGGGCCATTTCTGTGATTCTTCCCGATTTCACCGAAATCCACTAAAAACCCTAATTCTCGGTTTTCTCCCGGATTGACTTTTCTTTCGGTTTTTCTTGCAAGTGACTTCTCCATTACCCGTAGTCAGTGCTTATCTTTCATTTGGAACCTTCAATTTCGACCAGTTTGATCGTTTAAGCACTTTTCCCCAAATTTCTCGGATTAGGGTTTCTTTTCTACTGAATCTCCAAATCCCAACTTCCGAACTCCATATCTTTCAATGTAGACCTCGGATTATCAAAATTCTTTCTCCATTTTTCAATTGAACTTAAAATCTTGATTTTGAAAGTGGGTTGACTTTTTTAGTAGTTGACTTTCTGGGGTTGACTTTTTCGGGGTTGACTTTTTCGGGGTTGACTTTTTTCAAGTTTGACTTTTTATGCTCGCCCTCTTAAACTAAGTCTCGGAGTACCACCTGCAGGATGAAAACAGTCTTTTTATACTCGGAAACATCAATATGGGAAGAAAACATACCTGTTTAGTGGCCCGGACAAAATTAGGTGTCTACAGCTGCCCCTCTTTGGCTATTGCTGAGAATCAGGAATCAGGTAAAGATAAACCAATACTAATTTTGTACGGTCAGTGAAATCACATGGAAAGGAAAGGGGCTTTCTTTTTCATTTCTTCATTCATTTTTGCATTTTCCATTTTTTATTTTCTTTTTTTATTTTCTATTTTTTTCATTTTTTTCATTTTTTCTCTTTTTTTTATTTTTATTTTTTTTGTTTCTTTTCTTTTCTTTTGTTTTTTTTTTTTTTTGAAAACAGTAAATTGAAGATTTGTCCTTAAATTGAATTCCCTGACTAATCAAGGCTCGATTCGTCTTAAGGAAACGAATTCGATTTGCAAGAAAGGAAACGACCTCGACGATGTTCTCGGGGCCTTAACCTTTCTTGTTCTCAGCTGTGTTTAAAATTCTGGATATCTCCTCCAGAAGCTTCGGCTATCACCACCAAAGTCTTGCTCATTTTTTTTTTTAAATGTAAAAATTCTAGGTATCACCTCCAGAAACTTCAGCTATCACCACCGAAGACTTTTTACCTTTTCAAAGGATTTTAAAACTCTGGATATCTCCACCAGAGGCTTCAGCTATCACCACCGAAGTCTTGCTCATTTTTAAAACTGTAAAATTCTGGGTATCATCTCCAGAAGCTTCAGCTATCACCACCGAAGACTCTCTACCTTTTCAAAGGACTTTAAAAAAAACTCTGGATATCTCCACCAGAGGCTTCAGCTATCACCACCGAAGTCTTGCTCATTTTTAAAACTGTAAAATTCTGGGTAGCATCTCCAGAAGCTTCAGCTATCACCACCGAAGACTTTCCACCACCGAAGACTTTCTACCTTTTCAAAGGACTTTAAAAAAAACTCTGGATATCTCCACCAGAGGCTTCAGCTATCACCACCGAAGACTTGTTCATAAATAAAAAAAGTACCTCGACGATGATTTCGGGGCTCGACTCGCCTTAAGGAAACGAAATCGATTATACCTGAAAGCTTTAAGAGATGATGCAAATGCTTCATGATGCAAATGCGAATGTCTTTTGTTGATGCAAACGCTTCTTGATGTAGATGCAAATGACTTAGATTGGTGCAAATGTCTTTGATGCAAATGTAAATGACTTGATTTGATGCAAACTTTCTTGATGCAAATTTAACTAACTTAGATTGATGCAAATGCTTCTTGATGTAGATGCACATGTTGAAAAAAATTCTGGATAAATCCTTCAAAATAAGATTTCTCATTTTTCAAAATTATAAAACCCTGGATATCTCCACCAGAGGCTTCAGCTATCACCACCGAAGACTTATTCATTTTTAAAACTGTAAAATTCTGGATATCCCCACCAGAAGCTTTGGCTACCACCACCAAAGACTTGCTCAATATAAAATTCTAGATAACTCATCTAGAAGAAGATTTCTCATGTTTCAAAATTATAAAACCCTGGATATCTCCACCAGAGGCTTCAGCTATCACCACCGAAGACTTATTCACTTTTAAAACTGCAAAATTCTGGATATCACCACCAGAAGCTTTGGCTATCACCACCAAAGACTTGGTCATTGTAAAATTCTGGGTAACTCCTTCAGAATAAAATTTCTCATTTTTCAAAATTATAAAACCCTGGATATCTCCACCAGAGGCTTCAGCTATCACCACCGAAGACTTGTTCACTTTTAAAACTGTAAAATTCTGGATATCCCCACCAGAAGCTTTGGCTATCACCACCAAAGACTTGCTCATTGTAAATTTCTGGGTAACTCCTTCAGAATAAAATTTGTCATTTTTCAAAATTATAAAACCCTGGATATCTCCACCAGAGGCTTCAGCTATCACCACTGAAGACTTGTTCACTTTTAAAACTGCAAAATTCTGGATATCACCACCAGAAGCTTTGGCTATCACCACCAAAGACTTGCTCATTGTAAAATTCTGGGTAACTCCTTCAGAATAAAATTTCTCATGTTTTCAAAATTATAAAACCCTGGATATCTCCACCAGAAGAAAATTTCTCATTTTTCAAAATTATAAAACTCTGGATATCTCCACCAGAGGCTTCAGCTATCACCACCGAAGACTTGTTCACTTTTTAAAAACTGTAAAATTCTGGATATCCCCACCAGAAGCTTTGAGAAATGATGCAGATGCACATGTCTTTTAACAAGGTGCTCATGCTTCATGGTGCAAATGTAAAATATTTCTTAGTGCAAATGCAAATGGCCTGGATTGATGCCCATGTTTCGTGATGCAGATGCCCCTACTAATTGTGTTCATGTAACTGGTTTATGAATGGTGTAACTACAATTACCACACAATAATGAAAATGCAATGATTCTAGAAATGATGCAATTGCTTGAGATGACACAAATGCGAATTCCATGAAGAATGTAAATGTAAAGGTAAAATGCAGATGCTTATGGAATAGTGCCAATGCAAATACCCATGAATGATGCAAATGCTTGCTGACACTGTGCAGATGCAAAAGCTCGATAAAGAGATGAGTGCTCATGAGTGATGCAAATGCCCCCGGTTGTTTTTCTAGACTTTGGCTTAGCCTTTCAAATTCATTTTTCCTCTTCAAATCAGAGTATATCTTCAATTCATTTTGGCTATTCTCTTTGCCCCAAAAGTTTTCAAACTTTCATCAATAGAGATTTGAACTGAGTTTGATTTCTTCTTCTCATATCTGGAAGTCGGGACCTATCCTGGCAGTTCTATACTTTTGGGTTAGAAAAACCCTTGTCTCATGTCAACATCAAAAATAGGTATTTCAAAAATATTTTTATTTTCCCTTTTTGAAAAACAATTTTGCTTATTTAAGGAAAACTTCTAAGCCAAAATTTTTAACTCCACAGTGTATGATGTACAAATCTTTTGATGACTGATGATCACTGTTAGAAAATCCCCTAAGTATTAATTTGGGTTTTTCAATTTGAATTGACAAGGCTTGATACAACAAGATTTTGGTTTTTTCAGGAAAACTTCACAACAAAAATGTATGTCCCTTATAGGCTCACAAATGGAACAGGTTTTATAAATCATGAATTCATTGAGAACCAAGCAAATTCAACATTCTTTTAGTTTCCATATCAAGGCTTTTTGACAAGCGTCAAGATTGGCCGGGATATTTAAATCGGAAAGTTTGATCTTGGAGGAAAAAAAGATTCAATTTTTGAAGACAATCCTCCGAATGAGAGCTGACAATTTGGGGGGTTCAGGAATTCCTAGATGTTCCTCGATGACCACTTTTTTTTAAAATGACCTTTTTTTTTTTTTTTTTTTTGGGTATCGGCATGGATGGCATTGAAAATTTCCAAATTAACTCTAGACCGCCCGTTTTTGGGTTTTCGCCCTAGAGTCCCATTCTTTCCTTTTTTTTTTTTTTACCACACACTTGAGAATTCTAAATTCTTCCTTAGTGAAATGATAATTCGATGAGATGGGATAAAATCCGAGGAAAAACCTTTCAAATTAAATATTCATGCTTGATCAAAATGGACTTTTAAAGCACGTAATGTAGGCCATGGCTCAGGGTTCAGAAAGAAAGGATAAATAGGCCCAAAATATGTGTTTGAGGGTAATCAGATCAAGGATCCTTTCTTGAAGAGGATTTTCTTTGAAGCATGTCCCTTCTTGGACATTTCTTTCCTTTTGACTTTGCTCTTTTTCTTCCTTGCTCTTGGCTTTCAATTTGCCATGTCTTTCACACATTTTTTTTTTGCTTTCATTTTGCCCCCTTCTTTTTCAACATAGTGAGCCCGTCTTTATTCGGGGCTCCATTTGCTTTGCATCTGTCTTTGAGCTAGGACACATTTCTCAATGATCTTTAAAAAAAAAATCTTTTCTTGCATTTGCCCCCTAGTGTAGAGAGTGATCCTTGATCAGGGTTCAAAGAAGAAAGAATTCTTTTGGCTCAAAAGGGGTGACTATGGATAATAATTTTTTTCTTGTGAAAGGGATATGAAAGATGGCCATTCATCATATCAAGCCCAAATATTCTCATTGAAAAGCAATCCTCAGGGGAAATAGATATTCAGAATTTTATTTTGCACTTTGGAATCATCCGAATTCTCATATGTATGATATCATGATTTTTCTTTTTCTTTTTTTTTTGTTTTTTTCGTCGCATGCCCCCAATGTTTCATGCATTAGCCCATCCTTCTTCACTATGTATCCATCATTTCCACATATGATGCCCCAATTTGATTATCCATGCGAATTTGTATCAACGAGGAACATGGCAAGTCTAGGTCTGTTTTGAAAAGGCTGAGTTTCCAATCTGAGTTCTTTGAAGAGACAAGGAAAATATGACCCAAAAACAGGTTTTCTCTAGGACAGGGGATAATCTAGTTTAATCATTGTGCCCCAGGGTGTCAATCATGAAGTGATGTCTAGGCAATTAGTGTTTTGTGGTCATTGGGAAAGATCATGAATGGTTTTAGCACAATCTTGACACACACCAAATTATCAAAATCTGGATTCTTGAAAGAATGTCTCATTTGTTTGATTTTCAAGGAATTTGAAAATTTTCAAAAAGTTCGTTCCTTTGCTCATAGCATAGACTAAGATCTACGTCTTTGCTTATTCTGTGATGACAATGGTTTTATGAAGTCAAATCATTCATATTCCTTGAAGCATTAGGTCTTTCAAGTGGTCTCGGTTCAAAAGATTTAGGCTTAGGAAAGCCTAAAAGAAAGGGCTGAAGGTATTGGGTCATTTCTAACAATGATCATCAATCTTCTTGAGACTATCCATTACTAAAAATTCCTTAATGCTTGTTTTTTGCAAATTCAAGTTATTGTTGAAACACAACAAACACAAAGCATTTAAAATACAAAATTCATTTAATTAACATGAGACAAGTGCTTTCCTCATCACAGTGTATAGAACTACATGTGTCAAAAACCTAATATGATCATGCACAATGTTTCTTATGACACTTGACTTCCCCATCTTCAAAACTTATCGAACCAGCCTTGATGAGATCTCTGACCTTGTACTTCAAAGCGGGGCAGTTCTCTGTTGAGTGACCTTGATTGCCAGAATGGTACCCACAACACTCATTAGCATCATACCAGCTCGGATAAGGGGGTTTGAGAGGCGCTATTTGCATGGGTGTCACAAGGTGATTCTGGATGAGTTGAGGTAGTATCTCACTGTATGTCATAGGAATCGGGTCAACCGGATTTCTTTTTCGCTTTTTATGCCCCTTTCGATTATCCCCAAGGGTGTTCGATTGATAGACAGATGTAAATTCTGGTGTATTTGCAGTCATTGGTTGGTAGGGATAAAAACCATGAGAGACATTATTCAGGGTAGAGTAAAATGGCTGATATGAGGAGAATTGGGGAGGTGGGGCAAAGTCTTCCACGACTTGGGTATCTTCCTTTTTCTTTTCAGATGCCCCATTGTTCTTGGTATTGGATGTTCTTTCTCCTTCAATTTTCCCATCCTTGATAGCATTCTCAATCATCTCCCCTGAAATTACCATGTCTGAAAAATTATTTGTGATGTTGCCAACAAGTATATCATAGTACGGGGCCTGCAGTGTATTCACAAAAAGGACAGTGGTTTCCTTTTGAGTTAAGGGCGGTTGTACTTGGACGGCCAGGCTCATCCACCGTTGCACATATTCTTTGAAGCTCTCAGTAGCTCTTTTCTTCATATTTTGCAAGGTGAGACGGTCAGGCGCCGTGTCAGTCATATGCTTGTACTGGTTTAGAAAAACCCTAGCCAGGTCATTCCAAGAGTGAATCTGATCCTTGCTCAACTGACTATACCACCTAATTGCGGATCCGCTGAGGCTATCTTGAAAGCAGTGAATCAAAAGCTTATCATTATCTATATGACTTGTCATCTTCCGGCAGAACATAGTGATGTGGGCTGATGGATCAGTCGTCCCGTCATATTTCACGAAGTCAGGGATCTTGAACTTAGGAGGAATGACTAAATCGAAGACCAAGCATCGTTCTTTCTCCTCCACACTCCCTAATACGTCTGCATTTTCTACTGCCCGGAGCCTTTCATCTAGCAACTGATATTTCCCTTGGGAATCTGTCAACTCAACCTCATTTACTGCAACCCTTTTCAACTTGGCCTGTTCAGCTGGATCATTTGAGTTTAGGACATTGACGGGGTTAACAGTGTTCTGGGCATCACTTATTGCGACCTTATCTTGGCCCTTTTGTACCTCTAACCCTTCTCCGACGACAAAGTTTTCGGTGTATCCTTTTCCCTTGATTACAACAGACATTAGCTCCATCAGTTTAGTCATCTGATCCTTAGATTCTGCTTGAGATTTTGCCAGCCGTTCTCGCAATTCTTTCTGTTCCTTTTCCATTTTTTCCATTCGGGCAACTTGTTCATCCTCCATAGCACCAGCCTGTATTAAAAGTGTACTCAGTACTTCTTCTGATTTGAAATGGAAATTCTTTCAAAGACTCCTAAAGCCAAGCCAACTTCTATTTTATTTCCCCCAAATGTATGTCATGATGAATGAGCCATGAATGCAATTTGATGCATGTGAAGCCTAAACAATATGATGTATGGATATGTACAATGGAAACATGCTGACCATATATGTGATAAATGCAATCACAATGCCAACATGTTGCAAACAAAGAATAAACAAATCAACACATGGATATATGCAATGACTGATCATATGCATTTTAGCATGTTTCCCAATGAATGATCGTATATCCTATGAATGCAACACGGTGTCAATTATGATACATGCAAACAATGAATGATTGATATAGAGTATATACAAAGAAAATCATGCTAACCATGTGTGTCATGAATGCGACCTAATGCTAACATGATGTATGTAATAAGCAAATTAATGCATGAACATATACAAAGAAATTATGCTGACTATGTTTGTTATGAATGCAACCCAAAGTCAACATGATGCATGTAAAGAATAAGCAGATCAATGCATGGATATATACAATGAATGACCATGTATGTTCCAAATGTATTTCCCAATGAATGATCATATACACTATGAATGCCACACAATGTCAATTATGATGCATGTGAAGAATAAATGACTGACACAGAGTATATACAAAGAAAATCATGCTGACCGTGTATGTCATGAGTGCAACTTGATGCCAATATGACAAATTAATGCATGAGCATATCACGATGACTATGTATGCCATGAATGCAACATGATGCCAACATGATGCATGTAAAAAATAAGCAAATTAATGCTTGAATATATACAGAAAAGTTATACTGACTATGAATGCATGAATGCAATTTGACGTTAACATGATGCATATAGAGAAAGAATAAATTGATATATGGATATATACAGAAAAGTCATGCTGACTATGAATGCATGAATACAACTTGATGCCAACATGATGCATGTAAAGAAAGAATAAATTGATATATGGATATATAGAGAAAAATCATGCTGACTATGAATGCATGAATGCAACTTGATGCCAACATGATGCATGTAAAGAAAGAATAAATTGATACATAAGTATATACAAATAATGACCATGCATGTCATAAACATATCTTACAATGAATGACCATGCATGCTATGACTATAACATGATGTCAAAATGATACATGCAAAAATAAATGAATTAACACAAAGGTATATACAAAGAAATCAATGATTACACGAAATTGGTGGGACCTAAATCTTGGTTATTCAAAAATCTCATTATGCAAGATTTGACTCCAATTTTTTTTTTTGATAAACCAATCACATCATTTTCAAAAGAATTTCAGGGTGGATCTTACTATGGTACAATATGCAAATGTTCATGTGACACTACCGGTTTTATGAAATCATCAAATTCAATTACCAACTGTTTATTGCAAAGAATGAGATCAATAATACAACCAAAAATATGCATACTCTATTTACACATGCATGAAATGTGCAACATGCAAAAATGCTTGAAACATAATTTTTTTTTTGTTTTTTTTGTTTTTGTTTTTTTTGTTTTTTTGTTTTTTTTTTTTTAAAACAGCTAATGAACATCTGCCCCAACAATATCTGCTTATTTAGGCATCACGATGCCTTAGAGGCGGAGTATCACATTTATTACGGGCGATGTACGTACATCGTTGCCCGATCTACCACACTTATTCGGAGTGCAAAATAGGTAACAAAAAGTTTAGAAATGTCCCTCCATGTGTTCCTATTTTCGGTATATCTAACGGGAATTCGGCATGGCTTCGCCTAGGATCACTATATGAGGGTGAATCGGTTCTAAGGCCCCGAATTGTTCCTCACTGTCGCCGGTGAAGGCTAGTAAGGCATCCCAATAAAAGCGGGTTCAATTCGTTAGAGTATATTTTCCTATGCCCATGCGGAGGATCATCACGAAGGCATTAGGTACTTTATACTCCGGAAGTGTTTCACTAGCCCATACGGAGGATCAATCACGAAGGCGTAGTTACTTTACTTCCACTTAAAAGGACGGAATCCGGGTAGAGGATTCATGTTATGCAAATGCACGTGTAGTGTGTGTGGAGGAATATCAAACCTTTCACTACCTATTCTACAAACCTTATTCTATATGCCCTAGCAATTAAAACATTCAAGAATAGTGTAACGCATTAACCGACAAGCAATTATAATATACAACCTTAAATAACTAGAGAACAAAAATAAAATGCATGCACATGAGTATGAACATATTTAAAAACATTTTATTATTTTCAAAATTCTCCTTATTAAAAAAAATGTGGGAATTAAAATTAAATACCAATTAAACCAACAAAACCGAGACTTTGATAACACACGACTAATTCTAGGCCTGACTCTCTTATATGTCCCCAGCGGAGTCGCCAAGCTGTCGCAACCTAAAAAATAAATAACGACGACGTCTCATCGCAAGACTTTATTATTCGTTAGGCGTGACATTAAAAAAAAATCGAGGAAAAGTCGACTTAATTCCTCTAGAAAAATGAAAGTTTTGAAAATGACCTTAAAAAAGACATGGAGTCGCCACCAATCTTTTTTAGCTAGGTGTGATCGGCCACCTATTAAAACCGGTTTTATAAAATATTTTAAAAATTAATTAAAACATTTTAAAAACCAATTTCAAGTCTGCGTTTTAAACCAGAGAAATCAAAGAAGCGGGTTCGGGAGTCGGTTACGTGTGGGGAAGGATTAGCACCCCCACAACGCCCGTATAAATCGGTACCTTATTAATCGTGTGTTATCTCAAGTCTCGGTAAAAAGTTGGTTTTAAATTTAGTATTTCAAATTAATTCCCAATTTAAAGAAAAATAATTTCATTTTTTTTATTGAAAATGATCCGGAATTTATAAATTCAAAATTTTCCTATATTCCCCAACAAACGTGGCAAAATATAGAAATTTTTATTAGTTTTGGAAAACTTTCCGAATCATTCTCTTTTTTGAAAGAAAGATATTCCTTTATTAATGATAATTGATGATATTCCCTCCAGCAAACCCGGTAGAGAACTCATGAATTATTTTAACTCGGGAATATCTTTATATTTTTTTATTGAAAACCATTATCCTTTTTTGAAAACATTTAAAAGAAATGAATATGTATATGCATGACATAAATAAAATGACATAGTACAGTCTAAATAATATAATGCAACCTAAATGTCATGACACATAGAAATTATTATGGCAAGAATCACATATTATATAAAATGCATGAATATAAAAATGCAATGCATGAGATGTATTTTTTCCTTTAATAAAGAAAATCCGTATATCTAAAAAGATATCCGGCTACCTTAGGAAAATATGTCAAATTAAATATTCTAAAACCAAAATACTTTGTGATTGTTTGAAAACAATTTTGAAAAGCTTGAATTAAAAATAAAAACTGGGCTAAAAATTTTTAAATGGCTCTAATTTCCTAAGTTTAAAAAATCCGGACTTGACTACCCTTAACCCGGGATTTGAAAAACCATTTTTAGAGTTTAAAAGGCTTAGAAATCACCCTAAGTCAGTAGCTAACCCTCCTAATCAGCCCACTCTAAGTACATTAACCAAAACAGAAAATTGGTTTTTCTTTAAATTCAATTCTGACTCCACTGTCCAGTTTTAATCCACGATTTTTTACCCTATTTTTAAAAATTCCAAAAATTCTAAAAAAAATACTGGAGACTTAGGACATGTAAAACTATACAAGAAAAAATCGGCTTAATTTTTTGATCAAAGATGAATTCCCAGAAAAATCATAGATGTACGAGTTTTTGGAGGAGAAAAAAAAAACTGTTTTGTTTTTCTTTAAATTCAATTCTGACTCCACTGTCCAGTTTTAATCCACGATTTTTTACCCAATTTTTAAAACTTCCAAAAATTCTAAAAAAAATACTGGAGACTCAGGACATATAAAACTACATGAAAACAAATCGGCTTAATTTTTTGATCAAAGATGAATTCCCAGAAAAATCATAGATGTACGAGTTTTTGGAGGAGAAAAAAAAAACTGTTTTGCCAACACATTTTTGCTTTTGATAAAATCATTTAAAAACCAAAGTAAAAATATTTGAAACTCATAAAATGACTTGAAAGCAGTAGCTAGGACTCTTTGAAAGTTAGATAAAAATTGGCTAAATAAAAAAAATCACAAAGGTAGAGTAATCAATTTGACAAACTTAATTTTCCACAAGTGTGCTCAAGAGAGCATGATCTTGAACCATTAATTGGCTCAAGTCATTATTCAAGTGGCATGAACATGAAATGCATGAAACAATGCAGCAAACATAATGCATGAAATGCATGGATCTAAACCTAAATGTAAGGAAAATGCATGACATAAATAATATGGCCTAGACCTAACATGAACTTGCATGGCATTTAATGTAACCTAGACCTAAGACATGCATGGCATTTTCACAAACACAAGGCATGCTTAATTCAAAAATCCAACCAAATATCATGCAAATGCAAAAACCTAACAACTAGCATGACAAAAATACAACACACAATGCAAAACACATGTAGTAGCCAAATGGCCCCAAGCTTCAACAAGCATGGCATTTTCACAAACACTTGGTATGCTAGCATGAAAAACTAAGTCACAACACAAAAATCACACAAGCATTTTCACAAACACCTAATATACCAAATCTAAAACATGCTCACTAAGATATAAAACAAGAATCATGCAAAGAATCACACAAGCATTTTCACAAACACTTAATATGCTAACTCTAAAACATGCTCAAATTTAAACAACATGAAAACAGAAAATTAAAAATGCAAAAACATGATATCTAAGACATAAATGGCAACAAACAAAGCAACCAAATTAAATATAACTTAAGAACATGAAATAACATAATATTTAAAACATCAAAAATAAAGAAAATAGCATAAACAATATGGTAAAATGAATCAAAAACAACAACTTAAAATAAATAATGTAGGCCATTTGGCCATGGTGAGTTTATTGTAAAAACAAAATGTAAGAAAAATATACTTAAGAAAGGAAATGAAGGAAGAACAAGAAACATTATTTTAAAATGAAAACTCACCAAGTAGAGATTAAAATAGCAAAAAATAAGAATAGAAAATGAAAGTGCAAGAGTTGGTGCTCAAGAGCAACCTCAAGAAGCTAATATTTCAAGCTTTTCTCTTCAAACTTTCCTTTTTCTCTAAACTTTTCTTTTTTTGCTCTCAACCAAGAAGATAAAAACTAAGAAAAACTAAGAGAAATCAACCAAAATGGAAAAGAAAAAACAAAATCTGCCTCCCTCCCCTTAGGGCTGGCAGAAAATGATGCTTATATGGACTCCAAGATGTTGTCATTTTTGTGTAACCTAATTTCCATCAAATGGCCAATAATTCAAGATGAAAAGTCATGAAATTACCACCCTTAGATTAGCATCTCAGCCCTCTCAAATTACAGCTGTCCAAGAAAAATGTTGACATCTTTTTTCCAGCCCAACTCTGATTTTTTGAAGGGCCCAAAAAGCCCTTTTCGGTTGCTTGGGTGAAATGACCATTTTGCCCTCCCGGATGCAAAATAAATATCAAACGGGCTCCAAATTCAATTTTTAGTTTTTTAATACTTCCAAAATAATAAAATATTGAGTTCTGGAAGTTTTCAAAATTATCCGAGTCCGTTTGCTATTTATTTGGATTTTTTCTTCCCAAAATGTCCTTTTATGCCCCTACTTTTTACCATTTTTTAAACGAGCTCCAAATCAAGATTTTTCTTCACCAATCTCTTCAAAATAATTAAAAAGTGTGATCTGGAAGTTTTCGTAATTTTTGGAGCTCATTTGGTATTTTTTCGGGATTTATCGGCTTGAATTACTGCATAGGAAGCTCGGGATTTAGCCATTTTGCAAATGAACTCGGAATCAAGATTTTCTTTCGCCAATCTCTTCCAAATAATTTAAAAATGAGATTTACCAAATTTCAGAATTTTTGGAGTCCATTTGCTATTTTTCCGGGATTTATCTTTTTGAATTACTGCATAAGAAGCCCGGGATTTGGCCATTTTGCAAACGAACTCGGAATCAAGATTTTCTTTTACCAATCTCTTTCAAATGATTTAAGAATGAGATTGACAAATTTTCCATAATTTTCGGAGTCCAGTTGCTATTTTTCCCAAAATTTTCCAATTTTGCCCTTTAACCTCCGAAACCCGATTTTGCTCAAAACAAGTCCGATTTTCAGATTTTCTTCAATCTGAGCCTTGGGCCATCCTTTTTAATCATTCCTCATCCATTGGGGGCTTTGGTCTTACCAAGTCGGGCCATTTCTGTGATTCTTCCCGATTTCACCGAAATCCACTAAAAACCCTAATTCTCGGTTTTCTCCCGGATTGACTTTTCTTTCGGTTTTTCTTGCAAGTGACTTCTCCATTACCCGTAGTCAGTGCTTATCTTTCATTTGGAACCTTCAATTTCGACCAGTTTGATCGTTTAAGCACTTTTCCCCAAATTTCTCGGATTAGGGTTTCTTTTCTACTGAATCTCCAAATCCCAACTTCCGAACTCCATATCTTTCAATGTAGACCTCGGATTATCAAAATTCTTTCTCCATTTTTCAATTGAACTTAAAATCTTGATTTTGAAAGTGGGTTGACTTTTTCAGTAGTTGACTTTCTGGGGTTGACTTTTTCGGGGTTGACTTTTTCGGGGTTGACTTTTTTCAAGTTTGACTTTTTATGCTCGCCCTCTTAAACTAAGTCTCGGAGTACCACCTGCAGGATGAAAACAGTCTTTTTATACTCGGAAACATCAATATGGGAAGAAAACATACCTGTTTAGTGGCCCGGACAAAATTAGGTGTCTACAATTGTGATCTTTATGAAAGTTGATGTTAAATTTAATAACCCATAATGTAAATTACCCAAAGTTATAGCATATTTCATATATTTGGACTGCAAAGTGCAAATAGTATTGTTAAATTGTAATTTCACCAAGATTTATTTATCACTAATTAATACTATTTTCTGATTCTGTAATCTTAACTATAAACTATAGTATGAAATTCACATAAATTTTATGTGAAATCTACATGAATTACATATTTATGAATTGTTAAAATTTTACAATATACTTAAAGGTTACGATTTATATTATTATAAAAGTATTACGAGTAAGTAATACCAATTTATTGAGAAATTTACAAAAAAAAATTCTCATGTAATAAAAAATAAATTAATAAGGATATATTAGTTTTTTACTTGTTTATTTTTTGAAAATATGATTTAAAACACTTTTTTTTTAAATTGATAATTGTTTTTTCTCTATTTCAAAATTGTACATTTAATTTTTTTTTACCTCTTTACTTTATATATATATATTTAAATATATAATATTTTTAAATAATAGATTATTTATCATTTAACCCACATAATAAATACGCAAAAAACGGATAATTTGCATTCTGGATCACTGAATTTAGTATCGATTTTCATGTAGGTCACAAATTTTTAATTTCATCAAATTACATCACTAGACTTCTATTATTAATAAATTATGTCACTTATGCTAACTCCGTTAAAACTGACTCAGCATGCACATATTTTTTACATCTCATCGAGATAATGTCTTACTAGCATTTAAAAAAATAAAAAATCACGCTGAGTCTACTTTTTCGTTAGAATTACTTAACGGAATTAGCATAAGTGACATAATTTATTAATAATAAAAGTTAAGTGATGTAATTTGATGAAATTAAACGTTTGTGACTTATATGAAAATTGATGCTAAATTCAATGATTCAGAATATAAATTAATCGCAAAAAACTAATATCGTAGTTACATGTGAAATAAACCCAATTAGAATCTTAAATTGTACTTAATTTAATTATTCATTGCTATATCTACATGCTAACTCTTGCTTTTCTTCTTTAGTAGCTAGAGATAGGTCTCGTTTGTTGGCACAACTTATGAGATCAAAAACAATGTTTTATCCAAATACAATGCTAAACGAATAAAAAATTTTAATTTTTACGATTAAAATTATGATTTGACAATCCAAACAAAAAAATAAAGCTTTTGTTTGAAAGTTGGCTTTTGAATGGAATGACTTTATTGTCTTTGCATTTCTAAACTTTTATTATTTTAAATATATATATTTTTTTATATTTTAATTCTTCACATCAGTTTTTCACAACAATGCTAAAACACTTAAATATTTTTAAATCATATTTTTCACCACACTTTTTTTAATTCAAATCTTTTCTAACTCAAAATTTTTTCTAACAGTAATACTAAGCTAATCCGTAAGAGGCAACATTGTTTAAGGTTTTTTTTTTTCCTACAAAAACAATCATCTATACAAATATTAAAACTAACTCATGGTGATTTACTATTTACTATAATATTCCTACTTTTTTTATTTATTATTTACTTCATGAGGACTTGAGACATGGCATAACAAAAAAAAAAAAATCTTCTATACTAATATAAATAATCATATAAATTTTCTTTGATCAAGAATCCACTTCTCTATTTGAAACATGACATATATTAAAAAAAAAAAGTTCTTTTATGAGAGAAATGTTAATCAATATCTCATAATGTGATATTTATAAAAAAAAAATATATATAATTAATGTATTATTTTTTAAAATTCAATAAAATTAATATAATAAATACCAAAAAAAAATTAAATAATAATTAAATAATTCTTAACTAGTGTCTATAGATACTCGTTAACCGGATCCTATATGAATAAACATATAATTTTTGTTTGATTTGGATTCCACTTCTCTATTTGTTTTACAATATGCTTACATAAAATCATTCAAAATAAATGTAAATAAAGTATCATACAAATTTTGCTATTTATCAATAACAATTTAATCGTTTTTTCTGAATAAATTATAATTTAATTTTAAAAATTATATATAATTTTATTTAAAAATTACGTTGCTATCAATAAAAGAAATTGACAACTTGGATATTAATACATTTTTTATATCATGAATAGTAATATACATTAATACACATTGTATCATATAGGTTATGGTATTTTGAGTCCTTAAGGACTTAAGGGGACTTTTTTCAAATAGGTTAGGGTGTAATTTGGTCTTACTATAAAAAAACTAATGGTGTATTTATTTTTTAAAGATTTTTGGTTTTTTTTTTTTAAATGATGTATTTAATGGGGTTGGTCCGCATGTTAACTCGTAGGTTAATTTAAGATCCGTACTCGATCCATTCAGAAAAAAAAATTAAAAAATAAATTTTATTATTATGTTTTTTAGTTTTTAATTTTATTTTTAAATAATTTATTTAAAGTGGTTGGTTCCTACGTAAGCGGCGTTTGATAATAAAACACCACTAAATATATTTATAAAACATTGCCGTTTCTTGTGATACAAATGGCACGAAGCTTTTTGACGGTAAAAAATAGACCTGCGTAATTTAAGATCGTATTTTTGCAGCGTTTGTGACTTTAAATGCCGGTAAATGATTTCAGTTAGCGGCATTTTATTTAATCAAACGCCGCTGAAGTAATTATTAGTGGCTTCTGATATAGAAACATCGCTAAATTTATAAAAATACGGTACTTGACGGTATTTTTTTAGGTAAACGTCGTTACTAAAATGTCATTAAAATTCAAATTTACTGTAGTGTAAGCATCGACAAAGTTATAGCAGTAGCAAAGCACGTAAATGAGAGACCATAAAATGATGCTTGTGTTGTGGTTTTGAGTTCCTTGGCTTGTGTAAGAAGCGGGAAGCATACTTTATCAAATATAATGATGGACGGAGTTCATGTTGAAGTTAAAGCTCATAGCTGTAGCCTCAATTCTTCTCGTTGGTGTCGATGGCATTGTTATTCCACTTATTGGCAGTAGATTTAATAATTTGTGTATTCATATATTTTATCGTATCATAATTATGTTTAAGATATTTTATATTTATATAAATTTTGATATCTTATTAATTCGTATTAAATAGATTTTGAGACATTCGTATATTAATATCGTGTTCGTGTCGTGTTTTTAATCATATTTTTCGTATCGTGTAATCGTATCGTGTTCAATATTATCAGCCTAATTGACAGGCACCTAATTTTTATTTTTCATTTTAACCTCAAAACCTAAGAGGTTTTTTTATCCAAATATAGCCAAAAAAAAATTATATCCCAAAATACCGATATTTTCAGATTAATTCCAAAAATCCGCTTTTTTTTTTCTAGCTGGGAAATCGCCATCCCCCATGGCGATTTCTCAGTGTAAAAATTTGCATTTTGGCAAAAAAACACCGAGGAAAATCGCCATGGGGGGTGGCAATTTCTCTTGATACAATATTTTTTTTTACTTAAATTAAAAAAAAATTGTAATTTTATTTTTAAATTTTGTATTTTAATTTTAAAAATTATAAATTAAAAAGATTTACTAGGTTTGGTTATTTATTTTTTTAAAAAATATTTGTTTATTTTTTTAAATATATATTAAAAATGTAATTTAATTTATTATTAAAATTTTATAAAAAAATAAAATTCTATTTCTTATTAAAATTTAAAAAAGAAGATTATATTTCTTATTAATTTTTATATCAAAAATTGTATTTCTTATAATTTTTTAATATTATAAAAAGTAAAATTTAATTTATGATTAAAATTTTAAAAAATAAAATTTTATTTCTTATTAAAATTTAAAAAAGAAAATTAGATTTCTTATTAAATTTTTATATCAAAATTTTTTTTCTTATTAAAATTAAAAAAAGAAAATTATATTTCTTCTTAAATTTTTATATCAAAAATTTTATTTGTTATACTTTTTTAATTTTATAAAAAAAAAATTTAATTTATTATTAAATTTATAAAATATACTATTTTATTGCTTATTAAAATTTTAAAAATAAAATTATATTTCTTATTAAATTTTTATATCAAAAATTTTATTTCTTATACTTTTTTAATTTTATAAAAAGTAAAATTTAATTTATTATTTAAAATTTATAAAATATACAATTTTATTGCTTATAAAAATTTAAAAAATAAAATTATATTTGTTATACAATTTTAATTTTATGATGTAGAAAATATTGGAATTGGATTCCTTCTTCAATGGATGAGACTAATGATTTAGGGTTTGGAAGAGGTTTCAGCTATTTTCCAGTCAATCAAATGATGTAGAAAATATTGGAATTGGATTCTTTCTGCAATGGATGGGACTAATGATTTAGGGTTTGGGAGAGGTTTCAGCTATTTTTCAGTCAATCAAATACTGTAGAAAATATTGGAATTGGATTCCTTCTGCAATGGATGGGACTAATAATTTAGGGTTTGAGAGAGGTTTCAGCTATTTTTCAGTCCATCAAATGCTGTAGAAAATATTGGAATTGGATTCCTTCTGCAATGGATGAGACTGATGGTTTAGAGTTAGGGATAGCTTACAACTATTTTCCAGTCTATCAAATACTGCAGAAAATATTGGAATTGAATTCCTTCTGCAATGGATGAGACTAATGGTTTAGAGTTAGGGATAGGTTTCAGCTATTTTCCAGTCAATCAAATGCTGCAGAAAATATTGAAATTGGATTCTTTCTGCAATGGATGAGACTGATGATTTAGAGTTAGGGATATGTTTCAGCTATTTTTCAGTCAATCAAATGCTACAGAAAATATTGGAATTGGATTCTTTCTGCAATAGATGAGACTAATGATTTAGGATTAGGGATAGGTTTCAGCTATTTTTCAGTCAATGAAATGCTGCAGAAAATATTGAAATTGGATTCTTTCTGCAATGGATGAGACTATTGGACAGTCCAGTACAAAGGATGGGATTTATCAATCAGATTTTGCATTAAATAAGTTATCACTTTTTCAATCAAATAACCCTAGGCAGAATATGAGAATCAGATTCCATCCTATACAAAGGATGGGATTTGTCATCTGGTACAACATAATGAACCATTATAAATTCATAATACTTATGAAGGTTTACAATACCCCCTACAACAGTTTTTCAATCAGATTTTTCCTGAGTGCTAAAACCCCCTCATTCTCATCCTTCTATATTTCTTCTTTCTTTTGCGGAGTGATAATACCTACATTCTCATATTTCTTAGTTTCATTACTACACAACATGAGCAATAGAGTGATCGCATTGGTCTACTATAACGACCAAATTCATAATACTGACGAAGGTGCTACCTTTGATTGTGAACGTCCTAAAAGTTTTCATGTTGAAGAAGACGTCACATTAGAGGAACTGAAGCTGCAAATTCATACAAAAATTAAAGTTGGAAATAGAAAAAGAGTTTCAGAGGTTAAGTATAGGCATCATCTTTCTATTGGTGAAGGATGTGTCTGATATAGAACATTTCCACTTGAAGATGATGATGATGTCAAATGCATGTTTTATGCTCATGAGACATTTGCAAATGTTGGTGTACTTGAGTTATATGCTGACATAGAGGATGTTGACGATGATTGTTGCCCTTCAAATGTTCGGACAACAGAAAACTTTCCCATAGAAGATGATGATTCTGGGTCGTTCTATGTTCACACTACATACGACGTTCCCACAGAAAAAATCGTGCCGTTATCTCAAGCTACAACTTTTCAGACTTCATTAGTCTCACAAACAATTCCTACTACCCTCTAAGATGAGCCAGCTGGTGTTGATCCTGTTCGTCCACGTGGAGTCCATGGTGAATATGTTGGTGAATTTAGTGAGCAGGGAGAGGATGCTGAATTCGCAAGTGATGACAATAGTGATTCTGACCCAGACGTCGTCCCTGCTGAGATCAACACTCATGAAGATCTTCCCCCATATGAGGCTGCATCCCATATGCATACCCTGGATCTGGAGGCAATGCAAGTGCCGAAATTTCCTGAGTATGCTCATACATTAGCTACGCCTCTGATATTTGATCCATCTGCAGTTGATCTGTGTGTTGGGTTATAATTCCCAACGAAAGAGGCTGTGCTTTCAGCTATCAAGCACTATAACATCAAAAACTCTGTAGATTACAGAGTAATTGAATCTGAGCGGACGAAATATTATGCCAAGTGTGTAATGTATGGAAATGGGTGTAATTGGAGAATAATGGCAACTTTTATGAAGAAGAAACAAGCATGGGAGATTAGAAAATATGAAGGGCCTCATACTTGCACATCGGGGAGGATTTCACAAGATCATTGCAAGTTAGATTGTAACTTGATCTGTTCATGCATTCTGTCATTGGTCCAAGCAAATCCGGAGATCTCCATTTCAGTTTTGATCGCTGAGATGCGAATCCGGTATGGATACATCACCTCTTACAAGAAAAAGTGGAAAGCAAAGCAAAAGGCAATTGTTCGAGTTTTTGGCTATTGGGAAAGATCGTACAATCAATCTTACGCGAGCAAATCAATCTTTTCTGGTTGAAGAGTTAGTTGATCCACAAGAGGGTGTTTCTGCAATGAAGTACAAAGTCAAGCTTAGTGACATGTGGTGTGATTGTGGAAAGTTTCAAGCACAAAGGTTCCCTTGTTCACATGTAGTTGCTGGTTGTGCACATGTCCATGTAGATTGCATGCAATATGTGGACAAAGTCTATAGACTAGAAACTATATTGAATGTTTATAGACACGAGTTCGAAGCTGTTGAAAATGAAGGTTATTGGCCTCAATATGATGGTCCAGAAGTGTGTCCCAATCAAGAAATACGGAGAAATCCACATGATCGGCCAAAATCAAGTCGTATTCGTAATGAAATGGACCTCAGGGAGAAAGGCCAACCAAAACGTTGTGGATTATGCAGAAATGAAGGTCATAACCGTCGAAATTGTCCGCATCGATCTGGCACATTGGGGGAGACTTCGCATCAACAATAAATGAATTACATGTTTTCATAACCTGTAATATTTACATATTTTGCCATTAAGGGAAAATGTTATGCAAGTTTTTGTCAACTTATCATGTAATTTGGATTATTATTTTATTTAAAATAAAAAAAAATTATAAAAATATAACTCAATTATATTTATTTTTACAATTTTATAAATTAAATAAACATTAAGATTTTAGTTACACATGCTGAATAAAAAAATAAAATATAACAATTAATTTCCCAACAAATTTAAAATAAATAACATGAAATGCAAAACATATAAATTTATATATTAGAAATTTAAAACACATTATTCTCGTTATATTGATAAAAGTACATTTATTCTAATTATTGCGTGGTGTAGAGCAACAGTGTCGAGCTCTTCTAGTGCGTGGTGGTTGCACCCGTCGTTCAACCTCGTCAGTGGCACGTATTCGCGGTCGATCATGACCTCCTGCTATAACCGCCACTGGTTCCGGTTGTATGTCATCAGTCATATCTTCTGTATCAAAAATTTGAAACCCACTGCTGGATGAGCCAACACCTAGTTCACCCATAACGGGAACTTGACTACTAGATGGACCCATAAATGATGTACCATCAAATGCTGACGAAGGGGTTCCAAACTGATACATTGATGTTAGATATGCTGAACTTGGACTTAGGATGGGGAGCTGGTCATCTAACCTCGTTCTTGGCGGTGATGGTCGGTAACACTCATCAACGTCATATCCGGGGTGACTTACGGAATAACGATGACTGGATGGTACTCCATGATCCCGTTCAGGTTCAGGATGATTAAATGACATCCTCGGTGCTGTGAACTCCAATGAGGTCGGTTGACGCGTTCGCCCACGTTGTCGGCTAGGTCTAGGAGCTTCCATATCCTGTGTAGGAGGGACTGGAGCTGAAGTTTGTCCGGTAAATGGCATACTCCTAACATCCTCATACATCGACGGCGGACAAACGAAAGACCGACCTTCATTTTTATACCATCCTATGTAATCATCAGATGGGTTGAAATTATTACCAACAATCGGGTAATCTGTCGGAATTCGTTGAAAACGTATATTCCACCAATGGATCCAATGTTCATGCTTCGCAGGCCAGAATTCCTCATGACGACCACGCATGTCGATCTTGTGAAGCTTATCAAGGTTCACCGGGGCTGCAGGAATTGGTTGTTGCATCCCAAATTGTCGCAACACCCTGTCAGTTTGGTGCCACTCTACATATGAAAAGCATATCAATGCTGTGTTTGCTTTCCATATATTACAATTATTGTAGGCATCCGATGGGAGGCATGCCATAATTTCACTTGAGGAATATGGCATCCACAGAAACTGCGAATAATTATTACAAATTATTAGTTTCATATGGATTAAATAAAAAAAAAAACTTGAATGTAACAATCAAAATATTTACCTTATCATATCCTACTCGATCTAGTCGTACTCTTATACTTGCAAGGTCGCTCGGAGTCTCTGTAAAATCTCTACTCCTACTCCTACTCCTACTCCACCTGTTAAAATGCATATAATATCTTAATTACCTATAAAAATACAAGTTCGTACAAAATTAATAAAATAGTAAAAATTATTACCTGCTTGCAAGGGGGTATACAGCCGAAATATCCACGCGCGGAGCAAGAAATGGTAGCCGATACCAAGCCCATGATTGTAGAAGCACTAAACATCCACCTATGTCATGGCTTTTTGGAACTGTAGCCCGACAAAGTTCTCTATACAAAACCGCCAAACACGCAGAACCCCAACTATAATTTGCCGCATGCTCTAAATCATATAGTAATGGAAGATACATTAAATGTACCCGACTGCTCGATTTGTCAGGCATCAGTAATCCTCCAATCAAACGTAAAATATATGCTCTAGTAGCATATTGTATCTGTTGTTCAGTTGCGTGTAATGGAAGATTTTGAAACGATTTCAACCAATTTAGTCTCACCGTTGAGCCAGATACATACTCATCTGGAGGTAACAAGCCCAATAGATTTTGACACACTTCATTCCAATCTAGCAAGCTTCCGCCTATAACTGCATCACCATGGACTGGAAGTCCAAGTTGCAGCGCAACATCTTCTAGAGTTACCGTGCATTCACCAAATGGAAAATGAAAAGTGTGCGTCTCGGGTCTCCATCGTTCGATCAACGCACTGATTAAGTCGGGTTATATAAAAAATCGTCGAATTTGAGTTGCGTGATAAAATCCGGCTCTTCTTAAGTGGTCGATAATAGATGGATGCGGGTCCTCCAATGTAAATTTCCTCGAACGTAACACGCGACGAGTTTCCTGTTATAATAATAAAAATTAATATATTATAAAACTATAACAATTAAAAATTAATAAATAAAACTCTAAAACTATAAAATAACAAAACAATAATAATAAAAAATTTAATTTTTTTATATAATTATTAAATAATTAAATTATATAATAAATAAATAACTATAAAATTAAAAGACAATAATAATTACAAAATTATAAAACAATAATAATATAAAATTATATAATATAAAAATTAAAATTATATAAAACTATAAAATGAAAAGAAAAAAATAATTAAACAATTATAAAACTATAATAATACAAAATAATATAATATAAAATTTATAATTATATAAAACTATAAAATGAAAAAACAGTAATAATTACAAAATTATTATTGTATATAATAATAAAAAAACCATTATAATATAAAAATTAAAATTATATAAAACTATAAAATGAAAAAACAAAAATAATTAACAAATTAAATAACTATAATAATAAAAAATTAAACAATATAAAAAATAAATAATTATATAACTATGAAATCAAAAAATAATACTAATTAATAAATGATAAAACTATAATAAGCACTATAACATTAAAAATTATAAAATTATAAAATAATAAAACTATAAATTTACAAAATTCTAATCAATAAAAAATAACTAAAAATTGATAATGTAATACAAATAATATTATAACAATTTACTTACCTCTTTAAATATAACCTCCGATATGTGATTTTCTTGCAACCTCAATAGTGATGATGAAGCCATTTTTAAATATTGTTGTAGAAAAAATAAATTGTTGTAGAAAATAATTTTGTTGGTAGAAAGAAATTTAATTGTAGAAAGAAGAATGGAAAATGAAAGGGTATTTATAGAAGAGTAGTGTGTGTGTGTATGGGGGGAGGGGATGGATTTGAAGGCAACGGTCACTTGACCGTTGCCTTCAAAAAATTTTGAATTTTTTTTTTTGTTTTTTAATTTTATATACTACAAATCAATTAAAAAAATTTTAAAAAATATTTCATAAATTTTTTAAAAAATATATACCTTTGGAATTTTTTTTTAAATTATAAAAAAATATATTTTAATTTATAATTTTTAAAATTAAAATACAAAATTTTTAAAAAAAAATTACAATTTTTTTTTTAATTTAAGTAAAAAAAAATAAAAAAATATTGTATTAAGGGAAATCGCCACCCCCATGGCGATTTCCCTTGATTAATTTTGCAATATTTGCAAAAAATACCAAGGGAAATCGCCATGGGGGTGGCGATTTCCCTTGATGTTTTTTGGCAAAATTCAAATTTTTACATTGAAAAATCATCATAGGATGGCGATTTCCCAGCTAGAAAAAAAAGAGCGAATTTTAAAAATTAATTCGAAAATAACGATATTTTGGTATTTTTTTTTGAGCTATATTTAAATAAAAAAACCAAACCTAAGACCCATTTTCTTTTTTTTTTTTCCAAAAAAAAAATTATAATGCAACGATAACTGTTAGCTTCCATCGTAATGTCACGTGACGATCACATCAATAGATGTGTATAGTCATGTCATCCAATTGTTTGATTTTAAAATCTAAAAGATTACGTAATTTAAAAATAAATGTTATTAATATGAGTAATTAAATTATTGTTTTTTATAATAAATGATCAAAGTAAAAAATAGAAAAAATTAAATAACCAATGATGTAATTTACATAATTTGGATTCTAAAATGATAAAAATTTCACCCATATTGTAATTAGAAATGTTGGATCGTGGTTCGAATTTTTTTTTTCTATCTAATTTTGATCTAACTCGTAAATTCATTTTACTGTTTATAAATATTAAAAAAAATTATATTAATATATATTTTTTATAATTAAATTTAAATAATTTTTATAAAATAAATAATAATTCGAATTGAACTGATCCAAATTAAAAAAAAAAATCGTGTTCAAGTCCAAATCAGTTCATGCCGAATTTATAAAACTAGATGAATAAGTTGATTTTTGAACCTGTCTCATTGTAATAAAATATTTTTCTTTATAAGTAGATGTACATTGTACAACATTGTGTAAAAAGATCACTTAGCAAAATGTATAATTCAAAAGTGAAAATAAACAAAAAAAAAGTGAAAACCAACATATCACATCAAACGTATGATGAGTCCCATCTTTTCGTTTTGCTGCTCATCATAATCATCTCCTTCTAAAAACAAAAAATGCAGCAGAAACTGACAGTTCAGCTTTTCATAAATGGACAATTCACAAAAGGGACCCCGTCACGTATTTTTTTTTTTATTTGTTCAGAAAAACAGCCCGTCACGTATTTTTCACTCCACTCCTTCACTCCTTTGATTGTCGGCTTCTCCTGCACAACCATAAGAGGCTTTTTTATAATAATATTGATATATTATTTTATATTTTAAATTATCAATATTTTTTTTTATTCATTAAAATATGTCAGTTTCAGAAATTTTGAAAAATAATTGTGAATGAGAGCGATTTTCTTTCATAATTTTTTTTTTTATTTTTTTTAAATAAATGTATGGAAGTCGTTCTCGACGAGAGCGGCTTCCATATATATTTAAACTAAATGAAAAAAAATGATTCATACTTAAAAAAGTTTAAAATTTATATATATATTTCATATAATTTATAAAAAAAATTTAATTATATATAAAAATAAATTATATAACATATAATAATAAATAGGAAAAAACTTGCATTACATAAAATGCAAAACATGTAAATTTATACATTATTATACAAAAATACATGATTCTCTCTATATTATACATTATTATACAAAAGTATATTAAAATAATTATCTATTGGGGAGCTCTCTTATCGCATGGTGTTGAGTAACAGTGCGGAGCTCTCCTATAGTCCTATTGCATGGTGGTAGCACTCGTTGTTTAACCTCGTCAGTGGCACGTATTCGAGGTCGACCACGACCTCTTGCTGTAATTGTCACTGGTTCTTGTTGTGTGGCATCTGCATGCTCATGGACGATGCTATAATGACCCATATCAGCTGCATCATACGATGGAAACTCACTATTGAAGGGACCCATATCTTCTGTATCTAAAAATAAAAACCCACTGCTGGAGGAGCCAACACCTGATCCACCAAAACAGTGAAACTCACTACTAGATGGACCCACAAATGATGTACCACTAATAAGTGCGTAATTGCATACATTTTCATGTATTATTTCCTTATACTTTGTGCTTTAATTCTTAAGTTCCTTGACAAATTATTATATTTTTTTTGAATTATAGGTATTTTGGATGAGATAAGTTAAAACATGTTAATTATAATGGTAAAGAGCTTATAAAGTCGCAATCATAAGATGAAAGAATAATTGGGAGTCAAAAAGATCAAATTCTTAATGCCAGATGATCATATAGATCTGACCTTCGTAGCTTTTTTCTAATAAATCATTATGTTAAATTCATTATTTGAAGAAACTTCCTTCTTGACTTTTGAAGCTGACTTGAATACCTTTCCAAAGATGGTTTAAACGCCTAAATCAGATAAAGGATCGTCATCCAAATCAGCCGACAAAGTGTGAGACAGTGCAGTAGTCGCGAAACTGACGTCAGCGAGCAAAAACGTGCAAATCAATGTACTTGGCGCAGCGACGCCGAAAAGTGGCACTACGACACAGACCCTACTGTCCTCAAAATCGGGAAAAATCGTAAAACTCAAAAATCTTGCCTATTTTGCACTCCTTTGACTCCTAGCTTCCTTGAACAGCAAGAAAGGGTTTCTAAGACTTGAAAGCTCTATAAATACCATCTTATGAGCCACCAACTATGACATGATTTTGATTAATTATCAATCTTCTTCTTCTTATTATTCTTCTCTTATTTTTATTTTATTTTTGTTCTTAGTTTCTTTTGAATATTCATGTTTATGTTGACAATGCTTATGCAAGGCTAAATTTTTCTTTGGTTAAAGGTGATTTCAAAGCCCTAGACAAGTTTTGTAATTGATTTTCAGATTTATCTATCATTAGTTTTCTATCAAAGTTTATTATGTTCTTTCATAAAAATTGTTCATGATATTGTCTTGATTTGTTTAGATCGCGAACTAGATAGATCTTGATAATTATCTAATGCTAGTTTAGGAGTCTTGATCCGTGTAATTGTCTTGATTTCCTATTCATAAGTGACAATTTGTAATTCATAATTATGTTGGGTTTTCGGGAATTACAATGTGGAACATAACATAAGTTGAACAATCCGAACTTATGTGTTTGTTGCTTAGATCAACATATCTTTCTCATCATAAAGCTGTTATCAAATTGAATTTAGAGAGCTTATTCTAGGTTGTTTGATAATTAGAGATTAAAGAGAGAGCTTATTCTATTTAACGACAAACTAAGAAAAGATTGGGGTAGCAGAGCTTGTTGTTATCTACTGTTGATAATTTTGATAGTTAATTAATGTTGATAGATCTGATTATTGATTCTCAATGATGTCTAGTGGTGGAGAATGATACATTAACCATACTTTTCTCATATTTAATTACTTCCTATTTACTTGTCTTTTTCTTTTTATTGTTTGCTTTAGTTTAAACTGATTTTAAAAACCTCCCATTTTATTTTGTTTTCTTTGAATTTAAGTTTTAGACTAATAAATCTTAAACTAAAACCCAATCCCTGTGGACTTGACCCTTGCTTATTGCTATACTTTACAATTGATATTTTTAGTGTAATGATTAAATAAGATATACTCTTTTGAATGCATCAACCACCATATGCTGAAACAGGGGTTCCAAACTGATACAGTGTACTTAGATATGCTGAACTTGAACTTCGGGTGAGGAGCTGATCATCTAACCTCGTCCTTGACAGTGATGGTCCGTAACAGTTATCAACATCATCCCCGGGGGTGACTGATGGGATAACGATGACTGGATGCTAATCCATGATCCCGTTCAGGTTCAGGATGACTAAATGACATTTTTGGTGCAGTGAACTCCTCGGCATGTGATGAGGCCGGTTGACGCGTCCGCCCACGTTGTCTGTTAGGTCTAGGAAGTTCCATTTCCTGTGTAGGAGGGACTGGATTTGAAGTTCGTCCGGGAAATGGCCTACTCCTAAAATCCTCAAACTTCGATGGTTGACAAACAAAAGGTCGGCCTTCATCCTTATACCATCTTATGTAGTTATCAGATGGTATGAAATTATTACCAACAATGGCATAATCTAGAGGAATTCGTTGAGAACGTATACCCCACCACTGTATCCATTCTTGATGCTTCGTTAGTCAGAATTCTTCATGACGCTCACGCATGTCAATATTGTAAACCTTATCAAGGTTCAACGGTGGTTGCGGATTTGGTTGTTACATCCCAAATTGTCGTATCACCCTGTTGGTGTGGTGCCACTCCACATATGCAAAGCATATCAATGCTGTATTTGCTTTCCATATATTACAATTATTGTAGGCATCCAATGGGAGGCATGCCATAATTTCATTTGAAAAAGATGACATCCACACAAATTGTGAATAATTATTATAAATTATTAGTGTTCATATGGATTAAATACACATATACTTGAATGTAACAATCGAAACATTTACCTTATCATATCCTAACCGATCTAGTCTTAATCTTATACTTGTAAGGTCGGTCGAAATATCGGTATGATCTTTACGATGGCTACACCTTTTAAAATGCATATAAAATCTTAATAGACCTATAAAAAAAAATACAAGTTCGTACAAAATTAATAAAATAGTCAAGATTATTACTTTCTTGCAAGGGGATATACAGGCGAAACCTTCACAGGGGGAGCAAGAAATGACAATCAATACCAAGCCCATGACTGCAGAAGCACTAAACATCCACCTATGTCATGGCTCTTGGGAACTGTAGTCCGGCAGAGAACTCCAACTATATTTTGCTGCATGCTCTAAATCACGAAGTAATGTAAGATACATTAAATGTATCCGATTGCTCAATTTGTCGGGCATTAGCATTCCTCCAATCAAACGTAAAATATATGCTCTAGCAGAATATTTTACCTTTTCTTCACTTGCGTGTTTGGGGAGATTTTGAAAAGACTACAACCAAGTTAGTTTCATCGTTAAGCCCCTGACATACTCTTCTGGAGGTACAGTGCCCAATAATTTTGGCACTCTTCATTCAAATCTAGAAAGCTTGTGCCTGTAACTGCCACACCATCCACTAGAAGTCCAAGTTGAAGCGCAACATCTTCTAGAGTGATCGTGCATTCACCACATGAGAAATGAAAAGTGTGCGTCTCGGGTCTCCATCGTTCAATCAACGCACTAATTAACTAGGGCTGAAGCAGAAATCGTCCGAACTTGAGCTACATAATAAAATTTGGCTCTCTTTAAGTGGTCAATAATATATGGATGCGGGTCGTCAATTTTTTTTCCTCGAACGTAAGACGCGACGAGTATCTTGTTGATAATTAAATAATTATAAAAAATTAATAATATAATACAGATAATATTACAAAAAATTACTTACCTCTTGAAATAAAATTGAGGATATGATTCTGTTACAACATTAACAATGATGGTGAAACTACTTTTAAATCAACAAAACGTAGAGAAATTTTTTTTGGTATGAAATAAGATGAGATTGAGAAGATTTTGATTTTTTTTTTTGGTATGAAATAAGAGGAAAAAATTGAGTTTATAAAATAAATTGAATGAAAGAATGAAGGAGATGGGGGTTTATATAGAGATGGGGTTAGGGTTGGGGTGGAGAAGTCAACGGTCAAGTGACCGTTGCCTTCAATTTTTTTTATTTTTATTTTTAAATTATAACCGTTGGCTTCCCAACGGTCATGAATTTTTTTAAAATTTTTTTTAATTTCTTTTGAAGTATGGAAGCCGCCTTTCCAAACAGTAAAAATCAAAAAAAATTCCCTTTTGTTATAAAGATGTATCGACAAGGGCGACTTTCATACATTTATTTTAAAAAAAACAAAAAATTTGTGAAAAAAAATCGCTCTCGACCATGACGATTTTCTAATTTTTTTGAAATTAACGTATTTTGATGAATAAAAATAAAATATTGATAATTAAAAAAAAATAGCAATATTATTATAAAAAAAAAACCACTATAAGATACGACATATAACTTAGTACATCCCTCATTTTTAACTTTTGAATTGACATTGGTAAATTCATATCAATGACAAATTAGTTGTTTGGCCAAACGTACTGCTCCAATTTTTTTTTTCTTCCAGATTCAGTCATTGGATGCTTTGGAGCAAAGTTAAAACTATGTTGTACATTTCTCAAGAGAGAATAGAAAGAAACTTATATTTACTATTAAGTTTTCCTGATCTATATTATTCAGAGTTGAATAATGTCGGCTATGAATATATTAAAAAAAATATATATATTTTATATTCATAATTAAATATGTATCTTATACAAATATCAAATATAAATATTTTAAAAAAATAAAAAATTCAAATAACATAACTCCCTTTCATGATAAACATTAATTTGTCAGCTTTGAACAACTTTTCAGCTTATCTTTTGTTGAATCCCACGAACATTATAGATATTTGCAGTAACCAAATTATATCTCAGCCAAAATACCAAAATGAAAATCATCAAAGTTCTGAATCTTGTCTCTGCAAAGAAAAGCCGCTGCTCTACTCTACTTAAGGCTTAAATAGATCCAGAAGTTGCAGAAACTAAAATATCATATGATACATCACTTTTTGTTTATCTTAACTATTAAATCTAATTAAAGTGTCTAAATTCAGAATCAGAACGTGCCATGAATATACAGTCACTTTACGTCGACGACCTCGACCATGTTATAAAACTTAGGTTTTTGGCCTAAATTTTCATGTAGGATTCAAAATGAAACTGTTTCACATTAAAGCCAAAAAAGAAGATTAAAAAAATTTGTAGTATGAAGCAAGGTGAAGGATGTGACTGCTAATTACCTTGTGGAAGCCCATAATGCCGACAATTAAAGAAGCATTCAAAACAAAATCCGTTCATGTTTTCCCACGGCTTTCTTGAGCTTCTTACTGAGAATTGTTGCCTCGCTTTTTTTCACTACCAACAACACAGAAGAGAAGTCAGTCAGAGTACCAAGTTCAAGAAAGCCGTGGAAAAGCATGCAACGAACCCAATTTTTTCTTCACTCAATTCCATGCGTATAGCTAACACACTCTACAACTCTCTCTCTTTCCTTCATTTTTTTTCTCCTCTCGTCCTGGACTCGGCCTCTCCATCTTCTAACATTACTTTTCATACCTAAATTTAGAGAAAGAAGACGAAGAATGAAGCAAAATTGTAATATGTTTGTAAAAAAAGAAACTGAGGAAAGCATTTTCACATAATTAATCTCTTATGGTATAGTGGAAGAAACAGAGAAAGCAAAGCAAAGCAAGAAAGATGAATGGCAGGAGAGAGGGAGAAAAGAAGGGAAGACAATTACAAACACCGGAAAAAGATAACAGGGAGTGGGCACGGACTCTGAGCAATTGAGAGTGATTCCCTTTAGCTAGGAGTGCGGAGTAGGTGCGGCTGACGAGTTGTATCTCGACGCGTGTCAGGCAAAAGGGTGAGTGCATGAAGTGGGGGGCGATGGGCCAACGAGCGTGGATGGTTGCGGCACTTGGCAGGGCTGGCTGACATGGTAGTGGGGCTCGCTACTGCTGCTTTGGTGTCTGAGCTTAGCTGATAGGCAATATAGCTAGCTTTTATTTATTTATTTTTGGTTTGTTTTGAATTTTGATTGTATTATTTGGGTGTCATTGGTCACCGATTAGTCATGAGGAACCGCTTCCCGATCTCATTTTCTTCTTCTTCTCCTTCTCCGTGGCTATGCGCTGCTGATTCCTCTGTGTCTCAGAGTCTCATCAGCTGATCATGCACCCACGCTTCTCTTTTTTATTATATACTATTAGTATCTATTATGAATATCACATGGGCTGTTATGTTACCTGAATTCAAATATTGGTATGTGCTTAGTGTTTAATTCGTTTTTTTTTATTATTATTATTTTAAACTCATGGAATCGACTTAAAAAAAAATTCAAAAATTAGGTATAGACTCTTATAATAATATTTTAAATAAAAATATATATATATACAAATAATATAATACTATATATAAATAAATAAATTCATTTTTATCGAGCAATTTTTTTATTGAAATTAGGGATTTCACTAGGGGTTTCTTTAGTTTTTTTTTTCTTTCCCTTTTTAATGATGTTTTCTTTTTTTCAAGATTTTAGTTATTATTTTTTTTGGGAAGTTTATTGATTTTTTTTTTTTAGATATTATTGTTGTTTCTTAAAAAAAAATTAATAAAGGAAGAAAAAAATTGGATGCCATGTGTGATCCATATGGTATTTAATATTTTTTAAATAACAAATGGCAAATATGTGGCGTGATTTTATTGGTTAAAAGCCAAGTATGCAGGTTGAGTTAACGATGTTAATTGATCGACTAAAAGGTTACACACATTGAAAGTTTGAGAGGTGATTTGTATATTTTATTTGTTCAAGTACTAATTTGTACATTTTGTTAAAGTTTGAGTACTGTTATGCCTAATAACTATAAATGCTGAAAGCCCAATATTAGGTCCAACTGTCCACTTATTACAAGAAAACAATCTCAATTATTGTTGGCTGCATAGAATCTCAAATATAAAAAAAAAAAATAAAGTAAAAGCACTGAACTTTAAATCACATTTTCATTCTCTAACAGCTTTTACTCTTTTGAGCTTTTCTCTTCATTCGTCCACCAATATTTATTGACTTAAGCATCGCATCGGGGAGCGCCTTAAAAAGTCTAAACTCTGATGCACCTTGACTCTTTGCTCTTTCTTATAGGTCCTCCTTACTCCCGAGCAAACCCTCTCTTCGAGCTCTCCTCCTAGAACCTTAAATCCCCTCAACAATTGATATCGTCTGTGGGAAACACAACAATGTTTTTACCACAATCTGAGAACGCTATTCCTCCCACCACACCCTCATCCGCCTAGTGAGCACATTCACTCTACCACCAGCTCCTGCATATGGCATTCCCACCAGTTTGGTCCGAGTGGCATGCCCACTTTAGAAAGTCTCCTCCAGCAGCCCATGTATGAATATCCCTCCCCGTACCCCTATTCACTAGCATTTCTGAGTACATGGCTATTGTATCCTCAAAACTATTATCAAAGCCTTTTCCACGATTATCCACCTCTTGTCTCAACTCCGTCGGTCACCATGCAAACAAACACCATCCACTAAGCAACTACCCTTGTCAACGTGGTAACAACCCAGGCTGCTTCTAGTAACACACATTTTCCCCCAAACACCATGACAAGCGTAAAATGGCTTGAAAATATTCCCCGTTACGTCCTCGATCTCCAATGTATCGTTGGTGGTCAGCCTCTCACCTGTTACGTCCTCAGTCCTCAATATTCAACTGCCCGCCAGCGTACTTGACTTTGGGCTAGGCCAAGGACTGCTTTTACCTTTTTATCTGCCCCAACCTATGTGACGACCACCAATTTTTTCCTTTTGGCGCACCCTTCACGCCCCCACCAACAGACAACTACCAAAATCTCCATGACCAAATACAAATGCTAACTGCCCAAGTGGCAACATAGCAATAAGCCTTCCAGTAAGCAAACCAACAACTCTCTCAACTTCTAAAAATAACAACCGCCCACGTAAGCAAGAAAGCTTTGCCTCATCTAAGAAAAACGAGCAAGATAATGATCGCCTTAGGTGGACCGAAGACAAGAATACTACCCTCCATTCAAAAAGACAACAACAGACCAGGATTACATACTTGAGAGAGAAACAAATGCAGAGTTGATGAAGCAAGTCGAGACCTTGCGAGCAAAAATCAAAGCCTTAAGAAGACTAAAGGTGATGAGCTAGAATGGCTCGACGAAAAGCATAACTCACTCTTTTTGGTGGTCAGACAAAAAGAGGCACCACCAAATATGTTACAAGCCATTCATGGACCTTCACAAAGCAATAGATGCAATGAAGTGTAGACTATTCCCTACCACCTTGAAAGCCATGCCCGAACATGGTATTACTCCATTGCATCTGGCTCAATTGTAGACTTTGAGTCACTCAGCTGTAAGTTCATAGCACATTTCCTAATCAATCGCATAGCGATCAAAACGCCAGCCATTTTGATGACTATCAAACAAAATCATGGGGATACTTTAAAGGAATACATACTCGATTCAATGCAGCTACCCTCGAAGTCAAAGACTTGATATATGACAAGACCATCCAAGCTTTCATAACAGGTTTGCGCCATGAACACTTTCGTTATGCGTTGAGTGAAAACTGGCCAGACAAGTTGTACCGCCTTTATAAGTGAGCACAAAACTTCATTGAGGCAGAGAAAACAATGTTGGCTGAAAGGAATACTGAAAAGAATGTTAAAGGGGAGAAAGGGAACCCCTCAACAAGCGTTATAACATGAATTAACAAAGGGGGATAAACTATCTCACAATAGACCAAGCTATGAACGTAGGCGCTCACCCAAAAGCTCTCCTAACTAGCAATTCGCAAGTGAGATTAGGCACCAGCGTACAACAAATTTGAAAGCTACACTGCCCTAAACGCCTCATAAAGCCACATACTTAACGCGATCGCCAAATAAGGTATCCTGGTATTGTGGAGTCCCCACCACCCGTGCGAGCTAACCCAAATCACAGAAATCCCCATAAGCGATGCGCTTTCATGTAAACACCAATCACACTACAAAAGAATGTATCAAACTCAAGGACGCCATAAAGCATGCAATCCAGAAGAGGTAAATAAAATAGTTTGTCGAAAAAAAAAGCTATACACAATGCAAACGATCGTCCATCCACTCAAAACTAGGAAACCTACCTGACAAAATCTGAAGGAAAAAACCCATTCAAGGAGTTATCAATGTAATTATAGAGCTACAAAAATTGGGCGTAACGAGATCGAAATGGAAATCACATTCGAAAAGTGTGATGGCAATTGATGTAGATCCCAAAAAGGCAAAGCATGATGATTGAAAGATGACTTTCACAGAATATGACACAGACATAGTGATCGACAATGGTAATGATCTGATTTTCACATCTATAACAATGGATAATTACAAAGTCAAAAGAATATTAGTTGATAATGGCAGTGCTGTTGAGTTAGATTAAGTATGATGCTTTCCTTAAGATGAGTTTTACCCAAAATGATTTGAAACCATGACCTATCTTTTGTTTTGCAAATCCATAGTCTTACCAGTAACCATTGGACATGGAAAACAACTGTTAAATTAATTATTGTAACGATAAAATTGAGTATTCTAATGAAAAAATTAATATCAATGATGAGATATGTATTTAAATGTAAAAGCAACAATGACGATAAAATAAATTATAATATAAAAAATAATCATTAAAAATATTAGATTAAAATTTATATATAATAATTTTTTAAAATTATTTTACATTATGAAATTAATAAATAATTAAAAATCACTAAAATTATTTTTATGTTAAATAATAATTTTGTTGATAAATAATTGAAAATTAATAAAATAACAGTAATATATCAAATAATATTTCTTTAGTTTCTTTATTTATGTAGTTATTTACTTTTTAGTTAATTCATATTAATTATATAATAATAAATTTTATATATTTATTAATTTCCTATATAATAATAAAATTTATTTATTATATTAACAAAACTATTTTATAATTTTTAAATAAATAATCAAAATTAAAAATGAAAAAAGAAAGTGACAGGTACATTACTACAAGGGTAAAAAGGAAAATAAAAGGAGAAAACCAAGGACAAATTTTTTTTTTTTATAAAATGGGGCAATGAAAAATTTTATTTTTCACTGGACATTTAAGATCCAATAGAAAAAACAGGTGCAGCACGGTGGATTTGGTCTCCAGTGTACCACACATCGATATCCAAATGAAGAATCACGGCACAGTTGAGTAAACAAATACCTCAACTGCATCATGCTGTTGCTTCATTTAAATTCAAACGAAGCCTAAGCATTAGAACACGTCCCGTAAATAGAACTCTGATGTCCTCTGATATTCACCTGACATATTCAAGAGCTTAATCAGCTCAACCATCAAAAAAGACTTCAACAACCTTCTGACACAATAATATTAGAATAACTAAATAGATATCAAATTGCATAGTTTTCTTCTATATATATATCAAAGACTAGTATTAGAAAACGTCAGTCTGGTGAAGAAACAATATATTGCAGAAACAGTTGTTGAGTGTAATCAGTAGCTCGCTGTGGCAATAATTCATTAGGACAACGTATATTTTGTTGTTCTCAACAGCATCAATGCCTCCATGGCAGAGATAAAAGTTCAGAAAATCGGTTATCATCTCAACTTCATTGAAGCAAATGAAGTAGCCAAATCCATGGCCTCATTAACGTGTGATGCATCCGTTCCCTGAAATGAAACATACATTCCATAAATTACAGAAGATAGGGTTTGCAAGCAAACTCAAATATCTCACAAAACTGCACGGAATTCGAGTCTAAGGAACAACATGCAACTGGATTCAAGATTTAAGTGATAAAAATCCAAAGATTTCTCACAGAAACTGAATTTGAAGCACCAAGTTACCAACCTGTCCTGTAGCCAAACCACTCTTGCCTCTACCACACCTCCCCTTCAGAGGCCCTAGCGCATTTGTCAACCACTCCGACACTTCCAATAGCTTGCTCTGTTCAGATTTCTCCGGTACACCAGCATAAACAACAGCCTTGTTTGTGGTTTCATCAATACTGAAAATCATAACTGGCATTCCCTGTTTATTCAACGCCAACATTTAGCACAGCTGTGTGAAACAAACTTTGATAAAGATTCAATTAATTAAAAATAAGGGGGTCAGAATTAGCTAGAAACCTTCTGCTGAATAACTTTTGAAACTGCTTCACGAAGAGCAGCTGCGTCTAAACCAACATCAATACGGGAGACACAGAAGGTCTTTCCCTCTGAGGCAGTAACTTCAGCCAATTCTGTTGCTATCGTGACAGCTTTCTGCATATTTTGTTCAGCAATCTTCTTTTGTGCCTTTTTCAGTTGATTCTGATAAAACAAACCAATTTAAAAGGATCTAAGACCATCATTAATGGACACCAAAAAAATGTTTAATGTTACAAACAACTAAAGAAGGAGATTAAATCTGGAATATTGTTGCTCAAGCTCAGGTTCTAGCATAAAAAATGAATGTTTGTTTGATGCAGGCACATTAACTTTTTCCAGGAATTTTTCCTTGCATTTACAAGGTCATATCCTCGTATCCACATCTCTACTTTGAAGCATCTAATATGGGTCTAACATGCATATATTAGGGAAAATGACAAGTCAGAGCAACAAAGGTGATAATAACTAAATTTGATGGTGTTGCAAAGTCTTGTATAGATCAGCTGTGATACCTGAAGTTGCGCGATCTTGCCCCTAATATCAGCTTTCTTGGCAGCAGGAATTGATGCAGAATCCACACTAGTTTTTAAAGAAGCCACTTTCTGTAAAGATGCAAAATAAAATTTCCAAATGGAAGCATTTTACCTCTAGCTAGTTTTGTATAAAAGATGAACATAACAATTGCATATTATGTATGAGAATGCACAAGCAAACAGGAGATGTATATCCACTAAGCTGTTACATGAACAACCTATTTAAGTATTACTAGGTGACAAGGGGAAATTAAAATCTGAAAATATCTATGATCCAACCATGACATACTAGTGAAGCACATTTCTATGGTTTTTTTCTGTTCAAAAAGACGGGGGGGGGGGGGGGGGGGGAGCAAGAGAGAGCAGTAACATAACAAAGTTGAAAACTAAATACCCAAGAAACATGCCCTAAAACAAAAGTTCAGGAAAGGCATACGTTGAACTGGAAACACAGCATTTAGATATATGAAGACAAATACCTTATAAGTCACCTTAAAGCAGAACAATAAGTGTAATATAGCAACTTAAAACAAATATAAATAAAGGCAATGATAATAAGAACTTCCAAGCATTTAAGTCTCAGAAACCAAGGTAGAGAAACAAACCTTCTCCAGCAAGCATACTTCCATCTTGGATGCATCATCTACTTCCTGCAAAAGAAGGTCACCCAGTTCCATTGCCTTCAAAGCACTCTCAGTAGTGACAGCAGTTATCCTTCGAACTCCTTTAGCAATTCCCTCCTCAGATAAAAGAGCAAATGCTTTTGCTTCCCGTGTATTTGTTATGTGTGTACCTATAAACATCCTTGAAGTCAGCTTCAACACAAAATTCATAGCAAGGCTTCTAGTGAAGTCATTAAAATAAAGAAATTAACCTCCACATAGTTCTGCTGAAATTGATGACCATTCTTTGTTTTCTGGATCGGCAAGGAGGTCCTCCACTTTTTGACCAACTGCTACTACTCTAACTGGATCAGGATAAACCTGCATTGCAAACATAACACAACATAACTTCTAGAAGGAATGTGCAAAGCCAAATTAGAAAGCCATAATGAAGAAAATGCTTAAGCTTACTTCTCCAAAGACAGCTCGCAAACCATTGATACGCTTGGCTTCAGCAAGCGTTGCCTCCTTCGAATATACATCTAACTCAGCTTTTATTTGCTCGTTCACAATAGACTCAATTTTTCTCAAATGGTCAGCATTGATAGCACCGTCTCTGTTTGGATCTGATAACATTGGAACAAATTTTAGCAATAACTCAAACCATACTGCAAACTAAATAGCTAATAACTGAGGTGCTAAGTGATAAACTGAAAAAATTCAACACTAAAAAGTTAAGTATTGAACTTTTGTTCTGAAAAGTTTTAAGTACTAAATTTATGATATAAAAATTGGTTTGTATGCTACTGGAAATTAAATGTTGAGTAGATTTCTTATAGAATCTTTTGTAAAAAGAGATATCAGATATGTGATTTTATAAGCATTTTGCATTGGTAAAATTTTAAAAGGATAATGTGCGAGATTAATGTAATAAAAAAAAAAAACAGAGTTTTCCTTGAATCAAATTGACTGACTACAATAAGTCGCAAAAACTTAAGATTTTCAACATTTTTTCATTAAAAATCTTCCATTAAGTGGTTTCTAAAAGTGAACTATCAAAGGCATTGATAAAATTAAAGCATTGAAAATTTTAATTTTCAATAGTTTAAAAATTTTCAACGGTTTATCAAACACACCCCGAGTTAAAACTTACCATGGGAAAAATCAAATCTCAATTTTTCAGGGAGAACAATGGACCCCTTCTGGTCAACATGATTGCCAAGCACTTCCTGCATTCAAATTATATTATGAGGACGTGAAACATGGAAAAGTAATAAGAAATATCACAATAAGAACAAAAAGGAGTAAAAGATATGAACATCAGCGTATTAAGTTGTACCCTGAGAGCGAAGTTCAACATATGTGTACAAGTATGGTTAGGAGCAATCAACCTACGCCTATCATAGTCAACCTGCAGAAATGATTGAAATACTCAAAAAGTTGCAAGTTAAAAGAAGCAATTCAATTTATAGATTAAAAAAAAATAGTATTTGAAAAATAAGAAGCTAGTTTAAAGTTTATGGTTTTACCTTACAAGTTACTTTATCACCAACAGAAAATTTGCCAGTAACTCCAGAAAGAGAACCAATATGAAGTACAAAACCTCCAAAAATTTGAACATTACATACTTGGAATGAACCACAGGAACCATCAAGAGATCCTGTGTCAAAAATCTATGTCCAGAAGCAAATATTCAGGTGAATAAAGAAAGCAAAACAAAAGAAAGCAATCATTGGACTGACATCCTATTAATTGTCTCATTGCTTTCTTAGATATGGATGGAACATGTAGTTCAGTTTCAAACAACATATGCACATTGCTAAGGACGGAATCACATAAAAAAATCTATGTCCAGAACCAAATATGTCAGGTGAATAAAGAAAGCAATCATTGGACTGACATCCTATTAATTGTCTCATTGCTTTCTTAGATATGGATGGAACATTTAGTTCAATTTCAAACAACATATGCACATAACTAAGGATAGAATCATATAAAATAGATGTACAAGCAATATATGTATGTATTACCTAAGGAAATTTAGATGTGATGCCCAGATCATAACTGCCTTTCTTCTTTATCATTTTCAAGTTACTTTTCAAACTTAAAAAGTTACAACCAGCACAAAATTAATTCCATGTAAAACCTAATATAGCCATCTATAAAACCTTGACCAATCCCTGCTCAAAACAACCACCAAATTTCAATCCTAAGCCTAATTTACTGTCCATAGCCCCAGCCAGCAGGCTGGTTTTTTCCTTTCTATTACCCCACAAGATTCAATATTTTCCATCCTAAATCAATCATAAACTTCAATTTTCCTTTCCCAACAAATAAAGCCCCAAAATCATAACTTGCTCACGATATAACCAATTTTTAAAAAATTTGAGGCAACCCACCTACTGTACTACAGACACAGTGGTTCATACAAACCCAAAAAGGAAAAATGAAAACATTGTTAGGATAAAAATCTCATGTACTGAAATTAAATACCTGTCCACCTTGCTCAGCATAGAAACTCGTAGATTCCAAAACTATACCAACATCATCACCAGCATGGGCACTTTCCACAAACTCTGCACCAGTGTAGATGGCCTTTATTACACTTTCATGGTCCTGAAGCAGTAAGAGGAAGTGTGGGAAACATTAAAACATGGAATACTCCATTATGAAAAGGATAAAAATGTATAGCTTGACTTCTAAAGTTCCTATTAGAAATAAAAGATTCTTGTAAAATTCCAAGGATGTGACCAAGAAATCAAATAGATAAAGAATTTGACTAGCAAAGTCTTTAAGCCTCAAAGGCACATAGCACCATTAGATAACAGTCACCTCCAACAGAGAACCACAAATTCAGGTGATGCTGGCAAAAGGTACGAAAACTCCTAAGCGTTCCATCGGCCCTTAAAATAGATAAAAAAGGAGACAATCTTGCAGACTGATATTTTTCAATTCTAGAGAAAAAGAAAACTTGAAGAACAAAGTTTTTACTTCTTACCATAAGCAATAAACAATCATTTAGCTGTAATATTCTCAGTCATCAAATAGGAGAATAAGGAATCGCTTTAAGACTGAAAGGAAAGTTTAACAACCAAAGAATGAAACGTTTTGAAATTACCAAATATAAAATTGTCAAAACATCAATTCCCATCTTCATTGAAATTCTCATATTATCTTAGATGTTTATCAGAGAGAAAGTAAATTTGTTCCTACGCAGGTATGATTCAGTTGAAATACAAGTATCTCTCAATAGCCAACACCTAATTAAACTTTGCAATCTTTTCACTAGCCAAAATAATAAACCAAACTAAATGACAATCTAACTAAAGCTCCATCTATGAATAAAGATGCATGCAGACCTGGAACCAAATGAATTTGAAGGAATCATCTGTTGTAGAGACCCCCTTCCGGTGCAGTGCAGAGGTAGCATCAGCATCCATGACAATAGCACCACCAGCATGCTGCAAAAAGCTTCTATTAGCATGAAATATGGAAAAAACTCAATTAAGTGAACTTCCTCCTCTACCTAAAGATACCATTGTCTTTTGACTATTTTCAGCTTCTTGATGTATCAACTGTTTTCCTTTTAGGTCATGAATATAGCGTCTAAACACACCTAGTCTTTTATTACTTATTCACTAAAAAGAGGAAAGAAAGAGAAAAACAATCTAGCAGATTATTAACGAAGGATTTATGGAATAAAGGAATCAAACTCCTATTACCTTATTTCTGGCACTCCTTGACTTTTCCCGTGCCTCATCCATGGCATTATTGAAACCCTCAACATCTACTATCAAACCTCTTTCCTCCGCCATCAACTGCAAAAACAAAAGCATCAGGATGGAGAGGCAAATAGGTTAATATATAGAAAAGAGAACCAAGTCCATCTGTTAACCTGAGTTAAATCTAATGGAAACCCATATGTATCCCACAAGATGAATGCATCCTGAAAAAAGACACAACAAAGCTGTAAGATAACCATTGGTATGTAGAAAGGAGATCAAGATTGTTACCCACATAACCAAATTCATTCCTTTCAAGTTCACAAGGCCAGAATAAATAAAAAATTAGTTCAGAAATTCAGATGGATTATACACACAGATACATATGTGTGTGTATACATATACATATGTATATATATCATCTAGTTCTACAAGCAAGATCATAAAATTTCTTAAATTCTTAATTCTGCTTTTCAAGATCAACACTCCAAATTCCTCAGAGCATTCAGTATCATCAAAACCTGCATACAAATCTTTGAGGAGATTGTAGAATAAGTTCAAAAACCAGTTTAGAAAGTTAGCTTAAAGCTTCTTATAAACCACTTTAAGTGCCAAAATAAGTAAAAATAGCATGATTAGAGACCGCATATTGCATTGATAGTGAACGTTGTCCTCGATAACAGAAAAAGATAAATAGAAATGCACTTACCTGCCCACTTAATATCCTCCCCTGAACATCCTGGGCTGCCTTCTTAAATTTCTCGATTCCCTGAACATAAGTCGATAATTGTTCATGATTAGCATTGAACATGCTGGCAATACACTAATCATTTCAGGAAGATCATATCTAAAAACAATTAGGTAACCCAGCTAAACAGAAGCAATGAAGAGCACTTGATTGAACATCAAAATTATGAAATATTTAGTAGTGATGAAAAGAAGTGACGGAGCAAACACTCAAAATGCTAACTTATTATCAAAAGCAGCTTAACCCAAAACATGTTTTTCATAGTTGGAAGGGCATTTGCCATCATAAAAATTGGTCAAAAAAGGCAAAAAGAAAGATCCATTTGGCTGCACGCAAATCATGCCACACATTAGAGGTCACTGGTTTCTAAGACATACTAAGAGTAATGACCACGAAATTACTCATCTCACCTTCACCAAAGTCTTTCCAAAACTTGCTTCTTCTGCAGCAATTATGTCCCCAATGCGTGCCTCGTGCTGCTTTAACTCCGGAAAAACATCACCCATGACTTCCACCACAATCTTTACAAGCCTGGATTTAAATTAATAATTACTAATAACTCGCAAAGACCATGTACAACTTAATGACATAAGTGTTAAGCTAATATCTGCAAAAATTGCTTTAATTGTTTAAAGAAGGATATAAATTGCATTATAGATTTCAGTTGTTAACAAAACTAAACAACAGAAACATATTGGTTGTTCCTACCTGCTGAAAAATCCCTCTGGAGCTTTTAAGACCTCGCTGCCATAGCGAACAGCACGACGAAGAATACGTCTTAAGACATATTCGCGTCCCTCATTGCCTAACCATCAAATACAAACATCATGAATCACATTTGGGATACTAAAAAAGAACCTCCAAAGAGAAATTCCAGTTGGCCAAATACATGACATAATAACAAATCCTTCCTTTTTGTAAACAAAATCTACACTTCCCATCCCCAGTTAAAAAGCATCCACCGGATATAAATGAGAAAGTGTTTACTAAAAGGTGCTCAGCATTTAAATAGATTTTAAAAATAAAACAACAATGAAGAGCTGAAATTCAACAAATTCTCGAGGAAAAATATGCATCATAAAAATGAAGAACAAAAAATAAAAACTGTATCATACAATATAAACTTGGAGAGAGGATTTATCATTGTCAATATATGTTCTATTATCACCAAACACCACAGCCCAGCAGCTTTGCCCAAAGTAGCTCTTAACAAGATAAGATAAAAGTAAGTTGACACGGCCTGAAAAGGATAGCCAAAAAGGAGCCTGCAGTCTCCTCCACACTGTCATAATAGCAGATGCAAAAACAAAAACTAATCCAATTACTAGTCACTCTTCTTTACAGAGTAAGCACATAACATCAACTAACAGGCAAATCAAAGACAGCCAATCCAAAAGCCTCCCCAACAATCACAAGAGGACAAACTTTTTCCTTCTTTTTTAAATGGACAATCAACCGTAAGAAAGAAGACCACTGAATATTTAAACAGACATTCAACAAGAAATCTGATGTCAATATCTACCTGGAGAAGCACCATCAGCAATGGCAAACGATAGAGTCCTAATATGATCAGCAACAACCCTATATGCCATGTCAACTTTGTCAATATCATCTGGTCCAACTTTTCCAGAATATGGACGTGCCCCTGTGACCTGTTAAAAGAGGGAACAATGAAAGATTATGCATGCAATCCTCCTCATTCTAGCTTCAGTTGCAAAAACTTTTAAAGAAACTGGTCAAATTGAGCCCAGTCAGTTAAACTTGCAAAAAAAGCATTCTGAATAGCTTCACAGTTGGAACATCCTTTATTTAACAGTATAGTTCAATAAAAAAAAATTAAGAAATGATCAAGTGTTACAATATGTTATCGGACTAGTAACTAAGGAATATATTCTCTAACATAAATGGAAAATAGAGGCATATAAGCTATTAAAGTGCTGGCAAAGATCAAGCAAAGTATCATAATTCATCATAAGCATCAAGCTTGATTTCCATACATAAATCAGAAGTGTATGTCAGTGTTAACAAAGATTAACGTCATTGAATAAAGAAATTTTACAGTGCCTTTTTCCTTTTTCTTCCCTATGGAACATTTACAAGAAGAATTATGATTTCAAGAAAAAGATAGAACTTGGAAAAAAGAAACAATAGTATCAATGTCAGGCCATCTCTAACATGCAGTACATGAACTAACATCAACCTTGAATGGCACATTTGTGAATATACATTTAGAAACTTACAGATAGGATGAACCATGCTATTAAGTAACAAAAGAAACAGGGATTAAAGAAAAATGAAGGAAAAAAAACTCCATGGGCATCATCATCTAACCTGTTGGATAACATCAAAAATTGGCAAGAACACATCAGTATCATAATTGCTCATCTTGTTCTGAAGTACCGAAGTCAATCTCTCAAAGCCCATTCCAGTGTCAACATGCTTTGCTGGAAGAGGTTTTAGAGAGCCATCACTTTCCCTATTAAACTGTATAAGAGTAATACATATATCAGTGAAAAATCTTCAGGAATCCAATTGTCACATTGGCATAAAAGGCCGGCATGACATGTTAACACAAAAGAAGTTAGGGAAGATTTAGTAATCTCCCTATCGTCCCATTAAAATACCAGAGAGGCACACACATGTCAGCAGGCTAAATTCTGAGATAACTTTAAATTTTTAAGAGTGATAGGCTAAATGCATATAGATAGGCTAATTAACAAAATTGTGAAAGGATAACCATAAAACAATACAACAGAGTATACCTGAATAAAAACAAGGTTCCATATCTCAATACATGTTGGATCGTCGTTATTCACCAATGAAGCAGCATCGCGATTGCCCACTCGATCATAATGAATTTCAGTGCAAGGCCCACAAGGACCTGTATCACCCATCTCCCAGAAATTGTCCTACAAAAAAAAAAGGTAAAACCAGTTAGATAGACTGATAGACCATAGAATCCTATTATTCAAATGTATTCCAAACTTTAGAAAATTAATAGTAATATGTTAAAATAATTGGATAGAATAAGATGCAGATAAACCAAATTAATTCTCCATTACATGGAGATACATGTAACTATAAAGATTTTCATGCACTAGTCATCTTATGCAATGCAAATATCAAAACTAAATCACACTCTTTATTTCTATCAAATCAAGAACTTCCTTCTTCGAATGAGACATAAATAGATGACACTAGATCTCAATCATAAGATTCAACACAGCACAAATGCACACATACACGTATAGAAGGGTATATAACTGACATTCACATTACAGTTTCAGGAGAAGTTTTAATATATATATATATATATATATATATATATATATGAGGTGCACCAAGAATAGCTTAGTTTATCAACAAAGAAGAATAAACAGAAATTATGTAAAGGAAGATTCCCAATATACCCTCAGTATAGCAGAAATTGTTAAGATTTCTCATGGCCCAAATCATAGGAAGAAAAGAAACACATAACCATGCATGTACACTACCACAGAGGTAAAAAGGAACTCTACATGTTCCAAAATTTAACAGGAAAAAAAAGCAATTGAGGAAAAACGTACTTTGCAACCAAATGGCAGCACACGTCCAGGGGGTAGAAACTTGAGCCATATATCTCTAGCTTCATTATCAGGTGGAAGACCAGCTTTATCATCACCACCGAAGTAAGTTGCATAAATCCGGTCCGGAGGCAAGCTGTAAACCTGTAGATCAATAAACAAGTAAAAAAATGTGAAAACAAAATTCAGAAGCAGCTCAGTATTTGCACAAGACAACAATATGCACCAACATTGCAAACCTGGACTAATCAAATCGCTACCAAAATTAGCTAATGAAGAGAGTACTATCCAAAACATATGTGAAACACGCCTTTAGAAACTAAAAATGTTTTGAAATGTCAATAACAAATAAATGAACAACAATATACCTTAGCGAGGAGTTCCCAAGCCCACTCAATTGCATCCTTCTTGAAATAGTCCCCAAAAGACCAATTCCCTAACATCTCGAAGAAGGTATGGTGGTAAGTGTCTTTTCCTACATCATCAAGATCGTTATGCTTCCCGCCTGCTCGAATACATTTTTGAGTGTTGCACGCCCTAGTGAGCTTGCTGATAGCAGTGTTGGGATCTACAGTCCCCAAAAAGATCGGTTTGAACTGGTTCATACCTGTCCAATCACAACAAAAAAGAAAACAAACGAATAAAAAAAAAAATTAACCTAAATTTAGTGAATTTCGATAGTAAAATTAAAAACAAACCATATGATTCATTAAAAAAGAGAAGCTCAGTATCACAGCGTTCGGAAAGGATACTTCGTTATATACAAATGAACTAAACAAATATAACCAAATATAAAATAAACTAAAAAAATGGAGAACGGCAGATTCTTCAGTTTAAAGTTGTAACGGCAACTAAATTGAAAATCGAAAGGCAAAGCGTACCAGCATTAGCGAACAAGAGAGTGGGATCATTGTGGGGAACGACGGGACTAGACTTCCAATTAACGTGATTCTTGCCTTCGAAGAACTTGATGAAGGTATCCCTCACCTTATTCGCAGGCCACTCCATCTCCGGCGGGTCAACGCTCGGCATCGTTGCCGATTTGGCAAGATATGAACAAGAACAAGGCGGAGGATTACTGGTGATGGCAGAGAGACAACTGAAAACCCTAGATACCCTAATCCTCGGCGCCGCCACTAGACGAGGATAAGCAAGGATGCCTAATATATTGTTACAGAGGAGAGTGGCCTTCATTCATATTCTAAACGCTAACGTAACCAGATTTCATTTATACGCGCTAAGCGTGTGCGAATACGAATATTTATCTTTTTCTTATTTAATTGGATTGGAGTAAATGAGTAGGATTTATATTTATGCAATCTCGGTTTAGTATAGTGCGATGTCACGTATTAAAATATGAATTTATATTTGATATATTGATAGTGTATAATTTCATATACTGTCCGTAAATAAGATGATGCCACCTCATTAAAAAATTTAAAAATAAAAATAAATTATTTTATTTTTAATGAGGTGACATCATCTTGTTTACTGACAGTGTATAAAGTTATATACTATCAGTGTATCAAATATTAATGCTTAAAATATTAAGGTTAGAGTTAGGGTTAAGATTAAGATTAAAGGTTAGTGATTAGAAGTTAGTTTTTTAATGAGATGTTAGTAAAGGATTCAGTGTCAGTGTGTAGGTCTTTATAAATCGACAGTGCATCAAATACAAATCATTTCTGGATTTATATTTGATGCACTATCAGTGTATAGGTCTATACACTAACAGTGCATCCTACAATGCCACCTGTTAAAAATTAAGTTGCGAAATTAGGATTTGAGTTAGGAGTTAGAGATTAGTGATTAGGATTAAAAGTTCATTTTTTTTAATGAAATGTCATTGTAAAATTCACTGTCAATTTATGTTTATACACATTGCACCAAATACAAACCTTTAATATCTTTTTAAAGAAATTTTCTTATGCCAACTAAAGGCTAGTTTTGCGTTTCTTCTACGTCCTAACTCTAAGGACTTATCATTTTTTATTTAATTGAAATTGTGAAAGGTTGAACTTCAAAATTTACTGCTTTTATTAAAAAATATACTTTTGGTTTTTAGAACTTTATTCCAAAACTTAAATTCAAATAAGTTTACTGTGATGCGTGGTCTATATTTATTTTTGTTTTCATCTAAATTCCATTATACTACATACTTTAAATCATTAGAATATGAGAAGAAAATTGTTCCAAGAAGAGCTGCCACTGATGTAAAATGCCTCATTAGAGTTTTCTTTTGCAAGCAGATATTTGGGCTAAAAGCTCAGAAAACTACAAGCCTCGCACAAAGCATAAACAGTAGGCTGCAAGTCCAGATTATAACCATCCTTATAAGTTCAGGAGAGGCTAGTCCCAGAATAGGCCCATTTGAACTCTCAACCCCATAACTGTTGAGAAAGGCCTTGAATCAACCCAACAAAATTAGGTATTAAGCATGAGCTCAAATTGCTGGACGGTTAAGTTAAGCTGGAATATTGATGGGTTGAATTCAATTTAATAATAATAATAAATAAAAAACAACCTTGTTTCGTCTGTGAAAAATCGACCTGGAAACATGTAAAACTCATGCTTTGTAGAAAGCCTACAGGCTAATACTCGTGTTCAGAAACTATAGAAAACAAGGCTTCAGATTAATGAAACTCGTGCCCTCGAGCTCAAGTTTTGCATGGGTTTTTGCTATATTAGATTTAGATGTAATCCAAGATTCTGCCCACCTTTTTTAAGTTCCCAGCACGAGATATTACATGCTCATGGGAATGGCCAATCTGAAGTCTCAAACAGTGTTTTTTAAGTTTCTGCAGAAAGATATCCGGAGGAACAACTAAAATTCTAACTTTTATACAAAGGAAAATATTAATCAATGTTACTAGGCACTGGTTAAAATGATATATATATAAAAAATATATATATAATTAATACATTATATTTTCTTGAATTTAGTAAAAGTAATGTATTAAATATATAATAAATTCTTAAAATGATAAAAAAAAAATCCTTAACCAGTACTTATAAGTATCAATTAAGCGGATCCTTATACAAATAATGGTAAGTTGCAATTTCCATGTCTAACTCTACCAAACTTAGGGATGACAATGGAGCGGGACGGGGACGGATATTGCCTTATCCACCTCCACCCCACTCTTGCATGGATGTTGAAAACATCCACATCCATGGATGTCGGTTACATCCATAACCGCTCCACGGTGCTCCACTCCGCTACACCCCAATTTATATTAATTATTTTTAACTTAATATTGTAAAAAATTATATTATAATTTATTCATGAACATAATTTTAGTATATAAAAATCTTTAATATAATATATATAATACATATATACTAAAAGTATAGATATAAAATATTAGTATATATATGATTTTAGTATATATATCTAATATATATTAAAAATATAAGAAAAAATATAAAATATTTTAAAGGATAAAATAGTAATTTCAAAAGTCGGGGCGGGGCGGAGTGGAGCAAGCATTTACCAAAACCGCTCCGCTCCATCCCGCTCCAAAAAAAAACCTTTCCATTCGGAGCGGATCGGTGCGAAATCCATCGGTCGGATCGGGTTTTGCCATCCCTAACCAAACTACCTATCTCAAACCACAGATTGTAAAGTTAAAAAAGCATAAACTATTGCAGATATCTTCCCTTTCTTTGCTTCTTGTTTTATTCTCTAATTTCTACTACGACAATTGCATTATTAAAGTTATAAGTGCAAACAAATGAGTAAAAAGAAAACAATGAAAAAACGAATTTCCTTTGAGTAATTTCCAAGTTCCTTAACATGCTAAATTATGGAGTATTGACAAACTCTATAATGTTGTATGTTTGAAGCTTCTTTTAGACCACAGCTAAATTTCTTCCTAAGAAACTTCCCGTCTCTCTTTCTCTCAAATCCATCAAAATCTGGAATTCCAATGCTTGCCTTCTTGGAAGGCCATAATTTAGTAAACAACTTGAAATTTGAGAAGTGAAGAATACTTGAAGTTTCAGCATTTGAGGTCCAATTCTAAATGAAGGACCCCTTCAACTTTCCTAGCAGGCCAGCATAGAGGAAAATGAATATCTATTACGGGATCTAAGGGGCTCTGTCCTCATGACTTCCAGAACCTGTTATTCTATTAACAATTGAGAAATATATCCTGATATGGAAGATTAATAGCCATAAGCATTATTTGAAGTTAAAAATCTATGGATGCATGTAAATTAGTTCATCTTCACTGCATTCTCTTATTGCAATGTCCAAAAGTTCGCCGGATGTAGAAGGTAACACATCGCAACAATGCCTTCTTGGTGCCTGCATCTTAATTAATACAACAAAAGATAGCATAAGCCTCCATTAAAAACTATAACAGCATTGAAAAGCTATGTTGCTCCGACTATTTTTTTTTTTTTGAAGTACCCATGTTTTACACCCGTATCCGACGCATATCCGGACATGGGTATGGAGATATGATCCTTCAAGGACCCTCCAAATACATGGAAATCATGGAAAAATTGAACATACCCGTGTCAGATACTCACACCCGAGTCCGAGTAACATAGTTGAAAAGGGCATGAGAAAAGATTAAAACTAAGTAGTACCTGCTCATAATTGATGTCTAGCTTCTTAGTGGAGACTCTAATTTCTTCAAGTTTCCTTGGTGAACCCATGTAAAGTGTGCAATTTTCATAAGATTTCTTGTAAACACTCTTAATTCCATGCTTATTACTAGAAGATACACTGTCTAAAAAGAAAATTGTGGGTCTCTGGCAAGGATCTGGGTGAAATTCTCTAGTGTTAAAAGTGTACACTCCTGCTAAAAAATTTCCCTTTTTCCACTGCCTGAATGTTTCTGGCACAGGGAGAACATCTGGTAAAAACATGTGTTTGCTATATACTTGAACAGCATAGCCCCATGAAACCGAAATCGTCCATGAAAACCAACGATCATAGCAGACTGTTTGTTGCAAAATTCTCTGAGAATCAACATTTGCAGCACGAAGTAAATGTTCCACAGCCTTAGTAGCTGTCATGTTAGGGAAGATTGGGTCCATGTGATCCATGTGATGGAGTGAAACCAAGGGTGTCAATGGATGGGCAGCCAACAAGCCAAATGTATTACCCCGGACATCAAACTGGTTAAGATTTTCAGAAATATAACAATTTGCACAAAGTTTAGTACTACTTGTTACTGCTAATAAGATGAATATAACTTTGCAGACATCAAAACTCAAAAGTAATTTATAATTTAACCAAATTGATACCTGATGAAAGCCAGGCTCGCTTGTCAATCCTACACCAAGCTCTGTCAAGCAAGAGTAGATCCTGGAATCACTTCCATAAAGATGAGGATATCGTTCTATACAGGAATCAAAAACTTTTGCTAAAACTTTAGCCAGAGGATAACTTATAGCAAATCCTGCTCCACCAAATGCCATCCCAAAGCCGAAAACCCTGTTCTGTTCATATATCTCCGAGCCAGCCCCGATGTAGTACCAAAGCCGATGATCATATTTGGAAAGCGTCTTTGCCAAATTCTGTGGAAAGAAAACTGTGTCGTCATCCCCAAAAACAAACCATCTTACATTAGTATGATTAAGGGCAATGGTCTCCAAAACTACGCGAGCCACTCGAATTGCTGACCGTAGACCACCTCTGAAAGTGTAGCGAAACCTTGAAGTGTCCTCAGAGATACATATTGGAGGCAGAGTCGCGTTGTCATCATCCCTTGAAGTTGCATTAGGGGGCATGCTTTCAAGGAACACACATCCACGCATTTGACGAGGCTCCCACCATAGCTTAACATATTCCTTTCGCTTTGGCCATGATTTCTGGTTTGAAGCTATCCCGAAAACAATATGCTCCACGCCAGTAGGTGCATAAGCAATATCTTGGGAAGAGGAATATACATGTAGAGGCGGCTTTGAGTTGTGGATTAGCACTATTGATGCAATAAGATAGGTGACACAAACAGTAGATGAGATCAAAATAATGTTTAGCAGATGGGAAGAAGATTGGGTTTTGGAGAGCAACTTAAAAGGCTGCATTTTCAACATTAACGGAAGAAAAAAAGAAGAAGAAAGGAGAAGAAATGATTTTGAGGTAGGGGAAGGATTCTGGTCTTGGCCCTTTGACAAAACTTTGTATAACCTTGGCAATAAGGCAGATAAACAAACGTTTCTTTTACATATACATGTCGTTTAGTACCTTAATCAACGGCGTATATATGGAACAACATACATTTGACGCTTCAAGTTAGTTATTTGGCCATATGAGGAAGAGGAAAGAAGGAATGAAAACATGGGTTAGGCCGCCAAAGACAAAGAAGTTCAACTTCAATCCTTTTTGCAAATCAGAATTGGTCATTTGGTGGGCTTACCAGACCCTCGCCAAAGACTTGATCAGGCTGACAATTGACTAATGTGGCGGTGGGTAGTTTATCTTGATGACCAAGGATTGGTTGGGACTTGGGGACCTTTCCATGGGTTAAGCAATATATACTGGTATTAAACAAATTCTGTAATATTCTTTTTTTAAAGGTTAAAAGCTATGTTACTCGAATTCGTACGTGAGTGTCGGATACGGATATGTTTAATTTAAATTTTTTTTTATGTATTTGGAAGGTCATATTCCCATATTTATATTCGAATATGCGTCGAAAATAAGTGTCGAATACGAATATTAAAAAAATAAAAATTGAGTAAAATAAATTAAAAGAACAAAATTTTCTCAAGGAAAAATAAAGTGACAGCTACTTTAGCAGAAAGTCCAATGCTGTTTTCGTAGAAATCAACTGATTGTTGAACTTCCAAGAAACTAACCATGTGCTCGGAGAGGTTCAAGCCACCTGGAATGGATCTCAGTCTCAGGTCCCAGCGGTCCACATGGTTGTTTGTTTAACATTTGCATTCCCTGTGGCTGTGGTTAATTGGCTGTGTTTAATTTGTACTTAGTAGTAATAAAAGAGTTAGGTGGTATTACTGTATTAGCGACCAAATATTAATTAACTAGGCTGACGTGCCAAATTCTCCTTTAACATCCATGTGACAAATAAAGATGTATTTAACAGTATTCCAAAGTTGGAAATTAATTGTAATAATTATTACAGATCCTAAATACTAACACATGTTTGGAAATATGTTGCACCTACTTAATTATTTTAAGTGGTCCTCCCTAGATGAATTACTCGTTCATATTGGTTTCTTTCTCTTTCTTAACTTTTTTTTTTTCTATTCAATAATTTATGCATATCGTGTAATATAAACACAATATAATTTATTAAATATATCAAAATCTCAGATATGAATACAATAAATATCATATTAATCGTATTTAAACATTTTATATCGTATTTATTATATTTTGTTCATATTTATTAAAAATATCATATTTTTATATTTTTAGATCATGTTCAAAATTATTAAATCTATATTTTGGTTTTTTTTTTTTTTCAGCTTTTAACTTCTCCTCCGATTACACAAGATTTTAAGAAAATTTAAATAAAAATAATCAAAAAAAAAATCTTTCTTAAAAGTTGTTCAAACAATTAGAGAGAGAGACTTCAAAGAAAAAGGAATGCCCTCCGCAAAAATCACGAGCCGGCCATTTATCGGTTTTTTTTATTACAATATAGCAAAAAAAAAAAATTTCTCAAATTATCGTTGGTTTTAGATTATTTCCCAAAATACGATCTTTTTATTTTCTAGCTGGGAAATCGCCATCCCCCATGGCGATTTCCCAGCGTTATTTTTTGAAATTTTGTAAAAAACACCAAGGGAAATCGCCACCCCCCATGGCGATTTCCCTTGGTAGTTTTAGCAAAATTTGCTAAAAACATGAAGGGAAATCGCCATGGGGGGTGGCGATTTTCCTTCATGTATATATATATTTTTTAATTAATAAACAAAAATTTAATTTAAACAAAAATTTAATTTAATTTGATAAATTTATTTTTAAAAATTATAAATTAAATTAAAATATTTTTTTATAGGTTTGGTTATTTATTTTTTTAAAATATATATTAAAAATGTAATTTAATTTATTATTACAATTTTATAAAAAATAAAAATATATTTCTTATTAAAATTTAAAAAGAAGATTATATTTTTTATTAAATTTTTATATCAAAAATTTTATTTTTTATAATTTTGTAATATTATAAAAAAGAAAATTTAATTTATATCAAAAAATAATTTAATGATGTAAAATGTAAATAAAATTTTTTTTAAGAAATTTATGGAGTCACTTTTTTAAATAAAGAAGTTATTTTTAAGTTGGTATCGTAAAATAATTTTTTTAATTTGATTAGTTTTTTTGAGTTGGTATTCGATTAACTCGTGACATCAATTTAATCATTGTTTTTAATAATAGTATAGATTGTTACAGTTTAAAACTGGATATTTGATAAAATAATTTTAATTTAATTTATGATTAAAATTTTATTTCTTATTAAAATTTAAAAAGAAAATTAAATTAAAATGAAAAAAAGAAAAGCAACTTATCATGTAATTTGGATTATTATATTAAAATTAAATAACAACATTAAGATATAAATTAAAATAAAATATAACAATTAATTTCCGAACAAATTTAAAATAAATAACATGAAATGCAAAACATATAAATTTATATTAGAAATTTAAAATACATTACAATTATTCTAATTATTGCGTGGTGTAGAGCAACAGTGTCGAGCTCTTCTAGTGCGTGGTGGTTGCACCCGTCGTTCAACCTCGTCAGTGGCACGTATTCGCGGTCCACCACGACCTCTTGCTATAACCGCCACTGGTTCCGGTTGTATGTCATCAGTCGTTTCATCCGTATCAAAAATTTGAAACCCACTGCTGGATGAGCCAACACCTAGTTCACCCATAACGGGAACCTGACTACTAGATGCACCCATAAATGATGTAGCATCAAATGCTGACGAAGGGGTTCCAAACTGATACATGGATGTTAAATATGCTGAACTTGGACTTAGGATGGGGAGCTGGTCATCTAACCTCGTTCTTGGCGGTGATGGTCGGTAACACTCATCAACGTCATATCCGGGGTGACTTACGGAATAACGATGGCTGGATGGTACTCCATGATCCCGTTCAGGTTCAGGATGATCAAATGACATCCTCGGTGCTGTGAACTCCGATGAGGTCGGTTGACGCGTTCGCCCACGTTGTCGGCGAGGTCTAGGAGCATCCATATCCTGTGTAGGAGGGACTGGAGCTGAAGTTTGTCCGGTAAATGGCATACTCCTAACATCCTCGTGCATCGACGGTGGACAAACGAAAGGCCGACCTTAATTTCCTATACCATCTTATGTAATCAGCAGATGGGTTGAAATTATTACCAACAATCGGGTAACCTGTCGGAATTCGTTGAAAACGTATGTTCCACCATTGGATCCAATGTTCATGCTTCGCAGGCCAAAATTCATCATTACGACCATGCATGTCGACCTTGTGAAGCTTATCAAGGTTCACCGGGGCTGCAGGAATTGGTTGTTGCATCCCAAATTGTCGCAACACCCGGTCAGTTTGGTGCCACTCTACATATGAAAAGCATATCAATGCTGTGTTTGCTTTCCATATATTGAAATTATTGTAGGCATCCGATGGGAGGCATGCCATAATTTCACTCGAGGAATATGGCATCCACAGAAACTGCGAATAATTATTACAAATTATTAGTTTCATATGGATTAAAAAAAAAAAACTTCAATGTAACAATCGAAATATTTACCTTATCATATCCTAGTCGATCTAGTCGTAGTCTTATACTTGCAAGATCGCTCGGAGTCTCTGTAAAATCTCTACTCGTACTCCTACTCCACCTATTAAAATGCATATAATATCTTAATGACCTATAAAAATACAAGTTCGTACAAAATTAATAAAATAGTAAAGATTATTACCTGCTTGCAAGGGGGTATACAGTCGAAATATCCACGCGCGGAGCAAGAAATGGTAGCCGATACCAAGCCCATGATTGTAGAAGCACTAAACATCCACCTATGTCATGGATTTTTGGAACTGTAGCTCGGCAAAGTTCTCTATACAAAACCGCCAAACACGCAGAACCCCAACTATAATTTGCTGCTTGCTCTAAATCACGTAGCAATGGAAGATACATTAAATGTACCCGACTGCTCGATTTGTCAGGCATCAGTAATCCTCCAATCAAACGTAAAATATATGCTCTAGCAGCATATTGTATTTGTTGTTCGGTTGCATGTAATGGCAGATTTTGAAACGATTTCAACCAAGTTAGTCTCACCGTTGAGCCAGATACATAGTCTTCTGGAGGTACCTCACCCAATAGATCTTGACACACTTCATTCCAATCTAGCAGGCTTCCGCCTGTAACTGCATCGCCATGGATCGGAAGTCCAAGTTGCAGCGCAACATCTTCGAGAGTGACCGTGCATTCACCACATGGAAAATGAAAAGTGTGCGTCTCGGGTCTCCATCGTTCGACCAACGCACTGATTAAATCGGGTTGTATCACAAGTCGTCGAATTTGACTTGCGTGATAAAATCCGGCTCTTCTTAAGTGGTCGATAATAGATGGATGCGGGTCCTCCAATGTAAATTTTCTCGCACGTAACACGCGACGAGTTTCCTGTTATAATAATAAAAAATAATATATTATAAAACTATAACAATTAAAAATTAATAAATAAAACTATAAAATAACAAAATAATATAATATAATATAATATAAACAATAATAATATAATATAATATAATATAAAACAATAATAATATTATATAATATAATATAATATAAACAATAATAATATAATATAATATAAAACAATAATAATATAAAAAAACAATAATAATATAATATAATATAAACAATAATAATATAATATAATATAAACAATAATAATATAGTATAAAAAAATAATAATATAATATAATATAATATAAAACAATAATAATATAAAAAACAATAATAATATAATATAAAACAATAATAATATAAAAAACAATAATAATATAATATAATATAAAACAATAATAATATAAAAAACAATAATAATATAAAAAATAATAATAATATAGAAAACAATAATAATATAACAATTTACTTACCTCGTTAAATATAACCTCCGAGATGTGATTTTCTTGTAACCTCAATAGTGAAGCCATTTCAAAATATTGTTGTAGAAAAAAAAATTTGTCAAAAGAAATTTTTTTGGTAGAAGAATGAAAAATTGTTGAAAGAAAATGAAAATTTGAATGAGAGGAATGAAAATTTGAAGGAGAGGAGGGGGGTATTTATAGATAAAATTAGTGGGGTGGGGGGTGTGGGGGGAGGGGGGACGTGGGGGAGGGGGGATTTGGGGGAGGGGGGGCAACAGTCATATGACCGTTGCCCCCCTTTCAAAATTTTTTTTTTAATTTGTTTTTTCTAATTTTAAATTTAAAATTTAAAAAAAAATTTCAAAATATTAAATTATAAAAAAACCTAAAATATATTTTACGAATTTTTAATTTTTTTTAAATTATAAAAAAAATATTTTAATTTAATTTATAATTTTTAAAAATAAATTTATCAAATTAAATTAAATTTTTGTTTAAATTTAATTTTTTTATTAATTAAAAAAAAATACACCAAGGGAAATCGCCACCCCCCATGGCGATTTCCCAGCTAAAAAAAAAACCGTATTTTGGGAAATAATCAGAAACCAACGGTAATTTGGTAAATTTTTTTTTGTTGCTATATTATAGTAAAAAAACCCCATTTATCCATCATAATGGCTGATGGTCGGTGTGCAAAACTGCAAATCGCAAATATCCAAGTCAACCACTCAAACATCAAATCCCCCATAAATAATCAGCTATATGGCAATGGCATCAAGAATAAAATCAAAATTATTCACTTCACCAAAACTTCATTTTATTTCACAAGATGATAACATGCAGGATAAAGCTACATGGTAATTTTTGCATACCTCATTCAATCAAATTTTATTGTTATCATCTTTCTTCACTTACCACCTTCAATCAAATTCCAAAGGTATATCAGTCATTCATTAGGCCAATCAATTTACCAAAATCAGCCAAATCCTCAGTCACCATTTACCAAATCTTCAAAGGTGAGATTGTCGGAGCAGTTTTCATTTGATCATAATTCTAAACATCCAACCTAAAACCAATTGGTAATAGGTAATTCAAGATTTAATGTGGGATAACACCACTTTAACACAAAGCTCATTCCAATATTCAATATTTAACGCGATGGTCACTCAATGAGTTTCCTCCCATGAAGATAAGGTGTCACAATTATTAGAAAATACAACAGATTTATTAAGATTCCGTTTGATTGGTGTTTTTATTTTTTACTTTTTCAATAGAAAGTGAAAAGGCAAATTTTTTTAAAAAAATGAACTGAAAATCAAACAAAAATTAAAAAATAAAAGCACCAATCAAATAGAGCCTAAAAAACAAAAAAAGAGCTTAGAGATCTCAACCATACATAAAACTTATAATTTACCAAGAATCTAAAAGATTTCACCTGCTGAAACATTAGGCCTTCAAGTAAAAACAATAACAGAACTTGCATGCGATGATTATAGTTAAAATAGAAAAGGGCATTTTCTAAATGTACCAACAAAAACAACCAAGCCTTTTGCAGCTATATGGGGAACATTGCACGAAATTCAATTTGCAGAACAAAGAGGTTAAATTAAGCCATTCATTTCAACAAACCCACATCTAAAGCAACAAGAAAATACCTCATAGTTTACAACATGAAAGTGAGCAAAAGTTGATTGAAGTTCTGACTGCTTTGTGTCTGCTTCAGTTTTTCACACAACAAAAGTCATCCAGGTAGAAGTGCTAGACATTCATGGAAATCAATTCATCAACTCCACATTTTCTAATGTTGATAACCATTGATTCATTATATGAAGGCAAAATCTCACAGCACTGCCGGAGGAGCCATCATCTGGAAAAGAGGAGGATAAATTTGTAAAATGGCAATAATTTCAGCAACACCAATATTTGACAATACGATAATATGGCTAAAGTTAGAAGTTTCAAAGGTCAAACATCAGTTTATTCATACCTGCTCAACATCAAACTCTAGCTTCTGCGATACCACTCTGACCTCTTTGAGGTTCTTTATTGCATAAGTTCTGGGGCAATTTCCATCAGAATGCCTGGTATAATTGCTCCATACTGTAAAAATAACAATTGATCTGGTATTGAAATCTTAACTTTTCATTAATTGGTAATCAGTATTTATAGGTACAACAATCTTATCTATAACAAACTATAAAAGTTATCCCCTAAAGCAATGAGAGTGCTCAATTAAGAATTTTAAGTCATTGTCAAGAGGATAACTAAGCAAAGGTATTTAGGGGTTGGGAGGATTAGTTTATGTATTTAAAAAAAAAAAAATTAATGGAGAAGAAAAGAAAAGAAAGCAAAAGAAAAAAAAAAGAAAAGAAATAGGGGAAAAAAATAGAAAAAATTTGTGTGTTCGTGTCGTTTTTGTGTTTATTTTTTCGTGTGTTCAAAGTATTATACATTTATATAATTTTTACACATTAATAATTCATTTTATGTAAATTTTGACACATTCGTGTATTCGTGTCGTGTTCATGTTATTTTTCGTGTTGTGTTCATGTTATTTTTTCATTTGTTCAAAATATTATAAATTTTTACATGTTAATAATTTATTTTATGTAGATTTTGACACGTTCGTGTATTTGTGTTGTGTTCATGTTATTTTCGTGTCATGTCGTATTTTAATTATTTTTTTCATGTGTTCATGTCATGTTTCAATTAATCCAAATATTTTGCATAATTTGTCACGGTGGTCCAATTGAGAGAAAAATTTGTGTATTCGTGTCGTGTCTCAATTCATCCCATATTTTGTATAATTTATCATAATGATTCAATTTAGAGAAAATTTGTATGTTCGTAACATGTTCGTGTTATTTTATAATGTGTGTTTAAGAAATTATATAAATTTTTAAACGTTAATAATTTGTTTTGTGTAAATTTTGACACGTTCGTGTATTTGTGACGTGTTAATGTTATTTTCCGTGTCATGTTTTAATTATTTTTTCATGTTGTGTTCGAGTTGTATAATATGTTGTGTCCAAAATTATCAAGTCTAATTGACACTATTCAAATAACTCCCAATTTTGTGTCGCGCGTCATCATGTTCGTGTTATTTTTCCTGTTATAATCGTATTCAAGGTATTATATATTTATATAAATTTTGACACATTAATAATTTGTTTTATGTAGATTTTGACACGTTCATGTATTTGTGTCATGTTCATGTTATTTTTGTGTCATGTCGTATTTTAATTATTTTTCTCATATTATGTTCGTATCGTATAATTATATTGTGTCTGAAATTGCCGAATATAATTGACCATATTCAAATAACTCTAAATTTTTATACTAGGTGTCATATAAGAATAGGAATTATTATTTTTTAAAATTATTATCTTTACTTCTCTTACTTTTTTATTTTTCAAATTTATTGCAAAATATCAATTCAAATCCGATAACATTCCTCAGCAAAGCACGGGCATTATCTAGTCTACAATAAAGATAATATCTACAATAAAGATAAACAATTGAAATTATATTTATTTATCTACAAAATACTCATTATCACTTATCTCTTTATCATGAAAGTGGATGCTGATCTGCTAGCTTATCTCCTGAACTTAGCATCTGCTAGCTTATCTCTTGAACTTTATCAATTATCTTCTTATCATACCCCCGCAAGATGGAGGAGTCATCAGCTACACCAATTTTGGAACGTAAAGAGAGAAATCTTTGTCTTGGAAGAGGTTTCTTAATCCATCTGCAAGTTGATCATGAATTGAAATGTATGAGACTTTCAAATAACCTGAATGAACTTGTTGCCCCACAAAATGATAATCAATTGCTATATGTTTCATTCGTGAGTGAAAAACCGGATTGGCACTCAAGTATGTTGCACCAACATTATCACAATGAAGAATAGGAATTTGGGAAGAAGAAATATGGAGCTCAGATAAAAGATTTCTAATCCAAACTAATTCAGCTGTGGTATTAGCAATGGCCCTGTATTCAGCTTCGGTAGATGATCTTGCAACTATTCTTTGTTTGCTGGATTTCAAAGAAATAGGATTTCCTCCAAGATAGACAATATATGCAGTGGTTGAGGGTCGATCATCCAAGTTACCAGCCCAATCAACATCACTAAAAGCAGTCAAGTGTAGTTTGGGAGTTCTCTTCAAAAACAGACCATGATATATTGTACCATTTAGATACGTAAGGATGCGTTTAAGACTGGACCAATGAGTCTGAGTAGGAGAGTGCATGAATTGAGAGAGTTTATTAATGGCATGAGCAATATTTGGTCTGGTAATGGAAAAATATTGGAGAAAACCAACCAATTTGAGATAAGTTGTAGCATCAGCTGTATTGGAACCATCTTGAAGTTGTAGCTTGACACCAGTAGCCATTGGAGTAGATACCTCCTTTGCATTTGTCATATCAAACTTCTCTAAGACATTCTGATGTACTTGTGTTGCGATAAAAACATACCCTAAGAAGTGTTTATAATCTCAACTTCTAAGAAAAAATGGAAGTTGCCAAGATCTTTTAGAGAAAACTTATGAGCCAACTGTTGCAAGAAAGTATCAATGGCTGCAGTATTGTTGCCTGTGACTAAGAGATCATCCACATATACCAAAAAGCAAATTAAAACTGAATCTTTGGCATAAATAAACAATGAGGCATCTGAAATAGAATTGTGAAAGTCATAATTAAGCAAAAAAATGCTCAATTCTTGATACCAGGCACGAGGAGTCTGTTTTAAGCCATAAATAGCTTTGTTAACTTACAAACATGAATAGGTTTGTCCTTATCAACAAATCCAGATAGTTGAGCCATATAGGCTTCATCTGTCAGTGTACTTTGCAGAAATGCATTATTAATATCAAGTTGTTTGATGGACCAACCATAAGCAAGAGCAATGCTTAAAACAACCCTGATTGTTGTTGGTTTAATAGCTGGACTAAAAGTGTCTGAATAATCAAGACCTGGTCGTTGATGGAAACCTTTAGCAACTAAACGTGCCTTGAATTTGTCAAGAGAGCCATCAGGTTTTCTTTTAACTCTAAATACCCATTTGCAGCCAACAACATTATGAATATTAGAAGGTGGTACAAGTGTCCAAGTATTGTTTTTGACTAATGCATTGAATTCATCAGTCATGGCTTGTCTCCAGTGCACATTACTCATGGCTTGTCTTACACAAGTTGGTTTAATTGATAAGGGCAAAGGATGGTTGGTGGCTGTAAACGCCTTTTTGGGTTTGAAGATGTTGTTCTGTGTTCGAGTTATCATGGTATGAGCTCTGATGGGTTATGATAAAGTAGTTGATGGGTCTGAAGTATGAGGAGGAATTGGGTTAGAAGTAGGATTTTTGAAAGAGGAATTAGAAATATTACATGATAAAAGACTCAAGTTAGAAGCAGCATCTGATTGAAAGGGCTGAGTAGTGTTGCTGTCGGAACATGCCAGATTCTCTGAAGGTGGAGGAAAAGATCCTACTACAGAAAACGTAGTAGACTGTAAAGCACCAAGCAAAGAACTGTTAGAGGTCCACTGATAAGTAGATTGTGTGTTCACTATTGATGATTGTGAGTTTAGAGAGGCAAGAGGAAATGTTGTCTCATGAAAAATAATGTGTCTAGAAACCAAAAAAAAAAATTGGTGACGGGATCATAGCATTTGTAAGCACTTTGATTGGTGGAATATCCTAAGAAAATACATGGTCTTGATTTGGGTTGTAACTTGTGCTGATTGTAAGGTTTAAGCCAAGGGTAACATAAGCAGCCAAAGACTTTTAATTTTTTGTAATTTGGTGGATGATTAAAAAGTGCTTCAAAGGGAGATTTAAAATGTAGAATTGGAGTAAAAAGTCTATTTATTAAGTAAGCAGCTGTTTGAAAGGCATATGGCCAAAAAGTAAGTGGCATAGAAGCATGATGTAGTAAAGAAAGTCTAGTTTCAATTACATGCCTATGTCATCTTTCAGCAGTCCCATTATGTTGAGGTGTGTGAGGGGGAGTGGTAAGATGGGTTATACCATGGTTGGATAGTAGTTTGGATAAGGCTTGATATTCTCCACCATTATCAGAATATATAGACAAAATAGAGGTGCTAAATTGTTTCTCAATTAAGGTTTTAAATGTAGGAAATATGAGAGAAACATTAGATTTTTGTTTAATAGGAAACAACCAAACATATTTTGTAAAGTGGTCAATGTAAATAACATAATATTTAAAACCATCAATTGACTCAACATGTGTAGGCCCCCAAACATCAGTATACAAAAGTTCAAGAGGTTTAGAGCTACTTAAAGTGGACTGATAAAAAGGTAGTTTATGGCTTTTATGGCATTGACAAGAGTCACAAATGGACAATTTATTTGAGGAAGCAGCAGGAGACAAACTAAAAGTCTTAAGCATAAAATTAAGAATCTTGGAGTTAGGATGGCGAAGCCTGCTATGACAGATATCTACTGAAGTTTTAAGACTGACTAGTGTTGTCCCGAGCTTCAGAGAAGATGGCATGTTCTGAGGTAGCTCGTAAACATCATCCTTGCTCAGGCCTTTCACAAGAAGTGCCCCCGTGCTTAAATCCTTGATCAAGAAATGAAAAGGAAAAAATTCAATGGAAACATTATTAGTTCGACAGAATTTGGAGACAGAAATCAAATTATTGTTCATGGATGGAACATGTAAGACATCTGAAAGATGAAAGCATTTTTATGCAGTATCAATAGTTGAGGAACCACTGTGTTTAATGACCAAACCTGTACCATCACCAACAAGTATTTCATCTGGACCACCATAGTCAGAATAAAGAGACAAGTTGTTAATATCATGAGTGACATGATGAGAAGCCCCTGAATCAATGATCCATCCTTGATCTGACTTGGACTGGGATGAAGTGGCAACATTGGCAATTGGTTTCTTTGGCTTGATGGACCTACAGGTCTTGGCTGTATGACCTATCTTATCACATAATTGACAAACTGGTTTTGTATGGGTGAAATTACTGGAAGCAGACTTCTGTTTGTGGTAATTGAAATTGTGACGATTACCTGAAGAAGAAAAAAAGCCCTTGGATTGGCCTTCTCTATGACTATATTGGCTTCGAGTTCTTTTGACATAATTTGTAGCTGCTGGGGTGAATGAGAGAGATTCATCAGACTTGATAACAATCTCAAAATCAGTAAGCATGAAGTTCTTCAAAAGTGATGGAAGATTCTCTAGCTCGTATGGCGATGGAGATCTCCTTGAATTATGGTCCAAGACCATTCAGAATAAAGATGATCAAGTTATCTGCAGCAACTGGAGCTTGTTCCATGGCAAGGTCGTCAGCAATACTCTTCATGTATTGCATATAGCAAGCAACTGGTTTACTATCTTGAGTGACGACAGTCAACTTTTTCTTTAGTGACATTACTCTTGAGCGAGTCTTGCTGGAAAATGTGTTGGAGAGGATTTGCCATGCGTCTTGTGAAGTTTTGGCAATGACAATAAGAGGGAGAACTGACTCAGATACTGAAGCAACTATGGCATGGAGGATAAATTTGTCTTGTCTAAACCAAAAGGAATAAGCAGGGTTCAATGTGGAAGTGCCATTAACAGTGATCATGGGTTCAGGAGATGGGATGGAACCAGTTAAATGGCTTGTGAGTTCATATCCATCAAGGAGGGAGTGGAATTGTAGTTTCCAGGAGGGAAAATTCATGGAGTTTAATTTTAGTGAAAGTTGGGCAGCGACATTGATGGAAATAGGTTCAGTGTTTGATTTTGATGATGTGTTGGTGGTGTTTGACATGATTGAAAGGGAGAGAAAAAAATTGATTGAAAGGGAGAGAAAAAAAAAGGAGAAAAGAAGGATCAACAGCTGATTAAGCAATATTAAGCTCTTGATACCATGTAAAAATAACAATTGATCTGGTGTTGAAACCTTAACTTTTCATTAACTGGTAATCAGTATTTATAGGGTACAACTATCTTATCTACAATAAAGATAAACAATTGAAATTATCTTTATTTATCTACAAGATACTCATTATCACTTATCTCTTTATCATGAAAGTGGATGTTGATCTGCTAGCTTATCTCCTGAACTTATCATCTGCTAGCTTATCTCTTGAACTTTATCAATTATCTTCTTATCACAGACAACATATTTGTTCGATTGAACACTTTCTACAAAAAATACCAAGGGTCTTGTTCATGAATCTCTAGGAAATTCTCTTGTGTAGAACATAATGAGCCTCAACATTCGTGCCTCTCTTCCATGGCGAAAAGGTTTTCTGTAGTGAAAGGAGATCTAGAAGGAGTAGGTTGCCCTCATAAACCTGAATAGCATAACCCCATGCAACTGAAACAATCAACGAATTGTTTGCTGCAAAATCCTGGAAAAATCAACATTCACAGCTTTAAAGAAGTGTTCCAGGGCTTGAGTCTTGTTCATATTTGAGAAGATTGGCTCCATAGCATCCAAGTGATGTAGGGACAACAGAGGTGATAATGGATGTGCAGCAAGCATTCCAAAAAAAATTACCCAGCATGTCAACCAGGAGAAAACAAATAAATAAGCTAAAATTTTCTTTTAAACTCAATGATGATCAAGCAGCAGCCTATTACTAAATCCATGGACAGGACCCAAACAGCTTAAAACCAGTCAAAACTCAAAACCAACAAAACCACTGAGCTTTTAAGCCTCTTGAAAAATATCCAAATGAGATTTTCTTTTCACTATCCTTTACATGCCCAAGTAAGATAATAAATAGTCCAACAGGCCCACAATGATGTATCATGTTTGCAAAGAACGGGCATAAGCTCAAGCAACAAGAAATGCCTCTAAAGTCTAAATAGAACTCACCAACAGCAACACTCAAATTAGTAAGGCTAGTGGGGGGTTTTAGGAATTAAAATCAAAGAGATTGTGGCCTTGAGGCGTGATTCAATCACTATCATTAAGGTGATATTTACCTTCACGATTGCTCTGATTCTTCATTTCTCTTGAAGTACCCGTGTCCAACAATCATGTCCGACACATATCCGGACATGGGTATGGGAATATGACCCTCCAAAGACCCTCCACGTACATGGAAAACTTAGAAAAAATTAAACATACCCGTGTCGGACACATACCCATATCCGACACTCACACCCGAGTCCGAGTCAAATTCATTGAAAAGTCACATATAGGATAGAAGAAAACCATTAAAACTCATCATCAATGATATTACTGACAATTTCCTTGGAAAACTTCTCCTAATAATGGTGTATTTAACAACAAGAGATTTTTTTATTGTGTGAATTGAGATATAACTTATTATAACTGAAAACAAAGTAACACTTAATTCTTTTTCAAGCAAATTGTTCTATCAATCTAACTGCCACTCTAATTCTTTATTAGGTGCGTCTGCTAACATAAATAATTAATCTTTGATCACATACACTTAATACTTTCATTTCATACACCAACAAATGCTATAATCTAACTATAACACTGCAATTAATATCACCCAAGATAATAACTGAAATGCAAAGATCAACATCTTAAAAATCTTTACAAAATGTGTCACAGATTGTGACAATGAAGACGAAAGAGAAATAGTAAGAACAGAGATGAGAGAATGAGAAGAGAGAATTTGTATTATATTTTTCATAAACTTTGATTCGTTACAATTGTGACGAAAATACTCAGCTGTAAATTGGCTAAGGAATCTCCTAACAACTATGAACCAATTACATGGATTTAGCTGTCAGCTCATTTCCCTATACAACTAGCTATATAACCAACAAACTACTAATTGCGAAGTCAGCCTCTAATGATTGTAATAGAATCTTATGTGCCAGCACCATTCTTATTTTTCTTTGTGGATGTTAGGAAATCCATTTTCTAGAACCTCTGCTCCAGCTTCATTTTTCTTCCTCTGATTTGTTCCAGTTTCATTCTTCTTCCTTTGAAATGCCTTGTTGGACTGTAGAATCATCACATTACCCCCTCTTCAAATGATCCTTGTCTCCAAGGATCAAATGAAGGAAATTGAGACTGCAAGACTGTATAGTCTTCCCATGTAACATTTTCAGGCCCAAGATTAGACCATACGACCAGTAGTTGGGTCACTGCCTGATTGTTTCTTTTACCAATGCATTTATCAAGAAAAACTGCAGGGTATACTAATGGATGTCCTTTTTCATCTGTACTAGGAGGATCTATGCTCACCACAGTCTTGTCTCCCACTTTCTTCTTAAGTAAGCTCACATGGAAAGCAAGATGTATTCTAGAGGGTTCAGGCAACTTCAGTTTATATGCAACAGTACCGACCTTTGAGACTATAGGATAAGGGTCATAGTACCTCGAGGATAGCTTGAGGTTCTTTTTGAGAGCTATGGTTGTCTGTCGATAGAGTTGTAACTTCAAGTTAACCTCATCACCAATTTGGAATTCCCTGTCAGACCTGTTCTTATCTGCATAGTGTTTCATTCGTTGCTGGGCCTTTTGCAGTTGATCATTCATGAGCTTGCTAAGTTGTTCTCTTTCTGCCAGTAATTCTTGCACAGTAGCAACCTTAGCTTTAGTACTTGTATCCCAGGAGGGGTGTTCCCATACATTGCCTTAAAAGGTGTCAATCCTAGAGCAATATGGTAGCTGGTGTTATACCACCATTCTGCCAAAGGTAACCATTGAGCCCATGTCTTTGGCTTAAGAAAGCACATACACCTTAGGTATTGCTCCTCACACTGATTAAGTCTTTCAGACTGTCCATCTGTTTCAGGATGGTAGGTTGTACTAAGCTGAACAGTAGTCCCCAACAGCCTCATCACCTCTTGCCAAACTAGGCTTGTGAAAATCTTGTCCCTGTTTGAAATAGCAGTCTTAGGAGCCCCGTGAAACTTATGAACTTGATTGATATAAATTTTAGCTACATCCAAAGCTGTATAAGGATGAGAGAGTGAAAGGAAGTGAGCATATTTGCTAAGTTTATCAATAAAAACCAAAATACAACTGTGCTTCTGTGATAAAGGTAGCCCATAGTTATATCCTCCCAAACTTTACTTGGAATGGGAATGGGCTGTAAAAACCCAAGAGAAGCCAGATGCTCAATCTTGTTCCTCTAGCAGACATCACATTGTTGAACATAATTGTGAACTTGCTTCAACATGCCTAGCCAATAAAAATAGAGCCTCATTCTGTAATAAGTTGCTTGAATACCTCATTGAGGGGAATCATGGAGTGTGTGTAACACTTTAACCCTCAATTCTCCATGGGACCCTATATAAACCCTACCTTTGAACATCAAAACCCCATTACTAAAAGAAAATTCAGAAACTGCAGATAGATCAACTGATAAGGCTTCAATATTGCTTTGAGCAAAAGGATCATTACTATAGCTTTGCTCCACTTCATTCACCCATGCTGGAATAATAGTTGTATTATGCAGACTGTTAAGGCAGGTTTCTTTTTCAAATCTTTTTAACAATGCATCAACTGCTTTGTTTAGGTTCCCTTCCTGTACTGAATGCAATAATCTAATCCCAGCAACTTGGTAAGTCTTTTTTTTTTATATGGCTGTAATGAGCTTCTATTCAAGCAGATGTTTTAATGCCCCGTGGTCAGTCCTGATATCAAATGGCCCCCTTCTAAATAATGCCTCCATTTTGCCACTGCCAATAAAATGGTCAAAAACTCCTTTTCATAAATAAAAAGACCTGCATGTTTAGGATTCAAGGCCTTACTGAGGTATGCAATTGGTCTTCCTCCTTGTGAGATAACAGCTTCAATACCTGTATTGCTGGCATCAGTCTCCAAATAAAAGGGCTTAGAGAAGTCTAGTAAGGCAAGCACAGGGGCAGTGCACATTGTTTTCTTCAGCTGTTGAAAAGCTATGGCAGTAGTTGGGTTCCACTGGAAACCTCATTTCTTCAAAGATCAGTCAAAGGCTTACTAATTACACCATATCCTCTTATAAATTTCCTGTAGTAGCCTGTTAACCCAAGGAACCCTCTTAAAGACTTCAGAGTTTTAGGTTCTGGCCGGCTTCTCATAGCCTCAATCTTAGCTGGATCTATGGCCACTCCATTTGCAAAAATGATGTGTCCTAAATATTCAATTTGAACCTACCCAAAGAAACACTTGCTACTTTTTGCAAAAAGTTGGTTTAGTCTAAGTGTCTCTAAGACAGTTTGCACATGGTACACATGTTGTGACAGATCAGGACTATAGATGAGTATATCATCAAAGAATACTAAAACAAATTTTCTCAAGTAAGGAGCAAAAACTTCATTCATCAAAGCTTGAAAGGTAGAAGGAGCATTAGTAAGGCCAAACGGCATTAGTAAGGCCAAAAGGCATTACCTTAAACTCGTAATATCCTTGGTGTGTTCTGAATGTTGTCTTGGGAATGTCTTCCTCTTTAACCCTTATCTGCCAGTAACCAGATTTGAGATCAATCTTGGAAAAGACCTTGGATCCTTCAAGCTCATCTAGCAAATCTTCCATAAGTGGAATGGGGAACTTATTTTTAACAGTCATTGTATTTAACTGTCTATAGTCAATACACAGACGCCATGAGCCATCCTTCTTTTTAACTAGTAGACAAGGTGAAGCAAAATGACTCCTACTGGTTTGAATGACTAAAGAAGACATCATCTCAGTAATTTGCTTTTCTACCTCAGTTTTCTGGTGATATGGGAACCGGTATGGTCTCAGGTTAACTGGCTGTGACCCTGGTTTCAGTGGAATGGGATGATCATGAGATCTCCTTGGAGGTAATCCCTGTGGTTCCTCAAACACCTCTGTGTATGCATTCAGCAAGACCTGCAATTCTGTTGGAGTATTAGTTTCTTCACAATCAAGACTCAACATATACAGTTCCCCCATCAGTTCTACATCCCTTTCAACCAACTTTTGTAGCTTCTCTCCCGATATTAGTTTGAGAGTTGCTGGTGATTGACCCCTGTTTAACTGGATCTGCTTGCCTTCCTTTTGAAATTATACAGTCAATTCATTGAAATAAAAGATCAAAGGACTATATCTCTTCATCCAGTCCACCCTAGGACCATGTTAGTGCCCTCTATTGGTAGAACCCTTAAATCATGCATGAAATTATTGCCTTGCATTACCTATTCCAGTTGTTTGCACTTGGCAGTACTAAAGAGTTTCTCACCATTAGCCACTATAATTGCCAATATACTAGTATGCATCAATACTGCACCATCCGTAGCCTATCTAGGTGTGACAAAGCTGTGTGTACTGCCACTGTCTATCAATACAGTCACTGGTTTGCCTTTAATTGAACCTTGTATCCTTAAGGTGCTATGCCTATTACTTCCTATTAAAGCATTGATAGAAATCTCCAGATTTTCTTCTAGATGTTCATGATATTCTACTTCTTGTTCCTGTTCTAGTTCATCATGACTTTCATCCTGGTTATCTACTGTAAGTGAGTTTAACTGTTTGGTTTTACATATGTGGCCTGGTATAAATCTTTCACCACACTTGAAGCAAGGCTTTGGAATCCTTCTTGGTTCTGTAAGGAAAGTTCTATTAACTAGTGGAACAGGTTTGGGAGGTTGATTTTGGATAGAGTAAGGGTTTCTATTGAATGTAGAAGTGTTTAGGCTAAAGGTAGGCCTGGTTACTGGTTTGTGTTTCTTGTTTTCAAGTTTAAGGGATAACTCATGGAGCTTGGCTTGTTTAAAGGTTACAGACAATGTTATTAGTTCATAAGCCTTACTTTAAACCTCAATTCATCTTTCAAGCCACTAATAAAGCTGGACACAAAATAATTTTCCTAGAGGTGAGGGTTATATTGAAGCATGTATGGCCTTAGTTCCTCAAACCTCTCTTGATACTCTTCTACAGTGGACTTTTGAACCAGTTTATTGAATTCTTCTACCACATCAGAATATGACTTGTCACAGAACCTCAGGCACAGATCCACAACAAAATCTTGACAAGTTACTACATGCTTTTGCATGATATAGCCATCAAACCATGTCTCTGCTTCACCCGTTAGATACATTGAGGCTAGTTCTAACTTTTGGTTGTCAGCTATGACAAAAATAACAAAATATTTTTGACATTTTTTATCCATCCTCTGGGATTATTCCCATCAAACACTGGCAATTCTATCTTGGTCGAGGGATAAAAGCATTCATATGGTTTGTAGAATTAGTGCCAGTAGGAAACTCACTGTTCTTAGAAGCAGAAGCATCCACCTCTGGTTGTGTTTTTGCTAAGAGACCAGACTCATCATGCTTGTATGTATACCTGCCACGATCATCAATCACTGTAACTTCTACAGGGCATTTCCCATCTCTTTCAGACTGCCCATTTAAAGTAGGTTGCAGGATTCCTGACTCTGCTTGAGCGTGAGTTTGAGCTTCACCTTTATGCATCAGCATCTCCAACATCCTACTGATATACCTTTGATTTTTAGCTAACTGAGCTTTAATACTTTTCTTTTGTTATTCCCACCATATTGGAACAGTGGACTCATAAGTTTTCAAGGATTCAAATTGGTTTTGTAAGACTTAGATCTGTTCATGAAAGTTTGTTTAGTCTGGTGCCTTCTGCCATGGGACTCACTCTCTTGTGCTTTCTCAGTTTTAAGCAGCTGGAATTTTAGAAAAGCTCTGATACCAAGTTTGTCACATATTGTGACAATGAAGAAGGAGAAATAGTAATAACAGAGAAGAGAGAATGAGAGGAGAGAATATGTATTATATTTTTCATAAACTCTGATTCGTTACAATTGTGACTTAAATACTTAGATGTAAATTGGCTAAGGAATCTCCTAACAACTATGAACCAATTACATGGAATTAGCTGTCTGTCAGCTCATTTCCCTATACAACCAGATATATAACCAACTAACTACTAATTGCCAAGTCAACAGCTAACGGTTCTAATAGAATCTTCTGTGCCAGCACCATTCTTATCCTCTTTGTGGACGTTAGAAAATCCATCTTCTAGAACCTCTGCTCCAGCTTAATTCTTCTTCCTCTGAAATGCCTTGTTGGACTGTAGAATCATCACAAAATGGTATTAATTACTTGATAGAAACGAGATTCATGAGTCAAACTCACGCCAAGCTCAACCAAATAAGACCAAATCCTAACATCACCTTCCGTACAAGTGGGCATACCTCATCAAGCAAGAGTCCAAAACCCTACCTAAAACCTTTCCCACTGCGTAAACTGATAGCTAACCCTCCCCCGTCAAACAACATGTCGAAAGATGAGAGGAGGTGATGGAGGCACATGAGGGAAGGGGATGAGGCGGTTATGGCGAGCGGGAGAGGCGCTTGGGGTGGCGGAAGACAAGAAAAATGAAAATGAAAAGAGAAAAATATTAAAGGAGATCTTTGATCCGTGAGGGAGTTAAATTGAGATTTTTCTTAAAGTAAAAAAAAGGAAAGGATTAGAAATAGAGGGAGAATTGATTACGGGTTCCTTCTCCGCTTAAAGTAAATTAAGGTTCGTGGTGAGATTGGTTTCGATAAGATCAAAAATAACGGTGGAGATGAGATTAAAATTATGGATATTTATTTGAATGCAAAAGCAGTTTTGGTGGTAAAGTGAATTATAATGAAAAATAAAAATGATCATTAAAGATATTAAATTAAAATATGTATATATATATTTAATTATTTAAATTAGTTAATATTATGAAATTAATAAATAATTAAAAATGATCAAATAATTATTTTATTAATAAATAAATATAAGTATAATATTTTATATTTATGGAATTATTTATTTTTAATTAATTCTTATCCTTATATAATATATTTATTATATAATAAAAATATATCAACGGGAGCTTGAAGCTCCATATGATTAAAATGTAAAAATATGGTCTTCTCTTTTCAAATGCCATGGACGACTCGATTGGGTTATTTTTGTGCCCCAATCATGCCTTAACAAGGGTGATTAGATTTAGCATTATGTAAAAAACTGAGGTAAGATTAAGAAAAGAAAACAGATTCAAAATAGTTTTAAAATTTTATTTTTATGTTGCTGTTCAAAGTTCTCTTACTGTTACTAGATATTGCACACTTGTAAACTGGTATTTTCAATTATAAATGAAATTAAAAAAATAAATTTTAAAATAAATAATTTAATAACGTAAGATATGAGTAGTTTTATTTATAAAAAAAAACAATTAAATTATTTGATAATATGTGATGTGTTTTTTTAAAAAACTAAATTACTTAAAACACTTTTAATTATATTTTATATCATAAATTCAATTGAATTTTTTGATAAATTTACCAACTAAATTAATATTTTATTAACTCATGACATCAACTCAATCAACCCCTTTAATATTAATATACAAATTTAAAAACTATACTACAAAAATTTATTTTGATACATAATTAAGAAGTGATATAAATTCTCAATGAAAAATATAATAGTAATAACTAATAATAAAATAAAAAACTAAAAAGAAATTGAATCAAAGCTTACCCCAATTAATTCATGCAATCACTTTTGTGAAATTCAAACAAATTTAAGTTCAAATCGAATCTCAACATCTATAATCTTTCACTTATTCTCTGACTACGACTTCTTTTATATATAAAAAAAAATTGAAATTTTTTATTATGAGTATAAACAAATAACAAGGATACAAAATGATAAAATTAACTTTTAGCACAATTATTCAATTACAAAAACAAGTATAGTCAAAAGTTGGGACCAATTTTAAATGTGAAAGAAAATGATTATTAGTTCCATCAAGTTTGAATAGGAAAGGCTTAGGGAGGCTTTTTCACCAAAACCTACAAAGATTGCAATCTTGGAGTTTTGCTCAATCAAAAATGCTAGTAGTGGATTTACTTCTTGCTTGCAAGATAAATGCCCGAAATGATAGCCACACCGGCAGCGGCAATGCCCAAGGATGCGAGAATTTTGCCGGTTGAAACTGTCGGTTTCTGCAAAGGAATCGTCATGAGATCATTTATCGAAACAGGCTGCTTCCAATATTTCCTAATTCCTTGCAAGTGCCCCTTACCAACGACTGCAACAATTGAACCATGCTCACTCGCAATTCTTAGTAATGTGGACGACATGAACCTGAGTGTGTATGCAGGTTTTAGAAGACTAAACACAAACTAATATACAAGTATAAAATGTGTGCTTCAAACAACAATAAAAAAAAAAAAAAAAAAAAGCTATGTTGCTCCGACTCTTCATTTTTCTTGAAGTATCCATGTTCGACGCATATCCGGACATAGATATGAGGATATGATCCCCAAAGGATCCTCCTAATACATATAAAAACTTAAAATAAATCAAACATACTCGTGCCCGACACTCACACAGTCACACCCGAATCCGAGTAACATAAAGAAAAAGGCTTAATACTTAATAAGTTGTGAAACAAATATCAAGCAAGGCTAGGGGGAAAATACACCCGAACCTAAATAAATTTTGAAGAGAAAGAAAACCACAATTTATTTTTCAGTCAAGAAAGAATCCAAAATAGTAATACTAATAATCTGATAAGCATTTAAAACGCAAAAGAAATACTAACTGGTCTCGCTCGTGTACAAGAGTTTCCATTAGAGTTGGGAATTCCTTGCTCATTTCTTGAATCACAAGAGTCAGCATGTCAACATCATCCATGTCCTTCAGCTGAATATACAATATACTTTACCATTATAAGGATTTTTTTTTTCTTCAAAACTCTATAAGTGTTTTAGAATATGAAAATGTAAAGAAAGCAAATTGACCGATGATGAAATAAGGGAATAAGAAAGTTCACCAATTTGTTAAGATCTTCGGGGCTTGGCAAGAAGACTGCTTGAAAAAGTAAAGAGTACAATAACTTTGTCTTATGCCAAAGTGGCATTTTCCCCCAGGTTCTCCGCAATGTAATCTGTTTCATCCAATCAAATATTCAAATCTTTGAAAATACTTGCAGGTCAAGATTAAAAAGAAAATATAAAAAACTATTGTAGACATCTAATTTGGCCCGGACATGCTTCAATCAAAATTAGCCAATTGAGCTCAGTAAGACCTGTGTTTGTCTTGGATGAGATTTTGAGGTCCAAATTTCTTTTTTTTGGATAATTGAAGTTTATTTCAAAATCCAAAACAAACAGGAAATCCTGCTACAACAATATTATAGGTATAGCCTCACAAAAGCATTAAAATTGGCATATACCCCACTGAGAACATAGAGAAGAATTTACAGAATTGTTGAAATATTTGGGAAAAACACAAAACCGGGATCTAACAGCAGCAGCAACAAGTTGAAAGACTTTGAATTTTAATTAATCCGGATTAGGTAAGTGCTAATTTCAAAGTTTGAAATTAGGTCTCTTAGTTCAGTGTAATTTTTAGTAAAAAGTTTTGACCAACTTAAGTTGGTTAAATTAATCTTTGTTTGGGGTCCAACTTCAGTCTTTTTAAAAAATTAACTACCTTTTCTGGATTTATTTAAGTCCCAATTATTTCAAGTTCATTTAACTGGTGATGAATTGATCTTCGAACTTCAAAATCCCAATCTTGTAAGCCCGGGTCAAACGACAAACCTTTCCAAACCAGAGCCAAATTTGATCAAACACAATCAAACCCTAAATATGGCAAAACCTTTGGCCTACCCCCAAAGTAAACCTTAAATTCAGACACTACAATCGAGGTTAGTCAAACCCCAAAGTTCTCAAACCCCAAATTGAACCCATAAAAGTTTGAAAACCTAGCTTGAAACTCTAAAAATCAAAACCCTATTTTGAATAAGACAAAAAATGCAATCAGAAAATGAACAAAAAAATATAAAGAAAAATCTGAAAAATGCAAAAATAACACACAACAAAAACAAACAAAAAAAATCTAATTGGAGGAGCAAATCCCCTCCTCCTATTGGCTCCTTATTGCCAGCACTGGAAAATGCCAAAAGGGCGCCCTCCAATATACATGATGCGGGAGCATAGACTTAGGATTATTTTACTATGCTTATTTTATTTAGTTATTGCTTATCTTATTTAGTTATTATATTTAAGTAGAAGTCTTATGCTTTTAAGTATTTATTTAGGTCATGTGATAGGCATGTGACTTTTAATAATTAGGGTTATTATAAATACCCCAATTTAGGGTAGCAGCCGATAGCTTATTAATTGTTATTATTTTCAGAGTTTTAACTCTTTCAAAGAAAGGTTTAGCAAATTTGAACCTAAACCTAGTGTCCTATTCGATCAACAGCCTACTTTTCTTAGTTTGTTTACTGTTCTAGATCTCACCCTGCATCAAATTGGTATCAGAGCTTAACAAAATCCTTGTTTTGTGTCGAGATTCACCATCAACCATGGTTGGACGTGGTAGAGGTCGTGCCAGGGGAAATCAAGGGCAGCAAACAGAATTGAATGAGATGTGGCGTATGATTGACGAATTGTCGCGGGCTGTACAAGCCTTACAGCGACAAGGACATGTGGGAGCCCGAATGGAGATTCCGGAAGGTGACCACGACCCTTTTGACATGCCGGAAGGTGGTCTTGAGGATGAACTTGAGGAGGGAGGCAAGGAATTGCCGGATCCTATTTATGATGAATATAATGACGAGGGTGATGATGTGGATATCTATCCAGCACAAGGAGAATCATTGATAGTTAGGAGGGCGCTGGCAACAACATTCGAAACTAGCAAATTGAATGGGTTTCGAACAGTTGAAGAGTTTGAGGATAAAGGCAAGGAAGCAGGGGTGATGTTCGCTGTTATCAGCAAGGTTACAATTAGTGTTGGCTGTGATGGGGACCTCATAGAACAACCTGTTGCAGTTCAAAGGTTGTTAGACAAGTTTGCTGAATTGGTTGGTGAAACCTTGCCACAAGACTTACCACCAATGAGGAGCATTCAACATGCCATAAACAAAATTACTATCCTAATTCCATGCTTGGAGGACATGCTTGATCACTTGGCGGGTTCTAAGATATTTACAAGACCACGTTGGAAACAAAAATTTAGAGCTAGAGTTCCTCGACATGCCATCATTAAGACGTTAGCTGGTGAGGAGATATCAAAACTTGAGAATTTAATCTATGTTCTATCTAAGCTGTCTTGGGGTGCTCGGGCGCCTTTAGAATATAAAAGCTACATGGATCGTCATCGGAGAAAGTCTATCTTGGTCACGGTTGATCGCCATGAATGGTATGCAACCCCGCAGATATACACTCGTGATGACAACTCAAGTTTATGGACAGCAAAGCCAGCCTTTCAACCAGAGTCCATGCTGCCATCATCTAGTGTTAATGGCGAGGCTACTCATATGGAACACATACATCAAGATAACCACCAAGAGTTGACTGATGGTTTCACTAGTATGGAAACCAGTTGTGAGCATGCTTCTGCGGGATTACATTCTCAGGATGACAAAGGAATTAGGACATGGGAATATTGATCTTGAAGTTTATGCAGAAGTAACCAAAGCTTATTCAACAGATTCAGCTATCTTTTAACTTGGGGAGATTGATGCGGGAGCATAGACTTAGGATTATTTTACTATGCTTATTTTATTTAGTTATTGCTTATCTTATTTAGTTATTATATTTAAGTAGAAGTCTTATGCTTTTAAGTATTTATTTAGGTCATGTGATAGGCATGTGACTTTTAATAATTAGGGTTATTATAAATACCCCAATTTAGGGTAGCAGCCGATAGCTTATTAATTGTTATTATTTTCAGAGTTTTAACTCTTTCAAAGAAAGGTTTAGCAGATTTGAACCTAAACCTAGTGTCCTATTCGATCAACAGCCTACTTTTCTTAGTTTGTTTACTGTTCTAGATCTCACCCTGCATCAATACAGAACAGCCAAAAGATCAAAGCCATCAAAAATCATCTCCTAAAAATCCCTAAGCATGTATATTCAACACAATGTGTAAATGCAAGAAAAAAAATCCAACAATCTAACCCTAACCAAAAAAAAAAAAATTATTTACTAACACAGCCTCTACACGATCAACAACACAGCAAAAAAAAAAAGGGGCAAGAAAAAGTGGCAGCAAAAAATTATACTTTTACTGACGTATTACAAAGAACCGTGATATTGAAGTAAGCTATACTGACGGATTTTGGTATTCCGTCAGTATAGACCTCTTAAAAACGCGCCCATTTTTTCGATGGCGGTTAATTTTTTTGTAAAGTTAAGATATAACAACGGACGACCGTCAGTACATCCTTATCTTATTTTTTTTAATCCCTGCAGCCCATTTTATCTCTTTCACGATTTTTCCCTATGTTATTTTTTCATCCCAAAAACATTTCATCTCTTTCAAGAGTTTCCCCAAAAAAATTTATCAGTTTCATCCATTTTATCAGTTTCCCCAAAAAAATTCCCCTCTCTTTCGAGCTCTCATCTCTTTCCCCAAAACAATTTGTATCAATTTTCAAGGAAATTGTTTTGTTTTGTTTTTGAATAGCAAATTGTTTTCTCTTGCTAATCGGGTAACTTTCTTTGAAAATGCAGGTATCTTGAATTGGTAGCTGGTAACTTTCTTTGAATTCAAAAAGAATCTTGAATTTGCAGGTATATTTTAGTATCATTTATGTTCGTCGTTTTTTCCTTCTTTCTTTCCTTCCTTTGCTTGCTTATTGCTGTTGCTTTTCATCTCTTTCAAGAGTTTCCCCAAAAATTTTTATCAGTTTCATCCATTTTATCAGTTTCCCCAAAAAAAAAATTCCCTCTCTTTCGAGCCCTCATCTCTTTCCCCAGAACAATTTTGTATCAATTTTCACGTTTGGTAAATTTCCCATCTTCTGAATAGGAAATTGTTTTGTTTTGTTTTTGAATAGCAAATTATTTTCTCTTGCTAATCGGGTAACTTTCTTTGAAAATGCAGGTAACTTGAATTGGCAGGTAACTTTCTTTGAATTCAAAAAGAATATTGAATTTGCAGGTATCTCCATTTTCCATTTTCCATTTCTTTTTTTTAATTTTTAATTTTTTTATCAATTTTTGTAAATTTATTATATATTTTACAATATCAGATGTAGCAATGAAGTTTATTCTGAAGCATGGGAAAACTGAGAAGGACATCCATAATTTAAGACAAGAAATCGAGGTATTATCTAATTTTTCGAATAAATGCATTGCTTTTCTTGTAAGATTTGTCCATGCCTATACTGTTTAATCCTTTTTTTTTGTTGTAATTTTGAGATTTAACTTCTTACTTATTGCAGATTCTGCGAAAGCTGAAGCATGAAAATATCATTGAAATGATTGATTCATTTGAAAGCCAACAAGAATTCCGTGTTGTCACTGAATTCGCTCAAGTAATGATCTCTTTTCTTTATATGATGTGCACAACTGATTAATTTGGAAAAATATTAGAAGTTGATGGAATTTCTTGGTATGTAGGGTGATCTGTTTCAGATTCTAGAGGATGATAAGTGTCTTCCTGAGGAACAAGTTCAAGCAATTGCTAAGCAATTGGTACTTTCATCTTACAAATGTTGCTGTCAAAGTGATTGTTTGATTTCTGGCTTCAAGTCACTGGTTTGCTTAACATGGAATTCCCCTATTTTGGTTGTTATTATGCAGGTGAGGGCTTTGCATTACTTGCATTCCAACCGGATCATCCATCGTGACATGAAGCCACAAAACATTCTCATTGGTGCCGACTCTGTTGTTAAGGTTGGTTGGTTAGATGTTATGCACGTGTTTTAATATAGTAAGTTTAACATTGTGTCTGTGTAGAGTAGTCAAGTTCTAATTTTTCAGTTAGGAGTTGGTAGTATTTTTTATCATTATACAATTGTAGACTTTTCGTATCATATTCATGTCCCACTCTAAACTAGGCCTCTTTTACTTTGTTCTAATTTTTCTTCAAAGAACATCTTTTGTTTGTAACTTATGCAGTCTTTCACTTATTGCAGCTTTGTGATTTTGGGTTTGCACGTGCAATGTCCACAAATACTGTTGTTTTAAGATCCATAAAAGGTTTGCCTGATATTAGCATCTATATGTTTTTTCTTTTTTAACTTTTCTTACTCAACCACTTTAGAGAGTACCATGTGGATTTTCCTTATTGGCTAACTATGATGTGAAGAAAAAACATATACTTGTAAGGATATAGCTTGCATATTTTACTAGTTTAACATCACCTTAAAATTTTAGTGGTCATTGCATTATTGCTTTTCTACTGGCATTTTTGTTATTTCTTGCAACATTGATTTTTAGAATGCCTTTTTTGGGGGACGAATTGTCATGTTGAATTGCCTTTTCTGTCAAACGAAACTTTCTTATTTCTATAGTTTATGTATAGATTGGTAATATAAATTAAGACTATGTCACTGTGACATGGTAAGGATGAGAAATTGGGAGGATACTACTGGCCTATTAAACTGTACTTTCAATTTGGTCAAAGCCGGGGCCAAGCAGGGAACTACCCTATCGAAAATCTGCCATGCACACATGTAAACTTACGAACCTCTAGTTTAATTATTTGCAACTACAAGACTTTGAATTTGTATCTCTATTATTTGCAGAGATAAATAACATATTGACTATTCAGATGTTAATCACTTTTTCTAAAAGGGAATTTATCCTTTGCATTTGGATCACTCTTTACAGGTAATAATTTTTTCGCTAGTATGTGGGCATTTGATAGAATGAAGTAAATCCTTTGCATTTGTCAATCATAAGAGACATTCACTTGTAACTAATAGTTGCTGAAATCAGTAAAAGAATGATCAATAATATAGAAATGGTGATTGTGATTTGCGAATGAACCGATTTAAGTGAGATGGTATTTCTGCTGGTTACTACTTCTAAGTTATTATTGTCACTTTTATCATAGGTCACTGCAGAAGATGAATCTGGGATACACATATGGGATCTTAGAAAGCCCAAAATTCCAGTCAAAGAGCTTCCTGGACATAAGCACTTGTAATTGACTTGTACTCTCTTGTGTGTCTTTTTGCTTGAGGTCATTTTTATGTTTGAGGAACTCTACTCTTTCTATTTTCACACTTAATTGATTTATATTTAATTCCCACATTTGAGTTCATGTCTTGAACTGTTTCTGTCCCTCTAAAAAGAAATGGGAGTATTTAAATTCAGGTACTTTTTCATAACCTTTTTTCCAAAATTTCCCTTTCCTCTAGGAAAATGTAAATTAACTCCCGTGTGTGTGTGTATATATATATATACTCTTCAGGTATATATAATTCACATAAGAGAAGGAAGTGATCAATATGAAAACAACTTCATATCTATATAGAATTTGAATCTTGTCTTTTTAAAACTATGCAATTTGGAATCTGTGGTGGCTTATTCACAGAGCAACTATGCATTTAAGCACAACTTACATTAAACTTGATAAAGTTTATTCATTTAAGCACAACTTACATTTAAGCACAGTACAGCACTATGTATTTCTCATTCTTTCTGATCTCTTAGCTTTGTGGTGGTGTATGTGTGTTATCGTGAAAGTCAATGATCAAAGATTTACATATATTTTTTATTGCTAATATCTTTATGTAAATAACTGTCAAAGTGGTGGAATGATTATTTGAATTGGATTTTGGTTCAAAAGTCATTATTGGCTAATATCCAAGTTCTTCTTGCTTTGCTTAATACAAATAATTTATTTAAATTGCTTTGCTTTGTCTATTTGGATGCAGGAAATACACCGTAAGAAGATTGGAAAATCTATGTTTGACATTTGTTTAGGGTGTTTTTGTAGTTGGAGACATGTTTTGATGTTTTTTTTGAAAACTGTGTTATAACTGAAGTATTTGTGACTCATATATTATTAATTATAAGACATTTGTTTTCTTTCTTTATTTTTCTAAGAAATTATATTAAAGATTGTATTTTAATTAATATTTTTATTTATAATTATAATAAAATGAATTTTAATAACGTAAAATATATAAACGAAATGAAAAGTTATTTAGTAATTAAACACCATATTTTATACAAGTGGTACACAATTACCGACGGACAATTTGAGCATTACTGACGGTTAAGATTTGATAGATTATACTTTTATCAACGGCTACTCCGTCGGTAAAAATAGTTTATTATTGACGGATCATAACCTATACCGACGGATAGAGTGAGTAGTAAAAAATTAGGAATCACATTATTGACGGTCAGCCGTGACTTTTGGGTCATATGTTTTACTGACGGAAAAGGCTGTCCGTCGGTAAATATCTATTGTAATTGAAAATTTGGGATACCTTTTACTGACGGAAACAATCCGTCAATATAGAGTCAGTATATATTTACCGACGGAAAATGACCGTCGCTAAATGGATTTACCGACAAGTCCTATACCGACGGTAATTTTTTGTCGGAATATCTATATTTATCGTCGGTAAAAGTTTTTGAGTCTTTACCGATGGATTTTGGGTTTTACTCACGGATTTTCATCCGTCTGATAAATGGCAATTTTTTTGTAGTGTGATTTTTCATAATTTATTTTCTGGCCTGAGCTTTGTTTATAAGTCATTAGCATGTCCTTCATCTTTTCTCCATTGCTTTATTTGCTTGCGCAAATAACAAGCTGTCATCTGCAAAGAATAGATGATTAACTCGGGGACCAGATCTATTTGCTTGTACACCTAGTAGCTCTCCATTTCTTTGTGCCTTGGAAAGTAATGTCGACAATCCTTCTGTACACAACAAGAACAAAAAGTGTGATAGAGGATCTCCTTGTCGGAGTCCTCTATTAGGTTTGAAAGATTCAGTAATTTGACCATTAAGAATAATGGAATAGGATACCGTTGAAACACATTGCATCACAACCGAAACCCATTTGCCAGCAAAGCCCAGTTTGTGCATCATGGCCTTTAAAAAAGGGCCATTCTACTCTGTCATATGCCTTGCTCATATCCAGCTTAAGGGCGAAATATCCTCTCCCTTTCTGCTTTTTCAGTTTCAATACATGTACGAGCTCATACGCCACCATAATATTGTCAGTGATGAGTCTTCCTGGAACAAATGCACTTTGATTCTCGCTAATGCATGCCGGAAGAATTAGCTTAAACCGCTTTACAAGAAATTTGGCAACAATCTTGTAAATCACATTATATAAGCTAATAGGCTGAAATTGGGTGATGTTCTTTGGATTTTTCTTTTTTGGTAATTAGAACAATATGTGTATAGTTAAGCTCATGTATATCTGACTGACCATTAAGGACTTTTAAGCAAATGTTTATGACATCCATACCTACAATGTGCCAATATTTTTGAAAAAAGATAGTTGCATACCATCAGGTCCGGGTGCTTTAGTGGGAGGCATCTGTTTAATTGCGGTCACAACTTCGTCACCCTGAAAATCTGCTAGAAGAAGCTGGTTCATCTCATCTGTTACGCGGCCTTCCACTGCCTCAAGTATGTTCTCATGAACTATTGGATTTTGGGATTCAAACAGATTCTTAAAGTAATCAAGATCTATACTTTCTAGGTCATTTTGATTTTCTATCCATCTCCCACTCTCATCCTCCAAACCCAATATTAAGTTCCTTCTGTGCTGGCCTGAGCATGAAAGAACCTAGTGTTTCTATCGCCCTCACGTAGCCATTGTATCCTAGACCGTTGGAGCCAATATTTTTCTTCTTGTTCCAACAGACCATCAAACTCCTTTGCAACATTTTTCTCCTCCTCTAAGATGTCGTCACTTGGCCTGCATCGTTGAAGTCGATGAATTCTGTTATACAAATTTCGTTCCCAATGCACCTATGTTCACTGCATGCCATTTGTATAATTCATCCCCAACTTCCTTTAATTTGCGACAAACATCATTCTGATCCGGCTTCCTCCATATATTGGCAATGACTCCTTCACATTCTGTTTCATTTGTCCATGAGGTCTCAAAATGAAATCTCTTCTTCTTTCCTCTTGTTGTTTCCCTTTTTTTACATCCTTGCACATCTAACAGTAAAGGACAATGGTCTGAGGCTGTGCTTACAAGATCTTCAACCATCATATATGGAAATTTGTCACACCATTCCTTTGTTGACATTACTCGATCGAGCCTCTCCCGAACTAGGGCTGTAGAATTCCGTTTGTTGGACCATGTATACCATATCCCCTTGTATCCCATATCAATAAAATTGCACATCTCCATAGTATCTCTAAATGCCTTCATTTGCCTCTCAGATCTCAAGTTCCTTCCACTCTTCTCCCCGCCATGCATAATTTCATTAAAATCTCCGAAACAGATCCATGGCAATGATGACTGATTGGAAAATGTTGATAGCAGCTGCCATGTACTGTCTCGATTACTCACCTCGGGCTCACCATAGAAACCAGTCATTCTATATGCACTATGATCAGATTCCATCGGTTCCATATAAATATGGTTCTTTGAAAAGCTTTGTAAATGTAGAGTCACCTCCTCTTTCCACATTATTGCCAATCCACTACTCTTTCCCTCACAATCAACTGTGAAACAGTTATGCATATCACATTTCCTTTGTATTCGATCAACCTCTGTTGTAATGAGTTTTGTTTCATAGAGAAACAAAACCTCAGGATTTTGCTTTCGAACGAGCTTTCTCAAAGCTCTAACTGTCCGTAGGTTCCCAAGCCCACGACAGTTCCAACTTAATATTTTCATGATTCTCAGCAGAGCTGGATACCAGCCTCCGCCTTCGAATTTGAAATGATTACATCACCTTCATAATCCTGTCTGAGCTTTTTATCCACCTCCATATAAGTGGTTGCGTTATGGTCCTCCATGTTCTTCCTTTTGCATGTGCCATTTCCAATAAGACTGCTACTGCTTGCTACATTCCTTGCAAGTTTTTTCCACTTTCCTATTGTTTTGGCTTCTGTCTGCTTGTCTTTGTCATTTTCTTTCATTGCATTTACTTCCTTTTCTGTGTTATCACACTCTTTCCTTTGTTGAACATTATCAAAGATCCCCATAATTACCTGCTCCTCTTCTGGTGATGTAATAACTTTTGATATTGTCTCATTAAAGCCTCGTCTCATTTCTTTGACATTGTCCCCAATTACCTCCTCTTGATTGTCTGTCAATTGTTCATTCCTTATTGATTCTCCTTGTTCCACTAATTGGGGTTGACTGATATTGACATTAATGACCACATCTCTTATTCCCATAATTGTTATACTTTCCATATTCTGTCTTCCCGTTGCTCCTTCCACTCCATCGTCGACTGTAACATGGTTGTTCTTGCAGCTATCATGCTTCATCGGTTGACAATGTATTGCAGCAGGTTGTATCATTTTGATAGTATGTCCAGTGCCTTTCCAGTTTCGGGACCCTGTTCTTTTTATAGGAGATGCACGCAGCCAGTCACCATACTGCTTGTCGTTGCTGTCCACATTCTGGTCATTGACACTTCGAATTCTCATGCTGTTGATCACATTCCATTGCAACATGTCCCAGTTTCCCACATTCATAACAAAAGCTGGGAAGTCGTTCATACTTTAATCTCCCCCATATATGTTCTCCATTCTCCATTCGTTTTAACAATGTGACTCTCCTTAAGGGTTTAGACATATCAATTTCCACTCGTACTCTAAGAAACCTGCCCCAGCCTCCTTCTGCATCATTCATGTCCACTCCAATAATGGAGCCGATCTTATTTCCCAGTTTCATGGCCATATCCGTATGAAACCATCCTAACGGAAGGTCATATATCCTTATCCAAAAGAGTACCATTTTGAAATAGTAATCTTTTGGACGTAGATTTGGATCATATGGCTGCAACATCAGCAAATGTTTGTCAAAGTTCCATGGACTCCCTTCTACCACCCTCTCTTTGTCCCTTTCTGTAGAAAATTTGAACAAAAACAGAATTCTGTCAAGGGCCAAGATATTCACTTCTTTAGATAATCTCCATACTCCTTTGAACATTGTGGTCATCGCCTCTTTGTTAAAAGCTCTATTTGTTAAAAGCTTTCCCACCAACCAAGATTTAGTATTCCCTGCATCAACTGGATCATGTACATCATCAGTATCCAATGAATCTCGTTCTTCCTCAGTGAACTTGAGTTTTGCCCATAAACTTTCTAACTCCTCGTCCATCCTTTGCTACTATGCCAGGACTGTTTACTTTTTTTTTCTTGAAAAACTGTTGAATCCCAACTACCCCCCCATAAGAATACTTGAGAACTCGAAAAAACCTTGTACTGGACAAGACTTACTACTTCTCCCACAGAGAAAATGGGAGACTCAATCTCTAACAATTTCAAATATCATTTCTTCTATTCTTTTTAACCATCTTCTTGTTAGACTTTATAAAGAGGTATAAGAAAAAAAGTTCGTTTTTTTATGCATCGTCGGTGTAGTTCTAGAATTTCAGAAATTGAATTAAAAATTTGATAAATATTCTTTTATATATTAATTTTTTTTAAATATTTTTATTATACCTACATGTGTCATTCTACTAAATTTACTAGTGAAATTTTTGAACTTCATTAACAATGTATCGGATAATTTTTTTTAGGAAATATTGATATGACGTGTGCAAACTTCAAAATTTTGAGATTTCATATTTTTGTTTGATTTAATTTTTAAATATTAATATTTTTAATTAAATGCTTATTTGTTTAACTTATTTCAAAATGATTTTTTTATATGAAATATTATTCTTAATTGTATAAATTCTATCTATATTTGTAAGTTGAAATTTTATTCATTAAAAAAGAAAATCAAATTGGTTTCTCATAACTTACCAAAGTCTTTCCTTATATGCATGTAGGACAGTAGGTACTAGACCTACTCATGAGTCGGATAGCCCGACAAGCCCGGCCTATATTAGGTCGGGTCTGGATATGAATTTTAGTGATTTCGGATCACTATTCAATTAATAAAAAATTAATTTTTTATTTTATTTTAATTTAATTTTAAATATATATTAATATTAATATAAAAATAATTTTAATTTTAATTTTAATTTTTTTTAATATTATTTGAATTATAATATGGATCGATGGACCGGACTTGAAAAAAAAAATTAGGTCGCGGTCCAATCCAAAAGCAAATCTAGTAGGTAGAATTAGGAGTGAACTCCTTCAACTTCAAACTATAGTTTACTCAATAAATATGTTTTGTGGGAGTGCAAGTCTTTTCGCTATATGGTAGCTTTACATGCTAAAAAATTAAACCAAAGGCAAGAATGATAGAGACTAAATCCGATAATTCGTGTATTTATGTCGTATTTGTATTCTTTTTTATATCATAATTATGTTTAAGGTGTTATATGTTATATAAATTTTGACACATTAATAATTCGTGTTATATAAAATTTGACACATTCATGTTCTTTTTTATTTCGTATTTTTTCTGTATCATATTCGTGTCGTTTCCAAAATTTAAAATCTAATAGTAGAGATATGGCTAAGATGGATAAAGAATACGGAGTAAAAAATTGAATTTAGGTGATTGTGAAGGATATGTTGTTCTTGACCACACATGAAACACCCTGTCCGGATAATCTATCTAAAATCCGGTAGAGTTTCCTTTCTATCTCAACTATAACCCTCCTGCAAATAACACTCAATTCATATCCTCAACCAGTAATATTTCTCAATACTATTATCACATATATCCATGCATATTCAAAAATTATCCATGATCAATTTATGCTCAAGTCAAAACATATTGATCTATTGTCTCATATTTTCAAATATATATAATATATCCAAAAGTAAACCTATCTCAGCAAGGTTTACTAGATAAAAACATCAAGAGATCAAATCTTCTAGAAATTTAGATATGATGCCCACCACGTCAATATACTCTTGAAGCGGAGAGTAGAGGAAGGCAGCAATCCCGACACCTAACTGTGTCCTGAAAATGAGAAATAAGAAGAGGTGAGATATATGAATATCTCAATGAGTAGACAATATTTAATGTAGGCATACTAGTAGCAGGCCCCAAAGGCCAATACTACCATAGGACACCCCAAAGGCATATGTGTCGCTATGATGTGCCCCCAAAAGGCAAATATAACGGGATAAGGACTCTGGAGGTGACTCCCACCACAAAGGATAGCACGCAGCTCCCATACCCCAGTCTAATATCACGAAATTGGGACTCTGGAGATGGCTCTCACCACAAAGGCGTAGCACGCAGCTCCCATACCCCAGTCTAATATCACGAAATTGGGACTCTGGAGGTGGCTCCCACCACAAAGGCGTAGCATGCAACTCCTGTATTCCGATCAAGGGTATAATCTCATACATTAAGTCAGGTGGAGCCAAAACCATGTACGTCAAATTCTATGTATAATCATATTTCATAAATCAACCAACTTACTCGATATAATATTTCTTGAAATAAATATACTTTAATAACAAATCAATTTATATGATTATATATCGTATATACCTTTAATACGTAAAATAAATATTATGCTAAATATATATATATAATTATAATTAAAGAAATTTCAAATAACTATAGTTGTCGTCTACTCACAATCCTTGAGATGATCTCACTGTACACCTCGATCTGAAACTTCGGGATCCACAAGTGACGTCGGATCTACGTGGCCTAGAGATTAACAATAATTAGTATCTATACATGCTCAAAGCATTACACAATTATGAGTGCAACTTAAGTCCCATTAATCTACCCTATAGTCAATACTAATTTCTCATACTGAAAACAACATATCCTTAATTTTTAATATCATTTCCTTAATCATTTTCTCCATAATTCAACCCCATATTCATGTCCTTATCAAATTCCTTTCTAGTACTCCATGCCTTAGAGATTTTCATAATCCATAACCATCATTTAGTACTATATTTCTCTTAAGCAATAAATTCCTTACTATCAAGTTAGATTAGAAAATCATAACTTGAGTTTGGTAAGGAATTTTGAAGTGATTCCAATTGGTTTATTTCAATCAATAAGTCTACTTTATGAAGAAAATAACTAACTTAGACAATTAGAACAAAATCTTGATCAAATTTGATAAATCCCGAAACTATGCTGAAACAGGGGTCAACACAGAACAGCCAACTTCACTGAATTTTATCTTTTTAACCGCTTATCGGTTTTGGGTGATTCAAAAACCAAAATTATTTTATTGAAGTCTAGTTTCTAGAGAAAATATCAAAAAAATACAAACCCAGCTGTGCCGAACCCAGAAAATCCGAATAGCAAGCATGCTCAACTTCCCCTGTTTTGGTTTTTCTTCCCATTTTCTTGTTCATGCTTCCAAATCCATTTAATTCTTACCAAAGGTGAGTAAAAATCATACTTAATAGATGGATTTCAGACCTTAACATGTTTATGGAGCTAAGATCTTAGCATTCTCAAGTAGAATATCTAAAGAAAAAGAAGAATTTATCAAGAAACTAACCTTGGATGTGATTGTTGTTGAGATTTTGGTGGAATTGTTTGAAGAGAATTTTGAGAGAGAGGGAGGATAGGAGAGCCGGCTGCTACTTGGGAGAGGAAGAAACTTTCTAGAGTTTTCAAGAGATAAAATAAACTTAAGAGATATTTTTAAATTTTTGGTATAATTGCACATTGGTCCCTCAACTTTTTATAAATAACCATTAAGCCCCTAAACTTTTTAATTTGTTCAATTTGATCCTTTCTTCTTTTATTTCCTTCACTTATAACTTCTTACTAATTTCCAAGTTTGTCCTTAAAATTTTCGGGATTTAACTTTACATGATTATACGTAACCTCAGTTGTTACAACTTACCCCCCTTAGAAAAATTTCGTCCTCGAAATTTACTTACCAACTTGATTGAACAAGTGAGGATATTGAGTCCGCATATCTTCCTCCCTTTCCCATGTAGCTTCTTCATATGAATGATTCCTCCAAAGAACTTTCACTAATGGAATAGTCTTAGTCCTTAGAACTTGGTCTTTTCTATCCAAAATCTCAACCGGCTGCTCTTCATAAGTTAAATTTTCCTCAATTTCCACAGGCAAGTCCTTCAATATATGTGAAGAATCGAAAATGTACTTTCAGAGCATAGAAACATGGAACACATTATGAATTCGTGACAATTCTTCCGGTAAGGCCAATCTATAAGCAACTGGGCCAATCCGTTCAATGATCTCATACGGCCCAATATATCGAGGACCCAACTTTTCTCGTCTTCCAAACCGGATTACTCCCTTCCAATAAGTCACTTTCAAAAACACCATATCACCAACTTCAAACTCTAAATCTTTTCTCCGATTATCTGTATAGCTCTTTTGTCGATCTTGAGCTATTTTTATCTTTTCCCAGATTACCTTAACTTTGTCTGCAGTCATCATAACAATTTCTGGACCTAGCAATTTCCTTTCATCTATATCATCCCAACACACCGGAGTTCTGCACTTCCTTCCATACAAAGCTTCAAAAGGAGCCATGTCGATGCTGGATTGATAACTATTGTTATATGCAAACTCTGCTAGAGGCAAGCGTTCATCCCAGTTTCCTTTGAGTTCCATAATACAAGATCTGAGCATATCTTCCAGAATTTGAATTGTCCGTTCAGATTGTCCATCCTTCTGGGGATGAAAAGCGGTACTGAACTTGAGTTTAGTGCCCATAGCATTCTGCAAACTTGGCCAAAATCGAGATGTGAATCGGGGGTCTCGATGAGATACAATCAATACTGGGGCACCATGTAACCTAACAATTTCGTTCACATAAATTTAGCCAGTCTTTCCATGGAAAAAGTATTCTTGACTGGCAAAAAGTGAGCTGATTTGGTCAATCGATCAACAATCACCCAAATGTTGTCATAACCAGACTGTGTTCTTGGCAATCCCGAAACGAAATCCATAGCAATATCTTCCCACTTCCATTGAGGAATAGGTAGGGGGTTCAATTTCCCTGAAGGTTTTTTATGCTCGGCTTTAATTTGTTGGCATACCAAGCATCTAGAAACAAACTCATCTATGTCTCGTTTCATACCTTGCCACCAATAATGTTCTCTTAAGGTCCGATACATCTTCAACCGGGATGTAACGCGTATGGTGCATTATGAGCTTCCTCCAAAATCACCTTCCGGAGTTCTTCATCCTGAGGCACACAAAGCCTATTTTTCATTATCAGTACATCATCATCCTTTATTTGAAAGTCAGTCCTCACACCATCCTTTACTTCTTGCTTTAACTTTACCAGCATAGGGTCATTATTCTGTGCTTCACGTATCCAATCAATATGAATCGGTTTAACCTTCAAGTGGGCTATTAGGAGATCATTCTCATCAATCATCAATTCTAAAGGTAAAAACTTCAACTCATTTTGTAAGGATTTCTGAATCGCTCGGATATGAGTAAGAGAACTAGAAGACTTTCTACTAAGAGCATCAGCCACTACATTGGCCTTTCCTGGGTGGTAGTTAATTACACAGTCATAATCTTTTATCAATTCCAACCATCTCATTTGCCTCAAATTTAGTTCCTTCTGATCCATCAGATATTTCAGACTCTTATGATCAGTGTAGATTGTACATTTTTCTCCAAATAAATAATGCCACCAAATTTTCAGTGCAAACACCATTGCCGCCAACTCTAAATCGTGAGTGGGATAGTTCTGCTCATGCTGTTTCAGTTGCCGAGAAGCATAAGCTATCACCTTCTCATGTTGCATCAAAACGCAACCCAAACCTCGCCTCGAGGCATCACTGTATACCACAAAGCTTACAGTCCCTGATGGTAATGTAAGAACTGGTGCTGTGGTCAATCTACGCTTGAGCTCTTGGAAAGCTTGCTCACATTCGTCAGTCCACTCAAACTTAGCATGCTTCCTTGTTAGTTTTGACAAAGGAGAGGCAATCATGGAAAATCCTTCCACGAATCTTCGATAGTACCCTGCCAATCCGAGAAAGCTTCTAACTTCTGTGACATTCGTGGGTATTTCCCAAGCAACTACAGCTTCTATCTTTTGTGGATCCACAAAAATCCCTTCCTTAGATACTACGTGACCAAGGAATGCTACTTTGTCCAGCCAGAATTCACACTTGGAAAATTTAGCATAAAGTTGCTTTTCACGCATAGTCTGCAGCACCGTTCTCAAATGGTTCGGTCCGAACATACATGTCTTAAATCAGACAGATTAACAGGTTGGACAGTAAAAAATTATTTATTGACCCAAACCCAAGCCTAACTTTGCCCAAGTTTGCGTAGGTCTTCGCCTTTCACAAAAACTTGGATGCCCTTGGGGCCCAACCTCACCTTGAACCTAAGCTTATATAAACACAAGCATAAGCTTTTGTGTTTCCAATATGGGATTCCACACCAAGCTAAACATCAACCAACTTCTTCCTCTTCAATTGGGTATTTTTTAGATTAATTTCTCATTCATTATTGATATCAATTGTGTACATTAATAATACACCGTGTATCTACTTACAACAACCTACGTATTCATATACATATTTCGTATTTCTACACACAAATAAATCAATTGATATCCAACACGGATTCGGATAGTAAACGGATAATAAACGGATTCGAATTTCGAATAAATTAAACAAATTCGAATTTGAATATTTAAAAAATTACAGATATCCAATCTACTATCATCCCTATCATTACTCTGTATATAATATATTATCCTTTTAGATTGCATGATAAAGAAAACATAGCACGAGTTTCGTTTTCCAAATATTAGAAGACCATCTATATCCGAGTGATATGTTTTTCGTTTTTCTTTTTCTCACTATCAACATCAATTAATTAGAAATTATATGAACCATTCCGATTAACCTGAATTTGTATATAATTTGTAGTTAATTTTGTAAACATAAATACAACATAAATAATTAAACGTGTCAAAATCTTAAATATGAATATAATACGTATATAAAACGTATATGTTAATCATATTTAAATGTATCGTATCATATTTATTATATTATTTTCATGTTTATTAATTATTATATTTTCGTATCGTCTATTTAAAGCAATGCTTTACTTATAGAATATGTTTTCAAAGGGTCAAAGTACCTCTAAGATCCCTCTATTATAACATCTGAAGCAAGTTAGTCCCTGTACTATAAATTGGTGCAATGTAGTCCTTAATCTTTTAAATTTGAAGCAATTTGGTAAAATCATTAACAGTTTTAACTTAAAAGCTGACGTGGCTTGTAAAATCTATTAAGTTGATGACATGTATATTTAATGCTGACGTGACACTAATAAAATATATTATTTTAAGATTCCTTGGATTCTGCAAAAAAAATTAAACAACAGCAAATTTGGATTAGGAGTTGTCTGGTACGAGAAAGGATTGTATGAAACAGTTCCCTTCCATTCAAATCAATTTTAGAAGAAAAAAATCAACTATTTATTACACATTATATATAATAATTAAATGATAAATATTTATGTCAGCAATTCATTAATGATATTGGTAATAAATAGTTGACTTTTTTCTAAAATTTGATTACATGGCATGATTTGAATGGAAGAGATACATGCTGATGTGGCGTAACTGTTCCATACAATTCTTTCTCGGTCTGGTACTAAACTTGACTAGAATTAAAGAATGCTTCATAAATTAATATTCACAAAATAAAATTCTAATTCACGGAAACCATAAAAAAAAAAAAAAAAAAGCTAAAGTTAAGGGGAAAGGGGGGGAAAGCGAAAGAGAGATCGACCTGGAGACCAGCGCGAGAAGAGCGAGAAACGGGTTTCTTCTTGTCTTTGTCCTTTGTGGATTTGTAATCTTCTTCACTTTGATTTCTTTATATGTTTATATAAAATTATTTAAATATGAATAAAGTATAATATACATTATGAAGTAATAATAATTTAATTAATATTTCTTAATAAAAATAATTTTATTTTTGGAAATATATTTTAAATAATAATTTTATTTCACAATTACATTGCTATTTTTAAAAGAATTTAACAACATAAACAGTAATATATTTTTAATACGAAAATAAAAATACACATTAAATTATATAATAAAATATAAATTTAAATATTTTTAAAAAATGATATCAATTACATTTACAAATGCGTTTATGTTATGTAATTTGTAAACAAATACTTTCAATATATTCATTTTTTACAACTAACAAAACATGTTATATTATTAATATTTATTAAAACATACAAAAATAAAACTTGTTTATTTAAACATTTTTTATTTAACATGATTTAATTTAAAATTATTTTTTAATGTTAATCCAATTAAAAAAATTCTAAATATGCATTTCAAAAAGTCTTAGACAAATCCCTACATTCAAAAGTAATGTGAAATCCTAATTTGCACTTTTTAAAACTCTTATGCTATGTTCTAGAAACATAAATTTAAAAATTAGGATTTGCATTTAATTTATTATATAAATTATGAGAATAAAATGTATAAATTAATTAAAATTTAATATGATTATATATTTGAAAGGTATAAAAATAAAATTTTCAAATTCACAAATATTTATAGGAATTTCAAATATTGCACCACTAATAAGCATCCAACAAATCCATGAATTTAAAAAACAATCATGAATGTTACATTTATATATATATATTTTTTATTACATAATTTATACTATTTTTAAAATCCAAAATTTCAATCCCGAAAAACGGACAGCATTCTAGTTTTGTAGATTTTGTTTTTCTTATAATTTCAATGTTTTGCATTTTATTTTTTTTATTTTTTTACATTTTTCATTGTTTGATTGTGTTGCCATTGCATCCTGATGGCGGATGCCATATCTGAATTATGTTTTCTGAAAGCATTTTAAAATTAAAAAGTTCATTTTATATTTATCCAAAAAAAAACCTATATTTTTACGTTCAAGAAAAAAAATTAAATGGCCCAATGACAGGCTGCCATGTGTTATCTAAATGGAAACTAATAAAAATATCTAATAATTTTAATTCGCACTTGGCATTTACATGTGGCACGTGTTTATTTGTTGGATAGCAGATTGAATTAACGGTGTTAATTATTAAGGTAAAATGATATATATTTTGAAAGTTTGGGTATCAATTTGTACATTTTATTAGTTTGGATATCAATTTGTATATTTTTCATATACTTCATATACAATTTTTGAAATTAACTAAAAAAAAAAAAAAGTAAACCATATATGTTATTTTCATATACTTCATATCAATTTGTATATTTTCCTATACTGTATTTATGGCTTTACAAATTTGAAAAGGCAGAAGACACTTCAGTCTTCTCAACTGTTTTATTGCCAGATAAAGAGGTGAAATCATAAAACTGAGAGAAAAAAAAGTTCCAAAAAGATTTAGTTGGATTCCTTTAAAAAAAGAAAAGAAAAGCAAAACAATGAATTTGGTGGCACCAAATCCATATAATAGGGGAAACGGGTAAATAAAAAGAATTAACAATATCATCTTTGGATAAGTCTTAAGAAAAAAGAAAAGTCAAATTGATTAAACAAAAATTTAATTTAATAGTTCGTGTTTAGGTGTTGTCAAATTTTAAAATAAAAATACAAATTAAATGTGTCGTGTTAATCGTGTCTGATCGTATCATATATTTATTAAATATATGATATTAATATAATTTTTTTATATATTTCATTCAAAATTATTGAATCTAATCAAAACTATATGAGAAAATAAATAAAATTAAATCTTTGAATATAGATTCAGTTTTTCTCTTAAATTCTGTCGTTAATGTTAGGTGATGCAGAAGGAGACAACTGAAGCTGACCGCCATGTTTGAGCCACACAAGCCAAACCCATAGTCCACGTCCCCATCAGGCCATCACCCTTGTAATTAACTAAAGTCTTGGACACGTGCTTCACATCAAAAGTCACGTGACATGCCCAACTGCCAATTAAACAAGAGCGCCAATTTGGGAAAAAATACTGATCTTTGAGTCTAGACTAGATGACATTGACCCCACATTTTCACAAAAAATTTACTATAAAACGAATAAATTCATATAATTATCTTTAAAATGTAATATTTAATAAATATAAATTTTATTCTTAACATTTGTATTTTTTTTTTCAGACTGCAAAGGTATTTTAATACTAACTGTTCATTGCTAATTTACACAAAATGACCATCAGGCTCATTTTAGCAAAACATATATAGTTACATCTAACATGCGCATTATCAAAATCAAAGGAAAATTGTTTGTACAAAAGTTTTCATAATGTAATGCGGTGGTTCCTCTCGAGCAACCCCTCCAGCACCACCTTCTTTTTGTACTCCTCCGAGTTCAAATATAAATCATTTGAATTCGAGGTGCTTTTAACAGTACTCCCATTATTGCTACTTCTGGTTCGAAAACGAGGGCAAAAATAAAACCATGCCGACGTACAAAGAATGGCACATAATCGACCCCAAAGTAAGATTATTATTAAGGTCACCATGATAATAGACATACCCATTATGGGGTCGAGTTTTTCAAGCACCTCATTGCTTTTCCGATGGAGCTCCTTTGAGTTGATCCGAGCATGAATCCGGGGATTCCCCACCCTTTGGTTCCCTTCTAGGACCGGTAATGAAACCGTGTGGGACAACTTGGTTTGTGTTTTAGGTTTGTGTTTGGGCTTGATGTTCGGTGAACCCGGTAGGCTTGACCCTGTTATCGTCGGGTCCAAAAGTTTCCTTTTTCCGAGGATGATTTTCGGTTCAGGCCCCTTCAGCCTTGTCTGAAATAGTGAAATCAAAAAGTAGAAATGTAAAACAAAAAAGTTGTGAGTGACGATATAGATCACCTTTTTACCTACATAATAATAATGCAATAAAGCTAAATTTTAGCTAAAATAAGCTTAGGGATTTCAACACTTTTATTATTACTAACCTCTTTAGGTGTCTCTCTTGCAGCTTGGTTGGAGGACGGCAGTTGCTGATCAGCTTTGGAATTTTGACGTGAAGGTTTATGATTGGTAGGGCTCTGAGGTTTAGAGGAGAGCTTGCTATCCGATTTCTTCTTCATCAGCTTTGATGTATTATGGGTTTGGGTTTTGCTATGATCAGCCTCTGCCTTGTCGGTGTTATCAACTACAGGCACGGTTTTGGTACGGGACTTCCTCGAGCTTAAACGAAACATTGGCCAAGAGAGCGAACGGGTCTTCTTTCTGCTACCGGTTTGGATGGGTTTTTTCTTCCCGGAAAACCCAAAACAACCGAGAAAGCAACTGCTTCTGGGGTTGGTTTGATGGGTTTTCTTTAGGGGTTCGGCCATGGAAGAGAGAGAGGGAAGAACTGGGCATGCAGGACTTTGAATAGACGAATTGTTGGCCCTCTTCTTAATTGGGTCGCTATAACTAATAGTAATGACCAATGACTACTATTAGTATTATTCTATTCATAAGAAAATAAACTTACTATTTATTTTTTCTCTACGTTTGATTTGGGAGAGAAGACTTGGACTTCGTGGCAGAGTCTTTGTTCTTACACGTTTTCACCTTGTCCACGCTTTCACCAATTTATATTACCAGCTTCCTTAACATAGTTAATAACACGCATCAATCCAAACAACATGGCTAATGGCAGCATGTCCGAGATCGAGTAATTCGTTCAATTTGATAAATTTGATTTGTATTAGGTTGGATTTGTGTAAAAAAAATTTGTAATTTGAATTGATTCGATTCAGTTTGGATTGTTATTTATTAAATAAAAAATATTTTTTATTTAAATTTAATTATAAAATATATATATACAAATTAATATAAAAATGATTTTTAATATTTTAATAATTTAAAAACAATAAAATGGATTTCTCTTTTATTTTGATAGATATTGACGCGCATATTTTTTTCAAGTAAATTATCTTGGGTTATATGAAAAATATGCCCTCAATACATTATTTATTCTTAAATGGTCATATATGTTAGAATTATTTATTAAAGGGAAATAGAAAAGTATGAAATTGTTATTAAGGAAATGATAAAGACAAAAACACCCTTAATGAGATTTTGATATCTCTAACCTTTCTCCTCTCATTAAAAAAATATTATTTTTTAAAATTTTAATTAAAAATAAATTTAAAAAATAAAATATTTAAAATTTTATTTTTTAAAATTTTTAAAAAATAATTAATTTTAAAAAAATAATTTTTATTATTTAATTAAAAAAACTATATTAAAATATTTATTTTTTAAAATTAAAATAATTTATTTTCAAAAAATATTTTTTTAATTAAAAAATAAAAGAAAAAGGGGGAATCAAGGGGTTTATGTTAGGGTATTTTAGTCTTTATCATTTTCTTAATAATAATTTCATACTTTTCTATTTTCTTTTAATAAATAATTATAACATATATGACCATTTAAGAACAAATCATATATGCAGGTCCTGTTTTTCATATTAACCCAATTATCTTTAACTTGATCACTTAATTTTTTTTAAAATATATTTTATTCTAATCATTTTTTTTTTAAAAAAACTTTTATAAATGTTATTGTTTAGATTAAAAGATAACAATTTCTTAGTAACATTCCATGTCACTATATCTTGATCAAAGCATTCCACATCAATTGCATGCTCCATCATGTGGTAATAAAAACATTTTAATTTTTAATTTTTTTAAATTTTTAAAATTTTAAATATTCCCATGACAAAGCAGTTGAATTAATTAATGTCAAAGAGGAGATTCGTTATTTTTAACGGTTGAACAGCCAAAACAATACGCTTATAATATTGGTGAGCAAAATTTAAATGATCGAAATAGAAAATATTGAAAAGTTAGGTGACAACAAAATAGTAATTTAATTTTTTCATATTTTCTTATTTAACTACTTAATGTTTAGTCTAAGACATAGGATGATTAGCCCCATGCAATTTCAATCAAGCTTTGTTTTGAAACCAAACCATACTTTTACTGTTCATGAATTGGATGACCGACTTTGAAATTCTTTATCCAAAGTTTGGCTTAATTGATTTTGAAAAATATTTGCCTAAGGCTTTGTTAGCTCGTTGGGTCCAATAAACCCAATTTTCTTTAAAAAAATATTAAAATATTATTTTTAAAATTAAATAAAAATATTTTTATTAATTTTTAAATATTTCGGATCAAACCGATTCAAGTTTCAAATTTTTTATCTAAAATCCGATTCAATTAATAATTTAATTTTTTAACAGATCTACTTTTCTAATGACAAAGGCGCTAGATTGAGGGCAAGGCGTTCATCTTTAATTTTTATTTTATTTTTTGGTATTTATCCATTGCCATTGAATTAACTCATGCGAAATTCATCCATATATATATATATATATATATATATATATATATGTCACGTACATAGCGTGACCACCCTAAAAAAATTACAATTTTAGGTGTATAGTATTACTCACACAAGATAATTAGTAAGATTATGGGTATATTTTATATATATATATATATATATATATATATATATATATATATATCATTCAAAACCTAACTTTCATAATTACTACAATTAAATTAAACTTAATAAGCAGATAAAAAACTTGTGGTGATGGTAGCTAAGTTATCATATAGGATAGGATGAATAATATTAAAATAATGCATGAGATGAGACACATATTTATCCAATAATAATAGTAATTGATAATGAGGCAGATGTTTTGCATGGTTTATTTTAATTTCCATTTTATTAGGTTTTCGTTTTTGGTATGTATTTATATTTATTTCTTTTTGAATTAATTCTTTTCAACTGAACAGAGATGATAAATTTAGATGGCCAGAAATGAATCTTCAAGAATTAATATACCATCCATGCATTAACTTATGGTGGATCCAGTAATTATGTGAAAAATATTATATATTTTTTTCGATTTTTAATTTCTGAATCTTATATATAGTTATATATATTAACCATATAATATATTAATAGTTAACTAAAAAACAAAGAATATATATATATATATACTTAATTAATTTCCCCCCCTCATGGAAAAATATTAACAATCCTCAGAAGGATGCTAATGCTACCTTTGCATGCTTTTATTCAACTCGACTTCAACATTTTCTCAAGTCTTAACCTTCTTTTAATGTAATGTATACATCCTTTTAAATATTTAAATTTTTTTATTTAGGCCCTAGCGTTTGTTCATCCAAATAATAAACAAATTAAAAAGAAAAACAAATGAGTTTCTATGATTTCGTAAAGATCAAATTAATATAAATGAATATATAGATGAATTCAGGGTTTAATCCAATTAATTAATATACTTATTTTTAAAAAGTGATATCTAACAAGTAACAAGTTTGGGGTTGAAATCTCAACACTTGCAATCATTTCTCTTATTTCAAGATTACGGTCTTTTTTGTATAAAAAAAAATATATATATATAGATATCCACAAGGGTTGGTTTAATTAGTAAGCAAAGGAGGTCCATTTTTTTTATCAATCTGGATTCGACTCTTATGGGGAGTTTTCTATAAATAAAATCCTGAATATATCAGGTTAATATGCGAAATACACTTTTAAAATAATTTGTAAAAAAAAAATTAGGTTTAGATAAATTAGTCTGAAGACTCCTAACTTTTTTTTAGATGTAACGTAACTGATGAAGTCTCTGTATACGCGTAACTGCAAATCAACAAATTGCATTATATAATTGAGGGAAGACTATAGCTTTATTAACTTGTGGTTTCTTTCTTCACAATTAACAAACTAATTAAAACTAAAAAAAAAAACCCATAGTACTTGGATCAAAATTCAAGTGATCTATCATCTATCTATAAATGTAGAAGTTTGTAATGTATATAGGAAACTTTTGAGAAGTTTCCCAAAAAGGTTTATTCAATGGAGTTCTTTAGAAAATTATGAAATTAAAGCGTGTAAAAGTAGTAAAATGGAAATGTAGCTTTACGGCGTTTTCCCAATATAAATAATCGGTGATCAAATCAAATGGCTGCAAAAATAGAAGGTCACATCTCTCTCTCTCTCTCTCTCTCTCTCTCTCTCTCTATATATATATATATATATATATATATATTGATAAAAAATGAATACAGATAGTTTATACATGAAATGATCAATGATGTTATGTGAAGTTGAAGTTGAAGTTTTTTCCATGTCTAAAAAAGAAAAAGATGGCCATCAAATAGTTTTTTAATTTTGATGTCAAGAATTTTTTATTTTTTTTTTACAAAAAAAATTACAATCTCAGAATAGAAAAAGAGGTAATAAATGTTGAAATTTAAACTCTAAATCTGTTGGATGTCACTTTTGAAAAATGTAAATATTTTCTCGAAAAGTATAGATTTTTTTATATCTTGATGACTTAATGAAATATATTTTTTGTTGTATGATTATTTTCTGAAAAATCTATTTTTTCAAATAGCAATATTGATATAAATATTAATTATTAATTATTAAAATATTAAAAATTATTTATTATTAAAATAGTAATATTTCAAATAGTAATATTTTAGTAATAGTATTTAATACTAAAATATTATATTAATATTAAATGCTTAAAATAATATTATTTATTATTAAAACATTAAATACATTAATATTTAAAATATAATAATTATTAAAATATTATTTTTATTAATATAATAATTATTAAAATATTATTTATAATAATATAATTATTATTAAAATATTATTTCTAATTTTTTAAACAGTAATATTGATATAAATATTAAAAAATAATATTTTTATAATATAATAATTATTAAAATATTATTTCTACTTTTTTCAAATAGTAATATGGCATAAATATTAAAATATTTATTATTAAAATATTATTTATTTAATATTTCAAATAGTAATATTTTAATAATATTTAATACTAAAATATTATATTAATATAAGTACTTAAAATAATATTATTTATTATTAAAACATTAATTATATTAATATTTTAAATATTTAAAGTATTATAATAATTATTAAATATTATTTCTATTAATATTTATACTATTAAAATAATAATATTTTTATTCTAAAAAACATTTATTATTAAATTTTTATAAAGTATAATTTATATATATTTATTATTAAAATTGTAATATAAAAACATTTTTAATAAGATATTAAAAATACGATTTAAAATTTAAATTATTGATAATAATACAATTTATTATTAAAATAATAATATTGTTATATGAAATAATATTTTTAATTAGAGCAATAAATAATATTCATTATATTAATAATTTATTGTTTATTATTAAAATAATAATATAATATGATATATTATTCAAATATAGATATGTATGTTTAATAATATTTAAATAAATATTGGAAATTACAATATTAAAATATTTTTATAATTAAAAGTAAATATTTTGTATTAATATAATAATATTTGGCTCAAGTCAAGTTAAGTCTCGATCTAAAATATGATATCCAAATCCCGATTCGAATTGAACTAAGTTCACGGATTTAGTGAGTAGCCCTACTCATGGGCAGTTTTTTTTTCAATTTTTTTTTTTCGAAAAGGGGAAGACAATTTTCAAAAAAAATATTTTATTTTTCGTTGATCAATAAATCATTTTCTTTAATCAATCAATTTTTTATTAAACAAATATTAAAAAGTATATAAATTATTTTCCAAATTTTTTTTTTTTTTTTGAAATGAGCCTTAATTTCACAAAATTAAAGTGGTCCACCTTATATTTAGAAGAAAAAAAAAGTATGCTCCTTTTTCCCTGTTAATAAATTTACTTTTTCAAGCTACTATATATATAGCAGGTACCTTCCCCGTCTTCGGACTTCCTTCAAAAGCCAACACAGATATATAGTGATTGAAATTAATTTGACACCAAAAAACATTAATGACTCTTGTTTATTTTGGATGGTTAGTTTATGTTATCTTTTCATTTCGCAATTAGATCCTTGACATGATGAAAGAATTTTTTACAGTTCATTCAAATGAAGCATTTAACAATCAAAGATTATATATTTATAAGTGGATTATTTTTGGATAATTGATTTTTTATTTTTTTTTATTGTATATTCAGTTAAGTAAACAAACGAAATATATTAATCACCGCTAGTTTATGCATTTAACATATTATTTAGTTTGAAGAAGTTAAAGTATATCAAGATTGAAATTTTTAGTGTATATATCAAAATCTCATCCCCTCCTTAATTTTCTCTTGAACCAAGTCCAAGTGTTAACATATATTTTTGTTAAGTGAACACTTAGTAAAATTACATATGCATCTAAAGTTTTGAGATTTCGTGAAAGATATGTACAAAAAAGTAATTATAATTGTAATTAAGAGACTTTAATTTTGATTCATAAGGCTATTAACATTGACAAACCATTTTATTTGGCACAACTTTTGAATATGTTAGATATCATAGTATATATTAAGTATGTATATATTTTTAGAAGATATTCCATGTTGGCCGAAACATGTGCCGGCAATAAGTATACATTGCGATAGTCAATCTGCAATTGGTAGGGCACAGAGTAGTTTATATAACGGTAAATCTCGACACATTCGTCGAAGACACAATACCGTTAGACAGTTGCTCTCAAATGGAATTATCTCTATTGATTATGTAAAATCAAAGGATAATATTGCGGATCCGCTTACTAAAGGTTTAACGAGAGAGCAAGTAAATACATCATCGAGGGGAATGGGTCTTAAGCCTATAAATTAAAGTTACATAGTGGAAACCCAACCTAGCTGACTGGAGATCCCAAGATCTAGGTTCAAAAGGGACAACTAAATTATGTAACTGTGTGTAAGCACTAAAAGAGTTAAACACTCTTATCCATTCCTATGATGATTTAGTGCTGCCTGCAAGGTAGGATAAGTTTTGCTTTTAATGATTCTTATAGCTTGATAAATAATCAAGTGGGGTATTGCAGATACTCTTAATGAGCAATCACCTATTATGAGTAAGAAACGTGGCCACTTCTATGAGAATTGATCAGGCTAAATCCTCTAGAGTACTCATAAGAAACCAGGAAGTGTCCGAGGCCAAAATGGACACAACCGTGAGAACCGAAGATGTTCGAAGGGGAATTGTGTGATAATTATTGTCTTGGTTTACACCAAAGGCTGAATAGTTCAAGACATCATGTTCACTAGTTAGCCGAGTAAATCCGATAGTTATTCACTATGGAAGGTTCAAAGCCAAAAGCTACCTATCTTGATGCAATTACTCTTCAAAGAAAGTATCTCTCGTACTCCGAGTCAGTTTGTCGTTTTATTCAGACAATTTCCATTCATGTGGGGGATTTTTAGATATCATAGTATATATTAAGTATGTATATAAATACGAAATACGTATTCTAATATGTAGATTGTCATACACAAATGATATCAAAGTGAATGAGAAATTAGTCTCATTATTTACCCACTTGAAGAGGAAGGAAAGTTGGTTGAAGGTATGTGTGGTAGTCAATCCCACATAGGACTAAGAATGACTTTAGCTTATAGTTTATATAAGCTAGAGTGTCATGATGGGTTGGGCCTCAAGGGGCACCCAAGTTTTTGTGGAGGGTGAGGACCTACACAACTTGGGCTAGACCGCGCGCGCCGCCGAGCCGGGTTGGGTCGGGTTTGGGTCAATAAATAATTTTTTACTGCCCAACCGGATTTTTTTTTTTTTCAAACCGAACCAGCTCAACACCAAGCAGCCGAACCAGCTCAAATCCAACCAGCTTTATGTTTGTCCGAATAATTCTTCTTCTAGAATGTTTCTGTTCGGTTCCTTGCCTTTTTCTGAAGTGTCTTGCCTTTTGGATTGAACCGGTTCGTTGATTCAGACTTGTCTTTTGACCGAACCGGTTCATGTCCAACAGTTGTGTCTGACCGAACAGACTTCTATGTATCTATAAATAGGAGTGTTTGTATCTGTTTTAAAACACTAATTCACCGGAACTATTCTTGCTTTTTGAGAGAGAGACTTCAACATTCTTCAGTTCGCTGTGTTGCATCCGGGTGTGCTCTCATTTGCAACGTATATCGAGGAAACCTGGGAGACGATTTGCATCGATACTATAAGCACCTTAGACAGACAAAAAACGTCTTAAGGTTAAAGGTCCAACCTTGACTCGATATTGATTTTTTCAAATCAATTACTGTAAGTGTCTTTGTTCGATTTTGCATATTTGTTGTAATTTGCTTCTACTTATATATATCAAGTTCTTCTTTTATTTTCTGTTTATATTTTCACGGTATATAGCATATACTTTGAACAACAGAATAAACATGTACGGTTATTAGCTTGATTTAATTTAACAATAATGTTAGCTAACTTTTATTAATGTAGACAAATTAGGAGTACATAAAAATTAAAACTCCCAAAAAAAAAAAATACAACCAAACTCCAAAACAGTCATTTTTATAAATTGAAATATAATTGTGATTAATGTTAAAGAAGTAGTACTAAAAGTTTATTTCAATTTAGAGGCTGTATTATTACATTTACTATAGAATTTCTACAATAGTTACTGTGGATTTGAAAACTTTTATATCTATATTTATACACATTTATAATATTTGAATCAGTATAATTATAAAAATAAAAAATAAAAACAAGCACATGCATAATTAGTCAAGTCAAAAGCATGGATTCATGAATTTCATACAATGTAAACAGACTCATTTGACGATTATCAGCCAATTAATTAATCATTAAATGTCTAATCAAGATTATCTATGTCAATATATTTGAAGTTTACGATCATGAAACTAAAATTTTGGTTGTTAAAAGTTGAAATTTTCCAACCCAATTAATTTAATTGTATTTAATCTCCATTAGTTACCTTTCACTCTTAAAATCCCATTAGAACATTCCCATTTTCTTACATATAAGATGTTAGAGGCGGCTTAGCTTAATTAGGTATTCATGAATTAATTTATAGTTGATGATCAAACATTTTGGCTCCACCCTGTTGTTGTTTTTTATTTTATTTTTTAATTCAGGAAAGGAAAACGTCACTTAATAAAATTATAGTGATTTTGTTAAACGCGAAATCTTACATGCAAAATCTTTGTTGTCAGTTCTAAATTTGCAAAACCCTCCAAAATCCAATTCCTTTTTTATATTCAAAATCACTTTAACTGCTCCTATTATGTATTAAAAAAAGAGAGAAAGAAAGAAATACAACAAATTAATCCTTATTTTATGTTGAAATATCTTCTTCTGTGTTAGACATGTTCTTATCCGTCCGGACCAAATTGAGTTTGATTTGTAATAGGTTATTTAAATTCGGATTAACCTCATCTGATTTGAATTATTATTTAATATGTATATAATATTTTTTATTTAAATTTAAATAAAAAATATTTTAATATATTTTAAATAGTAAATGAGCTTTTCCAATTGATCGGATCGAACCTTGAACAAGCAAATTGTATACTATCTAAATTGTCATGACCCTATCGTATCTAGACCTGTCCAATCGAATTACTATTTATTAAATAAAAAATTTTATTTAAATTTAATTATAAAAAATATTTTTAAAAAATTAATATATTTTCATACTTTATGAACAGTAAAAATGAGCTTTCGAGCCGACTTGACCCGAGCTTAAATAAAAAAAAATTAAAAAAAAAAATTCAGACAAAAAAAAAAATCAGACAACAACTCAATCCATGGACAGGTCTAAACCGGATCCGACCCAAACCATGTATAGTTCTGCTCTACGGAAAGATGCCAATGATGCCTATGGCTGTAGATAACCGGCAATTGGAGAAAAGCAGATCTGCTATGACTTCAAAGTGGGATACAAATTCACTATATTCATTCAAAATTTGAGTTTTGCTTCACAATTTCCCAACAGCTTTTGGACAAATAATAATCCATTAGTTTACAACATTGTTAAGTAGTAGTTTTATTTTAGTGAGTACTGACGTATCTTGAGTTAAAACTGTTGTTTTTCTTTGGATTATATTTCATGTATTTTTTTAACGAGTATTTCATCAGATTTGATATATTTAAAAAAAAAAAAAAAAAAGGAGAAGCAGAAGCAGATTTTGCTGCTCTAAGTTTGGACTGTTACCCAGAGGACCAAATGAAGCCGCCAAGTAGAACTGGTCGCATTGTGATCCAACACTCAACAATGAATCATTTACTCTTTTCATTTTTTTTCATATGTTTATTTATTTATAAATTGAAATAAACTAATTATCTTACGTAAAGCAGTTCATATATATATATATATATATATATATATATATATATATATATATATATATATAGTTTTTCCAAATAAAACCATTGACTAAGAAACTTCATGGCTGATTTTAGGACTGATTTTGGTTTCATGAGATTTGGTTTAATTAAAGGCAAGTTGGCTTTGTTTTACTCGCAATTCAGTGACCTGTAAGCTTACCAAAAGGCCCACCTCAAACAGAGTTCGACCCACCATTGCGCACCCCAAAGTTACAATTTATATGCAAAAGCCAAGAAAATCAACCAAACTCATGGGATCCAGTCGATGGTAACAGAAAATTAGAAGCGGCAAACGGGTTAGTTGGGCGGATTCAAGTTTGGATCTTTTACATTTGGATCATTTTGAATTTTTTATGTTTGGTTTGAATTAGTTATGTTATTTTTTAAATTTTATGAAAAATACAATCATTTTAATATACTTTCTGAGTTAGGGTCAAGTTTGATTTCCAATTTTCTAAGATCATTTCGAGTTTTTTGAGTTTAAGTTATTTCAAGTTCAAAACTTTTTTTTAGTTCAGATTTTTAACTTTTTTTTTTATCAAATGGAGTTCGTCCGTTCTAATGGCAACCCTTAACTGTCTCAAAGGTAAGCGGAAGGAGGGACTTGAACCCTCAACCTCAGCCTTGGCAAGGCTATGCTCTACCAGTAACCATTAACCTTTGGAGATTCTATCTCGTCGATGGATATAAGCATGAGAAAGAACAAATTCAACTTAAGACGTTGATGGTTTCGTTTACAAGTAGCGAAAAAAAAAATTATCAAATTTCGATTTTTCATTTTTTTTGAAATATTCATATCCAACATTCGTGTCCACATATTCAGACATGAGTATGAGATGCAATCTTCCAAATATAAAAAAAAAAAAAAAAAATTAAAAATTAAATATACCCATGTAAAATGCATACCCGCATCCGACATTCAACACTGAATCCAAATAACATAGCATACACCTGTAATTAACCGCAGAGACGATAGGACGATGAAGAGGTCGAGTCGGAGGTAACAGTTGAACGCTTAGCTGCTTCTCCAGTCTTAGGTTCTTTTTCAAGCCATTGTTCTGGACAGAAATCCGCATGTTATGCATCCAAGAATATCAGCATGTATACATACATTAAAGTGAAAAGTGGCCATTTGAAGCTTGATACACAGGGAATGAAGGAATGCAATGGAAGTCTCTTTTTTTTATAATCAAAGTATATATAGAGCTTCCCCTTTCCCTCGCATACCAACCTCCATCGCTATAGCGGTTCTAGCTCTTGTCTAGAACTAATGCCTTATTATACTGTGCACTCCTCGCCTTCTATACCTAGTTAGCAAGCACAGGGAAGAGTTCAAGTTCTCTTTGATCTGAAAATCATCTGAATAAACTCATTGCTTTGAGAAAGATTTTAAGTTACGAGAAGAAAATCTCATCTTAAGTCGTGTGACTTCAACTAGGGTTGCACTGGCTTTCTATATCGTTCTTCATACTATCATCAATGATCACTGGTAGATCTTGAATCTAAGGATCAGCGATTTCTCGTCAGACTTTCTCTTTTTCGAACTGCCGGCTTCTTGCCAAATCGGATGTTGGGCTCTAAATTGACTTTGGTCCATGGCCATAGCTTAAATATCAAACGAGAGAGGCTGGATAGTGCAGTTTCGATGCTGACTGAAAACTCAAATTCCCTGAAGCTCATGTTGCGGTTCTGCCTAGAACACATTCGAATCACAATCCGATTCTCATTGACTACGCTGATTACATTTCTAATTGCCCGCCAGAATAGACCCTTTTGCTATCAAGGCTAAACCATGATCAGTTTCACAATATCTTCAAGCGATTCCATCACTTCCCAACCTCAGTTTTGACAGTCGGCTTCCTCTGTCGAACCGTATCTGGAAATTGAAAACTCGAATCCCAATCCGAAAGAAGAAGAAAGGGCTTGGCTTTCATCCCACATTAACAAAATATCTATGATACAGCTACCTTGTTCACCGAGATACCATTCCATAAAAGGAGCCAGGGCAGCGAACCATAAGCAAGGAGTCAGGGAGGCTAGTCTTGACAGTTTTCAGTTTGGCCAACCCAGAAAATGTCTCACTCAAGCTTCGAGTTAATTGCTCATAATAATATGCATGTATCAACCTGTATGTATCAACTAATAAGAAGTTTGCATCAATCATCGGGGCTTCACGTCTCAAGCGTCGCAATTCACTCTCGAAACTGACAACTGACCAGTTCAAAGTGTCCAGTTTCCCATGGTAAAACACTACTACTAACTAAGAATTAGTAAACTAAAGATGTAGTTCAAAAACGTTTCCTTCAATACCTGGGAGGATTTGATCATCCATTTCATTAGCTATGGATTGGATGCTACTTGCAGAACACAGAATTTCCTTCAAATTCTGTTCTCCTTTTGAAGGTGGGCAAGACGAGACAACTTCGCGCTACTTTTTGTCTAGAACATGAAAAGAAAGGCAGAGACACCCACATTATAAATCATAACATAGAAACCAATGGCTGCAATGAATTTTTCTCCTTAAGGCTCAAACTTCTCAGGTTCGTTTGTATCAATGCAACTATCAAAGTGTAGCTCTTTTTTATGCCAAATCTGGTTTCCGCAACAATGACACATTAAATGAGGGTAAAAATATTTTCCCTCATTTCAGTATAAAATAATTTTGGACAAAACAATGAAAATATATCAAAGAAGTCAACCTGAAACTAATTCAGGAAATCGTTTTTCCTCTTTGCTTGAAGACATCAAGCATTGCTATACCAATCTTTGCCGGTGATTCAACAACCGTCACTCCAGCTTCCCTTAAGAGTCTTGATTTTGTCCTGAGCCGTGCCCTTGCCACCAGATACAATGGCTGTTTGTACAAAAATTGAATAAAGGAAAAGGCAAGGAATAATAAGTAATTGAATAAAACATTTTAGAGCAAGAATGGCCGTATTATTTCGAGAAAAATTCCCCCTTAAAGAAGAGTATTAACACAAACTGAAACCATCAAACATGGAAAAAAACACCATATACACTGACCTCAATAAACTCAAACTACATTGTCATGACCTTGTCCCACAATAGTCAATTTATTGTGTATCCTCCCAATTCCATACATACACACATTAAGAACAAAGACAACAATTTACCTTTCATCTAAAAAGTGAAAACGTGAGATCTTGATTATTATAGGTTGAACATTTTCATTTTTCCAGTATAGAGGGTCTTAGAGTTACTATATTTTAGCTTATGTAAGAGTGCATACAAGAGATATAAAATAGTTGTAACTGCAATCATAAACCAAATAAACAAAAGATGGAAGCAATGTATTACCTCCAGCGTGACCCATACGCCGTCCCGGAGGAGCAATAAGTCCAGCAATGAAGCCAACAATAGGCTTTTCAGTCCCACTTTCCTGTTTCATTTATTAAACAAAACCAGATGTTAAATTCAAAACTGAGAAAGAAAGATATTCTCCAGCAATTTTTAGTTTTATGCAAGTGCAGTAGAAATGAGATGAAAAAGGTTCAATATTACCAATTACCATATTGCTCTCTGAGCAAGCACATAAATTGCAAATATGCCCATTACATCTATGGAAGTAAAATTAACAAAAGCAGCATGGAGCAAAACCAATTAAGCATGTATTCACAAAAGCACAAACATATAGGACCAAAAGGATAAAGGGGCAGAATTATTATTCACCAATATAGGCATATATGAGCACAAACACATATTCATTTGTGGATCCACAGATCACAAAGTTATATATTCATCCCTGAATCAAATACATAACAAGGATGCAGGCCTCACAAAAAATGTAAGATGCAGTCCAGGGTATCATATAGCTATAAGTTACAGTCAAGAAATAACTATAATTTTACAAATTAAACATATACCAGATTCCCACCATATTGCAAACCTTAAGCTTATACTTGCATTATAAAGGGGTTATATTTGCTCTAGATATTTGTAGTTTCCTATTCTCTTCCAACTAGATATTTCTTTGTTTATGTTTCCTTTATCCAAAGGTAATTTATTTTAGTCAAGGGGGTAGATGAAAAATTAGGGCTTAGTATGATTTATCTAAGAGAAACAGACTGCAGAAAACATGAATCCTTAACCCTATCATTATCAAGATGTTATCAGCTATGCAAAATAGAACTATTGCCAAGAGAATTACAAGCTAAAATGTAATTCAGTGGATATTATATAAAAGGTTGAAGATTTCGGGCTATCTTATGCTTCAATTTTACCCCACCTGAGGAGGAGGAGAGAAGCCAATTTTGTTAGTTGCATAGGTGCAAAAACAATAAACTATAAACAAACTCTTACAAAGTAAAATTGATCTTACTATTAATCAAGTGAGAATCTGCATGGACGTCTACTATTTTTTTTCCCAACATATGTACTACAAGCAGTAACAAGTACTAATCATCACTCTCTGGGAGTCCTCAGTTCCTTCATGCTAAAGTGTTAACATTACCTTTATTAGTGCAGCAGCATCTTCTTCTGCAGTACCCCCTATCTCACCAATTAGAACGATACCTGAATGCAATTGCAATAATTAGATGGTATGCATTGCTATTCACCATAGACAAGATACAGCCACATAGTAATGAAGACCTTTTAATTTAATAACTGTAGTAGAATTAATGATAGTCAAATAATACTGACAATAAAAGTAGTACCAGAGAAACTCCCCCTTATGATCTAAATCAGGAAAAGGTTACCTTCTGTCTGAGGATCAGCAAGGAATTTTGTCACACAACCAACGAAGTTGGTTCCATTAAAAGGATCCCCAGCAATTGCTACACAGGTTGATTGCCCCAGACCAACTGCAGTTGTTTGGAAAACCTACAAGATAAAATGACAAATATTTTTATTAACCAATTAATAAAAAAGAGTACACCATGCCATCAGCATATGCAAAACAGTGTTAGTTTAGTGTAACACACTGCTTTATATGAGTTTCTTGAATTCTATGGTGATTCAAATCCGATAGCTATGAGCCTATGTATCCAATAAAACTTCATAGGGTTAATTCTATTCATACTTTTCACTACTTCCATCAAATCAAATTGATCGCTAGTAAACTTTCTTCTTTGACACCATTCTTTACTAAATAAAAATATTTTTATATGAGAACCACTCCAAGTTTTCTTTAACATAGATATCTTAAAAGGAAAGGACCATGAGAATGGAACAGAGACAAGAAAAATAGAGAGACATGTAGTTTGCTAACAAGCTATGCCAGAAGAATAAAATCCCATCTTGCAAAATTTTGTTCAAACTATGAGATTTAGAACTAGTGAAAAAACCAACTGCAGAGCTGCTATTGAAATGCCTAGACGTTGTGTAAGTCAGAAAAGTAAAGGTTGACAACAGAAAAAGTGCCTTGTTCCTGATAGGAGTTAGGAGGTTCAGAAAACAAGCATGTGAAGATGTACTATCAGGCATATATAGATACTACAAAGGTGACTAATACACACAAATATGAAAGTAAGAAAGTAATGAAGGAAACAGACAAAATAATATCAAATAAAAGGTCCTACTGCTTCATATGTTAAAGTGCCCGATCGAGAAAAATTCCTATGCGACCTGGTTTGTGAATATATCCAGGCATAATTCCAATCTTGCATTCCCCAGGTTTAATGATGCCAGGGCAGTTTGGACCAATCAGCCTGGTTTTTGATTGCTGCTGATTAAGGGCAGCCTTCACACGGACCTGCAGTAAAGATATCAGCTTTGATCTCAAAAGGATATATAGCAATCACAACTTGGAAGGAAGAAATAAACTGTAATTTGGGTCACAGCCCACATGTGCATATTGCAGTCATACTCTTGGAAGTGCACATAAAGCAAAGAAGCTTAACTAAAATCACTTCTAAAATGAAAACCACAATAGAAATTCATTTCCAGAGATAAGGAAGCAGAATTACAAATTTAGATGCACAATTAAACAAACAGCTTTCCTTCTAAGGTGCCTTTGATTCATTTACCATGTCATGTTGAGGAATCCCTTCCGTGATACAGACAGCAAGATCCAATTCAGCTTCCATAGCCTCCATGATAGCAGCTGCAGCAAAAGGTGGAGGAACATAAATGACACAAGCATTAGCCTTGGTTTCAGCCTTTGCTTCGGCAACTGTGTTGAAAAGAGGAAGTCCTAAGTGCTTTGTGCCACCCTTCTTTGGTGTAACTCCACCAACCTATCAAAAGAAAAATGAGACAAAAATAAGGACTAAAAAGATACTATGACTAATAAGCAACCTCGGATCATTCCCAGAATTCACACAGACATAATCGATAATTGTAAGTTGTAACCATTATGATATGCAGAAATTCACATAATATCTTGCAGACTAACAGAAACCTAGTTCTCTGACATATATAAACAAATCATATAAGTTCTTCCTTTTCCTGGATTTTCTCAATAACCCATCAAGTATTGCAGTTGTAGGAAATTAATAGGTTAAGGATTATCTACTCCAATGCTAATCTCAATTTCCAAGACTGATTTACCGATAGTTGCTTCACAAACCTCCAAAAATCTACTTCTTGATCTACCATTATTGACAGCTTCTTGATCTTTCTCATCTAAGAGCAACTACTAGAGTTATCTATAAATTCCCACCTCTACAAGTCCTAGAATTCTTGATGGATACCCAAATTAGGCAAGAGAGAGTTTAAGAGAGAACTTTGTCCTAATGTAATTGTAAATTCTTATTCATTTCCACTATGTGGAATTCTATTAAGAAAAAAATTCTAAATCAACTCATACTAAAAGTTAGATAATGCCTCCATGTGCGAATGAATTTGAGAATATTACAACAGCAGAAAAGAGACACATTTAACAGATTCAAAAGAAGAAGATGAAAAAAAGGCCAAACAATCCATGAAAAATAAAAGAGGTAAAAGTTTAATACGAATTCAAAGTACCATCTTAGTGCCATATTCGATGGCTTGCTCGGTGTGGAAAGTGCCATTCTTTCCAGTTATGCCTTGGCAAATAACGCGAGTGTTCTTGTCTACGAAAACCGCCGGTTGAGGCGCTGGAGCCGCCGAGAAAGACCGTGACTGAGTCAAAAAATGAGAAGAAGAAGAAGAAGAAGAAGAAGAAGAAGAAGAAGAAGAAGAAGAAGAAGAAGAGGAAGAGGAGGAGAAGGCAGTGAGTGGGGATATTTGGGGTTTGTGAGGAGAAATCAAGGAAGACAAAGATTGTATGAGTCGTGACTCGTGAGGCTTGTCTAGCCATTGCTGCTGCTGATTCAGTATTGGACCAAAATACTGCCGTAGAAAAGCGAAAGCCTATTTTGGTCAGCTTTCCCCCTCCCCTTCCCCACCATTTCTTTTCTCTGTATTAATCAATTTTCCAAATTTTTTCCTTTTTTTTTTCTTAATGGACTTTATGGGCCAGATCTTGGGTCTAAATTGGGCTATCAGCCCAAGGGAAAATAATTTTTCTTCCTAATTATCAAGGATGATAAATAAATAAATAAATAAGTAAGAGTGTGAATTAAATAGATAATTATAGTAGATTGAATTTTTTTTTTTTTTTTGTCTTCTTCTTTGTCAATAAATTAGATTTTAAAATGTAAATGTGTAAATTTTCAACTTTCTTCTCTTATTTTTTTTTTTTTTTTACAAAATATGTTGCAACCTGATAATAGGGAAAAGGGTTGCACATAGTGAGATTCGAACCCAAAACTTGCTAGATGCTACTTTTTAAAGATAACTGCATGAACAAACTGAGATAAAATCCGGATCCTTCGAACAAATGAAGCTAACACATGTTTTCAATCACCAAATAGTAGAGATTTTTGAAAATGTCATTTATTTATACATATTTATATATATATATATATATATATATATATATATATACTGCGCCCCATGGATAGAAGACGACTCCCCTGATTTGGTGTCGCCCATTTTAAATATTTATGGGGTTTACACCGTCGTGCACTAATGTTGTTTCTCTCTTTTTTTCTAGCAGCATCCGCTTTTTCAGAACACTAAAAAATGTTGACACCTCGTGGTGTCTCCCGACAAAATGCACTGTTAAGCAGTCGAACAGTTCCATCCCAATGCGGTACCCTCCCGTTTTTTGGTTCCCATTGGGTTTACCTTGTTTACAGGTCGACCCCATGGCAGCAAGAAAAGGTGATCTTGTGCTATACTCCGGCGATCTCTTTCCTACCGAGGCACGCAAACTCCCATCATGTCCCAGATCACATTTTGTGAATCGAAAAGGGGAAGCCTACTCATCTATCAGCTCCTCTCGTAGACCGGTGCTGTTTTACGAAACGTCTAAGCATAGTTCACTCGCGTTGATCAATCAAGAGCTTTGCCGCCACTTCTTAAGGTTACCTGCTGTATCAAACACTTCTTGCATTGTTTCCCACGCTTCATACCCCCCTCTTTCTTCTTAAGGTAAGGTAAAGGGCCGAGCATGGTGGGGTAGGAGCACCCTGTCGGAAAGATTTTTGGCTTGACCAAGAAGTCTTATGTCCCCCAAGTCGCAACTACCTATAGAGAAGATCATGAAAGAGGCGATCAGAATTGTACTCGAATCCATTTACGATCCCGAGTTTCCAGACACATCGCACTTCCGCTCGGGTCGAGGCTGCCACTCGGTCCTATCGAAGACAAAGAGATCGGGCTTTTCCAAAGAATTACTGCTGCTTTCCCACTCCCTTTGATTATAATATACAAAAAAGTCTCTTCCACTTTCCTACCAAATCTCTTTTTATTCCTTCACATAAATGAAGGGATCGAAGAGATTATGGCAGATCATGTTCACTAAGAAATGACCCGAAATTGGATCTTGGTCTCAAATTCAATCAGGAAAGACACCACCCCTGCCGGAGTTGAGCTTTCTCCTCTCGAGTTAAAGACCCTATGTTGATCGCTCGAATCAAGCTTGGGCGTCTGCCTCCACTACAAGAGGTGACAGAACGTCTTTTTTTATAGAAGAAAAAATTCCCGATCTAAATCAACTCTATATGGATCTCATAAATCATGGCACAGAAAGTAGCCCCTTTTCCCAAGCTCTTGCTTAGAATTTGTTTTTCTTTTCACCAGTCGTTACGAGAATTCTCAACTTGAGATGTATGAAGGTGCAAAATCAATGGGTGCCATTTGAAGGAACCAATACCGATGGGGCGGTGGACGTCCTGGAATTATGGTTGGTCCTTAACGTAACCATCCCTCAACAATTGTTGGTTCCTTACTTTGACAAATATGATGGAACCATGTGCCCTAGAAGCCACCTTATCATTTACTGCCGGAAAATGGCCGCATGTGCTCATTATGAAAAACTCATGATCCACTTTTTCCAAGATAGCCTTATATATATATATATATATATTGTTGCATATTAGCTAGAAGAGAAAGCATGCACAAAATAAAGTTGAAAAATAATCAAATTTTTTTAAATATTTTCTACACATAAACGTGTAATATTGTATCTATATAAAACTTTGATGTTCTTTTTTTTTGAGATAATTTCTTATGTATCAATAAAGGTAATGCTTCAAGAAAGGTTTTTTTTTTTACTTATAAATATGGAATTAAATAGGAGAGTATATATATATATATATATAAGTAGATAAAACATGACAATTATTTGATCATTCGACAAGTTATATGTTTTGTCTTAGGTAATTGATACGTGATAGTTTTTTTAGTGGCTTCAAATTGTCACGGGCAAGTTATGAAGTTCATAAGTAGGGATGGCAAAATTCGATTCGATCGATGGATTTTGCATCGATACATTTTGAATGAAGAAGTTTTTTTTTGAAAAGCAGAAACGGGATGGAGCGGAATGGTTTTGGTAAATACTTGCTCCGCCCCGCCCGCTAGACTTGCTCACGGGCCAGGTAGCCTGGTCGGCCCTGCCCGGATCACTATTCATCTAATAAAAAAAATAATATTTTTTAAATTTAATTTTAAAAATATATAGAAAAAATAATTGTTTAATGTAGTGAACAGTAAATATGGGTCGACGGGCCAGCCCGGCCCAACCCAGGGTTGGGCCTGGGCAAAGAAATCAAAAAAATTCGGGCCGCGACTCGGTCCATGAGCACCTCTACGCCTTGCCCCGACTTTTGAAATTATTATCTTACCCCTTAAATATTTTATATTTTTTCTTATATTTTTAGTATATATATTGGAGATATATGTATATATATTTTAAAGTCATATATATACTAATATTATATATACTTTTAGTATATATATGTATATTAAAGAATTTTATATACTAAAATTATGTTAATGAATAAATTATAATATAATTTTTTATAATATTAAATTAAAAATAATTAATAAAATTTGAGGTGTAATGAAGTGGAACACCGTGGAACAGTTATGAATGTAACCGACATCCATGGAGGTGGAGGTTTTCAACGTCCATACAAGAATGAGGCGGAGGTGAATAAGGCAATCTCCGCCCTCGCTTACTCTATTGCCATCTCTATTCATATGTAATAGTTTTAGATTTTTAAAAGGGAGGTGTATAAAAAAAGGCAAAAGATCATAAAAACTTTGAATTTAGATTTATAATTTTTTTTATGAGAATTTTGAAAATTTTAAATGGAAAGAAAGTTGAAAAGAATTAGAAAAAATACAAATTTTGATAACGCAATCGTTGTGACCAAAGGAAAGAAAAAATTTAAAAAAAATAAGTAATTTTATTAGAAATTAAAACGGTGTCGTTTCATTAAAAAGAATATAAAAGAAAAAAGTTCGGATTGTGACTTCAATCCAAACCCGAAGCATTTCAGCATAGTGGGTAATTAGTGTATCCGTATTATGTTCGTGTATTTTATAGTGTCATAATCGTGTTTAAAGTATTTTATATTTTTATAAATTTTGGTGTTAATAATTTGTGTTATATAGATTTTTGACATGTTTGTGTATTCATGTCAAATCCATTTTTTTTTCATATCGTATTTTAATTTTTTTTCGTGTCGTGTCCAATATTATTATATTTTTAGGTTTACGTTTCAGGCCCTATCTACACTTCCTTATTGCCTCCTGAATTGTGCATGTTAATGCATCCTTTTAGCCCATTCGGTTTTAATTCGATTAGTTTTAAATTGTATCTATTTTATTTTCTTTTATTTTGCTTATATGTCTTTAAAAGAAATTGTTTTTGTTAAAAAATAAAACAAGTGTTACAATGAAATTTAATTTAGCAAATTTAATAATTAAACAATTTTTTTTTTAAAATTCTCCTAAAAATTGGAAAATAATTTTTTTTAGAAAGTTGCAAGTGATAAATTTTCTTAAATTTTCCAGTGTAAAATAATTTTTGGAACCTTCCAAAAGTGTTTAGAGGATCTTATTGATAATAAAGATTAAATAAATATATTTTTATTTTTAAATAAATTGTATAATTGCATCCTTTACATTATTCGTTGCATTATATGCATTTAAATAAAAATAAAAAAATTAAAATTATTGCTTGAATAAGTTGCACAAAAAACAATTTAAATATTTTCTGGCACATTTTTTTTATTTTTTTATGCATGAATTATTTTTATCAAATTATTTTGAAAAAAGGAAAAAATAATTAATTGAATAAATTAAATAATGAAAAAAATATTTAGGAAATCTTTTAAAAATGATAATTCTTTTTTAAGTTTTAATTGATTTTTTTCTAAATTTCCTAAATGAAAAAAAAAAAAAAAAAACCATAAGCCTTTATCGAAATCCTTAGAGTGATTTTTTTTTTCACAAGTTGGATTAATTCTAAATTGTTATGAAGATATATGATAAAAATGATTTCTAAAATTGCATCATTAAAATTAAGAATTTGTTTTAGTTTTTTTAGATCAATGAAATATTAGAAAAAACTAGAACACAATTTGTTTGATTAATTTAATTTAATTTAAAATATAATAAATATTTATATTAAATATATTATAATTTCAAATAATTTTAAAAGGAGAGAATATAGACGTGTTATCAATTAATTATTATACTTTTAGGGAGAAGATTTGAATTCAAATCATCAAATAAGAGGTAAATACATATACTTTTCATTAAAAAAAATACAAATTCAAGTCATTTATATTTAAAAAATAAAAAATTATGCAATTTTCCAGTCGGAAATCACAAATAAATAGATACTCTAAAATGGAATTATGAATTTGATGATTGAAAAAGGTTTGTTAGGGGTTCTTGAATAGTTGTTTTATGTATTGTATTGGGCAATTAGGCAGTCACATGAAAATTACCTATTTTTAGGACTGGTCTTATAATCTATGCATATATATATAATTTTAAGTAGACCTGTTTAAGGGTCAAATAAGGTTTGGATATAAATTTTTTTATTCGGATCGATCCGACTTGGGTCAAATTATTGGTTATCAATAATTAAAAAAAATTATTTAAATTTAATTATAAATACTAGTTTAAAATAAAATTTTAATATTATTTTTAATAATAATATGAATTTTTGAACCGGTCCAACTTGAACCTAGGTAAGAAAATTTAAAAAAATTGAATCACGACCTCTTCGGACCCATAAATAAATCTAAACCAACATTGTTTTAGGGTTAATATGAGATACGTCTCAAGTCTCAAGATTGGGTGGGAGTCCAAAATAAGTAAGAACTAGAAAATTAGTCATGTTACACAGCGAGAGTGAAAAGATATATTTTGTTTTTTATTTAATTATTTATTTTGTTGTGATAGTATTTAATTATTTTTTGTTAAGCATATGATAATGTGTATATTTTAAAAAATTTAATTAGTAAGGAAAATAAATAAGTATACTAATAATTTGTTACTTTTGTTCACTGCTACTTTTGGACTATGGAGCATTTTTTATTTTAAAAATATAAATTAATGGAGTTTTTCTTCAATAAGAAGTGCATGTATATATCTTATTAAACGATATAGATTTTATATTTCCATTAAGTTTGTATAATATTTTTAACTTTGTTTTGTAAAATTTATAAGTTTAGTATAATTTTATAAATTTTGACGAATTGCTGTAATTGTTTATAATAAAATCAAATCCTTCTAGCCCAATCCCAAATCCACTAAAATTAATTATAAATTGATTATATATATATATATATAGAGAGAAAGGATCCACATACTATTTATATTTTAACAAATCGACTGTGGATTTAACAATATAATAGTCATCGTGCACATAAAATTTCGAATCGATCCGATATCTCTATCATATCGGTCGAGAATACTGTTTTTTTAATATATATTTCACGGTTAAATTGTTTTACATCGAATAAATAGTTAGACATTTTAATTTACTCGAAACTTGACGTGCATGATCTACGTGAATAGAACATGAAATATGACGATCAGATTAAAAAAATATAAATCGTATATATATATATATATATATATATATATATATATATATATATATATATATATTGAAATCTTTGCAATACCTTTAATAATTCACAAAATTCATTTTCTTGTCCTTTTTGACACTGGTAGGTTACTTTAAAATAAACAAGGTAAAAACAAAAACCTATTAATATTTTTTTTTCCTAATTTTCCTTTCATTAGTTGACACTAGGGTGAGCTAGTTTCGTTCGTTGTTGGGTTCTGTTTTAGATACTGAAAGCAAGCAATACATTGCATATTTATATATAATTATTTCTACATTTTTTAAACTGAAGTTAAGAAATAAATTATATTACATTACATTCTAATGCAAAAGTAAATTGTTCAAAAAGATAAAAACATTTATGATGAAAATCAAATATTATTTGTGGAAGTAACACGTATGATATATTTCACAAAAGTATTGTTAAAATGTTATTTTCTATATTTCTTTTGTCTCATTTATTGTGTTTTTTTGCAATAAGATAAAGGTTATAAACTTCGTTGCAAATTAAATATATATAATTATTATCGATATTTGAGATTTAAATACAATTCATATTGTAAATATGTGCAAAAAAAATATATACCTTATGTGTAAAAAAAATGACGATGGATATCAAATTTTAGTTCATTTAGATTATGTTGATATCTATAATTCATAGTTAGATTTATAAAAAAAAAAATATTAAAATATAAATCCAAAAATTATCATACAATAACTCATAACTTATAACATTATTTAACATTTTTTTTTTACCATTTAACCATCATAATATTTTTCTTTTAATTCAATGCCTAAAGTTTTAAAAAAAATCCCACTTACATCAACCCATCTCATATTATTATTCAATATTTTAATTTTTTCGATCATTTATCAACACAATAATTTTTTAATTCAATAATATAAAAAATAATATGACTTTATTTTTTAAAAAAATAAAATAAGGAACCAATCATTATATGACATATGACAAAGTTAAGAGTTATTTTAATAGTACCAATTAGACATGATAATTTTGGATACGACACGGAAAAAATAACTAAAACACAACATAACACGAATACACGAATATGTCAAAATCTATATAAAATGAATTATTAATGTGTCAAAATTTATATAAACATATAATATATTAAATATGATTATGACAAAAAATAATAATACAAACACAATACGAATACAACGATTTTTCTCTCACTCTCCTTTTTTTTTTATATATATATAAAAAATAATTGCAAACTTTTACAAAAGAATTCCTTCAATTGTAACAATTGAAAAGGATTCCTTTAATTGTATGTAATAGATATACTTTTTTTTTTGGTTCCCTTTTAATGCTTATATATGTGAATAAGTAAATTTCATCAATGATCCATAATTTTTTATTTGTGTTCTATTTCAATCATAACTTTTGAATTGTTCCATTTAGGTCATTCACTTTTTTAAGTGATTTCATTTTAATTCATTTATCACATTTTTCATTAACAATTGAGAAAAATATCCACATATCAGGAAATTAAGTTAGAACATGAATATTACATAAATGTTAACAAAAATTTTAAGGAAGGAGTTAGGAACCAAAATAAAACAATTGAAGCGTCAAAGATTAAAGTGGAATAAAAATAACTTTGAGACTATGAATGGAATTAACCTATGTTAATAGTAACCTTTGTTTAGATTCCCACACAAATTCGTGAAGGTTAAAATGGAGGGAATAATATAGAAGCAGTCATTGGATATGTTTAGGTTGAGTTATTTTGAATTTAGATTATATCAATTTTGGATCTTTTTGGATTTGAACTTATCGGGTTTTAATCATTTTGGATTCTGGTTCGGATTCAGATATGTTTTATGTTATTTTTATTTCATGTTATATTAATCATTTTTAGGTAATTTAAATGTTTAAATTCAAAATTAAATTATTATTATTTTAAGTAAATTTTGTATAATATGATATATATTTTTTAATTATATTTGTATATTAAATCAATATTTATTAGCACAAAAATTATAAAATTAGTTTATTAAATAATTGATTAGTGAAAATATAAGATATTATTATATTAATATTTAAAATAATTTATATGATGAATTCTAATATTCAACATGTAAATATATTATAATTTATATTATGCATGCATATAAATATAATTGTACACATTAATAATTAAATCAACATGATAAAATGATTATATCTGAAGAAGAAATAAGACTAAACTTTAAGAGCGGATAAGGCAATACAAAAAAAATACTATAATTAATTATTGTTCAATTATTTGTCTTAATGGTCTAACATTAACTAAAAACTATTGGCAAAAAAAAACTAAAAACCAAAGTATTTAAGAAATCATGATAAAAATTTACTTGATATATGTAGTATATATTTAAATAATTTAACAATTTATTATTTGAATAATAATTATTAAATAGTAACGACCAATGAAGATAAAATTATTATTTTACCTTATATATATATATATTAAATTTTAACTATTGATTAAAAAAAATATTATAAAAAATTGATAATTAAAAATTTATTTAATTACGATTTGATTATTCTTATTTTTAGCATTAAATTCGGGTTATTACAAGTTCATGATCAGGTCGATTTCAGATTGGAATTTTTTTGAATTCGGATTTTTTGGATCAAATCGAGTTTGAAAGGGTTTAATTTTTTCTAGCGAATTTTTAGACTCAGATCCATTTTATCATCTCTAAAATTTAAATAACATTAAAAAAATATTTGAAAGATTCGATCTTTATTCAGACAAAAAATTCAAACATATTTGAAGGAAAGATAAATAATAACAAATAAATATAGAATATAAAGATAACTTAATATTTCATGAAGAAATATATTATTCATGTTTCATTGCAACAAAATCTAAGAATATAATAACAATTGAAGGCCCAAAGAAAAAAAAAAAGCTTTTTATTTTAATATAGTTGATTTTTTTTATCGAAATATCGTTTTTTTAAAATTATTTTTCAAAATCTATTTTTTTAATCAGTTGAAAAATCGCTATGGGTGCGATTTCTCAACTGAAAATTTTAATTTTTTAAAAAATACCAATTGAGAAATCGCCATAGTCCATGGCGATTTCCCAACTGATATTTAATTTTAAAAATAAATATAAAAAATTTAGTTGGGAAATCGCCATTAGATGTGGCGATTTCCCAACAACATTTCAAAATGAAGAAATGTTGTTCCCAACATATTTTTTTTTTAATTTTTTAAATAATAAAATTTATATAATTTAAGAAATAAAGATTTAATAAAATTTAATATTTAAATAACAAAATTAAAAAAAATAATAATAATTTACAAAAATTTTAAAAATTATATTCGTAATGTCAATCGGATTTTTTCAACTTGTATTCTTAATAAATGGACCTCCGGGAGAAAGGCCAACCAAAGCATTGTGGATTGTGTATTTTTAATATGAGTTGGGAAATGGCCATGGCGATTTCCCAACTAGTATTTTTAAAAAAATTAAAATTTTCAGTTGAAAAATCGTCATGGGCCATGGCAATTTCCCAACAAATTTAAAAAAAAAACGAATTTTGGTACTTAAAAAAAATAGCGGTATTTTGAGAATTAATTTTTTTTTTTACTATATTAAGATAAAAAAGTCGAACCCCCCCCAAAATGAACACCCGAAATAAACCTTGAAAACATTAAAAATACCCTTTGGCCTTGAGTTTTTGAGAACTCAAAATTAATAAATAGATTTTCAACTTTTTTTTAGACATTGTAATTTTTGAATGTTATATTTTGTGTTTTTTTATTTTTATTTTATGTAATTGTGTAAATATAAATATAATAAAATTATTAAATATGTTAATTTTTAAATACGAATGTGATACGTGTATTAATGTATTGTGTTAATCATATTTAAACATATCATGTCGTGTTTATTATATTAATTATATATATGTATATCATATTTTCGTATCATATCTTGCGTATCGTTTCTGAAATTGTCAAAATTATATTTTATTTTAAGACTTCATTTGGATGGATAATGAGATTGGTTCCGGTGAAATTAAAAACAATAATAGAGGAGAGATTAAGGGCTCCTTTGAATTCTAACGCACCTATGGTGTGTTGGAATCTTTTTATTTTTGTGAGGGGGTTTTCCCTCTCACTGCCTGCACCTCCACTAGAGGTGCCTTTGGATCACCTCTTGTGGAGGTGCTCCATTGGACTGGAGGTCCAGTCCAATTTGGACTTCAAGGGTCCAGTCATAGATTGGATCATTGGACTTCCAGTGGAGAGGGGTATTTCCACTTTTACCCCCCTCCATTGTTTTTATTTTTTATTTTTAATTTTTAAATTTCAAGTTTCAAATTTCAAGTTTTTAATTAATTAATTAATTATTTTTTTAATTTATTTTTAACATAAATATAATTTTAATATATATTTTACACCTTTCACTATTTTTTATTATTATTATTTTTAAATTTTTAATTTTTAAATTATTATTTATTTTAAATATAATTTATAATAATTATTATTTAATATAAATATATATTTTAGTCTATATTTTATTATTTAATATAAATAAAATTTTAATAATTTATTATATTATATACACATTTTAATCTAATATTCTTAATGATAATTTACTTTTTAACATAAATATATATTTAATTTTTTTTAATTATTTTAAATATAAATATAATTTTAATATATATTCTATTATTTAATATAAATATATATTTAATTATTTATTATATATATATATACACATTTTAATCTAATGTCTTTAATGGTCATTTTCCTTTTTCACTATAATTCATCTCACCGCCACTGCTGCATTTGAATCCAAACACATATTCCATCGTTGATTTTAATCTCACAGGAGCTAATCTCACTGTCCATCCAAATGGACCATAATTACTGTAGCGGTGAGATTAAAATCAGTGGTGTGATATGTGCTTGGATTCAAAAGCAACGGTGGCGGTAAGATGATTATAATGAGAAAATAAAATGACCATTAAGGACATTAGATTAAAATGTGTATATATATAATAAAATTTTAAAATTATTTGATATTTATGAAATTAATAAATAATTAAAAATTAACACATTATATTTTTTTTCAAATAATTATTTTATTAATAAATAAATAAAAATTGATAAAATTAATAAAATATATTTTATATTTATTTTATTATTTATATATTTTTAATTAACTCTTATTATTATATATTAAAAAATATAATAATAATAAAAAAACCAACCGTCAAAGACCCTCCCATTGGAGGGTCTTTTTTCCCCCTGGAGCTTGAAGCTCCAGTGGAAAAACAAGGCACCAGCACGGTGATTGTGCTGGTGCTTTGTTATCCAAACGGCACCAGCGACTTGATTGAGGTCAAAAAGTGTTTCAATCGAGCCGCACTGAGGTTTCGTTTGTATCTAAACGGAGCCTAAATTTATTTGGTTTGATCTTGAACTGTTCAAATGATCGGTTCGATTAATAATTGAATCAGAATATCATTAATCGAAATAATCGATTTTGTATTTATTTTAACTTTTAACCGAATCGAATTTGAAAAAATATAAAATAATTGAACCAAAATTATCTTGAAATTAAATTTTAATTGTTCTATTAAAATTACATTTGAAAATCTTAAATTTCTAATTTTTTAAAATTCTAATAAATATAATCATCCAACAAATATTCAAATATCAAATATAAATAAAAGGTACATCTATCATAAGTAATTTTTTTAACAATATAAAACTTAAAGCATCTAATAAAAATATTTTATTTTATATATATTTTGAGTAATTTAATTAATTCAGTTATTTTTGAATTTCGAACGAAATTTACGGATAACTGAAAATTTTAAAATATTTTATCAATAATTGAATCAATTTTTTTATTAATTAATTAACTAATCGAATTTAATTTTAATCGATTAATTCAGTTAAAATCTAATAATGAACACCGTCTGAACTCCAACTCCAACAACAACAGTAGCTAATGTGAAGTAACCAGAAAGAAATAGTGAGGCGGGGCAGTCCAAAACTCAGTTCCAAATTTGCAGCTGATTGATTGGTTTTCCCATTTTTCGAACGCTGCGCGAAGACAGAGCAGACAGGATCACTTCATTTCACATCAAACCAATTTTTGATTTCCCTCCTTAATTTTTGACTTTTCAGGTTTTTAATTTTAAGTTTTAACCCATACCACACTTCAAAATAAAACCCTAATTCATATTATTTATTGGCGGATGGACCGACGGCGCCAGTTTTTAATGCTCTAACTCAACTCATTCTCCTTTTATTTTTTATTTCTAAAAAAACTTCTACTTCTACTATTGCTAACTTGTTTATAAACTCCCAGGCAGAAAAAAAAAAAAAACCAAGGCTTCATCTTGTTCGACCACTTTGTTTGTGGAGAGAGCGCCCGGAATCTGCGGAGGAGTGTCGCAAAGCGACGGTGAAGCTATGGGAAGTAAAGAAAATTGCGGTTCTGCGGGGGAGCAAGTTGAAGGGAGAAATGGGGAGGGACAAGTGGAGGAAAATAGTGATATGGGTGGAGAGAAATCAGGGGAAGTGGAAGGAAAAGAGGAGGGAATTGAAGGGAAGGAGAAGAAAACTGAGGATTTGGAAGGGGAAGATGAAGGGATTGCTTTAAAGAATCCTAGAAAGAAGCAAGCGGCAGTTTATTCGAAGAGGGGCAAAAAGGAGATTGTGGAAGAGGAAAATGTCGAGGGAAAAAATTCGGATTTTGTGGCTGAGAAAGAGGAAGAAGGTGGAGAGCAATTGAAGGAAAATGAGGTTCAACTGAAAGGTAAGAAAAAGGTGACTTTTGTTGAGAATCTAGAGATAGCAAATGGAGAAGATGGAGTGAGAATGAAAGAGGAAGTTGATTTGGGTGCTGCTGGCAATGGGCAAGGAAATACTGGGGAAATTTTGAAGAAGAGACTGAGAACAGTTTCTAAGAAGGTTAGTTATGCTGAAGTTCTAGAATATGAAGATGAGGGGTTTGTGGCAAAGAAGCGTGGACGAAAGAGTATGCAAAAGAGGAAAGTTGTTAAATCCGAAGGTCAAGAAGATGGTTATAATGACAATGGAGATGAAAGGATACCTACAAAGAAGCGAGGAAGAAGGGGTAGGCCAAGGGGACAAGTTTCTAAAAGTGAAGGCAATGGGGGGAAAGATGGAAAGGAGGGAGGTAAAGAAGAGCATGGCGGTAATTTAGGTGTAGGTGTTGGAAAGAAGAGGGGTCGAAGAGGGGCGAAGAAGGATGGGAAGAAGATGGATAAAGAAGATGTAGGAAATGGGAAAAGTTCGGAAAAACAAGAGGAGGAGGAGTCTTTGGGAAAGAACACCAAGTCAAGATATACGCTTAGGCCCTCAAGCGTTCCCAAGAAAGAAGAAGAGGCTGCGCCGGGTTCAAAGAAACAGGAGTATCTTAAGGTAAAAATTGTGCTTTTTAATTGTTGCGTTATTTTTATGATGTCTTTTTCATTTTGGTTACATGATGGAGTGAAGTGTTGATGTTTTTTTTTTTTTTTTTTGCTTTCAACAGTGGGTTGAAGAAGAATCATTAATGTGCCATCAGTGCCAGAGGAATGATAAAGGCAGGGTTGTGAGGTGCAAGTTTTGCAAGCGGAAACGATATTGCATCCCTTGCTTAACAAATTGGTATTCTTATTGGAGCGTTAACTCTGTCTACTCTTCCCTTAGAAACTACTGCTTTTCCTGAACTATTTAATATTTTCTGTTGCTGGCAATAGATATTCTGATATTCTTTTATCAAGATTGGTTTCTAGCAAAATGTAAATGCATTGCTTCTGTTCTGTATTGCATGCATTTACTAATTACCCATGAACTTTGCTGCTTTTCTCTCTGATTGTTGTCATCTTAATCAGAAGTGATTATGTATTTGTTTTCCTGGGACTAGGTATCCCAATATGTCAGAGGATGCAATTGCTGATGCCTGCCCAGTTTGTCGTGATAATTGCAATTGCAAGGCATGCTTGCGCATGACTGGCCTTCTTAAAGTTAGTTCTGAAATTCATGGCTTTACTGCTCCATTTAATGCGTATATAATCTCATACTTGATATATGATATCCTATACTTGATGATTTGTAGAGATTGGAAAAGACACTAAATTTGGAGTTCAGTGACGATGAAAAAATTCAGCACTCTAGATACTTGCTTCAGACACTTCTTCCATACATTAAACAATTTAGTCAAGAACAAATGAAAGAGGTGGTCATTGAGGCAAAAGTTCAAGGTATGTATATCTCCATGTGAACATGCTTCTGTGAAAACTTTGTGATGTTCTCTACAAACTAACTGGGGTCTCATGTGGGGGCATGAATAATGATTACAATCTAATAATTTAATGTTGAAATTCATTTTTAAAAATAATCATTAAATTCTGTTAAGAGAAGAATCCTAAAATTAATGTTGAAATTCCGCTGTCGATGTAGAAACTAAAGATGGCTCTTTGTTTTCTTTGAAGCTTACTATCTATGTCTTTATAGGGAAGAAGCTTGACAAAGAAAATTCCTGATACCATGATGGCAGAATTTGTTGTTAAGATGACAAACTTTATGAATTGGCTTCTTGTTGGTATGAAAAGTTCATTTTGACTGTTCTTGATTTTAAGGGATCTGCCACTGAGGCATCTTCATGGCAGCTGGACGCATTAAACTTACTCTTCTGTCTAGTAGATTAGGGCATTATATGAAAGTTTTTTCAATACAAATTTACAATATCAAATTTCACCTTAATTTGGTGGCAGTATACTGGTTGGTTTATTAAGAATCATTTACACTACCATCATTTCTCCAAAATGTTATTTCTTGAGCCTTATCAATATCAGGAAACTTAACCAGTGATCAGGACTATAAACTTCTTGTTATCTTAATATGTATGTGGCATGATAGTACATTGTTTTTTAATGATTTTTTCCCTAATAATTCATTTTTAACACGTTTCTTGGATGAATAGGGGTGCTCCCAGAACAAATACAGCTTACGCAGGCGGTTTGTCTTGATGATGAGCGTGTATATTGGTAGGTTCTTATTCTTATTGTTGAGATGGTGAAATTACGTGGGCATCATTTTGTTTGTTGTTGGAACTCATTTTAATCAAGTTCCTGATGCCAATACATGTTTTTGCAGTAACAACTGCAGAACTTCAATTGTCGACTTTCATAGAAGCTGTCCTAATTGCAACTATGATCTGTGCCTTACGTGTTGCCGTGAAATACGTGATGGACATTTGCAGGGTGGACAAAAGGTAGTAATTATAGAATATGCTGATAGGGGTTTCAAGTACTTGCATGGAAAACTTCAGCGCTCTTTGTCTTCAAAAGTGGGGAATCCTCCAGAGGATTCCCCTGAGGAAACTAACTGTAAAGAACATAATGCTGCAACTTCTGGGTGGAAGGAAAATGAAAATGGTAGCATTCCTTGCCCCCCGAAGGATTTGGGTGGGTGTGGTAATGGCCTTTTGGAGGTAAGGTGTATGTTTACAGAACATGCTCTTGTTGAGTTAACAGAAAAGGCTCAGGAAATAGCCAAAGATCTCAATCTTGAGCATGTTCTTGAATTTTCTGACCAACAATGCCCTTGTTACAATTCGATGGGAGAAGTTGACATTGACAATAATAAGTTAAGGAAAGCAGCCTCTCGTGAAGATACCACTGACAACTATTTATATTGTCCAAAAGCTAAAGATATTCAGAGTGAAGATTCAAAACATTTCCAAAGGCACTGGGCTAATGGTGAGCCTGTTATTGTCAGCGATGTATTTGAGAATACATCTGGTTTGAGCTGGGAGCCAATGGTTATGTGGCGTGCTTTTCGTCAGATTAAGAATACTAAACATGAACTACAATTGGAAGTTAAGGCACTTGATTGCTTAGATTGGTCTGAGGTCAGTTGGTTATCAGCTATACTAGTTCTTATTATTAGCATATGATGCTAAACTTGATTATGTGCTGTTTATTGTACCGACATGTATGAGTCAAACTGAGTACTCCAGAAGTCAAATTAACCTTTGGTCTCACTTCAAATGACTTTCTTATTATAATATGTTTTGACTACAGTTGTCATGTTTGAAAAATAATTATTTTCTTTATCACTTCCGATTGTTTATAATTTGGTATCCTGTGGAGTACAGACATGTTCACATCTCAATATCTTTTTATCTTGAAGCAAAGAGAATGGAATAATATGTCCATATTTATACTTTGTTGCTTTTATAATATCATTGCCATTATATTATCTCATCTTCCTAGAATTTCGGCATGTATTGCAAACTTGCGAAGTATGCTTGTCTTTTCTCAATTGCTTATTAGCTGGATTACCTTGGTTCTAAAATCAGCTCTGTTGATGAAATGTAGGTAGTGGTCAATATTCACCAATTCTTTAAAGGGTATACAGATGGTCGTTTTGATAGAGAATTATGGCCTCAGATACTGAAGCTGAAAGATTGGCCTCCATCTAATGAATTTGAGAAGCTCCTTCCACGTCATCATGTTGAGTTTCTTCGTTGTTTGCCTTTTAAAGAATATACCCATCCTAGAAGTGGGCCTCTTAATATTGCTACCAAATTGCCAAATAATTCTCTAAAGCCAGATCTGGGGCCAAAGTCATATATTGCATATGGAGTAGCTCAAGAGTTTGGGCGTGGAGACTCTGTAACCAGGCTTCACTGTGATATGTCTGATGCGGTATACTCTCAGTTTTTCCTTTATTAATAATAACTTTAATGCCATTAAATAGTAGATAATTTATTCAGTTGGAATAAAAAATGTTTATTAGGTTGGGTAACTGGAAGGAACTTTCTTTCTGTGCCTACTTTTTTTATGACTTACTGATATATCTATATAATCATGTGCCAGTGAGATTTAAGTTAGGTATCAAAACTAGTGACTTTCATGGCTGTGCCTGTTTTTGTGCAAGTATCTATATATGCACATATGTACCAGAATTTTATAAGTTTTATTGAGCAATGGAACTAATGTTTGTGGTAATTATCATAAAGTTGAGCAGATAAAATAGATCATATAACTGCTTCTCTAATGCTATCTTATAGTACATAGGTGTCTTTTGGTTCTAGTAACCAGTAACTTTGACATCATTTGGATCAAAGGCCATTAGCACATTGGTTTATTTGTAGGTCTGAATTATAATCTCAAAAGGTATTCAAAAAGGAAAACTAGCAACTTTGCATGATAGATTATTCTTTCAGTTTTATGGTTTGATTAGATCCTGTCTTTACTTGTTCATCTTTGATGCTTAATTCTTAAACAATTCATGTTCCTTCTATGCCTTTCAAAGACATAATCAGAACCGGCATAACTTCTTCTAACAATGATTTTGTTTTTATTCAAGTTGTTTATGCATTTGCATAACTCCTTAATTTTTGCCTTTGCCTTGGGGAGTGGGCTGTAAGGGCATTGCATTGATAAAATTGACTGCAAAAACTAGTAGGTAGACTCTTGGATGTTATAAGTTATAACTCAGGGATCAGATCAATATTGTGTGGTTATCGAGTCCTATACTATTTTTTTGGCTAATGAGGTGTTGCTACATTCTGCTAACATAGCTTAACTGGCATGTCTAAACATACCAATATATCTACATTTGTTGGTTGGCTTAGGCACATTCTAGTTGGTGTAGCCACATCTCTTTACAATGGATCTCTCAAGTTCAAATCCCCACTTCCCCTAATAATTTTACAGAAAATGTATTTGGTTTCAAATGTTGTATGCTTTAAGTTTTTATTTTTTCTGCACTTCAGGACATCAGGTGCTATTTAAGCATCTGTTCTTCATGAGATGTGGAAAAATGAGCTTATGTTGCCATGCAAGCAGACTGAAGTCAGTTGTGGCTTCTATATAAAAAAAAGAGTCAGTTGTGGCTGTGGCTCTGTTTGCCTCTCCACCTGTGCTGTGAAATATCATACTAAAACTTTTATAATTTTTGTCATTAGCTAGTTCCTAAAGTATGCTTATTTGTTTTGGAATTTCTGTTTAGGTGAATGTTTTAACACACACTGCTGAGGTGAAGCTTACGCCTGAACAGCTTGCTAGCATCGCGAAGTTAAAACAAAAGCACCATGTGCAAGATCAGCAGGAACTTTTTGGATTAAGTTCAAAGGCTGACAGGAATAAGCCTGGTGATGGTTCTTTTGACATCCCTACCTGCAACAACCAGTCTAGTGACAGATGTGGTTATCAAGAAGGCGAAGTTACTGTTGAACAAGAAGGTCAAGATGGTTATTCTAGCCCGAATGACAATAATTTGGTGAGGGAATTTGAAATGGAAGAGAGTGGGAAGGCAAAAGTGGATCAAGAAGAATGCAGGGAGAATGGCAAATCATCTGAAACTTCTGGGAATAAGATTGAAGAGGTGGAAGCTGTTGAGGGAGGTGCTATCTGGGACATTTTTCGGAGGCAAGATGTTCCAAAGCTGCAGGATTACCTTAAAAAGCATTTTAGGGAGTTTAGATATGTTCATTGTTGCCCAGTATCACAGGTAACTTTTCTAAATTATATATTGTGCTTGGAGCATTTTTTTTATTGAATTATAATATAATGTAATGGAGCTGCAATACTTTCTCTTGATTGGATCTTTCTAAATGATTATAACCCCTTGTTTCCCTTTTCAAAATTGAAGTAATCTCAAAGCTAGCAAAAAGATGGATATCAATTGCTATTTAAGATGTACCTATTATGGTTCCCTGGGAACAATGAAAGAAATGGGATTTTTATTTAGTGTGTGTGTGTGCACACATGTACAAGAAATGCAGTGGAATCTAAAGTAGCAACACTTACGCTTGGAGAAATTGGTGACTCCTTCCACATCTCATGTAATGTCCTTATTCAGCTGGTAAAGAATATAATTTAATGGGAATTCACAGAGAGGGCTTTTGAATTTAGATTATTTGTTATTAGCATAATTTTATGCTATATACTTTAATGCATTAATTGTTTTAGGCAATTGGTTCTTACACTTGGAGAAATTGGTGACTCCTTCCACATCTCATGTACCGTTATTGAGCTGGGTAAAGAATATAATCTAATGGGAATTCACAGAGAGGGCTTTTGAATTTATATTATTTGTTATTAGCATATTTGTATGCTATAAACTTTAATGCATTAACTGTTTTAGGCAATTGAATCTTACTTTCATGCCTTTGGCAAGCCATTTATACTATACAATTTATTGTCTCTTGGTGATGTAGGTTTTTCACCCTATACATGATCAATCCTTTTTTCTGACTATGGATCATAAAGAAAAGCTTAAGAAGGAATACGGTATGTTAAAATGTATAATAAATATTATTGGACCAGTGATACAAAACTTCAGTCTTTGATTATGGTTGTATGAAATGCTGCCATGCAGGAATTGAACCATGGACTTTTGTTCAGAAACTTGGGGAAGCTGTTTTTATACCTGCAGGTTGTCCTCATCAAGTCCGGAACATTAAGGTAGCACAAATTGCTTGTTGCAAATTTTTGTTATGCTTTTGTTTGAAAAAAGGTTATGTATCTCTAGTGTTTTCAACATTAATGCCATATTTTAATTGTGTACCAAATCTCTTGAATATTATGATCTATATATATTGTAAATATTTCATCATAAGGCATGTAAAATTCCATTGAGACATTCAAGGAAAAGGTATTGACAACTTAAATTGTGCTTTAATTATTTTATTGGCATGCCTCTCATCTAGTATATGCTTTTGCAGTTTAAGGAAATAAGTTATACCTCAAATTATCATCTTAAAATCACCTAAAGTTGCAGAAAATTTAAACGATCTTATTACCTAAGTGGTTCTTTTTTCTCGTTGATCTCTTGTGTGACGGTGTATGCTCATTTGAGTAAATGTCTCAATTAGGAATACTTGGTGCAAATAATTGTAGTCATTAACTAGTGATTAGAAAAAATTTATGAATCTTGCTCTCTAATCAATTTGAATTGTGTCTAGATTTGAGATTCTTGTGAGAGTGGTTTGACATATCAATAGGGAAGCAATATTGGGACATTTTTGCAACTCTGAAGTAGTTTTGTTTTCTTGGTGTCTTGTTTGATATCCTTGATGGATTCTTTTGTGTTTGGTCATACATTGTGTTAAAAACCTTAATTGCCTAAAACTTTGCTTTCCAGTCATAATGGCTATGTCCAGTAAAAACAAATAATGCTGTAAGTTTCCTTCTTTTAGCAACCATGCATAGAGTTGATTTCTTGTGCTGACGATCCAATATGCATATGCTTATCTCTCTGAAGCTCTTACCTTTATCTTATGTATGACAGTCATGCATAAAGGTTGCTCTTGATTTTGTTTCACCTGAAAATGTTGGTGAGTGTGTTCGCTTGACTGAAGAATTTCGTGTACTTCCTCACGATCATAGGGCAAAAGAGGATAAATTGGAGGTATGTGCATAGTTTTTCAGCATTGGAATGTTGATGCTATAATTTCTCTCTGTATTTCTTTTAGCCCCCATAGTGAGAGGGCCAGTGGGTTGCTTTATTGGTATCTTGCCCTTTAGAGATTTTCAGTTATCTAGCTGATATTTGAATAATATACCTACTCCAGTTTGCATATACCCAGAATTAACATTATCATGGATCATTGCTACTTAGACCTATGCAAACATTAGTCGTCTGCTCCAATGATCAATGAATGCTGGCGGAACCTAATCACTGCAGCACCACATACTCTGAATTGCAAGATTCCATTACCTACACCTGATCATCTATGTTGCTCCGACTCTTCATTTTTCTTGAAGTATCCGTGTCCGACACTTGTATCCGACATGGATATGGGGATATGATCCTCCAAGGACCCTTCAAATACATGAAAATCTTGGAAAAAATTGAACATACCCGTGTCGGACACATACCCGTGTCCGACACTCACATCCGAGTCCGAGTGACATAGCTGATCATTGTGACATTTCCTGATCTCTATTGCTTTTGCTCTTTCACCTATTCGTGGTGATAAAGCATGTTTTATTCTGTTTGACTCTACTTCCTCCTTCGCACTTTAATAATTCCAATCTGTTTTGGCTTTCATTCCCATGTGAATTATGGTCCATGAATTGGCTTCTACCTGATTTTTTTTCACCCATCTGCAATATTTGTTGATAGTTGTTGCTTACATTGGCCTTTGTTCATTTCATTTCATTTCATTTCATTTCATCCAATGTGGTAATTTGAGTTCGATTGAGGTTGATGCTCCGTTAAACAAGTAGTTAGTAGTTTAGCATATGTCATACAAAAGTTTCACAGTTTGAGCTTTTCTTTTTCTTGAAGTATTTACAAACACTTGAGTTTATTAATATTTTGAATGTTGTTTCTTTATCTGCCATTTGTAACAGGTGAAGAAAATGATTGTACATGCAGTGTGTCAGGCTGTGAATAACTTGGATGAAAATGCAAAGTGAGGCACTTCAGATGCTTGTATCTGTTGTTTGATTCTGAATATTAATACCATGTTATTTTTTTATATATAACTGCAGTAACTTCTTTCTTTCCTTGAAATATGATAAGATATGATCCTGAATTTACTTCTTTATGATTCTGCTTCACTTTAGAATTTGGGAAGTAAATGTGAAATGTTGGTCCATTTATGCAGTTTTTAATGTGTAAAAAGAACAAAAGAATCTTGCAATTGTTTCATGCGATGACAACTTTAATTCCTATTTGATGACCTTGTATTTAATTACATTATATGTTGGGGCCACTGGGTTGATTAAATTTTCTAGCTTGGAGTATATATCTGCTGGAAACCCCTTGTTTCTGCATCTATCAGTTTGATACTGAAAATAATCATACAAGGATCCATGTGGATATGTCTGTTTTGTTTATGCCAGTTGCCTTGCATCTGATTATTTTGCAGCATGAACATGAAACTGATAGATTTGGTTTATAATACTGCTCTATATGCCTTTTAAGTTTTGCTTGCTGATCATCGATTTGATTAAATTAACTCATATAGTTCTTAAATTGCTTGATTCAGGATTGAGCTTGCTAATAAAGTTAAATGAGTTGGCACTTTGTTCCTGCAATCTTTAGCTGAAACTCACACATGCAAAGTGGGCAGATTTTTTGGAGGTCTGTTATTTCCGAACGTGACCGGGTTTATCTGCAGCATCTAGTAAGATGTAGAACATAGCAACTGTCTTCTGTTTCTGTATATATATCCCTAAATCTTGCTTGCCTTTTTATGCTTTTGGTTGGATCCTGGTGATGATCTGTGTAGGTTGTGCAGTTTTGTTTCAAGGGCTATTGATAAACGTTTCAGGCTAGCTAGCACAATCTGTTTTTGCAGCTATTATGATGCATTTCATTTTGAAAATGGCAATGAAAGATTGGAGGGAGTAATGGCTTTACTTAGCCAATGTGAATTTTAGATAAGGCAACTAACTAACCTGCTGTTCAATGTTGATAGTTATGTTTTTGGGGGTTATGACATGAAACTGAATAGTGTTATTTTTCCCAAAAATAAAAGCCCATGGACATGTTTTCTTGGGATCTGCACAAAGGCGAAACCATAACTATTGACGAGCGGGTTTTGAAATTAGACTTGTTAATAGGTTGGGTCGGTTCACGGTTTTGATTTGTTTTTCTATCTTATTCAAATCTGGGTCGGCTTGTTTCATTGCTCATTTAATATTAAATTTTTTAAAAAATTATTTTTATATTAATATTTTTAAATTTAAATAAAAATAATATGAGATAATAATTTTGACTTATTAATGTAATTTTTATAAAAATTGAAAGAATTAAAAAAATATATACAAAAAATTTACTATGGAATTATTTTTGTATAAAGATTTTAATAGTTTAGCTTTCTTTAATTATTTTTCTATTATTAACTTAAAAAGAAAATATTAGTTGATATATTATAATTGATATCAAGATATTTTTTTGATTGATTGAGAAAAAAAAAATTAAAACTGACAAATTTAACAAATTAATCATATTAATGTATTAATTTTATAAAGAAGTTTCAAAATTAAAAATGTTGGGGGGAACTAAAATTTTTCTTTTTTTTCTTAGTTAAGAAATATTTTCTTAATGGATTTTCATGAATTTAAGGGTCCAAAGGCCCCTGCTGCAATTCTCAAAAAATTCTTTTGGTTTCATTGATAGTAATATAAAAGGTTTTAAGTACTTTAGTTCTTGTATCGTAAAAATAAGTAATTTAGTCCATATACAATTAAAATAAGATAGTGTTATGAAAAATTGTTAAAAATGTTGATGTGAATTCGTAAAATCTAACAGAATTAATGACTTAGAATAAAATATGACTTGAAATATATCTAAATCTGTTAGATTTTACGAGTCTACGTCAATATTTTAACGATTTTTCATTAAAACCGTTTTCAATTTTATTTATTTGCACCTATTTCAATTGTACAAAAATTAAATTATTCACTTTTATAATATAGGAATTAATTTAATTTTTTCACTGCAATATAAAAACTATGTGAGTACTTAAACCTAATATAAAATAAGTATTTGACTTCATATTAATGCTAAAAGAAGTAAATTTGGTCAAAAATGGTAATTAATCTCATATAATTAAAAGCCCAAAGGAGAAAATTTTACCAGTGTTTTATTTGATGGTAATCATGATGAAACATCATGCAAAATTTACATGCCTGTCAAGGGCCCATCGGCCATGTGAATCTGTTAGGGCTGAAGTTGACCGAGCTGAAACCGCTTTCCCATTTTTGGTAAGCCTGGCCCCAAGTTCTCATTTCTTTTTTTTCTTCAGTTTCTAATATGGTCTTCCACATTTTATTTCTAATTTACATATAAAAAAGAAAGACCCCACATTTTAGTACAAATATTTATTAATAATAAATATCATTGAAAAATATTAAAATAATAAAATTTGTATTTTATTTGATAAGGTTAATTTCAAAAATTATCATCACATTCCTAGTATAGTGTTTAGTGAACAAAACATATTAATATAAAATTTTTCAGAATTTTAATCATTTTCATGTATACCATACATTATAAAATTATATTTTCAAAAATCATATTTTTAAAATTAAATTTTATTATAATCATACCATAGAAAAGTATCAAACGCTCCCAATGCAATAATATAATTTTTTTTTTATGCATTATTGCTTCATCTTTCTCTGTGCATGCTTCACTTTTACTCTAATAGTCATGCATGCATTTTCCTATATATCGAGGCAAATAGTATGACAATTCAAAATACACTTCTACAAAAAAAAAAAAAAAAAACTATTCCCAACATAAGGACATAACTATTTGAAATCAAAGGCATTATTTTAATTTATTTAAATATCACTATTGGATTAGATATGTTATAAAATTATTTAAAAAAAAAATTGATTATAGTTATATATTGATGTTCAATATTTATTTATTTTTGCTTACTTATTTTATATTAAAATTTTATTTTAATATAAAGTGTTTTATTTTGTTTTTTCCAAAGTTCTTATATAAAGATTATTAATTATATTATAATTGTACTAAATATATGTAGATCCATTATTTGAGTGGAAGAAAAATAACTTATGCGGAAAATTTTTTTTTTAAAAGAAAAACAGTTATATATGGATAGTTTTGTAACAAAAAATTGGTAGTTTTTTAAGAGAGTGGTAAATTTTCAAAATAATATATTATATAAAAAATTTGAAATATATAAATATCTTTATTGTGTTAGATTAGAGTTATAACTTATTTAGTTTTTTAATTAATTCTCCAACTGAATTGATATCACTTAATTTTTTGACACCAACTCAATCAATATTTTTAATAATAGTATAGATATTATCGGATAATAAGATAAATTTTAAAGAATCACGTATCATATAAAAAAATTTAATGTAAAATTTAAAGATAAATACATATTTATTAGTGCTGCTAATTATTTATTAACTTGTTTTGTAAGGTGAAAAAATGGTAAATCTCTTTGCAAATACAATGCTATACTCAGGACACCAAACGGAAAAATAAGGCCGATATGGGAACAATTTTTATAATTTAATGTACAATTAATATTTTCACAAATCAAAACTATTAGTTTAACAATATATGCATTATCATCAAGCAAATAAAATTTCACGTAGATTTAATATCCTTATTATTACGTGCATCACACGTGAATACTCGTTGTTTTATTTATTTTTGAATATATAAATATATATTTTACAAATAAATAAAATTAATAAAACGTATATTAATCGAATTTGTATTAACATGTAAGTTTGTTTTATGTACAAATTCTATCAAATTAAAATAAATTTATTCTTTAATGTTATTGTAAAATTTAAATTTATAATATAACAAAATTAATGTAAACTAAAATTCTATTTTATTAATCAAATATATTCATTTACTTTTTAAAATTAATAATAAAAATTAAAACTTTGAAAATAAAGCTATTCACATTATACTTCAACCCTTTTTTATTTATTATCAAATAACTCCATAACAAAGTCATTTAATGAAATTAAAATTTTTACATAAATTTTATTATTAATAATAAAAATTTTATAATGATAATTTAAAAATATAATAATCAATAAGGATCATTTTCGTCGATTCAAAAATACCTTCACATTCGTACTTTTATATGCATGAGGAGAAAGCTTAAATTTTATCAATCTATAAAAGGCGAAATAAAGTGCAACTGGAAAAATCTTAACATAAAAGTGTTCTACATTTGGATTTGCGCAACTTATACCTAAGATCAAGAATTTCCTTGTTTAGTCACAAAAATGATCTTATCATCACCAGCTAGAATTATATGGACCAAAATCTTATAATTTTAGAAGAAAAAGATAAAAAAGAAAAAGAAAAGATTTGAACAATTATCTCAACCTCTTAGAAATAATTATAGTGGTAAAACCGTTAAAATTGGTAGAATTTGTGGATTAGGATTTCAATTGCAATGTTAGGGCCTAAAAAGCGAAGTTTTTCAAAGGTTTGGAATTAACAAAAGATAGAAAAGACAACTAAATGTTGAAAAATATATTCTATTTTTGCAACAATGTTGTTAGGAATGAACAAGTTTTCAGGATCATAGGAGGAGTTGAGCACATATATAAATAAAGCCAGGCTTTTCATCCAGGATCAAGCATAGGGTAATAGGAGAGTTTTAATCCTTTTCCTTCCTTTGGTGGTATGCGGGAGTTTTAATCCTTGTAGTAAATCACCATACAGGAAAGGCAAAGGCTAAAACTAGCTCCTTGGTTAATAACTTTCTTTACATAAAGGCCAAAGGGAGTTACAGTAGTGGATTGAGAGATGGCAGGAGGAGGATTTGTTGCTCAAGGTGGAGGGGCCGGCTATGAAGGTCGTGTCACCACGTTTGTGATCTGTACTTGTCTGATTGCTGCCACTGGTGGTCTCCTCTTCGGTTATGACCTTGGAATCTCAGGTTCGGACGACTAAGCTTGCCTGTTCTTCTCTTGTTTATGTTATCATATTTTCATCTTAATTAGTACTGTATAATTATTTTGTGTTTGGTTTCCAAAGTTCTGAAGATTGGTATTTTTTTTATTAATTTCTGCAGGAGGGGTGACCTCAATGGAACCGTTTTTGAAAAAGTTCTTCCCATCTGTTTTAGAAGAACAGAGCAATGCAGCTAAACACGAAAGCGAGTATTGCAAATTCGATAGCCAGCTACTCACTCTGTTCACCTCTTCCCTCTACCTTGCTGCTTTGATCGCTTCTTTCTTTGCCTCGATAGTAACGAGGATCTTTGGCCGAAAAATTTCCATGTTCGTCGGAGGCGTTGCTTTTCTCATCGGTTCAATCTTAAATGGGATTGCCATGAACGTTGCACTCCTAATCATTGGCCGTTTGTTGCTTGGTGTCGGCGTTGGATTTGCTAATCAGGTAAAAATTATTGCACTTCCAGCTACTCTAATTATTTTGTCCTCCTTGCTATTCTATCTCAAAATACTTACAAAGGACTTATTTATCCATGGCAGTCAGTTCCAGTCTACTTATCCGAAATGGCACCTGCCAGGCTTAGAGGAGCTTTGAACATTGGTTTCCAAATGGCCATTACAATTGGAATTCTAGTCGCAGGCCTTATTAACTACGGCACAGCAAAGATCGAAGGTGGATGGGGATGGAGACTTTCTCTAGCTCTTGCAGCTGTTCCTGCTATAGTGATGACCGTTGGATCGTTCATACTCCCCGACACTCCCAACTCTATTCTTGAGAGAGGCCATACTGAGAAGGCAAGACAGATGTTGCAAAAAATTCGCGGCACCCAACATGTTGATGCTGAGTTCCAAGACTATCTTGATGCTAGTGAAGCTGCCAAGAAAGTGAATCACCCGTGGAGGAACATTATCCAACCAAGATACAGGCCTCAACTTGTCCTCTGCATTCTCATTCCATTCTTCCAACAGCTCACTGGCATTAATGTCATCATGTTTTATGCACCTGTTCTCTTCAAGACCTTGGGTTTTGGTGATGATGCGTCACTCATGTCTGCGGTTATCTCTGGCACTGTCAATGTCGTTGCCACATTTGTTTCCATCTATTCAGTTGATAGGTTCGGAAGAAGGATTTTGTTCCTTGAAGGAGGCGTACAAATGATTATTAGCCAGGTAATTAATCTTTTATCATCGTATATATATATATATATATATATATATATATATTCTAACTTCTACCATTTCGTTAACATTGTGACTTTTTTTTCTCTCTCTATTTTGCTATAGATTGCAGTAGGAATCATGATTGCCGTGAAGTTTGGCATCAACGGTGATGGTGACTTGTCAAGGGGCGAAGCCAATTTGCTCTTGTTCTTGATCTGTGTATATGTTGCAGCATTCGCATGGTCTTGGGGACCATTAGGATGGTTGGTCCCCAGTGAGATCTGTCCTCTAGAGATCCGATCAGCTGGACAAGCCATCAACGTTGCAGTAAACATGATCTTCACCTTTGGCATTGCTCAAGTTTTCCTCTCCATGCTTTGCCACATGAAGTTTGGCCTCTTCTTTTTCTTCGCTTGCTTTGTTATAATCATGACTATCTTCATCTACTTCTTCTTGCCTGAGACAAAGAACGTCCCCATTGAAGAAATGAACAAAGTATGGAAGCAACATTGGTTTTGGGGAAAGTACATCCCAGATGAGGCTGTCATTGGTGCGAACCGCAAATTAGTTGAGCAAAGGGATGCTTGAAAAGCAAGATCTAACTCATGGACTGAACAAATTATTTGGGTTAAGGTTCTAGGTATAATCATGTGGGGAAGTAAAAAAAAAACAAGGAGAAATATCATAACGACAAAATGCAAAAGCTTTGTACTGATTTATTTTTAATATGATATACGAGAACTTTACCATACTTTCAATCTTCTCGACCAGATAATCGTGCTCCTCAATTAAAGATTATAGTAAGTTTTTGGCACGAACACACATGCATAAAAAAAGGTAATACAATTACAAAGTAAAGAAAAATGTTAAATAAAAAACATGCGATTACTTGTAACCAGAGTTTCAATGAGTGGCTTAAAACCAAAAAAATCATAAAGGAACAAAACCCAACTTCTGTCGGAGTTCAGCACCACTTGCCTCATAGTCCCGACCATAACCCGGCACCAAACAATAATGACAACCCCAAGCCTTTGACTCACTCGACTGCTCCAGACCCTATCCACCAAAAAGAGGTTGTTCTGTAGTATGCACCCATAGTATTAAATCGTGGTTGCAGATTTCGTCACGGATCCGATCATGATTTTGTAATTATAGGTATCGTAATTTTTTGTTTTAAAAAAAATTATATTTTTTTTAGAATAATTTATTTATATATTTTGATATCATTTTTTTATTATTCTAATATTCATAGTAATTTCATATAAGTTTTATTTTATTTATAAAAATAAAAACTTTTAGTTTTATGGATAAAATTTTCTTACGAACGTAATATGGATGATAATACCATTCAAACATTATCAAACTAAGCCATACAAATTAAATCGGAGATAATAACAACTATAAGTAGCATCCAGATAATTCTATAATTCCAAATGAAAAGTTTAATTGAATGTCAATTTCTTTATAGGAATATAAAAATATTAAAAATTAGAAAGAAAAGTGTCCTAACACTTGGCAATGAACTAACCTCCTTACGATCATTTTAATATAGACTAAAAATAGACTTGCGTTAGCTGCGGGTAGAGATGGCAAAATGAATCCGAACTCGAAAAAATCTAAAACCTAACCTGTTGAAACTTGATTTTACCAAGAAAGTAAAAAAATCGAACCCGAAATGGCCCAAGTCGAAATGACCATAACCCAAAAAATCGCGAACTTGAAAAAACTCGAGCCCAAAAAATCCGAACACGAAAAGACATGAACCCGAGACCGACCCGATTATAAACCTTTAATTAATACTAAAAATAAGAATGATCAAATTGTAATTAAATAATTTTTATAATACAAAACTTTAGTTATCAATTTTATTCTAATCTCTTTTTATTAATTTATTTAAAAATAATAATTAATATATATTAAAATAATAATTTTATCAAAATATAATATTTTCTACTTATAATTTTAGTCTCTCATGTCTTGATGAATCCACAATCTAAATGAATATGTCTATTGTATAATTATCAATAATTAATTTAAAAATTAAACACGTCTTAAGATAATAATATAAGAAAAATTAATTTATGTGTAGATAATTGAGTTGTGAACAAAAGATAAATATTTTTTCTTAGAACTGTAAAAAATAAAATGGTGATTATTTTTCAAAAATCATCTAAAAGAGATTTTTTAGGATAAAGTTTAAAGTATCTAAAATGGTGATTAATTTTTTTTATATATTTAATGTTCTTTAATTTTAATATAACATTTTATTTATTTATTTATTTCTCCCATATATTTGCATCTATATATGTCTAAAAGTTGTTTAAAACAATATATTAAAAGTTATACAATTAACTATTGAGTTACAAGCCTACAAACAATCATACTAATAATATACTACAAATTTATATAAGATAATAGAATAAATATAAGGCTTAAATATAAAAAAGCTCCTGAATCAAAACTAAATTATCATAAAAGCTTTTATCGTTTTATTGCAATCAATTAAGTTTTTAAACATCTATTTTCACCCAATTGAGCTTTTGATTAAACAATAATCGGTTAAAGACCATCATCAATTTTCGTCCAATCGAGGGTTCAAATTGATGAAAATAGATGTTTGAGGGTTCAAATTGTTGAAAATATATGTTTGAGGGTTTAAATGGATCAAAATAAATGTTTGAGGATTCGATTGATTGCAACATGAAGTGATAAAGGCTTAGATGATTATTTAATTTTAGTTCAGGGGCTTTTTTTATATTTAAGCCTAAGTTAGAAAATTAAGAAATCAATAACTCAATTACTATGAGATCCAAAACCTTATACTTATATAGTTATATTACTAATTGTTTTCTTTTCTTTCAAGCTTAGATGTAATTAGTTTATTCATACTCCATATTCTATTAGAATTCACAAATTTCTTTTTTAAGTTATTATTTTTTCTTTAATTACAACCTAATTAATTAATAAGATCATGATATTATCTTATATATCCCGTGTCATTCACGTGTCATATAATCGTATCGTATCTAAAATTATCATGTCTACAAATCATTATATCATCTCATTTTCATTGATCATTACTATTTAATATTTACTATTCAAATGGTAAATTATTAAAATATATACTATATATCGAGTAATTTTTAATCAAGATTTTTGAAAAAATTTAGTTTTAAATTAAGATTAGATCATTAAGACAAATAATTGAGCAATAACTAATAATAGTATTTTTTTTTTTACATTGTCTTACCAGTTCTTATACCTTAATCTTATTTTTTTTTATTCAAATATAGTCATTTCTCCATTTTGATTTAATTATCAGTGTGGATAATTATATTGATATGTATGCATGATATGAATCATAATATATGTTGAATATTCGAGTTCTTCGAATTAATTATTTTAAATATCAATATGATAACCTATTTTCTATAATCAATTATGTAACAATTTGATTTTATAAAATAAATTAATTTTATATCCTTTGGTGTTAACAAATATTGATATTAATATATATTTTAATTATATTATACAAAAGCTTACTTAAAAAATAATATAATTTATTTTTGAATTTAGACATTTAAATTATGTAATAATAATTACATCTAACAGAAAATAAAAAATGACGTAAACCTGAAAGGCCAGAACCCGAAAAGGACCGAAACTGAAAAGACCCGAACCTGAAATGACTCGACCTGAACCTGCCTAATTGCCACCTCTAGTTGTGGGCAAAAATATTTGCATTCTAGTTTTCATTTTTGTTTACAAAAAAAATAATTCGACTCTATAATAACAATGACAATATCCAAATGAAAATATGGAGACAATGAGATATGTGCTGAAGTTAAATGAATCATGGTGGAGAGGGGATTGCCGAACAATAAAATTTAGACAATAGACTAATTTCATTCTTTTAAGACCTTTATACATATTTCTGTTATATAGCCCAAGCAGGAAGAAAAAATATAGAGCACTCAATTAGCTAACTGATAAAACTAAAATCAAATGAGAACAATAAGCAATTTGAAATAAGTATTGAGTATAAGATCTTAATCTGCTATTCATTCTCACCCAAAGAACAACATCAAGTGCTGGTAATTAAACTTCCAAACATGAAGGTAATGGAGTATCTTATTATGCCTTTTATAAAGTTAGGTAAAGTTGGTAAGTGAACATATTTCATACATATATGCATGCATCATTTCCAAAAAGATTTAGCAAATATGCATTCACTATATAACCGAAAGTTGCTCATGTTTTTGGCTTCATATTATCTAAAACAATAACAAAAGATAAAAAAACGTGCATGTCAGCACAACATTGTCACCAGCACGGGGAGAAAGCGTAGAAAAACGACAAAAGTCAAAGTAATGAAAAGGGTATGGTTCTGAAAAGTCAAATAGCTCAACAATCTTTGTCGCATGTGTAACATAAATGATAGACTGAACAGAAACATCATTAAACGTGTTTCATTTTTTGCTGACAAAAAAAATCAACAATGTCGTACATAGAGCCTTATTTCAATAACGTTCTAAAAAACGTTTGTAGACACCTAATTTTGTCCGAACTCCTCAATCAGGTACATTTTCTTTCCAAATTGATGTTTCTGAATGCTAAAAGGCTTTTTCTCATCCTGCAGGTGGTAGTCCGAGGCTTAGTCTAAGAAAACAGATAGAAAAAGCCAAACTAAAAAAAAAAGTCAACCTCGAAAAAAGTCAACCCCGAAAAAGTCAACCCACTTTCAAAATCAAGATTTGAGGTTCAATTGAAAAACAGTGAAAGAATTTTGATAATCCAAGGTCTACATTGAAAGATATAGAGTTCGGAAGTTGGGTTACGAGATTCAATAGAAAGAAAACCCTAATTCGGAAAATTTGGGGAAAAGTGCTTAAACAATCAAATTGGTCGAAATTGAAGGTCTCAAATGAAAGATAAGCACTGACTACGGGTAATGGAGAAGCCATTTGGAAGAATAACTGATAAAAAAGTCAATTCGGAATAAAACCGAGGATTAGAGTTTTTTGGTTGATTTTAGTGAAATTTAGAAAAATTGCAGAAATGGCCCAATTCGGAAGATCTAAAGCCCTTAATTGATGAGAAATTATTAAACAAGGATAGCCCAAGGCTCAATTTGAAGAAAATCTGAAAATCGGACTTGTTTGGAGCAAAATCGGGTTTCGGAGGCAAAAGGGCAAAATTGGAAAATATGGGAAAAATAGCAAATGAACTCCAAAAATTTTGAAAATTTGCAAATCTCATTCTTAAATCATTTGGAAGAGATTGGCGAAAGAAAATCTTGATTCGGAGTTCGTTTGCAAAATGGCCAAATACCAGGTCTCTTATGCAATAATTCAACAGGATAAATCCCGAAAAAATAGCAAATGAACTCCAAAAATTCTAAAAATTTTCAAATCTCATTTTTAAATTATTTGGAATAGATTGGAGAAAACAAATCTTGATTCGGAGTTCGTTTGCAAAATGGACAAATACCGGGTCTCCTATACAGTAATTCAACAGGATAAATCCCGAAAAAATAGCAAATGAGCTCCAAAAATTATGAAAACTTTCAGATCACATTTTTAAATTATTTGGAAAAGATTGGTGAAGAAAAATCTGGATTCGGAGCTCGTTTAAAAAATGGTAAAGTTCGGGTGCATAAAAGGGGTAATTTCGGAAATAAATCCGAAACAAATAGAAAGGACTCGGAAAATTTTGAAAACTTTTAGAATTCAATTTTTTATTATTTTGGAAGTATTGAAAAAGAAAATTCGAATTTGGAGTATGTTTTCTATTTATTTAAGTTCGGGAGGCAAAAAGGTCATTTCACCAAGAAAACCAAAAAGGGCAAATTGGTAATTGAGGAAAACATGAAAGATGAAGGAATTGCTGGGATTTTTTCTTCCTTTGGTCAGCCAACATAGAGGAGAAGAAGGAAGCTTGAGCAATTTAATTCCCTAGTCACTATCTTGCCATATGCTATCACTAACACCTTGAAAATGGTCCCCCCATCATCCAATGGCTTAGGTGCCTTGTAGGAAAGTTGAATGCACCATCCAATGGCCAAGTTTAAATGTCAAAATGACATTTTTATTTGTCATAAAAGAACCCTCATATAATGGCCAAGAATGGAAGAAAAAAGATGAGCACAATTCATCCAAGGGTGAGCATCAATTCGATTGAGCAAGGGAGTGCATGGGATTATCCCTTTTCATCCAATGGCTTAGGCCATCTACAAAGGGTTGAGTACACATGTTGAGGGCTGGATTTAATCTACAATATATCATTTTTATGTTGGCTTCATCCAATGACCAAGAATGGAAGAGCACAACTCATCCAAGGGTAGGCATTCAAGAGGGGCAAGCAAGTGAGTGCATGGGATTGGTCCTCTTTTGCATCTAATGGCTAAGGTTACTACAAGGGCTGAGTACACATCTTAAGGGCTGCTATCAATTGGCAAGATGAAATTTTTATGTTGTCATCAAAATATCTAAATCTAAAGGCCAAGATTGGAGGAGAAAAAGTGGAATTCTCATCCAATGGTTAAGGGGGCATTCGGCCAAGGCTAAAGGGAGGGGGAGAGTTTCATTTTTTCAGAGGTTTTTGGCTGGAAAACAGTAGCTAATTTGGCAAGAAAAAAGGTTTTGAAAGAAAGAAAAAAAAAGGGTTTTCATTAGAGAGTTTGAAGGTAGTCATCTCTACCAAGTTCTAGTCTAGCTTTCTTCTTCATTTTCATGGTATTTTCTTGGTTTTTCTCTCATGTTTTCCTATAACATTTTTCTTATAAATAAAGTTTTTTTAATGTTTATTCATGTTTTCATCTTCTTCTTCTTCTTCTTTAAAATGGTGGAAATAATTTTTTTCTTAGAGTTTCATGCCATGGCCGAATGGCTCATTTTTCTACCTTGTTTTTTTCTTTTCTTTCTTCCTTGCATGTTGTTGTGAAAATGATTTATACAAGTTTTTTTTTTTTAGTATTCTAAGGTTCTGAATTTTACAAAATATGAAGCAAAAAAGGTTGAAGTGGCTACATGATCTTGGCTAGACCAAGTGATTATGGTTTAGTGAGAGGCTATGCCCATTTGACACCATCCATGAAGCTTACCTTATTTTCTGTTTTACATAGTTTATTTTCTGTTTTGATGAGATAGAAAGGCTTCAAGATCTTGGCAAGACCAAGTGATTATGGTTTGGAGAGAGGCTATGCCCATTTGATACCATCCATGGAGCTTAACTTTCCTTGTTCTACTTATTTGTTTTGCTTATAATTTCTGCATGTCTATGTTAAATCTTGTGTATACATTTTCTTTACCTTATTTTCTATGCTATGTTTGTTATATTTCATTTCCATACTTGGCATTGCATCCTTGCATATTCGGCCTTTGTTGTTCATATATCCATATTGTGTATTTTTTTATGTACCATGTATTACATGTTTTCATTCTCAATAGTTTTGTTTCATGCATATTCGACCATTCCATTTTGTGTGCCTTGTATGTATATTTTTATTTTGCTTCTTAGCTTGTTTATATCTCCATGTCATGAACTTGCATATTATGATTTTAGTATGCCATGTGCGCATGAAAATGCTATGATAAAAATGCCATCATTATGATCCATGACCATTCGGCAATACCATGTTTGTTTGCCTTGCATGTGCATTTTTCTTTTGTTTCTTAACTTGTTTGCATTTCCATGCCATGAGCTTGTGCATTTTGATTTTGGTATGCTATATGTTATTGAAAATGTCATGACATTATGCATTTTAATATGGTTTGTCATGTACTTATGTCATTTACTAAATAGTATTGCATTAGAGTCTCATATGCTCATTTGGCCTCTTCATGCATTCATTGCCTTATCATGCATTTGTATTTTTGTTTAGGTAACATGCTTTGCATTATCATATCTTGAAATGGTGTATTATTTACTGTTTGTTCTTGCATTGACATTAATTTCATTTATATGTTCATAGTATTGCTATGCATGCTCACTACATTTTAAGTCTAGGCCATATTGGTATTGCCATGCATATTGAGCCTTAAATCACATTGGTATTGTCATGCATTAATATGCTATTTAGGTCTTTGGTCACATTCATTTTCATGCATATTTATAACATATTAGGTCCTAGTCACATTTACATTATCAAGCATTGCATGCATATAGAGTTAGGATAGCTTTTATTGCCATGCAAATTCATGCTAGGCATTTAGGTTGTCATGAATTGTCGTGCATTTCCTTTACCATTTAGACCTTTAGACCATGCATTTCATATATGTTCATGCATTCCATGTCATTGTCACTTGATTTGTGACTTAGGCCAATTAATGGCTCAAAGTAATGCTCTCTAGAGCATACTTGTGGAAAATTAAGGAATTGTCAAATTGATCATTCTACCTTTGTGATTTTTTTTACTTAGCCAATTTTGTCCAAGGTTTTTTAAAATGTTTAGCTACTGACCTTAGGTCTTTAGGATGATTTCCAACAATTTCCACTTTGGTTTTTGAATGAATTTATCAAAGGCAAAAGAATGTGTTTTGACAAACAGTTTTTTTTTCACCCAGTACTCGAACATCTCTAATTTTTTTGGGCAATCATCTTTAATCAGAAAATTAAGCCAATTTTTTCTCATGTATATTTGCATGTTCTGAGTCTCTAGTATTTTTTTTAGAAATTTTAGAATTTGTAAAAATAGGCTAAAAAATCGTGTGGCAAAATCGGAAAGTAGAGGCAAATTTGAAATCAAAAGAGGAATAAGGGTTGAATTTGGCTAAGGCATTTAGAGGGGGTTGGGTAGAAGTTTTAGCTACTGTCTTAGGATAGTTTCTAAGCCTTTTAAACTCTAAAAATGATTTTATAAATCTCGGGTTAAGGGTAGTTAAGTCCGGGATTTTAAACTTAGGAAATTAGAGCCATTTTAAAAAGGTTTGGTGAGGGTTTTAATTTTTATTCAAGTTTTTCTTCTAAATTATTTTCAAACAATCACAAATTTTTGTTTTTTAGAAAATCTAATTTGACATATTTTCCTAAGCTAGCCGAATATCTTTTTAGATATACGGATTTCTTTAATTAAAGGAAAAAATACATTTTTCATGCATTGCATTTTCCATGTTCATGCATTTTATTTAAATGTATGATTTTTGCTATGATATTTTCCATGATATTATTATTATTTTAATTCACATTTTATGATCTTATATTTGTTTTCCATATGATTTTTAATGTTTCATGATATCCTATGCTTTTTATTTAGTTATTTTTGTCACATTGTTTAGCATATACTATGTTCATGCATCATTATTTTTATTAGTATTTTCATGCATATTATATGTTAGCATTATTTTAATTCCATGTCATTTCTTGTCATTTAGATCATATTCCATGTCATTTAGGTTATTTCATTTATAACATGCCATGTCATTTAAAATATGCCATACCATTTAAAATTGCCATGTCATTTAAATCATTTTATCACATTTAGTATATACCATGCTACTTAGGATTTTTTTATTTTACCTAAATATACTATGTCATTTGAATTATGTCATATCATTTAGGTTGAATTATATTATCTAGATTTGCCATGTCGTTTTATTTATGTCATACATGTTCATGTTCATATTTTTAAAATGTTTTGAAAAAGATAATAATTTTCAATAAAAATAAAGATATTCCTGAGTTAAAATAATTCTTGAGTTCTCTACCGGGTTTGCTGGAGTGAATATCATCAATTATCATTAATAAAGGAATATCTTTCTTTCAAAAAGCGAGAATGATTCGGAAAGTTTTCTAAATGAAATAAAATTTCTATATTTTGTCGATTTTGTCGGGGAATATAGGAAAATTTTGAATTAATAAATTCCGGATCATTTTCAATTAAAAATGGAATTATTTTTCTTAAAATTGGGAATTAACTTGAAATACTAAATTAAAAACCAACTTTTTACCGAGACTTGGGATAACACGATTAATAAGGTACCGGTTTATACGGGCGTTGCGGGGGTGCAAATCCTTCCCCGCACGTAATCGACTCCCAAACCAGCTTCTTTGATTTCTCTGGTTTATAACGCAGACCTGAAATTGGTTTAAAAAAATGTTTTAATTAATTTTAAACTGTTTTACAAAACTAGTTTTAATAGGTGGCCGATCACACCTAGCTAAAAAAAGATTGGTGGCGACTCCATGTCTTTTTACGAGGCCGTTTTCATACCCTCGACCTTTTATTATTTCTAGAGGAATTAAGTCGTCTTTTCCTCTACTTCTGTTTCCCCTCATTCGAATGGTTCCCCGCGATCCGGGATCACGTATCGACGCCTTCATTTTTTTCTAGAGGAATTAAGTCGACTTTTCCTCGTTTTTTTAATGTCACGCCAAAGGAAAACAAATAATAAAGTCTTGCGATGAGACATTTGTTATTATTATTTTTTTTAGGTTGCAACAGCTTGGCGACTCCGCTGAGAAATTTTTTTTAGAGAGTCAGGCCTAGAATTAGTCGTGTGTTATTTAAGTCTCAATTTTGTTGGTTTAATTGGTATTTAATTTCAATTCCCATATTTTTAAAATAAAAGACAATTTTGAAAATAATAAAATGTTTTAAATATGTCCATCATCATGTGCATTCATATTATTATTTGTTCTCTGGTTATTTTGTTGCGTAAATGTATATGTTTGTTTGACTGATGCTTTACATTTTTTGATTTTAGTGGGGTATTTAAAATAAGGGGTGTAGAATAGGTGGTGACAGGGTTTTTTGTTCCTCCGCACACACTATATTTGCATTTGCATAACATGAATCCTCTACCCGGGTTCCGTCCTTTTAAGCGGGAGTAAAGTAACTATGCCTTCGTGATGATCCTCCTTATGGGCTAGTGAAACACTTTCAGAGTATAAAGTACCTAATGCCTTCGTGATAATCCTCCGTACGGGCATAGGAAAATATACTCTAACGAATTGAACCCGCTTTTATCGGGGTGCCTTACTAGCCTTCACCGATGACAGTGAGGAACAATTCGGGGCCTTAAAACCGATTCACCTTCATATAGTGAACCTAGGCGAAGCCATGCCGGATTTCTGTTAGATACCCGAAGTTTAAGAACACATGGAGGAGCATTTCCAACCTTTTACCATCTTTCTATATGTTAGATACAAATTGGGTGATGATGAACGAACATCATATCACTCGTAATAAATTTTTTATTTTGTCCTAAAGGCGTCGTAATGCCGAAGCTCTGTTTAAATTTCGGGACATTTTTTTTAAAGTATGTTGTTATTTATGTTATATTTGTGAATTCATTTCTTTACTAATCTATTTCTTTCTGTTTTCTTTTCTTTGACATGCATCATAGACATCATCATACACCTGGAGTTTATTGGCCTCAGGATAGTCATCAACCTAAAGGACTTTCATGGAGTGTCAGGTTATTTCAGTGATAGAAGATCATGCAGTAGTTAGGGCACGATCAGAAAAAGATCAGAGGGAGGATGGTGATTGCCTGAAGAAACATTATGTGTCAGTATTGCCGGAAAGGGTCAAAATGGATTCTAGATAGAATAATCTCCGCGGGTTAGCCGACATTTGGAATCAGTGGAATGTATCAGAGAAAAAAGCCTTCACTCAGAAATATAGAGATATAGCACTCTTAATTCTGATTCGGGTCAATAGTGGATTGATTCAGGCTATGGCACAGTTTTGGAATCCTGCTTATAGATGTTTAACTTTTAACAAGGAGGATATGACACCATTGATCGAAGAATATTCAGCACTGTTACGTATTGAATGTCCTAATCCTGATCGGGTACATATGAAGGAAGTGAAACCTTCAGGTTTTAAGAAGAAAGTGGCTAGGATCACAGGAATGGATATAACATGGGTTGAGAGTCATGTGGACACAAAGCAGAAAAATGGGTGCATTCCGTGGGAAACTCTTCAATAATTGATATTGGGTTGTTCCGACAAAGAGAAAGCCAGAGACATCTTCGCTCTCGCCATCTAGGGGTTAATTATATTCCTGAAGATATTGGGTCATGTGGATATAGCCGTGTTTGATTGCTTTGAAAAGTTGGAACAGAAGATCAACCCATCTCCGGCCATCATAGCTGAAACTATCCGATCTCTGAATTTTTGTAAAAGGGCAGGACAAGGGAGAATCAAGGGGTGTGTACAACTCCTTTATATTTGGATTCAAAGTCACTTTTGGAAGATAGAAAATGTTTCCTTCAAACCGTACATGAAGTCTTTAGTTCCAATAATGGAATTCCTTCAAAATGATTGGCCTGAAGACGGGGATGAAGAGAAATGGGTCAACATGTTCCGAAATCTAAAAGGGAGATGGTGACTTGGAGAGCTCCATGGATGGTTCCTATGCCGATTATGTACAAATGTGGGGACAACTCGGGAGTTCCACTACTCGAAATTTGGGGGTCTGTGAGTTATGCGCATTTGTTGGTACAAAGACAGGTTGAGTCTCGGTAATTCACACCCGTGACTCATAATTTAGGATCATCAGAGTTCACTTATGGGGAAGACGGATATTCTGGGAAGGTACGGGCAGTGATTGAAGCATGGAAGAAAACTCACCGGATAAAAGTGGCCAGATATGCCGACATCGTCACACCTGATTACCTAGTATGGATGGAATTAAGGGTTAACGATAGGTTGTTGACATCAGATGGGGAAGAGGTCCAGTTCATGAATTCGCCACCGAGGGAAATGCCATCAGAGTTAGAAATCGCAAGGGCAGAATTTGAAAAAGAAAAGGTCCGGATGAGCAAGGAGATTGCCCGACTGCAAGAAGAGCTTGAGGACATGAAAAATAGGGAATCAGCTCGGGAAAGAGAAAAAGAAAAGGTCAAGAGAGAAAAGGACAACGCTAATGGTGATCTTCAGGAATTACATTTGGATAATAAGAGGTACCGCTTCGAGCTCAGATTTGAGGGGACTCTCAAGACTTTCGGTGAGTGGGAACATGAGGTCAAAAACCTCAAGAAAGAGAATAACTACTGGAAAGAGAGAGCGAAGCATGAGGAAGCCCGAGCCAATCAACTGGAGAAGCAAGCTAAGAAAAGCTTACACGGGGATACTTCTGCTGACACGTCAAGGGGCCGTGAACAAGTAGGTGTCAGATTGAAGAGCAGGGCAATCAAAAGGAGACTGTGAAAGAAAGTCCAAGATCCGAGGAATTCACTATAGGACTAATTTTGTAATAGCACTTTGGAAGGTGAATTACAGATTTATCTTAGGCAGTGATCTTTTTATTCTATCTGTGATGTATTTAGTTCCAGGAAATCAATGAAAGACCGTTCGGTTGAAATTATCCCGGGGCCAATATATTCAAATGCATTCATATTTTATATGTTTTGTTTGTTCACTTGTACATTTACTCATATTTATAATCATTCATTTTTGAAATTCGTTTATACACCTAACCACTTATTTATTCCTTTTACTTGTTCATTCATTTAAACACTTATTTGTTCATTTCACTTGTTCATTCATTTTTTTTTTCATATTCATATACGTAGTCGTGTACATATCCATTTTATTTGATTCATTCATTCACATTTAGTTATTTATTTATTCATTATTTATAAACAAAAAAAAGATGTGTCAATAATTTCTAATTCATAGTTTTCAAAACTAAAGGTACAATTGGTCGCACTCAGAGAGAAACAGATTTTTGACACCCTTACAATACTCGATCTCAAGCCAGAGCTATGGAAAACGATCAGCTTGCTAGGATTGAAAGAATGGAAAGAACTCAGAGAGAACTGCAAGAACAGTTAGCTAAATCTTAGGAGGAGTCTCGAGAACAGATGACTAAGCTCATGGAAATGATGAGTGCCATGATGAAACAAAAAGGGCCGGGAGAGAACTCGATCACCAGGAAAAAAGGTGGTAGTTGAAGAGGATCAGCCTAAAAACATATAGCAAAAGGGCCAAGAGATGCCAATTGGGGCAGCCTCCTATGTTTACATCCAGCCAGCTGCAGAGACACAGAACTATGTTCCCGGAAAGGGTAATGTGGGAGCTGACCTAAATGATGTTAATGTTCCGGACTTTGAGGAACTAGCTGAAAAGGAAAAAGCAAAGATGACTGAGCTGAAGAGGGTCGAAATGGCAGAATCACAGAAAAAATATCAACTGCTGGAGGAGAGGCTGAGGGCCGTTGAAGGGGCAGAGTTATTTGGCAGTCTGGATGCCAAAGAGATGAGCTTAGTACATGATCTGGTAATTCCCCCAAAGTTCAAAGTACCAGACTTTGAAAAATACAATGGGACTAATAACCCATCAGCACATCTGACCATGTACTGTAGAAGGATGACGGGGCATGATGATAATGAGAAACTGCTTATCCATTGTTTCCAGGATAGCTTGACAGGGTCAGCAACCCGATGGTACAATCAGTTGAGTCGTACCAAGATTCGTTCATGGACGGATTTAGCCAGGGCTTTCATGGAATATTATAAGCATGTGTCTCACATGGTACCTGATAGGCTGTCGCTACAGAATATGGAGAAGAGATCCAATGAGAGCTTCAAAGAATACTCGCAAAGGTGGAGGGATCTGGCCATACAAGTGCAACCCCCTTTAACTAGCAAAGAAACCACAGTGCTTTTCATCAACACTTTGAAAGCACCATATTATGATAAATTGGTGAGGAGTGCCACCAAGGACTTTGCAGACATGGTAATATCTGGGGAGATGATAGAATCGGCCATTAAGAATTGGAAAATGGAAGGGGGTGAGCCTTCTATTCAGAAAAAGGTATTCCCTGCTAGGAAGAAAGAAGAGACCCACGCAGTTAGTATCAACCAATACCCATATGTACCTCCCACACCACATACACCACCAAGGCCCTATACTCCCACCACATCTTATGCACCTCTTACACCCTACACACCTTACCCGGGGTATAGTCCTTATTACCCCAATGTGAACCACCTTACCCAAAATCTCTTCCCTTACACCAATATACCATAAAAGCCATTTCCAACTGGTATATCCCCACAAATAAACCTGCCCCAAAACACTATCCCAAACACTCAGGGAACGTTCACCAAGGAATGATCAAAAACCCCAATGTGATCCGATTCCTACCACCTATGGTGAGCTATATCCTAAACTATTGCAGGGTCAACTTGTTGCCCCCGTGTATCTCAAACCTCTGACACCCCCATATCCAAGGTGGTACAATGCAAATACTAACTGCGCATACCAAGCAGGAATTCAAGGACATTCGACTGAAGATTGCCTGGCCTTTAAAAGAAAGTCCAAAGCCTGATCAATGCCGGAGTTGTGAAGTTTGGGGCAAAGAATGGGCCAAATATAGCGGGGAACCCATTGCCAGATCATGCGGGGAATCGGGTAAATGCAGTATGGACAAGGGAAGTCAGAAGGGTAAAGAGGGATGTCAGGGAAGTCAAGACTCCAATGCTGACAGTATGGGTCGAGATGGTCAAGGCATGAATGGTGGGAGATGAAGACAATTTGAAAATGGTAGCAAAAAGTGTGCAGAATTGGTGCCCGTTCCATAAGTGTGGAGGTCAAGCCATACAGGACTGCAGGGACTTCTTGGTTAAAGTCCAAAAAATGATGGATAGTGGGGAGACCTAGTTTTATGAAGAGACAGAGGAGGAAATAGAGGTTATTGAAAATGCAGCTGGCTACGGGATAGGAAGACCCTTGATCATTTATTATGATGAACCAGAGGAGAAAGTTATGCCAGTCATTGAGGAAAGTGCGCCTAAGTTAATCATTGATCTGCCTGTTTTCTTTTCATACAAGGAAAACAAAGCTGCACCATGGAAATATGACTGCAGCATGGTTATTCTTGGGTCTTCGAGTCAGCAGGATTTCATAGGTGTGGGGCACTTAACTCGAAGTGGAAGGTGTTATGCTCCTTAGGCTGTTGAACAGGGGTTAACAGGGAAATGAACAGACAAAGGGAAGAAAACAGCTGAACCAATCCATATTGAGATGGATTTACCAAAGGATGAGAGGGGATCAGCCCCGATTAACAGAATAAAAGAGCCGGTATGTGAGAAGGAAGCCTGTGAGTTCTTAAAATTCATAAAGCACAGTGAGTATAGCGTGGTTGAACAACTGCAACGTCAACCAGCTAGAATTTCAATCTTATCCTTGCTTTTGAATTCAGAGCCACATAGAAATGCCCTGTTAAGAGTATTGAATCAGGCATACGTGGCTAATAACATATCAGTAGAAAAATTGGACAGGCTGGTGGGAAACATCGCGACAGACGACCATATATATTTCAGCTATGAGGAGATACCACCCAATGGTATTGGGTCAACAAAATCTCTCCATATAACTACCACTTGTAAGGGGCACATATTACCAAGGGTCCTTTTGGACAATGGTTCTTCATTGAATGTGATGCCTTTGGCAACCCTGTCCAAATTGCCAGTGGATATTTCTTATATGCTGCCAAGCTGCACGGTGGTCCGAGCCTTTGATGGTACCAGGAGAGATGTGATGGGAACTATTGAGGTTTCTCTGGAGATAGGCTCATGTACCTATACAGTGGACTTTCAGGTCATGGATATTAATCCATTCTATAATTGCCTGCTGGGAAGGCCGTGGATACATTCAGCAGGGGCTGTACCTTCGACTCTCCACCAAAAGCTGAAATTTGTAATAGAGGGGCGTCTAGTCACTGTATCAGGAGAAGAGGACGTGATAGCCTCTACATCTACTGAATCTCCTTATGTTGAACCCAATGAAGATGCTGTAGAATGTTCCTTTCGGTCTTTGGAATTCGTAAATGCAGTTTTCATCGCTGAAGGATGAAGAATTCCAAAATCGAGGCTGTCCAAGAACACAAGGCTGGGGGTAAGAACTACCGTGGGAAAAGGCTGCAGGGCTGGAAAAGGTTTCGAGAAATATCTTCAGGGGATGGCTCGAGCAATGGAAGTAATAGGAAAGAAAGATCGGTTTGGCCTAGGGTATCTTCCGAAGGCCCATGAGAAAAGGAAACAAGTTGAAAGGAACCGACAAAGGAGGATGGACCATCTTGTGGGTATGGATATTGAATGGGAGCCTATGACATTCCCACATATCCTTCACAGCTTTCGCTCAGCCGGTTCTCTATTCGGAGAAAAGAATTCTGATGATATGCTCGTAATGATAGAGTAAGCCTTCGAGAGATTCTAGGTGAATAGGGATGAGCAGATGTATGATGTGGAGATCTGTACAACTGAGGAAGAAAGAATTGAAAGAGAGAATGCTAATTGGATGGTGCGACCTTGTCCATCAGGATATAGACTGACCAATTAGAGCACCACCGAGCTACCCATAGTTTTTAGGTCTATTCCAACGTAATGCTTTTAAACAAATCTTAAATATCTTTGCCCGAAGATATTAAGAATTTCTTTTGTAATGGGCTTTTGTCTAAAACTTTTCATCCAATAAATAACAAACATGATGCATTTCCTTCATACTGATGTGTCCATATTCTTTCATTTATGCTATTTATTCTGCTTCGATTGTATATATATGTTTTCCTATATTGTTTCTTCCCCACCTATTTACAGGTGCACGGATGCGGAATATGAGGACCTTCCTGCTAGTAACCCTGGAATTGATTTTAGAGGCCCATTTGCACGGGTGATTTTGAGGCCGACGAAGATATTGAGGATTATGGTCTACCTCCGGACTTATTAAGGAAAATAGAACAAGAAGAGAAACAAGTACTTTCTCATGAAGAGCTATTGGAATTGTTGAATCTGGGAAGTAGTGAGGAGATAAAAGAGGTTAAAATCGGCACTACATTGTCATCGTCAATAAAAGGTGAACTCATAACCTTGCTCCGAGAATATGTAGATGTATTTGCATGGTCATACCAAGACATACCACGTTTGGATCCAGACATTGTGGTTCATAAGCTCCCTTTAAGGCCAGAGTACAAGCCCATTCAGCAAAAATTGAGAAGAATAAGGCCGAGCATGCTGTTAAAGGTAAAAGAGGAGGTGAAGAGACAGTTTAATGCAGGATTCTTAGAGGTGGCAAAATATCAGAAATAGGTGGCAAACATTGTTCCAGTACCAAAGAAGGATGGCAAGGTGCGTATGTGTGTCGATTACCGAGATTTGAACAAAGCCAGTCCCAAAGATAATTTCCTTTTGCCTCACATTAATACTTTGGTGGATAATACGGCGAAGAGTTCCTTGTTTTCTTTCACGGATGGATTCTCGGGATATAATCAGATTAAGATGGCACCGAAAGATATGGAGAAAACCACATTTGTTACAATGTGGGGAACATTCTGCTACAAGGTAATGCCGTTTGGGTTGAAGAATGCTGGGGCAACGTATCAGAGAGCCATGGTGACCTTGTTTCATGACATGATGCATAAGGGAATTGAGGTTTATGTTGATGATATGATTGCAAAGTCACAAGGAGAAGAGGAACATATTGTGAATCTTAGAAAACTCTTTGAAAGACTAAGAAAGTTTCAACTCAAGCTAAACCTGGCAAAATGCACTTTTGGAGTTACCTCGGGAAAATTATTGGGTTTTGTTGTTAGCAAAAGGGGAATTGAGATTGATCCGGATAAAGTGAAGGCCATCCAGAATTTGCCACCTCCACGTACGCAAAAAGAAGTAAGAGGTTTTTTGGGGAGATTGAATTACATTGCTCGGTTTATTTCTTAGTTAACCGATAAATGCGATCCAATATTCAAGTTACTTCGAAAACGTGATCCAGGAGAGTGGGATGAAGGGTGTCAGATTGCTTTTGAAAAGGTTAAGCATTATCTATCAAACCCACTAGTATTAATGCCACCCGTTCTGGATAAACTGATGATACTGTATCTATCAGTATTTGAGAGGTCCATGGGTTGTGTTCTGGGGCAGCTTGATGAGACTGGAACGAAAGAACATGCGGTTTACTACCTCAGCAAGAAGTTCACAGATTATGAGTTGAAATATTCATCGGTAGAAAAGCTGTGCTGTGCCTTAGCTTGGACTGCTAAGAGACTCAGACAGTACATGTTGTACCACACAACGTGGTTGATCGCCAAGCTAGATACAATCAAGTACATGTTAGAAGCACCTTCTTTGTCAGGGAGGACGACAAGATGACAGGTTTTGTTGTCAGAATATGACATCATATATGTGAGTCAGAAAGCTATTAAGGGCAGTGCAGTGGCAGAATTTTTAGCAAGTCGGGTAGTGGAAGATTATGAGCCGTTGAACTTTGATTTCCCAGATGAAGATTTGATGTATGTTTCGCAAGCAGACGAGATTCCCTTGAAGAAGAAAGTATGGAAGATGTACTTTGATGGGGCATCCAATGTCATGGGGCACGGAATCGGTGTAGTGCTCATATCCCTAGAAGAAGATTATTATCTCTTCACTGCCAGATTGGATTTCGATTGTACAAACAATACGGCTGAGTATGAGGCGTGTACTATGGGCCTTCGTGCAGCAGTGAACAGAAAAATCAAAGTTTTGGAGGTTTTCAGAGACTCAGTTTTAGTGATATACCAGTTACGGGGAGAATGGGAAACCCGAGATACAAAGTTAATAAGATACAGAGAACTCATACTGAGTTTATTGGAGGAGTTTGAAGAAATAAGTTTTAATTACTTCCCCCGAGAAGAAAATCGGATGGTGGATGCTCTGGCTACTTTGTCATCATTGTTTAAAGTGAATGAAGGGGCGAAAGTTGTGCCAATCAAGATGAGCATATATGAGTCTCCTGCCCACTGTTTGAGTACCGAAGAAGAAACAGATGGTCTCCCTTGGTATAATGATATCTTGCAGTACATCAAGAGTCAACTATATCCAGAACAGGCAACAGAAAACGACAAGAGGACTCTGAGAAGGCTAGTAATGGGTTTTGTTCTAGATGGCGAGATTCTCTACAAGAAAGGGAAAGATGAAGTCCTATTGAGATGTGTCGGATCTGCCGAAGCTCGAAGAATCATAAAAGAAGTCCATGAAGGGATATGTGGCACCCATGCTAATGGTTACATGCTTGCTAAGCAGATTATGAGGGTAGGGTATTATTGGCTGACGATGGAAGGAGATTGTATCAGTTATTCCTAGAAGTGCGATAAATGCCAGATCTATGCGGATAAGATTCATGTGCTGCCATCGCCATTGCATGTCATGACTGCACCTTGGCCGTTTTCAATGTGGGGAATGGATATGATTGGGCCTATTACCCCAAAAGCTTCAAATGGACATCGTTTTATCGTGGTGGCCATAGACTATTTCACAAAGTGGGTGGAAGCTGCTTCTTATACGAATGTAACGAAGTCGGTGGTACGCAAATTTGTCAAGAAGGAAATCATATGCCGATATGGATTGCCAGCAAGAATTATTTCAGATAATGCTCTCAATTTGAATAATAAGATGATGAAAGAGGTATGTACTCAGTTCAAAATCACGCATCACAATTCGGCACCTTATCGTCCGAAGATGAATGGGGCAGTAGAAGCAGTCAACAAGAACATCAAGAAGATTGTCGAGAAGATGACTGATGTGTACAAGGATTGGCATGAGATTTTTCCTTTTGCTCTTCACGCATATCGCACTTCAGTTAGCACATCTACAGGGGCAACGCCGTTTTCTTTGGTATATGGTATGGAAGCAGTGTTACCTATTGAAGTTGAGATTCCTTCACTTCGTGTTTTGATGGAGGTTGGCCTAGAAGAGGCAGAATGGGTTAGATTCGACCCAGACAGTTCCGAGAAGGAGAATTGGTACTGAGAAAAATTCTCCCCACAGTGAAGGATCCGCGAGAAAAATGGGCTCCAAATTGGGAAGGACCCTATGTGGTAAAAAGAGCTTTTTCTAGAAGTGCATTGATTCTAACTCGAATGGACGGAGATGATTTTAGACATCCCGTGAATGCTGATGAACTAAAGAAGTATTATGCTTAAAAAAAAAATGTGTGACGCTATGCACATGGGAATTCGAATGATTCCAAGTGTAGAAATGGAAATTCTATATATCTACCTCCTCTGAGAATCGCTTTTCAAAGAAAATATTCATGTTTGGTGTGATAAATGGCCATCTTTCATATTTCCTTCACTAAGAAGAAATTATCCCTAGTCACCCCTTTGAGCCTTAGGAATTATCTCTTTCGTTGAACCCCGATCAAGGATCACCCCCTACACAGGAGGGCAAATACAAGGAAAAATAATTAAAATCATGGCAAAAAAAAAGAGCCATTGGAAAATGTGAAATCAAAGAATGGCAAATGAAAGCCAGAAACAAAAAGGGGGACAAATGTCTCAAGAATGAATTATCCTCAGGAAATGATCCTTGGTCCAATTACCCTTAAACACATTTTGGACCTATTTTATCCTTTCCTTCTAAACCCGAACCTTGGCCTACATTACGTACTTTAAAAGTCTATTTTGATCAAGCATGGGTATTTAATTTGAAAAGTTTTTCTCAGAATTCATCCCATCTTTTGAATTGACATTTTTACCTTGGAAGCATTTAGAATTCTCAAATGCATGGTAGAATAAAAAAAAAGAGGAGAGGTTTAAGCCGAAAACCCGCAAAGGGCAACTTAATACCGAATGGGGGACACTTGAGTTCAAAACCCGCAAAGGGCGGCTCAAGTACTGATTAAGGTTTGAATCAATGATTCGTGTGAAGGGGGAGAAAGTGTTTGAAAATCAGAGAAAAGGGGAACGACTCAGTCTGACGTAACTACAGAAGCCGAGGGATTACCCAAGTAAATTGACCGTTCAAGAGAAATTTTCAGATGATTTGAAAAAGGAGGGGTCCAAGATATTCCGCATCCGGGGCATCAACAACCTATAACTTTACATTTGTTTCTTATGTCCTTGATATCCACTTTTATCATTTTAGAACATTTTGTTGCAATAAATTTTTGTTACCCCTTTTTTATGACAATTGCTTGCTTTATACTTTCTTTCATACATTTTTGAAATTGCATTTTGTTTGTTATTGAAATTGAATGATGAATAGTAAACCTAAATTTTTTAATAAAAAGGAGTTTAAAGGTATTACTAAGGAATAGATCTAAATCTTAGAAAAGGTTTGGAAACCACTAATCCTGATGGAAAATTCACCAAGTAAAGGAAAACAGTGAATGTGTTGGAGACTTCGTCATGAAGCCAGAAATTTGTGAATTTCAGCAAAGTCAGAAACTGGGAGTGTTTGACAAATTATCTTGAGTAAAAAGGTTTTTTTTAAGTGGGGCATCAGTGAACAATTGAAGACCCCGTCATGAAGTCAGATAATCTGTGAACCTCAAAGAAACCATGGATTAGAAATCATGACACAATCATTTGATTGCGTTCATCCTCAGGAAACATATAAGCATTAGCAAAGCATGTCATGCTCATCATTGCATTTAGCTAATATTGCAGGAATCAAGAAAACTTTGGTTTCCCAAATCGAACTCGTTCTACTTCTCAAACGAGTCGAGCATCGAGACCACCGTCGAGGTATTTCCTTTTGTTTTAAATCGAATTCATTCTGTTTTATCAAATGAGTCGAGACCACCGTCGTCAAGGTATTTTAATCACGGGTGAGACCTTCGGGCACCATTGTTAAAGACCTTCGGGCACCAGTTTTAAAGACCTTCGGGAACCATTTTAAAGACCTCCGGGCACCATTTTTAAAGACCTTCGGGCACCAGTTTTAAAGACCTTCGGGCACCATTTTAAAGACATTCGAGAACCATTTTAAAGACCTTCGGGCACCATTTTTAAAGACCTTCGGGCACCATTTTAAAGAGCTTCGGGCATCATTTTTAAAGACCTTCGAGCACCATTTTAAAGACCTTCGAGCACCATTTTAAAGACCTTCGGGCACCATTTTTGGACCTCCGAGCACCATTTTAAAGACCTTCGGGCACCATTTTTAAGACTTTCGGGCACAATTTTTTCTTTTGAAATCGAACCTGTTTCCTTTAGACGGGTCGAGCCTTGATTAGTCAGGAAATTCAATTTAAGGATAAAATCTTCAATTTACAGCTTTTAAAAAAAAATGATGAATGAAATGAAATGAAAAAAAAGAAGAAATGAAAAAGAAAACCCTTTTCCCTTTCCTTCACATGGGATTTCACTAACCGTACAAAATTAGTGTTTGTTTATCTTTTCCTGATTCCTGATTCTCAGCAATAGCCAAAGAGGGGTAGCTGTAGACACCTAATTTTGTCTGGACTCCTAAATCAGGTACATTTTCTTCCCAAATTGATGTTTCTGAATGCTAAAAGGCTTTTCTCATCCTGCAGGTGGTACTCCGAGGCTTAGTCTAAGAAAGCAGACAGAAAAATCCAAACTCAAAAAAAAAGTCAACCTCGAAAAAAGTCAACTTCGAAAAAGTCAACCCCAAAAAAGTCAAGTACTAAAAAAGTCAACCGAATTTCAAAATCAAGATTTGAGGTTCAATTGAAAAACGGTGAAAGAATTTTGATAATCCGAGGTCTACATTGAAAGATATGGAGTTTGGAAGTTGGGTTACGAGATTTAGTAGAAAGAAAACCCTAATTTTGGAAATTTGGGGAAAAGTGCTTAAACAATCAAATTGGTCGGAATTGAAGGTCTCAAATGAAAGATAATCACTGACTACGGGTAATGCAGAAGCCATTTGGAAGAATAACTGATAAAAAAGTCAATTCTGAAGAAAACCGAGGATTATGGTTTTTTGGTGGATTTCGGTGAAATTTGGAAAAAATACAGAAATGGCCCAATTCAGAAGATCTAAAGCCCTTAATTGATGAGAAATGATTAAACAATGACAGACCAAGGCTCAATTTGAAGAAAATCTAAAAATCAGACTTGTTTTGAGCAAAACCGAGTTTCAAAGGCAAAAGGGCAAAATTGAAAAATATGGGAAAAATGGCAAATGAAATCCAAAATTTTTGAAATTTTTCAAATCTCATTCTTAAATCATTTGGAAGAGATTGGCGAAATAAAAATCTTGATTCGGAGTTCGTTTGCAAAAAGGCCAAATACTGGGTCTCTCATGTAGTAATTCAACAGGATAAAACCCGAAAAAATAGCAAATGAACTCCACAATTTTTGAAAATTTGCAAATATCATTATTAAATTATTTGGAAGATATTTTCAAAAGAAAATCTTGATTCGGAGTTCGTTTGCAAAATGGCCAAATACCGGGTCTCCTATACAGTAATTCAACAGGATAAATCCCGAAAAATAGCAAATGAGCTCCAAAAATTATGAAAACTTCCAGATCACATTTTTAAATTATTTGGAAAATATTGGTGAAGAAAAATCTAGATTCGGAGCTCGTTTAAAAAATGGTAAAGTTGGGTGCATAAAAGAGGTAATGTCGGAAATAAATCCGAAATAAATAGCAAATGGACTCGAAAAATTTTGAAAAATTTCAGAATTCATTTTTTTATTATTTCAAAAGTATTGAAAAAAGAAAATTCGAATTTGGAGTCCGTTTGCTATTTATTTAAGTTCGGGGGGCAAAAAGGTTATTTCACCAAGGAAACCAAAAAGGGCAAATTGGTAATTGAGGAAAACATGAAAGATGAAGGAATTGCTGGGATTTTTTCTTCCTTTGGTCAGCCAACATAGAGGAGAAGAAAGACGCTTGAGCAATTTAATTCCCTAGTCACTATCATGCCATATGCTATCACTAACACCTTGCAAATGGTCCCCCTATCATCCAATGGCTTAGGTGCCTTGTAGGAAAGTTGAATGCACCATCTAATAGCCAAGTTTAAATGTCAAAATGACATTTTTATTTGTCATAAAAGAACCCTCATCTAATGGCCAATAATGGAAGAAAAAAGATGAACACAATTCATCTAAGGGTGAGCATCAATTCGGTTGAGCAAGAGAGTGCATGGGATTATCCCTTTTCATCCAATGGCTTATGCCATCTACAAGGGCTGAGTACACATGTTGAGGGCTGTATTTAATCTACAAGATATCATTTTTATGTTGGCTTCATCCAATGACCAAGAATGGAAGAGCGTAACTCATCCAAGGGTAGGCATTCAAGAGGGGCAAGCAAGTGAGTGCATGGGATTGGTCCTCTTTTGCATCTAATGGCTAAGGTTACTACAAGGGCTGAGTACACATATTAAGGGCTTCTATCAATTGGCAAGATGACATTTTTATGTTGTTGATAACTCGTATAATTATATAGTTTTTAGTTATGTTTTATTATTGTTTTGTGTCAAATACGAGTTATTGTTGTTTAGTCTAATTGTGTTTATGATCTTTTATATTTTTATGTAATTTGGTGTTTTTCACAAGTTTCTTTGAGTGATTTCAGATTACTAGAATTAAGGGCAAATCCAGTTCAGTTCCAGTTCTGACACCTTTTACCATATCAGCTATATCTGGAGTTTCACTGAAGCAATAAGGCTGAAATTTTAACCGTGCAAAGCTAAGAGTCATATCTATCTTTTTCATGTTTTACACTTCTTGAAACGGAGTCGTTTTCCCTAGCGAAATCAACCATCAAGTTGGCTGATGTGCAATGACGTCTGTCCTGAGCAGTTTTCGCATTTTGACCATATCGTCGGATACACATCAGAAAATGAGCTGATTCCAACGGCTATGGATCACTAACTGATAGGGGAACATTTTTCTAGAAGACCATGTGATCAGATAAAGCCTCCAATATTGAAGAAATCGACCATCAAGTTGGCTGATGTGCAATGACGTCTGTGCTGACCTGTTTTCGTATTTTGCCCATATCTTCTTCTCCACATCAGCAAATGAGCTGATTCTAACGGCTATGAATCAGTAACTCATAGGGGAACATTTTTCTAGAAGACCATGTGATCAGATCAGGCCTCCAAGATTGACAAAATCGACCATCAAGTTGGCTGATCAAAATGGTCATACAATATGACGAAAATTGTTAGAAAAATGCACCCACCTATTATACCTACCTTTGAAATTTGTAAAGCTTGTCTCTTGTCATTTAGCCCTCCAAAATGTGTATAAATAGAGGGCTTTGGATGATTGTAGAGGATCATATTGTACATAGGTAGGATATTAGCCATTGTAATAAAATTCTCTAAGTTTTCTTCTTCTTTCTTTTCTCTAGTTTTCTTTTTCTTTAGAAAGAGCAAGAGGTTGGATAATTAATATTCTTCTTCTTCTTCTTTCTTTCTTTTATTTTCTTCTTAGATTCTATTTAATTTTATGTTTATAATGCCTATGCTAGGCTAAACTTCTATTTGGTTAAGGGTGATTTCAAAGCCCTAGACATGTTTTGTGATTGATTTTCAGATTCTATCTATCATTAATTTTCTATCAAAGTTGCTTATGTTCTTCTACAAGAATTGTTCATGATGTTGTCTTGATTTATTTAGGTGTACAACTAGATAGATCTTGATAATTATCTATTGCTAGTTTAGGAATCTTGATCCGTGTAATTGTCTTGATTTCCTATTCATAAGTGGCAATTTGTGATTAATGATTATGGTCAAGTTTTCAATAATTGCAAAGTGGAACATAACCTAAGTTGAACAATCCGAGCTTATGTGTTTGTTGCTTAGATCAACCTATCTTTCTCATCATAAAGCTGCCATTAAATTGAATTTAGAGAGCTTATTCTAGGTTGTTTAATGGTTAGAGATTAAATAGAGAGCTTGTTCTATTTAACGACAAACTAAGGAAAGATTGGGATAACAGAGCTTGTTGTTATCTACGGTTGTTAACTTTGATAGTTGGTTGATATTGATAGATCTGAAATTGATTCTTAATGATGTCTAGTGGTGGAGAATGAAACCTTAACCATATTTTTCATATTTGATTCTTCTTACTTACTTGTTTTCTTACTTTTCTAGTTTGTTTATTTTTAAAAGTATATTTATTTTTATTGGCTGGTTATACCGCCTAATTTGTATATTAACTTTGTTTTATTTTTATTGGCTGGTTATACCGCCTAATTTAGTATATATATTTTTATTGGCTGGTTATACCGCCTAATTTAGTATATGTATTTTTATTGGCTGGTTATACCGCCTTGCATCTTATTCTTATTATTTACTTTAGTTTAAATCTGGCTTCAAAAACCCATTTTCTTTTATTGTTCTTGAATTTAAGTTATAAACTAATAACTCATAGATTAAAACCCAATCCCTGAGGACTCGACCCTTGCTAATCATTATACTTACAATTGATCTTTTTAGTGCAAGGTTAAATAAGATACACTCTTTTGGGTGCATCAAATTTTTGGCGCCGTTGCCGGGGATTGTTTTTTTAGTTTATTTGTTACTTAGTTTATTCTTATTTTCAGTTCTAATGAGTTTTATTTTCTTGTACATACGGGTTTTTCTGATCAAATTTTGAAAAAAAAATTAAAAAAAAAAAAAACGATGGAATTGAGCAATCTAACACTTGAAGAGTTGGTGGCATACATGAACATGGAGAATCAACAAGCCAATCTCACCTTCCCAGTTCAACAATTGGCCATGGGAGGATGTCAAGGCCATCAAGTGTTCCAAGACCAACAATATGATCATTACTCAAACACTTACCATGAGGGATGGTGGGATCATACTAATTATGGCTACTCGAAAAATTACCAAGAAGTAGATCCTTATGCCAATTACACTCATCCATCTAGCTTCAATCAATCATGGTCCCAAGAACCAGATCTTTTTCAACCACCACATATGACTCAAAACTCAGGTACTTCTTTAGAAGATCTTGTCTATTCTCTTGTTACTGATACATTGCAATTTCAACAGGAAACAAGGGCAAGCATCCAGAGTTTGGAAAAGCAAATGATCCAATTGACTAGTAGTATGGTGGGATGGGTAGCACAAAGATCTGAAGAACTCCCTGCCCAAACAATGATTAACCCAAAGGAGAATACTACTATTGTGACCTTGAGGAATGAGGAACAAGATGAGGATGAGGCAAAATTAGAGATGAATTCTATTCTTGAGGATAATGAAGCCAATGATCCAAATAAGAGTATTTCGGCACCTGAGGTAACGTTTGAGATTCCAATTTTTACTAATGTTTCTTCTCCACCTTTTCCTAGTAGATTCGCAAAGTTCAAGGAGGATGAACATGAACAAGACACGCTGGAAACCTTAAACAGTTTGTTTGTGGATGTCATTCAACAAGTACCAAAAGATGCACCATTCCTCGATGAGATATGCACCACCAAGGATGATGGAATAATACTTGTAATGGAGAATGCATCCACTGTTGTGCAAAGAAAGCTTCCTCTCAAACGCATAAATTTGGGAAATTTCATGTATGAGCCTGACAAGCCTAAAAAGCCAAGAAAGGGTGTTGGTTAGATTCAAAACACTAACTCAAGTGTTAATTGGGAAGGCAGCCCAATTAAAGATGAAATTGCCAACCTTCCATATTCAGATTTGCTTTCTCTTTCTTTTCCTTTTTCTTTTATTATTTTTATTGTTTTTATTTTATTTCTTATGTTTCTTTGTTAATTGTGTTTACTGCTTTTAAGTTCATTTAGGCTGCATAAGTTTCTTTTGTTTAATAGTTCTTTTCTCTTACATATAATTCTTGCATTGGGGGATAATAGCATTACATTAATGACAATGTAAGAATTATGTGTGGGGGGAAGAATTTAGGATTTTATTTTTGAGTCTTTTTATGTTGTTTTTCTTTCTAATCCTTGTTTTGAAAATAACTAGATGTAAATATAATTTTTTTTAACCCCGGTTAAATGGCGGATAACGGTACTCCGTGATTATTTAAATCGGTTCCATCAGCTACCCACAAAACTGATATTGTATATAAATTTCTCTTCCAATTTCTCTTTCAATTTTTTTTCATTTTTTTCAGGATGGATGATATTCTCACAAGATTGCAGAAACGATTTCCTCCTTTTCCTCGAAATATTTTACTGAAGCTTTACCAAGTTCGATTTGAAAGATTAAGAATGCTTATGCACAAAGGGATTCCTGAAGACATACGTTGGATAATTGAAGCCAAGGTACGTGAAGATGAATATCTTCCTATTTTGCATTTACCAGGTACAGGTAGAAGCACTTTTGCAAAGAAGCGACGAGCAAAGCGCATGAGTTCAAATTGCCACAAATGTGCACGATGGACGTGTAACGGTAAATGTCGTTCTATTGGGATTCCGTCCTCTAATCGAGATGATAAAATTGAATTCATTAAGGATGGACTGAGTAAGGAGAATTTGGGTAATATCCAACTTTCTCTTGAGACGCATCCTAGTGGAGACGTACAAAGAGAAATTCTTGATTTATGGCCGCAATTCCAAAGGGAATGGCAACATCTTGGGAATCTGATGTTAAAAGACCCTGTTTGCCAGCTTGAAAGAAAACTGGATGGGAAGCATATCCTCGACTCATAGAAGGCGTTTAAGCCGTTTTTAGACGTAAAACCAGAGGAAAATGCCAAATACACTTTCGGCGACATTATTACTCTTGACTTTTACGGTTGATTTTTCTTCTCTTTTTGATTTTCTTCCTGAAATCACGCAAAAAAATCTTTTGTTAGGTTAACATTTTCTTCTGACAGGTCAGATACACTTTCGGCGACATTATTACTCTTGTCTGATTCACTACTCAGTCCTCTATATATTACACCATGTACTCATTCTCTTTCAGGCACTCGAAAAAAAAATGGAAAGTACTTCGTCCCAACGCATAAAAAACATTTGTGTTTTTGGAGGTGCTTATCCAGGGAAAAATAACATATTCGCTGATGAAGCCATAAGAGTTGGAGTAATACTTGCCCAACAAAAGATCCAGTTGATTTATGGAGGCGGTAGTACGGGTTTAATGGGAGCAGTCACTACAGCAGCACACGCCGGAGGAAGTCCAGTTCTAGGAATCGTGCCAAAACTATTCACAGATTTTTGTGGACCTACCTTGGGTAAGGAAATACAAGTCTGGAGTATCCCTGAACGGATGACAATCATGTACCATTCTGCCGATGCATTCATTGCTTTACCAGGAGGTCTGGGTACATTGGAAGAAATAGCTTGCGTGGCTTCTTGGTCATCTTTGGTCACAAATAAGAAACCCATTGGTTTGCTTAATATTAATGGTTATTTTAGTAATTTGCTTTCATATTTAGATAATGCTGTGCATAATGGATTCATGTTTTCAGAGGCAAGGAGAACCATAATTTCTGCTACAACCATTGAAGATTTACTCAAAAAGCTCCAAGCTTATGAGTGTTTATCTGCTACGGTTGTTTCGCAAACGCTCGGAAAAAGAAAAAGAGATATGGACGAGTAAGGAGTGGATTGCACTTTGTCTTTGTGACATTATCTAACATTTTGTTTGTTGTGTCTCAGTTATAATAAGTGGTTAGCAACCTCTGCAGGTAATATCTCCTAAATTCTACCTTTAAAATTTGACATTGGGGACAATGTCATATTTTAGTAGGGGGTAAGGGACATATTTTGCTAAAAAAAAATTTGATGTGTTTTAAGCCATTTAGAAGTATTCATTTTGAACAAGGTCTGAGTAAGGGAGACTTGAGACATACCTTGTCAGTTTGATTTCTTCTTTTCAAAAAAAAAAAAAAAGTTTGTTGTGTTTTAAGCAATTTAGAAATATTCATTCTGAACAAGGTCTGAGTAAGGGAGACTTGAGACATACCTTGTCAGTTTGATTTTAATCTTTTTATGTTTACTTGTTAATTTTTGTTTAGTATTTTAGGATTATTTAGATTGCATGAGTTTGTTTTGTTTTGAGTCTTAGTTGTTCCTATTCTTATGTTATTAGTTCTTTTCTCTTACACATGATTCTTTCATTTGAGTTAATAGACTTACATTAAGGACAATGTAAGAATTTAGTGTGGGGGGAATGATTTAGGATTTCTTTTATTTTTGTCTACTATTTTTTTTATGAGTCTTTATTATTATTATTATTATTATTTTTAGTGTGTTTTAGTTCCTTTTTAATACAATGATGAGATATGAATTGCATAAGTCTAAAACAGATTTATTAGTGAGAAGATTTTCATGAGAATTGAGCTTGATGTCAACCTTTTTATGAGCCAATGTTAATATGATATGTTGATTGAGAAAGAAGCATGTTTAGACTTAATCTGACTTGTATAATCATCCTTGTGAGTTTTTGAGCCTATAATGATTGATGCATTATACAAATCAATCTAATTTCTTTCTTGAGTGCTCTTATGATTACATGATTCTCTAGAACTTGCTTTAAACCGTTTGAGACTATATTGATACATGTGACAACATGAATATGATAGAGGCATTAGGATTATAACCAGAGCCAAACAGCCATCCATTATTAATGTTCTAAGAGAACATCCCCACTAGTGAGCCAATTTGAGCCTACATTAAATATGATGTTTTATTGGTAACCACAACTTACACCTAGCCTAAATATACTTATATCCTTACCCTTGTTCTAAACATGGATTATATATTTTGAGACATATTGCAAAAAAAAAAAAAAAAACAAGTGATATTTTTAGTTAAAAATTTGGGTTAGAAACAAGAAATAAGTGTGGGGGGAAAAGAAAAGAAAAGTCAAGAGAAAAAGAAACAGAATACGGGCAAATACATTCCTATGTAAAAAAAAAAAAAATATGAATCATCTCTTGAATTTGTGGAAAAAGAAAAAGATGTTACAAAGTTGTTTAGAATGAAGAAAAGGCCCAACATGAATATCCGGCCTAGGTGACTATGTACTTGTAAAGAGTTTTGAGAAGTTTCTTTGTATGATCTTTTTATGTCTCTAAACTTTATGAACTCTTTGGAACCTTTGTGATATTTTTATCCTTTTGTTCTTCAACCACATTACAAACCCCTTGGCCCCATTACAACCTTGATTAAAGACCTCTTGATTCATGAAGTTGTATGATCTAAATAGTGGAGAATAGGTGGACAAGCAAGAATATGGTAGAACTGTTTTCATGAGATTGATTGAGTGTAAACACTTCACCATTACTTTAAAGAGTGAAAATCATGAGGGTATCCCATGTGAGAAGTTGAGATTAAATTTGAACATGCACTATTTTGATTGAGATATGTTATGTTAATATTGGCTTAACTCAAACAATTTACATTCAAGCTTGATTTTTTGTGAAATTCTTTAAGCTATTGATTAGTTTATAAGACTTGTTCAAAGATTGTCTCTAATTTGTATTGAAAGGATTAGGAGTAAATATTTTTAGTATATGTAGTTTATTTATATTTTAGTTTTTCAATGTTTGTGGGTATCGTTCTAGTAAACCCTCACGAGACTAAACTCGTCCACTAGGGACACCTAGGGGTTTAAAGGCTTGTGTCACATGCTAAGTGCCACCGTGATTTCCTACGAAAATGGATTAGATTAGATTTTCTTATTTTATTTTTATTGAGTCGTTGCTAGGGACTAGCAACAATCTAAGTGTGGGGGTGTGATAACTCGTATAATTATATAGTTTTTAGTTATGTTTTATTATTGTTTTGTGTCAAATACGAGTTATTGTTGTTTAGTCTAATTGTGTTTATGATCTTTTATATTTTTATGTAATTTGGTGTTTTTCACAAGTTTCTTTGAGTGATTTCAGATTACTAGAATTAAGGGCAAATCCAGTTCAGTTCCAGTTCTGACACCTTTTACCATATCAGCTATATCTGGAGTTTCACTGAAGCAATAAGGCTGAAATTTTAACCGTGCAAAGCTAAGAGTCATATCTATCTTTTTCATGTTTTACACTTCTTGAAACGGAGTCGTTTTCCCTAGCGAAATCAACCATCAAGTTGGCTGATGTGCAATGACGTCTGTCCTGAGCAGTTTTCGCATTTTGACCATATCGTCGGATACACATCAGAAAATGAGCTGATTCCAACGGCTATGGATCACTAACTGATAGGGGAACATTTGTCTAGAAGACCATGTGATCAGATAAAGCCTCCAATATTGAAGAAATCGACCATCAAGTTGGCTGATGTGCAATGACGTCTGTGCTGACCTGTTTTCGTATTTTGCCCATATCTTCTTCTCCACATCAGCAAATGAGCTGATTCTAACGGCTATGAATCAGTAACTCATAGGGGAACATTTTTCTAGAAGACCATGTGATCAGATCAGGCCTCCAAGATTGACAAAATCGACCATCAAGTTGGCTGATCAAAATGATCATACAATATGACGAAAATTGTTAGAAAAATGCACCCACCTATTATACCTACCTTTGAAATTTGTAAAGCTTGTCTCTTGTCATTTATCCCTCCAAAATGTGTATAAATAGAGGGCTTTGGATGATTGTAGAGGATCATATTGTACATAGGTAGGATATTAGCCATTGTAATAAAATTCTCTAAGTTTTCTTCTTCTTTCTTTTCTCTAGTTTTCTTTTTCTTTAGAAAGAGCAAGAGGTTGGATAATTAATATTCTTCTTCTTCTTCTTTCTTTCTTTTATTTTCTTCTTAGATTCTATTTAATTTTATGTTTATAATGCCTATGCTAGGCTAAACTTCTATTTGGTTAAGGGTGATTTCAAAGCCCTAGACATGTTTTGTGATTGATTTTCAGATTCTATCTATCATTAATTTTCTATCAAAGTTGCTTATGTTCTTCTACAAGAATTGTTCATGATGTTGTCTTGATTTATTTAGGTGTACAACTAGATAGATCTTGATAATTATCTATTGCTAGTTTAGGAATCTTGATCCGTGTAATTGTCTTGATTTCCTATTCATAAGTGGCAATTTGTGATTAATGATTATGGTCAAGTTTTCAATAATTGCAAAGTGGAACATAACCTAAGTTGAACAATCCGAGCTTATGTGTTTGTTGCTTAGATCAACCTATCTTTCTCATCATAAAGCTGCCATTAAATTGAATTTAGAGAGCTTATTCTAGGTTGTTTAATGGTTAGAGATTAAATAGAGAGCTTGTTCTATTTAACGACAAACTAAGGAAAGATTGGGATAACAGAGCTTGTTGTTATCTACGGTTGTTAACTTTGATAGTTGGTTGATATTGATAGATCTGAAATTGATTCTTAATGATGTCTAGTGGTGGAGAATGAAACCTTAACCATATTTTTCATATTTGATTCTTCTTACTTACTTGTTTTCTTACTTTTCTAGTTTGTTTATTTTTAAAAGTATATTTATTTTTATTGGCTGGTTATACCGCCTAATTTGTATATTAACTTTGTTTTATTTTTATTGGCTGGTTATACCGCCTAATTTAGTATATATATTTTTATTGGCTGGTTATAACGCCTAATTTAGTATATGTATTTTTATTGGCTGGTTATACCGCCTTGCATCTTATTCTTATTATTTACTTTAGTTTAAATCTGGCTTTAAAAACCCCTTTTCTTTTATTGTTCTTGAATTTAAGTTATAAACTAATAACTCATAGATTAAAACCCAATCCCTGAGGACTCGACCCTTGCTAATCATTATACTTACAATTGATCTTTTTAGTGCAAGGTTAAATAAGATACACTCTTTTGGGTGCATCAGTTGTCATCAAAATATCTAAATCTAAAGGCCAAGATTGAAGGAGAAAAAGTGGAATTCTCATCCAATGGTTAAGGAGGCATTCGGCCAAGGCTAAAGGGAGGGGGAGAGTTTCATTTTTACAGAGGTTTTTGGCTGGAAAACAGTAGCTAATTTGGAAAGAAAAAAGATTTTGAAAGAAAGAAAAAAAAAAGGTTTTCATTAGAGAGTTTGAAGGTAGTCATCTCTACCAAGTTCTAGTCTAGCTTTCTTCTTCATTTTCATGGTGTTTTCTTGGGTTTTCTATCATGTTTTCCTACAACATTTTTCTTAGAAAACGATTTATACAAGTTTTTTTTAGTATTATAAGGTTCTTATTTTTACAAAATATGAAGCAAAAAATGTTGAAATAGCTACATGATCTTGGCTAGACCAAGTGATTATGGTTTGGTGAGAGGCTATGCCCATTTGACACCATCCATGAAGCTTTCCTTATTTTCTATTTTACATAGTTTATTTTCTGTTTTGATGAGATGGAAAGGCTTCATGATCTTGGCAAGACCAAGTGATTATGGTTTGGTGAGAGGCTATGCCCATTTGATACCATCCATGGAGCTTAATTTTCCTTGTTCTACTTATTTGTTTTGCTTATAATTTTTGCATGTCTATGTTAAATCTTGTGTATACATTTTCTTTACATTATTTTCTATGCTATGTTTGTTATATTTCATTTCCATACTTGGTATTGCATCCTTGCATATTCGGCCTTTGTTGTTCATATATCCATATTGTGCATTTTTGTATGTACCATGTTTTACATGTTTTCATTCTCAATAGTTTTGTTTCATGCATATTCGGCCATTCCATTTTGTGAGCCTTGTATGTATATTTTTCTTTTGCTTCTTAGCTTGTTTATATCTCCATGTCATGAACTTGCATATTATGATTTTAGTATGCCATGTGCTCATGAAAATGCTATGATAAAAATGCCATCATTATGATCCATGACCATTCGGCAATACCATGTTTGTTTGCCTTGCATGTGCATTTTTCTTTTGTTTCTTAACTTGTTTGCATTTCCATGCCATGACCTTGTGCATTTTGATTTTGGTATGCTATATGTTATTGAAAATGTCATGACATTATGCATTTTAATATGGTTTGTCATGTACTTATGTCATTTACTAAATAGGATTGCATTAGAGTCTCATGTGATCATTTGGCCTCTTCATGCATTCATTGCCTTGTCATGCATTTGTATTTTTGTTTAGGTAACATGCTTTGCATTATCATATCTTGAAATGGTGTATTAGTTACTGTTTGTTCCAGCATTGACATTAATTTCATGAGTCATTATATGTTCATAGTATTGCTACGAATGCTCACTACATTTTAGGTCTAGGCCATATTGGTATTGCCATGCATATTGAGCCTTAAATCACATTGGTATTGTCATGCATTAATATGCCATTTAGATCTTAGGTCACATTCATTTTCATGCATTAATATTTATAACATTCATTAATATGCAAATTCATGCTAGGCATTTAGGTTGCCATGAATTGTCATGCATTTCCTTTACCATTTAGACCTTTAGACCATGAATTTCATACATTTCATTTGCTGAATGTTCATGCATTCCATGTCATTGCCACTTGATTTGTGACTTAGGCCAATTAATGGCTCAAAGTCATGCTCTCTAGAGCATACTCGTGGAAAATTAAGGAATTGTCAAATTGATCATTCTACCTTTGTGATTTTTTTTACTTAGCCAATTTTGTCCAAGCTTTTTTAAAATGTTTATCTACTATCATTAGGTCTTTAGGATGATTTCCAACAATTTCCACTTTGGTTTTTGAATGAATTTATCAAAGGCAAAAAAATGTGTTTTGACAAACAGTTTTTTTTTTTCACCAGTACTCGAACATCTCCAATTTTTATAGGTAGTCATATTTAATAAAAAAATTAAGCCAATTTTTTATCCTGTATATTTGCATGTTCTGAGTCTCTAGTATTTATTTTAGAATTTTTAGAAATTTTAAAAATAGGATAAAAAATCGTGTGGCAAAACCAGATAGTAGAGGCAGATTTGAAATCAAAAGAGGAATAAGGGTTGAATTTGGCTAAGGCATTTAGAGGGGGTTGGGTAGAAGTTTTAGCTACTGTCTTAGGATAGTTTCTAAGCCTTTTTAAACTCTAAAAATGATTTTATAAATCTCGGGTTAAGGGTAGTTAAGTCTGGGATTTTAAACTTAGGAAATTAGAGCCATTTTAAAAGGGTTTGGTGAGGGTTTTAATTTTTATTCAAGTTTTTTCTCTAAATTATTTTCGAACAATAATTTTTTTTTTTTGTTTTTTATTAAATCTAATTTGAAATCTTTTCCTAAGGTAGCTGGATATCTTTTTAAGATATACGGATTTCTTTAATTAAAGGAAAAAAAATACATTTTTCATGCATTGCATTTTCCATGTTCATGCATTTTATTTAAATGTATGATTTTTGCTATGATATTTTCCATGATATTATTATCATTTTAATTCACATTTTATGATCTTATATTTGTTTTCCATATGATTTTTAATGTTTCATGATATCCTATGCTTTTTATTTAGTTATTTTTGTCACATTGTTTAGCATATACTATGTTCATGCATCATTATTTTATTAGTATTTTCATGCATATTATATGTTAGCATTATTTTAATTCCATGTCATTTCTTTTCATTTAGATCATATTCCATGTCATTTAGGTTATTTCATTTATAACATGCCATGTCATTTAAAATATGCCATATCATTTAAAATTACTATGTCATTTAAATTATTTTCTCACATTTAGTATATACCATGATACTTAGGATTTTTTCATTTTACCTAGAATATACTATGTCATTTGAATTATGTCATATCATTTAGGTTGCATTATATTATCTAGATTTTCCATGTCATTTTATTTATTTCATACATGTTCATGTTCATATTTTTAAAATGTTTTGAAAAAGATAATGATTTTCAATAAAAAATAAAGATATTCCCAAGTTAAAATAATTCTTGAGTTCTCTACCGGGTTTGCTGGAGGGAATATCATCAATTATCATTAATAAAGGAATATCTTTCTTTCAAAAAACGAGAATGATTCGAAAAGTTTTCCAAATGAAATAAAATTTCTATATTTTGCCGATTTTGTCGGGGAATATAGGAAAATTTTGAATTAATAAATTCCGGATCATTTTCAATTAAAAATGGAATTATTTTTCTTAAAATTGGGAATTAACTTGAAATACTAAATTAAAAACCAACTTTTTATCGAGACTTGGGATAACACACGATTAATAAGGTACCGGTTTATACGGGCGTTGCGGGGGTGCTAATTCTTCCCCGCACGTAACCGACTCCCAAACCAGCTTCTTTGATTTCTCTGGTTTATAATGCAGACCTGAAATTGGTTTAAAAAAATGTTTTAATTAATTTTAAATTGTTTTACAAAACCGGTTTTAATAGGTGGCCAATCACACCTAGCTAAAAAAGATTAGTAGCGACTCCATGTCTTTTTACGAGGCCGTTTTCATACCCTCAACCTTTTATTATTTCTAGAGGAATTAAGTCGTCTTTTCCTTTACTTCTGTTTCCCCTCATTCGAACGGTTCCCCGCGATCCAGGATCACGTATCGACACCTTCAATTTTTTCTAGAGGAATTAAGTCGACTTTTTCTCGTTTTTTTTAATGTCACGCCAGAGGAAAACGAATAATAAAGTCTTGCGATGAGACATTTGTTATTATTATTATTTTTAGGTTGCGACAACGTTCATCATTTTTTTTAATTAAAGCTTGCATTACATCTCCCTATACATAAAATACATAATGCACCCAGGATAAGTTTATAACATAGCTAGAGCTGTAAATGAACAGAGCATTCGATAAACGGTTCGTAAACAATTAGATTTTTGTTCGTTTATATTCATTTATTAAGCTAAATAAACGATTATGAACATTATTTTAAGATTCGTTTATCAAACGAACCAAACTTGAATAAGGTATGTTCAGTTCATTTATGTTCACGAAAAGGCTCATTTATGAATCATTTAAAATTCGTTTAATAGATCGTTTAAAACTTGTTTATTGTTCAATTATAATATAATATAATTAATAATAATGTTATTTATATTTTATTTTATTTTATTTTATTTTACTTACTTACTTATAATATAATTATTATTCTTTGTTTTTTATTATTTTATATTTAATAATAACTTAAATTTAATAATTTAATAATATTTGTGTTTTATTGTTTATATTTAATAATAATTTAAATTTAATTATATTTGTATTTATTTATATTTTATTTAATAATAAATTAAAATTGATTGATTGATTTGTTTGTTTATTGTTTATAAACAGATTTATAATTATTCGCAAACGTGTTTGACTATATGTTCATAAACATCTTCATTTAATGTTGCGAACAAGTTTATTTAATTTAAACGAACGAACTCGAACACACTCAATTTTATGAAGAAGAACTGTCCGCTGAATTTTTCTCGACTCACATACACTATAGTTGCATTGCCCCTAGTTGATACGTCAGCTGTTACTACTGGATCAATGGTCCAGTCAGTGGGCAGAGGCACAATAGGCAGAGGTATACAGTCTGGAGATAGGGGACAGATTGTGGGAGGTAGAGGACAGACTCCAGTGGGTTGAGGACAGGTCAAGGCATTTGTGCTGAATCCTCAGGACGCATAGGCATCAAATGCAGTCATGACAGGTGCGTTAGATATTTGTTCCAAGCAGGCTGCAGTATTATTTGATTCAGGTGCTACACACTCCTTTATATCCCCTTCCTTTGCTTTGGGTTTAAACATGAGTTATGATATATTAAATGATCCGTTGATAGTGCTTACTCCGGTAGAGAAGGTTTACCATGTGAACAGAAAGTTGAAAGGATGTGAAATATGGATCGAGGGTGAGATATTTTTGGTAGATCTAATTGAGCTAGATATACTTGAGTTTGATGTGATTTTGGGCATGGACTGGTTGTCTGCCCACCATGCAGTATTGAATTGCCACGAGAAGGTGGTAGTGTTGAAAATACCGGGTAAACATGTGTTGAGGTATTAAGGAGATCGTAGAACGACTTTGCCTCACTTGATCTCGGTAATTAGTGCCAGGAAACTATTAGCGAAGGGTTGCCAAGGATTTTTGGCGTATGTATATGATGCTGAGATGAAGTCTCAGGATTTGAGAGAGATTCCCATGGTAGAGGATTTCCCGAAGTTTTTCCCGAGGAGCTGCCAGGACATTCACCGGATAGGAAGATTGAGTTTTGCATAGATGTACCCCCAGGAACACAGCCGATATCCATTCCTCCTTATCGTATGGCTCCATTGGAGCTAAGGGAACTAAAGGTTCAGTTGCAGGATCTTCTTGATAAGGGCTTTATACACTCGAGTACTTCTTCTTGTGGTGCTCCGATTTTATTTGTTAAGAAGAAGGATGGATCGTTACGGTTGTGTATTGATTATAGGCAGCTGAATAAGGTGACGATGAAGAATAAGTATCCGTTGCCTAGGATTGATGATTTATTCGACCAGCTGTAGGGAGCTTAGTGTTTTTCTAAGATAGATCTTAGATCTAGGTACCATCAGCTTCGCATCAGAAGGAAAGATATTCCCAAAACGGCCTTTCGCACTCGATATGGACACTATGAGTTTTTGGTCATATCGTTTGGACTGACGAATGCACCGGTATCGTTCATGGATTTGATGAAAAGGGTGTTCAAACCCTTCATTGACCAGTTTGTGATTGTATTAATCGATGATATCTTGGTGTATTCGCGAAGTGGGAGGAATATAGGGAACACCTTCGCATAGTCCTTGAGACTCTTCGAGCACACGAACTGTTTGCCAAGTTCTCCAAGTGCGAGTTTTGGCTATCAAGTGTGAGCTTTCTTTGCCATATAGTTTCGAGGGAAGGTATTTCTATGGATCCCAGGAAGATTGAGGCAGTACGAGACTGGGAGAGGCCGACTACAGTAATAGAGATCAGGAGTTTCTTAAGGTTAGATGGATATTATAGGAGGTTCGTGGAGAACTTCTCGAGGATAGCCGCACCACTAACCAGGTTAACACAGAAGAATGCTAAGTTTGTTTGGTCAGATGAGTTTGAAAAGAGCTTCAATGAACTTAAGGAGCTCTTGACTTCAGCACTAGTGTTAGCAGTGCCAAATGAGACAGATGGCTTTGTGGTGTATTGTGATGCTTTTCACATAGGTTTGGGCTGCGTATTGATGCAGAAGAACATGGTTATTTCCTATGCGTCGAGACAGTTGAAAAGGCATTAGCAGAATTACCCCACACATGACTTGGAACTGGCAGCCATTATTTTCGTATTAAAGATATGGCGACACTATTTGTATGGCTGATTATGCGAGATTTATACAGACTACAAGAGTCTCAAGTATAGGAAAGAAAGCCCAGGTTGGACAAGGATTGTGCAAGGAGTTTCGTATAGATGATGATGGAACTTTATGGTTACATGGCTGCCTCGTGGTACCGTTGGCAGGAGATATACGACATAGACTCCTCGAGGCAGCTCATAGCTCATCCTATACTATGCACCCTGGTTCCACCAAGATGTATCATGATCTACGAGCACATTATTGGTGGGAAGGCTTGAACAAGGATGTAGCCAACTTTGTGGCTAGATGCTTGGTGTGCCAACAGTTATCGTTAATAAAGGAATATCTTTCTTTCAAAAAACGAGAATGATTCGAAAGATTTTCCAAATAAATAAAAATTTCTATATTTTGCCGATTTTGTCAGGGAATATAGGAAAATTTTGAATTAATAAATTTCGGATCATTTTCAATTAAAAATGGAATTATATTTCTTAAAATTGGTAATTTATTTAAAACACCAAATTTAAAACCAACTTTTTACCGAGACTTGAGATAACACACGATTAATAAGGTACCGTTTTATACGGGCGTTGTGGGGGTGCTAATCCTTTCCCGCACGTAACCGAGTCCCGAACACGATTCTTCGATTTTCTCTGGTTTAAAACGCAGACTTGAAATTGGTTTTAAAAATATTTTAATTAATTTTAAAATATTTGACAAAATCGATTTTAATAGGTGGCCGATCACACCTAGCCAAAAAAGATTGGTGGCGACTCCATGATTTTTTTTGAGGTTGTTTTCAAACCCTCATTTTATTTCGAGAGGAATTAAGTCGACTTTTCCTGTTTTTTTTTAATGGCACGCCTAACGAATAATAAAGTCTTGCGATGAGACTTGTTGTTATTTTTTAGGTTGCGACAGACCGAACCTGAAAAGACTCGAACCCGAAATAACCCGACCTGAACCTACCTAATTGCCACCTCTAGCTGTGGGCGAAAATATTTGCATTCTATTTTACATTTTTGTTTGCAAAAAAATAATTTGACTCTATAATAACAATGACAATATCCAAATGAAAATATGCAGACAATGAGATATGTGCTGAAGTTAAATGAATCAAGGTGGAAAGGGATTGCCGAGCAATAAAATTTAGACAATAAACTAATTTCATTCTTTTAAGACCTTTATACTTATTTCTGTTATATAGCACAAGCAGAAAGAAAAAGTATAGAGCACTCAATTAGCTAACTGATAAAACTAAAATCAAATGAGAACAATAAGCAATTTGAAATAGGTATTGAGTATACGATCTTAATCTATTATGCATTCTCACCCAAAGAACAACATCAAGTGCTAGTAATTAAACTTCCAAGCATAAAGCTAATGGAGTATCTTATCATGCCTTTTAAAAAGTTAGGTAAAGTTGGTAAGTAAACATATTTCGTACATATATGCATGCATCATTTCCAAAAAGATTTAGCAAACCTGTATTCACTATATAACTGAAAGTTGCTCATGTTTTTGGCTTCATATTATCTAAAACAATCACAAAAGATAAAAAAGTGGAAAAAAGCATGCATGTCAACACAGCATTATCATCAGCACGGGCTGAAAGCGTAGAAAAATGACAAAAGTCAAAGTAGTGCAAAGGGTATGGTTCTGAAAAGTCAAATAGCTCAACAATCTTTGACGCACGTGTAACATAAATGATTGACTGAACATAAACATCATTAAAGGTGTTTCATTTTTTGCCGACAAAAAAATCAACAATGTCGTACATAGAGCCTTATTTCAATAACGTTCTAAAAATCATTCATCATTTTTTTTATAATTAAAGCTTGCATTACATCTCCCTATACATAAAATACATAATGCACCCAGGATAAGTTTATAACATAGCTAGAGCTGTAAATGAACAGAACGTTCGATAAACGGTTTGTGAACAATTGGATTTTTGTTCGTTTATATTCGTTTATTAAGCTAAATAAACGATTATGAACAAGATTTTAAGATTCGTTTATTAAACGAACCAAACTTGAATAAGGTATGTTCGGTTCATTTATGTTCACAAACAAGCTCATTTATGAATCGTTTAAAATTCATTTAATAGATCAGTTAAAACTTGTTTATTGTTCAATTATAATAAAATATAATTAATATTAATATTAATATTATTTTTATTTTATTTTATTTTATTTTATTTTACTTACTTATAATATAATTAATATTATTTTTATTATTATTTTATATTTAATAATAACTTAAATTTAATAATATTTGTGTTTTATTGTTTATATTTTATAATAATTTAAAATTAATTATATTTGTATTTTATTATTCTATTTTATATTTAATAATAACTTAAAATTGATTTATTTATTTGTTTGTTTTTTTGTTTATGAATAGATTTATAATTGTTCGCGAACGTATTCGATTATATGTTCATAAAGATGTTCGTTTAATGTTGCAAACAAGTTCATTTAATTTAAACGAACAAACTCAAACACACTCAATTTTAAACGAACCGAGCGTGAACACAATTTTAAAATCCTTAAAGAACACGAACCGAACACAAACAAGCTCAAAAATAAACCAAAGAATACAAACAAAGGTTTGTTCGTTCAAGCTCGTTTCATTTACAGCCCTAAATATAGCAAAAAAAAAGCTTTATAAAAAACCAAGCCATAAAGAATGGAAGAATAAAAATATAGCATTAAACCTTTTTGTCCACAACCAAAAAATCAACACCTATAAACTTTCTTTCAGCACCAGGCAAGATTGAATCCCAAACCCTAACAACTCGAACTCTAATTTTTTTGGAATGCTTGCATTGTTGGAGTTCTGATAAAAGTTGATAAGACATGTTGCCTGCATAAATAAATCATATAGAGACAAAAAAAGAAATCATAAGGATAAAACAAATGAATCAATAAAAACAATAAAAAGTTAGTATTAATATAACAAGAATGAGTTAGTCACTTATGAAAGAGTAACCATATCGACAAATAGCCAAATCAGATTCTGGTTAAAATAATACAATAAAGTAACCACTAAGTATAAATGGTTGAGAATCACGTAAGAACAAATCACCGGTATACAAAATAAATCACATGCTGGCATCATAATATTAAAAACAAGCAATGGTAAAAAATTCGACAATGATCATTTGCAACAGGTAAAAGGATAATCGAATACATAGAATATCACATTAAAATACCTCAGTAAAAAAGCAAGGGCAACAAACTTTCTATCAATTAGCTGGAACAAAAAGAACAAAAGCATAAAAAAAATCACTGAATTGGGACATTCAAAATTACAATCTCACATGAAAAAGGAAAAAAGTATCACCAGGAAGAGCTAAAAACAGATTCACAGTTGTATAAAACAGGGAATACAAATGTGATAAGAACGCATTTCCATCTAATAAAAAGATGAATTACAAAGGAAGAACCTATTGGCAAATTGTCAAAGATTTCAGGATAGACAACTTTTTTTGTTTGACTGTTAGGTTTAGCATCACCATCATTTATAACAAATTTCAGGCCATCACGATGTGTCACTCAAGAAACAACAAAATAAAATTGAACATGATTGAAAACAGGTCTTGGCAAATAGAGTCCAACAGACTCAGGAGTTTGTTCTTGACTTTTATTAATTGTCATTGCTTAAGATAATCTTAAGTAAATTGTTTCCTCTTGAATAGAAAAGGCCATTTGAGATCTTTGACAGTAAAGCATATTTTTAAGAATAAAACCCTTTTTCCCAATATGGTTACCAGTAATGATTAAAGCTTCTATCAAATTTGGAGCTAACTATGTAACAGTCAAACTAGTACCATTCAAAATCCTAGTGATTGATTTAAATTCCTAAGTTAACATTACACAACCTAGCTTGAAATGTAGCTCATGATTTGGTATTCCAAGGAATTTTAACAAATTTAGAAACTCAAGAGGGTATAAAGTATCATGGTCTCCTACTTCACCAACAACATTTGCAATTGAATAAAAAATACGATATATTCTACCATCAGCAGGTATCAAACTTAGAACATGATTATTGATAACATCAACAATATCATTAAAAGGAGTGATAATAGTATGCTGACTGAGATACAAACAATCAATATAGTTATTTTGCAAATCTATATGAACAGATTCAATAAGTGTAAATATAGGTGAATCACTACTTTGAAGTAATAAATTAGATGGATTTCTATCATGCTCTCAAATCATCTGTATCATCATGAACATATTTAACTTTATCATCACCAATGCCAAGAATACATTTTGCAATTTTTTGCATTTCTAACTTAGATTGATCATCTCTAAAATTAGACTTTAATCTCATTTTTATCCTAAGTGTGAAAATATTGCATAATTTCCATAAGGGTGATTTGTTAATCGATGCATTGGTTATTTGGCCTTTTGTTCTAGATGGAACAACATGTAGGATTTGCCTAAAATCACCACCAAGTAATATTGTCTTTCCACCAATAGGTTTTTCCGGCACTTGATTACTATTAGTTTGCAACAAATCCCGAAGACTTCTTTCAAATGCCTCGAAACAATGACGATGGATCATTGGAGCTTCATCTTAAACAATCAAACTTGAAACCTCAATCAATCTGGCAAGTTCTATTCCATGTGTTATTTAGCAAGTTGAAATTTCGTCAAGCTGTAACGGTATCTTAAATCTAGAATGCGCAGTTCTCCCACCAGACAGTAAAAGCGATGCAATACCAGATAAAGTAACTACCAAAACAACTTTCCCTCTTGATCAAACAACTGTGATAATTGTTTTCCAAAAGAATTTTTCCCTTTTTCCCCATGACCGTTAAAAAAGAACATTTTTCCTTCATCATGAGAAATTGATTCAAAGACAACTTGATAAATAAGTTTTTGCTCTAGATTGAGCTTTGCAAAAGACTGTGCATGTTCAGCTTGCAATTCATTCATATCATAACTAATTTCTTCTCTCAATAATTAACGAGATGACTTGCAGATGCATATGGCAAATATAGCTTGTAATGAGCTAAAGATTAACCATCCTTATTAAATAGTCCAAACAAACCAAAATGTGATTCTTTAACTCAAAATCATAAATTTTGAAATGGTTTGCACCAACTATCTGATTCAAATGATATTCAGTGTCTTTACCTAACAATATCCAATTTTTTCCCATAATGTCTTTGAATCAAAAATTTCACAAAACATGATAAGAGTAACAAAGAGCTGCCTAAGTTCAAAACCGGTTGCCCAAAATTAAGCTTGTTGTATTGCATATGCCAATCTCTATCATCACCTAATAATCCAAGTGCTTCACATGCAGCTTGGAATGAAGGATAAATAACCCGATTAATCCTTCTATTTTTTTTTTCAAAATCTCTTGAACCTTTTACAATGTTCAAAACTAACCTTAAGAAATAAAGCTTACCAGCAGCTGGATGAATAAAACTGATGCGGCTTGTAGCCTTCATTCTTTATTTCCTTCCCATTTTTTCTCGTTGAGACCAAACTTATTTTGTAGAGAAATCAATGTATGTCAGAGTGTGAGCATGAGGATATATTTTATTTACTTTCACCCATTCGGTAAACATAGTTTTATCTAACAATGGTTGTTGAATAACATTTTACAAATCAGTATCCTCAGCAAAACTTAGGTAATGCTGGTTTTGCAAATGAATCAGTAATATGATAACTGTAGATTCCCTGTGGTGCGCATCGAAGCCAAAGAGACGCTAGCATGCATCATGAGCTGAAATATATCTACAATCTAGGAACATCTTGATTTCATCAACTTGGATTGCACAGTCTTCTCCAGCAATAACTCATGCATCACTATCCTCTTCAATCGTAGTCCTCACTTTATCTGGTCCCTTGTATATATATTCGAAAAGATATTTAATCATAATCTAATTAATTAATAAGATCATGATATTATCTTATATATCCCGTGTCATTCACGTGTCATATAATCGTATCGTTTTTTAAAATTATCATGTCTACAAATTATTATATCATCTCATTTTCATTGATCGTTACTATTTAATATTTACTATTCAAATAGTAAATTATTAAATTATTAAAATATATGTTATATATCAAGTAATTTTTAATCATGATTTTTGAAAAAAATTAGTTTAAAATTAAGATTAGATCATTAAGACAAATAATTGAGCAATAACTAATAATAGTATTTTTTTACATTGTCTTACTAATTCTTATACCTTAATCTAAATTTTCTTCAAATATAGTCACTTCTCCATTTTGATTTAATTATCAGTGTGTATAATTATATTGATATGTATGCATGATATATATCATAAGGTATGTTGAATATTCGAGTTCTTCGAATTAATTATTTTAAATATCAATATAATAACTTATTTTCTATAATCAATTATGTAACAAATTGATTTTATAAAACAAATTAATTTTATATCCTTTGGTTTTAACAAATATTGATATTAATATATAAATATAATTAAAAATATTATATTATGCAAAAGCTTACTTAAAAAATAATATAATTTACTTTTGAATTTAAACATTTAAATTACGTAATAATAATAATTACATCTAACAGAAAATAAAAAATGACGGAACGCGAAAGGCCAGAACCCGAAAAGACCTAACCTGAAAAGAACTGAACCCGAAATAACCCAACCTGAACCTGCCTAATTGCCACCTCTAGCTGTGGGCGAAAATATTTGCATTCTATTTTACATTTTTGTTAACAAAAAAAATAATTCGACTCTATAATAACAATGAAAATATGAAGATAATGAGATAGATGCTGAAGTTAAATGAATCAAGGTGGAAAGGGGATTGCCGAACAAGAAAGTTTAGACAATAGACTAATTTCATTCTTTTAAGACCTTTATACATATTTCTGTTCTATAGCTCAAGCAAAAAGAAAAATTATAGAGTACTCAATTAGCTAACTGATAAAACTAAAATCAAATGAGAACAATAAGCAATTTGAAATAGATTTGAGTATACAATCTTAATCTGTTACGCATTCTCACCCAAAGAACAACATCAAGTGCTGGTAATTAAACTTCCAAGCATGAAGCTAATGGAGTATCTTATCATGCCTTTTAAAAAGTTAGGTAAAGTTGGTAAGTAAACATATTTCATCCATATATGCATGCATCATTTTCAAAAAGATTTAGCAAATCTGCATTCACCATATAACCGAAAGTTGCTCATGTTCTTGGCTTCATATTATCTAAAACAATAACAAAAGATAAAAAAAAGAAAAAAAAAAAACCATGCTTGTCATCACAACATTGTCACCAGCACGGGTTGAAAGCGTAGAAAAGCGACAAAAGTCAAAGTAGTGCAAAGGGTATAGTTTTGAAAAGTCAAATAGCTCAACAATCTTTGTCGCACGTGTAACTAAATGATAGACTAAACAGAAACATCATTAAAGGTGTTTCATTTTTTCCTGACAAAAAAATCAAGAATATCGTACATAGAGCCTTATTTCAATAATTTTCTAAAAATCGTTTATCATTTTTTTTTAATTAAAGCTTGCATTACATCTCCCTATACATAAAATACATAATGCACCCAGGATAAGTTTATAACATAGCTAGAGCTGTAAATGAACATAGCGTTCGATAAACGGTTCGTGAACATTTGGATTTTTGTTCATTTATATTCGTTTAATAAGCTAAATAAACGACTATGAACATGATTTTAAGATTCGTTTATTAAACAAACCAAACTTTAATAAGATATTCGGTTCATTTATGTTCACGAACAAGCTCGTTTATGAATCGTTTGAAATTTGTTTAATAGATTGTTTATTGTTCAATTATAATATAATATAATTAATAATATAATTAATAATATTTTATTTTATTTTACTTACTTAGAATATAATTAATATTTTTTTTTTATTTTTTATTTTATAATAACTTTAATTTAATAATTTAATAATATTTGATTTTTATTGTTTATATTTAATAATAATTTAATTTAATTTAAATTAAATTAAATTAAATTAAATTATATTTTATATTTAATAATAACTTAAAATTGATTGATTGATTTGTTTGTTTATTGTTTATGAGCAGATTTGTAATTGTTCACGAATGTGTTCGATTATATGTTCATAAACATGTTCGTTTAATGTTGCAAACAAGTTCATTTAATTTAAAGGAACGAACTCGAACACACTCAATTTTAAATGAACCGAGCTCGAACATAATTTTAAAATCCTTAACGAACACGAACCGAACACAAACAGGCTAAAAAAAACCAATGAGCACAAACAAAGGTTCGTTCGTTCAAGCTCGGTTCATTTAGAGCCCTAAATATAGCAAAAAAAGCTTTATAAAAAACCAAACCAAGCCAAAAGAAAGGAAGAATAAAAATAGAACATTAAACCCTTTTGTCTATAACCAAAAAATCAACACCTATAAACTTTCTTTCATCACCAGGCAAGATTGAATCCAGACCCTAACAACTCGAACTCTAATTTTTTGGTAATGCTTGCATTGTTGGAGTTCTGATAAAAGTTGATAAGACATATTGCCTGCATAACTAAATCATATAGAGACAAAGCGAAATCATAAGGATAAAACAATTGAATCAATAAAAACAATAAAAAGTTAGCATTAATGTAGCAAGAATGAGTTAGTCACTTATGAAAGAGTAACCATGTCGACAAATAGCCAAATCAGATTTTGGTTAGAATAATACAATAAAGTAACCATTAAGTATAAATGGTTGAGAGTCACGTAAGAACAAATCACTGGTATACAAAATAAATCACAGTCGGGCACCATAAGATTAAAAAGAAGCAATGGAGAAAAAAATTTCAACAATGATCATTCGCAACAGGTAAAAGGATAACCGAATACATAGAATAACACATTAAAATACCTCAGTAAAAAGCAAGGGCAAGAAACTTCGATTAATCAGCTAGAACAAAAAGAACACAAGTATAAAAAAAACTGAATTGGGACATTCAAAATTACAATCTCACATAAAAAGGAAAAAAGTATCACCAGGAAGAGCTAAAAACATATTCACAGTTGTATAAAACAGGGAATACAAATGTAATAAGAACGCATTTCCATCTAATAAAAAGATGAATTACAAAGGAAGAACCTATTGGCAAATTGTCAAAGATTTCAGGATAGACAACGTTTTTTGTTTGACTGTTAGGTTTAGCATCACCATCATAAAAAACAATTTTCAGGCCGTCATGATGTGCCACTCGAGACACAACAAAATATAATTGACCATGAGTGAAAATAGGTATTGGTAAATAGAGTCCAACAGACTCAGGAGTCTGTTCTTGATTTTTATTAATTGTCATTACATAAGATAATCGCAAGTAAATGGTTTCCTCCTGAATATCTTTGACAGTAAAGCATATTTTGGGAATAAAACCCTTTTTCCCAATATGGTTACCAGTAATGATTAAAGCTTCTACAAAATTTGGAGTTAACTGTGTAACAGTCAAACTAATACCATTGCATAATTCTAGTGATTGATTTAAATTCCTAAGTTTACATAACAACACAACCTAGCTTGAAATGCAGCTCATGATTTGGTATTCCAAGGAATTTTAACAAATTTAGAAACTTAAGAGGGTATAAAGTATCATGGTCTCCTACTTCACCAACAACATTTGCAATTGAATCAAAACAACGATATATTCTACCATCAGCAGGTATCAAACTTAGAACATGATTATTGATAACATCAACAATATCATTAAAAGGAGTGATAATAGCATGCTGACTGAGATACAAACAATCAATATAGTTATTTTGCAAATTTATATAAACAGATTCAGTAAGTGTAAAAATAGGTGAATCACTACTTTGAAGTAATAGATTAGATGGTATTTCGACCATGCTCCCAAATCATATGTATCATCATGAACAGATTTAACTTTACCATCACCAATGCCAATAATACATTTTGCAAATTTTTGCATTTGTAACTTAGACTGATCATCGCTAAAATTAGACTTTAATCTCATATTCATCCTAAGTGTGAAAATATTGCATAATTTCCATAAGGGTGATTTGTTAATCGATGCATTGGTTATTTGGCCTTTTTTTCTAGATGGAACAACATGTAGGATTTGCCTAAAATCACCACCAAGTAATATTGTCTTTCCACCAATAGGTTTTTCGGGCACTTGATTAATATCAGTTTGCAACACATCCCGAAGACTTCTTTCAAATGCCTCGACACAATGACGATGGATCACCAGAGCTTCATCCTAAACAATCAAATTGAAACCTTAATCAATCTGGCAAGTTCTGTTCTACGCATTATTTAGCAAGTTGAAATTTCGTCAAGCTGTAACGGTATCTTAAATCTGGAATGCACAGTTCTCCCACCAGACAGTAAAAACGATGCAATACCAGATGAAGTAACTACCAAAACAACTTTCCCTCTTGATCAAACAACTGCGATAATCATTTTCCAAAAGAATTTTCCCTTTTCCCTCATGACTGTTAACAAAGAACATTTTTCCTTCAGCATGAGAAATTGATTCAAAGACAACTTCATAAATAAGTTTGCAATTCATTCATATCATAGCTAATTTCTTCTCTCAATAATTAATGAGATGACTTGCAGACGCATATGGCAAAGGTAGCTTGTAATGAGCTAAAGATGAACCATTCTTATTAAACAGTCCAAACAAACCAAAATGTGATTCTTTAACTCAAAATCATAAATTTTGAAATGTTTTGCACCAACCATCCAATTCAGTTGATATTCAATATCTTCACCTAACAATATCCAATTTTTTCCCATAATGTCTTTGAATCAAAAATTTCATAGAACATGATAAGAGTAACAAAGAGCTGCCTAAGTTCAAAATCGATTGCCCAAAATTATGCTTGTTGTATTGCATATGCCAATCTCTGTCATCACCTAATAGTCCAAGTGCTTCATATGCAGCTTGGAATGAAGGATAAATAACTCGATTAATCCTTCTATTTTTTTTCAAAATCTCTTGAACCTTTTACAATGTTCAAAACTAACCTCAAGAAATAAAGCTTACCAGCAGCTGGATGAATAAAATTGATGTGGCTTATAGCCTTCATTCTTTATTTCCTTCCCATTTATTCTCGCTGAGACCAAACTCATTTTGTAGAGAAATCAGTGTATGTCAGAGTGTGAGGATGAGGATATATTTTATTTACTTCCATCCATTCGGTAAACATAGTTTTATCTAACAAAGGTTGTTGAATAACATTTTACAAATCAGTATCCTCTGCAAAAGTTAGGTAATGCTGGTTTTGCAAATGAATCAGTAATATGATAACTGCAGATTCCCTGTGGTGCACATCAAAGCCAAAGAGACGCTAACATGCTTCACGGGTTCAAATGGATCAAAATAAATGTTTGAAGATTCAATTGATTGCAATATGAAGTGATAAAGGCTTAAATGATTATTTAATTTTATTTCAGGGGCTTTTTTTTTTATATTTAAGCCTAAATTAGAAAATTAAGAAATCAATAACTCAATTAGTATGAGATCCAAAACCTGATACTTATATAGTTATATTACTAATTGTTTTCTTTTCTTTCAAGCTTAGATGTAATTAGTTTATTCATACTCCATATTCTATTAGAATTCACAAATTTATTTTTTAAGTAATTATTTTTTCTTTAATTACAACCTAATTAATTAATAAGATCATGATATAATTTTATATATCCCGTGTCATTCACGTGTCATATAATCGTATATTATCAAAAATTATCATGTCTACGAATCATTATATCATCTCATTTTCATTGATCATTACTATTTAATATTTACTATTCAAATGGTAAATTATTAAAATATATACTACATATCGTTGTTTCATTTATTTTTGAATATATAAATATATATTTTACAAATAAATAAAATTAATAAAACGTATATTAATCGAATTTGTATTAACATGTAAGTTTGTTTTATGTACAAATTCTATCAAATTAAAATAAATTTATTCTTTTAATGTTATTGTAAAATTTAAATTTATAACATAAAAAAATTAATGTAAACTAAAATTCTATTTTATTAATCAAATAAATTCATTTACTTTTTAAAATTAATAATAAAAATTAAAACTTTGAAAATAAAGCTATTCACATTATACTTCAACTCCTTTTTATTTATTATCAAATAACTCCATAACAAAGTCATTTAATGAAATTAAAACTTTTACATAAATTTTATTATTAATAATAAAAAATTTATAATGATAATTTAAAAATATAATAATCAATAAGGATCATTTTCGTCGATTCAAAAATACCTTCACATTCGTACTTTTATATGCATGAGGAGAAAGCTTAAATTTTATTAATCTATAAAAGGCGAAATAAAGTGCAACTGGAAAAATCTTAACATAAAAGTGTTCTACATTTGGATTTGCGCAACTTATACCGAAGATCAAGAATTTCCTTGTTTAGTCACAAAAATGATCTTATCATCACCAGCTAGAATTATATGGACCAAAATCTTATAATTTTAGAAGAAAAAGATAAAAAAGAAAAAGAAAAGATTTGAACAATTATCTCAACCTCTTAGAAATAATTATAGTGGTAAAACCGTTAAAATTGGTAGAATTTGTGGATTAGGATTTCAATTGCAATGTTAGGGCCTAAAAAGCGAAGTTTTTCAAAGGTTTGGAATTAACAAAAGATAGAAAAGACAACTAAATGTTGAAAAATATATTCTATTTTTGCAACAATGTTGTTAGGAATGAACAAGTTTTCAGGATCATAGGAGGAGTTGAGCACATATATAAATAAAGCCAGGCTTTTCATCCAGGATCAAGCATAGGGTAATAGGAGAGTTTTAATCCTTTTCCTTCCTTTGGTGGTATGCGGGAGTTTTAATCCTTGTAGTAAATCACCATACAGGAAAGGCAAAGGCTAAAACTAGCTCCTTGGTTAATAACTTTCTTTACATAAAGGCCAAAGGGAGTTACAGTAGTGGATTGAGAGATGGCAGGAGGAGGATTTGTTGCTCAAGGTGGAGGGGCCGGCTATGAAGGTCGTGTCACCACGTTTGTGATCTGTACTTGTCTGATTGCTGCCACTGGTGGTCTCCTCTTCGGTTATGACCTTGGAATCTCAGGTTCGGACGACTAAGCTTGCCTGTTCTTCTCTTGTTTATGTTATCATATTTTCATCTTAATTAGTACTGTATAATTATTTTGTGTTTGGTTTCCAAAGTTCTGAAGATTGGTATTTTTTTTATTAATTTCTGCAGGAGGGGTGACCTCAATGGAACCGTTTTTGAAAAAGTTCTTCCCATCTGTTTTAGAAGAACAGAGCAATGCAGCTAAACACGAAAGCGAGTATTGCAAATTCGATAGCCAGCTACTCACTCTGTTCACCTCTTCCCTCTACCTTGCTGCTTTGATCGCTTCTTTCTTTGCCTCGATAGTAACGAGGATCTTTGGCCGAAAAATTTCCATGTTCGTCGGAGGCGTTGCTTTTCTCATCGGTTCAATCTTAAATGGGATTGCCATGAACGTTGCACTCCTAATCATTGGCCGTTTGTTGCTTGGTGTCGGCGTTGGATTTGCTAATCAGGTAAAAATTATTGCACTTCCAGCTACTCTAATTATTTTGTCCTCCTTGCTATTCTATCTCAAAATACTTACAAAGGACTTATTTATCCATGGCAGTCAGTTCCAGTCTACTTATCCGAAATGGCACCTGCCAGGCTTAGAGGAGCTTTGAACATTGGTTTCCAAATGGCCATTACAATTGGAATTCTAGTCGCAGGCCTTATTAACTACGGCACAGCAAAGATCGAAGGTGGATGGGGATGGAGACTTTCTCTAGCTCTTGCAGCTGTTCCTGCTATAGTGATGACCGTTGGATCGTTCATACTCCCCGACACTCCCAACTCTATTCTTGAGAGAGGCCATACTGAGAAGGCAAGACAGATGTTGCAAAAAATTCGCGGCACCCAACATGTTGATGCTGAGTTCCAAGACTATCTTGATGCTAGTGAAGCTGCCAAGAAAGTGAATCACCCGTGGAGGAACATTATCCAACCAAGATACAGGCCTCAACTTGTCCTCTGCATTCTCATTCCATTCTTCCAACAGCTCACTGGCATTAATGTCATCATGTTTTATGCACCTGTTCTCTTCAAGACCTTGGGTTTTGGTGATGATGCGTCACTCATGTCTGCGGTTATCTCTGGCACTGTCAATGTCGTTGCCACATTTGTTTCCATCTATTCAGTTGATAGGTTCGGAAGAAGGATTTTGTTCCTTGAAGGAGGCGTACAAATGATTATTAGCCAGGTAATTAATCTTTTATCATCGTATATATATATATATATATATATATATATATATATTCTAACTTCTACCATTTCGTTAACATTGTGACTTTTTTTTCTCTCTCTATTTTGCTATAGATTGCAGTAGGAATCATGATTGCCGTGAAGTTTGGCATCAACGGTGATGGTGACTTGTCAAGGGGCGAAGCCAATTTGCTCTTGTTCTTGATCTGTGTATATGTTGCAGCATTCGCATGGTCTTGGGGACCATTAGGATGGTTGGTCCCCAGTGAGATCTGTCCTCTAGAGATCCGATCAGCTGGACAAGCCATCAACGTTGCAGTAAACATGATCTTCACCTTTGGCATTGCTCAAGTTTTCCTCTCCATGCTTTGCCACATGAAGTTTGGCCTCTTCTTTTTCTTCGCTTGCTTTGTTATAATCATGACTATCTTCATCTACTTCTTCTTGCCTGAGACAAAGAACGTCCCCATTGAAGAAATGAACAAAGTATGGAAGCAACATTGGTTTTGGGGAAAGTACATCCCAGATGAGGCTGTCATTGGTGCGAACCGCAAATTAGTTGAGCAAAGGGATGCTTGAAAAGCAAGATCTAACTCATGGACTGAACAAATTATTTGGGTTAAGGTTCTAGGTATAATCATGTGGGGAAGTAAAAAAAAAACAAGGAGAAATATCATAACGACAAAATGCAAAAGCTTTGTACTGATTTATTTTTAATATGATATACGAGAACTTTACCATACTTTCAATCTTCTCGACCAGATAATCGTGCTCCTCAATTAAAGATTATAGTAAGTTTTTGGCACGAACACACATGCATAAAAAAAGGTAATACAATTACAAAGTAAAGAAAAATGTTAAATAAAAAACATGCGATTACTTGTAACCAGAGTTTCAATGAGTGGCTTAAAACCAAAAAAATCATAAAGGAACAAAACCCAACTTCTGTCGGAGTTCAGCACCACTTGCCTCATAGTCCCAACCATAACCCGGCACCAAACAATAATGACAACCCCAAGCCTTTGACTCACTCGACTGCTCCAGACCCTATCCACCAAAAAGAGGTTGTTCTGTAGTATGCACCCATAGTATTAAATCGTGGTTGCAGATTTCGTCACGGATCCGATCATGATTTTGTAATTATAGGTATCGTAATTTTTTGTTTTAAATTTTTTTTTTTTTTAGAATAATTTATTTATATATTTTGATATCATTTTTTTATTATTCTAATATTCATAGTAATTTCATATAAGTTTTATTTTATTTATAAAAATAAAAACTTTTAGTTTTATGGATAAAATTTTCTTACGAACGTAATATGGATGATAATACCATTCAAACATTATCAAACTAAGCCATACAAATTAAATCGGAGATAATAACAACTATAAGTAGCATCCAGATAATTCTATAATTCCAAATGAAAAGTTTAATTGAATGTCAATTTCTTTATAGGAATATAAAAATATTAAAAATTAGAAAGAAAAGTGTCCTAACACTTGGCAATGAACTAACCTCCTTACGATCATTTTAATATAGACTAAAAATAGACTTGCGTTAGCTGCGGGTAGAGATGGCAAAATGAATCCGAACTCGAAAAAATCTAAAACCTAACCTGTTGAAACTTGATTTTACCAAGAAAGTAAAAAAATCGAACCCGAAATGGCCCAAGTCGAAATGACCATAACCCAAAAAATCGCGAACTTGAAAAAACTCGAGCCCAAAAAATCCGAACACGAAAAGACATGAACCCGAGACCGACCCGATTATAAACCTTTAATTAATACTAAAAATAAGAATGATCAAATTGTAATTAAATAATTTTTGTAATACAAAACTTTAGTTATCAATTTTATTCTAATCTCTTTTTTATTAATTTATTTAAAAATAATAATTAATATATATTAAAATAATAATTTTATCAAAATATTGTATTTTCTACTTATAATTTTAGTCTCTCATGTCTTGATGAATCCACCATCTAAATGAATATGTCTATTGTATAATTATCAATAATTAATTTAAAAATTAAACACGTCTTAAGATAATAATATAAGAAAAATTAATTTATGTGTAGATAATTGAATGCTGAACAAAAGATAAATATTTTTTCTTAGAACTGTAAAAAATAAAATGGTGATTATTTTTGAAAAATCATCTAAAAGAGATTTTTTAGGATAAAGTTTAAAGTATCTAAAATGGTGATTATTTTTTTAAATATATTTAATGTTCTTAAATTTTAATATAACATTTTATTTATTTATTTATTTATTTCTCCCATATATTTGCATCTATGATATGTCTAAAAGTTGTTTAAAATAATATATTAAAAGTTATACAATTAACTATTGAGTTACAAGCCTACAAACAATCATACTAATAATATACTACAAATTTATATAAGATAATAGAATAAATATAAGGCTGAAATATAAAAAAGCTCCTGAATCAAAACTAAATTATCATCAAAGCTTTTATCATTTTATTGCAATCAATTAAGTTTTTAAACATCTATTTTCACCCAATTGAGCTTTTGATTAGACAAAAATTGGTTAAAGACCATCATCAATTTTCATCCAATCGAGGGTTCAAATTGATGAAAATAGATGTTTGAGGGTTCAAATTGTTGAAAATATATGTTTGAGGGTTCAAATGGATCAAAATAAATGTTTGAGGATTCAATTGATTGAATATGAAGTGATAAAGGCTTAGATGATTATTTAATTTTTCAGGGGCTTTTTTTCTATTTAAGCCTAAATTAGAAAATTAAGAAATCAATAACTCAATTAGTATGAGATCCAAAACCTGATACTTATATAGTTATATTACTAATTGTTTTCTTGTCTTTCAACCTTAGATGTAATTAGTTTATTCATACTCCATATTCTATTAGAATTCACAAATTTCTTTTTTAAGTAATTATTTTTTCTTTAATTACAACCTAATTAATTAATAAGATCATGATATTATCTTATATATCCCGTGTCATTCACGTGTCATATAATCGTATTGTATCTAAAATTATCATGTCTACAAATCATTATATCATCTCATTTTCATTGATCATTACTATTTAATATTTACTATTCAAATGGTAAATTATCAAAATATATATTATATATCGAGTAATTTTTAATCAAGATTTTTGAAAAATTTAGTTTTAAATTAAGATTAGATCATTAAGACAAATAATTGAGCAATAACTAATAATAGTATTTTTTACATTGTCTTACCAGTTCTTATACCTTAATCTTATTTTTTTTATTCAAATATAGTCATTTCTCCATTTTGATTTAATTATCAGTGTGTATAATTATATTGATATGTATGCATGATATGAATCATAATATATGTTGAATATTCGAGTTCTTCAAATTAATTATTTTAAATATCAATATGATAACCTATTTTCTATAATCAATTATGTAACAAATTGATTTTATAAAATAAATTAATTTTATATCCTTTGGTGTTAACAAATATTGATATTAATATATATTTTAATTATATTATACAAAAGCTTACTTAAAAAATAATATAATTTATTTTTTGAATTTAAACATTTAAATTATGTAATAATAATTACATCTAACAGAAAATAAAAAATAACGTAAAGCCGAAAGGCCAGAACCCGAAAAGGACCGAAACTGAAAAGACCCGAACTTGAAATGACCCGACCTGAACCTGCCTAATTGCCACCTCTAGCTGTGGGCGAAAATATTTGCATTCTAGTTTCCATTTTTGTTTACAAAAAAATAATTTGACTCTATAATAACAATGACAATATCCAAATGAAAATATGGAGACAATGAGATATATGCTGAAGTTAAATGAATCATGGTGGAGAGGGGATTGCCGAACAATAAAATTTAGACAATAGACTAATTTCATTCTTTTAAGACCTTTATACATATTTCTGTTACATATCTCAAGCAGGAAGAAAAAATATAGATCACTCAATTAGCTAACAGATAAAACTAAAATCAAATGAGAACAATAAGTAATTTGAAATAAGTATTGAGTATAAGATCTTAATCTGTTATGCATTCTCACCCAAAGAACAACATCAAGTGCTGGTAATTAAACTTCCAAACATGAAGCTAATGGAGTATCTTATCATGCCTTTTATAAAGTTAGGTAAAGTTGGTAAGTAAACACATTTCATACATATATGCATGCATCATTTCCAAAAAGATTTAGCAAATCTGCATTCACTATATAACCGAAAGTTGCTCATGTTTTTGGCTTCATATTATCTAAAACAATAACAAAAGATAAAAAGGCGTGCATGTCAGCACAACATTGTCACCAGCACGGGGTGAAAGCGCAGAAAAACGACAAAAGTCAAAGTAATGCAAAGGGTATGGTTCTGAAAAGTCAAATAGCTCAACAATCTTTGTCGCATGTGTAACATAAATGATAGACTGAACAGAAACATCATTAAACGTGTTTCATTTTTTGCCGACAAAAAAAATCAACAATGTCGTACATAGAGCCTTATTTCAATAACGTTCTAAAAAACGTTTGTAGACACCTAATTTTGTCCGGACTCCTAAATCAAGTACATTTTCTTCCCAAATTGATGTTTATGAATGCTAAAAGGCTTTTCTCATCCTGCAGGTGGTACTCCGAGGCTTAGTCTAAGAAAGCAGACAAAAAAAGCTAAACTAAAAAAAAAAAGTCAACCTCGAAAAAAGTCAACCCTGAAAAAGTCAATCCCAAAAAAGTCAACCCACTTTCAAAATCAAGATTTGAGGTTCAATTGAAAAACAGTGAAAGAATTTTGATAATCCGAGGTCTACATTGAAAGATATGAAGTTCGAAAGTTGGGTTACGAGATTCAATAGAAAGAAAATCCTAATTCGGGAAATTTGGGGAAAAGTGCTTAAACAATCAAATTGGTCGGAATTGAAGGTCTCAAACGAAAGATAAGCACTGACTACGAGTAATGGAGAAGCCATTTGGAAGAATAACTGATAAAAAAGTTAATTCGAAAGAAAACCGAGGATTAGAGTTTTTTGGTTGATTTCGGTGAAATTTAGAAAAATTACAGAAATGGCCCAATTCGGAAGATCTAAAGCCCTTAATTGATGAGAAATGATTAAAAAAGGATAGCCCAAGGCTCAATTTGAAGAAAATATGAAAATCGGACTTGTTTGGAGCAAAATCGAGTTTCGGAGGCAAAAGGGCAAAATTGGAAAATATGGGAAAAATAGCAAATGAACTCCAAAAATTCTGAAAATTTGCAAATCTCATTCTTAAATCATTTGGAAGATATTGGCGAAATAAAATCTTGATTCAGAGTTCGTTTGCAAAATGGCCAAATACCGGGTCTCTTATGTAGTAATTCAACAGGATAAATCCCGAAAAAATAGCAAATGAACTCCAAAAATTCTGAAAATTTTCAAATCTCATTTTTAAATTATTTGGAATATATTGGAGAAATAAAATCTTGATTCGGAGTTCGTTTGCAAAATGGACAAATACCGGGTCTCCTATATAGTAATTCAACAGGATAAATCCCGAAAAAATAGCAAATGAGCTCCAAAAATTATGAAAACTCCTAGATCACATTTTAAATTATTTGGAAAAGATTGGTGAAGAAAAATCTGGATTCGGAGCTCGTTTAAAAAATGGTAAAGTTCGGGTGCATAAAAGGGGTAATTTCGGAAATAAATCCAAAACAAATAGAAAATGGACTCGGAAAATTTTGAAAACTTCAAGAATTCAATTTTTATTATGTAGGAAGTATTGAAAAAGAAAATTCGAATTTGGAGTCCTTTTGCTATTTATTTAAGTTCAGGGGGCAAAAAGGTTATTTCACCAAGGAAACCAAAAAGGGCAAATTGGTAATTGAGGAAAACATGAAAGATGAAGGAATTGCTAGGATTTTTTCTTCCTTTGGTCAGCCAACATAGAGGAGAAGAAGGAAGCTTGAGCAATTTAATTCCCTAGTCACTATATTGCCATATGCTATCACTAACACCTTGCAAATGGTCCCCCCATCATCCAATGGCTTAGGTGCCTTGTAGGAAAGTTGAATGCACCATCCAATGGCCAAGTTTAAATGTCAAAATTACATTTTTATTTTTCATAAAAGAACCCTCATCTAATGGCCAAGAATGGAAGAAAAAATATGAGCACAATTCATCCAAGGGTGAGCATCAATTCGGTTGAAAAAGAGAGTGCATGGGATTATCCCTTTTCATCCAATGGCTTAGGCCATCTACAAGGGATGAGTACACATGTTGAGGGCTGGATTTAATCTACAAGATATCATTTTTATGTTGGCTTCATCCAATGACCAAGAATGGAAGAGCACAACTCATTCAAGGGTAGGCATTCAAGAGGGGCAAGCAAGTGAGTGCATGGGATTGGTCCCCTTTTGCATCTAATGGCTAAGGTCACTACAAGGGCTGAGTACACATCTTAAGGGCTGATATCAATTGGAAAGATGACATTTTTATGTTGTCATCAAAATATCTAAATCTAAAGGCCAAGATTGGAGGAGAAAAAGTGGAATTCTCATCCAATGGTTAAGGGGGCATTCGGCCAAGGCTAAAGGGAGGGGGAGAGTTTCATTTTTTCAGAGATTTTTGGCTGGAAAACAGTAGCTAATTTGGCAAGAAAAAAGGTTTTGAAAGAAAGAAAAAAAAAAGGTTTTCATTAGAGAGTTTGAAGGTAGTCATCTCTACCAAGTTCTAGTCTAGCTTTCTTCTTCATTTTCATGGGGTTTTCTTGGTTTTTCTATCATGTTTTCCTACAAAATTTTTCTTAGAAATAAAGTTTTTTAATGTTTATTCATGTTTTCATCTTCTTCTTTAAAATGGTGAAAATAATTTTTTTCTTAGAGTTTCATGCCATGGCCGAATGGCTCATTTTTTCTGCCTTGTTTTTTTTTTTCTTCCTTGCATGTTGTTGTGAAAATGATTTGTACAAGTTTTTTTTTAGTATTCTAAGGTTCTGATTTTTAAAAAATATGAAGCAAAAAAGGTTGAAATGGCTACATGATCTTGGCTAGACCAAGTGATTATGGTTTGGTGAGAGGCTATGCCCATTTGACACCATCCATGAAGCTTACCTTATTTTCTGTTTTACATAGTTTATTTCTGTTTTGATGAGATAGAAAGGCTTCAAGATCTTGGAAATACCTAGTGATTATGGTTTGGTGAGAGGCTATGCCCATTTGATACCATCCATGGAGCTTAACTTTCCTTGTTCTACTTATTTGTTTTGCTTATAATTTCTGCATGTCTATGTTAAATCTTGTGTATACATTTTCTTTACATTATTTTCTATGCTATGTTTGTTATATTTCATTTCCATACTTGGTATTACATCCTTGCATATTCGGCCTTTGTTGTTCATATATCCATATTGTGCATTTTTTTATGTACCATGTATTACATGTTTTCATTCTCAATAGTTTTGTTTCATGCATATTCGGCCATTCCATTTTGTGTGCCTTCTATGTATATTTTTATTTTGCTTCTTAGCTTGTTTATATCTCCATGTCATGAACTTGCATATTCTGATTTTAGTATGCCATGTGCTCATGAAAATGCTATGATAAAAATGCCATCATTATGATCCATGACCATTCGGCAATACCATGTTTGTTTGCCTTGCATGTGCATTTTTCTTTTGTTTCTTAACTTGTTTGCATTTCCATGCCATGAGCTTGTGCATTTTGATTTTGGTATGCTATATGTATTGAAAATGTCATGACATTATGCATTTTAATATGGTTTGTTATGTACTTATGTCATTTACTAAATAGGATTGCATTAGAGTCTCATATGATCATTTGGCCTCTTCATGCATTCATTGCCTTATCATGCATTTGTATTTTTGTTTAGGTAACATGCTTTGCATTATCATATCTTGAAATGGTGTATTATTTACTGTTTGTTCCAGCATTGACATTAATTTCATGAGTCATTATATGTTCATAGTATTGCTATGCATGCTCACTACATTTTAGGTCTAGGCCATATTGGTATTGCCATGCATATTGAGCCTTAAATCACATTGGTATTGTCATGCATTAATATGCTATTTAGGTCTTAGGTCACATTAATTTTCATGCATATTTATAACATATTAGGTCCTAGTCACATTTACATTATCAAGCATTGCATGCATATAGAGTTAGGGTAGCATTTATTGCCATGCAAATTCATGCTAGGCATTTAGTTTGCCATGAATTGTCATGCATTTCCTTTACCATTTGGACCTTTAGACCATGCATTTCATACATTTCATTTGTTGTATGTTCATGCATTCCATGTCATTGCACTTGATTTGTGACTTAGGCCAATTAATGGCTCAAAGTCATGCTCTCTAGAGCATACTTGTGGAAAATTAAGGAATTGTCAAATTGATCATTCTACCTTTGTGATTTTTTTTACTTAGCCAATTTTGTCCAAGGTTTTTTAAAATGTTTAGCTACTGTCCTTAGGTCTTTAGGATGATTTCCAACAATTTCCACTTTGGTTTTTGAATGAATTTATCAAAGGCAAAAAAATGTGTTTTGACAAACAGTTTTTTTTCACCCAGTACTCGAACATCTCTAATTTTTTCTGGACAGTCATCTTTAATCAGAAAATTAAGCCAATTTGTTTCGTGTATATTTGCATGTTCTGAGTCTCCAGTATTTTTTTTTTATAGAATTTTTAGAATTTTTAAAAATAGGCTAAAAAATCGTGTGGCAAAACCAGACAGTAGAGGCAAATTTGAAATCAAAAGAGGAATAAGGGTTGAATTTGGCTAAGGCATTTAGAGGGGGTTGGGTAGAATTTTTAGCTACTGTCTTAGGATAGTTTCTAAGCCTTTTTAAACTCTAAAAATGATTTTATAAATCTCGGGTTAAGGGTAGTTAAGTCCGGGATATTAAACTTAGGAAATTAGAGCCATTTTAAAAGGGTTTGGTTAGGGTTTTAATTTTTATTCAACTTTTTCTTCTAAATTATTTTCAAACAATCACAAATTTTTGTTTTTTAGAAAATCTAATTTGACATATTTTCCTAAGGTAGCCGGATATCTTTTTAGATATACGGATTTCTTTAATTAAAGGAAAAAGTACATTTTTCATGCATTGCATTTTCCATGTTCATGCATTTTATTTAAATGTATGATTTTTGCTATGATATTTTCCATGATATTATTATTATTTTAATTCACATTTTATGATCTTATATTTGTTTTCCATATGATTTTTAATGTTTCATGATATCCTATGCTTTTTATTTAGTTATTTTTGTCACATTGTTTAGCATATACTATGTTCATGCATCATTATTTTTATTAGTATTTTCATGCATATTATATGTTAGCATTATTTTAATTCCATGTCATTTCTTGTCATTTAGATCATATTCCATGTCATTTAGGTTATTTCATTTATAACATGCCATGTCATTTAAAATATGCCATATCATTTAAAATTGCCATGTCATTTAAATCATTTTATCACATTTAGTATATACCATGATACTTAGGATTTTTTCATTTTACCTAGAATATACTATGTCATTTGAATTATGTCATATCATTTAGGTTGCATTATATTATCTAGATTTGCCATGTCATTTTATTTATGCCATACATGTTCATGTTCATATTTTTAAAATGTTTTGAAAAAGATAATGATTTTCAATAAAAAAATAAAGATATTCCCGAGTTAAAATAATTCTTGAGTTCTCTACCGGGTTTGCTGGAGGGAATATCATCAATTATCATTAATAAAGAAATATCTTTCTTTCAAAAAACAAGAATGATTCGGAAAGTTTTCCAAATGAAATAAAATTTCTATATTTTGCCGATTTTGTCGTGGAATATAGGAAAATTTTGAATTAATAAATTCTGAATCATTTTCAATTAAAAATGGAATTATTTTTCTTAAAATTGGGAATTAACTTGAAATACTAAATTAAAAACCAACTTTTTACCGAGACTTGGGATAACACACGATTAATAAGGTACCGGTTTATACGGGCGTTGCGGGGGTGCTAATCCTTCCCCGCACGTAATCGACTCCCGAACCAGCTTCTTTGATTTCTCTGGTTTATAACGCAGACCTAAAATTGGTTTTAAAAAATGTTTTAATTAATTTTAAACTGTTTTACAAAACCGGTTTTAATAGGTGGCCGATCACACCTAGCTAAAAAAAGATTTGTGGCGACTCCATGTCTTTTTACGAGGCCGTTTTCATACCCTTGACCTTTTATTATTTCTAGAGGAATTAAGTCGTCTTTTCCTCTACTTCTGTTTCCCCTCATTCGAACGGTTCCCCGCGATCCGGGATCACGTATCGACACCTTCATTTTTTTCTAGAGGAATTAAGTCGACTTTTCCTCCTTTTTCTAATGTCATGCCAAAGGAAAACGAATAATAAAGTCTTGCGATGAGACATTTGTTATTATTATTATTTTTAGGTTGTGACAGCTTGGCGACTCCGCTGGGGAATTTGTTTTTAGAGAGTCAGGCCTAGAATTAGTTGTGTGTTATTTAAGTCTCGATTTTGTTGGTTTAATTGGTATTTAATTTTAATTCCCATATTTTTAAAATAAAAAAGAATTTTGAAAATAATAAAATGTTTTAAATATGTCCATCATCATGTGCATTCATATTATTATTTGTTCTCTGGCTATTTTGTTGCGTATATGTATATGTTTGTTTGACTGATGCTTTACATTGTTTGATTTTAGTGGGGTATTTAAAATAAGGGGTGTAGAATAGGTGGTGACAGGTTTTTTTGTTCCTCCGCACACACTGTATTTGCATTTGTATAACATGAATCCTCTACCCGGGTTCCGTCCTTTTAAGTGGGAGTAAAGTAACTATGCCTTCGTGATGATCCTCCGTATGGGCTAGTGAAACACTTTTGGAGTATAAAGTACCTAATGCCTTCGTGATAATCCTCCGTACGGGCATAGAAAAATATACTCTAACGAATTGAACCCGCTTTTATCGGGGTGCCTTACTAGCCTTCACCGACGACAGTGAGGAACAATTCGGGGCCTTAGAACCGATTCACCTTCATATAGTGAACCTAGGCGAAGCCATGCTGGATTTCCGTTAGATACCCGAAGTTTAAGAACACATGGAGGAGCATTTCCAACCTTTTACCATCTTTCTATATGTTAGATACAAATTGGGTGATGATGAACGAACATCATATCGCTCGTAATAAATTTTTTATTTTGTCCCAAAGGCGTCGTAATGCCGAAGCTCTGTTAAAATTTTGGGACATTTTTTTTTTAAAGTATGTTGTTATTTATGTTATATTTGTGAATTCATTTCTTTACTAATCTATTTCTTTCTGTTTTCTTTTCTTTGACATGTATCATAGACATCATCATACACCTGGAGTTTATTGGCCTCAGGATAGTCATCAACCCAAAGGACTTTCATGGAGTGTCAGGTTATTTCAGTGATAGAAGATCATGCAGTAGTCAGGGTACGATCAGAAAAAGATCAGAGGGAGGATGATGATTGCCTCAAGAAGCATTATGTGTCAGTATTGCCGAAAAAGGTCAAAATGGATTCTAGATAGAATAATCTCTGAGGGTTAGCCGACATTTGGAATCAGTGGAATGTATCAGAGAAAGAAGCCTTCACTCAGAAATATGGAGATATAGCACTCTTAATTCTGATTCGGGTCAATAGTGGGTTGATTCAGGCTATGGTACAATTTTGGAATCCTGCTTATAGATGTTTCACTTTTAACAAGGAGGATATGACACCACTGATCGAAGAATATTCAGCACTGTTACGTATTGAATGTCCTAATCCTGATCGGGTATATATGAAGGAAGTGAAACCTTCAGGTTTTAAGAAGAAAGTGGCTAGGATCACAGGAATGGATACAACATGGGTTGAGAGTCATGTGGACACAAAGCAGAAAAATGGGTGCATTCCGTGGGAAACTCTCCGATAATTGATATTGGGTTGTTCCGACAAAGAGAAAGCCAGAGACATCTTCGCTCTCGCCATCTAGGGGTTAATTATATTCCCGAAGATATTGGGTCATGTGGATATAGCCGTATTTGATTTCTTTGAAAAGTTTATAACAGAAGATCAACCCATCTCCGGCCATCATAGCTGAAACTATCCGATCTCTGAATTTTTGTAAAAGGGCAGGACAAGGGAGAATCAAGGGGTGTGTACAACTCCTTTATATTTGGATTCAAAGTCACTTTTGGAAGATAGAAAATGTTTCCTTCAAACCGTACATGAAGTCTTTAGTTCCAATCAGGGAATTCCTTCAAAATGATTGGCCTGAAGTCGGGGATGAAGAGAAATGGGTCAACATGTTCCGGAATCTAAAAGGGGAGATGGTGACTTGGAGAGCTCCATGGATGGTTCTTATGCCAATTATGTACAAATGTGGGGACAACTAGGGAGTTTCACTACTCGAAATTTTGGGGTCTGTGAGTTATGCGCCTTTGTTGGTACAAAGACAGGTTGAGTCTCCGCAATTCACACCCGTGACTCATAATCTAGGATCATCAGAGTTCACGTATGGGGAAGACGGATATTCTGGGAAGGTACGGGTAGTGATTGAAGCAAGGAAGAAAACTCATCGGATAAAAGTGGCCAGATATGCTGACATCGTCACACCTGATTACCTGGTATGGAGGGAATTAAGGGTTAACGATAGGTTGTTGACATCATATGGGGAAGAGGTCCAGTTCATGAATCCGCCACCGAGGGAAATACCATCAGAGTTAAAAATCGCAAGGGCGAAATTTGAAAAAGAAAAGGGCCGGATGAGCAAGGAGATTGCCCGACTGCAAGAAGAGCTTGAGGACATGAAAAATAGGGAATTAGCTCGAGAAAGAGAAAAGGAAAAGATCGAGAGAGAAAAGGACACCGCTAAGGGCGATCTTCGGGAATTACATTTGGATAATAAGAGGTATCGCTTCGAGCTCAGATTTGAGGGGACTCTCAAGACTTTCGGTGAGTGAGAACATGAGGTCGAAAACCTCAAGAAAGAGAATAACTACTGGAAAGAGAGAGCGAAGCATGAGAAAGCCCGAGCCAATCAACTGGAGAAGCAAGCTAAGGAAAGCTTACACGGGGATACTTCTACTGACACGTCAAGGGGCCGTGAACAAGAAGGGGTCAGATTGAAGAGCAGGGCAATCAAAAGGAGACTGTGAAAGAAATTCCAAGATCTGAGGAATTCACTATAGGACTAATTTTGTAATAGCACTTTGGAAGGCGAATTACAGATTTATCTTAGGCAGTGATCTTTTTTATTTTATCTGTGATGTATTTCATTCCAGGAAATCAATGAAAGACCGTTCGGTTGAAATTATCCCGGGGCCAATATATTCAAATGCATTCATATTTTATATGTTTTGTTTGTTCACTTGTACATTTACTCATATTCATAATCATTCATTTTTGAAATTCATTTATACACCTAACCACTTATTTATTCCTTTTACTTGTTCATTCATTTAAACACTTATTTGTTCATTTCACTTGTTCATTCATTTTTTTTTCATATTCATATACGTAGTTGTACATATCCATTTTATTTGATTGATTCATTCACATTTAGTCATTTATTCATTCATTTTTTATAAACCAAAAAAAGATGTGTCAATAATTTCTAATTCATGGTTTTCAAAACTAAAGGTACAATTGGTCGCACTCAGAGAGAAACGGATTTTTGACACCCTTACAATACTCGATCTCAAGCCAGAGCTATGGAAAACGATCAGCTTGCTAGGATTGAAAGAATGGAAAGAACTTAGAGAGAACTGCAGGAACAGTTAGCTAAATATCAGGAGGAGTCTCGAGAACAGATGACTAAGCTCATGGAAATGATGAGTGCCATGATGAAACAAAAAAGGCCGGGAGAGAACTCGATCACCGAGAAAAAGGTGGTAGTTGAAGAGGATCAGCCTAAAAACATACATTAAAAGGGCCAAGAGGTGCCAATTGGGGCAGCCTCCTATGTTTACATCCAGCCAGCTGCAGAGACACAGAACTATGTTCTCGGAAAGGGTAATGTGGGAGCTGACCTAAATGATGTTAATGTTCCAGACTTTGAGGAACTAGCTGAAAAGGAAAAAGCAAAGATGACTGAGCTGAAGAGGGTCGAAATGGAAGAATCACAGAAAAAATATCAACTGCTGGAGGAGAGGCTGAGGGCCGTTGAAGGGGCAGAGTTATTTGGCAGTCTGGATGCCAAAGAGATGAGCTTAGTACATGATCTGGTAATTCCCCCAAAGTTTAAAGTATCAGACTTTGAAAAATACAATGGGACTACTAACCCATCAGCACATCTGACCATGTACTGTAGAAGGATGACGGGGCATGATGATAATGAGAAACTGCTTATCCATTGTTTCCAGGATAGCTTGACAGGGTCAGCAACCCGATGGTACAATCAGCTGAGTCGTACCAAGATTGGTTCATGGACGGATTTAGCCAGGGCTTTCATGGAATATTATAAGCATGTGTCTCACATGGTACCTGATAGGCTGTCTCTACAGAATATGGAGAAGAGATCCAATGAGAGCTTCAAAGAATACTCGCAAAGGTGGAGGGATCTAGCCACACAAATGCAACCCCCTTTAACTAGCAAAGAAACCACAGTGCTTTTCATCAACACTTTGAAAGCACCATATTATGATAAATTGGTGGGGAGTGCCACAAAGGACTTTGCAGACATGGTAATATTTGGGGAGATAATAGAATCGGCCATTAAGAATGGGTAAATGGAAAGGGGTGAGCCTTCTATTCGGAAAAAGGTATTCCCTGCTAGGAAGAAAGAAGAGACCCATGCAGTTAGTATCAACCAATACCCATATGTACCTCCCACACCACATACACCACCAAGGCCATATACTTCCACCACATCTTATGCACCTCTTACACCCTACACACCTTACCCGGGGTATAGTCCTTATTACCCCAATGTGAACCACCTTACCCAAAATCCCTTCCCTTACACCAATATACCACAACAGCCATTTCCAACTGGCATATTCCCATAAATAAACCTGCCCCGAAACACTATCCCAAACACTCAGGGAACGTTCACCAAGGAATGATCAAAAACCCCAATTTGATCCGATTCCTACCACCTATGGTGAGCTATATCCTAAACTATTGCAGGGTCAACTTGTTGCCCCGTGTATCTCAAACCTCTGACATCTCCATATCCAAGGTGGTACAATGCAAATACTAACTGCGCATACCATGCAGGAATTCAAGGATATTCGACTGAAGATTGCCTGGCCTTTAAAAGAAAGTCCAAAGCCTAATCAATGCCAGAGTTGTGAAGTTTGGGGCAAAGAATGGGCCAAATGTTGTTGGAAACCCATTGCCAGATCATACGGGGAATCGGGTAAATGCAGTATGGACAGGGGAAGTCAGAAGGGTAAAGAGGGACGTCAGGGAAGTCAAGACTCCAATGCTGACAGTATGGGTCGAGATGGTCAAGGCATGAATGGTGGGAGATGCGGACAGTTTGAAAATGGTAGCAAAAAGTGTGCAGAATTGGTGCCCGTTCCATAAGTGTGGAGGTCATGCCATACAGGACTGCAGGGACTTCCTGGTTAAAGTCTAAAAAATGATGGATAGTGGGGAGGCCCAGTTTTACGAAGAGATAGAGGAGGAAATAGAGGTTATTGAAAATGAAGCTGGTTACGGGATAAGAAGACCCTTGATCATTTATTATGATGAACCAGAGGAGAAAGTCATTCCAGTCATTGAGGAAAGTGCGCCTAAGTTAATCATTGATCTGCCTGTTTTCTTTTCATACAAGGAAAACAAAGCTGCACCATGGAAATACGACTGCAGCAAGGTTATGCCTGGGTCTTCGAGTCAGTAGGATATCACAGGTTTGGGGCATTTAACTCGAAGTGGAAGGTGTTATACTCCTTAGGCTGTTGAACATGGGTTAACAGGGAAAGGAACAGACAAAGGGAAGAAAGCAGCTGAACCAATCCATATTGAGATGGATTTGCCAAAGGAAACAGAGAGAGGATCAGCCCCGGTTAACAGAATAAAAGAGCTGGTATGTGAGAAGGAAGCCTGTGAGTTCTTAAAATTCATAAAGCACAGTGAGTATAGCGTGGTTGAACAACTGCAACGTCAACCAGCTAGAATTTCAATCTTATCCTTGCTTTTGAATTCAGAGCCACATAGAAATGCCCTGTTAAGAGTATTGAATCAGGCATACATGGCTAATAACATATCAGTAGAAAAATTGGACAGGCTGGTGGGAAACATCGCGGCAGATGACCATATATATTTCAGCTATGAGGAGATACCACCCAATGGTATTGGGTCAACAAAATCTCTCCATATAACTACCACTTGTAAGGGGCACATATTTCCAAGGGTCCTTTTGGACAATGGTTCTTCATTGAATGCGATGCCTTTGGCAGCCCTGTCCAAATTGCCAGTGGATATTTCTTATATGCTGCCAAGCTGCACGGTGGTCCGAGCCTTTGATGGTACCAGGAGAGATGTGATGGGAACTATTGAGGTTCCTCTGGAGATAGGCCCATGTACCTATACAGTGAACTTTTGGGTCATGGATATTAATCCATCCTATAATTTCCTGCTGGGAAGGCCGTGGATACATTCACTAGGGGCTGTACCTTCGTCTCTTCATCAAAAGCTGAAATTTGTAATAGAGGGGCGTCTAGTCACTGTATCAGGAGAAGAAGACGTGATAGCCTCTACATCTACTGAATCTCCTTATGTTGAACCCAATGAAGATGCTGTAGAATGTTCCTTTCGGTCTTTGGAATTCGTAAATGCAGTTTTCATCGCTGAAGGATGAAGAATTCCAAAACTGAGGCTGTCCAAGAACACAAGGCTGGGGGTAAGAACTACTGTGGGAAAATGCTGCAGGGCTGAAAAGGTCTCGGGAAATATCTTCAGGGGATAGCCCGAGCAATGGAAGTAATAGGAAAGAAAGATCGGTTTGGCCTAGGGTATCTTCCGAAGGCCCATGAGAAAAAGAAACAAGTTGAAAGGAACCGACAAAGGAGGATGGCCCGTCTTGTGGGTATGGATATTGAATGGGAGCCTATGACATTCCCACCTATCCTTCACAGCTTTCGCTCAGCCGGTTCTCTGTTCGGAGAAAAGAATTCTGATGATGTGCTCGTAATGATAGAGCAAGCCTTCAAGAGATTCCAGGTGAATAGGGATGAGCAGATGTATGATGTGGAGATCTACACAACTGAGGAAGAAAGAATTGAAAGAGAGAATGCTAATTGGATGGTGCGACCTTGTCCACCAGGATATAGACTGACCAATTGGAGCACCACCGAGCTACCCATAGTTTTTAGGTCTATTCCAACGTAATGCTTTTAAACAAATTTTAAATATCTTTGCCCGAAGATATTAAGAATTTCTTTTGTAATGGGCTTTTGTCTAAAACTTTTCATCCAATAAATAACAAACATGATGCATTTCCTTCATACTGATGTGTCCATATTCTTTCATTTATGCTATTTATTCTAATTCGATTGTATATATGTTTTCCTATATTGTTTCTTCCCCACCTATTTACAGGTGCACGGATGCGGAATATGAGGACCTTCCTGCCAGTAACCCTGGAATTGATTTTGAGAGGCCCATTTGCACGGGTGATTTTGAGGCCGACGAAGATATTGAAGATTATGGTCTACCTCTGGACTTATTAAGAAAAATAGAACAAGAAGAGAAACAAGTACTTCCTCTTGAGGAGCTATTGGAATTGTTGAATCTGGGAAGTAGTGAGGAGATAAAACAGGTCAAATCGGCACTATATTGTCGTCGTCAATAAAAGGTGAACTCATAGCCTTGCTCCGAGAATATGTAGATGTATTTGCATGGTCATACCAAGACATGTCGGGTTTGGATCCAGACATTGTGGTTCATAAGCTCTCTTTAAGGCCAGAGTACAAGCCCATTCAGCAAAAATTGAGAAGAATGAGGCCGAGCATGCTGTTAAAGGTAAAAGAAAAGGTGAAGAGACAGTTTGATGCAGGATTCTTAGAGGTGGCAAAATATCTGGAATGGGTGGCAAACATTGTTCCAGTACCAAATAAGGATGGCAAGGTGCGTATGTGCATCGATTACCGAGATTTGAACAAAGCCAGTCCCAAAGATAATTTCCCTTTGCCTCACATTAATACTTTGGTGGATAATACGGCGAAGAGTTCCTTGTTTTCTTTCACGGATGGATTCTCGGGATATAATCAGATTAAGATGGCACCGGAAGATATGGAGAAAACCATATTTGTTACAATATGGGGAACATTCTGCTACAAGGTAATGCCGTTTGGGTTGAAGAATGCTGGGGCAACGTATCAGAGAGCCATAGTGACCTTGTTTCATGACATGATGCATGAGGGAATTGAGGTTTATGTTGATGATATGATTGCAAAGTCACAAGGAGAAGAGGAGCATATTGCGAATCTTAGAAAACTCTTTGAAATACTAAGAAAGTTTCAACTCAAGCTAAACCTGGAAAAATGCACTTTTGGAGTTATCTCGGGAAAATTGTTGGGTTTTGTTGTTAGCAAAAGGGGAATTGAGATTGATCCGGATAAAGTGAAGGCCATCCAGAATTTGCCACCTCCACGTACGCAAAAAAATGTAAGAGGTTTTTTGGGGAGATTGAATTACATTGCTCGGTTTATTTCTCAGTTAACCGATAAATGTGATCCAATATTCAAGTTACTTCGAAAACGTGATCCAGGAGAGTGGGATGAAGGGTGTCAGATTGCTTTTGAAAAGGTTAAGCATTATCTATCAAACCCACCAGTATTAATGCCACCCGTTCCGGATAAATCGATGATACTGTATCTATCAGTATTTGAGAGATCCATGGGTTGTGTTCTGGGGTAGCTTGATGAGACTGGAAAGAAAGAACATGCGGTTTACTACCTCAGCAAGAAGTTCACAGATTATGAGTTGAAATATTCGTCGGTAGAAAAGCTGTGCTATGCCTTAGCTTGGACTGCTAAGAGACTCAGACAGTACATGCTGTACCACACAACTTGGTTGATCGCCACGCTAGATCCAATCAAGTACATGTTAGAAGCACCTTCTTTGTCAGGGAGGACGGCAAGATGGCAGGTTTTGTTGTCAGAATATGACATCGTATATGTGAGTCAGAAAGCTATCAAGAGCAGTGAAGTGGCAGAATTTTTAGCAAGTCGGGCAGTGGAAGATTATGAGCCGTTGAACTTTGATTTCCCAGATGAAGATTTGATGTATGTTTCGCAAGCAGACGAGATTCCCTTGAAGAAGAAAGTATGGAAGATGTACTTTGATGGGGCATCCAATGCCATGGGGCACGAAATCGGTGCAGTACTCATATCCGCAGAAGAAGATTATTATCCCTTCACCGCCAGATTGGATTTCGATTGTACAAACAATACGGCTGAGTATGAGGCGTGTACTATGGGCCTTCGTGCAGCAGTGAACAGAAAAATCAAAGTTTAGGAGGTTTTCGGAGACTCAGCTTTAGTGATATACCAGTTACGGGGAGAATGAGAAACCCAGGATACAAAATTAATAAGATACAGAGAACTCATACTGAGTTTATTGGAGGATTTTGAAGAAATAAGTTTCAATTACTTCCCCCGAGAAGAAAATCGAATGGCGGATGCTCTGGCTACTTTGTCATTAATGTTTAAAGTGAATGAAAGGGCGAAAGTTGTGCCAATCAAGATGAGCATATATGAGTCTCCTGCCCACTGTTTGAGTATCGAAGAAGAAGCAGATGGTCTCCCTTGGTATAACGACATCTTGCAGTACATCAAGAGTCAACTGTATCGAGAACAGGCAACAGAAAACGACAAGAGGACTCTGAGAAGGCTAGCAATGGGTTTTGTTCTAGATGGCGAGATTCTCTACAAGAAAGGGAAAGATCAAGTTTTATTGAGATGTGTCGGATCTGCCGAAGCTCGAAGAATCATAAAGGAAGTCCATGAAGGGATATGTGGCACCCATGCTAATGGTTACATGCTTGCTAAGCAGATTATGAGGGTAGGGTATTATTGGCTGACGATGGAAGGAGATTGTATCAGTTATTCCTGGAAGTGCGATAAATGCCAGATCTATGCGGATAAGATTCATGTGCTGCCATTGCCATTGTATGTCATGACTGCACCTTGGCCGTTTTCAATGTGGGGAATGGATATGACTAGGCCTATTACCCCAAAAGCTTCAAATGGACATCGATTCATCCTGGTGGCCATAGACTATTTCAAAAAGTGGGTGGAAGCTGCTTCTTATACGAATGTAACGAAGTCGGTGGTACGCAATGTCAAGAAGGAAATCATATACCAATATGGATTGCCAGCAAGAATTATTTCAGATAATGCTCTCAATTTGAATAATAAGATGATGAAAGAGGTATGTACTCAGTTCAAAATCACGCATCACAATTCGGTACCTTATCGTCCGAAGATGAATGGGGCAGTAGAAGCAGTGAACAAGAACATCAAGAAGATTGTCGAGAAGATGACTGATGTGTACAAGGATTGGCATGAGATTTTGCCTTTTGCTCTTACGCATATCGCACTTCAGTTCGCACATCTACAGGGGCAACGCCGTTTTCTTTGGTATATGGTATGGAAGCAGTGTTACCTATTAAAGTTGAGATTCCTTCACTTCGTGTTTTGATGGAGGTTGGCCTAGAAGAGGTAGAATGGGTTAGAGCTCGTTATGACCAGTTGAATCTCATCGAAGAGAAAAGATTGAAGGCAATTTGTCACGGGCAGTTGTATCAGAAAAGGATGATTCGAGCCCATAATAAGAAGGTTCGACCCAGACAGTTCCGAGAAGGAGAATTGGTACTGAGAAAAATTCTCCTTATAGTGAAGGATCCGCGAGGAAAATGGGCTCCAAACTGGGAAGGACCCTATATGGTATAAAGAGCTTTTTTGGAGGGGCATTGATTCTAACTCGAATGGACGGAGATGATTTTAGACATCCCGTGAATGCTGATGAACTGAAGAAGTTTTATGCTTAACAAAAAAAATGTGTGACGCTATGCATATGGGAATTCGAATGATTCCAAGTGTAGAAATGGAAATTCTATATATCTACCTCCTCTGAGAATCGCTTTTCAAAGAAAATATTCATGCTTGGTGTGATAAATGGCTATCTTTCATATTTCCTTCACTAAGAAGAAATTATCCCTAGTCACCCCTTTGAGCCTTAGGAATTATCTCTTTAGTTGAACCCCGATCAAGGATCACCCCCTACACAGTAGGGCAAATATGAGGAAAAATAATCAAAATCATGGCAAAAAAAAAGAGCCATTAGAAAATGTGAAATCAAAGAATGGCAAATGAAAGCTAGAAAAAAAAAAGGGGGACAAATGTCTCAAGAATGAATTATCCTTAGGAAACGATCCTTGGTCCAATTACCCTTAAACACATTTTGGGCCTATTTTATCCTTTCCTTCTAAACCCGAACCTTGGCCTACATTACGTACTTTAAAAGTCTATTTTGATCAAGCATGGGTATTTAATTTGAAAAGTTTTTCTCAGAATTCATCCCATCTTTTGAATTGACATTTTTATCTTGGAAGCATTTAGAATTCTCAAATGCATGGTAGAATAAAAAAAAAAGAAAAAGAGGAGAGGTTTAAGCCGAAAACCCGCAAAGGGCGACTTAATACCAAATGGGGGACACTTGAGTTGAAAACCCGCAAAGGGCGGCTCAAGTACTGATTAAGGTTTGAATCAATGATTCGTGTAAAGGGGGAGAAAGTGTTTGAAAATCAGAGAAAAGGGGAACGACTTAGTCTGACGTAACTACAGAAGCCGAGGGATTACCCAAGTAAATTGACCGTTCAAGAGAAATTTTCAGATGATTTGAAAAAGGAGGGGTCCAAGATATTCCGCATCCGGGGCATCAACAACCTATAACTTTACATTTGTTTCTTATGTCCTTGATATCCACTTTTATCATTTTAGAACATTTTGTTGCAATAAATTTTTGTTACCCCTTTTTTATGACAATTGCTTGCTTCATACTTTCTTTCATACATTTTTGAAATTGCATTTTGTTTGTTATTGAAATTGAATGATGAACAGTAAACCTAAATTTTTTAATAAAAAGGAGTTTGTAGACACGTAATTTTGTCCGGACCACTAAAACAGGTATGTTTTCTTCCTAAATTGATGTTTTCGAGTGTAAAAAGACTTTTTTCATCCTGCAGGTGGTACTCCGAGACTTAGTTTAAGAGGGCGAGCATAAAAATTCAAACTTAAAAAAAAAGTCAACCCTGAAAAAGTCAACCCCAGAAAGTCAACTATTGAAAAAGTCAACCCACTTTCAAAATCAAGATTTTAAGTTCAATTGAAAAATGGTGAAAGAATTTTGATAATCCGAGGTCCACATTGAAAGATATGGAGTTCGGAAGTGGAGATTTGGAGATTCAGTAGAAAGAAAACCCTAATCCGAGAAATTTGGGGAAAAATGCTTAAACGATCAAATTGGTCAAAATTGAAGGTTCCAAATGAAAAATAAGCACTAACTACGGGTAATGGAGGAGTCACTTGCGAGAAAAAACGAAAGAAAAGTCAATCCGAGAAAAAACCGAGAATTAGGGTTTTTGATCATTTCGGTGAAATCGGGAAGAATCACAGAAATAGCTCGAATTGGTAAGACCAAAGCCCCCAATGGATGAGGAATGATTAAAAAGGATAGCCCAAGGCTCAGCTTGAAGAAAATCTGAAAATCAGACTTGTTTTGAGTAAAACCGGGTTTCGGAGGCAAAAGGGCAAAATTGGAAAATTTGGGAAAAATAGCAAATGGACTCCGAAAATTTTGAAAATTTGTCAATATCATTCTTAAATCATTTTAAAGAGATTGGTAAAAGACAATCTTGATTCGGAGTTCGTTTGCAAAATGGCCAAATCCCGGGCTTCTTATGCAGTAATTCAAAAAAGAAAATCCCGGAAAAATAGCAAATGAGCTCTAAATCTTTTGAAATTTTGCAGATCTCATTTTTAAATTATTTGGAAGAGATTGGAAAAATAAAATCTTGATTCGGAGTTCGTTTGCAAAATGGCCAAATCCCGGGCCTCCTATGCAATAATTCAAGAAGATAAATCCCGGAAAAATAGCAAATGAGCTCCAAAAATTCTGAAAATTTTCAAATCTCATTTTAAATTATTTGGAAAAGATTGGCGAAATAAAATCTTGATTCGGAGTTCGTTTGCAAAATGGCCAAATCCCGAGCTCTTATGCAGTAATTCAAGCCGATAAATCCCGAAAAAATACCAAATGAGCTCCAAAAATTATGAAAACTTCCAGATAACACTTTTTAATTATTTTGAAGAGATTGGTGAAGAAAAATCTTGATTTGGAGCTCGTTTAAAAAATGGTAAAATGTAGGGGCACAAAAGGGCATTTTTGGAAGAAAAATCCAAATAAATAGCAAACGGACTCGGATAATTTTGAAAACATCCAGAACTCAATATTTTATTATTTTGGAAGTATTAAAAAAATAAAAATTTAATTTGGAGTCCGTTTGATATTTATTCGCATCCGGGGGGCAAAACGGTCATTTCACTCATGCAACCGAAAAGGGCTTCTTTGGGCCTTTCAAAAAATCAGACTTGGGCTGGAAAAGAGAAGTGCTGGCCTGCCCAAGCCCAAAGGAAGGAGGAAGCTTCTGATTTTTCAATCAAATGGCTAAAAATCAAGAGTTAGTTAGAGATTCTCTTTGATCAAGCCATGGTGATTAAGCCACATAGGCCAAGAGAGATGTCAACATTATTCTTGAACAGCTGTAATTTGAGAGAGCTGAGATGCTAATCTAAAGGTGGTAATTTCATGATTTTTCACCTTGAATTATTAGCCATTTGATGGAAAATTGGTTACACAAAAAATGACAACATCTTGGAGCAATATTATCCCATTCGGCCAGCACTTGCAAAGGGGTCAAAATATTCATTTTTCATCTTGATTTTGCTGAGTTCTTTTAGTTTTTACTTAGTTTTTCTCTTCTTGGTTGAAAGCTAAAAAGAAAAGTTTAGAAAAGAAAGGAAAGTTTGAAGAGAAAAGCTTGAAATATTAGCTTCTTGAGGTTGCTCTTGAGCACCAACTCTTGCACTTTCTTGATTTTCCATTCTTGTTTTTGCTATTTTTGATTATTATTTGGTGAGTTTCTATTTTAAATAAATGTTTTTTATTGTTCTTCTTAAGTTCTTCCTTCATCTCTTTCTTAAGTATATTTTTTACATTTTATTTTTACAATAAACTCACCATGGCCAAATGGCCTACATTATTTAGTTAAGTTGCTGTTTTGATTTATTTTACCATATTGTTTATGTTATTTTCTTTGATTTTGATGTTTTAAATGTTATGTTACTTCATATTCTTGAGTTATATTTTAATTTGGTTGCTTTGTTTGTTGCCATTTATGTTTTAAATATCATGTTTTTGCATTTTTAATTTTCTGTTTTCATAATGTTAAATTTGAGCATGTTTTAGATTTAGCATATCAAGTGTTTGTGAAAATGCTTGTATGGTCTTTGCATGATTTGAGTTTTATATCTTAGTTGAGCATATTTTAAATTTAGTATATTAAGTGTTTGTGAAAATGCTTGTGTGGTTTTTGCATGATTTAAGTGTTATATTTTAGTTGAGCATGTTAGTATACCAAGTGTTTGTGAAAATGCCATGCTTGTTGGAGCTTGAGGCCATTTGGCTACTCCATGTGTTTTGCATTGTGTGTTGCATTTTTGCCATGTTAGTTGGTAGGTTTTTGCATTTGCATGACATTTAATTTAGTTTTGCATGCTAGTATACCAAGTGTTTGTGAAAATGCCATGTTTGCTAGTTACATTATGCTATTCGGCCACCTTTGGAATTCTTGCATTTTATGTGCATTCTTGCCATGTTAGTTGATAGGTTAGCATTTGCATGATATTTGGTTGAGTTTTTGGTTTAAGCATGCTTTGTGTTTGTGAAAATGCCATGCATATTTTAGTTATTAAGTTAGGTTTATTTGCCATGCATGTTCATGCATTTTAGGTCTAGGTTGCATTAAATGCCATGCTAGTTCATTTAGGATAGGTCACTTTATGAATGCCATGCATTTTTTTCATGACATTTAGGTTTAAATCCATGCATTTCATGCATTATGTTTGTTGTATTGTTTCATGCATTTCATGTTCATGCCACTTGAATAATTACTTGAGCCAATTAATGGTTCAAAGTCATGCTCTCTTGAGCACACTTGTGAAAAATTAAGTTTGTCAAGTTGATTATTCTACCTTTGTGATTTTTTTTACTTAGCCAATTTTTATCTAACTTTCAAAAAGTCCTAGCTACTGTTTGTGAGTCATTTTATGAGTTTCAAATATTTTTACTTTGATTTTTAAATGATTTTATCAAAGGCAAAAATGTGTTTCGGGAAAGCAGTTTTTTTCTCACCTAAAACTCGTACATCTCCGATTTTTCTGGGAATTCATCTTTGATCAGAAAATTAAGCCGGTTTTTTTCCCGTGTAGTTTTACATGTCCTGAGTCTCCAGTATCTTTTTCAGAAGTTTTTGAATTTTAAAAAATAGGATAAAAAATCGTGGCTTAAAACTGGACAGTGGAGTCAGAATTGAATTTAAAGAAAAATCATTTTTCTGTTTTGGTTAAGTTACTTAGAGTGGGCTGATTAGGAGGGTTAGCTACTGACTTAGGGTAGTTTCTAAGCATTTTTAAACTCTAAAAATGGTTTTTCAAGTCTCGGGTTAAGGGTAGTCAAGTTCGGATTTTTAAACTTAGGAAATTAGAGCCATTTTAAAAAAAGATTTAGCCCAGTTTTTATTTTTAATTTAAGCTTTTCAAAATTGTTTTCAAACAATCATAAAGTATTTTGGTTTTAGAATATTTAATTTGACATATTTTTCTAAGGTAGCCGGATATCTTTTTACATATACGGATTTCCTTAATTAAAGGAAAAAATACATTTCATGCATTGCATTTTCCATATTCATGCATTTTATATAATATGTGATTCTTGCTATGATAATTCTATGATATTGTTATGATTTTGAGTTATGTTATATTGTTTATATTATGATTTGGAATATTTCATGATATCCTATGCTTTTTATTTAGTTATTTTTTTTATCATATTATTTAGCATATACTATGTTCATGCATTATTATTTTTATTTTTATTTTCATGCATATTATATGATAGCATTATTTCATATTCCATCTCATTTAATTTATATGCCATATCATTCATGTTCGCCATGTCATTTAAATTATTTCATTTCATATAGAATATGTTATGTTACTTAGGTTATTTTATTTCATTTAGAAAATATCATGTTACTTAGGTTATTTCATTTCATATAGAATATGTTATGTTACTTAGGTTATTTTATTTCACTTAGAATATATCATATGATTTAGGATATTACATCTCATATAGAATATACTATGTTACCTAGGTCATTTTATTTTATTTATAATATGTCATATAACTTAGGATATTTTATTTCATTTAAAATATGCTAAGGATATTTCATTTCATTTTAGAATATGCTAAGGCATTTACATTATATCATATCATTTAGGAAGCGTTATATTATTTAGATTTTGCTATGTCATTTTATTTATGTCATGCATATACATATTCATATCTTTTAAAATGTTTTCAAAAGGATAATGATTTTTCAATAAAATAAAGATATTCCCGAGTTAAAATAATTCATGAGTTCTCTACCGGGTTTGCTGGAGGGAATATCATCAATTATCATTAATAAAGGAATATCTTTCTTTCAAAAAAGAGAATGATTCGGAAAGTTTTCCAAAACTAATAAAAATTTCTATATTTTGCCACGTTTGTTGGGGAATATAAGAAAATTTTGAATTTATAAATTTCGGATCATTTTTAATAAAAATGGAATTATTTTTCTTCAAATTGGGAATTAACTCGAAATACTAGATTTAAAACCAACTTTTTACCGAGACTTGAGATAACACACGATTAATAAGGTACCGATTTATACGGGCGTTGTGGGGGTGCTAATCCTTCCCCACACGTAACTGACTCCCGAACCCGCTTCTTTGATTTCTCTGGTTTAAAACGCAGACTTGAAATTGGTTTTTAAAATGTTTTAATTAATTTTTAAAATATTTTATAAAACCGGTTTTAATAGGTGGCCGATCACACCTAGCTAAAAAAGATTGGTGACGACTCCATGTCTTTTTTAAGGTCATTTTCAAAACCTTCATTTTTCTAGAGGAATTAAGTTGACTTTTCCTCGATTTTTTAATGTCACGCTTAACGAATAATAAAGTCTTGCGATGAGACTCGTTATTTTTTAGGTTGCGACAGAGTTTAAAGGTATTACTAAGGAATAGATCTAAATCTTAGAAAAGGTTTGGAAACCACTAATCCTGATGGAAAATTCACCAAGTAAAGGAAAACAGTGAATGTGTTGGAGACTCCGTCATGAAGTCAGAAATTTGTGAATTTCAGCAAAGTCAGAAACTGGGACTGTTTGACAAATTATCTTGAGTAAAAAGGTTTTTTTTAAGTGGGGCATCAGTGAACAATTGAAGACCCCGTCATGAAGTCAGATAATCTGTGAAAAGAAACCATGGATTAGAAATTATGACACAATCATTTGATTGCATTCATCCTCAGGAAACATATAAGCATTAGCAAAGCATGTCATGCTCATCATTGCATTTAGCTAACATTGCAGGAATCAAGAAAACTTTGGTTTCCCAAATCGAACTCGTTCTACTTCTCAAATGAGTCGAGCCTCGGGACCACCGTCGAGGTATTTCCTTTTGTTTTACATCGAATTCATTCTGTTTTATCAAATGAGTCGAGCCTTGAGACCGTCGTCAAGGTATTTTAATCACGGGTAAGACCTTCGGGCACCATTGTTAAAGACCTTCGGGCACCAGTTTTAAAGACCTTCGGGCACCAGTTTTAAAGACTTTCGGGCACCATTTGAAAGACCTTCGGGCACCAGTTTTAAAGACCTTCGGGCACCATTTTTAAAGACCTTCGGGCACCAGTTTTAAAGACCTTCGAGCACCAGTTTTAAAGACCTTCAGGCACCAGTTTTAAAGACCTTTGGGCACCATTTTAAAGACCTTCGGGCACCATTTTAAAGACCTTCGGGCACCATTTTTAAAGACCTTCGGGCACCATTTTTAAAGACCTTCGAGGCACCATTTTTAAAGACCTTCGGGCACCATTTTAAAGACCTTCGGGCATCATTTTTAAAGACATTCGAGCACCATTTTAAAGACATTCGGGCACCATTTTTAGACCTCCGGGCACCATTTTAAAGACCTTCGGGCACCATTTTTAAGACTGTCGGGCATAATTTTTTCTTTTGAAATCGAACCTATTTCCTTAAGACGGGTCGAGCCTTGATTAGTCAGGGAATTCAATTTAAGGACAAAATCTTCAATTTACAGCTTTAAAAAAAATGATGAATGAAATGAAATGAAAAAAAAAAAGAAATGAAAAAAAAACCCTTTCCTTTCCTTCACATGGGATTTCACTAACCGTACAAAATTAGTATTTGTTTATCTTTTCTTGATTCCTGATTCTCAGCAATAGCCAAAGAGGGGCAGCTATAGACACCTAATTTTGTCCGGACTCCTAAATTAGGTACATTTTCTTCCCAAATTGATGTTTATGAATGCTAAAAGGCTTTTCTCATCCTGCAGGTGGTACCCCGAGGCTTAGTCTAAGAAAGCAAACAGAAAAAGCCAAACTAAAAAAAAAAGTCAACCTCGGAAAAAGTCAACCCCAAAAAAGTCAACCCCAAAAAAGTCAACTACTAAAAAAGTCAACCCACTTTCAAAATCAAGATTTGAGGTTCAATTGAAAAACGGTGAAAGAATTTTGATAATCCGAGGTCTACATTGAAAGATAAGGAGTTCGGAAGTTGGGTTACGAGATTTAGTAGAAAGAAAACCCTAATTCTGGAACTTTGCGGAAAAGTGCTTAAACAATCAAATTGGTCGGAATTGAAGGTCTCAAATGAAAGATAATCATTGACTACGGGTAATGGAGAAGCCATTTGGAAGAATAACTGATAAAAAAGTCAATTCTGAAGAAAATCGAGGATTAAGGTTTTTTGGTGGATTTCGGTGAAATTTGGAAAAATTACAGAAATGACCCAATTCAGAAGATCTAAAGCCCTTAATTGATGAGAAATGATTAAACAAGGACATACCAAGGCTCAATTTGAAGAAAATCTGAAAATCAGACTTGTTTTGAGCAAAACCGAGTTTCGGATGCAAAAGGGCAAAATTGGAAAATATGGGAAAAATGGCAAATTAACTCCAAAAATTTTGAAACTTTTCAAATCTCATTCTTAAATCATTTATAAGAGATTGGCGAAAGAAAAATCTTGATTCGGAGTTCGTTTGCAAAAAGGCCAAATACCGGGTCTCCTATGCAGTAATTCAACAGGATAAATCTCGGAAAAATAGAAAATGAACTCCAAAAATTTTGAAAATTTGCAAATATCATTTTTAAATTATTTGGAAGATATTTCCGAAAGAAAATCTTGATTCGGAGTTCGTTTGCAAAATGGCCAAATACTGGGTCTCCTATATAGTAATTCAACAGGATAAATCCCGAAAAAATAGCAAATGAGGTCCAAAGATTATGAAAACCTCCAGATCACATTTTTAAATTATTTGAAAAATATTGGAGAATAAAAATCTGGATTTGGAGCTCGTTTAAAAAATGGTAAAGTTCGGGTGCATAAAAGGGGTAATTTTGGAAATAAATCCAAAATAAATAGCAAATGGACTTGGAAAATTTTGAAAACTTTAAAAATTCAATTTTTTATTATTTTTGAAGTATTGAAAAAATAAATTTTGAATTTGGAGTCTGTTTTCTATTTATTTAAGTTTGGGGGGCAAAAAGGTCATTTCACCAAGGAAACCAAAAAAGGCAAATTGGTAATTGAGGAAAACATGAAAGATGAAGGAATTGCTGGAATTTTTTCTTCCTTTGGTCAGCCAACATAGAGGAGAAGAAGGAAGCTTGGGGCAATTTAATTCCCTAGTCACTATCATGCCATATGCTATCACTAACACCTTGCAAATGGTCCCCCCATCATCCAATGGCTTAGGTGCCTTGTAGGAAAGTTGAATGCACCATCTAATGGCCAAGTTTAAATGTCAAAATGAAATTTTTATTTGTCATAAAAGAACCCTCATCTAATTGCCAAGAATGGAAGAAAAAAGATGAGCACAATTCATCCAAGGGTGAGCATCAATTCGGTTGAGCAAGGGAGTGCATGGGATTATCCCTTTTCATCCAATGGCTTAGGCCATCTACAAAGGCTGAGTACACATGTTGAGGGCTGGATTTAATCTACAAGATATCATTTTTATGTTGGCTTCATCCAATGACCAAGAATGGAAGAGCACAACTCATCCAAGGGTAGGCATTCAAGAGGGGCAAGCAAGTGAGTGCATAGGATTGGTCCTCTTTTGCATCTAATGGCTAAGGTTACTACAGGGGCTGAGTACACATATTAAGGGCTGCTATCAATTGGCAAGATGACATTTTTATGTTGTCATCAAAATATCTAAATCTAAAGGCCAAGATTGGAGGAGAAAAAGTGGAATTCTCATCCAATGGTTAAGGGGGCATTCAGCCAAGGCTAAAGGGAGGGGGGAGTTTCATTTTTACAGAGGTTTTTGGCTGGAAAACAGTAGCTAATTTGGAAATAAAAAAGGTTTTGAAAGGAAAAAAAAAGGTTTTCATTAGAGAGTTTGAAGGTAGTCATCTCTACCAAGTTCTAGTCTAGCTTTCTTCTTCATTTTCATGGTGTTTTCTTGGTTTTTCTATCATGTTTTCCTACAACATTTTTCTTAGAAATAAAGTTTTTTAATGTTTATTCATGTTTTCATCTTCTTCTTCTTTAAAATGGTGGAAATAATTTTTTTCTTAGAGTTTCATGCCATGGCCGAATGGCTCATTTTTCTGCCTTGTTTTTTTCTTTTCTTTCTTCCTTGCGTGTTGTTGTGAAAATGATTTATACAAGTTTTTTTTTAGTATTCTAAGGTTCTGATTTTTACAAAATATGAAGCAAAAAAGGTTGAAATGGCTATATGATCTTGGCTAGACCAAGTGATTATGGTTTGGTGAGAGGCTATGCCCATTTGACACCATCCATGAAGCTTACCTTATTTTCTGTTGTACATAGTTTATTTTCTGTTTTGATGAGATGGAAAGGCTTCATGATCTTGGCAAGACCAAGTGATTATGGTTTGGTGAGAGGCTATGCCCATTTGATACCATCCATGGAGCTTAACTTTCCTTGTTCTACTTATTTGTTTTGCTTATAATCTCTGCATGTCTATGTTAAATCTTGTGTATACATTTTCTTTACATTATTTTCTATGCTATGTTTGTTATATTTCATTTCCATACTTGGTATTGCATCCTTTCATATTCGGCCTTTTTTGTTCATATATCCATATTGTGCATTTTTTTATGTACCATGTTTTACATGTTTTCATTCTCAATAGTTTTGTTTCATGCATATTCGGCCATTCCATTTTGTGAGCCTTGTATGTATATTTTTCTTTTGCTTCTTAGCTTGTTTATATCTCCATGTCATGAACTTGCATATTCTGATTTTAGTATGCCATGTGCTCATGAAAATGCTATGATAAAAATGCCATCATTATGATCCATGACCATTCGGCAATACCATGTTTGTTTGCCTTGCATGTGCATTTTTCTTTTGTTTCTTAACTTATTTGCATTTCCATGCCATGAGCTTGTGCATTTTGATTTTGGTATGCTATATGTTATTGAAAATGTCATGACATTATGCATTTTAATATGGTTTGTCATGTACTTATGTCATTTACTAAATAGGATTGCATTAGAGTCTCATGTGATAATTTGGCCTCTTCATGCATTCATTGCCTTGTCATGCATTTGTATTTTTGTTTAGGTAACATGCTTTGCATTATCATATCTTGAAATGGTGTATTAGTTACTGTTTGTTCCAATATTGACATTAATTTCATGAGTCATTATATGTTCATAGTATTGCTATGCATGCTTACTACATTTTAGGTCTAGGCCATATTGGTATTGCCATGCATATTGAGCCTTAAATCACATTGGTATTGTCATGCATTAATATGTCATTTAGGTCTTAGGTCACATTCATTTTCATGCATATTTATAACATATTAGGTCCTAGTCACATTTACATTATCAAGCATTGATTGCATATAGAGTTAGGATAGCATTTATTGCCATGCAAATTCATGCTAGGCATTTAGGTTGCCATGAATTGTCATAGAGCATACTTGTGGAAAATTAAGGAATTGTCAAATTGATCATTCTACCTTTGTGATTTTTTTTACTTATCCAATTTTGTCCAAGGTTTTTTAAAATGTTTAGCTACTATCCTTAGGTCTTTAGGATGATTTCCAACAATTTCCACTTTGGTTTTTGAATGAATTTATCAAAGGCAAAAAAATGTGTTTTGACAAACAGTTTTTTTTCACCCAGTACTCAAACATCTCCAATTTTTATGGGCAGTCATCTTTAATCAGAAAATTAAGCCAATTTTTTCTTGCGTATATTTGCATGTGTTGAGTCTCAAGTATTTGTTTTAGAAGTTTTAGAATTTTTAAAAATAGAATAAAAAATTGTGTGGCAAAACCGGACAGTAGAGGCAGATTTGAAATCAAAAGAGGAATAAGGGTTGAATTTGGCTAAGGCATTTAGAGGGGGTTGGTTACAAGTTTTAGCTACTGTCTTAGGATAGTTTCTAAGCCTTTTTAAACTCTAAAAATGATTTTATAAATCTCGGGTTAAAGGTAGTTAAGTCCGGGATTTTAAACTTAGGAAATTAGAGCCATTTTAAAAGGGTTTGGTGAGGGTTTTAATTTTTATTCAAGTTTTTTCTCTAAATTATTTTCAAACAATCAAAATTTTTTGTTTTTTAGTAAATATAATTTGAAATATTTTCCTAAGGTAGCCGGATATCTTTTTAAGATATACGAATTTCTTTAATTAAAGGAAAAAAATACATTTTTCATGCATTGCATTTTCCATGTTCATGCATTTTATTTAAATGTATGATTTTTCCTATGTTATTTTCCATGATATTATTATTATTTTAATTCACATTTATGATCTTATATTTGTTTTCCATATGATTTTTAATGTTTCATGATATCCTATGCTTTTTATTTAGTTATTTTTGTCACATTGTTTAGCATATACTATGTTCATGCATCATTATTTTTATTAGTATTTTCATGCATATTATATGTTAGCATTATTTTAATTCCATGTCATTTCTTGTCATTTAGATCATATTCCATGTCATTTAGGTTATTTCATTTATAACATGCCATGTCATTTAAAATATGCCATATCATTTAAAATTGCCATGTCATTTAAGTCATTTTATCACATTTAGTATATACCATGATACTTAGGATTTTTTCATTTTACCTAGAATATACTATGTCATTTGAATTATGTCATATCATTTAGGTTGCATTATATTATCTAGATTTGCCATGTCATTTTATTTATTTCATACATGTTCATGTTCATATTTTTAAAATGTTTTGAAAAAGATAATGATTTTCAATAAAAAATAAAGATATTCCCGAGTTAAAATAATTCTTGAGTTCTCTACCGGGTTTGCTGGAGGGAATATCATCAATTATCATTAATAAAGGAATATCTTTCTTTCAAAAAATGAGAATGATTCGGAAAGTTTTCCAAATGAAATAAAATTTCTATATTTTGCCGATTTTGTCGGGGAATATAGGAAAATTTTGAATTAATAAATTCCGGATCATTTTCAATTAAAAATGGAATTATTTTTCTTAAAATTGGGAATTATCTTGAAATACTAAATTAAAAACCAACTTTTTACCGAGACTTGAGATAACACACGATTAATAAGGTACCGGTTTATACGGGCGTTGCGGGGGTGCTAATCCTTCCACGCACGTAACCGACTCCCGAACCAGCTTCTTTGATATCTTTGATTATAACGCAAATCTGAAATTGGTTTTAAAAAAAAATGTTTTAATTAATTTTAAAATGTTTTACAAAACCGATTTTAATAGGTGGCCGATCACACCTAGCTAAAAAAAGATTGGTAGCGACTCCATATCTTTTTACGAGGCCGTTTTCATACCCTCGACCTTTTATTATTTCTAGAGGAATTAAGTCGTCTTTTCCTCTACTTCTGTTTCCCCTCATTCGAACGGTTCCCCGCGATCCAGGATCACGTATCGACACCTTCATTTTTTTCTAGAGGAATTAAGTCGACTTTTCCTCGTTTTTTTTAATGTCACGCCAAAGGAAAACGAATAATAAAGTCTTGCGATGAGACATTTGTTATTATTATTTTTTTTTAGGTTGCGACAACGTTCATCATTTTTTTAATTAAAGCTTGCATTACATCTCCCTATACATAAAATACATAATGCACCCAGGATAAGTTTATAACATAGCTAGAGCTGTAAATGAACAAAGCATTCGATAAACGGTTCATAAACAATTAGATTTTTGTTCGTTTATATTCATTTATTAAGCTAAATAAACGATTATGAACATGATTATAAGATTCGTTTATTAAACGAACCAAACTTGAAGAAGGTATGTTCAGTTCATTTATGTTCACGAAAAGGCTTGTTTATGAATCATTTAAAATTCGTTTAATAGATCGTTTAAAACCCGTTTATTGTTCAATTATAATATAATATAATTAATAATAATGTTATTTATATTTTATTTATTTTATTTTATTTTATTTTACTTACTTATAATATAATTATTATTCTTTGTTTTTTATTATTTTATATTTAATAATAACTTAAATTTAATAATTTAATAATATTTGTGTTTTATTGTTTATATTTAATAATAATTTAAATTTAATTATATTTGTATTTAATTATATTTTATTTAATAATAAATTAAAATTGATTGATTTATTTGTTTGTTTATTGTTTATGAACAGATTTATAATTATTCGCGAACGTGTTTGACTATATGTTCATAAACATCTTTGTTTAATGTTGCGAACAAGTTTATTTAATTTAAACGAACGAACTCGAACACACTCAATTTTAAACGAACTGAGCTCGAACACAATTTTAAAATTCTTAATGAACACAAACCGAATACAAACAGGCTCAAAAATAAACCAACGAACACGAACAAAGGTTTGTTCATTTAAGCTCGGTTCATTTACAGCCCTAAATATAGCAAAAAAAAAGCTTTATTAAAAACCAAACCAAGCCAAAAGAGAGGAAGAATAAAAATAGAGCATTAAACCCTTTTGTTCACCAGGGAGATTTAATACCAGACCCTAACAACTCGAACTCTAATTTTTTGGGAATGCTTGCATTGTTGGAGTTCTGATAAAAGTTGATAAGACATGTTGCCTGCATAAATAAATCATATAGAGACAAAAAACGAAATCATAAGGATAAAACAAATAAATCAATAAAAGTTAGCATTAATGTAGCAAGAATGCGTTAGTCACTTATGAAAGAGTAACCATGTCGATAAATAGCCAAATCAGATTCTGGTTAAAATAATACAATTAAGTAACCATTAAGTATAAATGGTTGAGAGTCACGTAAGAACAAATCACCGGTATACAAAATAAATCACATGCTGGCACCATAAGATTAAAAAGAAGCAATGGAAAAAAATTCGACAATGATCATTTGCAACAGGTAAAAGGATAACCGAATACCTAGAATAACACATTAAAATACCTCAGTAAAAAGCAAGGGCAAGAAACTTCGATCAATCAGCTGGAACAAAAAGAACAAAAGCATAAAAAAACACTGAATTGGGACATTCAAAATTACAATCTCACATGAAAAAGGAAAAAAGTATCACCAGGAAGAGCTAAAAATAGATTCACAATTGTATAAAACAGGGAATACAAATGTAATAAGAACGCATTTCCATCTAATAAAAAGATGAATTACAAAGGAAGAATCTATTGGCAAATTGTCAAAGATTTCAGGATAGACAACGTTTTTTGTTTGACTGTTTGGTCAATAACAATTTTCAGGCCATCACGATGTGTCACTCGAGACACAACAAAATGTAATTGACCATGAGTGAAAATAGGTATTGGAAAATATAGTCCAACATACTTAGAAGTAGACCTGTCCATGGGCCGAGCCGAGCCACGACTCGAATTTTTTTCTTTCTTCCTTGCCCAAGCCTATTCGGGCCGGGCCTAGATCGACCCGTATAAGCCCATTTCACTATTCAAATTTATTAAAATATTAAAATATTATTTTTATTAATATTTATACATATTTTATAATTAAATTTAAATAAAAAAATAATATTTTAATACTTAAATAGTGATCCGGGCCGGATCATAAAAAATCATGTCCAGGCCAAGCCCAATACGGGTCAGGCCGACTACCCGGCCCATGGACAGGTCTACTCAGGAGTCTGTTCTTGACTTTTATTAATTGTCATTGCATAATATAATCGCAAGTAAATTGTTTCCTCTTTAATACAAAAGGCCATTTGAGATCTTTGACAGTAAAGCATATTTTGGGAATAAAATCCTTTTTCCAAATATGGTTACCAGTAATGATTAAAGCTTATACAAAATTTAGAGCTAACTGCGTAACAGTCAAACTAGTACCATTGCATAATCCTATTGATTGATTTAAATTCCTAAGTTAACATAACAACACAACCTAGCTTGAAATGCAGCTCATGATTTGGTGTTCCAGGGAATTTTAATAAATTTAGAAACTCAAGAGGGTATAAAGTATCATGGTCTCCTACTTCACCAACAACATTTGCAATTGAATCAAAACTACGATATATTCTACCATCAGCAGGTATCAAACATAGAACATGATTATTGATAACATCAACAATATCATTAAAAGGAGTGATAATAGCTTACTACTGAGATGCAAACAATCAATATAGTTGTAGACACCTAATTTTGTCTGGACCACTAAAACAGGTACTTTTTTCCTAAATTGATGTTTCAGAATGCAAAAAGACTTTTCTCATCCTATAGGTGGTCTCCGTGACTTAGTCTAAGAAAGCAGACAGAAAAAGTCAAACTTGAAAAAGTCAACCTCAAAAAAGTCAATCCCAAAAAGTCAACTACTAAAAAGTCAACCCACTTTCAAAACCAAGATTTGAAGTTCAATTGAAAGATGGTGAAATAATTTTGATAATCCGAGGTCTACATTGAAAGATATGGAGTTCGAAAGTTGGGTTACGAAGATTTAGTAGAAAGAAAACCCTAGTTCAGAAAATTTGGAGAAAAGTGCTTAAACAATCAAATTGGTCAGAATTGAAGGTTCCAAATGAAAGATAAGCACTGACTACGGGTAATGGAGAAGCTACTTGGAAGAAAAACTGAAAGAAAAGTCAATTCGGAAGAAAAACGAGAATTAGGGTTTTTGGCGAATTTTGGTGAAATTTGGGAAGATTGCAAAAATAGACTGATTCGGTAAAACTAAATCCCCTAATTGGTGAGGAGTGATTAAACAAGGATAGCCCAAGGCTCAGTTTGAAGAAATTCCGAGAAAAGAGTCGATTGGAGGAAAAACGAGGAAGTTCTCGATACTAAAAAGAGGGAAAATTAAAACGGAAGGGAATTTGATTGTAAAAATTGGGTATTTTTGGACCAACTCCAATTCAGTATATGAAAAAGACATAGAAAAAGACAATCTGGAAATCGGCCTTGTTTTGGGCAAAACCGAGCTTCGAAGACTAAAGGGCAAAACTGGAAAATTCGAAAAAAATACCAAATGAGCTCCAAAAATTCTGAAAATTTGCATATCTCATTCTTAAATCATTTTGGAGAGATTGGCGAAAGAAAATTTGGATTCGGAGTTCGTTTGCAAAATGGCCAAATCTCGGGCCCACTATGCAGATTCAAAAAGATAAATCCCGAAAAAATAGCAAATGAGTTCCAAAAATTCTGAAAATTTGCAGATATCATTCTTAAATTATTTGGAAGAGATTAGCGAAATAAAATCTGGATTCGGAGGTCGTTTGCAAAATGGCCAAATCCCGGGCCCATTATGTAGAAATTCAAGCAGATAAATCTCGAAAAAATAGAAAATGAGCTCCAAAAATTACCAAAACTTCCAGATCACACTTTTAATTTATTTGGAAGAGATTGGTGAAGAAAAATCTGGATTCGGAGTTCGTTTACAAAATGGCAAAAGTTCGGGTGCATTAAGGGGCAATTTTGGAAATAAATTAGAAAAAATAGCAAATGGACATAATTCAATTTTTTATTAATTTGAAAGTATGGAAAAAAGGAAATTTGAATTTGGAGTCCGTTTGCTATTTATTTAGGTTCGAGGGTCAAAAAGGTCATTTTACCCAAGAAACCGAAAAGGGCCAATTTGTAATTAAGAAAAATATGAAAGATGAAGGAATTGCTGAGATAATTCCTCCCTTGGTCAGTCAGTATAGAGGAGAAGAAGGAAGCTTGATCAATTTAATTCCTTAGTCACTATCAAGCTCAAAATGCTTCCACTAGTACCTTGCAAATAGTCCCCCTTCATCCAATGGCTTAGGTGCCTTGTAGAAAAGTTGAATGCACCATTCAATGGCCAAGATTAAATGCCAAGATGAAAATTTTAGTTGTCATGAAAGAACCCTCATCCAATGGCCAAGAATGGAAGAAGAAAGATGAGCACAATGAATCCAAGGATTGGCATTCATTTGGCCAAGCAAGGGAGTGCATGGGATTTGTCCTTTTCATCCAATGGCTTAGGCCATTTACAAGGGCTGAGTACACATTTAAGGGCTGGAATTAAATGCCAAGATGACATTTTTATGTTGTCATGAAAGAATCCTCATCCAATGGCCAAGAATGGAAGAAGAAAGATGAGAACAACTTATCCAAGGGTAGAGGTTCATTCGGCCAAGCAAGGGAGAGCATGGGATTGTATCCTTATTTCATCTAAGGGTTGAGGTTGTTAGAAGGGCTGAGTACACATCTTAAGGGATGCTATCAATTGGAAACAAGGTATTTTTATTGTGTCATCAAAAGATCTTAATCTAAGGGCTAAAATTGGAGGAGAAAAAGTGCAAAAATCATCCAAAGGTGAGGGATGCCAACCGGCCAAGAGGAAAGAAAAGGGGGAATGTTTGTTTTTTCCATATAGGCTTGGTTATTTGATGAAGAAGGGCAGTAGCTAATTTAGCAAAGAAGAGGTTTTTGAAAGAAAGGGAAGAATGTCTTTTCTACCTAGCTCTAGCATGGTTTTCTTCTTGTTTTCCATGTTAATTTCTTGATTTTCCATTTTGTTTGCCTACTACATTTCTCATAGAAATCAAAGTTTTAAAATGTTTACTTAAGTTTTCATCTTTTCATCTTCTTAAAAATGGTTGAAAACAATTTTTTTTTACAAGGTTTTTGCTTGGCCGAATTTGATATAAATGCTTGCCTTGATTTTTTCTATTTCTTTTCTTATTTGCATGTTGTTGTTGGAAACATGATTTTGGAAGGTTTATTGAAGTATTTAATGTTCTAATATTTTTTCAAAAAAAATGAAGCAAAAGAGGTTGAAATGGCTACATGATCTTGATATATATCAAGTGGCCATGGTTAGGGGAGAGGCTATGCCCATTTTTACCAACCATGAAACTCACCTCTATTTTGTTGATTAGCATGGTTTATTTTCTGATTTTTTGAAATGGAAAGGCTTCATGATCTTGACAAGACCAAGTGGTTATGGTTAAGGGAGAGGCTATGCCCATTTTGTACCAACCACGGAGCTTAACTTTCCTTGTTTTGTTTACTAGTTTTTCTTGTTATTTTCTTTGCATGTCTATGTTTATTTTGATCATGTTCTTTACATTATTTTTATGCTATATTTGCTTTTATATTTTTTTTCCTTCATGAAATGATATTTCCTTGTTAGGATTCGGCCCTTGTTTCCTTCTTCTTCTTGATTACTTTTGCATTTTTCTCATATATCATACCTTGTATATTGCCATGTTTGCATCTTATAATTTTGTCATGTGACCATTCGGCCTCCTCCATTTCCTATGCTTTGTATGTGAATTTTCATCATGTTAGTTGATAGGTTTGCATTTCCATGCCATGAGTTTGTGTATCTTGCATGCTAGTATGTTATATGTTTGTGAAAATGCCATGCTAGAATATCATCTTTGTGAGGTTATGTCCATTCGGCCACTTCCATTTTCTTTGCTTTGCATGTGTATTTTCATATTGCTTGTTGATTTGTTTGCATTTCCATGCCATGAGTTTGTGCATTTTGATTTAGCATGCTATGTGTTTGTGTTATTGCCATGCATTGCTATGCTATTTAGGTCTTAGGTCATATTGGTATTGTCGCAACCTAAAAAATAACAAGTCTCATCGCAATACTTTATATTCGTTAAGCGTGACATAAAAAAAAACCGAGGAAAAGTTGACTTAATTCCTCTTGAAAAATGAAGGTTTCGAAAATAACTTTGAAAAAGACATGTAGTCGCCACCGATCTTTTTTTAGCTAGGTGTGATCGGCCACCTATTAAAACCAGTTTTGTAAAATATTTTAAAATTAATTAAAACATTTTTAAAAACCAATTTCAAGTCTGCGTTATAAACCAAAGAAAATCGAAGAATCGGGTTCGGGACTCGATTACGTGTGGGGAAGGATTAGCACCCCCACAGCGCCCGTATAAAACGGTACCTTATTAATCATGTTTTATCTCAAGTCTTGGTAAAAAATCAATTTTTAATTTAGTATTTCAAGTTAATTCCCAATTTAGAAGCTGAGGATCACTTGTTTGGTATTAGTTTTATAAGAAACCAAGAGAAACTATGTGTTTCTCTTTATGGCATTTTTGCCTTAGGTGGTTTCCAACATAGCCACCACCTTAAACCACCACCATGGGTGGTCCTAAATCAACCTCTACATCCATTATTTGGGGTTGGTTGATTGAAAAAGTGGCTTGGAGATGAAAATCCAAGCTTGGCCGAATGCACCATGGTGGCCAACCACCTTGTGCCGCCACTTCCACCACCATCTGAGGCCACTATTGGCTTTACTAAGCTCGGGGGAGCAACTTTCCAGTTGATCGTTTCTCTGGATTTTCACCCGAGCTAGGTGTAAAAATTATAAAGCTTAAATAGCTAAGCTATAAATTTTCGGATAGTAGCTAATTAGCTACAATTTTTGGATTGTGTGAATGTTTCTAAATTATAAAATATTTATGAAATTATTGTTTAGGTACTAGGAGCGCGGATTAGCTGAGTCCGTGGTTGGAAGAACTCCAAAGCACGAGGATCTAATTTCTTTCGCTTAGCGCACTGTGAGTAAACGTGTAGCGATAGGCGTAGGATCGTTAGAATATGTTATGACATACTGACTGTGATTGTATAAATGTATCAGTGATGGATTATAATGCACTTGAGTTGGTAAATAGTAGTGTGTATGGCATAGAATTAAGTTATGGTATCGAATTCTCGTAAAGACGTGAGAAAAAGGTCCAAGGAATGAACAAGTGATGATTATGTAATAATCTGGGTTGATGCATGAGTGGTTGACTCTATGGCGCCACATTGTTTCCTTACTTGTGTGCTTATTTTAATGTTATGTGCTGGATGTTTACTGTAATGTTAAGCTATGCTTGAGTTTGTAGGCTGCCATTGTGCCCTACCGAATTTGTAGGCTGCCATTGTGCCCTACTGGATTTGTAGGCTGCCATTGTGCCCTATCAGATTTGTAGGTTGCCATTGTGCCCTATCGGATTATAGGAGCCTTCGTGCCCTACGATTTTGTAGGAGCTTTTGAGCCCTACCGATTTGTAGGAGTCTACGGACCCTACTGGATGTTATAGTTGTTTATGATGTTGGATAGGAACATCAAGGTGATATTAGTTAATATGACTTGTGAGTCTTTTCCATAGACTTTACTAATTCTGCGTTTGCTCACTGAGTCGTTATGACTCACCATTTAGTTTTTTTTTTCAGATACTGATCGACCTAGTCCCTCATCCACCCCGCCATCTTGCTCGTGATCGATAGTTGGTGAGCATGATATACCGTTTTGACGAGGTGATTCGTTGCTTGATGGAGGAGCCGTGCACAACTACCTAGGGATGTCATATGTTATTTTGTCTAAGTATATTTTATTATGTGTAATGTAGTTATCCGGTCGGAGACCGAGATTGTTGTTTACATTTTTGGCATTGTATATATATATATATATATATATATATATATGTACATTATGGTTCACTTTGCGTGTCTGCTGTGGGGCATCTCGGTTACTCTCTAGTTGGAGTTGTCCTAATCGGGATGTCATGTGTTATTATTATTATTATTATACATGTTTTGCAGGTTTGGTAACCCCCCATATTGGGTAGGGTCATGCTGAAATTTAGTTAGGTAGATGAATGGTTAAGGCTTCAGAGACAAGAGCATATACTTATCTCTGGCCGGTCGCACTCTCGAACTTGGGATGTGACAAAGTTGGTATGAGAGCATTTTCTAGAGGTCGGTGACTGTAGACGTGTCCATCATGTAAAGGGTCACTTTTCGGTTATAGTTGATAGTACGGGGTTGGATAAATAAGGGTACCTAACAAGTAAGTTTCTTTCTCAGGTTACTATGCCCCTGATGTTAAGAATATGGGGTAAGCAGAGGGAACAATCACCTGGGGTTCCCGATCAGGTCTACACGGGATGTCCGAATCCCGTACCTGGAGAACGAGACCAGATTGCTAGATCTGCTAGAGAGTCAACAGCAGATGATAGGATAGAACAGTTAGCTGCTGAGATTGGTGAGATACGTTAGGAGGTTAGGACCCTAATAGATCTACTAGCAGATCAGAGGCAGCAGAGACAGGACCAGGCTCTTCCAAGTCCTCCACGACCACAGAATCCCCTTGAGAGTATCTCCCAGTGACATTATATGAGTTTCGACGGAATAAGCCACTGATATTTTCTGGGATTGAGCTTGATTCAGATCCACAAGACTTTGTGGATGTATGTGATCGATTATGTGTGGCTCTCGGATGCTCAACAGTTAGGGCCGTGGAGTTGACTAGTTATCAGTTGACAGGGGTGGCCTATGAGTGGTATAAGACCCTATTAAGGAGCCAGCCAGCGGGTAGCCCTCCATTAGAATGGTCTGAGTTTTATAATGCTTTTATTGAGCGATGTATTCCTGAGAGTCTACGAGATGCTAAGGTTCGGGAGTTTGAGTTACTGAAACAGACTTAGGACATGTCAGTGTTGGATTATGATACTAAGTTTAATCAGTTAGCGAAGTATGTGCCACATATGGTGATGACTGATACTATGAAGGCCAAGCGGTTTGCTAATGGCCTTAGGGAGTACTTATTTAGGGCGGTACCGTTGACAAAGACCTCTACGTACTCCGATGTTCTTGATGCAGCCTTACGATTTGAGGCACGGGCCAAAGAGAGGCAGGTTGACCGTGAGCCTCGGAAGAAGGCCAAGACTGGGAGACAGGGTTTTAGGCAGTCTGGTGTAGGCGGATCAGGAACACTTAGTAGTGCTGCTGTTCCAATGGTCCGGTTACAGAGCAATCAAACTAGATCGGTTACCCAGTCATTAGGTAACACTAAGAGATCAGGAGCTCCCCATTGTCAGAGTTGTGGTTATCCGTATTTTGGACAATGCGGAAGGCCTGATACTTGTTTCAAATGCGGTCAGCCGGGGCATATGAAGAAGAACTGTCCGCTGAATTTTTCTCGACCCACATACACTATAGTTGCACTGCCCCTAGTTGTTACGTCAGCTGTTACTACTGGATCAGTGGCCCAGTCAGTGGGCAGAGGAACAACAGGCAGAGGTATACAGTCTGGAGATAGGGGACAGACTGTGGGAGGTAGAGGACAGACTCCAGGGGGTTGAGGACAGGTCAGGGCATTTGTGCTGAACCCTCAGGACGCATAGGCATCAAATGCAGTCGTGACAAGTACGTTAGATATTTGTCCCAAGCAGGCTGCAGTATTATTTGATTCAGGTGCTACACACTCCTTTATATCCCCTTCCTTTGCTTTGGGTTTGAACATGAGTTATGATATGTTAAATGATCCGTTGATAGTGCTTACTCTGGTAGGGAAGGTTTACCATGTGAACAGAAAGTTGAAAGGATGTGAAATACGGATCGAGGGTGAGATATTTTTGATAGATCTAATTGAGCTAGATATACTTGAGTTTGATGTGATTTTGGGCATGGACTGGTTGTCTGCCCACCATGCAGTATTGAATTGCCACGAGAAGGTGGTAGTGTTGAAAATACCAGGTAAACATGTGTTGAGGTATTAAGGAGATCGTAGAACGACTTTGCCTCACTTGATCTCGGTAATTAGTGCTGGAAACTGTTAGCGAAGGGTTGCAAAGGATTTTTGGCGTATGTATATGATGCTGAGATGAAGTCTCAAGATTTGAGAGAGATTCCCGTGGTAGAGGATTTCCCGAAGTTTTTCTCGATGAGCTGCCAGGACTTCCACCGGATAAGGAGATTGAGTTTTGCATAGATGTACCCCCAGGAACACAGCCGATATTCATTCCTCCTTATCGTATGGCTCCGTTGGAGCTAAGGGAACTAAAGGTTCAGTTGCAGGATCTTCTTGATAAGGGCTTTATACACTCGAGTACCTCTTCTTGTGGTGCTCCGATTTTATTTGTTAAGAAGAAGGATGGATCGTTACGGTTGTGTATTGATATAGGCAGCTGAATAAGATGATGACGAAGAATAAGTATCCATTGCCTAGGATCGATGATTTATTCGATCAGCTGTAGGGAGCTCAGTGCTTTTCTAAGATAGATCTTAGATCTAGGTACCATCAGCTTCGCATCAGAAGGAAAGATATTCCCAAAACGGCCTTTCGCACTCGATATGGACACTATGAGTTTTTGGTCATATCGTTTGGACTGACGAATGCACCGGTATCGTTCATGGATTTGATGAACAGGGTGTTCAAACCCGTCCTTGACCAGTTTGTGATTGTATTAATCGATGATATCCTGGTGTATTCGCAAAGTGGGAGGAATATTGGGAACACCTTCGCATAGTCCTTGAGACTCTTCGAGCACACGAACTGTTTGCCAAGTTCTCCAAGTGCGAGTTTTGGCTATCGAGTGTGAGCTTTCTTTGCCATATAGTTTCGAGGGAAGGTATTTCTATGGATCCCAGGAAGATTGAGGCAGTACGAGACTGGGAGAGGCGGACTACAGTAACAGAGATCAGGAGTTTCTTAGGGTTAGCTGGATATTATAGGAGGTTCGTGGAGAACTTCTCGAGGATAGCCGCACCACTAACCAGGTTAACACAGAAGAATGCTAAGTTTGTTTGGTCAGATGAGTTTGAAAAGTGCTTCAATGAACTTAAGGAGCTCTTGACTTTAGCACTAGTGTTAGCATTGCCAAATGAGACAGATGGCTTTGTGGTGTATTGTGATGCTTCTCGCATAGGTTTGGGCTGCGTATTAATACAGAAGAACAGGGTTATTGCCTATGCGTCGAGACACTTGAAAAGGCATTAGCAGAATTACCCCACACATGACTTGGAACTGGCAGCCATTATTTTCGCATTAAAGATATGGCGACACTATTTGTATGGCCGATTATGCGAGATTTATACAGACTACAAGAGTCTCAAGTATATATTTGATCAGTGGGAGCTGAATTTGAGACAGAGAAGGTGGTTGGAATTACTCAAGGATTATGGTTGTACCATCCTTTATCATCCCGGCAAGGCCAATGTTGTCACAGATGCCTTGAGTAGGAAGTCCATGGGTAGCTTAGCCCATATAGCAGTACAGAGCAGACATATGGTCCGGGAAGTGAGGAATTGCCTCAATTATGGTGTGGTACTTCGTGTTGTCGACACGGGGGAAACGTTAGCCCATGTGCAAGTATGGTCATCATTAGTGGATGAGGTAAAACGATTGCAACATGATGATGATTTTGCATAGGAAAGAAAGCCCAGGTTGGACAAGGATTGTGCAAGGAGTTTCGTATAGATGATGATGGAACTTTATGGTTACATGGCTGCCTCGTGGTACCGTTGGCAGGAGATATACGACATAGACTCCTCGAGGTAGCTCATAGCTCATCCTATACTATGCACCCTGGTTCCACCAAGATGTATCATGATCTACGAGCACATTATTGGTGGGAAGGCATGAACAAGGATGTAGCCAACTTTGTGGCTAGATGCTTGGTGTGCCAACAGGTTAAGGTCGAACATCAGAAACCCCCAGGTACACTTCAGATCTTGGATGTCCCTGAATGGAAATGGGACAAGATTATGATGGATTTACTCACGGGGTTGCCTAGGTTAACCAAAAGATTTGACTCGATATGGGTGATTGTCGATAGATTGACCAAGTCCGCACATTTTTTTCCAGTGCGCACTACATATACCGCAACCCAATATGATAGACTATATTTGGACCGGATAGTGCCTTTGCATGGAGTGCCTATTTCTATTGTGTCAGATAGAGGCACACAGTTCACATCGAGGTTTTGGGAATCATTTCAAAGGGCACTAGGTACTCAGTTGAGATTCAGTATCGCGTTCCATCCCTAAACCGATGGTCAGTCTGAGAGGACCATCCAGACTTTAGAGGATATGCTACGAGCATGTGTTTTAGATTTTGAGGGTAGATGGGATCAGCACTTGTCTTTGATTGAGGTTGCATATAATAATAGTTATCAGAGTACCATACAGATGGCACCATATGAAGCATTGTATGGCCAAAAATGTAGATCTCTAGTGGGATGGTTCGAGGTGGGTGATCGTCCATTATTAGATCCAGATATGGTTTGGGAAGCATTGAAAAATGTGGAGTTGATCCGTGACAAAATACGAGCGACACAGAGTCGGCAAAAGTCTTATGCCGATAATAGACGTCGGGAACTAGAGTTTGCTGTAGGGAATCATGTGTTCTTGAAAGTGTCTCTGTTTAAGGGTGTCATGAGATTCGGCAAGAGAGGAAAGCTGAGTCCAAGGTACATTGGACCGTTTGAGATACTTCAACGACATAGGGCAGTAGCATATGAGTTGGCCCTTCCTCCTAAGTCAGCCGCTGTACACCAGGTATTTCATGCGTTGATGCTTCAAAAATACCTCCCCGATGAGTCCCATGTGTTGCAACTGCAGGCGGTAGAGGTAGATCCACACATGTCATATGTAGACGAACCCATAGCCATAGTAGAACGACAAGTTTGGAAGCTCCGATCGAAGAAAATTCCTTCGATAAATGTTGTATGGAATCATCATGGGGAGGAGGAAGCTACTTGGGAACTTGAAAGAGACATGAGGAGACAGTACCCCCAGTTATTCCGAGAGTAGGTACGTAACTCTTTAAATGAAATATTCAATAAGTTCACAATTAGGAAAATTCGAGGACGAATTTTCTTAAGGGGGGAGAATTGTAAGACCCTCGTAAGGCAGAGATCGACTCGGGTCTCTTTAAATGATTCATAGACGGTGGATCAACTTTATGTATTCTTGTAGACAAAGCACACTACCATCTGGTCTTATTGTTATATTAATAATTTTAAGAGTAAGGGTTTAATCAGCTATTTGAGAGATTTAGCCCTAAATTGACCACGAGTCAAGAATCGCAATCGGGACAAAATAAAGCCCGTAAAATTAGGTATTTTAACTTTACATAGTGTTAAAATGTGATATATTACTGATCAGGATTATTGGAAAATCTAATCGACACAAAATCAGTAAAATATGAACCAGGGGTATATTGGTTATTTTACCCAAAATTTTATTTTTGGTTCGTATATGGTACCAATAGACTCTGTGATCATAGAGGATCTCAATATGATGCTTAGATTTAAAATTTGACATTTTTTTTTAAATTCAAAAATTAAGTGGAACTCGGCTACGCCCTTAATTAACTTAAAAGAGTGAAAAATCGAAACTCATTGTGGGAAGGTCCAGAAAAGGTTTTAATGAATAAATGGATTCATACAGACATAAAATGATGTTACAATGCTATTGGTGAAATTAGAATGAGAATCGGAGCTAAAACCGAAAAAATCAAAATGTTGACCCGTAAACGATTCGAGGCCCAGATTTGAAGCTCGGGATATCAAAAAATTTTGAAAACTTGCGTACTAGTGTAAAATGATATTTTAAACATATCTGTGTCGAGAAAAGTGAAAAATAAGCTTTCGAACGTAAAAATTTCATGTGGTCACGCTTAGGTACTAAAAGACAAAAAGTAGGTTATAGGCTTATCTTTTGACACTTGGCATGGAAAATGGCCATAAAAATGAAGCCATGCACCTCTTGATCAGCCGTGAGCCCCATTTCTTATGCCTTAAGGGTTGCTTCTTCTTCAACCTTGAGAAAACCTAACCAAAATGAAGAAAACTCCATAAGCAAAAGCTTGTAAGCTTGATCTCTTCATTTCTACTCATCACCAAGCCAACAAAATACATATTTTTACTATTTAGAAGGTGAGGATCACTTGTTTGGTTTTAGTTTTTCAAGAAACCAAGAGAAACTATGTGTTTCTCTTTATGGCCATTTTTGCCTTAGGTGGTTTCCAACATAGCCACCACCTTAAACCACCACCATGGGTGGTCCTAAATCAACCTCTACATCCATTATTTGGGGTTGGTTGATTGAAAAAGTGGCTTGGAGATAGAAATCCAAGCTTGGCCGAATGCACCATGGTGGCCAACCACCTTGTGCCGCCACTTCCACCACCATCCGAGGCCATTATTGGCTTTGCTAAGCTCGGGGGACCAACTTTCCAGTTGATCATTCCTTCGGATTTCCACCCGAGCTAGGTGTAAAAATTATAAATCTTAAATAGTTAAGCTGTAAAATTTCGGATAGTAGCCAATTAGCTACAATTTGGATAGTGTGAATGTTTCTAAATTATAAAATATTTATGAAATTATTGTTTAGGTACTAAGAGCGTGGATTAGCTGAGTCCGTGGTTGGAAGAACTCCGGAGCACGAGGATCCAATTTCTCCCGCTTAGCGCACTGTGAGTAAACATGTAGCGATAGACATAGGATCCTTAGATTATGTTATGACATACTGACTGTGATTGTATAAATGTATCGGTGATGGATTATAATGCACTTGAGTTGGTAAATAGTAGTGTGTATGACATAGAATTACCTTATGGTATCGAATTCTCGTAAAGACGTGAGAAAAAGGTCCAAGGAATGGACAAGTGATGATTATGTAATAATCCAGGATTGACGCATGAGTGGTCGACTCTACGGCGCCACATTGTTTCCTTACTTGTGTGCTTATTTAAATGTTATGTGCTGCATGTTTATTGTAATGTTAAGCTATGCTTGAGTTTGTAGGCTGCCTTTGTGCCCTACCGGATTTGTAGGCTGCCATTATGCCCTACCGGATTGTAAGAGCCTTCGGCCCTACAATTTTGTAGGTGCTTTCGAGCCGTACCGGTTTGTAGGAGTCTACGGACCCTACAGGATGTTATAGTTGTTTGTGATGTTGGATAGGAACATCAAGGTGATATTAGTTAATATGCTTGTAAGTCTTTTCCATAGACTTTACTAATTTTGCGTTTGCTCATTGAGTCTTTATGACTCACCCTTTAGTTATTTTTCTTTTCCAGATACTGATCGACCCGATCCCTCATCCACCTCGCCAGCTTGCTCGTGACCGATAGTCGGTGAGCATGATATACCATTTTGACGAGGTGATCCGTTGTTGATGGAGGAGCCGTGCACAGTCACCTAGGGATGTCATATGCTATTTTGTCTAAGTATATTGTATTATGTTTCATGCAGTTATCCGGTCGGAGACCGAGATTGTTGTTTACATTTCTGGCATTGTATATATGTTTATGTACATTATGGTTCTCTTTGCGCGTCTGCTGCGGGGCATCTCGGTTACTCCCTAGTTGGAGGTGTCCTAACCGGGATGTCATGTGTTATTATTATTATTATTATGCAGGTTTGGTAACCTCCATATTGGGCGAGGTCATGTCGAAATTTCGTTAGGTAGATGAATAGTTAAGGCTTCGGAGACAAGGGCATATACTTGTCTCTGGCTAGTCACACTCCCGGACTTGGGATGTGACATCATTTGAGAAGCAGAACGAGTTCAATTTGAAACAAAAGGAAATACCTCAAAGATGGTTTCGGAGCTCGACTCATTTGAGAAGCAGAATGAATTCGATTTAAAACAAAAAGAAATACCTCGACGATGGTCTCGGGGCTCGACTCACTTGAGAAGCAGAATGAATTCGATTTAAAACAAAATAAAATACCTCAATGATGGTCTCGAGGCTTGACTCATTTGAGAAGCAGAACGAGTTCGATTTAAAACAAAAGGAAATACCTCGACGATGGTCTTGGGGCTCAACTCATTTGAGAAGCAGAATGAGTTCGATTTTAAAACAAAAGGAAAGCCTGGGTTTGGTGCATTTGTAAATTAAATTTGACTTTGAAAACTAAAGGAATATATCTCGACGGTGGTCTCGGGGCTCGGCTCATTTGAGAAGCAGAACGAGTTCGAAAAAAAACAAATGGAAATACCTCGATGATGGTCTCGGGGCTCGACTCATTTGAGAAGCAGAATGAATTCGATTTAAAACAAAAAGAAATACCTCGACAATGGTCTCGGGGCTCGACTCACTTGAGAAGCATAATGAATTCGATTTAAAATAAAAAAAAGTACCTCGACGATGGTCTCGGGGCTCGACTTATTTGAGAAGCAGAATGAATTCGATTTGAAAAACAAAGGGAAAATACCTCGACGATGGTCTCGGGGCTCGACTCATTTGAGAAACAGAACGAGTTCAATTTTAAAAACAAAGGAAAAATATCTCGACGATGGTCTTGGGGCTCGACTCATTTGATAAACAGAACGAGTTCGATTTTAAAAACAAAGGGAAAATACTAAGAATGATCTTGGGTTTGATTCATTTGGAAAATAAATTTAACTTGAAAAACAAAAGGAACATACCTCGACGGTGGTCTCGGGGCTCGACTCATTTGAGAAGCAGAATGAGTTCGATTTGAGGAAGCCAAAATTTTCCTGATTCCTGCAATGTTAGCTAAATGCATTGATGAGAATGACATGCTTTGCAAATGCTTGTATGTTTCCTAAGGATGAATGCAATGAAATGACTGTGTCATGATTTCTAATCCATGGTTTCTTTGAGGTTCACGGACTATTTGACTTCATGATAGAGTCTTCAACTTTTCACTGATTCCCCACTTGTGGAACCTTTTATCAAGATAAATTGTCAAACAGTCTTTCTTGATGCAGATGTCTTGGATTGATGCAAATGCTTCTTGGAATGATGCAAAATAAAATGCAAATGCTTCATGGTGAAAATGCAAATGTCTTCAATTGATGCAACTACTTCTTAATACAGATGCAGATTTTAAGTAAGATGCAAATGCTTCATGGTGCAAATGCAAATGTCTTGAATTGATACACATGTTTCTTGATGTAGATGCAGATGTCTTGGATTGATGCAAATGCTTATAAATGCAGATGAGATGTCTTGGATTGATGCAAATGCTTCTAAATGCAGATGCAAATATTGAATAAGCTGCAAATGCTTCATGGTGCAAATGCAAATGGCTTGGATTGATGCAAATGCAAATATCTATGAAGGATGTAATTGTAAAGGTAAAATGCAAATGTTCATGGAATAGTGCAAATGTAAATAGTTCAAGAACGATGCAAATGCTTGCTCACACGGTGCATATGCAAAGCTTAATAAAGAGATGAGTGCTCATGAGTGATGCAAATGCCCCTGATCGTCTTTCTAGACTTTGGCTTAGCCTTTCCCATTCATTTTTCCTCTTCAAGTCAGAGTATATCTTCAACTCCTTTTTTCAATCTTTGGCTATTCTCTTTGCCCCAACAGTTTTTAAACTCTTATTGACAGAAATCTGCTTGTCGGTTTCTATTTCTTCTTCTCATATTTGGAAGTCAAGGTTATCCCTATTAATTCCACACCTTTGGGTTAGAAAAACCCTTATCTCATGTCAATCATAAAAAATGGGCATTTCAAAAATATTTTTATTTTCCCCCTTCTTTTTTAGAACAATTTTGCTCATTTAATGAAAAACTCTGAGCCAAAAATATTAACTCCATAGTGTGTGATGTACGAAGTTTTTGAAGACTGATGATCACTGTTAGAAATTTCCCTAAGTGTCAATTTGGGTTTTTCAATTTGAATTGACAAGGCTTGGTACAACAAGATTTTGGTTTTTCCAGGAAAACTTCACAACAAAAATGTATGTCCCTTCTAGGCTCACAAATGGAACAAATTTTATAGATCTTGAATTCATTGAGAACCAAACAAATTCAACATTCTTTAGTTTCTATATCAAGGTATTTCGACAAGCATCAAGATTGGCCGGGATGTTTAAACCGAAAAGTTTAATTTTGGAGGGAAAAAAGTTTCAGTTTTTGAAGACAATCCTCCGAATGAGAGCTGTCAATTTGGGAGATTCAAAATTTTCTAGATGTTCCTTGATGACCACTTCTTCCATTTCACTCTAGACCGCCTATTTTTGGGTTTTCGCCCTAGAGTCCCATTCTTTCCATTTTTTTCTTTCTTTTTTTTTGTTGTTCTACCATGCATTTGAGAATTCTAAATTCTTCCTTAGTGAAATGATAATTCGATGAGATGGGATAAAATCTGAGGAAGACCCTTTAAATTAAATATTCATGCTTGATCAAAATGGACTCTTAAAGCACGTAACGTAGGATCATGGTTCGGGGTTCAGAAAGAAAGGATAAATAGGCCTAAAATCTATGTTTGAGGGTAATCAGATCAAGGATCATTTCTTGAGGAGGATTCCTTTTTGAAGCATTTATCCCTTTTTGGACTTTTTTTCCCTTTTTTTTAGCTCTTTTTCTTCCTTTCTTTTGGCTTTCATTTACCATACTTTTTCACACTTTTTCTTTTGTTTTGTTCTTGGCTTCCATTTCGCCATCTTTTTCTTTTTCTTCGAAAAAGTGAGTCCGTATTTATTCGAGGCTCCATTTGCTTTGCATCTATCTTTGAGCTAGGACTCATTTTTTCGTGATCTTTGAGAAGATATTTCCTCGTATTTGCCCCCCAGTGTAGAGGGTGATCCTTGATCAGGGTTTAAAGACAAAGAATTCCTTAAGCTCAAAAGATGTGACTATGGATAATTTTCTCTTTCTGAGAGGGATATGAAAGATGGCCATTTATCGTATCAAGCACGAATATTCTCATTGAAAAGCAATCCCCAAAGGGAATAGATAATCAGAATTTAATTTTTCACTTTAGAATCATCCGAATTCTCATATGCATGATATCACAATTTTTCTTTTTTTGCTTTCTTTTTTGTTGCATGCCCCACTGATTCATGTGTTAGTTCCATCCTTTTTCATCATGTATCCATCATTTCCACATGTGATGCCCCAATTTGATTAACCATGAGGATTTGTATCATTGCGAGGAACATCTCAAGTCTAAGTTTATACTGAAAATTTGAGTTTCAATCTTGGGTTTGTTTGAAGCACCAAGGAAAATATTACCCAAAAACAGGTTTTCTCTAGGACATGGGATAATCTGGTTTGGTCATTGTGTCCCGAGGTATCAATCATGAAATGATGTTTGGGTAATTGATGTTTTATGGTCATTGGAAAAGGTCATGAATGGTTTTAGCACAATCTTGACACACATCGAATTACCAAAATCTAAATTCTTGAAAGAATGTCTTATTTGTTTGAATTTTCAAAGAATTCAAAATTTTTCCAAAAAGTTTGTTCCTTTGTTCATAGCCTAGACTAGGATCTACATTTTTTGCTTATTTTGCAATGACAATGGTTTATGAAATTTAATTTATTCATATTTCTTGAAGCATTAGGTCTTTCAAATGGTCTTGGTTTAAGGGATTTAGGTATAGGAAAATCCAAAAGAGATAGGGAAAGTATTGGGTCATTTCTAATAATGATCATCAATATTCTCGAGAGTGCCCATTACTTCTTGTGGAAAACCCTTATTATTGTTTACCACAAATTTTCTCAAGTTCCATTTGTTTTTGCAAATTCAAATTATTGCTAAAATGAAATGAACACAAAACATTTAAATTCAAAGTTTATTTATTTCATGTAGATGTCAACACGAGACAAGTGCTTCTATCCTTAAGTGCATAAAACTACATGCATCAGAATGCTCCTATTGACATGCTTCCAAAGATAATAATTCTCCTCTTTAAAACCCTACGAAGATACTGATTTATGGCAAAGAAGACTTCCACTGTTTGATAAGCTCTGAAGTTAAAATGCCATTGCGAAAAAGACCTTCCACCATTTCCTTTAGTTGTCTGCATACTTCAGTCGAATGCCCAATTGCCCCCATGTGATACTCACACTTGCTGTTAGGGTCATAACTCTTTGCTGATGGGTTTGGAGCTGCTTTCAAAGGCACAGGGTGAGGTACTAATTTTTTATCAATATTGATAGCAGGTCAGAGATTGGGATCAGAATCTTCTCTTGGTTATCCCATGGTTGTTTTTGGGAAGGGGTCTTTCATGACACTTGGGCTTCCCATCTTTAAAACTTATCGAACCAACCTTGATGAGATCCCTGACCTTGTACTTCAAAGCGGGGCAGTTCTCCGTTGAGTGGCCTTGATTGCCATAATGATAACCACAACACTCATTAGCATCATACCAGCTTGGATAAGGGGGCTTTAGAGGCTCTAATTGCATGGGTGTCACAAGGTGATTCATGATGCGTTGAGGTAGTAGCTCACTGTATGACACAGGAATCGAGTTAACCTGATTTCTTTCTTGCTTCATATACCCGTGTATGCCTTTCTTTCCCATCCTGACATCCCCACTTGTCTTACCCTGAACAAATAGTGGCTTCTTCCCATTATCTGACTTCTCTTTCTTCGTAAAACCTAACAGCCCATTACTGATTAGTGCTTGAACCTTCCGCTTTAGAGACAAACAATTTTCTATAGAATAACCTCGAATCCGCTAATGATAACCACAAAATGCATTTTTATCATACCTGTCTGGGTACGGGGGTTGGATAGGTTTTACTGGCACTTGAGCGATGAGTCATTTTTCAACAAGCTAGGGTAACAACTCAGAGTAAGAGATGGACAGTGGCTCAAACTGATCTCTTTTTCGAATATTCTTTGATTTTCCCTAGCTGACCTGAGGTTGGAGATTTGTCAAATAATTACTTTGAGAAGACATCGGGTATAAGTAATGATCCCAGTACACATTATTCATGGAAGGGTAGAACTGATGGTACATGGGTTGTAAAGGATATGGGACAAAGCTTCAAATCTGTTGCCCACCATAGGTCATAGACTGGATATCTTTCCTTTTCTTTGGGGTTCCCAATTTCCCTTGTTACCGGATGTCTCCCCTACTTTGAGCTTTCCTTTCTTGTCCGTCTCCTTCATTATCTCCTTTGGAATCCTTCATGGCATTACCAACAAGCTTATCATAGCATGGAGCCTACAGTGTATTTGTAAATAGGACAACAACTTCTTTTCAGTTAAGGGCGGCTGTACCTAGGCCGCTATATCTCTCCATCTGCGAGAATACTCTTCGAAGCTTTCAGTGGCTGTCTTTCTCATATTTTGCAAAAAGAGACGGTCTGACAACATGTCAATCACATACTTGTATCGGTTATAAAAAGCCTTAGCCAAATCGCTCCAGGAACGAATCTAATCCTTACTCAGCTGACTATACCATTTGCTTGCAGATCCTCTGAGGCTATCAAGAAAACAATGGATCAATAACTTATCATTATCCGCATGGCTCACCATCCCCTGGCAAAACATTTTGAGGTGGGTCATTGGATCAGTTCTCCCATCATATATCTCGAAGCTGGGAACCTCGAATTCTGGTGGAATGACTAAATCAGGGACCAAGCAAAGTTCTTTCAGATCTACGTTCCCAAATTCATTTGTGCTTTCTACTGCCCGGTGTTTTTCATTTGATAGCTGAGACCTTGATATATCTTATGGCTATATGCCTTGAGAATTCTGCCCTTTAATTACTGTTACCTCACACAAGCAAGAGAGGCAATTCCTCGAATTGTTTCCCAAGACTTTTGATTTTCCTTTTCTAGTAGAACTCTCAACCTGTCCCTTTTCTTTGTCAATGAATGGTATTAGCTCTATCAACTTAATCGTTTGCTCTTGAATCCCTTTTTGAACTCTAATCAATTCTTCCTTCATCTCTTGCTTAACTTGTTCCATTCTCTCTATTCTAGCCAAGTTCTTAACCTTCATGGCTCTTTCTTTGTCAGCAGAGTCCTCTTCATGTCCCTTTTCTTTGACAATGAAAGGTATTAACTCCATCAACTTAATCATTTGCTCTTGGATCCCTTCCTGAACTCTAATCACTTCTTCATTCATCTCTTGCTGAACCTGATCCATTCTCTCTATTCTAGCCAAGTTCTTAACCTTCATGACTCTTTTTTCCTTAGCAGAGTCCTCAACATGCCCCTTGCCTTTGACAGTGACGAACATCAATTCCATCATTTTAGCCATTTGTTCTCGGTAGTCTTTTGGATTTCTATTCAGCCTTTCTTGTGTTTCCTGCAGAGCTTGTCTCATTCTTTCCATTTCGTCTAAATTTTTGCCTTCCATGAATCCTTGCAATGTTGAACAGATTCTCAGTGACTCATATACCTCTGATTTGAAAAAATATCTCTTTGAGAGCTCTTAAAGCTAAGCTAGTTTCTATTTCATCTTATTAACGTATTTCGTGATGAATGAGCCATGGATGTTATGAATGTAACATGATGCCAATATAATGCATGCAAGTCAAGGTATGGATATATACAATGATTGAGCATGTATATTTCAGATGTATTTCCCAATAAATGATTATATACACTACGAATGCAACACGATATCAATTATGATGCATGTAAACAATAAATGATTGACACAGAGTATATACAAAGAAAATCATGTTGACCATGTGTGTCATGAATGCATCCTAATGCTGACATGGTGCATGTAAAGAATAAGTAAATTAATTCATGGATATATACAGAAAAATCATGCTGACTATGAATGCATGAATGCAACCTAATGCCAACATGATGCATGTAAAGAATGAATAAATTGATATACAGGTATATACAAATAATGACCATGCATGTCATAAATGTATTCTACAATAGATGACCATGCATGCTATGATTGTAACATGATGTTCATGTGAGGTATGTAAAAAATTCATAAATTAACCCAAGGGTATATACAAAGAATAACCATGTATATCACAAATGTATTCTACAATGAATGACCATGCATATTAGAATTGTAACATGACATCAAAAATACATGTAAAGAATAAATGAATTAACACAAAGGTATATTCAAAAAATAATCATGTATATCACAAATGTATTCTACAATAAATGACCACATATGTTAGGCCTGTAACATAATGTCAAAATGATACTTGTCTATTAACAAACAAATAAATGAATGAATGAATTGGTAAACGGAGAATGCTTTTACGAAAATAAAACTAATAATATTTAAAATCGGATCCCAAAGCCAAAGGTTTTTCATTAATTCATGGAAAACTTCATACAACCATCAAATTACATAGAAATACTTGCTCATACTAGTCTTAAACTTCTTCCAAGAGATTCCCCAGTCACTGATCATGCTTCTCAAAGTCTTCATCCTTTCAGCCAATTACTTGCCCTGCCGACATTCTCGGACGATATCAGCAATGTCAACTTTCTCGGCTGGCAGCTGCTTCTCTATAGCCGCATGGAGTGACTCATTCTCTTTCCACATTAGGGACATTCTTCCTTTCTCATTTCCCAACCTGAACCTCAACTGTTCATTTTCTTGCTGGCATCTTTCTAACTTGGTTGACAACAAAGAATGTGTATCCTCCCATTTTTGCTGCTCTTGAGAAAACCCGAACTCTTTTTCTTTACTTTCCTTGGCCTTATTCTTCCAATACTCCAACTCCAATTGAAGTTTCTTCATTTCTTTCTCATGTGCTTTGAAAGAAATACTGGCTCCCGTAAACCTTCTCGTGGCCCTTATCTTCTTGTTTTCTTGATGCAGGTCTAGTATATCGGCCAATGCTGTATCCCTCTCTGTGACCACCTTTCTTGTCTTAGTCTCTTGAATCTCAAGCTTAGTCTTCAAATCCTCAACATCTTCCTGAAGCTTATCACATTCTCGCTTCAACTTCCCTTTTTCTTTTTCTAATTCCTGTCTAACTAGCTCAATTTCTGAAGGTATTACCGATTTGGGCTGAAGAACAACTGGATGAACAGAGGGATCTTCAGCGGGAAGCACAACATCGCGAAGCTTCTTGGCCCTCCATACCAGATAGGCCGGAGTAGTATTGTCAGTATACCTACCCACTTGTGAATGATATAATTCCTTCCATGCCATGATGACCTAACGTATTCTCCCCATATATCTGGGCTCACTATAAGAGAAGTCCATCGAGATAAACTCATGAGTCATCGGGATAAACTGTTCGGATACATATTGCCTCCTCACTAGCAATGGTGCATAGCTAACGGCCCCCAAATTCCCAACAATGGAACCAATAAATTCTCACCACAATGGTACAAAATTGACCCAAGTGGCATCCACAGAGCCCTCCAAGTTAGATCCTCTTTTCCTAAGTGACGGAGAGTCTTAATCCATTGTTTCTTATCCCATTTCTTGTTGTTGAATTCTGTAAGAGGAACACACGTCTTCATATAGGGCTGAAGCTTCCCGTTATCATCCCCCCAAAAATGACTCTGAATCCAAACGTATAGAAGTTGTACACAACCTTCAAAACGTCCTTTTCCTTTCCTCCGATAGTAACTAAGTGACCTAATCGTCTCAGCAAGAATGGCAGTGGAAGGATCAATATGTTTGTCTAACCGATCAAAGAAACCCACTACAGCTACCTCGATATGACCTTCCACTTCGAAAATATAACCAACCCATAAATGGCCAAAGCAAATACATCCAACACGTGATCACCATCTGGGTTGCTCTTGATATAATTCCGCAAGAATACCTAAGGAATGCAGTCACTCGAACCTTTCTTCTTTATCTGTGGAGAATCTACAGGAATATCTATACCCATCACTTTAGAAAGTTTCTTCCGACAGCTCAATATTTTCTGCTCCTTCCAATAAAACTTATCCGGATTTGCTGACTCAATACGGAGCAAGGTAGAATATTCCTCCAGGGTGGGTATCATATCTTCCTGATTAGTGAAACACCAGTACGAAGGATCCTAGAACTTTACTATGGCCCTAATCAGTTGTTTGTCCACCTCGATCGGGAGAAGTAGAGCTATATCACCATATTTCCTAGTGAATTCATTCTTCCTATCAAATCCCCATTGTCTCCAAATTTCCCTTAATTCCACTAAATCATTTCGAACAAAATCCAGGTGAACTAACTCAAGAAGTGCAGATGTAAAAACCATGGCCAAACAGTCTCCCTTGTCACCCTGATTCGTCTCAGACTCAGTTCTGACCTCCTGGTATGTCTTGCTAACCACTGATACTAATAGAATGTCTCGGCGTTCCATGACTATAACGAAAACTCTTCGGTTGGCACCCGATTTAAGGCAAATATCCCTAAATGACCATGATGCATTAAATGAAAACAAAAACAAAACAAAACAAAAAAACACGAGTCAGTAATAGGATAATAAAATCAAAAATCATAGTAATAATAAAATTAAATGAATAAATAAATAAATAGTGAAAAGTAAGAAATGCTCCTCCGAGTGTTTCCTAACTTCGGGATATCTAATCAAAAATTCGATATGGCTTCGCCTAGGTTCACTATATAAGGGTGAATTGGTTCTAAGGCCCCGAATTGTTCCTCGCTGTCGTCGGTGAAGGCTAGTAAGGCACCCCGATAAAAACCAGTCCAATTCGTTAGAGTTCATTTCCTTGGCTTATGCGAAGGCTATTGCCACATGAAGCGTAGGTACTTTACTTCCACTTAAAGGGATGAAACTCGGACAGAGAGCTCATGTTATGCAAATACACGTGTAGTGTGTGAGGAGGAACAATCAAACCTTTCACCAACTATCCTAACCTCTATCCTAAATAAATCGACAAAATATTAAAGAATGTCAAGCATATAACAAAGAGTATACAAGAAAATAAACTAGAGAAACAAATAATAATATGTATGCACATGAATATGGACATATTTAAAAATATTTTATTATTTTCAAAATTCTCTTTTTTTTTAAAAAAAATGTGGGAATTAAAATTAAATACCAATTAAACCCAACAAAATCGAGACTTTGATAACACATGACTAATTCTAGGTCTGACTCTCTAATATCCCCAGCAGAGTCGCCAAGCTGTCGCAACCTAAAAAATAACAAGTCTCATCGCGAGACTTTATTACCCGTTAAGCGAGACATTGAAAAACAGAGGAAAAGATGACTTAATTGCTCTTGAAATAAAATCAAGGTTTGAAATTGACCTCGAAAAAAGACATGGAGTCGCCACCAATCTTTTTTGGCTAGGTGTGATCGGCCACCTATTAAAACCGGTTTTGTAAAACATTTTTAAAACCAATTTCAAGTCTGCGTTTTAAACCAGAGAAATCAAAGAAACGGGTTCGGGACTCGGTTACGTACGGGGAAGGATTAGCACCCCCACAACGCCCATATAAAATGGTACCTTATTAATCGTGTGTTATCTCAAGTCTCAGTAAAAAGTCGGTTTAAATTTAGTATTTCAAATTAATTCCCAATTTAAAGAAAAATAATCCCATTTTTATTGAAAATGATTCGGAATCTATTAATTCAAAATTTTCCTATATTCCCCTAAAATTCGGCAAAATACAGAAATTTTTATTTATTAAGAAAATTTTTCGAATCAATCTCGTTTTAAGAAAGATATTTCGTTATTAATGATAATTGATGATTTACTCCTCGGCAACTCGGAAGAGAACTCATGAATTATTTTAATTCGGAAATATCTTTATTTTATTGAAAATCATTATCGTTTTAAAATATTTTTAAAAAAATGAATATGAACATGTGTGACATAATAAAGATGATATAGCAAAGTCTAGATAATATAATGCAACCTAAATGATATGATATAATTTAAATGGCATAGCAAATTCTAAATGAAATGAAATATCCTAAGTATCATGATATATTCTAAGTGAAATGAAATAATCTAAGTAACATAATATATTTTAAATGAAATGAAATATTCTAAGTATCATAATATATTCTAAATGAAATGAAATAACCTAGGTAACATGATATATTCTAAATGAAATGAAATAACCTAGGTAACATGATATGTTCTAAATGAAATGAAATAACCAAAGTAACATAAGATATTCTAAATGAAATGATATGATTTAAAGACATGGCAAATTTAAATGACATGACATATTTTAAATGACATGGCATATTCTAAATAATATAGTCTAGATGACGTTGAATATAATCTAAGTGACATGAAATGACATGAAACATAAAATAATGCTATCATGAAATATGCATGAAAATAAAAATAATAATGCATGAACATAGTATATGCTAAATAATGTGAGAAAAATAAATGACTAAATAAAAAGCATAGGATAGCATGAAATATTCAAAACCATATAACAAACAATATAACACCATAAAATATAAATCAAAATAATAACAATACCATAGTAATATTCATAGCAAAAATCATATATCATATAATATGCATGAACATGGAAAATACAATGCATGAAAGTGTATTTTTTTTCCTTTAAATAAGGAAATCTGTATATCTAAAAAGATATCTGACTACCTTAGGAAAAGACATCAAATTAAATTTTCTAAAATCAAAATACTTCGTGATTGGTTTAAAAACAATTTTGAAAATCTTGGACAATAAAATGTCATGGCCGAATCCCCCTTTGAAAATAGCTCTATTTTCCTAAGTTTGAAAACCCGGACTTGACCACCCTTGACCCGAGCTTTATAAAATCATTTTTAAAGATGAAAATAGCCTAGAAACTAGCCTAGGACAGTAGATAAGGTTCCTAATCAACCCCCTCTAAATGCCTTAGCCAAAACTAACAATTATTTTTCCCTTGAATTCAAATCTAACTCTATTGTCCAGTTTTAAAATGTGATTTTTTAACCTATTTTAAAAATTTCAAACAAATATAAAAAAAAAATAAAGGAGACTCAAAACATGTAAAAATATATGGGAAAAAATTGGCTTAATTTTTTTACTAAGGATAACTTCCCAGAAAAATCGGGAAAGTCAGAACACTGGGTGAAAAACTGTTTTGCCAACATTTTTTTACCTTTGATAAAATCATTCAAAAATCAAAGTAAAAATATTGGAGACTCTTCTATGAACCTACAAACAGTAGCTAAAATTTCTAAAAAAAATGGACAAGATTTGCCTAAGTAAAAAAAAAAAAAAACCACAAAGGTAGAAAAATTAACTTGACAACTTCTCAATTTTCCACAAGTATGCTCATGGGAGCTTGACTTTGGGCCATTGATTGGACTACGTCAAAAATCAAGTGGAATGATATGATATGCATGAACAAACAACAAGTTAAATGCATGAAATGCATTATTTAAAACCTAAATGACATAGAAAATGTATGGCATCAAGAATATGACCTAGACCTAACATGAACTTGCATTGCAATAAATGCAACCTAAGTCTAAACAATGCATGAAATGCATGGCAATACAAATGAAACCTAGACCTAAAAAATGCATGGCAATAACACAAACATATAGCATACTAAGTCAAAATACACAAAATCATGGCATGGAAATGCAAGCATGTCAACTAGCAAGATGAAAATGCACATACAAAGCATGTGAATATAGGGTAGCCGAATGGTTGCATGGTCTTAATGAAGAAATCATAGCATGGCATTTACACAAACACATGACATACTTAATGCAAGACTAAAAATGAAACATGCTAAACCAAGCAAACATGATGTAAACGCATGAACATGACTAGACATTTTCACAAACACATAGTATAGTAAAATGCAAATCATAACAACTCAAACATGTTGAAAACAGAAAATTAAAAATGGTAGACAAGGAAAGTAAACATGAAAACAAGATGATAAAATCAAAAATAGAGGTAAGTAAGTAAAAAGATTAAAACAAGCTCCATTTTTTTGTTATTTTTAGAAAAAACATAGAACATCAAAACATGCTAGACATAAAAAAAAACATGAAAAAAAATCAAACATCAACCATAGCACAACAGACCATTCGGCCACCCTAAAAAAAGAGTCAAAAAAAATTGTTTTTTTCAATATTTTTCAAGAAAGCACAAAAGAGGAACTTGAAGAGAAAGCTTAAAAACACTTATTTCAAAATCAAAATCAATAGAAACTCATCAAATATCAAATGAAAACAGCAAATTAAGGATGGAAATGCAAAAAAAAATGCAAGAGTAAGGTGCTTTTAGCTACCTTTAAAAGCTAATTTGCAAGTTTTTATCTCTTCTTACTTTCTTTACCTTTCTAAACTTTCTATTTGCTTTCAAAAATGGAGAGTATTCAACCAAGAAGAAGTGTGAAATGAAAAATATCCTCTCCCTCCTTAAGGTGGCCGAATGGCCCTTAGTATCCCTAGCAAGTTGTCATTTTTTAACTAATTTTGATCCAATGGCCTTTAATCCAAGATGCCTTCTATGTAAAATTCCCATCCTTAGATTGGAATAATCAGCCCTAAATTATGATGTCATGAAGATGATGTCATAAGTATGATGTCATAAATATGACATCATCCCTCTCCATCCATTGGTCCATGTGTTACAAATTCAAAGGCTTGATAAAAAAAATAACTACCTTCCTATTCACTCTTGGCCTTTAGATGAAAAATTAAAAAAATTACATTCATTCATAGGCCTTGGCCAGCTGCCTCTTCATATTCCCAGCCCATACTCCATTTTTTTAATTGCAAGAAAGGCCTCTTTCGATTTCTTCGGTAAAATGACCTTTTTGACCCCCAAACCTAATTAAATAGAAAACGGACTCCAAATCCAAATTTTATTTTTTAAATACTTTTGAAATAATAAAAAAATAAATTCTGGAAGTTTTCAAAAATTTTCGAGCCCATTTACTATTTTTTGGATTTTTTCTTCCAAAATTGCCCTTTTGTGCACCCAAACTTTTACCAATTTTTAAACAAGCTCCGAATCTATATTTATCTTCACCAATCTCTGCTAAATAATTTAAAAGTGTGATCTGGAAGTTTTCATAATTTTTGGAGCTCATTTGCTATTTTTTTGGGATTTATCTGCTTGAATTTCAACATAGTGGGTTTTGGATTTTCCATTTTGCAAACGAACTCCGAATTCAGATTTTCTTCACCAATCTCTTCCAAATAGTTTAATAATGAGATCTACAAATTTTTAGAATTTTTGGAGCTCATTTGGTATTTTTTCTGAATTTTCCAATTTTGCCCTTTTGTCTCCAAAGGCCGGTTTTGCTCAAAACAAGTCCGATTTTTAGATTTTCTTTTTTCACTATCGGGAATTTCCTTGTTTTTCCAATTTTCCTCTAATTGGCTCTTTTCTCGGAATTACTTCAAACTGAGCCTTGGGATATCCTTGTTTAATCACTCCTCATCAATTAGGGGCTTTACTTTTACCGAATCGGGCCATTTATGCAATTTTCCCCAATTTTACCAAAATCCACCAAAAACCCTAATTCTCGGTTTCCTTCCAGATTGACTTTTTCTTTAGTTTTGCCTTCAAATGGCCTCTCCATTACCCGTAGTCATTGCTTATCTTTCATTTGGAACCTCCAATTTCGACCAATTTGATCGTTTAAGCATTATTTCCCAAATTTTCCGAACTAGGGTTTTCTTTCTACTGAATCTCCGTAACCCAACTTCTGGACTCTATATCTTTCGTTGTAGACCTCGGATTATCAAAATTCTTTCACCATTGTTCAATTGAACTTTGAATCTAGATTTTGAAAGTGGGTTGACTTTTTTAGTAGTTGACTTTTTGGGGTTGATTTTTCAAGATTGGCTTTTTATGTCTGCTTTCTTAAACTAAGTCTCGGAGTACCACCTGCAAGATGAGAAAAGCCTTTTTGCATTCTAAAACATCACTTTAGGAAGAAAACATACCTGATTTAGTGGTCCGGACAAAATTAGGTGTCTACACGTATTTGAGGGGATCTAGCTTTGCAATCAGCCATGTCGTATGATACAACATGTACTGCCTGACCTTTCGGGCAGTCCAGGCTAGGGCACAACAAAGCCTTTCTACCAACGAGTACTTTAACTCGTACTCAGTGAACTTTTTGCTGAGATAGTAGATGGCTTGTTCTTTCTTTCTGGTTTCATCATGCTACCCCAACACACATCCCATGGACCTTTCAAATACTGACAAATATAATATCAGCGACTTTCTTGGGACTGGCGGCATTAGTACCGGTGGGTTTGACAGATAATGCTTGACCTTATCAAAGGCTATCTGGTATCCTTCATCCTATTTCCCTGGATCACACTTTCTGAGTAGCTTGAAGATCGGGTCACATTTATCGGTTAGTTGAGAAATGAACCGAGCAATATAATTCAGCCTATTCAAAAAGCTTCTTACTTCTTTGTGAGTACAACGTGGAGGCAAGCTCTGAATAGCTTTCACTTTATTCGGATCAATCTCGATCCATTTCTGGCTAACAACGAAGCCCAATAACTTTCCTGAAGTGACTTCGAAGGTACACTTTGCCCGGTTGAGCATAAGTTGAAATTTTCTCAACCTTTCAAAGAGCTTTTTGAGATTCGCAATGTGTTCGTCCTCTCCTTACGACTTTGTGATCATATCATCAACATAGACTTCGATTTATGCATCATGTCATGGAACAAAGTTACCATGGATCTTTGACATGTTGCCCCAGCATTTTTCAACCCGAATGGCATCACCTTATAGCAAAAAGTTTCCCACATTGTCACGAATATGGTTTTTTTCCATATCTTTCGGTGCCATCTTAATCTGATTATACCCTGAGAACCCATCCATGAAGGAAAACACGAAACTCTTTGCAGTATTATCGACTAGAGTGTCAATATGAGGCAACGAGAAGTTATCCTTAAGGCTTGCCCTGTTTAGATCCTAGTAATCGACACACGTTCGGACTTTTCCATCTTTCTTTGGAATTGGGACAATGTTTGATACCTACTCCGGGTATTTTTCCACTTCCAAGAATCCGGCATCGAATTGCTTTTTCACTTCCTCTTTCACTTTTAACAGCATTTTGAGCTTCATTCTTCTTAGTTTCTGCTGAATCGGCTTGCAATCTGGTTTCAACGAAAGTTTGTGAACCACAATATCAAGGTCCAACCCAGGCATGTCTTGGTACGACCATGCAAACACATCCGCGTATTCCATGAGCAGACCTATCAAATCTTGCTTTATTGATGGTGAAATGGTAGTCCCAATCTTGACTTCTCTAATTTCTTCCCCATCCCCCAAATTTATCACTTCCAACGGATCTTTGTGAGGCAATACCTTCTTATCCTCTTGTTCTATTATTCTCAACAAATTGGGAGGCAAATTACAGTCCTCGACATCTTCGTTGGCGCTGAAATTACCTGTACAAATGGGTTTTTCAAAATCAATTTCAGAATTATTGACAGGAAGGTCCTCATATTTCGTATTCGGGCACTTGTAAATAGATGGGGAAAAAAACAATATAGGAAGGCATATAGGCAATAATAATGAAAGAATGAAAGGATGTGGACATATTATTATGTAGAAGATGCATAGTGATTGTTATTTATTAAATGATAAGTCTTAAACATAAGCCCGTACAAAAGATTCTTAATGCCTTCGGGCAGAGGCAATTAAGGTTGATTCGAGCATTACACTGGAGTAGACCTAAAAACTATGGGCAGTTCAGTCACGCTCCAATTGGTTAGCTCATAACTCGGAGGGCACGGGCGCACCATCCAACTAGTGCTCTCCTATATCTGTTCATCTGTTTCGACCCTACCGATCATCATTTCATGTGGTTGCTTGTCTTCAACCCCGTAGAGCTTCTCAAAAGCCTGATCCAGCAAGACCATCACATCCTCGAAATTCTTACTCCCAAACTCGAAACTGGTCGAGCGAAAGATGTGAAGGATTGGCGGGAAAGTCATGGGCTCCCACTCCATATCCACACCCGCAAGATGGGCCATCCTCCTTTTTCGGTTCTTCTCAATTTGTCTCCTTTTCTCATGAGCTTTAGGGAGATATCCAAGGGTTATCGATCTTTCTTTCTAGCCACTTATATTGCTTTGGCCATCCGTTGGAGATACTTTTCTAGTCTTTTTCCTGCTCTGTAGCCTTTTTCAACGATTGTTTTCACACCCAACCTGGTATTCTGGGATAGCCTTGGCTTTGGAATTTTATACCCTTCAGTGACGAACACGGCGTTGACAAATTCCAGTGACCTGAATGAGCATTCTACAGCATCCTCGCTCACTTCTATGTAAGAAGAATCAGTGGACGCGAAAGAGATGATATCCTCTTCTCTTGACATGCTGACCAAGTATCTGTCCATCACAAATTTCAAATTTTGATAGAGAGATGATGGCACAGCCCCGACAGAGTGAATCCACGGCCTTCCCAGCAAGCAATTATAGGATGGGGTAATGTCTATTACTTGAAAATCCACCTTATAGGTACAAGGACCTATCTGAAGCGGGATTTCAATGTTTCCCATCACCTCCCAACGAGTGCCATCAAAGGCTCTGAAATGGCATGACTCGATAGCATGTAGGACATACCCATTGGTAGTTTTGACAAGGTAGCCAATGGCATCATATTCAAAGAAGATCCATTATCAAGGAGTACTCGGGGTAGAATGTGCCCCTTGCAGGTAGTGGTGATATGAAGGGCCTTGGTGGATCCTATTCTATTTGGGGGGTATCTCATCATAGCTGAAAGAGATGTAATCATCCGCCATAATATTCCCCACCAACCGGTCTAACTTCTCCACTGATATGTTGTTAGCGACGTAAGCCTGGTTCAGAATTCTCAGCAGAGCATTTCGGTACGGCTCTGAGTTTAACAGTAGTGAAATAACTGAAATCCTTGCCGATTGGCGGTGTAATTGCTCTAACACACTGTACTCGCTCTATTTGATGAACTTCAAGAAATCACAAGCTTTCTTCTCATTTACCGATTCTTTTACTTTACTAGCTCGAGCTGGATCCTTTCCTAGCTCCCCAGGTTATTCTACCTCCATAGGGTCTGGTCCGACTGCCCTTTTTCCTTTATCAGGTCCTTCTGTATTTTTAGGTTCAATTGTCCCCGGGGCATAACATCTATCACTTCGGGTTAGGTGCGCCACTCCAGTTACATCCATGATAGCTGCCTGATGGTTCGATGATCCTAGCATTTGCCATACTACATTCATAGCTCCATGGAATCGTCTTATCCCCTTTGTAAGAAAAATGTGATGGCAATTCTATGATTATTTTCGAAGTGGGTCCCTTGACTACTGGAATAGCCTTTACCTCAATCTCATCATAATATATGACCAAGGGTCTGTTTACCTTATAAACGGTTTCATTCATACTGATTTTAGGATCCTCTACTTTTTCAAAAAACTGGGCCACGCCCATGTCCATTATCTTCTGAACCTTTGCTAAGAACTATTCATAATACTGAATGGCGTGCCCCTTGCACTCATGATATTGGTAAAAGTTCTCCATCTGGCTGACTATCTTCCCCACATCTGATTTCGGCTTAACCAATCCTACCTTTACCATTTCAAACCAGACTCTGATCATAGGCGTTTTTCCTTTCCTGACATCTCTTTTTACCCTTTCAACCTCTCCTGACATGATTGCGTTGACCTTGGCCTCCGTATGATCAGGCAACGGGTTTCCCACAATATTAGGTCTATTTTTTGGCCCAAACTTCAAGATTCCTGCATCAATAAGGCTCTGAATCTTGCGCTTGAAAGCAGTGCAAGTCTCGGTTAAGTGTCCTTGGATGCTCGCATGGTACGCGCAGTGAGCGTTGGAATCGTAACACTTGGGATAAGGAGGTTTTAAAGGTTGAAGATAGACAGGCGCAACTAGTTGACCCTACAGAAGCTTAGGGTATAAATCGCTGTAAGTAGTGGGGATATGGTCATATTAAGGCTTTTGGGTATTCCTCATAGGCCTTTGATCATTTCGGGGAATGTTTTGCATGTTTGGGGTAGTGTTTGGTGGAATAGCTATCTGAGGAGATATGCTAGTCGGATATGGTTGTTGTGGTATGGCTGTGTAGGAAAAAAGATTCTGAGTGAGGCTGTTTATAGCCGGATAGTAAGGGTTGTAGGTCGGGTAAGGTGTATAGGGTATTGGAGGTGAAAAAGGTCGGTTATTGAAACTGACTGCATGAGCCTCCCTTTCCTTTTTCTTGGCAAGAGTTGTTTTCTTTTGGGCGACTAGTTCTTCACTATCCATCTTCTCGCTTTTGATGGCAGTTTCAATCATCTCTCCAAATATGACCATATCTGCGAAATTCTTAGTGGCATTCCCCACTAACTTCTCATAGTATAGTGCCTTCAAAGTATTAATGAAGAGAACCGTAGTTTCTTTATCAGTCAACGGTGGCTGCACCTGGGTAGCCATGTCTTTCCATTTTTGGGCATACTTTTTGAAGCTTTCAGTGGCTTGTTTCTCCATGTTTTGCAGGGATAGTCTCTCTGGTACCATGTCAGAGATGTACTTGTAGTGTTCCAGGAAGGCCCTAGCTAAATCCATCCACGATCGGATCTTGCTACAGGTGAGTTGATTGTACCATCGAGTGGCAGACTCAGTGAGGCTATCTTGGAAACAGTGGATGAGCAACTTCTCATCACTATCATGTCCGATCATTTTTTGACAATACATCGTCAAATATGCTGAAGGATTGGTGGTCCCTTTATACTTCTCCAAATCCGGCATCTTGAACTTGGGTGGGATCACTAAACCAGAGACCAAACTCATCTCTTTGGCATCGAGGCTTTCGAACAATTCTGCCCCTTCCACAGCCCTCAGCTTTTCTTGCAATAGCTGATACTTCTTTTGTGATTCAGCTGTTTTGACCCTTTTCAGTTCCAGCGTTTTCCTCTTTTCTTGTTCGACCAGCTCATCCAGGTCTGGGATATCGATAGGATCTGTCGAGATTGCCCCAAGATTTATCCCAACCGGCATTTGTTTTTGCGCCCCTGTGTTGGGTTGAATATACACGAAAGGCGTTTCAGCTGCCGGTGGTGGAGTTTCTATATTCTGCGCAGGTTGGCTGTTTGTCAGTACGGCTTCTTGCTGACCCTCTTTGCCCCTCTGACTTCCTGGTTCTAATCCTAGGGCTGAGTTTTCCATGTGTCCCTTTCCCTTAACCGCGACGGATACCAGTTCCATCAGCTTAATCATCTGATCTCCCGATTCGGCTTGAGATTTGGCCAACTGTTCCCTTAATTCATCCTGTGCCCTTTCCATTCTCTCCATCCGGGCAAGCTGCTCATTTTCCATGATCTTGACTTGTGATCGAGTATTATACCGATGCAGAGTGATTCTCTCTGGGAGTTTCGATGGGATGAATGAATAAATCAATGCATGACTGATAAAACAAATGAATGAATGAATGTATGCTTCTATAATTTTATGAAATGAGATGATGCAAATAATAGTATTTGTCTTAAGATCAAATTCCAGGGACAGAGTAGGCAAACTAGATCGGTTACCCAATCATCAAGTAACACTGGGAGATTAGGAGCTCCCCATTTTCAAAGTTGTGGTTATCCGTATTTTGGACGATGCGGAAGGCCTAGCACTTGTTTCAGATGCAGTTAGTCGGGGCATATGAAGAAGACTGTCTGTTGAATTTTTCTCGACCCACGTACACTACAGTTGCACTGCCCCAGTTGTTACGTCAGCTGTTACTACTGGATTAGTGGCCCAGCCAGTGGGCAGAGGCACAGCAGGCAGAGATACACAGTCTGGAGGTAGGGGATAGACTATGGGGGTAGAGGACAGACTACAGAGGGTCGAGGACAAGCCAGGGCATTTGTTCTGAATCCTCAGGACGCGCTCGCGTCGAATGCCGTCGTGACAGGTACGTTAGATATTTGTTCTAAGCAGGCTATAGTATTATTTGATTCGGGTTCTACGCACTCTTTTATACCCCCTTACTTTGCTTTATGTTTGAACATGAGTTATGATATGTTAAATGATCCGTTGATAGTGCTTACTCCGGTAGGGGAGGTTTACCATGTGAACAGAATATTGAAAGGTTGTGAAATACGGATCGAGGGTGAGATATTTTTGGTAGATCTAATTGAGCTAGATATACTTGAGTTTGATGTGATTTTGAGCGTGGACTGGTTGTCTGCCCACCATGCAGTATTGGATTGCCACGAGAAGGTGGAAATGTTGAAAATACCGGGTAAACATGTGTTGAGGTATCAAGGAGATCGTAGAACGACTTCGCCTCACTTGATCTCGATAATTAGTGTCGGGAAACTGTTAGCGAAGGGTTGCCAAGGATTCTTGGCTTATGTATATGATGCTGAGATGAAGTCTTAGGATTTGAGAGGGATTCCCATGGTATAGGATTTTCCTGATGTTTTTTCCGAGGAGTTGCCAGGACTTCCACCAGATAGGGAGATTGAGTTTTGCATAGATGTACCCCCAGGAACACAGCCGATATCCATTCCTCCTTACCGTATGGCTCCGTTGGAGCTAAGGGAACTAAAGGTTCAGTTGCAGGATCTTCTTGATAAGGGCTTTATACACCCGAAAACTTCTCTTTGGGATGCTCCGATTTTATTTGTTAAGAAGAATGATGGATCATTTACGATTGTGTATTGATTACAAGCAGCTGAAGAAGGTGACGACGAAGAATAAATATTCGTTACCTAGGATCGATGATTTATTAGATCAGCTGTAGGGAGCTCAGTGCTTCTCTAAGATAGATCTTAGATCAAGGTACTACCAGCTTCGCATCAGGAGGGAAGATATTCCTAAAACATCCTTTCGCACTCGATATGGACACTATGAGTTTTTGGTCATGTCGTTTGGACTAACGAATGCACCGGCAGCGTTCATGGATTTGATGAACAGGGTGTTCAATCCCTTCCTTGACCAGTTTGTGATTGTGTTCATCGATGATATCTTGGTGTATTCGCGAGGCGAGGATGAACATAGGGAACACCTCTGCATTGTCCTCGAGACTCTTCGAGCACACAAACTGTTTGCCAAGTTCTCCAAGTGTGAGTTTTCTTGGCCATATAGTTTCGAAGGAAGGTATTTCTGTTGATCCCAAGAAGATTGAGGCAGTACGAGACTGGGAGAGACCAACTATAGTAACAGAGATCAAGAGTTTCTTAGGGTTGGCTGGATATTATAGGAGGTTCGTGGAGAACTTCTCGAGGATAGCTGCACCACTAACTAGGTTAACACAGAAAAATGTTAAGTTTGTTTGGTCAGATGAGTGCGAAAAGAGCTTCAATGAACTTAAGGAGCTCTTGACTTCAGCACCAGTATTAGCATTGCCAAATGAGACAGATGGCTTTGTGGTGTATTGTGATGCTTCTCGCATAAGTTTGGGCTGCGTATTAATGCAGAAGAACAGGGTTATTGCTAATGTGTCGAGACAGTTGAAAAGGCATGAGCAGAATTACCCTACGCACGACTTGGAACTGGCAGCCATTATCTTCGCATTGAAGATATGGCGACACTATTTTTATGGCCGATCATGTGAGATGCTAACTGGGGCGGAGATCCTGATTCAAGGAGATCAAATCAGGTTTTTGTGTCTTCTTTGCTGGTTCACTTATCTTATGGAGTAGCAAGAAACAAAGAACAGTTTCTCGATCAAGCGCAAAGGAAAAATATCGTGCAATGTCGGATGCAACAGCAGAAAGAACTTGGTATCGTCACCTTCTCTCTGAGCGGGTATAAAGCCTAATGGTCCAAGAGCAAGTAAAATCCAATGATAACGCCATGCATTTCTAGGCCTAAGCCCTGTAATGTTGATCCAATCCAGTTCTATTGCTAAGCCTAAGGAAAGCCCTGCCTTATGATAATCCCTTATACCTGGGAGTTCTCTTCCATCCAGTCCAATAGGGGAGGGCTATATCTTTTTGCTAAACGATAAACGATAGGGCTATATATTTCCATAGTAAAGTAAGCGCATTAAGTTGACAGCAAGCAAGGGACAATCCATCCACTCTATCCTGTGGGAAAGTTCTCTTACAGCCATTTTTAGCCAGTGCCCTTGTACCAGCATTCGTACCAGTAGTTGCATTTCCACCAGTCCATCCTGTCTTTATCGCTACCCGCGAGCCAGTTGGAGTAGATAGCCCCAAGTAGTTGTCTAAGTCCCATGGTAATCCCTTTATTAAGCCATTGCTAATCCATTTTTAAGGGTTAGAGGGATGGGATTTTGATAGCTAAGTTTAGTGCTTTCCTTTCCTGTCCAGGTACTGACTGAGGAGGAAGTGAATGAAAACTGGTTCGACCGAGCCCTCTTGATCCAAGCCAACTATTCTAATTGGATTTAGCTCGCTCACTACTCTTAAAAGTGACAGAAAGGCCTTGCTTGCAAGCTTCCTTTAGGGAAGATCTAATTTGATAAGCCGTAAAAGAGTCGACCACTTGGCAGATTTACAAAAAGTCTTCCTTAGGCTTAGGCAACACAACCTGAAGATGAATCCTATAAAGTGCTTCTTCGGAGTATTGTCAGGGAAATTCCTCGGATTCATAGTACGAAAGAAGGGGATTAAGGTGTATCCCGCCAAAACAAAAGACATACTGGGGATGCCGTCTTCTACTAATATCAAGGAATTGAGAGGCTTCACGCATTTTTGGGAGGTTTATTTTCTTTATAATCAGAGAAGAAGCTATCTTACTTTCTCGGTAGTGTGCCTTCTGGTTTCGGTGAGGAGTGAGCTGGAAGGAACAAATAATCTTGAAAAAAGCTTCTTATTCATTCAACAAAGCATCAGTAACTGATTGCGGAACAATCAGGCATTTTATTTTATTTTAGAAAAGAGAATGAAAGAGGATCCCATCGAGTAAGCATGTGGAAGACAAAAACGAAAAGAAAGACAGGATAAAAGGTTGTTGTTGCCAAGGCCTACTCCTATAACACCTCTGGGACTTAATACCAACACTTATAAGGGGCATTGTGATGTATGTTCATCATTGTCCGATTTTCAAAAATAAATGTATTCGGAAAATAAATGTATTCGGAAAGTAGAATAGAAGGTAAAAGGATTGGAAATATTCCTCCATGTGTTCTTAACTTCGGGATATCTAATTGGAAATCCAGCATGGCTTCGCCTAGGTTTACTATATGAAGGTGAATTAGTTCTAAAAGCCCCGAATTGTTCCTCACTGTCGCCGGTGAAGGCTAGTAAGGCACCCTGATAAAAGCGGGTTCAATTCGTTATAGTCTATTTCCCTAGCCCATGCGGATTGTTAATCACGAAGGCTTAGGTAATTTAGTACTTCGAAAATGTTTCTCTAGCCCATGCAGATTGTTAATCACGAAGGCTTAGTTACTTTGCTCCCACTTAAAAGGACAGAACCCGGGTATAGGATTAATGATAAGCAAATGCATATGTAGTGTATGAGGAGAAATAACAAAACTTTCACCACCTATTCTACATCCCTTATTCTAAATGCCCCAACAAGATTAAACAACATAAACCATTAATCAATAAATGAATATATGCACCAAAATAACCAGAGAACAATTATAATATGTATACGCATGAATATGGACATATTTAAAAACATTTTATTATTTTTGAAATTATCCTTATTTTTTTTTAAATGTGGAAATTAAAATTAAATACCAATTAAACCAACAAAACCGAGACTTTGCTGACACATGACTAATTTTAGGCCTGGCTCTCTAATAGTTCCCCAGTGGAGTCGCCAAGCTATCGCAACCTAAAAAAATAACAAGTCTCATCGCAAGACTTTATTATTCGTTAAGCGTGACATTAAAAAAACTGAGGAAAAGTCGATTTAATTCCTCTTGAAAAATAAAGGTTTTGAAAATAACCTTGAAAAAGATATGGAGTCGCCACCAATCTTTTTTAGCTAGGTGTGATCGGCCACCTATTAAAACCGATTTTATAAAATATTTTAAAATTAATTAAAACATTTTTAAAACCAATTTCAATTCTACGTTTTAAACCAGAGAAGTCAAAGAAGCGGGTTCGGGACTCGGTTACGTGTGGGGAAGGATTAGCACCCCCACAACGCCCGTATAAAACGGTACCTTATTAATCATGTGTTATCTCAAATCTCGGTAAAAAGTCGGTTTGAAATTTAGTATTTCAAGTTAATTCCCAATTTAAAGAAAAATAATTCCATTTTTAATTGAAAATGATCCGGAATTTATAAATTCAAAATTTTCCTATATTCCCCAACAAACGTGGAAAAATATAGAAATTGTTATTAGTTTGAAAAACTTTCCGAATCATTCTTATTTTAAAGAAGATATTCCATTATTAATGATAATTGATTATATCCTCCCCAGCAAACCTGACAAAGAACTCATGATTTATTTTAACTCGGGAATATCTTTATATTATTGAAAATCATTACCTGTTTCGAAACAATTTAAAAAATATCAATATGAATATGTATGACATAAATAAAATGACATAGCAAAGTCTAAATAATATAATGCAACCTAAATGGTATGATATAATTTAAATGTCTTAGCATATTCTAAGTGAAATAAAATATCCTAAGTTTTATGATATATTCTAAATGAAATGAAATGATCTAAGTAACATGATATATTCTATATGAAATGTAATATCCTAAGTCATATGATATATTCTAAATGAAATAAAAGATCCTAAGTGACATAATATATTATAAATGAAATGAAATGAAATGATCTAGATAACATAATATATTCTACATGAAATGAAATGACCTAGGTAACATAATATATTCTATATGAAATGAAATAATTTAAATGACATGGCAAATATAAATGATATGGCATATAATCTAAATGACATGAAATATAAATAATGCTATCATATAATATGCATGAAAATAAAAATAATAATAATAATAATAATGCTTGAACATAGCATATGCCAAATAATATGACAAAAATAACTAAATAAAAAGCATAGGATATCATGACATATTCAAAACCATATAACAAATAATATAATATCAAAATTTTAAATCAAAGATAATAACACCATCATGAAAATTAACATAGCAAAAATCACATATTATATAGTATGCATGAATATGGAAAATGCAATGCATGAGAATGTATTTTTTTCTTTAATTAAGAAAATCCGTATATCTAAAAAGATATCCGTCTACCTTAGGAAAATATATCAAATTAAATATTCTAAAACCAAAATACTTTGTGATTGTTTGAAAACAATTTTGAAAAGCTTAGATTAAAAATAAAAACTTAGCTAAACCCTCTTTTAAATGGCTCTACTTTTCAAAGTTTAAAATCCCAGACTTGACCACCCTTAACCCGAGACTTAAAAAATCATTTTTAGAGTTTAAAAAGGCTTAGAAACTACCCTAAGTCAGTAGCTAAACTTCCTAATCAGCCCTCTCTAAGTAACTTAACCAAAAAAGAAAATTGATTTTCCTTCAAATTCAATTCTGCCTCTACTGTCCAGTTTTAAAGAACGATTTTTTACCCTATTTTTCAAAATTCAAAAAAAATCTAAAAAAAACAGTAGAGACTCAGGACACGTAAAAATACACGAAAAAAATTGGCTTAATTTTCTGATTAAAGATGACTGTCCAGAAAAATTGGGAAAGTACGAGTACTGGGTAAAAAAATTGTTTTGCCAAAACACATTCTTTTGCCTTTGATAAAATCATTTAAAAATCAAAGTAAAAATATTAGAGACTCTCTAAAAGACTCACAAATAGTAGCTAACACTTTTGAAAAGTTAGGCAAAAATTGGCTAACTAAAAAAAATCACAAAGGTAGAATAATCAATTTGATAACTCTTTAATTTTTTACAAGTATGCTCAAGTGAGCATGACTTTGAGCCATTGATTGGCCTAAGTCATAAATCAAGTGGCAAGGACATGAAATGCATGAAAAATACAGCAAATATGATGCATGAAATGCATGATTTAAAACCTAAATGACATGAAAAATGCATGGCATCAATAAAATGACCTAGACCTAAATGAACTTGCATAGCATTTAATGCAATCTAAGCCTAAAATGCATGAATATGCATGGCAAAGCAAACCAATCCTAAACCTAAAAATGCATGGCAATAACACAAACATATGCCATGCTTAAACAAAATACTCAACCAAATATCATGAAAATGCAAACCTATCAACTAACATAACAAAAATGCACACACAAAGCATACAACATGGGGTGGCCGAATAATCTCATGTTTAAAAATGAGCATGGCATTTTCACAAACACATGATATACTAACATGCATAGCTAAAGAATGATGCTCAAATCATGCAAATATAAAGTAAAGATATGCATTTTCAAAAACACATGGATTACAAAATATAAAACATAAACAAACTTAAACATTTTGAAAACAGAAAATAAAATGCAAGACAAGTAAAATAAACATGATAATAGACTCAAAAATGGAAATAAGCAAGCAACCAAATTAAAACAAGCTTCATATTTATGTATTAGAAGAATATTTAAAGCATCAAAACTTGTTGAATATCAAGAATAACATGAAATAAAAAATGCAAACAGCAATTACCCAAAAAACTAGGCCATTCGGCCATCTCAAAAACAAGAGGAAAAAATTTCAAAAGCTTTTTACAAGAAAGAATCAAGAAGGAACTTAAAGAAGAATATTAAAAACACTTATTTAAAAAGAGAAATCAAAAGAAACTCACCAAAATAGTAATCAAAACAGCAAATCAAGAATGGAAAATCAAAGAAAGTGCAAGAGTATGGTGCTTAAAGCAACCTCTAGAAGCTATCTTTCAAGCTTTTTCTCTTCTAACTTTCTTTTCTTTTCTAAACTTTTCTTTTTGCCTTTCAACAATGGAGAGAAAAATCAACCAAAACCAAGAGAGAATACAGAGTGAATAGCTGAAAATGAAAGAGAGAGTGACCCCTCTTTGTAGTGGTCGAATGGCCCTTATCCCTTAGGATGTTGTCATCTTTTCTTCAACCAATTTTCACTCAAAAGCTATTGGTCCAAGATGTTTAAAAAATGAAATTATCACCCTTAGATTATGCCATCAGCTATCCATAATTATAGCTGTTCAAGAATCTTAAGCCATTATGTTGACACTCTCCTTCTTCATACATTGGTCCATGTGGCTTATTTGCAAAGGCTTGATCAAAAAATAACTAACTTCCTCTTTATTGTTGGCCTTTTGATTAAAAATCAGAAAATTTCTACCCATCTTTGGGCCTTGGCCGGCCAACCCCTTTTCTTTCAGCCCATGTTTCATTTTTTAAAAGGCAAGAAAAGCCCTTTTTGGTTTCTTGGGTAAAATAACCTTTTTGCCTCCCGAACATAAATAAATAGCAAATGGACTCCAAATTCAAATTTTATTTTTCAATAATTTCAAAATAATAAAAATTTGAATTCTGGAGGTTTTCAAAATTTTCCGAGTCCATTTGCTATTTATTTGGATTTTTTCTTCCAAAATTGTCCTTTTATACTCCCAAACTTTACCATTTTTTAAACGAGCTCCAAATATAGATTTTTCTTCACCAATCTCTTCCAAATAATTTAAAAGTGTGATCTGGAAGTTTTCATAATTTTTGGAACTCATTTGGTATTTTTTTCAGGATTTATCTGCTTGAATTATTGTATAGGGGGCCCGGGATTTGGCCATTTTGCAAACGAACTCTGAATCCAAATTTTCTTTCACCAATCTCTTCCAAATAATTTAAAAATTATATTTGCAAATTTTTAGAATTTTTGGAGTTCATTTACTATTTTTCCCGGATTTATCTTCTTGAATTTCTGCATAGGGGATCCGGGATTTGGCCATTTTGCAAACGAACTCCGAATCAAGATTTTCTTTCGCCAATCTCTTCAAAATTATTTAAGAATGAGATCTGCAATTTTTTATAATTTTTGGAGTTCATTTGCTATTTTTCCCAGATTTTCGAATTTTGCCCTTTTACCTCCGAAACCCGATTTTGCTCAAAACAAGTCCGATTTTTAGATTTTCTTCAAACTGAGCTTTAAACTATACTTTTTTAATCACTCCTCATCCATTAGGGGCTTTAGTCTTACCGAATCGGGTCATTTCTGTAATTCTTCCAAATTTCACCGAAATTCACTAGAAACCCTAATCCTCGGTTTTCTTTCGAATTGACTTTTCTTTTAGTTTTTCTTCCAAGTAGCTTCTCCATTACCCATAGTCAGTGCTTATCTTTCATTTGGAATCTTCAATTTCGACCAATTTGATCGTTTAAGCACTTTTCCCCAAATTTCCCGAACTAGGGTTTCCTTTCTACTGAATCTTCGTAACCCAACTTCCGAACTCCATATCTTTCAATGTAGACCTCGGATTATCAAAATTCTTTCGCTATTTTTCAATTGAACTTCAAATCTTGATTTTGAAAGTGGGTTGACTTTTTTAGTAGTTAACTTTTTGGGGTTGACTTTTTGGGATTGACTTTTTCAAGTTTGACTTTTTATGCTCGTCTTCTTAGACTAAGTCTCGGAGTACCACCTGCAGGATGAAAAAGATCTTTTTACATTCTAAAACATCAATTTAGAAAGAAAACATACCTGTTTTAGTGGTCCGGACAAAATTAGGTGTCTACAACCATAAAGTGACATTTTTCCCAATTCAATACAAGGTTAGTTTCCATGCATCTTTTAAGTACAAGGGTAAGGTTCTCTAGACATCTATCAAAAGAATCACCATAGACACTAAAATCATCCATAAAAACCTCTATGATGTTTTTTACATAATCTGAAAAGATGCTAACTGTACACCTTTGGAATGTAGCTGGTGCATTACAAAGACCAAATGGCATACGCCTATATGCAAAGTTACCAAATGGACATGTGAAGGTGGTTTTCTCTTGGTCCTCCGGAGCAATTGCAATCTGATTGTAACCTAAAAATCCATCAAGAAAACAATAATGAGAATGGCCAGCTAACCTTTCAAGCATTTGATCAATAAAAGGTAAAGGAAAATGGTCTTTGCGAGTTGTTGAATTAAGTTTGGATAGTTAATACAAACTCGCCACCCTATTTGAGTTCTAGTAGGAACGAGTTTATTCTCATTATTTTTAACAACAGTTACACCGAACTTTTTAGGAATTACTTGGACCGGGCTCACCATTTTGCTATCCGAGATAGGATAGATCACTCTAACATCTAGGAGTTTCAATATCTCTTTTTTCACAACCTCCATCATAGGCGGGTTCAATCTTAGTTGTGCCTCTCTTGTTGGTTTTGACCCTTCCTCTAACAAAATTCGGTGCATGCACATGGAAGGGCTTATTCCCTTGATATCGGCAATTGTCCAACCAATTGCTGTCTTATGCTCTCTAAGCACCCGGATAAGTCTCTCTTCTTGCAATGGTGTGAGCTCTTTGGCAATGATAACTGGTAGTGTGTCCTTTTCACCTAACACATATTTCAAGTGGTCCGGCAATGGTTTCATCTCCAAAGTTGGTGCTTGCAAAATGGAAGGTAGAAGTTTCTCATCAGATATAGGTAAGTCAGTATAAGAAACATCATACCTTTTATCAAGAGATGGCAACACTTGTAGAGATTTAAGTGCCTCTTTCACATGGTCACTCAAGGCTAGTTCTTTTTCACAATCAGATTTGAGATGGTTGCTAATGGTTACTTCCAAACTATCTTCACCATCTAACTCATAAGATTGCTGCATCAAATAGTCAATTATGTCAATAGAAAAAATAGAATGCACATCACTAGGATACCTCATGGCCTCAAAAATATTGAAATGGATTATCTCGCCATCAAATTCCATAGTGAGGGTGCCATCATGCACATCTATTTTAGCCCTAGCTATTTTTAAGAATGGTCTCCCTAATAGAATAGGTGTTGGATTATAAGACATCTCATCTTCCATCTCAATAACATAGAAATCAGCGGGAAAAACCAACTCATTAACTTGCACAATGACATCTTCTATAACTCCGCTAGGATAAGTGTTAGAACGGTCAATAAGTTGTATTATAACACCGGTTTCCTCTAATGGTCCTAGATTCAATGAAGCATAAATTGAATATGGCATAACATTAATGGATGCTCCTAGATCTAGCATAGCACGCTCAAACCTGGTGTTGCCTATCTTACAAGGGATAGTAAACATACTTGGATCCTTACATTTAGGTAGGAGTTTCTTTTGAAGAACAGTTGACACATTCTCCCCCACACTTACCTTTTATTCCCTTTCAACTTCGTTTAGAAGTGCAGAACTCTTTTAGAAACTTGGCATATCTTGGCACTTGCTTGATAGCATCTAGTAAAGGAATGTTCACCTCTACTTTCCGGAAGGTTTCCAAAATTTCCTTCTCTTGCTCCTCCTTCTTGGATTTTGCTAACCTGCTAGGAAAAGGTGGAGGAGTTATATAAGAAAAAAAGATGGTTTATGAGTTACCTTTTGTAGTGGATCATTGGGATGTTAAGATGATGCCATGGTGTTGTCCTCCCCTTGAGCACTATCCTTTTGTGGTGTTGCAATTTGTCCCATTTGAGTCTCTAATTGACTCATCCTTGTTGCCATTTGTCTGTTTGTTTCCCTTGTTTCCTGTTGAATTTGAATGTAGAAAGGGCTTTAACAAGATCTTCAAGAGAATTACCTGAATTTTGAGTGGGTGGCACTTGTTGTCGGGTTTGATATGGTTGTTGAACCCTTTGTTGATAACCCGGTGGTCTATTGTCAAATGGTGGATGAGCATCTTGTGATTGGTTTCCTCCATAATTGAAGTTTGGATGATCCCTCCATCCTAGATTGTAAGTGTTAGAGTAGGGATCATACTTCCTTGGTTGGTTCTGAAATCCACCCATGATATTTACATGTTCATTGGTATCCTCTTGTAGTGTTGGGCATATATCAGTTTGATGCCCCATGGTAGAACATATGCCACAAGCCTTAATTTGATGTATATTACCTACAGCCAATTGTTGCACAAGAGAAGTCAGTTGAGAAATTGTTTGTTCAAGGGATGATGTACTTGCCTCATTGACTTTCTTGGGTTGTGGTGGTGGATCTTGTCTCATTGAGAATTGTTGGGAGTTGGCTGTCGTGTTGGAGATGAGGGATCTAGCAGCTCTGGGAGTTTTATCAACTAGAGCTCCCCCACTTGCTGCATCTACCATACTTCTCTCCATGGGCATGAGTCCTTCATAGAAATATTGGATGAGAAGTTGTTCACTTATCTGATGGTGTAAACATGATGCACAAAGTTTCTTGGACCTCTCCCAATATTCATATAAGGACTCTCCGTTGTATTGCCAAATCCCACATATCTCTTTTCTAATGTTGGCAGCCTTAGATGCTAGGAAATACCTTTCCAAGAATGCTCTCTTCATACCATTCCATGTAGTTATGGTCCCGGATGGTAGATAGTAGAGCCATTCCTTTACCGAATCAGCTAGAGCGAATGGGAAGGCTCTCAACTTAATTTGCTCTTCCGTGACCCCGGTTGGCCTCATGCTTGAGCAAACTACATGGAATTTCTTGAGATGCTTATTTGGATCCTCTCCTGCAAAACCATGAAAAGTTGGGAGAATATGAATCAAACCAGATTTTAAATCAAAAGCTACCTCAAGATTAGCATATTAAATGCATAATGATTGTTGACCAAAGTCCGGAGCGGCTAGCTCATTGAGAGTTCGGTTGTCAGCAGTCATCTCTCCTTGTTCCTCTTGGATGGTTTGGATCAACTCTTCATTTGTTCTATGGGTGGAAGCTATGAATTCCCGAATTCTCCTAAGTCCTAAGTGAGGTTCTTCTTCTTTGGGAGATTGGGACATTCACTGAAAAAGAAAACAATAAAATAAACTAATTAAAATAGAAAATAAGAATAAACCAATTAACTAATAAACTAAATAAAGCAATCCCAGGCAATGGCACCAAAAACTTGATGCACCCAGAATAGTGTATCTTTATTAAACCTTGCACTTAATATGGTCAATTATAGTAAAGTAGCATGCAAGGGTCGAATCCACAGAGATTGGGTTTTTAGTTTATAAATCACTAGTTTAAAACTTAAATTCAAAGAAAACAAAAGTTAAAGGGGTTTTTAAATCAGTTTAAACTTAAGCAAACAATAAAAATAAGAAAGCAAGTAAACAAGAAGTAATCAGATGTGAGAAATATGGCTAAAGGTTCATTCTCCACCAGTAGACATCATTAAAAATCAAATCCAGACCTATCAATATCAATTATCTATCAAAGTTAAATACCGTAGATAACAACCACCCGTGTTATCTCAATCCTTCCTTAGTTCGTCGTTAAGCAGGACAAACACCACTACTTAATCTCTAACTAACAAACAACCTAGGATAAACATCTCTAAATTTAATTTGACAGCAGTTTTATGATGAGAAAGATAGGTTGATCTAAGCAACAAAAGCATGAACATGAATTGTTTAACTTAGGTTATGTTCCACTTTGCAATTATCGAAAACTTGACCATAATCATTAATCACAAATTGCCACTTATGAATAGGAAATCAAGACAATTACACGGATCAAGACTCCTAAACTAGCAATAGACAATTATCAAAATATATCTAGTTGATCACCCTAAATAAATCAAGACAACATCATGACCAATTTATGGAAGAACATAATCAACTTTGATAGAAAACTAATGATAGATAAATCTGAAAATCACTTACAAAACTTGTCTAGGGCTTTGAAATCACCATTAACCAAAGAGAAGTTTAGCCTTGCATAGGCATAGTTAACATAAACATGAATATTAAAAAGAACTAATAAGAAAACTAAAAAAAAAAACTAAGAGATTAGAGAAAAAGAAGAATATTGATAAATAATCAAAACATGTCATAGTTTGTGGCTCAAAAGATGGTATTTATAGAGCTTTAAGACCTTGGAAACCCTTTCTTTTTGATCAAGGAATCTAGGAGGCAAAATAGTGCAAAATAGGCAATTTTCCAATTTTTTTTGCGATTTTTCCGATTTTGGGCATCTCGGCCGGCGTCGTGTCGTCGAGTTTCTATTTGTGGGGCACCAACTTGCTGTATGCTCCTTTCTTGGCTGCTGCATCTTCTCACACTTTTTCAGCTGATTTTGGTGACCATTCCTTGTCCGATTTGGGCGTGTAAACTACCGTTGGAAAGGTATTCAAGTCAACTTCAAAAGTCAACTGGGAATTTTCTTCAAATAAAGAATTTAACATAATGATTTCTTAGCAACAAGCTCCGGAGGTCAAGTCTGCCTCATTGCTTTGCACTAAGAATTTGATTTTTTTGACTCCAAAGTCTTCTTCCATCTTATGATGTGACTTTATAAGCTGTTTAACATCATATTTGACATGTTTTAACTTCATCTCTTCTAAAATACTTATAATTCACAAAACTATAATAAAATGTCAAGAAACTTAAGAATTAAAGCATAAAGTATAAGGAAATAATATATAAAAATGTATACAATTAAGCACTTATCAAGAATCACAACGGTGGGAATCTAGGAAAGGGTGAGAGAAGCATTCGGTCAGAATTTGGTGACCATCCGACGGTTGCCGGAGGAGATCGAAAGGGTTGAAGTCGCAACATTTATATTTAGATCTAGGATTTTTGGGATTGATTTTGAAGAAACCAAGGTGATTTTTGGGCAGAGGAGGCCGAGAGGAAGATTTGGGAATTTTTTGGGCACCGAAGGCAGCGGTGGTCGGCACCGACCGACGGCAGCGACGATAGGCGCGGTGATTTTCTAGGTTTGTGAAGTCGGTGGTTGGTGTTCTTGAGTGAAGGGGAAGATCAGAGAAAATAGTTTTTTTTTTTAAGGGTAAGGAAGAATGAACCTAAAAAAAAGTTTAAGTTTTATAGCTCACATACGGGTCGGGCTGTGGGGCCCGCGCGCGACCCGCTCAGCTACACGACCCGGATGTAACTGTTTTTTTATTTATTTGTTATGTTGTTTTATTTTATTTCATTATTTATCGATTGATTTTATTGATTGATTGATTTTATTTATTTATTTTATTTTTTAACTAATTATATTTAATTTGATTATTGCAGGTATATATTATTGATTAATTTTTATTTACTTTTATTTTGAGCAAATTAACTTTTATTTACTTTTATTTTGAGCAGATTATTGTATATTAATGATTGTATATTAATTATTGTATATTGATTATTTACTATTTATTATTCATTATTATTATTAGGATATTTTTAATTAAGTTAGATAAATTATATTATGTCTACTAATTATTTGAATCTATGAAATTGATTATTAATTAAATTAAAATAATAAATGGAGATCTTTTCCGATGATGAAATTCAAGAAAATCACGAATGGTTGATTTCTAAAAAATTTCTAAATGAGAAAATTCTCTTAAAAATTCTCCAAAATTAATGGAATGATTTTTTAAGAGACAATTTTCAATACCAAAAAGGTCAAAAAAAAAATTTTTTTTTTTGAAATAATTAATTTTCAATGTTTTTTAAGTCATAATTTTCCATAATGAATGCTTAATTAAAATCGAAGGATAAATTGAGATTTTTTTCGAGGATGAAATTCGAGGGAGTCACGAATGATTGACTTTTGAGAAATTTTTAGGTGAGAAAACTCTTTTAAAAATTCTCCAGAACGAATGGAAGAATTTTTTAAGGGATAATTTTCGATATTAAGATCAAAATTTTATTTCTTTGAACAAACATAAATAAAATATGGGATTTTGATATGCAATTAGTTTTGGAAGATTAGACTTAGGTTTAAATTTTTTTCATAAAATTTAACTTTTCCGACAAGGGAACCTCTTCAAGAGAACGAATGGTTTCTTTTGAATACTCTCGAGATGACAAAATATTTTTTAGTAATTTCTCCAGAATGAATGGAAGGAAGACCTAAACAATGATTTCTGATATTTCTAACTTGAACAATTTAAAATGAAGATAGGATAAATAAGACCATTTAGTTAAGACTTTTTAGTATCACAAGACTAATTAGGTATTATCTCTTAGATAGGTGTTGTGGGGGTGCTAATCCTTCCCCACATATAATCGAACTCCCGGACCTAGTTCTGATAAGTAGACCAGAACCTATTCTTTTTAAGGTGCCTTAGTCAAGCTTAGGATTACTTTAAAAAATGATAGATTCTTATAGGTGACTAATCACACCTAAATTAGATGATTAGTGGCGACTCCATAATTTGTGTGTAGCATACTGAATTCGTATTTGACACGTTATGACACCTAACCAAAACAAATTGGCGGTGACTCCATTTCTTTTTTTGAGATCGTTTTCAAACCCTTATTTTTTTATTTATTTAAGAAGAATTAATTCGTCTTTTCTTCTCTTTCACACCAATGTCACGCTTAAACGGTGGTGTCCCGCGACGGGGCATTTTCTTTTTAGGATGCGACATTTGTTATGCAAGTTTTTTCCTATTTATTATTACATATTATAAAATTTATTTTTTATATGTAATTAAAACAAATTTTAAAAATTTTATATATAATTAAAAAAATTAAAATTATATGAAAAAAATATAAAAAATAAAAAAATTTAAAAATCAAATTTAAAAATCAAATTTAATTTTTTTTCTTTAAAGTATGGAGGGTGACTTCCATTCTTTTTTTTTTTTAAACATGTATGGAAGCCGCCCTCACTATAGCCATGGCGATTTCCCAATGCATCTAAAATTGGCGTATTTTGGTACATAAAAACAAAACGTCAGTAATTTAAAAAATATATATCAATATTATTATAAAAAAGCCAAACCATCCATAACAATTAATAAGGTATGCTGTTTGGCACTATGATTTAAGTTCATTCTCTTACAATATTTACCAAATAGAAACATTAACCTAAATCTGAAAAAAACAAAAACAAAAATAGAAGAAGAAGAAGAAGAAGCTCTTCAAATCACCAAGATAGACCCTTCAAAAAAATACGATTAACAAAATGAAATTAATATAATAAAATATAATCTAATTAAAACTAGAAAAATACAGACTAAAAAAATAATTTTAAATTTTAAACTAATAATATAATTAGTAAAATAAAATAAAAAATCCGTCATTGTTATTAAGAAAAATATTAATTAGTATATGTAGTACTATTTTGAACTGTTAGTTCACAATAATAAAATATTAACCAAAACAAAATCAAAAAATAAAAACCATACGTACCAAATAGAAACATTAATCTAACTATAAAAAAAAGCTCTTTAAATCACTAAAAAAAAGCCATTCAAAAAATACTACTAACCAAACAAAATTAACATAATGAAAATAACTAAAACAAAAAAAAAATATCGTAAAAAATGGTAATACATATAATGTTTCACAAATTTATAAATAATAATAATATTAAGTAATATAAAATTTATTAGATTAACATTTTTAAGTGATAAATATTGTAATTGTAATTAAAAGGTTTATAAAATTTGGTTGATTTTTTTTTTTTTTGCCAGTAAAATTGGTTGAATAGGAGAAATATCTAGCAAATATATAATTTTGGTTACAATATCCATTAGCTGCGTAACACTTGTCCTTTTCAAGACAAGGAATGAATTATTTTATTTGTGAAAGATAATTTTAAGATTTCATGTACAAAAGATAATTTTTTTATTAAAAAAAAAAAATTAAAGAGATGAGGATAGGTTAAAGAGAGAAACGGAAAAAATGAAAAAATAAAATAAAATAAAAAGAGATGGGTGATATAAATGACGAGTATTTTACTCTAATATAAAATGAATTACAAAAAAGTACTGTTTACAATTGCACACATATATTAATGACATCCGTTAAAGATGAAGAAAGAATTTTATGAATTGTTGAAGGTATTTTTGGTAAAGAAAGAAAAGAAAAATGAATAGAGAAAAAAAAACACTAGAGCCAAAAAATAAACAGGATAAAAAGAACGAAAAACAAAAAAAAAAAAAATGGAGAGAGAAAAATTCGAACCCACATGATTATTATGAAGGGAAGGGATACTACGAGAATGCCTTCTGCTTCCACTTCTCCCATCTTTTTCTTTTGTTCTTTATTTTTTTAATTTTTATCTTTCTACTTTCTCTTCTTTCTTTCATTTTATCTTTTTTCTCATTACTAATTTTCTCATCTTTTTCTTTCATCTTACCTTTTTCAATTTCCTTTTGCTCTTATTTAATTTTTTTATTTGTTTCTCTATTATCTTTATTGTAGTAAAAATAATTGAATAAATATAAACAATGATGTTTTGTTTGAATATATATATATATATATGTTTCAAATTAAAATATTTAAATCCTTTTTGCATCTATTATTTTTTAGATATTTTATTAAATATATTATCATTTTGAATAATTAAAAAAAATGAGAAAAGATTAGAAATCGGGTTACATCTCCAATCCTAAAGCTCCGTTTGATATTTATGAAAGTTTGGACAGAAATATTATATTCATTAAACGAGTTTGAACAAAAATTTGAGATCGTTTAAAAATAAGTTGGATCTTGACTCCAATATTTAAGATCTAAACCTAATTAAATTCGGTCATTAAATATATAATATATTATTTTTGTATGTTTATATATTATATAAAAAAAAATATTTTAGTGTATACATTAAAAAATATATTAAGCTATCAATTTTTAAATCTTGATAAAAGGAAAATATTGAAAATTAAATAAAAATATAATTAGAAAAAAAAAACAATTATTTAGATAGGTCTAGGTTGTATCATTTTTTATTTAGACGATTTTGATAAGAATTAAGACCCAAATAATTGGGTCAAACTGGACTTTGACAAGTATGTATCATATTGATAATATATTTATGTCGATCTAAACTTGATCCGACCTTATCTAGTCTGATGCATGAACACTTCTAGAAAAAATAAATATTTTGTTGATCGTTATATTTTAATTTTTTTAAAAACAAAAATAGTATATATTTTTTTTAAATAAAAAAATATATAATCCGAGCGAAAGTTTTCTAGTATAAAATTAAGGTAGCTACAAAATTGAATACCCTTTAATTAATTAATAATTAATTAAAATCGATCAAGAAGCCTCTAAAAAAATAAAATTTCTCTCCATAAGAATATATATTGGTCAAAGTAACTAGAAGGTCCCTACATTATAGTGAAAAATGTAAATTAATCCCTCTACTCAAATTATGAGTAGCGAAAATAATAATAAAAAGTAGCGAAAATAACGCTAGTCGTTAAATTGATAACATGACATGCTGACATGGATTTAAAAAAAAATTTGCTGATGTGAAATTTTTTTATTTAGACAAAATTTTTCAATGACACATGGCATTGTTCTCACGTTTCACCAATTTATTAGTTGTAATTTCGAGGCCAATGTACCATGAGAGTCTCTGTACTATAGCAAAAAGTGTAAATTAATTCTTCTACTTCAATTGTGAGTGATTTAATTCTTGTACTTTTGAATTTAAAACAAACAAGTAAAATAAATAACTGAGGTTATGACAGTCATTTAAATACGTTGACACCTGACGTTTTGTTGATGTGGTCCCGTGGTCTCGTCAAAATGATGATGTGGATTTAAAAAATTGATTTTTTTTCTAAAGTGGAATTTTAAAGTTATTTTTAAATAAAATTTTTGAAACTCCAAACATTTAAATTATTTTAATTTTAAAAATTAAAAAAAAATACAATTCCTAATTTTACTTTTTTTTCTTTTTTTTTTCTCCTTATTCTTCTTCTATTCGTTAATCTATATCCATCATGCTATTGCGCACCAAAAGTTGGTCTTGCCAATATTTAAAAATAAAAAAAATTCCAATGCCAAAAACAATTTTTTAAAACACAAATTTTTTCATATTTTTCTTCGCTTTCTCACTAACCAAACAATCTCTCGGTAACAAAATTTCTCTATAAAAACTTATTTTAAAACTCAAGTGGTAATCTGCATTATAATAAATTAGTGACATGTGGATAAAGTGTCATGTATCACAAAAAAGAATTTTTTTAAAAAATAAATTTAAAATTTCACGTTAGCAACAAAAAGTAATTTTTTAAATCCACGTCATAATTTTGACAAGACCATATTAGCAAAACTTTAGATGTTCGCACATTTAAACGACTGTTATTTATTTTACTTGTTTACTTTAAATTCAAAGTACAGGAGTTAAATTATTTATAATGTGAAATTAAAAAAATTAATTTACATTTTTTGCTATAGTACAAGGATCCCATGATACTTTGACCTCAAAATTACAACAAATAAATTAGTGACCCCAAAATTACAATCAATAAATTGATGACACGTATAAAAATGTCAAATGTCACCAAAAATTGTCTAAATAAAAAAATTTCATATCAACAAAATTTTATTTTTAAAATTCACAGACATCCCAAATAAATTTATTCAAGGACCGAGTTACCCGTTCAAACCCAAAGGTCGGCTCGTTATTTGAAAGGGTTTGGACAAAAATATTAGGCCCGGAATATGAGTTTGGACACAAAAATGAAGTCCGTTTAGAAAATAGGTTAGGTCTTAACTCTAACATTCAAGACCCGAATCTGGTCCGGTCCAGCTCATTTTTCATTTATATAATATATTATTTTTATATTTATATATATTATGTCATTTATATCATATAAAGAATAAATATATATAATATTATAATGTAAATATTAAAAAATATGTTAAGTTATCAATGTTTTAGAATTTAATAAAAGAAAAAAAATTAAATTAGAAAAAAATTTAAAAAATAATATGAGCGGATCTAAACGGGTATGAACTACCGATTTATAAAATATGAACGAACTTGAACATAATTTAAGACCTACATTTTGGGCCGAATTTAAACAAATTTATATCTATACTATTATAAAGAGAGAAATTGACACCAACTCAATTGATAAATTTATCAAAAAAAAATTAATTAAATTTATAATTAAAAATATATATCTCTTTCAATATCATACAATTAACTATTCATGTAAATTTAAATTCAATAATGAAAGATACAGTTTTTAATTTTTCACTCAGCCATTTTTTATTTTAGATAAAAAATTTCTTTCTTTTTTGGATAAGTAAAAAAAAAAAATCACATGCATTTGTATTTTTCATAAATACTAATATATATATATATATATATAATGTTATATTATACTTCAACCCAACCCGACACATGACACCTCTGCTCCCAAATACAGATATATATTTCTTTAGAAAAAACCTCAAAATCAAATTTTATTTCTCTCATCTCCCTCTCTGGCTCTCCCGTTGAAACCATCCCATACCTGAAACATGTCGTTCGACGGGGACGTCAACGGCGGCGGCGCTAACACCTTCGGCGTAACCAATAAGCCTTTCTTTTGCTACCAATGTAACCGTACCGTCACTGTAACTATCTCCTCTTCATCTGACCCTTCTTGTCCCATATGCAACGAGGGCTTCCTCGAAGAATACGAAAACCCTAACCTTAATCCAGGATCCTCCTTCCAAAACACGAATCCGAACTCAAACCCATTGTCCGACCCCTTTTTAACGATATCGGATCCGTTCTCTTCCCTCCTCCAGCTCCTTTTTCCTTCCTCTTCTTCTTCCATAACGACGACTTCATCATCCCCTGCTTCCATTGACCTTCATAACCCTAGCGCATTCGGGTCGACCCGGTCAGGCGGAGGCGACCCTTTCGCTTTCGATCCGTTTACCTTCGTTCAAAATCATCTCAACGATCTCCGTTCACGTGGGGCGAACATCGAGTTTGTGATCCAGAACAATCCGTCCGAGCCGGGCTTTCGGCTTCCGACAAACATCGGGGATTATTTCATCGGACCGGGCCTCGAGCAACTGATCCAGCAGCTGGCCGAAAACGACCCTAGCCGATACGGGACCCCACCGGCATCGAAATCAGCCATTGACTCGCTACCTTCGGTGAAGATAACGAAGAATAACTTGAATTCGGAGTTCAACCAGTGCGCAGTTTGCATGGACGAGTTCGAGGAAGGGACTGAAGCAAAGCAGATGCCCTGTAAGCATCGTTATCATAAGGATTGCATACTGCCGTGGCTGGAATTGCATAATTCGTGTCCCGTGTGTCGTCACGAGTTGCCTACGGATGATCCTGATTATGAGAGGGGGGTTCGTGGGGCACAGGGGACTGATGGTGGTACTAGTGGTGGGGCTGATAATGTGCAGAGGTCTGCAGAGGATAACCGGACGGTGGAGAGGAGTTTTAGGATATCACTTCCTTGGCCATTTAGGGCTCGTGGGTCGGGTTCAGGATCAGGTGATAATGCGGAGACCAGGCAAGAAGATTTGGATTGAGAATTGTGAGTTTTATTTTTTTTTTTTTTGCCTCTTTTAACAATTATATGTATTAGTATATCCCTTTTTACTGGTGCTGTCTTTGTGTTCGCCTTCAATTTGGGTAGTTGAAAATTGGGATTATAGTTCAATTTCTTGTGTACCATTTGTGGTGTTCTATGATCATCAAATTAGTTTATCAGCTATTACAATGAAGCTGATCATCTGAGCTTTGGGTATTTTTGGTTACAGGCCTTTGGTCCATTGTAGGGCATGTCAAAGTCATAAAGGAATGTGGAGAAGAGAATGAGAATGCCTGCTAGGCATGACACAATATCGAATTTTTCATCCATGTGATGATGCTCTTATAGAGTCTTAGGACCTGGCAGGCTGGCAGCATTTGTCAACAAATTACCCGTATAATTTATGTGAATTTGATAGGAAAGTATTAGTCAAATTAATCAAATATATGCATTCTTTTCTTGGAAGGCCCAGACAGTCAAATGTTATGCCTGTATGGCTTTTTAGATTATTTCCTTGCATTTACTGTTGATGTAATGGAAACACTGATGCCTCCCAAACCAACTTAATCTCTCTCCCTTTTTTTTTCTTCAAAATATTTGTAAAATTTCACTAATTAGAGTCACTGAGCTAGAGCTAGAATTTGAGATTATTAGTACTTCATTTTTGCTCTCACTTTACATACAATTTGGTCATTATCTATAATTGGAGTGTAATTGCTATAATTACGAAGGTGGAGATCAAGAATTAGATTTTTTGTGCTCAATCCCTATCTTAAGCCTTTGAGGGAAAGGAGAAGGAGAAGTCTGAACTTGCTTAAGCATCAAAAGATTTCTTGTTATGTTCTTTCAGATAATTAAATTGTAGCTTAGCTGTCGATATGAAAATTTAAAATTACTGTAATAACAGAGGGCTTGTATGGGTCTTTTTAACTTAACTTTTCACACATGCCAGCTATCAGCATATGGTTACTAATAATTTTGCCTATTTTGGTCAAGGTGCATTTTTATGTTTTGACACATCTGTTAGTTTTTATTCTTCTATATATGGATGATGGCCATATTGATTTTGGACGGCATTATAAGTGGTTTGTTTTATGAACTTAATGTTTCACGACTATTTAGTTACTAGTATTATATTTCCTGACTAGTTTTTTGTCAACAATGTATTTCTCATGTTCTATGCTTTTTAGTTGGTGTAGTCTTTTAAGAATCCAACTGATGTTAGCTGTGAAAGGCTTGGTGTTCAGTCTTGCAGGGTTGAGGTGGTGTGAAGTAATATTATATAAAGATTGAATACCAAGCTGAACGTTTTAGTATGTGATAGTAGTTCTTTGAGCTTAGTAAAGGTAAAATTCACAGGGGCATTGAAAGATGGGGTAGCTGAAGCAAGATATGTTTTCAGAAATATTTTGAAGTAGAAAGATTATAGGACCATGTGATTTTCTTCTGGAATTCTGGTAACTTATTTAGGTGTTCCTCCAACGTAAGACTAAGTTAGATTATCTTTTTCTTTAGGTAATAATGTAAAGGAAAACATGTAAAGAAGTTGTGATAGAAAAAGGGTGCAGGCGAGTGTCGGGAATAAAAAAAAATAGAAACTTAAGTTCTTTTTATACTTCCAGTATATGACTTGTGGCACTAACATCATATTGAGTGGAAGAAACTCCTGGCATGTTCTAACAGTCATGTAATGTCTAGGTTGTGTTATGTGTTGTTATTCAATATTTCTTTCTTAATTTTGTTTCATTATTAAGCTGTCTGAAGAAACTTGTGGTCCTAGTAGCTGGGGTTTTAAGCCATTTGTGTTTTTCTTCGGTACAATATCTGGCTGAAATGTCGTTGACATCTTGATACTTAGAGTGGCAAGTAGCTTTTGGTTGTTCACCTTTAATGCTGCATGTGTCTTTTCTTGCATTACATACTGGCCTATGACAATCTGAATGATTCTTAAATCCTGTTGAATATTGATAAATGAATCAATTAGGATCTGAAATAAAAAAATGCTTGGTTGAATTGGCATTTTTTGATAATCCATGTTTGCTTGATAAGTCTGCCTCTTGATGCATCCTTCGTCCCTTAAGTGGCTAAGTCTAACCTTGTAAGGAGGTTGAACCTTATTGTTACATGTTAGGCTGTGATGGATCTGGGATAGGTTTATGTTCAATTTGTACCAACTGAGAAAAGGTGTATATCTTACATTCCAAAATAGATACAAAATTTGTTATCTTTTCTATAAAGACCAATTGCTGCAATCATTCCATATTACTTACTACAAATAGAACTGCCTCCAGCTATACTTGTTTTGACTTGTACTTGGTCAAAGAATTTGGGTATTTAGCAGATTCAGTCTGTAAAAAGCAATTTGATTCTGCTAAAAAGACATGATGTTAATCATCAAGGCCTGCATACTTGTGCATACTTTGATTGTTCATGAATTAAGCTATACTTGATGGGAAGGTGGAAAGATAGAAGGGTGGTTCTGTTATGTAACCACTGGAGTTGGAAAAAAAAACATAGTTACAGAACTTATGGTTTCTTGACTCATGAAGTATATTGTGATGTACACAAATCAGAGCTATTTTCTTATGGTGGGCGGTGGCACATATGTTTGCATGGTGCAGCAGTACTATCATTCAGTTTTTGTGATGCAGATTTATATAACCTGCCTGCATTTTCATGGTCAATTTGAATGTACTTTTCTGGAGTCATATTTGTATAATGGCACCCTAACTTCGATTAGATTTTTGGCAGATTGAAATACAGCAAAATATCAGAGCCTTTCTTTCATGAGACATGGTGATAGAACAGCCTCTTTCAAAGTTGGGATGCAGAGTTATGTGTAAACATGGAGAATTAAGATTAGTGTGGTTACCTTTTAAGAAAGTTCTAGTTTTGCTATTTAGTATTATATGTACATCTGAAAAGTTTTAGTTTTGCTATTTAGTATTATATGTACATCTGAATTTTTTTACAGCTTTGCTTGTCTATGACAGCTTCATTTACTCTTTCTTGCATTGTTGTATAGATTTCTTTGGTCGTTGCTCAATTCTCTCCCCTTATATCAGCAAACTTTTACCATATGAAACTAAACTGGTGGCTCCAAATTATCGTTTATCCCTTGGAAGTTGGAACATATAATTGAACCTTCACCTGAGAAGTAATGTAGAAAGGCGAATGTTTTAAAAGCCATGTTTTTATGGTGTTTTTACAGATATCATATCAAGTGTTGGAATGGATTCACTAACCTGAGGAAAGTCTGCGGCTGACATTTCAAGGAGTAGACAGTTCCCCTAATTGCTGCATTTAAACTGATACATACTGTGATACTAGTTGCTGTTTATGACCTATGTTACTTGGATTTTTTATCTTTTTAAAATATTTATATTTGACATTTGTATTTGATACATTCGGATACAAATATGAAAGTATGATTTTTTAAATATATCAAAAGAAATTAAAAATATCATACTCATATCGGATACATTTATATCCAAAAATAAGAAAAGCCCAAAACCGTGCAAGACTTTATGGGCCTGGACCATATATAGCCTAAATAAAACAAGGAGTTCATTATTCAGTCCATAAAAATTCAAAAAGTCAAAGTCAAATGGAACTATATGGTGACCAGCATTGCTAGAGAAAATCTAGCAAAATGACAGATATGTGCGGTTATTAATAGTTAGTGCAAGGTAGGCTAAAAATTAGGGATCAAAGAGAACTCAATGGGATTAAATTCTTAAAACTTTGAGACGTTGCTGAATGAGATTAGTACTGGAAAAAATTTAAGTATTAGAGATATTTTAATCTTCATCTGAGACGGTGATTGGTTTTAGGTAAAAATATTTTAGCTTGAAGGTAAAGGAATCAAAAGAGGTTGAAGTTGAAATTCAACTAGCAATTGCATGAAGTGGCACGTGGGATAATTTTCATCCATGATAGATAACGTGAAGGCAAGGAAGAAAGTGATAGTTGTTATAGTTAGGAAATAGTTACGATTTATGTTTTAACCTTCTTCAATTTTGTTAGTATAAATAGGAGTTTGAACGATGTAAAAGGATTCTAAAAACTGCAAACACAATGCAACTTTAGAGTTTTATTTCATTTTATCTTACATTTCAACGTAATTAGCTTACCTTTCAACACTTTATCTTTACCTTTCATACATTTGCGCATAGTTTTAGTTTAGTAAATTATCAAGCTTCTTTCTTTGCATCGCTTGTTCTCGCTCTTGCTGAAAGTATCAAAGTGAAAACCGTTTGATTGTTGTTTGAGTAATCAGATTCAAGCAAATGGTCGAATAATCTTCCTAAAAATACCAACCACCAGTTTCGTATATATAACATTTGCAATCTTTGAATAAATTATAAAGAGAATATATAACAAGTTTTATAATCTTGGTTCTCATTTATCAGCTAATCTTTCATTATAAATTATAAAGAGCTCTAAATTTCGTGTCCTGGATTCCTTAATAAACCTAAAAACTTCCAAAATATGGTAATACCTCCTATTTTACATTTGTCTTTGAAAATGTAATGGGAGTTTTTTATTATTATTATTATTCAATGTCATCAACTTATTTGGTTCTGTAAGAAGTGGCAATAACATGAACCAAGCTAATCTTTTAGCTTTGTTATTGAAGAAAGAAGAAATAAATTTTCTTTTATAGAATACAAGATGAATTTGGGTGGTTGTGAAACTGTCTTTTATCTGCTATTCGATCAAACCAGAATTCTATGACCCAGCGCAGGAGCAGTGTTAAAAAAATCGAACCGATTGAACCAGTGACCAGAGATTTCACCGATTTGGCTTTCAATCCAATTTTTTTTTAACATTGACCAAGAGACCTTGATGATAAAGATGAATTATGGGTTCACAATAGAAGGAAAGGCCGTATTTCCGATATTGTGCTTAGTTGTCCTGCTTGTTTTACCACCCTCTGCCTTGAGTGCCAAAGGTATGTGCATTTGATATTATCCGTCTTTGCAATTTGTAGGCTAAAGGAATAACAAGACATGAAATTAGAGCAAACATTAGTCTTTGAATATTATGTATAGGTAAATCACACATGTAAGATGTCAAGTCAATTTGAAATTTGGCATGTGCTGATGGTGTTGTGTTATTTTTTTTTATTATTTTTGGTATAAAGGAGATCGCAACCAAAGGATTTGGAAAAGGTTGCAGATGATGGATTCGAGTTCCAAACATGTTGAATGTCACCTCTTAGGGCAACTACATGAACAAACTGAATTAAACCCTAAGTTCATCAAAATAAGTATTTCTATATCTACAGAGGTAAATAGATATGCATATCTTACAACATATTATTCGTAAATAAGATATGCATAGAAAGAAAAAGCACTAAAACTAACTTCTGGATAATAACTTGTGGCAACAAGATATGAGTTCAAAGCTATTTCTTCCTCACATCAAGTCATGGTTCTTTCACCCAACAGAGGGAAGGAATATGTCTTATGTCATATACTGGATATGCATGCTCCAACATGAAAGTGCAATGTCATTTTTTTTTTTTCTGCTAATACTTGTGATTAGTAATTCAAAATGCCTTTCTGACAGAAAACTGGTTTTCTTTATTAACAGATGCAGCTTTTTTTTTTTTTTGGTTACTTTGTTTTGCAGCTTTATGTAGTTTTGTTCATGTAAGAGTTAAATGTGCATTTGTTCCTCATAACATTATTGAGAAGTTTGTGCTGGGATCAAGATGTGCATTTGTTCTTGCCATAACTGAGCTTAATTGGGGGGTGTTGCAGGCAATACAGGGCAATTTTTGTTGTGAACTGCAAGGTTGAAAATGACAAAGTCAGGCAAAACCAAAAAGGGCAAGAAAAAAAAGAAGAGAATTCAATCTACTGAGAATGAAGCAGTTGCTTGGTGCTGGTGGGGAAACAATATTCAAGCCAGTCTGCTGTTCTGTCTGCTCAATGGAGGTTTGCGGTTGAGGACGCCTTTTCGGTCACGTCGTATTTATTGCGGTTGTCGATGTAATGAATGTTACCGTGGTCAATTACGATAAATATCGACGGCAGAAAAAAAAATCAAAATCGCTAAATAACGACTGTAACGTCGTGTTGCAGCCGTTATTTGAATCTTTGGATGTCATTGAAAAAGATGACATCCATTGTCAGAGACCAAACTTGAGATTTTTCTAACGACAATTCCTATGATCTATTAATTACTACATGATTTACTTCTTCTTTTTTCGAGGTGTTAAATCCTTGCATTCTCTCCCTAAGATGAGGAAGAATTTCTTGATTTATGTAAGGTTCGATTCTTCTTCTTTACTTTTCGATTATTTTTGTTCAATATAATTTGAATCTTACAAGTTTGACTTTTATAGTTTATGAGTGGATTCTAAACTTCTTAATGATAACGACGAATATACTAAAAAAAATAATGAAAAGACCCATTTATGCATTAAATCTTGATCTATGGCTCTTGTCTGATCAGGTAACTCTATATAGGGGATTTCTACAAGCCTATGGTTCAAACTTTGGCCTATTAATACCAACCCTCAAGTAAAGGAAAAACCTTCATATCCCAGTTCAGTTTTACTTTTACCAAATCTGAATAAACAAAAAAAAAAAACAAAACAAAAAACTTTTTGGCCTTATAAGATTTTAGATGTTCTTAAAACATGAGGGTAAATCATCATAATGAAAAAAAAAAAAAAAAGGTAAGGTAAGGTAAGGTTTGAGAATATCATATAATATCTTCTCCTCCCCCACATTAGAAATGGCGACGGGTCAGATATCTGCCATTTTTTATATTATCCGAATCCAAATCCGCTTTGAAATCCAAATTCGTTTATTATCCGCTATAATCCGAATATTACTATCCGAATCCGAATTAATTAACATTATCCGCCGGATATCCGAAACCGCAAAAAATCCGAATCTGATAAGTCAAATTTTTTTCTATAAAAAAAATATATAAAATCAAACAAAAATTAATTTTAAATTCAAAATCACTCATAATTAACAACAAACAAATTCTAAAATATAAGAACAACAACTTAAATAAGAAAATAACAATTCCAAAATACAAAAAACAACTTAGGTAATACAAGGAATTAGTTCCATAAATTAAAAGTATTTGTTTCATAAACTAAAAACAAACATAAAACTTAGTTATATCAACTATGAAAGATTACTCATCTTCCTCAACAACACATGTGGTAGCTGAATCTCCAACTGAATTGGATATTACATAAAGAAAAAATTAAACATTAATTTAACTCTTGAGATGAAATATAATAGATTGAATGTTTCTTTTTTAATCCTTAAATAATAAAAATTGAATGTTTCTTTTTATTATGCTATTTTATATTGAATGTTTCTTTTATTATGTTATTTTATAATGTTAAAATAAATAAATCCTTAAATTTTATCTTTTTATTTAAATATATTGATAAATATTATTAAAATATTTTATATTAATATTCAAGTCAAATCAAACATGATTTAAAAAGTTATGTTCAAAACTTTGATCTGAATCAAGTCAAACACGTTGACATGAAACACGATTAGACGAAATGCATATAATATTTTTTCATACAATTTAGAATAAAGTACATAAAATAGGTAATTGAGAATGATATGTGTATTTTATTTAGACCTGTCAATACGTGTATTCATATCGTTCATGATCGTGTACTTTAACGTTTCATAATTGTGTTTAAGGTATTATATATTAATATAAATTATGACACATTAATAATTCATGTTATATAAATTTTGACACGTTCGTGTATTCATGTCGTGTTTGTGTTATTTTTATATCGTGTTTTAATTATTCGACTTTTTGCCATCCTTAATCGTATTTATGTCGAGTAAAGGGTTTCAAATATATATATATATATATATATATATATATATATATATACATATATGTATATAATTTGTTAAGGTTTATACATTTATAAAATATCATGTATATTTAGAATTTATAAATGTTTAACGTATATTAACTAATTTAATTTTATAATTATTTTATTATTATACTTTTATATTGTCCAATGAAATTAAATAATAAAGATAAAAGAGGATTTTATGCATAATTTTTTAAGCTAATAACAATTTAATTCTTAAGATTTATACTGAAAAACATATATATATATATATATAAATATTTATGTCGTATTAAACAAAATTTATTTTTATATTGTCCAATAAAATTAAAGAATAAAAGACGAAAAAAGATTTTATATATAATTTCTTAAGCTAATAAAAATTTGATTCTTAAGATTTATACTTAAAACATCTCTCTATATATATATTTATGTCGTATCAGAAAAAAATTATATTTTAATATTTATTTTAATTAACATAAGTACTAAAATACATAACTTCGTTATAAGATCATTTTTTTTTAAAATAAAATAAATATTGTCATTAGAGTGATTTAATTAATTAAGCTGATTAAGTCATCAAATATTATTTTATAAAAGTACCATATATTTTTTAAATTTAAAGGTATTTAACATAATTAATTTATTTATTATTATATTTTATTTTGAAAAAATATTTTTAAATTATTATTATATTTCATTATACTTGATATAATTTAATTTTAGTATCACATTATTTCAAAAATTGAAGCTTAGCTCACTTGATTAAGTCTTTGATGGATAACTTTATAGGTCAAGGTTCAAGTCTCTTCAAGATCAAAATTTTATGTGTTTTATAAAAATCGGATTCGGATGCGGATTCGAATAATGGATATCCGAAGGTTCATATCCGCATCCGTTTCGAATTCGTTGCGGATAATAATTATAATATTCGAATCTAATTTTAACTCAAATTCGTAAATCTAAATTTGAATCTGCTACGTATATCCGATCTGCAGTACACATTGTCATCCTTACCCCACACCCACAGTCTGGCCAAATGATTAGGGCCATTGTTGTATACGAGTGATGTGTCACTCTGCCATTGGTGTTTCCATAAGCATAATTTCTAATCTAATTGCATCTCATTTTTCTTGCAGAAGAAAAAAAAATTTATGAGATGATAAATACTGGTAGAGAAAATTATAATTTTAGTTTTAAAATTTAAGTTTTTTTTTTTCAGTTTTACAATTTTTAGAGGTAAATATTTAATTTTAAAAATTGTTAAATATATTAAAAATAAGTTTTTTAGTTATTGTTTAAACATAAACATTAATAAAAAAATTTAATTGATATATATGAACACATTTAAATATCATTTCATTCATTTATAAAATTAAAAAAAAAAATAGCATCCATATAAAAGATTAAAAAATTATTACTTTATTTTTCACTATTCTTTTCTCTTGTTAAACTAACAATTTCTCTTCTTTTCTCACTAAATCAACATCCCTTTCCTTTTAAGATTACTATTTTTATCAAAATTTAACTATTAAAAACAGAATGTAAGATGGGAAAAAAATCAACTTTAGGTTTTTAATAGTGTTTTCATATAAGTTTTCATATAAATTTTTATTACTGTTTTCATTTGAAGAATAATTCAAAAACTAATTTTAAAAATATTGATATTTTTTAAAATTAATATAAAAATATTTATATTTTAAAACAAAAGTTATAATTACCTCTATACTGATAATATCCTGCCAATGCCCCATTGTCCTTTTCATAAATGGCTTCAAAAACAGGTGGAGATGGGCTCCAGCTGTTTGACATGTTGATGATTTTGTGGCTTCAAAGTTATAAAAGCTTTTAAAAAAATTTATAAAGTTAATAAATATGTTATTTATAAGAATAATATTATATTAAATATAATAATTAATAATTTTATTTATTATTAATTATTCTATTTAATATATTAAATAAAAATATTATTATATATAATAATTTAAAATATATATATTTAAAACACTCATTAATAAAATCTATTTTTCATATACATACATACTATTATACATATTATTACTAGTGTATATATATATATATATATATATATATATATATATATTGGGTATTATGCACTTTTGGAGTTGGGAACCATAATTGAACTTCGTTTCTTTTTTCCTCATTGTTTCATCAATTTTTTTATCAGAATATAGTCATTTTTTTTATCGAAATATCGTTGTTTTTAGATTAATTTTCAAAATCCGCTCATTTTAAAATCAGCTGAAAATAGCCATCCTCCATGACGATTTTCCAGCGTAAATTTGAAAAAAATTCAAAAAACACCAAAGAAAATCGCCATGGGGTGGCGATTTCCCTTGGTGTTGTATTTTTTCTTTTACTAAAATTTTAAACTTTAACGGTTAGAAAAAAATACAAAATTTTTGAAGGCAACAATAACTTGACGGTTGCCTTCAAAAATTACCCCCCACACACTCCAATCTTCTATAAATACCCCCCCTCATATTTTCTACAACATAATTTTAAAATTTTCTTTCTTCTTTCTACAACAATATTTAAAACTGGCTTCATCATCACTATTGAAATTGCAAGAAAATCACATATCCTCTGTTATATTTAAAGAGGTAAGTAAATTGTTGTAATATTATTTGTATTACATTATCAATTTTTAGTAATTTTTTAATTATTATTATTTTGTCATTTATAGTTTTATAGTTTTTATATTGTTTAATGTTTTAATTATTATAGTTTTATCATTTTTTAATTATTATTGTTTTTTCATTTTATAGTTTTATAGTTTTATAATATTTCATTTTTTATATTGTTTAAATTTTTATTATAGTTTTTATTTTTTTTAATTATTATTGTTTTTTCATTTTATAGTTTTTTCATTTATATTGTTTAATTTTTTATTATTATAGTTTTATAATCTTTTAATTATTATTGTTTTTTCATTTTATAGTTTTATAATTTTTTATTTTTTATAGTGTTTAATTTTTTAGTAATTATATAAATAATTTTAAAAATTTTAATTATTATTGTTTTGTCATTTTATAGTTTTAGAATTTTAGAATTTTTATATTGTTTAATTTTTTAATTATTATAGTTTTATAATATATTAATTTTTATAATTTTATAATAATTTTATTTAATTTATTTAATTTATTTAATTATCAACAGGATACTCGTCGCGTGTTACGTTCAAGAAAATTTACATTGGAGGATCCGCATCCATCTATTATCGACCACTTAAGAAGAGCCGGATTTTATCACGCAACTCAAATTCGACGATTTTGGCTACAACCCGACTTAATCAGTACGTTGATCGAACGATGGAGACCCGAGAAGCACACTTTTTATTTTCCATTTAGTGAATGCACGGTAACTCTAGAAGATGTTGTGCTTTAACTTGGACTTCCGGTCCATAGCGCTGCAGTTACAGGAGCAAGCTTGCTAGATTGGAATGAAGAGTGTCAAAATCTATTGGGCGCGGTACCTCCAGATGAGTATGTATCTAGCTCAACAGTGAGACTAAATTGGTTGAAATCCTTTCAAAATATTCCATTACACACAACTGAAGAACAGATACAATATGCTCATAAAGCATATATTTTACATTTAATTGGAGGATTACTAATGCCTGACAAATCGAGCAGTCGGATACATTTAATGTATCTTCCATTACTACGTGATTTAGAGCATGCGGCAAATTATAGTTGGGGTTCTGCGTGTTTGGCGGTTTTATACAGAGAACTGTGCCGGGCTACAGTTCCAAAAAGCCATGACATAGGTTTAGTGCTTCTACAATCATGGGCTTGGTATCGGCTGCCATTTCTTGCTCTGCTCGTGGATGTTTCGGCTGTATACCCCCTTGCAAGCAGGTAATAATCTTTACTATTTTATTAATTTTGTACGAACTTGTATTTTTATAGGTCTATTAAGATTTTATACGCATTTTAACAGGTGGAGTAATTGTAGAGATCTTACCGAGACTCCGACCAACCTTGCAAGTATAAGATTACGACTAGATCAAGTAGGATATGATAAGGTAAATGTTTCGATTATTACATTCAAGTATTTTTGTATTTAATCCATATGAAACTAATAATTTGTAATAATTATTCGCAGTTTCTGTGGATGCCATATTCCTCAAATGAAATTATGGCATGCCTCCCATCGGATGCCTACAATAATTATAATATATGGAAAGCAAACACAGCATTGATATGCTTTTCATATGTAGAGTGGCACCAAACTGACAGGGTGTTGCGACAATTTGGGATGCAACAACCAATTTCGCAAGCACCGGTGAACCTTGATAAGGTTCACAAGATTGACATACATGTGTGTCATGAAGAATTCTGGCCTGCGAAGCATGAACATTGGATCCATTGGTGGGATATACGTTCTCAACGAATTCCGACAGGTTATTCGATTGTTAGTAATAATTTCAACCCATCTGATGATTACATAGGATGGTATAAAAATAAAGGTCGGCCTTTTGTTTGTCCACCGTCGGTGTATGAGGATGTTAGGAGTATGCCATTTACCGAATGAATTTCAACTCCAGTCCCTCCTACACAGGAAATGGAAGCTCCTAGACCTAGCCGACAACGTGGGCGGACGCGTCAACCGACCTCATTGGAGTTCACTGCACCGAAGATGTCATTTAGTCATCCTGAACCTGAACGGGATCATGGAGTACCATCTAGTCATCGTTATTTCGTCAGTCACCCCGGATATGACGTTGATGAGTGTTACCGACCATCACCGCCAATGACGAGGTTAGATGACCAGCTCCCCATCCTAAGTCCAAGTTCAGCATATCTAACTACAATGTATCAGTTTGGAACCCTTGCGTCAGCATTTGATGGTACATCATTTGTGGGTCCATCTAGTAGTCAGGTTCCCTTTATGGGTGAACTAGGTGTTGGCACCTCCAGCAGTGGATTTTAAATTTTTGATACAGAAGAAATGGCGGATGACATACAATCGGAACCAGTGGCGGTTACAGCAAGAGGTCGTGGTCGACCATGAATACGTGCCACTGATGAGGTTGAACGACGGGTCCAACCATCACGCACTAGGAGAGCTCGACATTGTTGCTCTACATCACACAATAATTAGAATAAATGTACTTTTATCAATATAACGAGAATAATGTATTTTAAATTTGTAATATATAAATCTATATGTTTTACATTTCATGTTATTTATTTTAAATTTGTTGGGAATTAATTGTTATTTTTAATTTTCTTATTTATTTTGTTATTTATTATTGAATATATTTTTAAAAATGTTAATTTTGTTATTTATTTTTAATTTTTTATTCAGCATATCTAACTAAAATGTTAATGTTGTTATTTAATTTATAAAAATGTAATTTAATTTATTATTCAATATATTTTTAAAAATGTTAATTTATAAATTTTCTTAATTTTATATAAAATAATAATTCAAACTACAACTCCCCGAAGCATTTCGTCGCTTACTACACCCTTCCTCGTCTCTAGGTGCCTAGGTATCCACCGTAAGCCTTTCCTCGTTTGAACCTCGCCCTTAACTTTACTTTACTTTACTTTACATTACTTTACTTTACTTTAAGGCTATGCCATCCTAAGGTGCTGCTAAATGAAATGGAAGGATCTTATCAACGTCCATGAATGATAAATCAACATTTTCCCTTAATGGCAAAATATGTAAATATTACAGGTTATGAAAACATGTAAGTCCTTTATTGTTGATGCGAACTCTCCTCCCATGTGCCAGATTGATGCAGACATTTTCAACGGTTATGACCTTTATTTCTACATAATCCATAATGTTTTGGTTGGCCTTTCTCCCTGAGGTCCATTTCATTACGAATACGACTTGATTTTGGCCGACCATGTGGATTTCTCCGCATTGCTTGATTGGGACACACTTCTGGTCCATCATATTGAGGCCAATAACCTTCATTTCCAACTGGTTGGAACTCATGTCTATAAACATTCAATATAGTTTCCAGTCTATAGACATTGCCCACATATTGCATGCAATCTACATGGACATGTGCACAAGCAGCAACTACATGTGAACAAGGGAATCTTTGTGCTTGAAACTTCCCACAGTCACACCACATGTCACTAAGCTTGACTTTGTACTTCATTGCAGAAACACCCTTTTGTGGATCAACTAACTCTTCAATCAGAAAAGATTGATTTGCTCGCGTAAAATTAAGAAAAAAGTGGGAGTTAGCTTTCCTGCGATTTTCTTGCATAACCTGTGTGACTGTTTCACAGTATGTGTCCCCTTCTCTCTCCATCATTGCAATTTGCTTGTTCCCCATCTTAACAAAAAGTGCAGCCAACCTATAATATGTTGATTGCACTAAAGCAGTAATGGGAAGATAAGGCGTTCCCTTCAACACCAAATTGATAGATTCAGCTAGGTTGGTTGTCATATGGCCATAACGTCTTCCTTGATCATATGATTGGGCCCACTTCTCCTTGCGGATCCTATCAAGCCAATTAGCCACCTCTGCATTTTCTCCATGAAGATTCTCATACATGAAATGAAAATTCGATCGCCTCAACTCGTATCCTGATAAAATTAAAAACAAAAGACTTGTGAATTTCAGTATTATTTTATATACTAAAGGAAATATAAGAGATAAAATAACTGTGATTCGATCCCATACCCATGTTAACAATGTATCGACGCAATTCTTTATTGTTAAACTTCATCATAAAGTTAGCTGCAATGTGTCGAATGCAATACACTGAATATGCATGTGGAGGATTCCATCCACTACCATCGCGTCTGATCGTAGCTTTGATGGCTTCATGTCGATCAGACATCAAGCATATGCTAGGTTGTTTTGTCACATTGCTACACAAATTAGTGAGAAAGAATGACCAAGCCTCCGTTGTCTCACCCTCCACAATGGCAAAGACAATTGGTAGTATGTTTCGGTTGCCATCTTGTGCAATAGCTAACAATAACGTTCCTTTGTATTTTCCATATAAGAAAGCACCGTCTATTTGCACAATAGGTTTCCAATACGGATACCATTCAATGCACGATTTGAATGTCCAAAAGAATCGAAGGAATATTCTCTTACCCTAGACCAGTCGATCACCGTGATATGTAGGTACCATTTGCAATTCCACAATTGTACCAGGAACGAAATGTTGCATTGCACCTAACCATTTAGGTAGCTCATTGTACGATCTATCCCAATCGCCAAAAACTAGAACAATTGCCTTTTGCTTTGCTTTCCACGCTTTCTTATAGGAGGTGATGTATCCATACCGGATTCGCATCTCGGCGATCAAAACTGAAACGGAGATCTCCGGATTTGCTTGGACCAATGACAGAATGCATGAACAGATCACGTTAGAATCTAACTTGCAATGATCTTGTGAAATCCTCCCCGATGTGCAAGTATGAGGCCCTTCATATTTTCTAATCTCTCATGCCTGTTTCTTCTTCATAAATGTTGCCCTTATTCTCCAATTGCACCATTTCCCGTACATTAGACATTTGGCATAATATTTGGTCCGCTCAGATTCAATTACTCTATAATCTACAGAGTTTTTGATGTTATAGTGCTTAATAGCTGAAAGCACAGCCTCTTTCGTTGGAAATTGTAACCCAACACACAGATCAACTGTAGATGGATCAAAAGTCAGAGGCGTAGCAAATGTATGAGCATACTCATAAAATTCTAGCACTTGCGCCTCCAGATCCAGGGTGTGCGTATAGGATGCAGCCTCATATGGCGGAAGATCTCCATGAGTGTTGATCTCAGCAGCAACGACGTCTGGGTCAGAATCACTATTGTTATCACTTGCGAATTCATCATCCTCTTCCTGCTCACTAAAGTCACCAACATATTCACCATGGACTCCACATGGCGGAACAGGATCAACACCAGCTGGCTCATCTTCGAGGGCAGTAGGAATTGATTGTGACACTAATTAATTATGAAACATTGTAGCTTGAGATAGCGGAACGACTTCTTCTGTGGGAACGTCGTATGTAGTGTGAACATTAAACGGCCCAGAATCATCATCTTCTATGGGAAAGTTTTCTGTACTGCGAACATTTGAAGGTCCACAATCATCATGAACATCTTCTATGTCAGCATATAACTCAAGTACACCAACATTTGCAAATGTCTCGTGAGCATAAAACATGCATCTGACATCATCATCATCTTCAAGTGGAAATGTTCTATATCGGACACATCCTTCACCAATAGAAAGAGGATGCCTATACTTAATCTCTGAAACTCTTTTTCTATTTTCAGCTTTAATTTTTGTATGAATTTGCAGCTTCAATTCCTCTAATGTGACGTTTTCATCAACACGAAAGCTTTTAGAACGTTCACAATCAAAGATAGCACCTTCATCAGTATTATGAATTTGACCATTATAGTAGATCGATGCGATCACTCTATTGCTCATGTTGTGTAGTAATGAAATTGAGAAGAAAGAGAATGGAGGTATTATCACTCAGCAAAAGAAAGAAGAAATAGAGAAGGATGAGAATGAGGAGGTATTAGCACTCAGAAAAAATCTGATTGAAAGACTGCTGTAGGGGATATTGTAAACCTTCATCAGTATTATGAATTTATAATAGTTCATTGTGTTGTACCGGATGACAAATCCCATCCTTTGTACATGATGGAATCTGATTCCCATTTTTTGGCTAGGGTTAATTGACTGAAAAACTGATAACTCATTCAATGCAAAAACTGATGATAAATCTCATCCTTTGTACCGGACTGTCCAATAGTCCCATCCATTGCAGAAGGAATCCAATTCCAATATTTTCTGCAGCATTTTATTGACTGAAAAATAGCTGAAACCTATCCCTAACCCTAAATCATTAGTCTCATCCATTGCAGAAGGAATCCAATTATAATATTTTATGCAGTATTTGATTGACTGAAAATAGCTGAAACCCTAACCCTAAATCATTAGTCCCATCCATTGCATAAGGAATTCAATTCCAATATTTTCTGCAGCATTTGATTGACTGAAAAATAGCTAAAACCCTAACCTTAAATCTGATCAATAGTCTCATCCATTGCAGAAGGAATCCAATTCCAATATTTTCTTCAACATTTGATTCACTGAAAATAAGCTGAAACCCTAACCCTAAATCTTTAGTCCCATCCATTGCAGAAGGATCCAATTCCAATATTTTTCGTAGCATAAAATTAAAATAAAAAATAATATTTTATTTTATTCTATATAAAATTAAAAATAAGAAATTAATTTTTAATTTATATAAAATTAAAATAAGAAACCAAAATTTAATTTATATAAAATTAAAATAAGAAATCAAATTTTAATTTATATAAAATTTAAATAAGAAATAAAATTTTATTTTATATACAATTTAAACAAGAAATACATTTTTTTAAATAAAATTTTATTTTATATAAAATTTAATTAAGAAATAAAAAAAATTCTATAAAATTTTAATAAGAAATATTTTTTTTAATTTTAATAAGAAATAAAATTTTATTTTTTATAAAATTAAAATAATATATTTTATTTTATTTTTTATAAAATTTCAATAATATTAAATTTTTTTTATAAAATTATAAAATTAAATAAATTATAAAATTTTAGTATATATTTTTTTTTAAAAATAAAAACAAACCAAGGTAATTTTTTTTATTTAATTTTTTTTATACCTATTTGTTATAGATCTCACATATAAAATTTAAATAAATATCAATTTTTTTATATTAAATTTAAATAAGAAATACATTTTTATATAAAATTTTAATAAGAAATATAATTTTCTTTTTTAAATTTTAATAAGAAATAAAATTTTATTTTTTTATAAAATTAAAATAATAAATTTTATTTTATTTTTTATAAAATTAAAAAAAATATATAAAATTTTAGTATATATATTTTTTTAAAAATAAAAAACAAACCAAGGTAAATTTTTTTTTTATATCTGTTTGCAAATTTTAAAATTAAAATACAAAATTTAAAAAAAAAAAGAATTGCAATTTTTTTTTCTAACTGTTACAATTTAAAATTTTAGTAAAAATTTTTTAAAAAAAATACACCACTAAGGAAAATCGCCACCCCCCATGACATTTTCCTGGGTGTTTTTTAATTTTTTTTCAAATTCACGCTGGGAAATCGCCATGGGGAATGACGATTTTCTAGCTGATTTTAAAACGAGTGAATTTTGAGAATTAATCTCAAAACAACAGTATTTTGAAAGAAAAAAAAATAGCTATATTCTGATAGAAAAACCTTGTTTCACCCTTCCTAGTAAAATTTGTTTCTCTTAAATCTCTTTCCCTTATTAGGTTGTTTCATACTTTCATGGTCTCTTAAGTTGTGTTTGGTTGAGTGAAAAAGTGGAAAGATGAAAAGAGAAGTGTGGAAAAGTGAGAAAAAAAAAATTGAGTGTGCTTGGTAGGAAATAAAATAGGAAATATTATCATTTTCTACACCTATTAGCAAAAACAAATCATTCCAAATTGAAAAGAAAAGAGGAAAGAAAATGAGAGTGGTGTGAGTCATCTTAACTTACAGTGAGTATAATGCTAAAACAATATATTTTTCATTTTCTTTCCTTTCATTTTTCAATTCTACCAAGCAATAGATCGAAAAAAATATATATTTTCTTTCTATTTTTTCATCTTTCCAAACAAGCACACCAATGGAAAAAAAAAATATATGTTTTCCATCTTTTCACTTTTCTCCTCTTCCAATTTTCTATCTTTCCAATTTTCTTTCTACCCTATCAAACAAAGCCTTCGAGTTTCCGTTTATTATTTATTTTTGTTTCTTTATTTTCTTCTCTCACGAGGAAGGAAAGAAAAAGCAAAAAGTCAACCGAATTGGCTGATTAGATAAGTTAAGAATTAGTGACTTATTCGATCCCATAACACCTATAAAATTAAAAAATATCAAATTGATCAAGAATCGGTCAAACAATCGATTGATTTGGGTTAGACCAGGTTAGTATTTAATTTATTATTTAATTATTTAATTTTTTAATTTTTTTAAAATGATAAAATTTGAATTCTTAACTTTTTATATTTAAATTCATGACTAAACCATTGAGTCAAATATATATATATATATATATATATATATAATTATTAAATGTTTACTGCATTGAATACTAAAAATCAAACTTCTAATAACAAAACCTTCTTTAATTAGATGGGTTGGTTGAATAGGGAAATGGAAGCGTCATTAGTTCAATCTTCTATTCGATTTTTAAAATATTGAGCAAAAATGTTTTATATAAAAAATATTTTTTTTTTTTCAAAAATGAATAATTTTGATATAATCTCACATAAACAATTATACTCAAATTGATGTCATATTTTATTCACATTTTCAATCTTATGTGATTTTTCTTTTTACTGCTTGATTTTTTATTCTATGCCAACTTTAAAGTAGTAAGATGTAAGTAACAAAAAAAAGTAAAACTAATAAACAAATGGAATCTAAGTAAATTTTAAATGCTTAAACAGCTTTCCTTCAAAAAAAAAAAATGCTTAAACAGCTAGTTCTAAAAAACAAGTACTATCACTATCAAATGAATTCATCATTAGGACACAATTATATTTGTTTTAAATCAACTACTACTTTTTTTCTTTAACAAATTAAAGCTTTATAATTACTAAGAAATCATGGAGCTTGAAAATTTACCTCCCAAAAAAATATAGTTCATTTTTATGAGGAAACATTTCTCACTTTTATTTTTTAGGTGCTAATATGTGCAAATATAATTTTCAAATAACATTTGTGATTATTGATGATAAATATTATACAGGTATCTTATAGAACTAGATTTAATAATTTTGAACACAACAAAAAAATATAATTAAAACATGATACGTATACACGAACGTGCCAAAATTTATATTACATGAATTAGTAACGTATCAAAATTTATATAAAAATATATAACATTTTAAACACAGTTATACCACAAACATGACACGATGATACAGATTCTCAAATCTACTAAAACTGAGAGAAAGAAAAGAAATAATAAATTAAAAGGTACAACAATTATAAAAGGCAAAATCTTCTTTTTCTTTGTCATAAGCATACAAGCAAGAAATGAAAGCATGAGCAGCCCTAATTAAAGAAAAATTGAAAAGAGAAGAAATAATAAGAATCTAATCATAGAAAGAGTCTTTCAACCTCAAACGTATATACATTGAAAACAGTTAATGCCATAGTAGACAAATATTGATAGATTTTTTTCGTTTATATTCGTTTATCAAGTTAAATAAACGATTATGAACATGATTTTAAAGTTCGTTTATTAAACGAACCGAACCCCAACAAAATCTGTTTAGTTCATTTATGTTCAAGAACAAGCTCGTTTATAGATCGTTTAAAATCCGTTTAATAAATTATTTAGAACTCGTTTATTGTTCGATTATAATATAATTAATAATTATTTTATTTTATTTTATTTTATTTACTTATAATATAATTAATATTATTTAATAACTTAAATTTAATAATTTAGTAATAAATTAAATTTAATTACGTTTGTATTTTATTATTTATATTTAATAATAATTTAAAATTGACTTTTTTTTATTTGTTTGTTTTTTAAAAAATTTAGATTTATTTATTTATTTATTGTTCATAAATATATTTTTAATTGTTCGATAACATATTTGATTATATGTTCGTGAACATTAAATGAACGAACACACTCAATTTTAAACGAACAAAGCTTGAACACAATTTGAAAATCCTTAACGAACACGAACAGAACACAAACAATCTCAAAAATAAATAAACGAACACAAACAGAAACATGTTCGTTCAAGCCCGGTTTATTTACGGTCCTATTCACTCTTCGGCTAACATGAAATATACTAATTTAAAAGGTTAAAGCATTGGGATTTCAATATAAAATAAATCTAAATGTGTCTAGTTTGAGGAACTATTTTTTCCAAAAATAAAAAAAGAAAACTCAACTTTTCCACTTGCTAAAGTTTCATGCTTTTTTTTTTCCTCCATATAGATTGAGATCTTTAATTTAATTCATTGTTCTGTTCAATATATGGTAAATTTTAGGAGGTGATGCTAATTCTATGAAATTTTGTGAGATTAAGGTAAATTTTGTTATAATACTGTGAGTTAATGTTGAATTTTATTATTGTATTTCAATTTTATTGTATTTTCAATTTTATTACTTTAGGATTGAAAAAATATCAGAATTGATGAAATTTTTTATCATTGGAAATAATATAATATTTTGATAAATATTTTAATTTTGTTATTTTTTGTTTAAAAATCAACAAAATTAAAAATATAATAATAAAATTAAAGTAAATTAATAATATTTAATATTAAGTAATAATTTAGAGGCATATTTAACCTTAATCCCAAGTTTTCTACTAAAAAGCTTTTACTAAGTATTAGGGGTCATGATTAATTTGTTGCTAATGGGAAAAAAAAAAAGCATGTGATTAAACAAACATGCTTTTTTATTGAAGTAGCAGCCATTATATTAGGATAATTGAACTTTATTAGAATTGGGATTTGGGACCCTTTCACTGACAAACAATTAGAATAAAGGCAAATTTATTAAGATATTGTTTAAAAATATATATATATATATAAATTACCTATATTTTGAAAATATTTATTAAAATACGTTGATTTTAAAATCAGTTGAAAAGTCGTCATATGATATGACGACTTTTAAATTTTAATTTTTTTTTTTTTAAAATAAAACTCGAAAGTCGCCATATCATATAGCGACTTTCGAGCTTGAAATTGTTTAAAAAAACAAAAAGAATTTTAAGCACTTGGAAGTCGACATATCATATGGCGACTTCCAAGTTTTTTTTTTTTATCTTGTTGGGAAGTCGCTATATGATATGACGACTTTCCAACACTATTTTTTTTAAAATTTTAAATTTAATATTTTGTAATTAAATATACAAAAAAGTATTTTTTAAAATTATTTTAAAAGCCTAAATAATATTTTTTTATAATATTATTTTTTAATATAATTAATTATATATATATAATAAAATATATATAAAGATAAATAATTTTTTAAAATTATGTTACTGTTTTTAAAGGGTAAAAAAAATTAAAATTTATATTTAATTTTACAAAATTAAATTTTTAAGTAATAAATTAAAAAACTAATTTTACAAAACTAAAAAAATTAAAAACATTTATACTGTTTTTAAAACTATTTTTTTTTATAATTTTAAAAATTAATAATAAAATTTAAGTAACAAAAATAATAAATAATAATTTTAAATTTTAAAATAACGGTTAATTTTTACATTTAATAAAAAAAAATTACAAAAAAATACATAATTATTATACAAAAAATATATTTATTTTAATTATTTATGGGAGAGCTCTAATATCGCGTGAATCTGAATAACATAAGTTTAGAGAAAATTAAGGGGGAGAAGAGATCTTGGAGTTCGAATGGAACCTTCCATTTGGAGAACTGGGAGTCGTGCTTGGTCCGCTCGTGATCTTATCGCTTCAATCTGGTGACCTCATCGGCCATTCTAGCCGCTCCACTTAGCATCGGATCTCCTTCCTGGAAAACTACCGTTGTCTTTGTTTGCGCCACTTTATAACGAGCGTTTCTTTACGAGAATGACCAAATTACCTTCCTTTTTTGGTAGTTACTATTAAAATATTTGAGTCCTTACTCTTTGCCATGTTTTTGCAACAATGTCGAGCTCTCCTATTGCGTGGTGGTTGCACCCGTCATTCAACCTCGTCAGTGACACATATTCCTTGTCCACTTCGTCCTCAACCTATCACCACTGGTTCTGGTTGTATGTCATCCGCGTGTTCACCCACATCAGTCGATGGAAACGCACTACTAGAGGGACCCATATGTTCTGCATCAAAAAATGGAAACCCACTGCTCGAGGAGCCAGCACCTAGTCCACCCATAAAGGGAACCTAACTACTAGATGGACCCATAAATGATGTAGTATCAAATGCTGACGCGGGGGTTCCAAACTGATACATTGTAGTTAGATATGCTGAACTTGGACTTGGGGTGAGGAGCTGGTCATCTAACTTCGTCATTGGTGGTGATGGTCGGTAACACTCATCAACATCAAATCCGAAGTGACTGATGGAATGACGATGACTGGATGCTACGCCATGTTCTGGTTGAGGTTCAGGATGACTAAATGACATTCTCGGTGCAGTGAACTCCGCCGCATGTGATGAGGCCGGCTGATGCGTCCACCCACATTGTCGACTAGGTCTAAGAACTTTCATTTCGTGTGTAGGACGGACCGGATTTGAAGTCTATCCGGAAAATGACATACTTCTAACATCCTCAAACTCCGACGGTGCACAAACAAAAGGCCGACCTTCATTTTTATACCATCTTATGTAATTAGCAGATGGGTTGAAATTATTACGAACAATGGGTGTACCTGTCGAAATTTGTTCAAAACGTAGATTCCACAACTGGATCCATTGTCGATACTTCGTAGGCCAAAATACTTCATGACGCCCACGCATATCAATCTTGTGAACCTTATCAACGTTCACCGGTGATTGCGAAATTGGTTGTTGCATCCCAAATTGTCGCAACACCCTGTCAGTAGCGTGTCACTCTACATATGCAAAGCATATCAATGCTGTATTTGCTATCCATATATTACAATTATTAGTTATATCCGATAGGAGGCATGTAATATTTTCATTTGAAGAATATGGCTCCACACAAACTGCGAATAATTATTACAAATTATTAGTTTCATATGGATTAAATACAAAAATACTTGAATGTAATAATCGAAACATTTACCTTATAATATCCTTCTCAATCTAGTCGTGATCTTATAGTTTGAAGGTCGAGCGGAATACCGCTACAATCTTTAAGATGACTCCACCTGTTAAAAAGCATATAAAATCTTAATAGACTTAATAAAAATACAAGTTCGTACAAAATTAATAAAAATAGTCAAGATTATTGCCTGCTTGCAAGGGGGTATACAGGCGAAAAATTCTCGCACGGAGTAATAAATGGCAGTCGATGCCAAGCCCATGACTGTAGAAGCAGTAAACATCCACCTATGTCATGGCTCTTTGGAACTATAGCCTAGCACAATTCTCTGTACAAAAACCCCAAACATGCAGAACCTCAATTATAATTTGCTGCATGCTCTAAATCACGAAGCAATGGAAGATACATTAAATGTACCCGACTGCTCGATTTGTCGGACATTAGCATTCCTCCAATCAAATGTAAAATATATGCTCTAGCAGCATATTTTACCTCTTCTTCACTTGCGTATTCGGGGAGATTTTGCAATGACTGCAATCACGTTTTTGTTACCATTGAGCCCTTGAGACACTCTTCTGGAGGTAGAGTGCCCAATAAATTTTGACACTCTTCATTCCAATTTAGAAGACTTGCGCATGTAACTGTCATGCCATCCGCTGGTAGTTCAAGTTGAAGCGCAACATCTTCTAAAGTGATCATGTATTCATCACACGAAAAATGAAAAGTGTGCATTTCGGATCTCCATTGTTCAATTAACGCACTAATTAAGTCCGACAGAAGCATACATTGTCAAATTGGACTTGCATAATAAAATTCGACACTCTTTAAGTGGTCGATAATAGATGGATACAGATCTTCAAAAAAAAAAATCCTCGAACATAAGACGCGAACAGGGTTCTGTTGATAATTAATTAAATTAAATAATTATGAAATCATAAAAAAAAATTAATAATGCATCCTCTTTGAAATATAATGATAATTAATTATAAAATTATTATTATAAATAATAATTTTATAATTTTATAAAAATAATAACAAAATTAATAAAAAAAATTATAATGATAATTAATTAAATTATAAAAAATTATAAAAAATTTACTAACCTTTTGATATATAACCGCGGATATGTGATTATCTTGCAACCTCAATAATGATGAAGCCATTTTTAAATCAATACTAAGAGAAAATTTGAGATTTTTTTTGGTATGAAATAAGAGGAAGATAATAGAATTGGAGAGTTTGTATGAAAAAATGAATGTAAGGGGGGTATTTATAGGTGAATTGTGGGGGGTGGGTGGGTGGTGGGAATGGCAAAGGTCACTTAACCGTTGCCTTTCAATTTTATGTTATTTTGTTTTATTTTTACTATTTTAAAACGGTTACAATTTTAAAATTTAAAAAAATATAATAATTCGAAAGTCGCAATATCATATGGCGACTTTCGAACTAAATTTTAAAAATAAATTTAAAAACAAAGGTCAGAAGTCGCCATATGTATGGCGACTTCTGATCTATGTTTTTCAATATTTTTTTAAAAACATGAAGGGAAGTCGCCATATGATATGATGACTTCCTTTCTTAAATTTTTTTTTTTTTTTTTAAATACACCATGGGAAGTCGCCATATGATATGGCGATTTCCTTTGGTATTTTTTTTAGGCTTATTTTAATATATAATTTCAAAATATAAGTAATTTAAAAATATTATTAATTTTAACAATATTCGGATAAATTGGCCCTAGAATAAATCTACATCCTTCCTGGATAATTAGGTGTAAAAAAGAGTTGTTTAAGATTCTTTGACCTTTCCAATGAATCATCCCCAATTTTTTTCAGCCATTTTGGTTCACTTGGTTGGTTCTCAAAAAGTAGAGGGAAAATTTCTCTTTGCCTACGATGTTAGATTTGATTATTTCTGATACGATATGAAATATGATATAAAAATAACAAGTTTACTTAATATAAAAATATTATAATAAATATGATATGATATATTTAAATATGATTAATACAATATATTTAATATACGTATTATATTCGTATTTAAAATTTTAACATATTTAATAATTTTTAATATATTCATATTTACACGATTAAAAACACACAAAATATGACATGCATTCCCTTCTTTTTCATCTAGATGTTGCAAATTTTCAATCTGTTTGCTTCCAATATGTTGTTCTTTTTTATGTTCTTTCACTGTCTTTTAGCCTGGAAGTGCAACACTCTCTATTCTTGCTTAACAAACAAATCAATTAAAACCAAATAAATATACATTTAAAATAAAGGGAAAAATAATTGAATAACCATTTTTATATAATAAAAAAAAAATTAAAGCTATTTGAACTAAGACATAGAAGGTGTAGAACATGAACCATTGTCCAAGGATAATAATATGAAGAAAAAAAAGCCCTAGGTTTTGGGCCTTAGTGGAAATAAAATAATCGGAAATGCCACTATATAATAATAATAATAATAATAATAAGATCATGAATCATGATCAAGTAGTATAATGGGCTCACTGAGGAATGTTCTATAATTAACCTTTAAAAAATTAAATGTAATCAAATTATGATGAAGTACAGCAAATCTTTGGCACGATTATCGATTGTCATTTGGCTTAATTATCACTATTATATATATAATATAATAAATATTGTAGTGGTTAGGAGAAAAATAAACCATATATTAATTCAAATAATTGAAGATTAGTCAAAGCAACGCCTTAAACACGTTATTAAGATACGGAATATTTGCCCCTCGTGTGCTAATCAAATTTTTATCTATATAAATAGTTTGTTATATATAAAATATCTTATTGAGTTGATTTCACAAATTAATTAAATATTAATCAATTGATAAATTTTTTTTTTTAAATAAAAATACAATTTATAATATAAAATACAATCAAAATTTTTATATCTTTTACTTTTAAAAAAAACTATCAACATATTTGACATCATTAATAAATTTTTTACGTTTTAAAAAAATTATCCAAATGTCTGAAATCGTAAGAAAATTTTATTTTATTTTAAATATAATTTTTTTTCAATTCAAATTTTTTTTATTTTCATTCATATTGTGAATATGTAATATTTAATATATAGAGAGAAGAGAAATCAATTTACACCGATGTAAAATTAATTAATTTTATACGTTTTTATAATTTTATGAATTATTGATATTTTAACAAATTAATTTGATATCATATCGATTGAAAATATTTTAATATATATGCATTTTTTTTTTCAAAAACGCGTTATATGAGTCCACCCATCGATGATAAATCATTTTTGAAAGTAAAAAAAGAAAAAAATTAAAAAGTATTTTACTTTTGAGAAATTTAGTGATTATTTGTATTAATCAATCGAAAATGACATCATTCACGCCGATAAGTAATAGAATAGTTAATTGAAAAGTTTTTGACCTTAGCAGCTTAACTACTTTTTATTATTATTATTATTATTTGTAAGTGCGGCCCACATCAGGCCCATGTAATTTGATGAGGTAATCCAAGGAGTCTACTCTTTGCTGCTAAATTGGTGTGCTTAAATTCTAATCAGGAAAAATGGGTCCCAATTATGACTCCCAACAACATTACAGTTTTTAATGGATTAAATTCAAGAGATGCAACCTAAGCTTCTTTTTTTTTTTTCTTTTCTTGTTGTTGTGGGGAGGTCAAAGAGCAAATATGCCCTTGTCTGTTGCTCAACTCTCATGTGAGTGGATCTCCATAGGCCCCAATTATGACCAATTTGAAAAAATATTTCTAAGCATTTCTTATTTGTTTATGTCTTACAACAAAATTCATGCCGTACATATAGAAATAGATAATAGTATGTTTGAAGTAGAGATGTCGAAAGGTCGGATTATCCGTTAAATTCATGAATTTTGATTTGATTTTGATCGTATTTTTTACATGAGTTCTTAAATCGAAACCCAATTTGTTTTAATTCAAAAATATTTTTATTTAATTTTAATTATAAAATTATTTTAAAATATTAAAGTAAATGGACGGATTGAGTTTGAGTTGGAATGTAGATGTTAATCATACCCAATTTGGCACAATCCATTGACACTTTTCCTTGTATGTTATTTAGGTGAACCAAATTTAAGTGTGTCCAAATCATTGAAGGGTTTTAATTATGCAAAAAGATACCTAATAAACCTTTTAATTTATATATCATAATTATGTATTTATCCACTCACGTCCAAATACTTGAGGGAAAAAAAGAAAGAAAGAAAGATATTACCATGTTATAAGGTGAATAAACTTGTTTTACCATCAGGAGGTTATTCCTATATTGACTAGCAAAATTTAGTATGAATTGTTATTTATTAATGATTTTTTTTTTATTCAAGATTGTTTAGTATTGAACATTGATAATTGAAATTAAAAACTCAGTTTTTTATTAATAGACTGCTACTATTTCCATGAGTTGAAATTTGAATTTATTTTATATAAATTTGACACATTTATATATTCGTGTCGTATTATATTTAATTTTTTTTCGTATCATATTTAAAATTATCAGATCTAGTAATAATATATCTTTCAATATGAAGCTGTTGATAGTTAGCCATAAGTGAGCAATTACAATGAGTGGATGATAAGCGATATTGATGATCAATTGATTATGGTGAAGAAATTGGAGTAGATAGTCAGCTAACAAAGTTGGAGAATTGGGCAATGGTCATTGACTAACTAGCAGTTAAAATTAAAAAAAATAAAATAAAATAAAAGGTGATAATAAGTGATTGTTAAACATATTTCCTGCCAACAATTGGAATTTAATTGCATTTCCCAACTCTTGGTTATAGTACTGTTTTGGCACAAAGAATAGCATTGATCACGCTCTAAAATGCAGTCTTATGCTTCGTTTGGTTGATCAATGAAAGGGTTTTTATTAGGATGGTAAAATTCAATTAGTTTTACGGATTTCGCATTTATTCATTTTGAATAGGAAAAATAGAAAAATTGAAAAGTGAGAGTATGGTGGACTGGGACGATTTTGAAAATTACTTGTTCCGTTTCGTCCGTCTTTTAAAATTATTATTTTATCCCTTAAAATATTATATATATCCTTTTTATATTTTTAATATATATTAGATATATATACTAAAATCATATATATAGTAATATTATACATATTTTATATATATGTATAATATATATATAAAAATTTTATTCATAAATAAATTATAATATATTTTTTATAATATTAAATTAAAAATAATTAGTAAAAAAAATGAGGTGGAGTAACGTGGAGTTGTTATGGATTATATATATATATATGTATATTATATATATTAAAATTTTGTTCATAAATAAATTATAATATATTTTTTATAATATTAAATTAAAAATAATTAATAATAAAGTGAGGTGGAATATCGTAGAATTATTATGGATGTAACTGATATTTATAAAAATAAATGTTTTCAACATTCATACAAAAACAAAACGAAAGTGAATAAAACAATCCCTTCCTAATTTTGTATTGCATCATCTTTGCTTTTTTTTTTTTTTTTACTGAATCCTTAAAACGGTAAAGACCCTCTTACTAGCCTTCCAAACAAACTCTTAATCAATCAATTCAATTGAAATAAATATATCATGAACGAAGTCAAAAAATGTATCTTAAGAGCCAAAAATAAAAAGAATTAACTTATAATTTTTTTGAGAAATTAAAAAAAAAATTACTATTTTTAAATTACAAAATACTTAAAAATTGAAGAACTTTAAGAAGGGAGTCGAGGCTAGGGCTGTAATCGAGTCGAGCCGAGCTCGAATAGTGAGCTGCTCGAGCTCGAGCTCGACTCGAAACTCGCTGCTCGAAACTCGGCTCGAGCTCGACCGAATACCATTTTTCAAGCTCGAGCTCGGCTCGAGATATAATCGAACTATTCGAGCTCGGCTCGATAAAGCTCGTTTACTCAATTTATGTACTCGAGCTCGAGCTCGTTTCACCACCACAAAAGAATATATATTGGAAAATGAGTTTGAAATTAAAATTAAAGGAAAAACTATCTGGTATTTAGTTTAAATTTTAATCAACCTGTTTTTATTTTTCTTATAAAGCTTTTATAACAAAAATAATGAGATAACTTTAACATGTTAATAGTCATATCCATCTCGATTTTGATCAGATTTTTTAACAAAAATCTGAAATTTTTGTGACTAGAAAAAAAAAAAAAAAAACCAAAATAAGTCTTCAAGACACAATAAAATCCAAGTTGAACCATGAAGTGGAAAGAGAAGAAAACAGTGGCAAACTCAACAACAGAAATTGGGAGCCTTTTTTCAGACCCAGAAGCAACAACAGAAACCAAAGTCAAAACCAAAAACAAAGAAGAACCCAGATAAGGTAACTTCATCACCATTTTCTTCCTTTGATTTTTTTGGGTTTTTTTTCTTCTAGAAATATGATTGTATTTTTAGGCTCTTTCAAAGTAAGATTATATAAGAGAAAGAGAAAAGTATTAAGGAAGAAGAAGAGGAATAGATTGTTAAAGTAAGAGAAGAAGATGAAATGAATAATCTCTACAGCTATGAGAGGCGATAGAGGAGCGGCTGAGGGTGAGGGAAAACATTTATTAAGTTTTAGGGTTTTAAGGATACATATATATTTTTATATTAATTTACTATATTACCCTTAATATATATATACTAAGGGTAATATAGTAAATTATTATAAATATATATATTATAAAATCAAAAGCTCGATTAGGCTCGCGAGCCGCTCGAATCGAGTATTGAGATACTCGAATTCGGCTCGCTCGATAGCTCGAGCTGCTCGAGCTCGAGCTCGGCTCGATAATGACCGAATCGAATTCGAGTTTTTTTCGAGCCGAACTCGAATAGCTTGCGAGCACCAATGTCTCGTTTACACCACTAGTCGAGGCCCCGCTAACTTCTCTTGTATCCGCGCCTGAAAATAAAGTAAAATCATTTCAACCTTTTTTATTTATTTAAAAAAAAAAATCAAATTTGAAAAGACAAATAAATTTGAGCTATTGGATGGACTCTCGTTGGATTCTTCCAAGCAATTGCCCATATAAATTCAAAGAGACTTTTTTATAAAATAAAAAACAAAGAAATGGAACACTTCAGCGAAAAGACAATATGGTGCTTTGTAGACAAGTGATCCAGTGATTCAGTGTATATATGATCAGCTGAAACTTGACCTACAATAATAAAAATGCAAGAAGCAATCTTATCCGTCAGATACGTAATAAAATCTAGAATGGTCCACAAATCACTGTCCAGAAAAACAGGGGCGTCAGTGATGTTGAATTTTGGGGAAAGTGGCAAATTAAGTAAATAAACAGCTGGCTAGATGTCAATTTGCAATGACTACTGCTCACTTCATTAAAAGCCATTTTACCAGTTGTTTAACTCACGCGCCTTCACTCTCTCCGTGCATATCACGCTTCCTCGCGCATCACGTCTCTTCAAATTTCTTTTAATTCCTCCACCAATAGAGTTATGCCATGTTTTCTCTTTTTGATTGGTTTTTTAATCCCAAAAATTCATTTCCTCATTTCCTGCGCCCCGTTAGGATTACAGATTTACAGTGTCAACCGTTTAAAACAAAAAATTGTTAGTTAAATTATTTGTTCTTTCTTTTTTTAAAAAAAAAATTATGAACGAAATATTTTAAATTATTTTATCTAAAAATATTCATTACAAAAACCAAAAAAAAAGAAAAGCTTTGATAACGTCATTAGGATTGAAAAGCTTAAAATTCCTTCAATTAATTTCAACGTTTCCAGTTGGCTGTAAGTCTACTTTTTTAATATAAAAAAATTAATAATTTATTTATATATATATATATCATATTTTATATATTTTTTATTTATAATATAAATATAAATATAATAAAAATTATTACATATGTTAAAACATTAAACACGAATGTGATACGTATATTAAATATGTCGTGTTAATTGTATTTAAAAATTTTGTATCATGCTTATTATATTATTTTTGTGTCTATTAATCATATTGTATTCGTATCATATGTCCTCTTACTTTTTTTTTTTTTTTCATTCTTAAAACTATTTTTAATACCATCAACTCATAACTACAAATGTAATTAATTAGAGTCTAGCATAAGTTAGAGACTTCATCTTTCTTTTTAAATTTAATTAAAAACACTAGATCAATCCAGAGCATTAAAAACTTTTAAATCAAAAGTAAAATTTAAAGTATCAAATTAAACTCTTGAATCAATTTTTTTTATTGGTCAAATTGTGCATTTGATCCCTCTGCCATATTCAAATTTAGAATTTAGTCCCTATACTATATTTTGTTGACATTGAATCCCTATACTTTAATTAATATTAAAAATAAGTCAAATCATTAACAATGTTTAAAAACACCATTTATCTTTATGACATGGATTTTTTTTTTTTAAATGACCTGGCATTTTTAATCCACGTTGGCAGCCATTTTGATTCCATCTTTTTAAATAACTAAAAAAATTTATTTTCTAACCTTAATTAATAAGTTTTTCGGGAAAAAGGAAAATAAATTTTATTAGGATTTTTAAAACTTGTTTCGGGTTTAGTGAAAACAAATTTAGGGATTTTGTTTAACAAAAATGTAAAAGGGGGAAGGAAAATCTGCACCTGTTCCAATTTCATAAGAAAATTGATGGAAGGTAACGGTAGAATAATCGGGGTTTTGTTTTGAAATGATATTGAAATTACCGAATGGAAATCTAAAAAAATTGAAGAAGAATACCGAATTTGAGGGGTAAGAATTTCAAATGATGAAGATGAGCAAGGAATCTTCGAAAAAAGGCAAGGATCTGGGTAAGTGTTCTAATTATTTTGTTTGAAATATGGGTAAGTTTTGTAATTTTGTGTGTAGATTAGAAAATTCGGTTTTTGCTGAATGGAAATATGGAAAGTAAAACGAGATATAATCTTACTAATGATTTTTCACTGAATGAAATGTTGGATTTTTGCTGGGTATGTGTTTTTTTATGCCTGCACGTGAATGAATGTTGGGTTCTGTTGATGGATTGCTAAAAATCGAAAAAAACTTTCTTATTTCTTTTATGTACAGAACATGCCTACAATCAGTATGAGTATGAAGGTTGCTATGGTGGAGTTAAAGCTCATTTAGTTACATCAACAAGTGATGACAATCCTGGTAGGCGATTCTTTGGCTGTAGCAACTACAGGTATAATGAGTTTATCAATATGTTATATTGGTTTTGTTTCTTTTTTGAACACAATATTGGAGGTTGTAGAGAAGTTTTGCTCTGTAAATGCAAATCTTTATGGCAAGTGGACTACTCTAATTCACAGAAGAAGCATTGTTTGCTTGTGTTTGGTCTTTTTTGAAATATATTTATCTTGTCAATACACAAGTTGTTTTGTTAAAATCCTCATTTAATCATATAACTGATTGAGATTGTCTTCTTTATCTTTTACTTCCATAATGTAGGTTTAAGAAATAACTAATAATGAAAAAGACAATAAAATGAAAGTTTAGGCTGATGGATGTAGAAATTGAATTGCTCCAGTGTAACTTTTAACTATAACCTTGCAAAATTCCTCATCATTTTTTCTGTTAATGTGATAGTGAACAAAAAAAATGTTTTCACAGTTTATGGTAGATCCAACTTGATGCTGAAATTTAAAGCATATTTGATAGTGTGATAGGTCTTGAATTGTGTTTTATTAAGCATATTATTGTTTTATGCGTGCAGGTGAAACGTTGTAAATTTTTCCTTTGGCATGATAGCCCAATCAATGAACGTGCAAAAGCAATGATCATTGAGTTAAGAAATGCTAATAGAGGTTTAAGACAAGAGATTTCTATGGTGATGGAAGAGAATAGAAAATTGACAAGAATTATACTTGATCTGAAGAATGAAGAAGAATGTCTAAGAAAAATGTCTTCTACATTTTATGTGATGAAATTTTCATATTAAAAGCTGAAATTGAGGTGGTACAAGAAAAACTCAACAATGTAATGGTAGATGCAAAAAAAGAAGCACAATCAAAGAAGTTTTACAATCAACTCAGGCAGGTTTGGAGACCTAGCACAAGTCCAGAACTGCAATTGCAACTCCTTACCCCTATGTGTCTTTCCCCATCTAGCATAAATATGCCTAGCTCACATTTTTTGCTCCACTAAAGGCAACAACTCCTTAACGGATCTTATTAAACCCTAAAACATGAACATATAAGAATGTTTTACTTGTACAATTAAAAAAAAAAATCATCAGTACATAATAAAAGTTATTTATTCAATACAATTGTTTAAAGCAAAAGTCAATAAAACATACCTTTTGCATGCCCATCCGAGACCATCTCCAATATCTAAATCAGCACGTAGTTGCTGTATCAACCATGTCCAGCTGTCTGTATTCTCCTTTTTACCACTGCCCATGCAATTGGGAACATATTATTATTCCCATCCCTTCCTACAACCACAAGTACATGTCCTTTCACCAGTCCTTTCAGGAAATAACCATCAAGTCCAATTAGCCTTCTGCAACCCTCTAGGAAACCTTGTTTTAAAGCTCTAAAACATACATACATCTTCTCAAAAACAGGTACTGCATCAGGTGTTGCTTTATGAGATGTAACCAAGACAGTGCTTTTCAAGATTTGTTGATTTTAGTTCCTCAGCATAATCATTCAAAACATTATATTCTTGGTTGCATTTCTCTTCTATTTTCTTAATAACCATCCCTTCGCTACTCTGCACACAATCGGACACAATCACTACTAAATCATTTCTTACAAGTGCCCTTAAATGCCTAGGCTTAATGAAAGGCATAACACTAATCTCCTCTCCATATTTTCTTGCAATCTCTCCAACTATCACCCTTTTATTTTTTGATGTGGGCTGACATGAGTGCTCCTTATCATATGTTTTGATAATGTATGCCTTCTTACCATTACACCAGGAGCACAAAATTTTCTAATTGCATCCCTTGGCAATACATATAGCTTTGACCCTTACTTTATCATTCTTCAAAAACATAAATTCAAATCTTTTCTTTGTGGAAAAGTCAGCAAGAACAGTTTTAAAGACCTTCAAATCTTGAAACCTCATTCCACGTACAAAATCATCAAATGAGACTTTGCTAGTATAATATTCATTGGTAGACTTCACTCTTTGAGCATCATCTTTGTCTGACCCATCACTAGTGTCCCTAAAACTACTTGGATCAGATGAATCAAAGTACTCACTTGTGTACCCATCTACTTTGTCAGTATCAAAGCTAGGCCTACAAGCTTCAAATGTAGCTCTTACATGATCAACAGGAACATCAAAATCAACATGATTAACTCTATTTGCCTCATTATCATCAGAATCAGAATCATTATCAGAACTAGACCCAGAATCAGTTTCAGATTCCGATTTAGAATCAACATCAGAATCATTAATGCCTAACTGTTTTTTCCTTTCAACATACTCCCTTACATTTTTCCTAGCAACTTCTAATTGAATATCTACTAACCTCTCTTCATAATCCCCAATTGAATAAGTTCCAACATCATTGTCATTTCTTTCACATGCATCCACTTCATTGACTTCAGTCACAATAGGTATTTGTTTCTCACCATTATCATTTCCATTAACTACATTAACTTCAACAATTTGTTTCTCACCATTGTCATTTTTATTAACTACATTCACTTCAGTCACATTCACATTTTCCCCTTCCAACTCACTAAAAAAATCTTCAAAGGCAGGTGTAGGAGCTATCATCATTTACAACACTAGTACCAATCTCAACAACATTATCATTTCTACCATTTAATGCTCCACCTACCTCAACTGGCAGCGGGAGAGATTCTGGCATGTCATTCTCATTAACACTATCCAAATGTTCTAAATAAATATCCACTGTCTTATTTTGCCTTAATTGACTACCCAATTCTATAACACTCTGATCATCATCATCTAACAATTTAATCTTGTATTCAATGTCTTTCCACCCTCAATATAGTATATTCTAATTGACTTTGACAAATTATAACCTAATGCCTTCACCGTTCCTAATATAGTCGATTCACAGATTTTATCAACATCCTCATCAAATTCTTCTACTAACCCATTCAGATATCTAATTTTTGGGGTTCATGATAATGTTCCCCCATGATGGTACCTTAGTTTGCATACTTCCCAACTCATACTACATAAAATAAAATAAAAAAAGAATCAATGCCATGTTTGACGTAGGTATTAACAATTCAACAATAGCATGATTAGTCAAGTAAAAGATGAAATGGACTAAAAAACCCTAAAAAATATTTGTCTACTGGCAGACTTAATGGCAGACAAAAGTAAACAAAAAGAGCCCAAAAAACACCACTGTCGAAACAAACATAGGACCACAGGACCACATGCAACAGTTCAAAGACAAACATCCAACCAATAATTTTAAAAAAAAAAAAAACAAGAAAGCGAATAAATCACCTGCGATTGTCTTCAACTCTTTCGATTTTCTCCTTTCAGGATGTGATTGTCTTCGAGGGACCAGACTCTTCTGATTGCTCACTTCAAGATGTAACAAAAATCCCGATCAAAACACGTTTTAATTTAACACGATTACTCACTTCTTATTACTTTCTCTCTCGATTCTCCTAATTTCGAAAAGAACATCAAAATTCCTATTTTTTTTTTGCCTGTCTTTGTTTAACAAAACCCCTAATTCTATTTTCCCTAAACCCAAAACACATTTTAACAAACCCTAAAAATTTTATTTTCTTTTTTCTCAAAAAATGTATTAATTAAAGTGAGAAAACAAATTTTTTTAGTTATTTAAAAAGATGGAATCAAAATGACTACCAACGTGGATTAAAAATGCCATGTCATTTCAAAAAAAAAATCATGTCATAAAGATAACGGGTGTTTTTAAACACTATTAACGATTTGACTTATTTTTGACATGAATAAAAGTATAGGGATTCAATGTTGACAAAATATAGTATAAGGACTAAATTCCAAATTTGAATATGGTAGAGGGGCCAAATGCACAATTTGACCTTTTTTATTTGATGGGAAAAGAAGAGTTTGATTTGATGCATGAAATTTTGTGATGCACTTAAAAGAGTATATCTTATTAAACCTTGCACTAGAATAATCAATCGTAAGTATAGTAGTTAACAAGGGTCGAGTCCACAGGGATTAGATTTTAGTTTATAAATTGCAGGTTTAAAACTTAAATTCAAGAACAATAAAAGAAAGGGGATTCTGAAGTAATTTTAAACTTAAAATAAATAATAAAAGTAAAAAGCAAATAAGTAAGATGAAATCAAATAAGAAAAATATGGTTAAGGTTTCATTCGCCACCACTAGACATCATTGAGAATCAATTTCATATCTATCAACATCAATTAGCTATCAAAGTTATCAACCGTAGATAACAACCTCCCATGTTACCCAAATCCTTCCTTAGTTTATTGTTAAATAGGACGAATGCCACTACATAATCTCTAACCATCAAATAACCTAAGATAAACATCATTAGATTCAAAGTGATAACAGCTTTATGATAAGAAAAATAGGTTGATCTAAGCAACAAACACATAAACATGGATTCATTCAACTTAGATTATGTTCCACTTTGCAATTAGCGAAAACTTGACCAAAATCATTAATCACAAATTGCCACTATTGAATAGGAAACAAGACACGCTACGTATCATGTCTCTTAAACTAGCATTAGATAATTATCAAGATATATCTAGCTGTACACCCTAAACAAATCAAGACAGCATCATGAACAATTTTTATGAAAGAACATAAGCAACTTTGATAGAAAATCAATGATAGGTAGATTATGAAAATCAATTACACAATATGTCTAGGGCTTTGAAATCACCCTTAACCAAAAAGAAGTTTAGCCTAACATAGGCATAGATAATATATACATAAAAGAAAAAAGAAAATAAAAGAATGGAGAAGAAAAAGAAAATTAATGATAATCTTTGAGTCTCCTCAATCGATGTCTAGTTTGTGGCTCAAAAGATGGTATTTATAGAGTTTCAAAACCCTGAAAACCTTTTCTTACCGCAAAAGTAACAAAAAGGGGTCAAATTTACGTTTTTGGAAACTTTGGATAGGCGGCCAACGCTGAAACGCTGGGTTTCTGACTTGTGGGCACCACGGCGCCAGACTCCGGCGCCGTGGAGCTGGTCGCTGATTTTTTTCTGATGCATCTTCTTTCATTTCCTTGGCTGATTTGGATGACTATTTCTTGTCCGATTTTGGTTTATAAACTACCGTTGGAAAGGTATTCAAGTCAGATTCAAAAGTTAAGAAGGAAGTTTTTTCAAATAAGGACTTTAATATCATATTTTTCTTGCAACAAGCTCAGGCGGTCAAATCTGCCTTCTTGCTTTGCAACCAGAAATTGATCATTTTGACTCCCAAGTCTTCCTCCATATTGTGATTATGATTTTGTAAGCTTTTTAACATCATAATTGATATCTTTTCACTTCATTCTCTTAAATTTACCTAGAATTCAAAAACATAACATAATAATCAAGATAAAGATCAAAAACATAACTAAAACTAAGAATAGAAAGGGCATAAAATGTGTATTTTATGAGCTTATCAAATACCCCCACACTTAACTTTTTGCTAGTTCTCAAGCAAAGCAAAACAAAATAAAAATAAAATAAGAAAATCTAATCTAATCCACTTTCATAGGAAATCACGGTGGCACTTAGCATGTGACACAAGCCTTTAAACCCCTAGGTGTCCCCAGTGGACAAGTTTAGTCTCGTAAAGTTTTACCAGGACGATACTCATAAACATTAAAAATTAAAGTAAAAACAAATTAATAACTCCTAATCCTTTCAATACAAATTAGAGATAATCATTGGACAAGTCTTATAAACTAACCAATAGTTCAAAGAATTTCATATAAAATCATGCTTGAATGTATATGGTTTGAATTAAGCCAACATTAACATAATATATCTCAATCAAAATAGTGCATATTCAAACTTAATCTCAACTTCTCACATAGAATACTCTCATGATTTTGATTCTTTAAAGTAGTGGTAAAGTGTTTACACTCAATCAATATCATGAAAATAGTTTTACCATATGCTTGCTTGTCCATCCATTCTCCACTATTTAGATCATATAACTTCATGAATCAAGAGGTCTTTATTCAAGGTTGTAACGGGGCCAAAAGGTAATAATGTGGCTAAAGAATACAGGATAAAGGATATTACAAAGGTTCCAAAGACTTCATAGAATTTAGAAACAAAATAAGATTTTGCAAATAGAACTTTCTCAATGTTCTTTAGAAGTACATAATCACATAGGCTAAATATTTCATGTTGAGACTTTGTTTCATTCTAACCAACTTTGTAACATTTTTTTTCTTTTCTTTACCCAAAAGTTCAAGAGATGATTTTTTTTTTTTTAATACATGGGAAAGTATTTTTACAATGTTCCCTTTCTTTTGTTTTTTCTTGACTTTTGCCTTTCTCCTCCCCCACACTTATCTTTTGCCTCTAACCCAACTTTTCAATAAGTATCCTTTGTTTTTGCAATATGTCTCAAACATTCAATCCATCTTTAGAACAAGGATATAGATATAAATGTGTTTAGGCTAGGTGTAAGATGTGGTTACCAAAGAAAAAACTTATTCAATGTAGGCTCAAATTGGCTCACTAGGGGGGATGTTCTCTTGGAACATCAATAGGGGATGGCTGATTTGGCCTTGGTAAAAATCCTAATGCCTCTATCATATCCATGTCATCATATGTATCAATATAGTCTCAAACAGTTTAAAGCAAGTTCTAAAGAAACTTGTAATCATAAGAGCACACAAGAAAAAAATTGGATTGATATGTGTAATGCATCAATCATATAGGCTCAAAAACTCATAAGGATGATTATACAAGTCAATATTAAGTCTAAACATGCTTCTTCTCAATCAACATATAACATTGGCTCATAAAAATAGTATCAAGCTTAATTCTCATGAAAAATTCTTCTCACTAATAAACCAATTTTAGACCTATACAATTCATATCTCATCATTGTATTGAAAGTAACACACTAAAAAAAATAATAATAAAGACTCAAAACAAAACAAAACAAACAAAATAACTAAAAAATAAAGACTCAAAAGAAAACAAAACAAACAAAATAACCTAAAAATAAAGGAAATCCTAAATTCTTTCCCCCACACTTAATTCTTACATTATCCTCAATGTAATGCTATTATCCAAAAAAAATTATTTGTAAGAGAGAAGAACTAAAAAAAACAGAAATAAATAAAAAATATATATATTAACAATTCAATTCAAAACAAAACAAACTAATAAATCCTAAACAAACCTAAAACACTACATAAACAATAAAAATAATAAAAGGAAAAGAAAGCAAATCTGAAGATGACAGGTTGGCTAGTCTTTCATCAATTGGGGTGCCTCCCAATTAGCATTTGATTTAATGTCTTCAACCTTACCTGTACCCCTTCTTGGCTTTTTGGGATCTTCCGGCTCAGGCATGAGACTTCTAAGATCTGTGCGTTTGGTAGAAAGTTTCTTTGCACAACAGTAGATGCATTCTCCACCACAAATATTATTTCATCACTCTTGGTGGTGCATTGTTCTTCTAGGAATGGTGCATCTCTTGGTACTTGCTTAATAGCATTGACAAGCGAGCTGTTTAAGGTTTTCAGAATTTGTTGTTTATTTTCTCCTTCTTGGATTTTGCAAATCTGCTAGGAAAAGTTGGAGAAGAAACATTAGTAGAAATAGGAACCTTAAAAGTTACTTGAGGTGCCGAAGTACTCTCAATTTGAATGGTGGCTTTATTATCCTCAAGAAGTGAATCCATCTTTGGTTTTGTCTCATCCTCATTCCTCAAGGTCACAATAGTAGCATTCTCCTTTGGGTTAATCACCGTTTGGACAAGGAGTTCTTCAAATCTTTGTGCTACCCTTCCCACCATACTACTAGCCAATTGGCTCATTTGCATTTCCAAACTCTGGATACTTGCCTTTGTTTCCTGTTGAAATTGCAAAGTATTAGTAACAAGAGACTAGACAAAATCTTCTAAAGAAGTACCTGAGTTTTGAGTCATATATGGTGGCTGAAAAAGATCTAGTTCTTGAGACCATAACTGATTGAAGCTGGATGGATGAGTGTAATTGGCATAAGGATCTACTTCTTGATAATATCTCGAGTACCCATAATTAGTATGATCCCACCATCTCTCATTGTAAGTGTTTAAGGAAACATCATACTATTGTTCTTGGAACCCTTGTTGGCCTTGAAATCCTCTTAAATCATAGGCTTGTTCAAAATTATCATCTTGGAAGTATTGGCACAAATTGGTTGGATGATCCATCATAAAGCACACTCCACACTTCTTTGATTGTTGAACATTACCCATGGCCAATTGTTGAACTAACTTCTCAAGTGTTAGATTATTCAATCCCATCGTTGTTTTTCAAAATTTGAAAAGAAAAACCTGTATATACAAAAAGAAAATTAATTAGAACAAAAAATAAGAATAAACCAAGTAACAAATAAACTAAAGGAAACAATCTCCGGCAACGGCGCCAAAAACTTAATGCACTCAAAAGAGTATATCTTATTTAACCTTGCACTAGAATGATCAATCGTAAGTATAGTAGTTAGCAAGGGTCGAGTCCACATGGATTGGATTTTAGTTTATAAATTACAAGTTTAAAACTTAAATTCAAGAACAATAAAAGAAAGGGGGTTTTGAAGTAATTTTAAACTTAAAATAAACAATAAAAGTACAAAGCAAATAAGTAAGATGAAATCAAATAAGAGAAATATGGCTAAGGTTTCATTCGCCACCACTAGACATCATTGAGAATCAATTTCATATCTATCAACATCAATTAGCTATCAAAGTTATCAACCGTAGATAACAACCTCCCGTGTTACCTCAATCCTTCCTTAGTTTGTTGTTAAATAGGACGGACGCCACTACTTAATTTCTAACCATCAAATAACCTAAGATAAACATCATTAGATTCAAAGTGATAGCAGCTTTATGATAAGAAAAATAGGTTGATCTAAGCAACAAACACATAAACATGAATTCATTCAACTTAGGTTATGTTCCACTTTGCAATTAGCGAAAACTTGACCATAATCATTAATCACAAATTGCCACTATTGAATAGGAAATCAAGACAAGCTACGTATCATGTCTCCTAAACTAGCATTAGATAACTATCAAGATATATCTAATTGTACACCCTAAACAAATCAAGACAACATCATGAACAACTTTTATAGAAGAATATAAGCAACTTTGATAGAAAATCAATAATAGATAGATTATGAAAATCAATTACACAACATGTCTAGGGATTTGAAATCACCCTTAACCAAAAAGAAGTTTAGCCTAACATAGGCATAAATAATATATACATAATACTAAAAATAAAATAAAAGAATGGAGAAGAGGAAGAAAATTAATGATGATCTTTGAGTCTCCTCAAAATATGTCTAGTTTGTGGCTCAAAAGATGGTATTTATAGAGCTTCAAAACCTTGAAAACCCTTTCTTACCACACAAGTAACAAAAAGGGGTCAAATTTGCGTTTTTGAAAACTTTGGACAACTTCCAACGCTGCAGCGTTGGGTTTCTGACTTGTGGGCGTCGTGGCACTAGTCGCTGATTTTTTCTAATGCATCTTCTTTCACTTCCTCGACTGATTTGGATGACCATTTCTTGTCCGATTTGGGTGTATAAACTACCGTTGGAAAGGTATTCAAGTCAGCTTCAAAAGTTAAGAATGACGTTTCTTCAAATAATGATTTAATATCATGTTTTCCCTGTAACAAGCTCTGGATGTCAAAACTGTCTTCTTGTTTTGCAATCAAAAATTGATCTTTTTGATTCTCAAATCTTCTTTCATTTTGTGATTATGATTTTGATTGATTTAAAAGTTCTTAGCGTCTGGACTTATCTAGTATTTTTTTTTCTTTTGATTGTTGATTGTTGATTTTATTAAAATCTCGTGATTTGATTTTGATTTTGATTTTAATTTTAAATGCTTTTGTTAGAGAAAAATGGTGTCAAAACGATATCATTTCAAAGTATATTATTTTTAAAATTTCACATCACACATTTTTTTATTTAAAATTATGTGAAATTTCTATTTGGGTAAAAAACATGTCAACAAAATCAACACCCAAATCAGTAAATTAACGAGAGAGATTAAATAGTATCAATAATTGAACTAAAATTAAACAATTTATACGAATTAATGTAAAAGGATTAAATTTACATTTTTTGATAAAGTACATAGATTAAAGGTACAATTTGATCCAATTTTTTTATTTTAAATTATCACATCATCAAAATCAAATGTCACATCATAATAATTAAAAGCCACATCAAAAAGTTGACATATTATAAAATTCATTATCAAATTGATTCAATTTATAGATTAATAAAAATATAAAATTTTAATTTGATCAAATTATTGTAGAAAGACTACATCCAAAATGTGGTTAAAGTATAAGACCCGATGCACAATTTGAACAAAAAAAAAAAAAAAGACGAAAACTTGGTTGTTAGGGGTCAATGACCAAACTGATCCCCATTTAATCCAAGGTAAGGGGGGACTATTAAACAGTGACGTGGCTAATAATAAATGGTTAATGAACTTACTGCACGTAGCTGGATCTGCTGGAACCTTCTTCAAATCAAAAGAACGGAAAAAGAAGGAGGCGCGTGGGAACAAAAACAGAGAAATTGGGAAAGGAAAGAGGAGGGGAGGGGAGGGGGCATGAGCTGTTGGGGGGATGTGTAGTGTGGGACCCACCACCCATGTGCCCTCCCTCCTTCCTGTCTCCACCAGCTCCTGCCGCTCAATGATTAGCACTCTCCAAATCCCTCTTTCTCACCCCCACACATTCTCCCTCTCTTCTTCTTTTCTGTGTAAAAACTCTAATTCCAATTCTTCTTCTTTCAAAAATTTTGGTTGTGTCTTTTAATCTCCAATAACCCGAAACAGCATAGACAATCTTTTTAGTTTGAAGCAACAACTGAAGAAAAAAAAAAAGCTAAAGAAAGTAAGGGGGAATTTTGAGTAAGAGAGTTGTAGTCCTGCACCATGTCAAATTCAGAGGGTGGTGCTACAAACGGAGCCATACTGGACCCTCAGAGACAACAAGCACCAGGCAACGGTTCCCTTGTCGTCAAAAAACCCCCTTCCAAAGACCGCCACAGCAAAGTCGATGGTCGTGGCCGAAGAATCAGGATGCCAATCATTTGTGCCGCTCGTGTTTTCCAGTTGACTCGTGAGTTGGGTCACAAATCCGATGGTCAGACTATTGAGTGGCTGTTACGCCAAGCCGAACCTTCCATCATAGCCGCCACAGGTACGGGGACAACTCCCGCCAGCTTCTCCGCCGTGTCGGTGTCCGTCCGCGGTGGAGCTAATTCTACTTCTTTATCGTCCACGACTTCTTCTTCGTCTTTGGATCATAAGCCTCTATTGGGTCCCACCCCTTTTTTACTTGGGAAACGTGTCAGGTCCGACGATGATAACGCCGGAAAGTACGATTCCGGAGGGGTCACGGTGGGGCCCGCTGGGACACACACGGGTGGATTCTGGGCTGTTCCAGGCAGGCCCGACTTTGGTCAATTATGGAGCTTCGCGCCCCCGCCTCCAACGGAGATGATGTTACAGACGGCTGCTGCGGCGGCGGCGGCTCAGCAACCTGCTGCTGCTGCGTTTTTCGTTCAGCAACAGCAAGCGATGGGAGAAGCGTCGGCGGCGAGGGTTGGCAATTATCTTCCTGGTCATCTGAATTTGTTAGCCTCGTTGTCGGGTGTTCCGGGAAGTTCGGGTCGGAGAGACGAAGATCCTCGTTGAATTTGGGTGGACCATTTTACCCTTGTTGTTGCTGGGAGTATATATATTTATATGAATTTTTAGATTCTATAAATACTTGTGTATGGTTGTTTTGATGTGTGTGGATGTGGAAGAGGATTTTTAGTTGGAATTTTAGGGTTAGGAATTAGGGTTTTGAAGGGGATAATTTGGGACTTTGGAGTATGGATGATGAATGGATTCGAATTAGTAATTTTTTTTTTTTGCTTAGCACATTTATTAGATGATTAATTAGGGTTTTAGAGCCGTCACAATTGTTTAGGATTTTGAGGGTTTATGTTGGAGGAGGGAGATGGGAGTCAAGAATTAGGGCTTTGGTGACTGAGATTTTGCGACCGGCCAATTGCTGAATTTGGGGATTTCTTTTGTGATTAGTCAAGTTTTCTAATAAATTTTTTGAGAAAATAGAGTGAATTGCTCTTTGATTTTGTGCAATTTCTTTCTGCTTTGAAGAAACCGTGGAGGTTTATTTCACATGTTTAAAAAGGTTTTAAACCTGGATTTGAAGAATTCGTTGCTTTTCCGCATTGGCAAGTTCTTCCATAATTCATGATTTAGCAATGATGAACGTGTAAAGTGAGTTGAATCTTAGTTGCGGATTCTGCTTGATTTACAGATTATTGGGGTTTGAGTTTGTTAACCGTAATTGGGTGACCGGGATGCTGAAAACTGGTGATTTGCTCGGGATGATACTAGCTTGGCTTGAATATGCTGGAATTCCCTTTATTGCTAATGCTATTTGAGAATTATTAGTTTCTTTGCTGCTACCTGCCATAGCTTAGCATTGAACTATGGTTCTTAAGTGTGAGCTCATGAATGATATGCCATGGACGTCGGTTGATCTGGCTCGCTCTCTCTTCTGCTTTCAGTGTCTTATGTTGATCACAAGATCTCAAAGGAGACTGCTGTGTGAAAGATAAAAAGGCTCTGGTTCCTTTCTGTAAGACCTCTGTTTTTGAAAATTTTAGCTGTATTCTTAGCCATTTCTTAGATTTGTCAGAGTGCAAATAATGTGTTCTTCATGTAAGTGGATGATTGTTTCGGGTGCCTGCCTGCCTGCCTGTTGTGTGAATAAAAAACCCATCTGTTTTTTCTCTCTTGCTCATTCTTTCCTTTGTGTGCACAATTCTTACCTTCTGCTCTATGTAAGAATGCATTTAGTTCTCCTACTATTCTTTCATAACAGACTCACCCGGTCTTGCTTTTTCAATGGTGATTGTCGGCTTTGGACATCTTTAATAACAGTAAGTGGTCCTATCTGCTGATTTAATAGTTTGGGTCAGATGTAGAATAATTGGCATGACAACTCTTTCACCAATCTTTTCTTGTTGGCTGTAACTAACAAAACTTATTATTAGAAAGTTTGATCACTGTGTAATATATACATAGCTATATTATCCGAATTTTTTATTTTTTATTTTTTATTTTTTTAAATATCTGTGTTCGACATATATGTTCGACACATATTCAAACATAGGTATGATGTATATGAAGTTTGATACTTCAAATATATGAAAAAACTTAGAAAAAAAATTTGAATATATCTGTATTAGAACACATACTCAGTATCTGTCACCGGGTAACTTAGATACAGAGCATTGAAACTTCATTGACGTCATTATTACAACTTTTGGAAACATTAGAAACTAGAATTGGTTTCTTCGATTACGATAATAGAAAGTTTAGAACTTTTAAACTAGCTATGATTCTCGATTTTGTCCTTAGAAATTTGTTGGCACCAACTACTGTATAATATTTCTTCTATGACCTGGGTTTTAATGACTTTATCAGACTATTTATTGCTGTTATGTGCAAACATAGTTTCATTTCTCAGAACTATGGACCTGCATTGAATATGGTTGAATAGTAATTTCGTGACTCCTCTTCTTCTGGGTACTTGGAGGGGCGGTAACAGACGCATGCAGCCTATGTTTCTCGGATTCGAGTGCGAGTTTTGGACATGAGTATTTGTCCGACACGGGTATATTTAATTTCTTTTAAGATTTTCATGTATTTGGAAGGTCGTTAGAGTATCATATCTTTATACCCATATCCGGATATGTGTCGGATACAAATACTTCAAGAACAGTAAAGAGTCGGAGCAATATAGTATGCAGCAGTCATCTCGTCCACCCTCAACTGAAAAAATAACTGTAGTTAATACAAAATTCTGTGGTGATGGGAAAGAAATCCCTTGTGTAATAGTAGTAGTGTACTACTACGGATGAGCATCGACTGATGCTGCAACAAGCATTTTCATGGAAGCAATTGCAGAGTTTTTGGGTTCTGGAAAACTTAGCCATCTCATGATTTGAAATGGATTGCTTGCCAAAAGAGTGAGGAAGATGGCGGCTGAATTGTGTTCCCTAAGGAAGATTGGTTAAGGAATTTGCAGTTTCCATGAAAGAAATGGGGATATGATGGATATGGCAGTCCAGATGATAGTATGATTGTTGAAGGGGAAAGAGTTTTTCAAGTATTGGCAGAAAAAGGAAAAAACATTTAGTGAAGGCAGCAATGAGCAAACCAATTAGTAGAGTTTTAATTTTGAAAAATATATATATATATATATATATAATACAATATAAAAAAATTAAAAAAATTAAAAAAAATTATACGAAAACAATACAAATATATAAACATATTAAAATTTATTTTAATATAAATTATTAATATATCAAAATTTATATAAACATATAAAATTTTAAATATATGAATACACAAATTAAGAAAATTATCAATTAGCGAAAGATAATCAGTACAAAAATTAAAAAAAATCATTAATCATTTCAAAAATATTTGTACTTTGTACTTTTTTAATAATTGCAAAACCAAAGAGTCGGACCCAATAATTGATGCCTTGCTGAAAAAGTTGGGATAGTCTTATCACTTATAATGTTTGGAGCTTGGAGCATCCCAATCTTAATTGCATTTAGATTTTAGACAGGTAAATTTCCTTCCAACAGAAATTTGGCCATTCCATTCATGGCTTGGGCCATTGTTTCAAAATAATTAAGTAGAACACATGCAACATCAATGCAAATCATGGGGAACCTCATACTTCAGATTTGGGTGATTATTTCAAAATAATTATTTTTTGAAATTTTTATATTTTTTATTATTTGAATAATTTTAAAAATAATTTTTGAAAAATAACTAACATTCGAATGTCTTATAGATGTCATTCAAATTACTTTGCTGTAGGATGCCATTCGAATGTCCAAACTTAGGTTATATGATTGTCCATGGCCAGTTTTGTGTTGACAAAACATTTTATACTTTTCAAAATTCAAAAGCGCATGGCAATTTCTAAAACAAAGATAATTTTTCTTGATCGAAGTCTATTTTTCATTGATCAAGTTATTTTTTATGAAACAAACATCGAAAAGTACAAATATCTCATTTTTTTCGCAAAACAAACAAACCCTTTAATATTTTTTGTGCTGCTTTTGGGGAGCATTTTATGTATACTAAAATTAGATGAAAAAATTGATGATTTGAAAAGAAAAAAAAATATTTAGAACAAGAATAATATTTTAAAAAATAATGGGCAATTTTTTTAATCGGTAGTTATTCAATTTAAAGTTGAAAGATGTATATATCCTTAATTTTATTTAATTTTTTTGTTAATTTATTGACTGAATTGATATCATTTAACTTGTAATACCAATTTAATTAAACACTTTATATTTATACTATTATTAAAGTTTTTGACTAAGTTTGATATCACGAGTTAAGTAATACCAACTTAGTTGTTGAAAGTACCAAAAAACCAAACAAAATCAAAAAATAAAATAAGGGTAATTATGTCTTTCAATATTTTATGTAATAATTTTTTACAAAAAAATTACCTATTTATTTCTAAAAAACCTACTCACTTAGGAAAAAAAAACATTCTTTTTTTATACGTTTAATGTTTTTAAAACATAACTTTTTTTTTCAAAATATATATTTTTTTTGTACAAAGAAAGCCGCAGCCTGAGGATTGGGAAAGGGTTGCAGATGTTGGGATTCAAACCAAGGCAGTCAGTATCGTACCGATGGACATACCTTTTTGTACTGGTACTGATACTGATACGTACCGATACTGGTGTGTTTCGGCGTATCGTTTCAAATTTATCGATATTTTTCAAATAATTTTTCACACATATATATAACATATTTTCAAGTTCCTTAATAAAATATATATTTATATACACATGCATATATATATATATGTTTATATGCAAATATAAATTTTAAAATTATAAATATTTAATATCTAAAAATTTTAAACATCAAATAAATAAAATAAATATTAAAATATTAAAAAAATAGTAAATTATTATTAATTATATTCAATAGCCTAATTTAATAAACATATTTTATTTTTAAATATAATTATTAAAAAAATAAAATTGACTATGACATAAAAAATATTTAATCAAAATCTTGTATGAACTGGTACGAGCCGGTACGTACCGATACTGGCCGATATTGACCGGTACAAAAATCAAAATGGTACTACACTGGTACCATTTCGGTTTACCTTAAAAACGGTACGTATCGACCGGTACCATATCGGTACCCACTATACTGATTCAAACCTCAAACTTGTTGGATGTCACCTCTTAAGAGTGACTGCATGAACCAACTGGACTAAAATTTAGATTTTTTAAAATATATTTTTACTCAGTACAGGACTAGTAGTATAAATTTATTTGATATTTAGTAGGAGGTGGTTACTCTTTTTAAGTGTTCCTTTTTAGTTTAGGGCCCATAAAACAGTTAAGAGAGACTGTGCAAAGGTTGATTGAATGGCCTTAAATAAGGGTGAGCACAAGTCGGTTTAATCGATTAAAAATCGAAACTGATTTAATTCAATCCATTTGATTTGGTTTGGTTGGTTGATTTCGGTTTTGCTCGATTAAATAATTTGATTTAAATGTGTTTATTTGATCGGTTTATGATTTTTTATTTTTAACCGAATAAATCGACACTTAATTCAGAATATAAAAATTATATTATTTTTATTCAACAGTCATATACCAATCTAACTAATATTATCTAACTCAACCCAGCCCAAAATTAATCTACCCATATCCAACCTAAACAATTCCATAAACCAAAAAAAAAAAAAAATCAACAAACTCATAACCCGAATTCAACAATTCAGTCTGAACTCTAAAACAGGAAAAGAAAACCCTAGTCATTCTTTTCTCTTTTAGTTTCATTCTTCTACTACCTGCCTCTACCGCCCTGACCCTCAGTCCCTCACCGACTCTGCGCCAGATCGCCAGTGGGTCTCACTTCGACACCACTGCCATAGCCACTGCCTTCTCATATGATCAGCACCAATAAACTCCTTCACATTAGTCTTCCACTTCTGGCTTTTGACAGTTTAGAGAATCAAATATTCCATATATATATATATATATATATTTCAATTAACCAATTTAAAAAAACTGTAAAAATATTAAATTTCAGAAAAATATAGTTGGAAAATTTTATAAAAATCAACAAAAAATATGAGTAAAAAATCGAAATAACTGACAGAATCGAACCGATTAATTTTGTTTCATCTATTTCAATTTCTTACTCATATTTTAGTCGGTTCGATTATCTTGAAAAGTTTGTTCGGTTCAGTCGGTTTTCACTTTTTTCAAACTGACCGAATGTTAACCCCTAGCCTTAACAATAATTAAGGAGGGTAAATGACTATGAAAAATGTAAAAGAAATCTGGAAAATGTTATCTTTCAATGGTTCGAATAAGAGACATTAAACATTCGTATTATTTAGCCATATAAATAATATCGTCAATTTTGTCTCCTCATTTTGGGATTCAAATCATTTAGGTGTGATTGGTAGAGTGAAAAAGTGAAAGAATAAAAAGAAGAGGGTGAAAAAATAGAAAGAAAGTGAATTTTGAGAGTGCTTGATAAGAAAGAAAAAAAAATGAGGAAAAAAATAGGAAAGATGATTATTTTCCATCATAATGCATAAAAATAAATCATTCCAAATCGGAATGATAAGAGAAAAAAATTAGAGAAATGTGAGTTAAGTGTACATATTTACAAGATTATACATTATTTTTAAAATTTTATCCTTTTATCTTAATTTACAAAAGGTATAATGGTAAAATAATAAATTTTTTATTTTATTTCTTCTCATTTTTAACTTTACTAAGCAATAAGTGGAAAGAAAATTATTTTTTCTTTTCACTTTTTCATTTTTCCTATCAAACACCAATGGTAAACAAAAATATGTTTTTTTATATTTTCACTTTTCTCTTTCTCTAGTTTTTCATCTTTCTAATTTTCTTTCCACCCTACCAAACAAAGTTTTAGTTCAAAGTCTCTTTTCTTCATTTATTATCTCAATGTACTAAATTGTAACACAAACCCTAAAACTTAAATCAAATTAAGTTCATAAAAAAATCTAATTAACTAAAATTATAATTATTGCTAAAAAACTGTTGAATGATAATGTTGATGTATTTTTTTTTTTTTTTTAAATGGTGGATAACAAAAATTACTCTTTTTCAGATGGCAAGGCTTTTTTTTTTTTAATTGAAAATTTTTAAATTGAAGTTATTGAGGTTTTTTTATTGGAAAAGTTGGTGAACTCGTGGAATTTATTAGGAGGAGATTATGTTGGACATGTAGACATAAAGGAGGTCAGAAGAGTGTTAGAATTGAGTTTCGGACGTGCTCTGATGTCTAACTCAATGAAAATTATAATAATTCTATGAGTGAATAGAGGAAAAGAGAAGAAAGAATGTAAGAGTGTTTGGAAAGCTTGCTTGGAATAAAATTTACCTACCTTTTATATCTGACTTCTGAATAGTTGTGGGTTTGACAGATGTAAGACAAACGTATGTTATAATGGTGGTGATAAATGTCCGGCATATAAGGTAGAGATAATGTTGGGCATAACAACAACATTAAACTTTTCAGATATAGTAGTACTAGTAGCAATATTTGAATAATTTGGGGAGGAAAAAAAAAATGAAATGCCCCATGCAGGATCGAGCTATAGACAAACGCTCTACCACTGAGCTATAGGGGCTTCGTTGTTAAACAAATTTTATAAACAAAATATAAAAATATTAATAATTCATCTGGACCTCACATCACGACCTTTCCGTCCGCCGCCAAAGTCCATCCATCTACTATCATCACCTTTTTCTTCTTCTTTTTAATAATAGAAAGTATATTCTCTTTCAAAAAATATATATAATAGAGTATATTCTAAGACGTCTTTTGATATTTTTGGGTTTTCTCAAAAAATAGGGAAGAAAATGTTGGTTCCTCTCTCTGCTTCGCTCTACGTTCCCGGCACCCTCGCCGACGCCGACAAGGTTCTCGTTGATATTGGCACCGGATACATCGTTGAGGTCTTCTCTATTTTTATATTGATTTGACAAAATTTTCCCTGATTTTACTGCTTTTTTGAACGCCTGCTAGTTCCTGATAAACAGAGGAAAGTGGATGAAAATAGTCATATTGGAGGGAGGAGGTAGGACACTGGTTGTCTTGTTCACCGAGTCAGGAATTAAGTATCTCTCACTGAGGGAAAAAAAAAATACGCCGTTGCCGGGGATCGAACCCGGGTCACCCGCGTGACAGGCGGGAATACTTACCACTATACTACAACGACTTGGATGCTAAGACGACGCAAGTTTTATTAGTTGATTATGAAATAAAATTTTGCTATGATCCTCAACCTATTCTATTCTGTTGTTATTCTTCAGTCGATCTAATCAAACAATGAGAAAGCTAAGTTGCGGTCATCTGATGCCCAATGACGTAGAATAGATTGGCCTGCAAAAAATTTAGATTTCGTAATTTGTGTATTCGTATAGTATTCATATATTTTATCGTATAATAATTATGTTTAAAATATTTTATATTTATATAAATTATGATACGTTAATAATTCGTATTATATAGATTTTGAGATATTTGTGTATTCGTATTATTTTTTTTTGTGTTGTGTTTTATATCGTATTTTAATATTTTTTTTGGTATTATGTAATCGTATCGTGTCCAATATTATTTAGTCTAAAAAAATGGATGTCGGACAACCCTTTTCTTATAGTTGGCTGTTAAGAATGTGCGGTGAATGATGATGAACGAGATTTTATGATACACTAGTTTTAAGTCCGTGAAATGCACAAGTAATAATTATATTTAAAAAATTAATTATAAGATTGCCTTTGTTCTAACTATTTTTAACATGGTTTTGTTCTTTGAATATTTGTTAATTATCTTTTTGGTAATGGAATTGTCTAATTGAACATATAGGTTGCTTCTAAGAAGAAAACATTAGCAGATGAAGCTGGAGAAAATTTACAAGCAAAATTGAAGCAGTTATCTTCCTTCAAATTAGGAATTCACCGACCTTCGCAGTATCTCATTATCATTGAGTTCTAAAGATCTATGTTGTTCCGACTCTTCATTTTTTTTAAAATATTCGTGTTCGATACATATACGACATGGGTATGAGTATATAATCTCCCAAAGACTCCAAATACATAGAAAAATTTAGAATAAATCAAATATATCCGTGAGTCCGAATAACATATAGTTAAAGATTGCTGTGAAAGAACTGCTTGAACTTCATTGCTGGTGATGTCAACTTTATCTTCTTTAGTGCTTTTGTTTTGGATAGCGGGTAATGAGAGCATTTTAAGTTGACAAGAATTTCCTTTCAGAATTTAGAGATATTAATGTTGTTTTTTAGACTAAAAACTCCATTCCTTGACATAAATTAGTAATTTCAAAACAATCTTTTACTGTGAAAGCTTTTGGAAGGAAACAAAGGTTAGAATAGCTACCACTACATAACTGCTTATCACCTTACTTCATTGCAACACCATTGGCTATGAATTTCTTCAAAGCCAGATGGAGATGAAGATCTTCGTGTTTATTCGAACCTGAAAGGAGTTGTTCTTCAACAAGAAGATGTGGCTGAAGCTGCACTCTACCTGGGTAGTGTCGAGTCCAAGTATGTGCTTGCTCACAATCTTGCAGTGGATCATGCCATGGAGGGTTTACCACTGTAAATCCAGGTTTTGGCTTGGCATCTCTGTAGATTTTCTCGTCATTTTTTATGCTTCACTCACAATTCCCACAGCCGAAGCTTTTTTGCCTTCATTTCTTGTTCAGTTTATTGTAATTTTCCCTTACCCCTGATGTTCCTTTTAATAAAAGCTTATCTTTATCAGACAAACTGTTCCTGGTTCTGTGTTATTTTTAATAGATATATTTATACTCTACAGCATTGTTTTTTACCCATGAAAAAGGTAGAAATTAATGTTTATAATAAAGGTTCGTTTTTGGTACACTCTCAATGTAAATTTTTTAACTTCACATATAGGTTAAAAGGTTGCTACATGCCTTTTTTTCTTAATTAGTTTTTATTTATTTTTTTATTATATCCTACCAATATCACCCTATTAACCTTGCTTAATAATAATCCTTATAATAATGGCGTCATCATGGATATTATTAGACTGCTTGCAAGGACCAAAGAAGTGCAAAATGAAGATTTCAAGAGCTCCCTTTTTTTTTTCGTTTTATTATTTACTTTTGCTGTTTTTCTTTTTCTTCTACCAAAGTTCTCTAAAGATATGACAATTCATATATTTGTTAACATATCTTATAATTTGTGTATTTATATCTTGTTCAAATTATTTTCACATATCATAATCGTGTTTAAAGTATTATATATTTATATAAATTTTAATATGTTAATAATTCGTGTTATATAAATTTTAAAATGTTTGTGTATACATATCGTGTTCGTGTTATTTTTTTGATTGTCTCATTTTTTTTTTATGTCGTGTTGAAAATTGCCGGATCTAACCGGATCTAAACTTCTCTTAAAATAAGGCATTTTGCCCTGAAAGTGTACACAAGAGCTTAAATCCTTTTTCCATTTCTCCAAAAAAAAAAAAAAAGGCAACTACTGCATTATATCAAAATTGTTTCCTAAACTTGTACATGTAAATCCTCTCAACCCAAACTCATGGAAGGTGGAAGGATAACTTCTATCGAAAACGAGAAGAAAAAAATAGAGGCAAGCAAAAGTGGACAATGTGGGATAAGCCCAAGGCCAAGACACGATTAAAATACAGCTATTTTGTGGTGAAGTTATTGGTGTAAGGCAGGTTAGGTACTATCTGCAATCAGCACCAACAGCTTCATGGATAGATTTGAAACCATCCCTTTCTAAGCACTCAGCAAGTTCAGCCTGCAAAAACAGCAGCAACCACAATAAGCCAAACAAAATATTTTAACTAAAGCAAAATAACTCATCCAGTTCAGCATTGACCCTGCCTAGACCTCCCAACACGACACCTTAATACCCCCTACCAACAATGGCACTCCTAGAATCAGAGACTCCCGAAAGCCTGCAAGTTGAATGCAACATCAAAGACACAAGAAATGACCTTAACTTCCTCTGTTAAAATGACACTGATGAGACCTAAACTAGGATTAAGACATAAGCATTTGCAGGATTATGTAATACCTATGTTGCTCCGACTCTTCATTTTTCTTGAAGTATCGTGTCCGACACATATTCGGACATGGGTATGAGGATATGACTCTCCAAGGACCCTTAAAATACATGGAAAAACTTAGAAAAAATTGAACATACCCGTGTCAGACACTCACATCCGAGTCCAACATAGTGTAATACTAGTAATAACAAACAGGTTAAGTGAGACGGATATGTCATCACAGGAGACAGCACATTTTCTGTCACGATGTATAATGTTTTAACATCTTTACGATGTAAAGCAGAAAGAAAATAGAGAATCATTGAACTCAGAAATTTAAAGGAGAATACCTTCATTTGAGGAATTAAAGCAGGGCCTCCATATGCAAATGCTGTATAAAGCTGAACGAGAGTTGCTCCAGCCCTTATTTTTTTGTAAGCATCCTCACCACTGAATTGAATGCATAATTTAAATCAATGAGATGTAAATAAAGATGACAATAACAGCAATGATGATGGTGAAGATGGTGACATTGACATCATCTAGATAATAAAATGAATGGTAACGATTACTAAGTATCCCGACTTTACCTGCTAATACCACCACAGCCTATTAAAGGTATCTTTCCCTGGCAAAGAAAATGCAGGTCAACTTTATAAGTAAGACGCATACCGTGAGAACTTTACAAGCAAAACAACCAATAGAATTCAAACAGAAATCATGACCAGGTAAAGCATCTGAATGCTTTACAAATTTTATTTGAAAATATAGAGTTGCATAGAGAAGACAATAAGAAACACAAAGAAACCATTAAAAGCCAATAATAAAGCCAGCTGCACACCTAGCTGTTGAAAATTTGAAACCATCAAACTGTAAACATTTGTGCACATACCAGCTCCATCATCCTAACATCCAAATTAAGATTATAATTTATACCCCAGGACACAAACCACATAATCACAAATTATAAAGCCCTCAAGAGTAAAAACTTGAAGCATCTTGGAATGTACAATAAGATAATGAAATAGGGCAAAATATACAGTTGACAGTTCCTATACAGCAGACACCAGTACGAATTACATGTCAAGAAGCGACAAGGGCAACATCTATGCCAATACCCAAAGACAAACAATACATATCTCCTGCTCAAAAGATTCCATGCAACTTGAAACATCAACTATATAACGTAAAAAGGAACATAGGCCAAACTATAAAACAACACCCTGAGGTTTTGTAAAATTGAACTTTCACCTCCGTACTTTCAAGAGGCAACATTCCCCACCCTGATGTAACAGTTTGTTTACCAACACCAATTTGGCTTTTCTTCACGTTCTATATTTTAGGTTGGGATGAAGGAGAGGAATGTGCTTGTAGGGTTTTTGGAAAAGAAAGGTAGAAGACATGACCATTTCAAGCCATTAAAGGGAAAACATGTTCAGAAATAGAAGATATGACTGATTCAAGACACTAAACTGAAAACATGTTTAGAAATAGAAGATATGATTATGAAAAGCCAACAGCTCCAATACTCTATAAGAATCTTTTATAAGAATAGACAACATACCCTTGTCAGGACATACATCTCCTTTAAGATTTTGGTTGACAAATTAAACAGAGGCTTCCCACTTAAGCCACCAGATTCTGTAGAGACTGGATTTTTATTTGCAGGATCTGGTCTTGAAATGGTTGTGTTTGATATAATCTAGAAAACAGAAAAAGGAGAATGTCAGATTAAAACACTGAAGAGAAAGAGAAGCAAAAACTAATGTGCAATTTAAGATGCATTTACTCTGAGTCCTGTAATAGAAAGAATAAGTATAAAAAAAAAAAAAAAAAAAAGCTACTATCAGATCACAGCTTCTTAAACCAAACCATTATTAACATGTAGACTGATATGAATTTCATCATGATGTTCTTTTAGTGCATTTAGAAAAAGAAAAAAATAATCATTGCGAATATGACTTTATAAAAATACAACTTTCTTTACAGATAAATGTAGGGCTAGAATACTAGTTTTATTTTTGCAAAATGTGTCATAAGGAAACAGATTAACTATAAAAGTATACGAGTAAGAAATATGACTAAAAATACACCATCAAGCAAGAAACTTCTAATGACATAAGATATGGACAATAAATATAAGAAATTTCCAATGGGAAGAAAAATACCAATCCATCCAAGCGGAGGGCAAGAGCAACCTAAAATCAAAGAAAATAACCAATAAGAACATTATACAGGTAAGCAATGAAGTAGTATCTAAATGCAAGTAAAGCATACTGCTGCTATATCCTCAAGGTCTTCTTTAGACAAGTCTGGAGCAATTTTAACAAGCAGTGGCGGAGGACCCTCCTCGCCCCATTGCATTTCATCACGAGCAGCTTGAACCTTTGATGAAAAGCATAGCAAAGCAAAGTTGAGGAGAGAGAAGTTCAGCTCTGACATATGACAAGAAGGAAGATTAATTTCACAGCTAGAGATATATACCTTCTTAACAAGATCCTTCAACTGTTTCCTTCCCTGAAGCATACGCAATCCAGGAGTGTTTGGTGATGAAACATTAATAACCTAAGAAAGTTGAGCAAAAGGAGGTCAATATTATGGCACAGACACAATCAAAGTCAAGGAAAACACGAAGAAAATTTCTCGAAGTAATAACATTTAAATTAATAAGGGGGCAGTAAATCACTAACCCCCATGAGCTTTGACTTATATCATGATCATATTTCTATTTTGAAAAATATGCATTTATCTCCCTCCTGAGAGAGGTAAGAATGAGAAATTACAAGGAAGCAAATCAAGCTAAAAGGACATTTTAAATATTACAGAAACAATTCTATCATTTATTTTGTGTGAAAATTTTGTACTCAAAGCAAACGTGGAAGGGAATGAATTAACTCAAATAAAGAATATAGAACTACCAAGTAATCAGCATACTGGGATAATGTGTGAACTCCTTGTACATAGTCAGCAGCGGCATCTTCACTTGTCTTATTCTTTCCAAGATTGACTCCTAGAATTCCAGGACCAGCTTTGCCTCCATGTTTGACTTCATCACTCGAGGGTGATGAAGAGCTCGAAGTCTCCAACTTCCTCTTACCATGCTGGGCACCCAACCGCTTAGCAACAGCAATAATTCCTTCACTATTGAACCCACAGCGGTTGATGATAGCACTGACAAAAAAATCGAGTTAGATAAAATAGAAAAATTTTAACTCCAAGTAACATGAGTTCAAGTTATCAAATCTCTTGGCAAAACCACGAGAAAGCATTGCCTTACTTAAGCCCATGCCACAAAACAGGTAAGTCCATAATTCAAAACAGTAGAAAGGGAGAATTAGGTCTCACCCTTCTTGTTGCAATCTAAAGATACGTGGCTTTGGATTACCCTCTTGTGGAACAGGGGTTACTGATCCAACTTCCACAAAGCCAAAACCCATACCAAGTAAGCCTTCAACAGCTTCTGCATTTTTATCAAAGCCAGCAGCAAGACCTATAGGGTTTGAAAACTTCCTTCCCCAAACTTCTAATCCCAAGATAGGTGAATCAGGCCTCTTTTCCCTGGGAACCCAGCCACGTGCAGCAGCTGAAACAGCTAGTGTATGAGCAACCTCAGCATCCAAAAGTGCAAAGAATGGGTTTACAAGTTTTGTCGCTGAGAATAGCCAACCACTGCCAAAATTCCATATTAAGTTGATGGCAAATAGATACATGAGGATTCATTTCAAACTCTGGTATTTCTGTGAATGGATCCATAAAATTTTTTATATAAATTTAAAATCAAAACATAGATAAAGGCATATTGACAATAAAGGTTTCAGTGTCAGGTTGTTTTAGTTTGTGTTCTTCAATGATAGCTATCAACTAAGATTAAATAAATGAGAAAAGAAAGAAAATAGAGAGACAAAAATAAAGAAAGCTAACAAAATCTAAACCTATTTGCAAAATGAAACAAAATGTGAGAAAACTTTTTAAGTTGCAAAGGAAGATATCATTAGGAGGTCCAAAAATAAATACCAGAAAGTAGCTTCATCAACTGTACTAACATAAGCTCCTCCTGCTATAATTAAGCCTATGGTGGCACCTGTCAATAACCTCCCCTAACATTGAAAAAATAAACCAAAGACCATGAAATCAGAAAATAATGTCTTAGAACAGAAAATTCATGCACGCAACCAAATAAACACGAATGAAAGTTAAGACTTAATACAGGAAGTTAAAAAAGAACATTGCAATCCAATGTTTTAAGCCATTCCATGAACTACAAAATCCAGTTTCTTATTAAGAAGTCAATTCCCAATGCAAGATACAAACAATTTAAGATGTTCTCAAACCTTCTTATCTTAAGTTGGTCAAGCAAAAGAACCCATTTTAATCCTCCCAACTACAACTTTCAAAATACCCAGCTCCCTATCAAGACATTTATGCTTAGCTGAACTTTTATCACCTAGAGATTTGAATGGATAAAAAAAGTAAATAAAAATCCCATAAACGCTTCAAACATATAATAACTTTTCATACATGGAGGTCGAAAAAAAAAGCTTACCTTTTTTGAAGAATGAGGGATTTTAGGAGCAGAAGTAGCAGCGGAAGAGCAATGCCTGGAAGCTCCAATGGAAGTTGAAAGTGCCCTTTGGCGCATGAAATCTCTAAACAATTTCCCAGCTACCCTTGCCGCCATCAAATCAAATTAGATAAATTTCTAATACTTAAAACGCACAATTGCAGAGAGAGAGTGTGTAAAGAAGGGGAAAAAGAAAAGAGCAATTTTTTTTTGTTTTTTGCTTTTGTGTTGAAAAAGGTGAAAAGAGAGGTTAAGAGAGGTTTTAGCAGAGAAGGAAAAGAGGAGGCTGTGAGGTTTTTGGTGTCTTTATCTAACCCTTATTACTCGCGTCGCGCCACCTTCATACATTGAAATGGAATAAATATGGTCGCTTGATAATTTTAATTAAGAATGGGAGTTGATGGGATATTTATATTTTTTGTATTATTTAAATTTGAATTTATAAAATTATTTTAAAATTTAAATTCGTAAATTATTCGTATTTAATTTGTATATTATTATCCGAATTTGAATTAAATAATATTATCCGTCGGATATGCGAATTCGTTAAAAATTAGAATTCAATAAATCAAATTTTTTTAAAATAAAAATATAAAATCAAACAAAATTATGTGTTTTACAAACAAGTGGATTCAGATTCGAAAATTTAAATTCTCATAAGTAATGCGGATTCGGATAATGAATATTTAAGATTTTATATCTACATTCGCTGTGAATAATAATTATAATATCCGAATCTAATTTTTATCCAAATTTACAAATCCAAATAAAAAAAATAAATCAAATATATGCTAATATTCGAATCTGTCGTCCCTAATTATAATCGCTATATTTACTGAAATAAGAAAAACCAACTTTTCTACAAGACTCTACAACTAGTTTTTTCTTAAATCAACATATCCCAATATGGTATTCGTATTCTTCGGCTTTAGACAATTTGGGCTGCTCTTACATCGGCAGAAGGCCCAAGACAGTCATGAAAGAAAGGTTCAATTTCAAAGGAATAGAGAAAACAAAGCTTTACTAATATTATTATTATCCAGGCCTTTTGCAGACAGAGAGAAGGGAACTGCAGCAAAGAAATGGCTTGTCATCTCCTGGCTTGTGACTGAGACTGAGACTGGGACTGAGACTGACTTCATATCCCTCTGAAAAGCCCCAAGCTTTCTTAACTGGTTCGTTTCTTTTCTTTTCAAGACTAAATAAAATAGTAGCCAGTTTCAATCTTTATTATATCTGTATTTTTCTGTTCTTTCTGGAAGTAAATCTGCTGTTTGTGCTCTTTTTTGTTTTGTTGATCTTAAAACGAGAAAAAATGTTGAGAATGTTTGTTCATTCCAAGGTCTATGGGCTAAAGACGCCTCCTTATAATCTTGTGAGTGGATTATCTTTTCCTTTAGTTTTAAATTTTCATTTTTTGTTGTTCCAGTTGAATGGAACTTTTTTCCTCAAGTTTTAATGATTATTTTGCAGATTATAAATTACTTACTCTTGTTTTTTAAGTGTAAAAAAATGTCATGATATAGCAACCTGTGGCTTTTTAAATGGCCACTCTTCATTTCCGAACTTCCTTTATCCTAGACTTATCTGCATTCCTTACCTATTTGTAGGATGCTTTAGAACCCTATATGAGTAAGAGGGCATTGGAGGTATTTTGATGTCTTCTCGGTGCTGGAGCTGATGAGCTCATGGAACTGACAATAAAAGACTGCATTTGAGCAGAGGAGGTCAGAGGAGCACTGTAATTTGCACTATGGAACGCCTTCTGATGCCTAAGCCGATGATGGTTCAAAGTATTTTTCTGGGAATATGAAGGAGAATGTCAGAGTAGTTTGGAAAGCTTGACTGTGTAATTGTGGGCTCGACGGGCAAAGTGATATACCCTATGGCTACACTATGGATGAACTTGTCAAAGCAACATGCAACAATGGGAACCCCCTACCTGAATTTAACAATGCAGCAGAGGTATAAAAACTTGAACCGTTCATCTTAAATTGTTTGGTTGTATTTGATACGTGATTCTCATTTAATATTATTTGGTTAAAAGAAAATTTCTTGGGTCTCTATGCATCCACTGATGAACAATTTAGTAACCATTGATCCTAGAGTGAGTTTACATCATTTTCTAGGATTGAATTTGCTTACCAGAATTTCTTTCTTCTTTTGAGAAACTTTTAGTTCTGCTTGATATGGTACTACCACTCATTGAGTCTTAAATCGTAATCCATTATTGATGTATGCATGTAAAATTACTAATGTTTTGAAGTTTTTGTTCTCATTTTGTGTTAAAAAGCTTACTTTTTTTCAACATGTTAAAGTAATATTTTTGTCCATTGAAGTTAGAAAGCTCTAATATAGGATCAACCACTTGAACTTACAATTGCAGGTGCGGAACCATGATTGCTTTTGGGAATCTATGTAACCTGGAGGTGGGGACATGCCCAAACTTGGTTTACTTGAAGCAGATTGAAAAGGATTTTGGGTCTTTCACAAACATAAGAGAGAAATTTGTAGAAGCAGCTCTTACACTATTTTGCTCTGGCTGGGTTTGGCTTGTTTGTAAGTCTTTTTCTCAAGTTATTTTCTGTTTGATTGTTGACATACTAGCTCACATGAAAAGAGAAATACGATTTCACCCTTCCACTGGTTCCTCTGCTAGGTCTAGGTGCCTAGGTCTCATTTCCATAGCTTGCATTCTCCCTGCATTAGCCCTTGTATATTGTTGATAGTAGGAGTCTATCTATCAAGATACGATTTACTGCACATGCTCTTGTTGTTTTTGCATGTATGCTTTCCCCCTTACTTCTAGGGGTGTTCAAACGGACGGTTCGGTTAATAATTGAATCGAATTTCAATTAACCGAATTAATCGAATTTTTATTTTCCTTAACCGTTAATCGAACCGAATAGTATAAGAGGTGAATTAACCAAATCGAAATAATTTCGATTAATTCGATCGGTTTTCGATTAACTGAAATAAATACCCAATTTATTTTACGATCTATTTTTAATACATGATTTTATATGTAACCAAAATGCCAAAACAAGCTAATTGTACTCCATCCATAATAAATATATCCAACCAACCAACCAAAGTCCAAAAGCAAAGCATAATAAAATCCAAATATCAAACATATTAAAACAACTAAGAAAGCATAAAGTATTTCGGTTAATATGGTTAATTCGGTTAATTTCGCTTACCGAACCGAATTAACCGAAAACCAAAATTTATCAAAACCCTTAACCGACCACCGAATCAAATTTTTTTTGGTTAACCGATTAACCGAATTGAATTAGATTTCGGTCGATTAATTCGGTTAAAACCGAATAATGAACAACCCTACTCAGTTCTACTCTCCTTGCTTCTCTTGTATTCTCTTTTCTTACTTAAGTTCGATTAAACAATAGTTGTTAAACTACCACCATTTACATGAAATAGATCAGCTTTAATTTTTATTGAAAAAGTGATAATTAAACCATTAGCCCAGTTGCTTCTGCTTGACAATGATAGCATATATTTGGAGGGAACATTTCACTTACAATTCTTTTTACTACAACACTGCAATTTTTCAATCTCAATAAAGAATCATGTAGGGGTCCATTAGTTATACATGCGGGCTCCATATTAGACCTTACACAATTCAGAATTGTGATTAGTTAATTATAGTGCAATCATTGTAGGTGATATGCTCTCATATTTGGTAGATGATGTTTTTCTTTACTTGACTCATATTAATCTCTTTCTTTTAATTGTTTCATCGAAGAGGCAAGAGGGACGACTGGCAGTAGTCGAAACATCAAATTCAATCAATCCACTTGTGTGGGGGGATGACATTGTATGTCAATAACTACATGTTTATATCTGTAATTGTTTATGACCATCTTACAAAGTAAATCAACCATCTTCTCTGGTGCAGCCCATCCTCAACTTGGATATGTGCGAGGTAATCTCTCTCTGTCCTTTTGCACAATCATGTTAGGAATAGAGGGAGATTGACTGATTTTTTTTCAAACTACAAGGTGTTGACAGTTTATTCTTTTGCTATTGCAGCATGCTTATTATTTGGATTCCAAGGTATGGTACTCACTCTACCACGTCTTTTTCGGTCTTTTTCAGTCCATCACGAGATATCGTTCTTGAAACTATTGTTGTCTTCTTCTAAGCAGAATGATAGAGGGAAATACGTAAATGAATTTATGAACCACCTTGCGTCTTGGAATATGCCGCAAATGGTACGACATGGCACGTGCAGAGGCATTTGTGAATTAAGGCGAGCCTAAAATTCCTATTGCTCGAAATGCCGAGTCCCAAAGCTCTAAGGCCTAGTTTAGCATTGCTGTTGCGGTTGTAAAAAGCTTGGTTTAGAAAAAGTGTGTTTGAAAAGTGCTGTGAAAAAGTGTGGTTTGAAAATTCTGAGTGTTTAGCATTGCTGTCAAAAATTGCTGTGAAAAGTTAAAATGTCTATTTTAGACATGATGTTGGAAAGTAAAGAATAAGTTAATTTCTATGCTATTCAAGTAATGTAATATTAAGATATATCAAAATATAAATTTGAAATATTTTTTACATAATTAATATAAATTATTTGTGATATTTAATTTGAATATATTAAAACACTTTTTAGATATTAAAATACACACAAACATAACATTTTACTAATTTAAATATATAAGGTTATATATTTGACATAAAATTCAAAAAAGGGAAATAATTGTATACCCTCATATAAATATTACAAAAAATATATATTCAATGTTTGCAATTCAAAGTGAATTCATTAAACTGCAAGCTATGGCATCCCTTGTTACTTCCATATCATAATTTGGTGAATTATTTAATTCACCATCATCATCACTTTCTCCATCATGCCCATCTTCTGGTTCAATAATATTCTCATACGCCTCATCATTATTTTCAACCTCCAATCATCAACAGCAGTGGTCAAAGTGATGAATGATGCCCAAAATAGTTAGGCAATTTATAGTTTTGAGTACAATGATACAGCTTGACATGAAGATGTTTGAAGGGCTGATGACCTAAGAATCGTGTTTCATGATCTATTCTTGATTAATGTTCACAGTTACTTCTTACCATCTATTCCAAGAAAATTGAACCATGCTTTTTGTTGTTCTCTTCTCTTGTGTTTATTTCAGCAATTTCTTTAAAATATCTATTAAAAAAAAGTTTCAACTTGATAAAAAGCCATTCAAAATTGAACCATGAACCAGAACCAAGCCACCCGCAATGTTACCTTCTTTTCCCCTTTTTAACTCTTTTAAGTTCTTTGCACAACTAATTAAAGAAGTTGCAGTTTCTTATTGTTTCATCAGGTGAAAATGGGGAATGAAGAAACATGTACACATAAACAGGGTATGAAAAACATTAACTGGATAAAAAATTGCATAAATTTCTTTATGTGCCATAATTAGACGGCAGAAAAAGAATAAACACAAAAATCCAATCAAAAAAAGTAAAGATGACCTGGGCAGATCCGAGTGCTGGGAATGGTGTGAGAGAGGCGTGCTGCACGGATCCAAGAATTGAAAGGAAACGCCACCGACGGAGGATACTCAAGTAAATCGAAGGGGAAGGCAGAGACTTGGTGGCAGAGGAGGCTTGCAGAACAGACTTGGATATGGAAGAGGTTGTGGCAGAGGATGAATCGATCAGACTTGGTTGCAGAGGAGATTGTGTTTTTTGGGTATTTGGTAATTTTTCCTCAAACTACTGGTTTGGAAATCATAAAAGCACCAATCTGAGTGCTGTTGCGTTTGACTGAAAACATGCTGTCAAAAACAGCTTTCAGAAGAAAACGTAAGTCGTTTAGCATTGCTTATCTGCCAAAACAAGTGACAAGTGTTTAGGCAGCTAAAAGCAATGCTAAACGGACCCTAAGCCTGTGAGTAAATGGAATCAGGAAACTTTTCACTTTGCTGGCAGTTGTTAATGGTCATAGGTTTTCTTACTTGTAGCTACGCCATGAAGTTATTCAAAGCGTCCGAATTCACTACTGCCGCTGTTTAAGACGAAGAGAACAGCGTTGTTTGTGCTGCAACCTCTTCCTGAAAAGCAAATCCTCTGCTTCTTGTGATGGTGGTTCTGTTGGTAGTTTGGGAGGGAGATGGGGGTGACAAAAGGGTTCTAAGTAACCTCTAAGCAAGTAAAGAGAAAGAAAAAAGGATATTAGGAGGCATAAGAACACAAAAAGGATAGATAGTAGGTTTTGACTAGGTATTGTTGTTCCAAGCCTGTGACTATGATACACCTTTGCCCAAAATGTTTGTTCGCATCCTTACGCTATATTGTTTGTTTTTGCTGCAAAGTTAAGCTACCCACGTCAGCTCTTTTTTTCCTTTTTTTTTTTTTTACCTTTGTTGTTAAAACACACCGTTTTACCTGCCTCCATTGAATTTTAAAAAAAAAAAAAAAAAACTGAAATAAAAAGGGAGAACACAAGAAAGAGTTCTTTTTCTTATTTTCGTCACCTGCTCATCTTCTTTCTACTCACCTACTCCCATCTTTCTTTCAATTCCTCTGTACTTTTCATATCTTTCAGTGACCCATACTCGATTATTTATTTTTTGAGTCAAATTATCAAAGTTGTTGGCTAGAGCAATTGGGGGAGATCAGAGTAGGAAAGGCTGAGAACTTTTCATTTTTTTCTTTTATTTTTGTATCATTCATCTCGGTTTTAGTCCTGTAGTCTATCTAAAAATTTGAAAAAAAAATAAAGGAAAAAGGATCGAGGAGAAGGGAAGGGTAGCAGAAGGATGATTGCAAACGAGGGAGGGCAGTGCTTCTCGAGGCCGCAGGATCCAGTTAATTTCAGGTCATTTCTCACCAGGTGAACGGAAAAAGAATGAGTGAGTCGCCATATCTTCTCTGTTTTTACCGATTTTACTTTGGTTTTGATTACGCTCATTTTTTTTCTTAATTTTTTTTTTAGAGATATTGATATTTTTTTTATTCTTGATTCAACTTAGTTTTTATTTTTCTAATTTATTTTTTATAAGAAAGTTGCGTTTATCCTTTACTTTTTATCGTTTTTCTTACTTTCTCTGCTTTGTTCATTTCAGTTTTTGGCTTCTTTGATGTTTGTTCTTGGGCAGGCTTTTCCTTTTAAATTTTAGCAAATTTAACAATTTCTTTTGACCGATTATTAGTTTGGAAGTTGTGATTGTCCTTGCTGCTAGCTTATTTTCATTCTCTTGCTGGTTTGTTTGCTGTTGGGTGATTTATGTTTATATTTTTAATGTTTGGGTTGCTTCTATGTTGCTAAAAATATGTGCGGTGATGGAAGCTAGAAATATTCAGAGAAATTATAAGTATTATAAGTATTCAGAGAAATATCTGCGGTATTTCTGCTAGAAATATTTTTAATATTAGTGATTGCCAGTGGTTGAGACTTACAGAGTCCCCAATAAACATGATCTTCATGCCCTTGATCTTGAATCTCTTCAAAAAATATTGTCCATTAAACCTGTCATTGATTTGTACCTAATTTAGATGTTAGAATGCAAACTTATTTTCATTCTCTTGCTGGTTTGTTTTGCTGCTGGGTGATTTATGTTTCCATTTTTAATGTTTGGTTTGCTAGAAATATGTGTGGTGATGGTTTAGATTCAGGTGGTTGGATTTTATTTATATATATGCTTTAAATTTCATTTTGTGTGAACATTTAGAGACTGACAGTTTTATGAGATTGAAGAATCTGGAACCCACTGCTTGAAGGGCATATTTGATAGCTTGCATTTAGTTTAAAACCTTACATTTTAAGCTTATTTAGATAGATTGAGGCAAGAAATTCTGTTTCTTTTGTTCGTACAGCAGTCTGAATTTGTTTTATTGATTGTTTCATTGGTGATACCTGGAGATATATGATTTATATTTAATTTGAGTTTAAGATTATTTAATTTTTTTCATGTATTAAGTTAAATATGTCTGGTGTCATTTTACTTTGAATTTGTTTTGAGTTTTCATTTTCTTTTCTTTTTTTTCTGATTTGATTACATATGGGTAAAAGTTAATTGTTGATTAATCTTTTATTTATGTAGAACTAGAATTTCACTGTTTCAGTTTCTTTTTGGGTTTCAGTCTTTCTTTTTCCACTACATGGTTCAATGTTTCAAAGCTTAAAAGGTTTAGGCAATGAACTGCAATCCGAGCTCTTCTTAGCTCAACTCAATTCTTAAATGCCAAATCATGCATCTCCTTTTCTCAATTACATGATTTTTCTTTTCTCTCTTTTCTTTTTTTTTTGTTGATCAATTCTACACCCATGAAAGCTTAGCACATATACTCTATCAGATGAAGTTCTAACACCTTCAATTGCAATCTTTTTCTCTGATGTGATGGCCTCACCCCCTCAACTTGCAAGTATTAGAGTTAACTTTTTTTTTTCTTGCCAAACGTTTCAACTTTGTTGTTTAGAGTTGTCTTTATAAAACTATGATGCATGCTTTCAGAAATGGTTTCCAGAGGCTGGATAAGATCAAAGATTCCCATAGGCAAAGCAAACAGCTGGAAGTGCTTACTGCCAAAATGAGGGAATGTAAAAGGTTTGCTATATCTTTTCTATTTTTAACTTAGAGTTAATAGTAGATGAGACATCAGATTTTTCTCAATTTAAATCAAGGAGTTTGATCGTGAAATTAAAGATTTCCCTTGGTGTTTTTTACCAAAATGGGTTTTTTTACACTGGGAAATCGCCATGGGGGATGGCGATTTCCCAGCTAGTATTAAAAGAAGCGGATTTTGAAAATTAATCTGAAATGAACGGTATTTTGGGATATAATTTTTTTTGGCTATATTTGAATAAAAATCCCCTTGTTATATACACAAAATCTTGCTGTCAGAAACCGGAGAACTTATAGGAGTGTGGAGGCCCACACGTGGAAATGTTTTCAATACTGATTTGGGGTTTAGGGGGTGAGTCGGGTAAGAGAAATAGAAAGGGTGGGTTTTTTGGGTTATCAAAGGGGTGTAGGGTTATCTAATATAGGGTGTAAATAAATAAAGCGTTCGACGTGAACAGTTTAATTTTTGTTTATTTATTAAGTTAAATAAACGATTATGAACATGATTTTAAAGTTCGTTTATCAAACGAACCGAATATAAACAAGGTCTGTTCAATTCATTTATGTTCACGAACAAACTCGTTTATGGGTCGTTTAAGATCCGTTTAATAAATTGTTTAAAGCTCATTTATTGTTCGATTATAATATAACTAATAATATTTTCATTTGTATTTTATTTACTTATAATATAATAAGATTATTTAATAACTTAAATTTAATAATTTAATAATAAATTTAATTTAATTAGGTTTGTATTTTTTTATTTGTTTGTTTGTTAAAATTGTTTAGATTTGTTTGTTTATTGTTCATGAAAATAATTTTAATTGTTCCTGAACATGTTCGATTATATGTTCATGAACATGTCTATTTAATGTTCACGAACAAGTTTATTTAATTTAAATGAACTTGTTCGTGAACATTAAATAAACGAACACGAACACACTCAATTTTAAACGAACAGAGCTTGAAGACAATTTTAAAATCCTTAACGAACACGAACCGAACACAAACAAACTCAAAAATAAATAAACGAACACGAACAGAGGCCTGTTCGTTCAAGCCCGGTTCATTTACAGCCCTAGTCTAATAATCCACATCAGCTTGCATTTAAAATGACATGTAAATTTTTTTTACATCTCATATGTCACATCAACAGATAAAGGATTTTTTTTAACGGTGTTATCAAATTTACTTACTTGCTTCAATTTTAAATGTATAGAGACTAAATTACTCTTTTATATACTAGAGGGACTAAAATGCATTTGTCACTACAGTACAGAGATTGGGCATATACTTTAACCATTCGTGTTGTGTCTCAATTCATGAGTTTAAGTACCCACATAGTCTCTATACTGTAGTGAAAAGAGTAATTTAGTTCATGTACTGTAAAAGTGAGTAATTTAGTTTATGTACAATTAAAATAGGTGCAAATAAGTAAAATTGATAACGATGTTAATGAAAAACCGTTAAAATGCTGACGTGGACTCATAAAATTTAACAGAATTAATGACTTGGAATAAAATATGACTTGGAATAAAATATGATTTGGAATATATCTAAATCTGTTAGATTTTACGTGTCACGTCAACATTTTAATTGTTTTTCATTAACACCGTTATCAATTTTACAGAGATTAAATTACTCACTTTTACAGTACAGAGGCTAAATTACTCTTTTCACTGCAGTACAGGGACTATGTGGGTACTTAAACCCAATTCATGAAATATTTTGCATATTTTGTCATAGTGTTCAATTTAGAGGAAAATTTGTGTTCTCGTGACGCGTATTCGTGCTATTTTTTGTGTTTTTCAAATTATTATAAATTTTTACACGTTAATAATTTATATAAAGTATTATAAACTTATATAAATTTTTACACGTTAATAATTCGTTTTATGCATATTTTTACACGTTCGTGCATTCGTGTCGTGTTCATATTATTTTTCGTGTTGTTTTTAATTATTTTTTTCTATGCTGTGTTCGTATTGTGTCTCAATTCATCTCATATTTTATATAGTTTGTCATTGTTATATGAAATTCGAATTGAATTACACGTTAATGAGTCTTTTTAAGTTCGAACTAAAGTAAACAAACATATGTTATGTATTCAAGTAAGCAATATTCTTTTTTAATTTTTAACATTATCTCATTGTTTGTATATTTTTATTATGATATTATCATTGTTAATATAAAGTGAAAATATTTTTTAATTAAAAAACTTAAAATAAAATACAAAATATTTTTATCCGCAGTGGGTCTATTTCTAGCTAATAATGAAGATGAAACAATATGAACCCTTCTTTTCGTACTTCTTTCTTGATCAAAATTTTGTATTTAAAATTTTAAATCCATTTTTGTTTTTTTTTTTTTTTTTTTTTTAATATAAGCATTCAAAACATAGATTCTAGATAATAACTATGGTTAATTGCTATTAGTTGCTCGATTCAAGTGCTATTGGGGGATTTAGCCAAAACCCTACAGGATTCACCTCTTGCCCTTGCTGCTTAATTACACCGACCTTAGACTAATTGCATTTCGCATTGGATTAGGATTTAGGAAACCCTCTCTGTATATATACATGGAATAACTCATGATCTCTCATTTCCGTCACCTAATTAGAAAACCTCTCGACTTCTTTCTCTCTCGCAAACAAAATAATAGTTTAGGTTTCCCCAATCCAATCTTTGCCATTTTCCCTCAAAAACAACCAGATTATTTGATGATGGAGGACAACAGTGTTGCTGCTACAACTGCTTCCATTAATGCCATTTACGTGGGGCTCAGGTTTGAGCCTAGTGATGCTTTGATAATGGGCTTTCTCTACGACAAAGTCACCGGCATGACGCTGAATCTTGGTGATGACTCCATCCAAGAATGCGACTTGTATGGAGATAAAGAACCATGGGAAATCTGGGACTTGTACGGTGGGGCTAATCTTAAACCTCCTCTTCAAGATCTCTATTTCTTCACTCAGTTAAAGAAGAAAACTTCAAAAGGTTCCAGAATTAACCGCTCAGTAGGTAGTGGGACATGGATGGGTGAAGACTCGGGCAAGGCAATAAAATATTCCCGCTTATTCGAAAACCCAATGGGGTTCAAAAAAAGGTTTATATACGAGGATGGGGCGCCACAACAAGTAGGTACGTGGATCATGCATGAGTATAGCTTGGATTCTTGGATGCACAACAATGAGAATGATTACGTGCTTTGTCGACTCAGAAAGAACGAACGGGTGGATAAAAAAAGAAAGTTGATGATCAATTCTACTTAGACAAGGATTTACAATTCTAATCAAACTTTTTGGGAGGGGGCTGAAGTTCTAATACAATACATGTTCTAGTTTTAATATAAATTCATCAATCTGCATTAGAAGTTCAAAAACACATTGTACTCTTTCACATCTCCTTGTAATTGTATCATATATATCAAGGAGATTGTTCTGTCATATGAAACAATTCACATATATTATTATGTTAATAAAAACTAATTTATTTAATTTTTATTAAAAAAAATTTTAAATGTTAAAATAAAAAGGTTTTAATATTTTAATTTTAAATATTTCTTGAATATTATTAAACATAAATTTTTTTATATTTTAATGATAAATATTAATACTAGCAAAAAAAATATCTTTTATTATTTAATATAATAATTTTTTTTAATAATTTAAATATTTTTAATCATTTTTTAATATTTTTAAAATTGTACCAAAATTTAAAATCTCAAAAAATACAAGTTCAAAATTTTTTCAAATCATTGTAGAGAAATTAAATCTGCATTTTAGTATAAGTACAAAAACTAATAACATCATTTATTAGTAAACCACATGAAAAAAATTTCACGTAATCAATTAGCAAAAAAAAATTGACTAACTAAACTCACCACATAAGCAAGGTCAATACCACATCAACAAATCAACATCCGCATCAACATTTTTAACAAAAGGAAGGTGACACCTTTATTAATTAGATCATAATTTTTAAATCAATATAATAAAAAAATTCAATTTATATAAATTATAATAGAAAAACTAAATTTTAAATCAATACAAAAACGGATAACATAATTAATCCTTTAAATAACAGAGCAAGCAACTTTTTGGAGGTTATAGATGTGTTACACTGGAAAGTCATAATTACCTCATGAAGAATTAATCATACCCACAAATGATATAAATACTACTATTTCTTTAACTTTACTCACGTTAATAGCATATTTTTATGCAGGTCTTTCCAAAAAAGTATTAGGAAATAATCTCATTTCTGGCACGATACCAGAATTTACTGAAGGCTAGAGTTTGAAGGGTGCTGAATATAGAAAGCAACAAGATTGCAGGCCAGGTCCCCAGTTCAATCTCAAATTTCATTGAACTTCAAAGGCTGGATACTTCAAGGAACCAGATATCTGACACCATTCCCAGAAGTTTAGTGCAATTGGTGAAACATCAATGGCTTGATCTTTTCCATCAACAGGCTCAGCGGAAAAGTCCCAACTAGCTAGCTTATTGGGTATTCACTATTCAGGCTATGAGACATGCAAACTTCAGGGCAAACAGACTATGTGGACAGATCCCATAAGGGCGACCTTATAACATCTTCCCTGCTACTTCTTATGCTCACAATCTCTGCCTATGTGGCAAACCCATGCCTCCTTGTAGGGCAAAGAAAGAAGAGATGGGCCAGTGAAATGCTGACTCAATTTGCCCAAAGTAGATGCATTCGTTTCATTCTTTTTCATTAGTAATTTCTAGCTCAATTTCATTAATAACTACAATTATGGAACAAACATTGATGCAAAATACAGCTTTTACTCTACCAAAGCAAAGTTCTGTTCTTACTACCAGCTTGCATAACCATTACATTGAGACGATCAATACTCTAAAAGAACTTGTCTTCAGCAATGTAGACACAAGAAAATTTTGAGGGCCACCTCTAAAGATCAAATTTTGTTATCATCACTACTGCTAAGTCATGAGCCTATCCAGACACTATAACATGACAAAGCAGACAATATAACATGACAGGAAAAGAGAGAAAACAAGATGATTATCTAACATATCCAGACACATACTATAATCCATTATCTCAAAGGAGATTCAAAAATTTAAGAACAAGAAATTCTTGGGGGAAAAAAAGTATGCCACGGACTAATAATCATCTAATACTTCTTCTGTTTCCTTTTCAGCAGCAGATGTTTCCTTCTCTGAAGCTCCTTCCTCCTAAACAAACAAGAACAGGTTCAATAATTTTCAGCAAAAGGTAAGGGGAAGACCAAGGGACCACAACTAAATCAAATGTTAACTTTGAAGAACATGGTGAATGAAGCCTTACTTCTTGATTGTCAGCATTGTCAGCATTGTTAGCCTCCTCCAAAGCCTTCTGATACTCAGCCTTGAGTTCAGCAGCTTTATCAATATAAACCTTCTTTTCCTGATTTAAATCAAGGTTGAGGACAAAACCCATTATTATAATTCATTAATTAATTAACTCCAATTCTAATGAATAATAAGTTAGAATTAAAATAATTGAATATCAAAAACTTACTTCTTCTGACATAGACTTCCATTTCTCACCACCTTCCTTTGCAACCTAAATTTCATTAATGAAATGTTTAATAACTAATTTTTAAAAATTATAAAATAATAAAAACTCTCAATCACAACAGTGAGAAATGTGTACCGCTGTAACACCCTTTGCATCTGGATTCGCTTCCTTGTAAGATTTCCTAAAGTCATCCCTGGAAAGTAAAAAGAAAAATCCGTCAATTGAAAAGCACTACTCATGGAATTAACCCAAAAAAATAAAAATAAACAAAGAGTCATTACATGAACAAAAAGAAGGCAGTAGGAGGACGTTTGGGGGCATTAGGATCTTTGCCCTTCTTCAACTTCTTCGACTTTCTAGGATTTGAATCTGTTGTTGAAGGCTTCTTCCTGTATAATCATCAGAAGCATAAATAAATTAAAAGTGAAGATGAAACTTCAAAAATAAAGCAAAAAAGGAAAGTCGGTAAAGGTAAACATTACCTTTCTGCAGGTTTCTTCTTCACTTCAGCAGGCTTCTCAATAACTTGAGCCTCTAAATTAAGAAAAGAAAGTATTAAGAATAAATCCCACTACCATTAACCTAACTTCAATTAAATTAATGAAACATGGAGACTAAGTGACAAACCCAAATTCATTCTGATTTTGGCATCAAGGCTACAGCTATGCATACTGATAAGAGCCATTGGTACAGTTTTGTTACACTCATCACTGCGATTTCACGGTTTAAAACCAAAAAAAAGGCAAAAAATGAGCCCATTAATCAAACAAAACTAAAGGGACCAAAATGCTTCAAATAATAGTGAATCTACAAAGATGTGAAAATAAATGAAAATACCCAGAAAGGAAATCAGCATAAAAGTTTAGATTGAGAGGGAGAGAATGAGATTACCATTTGGCAAAAGCGCTGCCATCTTTGGCGCGGACAAGAGAGGAGGTAGGAGCAGTGGCTGAATCAGCGTCCACTCTCTTCCTAGGCTTTGGTGGATTCGATTTGGATCCCCCTGCCATTTCCTTTGTTCTTCACTGTAATTGCACTTACACTAGGAAGAGAATGATAAGAGGGATTTTCTTCTTTGAGAGGAAGCAGAATCGAAAAATATTTGCGGATTGTATTTTGAAGGGGTGTTTGGAGAGAGGGAAACAATTAATAGTAGAAGAAAAAATATAGAGAGGGAATTTGGAAATTCAGTTTTGGATGTTTTGGCGCCAGCTTAAAAACGCGCGTTTTTGTTTTTGTTTTCCCACTTTTTGAATTTTGGAGTTGGAGGCGTTTCGTTGAAAATTTTGAATGAAATGTTTTCACTTGGATTCAGTTTAATGAGTTGGCTTCATTATCCACTGTACGATTCTTAGTTCTTTCCAATCTACGCTCTCCGTCTGTCTAGCGAAATCGTAGACGGAAACCTTTGGGCCAGAATTTTGGGTTCCCAAGGCCCAACATATGGGTTTCATTAAGCAAAAAACATATGTTCTTGAATACTTACGTGCATCACTTGTGAATATTTATTATTTTATTTATAAAAAAATATATATAAATATATATATTTTTAAATAAAATTAATAAAATGTATATTAATTAAAATATAAATTTTATTTCATGTGTAAATTATATGAAATTAATATAAAATTTATTATTTTTAATGTTAACGTAAATTCAAAATTATAAAGATAAATAAATTCAATATAAACTTTAACTCCTTTTATTTATTAAATAAATTCCTTTATTTTTTAAGACTAATGAAAAATTATATCTAAGAAATAAAAAAATTCAACGTAAATTTTAAATTTTTTTATTTATTGTCAAATAAATTTTTTTAACGGAATTTTTTTAATAAAATTTTAAATAAAAAAATATTTAATATGACATTTTAAAATTATAGTGAACAATAGTCATTTTTGTCAATTATAAAAAATTATATTCATCTTTTTATATATTATAAATAAATTATAGATAGATAGATGGATTGTTCTATCTTAAGTTGAGCTGAGTTAGAACAAGCATTTTTCCAACATTACAAAAGTACTAAAAACATTTCTGGCCATATTTGAGGAAAAAAATCTCTAAATTAAAATTAAATAATCATCCAAATTTTTATATTTTATTGTAATCAATTGAACCCCGAAATATTTATTTTCATTCATTTGAGCTTTTATATATTTATTTTCATTCAATTGAATCTTTAATTGTACGAAACTTGATGATGGCTTTAATCTAATTTCATCCAATCAATGATTCAATTATATAAAAATATATATTTGAGAGCTTAATTGATTAAAATAAAATGATAAAATTTAAATAATTATTTAATTTTAATTCAAACAACTTTTATATTAAAGGTTTGTATTAGATACACTGTCAATGTATAGATCTATATACTGACAGTGAATCTTACACTAACATCTCATTAAAAAACTAACTACTAACTCTAACTCTTTAACAGATGACATCGTAAAATATATTGTTAGTGTATAAATTTATATATTGAGAGTGCATCAAATATAAATTCTTATATAAAATATATATATATATATATATATATCCTTACAATTTTAAAATGATTACTTTACACATCAATCACTGCATAACTGTCGCTTCTATTAGAATCATATTTACATGAAAATAGCAAACCCCAAACCTTGATGAAGAAAACCAATTTCTCCATTTACTAACAAATTACCCTTTTTCTCTTCCTTATTATCAGTACATATAAAACCTTTTTTTTTTTTTTTGTCTAATAAATCTGTTTACATTCAATATAACCCAAGAAAATGGCGACTTAGAATTGTGCACTTCTTGAGAGAGTTGTCTAATTATCTTATCAAATAGATTTAATAGCATCAATAGTCCTCAAATTATTAGGCATATTTTATATTATTTTATAAATTTCAAAACGTATCAATCAGGTTTTCAATATTATAACTTTGTATCAATGTAGTCCTTTCGTTACTCAGACCATCAGAAATAATGTTAAATGACAGATGGCATATGACGTGTAAATTACAAAAAATGTCATTTGAAAATGTAATCTTTGTTTTCGTCTTTTTGTCTTTTGTCTTTATTTCTTTATTCTTTTTTTTTTCTTTCAAATTTTACATTTTCCTTTTTTTTTTTCTTAATATAAAATATAATTAATATATTTTATTTCTTCTTTATTATATTTTTCTTTTTTCTCCTCCTTATAAATAAATAATAATTATATTATAATTTAAACTAATTTTATAAAAAATTTAATTTATAAAAAATTTAAATATTTATTTGCATTACTATTATAAAAATATTTTACGTTTTTTTTACGTTTTTTTCCTTTTCCCCTTTTCTTATTTATAAATAAATATAAATTAAATAATTTAAATTAAATTTTCAAAAATAAAATAATTTTTAAAAATATAATATATTTATTTACGTTAATTTTATAATAAAAATACATTTTCATTTTCATTTTTCTTATTTCTTATTTCCTTTTTATTTTTATTTTTCTAAATAAATTATTTTTTATGTTATTTCTTATTTCTTTTTTCTTTTTTCCTTTTCCTGTTCCTGTTCCTTTTCTCTTTCTCTTTTTATTTTTATTTTTATTTTTTAAAATAAAATAAAATTAATTTAATATAAATTATTATTTATATTTTAGGTTATTTATAAAGAATATAAAATTAAAAAAAAAAATGAAAGAAACAAAAAGATTAAAAATAGTTTTTATAAAATTAATTTAAATAAATATTTTATATGTTTATAAATTAATTATATTTTCAAAAAAATAATTTAAATTATAATATAAATTATTTTTTATTTTTTGTATTTATTTATAAAAAAGAGAAAGGAAAATATAAAATTTGAAAATAAATAAATAAAGACAAAAACAATGATTACATCAGCAGATGTTATTTTTGTAAATTACACGTCATATGTCATTTGTCATTTAACTCCATTTCTGACAGTCTGAATAACGGAATGACTACATTGATACAAAGCTATAACATTGGGGACTTGGTTGATACGTTTTGAAGTTTAAGGACCAATGTAAAATATGCCTTATAATTCGGGAACTATTGGTGGTATTAACTCTATCAAATAATTAGATAATTATACCAATGTGGATATTGTCGATGAAGAGTAGTAAGGGTCCGTTTATTTTGCAAAAATTGGCTTACAGAAAATATTTTCTGGAAAATGTAAAGATTTTCTGATGTTTGGATTAATAAAAAATGTTTTCTGTTGTCTGATTATTTTTCGAAAAATCTACATTTTCCAAATATTAATATTAATATTAACATAAATACTAATTATTAATTATTAAAATATTAAAAAATGATTTACTATTAAAATATTATATTAATATTAAATACTTAAAATAATACTATTTATTATTAAAACATTAATTATATTAATATGATTTCTATTAATAAATTTATTATTAAAATATTATTTTGAGTAGTATAATAATTATTAAAATTTTATTTATATTAATATAATTATTATAAAATATATAGTTTTTCAAATAGTAATATTGATATAAATATTAATAAAATATTGTTTCTATTAATTTAATTATTATTAAAAGATTATTTATACTTTTTTCAAATAGTAATATGGCATAAATATTAAAATATTTATAAAATGTTAATATTTCAAATAGTAATATTTTAATAATAATATTTAATACTAAAATATTATATTAATATTAAATACTAAAAAAATATTATTTATTATTAATTGTATTAATATTTTAAAAATATTTAAAGTATTCTAATCATTATTAAAATATTATTTCTATTAATATTTATACGATTAAAATAATAATATTTTTATACTAAAAAACATTTATTATTAAATATTTATAAAGAATAATTTATATATATTTATAATTAAAATAGTAATATAAAAACATTTTTCAATAAAATATTAAAAATAATATTAAAAATATTTATAATGTTGCAATTTATTATTAAAATAATAATATTGCTATATGAAATAATATTTTTTATTAAAATAATAGTTATTATATTAATAATTTATTATTTATTATTAAAATAAAAATATAATATTGTATTATTAAAATATATATATATATATGTAGGTTTAATAATATTTAAATAAAATATTAAAAATTACAATATTAAAATATGTTTATATTAATATTTTTATAATTAAAAAATAAATATTTTTATTAATATAATAATATTTGCTCGAGTCAAGTTAAGTTTCAATATAAAATATGATGTCCAAATCCCGATTCGAGTAGCCCTACTCATGGGCTGTTATTTTCTGGAAATTATCTTCCCATTTTAAGAAGGGAAAGACAAATTTCAGAATAAGAAAAAAGACCTTATTTTCCGTTGACAAGTAATTCATTTTTCATTGACCAATCAATTTTTCGTCAATCAAACACAAAAAAATGAAGAAATTATTTTTCGAAAAACATTTTCTGTGAAACAAACAGACCTTATGTGTTCAGTTATTTTAATTTCTAGGGATAAATGGTAATTTTTCATTACAAATCAATGTTGAATTTTATCATTATAAATACTTTAATTTGATTGAATTTTATCACTGTATTTTCAATTTTTTTTTTTTTTTTTATAAAAGATAACATAATTAAAATATTTTGTTAATACAAATGGTAAATTTTGTGGTTTTTGAGAGTTCACTAAATGTAAAATGCAAAGTCATAACATGAGATAATATCAAATTTTTTAACTTATTTCATCCCACCATATATGGTGGGTAACGGGATGAATCGAATAGTCACAAAATACAATAAAGATTTTGCTTGATTTTCACTTTGCACTAATAAAATCAAACTACTAAATACTTTCTGATGAGCAGAAAATCATTTTACTATTACATTTTTTTTTTACAGGGAATAATATATAAGAAACTTTATCTACTGTTATAATGAGAGTAAAAGAATTCAGAACTTGCCGTATGTTCAAGTGTAAAAAGTCTATTGGAATATATTCTGACACCTCTATTGATATGAAATATAGATCTTAATCAAGAGTTGTAATTATTTAGTTGTGTTAATTTGTTCGATCAATGTCTTTTTTTTTTTTTTTTTTTTTTTTGAATTCAGCAACCGTTTACAAGTGAAAGAACACCTTATAATTTGAAACAAAATTAGCTTTTACAGCAAAAAAAATTGTCAGGATTGCACTATGGCATATGGATGCCCATTTGTATTTTTGTTCCAGAATACTTTTCAGACATAGCATCCAAATACCTTTGGCATCCATTAGTGTAAAAACACTAATGGATTTGAATGTCTATATAGAAAGCTTCTCTAATCAATTGTGTTCGTGTCTTAAATCGACTTTTTTTTTATTTGGAACATTTCCAAAGCTATTGTATCGTTTCTTAAACACTAGTTTCCCATTCAGTTGATTATCACATTAAATTTAATCAATTCCTGTCACCATATTCTGAAAAATATTCTAACAAATTTCCTAAATTTCATTACTACACTTTCAATTACAATGATGTTGAACAAAAAAAATAACGAAATTGAAATAATTTTCAAAATATTTTGTTAATGGAAATAGCAAAATTTCATCAATTTTATTACTTTATGTAAAAAAAACAATAAAACTGAGAGTACAACATTCAACCAAAATGAAGTGCAGTAACAAAATTTAATACTGATCCATAATATAATGATAAAACTGCCCTTTATCCTAATTTCAACATTGTCCAATTTTCTTAAAATCATTTTGATGAAAAAAGAGACTTTGGTTCAAAATATGTAAGCAATAGGTTTATCTACTTGTCAAAAACCAACTTCTACTTGTACGTTATTGCACTAATATTTGCAAATTTGGCATACTTGTGTCAAGTTCCTCAGCGGAATGTCAATCAAATAGGTGCTGTCGGGAGATCATATATAAAGTCACTTTCGAAGTTTCAATGGCAAGTAGCTGAGCAGCACAAGATGGCACCAGTAATTTTGCGACAACAGGCGCCATTGCCAATTTGCGATTGCTCTCGCTCCCTCAAAACATGACAAGTCATTTCCGTTACGCAGGAGCCAAGACTATACTTTTTTCATTGCTTGTATTTGTCGATTATGTTTGACGCATATTTGAATATATAATTTTTTAAATATATAAAAAAATTTAAAAATATATATTCATATCAGACACATACATATATCTGATATTCAACATCGAATTTGGGTAACATAATTTGCCGACGATGGCTTCCACAATAATAATCACCCATAATCGGAAAGTAAGAAAACTGGTTTTAGGAACCGCAGATTCTGCCACAACGAGTTTGGGAGTAAGCTAATTTGCCCAAAATTCCAATATTTACACTTGGTGGTGGTTCATTTTATTGCACTTGCAATGTCTTCCTCTTGATACAACAACACTTTTGATTAACTATACAGTAATATTTTAAGCGTTTGTAGATTTGGAGCACATAGGCCAGATTCTTCAGCTTTTGGGGCCATGGCTAGACTCTCCATTCAAAGCGATAATATTGGCCCACTTTACAAGGATCATTTGTCATGACTCATGAATTAGGAAGGGGGATTCATGGGCTAGACCCAATTCAGACCAAGGGTTTTTGAATCTTTTTGATGTGATTAATTGATTGAAAATTGGAAACTTCAATTTATGAAAACAGTGTTCTGTTCGCAGCCTATGGTTCCCCTAATAGTACGGATTTTTATCTTTGCTACCAAATAAAATCAAACGGTTTCTAATAGGATTCAACTGCTCTTTACTACTTACTACTACAGCATGTAACCAAACTCAGCGGCTGATAAAAAAAAAAAAAAAAATTTGCCGCTAGAATTGGAAGTGACCTTTTTTTTTTTAATCTAATAATTTATGTATTTATATTTAATTTTTGTTATTTTATAATCATGATTACATTATTGTATGTTTATATAAATTTTAACATATTAATATTTTATATTATATAAATTTTTTCACATTCATATATTTATATTGTATCATATTATAATTTAATTATTTTTTATATCATGCTCATGTTTTTTAATTGTGTAATTTCTAATGCAATTTCAAATACTAGTAGTATTCTTTTAACTCCTTATTTTATTTGCATGGCGAAATTAGTTAAAACGAACCATCAAAGGTTGATCTCTAATACTCGTTTAATATATTTTTAAATTAAAATATTCAAGCATGAGGATCTAGTCTATAGAGAAATCCACCTATATATATATGTATCTAAAGAAGAAGCGAACATTTCTCTCTTTTTGGGATCCAATATATGAACAAATATCTTTGTCTTTATTTTCTGCCCCGTTTGATACATTTTTATTATAATTATATCATATTTTTAGTACAATTAATTATTTAAAATTAAAATTAATTTTATCATAAACATATATTAAATAATTATTGGAGAAGCATATAAAAAAAGAAGCAGAAGATATTTATTCCCAATATATACGTAAGCTTCAGTTCTTGAAACACAAATTGTTGAACATCTTTTGAAAAAACGAACGCCAATAGAAACTCGTGAATTGACCGAGCTTTCCTTCTCTTTCTTAGCTTTGATGTCACAAAAATAAATAAACATTTCTGACTGGCGAGAGAGAAGAAGGATAACAGCTCCAACACCCAATGCAATACTAATTAATAATAGAATTTTGCTAACAATTGTTATATGGATATTCTTTAAGATTATGTATATAATAATATTTTTATTTAATTCATTAAAAATAACGTAAAAAATTGCTATTATATTTAATATAATATTATTATAAATAATATGTTAATTAATCTTAAAAAATACTTTACGCTCCTTATCAAAACCCTTAATAATATTACTAGCAGAATGCCTTTCTTGTTTTGGTTCATGGCTTGAGTTGAGGACCATGAGACCACAATTGATTGGATAACGTGGAACATATATTCAAGTATTCTTTAAAATTATTTTCCTCCATTAAAGCCGGTATTGTATATTGATTTGCTCAATTACTCTTTTACCCGCAAATACAATGTAGACATTGAATTCAGCAATAATGATATCCCCACATACCAAAACTGGCGGTCACTCCACCAATAATAAGAGATGTAAAAATTGATACATAATATGATAACATTCATTTAGCTCCGTAACCGTAATTATCACGAAACTTTTTTTGGATAAGCAAAGTTTTTATTTATCCAAAAGCAGCATGCACTGCTACATCAATACAATCAGCATAGCTGGCAAAACAAATGTACTATTTTACAATGTCTTCATTACATAGCTAAGAACCAATTATGCTATCAGTGAGCTTTTTAACCCCCATGCTACATGCAAATCTCTATTAACAGTATCATCCTTTATGGTTTTCATCCCCCCTAGTCTATAGCTAACCTCCTCCTTGATTTTCTCAAGCATTTGCATACATTGTTGAGATTGTTTACCAAACCTGCGGTTATTCCTCTCCCTCCATACATGATATATGAGAGCATTCCAAGCAATTCGAAACACTATAGCAATAAGAGATTTACCCTTTAGCTTCCTCTTTGCCCATTGAACTTCAAAGTCCCAGCTTCTGATGACTCTATGAAGCTTACATAGGTGTAGAATCTCCCTCCATACAGCCTTAGAATACTCACACTCAAAGAATAAATGATCTCGAGTCTCCATTTGTTGACTGCACATATCACAAGTTCCATTTAGATCCATTCCCCATTCGATCAATCGATCTTTTGTAGGGAGCTTGTTCTGAATTGCCATCCATGATATTTGGGAATGCCTTGGAATATGGTAGGCATACCATACCAATCTATCCCAATCCACCTTTGGCTGCCTTGGCCTGATTTGCTGCCACACTTTAGCCACTGAAAACCTGTCCCCAGGAAATTTCCAAGCTAATCTTCCATTATTCTGATAGGTAAATTGAGCTGCTAATGGTCTCAATTGAAGGAGTTTCCTCCAAAACCAGCTACTTCCCTGGGTGATTGGGAACTTCCGAAATGCCTATGTTTTATTTTTTTTGAAGGTGGGAGAAAAGATAAAATTTATTATTAATTTAATCCAAATTAAAGTTTGAAACTCATGTAATTAATCTCTTTTTGTTAACATGAGACAAATCGATAGATCTATGAAAAATCTCATTCAATTGGATATATGGTAGGGTAAAAAAATGAGACACCAAAAGAATTGACTGTCGAGCCGTATGAGGTAGGAAACTCTCAAGTACGGTTCTAAGTTCTAAGGGAAGGAATTGAACTGCCTATTCCGATCGGGGAGAACAGGCCATTCGACAGGAGGATTCTGAAATAACGGAGGCTTGGTTCGATCAAGCCGTTGAGTATTGAAAACAGGCTATAGCGCTTACTCCTGGTAATTATATTGAAGCGCAGAATTGGTTAAAGATCACGAGGCGTTTCGAATAAGAACAAGAGCTCTTATGATTCATGTGACAGTATTGATACTCTTGAAAGGTGTTTTATTTGCTCACAACTCGCGTTTGATACCGAATAAAGCAAATCTCGGTTTTCGTTTAACGTGTATGTAACCATAATTTAAATTACAATAGCAACTAGCAAGATTCCAAAGAGAAATAAATCCCAGGGAAGGGCTCTTACAAATGAAATCCGATCGCTCCCACTCCTCCCAGCAGCAGAAACCAAGAGAACCTCCAGAATTCTCAATTCTGATGATCGCAGCGACGACCCCAGATTCTTTTGTAGTCTAGTGGAGGGGTAAAAAGATATCCAATGGCGAAGGTAAAGGAGAAGTAATTATTAGAAGACAAACCAAAAGGAGAAATGTTAGTGCTTACTGCTTCAGCATTTATAGTAGTGAACTTGTGGTGCTGGATGCCTGGACCTGTGTGGTGCCCCATTTGCCATTACAGTGAAAGAAAAACCACAAGAGGAAAACCAAGCTGAGATATGGCCAGAGAACTTTCTATAGCGAATTTAATTAAGAAGTACTTTAAGAAATTTGTCTTCTTTGGCTTTGGCTATTGCTACTAGAGAAAGAACAAGAGTGCCCGCCACTTGCTTCATTTCTTGACTTCTAAGCTTTGATATATGCTTTGGGAACAAATTGATAACATTGAAGCAGCAAAACCCAAATCTCGACTTGCATTGTTTTCTCCTTTCCAAAGCTATATCTTTTTCACATTATTTGTACCTTTTTGTCTCCTTGGTACTTAAGTTAGTAACTATTAAGTATTATTAACTCAGGATCTTTGTAGGCGCATTAAAAGAAAAGAAAAGAGGTTGTAAATCTATCTATATTCATTTTGGAAGGATTTTTTTAGCTAAAAGAGGTAGATTGCGTTTCTTTTGAAGTTGGATTTTAGTTACAATCATTACCTAGCTAGCTGAAGATCAAAAAGCAAACTTAGAAACAAGGGAAAGGAGAAACGGAAAAAAAAAAAAAGAAAAGAAAAAAGAAGCTTACAAACAGACACTAAAATTAACATTATAAGCTGATTTCTTCTACTTTGGTTGGTTTTGCCCCTTCTCCCTGCTGGGTATGATTAGCATAAGAAACCGAAGTCACCATTGTCGAAGTTGAGAGCATAACTGAAGGGATCATAGTGGAAGCTAAACTTCTGCTTGGATGTCCTAGCCTTCAATTGTCTCCTTATCTCTGCTCTAACCCTCCAAAACAAGCTCCTAAACTTCCTCTTCCCACACAAAACCACCACATTTGGATCAAAACAGAACCCAACGACTCCCATTTTTTTCTCAACTTCCAAAACCCAACAAGAAGAAGTAAAGAGACAATGAGCAAGCAACGCAAATATGAACTGTGTGGGGTAGGGGTAGGAGTAGGAGGAATTATATAGGGAGTAAGATATAGCTTGGATTACAAGGCTAAAGAGTGTATGCTAGCAGCTGCTGTCTTTTGGACCAGTTCAGCTTATAGCTTCTCAAAAGCAAAAGTGTTGGATCAGTAATCGAGGCAAAAGAGTGTATGCTCCCATTTACTCTTTTTTTTTTTTCTCTCTATCTACTGTCCTGTCGCTGCTAAAAAAGCCTACGGCGCTGTCTGTCTCTGTCTCTGGTCTTGTATACGAGCGGGGAGAAGTTTGGAGGAAAGATTATTGGGTTGGCCTTGGTCACATGGGGTTAGTGACTTGAGAGACTTTGAATTGAAAGAAGATGACAAGAAGAGTTTGACAAACGTATGTAACAATATCCTTAAAGTAAGATACCCATGACATATGGGACTATGGGAGAGGTTTGTATACTTGTATTGTAAGCTTTTACGCCATTTATCCACGGGGTATTCTTCTTTTTTATTGGATTCTTGGATTTTTTCACCTTTTAGGCTTTTGATGGTCAGATGATCAGATTACTTATCTTTTCATTTGTACTTTCTTTATTTTGTAAATTATTTTCTATTGCTTAGCTTTTGTTTTATGTTCTTTCAAAGGAAAGAAGTTCTTTGTCAATAATTCAATGGATGCTTCCTGTTAATCATTAATATCCCTGTTTGATTCTAGTTTATGTACATAAAAAACTTTTTTTTTTTGTTTGGTTTGAGATGAAATTAGAATCAAACTGAATGAGATTTAATTTAATTAATTTATATAATTATTTAAAAAAACAATATTTAATAAATTTATGTTTCGAACTTTAACATTTATAATTTTTATTTATTTCAGATTGTGATTTTTTTATATAAAAAATAAAATGAAATAAATTGTAAAACCAAATTGGTATCATTTCAAATTGATTATTTTTTCCACGAAATTAGACAAGAAACAAAGGCAAAAAAGACAACTAACTTAAAAAAAAAATACAACCAAGAAACATTATAATACTAACTAACTAAAACTACTGCTATATGTTCCACTTTGAAACCCCAAGAGAATGGAGGTTCAGCTCAGCTAGTTGTGTTTTTGTAAAAATTATCCCAAGTCCTAGGAGATCTAAAATTCTGCAGAGTGGGGGAATAGAGGGATCGGAAGATTTCATGTTGGACCTCGATGTACGAGCTACACCAGGCCATGAGGCCCAATCGCCACCCGGCAATTCGTAAACCCATTTGTTCAGTCCCTTTCTTCACTTTTTTTTTTTTTTTTTTTTTTTTTTTTTTTATCTTTTTAAGTTATTGCATTTATTTCTTATCTTTCTCTCCCACGAGCCTTTTTGAAATTCACCCTCTACTTTAATTGCATTAATTAACAGATTTTTTTTTTTTTAATTTATCTAATTATCATTTGATTAAAGAACTTATGTTACAAATTTATAGTAAGATTTTGCTATCAAATATCTTAAAGATATTTATTAAAATTAATTAAGTTATTATTTATAATAATATTTTTATATTAAATTTAATAACTAATAATTAATTTTATGACTTTTAATGCAATGAAAATTATAATTTATTTAATATGATAGCTAATAATGGAATTAATTAGGGTGGACCTTATTATTTAAGCTCAAAATATCATGCTCCTTGGGATGTAAAGGAGGTTTAAAAAAATAAAATCTGTTTAATCGGTGTCTATACACATCAATTAAAAATTATTTAATTATTAATTTAATTTTTTAAAATATTTAATATATTATTTTTACTGAATTAAAAAAAATAAATTATTAATTATATTTTTTTATGTATATCATTTTAATCAATATTTTAAAACATTAACTAATATTTTTTTTCAAAAAATAAGCAAATTGCATTCATTCAAAGTTAATAATGATTCTCCCATAACAACAACGAAAGGTTCATTTATCTTCAAGCATTTAATTTGCCTGACATCTTTGTCTTCCTTTTTAATTGCGCATTGTTCATTAGTTCCATCAATCCTGCCATTTTTCCTGCAAGTTGTTGAGTGTTCCGTTATGCCTTTAAAACTCCTTTTTGTGTATATTTATAAACTATTTTTTGTGCCCAAAAATGTTTTGCACATGCAAAATTGAAATAAAAAGATTGAATTGCGGCACTTGTATTTTTACCCCATGGCCGTGGGTATTTTGCAACTTACATCATATGTCAAACAAAAACATGTTCTATCAAACTCATGGCCATGGGTTTGTTTTTCTTTTTATTGCACTATGTTTTTTAAAAAAGGAAAACTATGGAATTATAGTAAAATGAAATTGGACAATGGGTATTGAGATGAAAATTGTTGAAATGAGAAAGTTGTTTGAATAATTTTCTAGACAAAAAGGTGTTTCCAATTCTCGATGACAAGGTGATAAAATAGTTTTTTTTGGTATGGTAAAAACCTAAATATTAGTTGAGGTGATATGTGTGTTTGATAAGTTTTTAAAAATAACGGGTTTTTGAGGATTTAAACACATAATATTTTTTTCACGTTAGTTAAATAAACAAAAGTTGAAGATTAAAGGTATGTTAAATAAATAAGAATTGGAAATTAAGGTAAATTAGAAGAAAAAAAATTGTGTGAATTGAATGCAAGGGCATATTGGAAATGAGGTAGTCGACCCCAAAAGGCACGCTGCAAGCAGCTAAGACCATGGCCAATGCCCAATGGACACGGCGGCAAGGGCATATGGGGCCTTGGGGAAGAGGAGGGGATTGGGGAGGACCCGTCGCTTTAGGGCGTGTGAATGGGGTAAAAAAAAAAGGGTAAAGAAGTGTCCTATTTGTCAATTTTCGAGCTTTTAATGAAAATGGTAAAAGTAACACATGTTCACTTTTAACCAGAAAATATAGTAAAAGGACAAGCCCATTCCAGACTTCCAGTAAAAACGAATTAAAGAGCAAAGGAGCTTTTTTTTTCTTTTTTCCTTTCTGGTAAAGCGTAGTAGTTGTTGAGAAATGGGCGCTCAGTCACGGACCAAAACGAGCAAATGGACCTTACGGGGCGAGCGAGTTTTCACTATCATTAAGGTTTAGCAGTAGAGGTATATTGACTGTAGCCTTCTCGTACGGATACACTGCCAACTCTTTATTTTTCCTCCTTCCTTTCAACCACTAGCGTTTAATTTTAGCATTAAAAATGTAAGCCATATTTGGTCGTTGATTTATTTCTTGGACGCTACCATAGCCTAACTATTTTAAAGCCAAACCATTCCCATTACTTAACAATCGTATGGATGAATGTGATCAATCTATAACTCGGTTAAAAAAAGTAAAAATAAAAAATAAAAAATAAAATCATAACATCAAATAATAAACTAGAGATATCCATATATTTCAATTTCTTAACAAAAGTTACTTACGACTTCCTAAAAGGTTACTCACCTATTCTTAAGAAATTACTTATGCATAATTTTTTATTATGTTCAAAAACACTTTATTTTATTATCATATAACGAGTCTACATATATCTAGTAAGTTAAAAACAATGATATTTTTAAAATGAGGTTCGGCTCTTCTTTATTATTTTGATACATTTTAATTATTATTAACAAGTATTACTTTCACAAATGAATGGGTTTTACATATGTGAATGATAACAATAAATGTATTAAAAAGTAATAGATTGAGTCCTAAGTCCTAACCCTTTAAAACGCAAAGTGGTATTTAATTTAGCAAATGGAAAATCATTTTTTTATACAATTGAGAAATTTACTCAAGTGATATTTATGTTACACATTTGTACAATGAAATTAGTAATTCTTATTATCATATTGAGAGTAGACCTGCTCACGGGCCGGGCAGTCCGCCCGGCCCGTATTGGGCCGGGCCTGGGTAGGATATTTTGTATTCCGGATCGGCCCGGTCCGCAACAGTAATTTTTATTATAATAATATTATTTTATTTAATTTTAATTATAAAAAAAATAAAAAAAAATTATTTTTTTATTCCAATGAACAGTATTTCGGGCCTAAACGGGCGGGCCTGGGCGATCCAGGGCCGGGCCTGGGCAGAGAAAATAAAAAAAAAAACGGGTCGCGGCCCGGCCCACGAGCAGCTCTAATTGAGAGGGAGGTTTATATATTTATACTTACATTTTTATTTTCTAAAAGGATTTATACTTAGATTTTCCTCAAAGAAAAATATACGTAGATGAATCCTTTTACGTTTAAGTTTTATTTTTTTTATAAAAGATTTAAAGGAAATTTTGAAGAGAAATTATTTTATTTATTTCTGTGAGTTTTCACTCAACAAGTAAATTAGTAGGGTGACGCATACCTCTTAAGGTATATTAATTTTTTTTAAAAAAAATTTAATTAAAAAATAAGATGTATAACAGATTTTTAGTTTCACTTGTTGAGTTAAAAAATTACAACTCTAATGTATCAAATACGAAACTTGAAATATTGTTAATTTGTTAAGTTTTGTTGTATAAGCCTGGCAATGTCAGCCCATCCAACCAGCGCATTAGAATGTCGGGCCGAGCTATATGCGTCTGAGCAACTCGGGCCCCCTCTCTCAATTGGATAATGGATCCTGACGGCCTGACCTGTTCAGCTGCACCCAAAGTCCATTAGAAATATGCAATCTTTAGTTTAATTTTTTATTTTTTAAGGAATTAAAATCAATTTTGTTACTGTAGTTAGTATTGAATTTTATGAATGTTCTTCAATTTAATTGAATTATATCAATATATTATATATTTTTGTTAAATTTTTTATTATACTTTTAATTTTGTTATTTTTTTAAATATAAAGTAACGAAGATAATGAAAAATTATCATTTATATTAACAAAATATTTAAATATTATTATTTTTATCTAAAAATAGAGAAATTAAAAATATATTTAAATTTTTTTTCATTTACATTAATAAAATATTTTGTGAAATATTATAATTTTATTATTTTTATTCAAAAATAAAGAACTAAAAGTATACATGCAAAATTTACCCTTAATATTAACATAATATTTCGTAAAATATTATAATTTAATAAAAATTAAAATTCAGTAACAAAATTCAATATTAAGCAAATTTGGTTTTCATTCCATTTTTGAATTTCCCTCAAATGCAAATCCATATTGGTAAAATATTTTTTAAAACTAATTATAGGTAGCACTGTACAAAGTAGTAATAGTTCAAGGAGATTGGGCCTCTGTTTTCATAAGGAAATTAAAAGATGAACACATTTTTGGTGTATTAGGTGAAAGTTCATACTTTGCCCCTATAAACTCTAAATATACTCCATTTATTCCCATAGTATGTGCAATTTAGGCCCCTAAACTAAACACCCCATTTTGTAGATTCATCCTTGTTATGCAGAAGTGGTATTATCACTTTTGTGTATAACAATTATCAGTGACTGTATATCTGATATAGATGTGCTGTATTTGATTTTAAGCTTTGAATCTTTATTGCTGTTTTGGCTTATTTGATTAGTTTTTATCTAGCAACATTGATCGATTGGGAGCCAATAATTAAGTTGCTGCCAAAGTCAATTCACATGTCTAAAGTCGACTTCACAGCTGAGGAGCGGGCTTGCTTTCTATACCCAGCTCAGGTTATATCCAAAAGTACCCGACTAAGGTATTTATGGTTAAGAGCATAAGTAAGGTAATATATTCATAATATAAGATCATTAGTAATCTCAAGTCAAAGGATCAATTATATAAACATCACATTAGAATGTTGCCATAAATACTAAGTGAACTATCAAATAGCATTCTCATGTCGGGTATGTTCAGTGAACTAGTTTTTGTAATAAAGCACCAACGTTGTTAACTCAAGTTTACCCGAAACTTCAACTATGAGATAGATTGCTTGCTACATGAGCAAGAGCATAATGATTTGTCGGTCTCAAGAGCTTATATCAATGTCCATTTTTGATAAATCTTTGACTAGAAACATTTAAGGATATAACTTTGATGCAATGATGATTTCATAATTACAACTCTTTCTAATTCCCTTGCAAAGCTTTTAAATTGTCAAAACTTTATCATTTAAGTATTAATAAGAATATAATTAAAAGCTTGAAGACCTTTTATTTGATTCAAAATCAATAATATAATAATATATTTTGGTCAAAACTCAAAACTCGATTGCCTCTAGGGCATACACTAGCATTATAGCCTTTGGAGATGAAGAATTTGAATTGTTGGAAGACTGGTGAATATTGTTGTCTTATTTCTTCGTTTGCCTCTATGTAGGAAGAAAAAAGAAAAATGGTTGCTTCTGCTTTTGGTGAAGATCAAAGTGGGGGCTCAGCAACTCGATTAACAGTGGAAGATCTCAGATATCTATTTATGAGAGATTAGCCATCTCATTTTGTTGCATTCTTCTGGCCTTATATGTTCCTACTTGAAGGAAGTTTCCATCAAGAAAGTCTAAGATTTGAAAATTTTGATCAGAACAGGGAATTGCACACATCTAGTGCCTATCACTCGTGTTTTGTAAATTAATATGGTGACATATCCCATCAGGTGCAGAAATAGGAAGGCAAGGCTGCCTGTAAATATTCTAATTATTTGTAATGTATATCAAACTTTTAGTTTTGTTGTTAACCTCTTTTGTTCTTAATGTAATACATAATGTTATTTCCAAATTACTGTGTTTTTGTCTCTAAGCTTCCCTTTGTTTCACCTTAAAAACCCCTATCCTCATCACTGAAGAAAGGATAGTGGAACTAATTTCATTGGATGTATCCTTCGCATCAAGGCTTGGGTGGAAGGTCGATAATGGAAAGCAAAGAAGCTTCAGTATGGACTCAATCAAGGTACATTTTCCACTAACAACTTTTTTAAGTTTGTCGATTAGAGGATTTGCTGCCCATAGTTTTGTAGGGAGGATGGGGAAGAGAGAATGCGGACCCCCTTTTGTGCAGATGACTATGAACAAACTTCACTTTGTTTGGCCTTCGGTCCCACCAGAAAAGAATTCAGAATTGAGAGTTATTGAACCTGCACCAAATTCTAGTTCCCTGGTTAGTTTTTTTTTTTTTTTAATATACGAAGGATGTTGCAGTCTGGAATAGGTGACAAGGTTGTAGATGTTGGGATTCGAATCTTAAATCTGTTGAATGTCACCTTTTAAGGGTTGCTGATAGGAGAAAGGATTACAGATGCTGGTATTCAAATTTCATATATATTGAATGTCACTTTTTAAAGATTGTTGCATGAACTAATTGAGCTAAGTTTTGGATTCTCCCCTAATTAGTTTTACACTGAGTTAACATTTGTTTATGTTTTCCTGCTCTTAATGAGAAAATTCATTCCCAAGCAAAAGCTGTTTCATCCACTGAGTTATCATTTTCCATCCTCTTTTCTTTTATGTTATTTTCTGTTGTCAACCAGATATGTTTCACATATATTTTATAGATTTTAACCTGGTAGGGAAGATGATGAAAGCTGATGTAGAAAACTGCTTTTTTTTATTATTATTTTTTTTATTTGAAGTCGTTAGCGATTGAAAATTGGTAATGAAATTAAGAATTTAATACTTTACCAACTGTTAAGTAAAGGTCAAAAAAAAGAGAGAAAATGTTTGCAAAATGGCTTCAAGCCCGTTGAGCCGAAATGACATATGGAAAAGAATTTTTCTTCACAGTGAAATTTTTTTTGTTAGCCTGTTAAGGGTTTACTCTAGTTTAAGACAACCACTGACAGGTGATAAAGACTGTCGAACAACTTTCACTTTTGCTTTGACAAGCATTGTTTTGGACGATGGGTGTCAGGAAAATTTTGAAGTATATCCCAAATGATCCTAATTTTCTGCCACAGCTTCGCCTTTGCTTTTGTTGATTCCCCCTCTTCTTTCACCAAACAAATTGTAACTTTTATGTGCCTCTAAACCGCTTTCAAAATCCCCTAGGGAGTCTTCAATTGCAAACCTAAACCCACTAAATATTCCCTGTATATCTTCCGTCTAATTAGAGCGATGGGGAAAGGGAGATACTAGGTTGTCTTTCCTTTCCTCCTAATCTCGCCAATCTTGAAAAGCGGCAAAAGAGGGAAAAAGTAGATGCCTTTGTAAAAGTCATTGCTTGAACGCACTCCAACTTAGGGGCTTAAACAGGGCCTAGTGATGGGTTCACATGTCCACCGAAATGGTGGCTCCCCCAAGCCCTCATGATTTCAACACTTACAGCCTTGCTAGAAAGACAGAGCCAAAGGAATCTCCGTGTGTGAAAGCTGGTGGGCAATCAGAACTGTGCAGATCAGTCAATCAAGGTCATTTCATTTCATTTCCATCCAAACCCATGACCCTCTGAAATCTGAATTATACTACCTATCTACTACCATACATGGTGTAAAAGGGTCCCCTCTTGATCCTCTCATTTACATTAAAGGTGCTAAATCTGATAATAATAAACACGATACGAAAAAAATAATAAATTATAACACGATATGAATATATAAAAATATCAAATTTTATATAATATAAATTATTAACACGTCAAAATTTATATTAATATAAAATAACTTAAATACGATTATAACACAAAAACATATATGACCACATATACAAATTGTTAGATGTAAAGAGTGTTTTGCTCTAATATCCAAGTAAAACATCTTTTTGTATGATTCTTTCTTTTGACTGTTTGCAGATTTTTTTCTTATGTTTTATTTATATTTATTAAATATTAATTTTTACAAATGGTTGCATAAATTAAATCGATTAAAGCTTCACTTTGTTTCTTTACCTTAGCTGCCTCTTTGCATAAACTTTACACAATCACATTATATATAGATTTTTACATTAGGAATAAAGGCAAAACATTATTAATACATCAGACTCTTTATATATATATATATATATATATAATAATAATAATATAGTTTAAGTAAGAATAAGCTACCAAAATTCACTATTTCTTTACATCATCAGCTTAGCAAACATTGGGGCCAAATCCCACGAACCCATTGGCTCCATCAAAGGAAATTTGGATCCCCTCTTGCTGGATGTTCCCTATTATCGAAAGTCCTGAAGCCAAGGAAGCAAATGCAAAACAGAAAGTTCCCACACCATCAACAGGAATAAGAAAGCTCTTAGCGGGTAGGGTCAGGATTGGCCCGCCCGAGAAATAAAATGATACTGTTGGAACCCGAATCGATACAAAATCCGATAAGTTATAGCAAGTATCGAATATGGATACTCCGGAAGTCAGAGGGAGGTTAGCCGTTTGCGCCATAAAAGCGTCGCGGAAGGCATTGTAAGCCAAGGTTGGGAACCTTGTCACGGCGGTGCCAGTGTCCATAACAACCCCTCCATACCCCAATTCAGTAAGCCGGAAAATGTCTTCGGATACGGGCACCCGAATGCCACCTACTCCCAGACCCGAAAGCCCAACATAGTAAAAACTCGGGGCCCGGGGGTTACGTAACAAAGGGACCCATGCAGCACCCACGGGCATTGCTCCACGCCCGAATACTAATGACCCGGATGCATCTGTGCCCCGACTCACTAAACAGTAACTAAATGCACCCCCTGTTTGACCACCCAATTGACCCACTAGGGACATGGATCCACCACCAAGGCCCAACAACCCGGCTGCCCCTATGAACATGCCCCGGTTAATATGCCCACATCCAATAGCCACATTTTTAACCACGGTTCGACCGAAAGTGAGTGTTTCAAGCGCCAGGGTCCCTTTTGTATAAGACCCATCACCATACATAACTTCATACCGACACCGACCCGCATTGCAACCCGAATTCTCAATCCGGTCACAAACAGAAGAGCTACAAGAGATGCCAGCGTAAGAAGCAGAATCAGCTGGATCAAAAACCGGGTCGGATTGCCTATAACATTGACTACAAGGCTGACACTGGACCCAAACAATATCACTGCCCGAATCAATAACCATGTATTGACTTCTTGGTGGGCTACCAACGCCTATTCTCACAAAGTACTCTCCACTTCCTTGGTCCATTCCTGAAACGACATCTGATTCAAAATCGTTCACCTCATAAGCAGCATCACCGTCGTGGCCTCCGCCGCCAGAGAGGCGTCGGAGGAGACTTGCCACCCTTTTCACGTCCCTTTGCATGCGTGCATGAAAACGGTGGCTACGGTCGTGAAAAGTAGCAGTAGTGTTGGAAGATAACTTGTCCCTATGGAGAAGTTTCAGCTTCCATTTCCCTTGATGACCACTTTCACTAACATCGGAAAGTTCGTGAAATTCAGATGTTTCGAGAGGCCTAGGTATTTTTGTCTCAATGAGAGCTTGTTTCACGTTCAAGAGTTGAAAGTCAGGGTACGAGGTGGTGGCGACGCTACTTATAGTTAGCTGTAGCATCGCCACCATGACTAATAGCAGTGCTGGGGAAGCTAACATGGTTGAGGGGATTTTCGTGGTTTGAGGAGTTGGGGTTTTATTTAGGTTGTTATAAGGGAAGGGGGAGGGGTTTGAGGAGGTATTTATTTGAGTCGGGTTTTGGCATAGGGACGCATAGAAGGAAAAAGACATGTGGGGTTTAGAATAATAATTGAGGTTAAAGCGGTATCTGTTTCTGTTTTGGTTTTCTAGTTTTGTTTTTGGACTGACCAAAGAGTGCTTGTTTCCCAACTTTCTTTTTTAGTAATTTTCTCTTTCACTTTATCAGTGGTGTTATGTTGACCCAAGAGTGTATGAATTCTTTTCTTAATTTGAACCCTTCAACAAGGAGAGGACAATTTTGGTTTTGGTTGTATCCAGCTATATTAATTGATTATTATTATTATACTTTGTTAATATTAGTCTCTCTTTTTTTTTCTTTCTACAAAAGAAGTTTGATTATTATTATACTTTGTTAATATTAGTTTTTTTTTTTTTTACAAAAGAAATTATAATTTGAAAATAAAAAAAAATGTTAAAGCTAAAATTCGAATTTTAAATTTATTAAATAATTCTTTTTAAAAATAATTAAATTTCAGATTCTAATATTAACCACTTTACTTATATTGACCACCAAAGCGCAGCCATGTAACTTCACCTTCAATTAACGTATGAAATGGATGGGAAGGGCTGCCAGAGATACTAATTAAACAAGAAGACCTTTGAGATCATGCCATGAAACTATGGATTGATTGGTTTAATAAACTTGCTTTTTTTTTTTTCATAAATTAATTTTAATTCCATGTTTGTTTTTTTGTGTGTATATATGGCCATTTTAGGGGAAAGAGGGCGGAACGTCTGGTTTTTAATTTTTATCATCTGTAGTAGCCAGTACTTGTTAATTCTAGTTGTAGTAAAATATATCCTTTTCTCAAAAGGTGAATGATTTGGGGAAGCGAAGTTTCTCATTGAGCTGGCCCCAAATCGTTTTGGCCTTTGAAGAAGCTAGCTGATCATATATATATATATATATATATATATATAATTGTAGGCTCATTTTAGTCATGTTGATCATTCAAAGCTAATTAAGCAACGGAATTTAAGTTAAAAGAGAAATGTTTAATCAAATTCTACTAATTAACACAAGATTACCAAATTCTTAATTAAACACTTTTGAGATATAATAATTAAGAGATAATTCTCTTCCAATCAATCTCTAATAATATTTCATCCCACATTGATTGTTAAGACCCATACGAGAGTCTAAATCAATGATCACTATGTTCAACTTGAGCTTATATATAGATGTCTCCTTGGAGATAAATTCTTCTTAGTTAAATTGAGACCAAAGAGGGAATTGCTTTATAATGCTCAGCTCCTCCTTCTTAGCTAGCCCAAAAGAATGAAAAATCCATCCATGTCCTTGGCACCTGGCGGGCATGGAATTAGCGTATAATTTCTCTAAATTTCATTGTGGTATATACAATTACAATACATGCCAAAATTGTGGGTCTGATTCCTGTCCCGTGTAAAGACAAAGACACCGCCTGCACATCCATTTAGCTTTTCTTGAGGCGAGGCGAGTGGAGTGGAGAAGTTGCAAAAGTGGGAGAAATATATATATATATATATATATATATTGTATTATTATAATTATATATATATTGTCTTTTTTTTGTTGTTTAGATTTTGGAATGCTACTTCTATGATGATTGAGTGATGGTGCCAAAGAAAACTTGATTAATTTCACATATAATTTGACTTATTAATTCAGTCCCAATAGTTAACTGTTTGCACAATTGATCATTGAGGCCCAAAAAAAAAAAAAAATCATCCATAAGTTCAAACTTCAAATGATGTTAACAATATTTTAACCCATTAATTAGGTCAGAAAAAAGAGGACAGGGCTAGAAAATTATGTCTCTAGCTTGACATATGTAAGAATTCATGATTTTCTTCGATTGAGGAAGGATCACAAGGTCTAAGGTAACAGGACTTGGGAGGACAAACATCCTGGAATTTGGAATTTTCACTTTATTTTATTGTAGTAAGGAGTTACCTTTTCTGTTTTTACCATATAATATCTTTGCTAATTTATTATCTTTAGAAAATTTCTTTTCTTTTTTATTTTTAAATATTTGAAAGTTACTAGAAAATGAGTTATAATCACTAAAATTAAGAGTTAATATTTTATCATCAGAAAACACGACTATTAGTTATCATTAGAAAATTTACAAGAGAAAAAGAGATACAGAGAAAAATGTTTCCTTCACTCTCATATCTAGACCTATGCAAAGGTTGAGTTTGGATAAAGTTTTTTTCAATTCGAGCTGGCTCGGCTCGAATTACTATTCATTCAATAAAATTTAAATTTAATTATAAAAATATTAATATAAAAATAATTTTTTTAATATTTTAATATTTATGAATAGTAAACCGAGCTTATGGGTCAGTCCGGACCCGGGCTTGGGTAAGAGGAGAGAAAAATTGGCCAGTGGCCCGACCCGATCCATAAACAGATCTACTCATGACTTTATATTTATAATGATTAGTATTTGTTATCACATGCGTTTGCATGTGAATGTTTGTTGTTTTATCTATTTTTGAATATATAGTTGTATATTTTAAAAATAAATAAAACTAATAAAGTGTATATTAACTAAAATTTGGTAAATTTTGTTTCATATGCAAATTATATCAAATTATTATAAAATTTATTGTTTTTAATGTCAATGCAAGATTAATTATGAATATAAAAAATTTAATGTAAAATTTAATTACTTTTTATTCATACTAAATAAATTGATTTACTTTTCAAGATTAGTAAAAAATTTAAACTTTTAAGATAAAACAGTTTCATATAAACTTTATTTTTTTATTTATTATCAAATTAACCGATTTAACAAAAGTATTAATAAAACTAAATTTATTCCTTATAAATTAGATAGCTTATATTAATTAAAAAATATTTAAAAGGGTAAATTAGTAATATAATGAACAATAATGAATATTTTTGTCTGTTCAATTTTTTTTTTTTACATTCGTACTTTTATATATATTATAGATTTGTAAGTCTTTGTATACATATAAGCAAAGAATTGTTTATGGATTGGATTAGGTGTGGATAACAAAAAAATTGTTTGTCCAAAGTTTGGTCATTGGATTTGAAAAGCTTGTTTTACCGTTTAAAATATACTAAAATATTAAAAATTATTTTTTACTAATATTTATATATTTTATAATTAAATTTAAATAAAAAATTTTATTATTTATTATAATAATTCGGGTAAGATTTAAAATAGCATATCTTATGCTAACCAGGTCTAGTAAATAAAAGAGATTTTAATTATACTATAATCATTAAAATGAATAAAAGAATAATGATGTCAGAGTTGTAAATCACTCTCTAGCTCACAAGTCACAACAAATTTCAAGTTTTATTATTCATATATTGGATCCATCCACCTTTTGTAATTACTTTCTTTTCAAAAGACTTAACTTGGATTAGATAATTTAAAAAATAAGTTTTTAAGTTCTGTAAAAATTGAAAATCAAGACTAAAATTTCAATTGAGTTGTAATATATAACGATAAGATGATAGAAGTATTCAATGAAGTTTTTAAGCAAATTAAAAGTAAAACATATGAACATATATCAATTTGATGATTATCATGCCTTTGAGAAACTTTATTTAATTAACAACACTTTCAATTATTTTATATAGCTCAATTTCAATCAAGCAACAATCTCTCTTAGATTTGACAATTTATATATATATATATATATATATATATATTTATTCGTATTTGTAAGGAGTTATATATTTTATATAAATTTTAACTCGTTAATAATTTATGTTATATAAATTTTGACATATTAATATATTCATATTGTGTTATTTTTTTTTTATATCATATCGTGTTTTATATCGTGTTCGTGTCATGTTCAAAATAAAAAAACCTAATCTCTTTAATGGTAATAGTAATTCTCTCACTCTCTTTTTTAGTCTTTCATCAATCAATTTTTCCTTTTCATTATGAGAGGTGCTTCCAAAGGTTGTAAATCCGTGGACCAGACCATATAAATTATCATCATAACTAGCAGGACCTCCAAAACTATATATATATATATATATATATATATATATGGGTAGATGATGATGATGATCATGAAATTGTATAGGATTTTATTATGTGTGAATCTGGATATATAATGATCTGACTACTTCCCTCATGGGGCCATGATAATCAATTTGCCTCTTGGCCTAGGTTCACGCATGATAGGCATAGTTAGAGGTGTAATTAAATTAAATTGTAAGAAGTTTAAAATTTAAAATTTGATTCAAGTTTGATCGAGTTTTACTTTTAAAATTCGAGCTTGATACGAGATAAAATTAAATTGTTCGAACTCGCTTGATTAGATTCGTTTACCTAGTAAAAAATGAGCTCGATTTTCATAATCGATTTCAAACTCGATTATTTGTGCTCAAACTTGAGTTCAAATTGAGATTTTTTTTTAATATTAATTAAAAATAAAAATATATATATTAAAAATAAAAAAACTCAATTAGGTTTGCGAGTTACTCGAGTCAAGTATTAAGATACACAAATTCAACTCGCTCGATAGCTCGAGCTCAACTCGACAATGACCGAGCCGAATTCAAATTTTTTTTGAATCGAATCTTAATAATTTACGAACACATACAAACATAAATATCTCGTTTAGACATAGCATACCATGCAAGAAAAGAAAGAAATTAAAAAGAAGAAGAAGATGCCTGTACTGTACCTGATAAGAATGAAAATGCTTAATTATTGCACAGACATGGGACTCTCCTTCTTCTTCTTCTTCTTCTTCCCCTAGTCCTAGCTACTATTACTTTTAGATGCCCACTATGATTCTGTCCCCCCGCATTCAACTGCGTAAGTCAAGACATCTACAGCATTACTCCAGTTCTCAAGCAACAACCGGTAGTACTGGGACAACAAGGCTTATTAATTAATTAATTAATGCCCCCAATCCCATGTCTTCTCTCTCTCCTATGTAGAATTAATGATCAGCATATATATATATATATATTTTTAATTAGATTTTTGAAAAAAAAATCAATTATGTATTATAAAAAAATTAATAAATATTATTAAAATAAATATTTATTATTTAATTATTACATGTGTAATAAATAAATAATTTTTTTTTAAATTTAATGATATAACATAATTTGAATAAAAAATATATATGTTAATATAAAATAATCGTTTTATACAATAGAATTGAATTTGTTGCATGCATTCTGGTTCAGATGGTTAATCACAAAATTTCCCACTAGGGACCGAGTCAAGGGCGAAGGCGCCATGGCCCTGGCTTTTTGAAAACTACATATATTGGATACATGTGTATGTGAGTTTATAAAATATATTTGTTTAAAATTTTTTTTGGGTCTTTTCAAAAAAATTTAAGTGAAATATTAATTGGTGTATAGTAGCACCGGTTAAAATAATATTTATATAAATAAATATAAATAAATGTTTTATTTTTTTAATTTAATAAAAATAATATTTTAAATGAAAAAAAACTTTATTAAAATAATTCTTAACTGCATATAAATTTCATATTAAAACTTTGGACTTTCCAGATTCTGATCACTTTTATTTTTGGACTTTTAACTATTCTAGCAATAATCCAATTAAATACAACCTAATAAATATCTTATGATATTATATACATTTTTTTAACTTTTCGACGTCCCACTTCTAATACTTTGGTTTCTTTTATGTTTCAGATTTTAGCTTTCTGTCTTCTCAAAACAACTAGCAAAGATATCTCATTTTAAAACACGGAATTCTTTCATTTTGTAAGTTTTAGTGTGTTAAAATTTATTATTTTATTTTATATATTAAATTTCTTTAATTTGATTGAATGTTTTGTTTGATTATTTATATTTATCATCTCTTATTTTTTATTGATTTATATTTGTTATTAAACTTGTTTAATCTAACATGTCATGTTATCAATATTTTTTGTTAGTTTAAATTTTAAGTTTTAAACTATATTTATAAATTATAATTAACAAATCAAAGATAAAATAGTTAATTATATTTATCAATATAATTCTATCTTAGATGAGTTTAATAGTATAAAAAGTATAAAATGCAATTTTGATAAAATAAATAAATTTTCTTAACCATCATATATATATATTTTTAATTATTATTACGAATTTATAAATGCTCAAATTCATAATATACTTTTATATTCTATTTGATGCAACATATAACATCTATTTATATAAAATTTAATTTTAAAAAAATTATCTGATCCATCACTGGTTATTTTTATATTGATACGAACTCTTAGATTAATCCTTTGGAAAAAAATTCTGGTTCTGTCCCTGTTACCCACCGAAAGTTCTTTTAGTTTGAAGCTTGATCTCTCCTTGGGATGGGCAATGCATTCTGTTGCTATATACCAAAAAATTGCTATAAATTTGTAGTTTCCTAGAAGATGGAACTTTTTTCTTTTTGTTTTAATTTCTCCCCATTGAAAGGACCTTAGTGCTACTCTTTTAGAAATGAAAATGAACCCTGCTATTTCTTTTTCTTTTTGTTTTAATTTCTCCTCATTGAAAAAATCTTAGTGCTATTATTTTTAGAAAATAAAAATGCAACCCTTGTTATTTGTTTTTAATAAAAAAAGTCGCAGTTTGAGGATAAAAAAAAATTACAGATGTTAAGATTTGAATTTTAAATTTATTAAATATCATCTTTTAAAAATAATTGTATGAACTAATTAAACTAAATCTGAATTCAACCTTGCTGGTTTTTATGTTTTTTTTTTTTTTTTTTTTTCTCTGCAAACATAATCATGTAGACATTACATACATGTAGTACAGAAAGTTGTGTTTCTTTTGTCGTCAAATCATAAGCTGCTGAATAGAAATAATTAAATTTATAATAGAATAAATAAAACAATTAGTAACACATGTATACCCTTTCTCCCCTTATTGAGTGGAAGATTGGTTTAAAAGCAAAGATGGCCTGTAATCTGATATTTTAACCCCTAATGGCGGCTGGTCTCATTCTTTTTGGCAGAATTCCAACTTTTATACTAAATATCAACATTCAACTGACTAGGTTTATATCAAAAGTAATCAAGGCTCAAAGCCAATTGCCTAAGGTAAAGCTAGCTAGAGTCAAAAATAAGTTTCACCCAAGGAGCATGGCAAGCTTGAGGGAAGTGCATGCTACATCAAATTTGATTGGCTAGTTGAAAAATTAGTTTCTAATCGGGTTGCAATGCGGGTCGATGTCGGTATTAATAGGGATGGCAAAATCCGATCCGACCGATAAATTTCGTACCGATCCGTTCCGAATGGAGATTTTTTTTTTGGAGCGGGGTGGAGCGGAGTGGTTTTGGTAAATGCTTGCTTCATTCCGCCTCGCCCCGACTTTTAAAATTACTATTTTATCCTTTAAAATATTTTATATATTTTTTTTATATTAGATATATATACTAAAATCATATATATACTAATATTTTATATCTATACTTTTAGTATATATGTATTATATATATTATATTAAAGATTTTTATATACTAAAATTATGTTCATGAATAAATTATAATATAATTTTTTACAATATTAAGTTAAAAATAATTAATACAAATTGGGGTATAGACCGTGGAACGGTTATTGATATAATCGATATCTATGGATGTGAATATTTTTAATATCTATACGAAAATAAAGTAAAAATGGATAAAACAATATCTGTCCGTCCCGCTCCATTACTATCCTTAACTATGAAGTTATGTATGGTGATGGGTCTTATACAAAAGGGACTCTGGCTCTTGAAACACTCACCTTCGGTCGAACCGTGGTTAAAAATGTGGCTATTGGATGTGGGCATAACCGGGGCATGTTCATAGGGGCAGCCGGGTTGTTGGGCCTTGGAGGTGGATCCATGTCACTAGTGGGTCAACTGGGTGGTCAAACAGGGGGTGGACGTATCGTTTTTTTATTGATATTAATATGTATCGATATCGATATCAGTGTATTTCGGTATATCGTTTCGGGTTTATCGATATTTTTTAAATATTTTTTCATATATATATATATATATATAAAACCTATTTTCAAAATTTTTAATATAATATATATATATACATTCATTACATACATATATATATATATATGTTTTTATGCAAATATAAATTTTAAATATTTAATATCTAAGTTTTTTAAATATTAAATAGGTAAAATAAATATTAAAATGTTAAAAAATATAGTAAATTATTATTAATTATGTTCACTAGCTTAATTTAATGAACATGTTTTATTTTTAAATATAATTATAAAAAAATAAAAAAGATCATGAAAACAATTAAAACTGGTTTAAAAAATCAAATAAGTGAATTTAAAAAAAAAATCAAAATCCGGTACGTATCGGTACGGACCGGTATTGACCGATATCTACCGGTACAGGTAGTAAAGGACGAAACCACAACCGGAACGGAATTAAAAATTGAGTGTATCAGTTTAATTGAAAAGTGAGATATTTCGGCCGGTACCATTGGTATCGGAACGGAACGGACCACCATGATTTATTTACTGTTTAGTGACTCGGGGCACAGATGCATCCGGGTCATTAGTATACGGGCGTGGAGCAATGCCCGTGGGTGCTGCATGGGTCCCTTTGCTACGTAACCCACGGGCCCCGAGTTTTTACTATGTTGAGCTTTCGGGTCTGGGAGTAGGTGGCATTTGGGTGCCAGTATCCGAAGACATTTTTCGGCTTACTGAATTAGGGTATGGAGGGGTTGTTATGGACACTAGCACCGCCGTGACAAGGTTCCCAATCTTGGCTTACAATGCCTTCCGCGACGCTTTTATGGCGCAAACGGCTAACCTTCCTCTAACCTCCGGAGTATCCATATTCGATTTTGATACTTGCTATAACTTATCGAGTTTTGCAGCGGTTCGGATTCCAACAATGACTTTCTAACAATTGCTTTTTGGAATTCTACGTTTTGATCATATATTTGTTTCTAACCTTTACATAAGTTAGAGATAAAGAGTAATATTATAAGTCGAGTTTAATTCAATTGATTCATACAATTATTTTTGAGAAGTGATATCCAATCAGTTTGGAGTTTAAATTTTAACACCTGCAACTCTTTCCATCTTCACGTGGTTATTATCGTTTTATTGTTTATAATAAAAACAAGAATAATAGATGTATCCTTCACATACGCTCAAAAGATATACGAAATTAAAATCAATTTAAATCTTAGAAAAAGAACAATGAATCAATCTAAATGCAAATGGTTTTTGAACGTTTTGATCATATATTTGTTTACATAAGTTTGAGATAAAGAGTAATATTATGAGCCAAGTTTAATTCAGTTGATTCATGCAATCATTTTTGAGAAGTGACATCCAGCAGATTTAAAATTCAAATTTAACACTTACAATCTCTTCCTTTATTTTTACGTGATTATTATCATTCTATTGTTTATAATGAGTATAAGAACAAAAATGGTAGATGTATCCTCCAGACACCCTCAAAAGATATATGAAAGATCAATTTAAATCTTAAAAAAAAAAAAAAAAAACCATGAATGAATCTAAATGCAATTGCAATCAAATTATATACACAAACATTTTAATAAAGCATGTTTTCCACTTTCTTTAGGTTCTTGTCCCTTGCATATGATTTTATAGTGAAGGTTGTCTTGTCTTAAACTTTTTTTGAGAGTCACTTCGATTATGAACTATAAAACAATATAAAAAAACAAAAAAAAAAAAACAATGAAATAATTATGGGGGAGTGCACTAGAGATTAAGACATGGATGGAGGATTTATATTCAAAAATTGTGTTAATGGTAAATACGACAAGGCCAACCAAAACTGATACTGTTAAAAAATAAGAAAGAAATCCTAAGTGGGAATTAATGACACAATTAAGACATGATAGAAAAATTGAAGTTGGGAACACATAAGCTAGGCACCACCAATTCCCAATAATTGAACCATTATTACCACCTAAAAGTTGCCTTAATATTTTTAATTGTGGGCACTATATAATATTTTTATTTTCTCTTTCTGAATGTCATGCAACTCATGCACGTGCATCGTTTAAGAAATGAAATTTAGTTTGACATATTTTGCAAGAAAGTTTATATTTGATTCACTGACAATGTATATATTTATATACTATCAGTGAACCAAATGATTTTACTTCATTAAAAATTTTTAAAAATAAATACAAATAATTTTATTTTTAATAAGATGACATCATTTAGTTCATTGATAATATATACTGTCCATGCATCAAATATAAATCCTTTGCAATATCGCATGATTATTTATTCTTTTATATTAAGGTCATAAATATATAATTATACACTAATTAGTTTATAAGGTATCAAAATAAAAATCTAAATGAGAGGCAAAGTTTAATATGATATAGGAAATTATTCCATCCTTTTATTATGCGATAAAATCATACTATGACCTTTAATATTGTGTTTGGTAGGAAGAAAAATAGAAGGAAAGACATGATACTGTGGAAAGAAAATTACTTTCTTTTCACCATTTTTTTTGTTCGAGAAATAAAGAAAATAAGTGGATTTGCACTCTTTTCAAATATGGGAAGAAAATACTCATTCAATTTAAATATATATATATATATATATTTTACAAATTTGCTGTTAATCTTTTTTTTTTAATCTTTAATATCAAACACAATCAAAGAAAAATAACTGTCCTTCCTCTGCTTCCTTTTTTCGTTCTTAACATTTTTTTTTTCATTCCTTTCATTTTCTTTCCTTCTTATCAAACATAGTGTAAGTAATATGAAAAATACATTGTTGGTGATATTTTAGATGAATATACAAAAAATGAAATTGGAATTAAAATTTCGAGGCACGATAAATCGTTTTTTTTTAGAGAATTATTTGTTCCCACACAAAGTTTGCTAACGGGTTAAGGCAATAACATTCACATGATACAACGGAGCTTTATGAATTCCGCAACTAACAATAAAGAAGAATTCTCTCACCTCTTATTCTTTTAATTATTCCTTCATCTAAAAAAAAAAAAAAACATTGGAATATATATATATATATATATATATTTCTCTATGAATTTTCTTGTCCATCAAAAAATTTCTCAGATAGCAAATCTTTGATTGGCCTTTGTCTTTTAGGCATAAAGTTTTAATACTATGGTAAGTGGTAAGCAGCTCATGACATTTTTATTTTCTGATTATGTAGCAAGCAACAAATTTTTTTTTGGATTTATCTTATATATATAACTGTTTCTCTTTGACTTTTTAATTAGTTGTAATTATTAATCTGATTAGAAGACAATAAAATTAGGACATATATAAGTTGGCATGCTTTGAATTCTAGATTTGTGCCTTAGTATTAGGTGCAACAACTATTCTGCCGTGACTTCTTGTCTTGAAATAATAAGATTAACGCTAGGGCTAGGCATGCACTCGTAATTCATGAAAAAGATCCATCAAAGTTTGATTTTCTGTGTATGAAAATGGCACTTAACTGTTTGGTTTGTGTTGACTGTCTTTTGGTAGGTTGAGCAAAGTGATCCTCTGAAAATTGATAGGTAGAAGCTGCAAAGACAGAAAATATCATAGGGTATCAAAGTTTGGTCGTTAAGGTGTGTTCCGATACTTAAGTAGTATGAAATCAGAGGATATTCAAAAGAAAATGCAAGAATAATCAAAATGTTCAGTGTTTATGTTTTCTCTTACATCAGGTCAGCCTTTATTTCTTCTATTTATACTTGGTTACTGGAAATCTAAGAACATGACAGGTGTAGATCTGATACCTGTTCTATTTGAAGTTGTTAGGCAGTTATGGATCTGTAAGATGTTTTACATGTAAAGATCTAACGTGATGAGACCAAGATAAATATAATGGTCAGGTCTCAACAATTAAGTTATAACATATAACGGATCAAAGAAGAAAGGTTTCAGTAATGAAGAGATGAAAAATTGGAAATTAAGCAAGTGCTTAAACATGGGTTACCACTTATCAGACAGAACATAACTAATTGAATCAGTCTTTTTCTCGCTACTGTTTGTGGGCTCAGCAGACATGGATTTGGGTTTGGCTTTACTGTTAGATTTCTAGGCTGTCGAGCATATTGGGTATTGGGTCTGACTTTAAAAGGCGTAAAACTCTTACAAAGCGATTTCCTAGTCTATATATATTCTTCATCAACGCCACTGTTAGGATCGCCGTTAGTAAGAGAGTGGCTATCGATTTTACAAACACGTTCGCCTCCTCTCGTCCTCCTATGTATATCTATCTATCTATCTTGCTCCTGTTAGGGAGCATGGATAACTTAAAGTTACAATTCTCGGTGACATTTACTATAAAAAACAGAATCAAACCCAAGAACTATGCCAACCAACTCAATCAGAACCCCAGACAATCAAGATAAAAGGCAAACCCTTTGAATTCAAAATTTGGGGGCGAGCTATAAACTTCATCAGCTGGTAACTTATGGAAGGGTGGGCAAGACCAAATGTTCAGATTCCGTTAAAAATGATGGTAAATAAAGTCACCTTTGTTTTTTGGCAGAGAGGTGCCTTAAGGAGAACGGAGAAGAACCAAATCCTTAACCGAGTCCCTGGACCACTACATGCAGCATCTAGCACATGGAAGATAAATGTGCAAAGCTTAAGTGAGCCAACAGCTTGTTACAAGCTGGTGGCTCCCTGAATCAGCAAAATCAAGTGAGAACCACCAGCTGGTTAAACTGCTTAACAAGAACAAGAGAGATAGAGAAGACAGTATTAATGAAGACTAAATTTAAGTAGCAGATGTGGTGTATGGGAAAGGACAATCTTTAGCACAGTCAAGATAAATTGCAGGTCGGAGCTCAGTTAACAGAGCATTGTGAACTATGTAACAAAGGCATGAATGACTTGATGTCGCATACATTCTTATATATCTATAATGACTAAAATACAGCCTCATCTTTTTAAGTTTGTAGTAAGTTAAACAAATAGCTTCATCTTTTTGCGGCTTTGTCTGGTAAAAATTAGTCAAATCCTTAGTTGTGAAGTCAAGTGAGGGATTTCACTGAAAACACAGAGCTCGATGGTAACTAATGGCACGAAAGTAGAGCCAAGTTGCAAAGCTTCAAAAGAAACAAGTAGTACCTCATCAAAGGGATCATTGCATTACTGACTCTTTTACATAGGATCTGCCGCCTGAACTGCAATTGTGAAGATCAGAAAGTTGATGAGCCATGTCCATTTACCCAACAGAACGAAAGCTAATCTTTAGCTTAGAAAGATATTGTTACTCACGAGTACTCAAGATGAATATTCATAAATCGACGGTTTTCTTTTCTTTGCGATAGTGTTAGAGAGCCTTCAACGATTTGATCTTGCTACACTTCAATCAGGTCAAAAAAGTATATCAATGTCTGCAAAATTTACGTCCTAAACATTAAAACGGGTCCATCATAGAATATAACCAGTAGCTCCACGCAAGTTATCAGATGTAAAAATGACCAGACTCCTTCATAGTTAAAAGTAAGGTTGACCGTTCAGGCTTTCGTTATGCTCAAACCAATAGCATATTTCTTAACAGAATCGAACAATTTTTTTGAGCAGGTGTGTCTTGTCTGCAAACTAAAAATTAGTATGGTACCTGTTGCCAATGTGTTGGAGGATCCTCTGGTGCTGTTGGGAGCACAAGTTCTTCATTGGGATTGGATCGTTTCTTCTTCTGGATACCATCCACAGGATTATTATTCGATGCACCAATAAGTGAGGATGGGGTATGATTATTTGTAGGAAAATTAGCTGGCCCACTGAATTCAACATCAAACAAAAATGCAAATCCATGTAGCGGAGCTGGGAATCAAGGAAGTATGTATACTATGCTTAAAACGAATAGGCAGACTAAGAAAATTTGCAAGGACCAACTGTCTAAGTTAAAAATAGTAACATGAAACAAAGGCCTACACAAAATGATGTAAATGGTGTGAAACAATGGTAAAGCAAAAGCTCTCAAAGAGCCTCTTCCAGAAGAGAAGATAAACTGATTTTATCACTGTATGACATCTCAATTTTATGGTTCGCGCACACACAATGGTAATCCTTGACACAGCATGTGTGCACGCACACGAAAAGAAGACAGCATATACAGATATGAAGGGGAGGGGATTACCTCGCATCACTGACTGGAACTTATATCTTGTTGACACAGATTCTAGCACATAGAGTTGGATAGTGTAGCAGTCCACATCTACGTTACTCGGACTCCGGAGTGAGTGTCGGATACGGGTATGCTCAATTTTTTAAAAGTTTTTTTCATATATTTGGAGGACCGTACCCCATATCCATGTCCGAATATGTGTCGGACACGAGTACTTCAAAAAAAAAATGAAGAGTTCGAGTAACATAGTTCCACATGATTAACCTGTTAATGATAATAAATTTCAATGCCTTTTGATGGGCAATTTCAGAAATATGTTAAAATAAACCATGTTATACCGCTCATAATTTGGGCATATAACCTGGACAAATGCTGCTGGTAAAGAGAATGTGTCAATCAACAGCCACATAGCATTAATGAGACAAATGCATGAGAAATTGTTATATCACAATTTCAATATATAAAGAAGCCATTAGGTTGCCACAGACAACATTTGTGCACTTGCAACTCATGCCTTGGTGTTCTAAGGAGATTGTGGTTTGTTAGGTAAAGATGACATAAATGGTATGATAAACCTAACACTTGGTCAGGAAGATTAGTTGCAGCGCTGCAGTTTGGGAATCCACCAGATGGACAAAAAATAATATTTTAAAAAATTCACAAGCGGGAGCCCAATTGAATAAACTACAACTGAGAAATTTTCAAAAGTTACATACTTCTTGTACTTGCAGAAAATAAACTTTAGTCTATCCAAGTTCAGAAATCAGTCGGGAAATCCAAGGGGAGAATAAAGCAAGAGAACTAGAAGACTCACCTCCACACATGGCTCTTCAAACGCACACTGTTTAGCTAACTGCAACATTTCAGACACTGAAAGAGAAAATGACATCATAATTGACGATTCACATACAGTAAAAACAAAAACAAGCTACAAGTAAAAGGCACGAGAGCTGCAATTTCTAAGCAGATTGGTAGAATTTAATTTCACATATATGCATGGAAAAATACAAATCTAATTTAGGATCATACTCACTATCAATACCATAGACATTGGGCCAAAATTCAATGCTGTCATTGTATCTGTCAAGATGTGTGATGGGTGCCATGAGTACCAGATTCTGCAATACAATAAAACTTCATAAGATTCAAGACATGACTGTTAAACAAAGTGGAAAAGGAGAAAAAGAAGCTCAATTACACTGTCAGGCTCAGTTAGTAGTAAAACAAAATTACACTAGACTAGTATGAAAGTGAAACAAACCGTTGCGTTAGGAGGAAGAATAAGGCCTCCACGTTTTAGCCAACAATCTCTAGCAGTAATAACACTTCCCAAGTTCCCATCATACCCTGGAAAATCGTAATGAGGGTAATCACAATGATACATACTCAAAATGCAAGGAAAACGAAAGTAAGAAAGAATAGAAGGATATAGATTCAATTGTCTTGAATAAAAATCATGCTCTCATCTCCAGACCTTAAAGAGTTCCTGGAAATCTCTTAAAGATAATTTAGTATAAAATCATGTGTGAACAATCACCTCGTACATAAACATGTAGCCCATCCACTATAAAATTATTACATCAACCTCTTTGTCAATTTCAAGAAATTATAACTAGTATAAATGGTCTTACATTTATACCTGGAAGAAAATGTTTCTCAGAACCGTGCGAAGCATGTAGCTGTCAACCCCCCCCCCCCAAAAAAAAAAAAAAAACCAGCACCAAGTAGAAGTTTATTGGCAGATTCCAAACATAAATGCACAAATGATCTTTGGTTTTTCATTGACCTACCCCGTACTTCTACAGTAGTCTGCAATAGCCACTGCTTTCTTGTCTCCTCCAAAGAAAGAGACAAATAGCAGAAATATCCTATCATTGTTCAATAATTAATCCATGAAGTTATACACCTGTGTGCTGAATCCAAGCCAAAATGCAAGCTAGCAATACCAGCAAACAGAATGTGGACCAATGTCCTATAGGTGCAAGTTTCACCAATTATTATCCTATGATCACCATAACTATGAAGACTATGTGATCCGACTCTTCATTTTTTTTTTAATATTCGACGCATATCCGTACATGGATATGAAGATATCATCTTCCAAGAACTCTCCAAATAAATGAAAAAACTTTAAAAAAAATTGGATATACCCGTGCCGCACACATATCCGTATTCAACACTCACACTCGAATCCGAGTAACATAAATGAATGGTGCTCATATCAAGAATGTAAAAGATGTGAAGACTAACCAAATATATCCGCAATTGCTACCAAAATTGCACAGTCATCTACCAATGAGAGCATCTAGAAGGCGCTATCACAACCACTTCATCCAAGATCCCACAACTGGACAATAGAAAATTTCCCTCATCTACAATGAAATTTAAACACCAACACCAATGTAAAGTCTTAAAATGGTCTGCAAAAGCAAAGCACCGTATAAAGGTACCAATCCTTTTTGCACACAGCGACGAATCAAATTCCACCTTGATTTTTCTGTGCAGCTAGTGTTCCCTTGACCTTGAGAGTAAATGCAGAAGCATCATCTCTAATTCCACGATGTTGAGAACCGATCTTTGCAGTTTCATAGATAAAGAAATGATTCTCACTAACTTTACAAAGTTAAAGAAAGAAATAAATCTAACCCTAAGTTGGCCTACTGGCGGTTAGTTTGTTACCTCAGGTCCAGGATTCAACTCCCCTGCCCAAAACCTCGCCCGATATATATACATAGTGGAACGATCCAAATGCATGGATATAAAATTAAATTAATTTTTATATATTTTCATAATTTTTCATATAATTTATATTTTAACAAATTCATCGTTTAATTTTAACAATATAATTATACGTAAAATTTTAAATCAATTCAATATCTCTATTTCTATTATATAAAAACTATCGCTTGACACGTGTCAAATTTACTCACCATGTGTGAAGTTTTTTTTATAAATATTTTGTTTTTATTTATTAATAATTATTATAAATTAAACAATTGAGAAAGTCTTAAAATTAAAATTAATATAAATATAAATCATTATTTTATTTTATTATTGTTCATTTATTATTTTTTATATTTAAAAAACTAAATAGATAAAATAAAATATAAAAATAGATTAGTAACTCATTAATTTAACCAAAAAAAAAAATCAATATTTTTTCAACAAAAATTAAAATTATGAAATTGCTTAAAAAATATTATATAAATAATTTAAATAAATACGAATAAAATATGATAAAAATTTCGATATTTATTAATTATAATAATATATTGATAATAAAAAAATTGAAATTATATTTTAAATGATGATATAATAATACAATTCCTTAAAAGAATTTGATAACATGAAATTAATAAATTTTATATCATAAATAAAAAAACACGATATACAATAAGATATAAATATTTTTAAAAAATACATATAAATGACATTTATAAATACGTTTGTGTTATGTAATTTTTAAATAAATAATTATCGCATATTTAATATTAATATATAGAAAAATAAAATTATTTAATATAATATAATTTAAAATTATTTTTGATGGTTAGATCAATTAAAATATTTTAAAAAATTCCATCGACTAATTTTGAAATAATAAGATCGGATCAACAAGTTCAATCGAAAATCGATGGCTTGTTTGATTCGATATGTATCTTAAAATCGAAAATCTACCGGACCGGTAAAAAATCGATTCATCCGATTAAAAATCGGTTTTATATTTAGTTTATATTTTAAAATTTTTAAGTAATGAAATTTAAACCTCTTATTTTTTAATAAATATTATACTACTAAATCAAATATATATTTATATTAATTATTTATTATATTTAAAAATTAATTTTATATTTATTTTTTAAGTAATGAGACCTTTAACTTCTTATTTTATATTAAATACTATACCGCTAAATAAAAATATATTTTTATTAATTATTTATTTGACATTAAAAATATTTATTATAATATTTAAATTGTTTTAACTAGAATTTCATATACATTATGTGAAAATATATATATTTTAAATATTATAATTATGTTTTAAAAAAATTAAATGAAAAAAAGAGAGTACCTTTTGTAAATGGATAATTTTTTAAAAAATAAGTAATTTTTTAAAAATAATAAGTAATTTTTTTTTAAAAATTATTATATAAAATATTAAAATATATATATCTTTATTTAATTTTTTTTATTTTTTATTTTTTATTTTTTAATATTTAATAATATTTTTAATATTTTTAATGATTGAATCGTCAAGTCAATGAGACAAAATGATAAATGATTTAAACCGGCTTATCATCGAAACCAAAAATCTCACTAATTTCTATGTCTACAATTTGTAAATTTTTATACCTTTCTTTAATCCGATTTTTTAAACACTGAGCGAGGCAACGTTCTAGTCATCTATAATTTCGTAGATTTGTCAACAATTTTTGCGTCTTTTGAGTTTTTCCTTTTGAGCTTTTTTTTTTTTTTTTGGTTTTTCTGGATATTACCAATTTGTTCTTATTAGGGGATTCTAATTTCACTCCATAAATATAACTTATATGTGTTGTAATTTGTAAATAAGTAAACTTAAAACCAAAATATATGCTGGGATTTTACTTAAAAAAAAAATATTGACAGAAATACAAGAGAGATGGTGGAGTAGGATTTGGCACTATCAAAGGTTAGATTTTTATGTTTTGGTTGGTTAAAATTTTGCTTCTGCTTGTGTAATTAGGAAGAAAAAGTTTTATCTGAGCGTCGGTTAAAGTGTCAGAATCTTGACAGTGACAATACTATGAGTTTTAGGTGGTCTTTCATTTTATGGGGTTTTGTACAATTATGCTTTGAACTCTTTTTAGGTTTGAATAGTGAGACAGCAAGGAATCTGAGGTGAGCTTTTTCTCGCCCAAGAGTTTGAAAATCCTGGAATTACTTGGTAGGTATCTTCAGTGGGAATTAAAAATCCTGTAATTACTGGGTAGGTATCGGGAACTAAATTACTGGCTGCTTCCTATTTATGGCTAGCATCCAAAAATTCTTTTGCTCATTGTTTTAAGTTTGAAAATTGTTTTGTTTTCTTCTTAAATTCATGATTTTATTATGAACAATGAAACTTTATGTCCCCTCCTCAACGCAACTTGTAGTTCTGAGTCTTTTAATTGATTTTGTTTTTCCTGGTTCTGATTTGAACTTAAAGGGAGACCTTTTGGATTTATTACCATCTTATGCTGTTTTCTTCTTGAAAGAAGTGAGTGCCTATGTAATTTATGGTGATTCTTCTGACTGATTAATTAGCAAGAAAACAAAGAATGAGGAGCTCAAGTATTTGCGTAAAATCTGGTTTTTAACAGAGTGAGGCAGTAGCAGGATAACTTTATGTGGGCTGGCTTCTGCTGTTAGAACTTGATGAAGGGAAACGATCACATTTAACGGACAAGGATTGTACCATGGTTTTATAAATAAAGATCATTTTACCTTTTTTTAAGTCGTTTTTCAAATGATAAAATCGTGAAATGATCTTTACAGAGTCAACCTTATATTTTTTTTTTTTTCAAACGATCACTCTGTAAAGTCGTTTTCAAAAATAAGGAAATCAAAACTTTAGAACGGACAATATCTCATAAAGGACGCAATTCTAATTGTTGATTCGTTGCACCAACAAAACTGTTGTTATCAAGTAGGCTTTTGGTTTGCTGAGTTTTTGTTGGAATTAGAAATAGCAAATTTAATTCTCAGTCTCTGCATAGACTTTCTGGGTTTTTCTTCTTTCTTTGTTTTTTGCATTGTCCCTTTCATATATTTCACAATCAAAAACCCTAATTACCTTACTGTGGAATTCACCGTGCATTGATTTGCTTATTTTTTAAATAAATAAATGTTTTAAACTGCCATTTATTATCTTTGATTTTATGGTTTTCAGATATTTCTCATGTCTAACAGAACTTTGTTGCCTTTTCATTCATCAATAGGTCAGCAATTCACAAGAGTCCAATTTTTGAATTGTGGAGCAAATCACTTTTGAATTCTTCACATACTCAACTGGGGCTTTCTGAATTTTATTGGACTTGATCTCTGGTTAAGCTCCCTTAGCCTTTTCTGGGTCTATTTTCTCTCTTCTTGCATGCCTCTTTTGCTCGACATCTCTGCTTCCCCATAATTTAAGTATTCCATTAGACCTGCTGTTAGTGAAACCCACTAATGAAATAATCCAAGAACTATACCTGAAAATCCATGGTTTTAGAGATGGATTGCAGGCTTCCTAATTAGGCAGTGTAGTTAATTCAGTTCTTTCTTCCCGCGGATGATATTCTGGATAGTGGATTGAGAGAAGCCTAGATGATTGTAGATGAAGCTGGCAGCAGCTCCAAGTGGAGTAGGGAGCAAGATAAGGCATTTGAGAATGCCCTTGCAACTTATCCAGAGGACTCTTCAGATCGGTGGGAGAAAATTGCGCCTGATGTACCTGGGAAAACTTTGGAAGAGATTAAAGAACACTATGAGCTTCTGGAGGACGATGTTAACCGGATTGGATCTGGTTGTGTGCCTCTCCCTGCATATAATTCTTATGAGGGCTCAGCAGGCCATGCTGGTGGTGACGAAGGAACTGGTAAGAAAGGAAGCGGCCATTTAGGGCAATATAACAGTGAGTCAAATCATGGGAGTAAGAATTCAAGGTCAGATCAAGAACGCCGTAAGGGGATTGCTTGGACAGAGGATGAGCACAGGTGAATTAGATGTTGTGGTTTTAAATTCTGTTTTCATTTAGATTGTTTTTATGCACGTTTAGAAGTATATCTTGATTAAGTTTATTTTGCCCTGTGGAACTTTAATACTTAGTGTTCTTTATGCTTTATATTTAGTAATTATGTGCATTTTTATGTTTTGATTGTCTTGGAATCTCTTATCCTGTGCGTGTTTAGAATCTTTGATTTTTATTTGACAAAAAATTTTCCAAAAATTGTTTTCCACCTGTAAAATTCTATCTGATGGTTATTGTAGTTAGTTGTTAGGAAGCTCAGGTTTTCTACATGGCTTTCTTATTTAAGGTTTTAATGCAGTGCGTAACTGTGAAGCTGTTGATGTTTGTTGAAGGCCAATAGAAGAATAATGTATCCTGAAATGATGTGAAATAACTGAAGAGAATAGGGAATTTCAATGTTATCACATGGAAGAGAGATCATGCCGGCGGTTGTTAATTTTCTCTTTTCCAGAAAACTTGTGCCCTAAAGAGAATAATTATACTATCTTTAAATGTCACCTGTATGACACTCGTGGCCTTTATCTGTGGATTAACTGTTTAACCTTGTCTGATGTGGGCTAATCTTTTTGAAACCGCCATAATAGCTCTACTTCTGACCTAAAGTTGGCATTCTAGGTTTTGATTGCTTTAGGCTGGTGTACGCCTCTTATGTACAAAATGTTTTTTTTCGCATAACAGCTTATGGTTCCATTATTAAAGTGCTTGCCAAATTTGATTCTGATATGGAAGGGAAGGGACAACTTGAGAAGGGTTATGGTAGAGAATTAACTTCTCACCAGGCTACTTTAGAAGAAAAGAATTTATGAAAATAATAATAACCTATGTGATTTATTGCATCATGAAGTCTCATGAATTGGTGCTTAGGTTATATAGCCACTTTTGCTTTGTTGGGTAAGTTTGATTCACATATCACTTACACATTATGGTGGAAAACCATGCCTTTCCAAGTAAGAACTATTTAAGGGATGTGATGAAGTTTGCATCAAATTTAACTATTTAGGTTGTTTTAGCTCCAGTGTCCATCTTACCACTTTCTAACTGAATTACACCTTAGATAAGTGGTGGATATTTGCCCTATTTGAGATGGTCTCAGTGCACAATATTTGGAAAGTTCACTTAGGTTATGAATTTAGTTTGTTCGGCCCATTTAGGTTACTCATAAGTAATAGCAAGTAAAGCATAAAATCTGCCAATTTTCTATCATATTAATGATAAGTTTCTCTAGATATTAGAGATATTGGTTTGCTCCTCTTTCTCCCTAAATTGTTGTAAGTTTAGCATTATATTTTTTCTCATTTAATAGGATAAATTTTGTAAATTAAGTCAAATAAAAATTTCCTCTCCTCACAAATACATGTGGACGTATGGAGATGAAATTTAGGCTACTTGGTTACACATCCCTGGCATGTATAGTAGGCCATGTTGAGAGACACAGAATGTGCACGTATGTCTCCACTAAACTATGTGACAATGTAACTCAACCTTTTTACTTCAACTGTACTTTGTCTTTTGAGCTTAGGCATGGCAGAGAATTTTCTACTTTAAATTTCTTTTGAGCTTTTAGAAAAATAGTAAATGGGTTCATATTGGATATGCTTTAGGTGTAAAACTTGCCATCAATAAAGGGTTTGTCATGGATACCTGATTCTATGCATAGCATGGACTACCTGAGTAAATTTTATGGATGGTTGCTAAAGTTTTACCCTTTCCCTGTTTTGCTCACTGAACTTCCATTTGTCGCAGTTGGGTCCCTATAATTTTTAAAGTGTTCCAAATTTTGGTTACCATAAGTGATTTCATCCAAATAAATGACCAAATAATGACATAATAGCAGCTTAAAGAGCCACTTCATTTAAAAAATCTGTCAACTTTTGTGTCCCATTTTTTTCTTCTCATTTATGGTTCTTGGTTTTATTAGAATGGGGAATCTATGTTTCTTGATAATTCTGTTCTTGGTGTGTAAAGTAGTCTGTGTGTTTTAACATTTATAATACATTATACCTGTATACTACTATGATGATTTCATTTGATGGTCCCTATGCGAGTTTTACAGGAAGTAGATGTTTTATCTGTGCTTAAGCTTTATCTTGTACTTTCTTTTAATTTAATGTTGTTGAATTTTGTATGCACTAGAAATAACTTCCTTAGCTGTAAAACATAGATATCCGATAGCATTAAAGAGGTGAGGTTATTGTGATGATAATATGTACTTAATATTTTGGTGTGTTAAAGTTTGTGTGTGGTAATTTGGACATAAATATTGAATGCTTTTCCTTTGGAAGCATGATGGATTGAATTTTCATCTCAGTTGTAAAGAAACATCATTGCACAATAACTGACTGTGCTTAAGTAATCAGAATATTTGTTCTCTGTCCAAAAGGAGACATGGCTAAAAGGGTGTTAAGACAGCTAGCTTTTTCCTTTTTTTTGATGTTTTAGTATCCTTTCTCTTGATGAATTAGTTATCCCTGAATTTTATCGTTACAGAACATATTCTCTAGCTGTTTTTGGTCTATAATACTTTCTCCTAGCCCAGAGGAAATGTCCATAACCTGGGATCTGTAGTACTTAAGAAATTCCTTTGGTTAAAGACCCTACATGAACAATCTGTTGGATGCTAAATATAGCGGGGGATATTTTCCATAGACAACATTCAGCAAATGTTTCATGAATATTAGATGCTAATTCTGAGAATAGTTGTAATCTTTTCTGTAGAGAGGCAGCAATCACATTTGGAAATCTAAAGGACATCTGGGGAAAAAAGGATCTTGTAGAAGAAAGGATAAGTAGAATTCAAGTGCAATTGCTCCAGGTGGATATCTGATGTCAACTTCTTTATATATGTGAAGATGGTGTTTGTCGTGACGCTAAAAGCTCTGTGGTAAAGATAAGAAGTCTCGTGGAGCTTTATGTGCAATCTATGTTAGGAGCTTTTGAAGTGTTGGGTAGGTCACTTTAAAAGATTGCAAACAATCAAAGCAAAACTGATCACTAAGCTTTTCTTATGGGCTACTCGTTATGGTATGGTGATTCTCTTCACAAGTCCATGATAAGGTCTAAATGTCATAGAATTTGAATTTACATGAGCACTCCTGTTAGTGCAACTGTCATAGACTCTGGTTTTGTAGGACCGTTAAAATGACTCTCCAGTCTCCAGAGTCCTTCATTAACTTACTAGTCTTCTTTGAGATTTGTTTGTGTGAAGCCTTGGCCTGTTAGCTATATCTGAAGTTTGGGATTGGGAAAGCAAAATTAGGAGATCCTCCTGAAGTTTCAACAGATATATACTGAGAAATTATTCGGAAGAATCGGATAGGAAGAAGGTAGGTTTCATGCTTTAATATGTTACGATTAAAGTTCTTCCCCTTTTTGATTATTTATCAGTAACAAGCTAGCATTTCTGAAGGATGTGAAAAAGTATATAGGGTGATTCTAGTTAAATGCTCCTTGAAGTGGATCTATTAAGGTATGTCTGAAGGAGATAAATCTGGGTCATATTGGACTATATTACTGTTATTTATATTTACTGATAGAAATTAGTAATATTTAAAAACACATTTGACTTTCCAAGATATGATAGTTTTCTAGGCTTGTCTAGGCTTGAATAATCCTGAGTCACCCTTTGTCTGGTGCCTAGAATTTGTCATTTTTTGTTTAAAGTGATTGGGTTTCTAAAATAAAGCTGTAATTACGGGCAGCTTAATATAACATTGGGTCGTATGTGAGGCTTTTGAACATTGTATTTGTCAGTAGCATCTCCTGTTTCCCTTACTTGCTCCCTCTCCTTCTGGTTTGATTGTAGTGTTCTAGACTTCTAGTTACTATAGTTTGTTGAAAATAAAATTATCTCTTTGAAAAGTTTGAGGTTTATGCTTCTTGCATCTTAAAGAAGAAAAAAAAAAAACCTGACATGACTGATCTCTTATGAAAAATTCTCTTTTAGTAATGCTTTTTAAATCGAGAGACACGGTTTTCAATAAGTTTGGTTGAGGAGCTATGATTTTATTAATTTTTGTCAATTGAAAATTGCTTAATTGTTTTAAGAAGGATGGTCTTTTCTATGAATTTGAGATGTATTTTGATATTACATTTGACCAACAGGCTTGTCATATTATGATTTTAATCGTATGTTTAGTTTTGAAAAACAGGTTATTTCTTCTTGGTTTGGATAAATATGGGAAAGGTGACTGGCGAAGCATATCCCGGAACTTTGTGGTCACAAGAACGCCAACACAAGTGGCAAGTCATGCTCAAAAATATTTCATTCGATTAAACTCCATGAACAAAGACAAGAGGCGATCTAGCATCCATGATATTACCACCGTTGGCAACGGAGACATTTCAGCAACCCAAGGACCGATCACTGGTCACTCGAATGGTGGTGCAGCTGGAGATTCCTCCGGAAAATCAGCCAAACAGCCCCCTCAACATCCTGCTGCACCACCAGGTGTTGGTATGTATGGTTCTCCAACTATAGGGCAACCAATAGGAGGTCCCCTTGTCTCAGCAGTTGGCACGCCAGTGAATCTTTCTGCCCCACCACATATGGTTTATGGAGTCAGAGCAGTGGTTCCTGGTGCACCCATGAACATGGGTCCTGTGACTTACCCAATGCAGCATACATCTGCTCATAGGTAATGTGCTGTTTAGCTGCCAAATGTACAAAGCACTGTAGGCTGCTTGCTTGTGCGGATATTGGGTTACTGGGTTTTCCATTTTTGCCTGAATAAGATTTTGCTTATTTGCAAGCACAAAGTTGTGTCTGTCATTTGTTTAATCTAAATAAGCCATAGGGAGAGAATTTACATGTATCTGTATAGGCAACTGTGGAAAGGAAAATGTTCAATGTGGCAGATTTATGGGTAGGACAGCATTTTGGCACTTTTTTTTTTTTCATCCCTTCTCCATTTGCAACCATTAGCATTGTTAAATGAATAATAATCCGGATCGAGTTTGACGTGTTGAATTATAAAAATTTTTGTCTAAATTCAATCCAAATTGAATCGAATTTATCAAATCAAGTGAGTAGTTTGGTTTATAGACATGTCTAGGCATAACATACAAAGAAATACTTGGGATTATTGTAGATAGTTTAGTTTACAACAATGTCCCAAGGATGAAGAAGTACATTTCTCCTAAGATATGAAGATTTTCAAAAATTCATTCTTCAATAGAAATCTCTCTTTTTTTCCCTCTCAAGAAATACAAATCCTATGAATGACTTTACGAATTAAGATACGACATGTTATTAAAAATTATAACATCAGTATTTATGGATAGATAAATTAAGTTAATATTATAATAATACACTTTTAGCTTTAAGAATTTTTTGTACTCCATGGTAGGAATCGTTAAACCTTAAAACCTAAAGCGAATAGAATCTTCTTAACTTAGGGAACAGAAATTTTGAGACCACAGTTGAGTTCCAATTCCATGACCGTCTTTCCATTTCGTAACACTTTCACTCTCACAAATTCTTCCGTTTCGAAATCCTTAGCTACCCGTCTCCATGCAAGGGTTTTAGTTTCACCTACTTCCATCAAAAACACCTTAAACCCATCCAACCACGGTACCCAAATTACCCTTTGTGGTCCCTCAAATTCACCAGTTTGGACTGTCACCGACATAGCACAAGCCGTCGATGGCAGAATTGTAAAATGGGGTCCTCCAGGAACCATTTGTACGGATACCAGAACCATTGAACCCGGCCAATGGTTCTTTGCCATTGCTGGGGAAAATTTTGATGCCCACGATTTTGTAACCCTTGAATTATCCAAAAGTGGTTGTGTCGGGGTTATTGGAAATCGTGTTTGCGAGGATTGGGACATGGGTTTTGTTCAGATTGATGGTGACACTGTAAGTTCATTGCTAAAAATGGCAACTTTTGCAAGGAACAGGCTTCTTGGTAAAGTGATAGCGGTTACCGGAAGTGTTGGGAAAACTAGCACAAAAGCTATGATAGCTTTGGCTCTTGAGAGTTTAGAGAGTAGGATTTATCAGAGTTATGGGAACTGGAATAACAGAATAGGGGTTGCTTTGTCATTGATTGGGATTCCTAAGAACGTGGGGATAGCAATTTTGGAGATGGGAATGAGTCAGAAAGGAGAGATATTGGAATTGGCAAGGCTGGGGAGGCCAGATATTAGAGTGATTCTGAATGTGGGGGCTTCTCATTTGGAGAAACTTGGAAGCTTGGAGGAAGTTGCAATGGCTAAAGGGGAGATTTTGGAAGAAGCAAAGCCTGGAGATATTTGTGTTCTGAATGCTGATGATCCTCTTGTCATGAGCCTTCCAGTTCCTCCAGGAGTTAGAAGGGTAAGATAGGTTTTTGTCATATTGTTGGTGCTGTTTCACAAAGCTACCTTTTAACAGTTATTGCCCATGTCAAACTATTGGAGACCTGAGATAACATTATATATAGGAAGCTGTTGATGTAGCATCAGGTGCAGCATTAGTGATAAATTTGTTATTGCATTGGCATTCTGTTATGCTTTCAAAATAAGAGCCACACTCTATGAGGTGCTAACACTTTGATTCTTCCCCCTACCATAAACATGTTATGGTATTCCAGCAATTATTGACAGAGTTTTGTGTCATTTAGCATGCTTTAAAATGGTTTCATGATAAAAGGTGTGAGTCTAAGTCTTTGGACTATCTAAGCTGTATTTTTCTCCAGTTTATCTTCCTAGTCATTAATGGACTTGCTATTTTTTGCCTTTCATCTTGGTGTGCATTTGACATTGAACGCATTAGCTGGCAATTTGACTTTTTCCTGTGTATTAGGTGCTTTTTGGCCGGAGTTTGGAGTGTTATGTTCGGTTGGTCGCAGCAGAAAGCGTATGTGGTGGTCTTGGAGTTCGAGTTGTCTTACAGAAAAATATGGAGATGTAAGTTTGTTTAAAGGATTACTCATTATTAAGGTAATTGGGTATTTCCATAATGCACTATTGGGACCAAAGAGTGTTTGGATTGAATAGATCCTTACTCACTATTTGGGGGAATTCTGGGGAATAAGGCTATGTTTGGATCAGTTGAGCTCTTTTTTCACTAACCTGCCCATCCAAACATAGCCTAAATAGAATTCAGAAACCTTTATTTAGGAGAGATTTCTTATGGACTTTTCCCCCAAAATATTCATTTCATTGTTTTTTATAAATAATTTTGAAGATTTGGATCAGCCGATACCAAAAAATCAATTGAAAACGAGACGTTTGAAATCTTTTAAAAAATATGAAATTGGAATGAAAGAAGCAAGTAGTCCCTTTTTACAGTTGAAAGTTTGATGAAAAGGTTACATTCTTACTTTAAAATCCACTTGTCAAAACTGAAGTGAATGGACAGTGGTGCCAAAGGGTTGAGCTCCTGTCCAATACTTTCATCAGCACCATTCACAGGTGTAGGACCTACCTATGAATTGTGAAAGTCATCCTTATCAATGGTGATTAAAGTTGTATTGAAAAGTAATGGAGGGGAGCCACACCGTAGTGGCAAATAAGCTCTACGAGCTAGGACTCAAACTAGTTATCATTTATTTTTGATAAATTATCATATTTATTTATTTTTTCTCTTGATAAGCTCAATGTTTCCAAATTTCCCTTCTTCCTCAACTTCTTTTGCAAGTTCCTTACCCAAAAAATTTCCATTGAGATTTGTCGCAGATGATATTGATGTCAAATTTTGTTATTATGACTTATGATTGCTTTTCCCTACATTTTTTTTGGAACTTTTCCTTATCAACAACCATTTATAAAGACCAAAACTTGCAAAATGTTTTGGTTTGTACTCTGAAGTTTGGGCTTCTTTTCTTGCCTATGATTGCATCCTTATTTGGAATTTTTTGTTGTCAATTTTTGGCTTCTTTTCTTGTTCATCCATTGAGTCGCGTATTTCATTGTTAGATTTTCAAAAAATATAAACCACTTGAAAGTATTTATGCCCTGGATGTGTAAATAGTTTGTTGGTTTCATATCCAGGGTGGAGTTTGTGATTCCTGGTTTGGGTCTGCATCTGGCTCTTAATGCATGTGCAGCAGCAGCAGTTGTAACTTTTATTGGTGTTCCTCTTTCTCAAGTTGGAAGATCCTTGTCTAGATATGTTCCTGTTAGCATGAGGTCAGAGTTTGTTGTAGCTAAAAGTGGCATCAAGATAGTGAATGATGTTTACAATGCCAATCCTGTTAGCACCAAAGCTGCCATTGACATGTTGAAAAGCATTGATTGCGATGGAAAAAGAGTTGCTATTCTTGGGGACATGTTAGAACTTGGTCCTATTGAGATAGAGTATCATGAGGAGATATTAAAGTATTGTCTTGATGCTCATATTGATTTAGTTGGCATTGCTGGGAAGAGGTTTCATGTAGCAGCTGATAATATGAATTTAATTAAGGAGATAAAGATTGTACATGCTGTTGATGCAGAAAATCTTGTTCCCAAAATCTTGAAGTGCTTGAATATGAATGATGTTGTCCTGGTGAAGGGTAGCCGTAGCATGCAAATGGAGAAAGTTGTTAATGCACTTAAGGCAATGCAGAGATTCACTCCATCTCCATGTTCGGAGAATTCGGATTGAAGAAAAGAAAGAGGATAAATGTTATGATAAAAAGTACTGATCAAGAACTGAACTCTGAAACCATTTTTTACTTTTGTTTCTATGAAAATTTCTGATACTATTGTAGCATGAGCAACCGGAGAAATTGTATGCATCACCTAAATGCAACCCAAGAATAAAGTGCTATATGTCATGAAACAGTGGTTGGTTTCCTTCAGGTAAATATATCATTCTTCAATCACTTCGTTCCTCGGCTTGATTTTGCTAGAGTTTGATATGCTAAGAAATTAAAAGTGAATTATCTTACGCCGCAGGTCTGAAGGTGCCTGTGATCTCATATAGCTGCCTACCTTGCACGCTATTTTTGTGGGCACACAATAGGTGTATTCCTCCTAAAAATAGGTAAGCATTTTCTGCTAATTACTTTTGCATAAATATTTGTTGGAGACTGAAGTACTGTAATGAACTTTAAAGTTCTGAAGATGACTAAAAAATGTCAATCTTACCAACTTTTTGTGTTGCCGGCACCCCTGAAAGCCGGGCGGGCAACCCATTTGCTGCCCTATCAACCACTTTGTTGAATTCATTGAAAGATTCAGGACCTGGACTCCTAATGCCATCATGCCATGTGATGTGGGGAATATGCCTGATGTGGCAGTTATCTTTGTAACTAACATCATACTTGTTCTATGGTATGTTTCTTTAAGTTGACAAAACCGGCCTCGGATTCTTTCGTTCTTGTGTTTCTTTAATGTTAAGCAAAAGGTTCACTATCATAGCTTAATTGCTGATTTGTTGGGCATTGGAAAGCAGGTGAGGCAATCTTAAAGCTGCATGGCCTACTGCCGATTCATTTCCACCTCAGGATTACGAATTGAAGATAAAAAGGAGTGCTAAAATGATTGTATTCCAGGTAAGCACATGAACATTTGCTTGGTTAGGTTGCCTCTTTTCTTTGACCAATCAACCTATACCATACCTCATAGCCTTTTCAAAAGGGGTTTCTTCCTATCACACATGGACCACTTCGTCACCCCTTTCATCACATTTAGAAGTTTCTGAAGTTTGCCATCCTTGCTTATCAGTTTTCGAGATCCTTCGACTGATAGAGGAAAAAAGCAAAAAACAAAAGGGAAAAGAAAATGAAGATCTTGGCTACAATCCTGACCTTAAAGAAAAAGATCAAATGTGAAAAAAGAAGAGAGGGGGCAAGAGATTACATGGATAAATTGTGTGTATCTGAAGTACCTAGTAGAGGTGACAAAATGGACGTCAACTCGAAAAAATCCGTATTTGAACTTGTCTAAACATGATCTGACCAAAAAGTTAAAAATCCGAAATTGAGAAAACACGAACTCTAAATGGTTTGAACTTGAAAAACATAAACTCGATTTCAACCCAAACTCAAAAATGCGTTGAAATGGTTATATTTTTCATTAAATCTAAAAAGAAAGATGCTATTGCTAGTAGTGGGTATGACAGTTGATGTCACATGGTCATGGTCATGGTCATGGATGACATATCTCAAAAATTCCAGCATCACTGACTGTGAAGTCACTGCATTATCATATCATTTAGCCTGCAATTTGTTTGGTTCCCAAATGTATCTTTCCTTTCTTTTATTTTCATTCTTTCTTATCTTAGCAGTAAAGGAGGGCAGACATCAGAAAGGTACAATGCCAACTCAGAAAGTTTCAAAGCCACATCCTCTTAGAGTCAGTATATGAGAAAAAGAGCAATTCATGATGTCTGCTAGGAATTTTCTCATTTTAATAAGTTGTCTCAACTAATCAACCTTTTTTTTTTTAATTATTATTAATTTTTGTGGACTGCTCTGCCCATTTACAAAGTCTATGCTTTTCCCATAGATTTCATGGATGGCTTAGAAAATAATTTAAGTTAATTAATCCATATTAAATTAGTTACTTCTCGTTTAATCTTCAAGGTAGTTTGACAGTTTCTAATAACTTGCCTCCTTTAATTGTTGTAGTTATGATCTATATTATCCATATTCTTTATTTTTTTTAAGTACTCGTGTCCGATACATTCGGTTATGGACACAAGGGTATGAGATTTCAAATATTTGAAAAAAGTTAAAAAAAAAAAAAAAGTATATCCGTATCGGATACATACTCATATTTGACACTTATCCGAAGTCCGGATAACATAAGTTATAATCCTTATTATGGATGTTATTCACGCAATCCCAAATAAATTATTCTGTCATTTTCTACTGATCAATTAATTGGACATTGCAGTTTAATATTGTTAGTTTTGTTTTACTTTTAAATAACGTTTGAAATCTTGGTTAGGTATTTGGTTGAAATATTGCCGAACAAGAACCAGCCTCGTTTCATATAGAGTTGGACTCAACTTTCTTTGCTGAACATGTTGGAGGACTTCACAAAGGAGACTTTGGACCTTTCCACAACATCCTTTTCTTAAAGAAACCAAATCTTCTTATCCATCGTTTCTTTAAATATTATCTTTTAGAAGTCTATGTTCATGCAACAAAAAGTTAGATTCAACGCGAACAGCCACATGATCTGTCGGTAGAATGTTAGATTTTTAATTTCAGTCACCAAAATTAAATTCTGACAACCTCGAATATTAAAAAAAAAAAAAAAAGTAGATTCAACAACTACATTTATATCCCTTTAAATACCATTTGCCAATTACAAGATTCATCAATCATCATCACAAAGCATCTGTTCCTTGATCATATATAGAAGCTGAAGCAGAAACATTCAACAGGTCGCACGGTTGGTGCAATCTGCAAGAAGAGAAAAGAAAAGAATTCAATTTCATTCATCAAAATGAAGCATCAGCAGCTACTTGAACAAGTTCTTGGAGTTCCAATCAAATCAACAGCATATCGAGTTGAGAGAACGCCAAGGCGATACTTACCTGATGCTGCTGGCCAATACCGAATTTCATCTTCTGCTGAAGGGTCTACCACATTTAGAAAAAGTAAGTCTCCCTTTTAATCTGTTCTAATGATGGGTATAGAAATTCATAAAAGATGTCTCAGTACTAATGGGAAAGTTTTGGAATTGCAGGTAAAGGAAATTTTGTACTTAGAAGGATGAACAAGCTAGGGAAGAAAGCTGATAGTTTCGCACATGGAGTCCGAGAGCATGGTACGAAACATTCTTATGCTATAGCTATAGTTATTCATTCCACAACAACCAAACTATGTTACTCGGATTCGGGTGTGAGTGTCGGACACGAATATGTATCCGACACGGATATGTTCAATTTTTTTTAAGATTTCTATGTATTTGGAGGGTCCTTGGAGGATCATATCCCCATACTTATGTCCGGATATGCGTCGAACATGGGTGTCGGACATAGGTACTTTAAGAAAAATGAAGAGTCGGAGCAACATAACAACCAAATACCTAGTCTAATGTCTAAACATATATTATATCTCAACAGCAACGAGAAATGAAAGCTAAAGTTATTTTTGTTACTTTTGAAAACTGTAGTGAGGCTGGGGCCAAAGATCACTGAAACTGTGAAGAATAAATTGAGTTTGGGGGCAAGAATTCTTCAAGTAGGAGGGTTGGAGAAAATTTTCAAACAATTATTTAGTGTCAAAGAAGGAGAGAAGCTGTTGAAGGCTTGTCAATGCTATTTATCAACAACAGCAGGTCCTATAGCCGGCCTACTTTTCATCTCCTCTGTAAAGGTTGCCTTTTGCAGCGACAGATCAATCAAAATCCCTTCTCCTAATGAAGAATTGCTCAGAGTACATTACAAGGTATATATTTCTTTCCCTCTCTGTCTATATAATTTTGCACCCCTAATGGCTAATTCCCTGTCATGGCCTCTCATGATCTATCAATTTCATGCAGATTTTGATTCCACTTGAGAAAATAAAGGGAGTTAATCAGAGTGAAAACATGAAGAAACCATCACAAAAGTACATGGAAATTGTGACAGTAGATGGTTTTGATTTCTGGTTTATGGGCTTCTTGAATTATCAGAAAGCTTTCAAATATCTTCAGCAGGCAATCTCCCAATGACTAGATGATGTACAAGTCACTTTTCTAGGTGGCTAAGAAATATTTCTCCTCTGTTTCATCAGGTTGTTATTGTTGATGAAATGAGGAAAAACAATCAGTCTTGCAAATGTAAAAAGTTTTTGTTAATTGAATATATGCTCCTTAATTCTTCAATCATGTTGTAACCCACCCAGGGGCGAATTCAAGGAGCTGACAACGGCTTTGGCCACCCCTTCCCTCCTTAAAACTCTCATAATCTTAAGTATTTTTTAAAAAATAATAAAAATCTAATTTGACTTTTTTTTTTATCTCGATCTCAAACATAAAATTTTTGGTTTCGTCCTACCCACTAAAGGTGTAATCAAGCAGAGTCAAGCTCAAACTGTAAGAAGCTCGAGCTCGACTCGAAATTCGAAGCTCGGCTCGAGTTTGATCGAGTTTCACTTTTAAAACTTGAGCTCGATTTGAGATAAAATTCAAACTGCTCGATTAGGCTTATTTACTTAGTAAAAAATAAGCTCGATTCCCATACTCGACTTCAAACTCAATTATTTGTGCTCGAGCTCGAGTTCAAATTGAGATTTTCAATACTAATTAAAAAAAAAAAAAAACTCAATTAGGCTCACAAGTTACTCGAATCAAGTATTAAGATACTCGAATTCGGCTCGCTCGATAACTCGAGTTGCTCGAGCTCGACTAGGCAATGATCGAGCCGAATTCGAGTTTTTTTCGAGTCGACCTCGAATAACTTGCGAGTACATATGTCTCGTTTATATCCGTACTACCCACCCCAAAAAGAAAAGCATTGATCACAAACAGAAAGTAAAACAAACTGACATCTATTTAGCAACTTGTATATTGCATAAAAATCATCCATAAACTGGTGTATACTTTTGTTGTTTCTCCCCCCAAAGCATCTTTGAGTGAGATAAAAACTGGGAGCATAATAAACAATTGCCTCAAATTTTGGCTCAATCTTACAACCCCAAAACTCCTAGCTACTCCTCTTGGTAGGACTATAAAAACATAAATTCCTTTCCTGTAACACCAGAATGTCTTCGTTCTCAAAGATGTTTATTACATTCTCGTTGTCGTGAGACGGTCTTAAATCCAAGTGCCCCAGAGGTATCCAAGAATTGTCCTTCTATAGCTATATCTCCACATCCACTAATCTTTTAGGATGTCTGGTCATTGTAGAGACGAAGGTAGAGTTTCCATCTATGTTACTCAAATTCGGATGTAAGTGTCGAATACAGATGTGTCCGACAGGAGTATGTTCAGTATTTTCTAAATTTTTTCATGTATTTGAAGGATCTTTGAAGGGTCATATATCCATATCAATGTCCAATGCGTAAAAGTGCTGAAATAGAAATTTGTGGATAAATTGATGACACTTTTTTGAATCTCCCACTGACAAGGTCAAAACAGCCTACTTCTTCATAATCCAAATTATGCAACGTTTAACTTATAGCTAGTAAAGAGTTCCATTGATAGACGTGGGTGAACAAGATCGATCAAACAGTAAATTGTTCTCTAGCTGCCAGTGCCAAGAGTGTATACTTGAAAGTAAACTTCGGACCAGCTTTTTACGACTCTGATGACCTTTGTATCTTATCTGTTTGTCTCAGGATTAGGACTAAACCCGAGGGCACAAAAAGGTCACTGTCTTACGTTCAGGACAAGTTGTAAATGTGATTTGAGTAAGCGATTGAGGATTCACGATGCAAGCAAACCAAGTCTTTACAAGAATTCACGAAACTTAATTCTAAAGGTGAGCCTTTCTGGTAAGTTAAGGTTGCCATGGGAAACATGTAGCTTTTTCTCTTCAAGACATAAGAGTTTCGACCCATCCAGCAAGTTGAAATAAAGAGTGTTTTGGAATTTGTATTTCTAATTCTAAGTGTGTTGAGAATGTACAAATTAGCACCAGTGAGGAGGATCGGTTCTCTCAAATCTCTCTGAAGAAGAAGTTTGGAGAATTTAGGATCCGAGATAATTGCAAAACGCGAACCTATTGTTGTTAATGGGAGTATGCAAAAGATTCACTGAAGCGAGGGCGTTTGAAAAAGTGCTACCTATGGCTTTACCTATTTATGTTTTTCTAGATTTTCCATTTTCTCATTCAGACAAAAGTTTCAACATATTACTGGTTAAGAGCTGCCTTTTCTTTTTTCCTTGAAGCATCGTTAGAGGTAGAGGTAGGATGCATCATACAAGAAGCAGTTCCTTGCTTGATCGAGCAAGGCTACCGACAACGCTTATTTATTTATTTTCTCCCAATCAACATGGTTGTAATCTTACATTTTTCTCAAACTGAATGCTCTCGTAGAAAATTTGTTTGGGGTACCTAAACTAGAAAAAGAGGAAAGAAAGAAATACTTTATTACCTAAGAAATAAAAAGATGACAATAGGCATCTCATAAACTCCAACATCAGACCCCCCCAGGTATTTCGTCGTGGCCACAAATTAATTTAAGATAACAAAATCATCCAAAAATAAAACCCAGAAAAGATTCAACCAGATAATTGTCGAATGGTGAAACTTTGCCTAACTCCTTGATTTGGTTAAATGGTATCCAACGATTCATTGATCTTAATGGATTGGTATATGGTCTCTCTCCAGTAAATAATCCACCGCTCCATTTATTTCCTAGTCCTATATGAATGACTGAAATAAAACATACGAAATTTGAGAAAATCTGGTTGCTACACAACTTTATTGTCATGGCAAGATACAAATAAATGGAGATCTACCAACAAATTACAACATCATTCCATTAAGACATGGAAAAAGTAATATACATGCAAAATATAGATATACATCTGAGCAATAAACAAGTAAAAGAAAACAAACATTTGCTCGATCCAAGCTTATGCATAACATGTAAAAGAACCGGAAAGAATTTGCTAAAAGGCCCTCACCTGCTATAGCACTCCCATTGGCTTTGAAACCTGGTCAACTGCTTGTAAATTTTAGGACAGTATATCTTCCCTCAGTACTAAGTGGTTCAAACTGTCAGGATCTTAAACAAGGACATCTGGCTCACTTAAACTACCGGTGAAGTTCACTTTACAATACTCGGGGAAAATTAATCCAGCTTCATCGCAACCTGTCTTAGTTACATGAGGGCAGGACCTCACATCAAGGTATTCCAAAGAATTGCATTGATTCAAAAGCATTCCTATTCCTGACACTGTAATCTTTTGACAGTTACTGACCTTCAAAACCTTCAAGCCAAACTCAATTTCACCATTTCTTAAATCCTGAAAAGCAGCATCTGTCACCTCCTCACAGCATCCGATATCAAGCGCCTCTAAGTGTTTGCATTGGGTAAGAATGCAGCTCAATGAAGAGTCAGAAATGTTTAAGCACCAATCCATCCGCAAATTCTTCAGACTATTTTTACATGCAGCAGCTAATGACTTTACAGACTCGTCAGACACATCCAGGCAACCACCAATTATAAGAGTTTCAAGATTTTTGCAGTATTTGGACAAGGAGAATATTGACTCATCCCCAACTTTGTAACAATCCAACAACTTCAGTGTCTTCAGAGAAGATGAACAAGCCTCAGCAACCTTGGAAATCCCAATGTCCCCAACATTGCTGCACTTATTAATGTCTAAAAACCTAATATGTTGACAACCATTTACAAGATCTGCTAGTCCAGAGTCGGTTATGTTGGTGCATCCCTGCAAGCCTAACTCTATTAGATTGTTACAATTCCTAGAAAGAGCTAGTAACAATCCATCAGTGACAAATCTGCAGCCAGCAAGATGCAGGCTCCTCAGGTCATGACAGCCGTCAGCAACAGCTGACAATCCCTTGTCTGTTAACTTTCGGCAATATGATACATCCAAGGACTGTAGGGAAGAAAGGCCACTACCAATCAAAGCCAATCCTCTATCAGTAATAGCTGTTATACACAGAGGAGGCAAGCAAAATTGCCCCGGTTCAGAATATAATATAGATAAGTTAAAAAGAAAAAAAGTATGTAAGCAATTGCGACACATATATCCAAAGAATCAAAACAGAAAAACACCCATCAAAACAGAACCAAAACCAAACGTCTTTATAGTTCTGCAAATTGGGACTATCAAGCAATCCATTAAGAAACACGCACTATTATTAGTAACAAAAATGAAACCCTAAAAGCTATCAAACTTTTAAATTATTGTGTATAAAAAAAGGAAACTTTCACATAAAAAAATACCCATCAAAATAAAACCAAAGGCAAACACTTTTTACCTTTACAATTTTGCAAATTGAGCACCTTCAAGCACTTGAAACCTTCAGCAATAACGGCAAGATCAGGGTCAGTAACACCAGGATAAAAAGACCTGGAAACCGACTGAGAGAGGTCCAACTCCAGCACACGTGTGAACCTGGCTGCCATTCTGCTGAGCATGTGTGATCCCGCACGTGCGGAGAGCTTCTTCCTCTCGGTACTCTGCAGATGCAGCCATCTCTTGCAGACCAGACCGAACACTTCCTTGTCCTTATAACTTTCCAGCCTTGAGAGTATCGATCTCAGCTCGTCGTCTGTCAATGTCTCGTTTATGCAAACCGGAGACACAACAGCAGCAGCCATTGAAATGGATCGAACTGAACAAAGATGATTAAGGCGGAGGATTTTGGGGTTAGGGTTGAATAATAGAAGGCTAATTAAAAACCCTGATCTATATATATATATATATATATATATATATATATATATATATATATATATGGAAAATTTGAAAAATACTATATAAGCTTACAGAGTGCGAAAAATAAGTAGGAGAAACGCAAAGGTTACGGTGTTGGAATTACGGACATGTCCTTGATGCTGGTTGGATTACCGATTAGTTACGATATATGTTGCAGGGGCTTGTTGGACTTTTTCGAAGTAAAGTTAAAATTATCGGTTAAGGAGTCATTTTCTTCTTATGATTTGAAAATATTTGGGGGGCGTTTAAGTGATAAGGTTAAGTGATTGGTCGAATCAATGCAAACCCAGAAGCTTAGGTATGTGCCTACGCTAATGATGATTGTTGGTGATTAAAAAGGAGATTTAAAGGTAATTAGGGATTATCAATTTTATTTATATTATTAATATGATTGAATTTAGTACTTGTTGAACTATCTTCAATCATATTAAATTGATTGGATGCGTTAATTAATTTTGAAGACAAATTAATAAAATTTAACAACCAACTGTAGTAATGCAGAATTGTTCTACACTAGAAACCATAAAACAAAAGAACTAATCAACTCAGAAATTGCAAACTAACCATCAAATACTCCAATGTTGAGTAATAACCAAAGCAACCAAATTCAAAATGATAAGATCAAAGTGACAGAATGAAGCCCAGGCTATACATAAAATCATATTCTCTCAACTTGTTCGTCATTTAATATCTTCACCAAGTAATGAACTGCCACATAACACATTCTTCTCTTCCAAAAAAAATATTCAAGAAAGATAAATGATGCATCACTAATGTTCTTGGATGATGCCTCACATAAAAAAAAGAAAAATGGTAAAATATGTGTCATACCTCAAGAAAAAATTGGATCTAAACCCTAACATTCTAAAAGTTATAACAAATGAAAATAAGGCTAGTTATCAATATCATAAGTAAACTACAGTTTATATAGTTTCCCAACTTTACCCGAAAATTTTTGGACCATCCAAGCACTTGCTTTTCCTTCTAGCCTCATTGCAATTAATCTTCAAATCTATTGTAGAGAAAGATGTACTAGGACAGACAAACCATCGATCAACTGATAGCATGCTGAAGATTCATTAGGAAACAACCCAAGCAGTAAAGTTTAAGAATCCATACACTCACCTATATTGCATAGGCACTGATAAATGAAAATCTTTCAAGCCAAAACAAACTCATTCAGATATATTTTTGAGCCAGCTACCTAACCAATATGTTAAAATTAAAGCAGTTCTTCGGAGAGGAAAACATAATTCATTTCCAACTTAAAGAATGGGATAGGAATGCAATATACAAATATAATTTAATTGATAAAGAAATACAGGCCCCTCTCTTATGGAGAAAATATATGATAACTGCCTTAAAACATGGATGAAATTTTTTTTTTTTGGATAAGCAAAGTTTTTATTTATCCAAAAGCAGCATACACTGCTACATCAAAACAACCAGCATAGCTGGCAAACAAATGTACTATTTTACAATGTCTTCTTTACATAGCTAAGAACCAATTATGCTATCAGTGAGCTTTTTAACCCCCATGCTACATGCAAATCTCTATTAACAGTATCATCCTTTATGGTTTTCATCCCCCCTAGTCTATAGCTAACCTCCTCCTTGATTTTCTCAAGCATTTGCATACATTGCTGAGATTGTTTATCAAACCTGCAGTTATTCCTCTCCCTCCATACATGATATATGAGAGCATTCCAAGCAATTCGAAGCACTGTAGCAATAAGAGATTTACCTTTTAGCTTCCTCTTTGCCCATTGAAATTCAAAGTCCCAGCTTCTGATGACTCTATGAAGCTTACATAGGTGCAGAATCTCCCTCCATACTGCCTTAGAATACTCACACTCAAAGAATAAATGGTCTCGAGTCTCCATTTGTTGACTGCACATATCACAAGTTCCATTAAGTTCCATTCCCCATTCCATCAATCGATCTTTAGTAGGGAGCTTGTTCTGAATTGCCATCCATGATATTTGGGAATGCCTTGGAATATGGTAGGCATACCATACCAATCTATCCCAATCCACCTTTGGCTGCCTTGGCCTGATTTGCTGCCACACTTTAGCCACTGAAAACCTGTCCCCAGGAAATTTCCAAGCTAATCTTCCATTATTCTGATAGGTAAATTGAGCTGCTAATGGTCTCAATTGTAGGATTTTCCTCCAAATCCAGCTACTTCCCTGGGTGATTGGGAACTGCCAGAATGAAGTGCCTTTTAGAACATAGTTGTGGATCCAAGCAATCCACCATGAACCTGCCTTAAAAAGCAATGTCCATATTATCTGCATTATGCTTGCCCTGTTCCAAGAACCTAGATCCTTCAGGCCAAGTCCCCCCTCTGATCTTGGACAACAAATTTTCTGCCAGCTCACCCTTGCTCCTCTGGCTTCTGCATCTTTCCCTAACCAATAGAATCGAGAACAGAGTTGATTAATTCTGGAGAGCACTGCCTTAGGTAGAATAAAGATTCTGCACCAATAGTTTTGTATATTGAACAAAACTGATTGAATAAGCTGAAATCTTCCAGCATAGGACAGAATCTTTGATGTCCAGTGAGTGATCCTAGCAGTAATCTTTGAGATAAGTGGGACACAGTCTTTTTCTGTCAGCTTCTTTGTTACTAAAGGAACCCCCAAATACCTCACTGGCAGCTCTCCTAGCTTGAAGCCTGTCACCCCCTGAATTTCCTGAAGCTGAGCTCTACTGATCCCAGAAGAATAAAGTTCACTTTTGGCACAGTTGAGCTGCAAACCAGAAAGTTTATAAAAACTTTCCAGGATATCCTGCACTCCTTGGATGGATTTCAGGTGCCCTTTAGTGAAAATTATCAAGTCATCAGCAAAACATAGGTGAGTGAGCCCAATCCTTTTGCACTTAGGATGGAAATCAAAGACTTTATGCTGTGCAGCAGCATCCAAAAGCTTAGAAAGTGCATTCATAGCAAGCACAAACAGATAGGGGGAGATAGGATCTTCTTGCCTTATACCACTTTCTCCTTTAAAGTAGCCCACCAAGCCTCCATTAATTGATAGAGAGAACCTAGGACCAGTGATGCAACTCTTGATCCATGTTATAAATTCTGTTGGAAAATTCAAAGCTGCAAGAACCAGCAAGAGGAAGTCCCAGTCAAGTGTATCAAAAGCCTTTTGAAGGTCAACCTTTATAGCACTTCTAGGTGACATAGTTTTCTTGGCATAGCCTCTTACTAACTCCTGTGCCATTAGGACATTATCTGAGATATTCCTTCCTTCCACAAAGGCACTTTGACTTTTGCTGATGATAGTTGGCAGGAATTTTTTGAGTCTTCTTGCCATCACAGATGTAATACTTTTGTAGACTACTGAACAACAGGAAATAGGCCTGTAGTCTTTAATACAAGTAGGATTTTGGTTTTTTGGCACTAGAGCTACAATTGTGGAATTAAAGCCTGCCAGCAAATCTCCTGTCTGGAAGAAATGAAGAATGGCATCAATGTACTCTTCCCCTACTACTGTCCAAGCTTCCTTAAAGAAGTGAGATGTGAAACCATCTGGCCCTGGAGCCTTGTCCCCCTTGATGGCAAAAATGGACTCCTTGACTTCCTCCCTGGATATTGGCTTTGAGAGTTCAAACTTCTCTGCATCCGAGAAGGAGAACTGCAAAAGTTCTCGTAGAAACTCCTTTGTACATCCCTCAACATTATAGTCCTTAGTGCCAATAATTTTCTGGAAATGAGAGACTGCTGCCTGAGATATCTGTGAGAAGGTTTCAAGCCTATTTCCACTATCATCATACAGGACTCTCATTGTGCCCCTATTCTGCCTAGCTGCAACCATCTTGTGAAAGAATCCAGTATTCTGATCTCCTTCTTGAAGCCATTGAACCCTTGACTTCTGCCTGAAGTGACTCTCTTCAGCTTTCCTCAGTTCATTGTACTCTTGAGCTAACATCCTTTCCTTTTCTATCAATTCATCAGAAGGATGGCTGAGTAAATCTACTTGGACATCCTCTAACTCCTTCCTCTTAGTTGTAACCTTCTCAGATATGCTACCATAATAAGCATGATTAAAGTTCTTCAATACTGACTTTAATCTCTTCATTTTGGTATGCAACCTGACCATGGGATTACCACCAGTAGGTACCCTCCAAGAGTTCTCAACAATGTGCATAAACTCTGGATGTCTGGTCCAATAGTTAAAAAACTTGAAAGGTTTAGGTGGAGAGGCACTCACCATATCAAGCTTTATGTATGCTGGGCTGTGATCAGAAATTTATGGAGCAAGAAATTCTACATGAGACTCTGGAAATGCTGTGAGCCATTCTGCATTAATAAGCACTCTATCTAACTTCCTTGCCAGGAAACCTTCAATTTGCTTGTTAGACCATGTGAATCTAGGCCCTATGAATGTGTGATCAAAACAAGATAGAACTTGTAAGCAATCTATAAAATCCCTTATATCAGTGTTAGGTGCTTGAGATCCATCATAACTTGAGCTTTCAGAGGGGTCAATGATAGTGTTGAAGTCTCCAGCTAGCATCCATGGAAGGTTAGACAGTGTGCTATTTAGATGAACTAAATGGCTCCATAACCTTCTCCTTGCAATGCCCTCATTAGAAGCATAAATGGCAGAGAATAAGAACTTCTTACCTGTGAAAGATATGCTACATGTAAGGCTTTGGTCCATTGAAGCAACCAGACTCAGCTGCACATGGCTTTGGTAAAGAAACCAGATTCTTCCATTATTGGCCTCAGAATAGTTATGGAATATGCTCCATCCTGGAAAACTGTTATCTAAAATCTGCTGCATATTCTGAAGCTTGACATGAGTCTCAGTCAGACAGACAATGTCAGCTCTTAGCTTTCTTATTCTACTAACTACATCGTTTTGTTTAAGGGAATGATTGAATCCCCTTACATTCCATATGAATAGATTCATTAGGATTGGTTAGGCAAGGAACTTCCTGAGGTAGTGGGATTTACCTTTGCGCTGGTCCTTTTTCCTTTGTCAATAGGCCCTCTACTCTTTGTCTTCAGATTCTTCATAAGATCTGCTACTCCAGCAGAAGCTGCTCTTGGTTTCCTAGGAGAGTGCTCTATCCTGTTTTCATCTTCAGTAACTGCCCTTGTATCATTCCTGATCTCAGGCTCAATTTCTTCTCTATCTTCTTCCTCAACTACTTCCAAAATGGCAAATCGATTGAGTGAACTTGCCTTCCTGGTTTCAATATTTGTTTTCTGGTTTGGCATAATAACTTCCTTATTGATGAAGCTTGACATCATATTTTGATTCTTGGGGCTTAGTAATGAAGTTCCAGCATCATATTCAGCTGTTTTGCCATTCTCCTCTATAATTTCCTCTGCTATACATTCTTCCTGTCCTTGCTTCTTTTCCTTTGGCCTCCAAACCTTTGCCACAGCATTAACAGGCTTAGATGGGCAAGCTTTATCCAAATGGCCAAAAATCTTACAGTTTGAGCACCTTTGTGGCAGCCAAGGAGCTTCAACTGTTATGAACGCAGTAGATCCATTCTCCAACACAACATCTATAGTGCTTGGAATGACAGTTGTGGCTGCAACTTCAATACACACTTTGGCATAGGCCAATCTCTGCTGGCTGGATGTTATTCTGTCCATGTAGAGAGGAGTGCCCAGCGCACTTGCTATATAGCTCAATCCTGTTCTTGTATAAAGCTCCAATGGAACTCGACCTAAATGAATCCAAATAGGGAGTTTTTCCATACTGAAATCCAGTGTTTCCATCCCTGGCTCCCATTTCCTGACAATAAGTGGCTTATTGTGGATATGCCAAGGGCCAGCTTCAAGAACTCGATCTCTTGCCTCTGAGTTAGAGAATTGAGTCACAAAAAGATTTAGCCCAGCTGGCTTAATCTCCACAGTACTATCTTTCCCCCATAGCAGCGTGACCATTCTCTGAAATTGACTGAAGTTTGGAATTCTTCCAATGAACTGAGCCACCACAGAATTCTTCCAATACTGAATTCCTTCTGCAAAAACCTCACCTGGAGGCTTTACAGTCACAGCTCCATTGCAGATTTGAGGCGGAAAAAACTGCAAAGTCTGATCAGCAGAGGCTGAGAAAAGTTTCCTCCAATCAGCTTTTGCCACCTCACCAGAAGTTGTTGTAACTGCCTCTGTCCTTTCCCCCCTTCGAGCTCCCCTCTGCTCTTGATCTGATTGTGTAATGTCACCATCAACAATCGCGTGATCTGAAAATTTCATCCATGTCCGCGCCTGATCTGAAGCCATTGAAGAAACAAGGATTCCAAAACGATCCAAAAACCAAACAGCTTCAAGATGCAGTTTTGCAAAAAACCAAGACACCAAGAAAATCCAAGAAAGAAGCACCGATCAACTAAATGGATGTGACTCTGTCTTGACAAACTTGTTTGGAGATGGTGACTGGATCGTAGAGAAAAAAAGCACCAAAAAAAGAAAACCAGCAAAATAAGTTCCTCCGCGAGCTTAGAAACATTAGCTTGGTGTGAAAGCAGATCTAGTAAAGAATAGGCCTGTTCTGCCTCATCTTCTTGGCCAACCTGAAGACCTTGTGTGAAGGCATGTTTGGCAGTTGGAAGGGATGCGGAGCTAGAGCTTAGATCCACGGATCTTGTGTGAAATACTTCTCCATGTTATTGCAAGATTAAACTCAAGAACTTTCCTCACCAAGTGGCTACAATAATCCCTTTTATCCAATCACAAGAAGACAGCAACAGTCAAAACCCAGAAACCAACAATTCTTTTCAGAAATCGCTCGCTGCGTTTTTTTTTTTTTTTTTTTTTTTTGCTCTCAGCAGAAACAAAAATCCTTATGAAAAGAAGACATGGATGAAAATTTTCTCCCATGAAATACTTTCCTGAAATGAAATAAAAAAAATGACACATTCTAAACACAATTAACTCTTAATTCACCAAATTCAATACCCAAGACCTGAGAGTTTTTAGAGTAATCATAATCACAAAAATCTACCTGATCCACCACTAGATGGATATGCGTTGTATCAATAGATACTCTACATGTTACTGGGTTCCGTTCTCCAAATAAAAGAGAACAGTTCTCATAAAAACCATCTTTTGGTGGTAGATTTAGCAAAGAAGATTTTGGAGCTGACACCCTATGTTTACTGCTAGTATTAGTTAAGATTTTCCCGTCTTTCACCACCAATAAAAGACAATGTTGGCGGCCTAGAAGCTCTGACACGTATTTCATGTCACCTTCAGCTAGAGCATGTCGAACACGGGTAGACGAAACTTGTCCTCTCTCTTTTAAATCACAACGATTCATATTTCTGGCAACTTGGTGCTTGTCCATGACAGAATTTATTATATGAGCACCCGTACCGAACTCATCACACAGCCTCACCAATTCTGAAGCATCAGCAGCAGCTTTATAGCCAAAACTATAGTTTTCACCTGGGACAATTAGCCATTGAAACAATCTATTTCAATCTATCTGGATTAACCTTTTACTTGATAATTTTGAGACAAATAAAATTCTAAGAGTGACGCAGCTTTTAGTGTACCTGCCACAACACCACACACTCCAAGCTCCTTCGCTAACTTCTCCACAAACTGTCGAGGTGTAAGATGTCTAAGACTCATAAATTGTACCTGGAATTCCCTGGGAGTCAAATTACCACAATATGGAGCCCAAGAGGAAAGAGCTCGTTTTCGATCACATTGAGCAACTATTGGAGGCCTGTTGAAAACCATACTTGGTTGCATTAGATATGAGAAGCAGCTATTCAAAACAGCCAAAAGATTGACAGCATTTCACAAACACACACACACACACACACACTCATATATATATATATATATATATATATATATATATATATATATATATATATATATAAACTTTACCTAGGCTCCCAACCAAGGACTTCTGCCATTCCTACAAATGACAAAAGATATGGAGTTCCAACTTTAGATTCTTGAATTGCACGTTCTCGATGACCGATGTGAAGAGCGTCAAACTTTCCCAATGCAACTATGCCTCCTAATGGAATGATGCCAACAATAACATAAAAACACTAACGCACAAAAATATAAATCATGGTAAAATAGAAGTAAAGAGAAGAACTGTTGTTTGGAAAATATAAATCTGTAGGCTTGGGCTTTTGCTTGCGGCTCTGCGCTTTACACCGTTAATTGTTGTTTGGCATTGGCCCTGTTAACCCACGTCAGCGATAACAGGGATTAGGACCAGAGTATTTCACTTGTAATATTTTACATATTCGGATATTAGATTTATTATTAGTAACGAATTAGAATATTAAACTTTGAATATCTATTATCCGGCGGATAGTATTGAATATCATAATCTATTATTTGAATTGATTTTATTTATACGAATAACGAATTCAGATGTCCAATCTAATATTATTTTACATATTTAATTATTATTTAATTTTATATTTTTAATTTTAAAAAATTCAAATATTTAACGGATTCGAATATCCAATAATATTATTATCTAAATCGGATACGAATTCGAATAATAATATTTAAATAATAAACAAATCTAAATATCAAATAAATTATACAAATTCAAATCCAAATATTTCAAAAATTACAAATATCCAACCCATTACTATTCTAATAACTTTCCAGTTTTAATTTGGACGAGAAACAGTTTTCGCTTTTTTTTATTATTATTATTTTCTAAACTTTATACAATTATTAGAAAATTTTAAAATGATTGACCACCGCCTGTTTGATCCTGGTTCGGCAGATAGCCATGAGTCATGGCCCAAACTTTTGCAACCAAAATTATCCTCTCTGTTGATAGAATAATAATATTAAAAGCCAACGACCTGTTGATCTAATGGTTAAAAACTTGTGTCATGTTTAGCTCGAGTTCGAACATTCCCATTGCAATCCCAATAATAAAAAAAAAATAATAATACTAAAAAAGTTTATACACACCTTATTGGTAAAAGAAACACACTTAGTAAATAAAAAAAAAAAGTGTTTTGAAATATATAAAAAGTTATTTTGCAAGTAGTTTTTAAAGAATTGAATAATTATTTTTTTTAAAAAAATTAATTTTTTTTAAATATATATATAATTAAAAAATATGAATATTCTTATTATATAATTTGACAATATATTTATTTAATTTTTTCGTATTTTTTAATTGAATTATCACTTTAACTCATGACACTAATTTAATTAAAAAATTTACAAAAGTAGAGATACTATACAAATAACACATACATACTACTACAACTTGGTAAAAATATAATGAAAACAACTTGGATTAGCGATGCTACATCGAATTCGAAGCAGCAAATCTTGGTACATGATAAATGGATACTCAGCCCATACTCCATTAACAGTACTCTCACCATTTCTATATGCAACAATTCCTCGTTTCACAGCAACTATAGACCAACTAGAAAGAATAATAATAATAATAATAATCTAAATTAAGTATACCTTGTGCTGTTCCTCATGCCCCACCACTTCTTTTTCACCCTGTCAACTGCACCTTCTTCATTTCCAAGTTTATTCAACACCACTTTTGTTTCTCGTAATCTTGCTGCATAATCCTTCTTCCAAGTTTCAAACATCTGCTTCAATCTTCTTAGCTCGCGATCCGGGTTCAGGCTTGCTTCGACCTGACCTGATTTTACTTCCACCAAGAACTTGGCATCGTCACCAAAAACTTGACTCCTCTGCTCGAATTCCTCCGCCAGCCGACTTATAACACTCAAACCTGCACTCATTGGTCTCAACCCATTGCTCTCGGGGCCCTTGTGATTACTTCCTGTATCCCAGCTATACTCCCTTTCATCACTTGCATTAACTGATGCATCTGAATTTCTCTCCGACTCATCAACTGCTAGGCTCTTCTTTGCAATGGAGAGACTGGATTGTAAAGACCTCATTTGTTTCTGCCACACTTCTTCCATGGATTTCATTTTTAGCTCATACTCAGACCAACGGCTTTCATATTGTTGGAGCCGTTGGTGGAGGATATCGTTTTCCTCTTCTTTCTCCCTCAGAGCAGCCTCAGCTTTAAGAACTCGGCGCTGTAGTTCAGCGAGAAATGATGACTTGACCAGCACCTCATCTGATTCACTTGCCTGTATCAGAATTTATTATCATTTAGTGTCCCAAATGCCAATAATATAATATGGATGAATGCACATATCTTCTAAGAAAAAAGTTGGAACTAACTAAAGCAATCAATCACAACTTGAATAAGAAAAACAATCAGAAGAATACTAAAATTTAGAGACTGCATAACAGTTAAAAGAAGGATTCAAAAACAAAAATAGGGATCATATAACTGATTCACAGATTGATCTGAAAACTGTTTGGAAGAACATTTTTTTATATTATTTTGCAAGATTGGACCTCTATTTTCCGAGCAGTGTGACTGACTACAGAGTCTACAGTGAACTACAAAAAGTTTGGAAAATGCAAGGAGACAGAAGAAGACTAGAGGATCTGCGAGATTCAAAGCCAATTTTTGGAAGTGTTGGTATTTAAATCAATAATAAAACACCGAGTACCGATCGAAGATGCATCATTACAAAAGAAAAAGGAATATTTAACATCATTCCCCTGATAAAGTAAGAAGGGAAAGAATTACATTAAAAATGGAACCATAAGTAAAATTTATAAGAGTTAAACACAATAAGATGGTCATTGTACCTTAGAGCCCCCAGATTTGAGTAATCCTATATCTCCAGAGCATCTTCTGACCAACCAGCCACGAATAACTGCAGCATAGAGCACACATAATCGTGAAATTATACATACAATTTTCAGTGACATGATTTTCAAACACTGACTCATATATCTTTCTAATCTTAGCAGCCAAAACCAAATTTATCAAATTCACTTATGGAGGGCATTCAATTTCATACATAGTTAAATGTTTGCCAACCATCATTTTTAAAAATTTCCCAGGAGTTATATAAGAAATGCGCTTTGATGTATTTGAATATCTTTAACATAAACAAACTGGTGGTTGAAATACAGAAACATCTCTATCCTCAAATTGACCATAACATGGCAGCCAGAAGCCCAAGCCATTTTTCAGGTTCTTCTGAACTCAAGTTTCAAGAAAACACAGATGAATCATATTGCTTTGCATGTTTATACTTAAAATTCAAGGGGAGAAAAAAATCTATATACGTACCTGATTGTATCACAATTGAAGCATCACTAAAGTTCTTAAATGTTTTCCTTGCATTCCTGCCTTTAATCTGCTTTTGTACAATAACAGCAGCTCTATGTCTCTGCAGTAAGGCAGCATATTCTTGCCTGGTTTTCTCTCCTCTGACAACTGTAGTAAGAGATAAGAAAAATCAGGTCTTGACAGTTTCTTATTTTGTATAATATAGTTTAAAGCAATAAAAATCAGAAAATGGGAATACATGACTGCAGGGTAGCAATTCCTCTTTGAAGCTCCTTAAAGTGGTGGCGAGCTTGATGCCCTCTGAAGCAGCTTTGAACACGTAAAATGCCATGAAGGGTATGATTTCTTGTATCCTCAAGAACCCCAATCTGCATTGAGTATTAATTTTATACCAGTTCATCAAGATCAAGAAAAAATACATGTTGCAGGTTATTTTAAATTTTTTACTATCAAGAGATACAACTAGTATTATACAGTATACAAAATCTCCTCAAGAACCTCAATCTGCTCAGAATGTCCTTGTTTATATCAATCTAACTCAAGGTTATGAAGTAGATACATGTTCTTAAGCATTTCCATTTTCAATTACTAGTATTGATATCAATGTTTTCAAAATTCACCAAGCTTTCAAATCATTCGAGGTAAAGAGATACAATGTCGAGGGGTTGGGATTGGGTTTGACTCAAGACTCAAACAGCGATATCAGCATAATGAAATGAATGTACTTATATCTATTTAAAAAATTCATATTATTGTGTTGTGTTATATATATATATATATATATATATATATATATATATATATATAAATGAAATAATGACAATGCCAAAAAAAAAAAGTATGCTTACTATAATCTTCTTCCTTTACATTAAATAGTTTCAACTAAGAACTCATGTTCATAGGGTAACAAATTAATTATTCTAGTGCATTATAGACTCTTATCCACGCATCTGATTTTAGTTAAATTAAAAAATGACAACTATAACATTCCAAATGGTTCCTAAAAACCATATCAGATCATGGGGAAAAGGGTGTATGGGCTTTCAAGGATTTTGGGCAAAGATCAGTCATCAGTGTCTAGGACTTTTTCACCATATGCATTCTATTTAACTGGCTCATCATTATTCAGCAGCCAAGGAAGTCAAACACTGCCAAACTTCCATACCACATCCAACCAACCCCACTCCCCCTTTTCCTAAAAAAGAGCCCCAAAAAGAGGGTGGGAGGGGATTCATGGGGCTAAAAAAAGAGGGTAAATCACACAGGATGAACCAATCATAGTTCTTTTACCGTACCTGCCCAGTACGGAAAAACAATTTTGTGTAGCCAACTTGATACATCTCAGGCAAAATGTTGAATTGATGAAGAATTGCAACTGAAACACTAAGTGGATCTTGGGAGGCAACATTTTCCAGTAGAAGAAAACCATACCTGACGAAAGGTACAAAACAAACCAACACCACAACCGAAAACAAACAAAACCCAAAAGAAAAAGTGAAAAAGAATCAGATGCTTAACAGTTATGTACAAACTCTCAAAGCTGTGTAAGAAGGGGAAAGAAAAGAAAAGGTAAATGCTTCTCCCTTTGACAAAGAGAACATGATTTCCTCTTCTTTACCTTCTGGCAAACTTCTGGTGAGACATTCTGGTGGGAAAGCCAGACCGTGATATACGAACAACCTCTAGGACTCCACAGCATCTCAGTTGCTGCAAAACGAGTCCTTGCTCATATGATCCAGGAGACTGAAAGTTGTTGGGCTTTATACAACGTATGAAATGTGGAGTAGTGCTCTCTAAACGTTGCATTAGTTGGAAGAGTTGACTCTATATTATAGAAAGTAACACAAAAAAAAGGAATAGAGGATAAATTAGCTATTAACTATAATATCCAAAAAAGAGTTCTATTCAAAAAGTAATAGACTTTACATAAACACTATGATTTCTATTCTAAGGACAGATATCTAGTTTCTTTCATACACCTCCAAGAATATCCTACATTCACAAAGAGGCTGAATTTCTTTTATAGGCCAAACACGTAAAAATATTTGAATCAATATTCCATCTGAGACTATATTAAGTTCACTGAAAATAATATCAAAGGAACACTGCATAACAAGCAGTAATCTGAACAAATGGATGACAACCTCTACATGTTTTAATCTTAAATACCTCATTAATCACAGAGATTGTCCATGGATGCAAGATGGTTTCATCTTTTGAAGTTAAGGAACATAAGGGGAAGAAAATCAAATCAAAGTACTAGTGACAAGACAGCTTTTAAAACCATGCATGACTTGCCTCCATTGAACACAACAAGTGGGCCTCACTAATAATTAAATAATCATCATTTGCAAAAGCAAAAGAACATAAAGCAATGAAACTAGTCTTTCCATGACTGAGAAAAATCAGAATTAAGAGATTCATTTTAGTTGAAAAGGTTGTAAATGCAGCACAGTAAAAGGTGGATCGAGAGATCTAAATATAGACCAGATCAACCAGATGGAAGAATCACATAGGAGACGATGGACTACCACCCCAAATTGATTAAGATTTCCTTTCATGCAGCCTAAAAAATTGATACAAGAACTAAAAGAGGACAAAAGAAACTTCAAGGATAAGATAAACAATGGCCGATTTTAGCTAAAGAGGACAAAAGAAACTTCAAGGATAAGATAAACTATGGCCGATTTTAGCTTAAGACGTGTATGAACCTCATACCCTAGAGCAAGAAGCAACAACTTTTGCAAAAGCATCAAAAATTTCATAAAATGACGAGTAAAAGTAATGAATTGATACATACACAAAAAAGAAATCAAAACTATTTGCTGCCCTCTATTAAATAGAAAGAATGAGAAAATACAAATTTAGAACTAAAAGAGGACAAAAGAAACTTCAAGGATAAGATAAACAATGGCTGATTTTAGCTTAAGACGTGTTTGAACCTCATACCTAGAGCAAGAAGTAACAACTTTTGCAAAAGCATCAAAAATTTCATAAAATGTCAAGAAAAAGTAATGAATTGATACACACACAAATAAGAAAATCAAAACTATCTGCTGCCCTCTATTAAATAGAAAGAATGAGAAAATGCAAATTATTAATATGAACATACTTGTGCATGTAATTCCATAGAAGCTTCTTTCACATATTCATACTTATTATATGATGAAGATTGTTCATACTGAAGCAAGGGTATACTTGAAATTTGGAAAGGACTTCACCTTAAATTTTGTTGCAACACTTAGCTTTTGAGAATCTGCACCACCAGCTTTATGTAAAGGACCAACTACAGGCTTTTCAGATTGGTTAAGCATATTTGATGCAAATGTCTGAGGAAGGTGGCATGCGCACGAGGACAGTAGTTGAATTGAATCCAGGTGCAGCAAGTCTCTGTTCTTCTCTAGAAATCCAGTCGTATCATATGTGACCTGAGTTGGGGACCAAGAAGAGCTTTCAAATTGTCAGGTAGCAACTAGCAAGAATAAATAAAAACTGAAAGTGACACATCTTTCTTCCACCAGCAATACTTTGAACAATAAAAAACTAGATGCAGGGAAGCACCTTTGAAACACAAAAAAGGAACACTGTAATGGACAACCAATGAATTAGAAAGGTAAATACCTCTCCTGCAAAATGAGAGACAGTGAAAGCTTTTTCTCGCTCTCCCCTAAAACAAGGATTAGAATTCAGATGCTGTTTGAGCTTGTTGGCAAACGTGAAGTCAGTGCCATTTGGAAAAGTGGACTCCTCATCTACCAGAGACAATAATCCCAAAGGTTTCTGCATAAAACTTAAAAAAATAAGATTTGAAGAAGCACATTTTATAAATTGATGCTGCAAAGAATAAAAGATATCAGTACTAGAGGCAAGCATCAAAATCTCAGTTAAATTATTGTTGTCATTCCTGCAATTTCTGCCTTCAACTCCTTGAAAATGATATATATATATATATATATACACATGCTTGTCATACTAGAAATGTGGCATACACAAGATATGCATGTACATTTTTTGATTTAATCCCATGTAATATGAATGATTTGAAATGCTATCAGAGAAAAAAAAAATATATATATATATATATATCTTAGCATATCATGCATAAGATACAGAAGCAACTTTTGTTGAACCAAATGACAGGAGTGCAGGAAACATACCATGAAAGCAACTTTTTCATTTCAAAATTATAAGAGAATTTTTTCCTTTTTTTATACAATTAAACTCAAAAGGTTATAAGACATGAAGAACAGCAAGATTAGAATAACATCAAAGCAGGACAACATCTGCAGGACCTTCAAGCTACGACATTTGTATGAAGTACTTCATTATTTCTACACCGAGCACATACAAGGAAAGCATACCGTAAAGCTGAAGCATTAAAAATGAACTCCTTACCTTTTCAAAAAGATTAAGACAATCTTGGTTGTCATCAAAATCAACTTTTGCCCAGTCAATGCCATCTTGGATATATTCCTAAAAGGGGAAAAAAAGGATCAGAATCATTGTAAAATTCACAGGTCTTGTTTGGATAAAATTAAATTAAGTCTCAAACAACACTAACAGAACAGAGCAAAAGCAAAACAATGTATTATTATCTTTTATAAAAAGATTAATTCAAGAGTTAAAACTTTTCTTGAGCAAGGCGATCTTTCAGAATTCTTCATTAGTTGATGATGGAGAAGTTTATGCATGCCCTCACTTCAAATGCATAACTTCAATCTTCATTAATTATCCAAAAAGGCAGTTTCAATCATCATCACTGAAGATTCAATGATTCATTACTACACTAACTCTTCCCTGCCAAAGAATGTGCACAGAAAACTGTAATATTTGTCATTACTTCATACTAATTCAAAATCCTTTGAAGCCGCTGTTGCACATTATTTACCCAGTGCAAAACATACTAACTCGAAAAGATTGAAGAAATCTATTAAGTTTAGGTCAGGTTCTATAAATGTCATGACAATTCAGATCAATCAATCAAACTCTTAATCCAATCATATGATGCTGAAAAAAGGTACCTCCTGCTCCAACTTGAATAAATGACGATTAAAGTGCTGCTGCAATCTCTCATTTGCATAATTAATGCAGAACTGCTCAAAACTATTCCTCTGTAGAAACAAATCATGTTGAATGAATAACAAAAGAAAATGTCAATTTGGACATACAGGGAGCCGCAGAGAGATAGAGATAGAGTAAAAGCATTACTGAAACATACAGCAAATGATTCAAAGCCATAAATATCAAGAATGCTGATAGATCTGCCAGTTCGCCTCTTGCCAACAAGAAGTGATTTGTTAATTTGTTCTACCAGCCACTCAAACAAACACGCATAAATTGATTTTGCCAAGGCATCTCTGGCGTCAATCCCCTGAAAAATGAAAGAATATTTTTATTATGAATGTCAGCAAATCTTAAAATGAGAATATCAAGAAAACCGCTTCCAACTGTAACAGGTCAGACTCTAGGACAATCATCAGTCAGACCAAGGTCCATAAACAATGGAGGTCAGAATCCCAAACAGCTTTAACTTTTGACATCAATTAAGATATAGAAGCAAGCAGTTCAGAGATTTTGTGAAGCTGAAGTGTCATGCATGAAACACACAGCTAAACATAATAATAAGATAATTTAACTTGTCCTGTATAAATGAAAGAAAGTGAGTAAAATTGCAATTATAAATTTCATGCTCATTTAGATAAGCATAGACAGCTACTTTGAAACCAAAGATGTTATATCATCAAATTCAGTCATATTTGGTTCTCTAATTTGATTCTTCAAAACATGGCAGAGCAGTCATATCCATATTAATTTCAATAATCATGGCATCAATTCAGAGATTTCCCTCAGATGAAGAGGAGAGATATGGACATAAGGTAGCATAGAATGAGAACAATATTTGGGATCAAAGAAACTCAATCCTTCTTCCAGCCAGCTTCAATAAACAGGCAAGCATGAGGGAGAAAAAGGATTTCACAGGAATGTTAATGAAAATTTACACATGGAAAAATTTTTGATCTGAAGAAACCATCTTTTACATGCTCTACCTTAAACTGAGAGAGAATGCTTACACTTTTTATGACCTACTATACAATATAATATTTGTGCAGAGAAGGATTCTTACCTGTGATAGTGTTAATTTTTGGACAATATTATCATTACCAACTCTCATTTTGCGAGTTGATAAAGCCAGATTAAGGTCCGCAGTGTCACATCCAATCAACTTAGCAACATTGATTAGACCTGAAAAGTAATATTATAGTCTTCAGAGATCGGATGAAGCTCGAGCAAAAGCAAAAATAATAAAATAATAAAGACCATTTTTAAGCAAAAACAACTGATATATCATACTAACAAACGAAATGCAAGAAGGCATATCAGCAGCATTAAAAAGGAAGAAGAGATAGGAGGCAAACGCAACTGCCTAATACAATGGGAAAATAAATAAAAACTAAAAAAGAGAAAATCTAGTATACAGGACATCATATCTTGACCCTGGCACAAAGTACTGCCACTCATAAAAAATCTGCCAGTAAATCACTAAAACAACAAACAGGTGTAACAAACAAACTAGACTCTAATACTATTTTCTAGGCATCCAACCTAAAACTAATTGGCGATAAGTAAAGATACATAACTTATGTATAAGGCCACAGCAAACTCTAAACTTAACTAACGGGGGATAACACCACTTAATAGTCTTTAGTTTGAATTTCTCCTGTGCCTCCATTTCAATTTTTCCCTTTCCAAGTAAAGTCGTATTATCAGGAAGAAGAGGGTTTGAGGGGAAGGGTAGGGTAGGGTAGGGTAGGGAAAAGGCTATATGGTTGAAATTTTTAACATCTATGAAGGGTCACAAGGTATAATAACAACAATAATAGAACTTAAAAGCATGAGGGCAATCCAGTTAGTGAGAGTCTTTTCAAAGTGGTTTTTGGAAATTTCTTACTTTCATCTACCACAGCTTCAACATGGTTTTCATTATCAATCATGGTGAATGAGACATTTCCCAGCCACAGTACTGCAGCAAGCATTGCAAAGACACTCTCTTGGTCTTCTTTGCTAACATGAACAACATCCAAAGCTTCCTGAAATTAGACACATAAAACAGTATATGCCAATTACTTTCTCAGTTTTAAATTATGAATTGTGAGAAATAACTAAATGGATGGAAGAGATATAATTAATGAGAAACAAGCAAGTACCTTAACAATGTGAAATTGTTCAGCATCATCCACCCCAGTAATAGAATAGCAATTACTCTGCTTCAAATATTTATACTCATTCACATCCTTCAAATTTAGCTTCTCTGTAGGCCAAAATTGAATGAACAAAGGCAAAGAACATAATTTAATATGGCAAAAGATTGAATATGTTCTTCAAATAACATAATTAGTAGATTATTCCAGAAAACGAACAACATAAAAGGGAAGAAAACAACTAAGCTAGTTATATCATGGATACTTTTCTACTACCACATTTAGGAGAGTCATCAAATAAAATATTGAGGCCTTCATCATCGAAAACTCTAATTTGCAATTGAAGATAGAAAAGCATACCCTACGACAAGCTCAAAGATGAAACATAAACAATCTAGCAAAAAAGAACACACTTGTATCCCTAGCTGTTGCCAATACGAAGTATATTAGACCAAAGAAAAAAATATAGCAGGCAATCATTACCTCTGAGAGCACAAGGAGCACCAGTACAAAGCTGATAAAATATATGGTAAGACCTTTCTCCCTCTGCACATTGGACCACTCTAGACTGTTCATATAACAGATTAGATTAGCAACTCATAACTAGAAAAATAATAGATCAAATGGCACAAAAGAACAAGGAGGTGTAATAAAAATTACCTTCTCGAGTAGAACTGCCCATTTGGAGGAGAAAACATATTCAAACTTGATGTTAGTTACAGATTTCAGGAAGGAAAATTAAATATGCTCAAAGAAATGAATTCCATCTCAAGACATCAGTAGTAAAAATGAACTTACAAGTTTGAATCTTGGCCCCAGATATTTTTCCAGTTTCACTAAAATGGATTTCAATCAACTTTCCCTGAGAAATATTCACCCAATTATTAGTCCTAGAAGACCATCTCATCAAATTTTCACTAAGTGCGAACACTATGCAAATTGATAAAATCAAAGAAAACTTTTGAGAGCCATGAAAGAACAGGAAACTTACAAAGCGGCTTGAATTGTCATTTCTTAATGTTTTTGCATTACCAAATGCTTCTAAGATAGGATTGGTCTTCAATATTTCATACTCTATTCCACTCCCACCACCAAGAGCTGCCAAATATTGCATTGCTATCTTCGCTGTCTCAGTTTTTCCTGCTCCACTCTCACCACTAGAAAAGAAAATAGCAACACACCATTACACACATAGACACATGGGATGAAAACAAACAAAACCAGCTGTAATAAATCCCTAAGATGTGCTCCATTGATTATAATCAGATATTTTACAATACAAATTATTAAAAATGTAATATAAAGCGATGAAATTTAAGGCTTTACATTCCACATCACGTATTTGCCGAACTGAATTAAAGTAGGACAGCTACCAAAAAGCAAACACATGGATGCAAGTCAGAGAACAAAATATTATACATCCACATACCAGAAAGATTCTATATAGAGATAAATAGGACTAAATGAAAGTAGGAAAAATAAAGAGAATCTCCTCAAAAACTTAAGGGTGAAAAAGAAGAACCACCCAAAATTGACATAGCATTGGTTAGATGCAACTGTATAAAAAATACATTACTAATTTAGGCACAACCTTAGACATCCTAAACATAGAGTGAAACAAAACTCAGAGCACCGACTTTAATAGGTAGCAAAGTCAGAGGTAATCCTTCAATAACTCTACTCCCCTTTTACATCTTCATTGTTGCACATCCTAACTCAATAAAAGGAGAATCCATGTAAAAAATATACTTAGAGAAGGAAAGAGAAAAGAGAATGAATAGCAACCTTATGATGATAGATTGATTTACTTCATCTGCCAAAAAAAACAAGAACCATATTACAACTGCAAACTCATGATAATAACAAAATTAATAAAAATAAAAACCAATCTAACAATTTTAAGAAACTGAAAGTACCTCGTGTCATTTCCCGGATGGCTGTGTCTGCAATTGCATAGACATGTGGGCTCTCAATGGATTTATTCTTGTACGCTTCAATGTAGTCATTGCCATATAAAGAAACTCTTTTAAAAGGATTGATAGCAACCAAAACTGGTCCTGCCTTTGTCTAAAAGGAATATGATTATAACAATAACGGCATTAGTAAAACACTCAACTTCAGTGCAGGTTCAAAATTAATAGAAAATAAGTATGAGCTCTTACATATATCATATCTTGATTGTATCTATATTGGAGATTGAACAAGACTGATGGCTCATTTAAATAACTAAGTTGCATGAGATCATCCACACCATCAAGGATATCAGGATTTGCACTTATCAAACTATCAGAATTCACCTTTAAAACCTACAATTGGAATACAAGTAAATAAATCAAGTATCTACTTAATGTAAGAACTTATACTTCATGCTTTCTTAATATTCCCTTACTTTCCCATCAGGAAGAGAAATAACAGACTCGTCCCCTGTAGTTAACACTATCCTCCCCAGCTCCCAGTTCCCATTTGGAAGTTGAAACCAAGACTGAACCTTCTGAAACAGCAAGATTAAGTAATTCAGCAGTTGAGCAAGAGGTTTACCAGAAACAAGCCAAAGACTAGATCCTGCCAAAGCCTAATATCAAACCAAGAGCCATAAATTACCTTTTTTGTAGCATAGGAAGTTATGTCACTCCACCTGCATTCGATGTTAGATTTTGATACTGAAGGCAATGGAGCTGCTGCAGAGTCCAAGTCCTCATCACCCACAGAAGGCCTGTCCTCAACCAACATAGTATTCCCACAATATGGTGAATCCTCATTTGCCTGATCAGTATCAGCAACACCATTTTCAACTCTCTCAACAACCTTCACCCCTGAATCACCATTTTCAGGGGTGCTCAAGCTGGTTACACCATTATTTCCCGAATTTACATCAGCATATGTGATGGGATCGGAAGTCGGAGAACCCATAAACCTAAAATCAATAGGCAAAGATTTAGTAAACCGGTGGAAAGGAGGAACCCCAGTTTTCTGAGACATTTTCTCCTAAGCGGTTCACAACCCTGAGGTTTGAGCTTTAAGAGGATGTATCAAATAAAGGTTGAAATCAAAAAAGTTAACTTTGTTTCAGTTTTCACCAAAAGTTCCATCTAGCTTTAATATAAGACCCACTTGAAGACTTGTCCAGGCAATGCAAATGGCGGGGACCATTATTTAAGATACAGACCCTAGTTCTCTTCAATCCTTGGTCGCCATTAACAAGCTCAAAGCTAAAGATGGTTAAAGCTTCAACTATCACAACTAGAATTTACTATACATTACATCACAACGTCAAATAAGCCTTCAGCAAATTTAAATCCTCGATCTAATATTAACTTAAAATTCTTTAAAATCTTAAACCAAATCTTCAAGCTCCATATAATTCCATTATTCCTTTTCATAAACGGAACTTAACATTTGGCTGCTTAAAAATATAAGAAATAATTTAAATAATATGAATAATAAGGAAATAAATAATTAAAGACTATTTCAAAGTAGTAACAAAGAATTGTCATAATTAGAAACTTTTCTTCATTTTCTCAGGAAACAGACAAGTATTAAGTCTAAAATAAAAAACAAAAAAAGGCCAAATCCGAACCGATCCAAGCAAGCAAGCAATAAAATAGCAAATAAGAAAGAAAAAAAAAAGCAGAAATATCAAAATTTTCTTCACTTACCTGAAGAAAATTTTTTTAAAAATAACTACTTCAAATCCAAGTGAGTACTTCAAAGCTTCGATCAATCTCAAAACCCTAGAAACGTTCGAGATTCCAAATAATTAAGATTAGTAGATTACTAAGGAAGAAGCAGATGAAAATGCAGGCAAAAGCAAAAGTTTTCTCTTTAAGTTAAAACCTTAAAAAGAAGCTCAGGCCTCAGTGTATATACTCTTTCAAAAGAGTAGAATGATGGTGTACCGTGTTTGGTTTCTGAGAAAATACAGAGAAAAAAAAAATCAAATAAAAGATTCAAAGGCGTAAGGAGAAGGATGCAGCTTTTTTGCTTGTCTCTCTTTTCTTTTTTCTTTTTTTATTCTGCTTCAAACATAAAAAAGAAAATCCATTTTTTTTAAATATGGAATTTTCTTTTTTAATTTAATTTACTTTTCCCTCAAAATTTTGAAATTTGGAGGTTTTTATTTACCGGATACCGTAATGCCGACCGTATTTAAAGAAGATTTTTAACGTTTCACGAATTTCAGGTAGAAAGACGATTTTGCCACTTTTATTTTCGAAATATTGGCGGCGGGGGTTTCAGATTTTTTTTTTTTTTGACTAATTCTTTCGATCTTGAACATGAAGTTTTAATCTTTATGTTGACAAATACTTGGTAAAAGAAAAAATATATATATGGTCTCAACTCTCAACTTTTGAGAAATTCTACAAGTTATTCATTCTTCTTTGCTAATTTAACCTAAACCACATTATATTTCTATTATCAATTTGTTAATGAGTTTTTAAGCAGAAAGAGAAAGAGGAGAGTTCTAAAAAAAATTGTTTGATAGTAAGTAAAAGTATTCATGAATCGAACCTGATTGAATTCGAATCGGATTGAAGTATGATATTAACATTATATATATTTGTTCAAATTTAGTTTGGCCTGAAATATGAATCTCAAATTCTATCCAGGTCTGCCCGTATTTGTAAATGAATAGTTTAGGTCCGCCTATAATATTTTTTACAAAAATGAAAAAATGTTATTTTTTATTTAATATTTAGTAATTTATTTTTTTATTAAATTATAAAATATGAATAATTTAACATATTTTTTAATATTTACATTATAACAATATATATTTATTTATATAAATATAAAAAATAATATATTATATGATTGAAAAACGAGTCAAGCCAGGCCAGGCACGAGCCTTGAAAGTTGAATGTTAGAATTAAGGTCCGACTTATTTTTTAAACGAGTCTCATTTTTTTGTCTAAACTCATTTTTCGGACTTAATATTTTTATCCAAACTCTCTCAAATATCGAACAGATTTTTTCACTTGAACGAATAGCCCGACCCTCAGACAAATTTAATAGTAAGGACCTAAAAAAAGCAAAAATTTAAGTGACGTTGATGTTTGAATTTCGAAATGCATTTCAATGCTAAATCAACGAGTATTAAAAGAGGAGGAAGGAAAATAATAACTAAAGAGAGCAAAAATCGTTAAATGATCAAAATATGACCTAGCTCAGTGTCTTACCTCATTTTTTTATATTTAAAATTCTATAACGTTGACAATGATTAAGTATTTTCTCTTTTGATTTGTGAGCCCTGCCGAGCTAACTATTAAACTTGATTTGAGGCTTTTAGTTTTGTTAATTATTGGGCATAGCACTATTAAATTAGGAGTTTATATTGATGTATTTATATTATATAAATTTTATATACTGTCAGTAAATTGTAATAAAATATTTTTTTATTGAATAAAATAAATATAAAAATTGATATAGAAAAAAACAAGGCACTTCATTAATATTTATTTTTTTATCATTTTTTTATTTTTTATTTTACTCATTAATGAAGTATCTTATTATGGTTTACTCAATACATCAAATACAAACTCTTATATTAAATCATCCTTAGCTATATTATCAAAAATATATATCAGTTTCACTTATATGTTGATAAAAATTAAAAATGTTAGTACTATCGCATGTGAAGTATATTTTATGTATTAAATTTTGCACACCCACAATTTTTTGAATAAAAAAATTACTATGATGGTGAAAGTGATGTTGGGACTTGGGATAGTTTTTTGTTGAAATATATAAAAAAATGAATATCTTTAATTGAATGTTATTATTATTAGTATTTTTATTTAAATTTTTAAGTGTTTTTCTTTTTTAAAATAACACTTAATTCAGTCAAATATATTTAATATAAATTAAATTACATTATTTTCAAACGTCACAAATAATATTACTTGTAATGGACCTGAACATGATAATTTTTTAAATTTTTTGAGCAAATGTGAAACTTTTTTATCTTGAAAGAAATAAATCTGTATAAATTTTATTTAGTTTTAAATTGCCATATACTCAAATGATAACATGTGAAGTGGACTACCATTAATAGCAAACATCATCATTTTCAATCACATGATATTATGCATGGAGGTGGTTAGCCATTTATTATAGATATATGGAAATATCTACATATATATTTACTAGAAATATTACATTTGTGGGTGAAAGAAAAAAAAAATAATGTTTTACGTTGTTTTTAGTAAAGGAAAAAAAAGTAAAGTATAGGTAATTATTAATATTTTATGTGCGAATGGTTTTTTTTTAAATATAAAATATATGATTTTTTTAATATTATTATTTTGCGTAGGCCTTTAAGTAATTTTATTGATTAAGTTGGTGTCAAATTAACATGTGCAATTATTTTAATATAAGATTTTAATATTAGTATAGATATTTTTATGATAAAATAAAAATTGGTTTGGAAGTGAAATAAAAGAAATAAAATCTAATCAAGAAATTCATTGACCAAACTAGAGGTGGAATATAATAATTTAATTTTATATAAATTTAGAAAAGTAAAAATTTTATAATTTTGCCCTTTAAAAATTAAAAATAAGACTTTCGTCCTCAAATTAAAAATCTTGATTTCTTTATTGAAGAAAATTTTAAATTAAATTGGAGATGCATCTTTATTTCTATTGATCAGTAATAGAGATGTTCATGAGTTGAGAAAGACTCGAAGAGAAAAAAAAATTTGTTGGTCTAGGTTTAACTCTATTTAAACTAAAAATTCTTTTATTATTTAAAATATATTTTTATATTTTATAATTAAATTTAAATAAATTTTTTTTATTATTTAAATAATAATTTGAATCTGATTAGACTAACTTAAGTTATCAAAAATATATTTCAAATCTAATCCAATTTAAACTGAAATTTTTAAACTAGACGAATAACTCAAACTCGTGAACAATTTAGTCAGTAGTACATTGTAAATTCATCTTAATTTATAACTGCCTTCATAAAACACTATAAATGACTCCATTTTTATTATACTGACCACCGAGAGGCCTTCGAGATATTTAAATTAAATGAGAAAAAAATATTAAGAATTAAGTGCAAGGATAATTTATTCAATAGAGACGTTTGTGACAATTTGGTTGCAACTGAGAATTCCGCACAGGATAAAAAATAAATAAATGAAAAAGAAATCAGCACAGAAACAGTGGAGTCAAAGGAATTAACGGCATTTCCAATGCAACCGTTGGATTGAAACGGACGGTTAGAGATGGTGCAAACGTGGAAGTTAGAGCAGGTGATTATGGAACGCTAAGACCTTGTCCAGAAAGCCGGCAAATATTCATTGCATAAGACGTAGTCCACTAAGGCTTTGTTTGGATTTTGATGAAATTAATAACAACGATAGAGGTGAGATTAATTACTCTAGCGGTAAGATTAGGTATTGTAACAATAAAATTAAAATCAATAGTACGATATGTGTTTGGATTCAAAAATAATAATCGCGGTGAGATAAATTATAATAAGAAGAAAAAAATGACTATTAAAGATATTATATCAAAAAATGTATATATAATGAAAATTTTATATTATTTGATATTTATGAAATTAATAAATAATTAAAAATTATCATATTATATTATATTTTTTCAAATAATTATTTTATTAATAGATAAATAAAATTTAATAAAATTAATAATACATAAATAATATTTTATATTTATTTAATTTTCAATTAATTTTTATCATTATATAATATATTTATTAATTTATTATATAATAAGATTTCTTATATAAACACCTAAAGCTTGAAGTTTCAAGTGGTTAAAATGTAAAACACCTTCCATTGAATTTTTTTTTTTTTTTTTTCACTGGAGCTTCAAATTTCATTGGAAAAACAAGGCACCAGCATGGTCATTGTGCTGGTGCCTTGTTATCTAAACACCTACTGTGGCTCGATTGGGGTCAAAAAGTGTCCCAATCGGGGTGCCTTGTTATCCAAACACCTATTGTGGCTCGATTGGGGTCAAAAAGTGTCCCAATTGGGCCGCACTGAGGTTCCGTTTGTTTTCAAATAGAGCTTGATACTGTTTGTGTTTGGGACCTACGATGACTCACCTTTGATTAGTTCTTTTAGGCTTCATTTGGATAATCGGTGAGATTAAATCAGTGGTGAGATATGTGTTTGAATTTAAACGCAACAGTGACGATGAGATGAATTATAGTGAGAAAGAAAAATGATCATTAAACACATTAGATTAAAATGTGTATATATATATATATATAATAAATAATTAAAAATTATATTTATATTAAATAATAAAATATATATTAAAATTATATTTATATTAAAATAATAAAATATATATTAAAATTATATTTATATTAAATAATAAAATATATATTACCATAGGTATGATAGAATCCATATGAGCCCTTAATCTTTTATGGTCTATATATAATGTTTCTGTTTGAAAAATATTATATATTTATATTTATATTTATATAAAAGGTTCTATATATAGGCAGGTATATACTTTTAAATTCTAATAAGTTACATTATTAGTAACAATGCAAGAAGAAGTAAACTTCAATTTATAATCATTTGGGACCTAAAATTATATAATATAATAAAAAACATAAATAAATGTTGTATTGTTTCCATCCACTTGATGGAGCATGGAGACCATAAAAAGGGCCATCTTTCTTTAATATCCATATCCAGAAAGTGAGAAGGATTTTCTGCTAAACTTTCTTCTCTCCTTCCTTTAATTACCTTTCCTTCAACTATGGTAGAATTACAAAGAAATGTGTATTTTTTGTATGAAAGGTGTGATATCTTCACTTATTTTTATTGTTATTATCATCAAACACAAACACAACGGACCCTTAAAAAAAAAAAAAAACGAAGCCAAACGAAAGGAATGAAACACACATGTCTTATAATTGTGAAACAACCTTTTAGAGTACTTAATAGACAAAACTTTGTTCGAAACCGAGTTGTCTTTGCCCAAAATTATCAATTGTCATGTCAATAATCATAAACAAGTTAAGAATTATTTATTTATCATTTTAGAAAATATTTTGTATTTAATACATTATTTTTACTGAATTTAAAAAAAAAAAATAATGCATTCATTATACTTTTTTTTATTTATAAATACCACCTTAATTAGTGCAACTAGACACTGTTTAACATTTTCCGTTTTCTTTTTATCTTTAAAGATCATGTAAACGTGGTTCATATGAAAATGCTAATGTTCAAACTTTGTCAATCCCCTAATCTTAATTTTTAAGCTAAATATATATATATAGTTTAGGAAGTTTAATTATATAGCTTCAAATAATTATGCATCAAAACAAAACTTAATTATGTACTCCAACATATAATTTAAAAATAATTAAAAACCTAATTAATTTTAGTTTCAGTCTCCATTTCTCTTTAAAACATGTTAAGGTGATTTTAGTTGAACTTATTAATCATGGCTCCCAATTTCATAGTGATTTTACTTAAACAATTATTCCATAGAATTTGCAATCCAACTAATGAAAAGTAATTTATAAATAGGGAGAGGAATTAGTCAAACATTTCATTAAATTAAGCACTGCCAATAATTCGCCTCACTTTTCTAGTAGTTGAAATTTAGCAGCTACTGTATTTATTTATTGTTAAACATAAAACTTCCTTATTATTGGATCGGTGCAATTTTCGTTATTGTTTATACTCTCTCCAATAAAAAATAAAAATATAATAGTACTAAATTAAAATTTAAAAAGAACTTGTTGAATAATCATGCATGGTTAACAAATATTTTATTTTGTAGTTAGCATTTGATTCAGTTGATTGGGTATGATTTTATTCAAAAAGACTATAGTTTGAATTCTCTTCTTATTTGATCTCAAATAAAAAGGAAAATAATTTTTTTGTTTTATTTTTGTATAGATCAAATTGAGGATAAATTAGAATCCATGTAGTCACTTTTAGGAGATAGCATTCAAACACATGCTATAAGCCTCTAACTAGATCTGTCCATAGATTGGGCCACGTCTAGACCCTATATCAACAAGAATTGTGTCTGCTCAAGCCCGAAATATGGCAAAAAATTATATCCAAACCTAACCTGTTTTATAAAATACTATGTAGGCCCGCATAAACCCGTCCAAATTTATATACAAAATGATCGATTTCTTTTATAGAGGGATCGATCCCTTTTAAAAGGAGATCGATCTTTCTTAAGAAATAACTGTTTTTTCTTAAAAGAAAATCGACCCCTCTTAAAAAAAATCGACCCTCTTAAAAATTTATATTAGTAACAGTAAAACGGATTGGATCAAGTCAAACCTAGGTAAAAAATGTCTTGTCCAAGATCCAACCCATTTTTTAAACGAGTTTCATTTTTTGTCCAAACCCGTTTTTCGGATCCAATATTTTTGTTCAAACCCTTCCAAATATTAAGAGGACTTTCGAGCTTAAATGAGTAACCTAACTATTTCACAAGTCTAACTGTAAGTCTGTAATATTTTCTCTTATATTCAGATTGTAGATTCTTTTATACGTAAAAAAAAATCCTAGACATATTACATGTAGCAATGCAATGGAAGTAACGAGACAAAATCTTTCTTACCATAGGGGATGAAACTGCCCTAAATATGCGTGGATTTTACCCAATTCCCTACTTCTAGTTGTTCCCTGTTCTATTCCTAGTTTGGATAGTGACACTACCATTGCTGAAATTCACTCAATCTCTAAACTCTCTCGTCATCAAAGAGCAAACAGTGTGGAACTTTAATTTCTCCCATAATATTTCACTTGAAATGAAACCTTGCAAGAAAAGTTTCAACTACTGATGCTTGGATTTGACGATCCAACTTGGCATTAGGTGCAAGGTTTAAGCAGTGATTGGATTAAGGCAACAAATTATTGCAGTTCAAGCAAACTGATATTCTTCAGCTTTGGACTAGGAAAATAAAAGCCGTCTATGTTTTTAATAGTTTAAGAAATTATTGCAGTTCAAGCAAAGAGTGTCACTCCATATTTATCAATAAGAGTTCGAATCCTTAAATTATCTCTTTAGATAATAATTATGATTTAACTGAAATTAAATCATCTAAAATAAAAGCCGTCTATGTTTTTAATAGTTTAAGAAAAGACCGACTCTCGAGATTTATTTTTTTCCACAGAATCCAAAAGAGTGAGTGGTAGACAAACTACCTCAATCCATTTGGTATATGAGAAAGAGATTTGGGAAATTGCCTTCCATTAAAATTTGTAACTTTGAGCAATCTTTATACTAGTCACTTGGAAGCTTTAAAAGATGGCACCTAGAAGAAACTATATGGGATGTGGAGTTATGGGCTAATGGCTTCATTTAGGCAAAAGGAAATTCATGGGACCCCACTGATTTCTGACCTTAAAAAGTTGGTTTAGATTAAAGGTTTCTAGTAATGGGTCAGACCTAATTGTCATTGCCCCTTTATTGGCTTGGGTCCTTAAAAAAGAGAAAAAGGGTTTTCCATCAATAGCAAGTATTGGATTTGGGGCAACTTAGCTCCAATTGATTCAATTTTACTCCACTGTAACAGCAGTCTGCAATGAATAAGCTGCAGTGCAGAAAAAATGGGAAATGCACATTATGGATTGAAGGGCAAAACTGCCATCTTCTGGAAACAGAATCAATATGGCTCTTGATTCACGTTCTTTTTTTTTTTTTTTAACTTTTGAATAATATCAAAGCAATTGGGTTCTCATACCCATTTTCTCAATAAATGAATCACCTGTTTCCTGTTACTATGATGTGGCATACTGCTATCAATAAAAATTGGTAAATGAAAATGTTGGTGAAACATGACAGATCACCCATGGGACATTTACAGGTCATTTCAGACCCTGGAAATCAGAATATTTCATGTCATCCATAACATACATAGCATGAAAAATTTATCTAGTCCACCTCAAATTTCTTTTGCTTGGCATGAACATAGAAGGATATCAGCTTGGCCCCTGTTTTCTATTTGCTTTCTTTTAACAAAATTTTGCTAATATTGTACTAAGACTTGAATAGCAACTTGGTGGGGTTGTCAACCTGACAATTCATGTATACGTATCGTGTTCGTGTATTTTATCGTGTTATAATTATGTTTAAGGTATTTTATATTTGTATAAATCTTGACGTGTTAATAATTTGTGTTATATAGATTTGACATGATCGTGTATTTGTGTCATGTTTTAATTATTTTTTTCATATCGTATAATCATGTCGTGTTCAATATTAACAGGTCCAGTGAGTTTGAGCCTTCCCTTTATGGAGATTTGAGATGGTATTAGAGACTGAGGCACTTGAGCAAAAAAGAAAATCTGTTTTCATAAGTAAGTACTACTCTTTTAAAAGCGTTAGACTACTGCCCAAAGTCTCAAACAAGCTTAGCCCAAAGCTTAAGCCTCAAATGATAACAAATACCAGGGCATTCAGATAAGCCAGTTGGTTTCTGAACCAAAAAAAGGAATAATAGAATAGTTCTTCATAAGAGGGAAAAAAAAAGATGGGAAATTTTTTTCAAGACTTTGGGAAACGATTGAGGAAGAATGTGGATAAGAAGGCATAGGGCCTGGCAATCTTACATTTGATACAGAAAACCATTGATGATAACTTGTAAAGGAAGGTCTGCCTCTGAGACTGTGTCTGAGTATATGCCTGAGCTGTCATAGCTTGAATCTTCTTTCCTTGATATCTATATGGACTGGATTCCAAATCCTAGCAAGTAGCAAAAACTGGACAAACCATAGCGTCCTATTGGTAGTTCGCATGTGATCAACCTTTGTCCTAGCTCGCTCCAAAAGGAGCCTTTTTACATGTTCTAATTTCTAAACACAACCTTTACATTGGAGCTCCAAAGCATGTTTTTCCCAATGATCAACTTTTTCCTGTTCAGCTTCGAATCATAGGCCACTTCTTTTTCTATACTATAAAGACTTCTTGTTATAGTTCTTAGGCCTAGTTTAGAAAAAGCTTGGGTTGGAAAAAGCTTGAGTTGGAAAAAGTGTGTTTATAAAGTGTGGTGAAAAAGTATGGTTTAAAAACTTTTAAGTGTTTAGTATTGCTGTGAAAAAGTGTTGTAGGAAATTGAAATGTAAAAAAAAAATATGTTTAAAATAATAAAAGTGTAGAGATGTGAGGATAATAAAGTCATTTTATCCAAAAGCCAGCTTTTAAAGCCCAAAAGCTATATTTTTTGGCTTTTTGGTTTGGCTTTTCAAACCATGGTTTCAACAGCAGAAGCCAATTTTTTTTATCTGTTTAGCATTGCGTTTGCGGTGAAAAGCAGCTTTTGACCTCAAAAGCTGTGCCAGAAGCAATGCTAAACGAGGCCTTAGTAAGTGTAAGAACTTTTAATTGCGTTAAGAATCAAATTGAAGATGTTTGTAGATGTATCTTATTTTATCCTCGCCTTCTCATCCGACTGTTAATCATGTCCATAGCTCCATAATCTCTTGTTTTGCCTAGCCGCCTTCTTCTTTTACTTCCTCTTGAACGTTGTCATGGTTCCACGTAGCCTATAACTAGGATCAACAAATGTCGAATGAATCATCCACAATGTGGTGTCTCAGAAACTTGTAGAGGCTCCTGTTACAGCCGCCGGAGCTCTACGCATATTGTTCCACGACGGCTTCGTTGAGGTTGGTTTAATGTCCTATCATATGCCATTCAATGTCTTCACCATCTTTTATGATTTAATGTAAATGCCATTCACCTATATATTCCTCACTCTCAGTGCAAATAATTACAATATGGTTGTTGTGCACTATGCTGTCCCTAGATTTACTACTTCATGCTTAGTAATTTTCTTTTCTTTTAGTTTCAATTGAGATATCAGTAATTTGTTTTTCTATCTTTTCCTTTACTATATACATAATTATCTGAGCAACCAAAACAGACCATTAAGGAAATAGGACAAGGAAACTTCGTAGGCATTTTTCCATGTGCTGTAGCGATCGCATGTGGGAGTCTGATTTCCATTAGTCTATCTAAATTGACATTTCCCCCCATGTGGCTAATTCCACTACTTTTCACCGAAAGTTATCTTGTAAAGCGAAATGCGCTCAGTGCATGGAACTGCTACTTTTTCTTAACCAAAAAAAGAAGAAAAAAAACGATACAGTTAACCTAATGTTAGTGTAATAGTTGAAGCTCAGAGTAATAGTTGGAGCTGGAAAAAACTGTTAAAATTGAAGCACTTGGCCAACCAGTTCATTAGCCATCAAGATGGAAGATAGACTTGGAAATTCCCTGGAACCACATTCTCAGCTGCAAAGGTGTGGCAGGATCTTAGACCAAAGAAACAGAAGGTTAAATGGGATAGACTCTTGTGGTATTCTCATCACATCCCCAAACACTCCCTTATCTCCTGGATGGCTATTTTGAACAGATTACCTACAAGTATGAGACTTCTGAGCTGGGGGTTAGAGGTTGATGTGTATTGCAAGCTTTGCCACTCTGAACAAGAGACCCGGGATCACTTGTTCTTTGAATGTAGCTTCTCCAAATCTGTTTGGTTGCAGGTTATGCAGTCATGTCAGCTGCAAGCACGAAGTTGCAGTTGGAACAATGTGCTCGACTGGGCTGTACAGAAGCTCAAAGGTAGATCATTGCTTACAATTATTCTCAAGCTTGCTTGGAATGCAACCATTTACCACGTCTGGAAAGAAAGAAATAGAAGGATACATGGAAGTCCACGCAAGTCTCCATTGCAGGTTGTTGAAACTATTAAAGAGGAGATCAGATTAAAGTTGGTAGGCCTAAAAAACTTAGAACTTGATAATGTAAATACTAACCTTTGTACAGATTGGGGCTTAAGCAACTCTATTTTTCTTTCATTGATGTAAAGCTAGCTGAGTAGCTAGTTATTCAGTTTTGATGTAGCAGATATTCTCTGCTTCTTGGATATATAAATTGACACTTATCCCACAAAAAAAAACCTAATGTTAGTGCACTTTTTTTTTTTTTTTTTTTTTTTTTTAATTTTATGTTTTGGCTTCTGTTTTATATTCTGGCTGAGAGCCTCTTAAGATTGTTAAGGTGTTATTTTAACAAAATATTTTCACATTGAATGTTGTACCTGATTGAATGCAAGAGTGTAATTTCTTGGAGGTATATATAATTATCATCTCAAGGTTCATTAGATTCTCTTTCTCTCTGGTTTTTGGGACCTTCTGATAAATTAGATTGGCCAAATTCTTTGATTCTTTATAAGGGTTGTGACAGTAAGAGCAACAAAGCAGAGAGGGATTCAGAAATTAACCTATCACTTCCAGGAGATGGCTACTATGTGTTCTTTCGAGCTAAAAGAGCTGTGGAGTTGCAGTGCCCTGGGGTAGTATCTTGTGCAGATGTCATGGCTACCACTAGGGACTTGGTTGACCTGTTAAAATTCTAATCAATTTTGTTGTAAGATGTTATCTTTAGGTGTGTTAGTTCAAAATATTAGTATTTATAATTGTATTGTTTGGATAAATATTTTTTAGAAAAAAATTTTGAATATTAGAATTTGATGAAGTAAAAAAATAATATTAGAAATAAAATAAAAAAATATTGAGAAAAATATGCAATATGCATGTCATTATATTTGTAAAAATATATAGATATTATTAATAATATGAAAAATAAAAAAAATAAAAATTTAAAATGAGTTTTCGTTAGAATTGAAAAAAGTAAAAGTTGAATTAAAAAAATAAAAGATAATAAATGTTAATATCTTAGTAAAAAAATCAAAAAATTTCACAAATTCCACATGTGGAAGTAGAATTTGAAAAGAAAATTTGAGCCATCTAAAAATTTTCTTTCAAATTTCAAGAATTTTAAGAATTTTAATTTCTATTTTACCAAACAAAATAATTTTATTTTAAAATTTTAAAAATTTCTGTATAAATAAATTTATTTTTTGAAATTCCTCATCCAAACTAGTTGAGCGCCTAAGCCCCGAGTGTCTCGATTTTCAATAGTTCATGGGCTGAAGCTACTTGTTTCGAATTGACCAGGTGGGAGGCCCAAGATGGGAAGTGCAAAAGGGAAGAAGAGATGGGCTGGTTTCTAAGGCTTCAAGAGTAATGCTGGACTTAATGGTGTAACGACACTATTCATCTTCGATAATGGTTATTACGGTTATCTTCAGAAGGGACTCGGCTTGTTAACCACGGATCAAATGCTGGGTGTAAATCCATTAATCCGGTCTTATGTGAATATCTTGGCCAGAGATCAACAAATTTTCTTTAATTACTTTGTCCAGGCTATCATCAAAAAGTGTAAGATAAGCGTTAAGACCAGGGAGTAATGGTGAGATTAGACGTGATTGTAGTTCCTTCAATGGCTAAGATTTGTTGCTTTCCTTCCATATATTGCCACTCTCAAATGTTTCTATCATTCTATGTGCCTTTCTACTTCTTATAATTATGAAATATCAACTTAGGATCTAAAGATTAAGATTCTCATATCATCTCCCCATATATTCCTTCCTTTGGAAAATAGAAGCTTTCCCTGTCATGGCCTACCTCTTAAGTTCATTCAAGAGACAACCTAGTTGCTATCAACAAATTCAACACCGCTAGAAAAAAAAAAAAAAAACTTAATTACTAGTTGCTTCGCATGATCAGCCTAGCTATTCGGTTAGTGGGTTAGTGGGTATATATATTACTTTATTGATGATTTGATTTCCAAATCTTAGATCTCACTACGTGTATGGGTTAGAGACAGTCGATCAAGTACTTGAAATTCGCAAGTCAAGTGAATGAATCAATTGATATAAACATATATGATCATGCATTTTTATAATTAGTCAATGATGGGTGATTATTTTTTTGTGTGTGTAAATCCAGGGTGTCCTTCCATCCACATTTTATGGTTGATGGAAGCCTATTCCCTGTCGGGCCGGGAGTGTAATGATAAAGTCCTCCCAATATTGAACACTCTCAAGATTCGAACCTTGTTTCTCATCTAGAAGGTTGGAGCTACTAACCACTCCAACCAACCAAATATTGATAACGGTGGGTGATTATTGGAATTCACATGAGTTGAGTAGAGCATAGGAGTAGAGGCACAAATATATTAGCCACGTGAAAGATTTTACATTCATTCATATTTAACGCGCAAATGTCATTTTGTCATGAACAAGTTTTCCAGAGTATAGAAAGATGCTTGATATCTGATAATAATCCAAACAAAACAAGCAGAGAACTTATTCTTTAAATCTTTACCAGAATCTGTTTGTATCAAATTGGGAGAGAGGTGCCAGCGCTGCACAAATTGTGGACGTACGATTGGAGCTGCACGTACGAGGGAAAATCCTCAGGCTATATAAGCAAGTCGTTTATCTCCCAAACTTTGCAGACTCAGGGAGAGGCAGGCAAGCAAGAGATCATCATATATATATATATAAACAAGGCGTTTCACATTCACTCTCCCTCAAGGGCTTCTCCAACATGCATGCACGAGGCTTAATGCTACACGTACGGAGTGCTTGGTGAAGGCCTTGGGGAGAGTAAATGAGACTTTGTCTTGCATGTTCTCAGTCAGATCAGACTAGTAATGCTGACTGCACATTGCACAAGCTCCCCTCTTGGGGTAACCCTTTTTTCTACTACTTCATTTCTTTGGCTCCTCTCTTGGGGTAACCATTTTTTCTGGTGGGATTGGATTGGAGGATAGTTTTTTGGAGCATGGTATTACAAATCCATGTTATGCTTTTAGCAGGATAAACTGTGAGTAGTGCATATATAGGTTACGTAATATTGTTTAAGCTCCTAATTGATTCAAAAGAAGACGTACAAAATATAGTCTACCTTGGTCACAACCTGCACCAAGTTAGTGGCTGTCTGTGGTAGATATTGGTGCTGTGAATAGAATCCTGAATGGTTTTGCCAACTTAATTTTGAAATATTGTGTGAAACTTAATTCCTCCTGCAACCAAAAATTAACTACGTTCTCAGGCATTATTTTGGAGTCTATCAAATCATGTTTGGATTGTTTACATATAAGCTTGTAATATTGTAAACCTCTCTACTTCACTGTTCTGTTGAGCTTGAGCCAAACTCTCTAACTAGTTGCAACTCAAATGGATAATTTCAATTTCTGGAATATAAGAACAATATATTCATGATCATTGTTGAGCAGGACCAATCTCCGCTATGCAAATGCTGATGTCTTCAAGCTGGTGAGATCTCTTCCCAATTATTAGTATGTGCAAAGGTATCTGGCTATGAGGAAGGCGGCAGTGGTTTTGAAGTGAAGTTTTTGGTATATCCGGTAATTTTTAACAACACGAAAAAAATAATTAAAACATTAATACATGAACGTGCTAAAATTTATATATATATATATATAACATAAATGATTAATTAACATGTTAAAATTTGTATAAATATATAACACAAACACAACACGAATACATGAATATATGAATATATGAATCAGCAGATCTAATTTTTAAGATACATCAAGAGATGTGGAAGACTGGGTTTGATCTTGAATCAAATATGTACTTGACAATTAGATCAGCTGTCTTTACTGAAATGAATCATCCTAGAGATATCATGATGTATAATCTACAATTTGTTTGATTGATGGATGGATGGAAGGATACTGGATCACATGTTATGTTCCATTCCATCACTAGATATCTCTCCAAAACTGAAGTTCCTTTTGGATAGTTTGGGTTAAGGTAGCATTGGATGCCTTAAAGCACTGATTAAGGCCTATGAGACAAATTTGTATCAGAGACGAAGTCAGGGAATTATGTTTAGAGAGGTCGAGATTAGACTTGTTTATCGGTTGGACCACGGTTCAATTTTTTTTTCTTTTTCTTTCAAGTTTAGGTCAGATCATGCTCGGGTTGGTTCGAATGTCCATTTTCAGTGTTCATCAAAATATTAAAAAAAAAATCATTTTAAAAAATATTTATGTATATTATAATTAAATTTGAATAAAAAATTTTTGTTTAATGAATAGTAATTTGGGCCGGGCTGGTCCAAATTACTAAAATTCTTGTCTAGACTCGACTAAATTAAGGGGGTCTGTCGGACCCGTAGCTCAGTCCTTGGATAGGTCTAACCGAGATAATATATATTTATATTTACATATATATTTAAAGTAAAAGAATGGTATATGAGAACATTTAATTTAAATATTATTATCTTAAAATTAAAAATAATGTATAATACTATAATTCAAAATTTAAATACTATAATTCATATTATATATGTAAAAGATTTAATAAGAATTAAAGTTTTAATGTCAAAAGAAAATCTATAATCCGACTAAAATAACTAAAAGTAAAAGGGTTTGAAAAATGATCCAATGTCTTGTTTAATGTCTGCAATAATCATAAGATTATGTTATAAAAAATAAAGCATAAGATTACATATGTTTAAAAAAATTTAAAGAAAAAGTTATGCACAATTTGTATTGCATATTGTAGTGATTTTTCTTTTTTTAATTGTTTTTCTATTTTAGCATAGAATGAAGATTATTAACACAATAATTGTCAATTATATCTATTTGGTTTTATGAAAAGACAAATTAAGAAAATTAAATTATTAATAAATAAGGTCTAAACCAAAAGCGTTAATAAATTTACTATATTAAAATACAAACTTTACAAAGAAAGGCGAATTAAATTTTTTTTGAAGGGTCATACTTTTATTTTACATATATGTTTTGGAGAATGATTTATATTATAAGGATCTTAAAAATTTTAGGGGCCAAAGCCCTTGCTTGCTGATAGGAATGTCAATTTCCTCAAACTAGATGAAAAATTCGATTTTTGCTCCGATGAAAACGGATTAGGAGATTAAAATTTGGGGATGGGAACGAGAATGATATAATTTTTGAAAAATCATATCTTAAAAATTAATTATTGAGATGAGAGAGTCTAAGTTCATATAAATTCCATAAAAAAATCTCATATTTTTCAATGTGGGATCCAAGTTTCATACTTTACAATTAGGTACATAACAGTCTACCACGCTCCGCAATCTCAACACTCACGCGAGTTGGCTTTGCGTTAGCTTAATTTAGTCTCGGGCGAACATTGCAATACTGACGTCATCACCTGAGCCTGTGCGGGCTGGCTTTGCGCTAGTTTATTCTAACCTCGGGCGAACACTGCAATACCGACATCACCACTCGCACCGCACGATTGTAATTGAGAGATATGATAGTTGACTCTGACACCAATTAATATGAACCTTTAAATAATCAAACCTTAAAAATTAACTAGAGGTGAAAAATTTTATATTCATATAAATCTCAAAAAAAATCTCGTGAAATCCAAGTTCCATACCACATAATAGAAACAAGAAAAGAAATGAATTCTTCGTCGGAGGACGGGAAAGAAATGAATTCGTTGGAGATGGGACGAAAATATAGTCTCCCCACCCCACCCCACCCCGATCCAATTTATAATTAATACATATATTTTATATATTATAGTTTTATAAATTATTAGTTTACTTATTTATATTTATAATATATATAAAAGTACGAATGCGAAAAAAAATTTGAACTGATAAAAATACCTATTGTTGTTCATTATATTACTAATTTGCCATTAAATACATGATTACCACATCAATTATATATTTTTGAATTTATCCAATAAATAAAAATTCTAATTTTATTGAAAGATTTTAGTTAAATGAATTTATTTGATAATAAATAAAAAAATTAAAATTACATTGAATTAATTTATCTTCAAAGTTATATTTTATCATTATTAACCTTAAAAAGTATATAAAAAAATGTTACATTAATCTATTTTAAATCATAATGCAAATTTTGATTATTTATATAATATGTAACTTTATACTCAATATATAAATTTTTTATAAATAAATAAGTTTTAATAACATAAATATTTTATATTATATTATAAATAGTAATAAGATTTATTTTATTCTTATTTACAATTTTGTATTATAAATATTAATAAAATTTATCATTAAGAATTTCAATATCATGATAGAATAAAAAAAAAATTATTAGAACATTTTAGAGAGTGCTTTTAACTAGACCTGCTCACGGTCGGGACAGGCATTTCTTGATCTGGGTTGGCCAGGCCCGACCTGGAATAATATTTTATATATTATAATAATAATATTTTTTAACTTTTAATTATATAAATATTAATAAAAAAATATTTTTTATATATATGATGAACAGTGTTTCGAGCTCGCGGGCCGGGCCTGGGCAAAGATGTTGAAAAAAAATCCGAGCCATGGCCCAGCCCATGAGCAGGTCTACTTTTAACAATTAAATATAATTAAATAATATTTTATTTTATGAATTTAAGTTTTATGAATTTCTATCATTTTGCTATTAATTTATTTTATTTTATCAATCTTATAATTTTTTTAAATTAGTGTCAATTAATGAATGATGAATTATTTTCAAAGTATTTATTATTTATCATGATCGGCTTATAATCCTACAATAGTTTTACTCTACTTCTACCAAAAACTTCCTTAATTTTTTGAAAAATTAAAATTGCCAAACTTAATACAACTTAATATAATTTTTACTTTTATCCTCTGGGGTTAGATTTAGATAAAATTTTCAAAATAGTAGTGTTTTTTTTTATCTAGTATAAAAATAAAATAAGTATAATTTGGTAAAAATAAAATAAGTAAAATTTTATTTGTTAAACTTTTGTAATTTGAGTTTATATTTATTTGGTTGTATTTGTCCTTGCATGTTTTCGATATTTTTTTAGTTATTTTAATTATAGTTGTTTAAATTTTTATTAATTTCAATAACATTTAAATTTATTTTATCAAATTTTTTTTTTTTTTTAATTTCTAAAAAATATACCAAGACCAACTTTAAAAAAAAAAAAATAGTTTTTTTCACGGTGTGTTAAGAATAAAGTATCAGATGATGTAACCCTAAAACCCCAAGATTTGGCTTCTCTTCTTCTAACACAGTAACATCACTCATTTGAATAACAAATGCAGAATTTTCCAAAACCCTAGATCACTAACAAATGAACAAAAATTCCCAATCCTATTAAAAACCCAAAACCCTAATCTCGTACAATGATAAGAAGAAGACTCTCTTCAATAATCTCAGTTTCCTCTCACTTCCTCAAGACCAAACCCATCTACAATCCGTCACCACTCCTCCAATTCCATTCCCTCCAATCCCTCCAATGCTCCAATCCCATCAACAAAAATGGGTCATTTTGGTTTCAGGGTATTAGAGCTTTTAGTCTTTTGAGCTTGAACGATCTGAGAGGCAATGTTCCCAGAAAACAGAAGACGAGGAAAGGGAGAGGGATTGGGTCTGGCAAAGGCAAGACTGCTGGGAGAGGACATAAAGGACAGAGGGCTAGAGGTAATGGTAAGTTGGGATTTGAAGGAGGCCAGACCCCCATGCGACGACGTTTGCCTAAACGCGGTTTTAAGAACCCTTTTAGTCTCACTTTTCAGGTACCATTTTCTTGAATTTATTTAAAAAGTTTGGAATTTTGGAGGCATACTTCTTTTTTTGTTTGTTTTTGTTTCCGATAGAGATTTGAGCCTTTGGTATGTTCATTTGATTCTTGTAAGTTCTCTCTTTAGGAGAACATGGAGATCCTTGAACGGAAATATAAATGCTAGGGAAATTGGTTGCGTCTTCTTAAAAGTTTTCGTTTATCTATGTACGTGAATTATGTGTTGAATAAATCTCCCCTTGTATGATGATTTATGAATTGTGTTTATGCGGTATTGGACATATGCAATGGCAAACAAATTGTATATAAATGTTGAAGTTTCCTATTTGATTGGTAACTTGTGAAGTTGTAAGTGAAAAATACTTCGGAAATTAGAAATGCAAGTTATTGCCTTCACTTTTCTTTCGGGAGGTGAGTGTATGAGCAGAAAACAAGGCACATTATCCCGGTTTTTCCTTGCTACACTATTTTTATTAGCCACAAGATCAAGATGAACTGTCTTGACCAGGATTTGTATACTCTTTATCATTCCGCACCTCAGGTACATTTGCATGTTGTCTTATGCTATTGGTAGTTAGAAAGGAAACAGAATGGTATTCTTTTAGCTTGCAATTTTTGAGTTTTGGTCTGTCATTGCTGGATATAAAGATATTGGTTTTGATCTCCTAAAATAATCTTAGGAGCTGATGTTTTTTTAGGGTCATTTGTTAATGTTTTTGATTTTTTAATCCTTGTGCAAACTAGTGTTGTTAAGGGCACACTCTAGGCGCTAGAACCCTTATATTGCCTCAGGCGCAAGGCGCAAAAAAAGCGCTCGCTTGAGTGAAGTAAGACACAATATGTATACGTCTGTGTGTTTATATATATATATATATATATACACAAAATAAGCTTAAGATATATAATTATGATAATAAACTCTAAAGTGTGGTCCAGCTACAAAACATGAATTGTTTTTTGTTGGCCAATATGCATGATTTCCTTATGGTCCTATGTCTGATGTTGAATACTCTAATATTGAGAAGTAGAGAGTTTGATACTATCCCTTTCTTACTAGTAAAGGTACATCTAATGAAAAAAGTTAAAATAAAAGAAATTAAAGAGAACTTCAATCAGACGGGCTTTTTTTTACACCTATCGCCTTACAAAAAAGCGCGCCTAGACGCACCAGGCGTGCGCCTGATCAAATGTGCCTCGCCCGAAAAGGGTCTAAGGTGCTTTTGTTATCTAGCACCTTAGCGCAAGACGTAGGCGCGCCTAGGCGCACGCCTTGACAACACTGGTGCAAACTCGTGTATAGAAGTGCTAACATATTTGAAGTTCTAAAGGGAAATCTACTGTTATAATTGTTGCCATCTGATATCTCAGGTATGGTATTATGCAAGGTATAAATTTATGTATTGATTATCTTGAACACTTGTAGCAAGCTATCCTGTGGGTGATGTTCACAAATTTGTTGTAGATTTGAAGACTTTTGTCCATGGAGGTTTCTATCTTGTTTAGCTATTTTCACTCTGCTTTTAAAGGAATAAAGAAGTTAGGATTTTCATTCCTGTATTTTTTTATATTGAGAATTGATTCTTGCATTATGTTCATGAAGATGAGAAGATTTGTATAATAATTTTATTATTTCTTCTTGGGTTAGAATATTCTTTCAAAATTTTTGGTTGTAGTCTTAATTTTTGTTTTGTTTTATTTGAGCTTTTTTTCTTCACTTGTTAAATTACTTATGTATTCATTTTCTGGCAGCCAGTAGGATTAGGTAAGATTGCCAAACTTATAAATGCTGGGAAGATAGATTCTCATGAATTGATCACAATGAAAACTCTCAAGGTACAGTTAACTCTTATCGCGATATCCAAATTTAAGAACCTTTTAAGGGCAATATTCACACTGATTATTGCTGTTGCATAGGATTCTGGGGCCATAGGGAAACAGATAGAGGATGGGGTAAGGTTGATGGGACGTGGTGCTGAACAGATCAAGTGGCCAATTCATCTGGAGGTAAATTATTTGTCTGAAAGCTTTCTTCTTGTTATACTACTAAGTTGACTATTATTTAGATAAGGAGCCATTGTTGATTTTTCGTAGCCCTTTTGGATTTAACTTATGTCATTTTAGAATAATTAGAAGAACCTCGCATCATCTGGTGACCACTATGGTGAGAACTTTTATAGTGTAAACCCTGCATTCCATTTAAATTATGTTCATCAGTTCTGCTGGCGTGAATTTCAACCATTGATTCAAATGTTCTTTTTCTTTTCTTCATTTTCTCTTTCCCTTCCTCTTTCTTTCTTTCTTTCTTTCTTTCTTTCTTTCTTTCAATCTTCTTGTTTTAGATCGTATCTGACCATTAACTGAACTAATTTGGCCAGTCGGAGCTTAATCTGATGTCGGTATGGCTAAAAATGACCTTAAAATCAATTGAAACTGACCTAAAACAAGACATTAGATATTATTTTTATTTTCAAAAAATAAAAATTTATTTTTATCTTATATTTTTAAAAGGAAAATATACATTTTTTTTGACAAATGGAGTTATGCCACGGGTCATGGAGCAAAGAATGATGAGACATTTATCTATTCATGTGACACATTTTGATTGGTATGTTAACACATCATCAAGTTTTTTTAATAAAATATTGAAACACGTTGATAGACAGAATGAAAGTTCAAATACCATATCAAATATTTTTCTCGTACTAGTACTAGACTACATTAGATATTTTCTTAAATTATAAATCCGAACATGACATTATTCGAAAACAAAAAATATTAATGATAAATTAATAATTACAGAATCCTTGTTAATTATTATAAAAGTATTTATTTTTATTGATAAATATTTTTTATTGAAACAAATTCATAATATTTTTTATTCATTGCCACATTTTGAAATTCTTGTGTTTTTGTCTTGTTGCATTCAACCCACAATTATGGTCTACGGTCATCCTTTATTTTTCAACTGAACATACTGTTTGAATTAGTGGTTGAAATTCACGCTAGCATATCTGACGGACATAATTGAAATGGAGTGCACGGTTTGCACTAGAAAAGTTCTTACCATAGTTGTAAGTTGTAACTGCATCATCTAATGTATTTTTTTTTTTTTTATTTCTTGTTGTATGATGATCGAAACCTCATCCGGCATTATCTTTTTATAAATTTCAGATAGATTAATCACTTATAGCCTTCTAGCCTCTAGGTGTTTACTATTGTTCTCCCGGTGCTAGTTAAATGATTTTTGCAGATGTTGAATTGAGCGAACCTTTAGATTCTGAGCGTTGGTCCAGTCATTATGCATGAATTTCTGTTTACGGATCCGACAAAAAGAAAAAAAAGGTTCTTACTGTTGAAGTTTACAGGTTTCAAGGGTGACTGTTAGAGCAAAGGAAGCGGTTGAAGCTGCAGGTGGATCTGTGAGGAGAGTACATTATAACAAATTGGGTTTTAGAGCTTTGCTCAAGCCTGAGTGGTTTGAAAAGAAGGGCAGGTTGCTGCCAAAACCAGCTAGGCCTCCTCCCAAGCTGAAGGATAAAGTTGACAGCATTGGCCGCCTGCCTGCTCCTACTAAACCTATCCCATTTTTCACTGAAGAGGAGGAGCCAGCCTCCTCTCCTGCCTAATAGGCTGATGATCAGTTTGTTCGATGAACCGCAAGATTTGTATTCATAATGAGTTATTGTGCAAGCAAATTTTCTTTTCCAAGACTCATAGTGTTGCCAATTTTCCATGTTTCCAAGGAAAATAACCAATATATGCAATACCGTTCCATTTCAATTTAGAAATAAGCTTGTTCTTTGTGCTCGGTTTAATCCACATCAATTTAGAAATAAGTTGATTTGATTTTTGCACTCAGTTTGAACTCTCCGTGGTTCAGTGTAACAGTCTACATAAAACTTGCAAAAGTATTTTCCGTTTCAGTCGATTGAGTCTTGCAGGTTGAAGATTGTATGAACGTTTATATACTCAATTGAATTTTAGTATACGGTTGATGTGAGATTTATGGTTCATTTTTAAGACCATGACATCCTCCTTCACTCCAACAAAAATCAATTGTCCTCTATGGTACATTGTTGATATCAAATGTCATGGTTCACATCAACTTGAAAGGTATTATTTGCTTATGCCAATTGCGTTTCATTGTTTTATCCATAAAAGACGTCTCGCAGATTGAAGATGGAGTGAATATTTATATACCCAATCGAATTTTAGTACACAACCGATGTAGGATTCATTACTCCTTTAAAACCATGACATTAAGCCAAAAACACAAGTTCATTTTGCTTAAAACACAAGCTCATCTCCATGGTTGCAACAGCAACCGCTTCTGCGATTCTTATCCATTTGAGTTTGACCCTGTCTCTCTCCTGACGATGGCATTTGTTCAACTCCCAATGCACAGAGATGGAACTTGAATGTATTTTCCCTTGTGAAAAATATTAAGGCCATCAGCGGCTTTCTTTATTCTGTAAAAATTCTAATCTAGCTGAAGTTACAGGCTTATTGCTGCATCACAAACAGAATGACAAATTTTGGTAATACATCATAAATAGCATCACCATAAGAATTATACTTTCTCGTCTGGTAACAAGAATGAGAAGCCTAAGTTCATGTATTTGAAAACCATAAAGATAGTGTTTTCGCAGTCGTATGAATGAATATAGCAGCACAGAAAATACAAGTTTAGATTTTAAGATCAGTCTTGAAAAGCCTGAATATAACAAACACCCAAGTGAATCCAGTATGTATTTAAGAGCCAATTCCCACCTAGCCCTGGATGCTTCTCCCCGTTACTCGGATTTCAGTACGAGTGTCGGACATGGGTATGTATCCGATACGGGTATGTTCAATTTTTTCCATATATTTGAAAGATTTTTGGAGGATCATATCTTCCATACCTATGTCCGGATATGCGTCGGACACAGATACTTCAACAAAAATGAAAAGTCGAAACAACATAAATTCTCCCACCATAATTAACGATTAGCATCCTACCCAAGTAAAAAATCCACAACTAAAAGGATATTAAGAGGCCCAAATATATTAACAAAAGCTCGCTTAGTTAGTAGCAGCTAATCTTTTCAATCATAAAAGTGAAAACAAATCCCTACTCAAAAAGCTTATAGAAAGACAAAGCTAGTCCTACTAAGAATTCATAAATCCTCATTTTACAAAAGGCACCCCAGAAGGAACCCGACGTGCATACTCCTCATAATCTGACCCAAAGAACTGCTTTAAGAAATACTCTTCATAAGGTATTCTTTCTGCAAAGAACTGCCAAACAACAATTGCAAAAGCAATTGTGGATATGGGATTACAGAGCATTATCTGAGTGCCAACAGACCAAATGAGGAAACCAGAGTACCCTGGATGACGGACAAATCTGTAGACGCCGCGAGTAATTAATTGATGATGCTCCTCGTGATAAACCTTGATAAGATGCGTGAAGGCTCGACCAGCAGTTATTATTGCCAATTTTCGTATAATCTCCCCTATTACCACCAATGCAAGACCTGTGTCACTTATCCACCAGTGTTCCTTCAACCCAGGAAATAGAACAATTTCAAGGAAGTACTCCAGCAAGGAAAAGATCATTGCAAGAAGATAATTTTTGCTGATTAGAAGTGACTTGAGATTAACATTTGATCTCCCATGAATGGCAACTGCTAGGATGTATTCTGAACTATGAAAGAAGGCTATTGCCAACAACATCTGAGATAACTGTCTGCAAGCTGTATAACTTAAAATTTCTGTCATTTTGTTAAATAAAAACAAGTCAATTTGTGTCCCTGAGCTTAAGTTACTGAGAGTTATCCAATCTCGGTGAAGAAATCTGATGAAGCAGTGTTCTAAAATTTAGTTTAGACCTGCAAAGGATAAAGAGCTAGGCATTTGCAGCACCGAAAGTTGAGTCACGACATATTCCCAGTGATGCTTTAAGCATGACATCTCTCCTGCTAAAGTAAAGGCAAAAAGCAAAAATGTGTGAGCATTAGAGATTGCAAATAAAGGAATAGTCACTAACACTTTTGCACTCATTAATTTTGATGTCAGCTCCAAAATAGAACCAAAACAAGACATATTAGAACAATAAAGAAATGGTAGCTGTAAATTGTCCCAAAAAAAAAAGAAAAAAAAATGGTAGCTGTAAATTGTAGGAGAAACAATCTTTATATAATAAATTTCCACTATGATAATATCAGCCAAATGGAGAAAACTATAAACATTACCATAACAGTTTCTCTGATTTGTTCTTGTTTTTCTTTTTTGTGTATGACTAATTGAAAAGTGGAGATCACTAAAAAAAACCCAAAACAAGAAAAATCTAAAATCCATTAGCAAGAGGGCAATTATGATAAGGGAAATCCAATATCTGATGGTATTATGCCCATTCTAAAAGCAAGTTGACTGCAACTAATTCAGGGTTTTTTATCTGATTAATATATATTTTCTTTTCAAGCTTTTTTTCTGTTCAAACAATACTATCTAACATTCTATCTATTCTGGGAATGGAATGGTTATTCATAGAAATAGCAAAAACAGGCCATTTGATATTACAGCTACATTACAATAAATGTTTTCCCTGCTTCCACTCTCTTCAATTTTAATCTTAACTTCTCCTAAATATCAAGAATTTTCTCCTAAATCAGAACAGTACAGAATTGAAATGTTAATCTTTGATTAAATGATGTAAACTTTGGTGAAAATTACTTACTTTACAGTAATTCATCCAACAATCAATCAGAAAAGGGGAAAAAAAAAAAAACCCCGAGGCAAAGACTGAGAGAATACAATACAAATTCTTCACTAAAATGATGAATCAAGAGAGAGAGAGAGAGAAATATAATAAGACAAAGTGACAAACCAGATCGATCGTTGTTTCGCTCGATAAAATGTCCGAGTGAAGGATTGTAAAGGATCTATCGCTTATACCCAGAAAGCTGTAAACTGCTGTTTGGGTTTGTTTGTTAAGGTCGTAAGCAGGAATCAAATCAGGGTAGGGCTTCTGTCGTCTGGAACAAGAAAGGGCTAGCGTTATAACTTTCAAGACAAGTTACAACTCAGAGGCAAGGACATGGATTCGTTTCTCAGATAACTTTTTTTTTTTCCTTCTAGATTGCCAACCAAAAGCTTAAACTCCTGGGCTGGATGTTACCTGTGGACTGTAGGTCTTCCCATGAAATAGAGCTGTTCATGGCCGGACCGGGTCCCAGCCCATAAGTTTTTTATTTCTTTTACTCGGATCAGATTTTAGGTGGACCCGAGTCGGTCTGTCTATCCAATTTATTGTTTACATAATAATAAAAAATTAAAATAATTAATTTTATATTAATATTTATATATTTTTATAATTAAATTTATATAAAAAAACTTTTTTATTAATTAAATAATGATTCGGATTGAGTCGGGCCAGCACTACAAGAGGACGGATTTTTACTGACGAAATTTTTCGTCGATAAAAGTCTGTATTCCGTGGGTAATTCGTAAGTCGGTGATATTATATTCGTCGGAAAAAAAAATACTGTCGGTAAAAATATTATCGACCGAATTTTTCCGACGAAATATTTCATCGTTGATTAGTTATTACGGACGGAAAATTCCGTCGATAATATACATTTATCGACGGAATAGTCTGTCACTAGAAAAAAATCGGTATGCAATATTTCGTCGATAAATGTATATTATCGACGGAATATTCCGTCGATAATTAGTGATTTCCAAACAAAATTATTAATTTAAAGCTCAAATTAATTTCGATAAAAAGTTATCCCAAGCCTTTCCACTAAGAACGTAGCGGATTGCAAATTTGATAAGATCAAGTGGGATATAAATCACCACACTGTAAAGCCAGATTACACCAGCCCATCTCCCACCCATATCTTTAATCCTTGCAAAACCCCAATTTGCATACACAGCTATCAAAGTGGCCACTTGCCAAATACAAGTGGGTTCTTTAATAGGTAATTATTTATTACGTTTGTAAAATAAATGCAAAAATGATTTACGAGACTTTTGCTGAATTAGCAAAAAATTAAAATTAAAATACATGAAGGAGAATTTGTGAACTTTGTCATTTATCCTTCACCTTTTATTATGTTAATAACACAATATAAACAACCACAATTTCAATAACATCAGTGGTGACAGAACTTCAATGCAACATGAAGTATGTATTCCAACTTAGTTATTGAATTTGAAGGTAGATATCTAGTTGCCGGGGACTTTGACAATAAATTATGAAGAAAAAAAAAATAGAAGTTTTTTTAGAGACCTACTTTACAGAAAATGAAGCGGGCCTGCTAAAATCTAAGGAAGAAAAAGATAGATTTTTGAAATGTATATCGTAAAAGATTAGTTAAATTTTCTTACGAGCTGAACAACTATAAAAGTAATGACTAGTACAAATCCAGGACGTTCAAAATAGGATCAGCTGCGAGACCGTGTGACAAAAATGAGGGCCTGACTCACAATACTAACTTGAAGGTATAAAGCTGCCATCATTTCTTCAGGACTATCCCTCAGTGATCTAACATTAAACTTTTCCTGAAATATAGGAAAAGGAAACTTAGAAAAATCAAAAGAAATCTCACCAACATAATACATATATAATTGGGACCAGCGAAAGCTGTTCTTACTGAGAAGAGAAGTTACTGCGGACGGCGAGGGCGACCGGCTGGGCTGGTTTGATGGTAGGGTCGACGGTGGGGGGAGGAGAGAAAGAGAGAAAAGGAAGAAAAGGAAGAAAAGAAAGAAGAAAAAAAGAAGAAGAGAAAGGGGGAAGTATCGGGCATATTAATTATGCCCGAAACTTTTACCGACGGAATTCCTTCTTTACCGACGGAATTTTCGTCGATAAAATTTTCTCGATTTTGTAAATAAAATCCCGTCGGTAATACTTATTACTGACGGAAATTCCGTCGGTAATATGTATTACCGTCGATAAAAAATTTTCCCATTCATTTTAATTTTTTTTTTTAAAAAAAAAAAGTTATTTTTTATTTTTTACAAAGCCGATTTTATTTTTACCGACAGAATTTTCGTCGGTAAAAATCCTATATCCGTCGTTAATATGGCGGGAATGAATTAGATTCGTGCTAAATAATTACCGACGGAATACTTTGGTCGTAAATATTCCATCGGTAATATACAATTTTCGTCTATAATGTTCAAAAATTCTGTCGGTAATAGTCAAAAACATTACCGACGGAATTCCGTCGGTAATACTCGAATTTCCGTTGGTAATGCTTGTTATTACAGACGAACTTTTTTCGTCGGTAATAAATCTGTCGGTAAATCGACGTTCTCTTGTAGTGCAGCCCGAATCATAAATATCTCTGCTCAAACCCGGCTCAGTACAAATCGGGCGGACTACCGGGCCATATACCATGAAGGTAACAAAGTTAAATTTCTCAATAGTATTCTGGGTATTTTATTCTTGATAATATGATATTAGTAAGATTACATGAAAATGAAGGTTGGTTGGCTTATGTTTGGATATTATAAAGACATTGGATGAGCTTTGTCAACTAATCTGTTATGAAGAATTACAATCAAGAATATGATTTTTATTCCTATGTCATGGATGAGGAAATATATAATTAATCTTGACTTACTGGAGATATGAAAGAAATTAACAACCCCAAACAAAGATTTTAAGATTGGATGGCGATGTTAAGCCCCAAAAACATAAGTAGCTTCCATCAACTTTTAAGTCCCGTTTAGTATTACTGTTAGCACAATTTTTTAAGTCAAAAGTTACATTTCATCGCAATATTAAACGGTTAAAAAATTTTAATTTCTACGGTTAAAATCATGATTTGGCAATCCAAATCAAAAGTCAAAAAATGCAAATTTTTTTATTTGGAAGCTAAGTATTGAGTAAAATGATTTTATTATCCTCACATCTATAATTTTTTATTATTTTAAATATTTTTTTTTACATTTTAATTTTTTATAGTACTTTTTCGCAATAATATCAAACACTTAAAAAAATATAAAACATAAATTTTACTATATTTTTGAAACATATTTTTTTGGACCCAAATTTTTTTAAGTAACAATGCTAAATTAATTAGCCACTGTGAGTTTTCTAAAAGCTTCTTATCATGCCACTTCACTATTTTTTACTCGTTGCAAACTGAAAACCCTGTGGGACAATTTTGTTATCCAATAACTCATTTTGTTAAAAAATTTACAATTTTTGTTATTTAAAATTATTATTTTTTATAATTAAAATTCTCTTCGACCATAAAATAATAGACTTTGGATGGTTATTTAATTTTAATTTAAGAAAATTTTTAATACTTGAATCAATTTTATTATCTTTACATCTATTAATTATCAAATTACTTAATTTTTCTTATTTTACCTAACACAAAATAATAATACTAACTTTTAACTCTTTTACAATCATTTGTTATAAAACTACATATTATATTATGTAAAATGAAAGATGACAAATAACTGTAATAGATAACAAAAATAGTTATAAAAATAACATCGATAATAAAAGTTGTAATTTTATTATACTATTTGTTATATCCGGTCAAAATTTTATGGGAAGCTCATCAAAGAGAGCTTATCTTAGAACTTCCTAAAAACATGATTATCAATCTAAATTAAGTATTAGAAGGTTGAGTTCATTGATTCTTAATAAATGTAACCTTTTCCTTAATTAATCAAAAAATAATTGAATCTATTTTTTATTTAATTATTTCAAAGTAAACACATTAATTAAGAAGAAAAAAATCTAGTTACTATATATTATCAACTCTAGATGCCACATTCATTTTTTTCCTTCTTCTTTTATTTTCTATCACACTGTAAATTACAAATTTATATATCTTCTCAAGTTCCATGCTTGTAATTATAAAAAAATGGAAAACAACAAAATGGCTGCTTGTCCAGCTAGACTCAATTCTCTAATTGTACGTGTAGTCATTAAATGATGGAACAAAAACGACATTGTTTCAGATGATAGAACAATCATTTTATTATCATCAAAATCTATTTGATATGATACAAGGTTTTTTTAACGTCTAATGCAGATGATAAATTTATATTAAAACTAGAACATGTATTGTTTTAGAACTTCAGCCCCCTCCCAAAAAGTTTGATTAGAATTGTAAATCCTTGTCTAAGTAGAATTGATCATCAACTTTCTTTTTTTATCCATCCGATCGTTCTTTCTGAGTCGACAAAGCACGTAACCATTCTCATTGTTGTGCACCGAAGAATCCAAGCTATACTCATGCATGATCCACGCACCTACTTGTTGTGCCGCCCCATCCTCGTATCTAAACCTTTTTTTGAACCCCATTGGGTTTTTGAATAAGCGGGAATATGTTATTGGCTTGCCCGAGTCTTCACCCATCCATGTCCCACTGCCTACTGAGCGGTTAATTCTTGAACCTTTTGAAGTTTTCTTCTTTAACTGAGTGAAGAAATAGAGATCTTGAACAGGAGGTTTAAGATTAGCCCCACCGTACAAGTCCCAGATTTCCCATGGTTCTTTATCTCCATACAAGTCGCATTCTTTAATGGAGTCATCACCAAGATTCAGCGTCATGCCGGTGACTTTGTCGTAGAGAAAGCCCATGATCAAAGCATCACTAGGCTCAAACCTAAGCCCCACGTAAATGGCATTAATGGAAGCAGTTGTAGCAGCAACACTGTTGTCCTCCATCATCAATCTGGTTGTTTTTGAGGGGAAATGGCAAAGATTGGAATGGAGAAACCTAAACTATTATTTTGTTTGCGAGAGAGAAAGAAGTCGAGAGGTTTTCTAATTAGGTGATAAAACATGAAAATGAGAGATTATGAGTTATTTCATGTGTATATATAGATAGAGGGTTTCCTAAATCCTAATCCAATGCGAAAAGCAATTAGTGTATAGAGAGAGGGTTTCCTAAATCCTAATCCAATGCGGAAAGCAATTATAGTCTAAGGTCGGTGTAAGTAAGCAGTAAGGGCAAGAGGTGAATCCTAGGGATATTCGCAATTAAATTTATACTCATGGGACGAGTAGAACTTTAGCTTGGAAGGTTAATCACTAAAATCTTTATCAAGTGAGCCAAATCTTGAATTTTGAAATAGCATGCAATTAAAATTAAATTATATGTGTAATGAAATATAATAATAATTAAAAAAAATACTTTTTCAAAATAAAATATAATAATAAATTAATTATGTTAAATATTTTTAAATTATAAAGATGCATGATACTTTTATAAAACAATATTTGATGACTTAATCAATCTAATTAGTTAAATTATCCTACTGACTAGATTTATTTTTTACAAAATGACCTTGTAACATAGTAATGTACTTATGTTAATCAAAATTAATATAAAAATATAAAAATTTTCCTAATATAACATAAATACTTATATATAATTCGATCATGAACATATAAATAAAGTATACATATATATATATATATATAAGAATAAAAAAACTTAACATAATCAGTCATAGAATATATAGGAATAAATACATCACTATAAGAAAAAGTTTTATTTTCGACAAAGTTCTTTTTCCAGAAAATGCTAACTTTTTTCACATAGAAAAAAATGAATTTTTAAAAGTGAATTTTTGACGATTTTTTTGATGAAAAATGCTAATGAAAAAAAAAATCATCAAAAAAATAAGACGAGATTTTTTTTTCACCATCAATTTTTTTTTCTATGAAACTTCCTTTAAAAAATCAAATATTCCATAAAAAATACCATATTTTCTTGTAGTGCATGTACATATAAGTTTTATATTAGTTTGTTTGATTTTGGACTATGCAATATGCTTTAAAATCCAAATACTAAATGCTTTATTGGGAAAAAAATAAGATTGAAAAACACCAATAAAGCTTAAATACTCAAAAGATACATTCTAGATTAAAATCAGTCATAGAATATAAAAACTGATTAAGAAGGGTGAAGTTCTAAAGAAATTTTTGTGATTTTGTCTCACTTGTGATTTTCTACTTAATAAAGCATATGTAATAGCTCATATTGCATTGTACAAAAGATAAAAGGATAGGAATCGGAAAAATTAAGTTTTAAAGTTAATTTAGAACAAAAGAACACCAATTCTATATTTTATGCAAATGCTCCAATTTTTCATTTGGACTACCATGAGAATAATATTTATGGATATTTTCAATAAAAAGTTTTATAGGCAATTGCAAATTAGGTTACTCTATAAAACATGAAAAAAAGGTACTTTCTAATAATGGCGTAAGTATAAGATTAATGAAAAATTATCTCATTCACCATCCGCTAAATTTGCTAATGGGTCGGACTAGGTCGCCACTCAATTTTTTTTTTCTCTTAAGCCCAACTCTGGGCGGATTCAAGTTGACCCACACTTCCCTTTCACTATATAAATAATATTAAAAAAATTATTTTTTATATTAATATATTAATATTTTATAATTAAATTTAAATAAAGAAATAAAATTTTATTACATAAACAGTAATTTGGATCTAGTTGGGCCAGTCCGAAATGAAAAAATTTCTACCTAGGCTCGACCCAATAAGGGCCAGGTCTGTTGAGTCGAGCAGACTGCCCGATTGTTGAGCAGGTCTACCTTCAGTGAAGTTTTTAGATTTCACAAACGAAAAATATATCTAAAAAAATAAAAATAAGATAAAAACTTCACGGCCTGTGTTAAACTTGAGAGTTCAATTTGATTAGATTTAGACAGACTCAGATATGCTATGGCTAGCTAATGCTTACCAACAAAGCTTCTAAGCTTTCCTTGAGGTCAACAGTTGCATACAAATATACAATGCTTAATGAAAGATGAATTGAAAATAAAGTTATAAGCAAAATATTGGATTGATTCTAAAATAAGTCAAGAGTGATTCAAATTCAGAAAAGTAAAGCAATATATATATATATATATATATTTGGATAATAAAAGTAAAGTAAAGCAATATCACTTGTGTTGAATAAATATTTTTGGTAAATGGCCAACAAAAAAAAAAGATTTTAGTTATAATTCTCTGTTGGGGTCGATGGGCTTTTTGTTTACTCTGGAAGCTGCAAATCAGTCTAGTGGATTCCGACTTGTTACTTGGGCCCATAGAAGCCCGAAAAATAGCCGACATAAAAACGGAAAAAATTGCAATAAAAAGGTAAAGAAAACATTTGTGGTGGTGTTTATTTTTATTTTTTTTTTAATTTTGAATTTGTTGAATCGTGATATTCTTGTTCTTTTTCGTAAGCCTACGCAATTCTCGACCTCGGAAAGAATTGGGAAGAAAAAGGGGGAAAGAGAAAAGAGGCAATTCTGGTTTCGGGAGGAAAGTGATGGGAGAGGCGTTGGGTTCGAGCGGTTCATCAATCGCCATTGACGCCTCCAACATTGGCTTCCAGGTATTCAATCTCTCTCTTCTCTATGAACTCTAGGGTTTTCATTGGAACTTATTTTTCTTCTCTGATCGTGTTTTAATGGTTATTGACTTTTTGGGTTTTTTTTTTTTTTTTTTGGGGGCAGCTATTGAAGAAGCATGGATGGAAAGAAGGCACTGGTCTTGGTATTTCTGAGCAGGTTTAATTCATCTTTGGAACCGAAAACTCTTTTCCTTAATTCTAAGAAGAAATACTTGTAAAATTTACATGTCCTCTTTAAAATATATTTTTATCTGATTTTTAGATTGTTGCATTTTATGTTATTAGGGTAGATTAGAACCTGTACAAGCATCTGTGAAGAACAATAAAAGAGGCCTTGGAGCAGAGAAGAAGAGAAAGACACCAAAGCCTAGTGATACTACTGATTCCAAGGCAAAAAATGATGAGGTGACTTTCGTTCTTTTTACTACTAGTGTATATTTTCCCATAGTAGATGCATTGATGCTAAATGATAGATTTGGTAATTTCGGACAAGATACGAAAATATGACAAGGACACTACACATTTAATAAACACGAAAACAGTATAATAAACACAACACAACACGTTTAAACATGATTAACATGATACGATTAATACACGTATTGTATTCATATGCATATTTGGATTATCATGTCTACTAAATGGGTTATGATGAATATTTTTAATAATGAAAATACCATATTAATTGCTATTAAGTAAGCAATACTCCATAATAGCAGTGTTGATGTAATATTTCATGTTTTCATGGCTCTGAATGTTTTCCTTTGATGAATGGTACTGATGCCAGTTGTGGGTTCATTCATCCATTGCTATGAATTTCAGGAACAGACATCTACAAAGAAGATCAAGGCACTTTCCAAAAGGATGCGGAAAATGCAAGAACGGGAAAAGCATATGCAAGAAAAGGAATTTGAGCGTGCTTTCTTTAGGGACTTTTGGCCAGATAATGTTTGACTTGCTAGACTACCTTTGCAATTCATTTTCTTCCCTTAAAAGATTGTCTTTAGAAATTAGAATGTGTACAGGCTTTTTGAATCTATATATATATATATATATATATATATATATATATATATATACTCCAATTCTGACATGATCTTTCATTTTTGATGTATTACATTCTCTTGATGCAAATAGAGATATAACAAATAAAATGTGAAATAGATGTTGTCTGAGAATGAGATGAGAGTGATGTTGTCTCCAAAGCCTTAGTTATTTATGTCCGACATATATTCGGATATGAATATGAAAATATGATCTTTCAAATAAATGAAAAAAAAATTAAAATTAAACATACCGGGTATCATAAATGGCATTCAACTCCGAATATGGATGTGAAAGTATACTCATATTTGACATTCAACTCCGAATCCGGGTATCATAAATGGCACGAGAAGACTGTCATGAAATCAAGAAGCAACAGATTAGACGATAAGCATATATATTATGGCAGAACATATGCATTATCATCATCCAGCAAGGGAATTCGTTAATTTAACCAGCTATTCTATTTGAAGATAAAAGAAACTTTCACTTTGCTAGTTAAGGACCTTTCTCTGAACGAACTTAGATTGGTGTTAACTCCATAGACGATTTTTCAAAAGATGAACTAATAGTTGAAGCTAAATTTCTAACATATGCAGTTATGTCATAAGTCCAATGCTAGACGACTAAGAAGGGATTAGGGTAGGGTCGATTTGTAGCGGAGATCCACCTCAAGTACTATCATAGACACAAAATTATACTACCAATGGAGAAAAATTAAGTAGAAATGAGATATATTTCGCCCTTGACAACTTACAATCTGAGTGTTGTTCACAGTATTTATCATTTCTTTTTCTTGTCATCTATGTTACTCGAATTCGGGTGTGAATATCGGACAGGGTGTGAGTGTTGGACACGGGTATGTTCATTTTTTTCTAAGATTTTTATTGAGGATTCTTGGAGGATCATATCCTCATATCTATTTTCGGATATGTGTCGGACACAAGTACTTTAAAAAAATGAAGAGTCAGAGCAACATAGCTTGTCATCATCAGCTCTAATGAGCTGAACAGTTGCTGCTGGCATCCTAAACCACCATTCTCTAAACCTTCTCAGCAATCTGTCACTGCTTTCTCTCCTATACGACAGTTCCCTCGTAAAAGCCTCTAGGGATACAAACAATATCAAGTATCTCGATGGCACAAAAGCTAACATTACAGCCATGAAAACCAATAAGAGAGCAACCCTGTCAGTGGCCTGACAGACAGATAACACAGAAAACATTGTCAGGAGCCTACACCAAATTCATCAATTATGATAGAAAATTAACTTCAAAGCGCCATTCAATTTGTTTCGAGAACCAATTAAGTATATACTAATATTCTACAGTTTTCAATTAATTTTCATACAAAATGAAATTCAAGAACAAGACTTTGTTACTTTAATTTGGCTTGAGCTTCACTTCTCAGCTATTCTTCACGAGAGTATTCTAGTCATTTTCCATGGTTTTTAATTAAGTGTTTGTCATCATTTATCCATGTCTCAACAGTTAACAAGGGCTGAATACACATTCAAGTAAGTTCTGTCCCGGTTTTGTCAACCAATAGGGCAAGATTTTCTAGAGCACATGCAGCACTAGTTACAAGGCTTTCAAAATTCAAACTTCATTAAAAAGGCTTGAAATCCTAAAATTCCCCTTTTTCTGTTATTTTCAGGAGAAAAAAATACAAGAAAAGAGAAAACATCAAAATGCCTAACCAAATTTCCATCCTAACCCTCCTCTTTCTTTGCAACCGTTCTGTAGAAACAAGCCAATAAATAAGCTACTAATTAATTTCAATTACCAGCAGCAAGATGATGCAAGTAAAACAGGAAACTTATTCATGTTAATGTACAATACAATGATATAAGTGAGAACTCAGAAATTGGATTTAAGTTTTCTTTTTACTCTTTACCAGTTCAATGTGGTGGGGAATGGGAAAACTTGCACTATCTCTATTGGCATTGCATACTACTTATATATTACGGGAAAAACATATTTAGCACATTTTAATTTTCTTTTATCTTATTCAAGTATAGCTGGGACATGCACCTGGGGTAAGACAGCAAACAAGAGATGCCTTCTAAGCGTTTCCCTTTGTTAAAATGTCTGCGCCAGAGCATGATAAATGCGAAGGATATAAAAACAGATGCCAAGATACACCTGATCCACCCCCTGCACATCATAATTAAGGGATTCATTGTATCATTTGGTTTGTGTATGCAATCACAAAAAGTTAAACATTTAGAATTGTGAAAGAAAATAAAAACACTGATACATGTGAAATATAATTAGTTAGTTGCAGCTGTTAGCAAGTCAGTTACGGTAGTTAGTAATGGTTGTTAGTTGACAGTTAATTCTGTTTGTTCATTCATGAATCTCTGATTGTATATAGAGAATGGATTCACAAGAATTGGTTATCGTGAATAATATCAGTCTTGATTCCTCTCTCACTCTCACTCTCTCTGTCTTTCTCCATTCTTGTACTTGGTTCTTGGCATTCTCGAGAGCTGCTCATTTCCTCAGCTCCCCTAACTTGTCCTCTTCTTCTGGCATTGGGTTTACCAGCATCAAACACCTACACCAAACTGAATGTACGGAAATGGACATTTATGGTGCATTTACATTATGCTTGGCAAGGAAAGGGCATGAAATCTACCTTAGAAGAAAACAAATCTTGAAATGTTGCATGCAGAAAATTCAGGAAATGATCAGCTAAGCCATTCATTAATATAAATATTTTCCTGATCAGTTGCCGATTCATATAGCATAAATATTTTCATTTTACATGTTTCAACTTCAGGACATACAGAAGGAGAATATGTATTATCTGTTGGAGATCCGAGATTGACTGAAATCTCAAGATTCTAGTACTAATTAGTTGTAAATTAGTAGACCATAATCACAGGAAGTTAGTTGTAAATTAGGGGCTGTAAATGGGTCTGTAAATTAGGAGATCAATTTCCTATCTTCTAGGGATTTAGTAAACCTTCCTAGAATACCAATATCCTCATATATAAATACCTTGTATCAAATTACTTTCAGTATTGAATTGAATTCCAGAATTCTATTAATTTTCTTCATGGTATCAGAGCTATAGGCTCATTTTTTTCTGGGATCTGAAATCTGTCCCAAACAAAATTTCTGCTCAAATTTTTCAGCCTTTATTGCTGATTTTTTCTTTCAAAAACAGTCTTCATTGCACTTCCAAAATGTCTTTCATAACCGATAATGCTTCTACCGCTCAATCCAAAGAGGTGGCACTTAATCAAACAACAGGTGAACTACAGAGTGTTCAATCAGCCTACAGATTGAATGGTAAAACTATATGAAGTGGTCTCAAATGGTTCGGACCTTTTTAAAAGGGAAGGAAAAACTGAGTCATCTCCTTGGAACTGGACCCAAGAAGAAAGATCTCGGATTTGATGCTTGGGATGAAGAGGACTCCATGGTAATGTCTTGGCTATGGAATTCCATGCTGCCAGAAGTTAGTGATACGTTCATGTTTCTACCAACATCTAAAGAAATATGGGACGCAGCAGAACAGACTTATTCTAAAGTTAGAAATGCTACTCGAATCTTTGAGATTAAAACTAAAATATCTGCCACTAAACAAGGAGGTTGCTTAGTCATAGAGTATGCCTACCAGTTGAAGAATCTATGGCAAGAGATGGATCATTACCAGTGTATTGAGATGAAGTGCAGTGATGATGCAGCTGTGTTAAAAAACTTTATCGAAAAGGATCAAATTTATGACTTTCTTGCTGGTCTAAATGTTGAATTCGATCAAATGAGAGTCCAGATATTGGAAAAAAATATATTTACCCTCGTTGAATGAGACCATCTCTATTATCAATGCTGAAGAAAGTCGAAGGAGAGTTATGCTTTACTCACCACCAGTTGAAGGATCTGCAATGATATCTGAAAAAAAACAATGGTGACAGACCAAAGTTTAATGCTGGAAAAGATTCAGAAGTTGCGATAATGGAGTCTCGGCCCTCAAACAAGGATAACCTCTGGTGCACCCACTGCAAAAAGCCCTGTCATACTAAAGAGCAATGTTGGAAGCTTCATGGCAAGCCACAAAGTTCTTAGTGGAATAGAGGACCTAAAAGTAGAACACAGAGAAGCCAGGTGCATATGACTCGATCCAAAGAAGAAAGATCAAATGATTTCAATGGTGAAGAATAAAATGAGTTCAACAAAGGAGACATTGAACGGCTGAGATCACTTCTTGATTCATTAGAAAAGTCTACAGGTACTTGTTCCTTGGCAAATTCTGGTAAGCTTCGTTCCTTACATGCTTTAAGTGCCTCCGGTTCTGAATTTTCATACTCGGGTTATTGACTCTAGGGCAACCGATCATATGAGTTATTCTTCACACAAATTTCTCACATATCATCCTTGTCCAAGCAACAGAAAAATAGTCATTGCTGATGGATCCCTAGCCACTGTTGCAGGTCAGGAAGACATTGTTCGAAGCCCATCTATTATTCTTAAAAATGTGTTACATGTACCCAAGTTATCTACAAACTTTGTTTCTGTTTACCAACTTACAAAAGACCTAAACTGCAATATGATCTTTTCTCATATTTCTTGTGTATTTCAGGACCAAGTTACGAGGAGGAGGATTGGACATGCTAAGGTGAGACATGGCCTTTATTATCTTGAGTTACCTAGTGACCAAGTGAACAGTGGGAACAAATCACCTCTTTCGTTTCTGTCCAACAACTCTCATTCCAATAAAGACTAAATTTGGCTTCACCATTATAGACTTAGACATCATTCCTTTAGTGTTCTTAGTGTCATGTTTCCATCTTTGTTTAAGAATGTTAATTTGAATTGAGTTTCACTGTGAGGTTTATGAATTTGCTAAACACCGACGTGTGTCCTTTCCTTTGAGTAATAAAAGAACTACTGTTTCTTTTTCTTTGATCCACAATGATATTTGGGGTCCATCTTGAGTTCCCAACATTTCAGGGGCTCGTTGGTTTGTCTCGTTCATAGATGATTGTACTCGGGTTTCATGGATTTATTTGCTAAAACAAAAATCTCATGTGAGCAACATTTTTTCTATTTTTCATACAATGGTCAAAACTCAATTCAATGTTAGAATTAAGAGGTTGAGGACTGATAATGCTAGGGACTACTTTAATCAAACTTTGTCTCCATACTTTCAAAAAGAGGGAACTATTCATGAATCTTCTTATGTTGACACACCCCAACAAAATGGAGTTGCCGAAAGGAAAAATGGTCATTTGGTAGCCTCTGTTCGTACTCTTTTGTTTCAAAAAAATGTTTCAAAAACCTTTTGGGGGGGAAGCAGTCCTTACTGCAGCTCATTTAATAAATTGTATCCCGTCTCGAGTTCTTGATTTTAAAAGTCCAATGGAGGTGTTTTCTAATTTTCCAAATTTCAATTTTTCAACGAAGTTAGTCCCTAGAGTTTTTTGATGTGTCTCATTTGTTCATGTTCACTCTCATAGTCGAAGCAAGTTAGATCCTAGAGCAATCAAGTGTGTCTTCATAGGATATTCACCTACTCAAAAAGGGTACAAGTGCTACAGTCCTATCACTCGTAAAACCTATGTTTCTGCTGATGTCACTTTTGTTGAACACGAAAGCTATTTTTTCTAGCCCTTATCCTCAGTGGGAGGCATCATTTATGGAGGATAAGGATTTGTTCTTGAGAGAACCATCAATGGTGGTTAAAATACCTCCTGTACAAACAGAACCCACTTCTGAAAAAGAACTTACCTCTAAACCTTCTGAACCCATTTTTGAAGACCTTTTCAAAGAACCATCAAAACTAATAAATCCTACTCTCACAAAGCCACTACAGGTCTACTCAAGAAGGATAAAGCCCGTGATCAATCTTGTGCAAGTTCAAGAAACCAAATTGTCACTTGGGACTGAGGTAATTATTTCTACTGAGATATCACCTACTGTTCTTGATTTGAATCTGCCCATAGCCACAAGAAAAGGTGTTAGAAAATGCACACAACACCCTTTATCCTATTTTGTGTCATTTGAAAAATTATCAACTTCGCACAAAAACTTTCTTACCCATCTAAACACTGTAGACATCCCACAGACCTTATCTCAGGCACTTGGCAAAGAGGAATGGAAGCATGCAATGAAAGTAGAAATGGAGACCTTGGAGAAAAATAAAACATGGGAACTAGTGGAATTACCAACTGGAAAGAGACCAATAGGATGCAAATGGGTCTTCACAGTGAAATATAAGTCGGATGGATCCATTGAGAGGTATAAAGCGAGACTAGTAGCCAAGGGATATACACAGACCTATGGGGTGGATTATCAATAGACATTTGCACCAGTGGCGAAGATGAACACAGTAAGGGTATTGTTATCTCTAGCAGCAAATTATGATTGGCCTTTACAACAGTTCGATGTGAAGAATGCCTTTTTACATGGTGATCTTGAGGAGGAAATTTATATGGAAGTACCACCTGGTTTTGGCATAAATCTGGGTAAAAACAAAGTATGCAAACTAAAAAAAGTATTGCATGGGCTCAAACAATCTCCACTGGCATGGTTTGGAAGATTTACCAAAACAATGTTGAATATAAAGTACAAACAGAGTCAGGTTGACCATACATTGTTTATCAAGCATTCGGCTTCAAGGGGAGTCACGGCATTGATAGTTTATATGGATGATATAATTATAACTGGAAATAATCCAAATGAAAATGAGGCTCTTCAAAAGTATTTAGCAAAAGAGTTCGAAATAAAAGACCTTGGAAAATTGAAGTACTTCTTAGGAATAGGAGTAGCTCGGTCCAAGGAAGGAATCTTTGTTTCACAGCAAAAATATGTCCTTAATCTGTTAAAAGAAACAGGTAAGCTTGGTTGTAAACCATCAGATACGCCTATTGAGCCAAATCATAGATTAGGAGAGTCTATGGAAGAACCAGCTGACAAAGGCATGTACCAAATACTTGTGGGGAAGCTAATCTATTTATCACAAACACGGCCTGACATTGCATATGCAGTGAGTGTTGTGAGTCAGTTCATGCAAAATCCTAAGGGTGTCCATCTCGATGCAGTATACCGGATCTTACAATATTTGAAAGGCAACCCAAGAAAAGGGATTCTCTTTAGAAAAGGCACAAGTATGGAACTAGAAGCATACACAGATGCTGATTATGCTAGCTGTGTTACTGAGAGAAGATCAACATCTGGGTATTGTACTTTCATTGGCGGAAATTTGGTAACTTGGAAGAGTAAGAAACAACAAGTTGTAGCAAGATCTAGTGCAGAGGTAGAATTTCGATCAATGACATAAGGTATTTGTGAATTGCTATGGCTCAAGATTATACTAGATGACTTGAAGATTAAATGGGAGACTCCAATGAAACTGTATTGTGATAATAAGTCTGCAATCAACATAGCTCATAATCTAGTTCAGCATTATAAAACTAAACATGTGGAGGTTGACAGTCATTTCATTAAGGAGAAACTTGAAAGTGAGTTGATCTGCACTCCCTATATTTCTACAGAGAACCAGCTAGCAGATGTCTTAACTAAAGGACTAATGAGTTCAGTATTTCAAAAGATTGTAGGCAAGCTAGGGATGGAAAATATCTACTCCCCAGCTTGAAGGGGAGTGTTGGAGATCCAGGATTGACTGAAATCCCGAAATTCTAGTACTAATTAGCTGTAAATTAGTATACCATAATTATAGGAAGTTAGTTGTAAATTAGGGGCTGTAAATGGGGCTGTAAATTAGGAGATCAATTTCCTATCTTCTAGGGATTTAGTAAAGCTTCCTAGAATACCAATATACTCATGTATAAATACATTGTATCAGATTACTTTCAGTATTGAATTGAATTCCAGAATTCTCTTAATTTTCTTCATTATTCTTAATGTATCTTGAAGCAAAGTATGCAAAAGACCAATCAAAGACAAGTTACCCGACAATTGCACAACAGGTGAACATCAGAAAGACAGTTGAAAGGGTATTTCCAAGAAGCCAGAAGCTCAAGACGAGTAGCTAATTCAATGACAGGAAACAATAGTTCCTAGGAATTAGAAAAAGAAAAAAAAAAAGGTCAACTTTTAACAACCTTCAGCAATTTTCAAAAGGATTTTGGTGCTCGGTTGAGGTAAAACAACAAAAGGCTTGGCAGCTGTCCAGTATCTAATTGAACAGTTAGGCTGTTTATAGGAGCATGACAAAAAAAAAGCTTTCCCTAAATAAACTATGGGATCAAAATAAATTAACTTTTCTGATGACAACTTCTGTTGAACAAATTAGTTAATAACTTCATCAAATTAGCCAATCATATGAAAGTTGTTAAGGTCTGAAACCAAATCTAATAATGGGAGATTGCTATAACCAACCTTCATTACGGTTAAATTTGTATCAATCCCTTCTACCTTCATTTGGTCCACCATTGCCTATGCAGCTTCAGCCCTGGCAGTGTCAGATATAGATCGCTTCACTGCTATCTCTAAGGGATTTGTCTCCCCAACACAAAAATCTCCAACTATTAATGCTTCTACATCAAGATTTGCATCCTTCTGTAGAATGAATCCAAGTTGACTAAGCGCCAGAAATGAAACAGGAGGTGAAGTTGGCAGCTGTTTCACAGTGCGTGGGGAAGTATAGGCATTTAAAAGTGCCAAACGACTAGAAAGAGTTTCCAAAATCACATCACCTCCAGGAAGGTCTCAGCTAGGTTAAAACTAAGTAAGGTTTTATACTGGGACACAAAGAACTTAAAAGCTTCTCTCAGTGCATGATAACGAAATATACCTAATATAGCCCTTGCAAGTATTTCTGACTGCTGAGTCTCTTTGAAGTTGTTTTTTCTAGCAAACCTATGAGCATGCAGGATTTCTAGAGAAATATCCAACCAATAGTCTCGACGAGAACTGCCTTGAAATTCAGGAAACTCAAAGTAAACAGGCTCTGTTCTGTAAATAGATTTTAAAATTTTCAAAGGAATATAAAAAAAAATGTTTTTAGAATAAGACAAAAGTTATATAATACCAGATTACTGTGTTGACAGGTAACTTACACAGTTGTTGATTTGTACATAACATCTTTATCAAAGAGACGAGCACCCAGTAAGTTCAGGTTTTATGACCTGCTTCAAGTCCATTGCCAGATCATATCTCACAGCTTTGTCATATACACCAACTCCCAAAGACTAAAAGTACAAAGCAAAGTTGGTTAGAGTAAGCCGTCCTGCATCAACAAATAAACAACCCAAAGATAACGCAATTGAAACATGTTGTTAGAGGCTTTCAATGCAGTATATGAATCAATGAAATCAGTGAAACTGACAAGACTTCAGTCTAAAAACTATTTCTATTGCATGACTGATTTGTATAGATAGGTTTTTATTAGACATGCATTTCATATAAACAATACGTGTGAATGTTTAAAAATTTTACATTAACAACGTGTTATCAACACAAATATCAGTACCACTTGAGGCATCCATATATTAGACATGAAAGTCCATCAACTGATAAAAATCAGTACCATTTGATACATTCATATGAAGATAACATTTTTTATGAACACAGATGTTGTAAGGCCGAGCTTGATATCATACATGTTAGAATTCACATAATTCAAGAACTTATTTATCACAATATCATGAACTGAATTCAAATCATAAAAGCCAAGATCAATTTATAAATGCAATAGAGAATGAAACCAGAATGAAAGATCAACAAAACGACTTACTTGAATGAATTATTTCCCAAATCAAAGATTGGGTAAGATATAATCCATAATAATACGTTATGATTTCTTTATGGGAAAGAGAAGAATGCGTTATCTTATCTAGCTCAGGGATCATAACCTCTCTAGTAACTGGTTAAGCCATCAGTGAATGCTTTTGGGTTTCTAGACATAATTGGACCCATACCTAAATATTGATATCTCTATTAGCCCATTTAATTATTAACTTTATTGGATAACTTACTAATTGGGCTCTATAACAAGATAGCATATCTTGTACAATTGTTTAATATATGAGTCCACCTAATGAAAATTGCTAACAATCTCCCACTTGGACCACATATGTCTTTAAATTGTACAAGAGTACTACTTTAGCGTGCACAATACTTTGCTATCCTAACTTTGAAATATCCCGAAACAATCTGGTCCATTAATTACATTTATATAGGGTCAAAGCGGCTATCGTCACATATATTCGTAACTAAACCCATCAATGGTCACAATATCAATATAATTAACGACATAGATCAAGTATGGATGTGTAGCATGGAAATTACATGTAATGTGATCTCATTCATGCCTATTTCCAATTGGTCCTACTTTATGACTCCAAGAGTCCAAACACTTTCTAATACCATATGTTAAAACCACAGTAAAAAGCAAACATCTTTATATTAGAGTATTCAGTCTGTACAAAACATAAACATAAACATGTCAAAAGCACAATAACAAACTCCCACTAGACAGGCATATCATCAATTCCAATAACACCCATGTGAGCAACATGCTCATGAAACACCTTAGGTGGTAAACCTTTGGTGAGTTGGTCTGCAATCATAGAGTTTGTACTAATGTGCTCTATTGACATCTGAAGACTCTAAATTCTTTCTTTTACAACAAGATACTTGATCTCAATGTGCTTCGACTTTGACGAACTCCTGTTGTTCTTTGAATACAACTCAACGGTCTTGTTATCACAATTTATCTTTAGTGGTCTTTCAATTCCATCGACCACTTACAATCCGGTGATAAAATTCTGTAGCCATATTCCCTGATTTGACGCTTCATAGCAGGCTACAAATTCAGCCTGCATGGTAGAAGAAGCTACAAGTGTTTGTTTGACACTTTTCCATGAAATAGCTCCTTCAGCCATCATGAAGACATAGCCTGATGTGGATCTCCTGCTATGAAGCGCATCCAGCAAAATCCGAATCGGAGTATCCTACGATCTCTAAACGATCTAGTTTTCGAAAAAGGATCTGTTTGAGGGATCATAGAACTTGAAAACCCCTCGATCTTTCCGAGTAACCCACAAAATAGCAACTTACAGTTCTTGAATCCAGTTTCTTCTCGTTAGACCTGTAAGGCCTAGCTTCAACTAGACATCCCCAGACATGCAAGTGCCTAAAATACTAGGCTTCTTGCCTATCCACAGCTCGTATGGGATTTTAGTCATTGCTTTGCTCGGAACTCGGTTCAGAATGTAAACTTCAGTCTTTATTGCCTCTCCCCAAAGTGATTCTGGTAGAGAACAATGATTGATCATACTTCTCACCATGTCCTTAATAGTTCGGTTTGGTCTCTCAGCTACACTATTTAGTCTAGGGGTTCCAGGCATGGTGTACTGAGGTGCGATTCCGCACTCTGTCAAATACTTGGCGAAAGGCCCTGGATGCTGTTCTCTTGTTCCTTCATATCTACTGTAATATTCTCCTCTACGGTCAGATTTGACAGCTTTAATTTTCTTGCCTAATTGATTTTCAACTTCGGCTTTGAAATTCTTGAACATGTCCAATAACTGTGACTTATCAGGAATTAAATATAGATAACCATAACGAGAGTTATCATCTATAAAGCTGATAAAATATTGTTGTCCATTCCATGATACCTTAGGGAATAGACCGCAGATGTCCGTATGTATCAACTCTAAAGGTTCACTACTCCTGTAGGCACCTGTTTTCTTTATGTTTGTTTGTTTTCTCTTTATGCATTCTATGCAAATTTTAAGATCTGATAAATCAAGGGAATCAAGAATTCCTTCTGAAGAAGCCTTTGAATTCTCTGTTTAGAGATGTGACCTAATCGCTTATGCCATAACATTTATGAATTCTCATTTGTTAATCTGCGTTTAGTACCTAAATTACTTGAATGCAAGTTTTCATTATCATTAGAGGTTATGATGTCCAATTTATACAATTTATCAATTAAAGTGCCGGTACCAATAACATTTGAATTTAAAGAAACACTAAAAATTCCATTTCCAAAAGAACAAGAGTATATTGATTTGTCCAAACAAGAAACAAAAATTAAACTACGTCTAAATGACGGCACAAAAAAAAGTTTCTTCTAAATTCAAACTAAAACCAGAACTTAATTGAATCCTAAAGACACCAATTGCCTCCACAACAGCCTTGTTTCCACTTTCCACATAGATGTATCTTTCAACATCCATTGGCACTCGGCTTCTTAGGCAATCCTACATTGTGACACTTATGTGAGTAGTGCACCCGTATCTATCCACCAAGTGTCACTAGGTACTAAAGCCAAATTAACTTCTGAACAAACAAAGTTGAGAAGTTTATCTTTCTTTACACGTCATGCGACGTATTTGGAACATTCTTTCTTAAGGTGGCCAGCTTTCTTGCAAAAGAAACAGGAAATAACTGTATCCTGTTTCTTTTGATCTTTATGCTGTGATGTTCCAGACTCTGCAGTTTCCTTACCCTTATTCCTTTTCCACTTCTTGTTGGCGCCCTTATTATGGGAATCTGTTGCCAAATGAACACTTTTAGCCCTTTCTTGTTTCAGCCTCTCCTCTTCTTGCACACATTGAGCTATAAGCTCATTTAAAGTCCATTTTTCCTTATGGGTATTAAAGGATATTTTGAATGGACTGAATTGTGCAGGGAGATCAAAACTAGGTGGACAAGTATGTCTTCCGACAAATCAAGCTTTAAGCCCCTCAGTCTTGTCACAAGATTGGACGTCTCCATGATGTACTCCCTTATGTTTCCCTTGCCCTTATACCGCATTGAAACAAGTTTACTGAGAATAGTACTCGTTTCGACCTTTTCACTAGCAGTGAATCGATCTACGATTTGCTTCATGAAACTTTTGGCATTTTGTTCCTCAGATATTCCGCCCCTTATGGTTTCCAGAAAATAATGTTGCATGATCATAAGACTCATGCGGTTTGATCGCTCCCACTTCTCGTATGCGGCTTTCTGAGCATCAGTGCTTTCACTGGTCAGATCTGCACGACGATCAAATCTTAATGCATAGTCAAGATCCATGCAACCAAGCACAATCATAACGTGCTCCTTCTTTTTCTTGAAGTTTGTGTCGTTAAGCACAGAGATGTTCATGTTGGCAGATATTGAAGATACTATAAAGAAAACAAATAATACTCACATTCAATCATTTATTCAAGACATGTATACATGATAACAAAACACATATTAAAACATGCACATGTGGGTGGGCCCATCTCAAGATACCTAACACAACATTGTTATTTTGTCTTTGGACAGAAACAACAATTTGTAAGTGGTACTCTTAAACATAGTATATGAATATTGATAACTAATCCGACCTAACATCATGTCTTTCTTTGGACCGACAATAATGCAAGCATGGTAAATAAAAATATATCACATATTCAGGATTATCCATTATCCGGCCAAAATAACCTTCCTTTGGGCCGATTATTACGCATGGATAAAGCATGGACAGAAAAAACAATTTGTAAGTGGTACTTTTAAACATAGTATATGAATATTGATAACTAATCCGACCTAACATCATGCCTTTCTTTTGACCGACATAATGCAAGCATGGTAAACCAAAATATATCACATATTCAGGACTATCCATTATCCGGCCAAAATAATCTTCCTTTGGGCCGATTATTACACATGGATAAACCATGCTTACTTATGTCAAAATTGACAATTTTTACCTAATAGTGGTTACTTTGGCAACATATTAATTCAATTCAATCAATTCTAACATAATAAACATATTAGTGCAAGAAAAGAATTAAAGAAAATAAATTTCTCTTTAAATTGCTTGGCGCTGCGGCATTGGGCAATCTACCCGTGGCGTTGATACAAGATTTTATGGCTGTTTGGCTGGATCCATTCCAGACACCTGGTCCGAAACTGTCTAGAAGCCTTAGGCACTAGAAGGGCTGCTGGCAACCGTAGTAGGCTCCAGAGAACTAGAGGCCTTGGAAGGCTCTAGAGGCTGGTGGCTGGTCACCCACTTGGTGGCTGAATACTAGCCAAACATTGTAAGGTGTTTTGCCTATAAATACCCCAACCCCTCATTTGTATAGAGAATGGTAGGAAGACCAACATAATCTAGAGAGCTTAGGACCTTAAGTATACTAGTGTCTCGACCCTTATTCCCGAGACGCTTATTCTCGAGACGCTGATGCCGTGGCATCAAGAATGACATGCCGCGACATTAAGCCCTAATTCTAGATTTTGCGATTTTCAGAGATTGAAAATCGCCACTTAAAGCCAAATGGTTCGATTTTATCCTCCAAATCACAAATTTATTATTCTTAAAACGTAATAACTCAATTTTACAAACAATGTATCTTTAAACATTATCAAAACATCATAAAACACAATGATTTATAGCAAGAAATTCATAATGAAATCTCTATCCTTTAGTGTTATTCAATGGCATAAAATTTATAAAATAGGTTTAAATATCTACCCATAACAATTCTTTAACGACAGAAAATCATTCTAAATCATCTCTAATGATCTAACAAATCAAGGCTCTGAAACCACTTGTTAGAATTCACATGATTTAAGAACTTGTTCATTGCAATATTATGTATTGAATTCAAATCATAAAATTCAAGATTAATTCGTAGATGCAATAGAGAATAAAACTAGGATCAACAAAAGGACTTACCTGAATCTATTGTAAGAATTAAAATTAGAATTATTTCCCAAATCAAAGATTGGGTAGGATATAGTCTTCTAAGCCTAAATAATACATTATGATTTCTTTCTGACCATAGGGAAAAAAAAAGAATGTGTTATCTTATTTGGCTCAAGCACTATAATGGTTAAGCCATCAGCAGTGTTGTCAAGGCGTGTGCCTAGGCGCGCCTACGCCTTGCGCCTTAGCGTTAGATAACAAAAGCGCCTCAGGCCCTTTCGGGCGAAGCTCATTTGATCAGGCGCACGCCTGGTGCGCCTAGGCGCGCTTTTTTGTAAGGCGATAGGCGTAAAAAAAGCTCGCCTGATTGAAGTTCTCTTTAATTTCTTTAATTTTAACTTTTTTCATTAGATGTACCTTTACTAGTAAGAAAGGAGATAGTATCAAACTCTCCACTTCTCAATATTTGAGTATTCAACAACAGATAAGGGACCATAAGAAAATCATGCATATTGGGCAAAAAATAAATTGCATGTTTTGTAGATAAACTGGACCACATATATCTTAAGCTTATTATATATATACATACATAGACACACATATAAATATTGCGCCTTACTTCACTCAGGCGAGCGCTTTTTTTGCGCCTTGCGCCTAAGGCAATATAAGGGTTCTAGCGCCTAGAGTGCGCCTTGCGCCCTTGACAACACTGGCCATCAGTTATGGGCCCATCAATCATAACTGAAGGCTTTTGGGTTTCTACACATAATTGGACCCATACTTTAATATTGATATCTCTATTAGCCCATTTAATTATTAACCTTATTGGATCACTTATTAATTGGGCTCTATAACAAGATAACATATCTTGTACAATTGTTTAATATGTGAGTCCACTTAATCAAAATTGCTAACAATACAAGGTCCAATCCAGCCACCCTGATAAAAGGAATTTGGTTAACAGTCTTAACAAGAAATCAACTTTACAAATTGTGTTGAATCTAAATCTATATGTATTGCAAGGTCTACTTCCATAATTTCTGGTCAATTTTAAAAACATTAACATACTTGGCCAGCTGAGATTCCAACATGCTGCAGAACTGGTTGAGTTGGAACTGCACCTTCAGTATCTAAAATTATCTCCACCTCAAAAAGTGGAAGATTGGAAAGTGAGGGTCCCAATGTATTTTTCGCAGCCTTAATAACCCTAGGGATAGGTAAAGAATCATAATAAATAAAAATTCTAACAGTTTCAACTCAGAAGTTAAAAAACAATAAAAACACAAGACTACAAAAGATATAGGTAGACATGTTTCCACCATGAGTGTCAAACCTAAACATTATTACTTAGAATAGATAAGCATTGAGACTAAGTCATTAAATATGAAGGAAAAAGTTACTAAAACTCAACTCAAGAAACTTTCAGACCCTAATCACCTTAGCTTTCATGATCCATTTTATTAGAAGTTTAAAATATTTTAAACTAATAGTAAAATATGTAATAGCATTAAAAGACAAGGATCTGTAAGTCTTAAGTCTATCATTCCCCATTTGTTTACTACAAGTGACTTGGCACAACATTTAAATAACAGAAAGCATTAAAGTTCACAAGATTGACAGAGAGCAATAAGTCATCCATACTTGTCAAGGCTTCGGAGTCATTTGTCATATACAAGAAAGTGAAGTCGGTGGCCTGAAGAGCTTGTCATTGCATCAAAAAGGTTGTGGACAGTTATTATATCTGCAACAGCAGCATAGACTGGAGCTATTCGTGCAAAAGCCTCTTGCCTAACAGTTTTCTGGTCATCAACCTGATGGAAAAGTAAAGAATGAAATTCAAATATCAGCAGGAACGGAGCCATGGGGGCATTCCCAAAACTTATTAAACAAGCCTACAAATTTCATAAGCCTTTTGCAATATTAATACTTGGCCCCCTTATTCTTATAAGTTCTATATTTGAACTTTTTATATTTCCAAAATTCTATATAAAATCTATGAGTTCTTTTGAAGTTTTTACTGAATTTAACTAGTATGTTCTTCGTCACTTATATATCTTCAGTTTTTATAGGTCCTTTTTCCTTTGTCTTATGCTTAAATGGTTGCCTTTAATTTTATTCTCCTACTTTTTGGTTTCTTTACATATAAATTCTTACCTTTAATTTTTCTTTTTAAAATTTCTTATATAGAAATTATGTCAAATATTCTAAGATATTATAACAACATTTAATATAATAAATACATTAAAATGCAAAGAGATTTCTAGAATAGTTTTTTGTTTTAAAAAGATTATAAAATAAATCGATAAAAAAAAATTATAGCATGATTTTTCTTTTATAAAAATAGTAGCATAATTGGCCCCTTTGACTTGAAACTCTGGCTCCATCACTGAATATCAGTGGTCACTTAAAAATAACGATCCAAGGTAAGTGAAAGGCTTAAGAAATACCAAACCCAGGAAGAATGCCAATAACATATTGCCAGGCAGCACAAGCCTAAACCATATTATGCAAATGAAGTTTATGAAACAAGCAAAACTAGAAGAACAAACCTGAACTGCCATATTCATGGGAGTTGAATAAAACAGTGACCCGCTTTCCTCATCCTCTACTTCCTCGTCGCTGGATGAAGTTTCCTACAACAGAAGAGAAGTTCAGACTTCAGATACCATTGTCGCCCCCCTCCCCCCCAACAAAACAACTCTCCAATTCCCCAAAAACCCCTCATACCCAAAAGTTTTTAATCAAATTATCGGCAAGGACATGCATCTCTTACTTTGATTCGTCGTTCACACTAAACACAGGGGGCCTCCGATAATCTGGATTTCTACTCAATTTATGTAATGTTTGGTATGAGCAAAACTCTAAAAAGTTCGTAGCATATGTGAAAAGCTGTTTAACACTTTCTGGCAGCTCTATGTCGAAACGATGCTGTAATTCTTCAGTAGGAATTTTAAGAATCCTGCAACAGTAAGTGAAAAAACACATTTGGGTAATTGAAAATTAAAAATTGTACTAATTGTTATTGAAGAACAAAATGCATTGATTTTAAATTGGTACCGATTGAGAAGCCCTAATTAACATTTCAATCTGACTACGACTAAAAATTTGGGATTTCAACAGAAACGAACAATGTGTAGCGAAAGAGAAAGAGAGAGAGGGTACTTGGAACAGCGAGAGACGACGGAATTGGCGAGAAGAGAGAGCTGATGGATGGGTCTCGGAGAGCTTTCGAGGGATTCTTCATCGTTGGATGATGATTTCTTGCACTGAAAAAGGGATTTCAATGTACTCTGATTGATTCTCTTGAAATTCTCCCACATTCCCTCCATTATTTTTTGGAATTTCAGCCGATTAGTAAATTGGGCATTTCATCAAGAGTTTAAACAAGACAAAAACCGAAAGATTGATAGACGAAGAAGCATTGTATTATCTGTTTCTTTTTGTTGGCTATTTCGCTCTTTTTTCTCAGAGCTCTTAACTTCATTTTATATTATAAGTTATAGTACATAATCAACAATGATTGATTCAATTAATTCACAAAATGATTTTTAATTTGAAAAAATATGAATTATATCACTAAAGTGCAATACAGCAGCAAGGAAAGACGAAGACACAAGTAAAATTTAACAGAGCAGAAATTGAAGAAAAAGAGAGACTAAGAGAGACAGAGAAGAATAAAGAAGAAGAATTTAGCGAGAGAACGATATGCTGATTCATTCCATAATTTTCCAACGTTTCGTACAATTCTTCACCGAGAATAATGGCTGCCCCTGCCCAATTCCCATCATAACTGTTTACTTAAGAAATGGACAACTATGCCCCCTTAAAGAACCTATTACAACGGCTATAATTCAAAACGGATTTAATATAAAATTTTATTTTATTGAGAAATGTCAAGGTTAAAGAAAGGCAAATTTATCATAATATTGCTAAAAAAAATATAAAAATTCAAACTGTTTATATTTTAAAATTATTTATTAAAATACGTTGTTTTTAAACGGATTAAAGAAAAAATATCAAGGAAAGTCGTCATATTTAGACCTGACCATGGGTAGGGTAGCTCGTTCGGCCCGGCCTGTATTGGGTCAGGCCTGGACATGAATTTTTATGATTCGGGCCGGTCCGGCCCGATCCGGATCACTGTTTAAATATTAAAATACTTTTTATTTAAATTTAATTATAATATATATATAAATCTTAATAAAAAAATTAATATTTTAATATATTTAAATAGTGAAATTGGCTTATACGGGCCGGCTCGTGTCCGGCCCGAATGGGCTTGGGCAAGGAAGAAAAAAAAAATTTCGAGCCGCGGCCCAACTCGGCCCATCGACAGGTCTAGCCATATCATATGACGTATTTTTTTTTTTAAATGAAAATCAAAGAAGTGAAGTCGCCATATGATATAGCGACTTCCCTTCATCTTCAAAAAAAAAAATAATAAGTAGACCAGAAATCGTTATATCATATGGCCCCTTCAGGTCATGTTTTTTCAATTTTTTTTTTAATCTAAAAAATGTTACTGTTTTAAAACGGTAAAAAAATTAAATTTTATATTTAATTTTACAAAATTAAAATTTTAAATAATAAATTAAAAAACTAATTTTACAAAACTAAAAAAGTTTCAAAAATTTATACCGTTTTCCAAACTATTTTTTTTTTATAAATTTAAAAATTAATAATATAATTTAAGTAACAAAAAAAATTTATAATTTTAAAATAACAGTTAATTTTTACATTTAATGAAAGAAAAATACAAAAAGTACATGATTATTATACAAAAAGTACATTATTAAAAAAAATTATACAAAAAATATATGATTATTATACAAAAAGTACGTTTATTCTAATTATTTACGGAGGAGCTCTCATATCGCGTGGTATTGAGCAACAATGTCGAGCTCTCCTATTGCGTGGTGGTTGCACTCATTGTTCAACCTCGTCAGTGGCACATATTCGTTGTCGACCTCGTCCTCGACCTACCATCACTAGTTCTGGTTATATGTCATCCGTATGCTCACCCACATTAGTCGATGAAAACGCACTACTATAGGGACCCATATGTTCTACATAAAAAAAATGAAAACCCACTACTCGAGGAGTCAGCACCTAGTCAAGGGAACCTGACTACTAGATAGACCCACAAATGATGTAGCATCAAATGCTGACGCAGGGGTTCCAAACTGATACATTGTAGTTAGATACGCTGAACTTGGACTTGGGGTGAGGAGCTGGTTATCTAACCTCGTCATTGGCGGTGATGGTCGGTAACACTCATCAACATCAAATCCGGGGTGATTGATGGAATGACTGGATGTTACGCCATGTTTTGATTGAGGTTCATGATGACTAAATGACATCCTCGGTGCAGTGAACTCCGCTACATGTGATAAGGCTGGTTGACGCGTCTGCCCACGTTGTCGGCTAAGTCTAGGAACTTCCATTTCGTGTGTAGGAGGGTTCGGATTTGAAGTATGTGCTGGAAATGGCATACTCCTAACATCCTCAAACTCCGACGGTAGACAAACAAAAGGCCGACCTTCATTTTTATACCATCTTATGTAATCAGCAGATGGGTTGAAATTATTACGAATAATAGGTATACCTGTCGGAATTCGTTCAGAACGTAGATTCCACAACTAGATCCATTGTCGATACTTCGTAGACCAAAATACTTCATGACGTCCACGCATATCAATCTTGTGAACCTTATCAAGAGTCACCGGTGGCTGCGAAATTGGTTGGCGTATCCCAAATTGTCGCAACACCCTGTCAGTAGCGTGCCACTATACATATGCAAAGCATATCAATGTTGTGTTTGCTATTCATATATTACAATTATTAGTTGTATCCAATGGGAGGCATGCCTTAATTTTATTTGAAAAATATTGTATCCACACAAACTGCGAATAATTATTACAAATTATTAGTTTCATATGGATTAAATACAAAAATATTTGAATGTAACAATTGAAACATTTACCTTATGATATCCTACTCGATCTAGTCGTGATCTTATACTTGGAAGGTCGATCGGAATATCGCTACAATCTTTAGGATGACTCCACCTATTAAAATGCATATAAAATCCTAATAGACTTAATAAAAATACAAGTTCGTACAAAATTAATAAAATAGTTAAGATTATTACCTGCTTGCAAATGAGTATACAGGCGGAAAATTCTCGTGCGGAGTAATAAATGACAGTTGATGCCAAGCCCATGACTGCAGAAGCAGTAAACATCCACCTATGTCATGGCTCTTTGAAACTGTAGCCCATCACAGTTCTCTATACAAAAACCTCAAACACGCAGAACCCCAACTATAATTTACTGTATGCTCTAAATCATTAAGCAATGGAAGATACATTAAATGTACTCAACTGCTCGATTTGTCGGGCATTAGCATTCCTCCAATCAGACGTAAAATATATGCTCTATCAGCATATTTTACCTCTTCTTCACTTGCGTTTTCAGAGAGATTTTACAATGACTGCAACCAAGTTTTTGTCACCGTTGAGCCCTTGAGACACTCTTCTGGAGGTACAACGCCAAATAAATTTGGACACTCTTCATTCCAATATAGAAGACTTGCGCCTGTAACTGCCATGCCATCCACTGGTAGTCCAAGTTGGAGCGCAACATTTTCTAAAGTGATCGTGCATTCACCACACGAAAAATGAAAAATGTGCATCTCGGGTCTCCATCGTTCAACCAATGCACTAATTAAGTCCGGCATAAGCATACATTGTCGAATTTGACTTGCATAATAAAATCTGACACTCTTTAAGTGGTCGATAATAGATGGATGCGGATCTTAAAAAAAAAAAATTCTCGAACGTAAGACGCGAACAGTATCCTGTTGATAATTAATTAAATTAAATAATTATAAAATCATAAAAAAAAAAATTAATAATGCAACCTCTTGAAATATAATGATAATTAATTATAAAATTATTATAATACTTTTATAATTTTATAATTTTATAAGAAATTAATAACAAATTGATACAAAATTAATAACAATTAATTAAATTATAAAAAATTTACTAACCTTTTGACATAAAACCTCGGATATGTAATTATCTTGCAACCTGCATAATGATGAAGTCATTTTTAAATCAACACTAAGAGAAAATTTGAGATTTTTTTTTTTTTGTATGAAAAAAGAGGAAGAGAAGAGAATTTGAGAGTTTGTATGAAAAAATGAATATAAGGGGGTATTTATTGGTGAAATTTGGGGGGTGGATGGTGGGAAGGCAACGGTCACTTGATTGTTGCCTTCAATTTTTATTATTATTTTTTTACCGTTTTCAAACGGTTATAATTTTAAAAATTAAAAAAATTTAGTTCGGAAGTCGCCATATCATATGGCGACATCCTAACTATATTTGTAAAAAAAAATTTGAAAAAAATAAGGTCAGAAGTCGCCATATGATATGGCGACTTCTGACCTTATTTTTTAATTTTTTTTTTTTAAATATGAAGGGAAGTCGCCATATGATATGATATGGCGACTTCACTTATTTGATTTTCAATTTTTTATAAAAAAATATCAAGGGAAGTCGCCATATCATATAGTGACTTCTCTTGGTATTTTTTTTTTACCCGTTAAAAACAACGTATTTTGATAAATAATTTCAAAAATATAAGTAGTTTGAATTTTATTTTTTTTAGCAATATTCGGATAAATTTGCCTTAAAGAAAAGTGTGATTAATTCATTATTTTTTGAATTTAGTAAAATAATATATCAAATATAAATAAATAATTATTAACTAATGTTTTTAGATATCAGTTAAGCGGGTCCTATTTTATTTAGTTCATATCATGAAGTTGAGATTAATCTCAAATCCAATGACATGTGTTCTTTATATTTAAATTGCAATCGTGGATGCATTTTTAGTCGCGTCACATTTATTATAGTTGCAGATGTAACAAATGTTATAATAGTTATCGCCATCGTGATTTATTTTTTTTACAAAGCTTATTGTGAAACATAATAATTATAAAGATTTTACTAACGACTTCCCTCGACCTAATGGCTTGGGACGTAACTTGTGTTCAAAGACTCGATAATTCACGGGATTCTGCAATTCACAACAAGTATCGCATTTTGCTACGTTTTTAATTGATGCTAGAGTCGAGATATCCATTGCCAAGCTCTTTAAGGTTACTAAATATAGTAATATCTTCAACCAATACATTGAAAATGATGAATAAAGTTGTCTACTTTTGCATTTAGTATAAAAATTTTGCTAACGAGTGCCTAGTGACACTGGTTAAAGTGATATTTAAGGAAAGAAAAGTGCAATGAGTGAATTATCTTTTCTTGAATTTAGTAAAAGTAATGCATGAAATGCAAAAAACTTTCTTAAAATAGTAATTTAATAATCCTTAACCAATGCTTATAGGCACCAATTAACCGGACCCAATGTTATTACTATAAAGAGTCCGCTTAACCGATACCTATAGGCACCAATTAAGGATTTGTTTTTACTAGTTTAGAAAAAAAAATCATTTAATACATTATTTTTATTGATTTTTTTTTTAAAAAATAAGCTATTAATTACACTTTTTTTTTTATATATATCACTTTAACTAATGTCACTAGACATTGATTAACATTTTTTTACTATAAATAATACTCATTAGCAAAATCTTTATTATAATTATTAAAAAAAATTAATAATTTTTAAAATAATTTATGATATTATGTGATCTTTTATTTATAAAAATAATTTTTTTTAAAAATTATAAATTAAATTTAGGAAAAATGAAAAACATGTACTCTATCAAGAATTATTGTGAAATTGTATAATGAATAAAAGTTATTTGAAAAAGAGAAATGAATAATTAAAAATTATTATAAAGGATATTGTAAAGATAAAATTACCTTAATGAAAAAACTTACTTTTCTTTTTTCTTTCATTAAGAAAATATTATTTTTTAAAAATTTTAATTGAAAATAAATTTAAAAAATAAAATATTTAAATATATACTTTTTTAAAATTTAAAAAAATTTAAAAAAATAAATAAAAATTAATTTTAGGCATATTATTTTTATTATTTTAAAATTTTTAATTAAAAAAAGTAAATAAAAAATTTAAAAATTTATTTTTTAAAATTAAAAAGTTTTTATATTCAGAATATTTATTTTTTAATTAAAAATTAAATTAAAAAATAAAAGAAAAAGGGAGGAGAAATTTTTTTTATCAAGGATAATTTTGTCTTTACAACATCCTTTATAACAATTTATAATTATTCATTTCTCTTTTTCAAATAACTTTTATTCATTATACCATTTCACAATAATTATTGATAGAGTGCATGTTTTTCATATTAACCCTTAAATTTATATACAAATGATTCACACTATCAGTTTAATTATTACCGACAGTTAACTATTTACTTTCCAATTACAATAATTATTGACACGAAAAAAAGTCATAATTACAAAATATTTAAATCGCTAGTGCCGTGTATTAAAAAAAAAAAAAAAGTAGTAAAGTCAAAGCAAAATATCGTTAGAAACAAAGTACATGAGTTTTCTATATTTGGTAAACAAAAGAAAAAAAAGGAAATGATAAAGCGGAGATGGGTCAAGTTCAAAGTGAGGTAGCGGCGGCAGCTGCCACTAACGATCAAGCGAGAACCCAAATACTCCTCTTCTCTCTTCCATGGATTCTCTTATTGCAGGTACCGTAATATTTCTGTTACTTATGTTAATTGTCCTTGATTCCTTGTTAGAATGCCTGACCAGATTAATCACGCGTTTCAATTATTCGTGAAAATGTCTGAAAGAAGAGCAAATAAAACCCTTAGTTGCAAAAAGATCTTAGCTAAGTTTAAATTCTGCTCATTTTGCCTTTTGCATTTTAGATAACGAAAGCCTTCTTTACTAGAGTAGTTGACAATACTATATTATCTTTTGCTTTTACAGAAGCTGCGGCATATGGCAACGATGAGAATCATGTTGGTTCACTTTTTAATGCTATTACTTACTCTCTTTTTTTTTTTTGGGGGGGGGGTGGTTCACCTAACTTGTAAAACAAAATGGGTTTTTCTTTTTTGGCCAGTCAATTGATGCGCAGGCAGAGAAAGCATTGGAATGCCCTTGTGTAGCTGAGCCGCGCAATGGTGCCTGTGAGGTTGAATTTACAGAGGCGTTCCTTTGTTTTCTCAAAAGTACTGCTGAGGAAAAGGTAATCAGTTAATAAATGCGGGTAACCGGAAACCTTTGTGGAGAAAATGGCCTCATTTATCATGTTTAGCATGGTTCTGATTAATCTAGTAACTCCTGCTTTGTATCCATCTACTTAAGTTCAAGCTGGTAATGTCACTTAAATAGTTACAAAACAAAGAAATGAATAAGAGAATGAACCTATTTTATATCATCTGCCAAATTGAAGCTTTAAATAGAGTAAATATCTTGTATAGAAAGTGAAGACTCTGCGTAGGTATACATCTATATACTGTTGATTTCTTGTTTCATTTAATTCAGTGCACGGCATGAGGTTGGGTTTTATGTATTTGCTTACTAATCTAAATGGTCGTTGGAGGCGCTTCCCTAACTGCTTGAGCTTAACCATTTTAGACATTAACTCCTATCTTTTCATTCGTGTCGTTGCCATTGAGAACCTATGTTGCTCCGAGTCTTCATTTTTCTTGAAGTATCCGTATCTGACACCGGTGTCGGATGCCTATCCGGATATGGGTATGGGGATATGACCCTCCAAAGACCTTCCAAATACATGGAAAAACTTGGAAAAAATTGAACATATCCGTGTCGGATACATACCCGTATCCGACACTCACACCCGAATCCGAATAACATAGTTGAGAACTCATATCTCTAACTTTTTTTGGCCATTTTATCTGGATGATGTCCAATTGTCCACTTTTGAGCATGAAAAAATGCGGCTAAGGATATGCTCAACTCTCTGAGGAGGGGAGATAAATGCTGTCAATTTTAGACAAGTTAATATGATTTGAACTTCTTGAAGATATTATAATTCATAAACTGGATATTTGCTTTTAAAATTTGTTCAATTCCGGAGCTTTGTTTGGCAAAGAGGATAATAGTTGGACATTCTGTGTTGTGTCAGCACTAGTCTCTATCTTTGTTGATCTTCTACATAGGCACCAATATATTGAAACTTTCTTCTTAAACAGGGTTCAGATTGTGTGAATCCATTTATAGCCTTGCAAACATGTATCAAAGTTAACCCTGATGCATTTCCTAAAAACATCCTTGAAGAGAAAGAAGAAGTCAAGAAAGAAGAGGAGGCAACCCAAAAATACAGAATTTATCCTCCTATATGGTTCAAAGAATCTCAGACCCCAAAACCAAAGCTTTAAGGAAGATTTTTCATTTTTTATACATTTTTTATTGCTAATTCTGGTTGGAAGGAAATTACAGTATCACATGCATATGCTATTTTTATGGATAATTTTAGCATTCTAGTTTTTGTCCATGAAATGAAGATTTGCATTTCTGAATAGAGAGTTATCAAATTTGGGCGACCACATACGTCTTTGAAAATGATTTTTATTGCACTTTTTCTCTTTCTTTCTTTCAATGAATCAAATGGAAGGAAGAACCGACACCCAAGCACCATTTTTAAAAAAAAAAAAAAAATCTGCTGTAATTGGACTAGGAAAATTCCTGAGTTGTTGCTTGGAGGAAAAGGAAAAAATAAAAGCAAAAATAACCGGCCTTCCAAGTCCTGTTCCGCATGGGTTTGGGTTGTATTCTTGAAGTCTATCCACTGATTACTTTTGGGGATGAATTTGGGTTGCCTCTGCCTCTGAGCTCGATGGTGAAAAACAAGGCAAGACAACAATCCAACCAACAACAGAGTTGGAGAATCCAGGGGTTACCCAAGTAGTCCTCAACGAGATGAAGAATGGATTCATCAACTGCATGCGTAAACTTGTCAATTTTGAACACATACGATTACATGATACATGAAAAATAATTAAAATATAATATAAAATACGATAAGACATAAAAAAGTAACACAAACACGATACGAATACACGAATGTGTCAAAATATATATAATACGAATTATTAACGTCTCAATAATATATATATAAATATATAATAGTTTAAACACGATTATGATATGAAAATACAGGAATATGATATAAATACACGAACTGTCAGATCTGTGCATGCGAATGACAGAAAGTAAGGAGTCCAGAGGTAATAATTTCCCATTATAATTGAGTGTTATGTTATCAATTTCTATTAGCGGTGTTAAGGATTGAAATTTCTTGATAAACGGATTCAAAGTAGAGATATCTAATTAATTTTTTTTTTAATTGAGATATCATATTATACATTTTTCAATAATTTAAGGGTCATAGAAAATATTATCACTATTTAAAAAAAAAAAAAAGTTCTTAAAAATTAACCATATGATCAATGAGCAAAAATGATGAAAGTGGCAAAGTTGACGTTTAGGATTAAAATGAAGAAACAAGATTTTAAGATTAAAAATATAATTGTCCTCTATATAAAATAACTAAAGTGATTGTTCCGTAAAAGAACTCTCAAATAAAACGGTTATGTCTTGGTATACATCCAGAATAGGTTGACAATGCCCGTTAACAGAAAGAAACAAAAAAAAAAAATACTGAATTTTACTTTTTAGTTTTTGAAGTCAGAAAGAACCCTTCATGTTGGTTATAAAAGACACTTGGAGAATGATTGGTTCCATTTTGGGTGAGATCAATTTTTGTACAGTGATAAATTATATATATATATATATATATATATAAACACATAAAGATAAAAATTCATTTATATTAGTGTAAAACTAATTAGTTTTACACATTTTTATAATTTCGTCTATGATTCATATTTTAACAAACTCATCATTGCATTTAGCAATATAATATTATAATCGCACTCGTCGTACACGTAAACTTTCTAACCGATTGGATATCTACATTAAGTCAATCAATAATATCTTTCTTTTTATATATATATTTAACGGTTGAAATTTTTTATATCAAATAAATATTTAGACATTTTTAATTTACTCGAAATTTGACATACACGATTTATATGAATAGAGTATGAAATATGACGATCGGATTAAACAAATATAAATCGTGTAAAAAAATTATGAAAGCATATAAAACTAAATTAATTTTACATTAATGTAGTGAATCCTTCCTTATATAAAAATATAAATTTAAGCTTATACAATTGATTAAAAAAAAGAAAGATAATAGAACTGATTATCAACTCTTTAAGCTGTGAAAAGCATGAATTAACCGTAGAGTTAAATGCTTAGATGCATTAAACACTATATCTTTTAAAAAATAATTAGTTTTTTTAGAATTTATTTATTTGTGACAAATTTTTGTATTGTATGATTGTGTGTTTTCAATGCATTAAATCATTCAACCCTATTAAATTAGATTGGAAAACATAAAACTTTTAAAAGATTTTAGTGAGAAAGTTAGTGAGTTCGTGCAATTGTCAGAAAAAGATTGTATTTAACTTGCGTACATAAAGAAAATAAAAAAGGCGTCAAAATTTGACTCTAGAATACATTTCGATACATAAATTACTGAAGATTCTAGAGAGTGTGTTTTTGGGTGAGTAGAAGGAATGTCAAGAGTATTTAAGAAATAACGTTTAATTATCTATCTTTTTTATATTTAATTTTTGTGTAGTTGTGAGCTCGACAAATGTAAGAAGCATGTGTTGTAATGAGATGACAGATGTCCGTTATGTAGAAATTTAAGTAATGTTGAATATTACAACTATCATATAATTTAAATATATTAATATTTATTTATTACAAAAGATAAACAAATTGATTCATTGTTTTTTCATAAATAAAAAATAATTGTTGCTTTTTATTTTTTGATATAATTCTTTGTTTTCTCTTATTACCCTTTAATGAAATTCATCTATAACCCTCTTTAAAAGTTATCCCCAAATCACTGTCATTATTGAATTTGAAAAATTAAGCATTCATTTGATGCCAGCTAAGCAATGTCTTTATACATAATTTTGGGGTTATTTTAGGTATTAAGCTTTTCATTTGAGAAATCTTCTAAAAAGATCTCATAGAAGGCAGTGAGAGTTTGTGTTGTGTAGTATATATATCTATAATCTATAACATAATTAAAAGCAATTTCTCTAATTATTGTTCTCAATCGGGAGAATTGCTTCTCTATGGCTTGCCACACGACAAGTTAAAGATTTATGCGTTTATGTCGTATTCATATTATTTTTTGTATTTATATTTTTTGTGTGTTTAAAGTATTATAAATTTATTATATAAATTTATACATGTTAATAATTCATTTTATGTAAAATTTGACACGTTCGTGTATTTGTATTGTGTTCATATTATTTTCGTGTCGTGTCGTATTTTAATTAATTTTTTCATGTGTTCGTGTCGTGTTTCAATTCATCCAAATATTTTACAAAGTTTGTCATAGTGATCCAATTAAGATAAAATTTTGTGTGTCCATGCCGTGTCTCAATTCATTCCATATTTTGCATAATTTGTTATAATGATTCAATTTTGTGTGTTCGTGTTATTTTATTGTGTGTTTAAAATATTATAAATTTTTACATGTTAATAATTCTTTTTATGTCGATTTTGACACGTTCGTGTATTTGCATCGTGTTCATGTTATTTTTCGTGTCGTGTTTTAATTACTTTTTCCATGTTGTGTTCAAGTCGTATAATCATGTTGTGTCCGAAATTGCCGAGTCTAATTGACACTATTCAAATAACTCACAAATTTGTGTCGCGCGTCATCATGTTCGTGTTATTTTTTCTGTTCGTGTTCAAAGTATTATATATTTATATAAAATTTGACAAGTTTATAATTTGTTTTATGCATATTTGGACACGTTCGTGTATTTATGTCATGTTCATGTCGTGTTTTAATTATTTTTTCCATGTTATGTTCGTATCGAATAATCATGTTGTATCTGAAATTATCGGATGTAATTGATCATATTCAAATAACTCTCAATTTTATACCATCTGTCGCATAAGATTAAAAATTATTATTTCTAAATTATTATAGTTACTACTCTTAGTTTTTTATCTTTCAAATTTATTATAAATTATTAAATCAAATCTAATAATATTCCGCGACGAAGTGTGAGTATTATCTAGTATTAATTAAATTTCATCATCTTATTGATATAATTTTAGTGCCAACAAATGGCCGTAACGTTTTTAACTACATCTTCATACATGTATGCATATACATAATACATGTTGCCGGTTTATTTTATTCCTACTGTTAACTGGAGAAAGGAAAATTCATAATTTTCTTGCTTGGAGGAAAAGCCAAAAGCAAATAAAGAAAAATACCCATGTTCTCCCAAGTCCTATTCCTTTTGGGATTGGGATTTCTTTATACTATTTATATATAAATAGAGAAGCTGGTTTCAATGCCTTAATCAAATCATCCTTTATCTTTTTCAATTTTCTCTGTTTCTTGATCCTCTTCCTGCATTCCCGAAGTCTTTTATTTGCAGCAATTCTAATTATACTTTGTCAGCTCACTCAACGCTGAAACAATGTCGATTTTCGGTTCATTAAGCAGCAGCGCAATATCCCCTGATTACTTTGGGGACGAATTCGGGTTGCCGCTGCCACAAAGCTCCATGGGGAAAAACAAGGCAACAACAAGAACCCAACCAACCGAGTTGGGTAATCCGGGGGTTACCAAAGCAGTCCTGAAGGAGATAAAGAATGGGTTCAATATCAACTTCATGCGGATGGCAGAAAGTAAGGAGTCCAAACGTGGAGCTGCACTGGCATTCGCACCGATCTTTGATGGTCTGCATTGCTTTGAAACTCTTGTTTTTAGTAATTTAAAGTAGTAATTTCTAGACGATATTGTCTGGTTTTTTTAGTTCTTTATATCTATTTCAAGTTTATGTGGAATTCTTAGTTGTGAATTCCGATAAAGTTATGAGTATGATTATATTTTTTTTAACTTTATAATATCTTGCTTATATGTAATTTTCGTCTTTTCTTTTTTATGAAAACAAACATTTTTAGTTTCATTTTCTTTGTTTATTATCGTTAATTTGTGCCAGCTTTAGATAAAACTTTTCTTATTTATCATCGTTGATCTTCGCTTACTTAACGACGAAAAAGAAAGAAAGAAGAAGAAAGTTAAAAAAAAAAAAGAAAAACAAGAGAAACAAAATCCATCAACCATGTTCATAAACCCTTTTGGACATGTGCGACTGTAGGGTTGGGTAGATTTATTCAAAAATCGAATTATTTAAATTCGTTTGTTATTTTTTTATTATATTAATATTATTATCTAAATTCAAATTAGAAAACAATATTTATCGGATATTCAAATATGTTAAATATTCGAATTCTTAATAACAAGAGTTTGCATGTCAAGATTCGAAATATTTATTCAAGCATAAAATTTTATAAATATGTAAGAGGATATCAAATTCGGATATGCGATAATAATCGTATAAGTAAAGCAGATTCAAATAACGAATTCGGATATCTATTATTATTCGAACCAAAATAAAAACAAATTTCGATATCAGATATTCAAAGATTCTATTCAAATTTGTCATGGATAATAAATTTAATATCAGAATCCAAAAATTATTCGAATCTATAATATCTAAATTCACAAAAATCAAATTAAATAATATCGAATGTATGATATTTTATTATTCATTGACATCGCTATAAGCAGAGTAACTCTTATTTTGCAAAGCTAAGAAAGTTGTCCTACATCCTAATGTCACCCTTTTTTTTTTTTGTTGAATAAAAGTAAGTTTTACTACTGTAACATGAATCGATATTGAAATGTAAAAGCAGTAAAATCAAAGCCGGTTGAAAAGGCGACCCAGTCTTTTGTATTTTAGGTTTTGCATATTTCAGTTACAACAAGCCAACTACCAAACTTAACAAAACAGAACAGTAAACAAAAAAAAAAAAAACAAGTTAACTTATGTTTAGTGTTGGGCGGACAAAACAAAGCCAACAGCCTCTTGAAAAAACCAAAATTTTCCTTCCCTTGTATACACCTTAACACTTTAACGTTGGCTTAGCTTACAATTTGTGTTTTCCTATTTCGATTTTCCAGTTTGTTGTTAAAAAAAGAAAAGTGAAAATGTCGGTATCAATGTCAAAACCTTCAATCTCAGCTTCAATTCCCATCCCAAAACCTCCTAAAACATCATGGTCGTATTCACAGGTGAAAATCATCCGATGTGAATCTTTAGATTCAGCGTCGAAGATTGATGTCAAAAGACCACAATCCACATCATTATCGGCAACCGGGAAGCTGATGGATTCGGATGCCAAAAACGGGCCATACCCAGGTGGGATACCAAAGATGGGACCCTTTACGGGTAGAGATCCTGACGTGAAGAAGCCGGAGTGGCTGAGGCAGAAAGCTCCTCAAGGGCAGAGGTTTCAAGAGGTTAAACAATCTCTCTCTCGCTTGAACCTCAATACTGTTTGCAAGGAAGCGCAGTGCCCCAACATTGGAGAGGTATTTGAATTTCTCTCTTTTCTTCTTTTTTTTTTTTTTGGCGATTAATTAAGAAGTATTTTTAACTGTTAAGTAATCAATTTTTTTGAAGACAGTGTTGGAATGGAGGTGGGGATGGCATTGCAACTGCAACAATAATGTTGCTTGGAGACACTTGCACACGGGGTTGTCGATTTTGTGCTGTTAAAACCAGTAGGAACCCGGCACCGCCTGACCCCATGGAACCTGAAAATACAGCTCATGCCATTGCCAGTTGGGGGTAGGCTTTATAAAATTACTTTCATAGTGTCATTTATTACTTGCACCTTTTATAGTTCCCATTAAACTTGTTTAATAATGATTATGCTTCACACATTCTTTTACACAATGCTTATATTCATACCACACACTGATAAACATCTTCATTGTGTATCAATTCATCTCTAAAGAGTATTTGCATAATTTCTGATTCTTTGCTGTTATATCAACAGTGTGGATTACATTGTTCTGACTAGTGTAGATCGTGATGATTTACCTGATGGTGGAAGTGGGCATTTTGCTCAAACAGTCCAAGCAATGAAGGTTGTATATTTACCTTGCTATAGCATTCAATTGCATTTTTGTTCTTAGGTTTTTTTATGCATATTTCCGAGGAAGAGATTGGAATGTAAATGGAATTTTTTCTTTTATGGGTTTGTATATGATATGTGCAGAAGCTTAAGCCAGAGATCATGGTTGAGTGTTTAACTTCTGATTTTCGAGGTGATTTGAAAGCTGTAGACACTCTGGTACACTCAGGATTAGATGTCTTCGCTCATAACATTGAAACTGTGAAACGGCTCCAAAGAATTGTCAGGGATCCTCGGGCTGGGTAAGTTGTGCTCTCATCCTTGGTGGTTGGACAGCATCATTTCACTTCAACTATGAAGGTGTTAGGGCATTGACATAGTTACATCCTACGTTGCTCCGACTCTTCATTTTTCTTGAAGTACTCTTGTCCGATGCATATTCGGACATGAGTATGGGGATATGATCCCCAAGGACCCTCCAAATACATGAAAAACTTAGAATAAATCAAATATACCCGTGTCCGACACTCACACCCGAATCCGAGTAACATATACATCAAACACCAAAAGATTTAAATGAGCTATTTTTTATAGTATTTCTTCACCTTGGAGTTAAGTTAAAAAAGAAGAAAGAAAAAACTACTTTTGTATACTGGTGTGGGTCCTGTACTTTTCTTGGTAGTTGAGCACTTGCAGATCTTTGGTACCATCCACAGCCAACTTCTGGAGCAATAGAGCTAATCTTGAACTTGGAATTGGATGTGGACTGGATTTATAAACTTGGAGCCAATTTGGAGAGGAAGCTGATGTTTAGGCAGTCCTACACGGAGATACGATCAATCTTTTTGTTCGTGGGGAAAATACTCCAATGCTAGCAGTAGGCTTGTCTTACAACATTTCTTGTGGGAAGATTCTAGATTCTTATGTAGTTTCAACCATTTAACCTGTTGGAATACTACTTAACCTAAGAAATCATTTTGGTGCGACTTTGATGCTAGCCAGGCAGGAATATTTTGTGTGATCTAGTTTGACATAATTACTTCCTTATTAGCATTGCTTGGGTCACAAAAGACAAATGCTTTGCATTTATTTACTGCCCCTTTTTTTGGGTTTAAAGCATGAATGATATTCACATTAGTGCTTTACTGGATTATGGAACTGTTACTTGAATTACATGTTTGGCAATCATATATTGAGGCAATATGATGGCTTCTACAGTATTTAGAACATGGTATTTTTATATTTTAGCATTTTGGCCAACCATGTTCCAGTTTTGAAGTCAGTTTTTTTTCTGAGAACCAAAATCAGTGTGCTTGTACTAGCTGTATACTTTTTTTAATGTTGCAGGTACGAGCAGAGCTTGTCCGTTCTAAGACATGCGAAACTCAGCAAAGAAGGAATGATAACAAAATCTTCTATAATGCTCGGTCTTGGTGAAACTGATGATGAGTTAAAGGAAGCCCTAGCTGATTTAAGGGCTATAGATGTTGATATTCTTACACTTGGACAATATCTACAGGTAATTTTATATGCAAAGATGTCTAGTATAAGTAAATGCCTCAGTATGGGGAGTTTGGCTGGAGGATAATAGACGAACCTAGTTAGCTTGAATCCTGCCTATGTTAGACCTTTATTTCTGGAGATCTACCAGTGTTTGCCCATGATTAGTTGATAGAGTAACTTTCATTTTGGGCAAAAGATTGTTCATGATTAGTATATCCTGCTTTTGTTCTTCTTGAGTTAATTGATGTTCCTCTGGTGGCTCAAGTTGTCTTTTTTTAGGATTTCCTCATCATCATCGTCGTTAAGATGTTGCAAAAACCTGTTCTAAGACTTTAAGCTTTCCACTGCTCCTCAGTTGTCTATCCTGCCTTTGTCAATGTCTGTAATAGCTCAAGTCTTCACTTATAAATTATCAGTCTATCAGCTTTATAATCATTGTAACTTATCTGGGAGTGAAATTTAGTATTAACTTAAATGCACTCGTATTTCTGCAGCCTACACCGCTCCATTTGACTGTCAAAGAATATGTTACGCCTGAAAAGTTTGCTTTCTGGAAGGAATACGGGGAGTCAATTGGATTTCGTTATGTAGCGAGTGGACCCCTGGTAAGCTCTTTGTAGTTCATTGCTATAGATGATTGCTAATGTTGCTCCGACTCTTCATTTTTTTTGAAGTTTCCGTGTCCGACACATATGTATTGAAATGATCCTCCAAATAGATGAAAATCTTGAAAAAAAAAATACCCGTGTCCGATATTCACATCCGAATCCGAGTAACATAGGATGATTGTACTAGTATTTCGTGTATTTCAATCACCATCGAATGAACTTAGAAAGGGATTTGTGCTCACCAGATTGAAGTAGTGAGAGAAACTTGTTGTTCTAATGAAATCAATTTGAGTTTCTTTGAAATTGGCTGGCTACCGACTGAATAGTCCGCTACGTACCAGCTTACTGAAACATCACTTCTCGAGACACTGATTCTCTTTTAAGGCCCATTTTTTGCTATACTAACTTCTGATCAAGGTCATCCATCAAGACTACTTCTGATACTGCAAAATATGTAAACGAATTCTTACATGCACTTCCTTGTTGCAGGTTCGATCCTCCTATAGAGCAGGGGAGCTCTTTGTTAAGACCATGGTGAAAGAAAGTGCCTACCAGACTGTTGCTTCATCCAATTGATATTTGGCCCTTTGATTCTGAACTTCTTCCATGTTGATGTCTACCTTTGCCGTAATGGCATGAGCATTTGGAGCCACTGGTGCGATGGTTCTAAAAGCTGAAACTGAAAATATGTAGGGAGTCAGAGGATGTTGAAATTGCATTTTCTTTTTAATCATGAAGACGATACGTGTATTAAACATATCATATTAATCATGTTTAAATATATTGTCATATTTATTATATTATTTTTATATTTATTAAACATATCATATTTAAAATTATCAGGTCTAATTAATAGCTTGTTGATCGTCTATTTTTTTTTTTCAATTCAGAAAGAATCCAGGTAGTAGGGAGTTTAATCCCAGTATAGATTATAGAGCAACGAGGAAAATTAAATTGTTTTATAGAGTTTATGTACATTTTGATGTCCTTTATTCTTACAAAAGAATGGTTTTAATTTTTCTCAAGTAGTCGACTTGCACATCCATGAAAATGAGAACAAATTCTAGAAAGAAAAAAAAAAAAAAAAACAAAAGCAACCCAGCTATAAAAATAGTATACTACAGTAACCTATATAATAACCAAAAATGACGGTTTTTATTTTCCATATCAAAAGGTCATTATCTTTTTTTCTCGTAAAATTAATTTATTAGGATGTGTAGTGTTTTATATGTTTAATTTTTTTATGTAGAATTAATGCATTTTATTTATTTATTTAAGTGTTTGACGTGACATTTTTTTTATTCAGTTTTATGACGCTCTCTTCACATTTTTTTTTTCATCATGTCTATTTCTTGCTTATTTTTTCTCATTTAATCTCGTGATGCTTTTGTCACATCTTTTTTTTTCACCGAGTCTACTCCATTTTGAGATTTCGATGTAGAGTCACAATTGATCCATTCTGCCTACTCACTTGTTGAGGCGCTTGACATGGAATTAGGCAATTAAGAGTTAATTCTGATACTACTTATGACATGATCATACCGGTTTTCAAAAAAATTGATTTATCAAAATATACAAAACTCACGTTTATATGTCCAAAAGCTTTTGCTATTTCTATTTGATACGAGATTAATGCACTTTAATTACTTCTTCAAAATACTCGACGTACACCTGCATGGGCCAGGGGGTGTGACTCCAACTCAGACTCGGATTCTAGCCCAAAGCCTAAGCCGAAACCAACTTTAGCCAAAAACCGAACCCCCTTTGTCTCTCCTTTCTTTCTTTTTTATTTTTAATAAAAAAAATTATTTATAATAACTCCTTTCCCATCTGCCTGCCAACAGAGAAAACAAAATAAAAAAGGAAAATTTTAGTAAGATTGTTAATTTGTCACTATTCTCTATGCAGTCTCTATACATACCTTTCGGTGATGCTGCTTTTCGGTATTTTAATTTTCCTTCAATCTTTCTCTTCAAATTTCTCTTTAATTTCCAACTGATTCTTTGCCTTCTCCCTTTCCTTTACGTTTCCTCTCACTGGGAATGCCTTCCGGTGCGTAATTATTTTCCTTTTCCCCAAAAAATAGAATTTAATTTCTTTATTTTTCCTGGATTATATAATTCTTATAATCTCGTATAACTAGACGACATACTTTCCGAGATGTTTTTTGTGTAATTCTTGTTTGTTTTTGTTCGTCATTGAATTTGCTTCTCTATCTATGAATGAAAGGTTTTTTTTTTTAACTTTTAATAAAAAATATTTTAGTTAATTTTTATTTTACTTATCCTGAATATATAATTCACTAGAATTTTCCCCTTTTTCTGCTTCTTTTAGTTTATAATTTTCCTTCTTTGAAAGTTGGTGAGTTTTGATGTTATGAAGTTTAGTTTTTACTCTCCATTTTAGCAATTATGGTTTAAGAAAAAAACAATTTAATTTATGTTATGATAAAATTACTGTGAAATAAATAATTTGTATCAATTAAACTGTACTCTTTTGATTTGATTAGATTAGTTATAGTACAAAAATGATCATAATAATCTCACTAACTTTAAGGTATTTCTTGTCTCAGTCAAATGAGTCCTTAATCCTGACAACTGAAGGGCTATAGGAGGTTTTTACTTGCAAGTAATTTTCTGTCCCCTTTTTTCTATCTTTAGAAAATTGTTGCTTGGAACTTTTTTTTTTGTTAGATTACAATGATACTGTTGTTGTCAATCAATTAAATGCTTGATGTTAGGCTTCTCATTCATATTAAGTAATGGAGCCTTCACATGGGCTATTTTGTTACTTAGCCACTACTCAAATGCAAATACTATCATAGTTTGCTTGCTTTTCGACTTGTAGGAAATTTATGGGCTGAAGTTAGGCATTTCATGGGAGTAATAGAAGATAGTGAACCACCCTTGAAACGTGTGAAAGGGCCCTTGGAAGAATCAAAGAGCTTGCCAGAGGATCATTCGACCGCAGAACCTGTTTCTTGCTCTTTGGGAGACCAGATGGCTAGGCCTCTAACCTCCCAAGGGGATGGGGAAACAATTGGTTCACAAGGTGTTATAAAAAAGGCGGAATTTATCAAAATTATAACTAGGGCGTTGTACTCACTTGGTTATGACAAAAGTGGTGCCCTTCTAGAGGAGGAATCGGGAATACCATTGCATTCTTCAGTGGTTAATCTGTATATGCAGCAAGTGACAGATGGGAAATGGGATGATAGTGTGGCCACATTGCGTATGATTGGTCTCTCAGATGAAATCGTGAAATCAGCATCTTTCTTGATTTTGGAACAGAAGTTCCTTGAACTTCTGAAAATGGAAAAAGTTGTTGCTGCATTGGATACGCTAAGGAATGAGATTGTGCCACTTCATGTCAATCTGAACCGCATTCATGAGCTTGCTGCCTGTATCATCTCTCCTTCGCAATGCATAAGACTTGGGATTTCTGGTCAAGATACCGAGGGGACAAAGTCAAGGTCAAAGATTCTAGAAAAACTACAAAAGTTGCTTCCTGCCGCAATCATGATTCCTGAAAAAAGGTTAGAGCATCTAGTTGAAAGGGCTCTTGATGTTCAACGAGGGGCTTGCGCGTTCCATAATACCTCGGATAGTGATCTCTCTTTGTACTCAGATCACCAGTGTGGGAAAAATCAGATTCCTTCCCAGACATTGCAGGTTAGAGTTTTTCAATTTGATGGTAGTTTACTTTGCTGCTTTTGGGCTCCCTACAGCTGCCCTTTCTCTTAAAAGATAATAAATTGGACTTCATCTGTTGGGTCTAGGGTGTAATTTATTCTGCAGGTTACTTATTGTAGCAAGGGTCTAGCATGTGGAAACAGCCATTTGTGTTGGTTCATGGTATTTTGCCATAGAGAAGCTGCCTCCTTGATTAGGAGTCCTGCTACGTTCAGCAGCCATCTTTTATTCTTTTGGTGTTCTTACTGTTGCTGTTAATTTCATCTTGGTTTTATGATCAAGAGACTTACCTGTTCGTTTGAATTTTAGCTGCTTTTTAAATATATTATACATCATAATGTCTCTTGATTTTCATCAGCTAACAAAAGAATGCCAGTGTGAAAAAATTCTGTTTATATAAATGAAAACAGATATTAGAAGAACACAATGACGAAGTTTGGTTTTTGCAATTCTCACATAATGGCAAATATTTGGCCTCATCATCTAAGGATCAGTCGGCCATTATATGGGAGGTAAGCTTTTGTCTTTATAATTGGCCTTCCCTTGACCTTTTCTGTCCTATTCCAAGGTACTTGTGTTTTAGCTAGCTAAGCAGCACACATTTGTGGGATTTTGCCCTTTTGTGCCCCTTTGCTCTCTTTTTGTCATAATTTGTTACTATTGTGGGGTAAAGAAGAAACATGGATAAGATCAAATATATGTGCTAGAGTTTGCTTTATTGGTTGACTTGTTATGATTCTGTGACAATAAATAATATATTACTGAACAATGTTGGGCACGGGTAGACGCCTTGTGATGTACAACCTCAATGATTCCCATGATTTTTGGCCTGGAAATAATTAACTGTTAATATTCATATTACTTTTGCATACTGGCATGCGAACTTTTATGTGTCATTTTCATCAAATGTTGTTAGTGGGCCTAGCTATTGCTGAGTTCGAATCACTGGCCTTGATCCCATAACCAAGAATTTTAGTGGGTGTGAATTGAGCTTAAGCTCTCTTAAGAATGAGGAAAATGCATGCTTTAAAACGATTATATTGAAGTTGATATACATCATTAATATATCCTACAATGCTGATAATCAGGCATTCAACTTCAAACCATCCTATTTTAATAAATTTATTACTTTTAACTTTTTAGGTTAAAGAAAATGGTCAGGTGTCACTGAAGCATACCCTATGCGGTCATCAGAAATCAGTGTTAACCGTTTCATGGAGCCCAGATGATAGCCAAATCCTTACTTGTGGACAGGATGAGGTTATCAGGCGTTGGGATGTCAGTTCTGGACAATGCATCCATGTTTATGAAAAATCTGGTGTTGGTTTGATTTCTTGTGGATGGTTTCCTGATGGTAGAGGGATATTTGCTGGGATGACCGACAGGAGCATCTGCCTCTGGGATTTGGATGGAAGAGAGCTGGAATGCTGGAAAGGACAGAGGACTCTTAGAATCTCAGATATGGCCATAACTGATGATGGTAAGAGGATCATAAGCATATGCAGAGAATCTGCTATACTATTGCTCGACAGGGAAGCAAAATTTGAGAGACTGATTGAAGAGGTGGACATGATTACTTCCTTCTCATTATCAAAAGACAACAAATTCTTACTCATTAATCTTATAAACCAAGAAATCCATCTCTGGAACATAGAAGGTGATCCTAAACTTGTGTCAAAATACAAAGGTCACAAACGTACCCGATTTGTAATTAGATCTTGTTTTGGTGGACTCGGGCAAGCTTTTATTGCCAGTGGTAGTGAGGATTCACAGGTACTCCTCTTTTCATGTCATTAGATAACAAGCAACTTTAGGTGAATATAATAGATATTATTTTCAAATTGTTGCTATCTGCAAAATTTGTTGTGTTTGATGCTTCAAAGTGAGTTGGTTTTGGTGCACATGCATTTGAAGGGTAAGTCCAAGAATTATCTGCTAGCATCATTTAGGTGTATGTTTTTCTGTGAACAGCTTGCTGGTCAGCCTTTTAAATATTCACTCTAGGAGGATCAACTGTCATTCACTGTTCTGAGTTCGTTCCATTCGCTATTACGTAACTACTATAGTTCTAGTTATTGCTTTTATCATAGATTAAGTTGCTGCACATACTCATGTTATGTTGTTACAAGAAGATGTCTTTTCGTAAACAATGAAGGTGTATTAGTCTATCATTTTTCTTGAAATACTTGTATCCGACACATATCAATACATGGGAATGGAGATATGATCCTCTAAGGACTCTCCAAATACATGAAAATCTTGGGAAAAAATTGAACATACCCGTGTCCGACACTCACAACCAAGTCCGAGTAACATAGATATTGGTTCTTGTTACAGGTGTATGTATGGCACAGATGCTCGGGGGAGCTCTTACTGGCACTGCCTGGACATTCAGGAGCTGTGAACTGTGTGAGCTGGAATCCAGGAAACCTTCACATGCTGGCTTCAGCTAGTGATGACCGAACAATTCGAATTTGGGGGTTAGATCAGTTTAACCTGAAACACAGAGACCAAAGCAATGGCCGTAGCAGCCACCATTGCAATGGAAGGAGCTGAAACAATTTGTATGCTGTCAAATAATTCCTCAAGTTGGTAACACCTTCATTAACATCTCTGTGTAAATTATGCAATCATTTGCTTCTGTTTCTTTGACATCCAAATGCAGGCAAAAAGCCAAATGCTATCTCCTATGACACATTCAGCTTGATAACCATTTCTTTTCCTTCACTGTCTTTGATCTTGATGTAGGTTAGTTATTGCATTGTTAGATTATTAAGTTTTCAACTTTATTATTATTATTTTTTATGTTCCGAGAACAGCTATCGTAAAACATAAAAATTACAGTAAATCACTTAGGAAACCGACTTGGTAAAGCTTGAGGTGCATTCCATTTTTCAGAAGGCTAAAATGTTTTTGAAATTCCAAAGCTGCTATTGATTTCCCTAAACTGGTGAGACCTTTACCTGTAAAAAGTCCAAAATGTACGGGTACTTTGTTTCGCGGCGAAAATTTATTTTCGCAAAATTATTTTTGAAAAATAAATATCTTTTTGAAAATTTGATTTTTTTTTTTTTGTTTGAATAATTTTGTGTTCCGTTGTTTTACAGGTTTTTGAAAAATTTATATTGATATATAAAAAAATCGATCCCTACATTGAAGGGATCGATTATTTTTTGCTTTGCTTTAGTTTTTATTAATTCTTAGGGGATCGATCTTTATACATAGGATATTGATTTTTTTTATTATTATTTTGATTTAAGAATAGATTGATCCTTAAATTTAGAGAGGGAATCGATCTCTATACATAAGAGATTTTTTTTTTTTTATTATTATTATTATCTTGATTTAAGAAGAGATTGATTCCTAAATTTAGAGATCAAATTTTTTTTCTTTGTTTCAGTTTTTGAAAAAATAAATTAAATTTTCATGTAAGCAAAATATCCGTTTACAAACAACGATGGATAAAAGATTTTCAATGGTTGAATTTCGCTAATTACTATAAACTCCAGTGATCTCTCCCATCTACAATGATCAAATTCTGAAAAAAAAAGAAAAAGAAAAAAGAAACTGTAAAATTTGTGTCACCATGGTTGATACATTTTGAGAAGCTATCTTTTTTTTTTTTTTTTTTTTTTTCATTTCATGTGAGTTTTGCCACCTTTGTATGGAACACGTGCTCCTTCATCAGTTCCTTGTTCTTGTATGTGGAGCTGGTTATTAATGCTATTGAGCCTTCAAATCCTCAATCTCTTTCACGCTAGTCACCATTTTTTCCTTATTATTCTCCATAATTATGATTTCTTCCTTGCTATCATTTTCCTCATCAATGAGTTTATTTCCTCCCTTATTTTCAACCTCAACCTTTGTTTACATGGTTTCTAATTGTTTTTTGCCTTCATTGCAAGTTTGCAACCTCTATATTCTCCAAAGTCATGAAGTTTGATTCCTTGGTTGTGCCAGTGATTGGTTTTAACTTTTCTAAATTCTCGCTTCAGTATTATTTGTTATTAAATTGGATTGAATTAGCAAATTAAGCTTTCTCGCCACCTTACCCTTACTCACCACATCGGCCTTTCTAGCACCACTCTCTATCGGAATTTGTCTTGTCAGCTTGGCCTCTCGCCGGCACTACATTGCTCTCAGGGGTTGCCATGAACTTTACCCTTGATTTCCAGAAGATGTCCTAGCCTCTTTTACGCTGCAATGACGATGCCCGAAGCCAATCACCATATTGTTTAACTCGACCCTGCAGGTTCTGATTTTGCTTATTTTCCTTAATAGAGTCACAATCAATTTCAGTATGTTTAAGGGTCCGTTTATTTTGTAAAAATTTATTTTTACAAAATATTTTTTTTTTAAATGTGAAGATTTTTTAGAAAAATAGAGTTTTTTTATGTTTGAATGATTTAATGAAAAATATTTTATGTTGTTTGATTATTTTTTGAAAAAATCTACTTTTTTTCAAATAATAATATTGATATAACTATTAATTATTAATTATTAAAATATTAAAAATTATTTATTATTAAAATATTACTATTAAAATCATAATATTTAATACTTAAATAGTATATCAATATTAAATACTTAAAATAATATTATTTATTATTAAAACATTAATTATATTAATATTTAAAATATTATAATTATTATTAAAATATTATTTCTATTAATATAATAATTATTAAAATATTATTTTTATTAATATAATAATTATTAAAATTTTACTTATATTAATATAATTATTATTAAAATATTATTTATAGTTTTTCACATAGTAATATTGAAATAAATATTAAAATATTAATTATATTAATATAATTATTATTAAAATATTATTTCTATTTTTTCAAATAGTAATATGGTATAAAATATTTAAATATTTATTATTAAAATATTAAAAAATATTAATTATAAATTTTAAAATATTAATTTTTAATATTAGTATTTCAAATAGTAAAATTTTAATAATAATATTTAATACTAAAATATTATATTAATATTAAACACTTAAAATAATATTATTTATTATTAAAACATTAATTATATTAATATTTTAAAATATTTAAAGTATTCTAATAATTATTAAAATATTATTTCTATTAATATTTATACTATTAAAATAATAATATTTTTATACTAAAAGCATTTATTATTAAATCTTTATAAAGTATAATTTTTATATATTTATTATTAAAATAGTAATATAAAAACATTCTTAATAAAATATTAAAAATACTATTTAAATTTTAAAATATTGATAATGTTAAAATAATAATATTGTTATATGAAATAATATTTTTATTAAAATAATAAATTATATTTATTATTTATTATTAAAATAATAATATTATATTATTAAAATATAAATATGTATTTTTATAATATTTTAATTAAAATATTGAAAGTTATAATATTAAAATATATTTATATTCATATTTTTATAATTAAAAATAAATATTTTTTATTAATATTATAATATTTGGCTCGAGTCAAGTTAAGTCTCGATCTAAAATATGATATCCAAATCTCGATTCTAGTTGAATTAGGTTTACGGGTTTATCGAGTAACCTTACTTATGGGCAATTTTTTTTTAAAAATTGTCTTTTCTTTTTCAAAAAAGAGAAAATAATTTTTTTAAAAAAATTATATTTTTTATTGATCAATCAATTTTTTATCAATCAAATATCAAAAAATACAAAAATTATTTTTTATGAAACAAACGATCCTTAAGTTTCGCACATTCATAGCAAAAGTGGGTAGTTTTTCAACTTTCTTCATTTTCCGTTGATCTACGTAACATGACAGCTCTTTTAAATGTCTACTCCCTTCACTCTGCCAATTTTTTTCCCAATGCGAGTCGCCATTTCTTTTGTGTACCATCCAAATGGATTTCATATCGTTACCGTACGTATCGGTATCGATCATATCGATTGATACGTTTCAGTTTTTAATTAAATTAGTTCAAGTGGTCTTTAGTTTCATTCCGATTTTGATATTGACCCGTATCGATCGATACCGATACGTATCGATTGATATAAGATTTTAATTTTTAATTTTTTTTAAATTCACTTATTTGATTTTTTAAACAGTTTCAATATTTTTTGTATCACGATAATTTTTTTATAATTACATTTAAAAATAAAATATGTTCATTAAATTAGGTTATTAAACATAATTAATAATAATTTATTATATTTTTTAATATTTTAATATTTATTTTACTTATTTGATGTTTAAAAATTTTAGATGTTAAATATTTAAAATTTATATTTGCATAAAAACATATATATACATATAATAAATGTATATTTGCATGTGTATATAATATATATTTTATTAAAAAACTTGAAAATATATTATATATATATATATATGAAAAATATTTTAAAAAATATCGATAAATTCGAAACAGTACTTCCCTTGCTAATTTTCAGACCACCTTCAACGTAGTAATCATTGCATTTTTGTTGAAACTTGAAAGTATCCGTGATTAAAAAATCAAATCAAATAGATTATTCGAATCGGTTAAATCAAAAATTAATAATTTGTTTGATTCGAAAAGTTATTAGAATCGAATTTTTATTAAATCAGTAAAAAATTGATTTTAAATGTATTTTTTATTATATTTTTTAAATTTTATTTATAATTAATGAGATTTAAATTTTTAATCTTTATTGTTATATTAAATACCATATCATTAAATCAAATACATTTTTTTATTAATTATTAACTATATTTTATACTTATTTAATATAATTTAATGTTTAAATATTTAAAAAAAAAAAGCTTTATTAAATCGGAAATAAAAAATCTAATCAATTCGAATTTTTAACCTTGAAAAGGCGACTAATTAGTAAGGATCCTACCAACCAAGATTGCGTTGCACCTTTATCAGACCCTTCCTTCTCGAGTTTAGCCCACAACCCTTCTAACTCTGCTCAGATGTCTTAAAACAAAAAAATTAATAAGAAACTAAAAACGAATCCCGAAGATAACACAGTAGATTCTAGAGATAAGGAACCTTGTAGAATAAGACAATACCAAACTACTCCTCTCATAAGACTCTAGTTCTGTGGAAACTAAGGATCGATTATTTTTTATTGTATGTGTATTGTGTACACATATATTATAACCAGTAAAGAAATATATTGTTCATTTGATCAAATTGCTGTTAGAATTTGTTTAACATAATTAGATTATTATTAGACTTGCATGATAATAGTTGAAAAAATAGTGTGGAGAAAATGGTAAATTAGCAAAAACGAAGAATTAAAAGAGAAAAAAGGAAAATGGGTGAAAATAGATTTTATAATTCGTATATTTTATATTTGTATCATATTTATATATATTTTATATTATAATCATATTTTATATTTTATATTTGTATAAATTTTGATTTTATTATTTATTAATATAGGATAATGGAACACGTACATGCTGTAACGTCGACGGCTGATATAGTCCACAATTCGACGATGTGCCCATTCCTCCCCTTCTCCAAAACCCCAACCCAAAAAGAAAAAACGAAAAAATAAAAGAAAAACAAAACCTGCATCTCTATTTCGCTCACAGTCCCATACTCCCCATTCAACTCGCTCTCAGCCTCTCATCTGTCTCCGCCTTCCCATTGGCTACGTCGACGCTTCAGCCTTCACGCCCTTGATCCCCTAACTCCCATTTGCCACCAGGTATTTTATTTTGTTACTCTTCTATACTATCGGTATTAAAATAACAAAACAAAAGAAAACTCTCGACTTTCCATTTCAATTTCTTTCAAGAACTCCAAGTTCCTTGGACTTTTATAATTGCTTAAGTATTTGCCAGGATTGATTTGAAGGTGATGTTTAAAACAAACAATGTCGCTTCCCGAATTTTCGAGCGACAAATTCGCACCCCTGCGCCCGGAACCAGCGTATCTTTCTTTCCTTGTCTTCGTTTTAAAAAAAAAAAATTCTTGCCTTCCACCTGTTTGATAATTTCTCTCAACCCTTTTTTTGTCTTAAAAAAATTTCAGGTTCATTGTGCTAGAAGATTTTACGAGAATTTAGTTCCGGGTTTTACAATATATGACGTGGAATGTCCGGACCATTCATTTCGCAAATTCACGGATGATGGTCAGTACTTTATAAGTTTCAGTAGGAACCATCAGGATCTTATTGTTTATAGACCAACATGGCCTTCATTTTCATGCAAAGAAGAAGATTGTGATAATACCCATGAACTTCCTCCCAAGGCTAAGAGGTTTGAGAGTTTCTTCACACAGTTATATGTTAGATCACTTGCTTCCTGCAATGAGCTTATATGTAAAGACTTTTTTCTCTACATGGAGAGTAACCAATTTGGAATATTTGCTACTTCCACCGCTCAAATTCAAGATGCACCTGCCGTGGATGGAGCTATCCAAGGCGTCCCATCTATTGAAAAAATTACTTTTCACCTCCTGAGGTGTGTGTACTGTACCGGCTTTCTTTCTTTTTATCTGAAAATTAAAGTAAATGAGTGCAAATTCAAAAGGAACGCTGCATTAGTTATAGAATTCTTTCTATAAATAACAATTTAACCAGTGCTAATAGGCTGTTGTTAATATTTCCCAAAAAAAAAATTAGTATTATCCTGTTGGGAAATTTAGCGATAGAATTTTTTTGTTGATGCTATGAAGTTATGTTCTGATTCTTTTGCAATACATTAGGTTGGAAGATGGGGTTATACTAGATGAGAAGGTATTTCACAATGATTATGTCAATTTGGCCCATAACATGGGTGTCTTCTTGTATGACGATTTGCTGGCAGTTGTGTCGCTTCGTTATCAAACTATACACATTCTTCAAATCAGGGACTCTGGGAACCTTGTTGATGTGCGAGCTATTGGTGCATATTGTCGTGAAGATGATGAGCTTTTTATAAATTCCAGTTCTCAGGCAAGATGCTATTGCTTTTATGTCTTTTTATCTGACTTTTACTGTGTTATGCAAATATCACACAGATTAGCTTAGGCATCAGTGAATTCCACTTCAACTAAAGTTATTGGGTTTTCAATTACTTGACTTCCTGTTAGTCCTTAAAACTTTTCAATGTAGGGTCGCTTTCCTGTTTGTAAACGTTTTGAACACAAATGTGTTTGATTGAGAAGCTTTTTCAAAACCATGCATCTCTGCCCATAATGTTCATCTTGATCACGCAGGATTTCTTTGATTTTTTGAGGTTAACATTACAATTAATAGATCTAAGATCTTCACTTATTAGAACCCCTAAAAGGAGAAAAACAGACATAATGAAAACCTGCATGCAAATGTGTGTTGCAGTGCTGATATTTCTATGTTTCTTTTAAGCACCAAATGTAACATATAATGAAAACTTTGCTTAAGTATTTTTGGTTGTCTTTTTTTTTTTCTTTCTATAAATCTACTATATGCTATGTTACCTGGATTCTTCATTTTCCCCAAAATACCCATGTTTGATACCTGTGTCCGACACATATTTGGACATAGGTATGGGGGTATGATCCTCCAAATATATGGGAAAATATAGAAAAAATTGAGCATACCTGTATCTGACACTCACCCCTGAGTCCGGGTAACATAGACTATATGTATCATGTATTAGCAGTTGTATAAAATATATCTGAAAAATAAACAAGCAAAAAAATTTCATAATATGATGGAGGAGAATGCCCAATCTACCTCAGCTTCTAAATATGACAATCACCAATAGCCAATGAATGATCATAATTCATTATGTTTATCATTTTAGTTATTAAACCTGAGAGGCTAACTATTTTCACCATGTTTCAAGTGTGGGTGTATGAACTAACAATCTAACTATTGATGATAGAACCTCACAACTTCTAACAAAAGTTAATTGCATCAGTTGTCGGGCAATCGTGGAGACCTTGTAGATAATGGTATACATCATGAACAGCCTAATTCAAACAATTCTTTTCTGAGTGGTATCAAACAACGCTTACTATCGTTCATATTCCGAGAAATATGGAACGAAGAAACAGATCAAACCCAGGTTAGTAATATGACTTTCTGAGCCTCAAAATAATTCTTTGTGGTTCATGTTGCTCATGTTAAATTATATTTTTTGAAGTTACTTTTGTTTTCGCATCGCTTTAAATTATCAGTATCTCCAATGAGCTTTCTGAAGAGCTTTAGAAATAGTTTTATCTCTTGTTTAGAAATTTAATTGCAATGTTTCCTTGCTATATCAGAGGGTCCAATGCCTGAAGAAGAAGTTCTATTTCCGTTTCCAGGACTATGTTGACTTGATGATCTGGAAGGTAGAATTTTAATTTCTTATGTTCTATATACTTGTGCTGCTGTTTTCCATGAGTCAAATGGAATCACTTGTATATTCTGTTAAGTCCTTCAATATAAGATGATGGGGTAATTTACATTCTGGTCACTGAACTTAGCATCAATTTTCATATAGGTCACAAATGTTTAATTTTATCAAATTACATCAGTGAACTTTTATTATTAATAAATTAGGTCACTTATGCTAATTTCGTTTAGTAATTCTAACGAAAAAGCAAATAGAGTGTGGATTTTTTTTTTTTTTACCTAAAATGCCAGTCAGGCATTATCTTGATGAGATGTAAAAAATATATTCATGTTGAGTCAACTTTTCCGTTAGAATTACTCAACGGAGTTAGTACAAGTGACCTAATTTATTAATAATAGAAGTTCAGTGATGTAATTTGATGAAATTAAAGGTTTGTGACCTACATGAAAGTAGATGCTAAGTTTAGTGACTCAAAATATAAATTACCCAAGATGATGCAAGTCTTATTATACGAGTTGACAGATGTGTAACAAATTTATGCACAATTCTTGGACAGGTACAATTCTTGGACCGGCATCATCTGCTTATCAAGTTTGGTAGTGTTGATGGAGGGGTGAGGTTTTCTAATAGGATAACAGGGTTGAGATATATGAGGAAATAGATCACTGTGGCTTCATGAAATAGTTTTAAAATTCATATTTCTTTATCATAAAACTCCCAACAACTCTTTCTCAACTAGAATACTGGCTGTGCTTTATATAGAAATATTTATTTGAAATACATTACGATTTGTTGACTTGAAAATTTCAGGTATCACGAAACACTGACCAACATCCTGCATTCTTTGCTGTATATAATATGGAGACAACTGAAATTGTTGCATTCTATCAGGTATTATTTAATCGTTATTTTGTTTGTGTTGTCTTATTTGTTGAACTATATGACAATCACATGATCTATTGCTTCTTTCAGAATCCAGCAGAAGAGCTTTACCTTCTCTTTGAGCAATTCTGTGACCATTTCCACGCAACATCTATAAATTCGTTGTATATGAATTTCATATCTTCTCACTCAAATAATGTTCATGCTCTTGAACAACTAAAATGCTTGAAGAATAAAGCCACCAGCTTCTCACAGGTGTGAAATTTTTTTTATTTTATTGGAAGTTGTTACTAGTCTACTGGTTTACATTTTTCTTGTATGTTTTCTAGAATTGTCTTTGGATATTTTTCCTCATTATTTGAGTGAGAAGATATCATAATAATATTGTTGGATATCATTTACAGGATGGTATTTTAAGTCTTCTGTCTTCATTTATATATTGTCTAATTGCCTGATGACTCTTCTGCAGTTTGTAAAGAAGATGTTGCCATCTTTGCCTTTCAATTGTCAATCAATGAGTCCTTCTCCTTACTTTGATCAGTCTCTCTTCCGCTTTGACGAGAAGGTTTGATTCACAGGCTGCTAGTTTCACATATTCCCATGTTTCTACTTCATTTTATTTTAATTTGTTATTATGACGACTAGGTGACTTTATGTCCTTACAGGCTTGTGTCGTATATATGTCCTTAAGGCCATAATTTCTGTTTTCTTTGTTCTATGTATGCTTTTCCTCTTCTTATTTGTTTATCTGCCCCCTTAGAATCCTGTTTATCAAGACCTCACCATTTTCTTGCATGTTGTTGCAGCTAATCTCTGCAACTGACCGGCACAGACAGTCAACGGATCATCCCATCAGGTTCATTTCTAGGAGGCAACCAAACATTCTGAAATTTAAGATAAAGCCAGGTAATACTTTTTCCTTTTTTTACCTATTTAAGCTTATGTTGCTCCCACTCTTCATTTTTCTTGGAGTACCCGTATCCAACACTCATGTTTGACGCATATCTGGACATGGGTATGGGGATATGATCCTCCAAGGACCTTTCAAATACATGGAAATCTCAGAAAAAATTGAACATACCGTGATGGACACATACCCGTGTCCGAGACTCACACCCGAGTCCGAATAACATAGGTTTAAGCAAAGTCGGTTTTTCCTTTCAACTTATAAGAAGCAAAGGGTCTTTCTTACCAACTTTTGTCATAATTATATCAATGTCCAATCCTTCTAAATCCGCCATAGATGGGGCTTAATTAAAATTCACTTTTTCATGTACACCATGATAATTGGTCTGTCTGTCTGTCTGTCTATGGTACTCCTTTTGCTTTCCTTTCCTCTCCCCCTCTGGACAATTAAAAATGTTTAGGTGCATTATTATAGTATAAAAATAATATTAATGGTTGAGGCGGGCCTTTTGGTTTAGGTCCTGAATTCGGTAGCGCAGATGGTCGGAGCAAAAAGATTTCACAGTTCCTGTTCCACCCATTTTTGCCTCTTGCTCTCTCCATCCAGCAGACGTTATTCATGCCACCATCGGTTGTGAATATTCACTTTCGCAGATAATAATTATTTCTTGTGATGGCCAGTTGAGCTAGTTTTGTAGTTGATTGATATTATGTATATTTTTTATACTTAGATAGATAGCTGATAGCTCATCCATAGTTATAAATGTAAAATATATGTTTTTCCTTATCTTCTTATCTCTAAATTAATTTATAAGTAACACCTTATATTAAAAGTTTGAACGCATGAACCCATCAGGGTTTTGTTTCTATCTTAGTAACTCAATTGGTTCATAGTTAAAAAAAATAAAAAAAAAAAATTGATATTTAACATATTTGAAATTCGAATTTTAACTTAGCAATTCCTTCTTTTGTTTTAAGAGTGTAATCTCCTTTTAAGCAAAAAATAAATAAATAAATTGAAAGCATGGCTTTTGCGGGGTTTCAGTGTCACGGCTTTGGGCCAGGGTGGAAACTGGGAAGTGCTTCCTAGGAATTTGGTAAATTTTATGCACTTGATTGAATTGTTTTAACTCTTATGAGAATTTATCACGACCTACATTTTATAAACGAGGTTCATAAGATAATATATATATTTTTAAAAAAAAGTAATTTTAACAAAATAAAACATATGATAATTTTTTAATTCGTTTATAAAATTAAAAAAAATTATTGTCAATATATTAAAAACGAATTCAACTTTTATTCTAGCATAAAGTAAAATAAAGTATATAGTGAAATTTGGTTGGTTGGTTGGATTTGGTCAAATTATGGTATTAATCCTTGTATTATAGTTAAAATATGGATTTAATCCCTCTACTTTAATTCGAAAAAATTTGGTACTTTTACTTTCGAAATTCTGAATTTCAGTCCAATTTTAAACGTTGTCAAATTTTCACCATTAAGTATGCTGACGTGGCGTTGACCATGCTGACGTGAATTTTTTTTCCACGTGGCTTATTAACTTGGATGATCAAATGATATAATTAATACCTGTACTTGTATCAAAATACGAATTTAGTCCCTCTACATGATTTGAAAAAATTTTAATACCTGTATTTTTGGGATTTCAAAATTTGTTCCAATCTTCAAAATATTAAAAAATAATTAAAAATATTCACATTATTAAAATATTAAAATATATTATTTTTGTTAATATTAATATTTATGATTAAAATATAAAAATATTTATGTTTAGTTTAATAATATTAAAGATAGAAATATTTAAAATTAAAATATTAATAGATTTTTTATTTAAACATTTTAAATGTTTTTTGAATTAAAATTAAATAAATTTGTTTTTATTAATATAATAATGTATTGTGTCGAATCAAAGATAAAAGGAGATAAAAATAAAAAGTTTTCTCAAACAATGAGAGAGAATAAAAGGAATGATGAGCTTCAAAAAGAAGCTTGTCATAGGTAGTCTAGTCTAATAACACCATGTTTTTCACCATCTCTTTTTTCTTTTTCTTTCTCCACCTTTGTTATTACAACAAAGAAAAAAAAAACCCCAAAAACTCACTTCTTATCTAACTCTAAAAAGTAGAAAATAACTCCCGTTAAAAATATAGTCAAGGAAACATATAATAAAGAAAATGACCTTTTTTTGCTTGTCACCTCCAGACTTTGCTGGCTTGGAGGAATAAGAATGGGCTGTCTTTTTTCGGGGCCTGCAAAAGCAAACCAAAAAAACAAAACTAAGTTAGATATAATCTAAAACAAAGTTGGTTTTAAGTTTTATTGGTAAAAAAAGGACTGGTAAATCTAGGATGATGAACATACAATGATATTTGCTGGAAGTGAAGAAAAAATGAGAAAGAAAAGAGGCACAATTTTTAGGTGCCACGAGACAGAAAAAATGGGGAGGTGGGGTGAAAGCTTTTTCTAACCCTAAGGTTTGGTTGTTTGTTTCCCGAGACTTCCAAAATCTCCTTACAATTTTTGTGTTAATTTTGTATTTGAAATTGTTACCTCTTTTAATATTTAAGGTTTGATTGATTTTTTTTGTTTGTTGATATTGTTTGAACATAACTTATAAGCCAAATAAATGTTACCGTTTTAACTTTTAATAGTATAAATATTTTTAATATTTTACGAATAAATATTACTCTTTTTAATATTTATATTAATAAAAGAATATTTTAATATTATTTAAAATATTATTATTTTTTCAAAAATTATTTTTCAGAGCTGATATTTGCAAAATAAATGAACCTTAAGATTAGACCAAAATTTGAAATCTCAAAAAATTCAGGTATCAAAATTTTTTCAAATCATTGTAGAGAGGCTAAATTCGTATTTTGATATAAGTACAGGGATTAATTACATAATTTGATCATCCAAGTTAGTAAGCCACGTGGAAAAAAAATCCACGTCATCAGTTTCCAAATTTTTTTTCCTGACTAAGCTCGCCACGTTAGCATGGTCAACACCACGTCAGCATATTTAACGGTAAAAATTTGACACCGTTTAAAATTGGACTAAAATTCAATATATCAAAAGTAGAGGTACCAAAAATTTTCGAATTAAAGTAGAGGGATTAAATCCACATTTTGACTATAGTACAGGGACTAATATCATAATTTGACCGTTGGATTTTTATAAAGGTTAAAAAAATCAAATCGGAAGTCAAACCGGTTAGATTTTTAATTTTCGATTCAATTGGTTTGATCGATCGATTTGATCAAAATACTTTTAAATAAGTAATAAATAATTTTAATGTTAAATAAGTAATAAATAATTTTAATATTAAATAAGTAATAAATATAGTAAATAATTAATAAGAATATGTATTTCACTCACTGTTATGATTTTTAAAATAAACCCACAAGGTTAAATGTTCAAATCTCATCATTTGTAAAAATAATTTTAAAAATATATATATTGTTTTTACTGGTTTTAACCGATTAAACTGGTTTTTCATCGGTTCAAAAAAATTCGGTTTTATATATAGCATCGAACTGAATAGATTATCAAGTCTCGATTTAACAAGTTTGATCAACATATCCGATCCGATCCGTTTTTTAATCGCCAAGAGGAATATCTTAATTACCCCACATGCACATTTAGAAGGTAAATAAATAATGATGTTTTTATGATTTAAAATAAATTATTTGGGGAAGATGTGGTTGTGTAACAAACTTTTTCTTTTCTGGTATAAATTTAATTCAAAGAATCATGGCATATATCCCTTTGATACTCTTTGATTACTTTCTAAAAATCTAGAGGAATGATGCTTAAGTTATCTCTAACCTTTTATTAATCAATTTAATTATCTCTAGTCTTATTAACTCTAATAATTATCAAAGGTAAAAAATAATGTAATTCTATAATATATAAATTATTAAATATATCAAAATCTTAAATATAAATACGATAAATATATTAAATATATGATATTAATTATATTTAAACATATCATATTTATTATATTATTTTATGTTTATTAAACATATTATATTTATATAATATTTTTCGTATCATATTTAAAATTATCATGTCATCGTGCTCTCAAAGCTAGTTTTAGTTTACTATGTTGAGAATTATGTACTAATTTTTATTCTCATTTATGGTATATAAGTTATCAAATAGTTTGAAAAATAAACCTGAAAAAAAAGAGTCAATGCCTGCGTAGGGAAGACTTGCAAATGCATAAATTTTTTCCTTTATTTATTATTCATCCATTTAACAAAAAGCAATAATGTTATTATTATTTTGTAGTAATATTTTATTACGTTAATAATATAAAAAAAATAGTGGAGCTAATAGTGGTTGAATAAAATAAATTTTTATTTAAAAAAAAGGTGGCTCATACATTATATTTTCCCCTGACAAATTATGAAATGAGCCCGAAAAGGCGAAGGAACTTAGGTTTCAATCAACGAATCCGCTTATCTCAACCCGACTCATTCCGGCAGCCGCTCGATCCACCGTCTTAGCCGCCGCATCCTTCCTTTTCAGGTGATTTTCAATTTGCAACTCCGATTTCCATTTCTTTTAAACACTTTTGACTCTCCAAATTATTCGTAAATGTCAATTAAAGCCATTTTTTAAAACAAAATTTTGAAAATCGTGAGCTGATCTGCCAGACTAATCTTACGATTCGCGCTGTGGGGAGAGCACTGATCGCAATTCGAGCTCCCATCATCATCATAATCTCCGGGTCTTCTACTACAGCTGGCATGAGATTATAAGAAGAAAAAATAAAATAAAAAGATCTTTTTTGTATGTCTCGATCTGTTTATTTATTCTCCGTGGTTGTGAAATTTGGTGGTTACAATTACGGAGCAGAAGCGCGTGAACGGATATGCAGAAGAGTGGGAGTCTGTCGAGGAGTAGTAATAGTCCGTCAGTGAGAGTGTCGTCGTCGCCGCCGCAGTCTCAGCAGTCGTTGAGGCGGCTGAGCTTGTGCTCCCAAATAGCAACCCACTCTTCCCCAATTGTGTTCCCAGAGAAACGTACTAAGAAGCTTAAGGCTTCCTCCAAGCGCGGCGAAGCACCTGTTACGGATGATCAGTCTAATAAATCCAAGAGGGAAGAGCATCGAATCGATATCGGAGGGGATGAAAAATCTGATTTACTTGGTTATGTGGTTTATTCAGGGAAGCTCATTTCGGATAAGAGAAAGACTGCCCCAACTATTACTAATCCCGCCAATGTAGATCATAACTCTTCTACTGATATTGCCAACCAAGAAGCTGTTGCTGCTAAACTGACTAGCAAGGCATTGGTTTGGGGTTCGCATGTCTTGCCTCTTGATGCTGTCATCTCGGTAAACATTTAATCTCTGAAATAGACCCTTGCAATGAATAAGTATTTATTTTTGGGGTTTTTGTGTTTGCAATCAGTCTATTCAGTTTCTTTATCTTAACAGGTATCCTATAATGTTGGTGTTAGACATTTCACTGTGCATTCTTACCCTCTAAAAAAGGCTTCTTGTGGCCTTTCGTGCTTTATTAAACCGAAGAGAAGTCGAAAGGATTTTCGTTTTTTGGCTTCTAGTGTAGAAGAAGCAGTTCAATGGGTTGGTGGGTTTGCAGACCAGCAGTGTTTCATCAATTGTTTGCCTCACCCTTTAGTTTCTTCAAAGAAGCAAGCTTCTTCTGAATTGTTTCCGATGGATGCTCCTCCTGAGCTCGTGTTCAGGTGCAAGAATCCACCGAAAATGCTCGTTATATTGAACCCAAGGTCAGGTCGGGGTCGTTCTAGTAAAGTTTTCCATGGCATTGTCGAACCGATATTTAAGGTATGCTCTTTATCTTTACCAATTTGTATAGATTCTATTTCTGTTAGTTCAACATTATTTATGGATTTGATACATTGGAATAGGTTGTCCTTGATCATAATTGCTGTTGTTACTTTTTAGTTCTCTTCCTCTCTACCATATCCACCCATAAATGAATAAAATCCTCAGTTTATTTTTTCTCTTACGTGAACTTGCATTGATGTTTCTGTATACTATGATTGTGCATTTTAGGCTCTTATTTCCTGCTTTGGGAATCAAAGCTGCTAGATAAAACTTTCCTTTGGATGCATCTAATCTTGTAGATGCTTGGTTGAAATCGTTCTTTAAGAACTTAATAGGAGCACTTCCACATAACTGCTTCAAGCCATGAATGTGCCCTGATTTTACCGTTTGGGAATACTTGTATGGGAAAAAGTGTGGTTAGGATAAAGTGAATTTTTTGAACTGAAGATGCATTAGGATTCTTTGCAACAATTATAGAAGGTTGAATATTTTACTGTGACATCATCATCAAGATGAAAAAACTGGTGTGATCATGGCAAAACTATTTAGCAACGTATAGCCTTTGAACAAGTCTAGATAGAAATTGAATAAGTTCAGTGGGTTTTCTTTTTCTGTGTTGTTGCCTGCTGAGTATCATGGATCCTCTGCATATTTGGCGTTGCATGTGATTGGGTCTTTGAGTTCTAAGACACATGTTTGGCAGACATTAATTGTTAGGATTTCCTTATAAGTATAGATATCGTTGAAGTAAAATAGAACAGCATTATGCATCATGTTCTAAATAATGCATAATTTACTGATTTGTTTACTATTAAATGATCAAATAGTACATTTTTTTGGATACTGATCTTTCGTTTTGTCGTGTGCTTTATTTTCTTTTTTCTATAATTTTTTGCTTCTTTTGTTTGTTGTAAGATCATTGCCTTCCCTCTCTTGTGATATTCTTGTATTATTGTCAAGAAAAAGCTATTTTAGAGTTTGGGCTGTATTGAGTTTCACATTGTATATGCAAACTGTGACAGCTTGCTGGGTTTAAATTGGAGGTAGTCAATACAACATCTGCCGGCCATGCTAAAAAGCTTGCATCTACTGTTGATGTCAGCACATGCCCCGATGGTAGTAATACTTGACCATTTAATTACTTATTCTAGCTTTGCTTATGTTTTTGATGATTGTCATCATCTTCTCCATTAATATGAATTTAAATCATTCTACTTCCTTTCAGGAATAATATGCGTTGGCGGTGATGGGATTATCAACGAGGTTAGCCATTTCAACTTTAGTCAAATTCTCATACTTGTTTCTTATTTATTTATTTTTTCTAGAGAATCTTTTGGTCCATGTGTAGTTTAATTTTTTTTCTACCCATTTCAACATCATCAATATTGTTGAGTTACATTGACAAGTGAAATTACTCATAAACTTTCTAAGGCAACTGGTATTCTGTTGTGTCATTGTGTGACTCCTGGATCAATTTTTTGAGGGACTGACCTTTAATAACCTTCTGTCTATGATAGGATTGGAACATAATTTTAGGGAAGGAGTAATAACTATGTTTTCTGTAAGTACATTGTAGTTACTGTTTACTCATTATGCAAGTATATTCCTCCAGCTTACTTATTTATGGTATTAAAGATTTTGGAAAAGAAACATGGAATTATATCTAACTTGACCTCGTTAAGGAAGAATACTGCACTGTTTTCTATGGTATGCATCTTATACAATGGTTTCTGATATTGCAACATAAATCATCTTTGGTTTTGAAATTAATATGCTGAACGAAGGTCTTGTCTGGTATAAACACTTTCATTTGATTGTAGAGAGGACTGATTCTCAATTGAGGCTGTATCTGTATCCAATGAAGTTTTTCCTAATTCTCAACATGGTACATAGTTTTATCTATTTGGAGCTTTCATCAACCAAAATTTGGAAATGTGTTATCTTTAACAGCACAAACTTTTGAAATTGTTAGTTAGCAATCCTTATCCCAGCAATAGGGATTGCCGACATAGGATTCTTTTATGGTTGTAAGGATTGAGCGAAGTCGAATTTTATGTTATATTATTGTCTATTATATCCTTTTTCATTGCTGTGTCTCATGTCAATTTTAATGTTCCCCTTGGTCTTCTTTGGTTCATGCCATAAATAGTCAACTTCCTAAAATATGAAGCGCACACAATTTTAATTCATCCTATGAAGTTTGTTTTTGAACATGTGTTGTCGGATTTAACCACGCAAGTGCACGTATCGTAACAAGTAATAAAGTGAAAAGTAGAGTGTCGATCTACGAGGAATTGTTACTAGATTCGTTAAATACTAAAATTAAAACAGCTTAATCTTATCCAAACAATTAATTAAAGGGTGTAAATTAAGAACTAATAAAAGAAAGCAAATTTAAATTGGGATTTAAATCAATAGAGAAAAGCCTATGATTACAATTTCCCTCAACATTTCGTATGTACCTCTCTTACCCTCTTAACTTGATTAATGACAATGAGTTGTTAACCTAGAGTTCTAATCTATTTATAAGTATCTGTCGATGGTATTATAAAAATATCCCTCTTAACCAATTAACTATATGTCTATGATAATTGAATTAAAGAGAAACTCATTAAGCTTAGACTATAAACTTGGTTACATATGACACGTAGGTATATTTTTATCCTACATGCAACTCAATTCATCATAATAAATGAATTTGAAACACATGTTATTCAATCCATGTCTAACACTAAACTCCCTTTGTCAAGTTGTATTTAGGTTACCAAATTAATTTAATTGGTGATCAAGCAATTAAAAGCATTAAGCACAAGATTGAATAAACAATATCAAATATCATTAAATCAAGCTACAGAGTAAAATAATCCAAACTACATTTTGAGTTCCATTGCAATCCTAGTAACAGAAATTTAGTTCATACTAAACATTGAAAACACAAAATAAAAGAGTTTCACCATCATCAATATTACAAGAAAGTAAAAGAAGAATAAAGGAAAAGAGAAAACTAAGTTTTGCCGGGACTTCAGTCTTCGATCTCCCAAAATCTCCTTTGCTCCTTGCAACCTTGTGGTGGCTACTCTCCTTAAGATAAATTAGGTCTAAGAACTTTATGTACAAGCTAAGAAAGTAAAAGCTAGGAAGAAGTCTTAAAGGGTTCCTATTTATAGAACTCTAAAAGCCTGAAGAAGGAAATCTTTGTGACCAAGTAACTGCTTCCAACTTGGACTTTCCATATATGAGCTGATTCTCTCCTTTTTGCTTCAGGACTCTACAAAACTACAAAAGACATTAAATTAATAACTAAATTAAACATAAAATAAATAAATAAAACTAAATTTAAAAGCTACTAAAAATAATTAATTCTGAGTTTAAACTTCAAGGACTTAGCTAATTTGAATACACAAAATACGGTAAAATGACTTTTATAGAGTTATCAACATGATAGTGCTTTACGATCATGTAATGCTCTAGAATGTCTCCTGCATCTCTTTGAATAAGAAATATCTTTTTGCTCATGCTCTTATAATAGATACAAGAAATCACCTGGAAACCTTGTACAAATTTGTACCGCCTGCTTGAGGCTTCTTTTTCTCCCCTCCGCTAAAGTTTTGTCCATTTATTTAGTTGAGTCCTACTTATTATACAGGATTCTGATATTTAGTTTATTATCAGCCTTGAGATTAGTTCATTGTTAAAAGCGCATAAACCTTCAGATTTTCCATCTTCATTGTAGGGGACTGGTGTGAGGATTTTATGGTACTGGATAGTGCCTCAATTGCTTTGTTGAAAGCATCGTAATAGAATATAAAGCTTCCTTGTTCTTTGGATAGGGTTGTGTTCTATTAGGTATTCTGCTGGTATTTCTGTTTTATTATTAAGCTAGTTACTTCATCCTGATAAATTTGTAGGTTCTAAATGGTCTGCTTAGTAGAGACAATCAGAAAGAAGGAATTTCTATACCCATTGGAATTATACCAGCAGGTTCAGATAATTCACTGGTTTGGACTGTTCTTGGAGTTAGAGATCCAGTCTCTGCTGCGATTTCTATTGTGAAGGTAATGCTGCTTAGTAAATTCAAGATGAGATTTGCTTTACTCGCTGGTTTTTCTGTTTCTTCCTTTATAGATTGATTTTCAAAACCATTTTGAAACATGGGTCTGAAATTGTTTAACAACACCTTAATGACCCTAACACGTTGCTGCCAAAAGTTTGGGAGAAATGTCTTCATGCTGTTGCATTTCGATTGGTGGAAACTTGCTCTTTTTAATAACCAGCGAAATAAGGAAAAGGGTGTTTATAATACCACATGTTTCTTGTTATAGATACATTACATTTCTATTATGGTTCTCTCTTTTTGGTTTCAGGGAGGTCTTACTGCTACAGATGTTTTTGCTGTTGAGTGGATTCAGACTGGTGTTATTCACTTTGGGATGACGGTCTCCTATTATGGTTTTGTCAGTGATGGTATGTAGTGGTGACATGATGATCTACCCTGGCTAATACAGTCGAAGTCTGTTGGTTTCTATATTCAATCAACCTCTGTTCTCTTCTTATAATTATCGTTTTTTTCTTGTTTGTTTGAAATGTGGCCTATGTTTGCTTTTTTGATGCTTCAATCTAACATACATTGCCATCTCAACATGTGGTCAAATTAATACTTGCTATGTTGCCTGAATTTCGAGTTTATTGACCATGATTATCCTTTTAGAATGATTTGAGCATTCATCCTCACATATGTTGCACTCATGCAACTAGTCACTAATATTGGCTTTTAGAAGGGTGACTGGTTTTCCTTTTCACTTGTTTCAGATTTCCCTGCATTAAGAAAAGCTATCTTCTGTACCCCATCCTTTGCTGTTTTCCCATCATCATAAGTTTGTGTCTATAATTGAAATCACATGTCAGAATTACTTCTAGACTAGCCATCGTTTATTATTTGCAGCTTTTGTTTGAATCTTTTGGTTTTAAGTTGCCTATTTAAGGTCGAGCACCTAGTACGCCTTTACTATTATCTGTAATCCGAACTAGAATAGTTTCATTCTTATTTACTTATGTCAGATGTTTCCATATACAGTGAATTTGCATTCTAGCATCTGTTTGGCTTAGATCTTTATTATTAACAACAATTATCATCAGGATGATGCTTGATTCTAAGTGTAATTGGTAATAGTTAAATACCAGTTCAATGACTGGGTACAAAGATGGTGAATGAGGGTGCCAGTTTACAAATTTTGTATGATAGTCTTGTATGTTTTTTCATCTCTTAGTTTGGTTAAATTAATAGACTGATCCATGCATGTGAATACAATTAAGGCACATTAGATTCAAAGAAGAATACATGATTTTCTATGTATAGAATGATTGAGTGAAAGAAAATCTTTTATGAGTGTATATAATGATGTGTTGTGTGCATAAAATAATTTCCCCGTCTTTTATTATCTCTTAGTCTGGGAATGATAATTATATGTTTGTATCTTTTTCTCATGTTTTGCAGTCTTAGAACTTTCTGAGAAATATCAGAAACGATTTGGTCCTCTACGATATTTTGTTGCTGGGTTCCTCAAGTTTTTGTGTTTGCCAAAATACAACTATGAAGTGGAGTACCTTCCTGCAGCAAAAGAGGATCGAGAAGGTAAAACCTCTACTGATCAGGAAGTAGTTGACATGTCAGACCTGTACACAGACATTATGAGGAGGTCAAACATAGATGGCATTCCTAGAGCCTCTAGTTTATCTAGTATCGATTCAATAATGACTCCTAGCCGAATGTCTGGAGGTGAGATGGACACTTTTAGTAGCATTCATGCCAGCACTGAACCATCTGAGTATGTGCGAGGCCTTGATCCTAAGACCAAACGGCTGTCATCTAGCAGAAGCAATGTAACAGCTGAACCTGAAGTTATTCATCCTCAGTTACCACTCTCAGCGGCTCCAAACTGGCCAAGGACCAGATCAAAATCAAGGACAGATAAAGGATGGAGTGGATTGACTGCAGCACATGATCCTTCGAGATGTTCTTGGGGTAATGCTGCAACAAATGATAGAGAGGATATATCTTCGACATTGTCTGATCCTGGTCCAATTTGGGATGCTGAACCAAAGTGGGACACTGAGGCTAATTGGGATGTGGAAAATCCAATCGAGTTACCAGGGCCATCAGATGATGTTGAGTCAGGAATAAAGAAGGAAGTTGTCTCAAGATTTGAAGATAAATGGGTTGTGACCAAGGGGCCATTTCTTGGCATCATGGTGTGCAACCATGCATGCAGAACTGTGCAGAGTTCTCAGGTGGTTGCTCCAAGAGCTGAACATGATGACAACACCATGGATATGCTCTTAGTTCACGGGAGTGGGCGACTGAGGTTGATGAGATTTTTCTTGCTGCTACAGATGGGTAAACACCTTTCACTGCCATATGTTGAATATGTCAAGGTATGAGCATCAGTTTTCCTTTAGTCCATAAACAATCTCATATTTCAAATATAGAAACTTGATTGTTGAGCCCATAAATTCCATCCAAAAATTGTTGTAAAAATTCAGTGCAGCTGGACTAGCTGCATGTGATGAAATAATTATTGCTAGTTTGAACATGTGTTTTATAGTTAGTGCATTGTCTCTCACATAATGATAGTTGCCCCATGCTCTTCAATTTGTTTTGGGATATATAATGGGTGTTTTGCCGATTTTTATGTTGGATCAGTGAACTGGGTCCAGTACGCATAAATATATTTGCATGATTTAAACCATCTAACTTCCATTGAAATGCCAGGTGAAATCAGTTAAGATTAAGGCTGGGAAACACACGCATAATGGTTGTGGCATCGATGGTGAGTTTTTTCCCCTCAACGGACAAGTAGTATCGTCATTGCTTCCAGAACAGTGCAGACTAATTGGTAGCTTCCCTGACCGTCATGTATAATGAATGACCAAGAGATCTGTTTTTTGAAATTTTCTTTTTGTCATATCTTGGATGCCAATGCTCTCTTCTATTATACTCGTGGCCATGGAATGTGCAGAGTATCCTTGTACAAAACAATATATCTTCTGATATATTTTTCATGTTAACCCCCTTCCCATTTGTGCCATTACATACAATGAGGGTCCCTGTAAATTTTTGTTGGGTTTATGTATCTGCTGCTTGTTTATTTACTCTATGGTATATACGCTGTTCTCTTGTTTGTTTCTGTGTGAGCTACTAAATGAATTAAAAGTTTACCCTCTTTTTTTTACCTTTCATCGTCAGAAATCTTCACTATTTTCTCTGTCCTTAGTTTCAGCACTGCTTCATATCCCATTTGAGTGAAAAGCAGCCAAGTGCACGATGTAGAAGTTCTATAAAGAAAGTAAGCGATGGCAGAGCAAATCGCTTTCATTCGTTCTTTTACTAAGGTAAGTTCTATTAAAGATGGTGCATGTATATATGGGATGATTTTTGTTAAAGGTGGCAAACGGCCCGAATTTCATTCTGATTGTTTTAGGGGTTGTTTAACTTGTTCGTGTGAGTTTTGGATTGTGTTGATAGATAGAGGATAAGTTCGCTTGGGTTTCGTTATCCATAAAGATTGGAGGAGGGTGTGCCAGGTTGCCTTGTTCACCTTTCGTTTCTCATCCCCTACCCTCGTCGCCACCAGTTTCTGTGGACAAAAACATCGTTTTCTATCTCAACCAAAGCACTGACATACACACACTTCCATCTACCATTTGATTATCAGAAATTTAATCCTTTTTCAGTCACGTTTTTAAGGACAAAACTAGTTTATTACAACAATATCAAAATTATTTAATTCAAGAGTTCGTTTTTTATATTATCAACAAAAAAAATTCACAAACGATATCAAACAATTGTTATATATTTTATTTTTAAAAATATATATTTAAGGGTTATGTGTTTCTCCAATTTATAAATTTTATTGATGGTGAATGAAATATATATATTTTTAATTTATTATAAAAATATATATAATTTGTATTAATTTAATAATCAATGAATAATACTACTAAAAGAATTTAGGCTTTTATTTTATCAAATTGTCTCATAATTGTATTATTGAAAATCTTAAAGAGTGATTACTAACATTTGTTTAAATGATATTTTATAATTAAAAAATATTATGATTAATGCCTTGTTTCTTTACTCTAAATAAATAAAAAAATGTCTTAACAAATGTATATAAACACTAATTATTAATTAACCAAATCTTTTCACTATTTATAATAATGTTTATTATTTTAAAAAATGTAATTGAAAAATATTTTTGACCTTTTTTTTTAGTAAAAAAAAAAATTGAAAATCTGATGAAATCCAATCCAACGGCTAAAATTGAAGAGTCAAATGGAGAAAGAAATGACGTAGAAGGTCCGCCACATCTAACGATCTAAGATAAAGGAGTAAAGACTGGTAATAAAAGACTCCACGCTCCCTCCATCTAACAGTTAGCTGCGATTCGATACTTGGACTCAGCCACTAGAAAAAAATCGTTTCCGACACGCATACCTGCCGGAGATTCATTCGTAGAAATTTGGGTTTAGAAATCCCAAACCGAAGGAAAAGAAAAGAAAAGAAGCCGTGGGCGAATGGCTACAAGTATAGCCACTTTGGCTCTCTCTTCGGCAATGCCCGGTTCTTGTTTGATCACTCGTTGCAATGGAAAATCATCTCCTGAAACCAAAACGACGATGATGACTTTGAAATCAGCGTCGTTTCCTTCCCGTTTAACCGCCGCCGTCAATGTTTCTACCAGGGCACGGAGGATCATTTCCTGCCAAGCTGTCTCCACCGCTTCCTTGGACAAGGACGAGAAAGACGCGTCTGTTTCGGGATCGGCCGAAGCCGAAGCCGAAGAGGAGGCTAAAGTAGGGGCCAAGGTTAAGGTGAAGGTACCGCTCAAAGTGTATCACGTGCCTCGCGTGCCGGAGGTGGATCTGACCGGTATGGAAGGAGTGATTAAACAATACGTGGGGCTCTGGAAAGGGAAACGAATTTCAGCTAATCTTCCTTTCAAGGTGGAGTTCCTTAAGGAAATTGAAGGCCGGGGACCTGTCAAGTTCTTTGCCCATCTTAAAGAGGAGGAATTGGAATTCCTTGATTAGAAATCGCTGATTCTTCTCCGTACGCCAGGCAAAAATACTTTCTTTTTTCTTTTTAAATCTCTTTGCTATTTTTCTTATAACTAAAAAACCAATAATTGCTTACTGTTGTATGTAATTTTGCCTTTTACCGTTCAGTTCTACCTGGGAATAGGATTTCCTTGCTTTTTTTTTTTTTTTTCTTTTCTGTTTATTGCTTAGTAGAATTGAAGTTCTTATATCCAAGGGTTACCTTCATTTTTAAAGGCTTACTGACTACTTAACTGCTTATTTGTGTATATGCTTTGTACTTTTTTTCCACCTTCCAGGTTTTGTGGATGGATAGATATACTAGCAGTGGTATCGTAACAACTGTTAGAATTTATTCTTGTACTGATATGATAACATTAACAGCAATTAGATGCTTTCTCCTTTGTGGGATTCCAAGCAAAAATGGGCTCTCTTTTCTAATTACAGTTCAAATGCCATCAGGAACCTGTCATGATTCAAAGCTGAATTTTTTTACCCCTTTTGAAGGGCTCAGATCGGCTTCTGTTGTTCAGTTTCTATTAGTTTTCAGTTGTTGTGTGCTCTGTCTGCAATTGGTCGAGTCAAGGATGGTAACTCTGTTTACTTTGATATGGACTGTTTATGCTCTCAAACACTAGACTACAAATGAATCCCATGAACTTGGTTTGGTGGTGAGGGTGTCTTTTAGTATTAATGTAAAAAAGTCACAGCTATTTCTGTGCAAATTTTGGTTCTCTGTCTTTAGTGTTTTTGAAGATGATTAGTGGTAATCATCCCACAAAACAACCTTGACAGGTTTAATACATATTAACAGGGATGAATGGATGATACTGAAGATGATTAGTGGATTTTTGACATATTTTTTACGGCAATGTGAATAAAGGAAAAGACCCTACTTGTTGAAATCATAAAAGTGCTTGCCTATCTGATAAAGAAAGAAAGACAGGACCATACAGAATTAGACAAGAGGGCAAATTTGAGTTGCTTTGGGAAGTGGCCTTCATAACATAGTTGAGGGTGACCGTAGGTTAATAGTGTGTATGGATTAGAATCACTTATCTTTGATGTCGTGGGTGTTACTTCTTTACATAATGATTGGTGAATGATTCGTAAACTGGATGCTAAATTTTTAATTTAGCATTTTCTTACTTGAGAATATAGCATGGCATCTCCATTTGGTTTCCTGCCGAAGTTTCTATATTTATTCTGCATAATTATAACTGGTATTGGTGATAAAATTAAAAACTTGTGCTATCATTAAATAGTTTCCTAAAACTGAGTGTTTTCAGATACTATCATTGCTATTATGGAATGGATGTCTTGTTAAGCCCATTCATCTTGTTCGATACTTGGCATTCTTTCTGCAGATTTATCTAGGTAATTTCATTTCAAACTATATCACTTTGGTTATCATTTTTTCATTGCATTGGCTAATTTCTGTGGCATTATCATTTAATTAGCTAAAAAAACATGACTCTATCAAATAAATCTTTCATATTGCATGTCTGCAGATGCCTTTCTTTCACTTTTTTGTTAATTTTGTGAAAACATTTCATTCCTGAATTTATAGCCGTATCTTATTCGACAGAGCTACTCTACGTTGTGCACCTAATGCTATTTGATCATTTGGTACCTATGTTACTCGGACTCGGGTGTGAGTGTTGGACCAAATAAATGTTGTATTTGAGTAGTTTATTGTTATGCAACAGTGGAATATGCTGTATTATAAACAGAGTTCCGTGCTGATGTCTTTGAAGTGGATCCTCATGCAATGGTATTTGAGTAGTTTATTGCTTATGCAACAGTGGAATATGCTGTATATGTACACTTCTGCAGCACCTAATTTATACACATGACCATTTTGGCGTTGTGTTTCTAGTGACATTGGCAGGTAAGGTAGGAAGTAAAACCTATGTTACTTGCCTGCCTATATGTCATTATGTTCAACTCTCAATGTTCTTTGCCTGTAAAACCTATGTTACTCGGACTCGAGTATGAGTGTCAGATATGGGTATGTGTCCGACATGGGTATGTTCATTTTTTTTTTCAAGATTTTCATGTATTTGGAGGGTTTTTGGAAGATCATATCTCCATACCCATGTCTGGATATGTGTCAGACACGACGAGTACTTCAAGAAAAACGAAAAATCGGAGGAACATAGTGTAAAACTATACACATCTCATTTCAAGCATCCCATACCCTCTCTCTCTCTCCCTCTCCCTCCCTTCCTTCCCTTGGCCCCTTTGCCACAAACAGATCTGAATTTCATGCTGTTACTTTTCATGCCATGCTGTTTACATCTTCTGCATTACTGCATTGGTAAAAGTTGACCCAAATAAATGTCAAGGGAAATCTTGATTGGCATAATTGCTTCAGTCTTGCATCGCTTTGTGGTTGTGCAATGCTGTCTTTTAATGTTCATTGTAATTGCACTACTCTGGTATTGTGTGCGTTCTTGCGGTATCAGAGGAAAGAGACAAGTGGGATCCTAAGCCTCGGGGACTTATGTTGCAATTAGGGTGTAATCAAGCTAAGCCGAGCTCAAGCAATAAAAGCTTGAGCTCGAGTTCGACTTGAAACTTGCAGTTCAAAATTTGCTTCGAGTTCGATCAAGTTTTATTTTTAAAGTTTGAGTTCTATTTGAGACAAAAATCGAACTATTGAGCTCGTTCGATTAGGCTCGCGTACTTAGTAAAAAACGAGTTGATTCTCATACTGGACTTCAAATTTTATTATTTATGCTTGAACTAGAGTTTTGAATTATTTTTTTTAATACTAATTAAAAATATATATTAAAAAAAATTCGATTAGGCTCGCGAGTTACTCGAGTCGGAAAGTAGAATACTCGAACTCGACTTGTTCGATAACTCAAGTTACTCGAGCTCAAGCTTCGTTTGAAAATGATCGAATTGAATTCGAATTTTTTTTTTAATTCAATTTGAATAGTTTACGAACACAAATATCTTTTTATCTTTTACATCTTAATTGTAATTAGTGAAGTGCTCCTCCCATCTGTAGTGATAGGATTAAGTATTAACCTTTAAAAAAAAAAAAAAAAAAATCTGACGGTCGTGGACTTTCGGTCATTGCCCTTAAATTATTGAGTTGGTAAACTTGAAGGTTGAGCACAAGTGGCATTCCATCTTTTACCTTCCTAATTCTGACTTCGTTCTCTCTCAATCAAATGGATTGCTGGGTCCGCCTATAGCTGAACATTGGTTGTTGCCATCATTGCCACAAAATGTTTTCTTCAATTAGCTGAACATTGGTTGTTGCCATGGCTATAGTTTTTGGTATATTTTTGAAGTCCAAGGTTTTACTAGGACATTAATCAAACTGTTTTTTATTTGAAACCCATCTTCCTATTAGCCTTTTCTTTACGTACCACCATTTTTTGAAGCCATTCCTTTAATGAAATCAGTCTAATAAAAATGAGCATTTGGACGAGTTGTGATAATAGTAGTTATATCTCGATATGTTAATTTTAGACACGACGTGATTATATGACACAAAAAAATAACTAAAATATGATATGATGTAAAAAAATAACACGAATACGAAATGAATACACGAATGTATCAAAATCTATATAATACGAATTATTAAGCTGTCAAATTTATATTAATATATAATATTTTAAACACGATTATAATACGAAAAAATAATTCGAACATGGTATAAATATAAGGATTGTCAAATCTAATTTTATCATGTATATTCGATTAAAACAGAATTGGATTGAAAAAAAAAAAGGGAAAGGAAAAAGAAAAGAAAAGCTGGGTTAAGAAATGCAATTTGATGTTTTAATGATATATTTTGTGGTTGAATATGAGATAATTTCTTTATGATTCTTCAAGTTTTGAAATTCGAAAATAAAGGGAAAGGGTTTTTTATCATAATATATATATATATTTAATTATCAAAATACCGTTATTTTCAAGTTAAGTATTAAAATTCGTTTTTTTTTTACTCAAACTAAATTTTTTAATTATTTTTTTAAAATACAGTTGGGAAATCGCCATGAGCCATGGCGATTTCCCAACAGGTAAAATTTATTTTTGTAAAAAATACCAGTTGGGAAATCGTCATGGCCCATGGCAATTTCCTAACTGTATTTAAAAAAAAAATACAAAATTTCAGTTGGGAAATCGCCATGAGCTATGGCGATTTCCCAACTGTTTTTTTTTTTTAATTTTAAAATACCAACGTTAAAAAAATAATAATAAATAAAATAACAAAATTTTATTCATTTTAATTTTTAAAAAAAATAAATAACAAAATTTAAAATAAAAATTAATTTATTAACATTTTTTTTTTCATTTTATTTTTTATTTAAGAAAATAAATAACAAAATAAAAAATAAAAACTAATTTCTCAATTTTTTTTTCTTTTTATTTATTTCTTTTAAAAAATAAATAACAAATTTTAAAATAAAAATTAATTTATCAATAATTTTTTTATTTTTATTTAAAAATAAAAAATAATTTTCCAACAATTTCCCAAAATGATCGATCAATGCAATGACAGTCGCATAATTACATTGATAGTAATTATGCAATTATGAATAAATCTATTCTCGAATTATTTGTGAAACTTATAAATTTAACCTAATTTGGATTAGATTTTAAATAATTATTATCAAGTCATATCTTTTAAAATTATTTTTTAAAAGTTTAAAATATAAAAACATTTTTGAATATTTAAAAATATATTGAATAATAAATAACAAAATTAAAAATAAAAATTAATTTTCCAACAAATTTAAAATAAATAACATGAAATGCAAAACATATAAATTTATATATTACAAATTTAAAATACATTATTCTCGTTATATTAATAAAAGTACATTTATTCTAATTATTTATGGAGGAGCTCTCAGATCGTGTGGTATTGAGCAACAGTGTCGAGCTCTCCTATTGCGTGGTGGTTGGACCCGTCGTTCAACCTCGTCAGTGGCACGTATTCGCGGTTGACCACGACCTCTTGCTGTAAACGCCACTGGTTCTGGTTGTATGTCATCCACCATTTATTCTGTATCAAAAATTTGAAACCCACTACTGGAGGAGCCAACACCCAGTCCACCTATAAAGGAAATATGACTACTAGATGGACCCACAAATGATGTACCATCAAATACTGACGCAGGGGTTCCAAACTGATAAATTGTAGTTAGATATGCTGAATTTGGACTTGGGATTGAGAGCTGGTCATCTAACATCGTCATTGGCGGTGATGGTCAGTAACACTCATCAACATCATATCCGGGGTGACTGACGGAATAACGATAACTGGATGGTACTCCATGATTCCGTTCAGGTTCAGGATGACTAAATGACATCCTCGGTGCAGTGAACTCCGATGCATGTGATGAGGCCGGTTGACGCGTCTGCCCACGTTGTCCGTTCAGTCTAGGAGCTTCCATTTCCTGTGTAGGAGGGACTGGATTTGAAGTTCGTCCCATAAATGACGTACTCCTAACATCCTCATACCTCGACGATGGACAAACAAAAGGCCGACCTTTATTTTTATACCATCCTATGTAATCATCAGATGAGTTGAAATTATTACCAACAATCGAATAACCTGTCGGAATTCGTTAAGAACGTATATCCCACCAATGGATCCATTGTTGATGCTTCGTAGGCTAGAATTCTTCATGACGCCTACGCATGTCAATCTTGTGAACCTTATCAAGGTTCACCGGTGCTTGCGGAATTGGTTGTTGCATCTTAAATTGTCGCAACACCCTGTCAGTGTGGTGTCACTCTACATATGAAAAGCATATAAATGCTGTGTTTGCTTTCCATATATTACAATTATTGTAGGCATCTGATGGGAGGCATGACATAATTTCATTTGAAGAATATGGTATCCACAGAAACTGCCAATAATTATTACAAATTATTAGTTTCATATGGATTAAATACAAAAATACTTGAATGTAACAATCGAAACATTTACCTTATCATATCCTAGTCGATCTAGTCGTAATCTTATACTTACAAAGTCGGTCGGAGTCTCGGTAAGATCTCTGCAATGACTCCACCTGTTAAAATGCGTATAAAATCTTAATAGACCTATAAAAATACAAATTCATACAAAATTAATAAAATAGTAAAGATTATTACCTGCTTGCAAGAGGGTATAAGCCGAAATATCCACGCGCAGAGAAAGAAATGACAATCGATACCAAGCCCATGATTGTAGAAGCACTAAACATCCACCTATGTCATGACTTTTTGGAACTGTAGTCCGGCACAGTTCTCTATACAAAACCACCAAACACGCAGAACCCAAATTATAATTTGCCGCATGCTCTAAATCACGTAGTAATGCAAGATACATTAAATGTACCCGACTGCTTAATTTGTCAGGCATTAGTAATCCTCCAATCGAACGTAAAATATATGCTCTAGCAGCATATTGTATATGTTATTCACTTGCGTGTAATGGAAGATCTTGAAAGGATTTCAACCAATTTAGTCTCACCGTTGAGCCAGATACATACTCATCTGGAGATACCGCGCCCAATATATTTTGACACTCTTCATTCCAATCTAGAAAGTTTGCGCCTGTAACTACATCGCCATGGACCGAAATTCCAAGTTGAAGCGCAACATTTTCTAGAGTTATCGTGCATTCACCAAACGAAAAATAAAAAGTGTGCTTCTCGGGTCTCCATCGTTCGATCAACGCACTGATTAAGTCGGGTTGTAGCAAAAATCGTCGAATTTGAGTTACGTGATAAAATTAGGCTCTTCTTAAATGGTCGATAATATATGGATGCGGGTCCTCCAATGTAAATTTCCTCTAACGTAAGACGCGACGAGTATCCTGTTGATAATTAATTAAATTAAATTAAATTAAATAATTATAAAATATAAAAATTAAATAATTAAATAATTATAATAATTAAATAATTAAACAATATAAAAATTATAAAATTATAAAACTATAAAATGACAAAACAATAATAATTAAAAAATTAAAAAATTAAACAATATAAAAATTATAAAATTATAAAACTATAAAATGACAAAACAATAATAATTAAAAAATTATAAAACTGTAATAATTAAAAAATTAAACAATAAAAATTATAAAATTATAAAACTATAAAATGACAAAACAATAATAATTAAAAAATTATAAAAATTTGATAATGTAATACAAATAATATTACAAAAATTTACTTACCTCTTTAAATATAACCGACGATATGTGATTCTCTTGCAACCTCAATAATGATGATCAAGCCATTTTTAAATCAACAAGAAGAGATTTTGTATGGAAGAAGGAAGAATTTGAGATTTTTTGTAGAAAATATGAGGAAAATGGGGGTATTTATAGGTATTTGGGGTGTATGGAGGGGAAATTTAAAGGCAACGGTTTGAAATTTTTTTTTTATCCTTGGTATTTTAAATTTTAAAATACAAAAATAAAAATACAGTTCGGAAATCGTCATGGGGCATGACGATTTTTCAACTGGTATTTTAAAAAAAAATAAATTTTACCAGTTAAAAAATCGTCATGGCTCATAACGATTTTCTAACTAGTTAAAAAAATAAATTTTAATATTTAATTTAAAAATTACGGTATTTTAAGAATTAAAAAAAATAATATTATGATAAAAAAACCAAAGGGAAAGAGTGTGTTGAGTCATATAGGCAAGGAAAAAAAGGTTAGAAAAGAGGGGTGTTCAAAGCAAAGGACTAACCAAACTTGGCTAAGATGTTGTGCAAACCAACAACTTTGACATGGTACAGAAATGTGCTGGTCAAGCTTAGAGATGATAATAGATAGTGCGAATTCGGATATTTGTAATTATCTAATTCGTTTTTTTTTTTTTTTTTTTTCTTTCTGATTTGGATATTGCAGATTCGGATAAAATTCAGATTCGAATATTGTAATTATTATCTGCAGCGGATACGGATATGAAATCTCAGATATCTATTATCTAAATCCGCATTACTTATGCAGATAACAAATTCGGATATCTGAATCCGCTATCCGAATCCGCTTAATTTTGCGGATTCGGATATCCGAATCCATTATTCGTTTATTTGAATTTAAAACTAATTTTTATTTGATTTTATATTTTTATTTAATTTTTTTTACTTACTGAATTCAGATATTTAGCAGATTCGGATATCGAACAGATAATGTTATTTAATTCGAATTCGGATAGTAATATTCGAATTTAATGCGAATAATAAATGGATTAAGATTTTAAAATAATTTTACGGATTCAAATTTAAATATTATAAAAAAATGATACATATCTGATCCGCTCTCATCCCTAATTAAGCTGTGTCCAAAGTAACAAATTTGAATCAAATATTGGAATGCCACGTCTCAACTATTTTATCAACTGTTATTGCGATGAGTTGAAGAGCTGCCATCAATTATCAATTTGCTTAAACACATCTTGAAAGTTGAAATAGAGATGGGTAAGTGAAGCCTTTTGATCCATTTTTGTTTTCTAAATTTAAATTATTGTCTTTATTAAATCAGTAAAAGAAAACAACAAACTTTTATCTTACTTTTGAAAACAGACGTGATTATTATCATCGATGTTACATTCAATATTACTTATGACAGAATCCTTTGTCACCTGACAATCTTATTTCAGTACATTTATTTTTTATACATTTTGACATTTTCCTTCAACATTTTTTGTTTATCTGTGAATTTTTTTAAATCTTCATTGATTTAAAAATCAAAATGTATGAAAAATTCAAACTCAATTACTCCTTTGACCTCTTCTGGTCAAATTCAACTTTTTCTTGCCAGGAGTAACTCACTTTCTGGTTTCTTTTGATAGTTTCACGAGTTCTATCATCGAAAAGACATCAGTAATAAAATATATTGTCATTAAAATTTATAAAGTATAAAACAGAGTTAATCCCATTAAACAAAAACTTATATTATTTTCCTTTTCCTCTGTTTTTTTTTTTTTTTTTTATAAAAAAATTAGTGAAGAATTTGAGATGGAAAAAAGAAACAGATCTGAATTAAAGATTTTCACAGCCATTTTGTGGTAAAGGGGGAGGTGGCGTGCAATAAGAATAACATGATTGACATGAATACAAGAAAATCGAAATGAGAAGAGAAGACAAGAGAAAAGGGCAAAAGGCCATAATTTTGGTGGCTCCCACATTCATTAATTAACAAAAGTAAAATTTGAAATTACTACTTCTTGTTGTTACTAACTAGAGAGAATGAGAGAATGGAATTGAAAGATTGAATTGAAAACCCTAAAAAGAAAAGAAAAAAAAGGTAAGCAGAGTTTTATTGAGAAGGAACTGAGGGTGGGGTATGGTTGCCTAGTCTTTTCAGATTTTGAGTTGCAGGTGGAGGGATCCCCCGCTTCCCCATTGGGCTGGAGTCTGGACCCTTTTTTCATCCCACCAATTTTCTTTTTCTTTTTAATTTTAATTTTAATTTCCCTCCCACTCCCCCTTCTAGATTAATTTGAAAAAAAAAACCCCAAAGCTTTATTAATCAGTAAAAAGGGGCAAAAAGAACAAAAACCCAAGCAGCAGCAGTGAAAGTGAAACCTGAAACCGGTCCCTTCTTCTCTTCTCTTCTCTTATCTTCCTTATTTCTTCTCTTTCTGTGTTTTATTTCTGGAAAATCTCATTTGATAAAGTTTGCTTTTAAGTTGAAGATTTGGGTTTTTATTAAGAAAGATTTGAAGAAATTTGGGTTTGAAAAACCCCACTTCTTCGACTTACTCACTCGTTCATTTCTTTCTACATTAGTAAAAGTAGAAATTTTAGAGGAATTTTAGAGGAAACCTAAGCAAGAAGATTAAACAATGAAGCAATCTCTCTCAACTATTGTCTTCTCTGTAAGTCTTTGGTTCCTGGTAAAATGTCGGTTACTCCTTTGTTTTTAATATAAATTTTATGTGTATATTTTTTTTTTAGTGTTTCCGACTAACAGTAAAAATTCTCGATTATGCAGTCGTAGGAAATGGTTGAAATAATGAAATGAGGATGAGATCTACTGCACCGTTCATCACATTTTTTTTATTTGAATGTTTGCTGTAGCCATTGCTAGGGTTTTGTCTTCTGTTTCGTTTCCGCCATGACTACCAAACGCGCTTACAAGCTACGTATCCTTTTTTATTAAATTATGTTACAATTGCTATACTTGATCTGGGTTTTCCATAACAGTTGCCCTGATCACCTCAATCAGATCTAGTACTATTCTGTCTTTTTTTGTTAGTATTTTTTACCTGGGGTAGCCTTAATAATTATAATAAACAGAGGAATTTGTCGCACATTCTTCAAATGTGAATTGCCTAAAGATTGGAAGGAAATCGTCTAGGGTTCTTGTGACTGGAGGGGAAGATCACAAGGTTAATCTTTGGGCTATTGGTAAACCCAACGCTATACTGGTCAGTTCTCTCTCAATATCTGCCCAATGCAAATGATTAAATTCGTTTCAAATACCCTTTTGTAATTTCTTTCATCTGTCAGTAATGGAAATGCCAGTATTTTCACTGTCACTGGTTTGCTGCAATTTATTGTGTGCTCACTAGCCACAAAGGGGGAAAAAGAATTTTTGATATAGCAAATAATAGGATTAAACAATTCTACCTCCTATAAAATTTCATTTTGGAGACCAATGATTTCTTATTCCATACATGTATTTGAACCATTATTTCAGAGTTTGTCGGGACACACGAGTGGAATAGATTCAGTGAGCTTTGATTCTTCAGAAGTCATGGTTGCTGCAGGTGCTGCAAGTGGTACCATCAAGCTTTGGGATTTGGAAGAGGCAAAAAGTATGCTTGTCCAATTCAGTAGACTTTCTTTCTTTTTTCTTTTTTATTTAAAATATGCATGTTGCTGTATGTTAAATGCGAGTCTTAAATATGTTTTCCATTGATTTTTGTTGTTGTTGCAATCTGATACTTTTCTAGTTGTTCGGACCCTGACTGGTCATAGATCCAATTGCGTCTCTGTGGACTTCCACCCCTTTGGCGAGTTTTTTGCATCTGGCTCTCTTGATACAAATCTCAAGGTATGGGATATCAGAAAGAAAGGGTGTATCCACACTTACAAGGGCCATACTCGAGGAGTCAATGCAATCAGGTTTACACCAGATGGCCGATGGGTTGTATCTGGTGGTGAGGACAACATTGTGAAGGTCAGTGTTGCTGTACTTTAGTTCATGATGCTAGTAATTTTTGTACTAATGTGATCCTTAGATTGTACACATTTTTTTATCTTCCTTTTTCTTTTGGGATCTGTGTGAGCATGGTAGGGTGAATAAACATAGAAGGGTTTTCAATTCTTTTAGTGCCAGACTGTTTCATGGCCATGTCTTATTTCCTGGGAATTGAGATTGTGGAGTTTGGAGTGAGGCTATGCAAAGCCGAGGGTGTTGAATGAACTAACATGCCTTGTTTCATTTCACATTGTTTTTGATTCTCTGAGTCAGCCATCTTTAAAACTTTGGCTGTACTGTTATATGGCTATGAATGGATCCATAGGTGCAGTTCTTTGGCTTTCTCACATTAGTATTTGATATCTGCAGGCCATTTCATTGTTTTAAATGGTATAATGGTCAGACTGGCATATAGATTGCCTGCTGTCAGTTCTCTTTGATAAAAAAGTTTTCACCTTATAAACAGATTTAAATGCACATGTATAGGCAGTATGTATACACATTTTAATTTTGAGTTTTGATGTTGATTCGGGATAACTTTTACAATGATCTTTTTCATGTTGTATATATCAACAGGTGTGGGATTTGACTGCTGGAAAACTGCTGCATGATTTCAAGTATCATGAAGGCCAAATTCAGTGCTTAGATTTCCATCCCCATGAGTTTCTACTGGCTACAGGTTGGTTATTACCTTCTATGAAAGAGCTGTTGCTTATTGCTCACTTGAGAACTCATTCTGTGATGTTGTCCTAAAATTAAGTTCTTATCCTAAGATCTGTTATGTTGTCCAAGGAAGTTGTAGATCCTTCTTGTGTGCTCTGATTTTCACTATACATCCTCTTGCCTTAACAGGTTCAGCTGATCGGACTGTTAAACTTTGGGACCTTGAAAGCTTTGAGCTTATTGGTTCAACTGGGCCTGAGGTACTTTCGTTAGTCTTTGGTACCGTTGTTGATTCTCTTAGTATAGTTAGAGATTCATATTGAGATCATAGGATCTTTTATTTTCCTGTTTTGTAGACTACTGGAGTCCGTTGCTTGACCTTCAATCCTGATGGGAGGACTGTACTCTGTGGATTGCATGAAAGTCTGAAGGTGAGGTCTTTTATAGTTCAAGGTCTTTTAGAGTTCAACTTTCATCAATCTAAAATGATTTACCAGGGAGTGCTCTATGCTATTCCAGTTTTACTTCATTTTTCTTTGCAACTTCTAGGTTTTCTCATGGGAACCGATAAGATGTCATGATGGGGTGGATGTGGGGTGGTCTAGATTGTCAGATCTTAATGTTCATGAAGGAAAGCTTCTTGGCTGCTCATATAATCAAAGCTGTGTTGGAGTATGGGTTGTAGACATCTCGGTATTGCTCAGTTTTCTACACTTCAATTTATTTAATCAGTCTATCTTTCTTTATTGGCAATTATTGCGTTAAAGATTTTAACATTAAATTTTGGTCTCTGGTACAGCGCATAGAGCCTTATGCTGTTGCTAATGCTAACCATGTGAATGGTCATTCTGAACCTAAATCTAGTTCCGGTGGAAACCTCTCTGTACTGAATGAGAACACAACAAAAGCTAGTATGGGAAAATTATCAGTTTCACAAAATCCTGATACTTTAGTGAAGGAAACAAAATCCCTTGGAAGGTTGTCCGTTTCACAAAACTCAGATCCTGCAAAGGAGTCCAAAAATTTGGCATGTATGTTACATTTTATTTTAATTTTGTTTTGGGGTTCAGCATTTTCACTTTACTTTATGTTTCTTGATTCTCACAAATTTCTTTAGAAACTGTATCATTAAATATACTATTCGTCCTGAATTAGTTTTCATTTATCAAGTTTACCCATTAAAAAGAAAAAAAAAAAAACTAATATTAGTTGAAATGGTCTCAGGAAAGACAAGTGAAATCCATCACTCTAAACTTAACTACACAACTCTTTTTGAGCAATAAAACAATAAAGGGAAAAAAAGCGGATTGATGCATAGAACTTGTATGGTAGAAATGTGCAAATTTTCTCTTCTATTTCTTATTTTATGTACTCGAGTTTTTCTGTTAAGTGATTAACATTATGGTATTGCTTTTGGTAAGCAGGCAGTAGTAATAGGTCAGTTTGTTGAAAAAGAAAAAAGAAAAAAAAGTATTATGAAAATGATTAATTGATAATTAGCAACAATATACATGCTCAGCCAAATAGTAAACTTAGTTCTTCAAAAAGTTATGAAATATCTGGAAGTACTGGTGGGGAGGTGGGCCCTGCAGCTGTTACCTACCTATCTATCTTATTCTGGTTTTTGCATAATGGTTAAAGCCACAGGAAATGTACCTTGTACCCCTCAGAGGGTCAATTTAAACACTGCTCCAAAGACAACACAACCGAGTTCAGTAACAGTTCCTAGTGTAGCAGCTCCAAAGAGGAGTTCTATGAGGGCTAGTCCAGCTGTCAATGTTCCAATTTTTAACAAGTCAGATGTCCTACCTGTGATTGTGCCTAGATGTGATACAAGGTTGGAGCAGGCTGTTGAATCAAGAAAAGAAGTTGGAATATCTGGGAGAAGTCTGGAGCAGGCTGCCGAATCTAGAAGAGAAGTTGGAATAGGTGGGAGAAGTTTGGAGCTGAGCCAGCTGGCTGCTGAATCTAGAAAAGAAGCTGGAATAGTTGTGAGAACTTTGGAGCAAGGAGCTGATTCCAGAAAAGAACTTGGTATTGTTGGAAGAACAATGCCATTTTCTTTGCAGTCAAAGACATCTAGTTTTCGGAAGTTTCAAAATAGCAGGGAAGACATGGACCAGCCAGCTATCTCTGCCCCGTCTGAAAGTACAGGTTCTAAGGTGGCTGAATTCAGCAGTGTTCTGGAAAGGAGTATTTTTGCTTCTGTTAAAGGCCCAATTCAAGGAATGTCAGCTGCTGAAAGGAATATGAGGGAAGATAGGTGTGTTGGCTCTGGTAAGAGTGAACCAAACTCAGTGGTGGAGTTGCCTTCAAACTACTGGGATGAAAATCGTATGTTCTTAAAACTCTTTATTCACTGTTCTGTCTTTGATTGTAACTTTCCTATTTAGCTTCTTCCAGAATTTTTAAATTTGCTATAGCGTGTTGTTTGCTTCTAACCTCGACACTTTCGTATTAGTCTGTGAATTAGATTATGACTGAAAATCTTTCTATTGAAATGCTTTAAGTAAAGGACCGTGTTTGATAGCAAGCGGGAGTTTTCATGAGACTTAATAGGAACAATTGAAAGAGTGAGGTGGACGGAACAATGAAGAGTACCTTTTATAAATTCAAATGATAACTTCTGTACTTTTGGTTACATAAAGAAAATGTCATGTTTGGGAGCAATGAGCTTCCACTGAAGGAGTATAGGAAAATATAGTCTCTTTGATATTTTGATATGAATATATAAGGTAACCATTGGGTTAAGTACAGAAGTTCCACCAGAACCTTTTTAAGTAAGGCTCCGTTTGGTTGATGTTTTTGTTTTTTCCAATAGAAAGTGGAAAGCAAAAAATAAAAAATGAAATAAAACAAGAGACAAACAGAAAAAAGCAAAAGCACCAACCAAACGGAACCTAAATAATTTACCTTCTAAGAGGGATCTCTCTCTCTCTCACAACACAGACACACACATTGGTACCATGTTAACTAAAGAATTGTACTTCTGAGTAATTCTAATTGGACTACATTTCTATTACTTTTAAAGGATTGTAAGGTGCAGTGGTTGGGAGGTAGTCTTATGAGTCTCTTTATCTATCTTCAGGTTGTTATACCCTTGGGATACATAATTGGTCTTGAGGATGTATAGCATTGCCTGTGGTATTGTTATTTGGCTTAGATACCAGACATCCTAATTGATGGAGGAGAATAAGCTAAAGGAATGAGTGACTTGAACTTCAGTTTCTGCTATATGCTTCTTAAGTAGAATAGATCTAACTAGGTCTAGCTTGAGGGCTATGATTTAAGCTTTGTTTAGATTGTCTTGGGCTCTTGGCTAATGGCTAATTTGCAGGCATGTATTGTCACATTACATGCATTCTTGATTTGTTTGGTTTTCAATTGGGGTCTAGCTTGAGCAGGCTGTTATGCATTTCTCAAGTTGGAATGTTCAACTATTCATGCTGAAACCGATTCTGTTTCAGGTGAAGCACAAGTGCAAAAAACACATAGAGATGCATATCCTTTAGAAAGCCAAAAAGGAGGTATATCTCTCATAGCTGGTTGATATTATGCACAATTCTATGAAGTCTCGACTCACTACCCTTGATCAATTCTTCAGGAAGAACACGTTCAGTAGTCATAAATTGGGAGAAAAGAGGGAGATCTTCTAATTATGATGGACCTACTTTGGGTATCTCTCCTGGGAATGGATCTGTGGCAAACATGCCTGCCTTCAATTCAGTAAAAACAGATCTAAGCTCGTATTCACTTTCTTTCCCTTTTTCTTTTTAATACGTTCTCAATGCTAATTTATGCATTCATGTTCTTATTTTTTAAAAGTATAAACAAAGAGGATACCATCCCTCTGTGGAAAAAGAAATGCTGTCTGCCAGTGATGAGGATGCTGTTGCAGATGTAATGGAGCAGCATGACCAATTCATTGGTTCCATGCAGTCTCGTTTAGCTAAGTTACAGGTGATCCTAAACAAACTGGAAGTCATGCTAATGGATTGTTTGGATGCTTTTGTTGTTCACTTAATAGTAAGATGTCTACAATTGAAGTTTTATAGAAGATTGCTGAACCTTGTTTATTATTGGTTATAGGTTGTTCATCGATACTGGGAAAGGAATGACGTAAAGGGGGCAATCAGTGCAATGGAGAAGATGGCTGATCATGCTGTAAGCACTTTATGTTTGTTAATAATACATCCATCTCTTTTCGAACTTTTGTGTGAATCGAACATATTGAAGAGTCACTTCCAATTGGTTTCTTTTTATGATGGAAATTGCAGGTGCTTGCTGATGTGATGAGCATTGTGGCTGAGAAAATAGACGTTGTCACATTGGACATTTGCACTTGTCTTCTGCCACTTCTGTCTGATCTCCTTGGAAGTGACATGGATAGGTGAGAACAGTGTCATAATCTTGCATTTTTGTAGCCACTCAGCCTGGGATTTTTGTTTCCATTTGTTTGGGAAACATCAATTGCTTTCAGTAGTTCTCTGTGGTACATTTTGGTCAACTTTAAACTGCAATACTCATAAGGTGGTTAAAATGAGTAGTATTTTAGCAGTACTTTTCTAAGGATCTGTTTGGTGTTATTGTATCTACAAATAGAGTAAGTTTCGGTATTTAACTGCAACTCTTATGTAGGCATTTGAGCATCTGTCTGGACATGCTGCTTAAGCTGGTCAGAGTATTTGGTTCAATGATATATTCAACATTATCTGCTTCAACACCTTTTGGTGTAGACATTGAGGCGGAGCAAAGGTGTGTCTGCTTGCTTCGTAACTGCAAATTTAATGTTAAAATGTTCAGTACTTCAGTTATTGGTTTATTAACTGAGATTTCATGCTGCTGATTGTCATAGGTTTGAGCGTTGCAACCTCTGCTTTATAGAACTTGAAAAAGTAAAGCGCTGTCTGCCCATACTTACCAGGTGAGTTTGGTGGTTTTTTGAACCTATATAAGCCCTATGGGGTTTAATCATATGCAAATGTTCTATACTGTATGACTTATTCCAGAGATCTTTTTTATTTATTTTTTTTCTTCTTGTTTCCTTTTTTCTCCATAGAAGAGGGGGATCAGTGGCAAAATGTGCCCAGGAATTGAATCTAGCACTTCAAGAAGTATCATAACTGAAATCAATGCATTGAATGAATGCATGCACACTAGCTTATTCTGTGCTTTTATGGATTAAATTCTTATGTCGCCCTGGAGAGCAAGTTTTGGCATTTACACGCCGGTATTAGCATCAACCACTACTTTGATGCATATTGTCTTTGTCAACTCCTGCTGCACCTTGTACATTTTTTATACTAAGTGGAGGCATTTTAACTGCTAGCTGATGCTACTACATTGACTAAAAAGTGAAGACTGAAGGCTAAGTAATTGGGTTGTTACTCTACTGCTAGTTGCTGGCTCAGTTTTTTCAACTTTCAAGTTTACACCTGATTGGTGAAGAGTATACCATACCAACTTCGTGTTACACTCTAACCCAATATGTTGCACATCAATTTGCACCTTATGGCCTTTAATGATTAACTATTTTTTTTTTTTACCATTATGTACTATATATAAGATATACATGTGTCCAACGATGGGATTGCAGTCTGAAGCTGTTGAAAAACCTGGAATAGAGCAATATTGAGCTGCTTCTATTGGCGCATGAGGAGTTGGATTGTGTTTTTTGCTTGATTCATAGTGTAAATTGGAAGGAAAATGAAAGACAAGCTATTCATTTTCCTCTTTTAAGCTGTTTGGTTTTCCATGTTTTTCTGTTGCTAGCAATTGTGTATTCCTTTCTTCCTTCCTGGTAATGAATCTTGAGCTGCAACTTGTTTGTTTCTGGGTAGATTTGATGGGTTTTTGAGTTTTTTCTTGTGGTTGGGGTTAGGGAAGGGCGAAGGCGGCATGCATCATGGTTGGTGAGTGAGAGTGACTAGTCTTTTGTTTTTTTTCTTTTGCATTCAAAGCAAACCTTAGTAACGAAACGAGGCTATTCATCTCTGAACCTTAAATAGGAATACCCCTCGCTTTGGGCTTGGCTCATGGCTTGAGCCTTGATTTTATTGGCACCCAAAAGTTCCAAATTATAAACATTTTGTAGATTTAGTAAATATTGGACATGACATGAAAATGATACGAGAAAAATAATTAATATACAAATATATTAAAATTTATATAATATGAATTAACATGTCAATTTGTATAAATATATAATATTTTAAACACGATTATGGTATGAGAAAATGCACGAACATGAAATGTCCAGTCTAACATTTTGCATATTTTATTTATACATTAAGGGCGAAATTTTTTAATTTCATAAATAAGTTAAAATTTTATATATGTTTCAATTTTTTTTTTTAAATTTTAAGGTACTTTAAAAGGTATGTGTTATTTTATTAATTCAGAATCTAAAAATTTTACTGTAGATAAATTTTCCTTTATTTATGTAATAATGTCTTTTAATACATTTGCTTAGAATTTTAAATTTATTTTTTTATTTTACTGTTTTTAATGAGTGATCTTACGAATTTATGAATCTTGCCCGTAATGAGGAGATTAATCAAACATTATTACTATGCTCATTGGAGTATCGCAAAAAGATTTTACTGTCTTTAAACAAAAATACTTACTAGCATATTTTAGAGAAAGAAATAATTTAATAAATTTGTTTCTAGCAAGGAAAATTTAACTAGAACAAGTAATTTGTCATTTCTTTCTTTTCCATTTTTCTTCTGCCCTTTTATCCAATGTTCCAACAACGGTATAAATGTGTATCTGTTTATTTCCCACGTCTTATATGAAAGTATGGTTTAAATTCAAGTTCTTTACACAAACTATTTTACATAAGTTAGCGAATAGTTTAAGACATGGCTCTAGGGAGCAATAATACTAGAGAAGAAACAGCGATAAAAAAAATAAAATAGTAAAAATTTATGTGATTCTGTCAAAAGAAAATAAATTACAGGCAACAATTATTACACGGAGTAAACCTCTCAAAAAACTCATTTTAAATTAGTAACAATTTTTTTCGAGTTGGATCCCCAATTTGAATTGCCCATATAATTGAAAAAACCAAGCTCCACTTAAAAAAAAAAAAAAAAACCCAAAAATGGCAAATGTAATAATTGTTCTTTTCATAAAAATGGAAAGTAGCAAAAGAGGAAGGCTGCATTAATATGGAGTTGAATCATGAATGGATAAATGTTGCTAAAAGGATTGGATTTTGAATCCTTGTGTAAATTTTCCTTAGCTTTACTATGTTGCTGAATTTGTAGCATATTGGGTCCAATCCGCAGCCCTTTTCCTCAGAATCTGATTCAGGTGCTACTTTTGTCTCTTCTCAAGTTTAAAGCTGCCACATTTCGCTTTTAATTGGACTTTGTTTCTGAATAAAAACTGAGTTTGTCCCTTGCAAAAACAAAAACAATAAAGTGTCGAGTTTCCCCATATAACCCAGTTTTGTTGGCATTCATAAAAGATCGATATCAGTTTGAACAAAATAGGTAGAAACAGACCTTGATTCAATGATTAATGGATGGAAAGAGAAGTGACTCAATTCAAAGGAAAGCTGGGAAAATGAAAATGTTTGTGTGGGGAGTGATGAAAACAAGTCAAGAGAGGCTGAAAGTTGTTCCGGCGTTGACTCTCCGACGCGTCAGTATGTGAAAGAGATGAACAAAAGCAAAGGTTAAAGAAAGTGAGAGAGGAAAGGAAAAAAAATGAGCCCCTTACCAGGAAAATGAAGTACCTTATATAAGAAGTGGGTGAGAGGGAAAGAGATGTGGTGCAATTTGATTGGTTAGCTTAACGTGGTACGTTCTCCGTTATGTATGGATGACACGTGTCTGTAGTCAATTGTCGAGATGAGACAGCCAAAGACGAACACAGTACAACTCTTGTCATGTATAAATGACAAATATTCATGGTCAGTTGTCCGCTGTGAGATAGCCAATGATGATCACGCCTGACATGGATTAAGTATGCCTGATTTGTCATAAGATGATGTTGAACCATTTGTTTGTCTTCTTACTGAGGTAAAAAAATTAAAATGACCTTATATACAAAATATCTACGTTAGAAGGGAAGACATTTTTTTTTTTTACTTTAGGAGAGTCAGAGACCAAAAAAAAAAAATGATCATGTAAGAGGAGGAGGAAGTTCAAGGCATAAGTTGTCCAGGAGAAGACAGAAGATCAGGCAGCAGGAAGGAACAAATTTCGCTCCCTCCATTTTGCAGTGGTTACTTACAACAAGATGTTTGGAACACTGTGGATCAACCCTGAAACATCAGATCAGGACAGCATTATCTGTCTACAAACCCCTGCTGCATGTTACTGGTTGAAACAACTGCAATTCCAGCACCATCACTTCAACTTCTTCATAACCCTAGTCATAGTTCTTTGAAGGTCCCGTAAATCACAGATGAGTTAAAACAGGATAGGTTTATTTTCCCAGTCACTGATATTAGGAGATGCAGATGTCCATCAATGGCCATCTCTAGAGTCTATCAGTGTATAAGCAACCAAAGACGCATGTAGCCTTCTAGATTTCTGTAGTATCTGGATCGACGTTTGGTTCAGATTTTGAAGTACTTGTAGCCATAGTCGGGGTTTGTCATACCCTCTTCCCAGTTCCCAATCACCCATGCGGCGACCACCAAACGCTATCGGTTGAATGCCCAAATAAATGGTATAATAAAAAAAGGTAGGGAAGAAAGAGAGAGAGAAAGAACACAAAAAAACAAAATGAAAAAACAAAAGTTAGCCAAGAGCTGCACAACTGAACAATGTAATTATATTCGGCAGGAATTTTGATATAAACATAATTGTTTCTATTTTTCCTTTTACCGAATAGTATAAACTTACTTTGCACTCAATACTGTCATGCAGTTGAGGAGGACATCAATGGAAAAATAATCAGAAGTACCAAGGTCTACCCTGTATTGTGAACATGTTAATTTGTCATTATCTTCCAAGAGAAAGAGCGGTATAGAATTAGATTATATGTGATGCAATCAAAAAAGTATATCTTATTTAAAACCTTACACTTAAAAAAAAATTAATTATAAAATATAGTAGAAGCAAAAGTTGAGTATGCAGATTTTTAGTTTATACTTGGTTTCATAGAAATCAAAAGTAAAATAGGGTTTTGAAAGAGTTTAAAAGTAAAGAAAATAATGAAATAAAACAAATAAATAAAGAGAAGTAAAGAGTAAATAAATAGGAGTGATCAAATGAGAGAAATATGGTTAAAATTTCATTCGTCATCACTAGATAATATTAAGAATCAATTACAGACTTATCATTATTAATTATCTATCAAAGTTAACAACCGTAGATAACAATAAGCTCTGCTAACCCAATATTTTCTTAGTTTGTCGTTAATCCTTAATTATCAAACAACCTAGAATATGCTCTCTAAATTTATTTGATAACAGCTTTATGATGAGAAATATAGGTTGATCTAAGCAACAATCAATAAGCTCGGATTATTTAACTTAGATTATGTTCCACATTGTAATTCCCGAAAACCCAACATAATCATGAATTACAAATTGCCACTTATGAATAGGAAATCAAGACAATTACACGGATCAAGACTATTAAACTAGCAACAGATAATTATCAAGACCTATCTAGTTGTACACCTAAACAAATCAAGACAAAGATCATGAACAATTCTTATAGAAGAACATAAGCAATAAACTTTGATAGAAAATCAATATATGATAAAATCTGAAAATCAATTACATAACATGTCTAGGGCTTTGAAATCACCCTTAACCAAAAAGAAGTTTAGCCTAGCATAGGCATTGTAAACATAAACATAAAAGAAACTAAGAAGAAAACTAAGAGAATGAAGAAGAAGAAGAAGAATAATAATGATGATTCTTGATCCACTACAAACAAATTGTCATATAGTGACGGTCCAAAAAACGTTGGTAAAACCCAAAAATCCGTCGCTAAAAGTCCTAAAACCCTATACCGACGGTCAAAATGATTATTCCGATAAAAAATTAAGCGACGGTAAAACCCTCGTCGGTATAGACCTATACCGACGAAAAAAGCGACCGTCGAAATAGGATGTACAACCTATACCAACGGTTTTAGGCGTCACTAATGTTACTACCGTCGGTATAGCCTATGTTGAGTTAGTCCTTTTTGCTTTTACCTATACTGACGGCTCTGCCATCCGTCGGTATAGATATACTGACGAATTTAGTTTCCGTTGGTATAGATATCGTAGATATACATGTACCGACAGATTTTTTTTTCCGCGTCCGTCGATATAGATCAAAATGTAAAATATATAATTTACCTATAGTGACGGTTTGTCATAAATTTACCGACGGTTTACTCCGTAAGTATACTATACATTTTGTGTTGTTATATGAACTGTCAGTATAGAGGTCAGAGCGTCGGTAAAAATAAAATTTTATCATATTTTCAATTACTAATATTGATATATTTATAATTTAATCCAACATATTTCATATAAAAAAACCATCATAAGAAAGTATAAAATATTTAATAATATTAAAAATAAAATTACAAATAAATTATTTTAATTATATAACTTTTACAAGCTAAATAAAAGTCGCAAACTAAAGTCATAATACAATCTTAAAATTGAAAATTAGCAGTCCAAACACAAATTAAATAAGCAATCCAAATACCTAAAGTGAAATAAGCAATCCAAATCACTTTGTTCTTTCCTATGGAGCAACATCTGCATAAAATTGACAAATATTATACAATTAAAAGCAATTAAGTAGTGAAGTCAATATAGAAGAATAAAATAATCAAGTAATTTACCATCTTCATTTTCATTAACTTGATGACTAGAATTTGAAGACCTTATTATTGGTGACAAATTTGGAGCACTACTAGCATCAGATACCTAAAAAGTACATGTTCTGTCAATATATACCTGTACGATTTATTGAATTAAGCTTATACACATTACATCTACTCAAAGGGTAAAAATATATATGCATTTGCATCCGCAACGCCTTTGTGGTCGTTTATCCATAAAGGCGCATGTTAGTTAAACATAACACAACCAGATTAATTCAAGAAAAGGCCATGTGAGACTCCCAATGTATGCTAAGTCTGGAACAAACTCATCTCTTCCTCGACATTTCAAGTTTCATAATCCTACCACAATCAAGCAATTCCTCGACATTTCAAGTTTCACAATCCTACCACAATCAAGCAACATGCCTAACCTAGATATTATGTGAAAGATAATCTACATTTCAAGTTCCACAATCCTACCACAATGAAGCAACATGCCTAATCTAGATATCATGTGAAAGATGAATTTATTCTAAATTAACGTTGCTACAGAAATATATTACCTCTCTATTGGCCATGCGAGTAGCAGAAGCCAAAATATCTACGTTCTCATTAGGAAATTGTCTTTGAAACACTGATAAAATATTATACAGAGCTGCCTTCAATTATTCAACCATAGCCTCTACCCCTAGTACCTTTTCATCACGCTGCATTGTTTGAGAACATGAAGAAGCCGATTTATGCGATGAAGTAGATATTGTTCCCAAACAACGAACACACCCTTTTTTCTCTGGTCCTTTAACTTTTGAATACATATCATCTTTCCATGAACGTTGTTGAGAATTTTCAGATCCAATTTCATCCAAACCTTTTCTCATGAATTCCTATAAGAAAAAGAGAACAAGAGCAATTCAATGCACACAATTAAACAAAAACAAAAACAGAACAAGAAAAAGAAAAAGAGACAATCTCGCTAGTTCAGGTCCCAACCATTTATTCATTCAAGTCTCACTAGCTATATTACATCAGCAGAATATGATCATATGATAACACCATGCTGCCATAAAGTATAAATAGCTTGACCTTAGTAGTAGTGATCAGTCAACAAATTGCACTAGTAAATCAAACCCAAGAAAACTACACAAGCTTCAACTTTTATGGCTAAGACAGAAATATCCAACAGAATCAACATAATCATAGCCGTAGGCCAGATAAATAAAGAAAAAAGAAGGATAGAATACCATAATTTCTGCTGCCTTCTCATTCACAGCACTTCCAACTTTACGTGTACGAGTATGAATATACACCTCAGCACGTGATGGTTGAACTCCATTAGCTTGTTCGGTCTACAAAAATCATCCATTAACTATCTAGATAACAAAACCACAAATACATAAAGTATACTTCATATAAATTTAACTCAAATGAACAAATTGATATAAGTACCAAAGTTTGGATGATCTTAGGGAATGATTTTGTTCCACTACAATGAGGCTCATCTAACTTTGAGCGATTTATTTTGTTTAAATCACTTTGTTCCTATAAAAGCAAATTGAAATAAAAGAAAAGGTTGTAGTTAACCAATATGCAGCAATTTCTACCTTCGATTTATAAAAGAAAATTAAAATATAAGTTATAAATATCTACCTTCGCTTTACCAGTCAACCAATGTGCAACAATTAAAATAAATTGCTCTTTGTCAACCCGGGGATCATCAACCTTAGCAGCCATTTCCTCTGGTATTGTGTGTTCATCATAAAATTTAGACTTCAAATCATTCTTCCATTGCCTCCACTTTGTACTCATGTTCTTTATTGTCCAAGTCTTAATTTCTTGAATAGTTTCTTCATTAACATGTGCATCAGAATCGAATTTCTAAAATTCAAACTTGGACTAAAATTTTAAAAAAGGAAAACACAAAATAAAGAAAATCATGTCAAGTTGTGTGAATACAGTAAGAACACATGAACTAGAAACTAAAACATTTAATTTTTTATACCTCTATTGTTTCCCACATTTCTTCTTTCTTTAAATCCGACATTTCATGCCAATTTTGGTAACTAATAGGTGCAAAACTAGGCATTCTCACCAATGTACCAATGAATCGTGTTAAAGTGCAAGATTCTTTACCAATTTGTATGTATATTGTGATCATTCACCTTAACAACAACATGCCCCCTTCTTCTAAATCCCAAATATCGGCCATACGTGTGGCACCTCGAACCTTTCTACGTGGAGCATTGTCTACATATGACAATTATATAATAGAAAACAATTTAATACATTAATAATTTAAACTACAATACTGGAATAGTACATTAAGAATGAGGGTTACCCAATGTAGCATCTTCAATTGGATTAAGGGTCGAAAAAGAAGGTGATAGCATTGATTGTTGTGGAGGCTCTTGCAAAGGCTCATGTTGTGGAGGCTCGGATCCTACTGGCATTGATTGTTGTTCAGATTGCGTTTACAATTGAGAATTAGAGCTCCGATCTGCCTTAATGATATTCAATCGTTTACGCTTTGCCATCTCAAGTAACTGAAACACAACCGAAAAACAATTACTGAAAAAAGCTTTCTTGGCATCATATTTACATTTACCACTTAGTCTATTTTGAGTTTCAACAGATAATACAACAGTAGACACTCAATAACAGAGAATACAAGCTAAGAAAGAATGCAATAACAGTAGGCACTCAATAACATTCAGTGAAATCCAAGCCAAGCTAAGCAAGAATGCAATATGTTCATCTATGGCAAAGGGAAAAGGAAAGAACAGGAAAATACAAAGTCACAATGTCTTATAATCCAAATCCATTACATATAATTAAACTATTTTCTATAAAATTAAAAAGTGTCCTCCCCATTATGTTCATCTATGGGATCTTCTTCTACATGTTCATCCTCCATCTCTGGTGTGACGTCCACTCTTTCATCATCAACTTCATTTCTAACCCAATTTGAAGCACTGCGTGTATCATCACATTCATCATCATACATTTCTCAATTCCCATGCTCTTTATCAAAGGATAATAGATCACCTCTATCAAATACATCCCTAAGTTTTGCATGCTTTGCAAGAAGCCAACCTTGATGACCTTCTTCCTTAACATAGTATACTTTCTTAGCTTGTGATGCCAAAATAAAAGGATCGTGAACCAAATTAGTTCCACTTTGGGCTAGATGTGAAAAATTCACAAGTATGAAAGCAAACTTATCTTTCTTGTAACCTCTATTGATATCAATCCAATCACATTTAAATAACACAATCTTAAATCTACCAGAATAATTCAACTGAATGATGTCTGTTAAAGCCCCGTAATAATTAACTTCTCCTTCAATAGGTTGTGCATCTCTTGCACTTGCATAACTTTCTATTTTGGTTGTTACAACGACTCCACTATTTTGAGTTTTCAAGCATCTCTCGCGTGCTTTGGTATGGAATCTAAAACCATTAACAATGTAACCAGTGTATCTTTTAGCCGTATCTGTTGGACCACGAGCAAGCCATCGAAGTTGATCTGTAATGTCTGCATTTCCTTGTTGATCCAAATATGCAACCTAGATAATTGCATACGTAATTAAAATACTTATCTAACTACACGAAATTAAAAATGCTTGGTCCAAACATGATGCAAAACTTACATGATCACGAAACTAATCATGAAAAGTTTCACTTTGTAACTTTTGTATCTCATATGGCAAAAGACAAGGGGAGCGGTTACGCCTTTTAATAAGTTGCTCGTATTTCTTATAAGCCAAATTATAAAACCCTAAAATATTAGACAAAAGAAAGTTATGAGGTAATATAAAAAAGCACAAAGATATGTGTTCTTACTTTAAAAATGGAGCAACTACATCACTATTAAATAGCACATAGCGATGTGCTTGCACCCATGTTTGCCAAAAAAAAAAAACAACGCGAGAGACCCTTTTACGCTTGTTAACATTAATTCCTTTATTTTTTTCCTTCCCAAAGGTCTTCCTATAGTAGAAAGAATAGATACTTCTTCTTCATCAAAATGATTCTTTTCTTCTTCATTTCGGATGGGTTGATTAAAACTAGTCTCAATCCCCACAAAGTATCGTGAACAAAAGGTTAAGCATTCATTTGCTAAGTATCCTTCTGCAATTGAACCCTCCGGACAAGCTCTATTGCACACAAAATTCTTAAGTGTAAGAAGAAACCTATTTAAAGAATATAGATCATTAGCAAAATTAATTTAAAATTTAGGTAAAAACAATGGTTACTATACTATACTATAAAACTTGACCATATACCTCTCAATGGGATACATCCACCGATATATGACTGGACCTGCAATTTTTGCTTCATTTGCCAAATGGATAACTAAATGCACATCATTGTGAAAAAAGATGGAGGAAAAATCTTCTCCATTTCACATAGAATTAATGCAGCCCAAGACTCAAGTAATTCAAGCTCACGTTCTTCAAGAACTTTAGAACAAAGGTATTTAAACCAATTGCACAAGTCTATTAGAACCGAGCATACCTTATCAAGTAAAGAACATCGTATTGTTATAGGAAGAAATTCTTGCATTAAGAGATGGCTATCATAACTTTTGAGACTTATAAACTTCCGTTGTTTAGGTTGCACACAACGTGAGACATTGGAAGAGTATTCATCCGGAGTTCTCATTTCCTTGAGAATATTCAAAAAGGCATTTTTTTCATTCAAGCTCATTTCATAACAAGCTTGAGGCAAGTATTTGGTGTTAGTCCCAGGACGAGTCTTTGGATGAAGAACGCTCCTTAAATCTAGTTCTACAAGGTCAAGTCGTGCTTTATAGTTATCCTTTGACTTCCCCTCTTGTCCAAGCAATGTGCCAAGAATGTTATCACAAACATTCTTCTCTATATACATCACATCGAGATTGTGACGCAATAAAAAATGTTCCAGTAAGGTAATGTGAAGAAAATGCTCTTTTTCTTCCAAGGTCCATTTTCATTACCATTCCAGTTCTCCAATTGTCTCAAGACAACACTACCGGAAGGTGGTGAAGGAGCACTTCTAAATTCTCGACTCCCATCAAAAGATTGTTTATCATTCCGAAACTTATGATGAGCTTCTAACCACATTCGATGACACATGTAACAATACTTTCTACCATGCTGTAACCACATGGATTCAGTATCGTATCCACAACAGGGACATGCGTATTCCCCCCTTGTACTCCATCCAGACAGATTGGCGTATGCAGGAAAGTTATTAATGGTCCAAAGTAATGCTGCACGTAGTCGAAAGTTTTCATTTTTGGAAACATCAAAAGTGTCAACACCAATTTCCCAAAGTTCTTTCAATTCTTCTATCAAAGGCTGAAGGTATATATCTAGATTGTTTCTAGGACCCTTTGGACCAGGATTGAGTAGGGAAAGCATAAAGTTTGATTGCTTCATGCACATCCATAAAGGAAAATTATAAGGTATCAAGATAACAGGCCAAGTGCTATGAATCACAATCATTGTTTTGAAAGGGTTAAAGCCATCAGAAGCTAATCCTAAGCGAACGTTGTGAGGGTCAAACGAAAACTGAGGATACCGAGAGTCTAATTCTTTCCAAGCAGGAGAATCTGCAGGATGTCTTAAACATCATCCTTAGTTTGCTCATGCTCATGCCAAGTCATTAAAGGAGCAGTTTTTGAAGACATGAATAACCTTTGTAGTCTTGAAATTAGAGGAAACCAATGCAAAATCTTTGCAGCTTTCTTCTTTTTTACAAAAGTATATTCAGTATCACTTTCTACATCATTCACGCTCTCTTTCCACCTAGAAGCACCACATTTAAGGCAAATTTCTTCATTTGCCTTATCCTTCCAAAACAACATGCAATCATTGGGACAAGCATGAATTTTTTCATATCCCAAACTTAAGGAAGAAATCATCTTTTTCAATTCTTTATAAGACCCTAGCAATGTATTACCCTCTGGTAGAGCAAGTTTCAACAACTCCAATAATGTATTGGAAGATTTGTTAGACCATCCATTAAAACACTTAATGTGGAACAAATAGACTACAAAAGAGAACTTTGTGAAGTTTTTGCAATTTGGATATAGTTTCTCTTTTGCATCTTTAAGTAAATCATAGAACTTGTCACTATTAATTCTTCGACCATGATGTTGGTCTCCATAAGCATCTCTCGATTCTACTACCCACATCAATATTCCTACCTCTTTCGGTCATAATATCATGCAATATTTCATTCATATCATAACCTAACTCTCTATCTTTCTCATTAGTTCTAATAGTAGCAGAGCTAGCATCCTAGACCTCCCCATGAAAAATCCAAAACCGTTACATATAATGTGATCAAATGCCTCTGCCCTAGATACTCTATATGTGTTGACACATTTAACACAAGGACACCAAATTTTTTCATTTTCAGATGATCTTGCAAAGGAAAATTCTAATAAATTGATGACCCCATTATGTATTCTTCACTTGCTCTGGACGTAAGATTTATCCACGTCTTATCCATAGAATGTGAAATGATTAAAACTGTAATATAAAGACATCTAGTTATCTCACATTCCAGCTAGATATATTGCACAAACATGAAACCTATTGCTATGAATAAACCTACACAATCATATACTACACAATCTATACATCTCCTACTATGTAATTATGTTTTGACTTAGCTAAATATTTGTATAATGAAACACTATTGAAAAAAAATACCTATCACCAAATAAAGAAAAAAATGTAAAATAATACAAATAATCTTAAGTTTAGTGCCAAATATAATTTTTCAATTTTAAACAATTTTAACAAACGAGATAATAACTCTAAAAGTACCTTGTCTGCTTTTGCACTAAGAAATGAAGAATAGAACAGCTCAGAACCTCTAACTCGCGGGACAACTCAAAACCTCCAACCTGCAAGATACAAAATGAATACAACTAATATGTGTTAAAAACGAACTCTAAACTTTTCAATTTATGTCATCAAGCCAGAGATATGATCAGGCTCACAAATTTAGCATACAACTAATATATATAGCTAATTAAGAGCAATTAGATAATTAATTAATCCATGAATTGTAAAGCCCAAACCATGTAAATAATTGGTGAATTGGTGATGCAATTTGCCTAAGAAATTAGTTATAGTTGGCTGGCCAATCTTTGGCTTATTAACCCCAAAAGGTCCATTTGGGATTTATTTATTTATTTTTAGACATGTGATGATGCAGTCATGCTAGAAGGTGAGGTAGGACATGAGCCAGCTGGAACCTTCAAAGAGGATTGAATATAAAATTTGCCTTAACCATTTCCAGATTAAACTAGAAACTTTTATGCATGCCGATGCACTGTCTATTTTAAAGAACTTAAAATTAAAATTTATATATAAAAGAAAACGACACTCATACTTAAAATTAAACCTTAAAGCCTGGCCCTGGCCCTGGCTGTGTATTATTAGTATTATGTTTGTCAATGTCAGGAAGCAGTTAACTCCTAATTTTATGTTGTTGTGTTAGTGAAACAACAATTTGATATCAATTTGAGATATCAACATTCAGGCAGAAATGGAGATATCACAAGCCGTTGAGCATACAAAATTGTAAAACAACAATTTGATTGTAAAGCCAATGAAGGGAATAGGGGACTAAATGGTTGCTTTGTTTGATAAATTCATCAATCCTTCTAGTATTGAGCCCAAATATGACTAAATCCTAGCAAATCAAATAAAAAATAAACAATTCTCTCAGATTCCGCTAATTGTATTTAAAAATGGTAGATTAGAAGCATTATTAAATGAATGATATAATAATTATTCATTAAACATTTCCTTTAACTAACTAAGTGACAAATACAATGGAGAAACAAAAAGTAGAAGTAGCACCAGTCAAATATCAACCAAAATTGGTGAACAGAAAGAAAAGCATAGTAGACAATAAACAAAAAGTAGAAGTAGCACCAGTCGAATTTAGCAGAGCAGTTGAGAGAGTATCAGATTTGATCTAACCACGATTGGGCCTCCTTTTCATTTTTCTCATCTTCTAGGTAAACCTATTTCCATGATTTACTTTTTAATTAAAGAAAACAAACAATTAAAGAAAACAGAAACATACTGGTAGGAAGGGAAGAAACGAGCGATGGCTGAGGAAAAGAAATAGGAAAGGAAGCGAGCGATGGCTGAAAATGAGAAATAGGAAGGGACGTTGATTTACGGAAGTGGCGTCGTTGGGTTAGGAAAGAAAGGAAGAATTGAGTGTTAACTTAGGGTTTTGTTAAAGGAAGAGAAGAACTGAGTGTTAGCTTAGGTTAGAAATTAAAAATAAAAAAAAAGAGAGAGAAAAAGAAAAAGCCAACCTTCAATATAACTTATTCTATATCGACGGTAAAAAAGTTAAACGCCCGTAGCTATAGGTATATTTAATTAAAAAAATAAAAAAACGTAAAAATAAATTCCCTCGCCATTAAAAAAACGTTTTTTTTTTCTGCAACTATACTGACGGAAGATGGAGAAACCGTCAGTAAAAATAATACCTATACCGACGGTCAATGAAAAACTGTTAGTATAAGGTGTATCTATGACAACGAAAACTAAAGTGTCAGTATTGGTAAACATATTCTGACGGTAACAAAAATTCGTTGGTATAGATACCTTATAGCGACGGATTATGACCGTCGGTATAGATGAACGTCATTATATGGCAAATTGTTTGTAGTGTGAGTCTCCTCAAAAGATATTTAGTTTGTGGCTCAAAAGATGGTATTTATAGAGTTTTAAAACCTTGGGAACAAGTCTTTGCCACAAGTAAGCATGGGGAAAGAAAAATCACGTTTTTGCATTTTTTTTGCGATTTTCCCGAACCTTGGGTGCCGCGGCGCCGAGCTTTCTGTCTTCCATTTTTTTGCTGCATCTTCCTTCACTTCGTCGGTTGATTTGGATGATCATTTCTTGTCAAATTCATGAGTGTAAACTACCATTGGAAAGGTATTCAAGTCAGCTTCAAATGTCAAGAGGAAGTTTCTTCAAATAAGGACTTTAACATCATGTTTTCCTTGCAACAAGTTCCGAAGGTCAAATATACCTTCTTGCTTTGCAATCAGAAATTGATCTTTTTGACTCTCAAGTCTTCTTCCATCTTGTGATTATGATTTTGTAAGCTTTTTACCATCATTATTGACATCTTTTCACTTCATTCTCTTAAATATACCTATAATTCAAAAATATAACATAAGTAATCAAGATAAAGATCGAAAACATAACTAAAACTAAGAATAGAAAGGACATAAAATGTGTATTTTATGAGTTTATCAAATACCCACACACTTAACTTTTTGCTACTCCTTGAGCAAAACAAAATAAAAATAAAATAAGAAAATATAATTTAATCCACTTTCGTAGGAAATCACGGTGGCACTTAGCATGTGACACAAGTCTTTAAACCCTTAGGTGTCCCTAGTGAACGAGTTTAGTCTCGTGAGGGTTTACTAGAACAATATCCACAAACATTGAAAAACTAAAATAAAAATAAACTAACATACACTAAAAATAGTTACTCCTAATCTTTTCAATATAAATTAGAGACACTCTATGAACAAGTCTTATAAACTAATCGATAGCTTAAAGAATTGCACAAAAAATCACGCTTGAATATAAATAATCTGAGTTAAGCCAATATTAAAATAACATATTTCAATCAAAATAGTGCATATTCAAACTTAATCTCAACTTCTCACATGAGATACTCTCATGATTTTCACTCTTTAAAGTAGTGGTAAAGTGTTTACACTCAACCAATCTCATGAAAATAGTTCTACCATATGCTTGCTTGTCCACCTATTCTCCACTATTTAGATCATGCAACTTCATAAATCAAGAGGTCTTTATTCAAGGTTGTAATGGGGCCAAGGGGTTGTAATATGGTTAAAGAATAAAAGGATAAAGATATCATAAAGGTTCCAAAGATTTCATAGAGTTTAGAGACATAATAAGATCATACAAATAAAACTTCTCAAAAACTCTTATAAAACACATAATAACATAGGCTAAATATTCATGTTGAGCCTTTGCTTCATTCTAACCAACTTTGTAACATCTTTTTCTTTTCTTTAACTAGAAGTTCAAGAGATGATTCAATTTTTTTTCTTTTTTTTCATTTTTTTTAAATGGGAATGTATTTTTACAATGTTCCTTTTTCTTTTTTCTTTTAACTTTTGCCTTTCTCCTTCCCCACACTTATCTTTTGTTCTAACCCAAATTTTCAAAAAGTATCCCTTGTTTTTGCAATATGTCTCAAACGTTCTAGTCCATCTTTAGAACAAGGGTAAAGATATAAATGTGTTTAGCCTAGGGGTAAGATGTGGTTACGAATAAAATAGCTTAATCAATATAGGCTCAAATTGGCTCATTAGAGGGATGTTCTCTTTGAACATCAATACTGGATGACTGTTTTGGCCCTGGTTAAAAATCCTAATGCCTCTATCATATCCATGTAGTCACATGTATCAATATAGTCTCATGGTTTAAAGCAAGTTCTAGAGAATCAGATAATCATAAAAGCACTCAAGAAAGAATTTAGATTGATATGTATAATGCATCAATCATATAGGCTCAAAACTCACAAAGATGATTATACAAGTCAATATTAAGTCTAAACATGCTTCTTTTTCAATCAACATATCATATTAACATTGGCTCATAAAAAATGATATCAAGCTCAACTCTTATAAAAATCTTTTCACTAATAAACCAGTTTTAGACCTATACAATTCGTATCTCATCATTGTATTGAAAGGAACTAAAACACACTAAAAAAATAATAATAATAAATAAATAAATCCTAAATTCTTTCCCCCACACTTAATTCTTACATTGTCCTCAATGTAATACTATTATCCCAAATGAAAGAATCATGTATAAGAGAAAAGAACTAATAAAAAAAAAAGAAACAAATAAAAAATATATTAACATCTCAAAATAAACTAATAAAACCTAAACAAACCTAAAACACTACATAAACAATAAAAATAATAAAAGGAAAAGAAAGCAAATCTGAATATGGCAGGTTGGCAATTTCTTCATTAATTGGACTGTCTTTCCAATTAGCACTTAAGTTAGTCTTTTGAACCTAACCAACACCCCTTCTTGGCTTTTTGGGATTTTGCGGCTCAGGCAAGAGACTTCCCGGATCTTTACGTTTTGGAGGAAGTTTTCTTTGCAAAACAGCCAATGCATTCTCCCCCACATTTATTGTCTCGTCATCCTTTGTGGTACATAGCTCTTTGAGGAGTTGTGCATATTTTGGTACGTGTTTAATGGCATCCACAAGCAATATGTTTAAGGTTTTCAGAATTTGTCGTTCATGTTCCTCATTCTTGAACTTTGTAAATCTGCTAGAAAAAGGTGGAGAAGAAACGTAAAAATTGGAACCTTAAAAGTTACCTCAGGTGCCGAAGTACTCACAATTGGAATTGCAGCTTCATTATCTTCAAGAGTTGCATGCATCTTTAGTTCTTTCTCATCCTCGGTTTCTCTTGGACTTTCTGATTCATCCTCAAGTTGTTTGGGACTAGCATTCTTCTCGGGATCAATCATAGTTTGGGAAAAAATTTGTTCATGTAGTTCCTCAGATCCTTCTTCTACCATCGCACCACACCACTTGCCAATTGGCTCATTTGCGTTTCCAAATTCTGGATACTTACCTGAAGACTTGTCCTTGTTTCCTGAATGTTTGCCCATATTTCCTGTTGAAATTGCAAATTATTAGCAGCAAAAGTATTGACAATGTCTTCTGAAGAAGTACTTGAATTTTGAGGTGGGGGCTGCGAAAGATCTGATTCTTGAGACCATGATTGATTGAAGCTAGATGGATAAGTGTAATTGGCATAAGGATCTACTTCTTGATAATTTCCCAAATAGCTATAATTAGTATGATCCCAACATCCCTCATTGTAAGTGTTTGAGTATGGATCATACTGTTGTCCTAGGAACCCTTGATAGCCTTGACATCCTCTTAAATCATAGGATTGTTCACAATTATTTCCTTGGAAGTATGAGCACAAATTGGTTGGATGATCCATCATAAAGCACACTCCACACTTCCTTGATGGTTGAACATTATCCATGGCCAATTGTTGAACTATGGATATGAGATTGGCTGGTTGGTTTTGAATGTTTATGTGTGCCATCAACTCCTCAAGTGGTAGATTGTTCAATTCCATTGTTCTTTGCTCAAAATTTGAAAAGAAAAACTTGTATGTACAAATACAACTAATTAGAACTGAAAATAAGAATAAACCAAGTAACAAATAAACTAAAGAAAGCAATCCCCGGCAACGGCGCCAAAAACTTGATGCACTCAAAAGAGTATATCTTATTTAAAACCTTGCACTAAAAAGAAAATCAATTATAAAGTATAGTAGAAGCAAGGGTCGAGTCCACAGGGATTGGTGTTTAGTTTATACTAAGTTTCAAAGAAATCAAAAGTAAAAGGGGATTTTGAAAGAGTTTAAAAGTAAAGAAAATAATGAAATAAAACAAGTAAATAAAGTGAAGTAAAGAGTAAATAAATAGGAGTAATCAAATGAAAGAAATATGGTTAAGGTTTCATTCGTCACCACTAGACAATATTAAGAATCAATTTCAGACTTATCATTATTAATTATCTATCAAAGTTAACAACCGTAGATAACAATAAGCTCTACTACCCCAATCTTTCCTTAGTTTTTCGTTAAATAAAACAAGCTCTCTATTTAATCACTAATTATCAAACAACCTAGAATAAGTTCTCTAAATTTAATTTGATAACAGCTTTATGATGAGCAAGATAAGTTGATCTAAGCAACAATCATGTAAGCTCGGATTATTTAACTTAGGTTATGTTCCACATTGTAATTCCCGAAAACCCAACATAATCACGAATTACAAATTGCCACTTATGAATAGGAAATCAAGACAATTACACGGGTTCAAGACTCCTAAACTAGCGATAGATAATTATCAAGACCTATCTAGTTGTACACCTAAACAAATCAAGACAAAGATCATGAACAATTCTTATAGAAGAACATAAGCAACTTTGATAGAAAATCAATATATGATAGAATCTGAAAATCAATTACATAATATGTTTAGGACTTTGAAATCACCCTTAACCAAAAAAAAGTTTAGCCTAGCATAGGCATTGTAAACATAAACATAAAAGAAACTAAGAAGAAAAACTAAAAGAAAACTAAGATAATGGAGAAGAAAAATGATGATCCTTGAGTCTCCTCAAAAGATGTATAGTTTGTGGCTCAAAAGATGGTATTTATAGAGTTTTAAAACCCTGGAGACAAGTCTTTGCCGCACAAGTAAGCCTGGAGGCAGAAAAATCACGTTTTTTAAATTTTTTTTTGCTGTTTTTCCCGAACCTTAGGCTCCGCGACGCCAAGCTTTCTGTCTTCCATTTTTCTGCTACATCTTCCTTCACTTCGTCGCCTGATTTGGATGTCCATTTCTTGTCCGATTTGGGCGTGTAAACTACCGTTGAAAAGATATTCAAGTCAGCTTCAAAAGTCAAGAGGAAGTTTTTTCAAATAAGGACTTTAACATCATGTTTTGCTTGCAACAAGTTTCGGAGGTCAAATATGTCTTCTTTCTTTGTAACCAAAATTTGATCTTTTTGATTCCCAAGTCCTCTTCCATCTTGTGATTATGATTTTGTAAGCTCTTTACCATCATTATTGACATCTTTTCACTTCATTCTCTTAAATATATCTAAAATTCAAAAATATAACATAAGTAATCAAAATAAAAATCGAAAACATAATTAAAACTAAAAATAAAAATGAAATAAAATATATATTTTATGAGTTTATCAATATGATACTGAAAAGAAAGTGCATATGAATCTAGGAAATCATACCAAACCCGGCCCCAGTTATCCTGAAACTCAACATCACTTTAAAACCCTTATCCGCATCATAAAGGGGATCATACTCCAGTGAAGAATTTGCTCATCAATATGAATTAACATGCTTATTTTCTCTTGCATAGCAACAACAGCTATTGGGAAAGAAAATGGGGCAAAACTAAAAGAGCCATTGTCAAACCTGCAAATTAGAAAAGGCACCCAAGCGTCCCATAACATACCATGACTGAATAACCTGCATATATCTCCGATTATAATAGTTTATAAGTAATAAACCATACACATATTAAGAGCAAATAAGAAAATGTTTCCCTCTACAGTAGTCTAAAGCCAAAAGAAGGAGCCAGAAGGAGAATGAAACTACTTACACTACAAATGAGATTGACTTCTCGATCAGAAGGTGATCCATAATTCCATATAACTCAAACCATAAATAGGAATCAAGTGGGTTAAAACTGCACAGCCATCAAAAACAAAATTTACTACAAAAGTTGGAAGGTTAATTAGAGAAACATCAGCTACTTCCTACAAGTAATTAAGAAAGACTAAGGTGTAAATTAGTATAATCATAAAGCAACAGCTCCATCTGTGCTTACCATTCAATGCTCCAAGTCTATTTCTAACTATATTTTAACGAAAAGAATTTGATCACACCCAGATTATTGGTATTTTGTTAGGAAGATAACAGCCTCTCAAGTCTCAACAAGTCAACATTGAAACTAATTACTTGCATTTGGATTACAAAAATATCCTTTCAAAAGGTACTTGACCGCTTTCGCTTCTCGCTTCCGTAACTTAAGTTTAAGGAATAATTAAAGATGTGTTTAATAATGCATTGAAAAAAAAAATTAATATTTTATTTTTTAATGTGTTAAATAATTTATATTAATTATTACATTTACCTTATTTTATTTCCTTTTAACTGCTTATTCTTTATTTTTTAACTTTTATCAATTGAAAATAATTGTAAAATCGTTTTTTATTTATTTATAAAAATTTGATAAAAAATCAACTAAACATTTAATTTTCAGTAGTATACCAAACAACTTTTAATCTTATTTAAATTCATTACCTAAAATTTTCAGAATTGAAAATCCAGCATTTAATTTTTCATTGTTGAATTATTCAGTTTATCAAACAGCCCCTTAATAAAAAAATCAATAAAAAAAATTGAATGAGATAGGTAGATAAAGAGCTATTTATCATTTAATGTAGAACATGTTAAGTCAATTTTATTATTAAAAAAATTATATTTGAACTAAATTGTCCCTTTTTTTGTTATAAAAGGTGAGATATTTAAATTATCTATTTTAATTTTTATCCATAATTATTCATATTAATATAAAATGTTATGCTAATAAGGTTAAAATTGTGAAATGAATTATTTTCAAATTTTAGCATTTACGATTATAACATAATATAATTATATTCAGTACTTAATTTTTAGTAACTGTTATAACGTGCCAAATACGAATTCAACATGCTAAACACAAATCATGGAGTCGCCACTAATTTTTTTTGTTAGGTGTGATTAGTCACCTATATGAATCTATCCTTTTTAAAGTAATCTTAAGCTTGACTAAGGCACCCTAAAAAAAATAGATTCTGATCTACGTTTCAGAACTAGGTTCGGGAGTTCGGTTACGTGTGGGAAAGAATTAGCACCCTCACAACGCCTATCTAGAGATAGTACCATATTAATCATATATTATCTTAAATTGGTCTTATCTAAATGGTCTTTATTTATCCTAATAAAATTTATCAAGTTATTTTATCTTACATAAGCATCCATCATTAAAAATCAATCGGTAAAAATCTATCTAATCAATTTAAATCACTCCTATTATGAGATAAACAAAAAAAAAATCATGTAATAAATCATGTAATAAATTAATCATAAAGATATTCACAAAAATTAAAAAAATAAGAATTAATTAGTAATTAATTAAAATCTAATCAATAAATAAGAATTAATGACAAATAAAAATTAATAAATAAAAAATTAATAAACAATAAGAAATTATAAATTAAAATCTATTAAATAAACTAAACCAAACTTAATCAATTAAAATTATTCAACTAATTAAATCAATTAAAATTAACTAAAAATAAAATAAAAGTTAGCAATGAAATATACCTCATTTTAAAAAAAATATTTTGCTCTAAAATTCTCTCTCCTTTCCTTCAACCGCAGCCATCGTGTTCTTCATTCCCAGAAATCGGCCACCGCCAGCTCCGCCGTGGACCACCGTTGTCGCCACCGTCAGATGCTCAGAAAGCTCCCAAATTTCACCCCTAAACTCCTCTTGATCTCATCCTTTCCTTTTTCGGATTAGTTTTTCCTAAATCTAACCAAAAAGCCCTAGATCTAAGTCTAAATTCCGTGACCTCTAACCCTCAAAACTCCGCCGGCAACTGTTCGATTTGCCCAGGATTCAGATATGTCTGTTTGCTTCCTAGGTTCCTCCTTTCTACCAATTTTGATCTTCAAAACAACACTTTGGAACCCGAGATCCCCAAAATTCGAATCAAACCCTCCAAAATTTTCCTTCCTATTTCTTGCTACTGTTTTGTGTTTTTCAGATTTTCGTTGATTGTTATTCGGGTTTCCCTGTCCGTGATTCGCTGTTTGTGTATTACGTTTACCCTTGTGAATCCTCAATGTATTGTGACTTTGGGTTGTTTTTATAATTAATTTTTGACAAAGAGTTTCCATTTACTTTGAATTCAATCTCATTTTTCCTAAACAATTTCTAAGATCAAAGAGGTCTTTTTTATTCAAAATTCTCAAGCATTTGGTTTCTTCAGTGTTTCATTCCCACATGTTTTCTGTATTTCCTTCTTTTTTTAAAAAAAAAAAAAAAAGAAAATGAATCTGGATATAGCAAAAATAAAAATAAAGATAAAGAAAAGGAAAATAAAATAAAATGAACAATGAAAAAAATGGGCTTAACCAATGAAAGAAAAAATGGACACAAAGTCTAAGAAAACCAATCGGATCCAAAGAAAACATAAATCTAAAATTGGGCCCAAAGCCCTAAGCAAAATAAATCCAAAATAAATGAATAAATAATAATAATAATAAAAAAAATCAAGGCCTAATAATTAATTTAAATACCCGAACAAAAACGGGAGTCTATAGCTGTCCCTTTTTGTGCATTCATTGTGAAACAGAAACTGTGCAAAGATGTAGACACCTCATAGTTAGCTTAAGTCAACCAGGACAAATGAAACATCACTCCTTCCAAAGAAATATAAATTTTTAAAAAAATATCCAAAAGAAAAAGCTCCTCTAAACGAGGCATAAACTTCAAATAAACCAAACATAAAAATGTACTCCTCCACCGAGGTTTTAACTTTAAATACCCAACGAGAAGAGAAAAAAACTCCTCATGCGAGGCATCAACTTTAAAACCTTTCATTTTGAACAACAAACTTAAAATATAAAAATAACTTGAAAACAAAGGATTCACAACTTAAAATACCTTGAAAACAAGGATTCACAATTTAAAAATAACTTGAAGACAAATGATTCACAACTTAAAAATAAAATTTAAAAATAAAGGATTCAATAACTCTTAAAATAAAAGATTCACAATTTAAACTTGTAAAAGTAAAGGATTCACACCTAAACTTAAAAGTAAAGGATTCACACATAACTTTTAAAACAAAAGATTCACACCTAAACTTAAAAGTAAAGGATTCACATATAACTTTTAAAATAAAGGACTCACACCTAAACAATTATTTTATTTTATTTTATTTTTTAAATAAAGGATTCACACCAAAACTAAGGATTCTCACTAAAATTAAAGAATTCTCACTAAATTAAGGATTCACACTAAATTAAAGATTCACACTAAATTAAAGATTCTTACTAAAACTAGGATTTTCACTAAATTAAGAATTCACACTAAAATTAAGGATTCACACTAAAACTAGGATTCTCACTAAAACTAGGATTCTCACTAAAATAAGGATTTTCACTAAAACTAGGATTCTCACTAAAATAAGGATTTTCACTAAAACTAAGGGATTCACACTTCTTAAAATGAACTTTTAAAAATAAAAGGGTTCTCACCTAACTTAAAAACGTAAAAGGATTCTCACTTAAAAATTTTCATATTTGATAAAATAAATCTCATCTTAAAAAAAACCTTATTTTTGAAAAACAATTCATCTTGAAGATTTGAAATTAAGATTCTCATCTTAAAAGTTCTCATTTCTACCAAGGTCTAAACCCATCTCCTCAACCAAGGTGCAAAAAATCTAAAAGAATTTTCCTCAACTGAGGAACCAAAAATTTCACCTCAACCGAGGTTCAAGGATTTCAATTTGAACAAGCTTTATTGCAAAATTCAAAATCTTTCTCTCTCTTATAAACTGAATGTATGCATTGAATGACATCATCCAGTGCATGAAATACAAATGTCATGAATGCAATGCAACAAATGCCATGAATGCAATGCAATACAAATGTTTCAACATCATGTGTCTCCAATCGTGGTAACAAAATGGTTCTCAAACTCATTATTTCATATTTGTATCATTTCCAAACATGTAGCTTCAAAACTAGCTAACAAGTTTCATCCACCGGTCTAGTCCTTTGCCGATTTTATTCATTCTCAAATGCAGCATTTGTCCATTTCCAAAGTGTATATTTCAGCTTAGAAGTCCCAAATGACCATATTCTAGACACTTCCTGATTCTCATTTTGCCCCAGAACATCATCTTTAAAAAATTTCTCAAAGTAATGCATGGATTTTTTTTATGTTTATTATTTTAACTTATCAATCATCATTTCAATTTCATAACAAATTTAATGCATCAACATTTTCTCCTATCATCATGGGATAGTAAGAAGCAAAGTAAATTGAAGACAAAGGTCTTTATCATTGAAAGAACAAATTTATGTCAAGAATAATAGGCAAATCAAAGAATTATCACAAGGATATTTGGATGGGATATCAACATTCCCAAATAATGAATATATTGACAATCTTGAGATTAATCCATGATCATCTTTCAAAAATCAATTCAGTCGGTGTTCTTGATCTTTCTGAATTGTACCAGACCAAAACATGCCCCAAATGAAGTCTTCAAACAAACTAACTTTCTTTATACCTAAGCCGTCCTTTCAGGTTTTCAACTTAGATATCCCTATGACTCAAATTGCCATTTTCGGGTTTTCAATTTGAATCCTTTTTTTTTTCTCTTAGGAAACATTCTCTAGAGTGCTTAGCAAATCATCTTCATTCATCTTCTTTAAAATAATGCTTCACTTCGGAAAAGCTTTTCACTTCATAAGAAGTCCACAAATAAATGCATACTCTCTCCAATGACCATGTGATTCAATAGGAGTTTCTTCACAACCAATTCTCATTCTCAAAGCATCAAGAACAAACCTTTCTCATCATGTGTTAGCCTCGATTTTCTTGGAAGCATATCAAGGTGTTACAAGCATTTTCTTTCTTCTTTGGAGTTGTCTTCGTGCATCTAATCTTCATTGTTCTTCGATGATACCACAAGCATGTCCTTATTCAATATATTATTCTCCAATCGAACATTCACATTTGATCAAAATGGACTTTTCTAGGTACGTAATGTAGGCCATGGTTTTGGGATTATGAAAGAACGGATAATCAGGCCCAAAAATGTGTTTAAAGGTAATAAAACCAATGATCATTTTCATCTCAAAACATTTCATATATTTCTTTTCATTTTCAAGATAATCAAGCCATGGATCATTTTTTCATAAGGATTTTCAAAACTTTTCACATCTTTCTCTTCATTTCCCCCCTTTTTTTTCTTGCTTTTTGCTTTTCTCTTTTTTTCTTTTTTTTTTTTAGAATTTTATATCACAAAATGAGTTCAAAATTTTGGAACTCAATCCATCTCATCATTGCCCCCATGACATAAGACATTCTTTTCCTGGCGTAGAAATATGATCCAATCATTCATTCTCCTCTAAAAAGATATTTTTTCATACTTGCCCCCGGTGTGGAGGGTGATCCTTGGTCAAGGTTCATTAAAAAAAAAGAATTCAATAGGCTTAAAGGAGGATAGCAAAGGATACTTTCTTATTTTGTGAAAGGAATATGAAAGATGGTCATTATCATCTCAAATGTGAACATTTTCATCGAAGAACATTTATTGAAAATGACAAGCTTATAGAAATTCACCATAAGGAATCCACATACTTGTAAAGGAATTCAACAGCAATTCAACAACAATTCAATATACTCGTGAAACAATTCTACTAATTTTCTTCCAATCATGCCAAAACTGCATACCAACTTTCATCTTTCTTTTTACCACAATAATCTCAATAAATCAAATGGAAAAGTATGGTCATATATGTTCAAGTTCACTCAATATGGATATAACTTTCAAAATTGAATCCCAGATTATTGCCTTGATTGTCATCACATTCATTATTTGGAAACTTAAAAAGTGGGTGAAATTAAAAGGATAAGCAAAATATATAAAAGCAAAGGAAGAAAGAATAAATGAAAGAGGAAATGAAAATGCATCAAACTTGTCAATTCATTGAAATGATAAAAAAATAAATTAAGTCTAAACATAAAAGGATCCGCCTACATTACTTTAAAAAGACCAAAAAGAGTTCAAGGATAATCAACATCTTCAGTTCTTCATTATAAGCCTTATCACCATTATGCCCCTGTGTAGATGGGTAACCACTGACATTTGATTCCCCTTACTTGTCAAAATTCAACAAGCCAGCATTGATCAAGCCTTGCACCTTATATTAAAAACCGGACAAGTTTCTATAGAATGACCATATCAGACACCAAGCAAAGCATAACAGTGTCCATGGAGCCATAGAAATTCATCCCCTCAACAGCCCAGAGTCTTTCCTCTATAAGACTCATTTTGTGAGAATCGTCACCCTCTTTTGTCTCAAGAACATTTATCTTCAGCCTCTTTTAATCTTTGGGGTCATCTAAGTCTGGAACTTGGACAGGATCTAATAATTAGTCTCAGGCGCAGGAATGGTGTATCCTGGGAATTGGTGTTGAGTAGCTGCTAATATCACTGGCATCTCAGAATATGAATAAGAAAATCCCCCCATGAACGGTGATTGTAGTGATTGCGCTGCTTGAAATGGATCGAAACCATGTAGAGATACAGGATCTTCAACATTTGTTGACTGGTTCTTTTCTTGAGTAGTGACTTCTTCTACCCCTCTTCTATCTGTTCAGATTCATCATCAAGTCCATCATCTTGGCCAACTTTTCATTTACTTTTTCCTACTCTATTTCATTCATTTTAGCAACCTGTTCCTCTGCCATTGCTCTAGCTCGTGAACGAGTGTTGTATGGATACCCCATGATCTTTGATTGTTTGAGCTATCCTTGAACCCTTCGTTACCATAATTTTCAAATTTTAAATCCCATGTTTTCCTGAAATGCACATGTATGCATGCTGAATATGCAAGAGAATACTTAAATGATGCAAATGCATGAAAATAAATGAAAGAATAAAGTTAATTCAAATGATAGTCACTAAAATATCACAAAGTTTAATACTAGCATTATGAAAAATGTACATGATGAATGCATGAGCATTATGAAAAATGTATGCATGATGAAAATATTTAAATAATGCAAATACATGAAGTTATTTCAAATGACATACACAAGGATTTCACAAAGCTTGACATAAGAAAATTAAGTACAAATTACGTCGAAGAAAAACACAAGTGATATTCGCAACAATTTTAACAAGAAAATGTGAAATGAAAAAAATAAAAATACAAGGACATTCCTTCATGTGTCCTATTTCGGGTAATTCTCTATACAAGGTTGACATGGCTCTATCTAAGGTTGATATGTTGGGCTCAGGATATTTGACCATCTAAAAGGTTCCCAAATTGCTCCTTAACTTCATCCATGGAGGATGAGTAAGGCACCCCAATCCTCGCCCATTACAGGCTCCAACCGAAAGGGTACAATTTGGGTGAGAGTATTTTCCTAGCCCATACGGAGGTTATCACCCCACGAAAGCATAGGCACTTTACACCCTAAGAGTGTTTCGCTAGCCCATACAGAGGTTATCACCCCACGAAGATGTAGTTACTTTACCCCCTACTAAAAGGACGAGCCCGGGTATAGGACTTATGTTCATGCTAGTGTGGTGTGTGCAAAAGAACAATACAAACCTTGACTCACAAAAATACCTGCAAAATAAAAAACTAAACAAAAAAGGAAAAAAGGTTAAAAACGTTAGAAATCCAATAAAAAATACAAATAAAATATTAAGACCAAAGATAACATGTGACTAACCTATGGCTTGACTCTCTAAAGTCCCCAGTGGAGTCGCCAAACTGTCATAACGTGCCAAATACGAATCTCAGCATGCTAGACACAAATTATGGAGTCGTCCCTAATCTTTTTTGCTAGGTGTGATTAGTCACCTATATGAATCTATCCTTTTTAAAGTAATCATAAGCTTGACTATGGTACCCTAAAAAAAATAGGTTCTGATCTACGTTTCAGAACTAGGTTCGGGAGTTCGGTTACGTGTGGGGAAGGATTAGCACCCCCACAACGCCTATCTAGAGATAGTACCATATTAATCACATATTATCTTAAATTGATCTTATCTAAATGGTCTTTATTTATCCTCATAAAATTTACCAGGTTATTTTATCTTACATAAGCATCCATCATTAAAAATCAATTGATAAAAATCTATCTAGTCAATTTAAATCACTCCTATCATGAGATAAACAAAAAAAAAAAAAAAATCAAGTAATAAATAAATCAACAATCTATAATAATTTACACAAAATTCAAAACTTAAAGAAAATCAAGTAACAAATTAATCATAAAGATATTCACAAAAATTAAACAAATAAGAATTAATTAGTAATTAATTAAAATCTAATCAATAAATAAGAATTAATGACAAATAAAAATTAATAAATAAAAAGTTAATAAACAATAAGAAATTATAAATTAAAATTTATTAAATAAACTAAACCAAACTTAATCAATTAAAATGAATTAAACTAACTTAATCAATTAAAATTAATCAACTAATTAAATCAATTAAAATTAACTAAAAATAAAATAAAAGTTAGCCATGAAATATACCTCCTTTTAAAATAAAAAATCTTTTGCTCTGAAATTCTCTCTCCCTTCCTTCAACCGCATCCACCATGTTCTTCATTCCCAAAAATCGGCCATCGCCAGCTTCGCCGTGGACCGTCGTCGTCGTCGCTGTCCGACGCTCAGAAAGCTCTCAAATTTCACCCCTAAACTCCTCTCGATCTTCTCCTCCTTTCCCGGATTAGTTTTTCCTAAATCTAACCCAAAAGCAGTGTAGTCGGTATCGTACTGGTACCGATCGTACCGATCAATACGTACCATTTTTTAAGGTAAACCGAAACGGTACCAGTCTCGTACCGTTTCGATTTTTGTATCGGCCCGTACCTGTCGTACTGGCCTGTACCGGTCGTATCGGCCTATACCAGCCTATACCGGTCAATACCGGTCAGTACCGGTACGTACCAGTCCGTACCAGTTGATACAAGATTTTGATTTTTTTTTATTTTAAAAATTCACTTATTTGATTTTTTAAACCAATTTCAATATTTTTTGTGTCATGATCATTTTTATTTTTTCATAATTACATTTAAAAATAAAATATGTTCATTAAATTAGACTATTAACATAATTAATAATATTTTACTATATATTTTTAATATTTATTTTACTTATTTGATATTTACAAATTTTAGATATTAAATATTAAATATTTAAAATTTTATATTTTATATTTTGCATAAAAACATATATATGCATGTAATGGATGTATATTTGCATGTATATATAATATATTTTATTAAAAAACTTGAAAATAGGCTATATATAAAGATATATGAAAAAATATTTGAAAAATGACGGTAAACCCGAAACGATACCCCGAAACACATCAGTACCGGTACGTACCAGTACCAAAACAAAAATGGTACGCCCACTGGTACGGTACTGACTACCTTGCCCAAAAGCCCTAGATCTAAGTCTAAAGTCTGCGACCTCTAACCCTCAAAACTCCGCCAGCAACCGTCCGATTTGCCCAGGATTTGGATATGTCTGTTTGCTTCCTAGGTTCCTCCTTTCTATCGATTTTGATCTTCGAAACAGCACCTTGGAACCTAAGTTCCCCAAAATTCGAATCAAAACCTCCAAAAATTTTCTTCCTATTTCTTGCCATTGTTGTGTTTTTCGAATTTCCGTTGATTGTGATTCGGGTTCCCCTGTCCGTGATTCATTGTTTGTGTATTACGTTTACCCTTGTGAATCCTCAGCGTATTGTGACTTTGGGTTGTTTTTATAATCAATTTTTGACAAAAAGTTTCCATTTACTTTGAATTCAATCTCACTTTTCCTAAATAATTTCTAAGATCGAAGAGGTCTTTTTTATTCAAAATTCTCAAGCATTCGGTTTCTTCAATGTTTCATTCCCACATGTTTTCTGTCTTTCCTTTTTTATTTTTTTTTATTTTTACTTTTTTTTTTGAAAAAGAAAAAGAATTTGGATATAGCAAAAATAAAAATAAAGATAAGAAAAAGGAAAAGGAAAAAATAAAATACAATACAATGAACAATGAAAAAAATGGGCTTAACCCAATGAAAGAAAAAATGGACACAAGGTCTAAGAAAACCAATCGGATCCAAAGAAAACATAAATCTAAAAGTTGGACCCAAAACCCTAAAGCAAAATAAATCCAAAATAAATAAATAATAAAAAATTAAAAAATTAAGGCCTAATAATTAATTTAAATATTCAGACAAAAACGAGTGTCTACAGTAACATACAAAATATTTTTATAATACAAATTTAATACTTATAAATTCAGTACTAAAAATTCAATACTTAATTTTTGAACACATTTTTTTTTTGTTTTAAATTTATCAAATAGCATTCAATTTAGAAGTGGGCTCAAAAAGTGAAAAGTTGCGTCAACTTCCAAGTTCCAAGTCTCAACTCCCAACCCAACACTCATGGTAATAATTGATTTATTTTACATTCCTCATAATTTTATATATAAAAATAGGGTAAATATGAAAAATATGCTGTCAATAAGCAATTAATTGTTAATGGTCTAATGGATAAAAATTATTTGAAAAAGAAAAATGAACAATTATAAATTATTTATAAAGGATATTGTGAAAACAAAATTACCCTTAATGAAAAATCTACTTTTCCTTTCTCCTCCATTAAGAAAATATTATTTTTTAAAATTTTTAATTAAAAAAATAAAATATTTAAATATTTATTTTTAAAAAATTTTAAATTTAAAAAAATAAAGAAAAAATAATTTTATTTTTTAAAATTTTTAATTAAAAAAAAGTAAATAAATATTTTAAAAATTATTTTTTAAAATTAAAAAAATTTATTTTCAGAAAAAATTATTTTTTTATTAAAAAATAAATTAAAAAATAAAAGGAAAAGGTTTTTTTATCAAGGGTAATTTTGTCTTTACAATTTTCTTCTTAATATTTTTTTTCTTTTTTATTTTTATTTTTCAAATAATTTTTACTCATTATACCATTTAACAATTATTTACTTATTGACAACAATGTTTTTCAAATTTACCAAAAAAAAAAATACTACTAGAACCAATTTTCAAAACAAAACTACTTCCGGTCCTTTTTTTTTTTTTTTCTTTATAACTATTCTCAAAATTTTTTTTATACATAATCTTCTTTTTAAGTGATTTTAAGTGTATGTACTCCCACATTTAAAATTTTATTTTCAAAATGTTTCTCACAAAATATTTCCTTTTTACCAACTAAATTCACTCTTACAAGTAATTAGATTTGTATATAGACTGAACGAATCTGACCCTTATTCGGCTCGTCAAGCTTTAAAGACCTTAATTTTTTTAAAATATTAAAATATGAAAAATAATAATATTCTAATATATATTTTAGAATTAAAATTAAATAAAAAATTATTAATATTTTAATATCTTCGATCGAGTCTAGCTGAGCCCAAACTTAAAATTTTTTATCCAAAACTCAACTCGAATCGAGTCAAATCCAATAGACCAAATAAGTTGTCCGACCTTTAAACATATTTACTGATAATATCCTTTCTTCTAATAAAAAACCTAAAGAAATCTTCTAATTTTTTTTATAAAAAAAAATAATATCACGAAATGCACAAAGATGGAATAAATAATCTTGTATTTTCCTATATTGCGAAAATTTTGGTACATCAACCAAAAAAATAAATTGAATTCTGGTCTTATTAGATTATGTCACATTCATTATGTGAGTGAAAAAAAAATTATGTAAATATATATATATATATATATATATAAAAGCAGTTAAAAGAATGGTAATTTTTTTAAGGAAATGGTAGTTTCTTTTTTATGAGAATGTAGTTTTTAAATTAGCGGTAGTTTTTTTAAGGGAATAGTAAAAAAAAAAATTTAAGAAAGTGGATAATTTTTAAAAAATATATTATATTAAAAATTGAAAGACATAAACATCCTTATAATATTATTACTTAATTTATTAAATATTTGGTTTTTTAGTATAAAGAGTGATTGAGTTGGTGTCACTTGACTTAGTGACACCAACTCAACCATTCATTTTATAATAGTATAGATTAATATTTTAATGTCTTGGACCGAGTCTAGCTAAGCCCAAACTTAAAATTTATTGTCCAAAGCTCAACTCGAATCGAGTCGAATCCAATAGACCAAATAGGTTGTTCGACCTTTAGACATATTTACTGATAATATCCTTTCTTCTAATAAAAAACCTAAAGAAATCTTCTAATTTTTTTTTTATATATAAATATTATCACGAAATGCACAAAGGTGGAATAAATAATCTTGTATTTCCCTATATTGAGAAAAAGTTTGTAGATCAACCAAAATAATAAATTGGATTCTGCTCTTACTAGATTATGTCACACTCATTATGTGAGTGAAAAAAAATTATGTAAATATATATATATAAGCAGTTAAAAGAATGGTAGTTTTTTAAGAAAATGGTAGGTTTTTTTTAAAGAGAATGTAGTTTTTAAATCAGTGATTGTTTTTTTTTAAGGAGTAGTAGGTTTTTTTTTTTTTTTTTAAGAAAGTGGATAATTTAAAAAAATTATTATATTAAAAATTAAAAGATATAAACACCCTTATAATATTATTACTTAATTTATTAAATGTTTGGTTTTTTAGTATAAAGAGTGACTGAGTTGGTGTCACTTGACTCAGTGACACCAACACAACCATTCTTTTTATAATAATATAAATTAATATTTTAATATCTTGGACCGAGTCTAGCTGAGTCCAAACTTAAAATTTTTTGTCCAAAGCTCAACTCCAATCGAGTCGAATCCAATAGACCAAATAGGTTGTTCGACCTTTAGACATATTTACTGATAATATCCTTTCTTCTAATAAAAAACCTAAAGAAATCTTCTAATTAAAAAAAAAAACAATATCACGAAATGCACAAAGGTGGAATAAATAATCTTCTATTTCCCTATATTGAGAAAATTTTGGTAGATCAACCAAAAAAATAAATTGGATTTTGGTCTTACTAGATTATGTCACACTCACTATGTGAGTGAAAAAAATTATGTAAATATATATATATATATATAAGCAGTTAAAAAATGATAATTTTTTAAGGAAATAGTATTTTATTTTTTTATTTTTAAGAGAATGTAGTTTTCAAATTAGTGGTAGTTTTTTTAAGAGAGTAGTAGTTTTTTTTTTTTAAAAGTGAATAATTTTTAAAAAATATTATATAAAAAATTGAAATACATAAACACCCTTATAATATTATTACTTAATTTATTAAATGTTTGGCTTTTTAGTATAAAAAGTGATTGAGTTGGTGTCACTTGATTCAGTGACGCTAACTCAACCATTCTTTTTATAATAGTATAGACAGATTATTGAGCCATTTAAAACATGACTTGTTTAATGAATGTTTATATACACCGATTAAATATAATTAAATTATTATTTTAAAAATATTTTATATTTAATATATAATTTTTATTAAATTCATTTTTTAAAATATCAATTTAACATTGATTGTAAATAGAGATTCGATTTATTCATGAAGGTTGCAGTCTGAAAATTTTTTTATTTTCAAGTTTGAGTCGGGTCGAGTTTAGTGAATTCAAAAATTATTTTACTGTTTATAAAATATTAAAATATTATTTTTATATTAATTTATTTTATAATTAAATTTAAATAATTTTTTTATTTAATCAATAATAGCCATATTGAAAAAAAAAAGTCAAACAAAGTTAGGGAGATTACGTTGCATAGTGAAGAAGAAGATGAGGATTGAGATGGCCCACTAACTCATCTCTAATTTGTATCCCTCTCATCTCCAGTCTCCACGTCCAGTCCTTTGGTGCTTTGCCTCTGCCTTTGGCTTTCTTAGCCTCCTCTCTTACTGTTTATTACTTGTCAGAGAGGGTTTTCGATTCTCTATTTTTCTTTTTTAGTACCAAACACCACCTCAAATCAATCTAATTTCTCATCAATTTGTTTTTCTTTTAATAATACGAATTTCTAACACTCTGTGTTTTTCATTCGTTGAATTCAGCTATTCCTCCATGGCTTCCAATTTGCAGAAGGATTCCACTGCTTCCGGTGAGCTTAATCTCATATTCGCTTCCTTATTTCTTAATCCGGCTGTTAAATGAATTTACTCTTTCAGGTTATTCTAATTATTCCCTTTTAGTACTAAGTTTAGGTCTTGAATTGAAAAAATACCTTTCCTCGTTACTGTCAATATTGCCTTGTAATTGTATTATTCCTTTTCAGTACTAAGTTTAGGTCTTGTAATTGTATTAGGGATTTTTATTTGTTAGGGATTGAGTAGTTTCGTTTTGTTGAGGGATAATGTTAATGAATCCCGATATGGGATGGTTTGGAAGTTTGTAAATTGATAAGTGGTTGTTCTTTATGTTTCTCTTGTCTTTGTTAGATGAGAAATCAACTTTGACGACGGAGAGCAAAAGTCCGAAACCAGAAACATCCACCACTGAGAACAAAACTTCGAAACCAGAAGCTTCCAATGGGGAGTCACAACCAGCACGGACTGGAGCTTCCCCTGCCACTATGGGACCTGGGTTTATCCCACCCAATCCGTTTGATTTCTCAGCCATGAGTGGCCTTCTTGAGGTAAGCTTCTCGATTTTTAACTTTATTATTCTTTGGATTATTGTGAATTGTTTCATTGAATGAAAATAAAATTGGTAACTAAATTTAATGAAAAAGTCATTGATTTTAATTTTTAATATTAAGTCTGGATTATTACGAGTTTGGTTCGGACCAGTGTCGAGTTCGTTTTCAGGTCTTTGACTTTTTTGTCAATTCGGGTCTGGGCGGGTTCTTAAGTTTGTTATTCTTGTGACTGATTTGGGTTTGACATTAATCTCATATTTCATTTTTGCCCAATTTGGTGCCCTAGCAGCTTATCTTTAAGTCTCAACACATTTTAATTTTATGGGTTATGGATGTTAACCATTTTTGGTTTGTTAGGATCCAAGCATCAAGATACTAGCCGAGCAGATAGCAAAAGATCCTTCATTTAACCAAATGGCAGAGCAGCTCACTAAAACGTTTCAAGGGGCATCGGCTGAAGATAGTATGCCGCAGTTCGATGCACAGCAGTACTATTCAACTATGCAACAGCTTATGCAGAATCCCCAGTTTATGACCATGGCTGAGCACCTTGGTAATGCATTAATGCAGGTATATGTGGGCTCAGTTGCCAGTTTAAGCGGATTCACGATTCTTTTAGTCTTTTACCCTTGTATTACATTACATAAAATCACTTCTGGTAGATGAAGTTTTAGTTTTGTCTTTCTTCAGGATCCAGCTATGTCTAGCATGCTTGATAGTGTGACTAATCCTCAGCACAAAGACCAAATTGAGGAAAGGATGGCACGTATCAAAGAAGATCCATCATTGAAACATATTCTAGAAGAAATAGAGACTGGTGGTCCAGCAGCAATGATGAGGTGGGTGATCAAAATACTAGGAGATTAGGAGCATTATAATATCATAAGCTTGTTGGCATAACATTTTCTTCTTTAGAATGTGTGTAGGATGTGTGCATTTAACTATTTCTTCACTAAATAGTCTAAATTAATAAGAAAAGGTTTCTGGTCTAGGCACTGGAATGATAAAGAGGTTCTGCAGAAGTTGGGTGAAGCAATGGGTCTTGCAGTTTCAGGAGATGCAGCCACTTCTGCTGGTAACTCTGCGGCAGATGAAGGTGATGAAGTAGGAAATGAGGATGAGTCAATTGTACATCATTGTGCTAGTGTTGGTGATGTTGAGGTCTGACAGAGTGAATGTTTTGTACATTTATTCTTCCCCTTTGACAGATAATCTAAAAAGTCTTGACTGTATTCATGATTTAGGGTCTGAAAACTGCACTAGCCTCTGGTGCTGACAAGGATGAAGAAGATTCAGAGGGAAGGACAGCATTACATTTTGCATGTGGATATGGCGAGGTACAATAATTTTATAACTGAATCTCTCTCTCTTTATACTGTTGCATTAGCCAACAAATTTAGCTTCGTCTAGTGAGGACAAATTTGTGTGGAAATCAGATAGTTTTAATCACTAATTGTCTACAAGTATGAAATACCAGTCTCTAATGCATATTCACTCTTTATATCCTAAATAATAACCTCAGTTCTTAATGCACTAAGGACCTTTTATTAGCCTTATCGAGTGTTAGTTTTAGGACAGACAAATAAGGAACCAGAATTTGGATTATCTACTAGTAGACTTGTCAAAAGCAGTTTGGGATGGTAGATTGGATCCTTGAAGCTTCCTTTTGTTTGTAGCATCTTATCTGGGGATCTTTGCGGTGGGTAAAAGGTTTATATCATTATTACATATCTAAATATCAATCAATCAGGCTTTGCTTATTATTATAAGATATTAGTGTATCATGGATCTGTCGGCTACTAAATATGCTCGCTTCTTGGTTTAGTGGTACTTATTGCCATGTTGTGAGAATATCTATTCCAACTTTGCTATTTGTGTAATGACAATTCCTTAATAAATGATAGCTTTATTTACTTTTGAGAGAGATTGATTGCACTAAGTTGCGACAAGGAAGTGCATAACTGGTGCAGTAGAAGATGTCAGGCAGCAATTAAATAACAGAAATTGAGAAGAAAGTAGGATAGATTGAAGTGCAACGATAAAAGAGGGGTTCTAGGATTTAGAAACCTCTCAAATCTGAAAACATAATATTACGGCAAAGGAAATAATAATAATGCTGAATACAAATCCTTAGGTTTATTTATGCTAGGGTAATTAGCATGTTGCTCCTGCATCAATAACGAAAGAAGAAAAAAAGAAATAGATATAGTCTAGCGGTTTACATGAGTTTGTAGGAGATTTGATTATTGGGCTAGTTTTAGGTTATGCTTCTTAGGTTTTGGAAATTTTCATGCAAAGGGATGGGTTTAATGTCATGTTTAATATCTGGGGGGTAAAGCTAATACACTTTTGATTTTATTTTAGGTGAAATGCGCTCAAATCCTTCTTGAAGCTGGAGCAACGGTGGATGCATTGGACAAGAATAAGAATACTGCACTTCATTATGCAGCTGGTTATGGAAGGAAAGACTGTGTGGCCCTTCTACTGGAGAATGGCGCAGCTGTGTAAGTAAACAAATTGTGGGTTAACCGTTGATTCTGACCTATGTTACTCGGACTCGAGTGCGAGTGTTGGACATGGGTATGTTCAATTTTTTTTAAGATTTTCATGTATTTGGAGGATCATATCCCCATATCCATGTCCGGATATGTGTCGGACATGAGTACTTCAAGAAAAATAAAGAGTCGGAGCAACATAGATTCTGACCTCTTATGGGTATTTACTTTTTTTTATGTAAATGTAATTTTTCTTGTTTCTCAACTGCAGCACTCTCCAAAACATGGATGGCAAGACCCCCATTGATGTTGCCAAGCTTAACAATCAGCATGAGGTACTAAAGTTGGTGGAGAAGGATGCATTCCTGTGAGTTGGGAGGGGGCAATGGCATGTATATGTCTGGGTCTATCATGTTATAGCTATACCTCGCAATTTTTATATTCGTATCGTATTCATATATTTTATTGTGTCATAATCGTGTTTAATGTATTTTATATTTATATAAATTTTAATATATTAATAATTCATATTATATAAATTTTAAAATATTTGTGTATTCATGTCGTTTTAATTATTTTTTTAATATGTTCATTATTGTAAGTCTAGTTATAGCCATTTTATACTGTAGACAACTTTGCTTTGATCAGTATGGGGTCGTGATCACAGATCCACGTGTTATCTATGCTGTCTTTGCAGCTGTTTGGTTGATACATTTCGATTTTTTTTTTTAAATTATGTGTTCTAATTTAATTTAATTTAATTCTTGAAATAGTTTGCACGTGGGGAATGGACCATGTGGAACACACACCCACATGTTCGTTTCGATTGATTTGATCACGATTTACGGCAGTGCTTTTACTGAGGCCGGGTGAGGGTCTGTCTGTCACTTCTCTATTGGTGTACTTTGTGAAGCCTTTTGCCGTGGAGCAGACCTAAGTTTTCTCCGCAACAATGGATAATATTTGAAAAATACCAATTTTATTTAAGGATGATAATTGATAGTAAAAAATTAAATATTTGATATTATTTTATTACTTTTTGCGATTCTAACATTATATTTATTATTCGCAATAGATTCGAAGCAAATTTGAATATGAATTTTTGAATATTCGTTAATAGAATTTGTTTTATTTATACGAATAATAAAGTTGGATATTTGAATTTAATATTTATTTATATATTTAATTTTATATTTTTATTTTAAAAAAATTGATTTAATAAATTCATATATTTAGCGTATTCGGATATTTGAGGGTCGTGAATATTGCTTTTTAAATCGAATGCGGATTCGAATAGTAATGTTTGGATAGTAAATGGATGATAAATAGATTTGAATTTTCGACAAATTAAACAAATTTAAATTCAAATATTTAAAAATTTAAAGATATCCCCAAATTTAACAAGGGATAGTTCATTTGAAGAATGGGAGCAAGAAATTTGAATAGTAATGAAAAAACCAAGAGAAGTTAGGAACAGTAAAATGTTATTGTGATTAGAGATGATAAAATCCGATCCGATCGATAGATTTCGCATCGATACGTTCTGAATTGAAAGGTTTTTTTTTTTTGAAAAGCGAGAGTGGAATGGAACGAAGCGATTTTGATAAATATTTACTCCGCTTCATCCGATCCTATTTTTTAAAATTATTATCGTACTTTTTAAAATATTTTATCTTATATTTTTAGTATATATATTTTAGATATGTATATATATACTAAAATCATATATATACTAATTTATATATATATATATGTATATTATATATATTAAAGAATTTTATATGTTAAAATTATGTTTATAAATAAATTATAATATAAAATTTTTATAATATTAAATTAAAAATAATTAATAAAAATTTAAATGTAACGATACTGTAAAATAATTATGAATGTATCACTTATTAAAATAAAAGTTTTCAATATTAAAGTAAAAATAAGACGGATGCGAATTAAATAATTCCAACTCCAGCTCCGCTCCATTTGATCCCAAATTGTGGCTGGATTAAAATCCAAAATCTTTAATAACAATCAAATCATTAATAATTAAATGACCGACAAAAAGAGTCTGTCTGTACTTTTCTCGATTTTCCCCTAATCAGCTGTTGGAATCAAATCACCCATTCCTCGGTATTACCAATGGAATACATACATTTAGGAGTATTCTGATTTTAACCGAATTAATCGATCGAAATTTAATTCGATTCGATTAATCGAATAAAATTCGGTTTGGTTAACGGTTAAAGGTTTTGAAGAATTTTGATTTTTCGATTAATTCGGTTCGGTTAAGCGAAAATAATCGAATTACACGAATTAACCGAAATTCTTCAAAACAACAGTATTTTATGCGTTTAGATAAAAAAAATTTAAAAAAAATTTATATATTAATAAATTAATTAATTTTTGATTGGTTGGACTTGGATGGATAATTTGGATACAAAATCATGTAAAAAAATAAGTTAACAAAATAAATTTCTTATTTATTTCGATTAATTCGGAAACCGACCGAATTAACCAAAATAATTTCGGTTCGGTTAATTAACCGAATTAACTATTCGGTTCGGTTAATTAACCGAATTAACTATTCGGTTCGGTTAAAGGTTAATAGAAAAATAATTTCGATTAATTCGATTATGAATAATTCGATTCAATTATTAATCGAATTAATCGAATTAACCGAATAAACACTCCTACATACATTGTAGTATAGATTAGTTTAGTCACTTTTTCCATATGAATTGTCACCGACACGTTCTAGTCATGTGCGTGTATTGTATGCATGACCTCAAGGCAAAGGGTATGGAATGAAAGCTTTGTAGTTTGTAAAATAATGAAAAATAAAATAATCAAAGAAATAAGTCATTGGTAAGTGGGTCATTTGATCTCATTCTGAAATTTGATTTCTTTTATAATACATCATGTATTAGTACAGGGTAATTAATAAAGTAATCTCATTCAATATAAAATTTAGGAATAAATTTATCTCTATAAAAAAAATTGAGAATCAACATAACATTTAGTAAAATAATTGGTGTATCAGTGAAAAGTAAGAATAGTAATGAAGATAAAAAAAAAACATTTGTTTATCTACTATTTTTTTTAATACTACAATTAATTTTGATTTTATTTATTGTGACTGCAAGCATACAAATAATGTTTTCAGTAATGAAAATAACATAAATTTGTTTAGTTAAATCAATAGAAAATGACTTGGTGAAAAATTGTTTGATTACATTTATTAAAATAAAATGTATTTGATGTGAGTTTTATTTAATTAAAATCATGTTTATTTTTTATTTATTTTTTGCTATTTTCTTATGCATTTATTTCTATATTTAACATAAAACTAGTATGTTTAAAACAATCTTTCGATTTTTGATATTCTGATATATTTAGATGTTAGGCTTCCATAATTTATGCTTATGATATATATTGCTCAGTTATGTTCAACAATAAGGGATGTAAAAAGGTTAAAATCAAAGTAGTCACGGTACTAGTACATATCGGTATGTTTTGACATATCGTTTTGGATTTATTGGTAGTTTTAAATATTTTTTCATATTCAAAATTTCTAATAAAGTATATATTATATACATGTATAAATATATCTCAATTACATGCATATATATGTTTATATAAAAAATATATTTTTTAAAATTATAAATATTTAATATCTAAATTTTTTAATCATAAATAAAATAAATATAAAAAAATATAATTAATTATTATTAATTACATTTAGTAGCCTAATTTAATAAATTTTTAATGAAATTATGAAAAAAATAAAAATTATTATGACTAAAAATATTAAGAACTGATAAAAAAAAATCAAGTGAATTTAAAAAAAAAATCAAAATTTTGTATCAATCGGTATGGGTCGATACGTATCAGTACATGCCGATACAGACCAATACCGACCGATACGACCGATACAAAATCCGAAACGGTACGATGTTGGCACCATTTTGTTTTTTTTTTCAAAACTGGTACAACCGATCGGTAAGGTATCGACTACCATAGTTAAAATTCTAATAGTATTTTTTCATATCAGTAATATAAATATAACATGACATAAATCATTAACATGTTAAAATCCTAAATATGGATATAATACATGTATTAAATGTATTATATTTATTATTTTATTTTCGTATGAGGAGCAATTTACTTACACTAGTGTAAAACTAAATTAGTTTTACACACTTTCATAACTTTTTATACGATTAATATTTTTACAAACCGACCGTTGGATTTAGTCATATATTATACTCATCGTGCACGCAAAGTTTCGAATTGATCTGATATCTCTATCATATCGATCGGGAATACTGTCTTTTCCAATATATATTTAACGATTGAAATTTTTTTACATCGAACAAATAGTTAGACATTTTTAATTTACTCAAAACTCGACGTAGATGACCTATGTGAATAGAACATGGAATATGACAGTCGAATTATTAAAATATTAATCGTATAAAAAAGTTATTAAAATGTGTAAAATTAATTTAGTTTTGCACTAGTAGAAGTAGATCCCTCCTCTTTTCATATTTATTAGACATATTAATTCATATTATATTTTTATTGTAGGATGTTATTTACTATATTAAACAAAAAATATATATATATATAACAGATAATTAGGAAATGAAACTTGATATATTTATATACGTACTTGAACTTATAGATTACACAAAACCGAAAATAAAGAAGACTTACAGAAATTGATTTGAAAAAATCAATATCGAGTCAAGGTTGGACCTCTGACCTTAAGACGAATTTTGCCTGCTTTTAAGGTGCTTGCAGTTTGTATGCAAATCGTCACTCAGGCCTCCTCGATAACGTTACTTTAGAGGGCATACTCGAAGCAACTCAGCGAACCAAAAATGTTAGACTCTCTCTGAATACAGAAAAGGAAAACCGAAGAAAGAGAAGAAATTTTGTTTTCTGAATTAGTGAATAAAACAGACACATGATGTTTGTATTTATAGATGTACAGAGGACTATTTGAAATAGTCAAGTCTGTTTGAACAAACCAGTTCAGCCAATAAGCAGCAGACAAACCAATTGGAATAGACACGAACTTGTTCGGTTCAAACCGAATGGATAAAAATTGATTCGGTCCATGACTGAACAAACAAGAATTATTCGGACTAAATAAAGCTGGTTGGTTGGTCGAGCTGGTTCAGTTTGAACCGAAAAATTAAGTCAGTTAGGCAGTAAAAAAATTAATTATTGACCCAAACCCGACTCAGCCCAAGCTCGGCTCGGCTTGACGACACGTGCGTGGTCCAACCCAGTTTGTGTAGGTCCTCACCCACCACAAAACTTGGGTGCCTCTTGAACCCAACCCGACATGGAACACTAGTTTATATATACTATAAACTAAAATCATTCTTAGTTCTATGTGGAATTGACAACCAATCACATCTTCAATCAATTTTTTTCCTCTTCAAATGGATGTTTAATAAGATTAATTTCTCATTCAATTTTAATAACAATTGTTTATGTTAATTATACACCGTATATATAATTACGATAATTTGCATATTAATATATGTATTTTATAAATATACTAAAAATAATATATTGATATTCAACATTTATGTCGTATCTAAAAAATTTCGATCTAAATACGCACGCAGTTAAAGTAGAAAATCATGAGAAAAAGAACAGTATGATTTCTGTCTCTTTTACTTTTCTTTAATTTATCAACACTAGATTTCAACCCGTCGCTGTCTGGGCAAATATTCTATGGCTGGCTGGATTTGAATTTGGATTTGGATTTGAACTTGCTGGCCTGGCCGGTCCTTCCCCTTCATTATTTCTACCGTTGTTATTTTAGGATTAAATGCATATTCGGTATCCAACTATAATAGACGAATCTATTGTCACGTTAATGAAAATCTAAAATTTTGTTTTCTTTTATTATTTTAAATAAAAATTAAAAAACCTAAAATTTTGAAATTTGAAAAAAATTAAAAATTATAAAAAAGTAAAGGGAGTTAATGAGAGAAAATATATATATATATATATAGGAAAGCCCGCCATTTGTCAAGTTTGAGATAAATCAGGATCTACCCTCTTTGTTACTTTCTAACTTTTCCTTCTTTTTTCTCTCGATATTTTTTTTTTCAATGTCAGTTTTTTAAATGAATTTTACTAACGAACGATAATATAATAATATTTTTATTTAATATATTAAAAATAATAAATAAAATTATTAATTTTACATGTAATATAATATTATTATAAATAAAATATTAAATAATTTTAAAATATCCATATTCGTTAATAATTTTTTTTTTTAAATTTATTATAAATTTTAATTTCATAAATAAATAATTTTTATTTTATCCACGTTTTCTTGACACTTTAACCATGTATTACTGACCATGTAAATCGTTTTTGTTAAGGGTGTTAAATCGTAAAGAAACACAAATTCAGGTACTTATTTATAAATGTTTATTTCTTAAATATATCAATTAATGGCATTAACTCAGATACAAATTTATGTATTTAAACTCTTCTTAGGTTTTATTATTGTTGTTAATATTATAGATTTTTTTTTTCTTTCTTCTTATAGCCTGGCCTGAGTTGCATCTGTGGGGGCAGAACCGGAGATTGCTCGGTGGAGTTTCAGATCTGTCTTGGAGTCCAATCGAACGGGAAGATCAATTTAGATTGAGACATGGAGACAGAGAAGAAACAGTCATCAGCCGTATCCGATATGGGAGCTTGGGCTATGAACATTATCAGCTCTGTTGGCCTTATCATGGCCAACAAGCAACTCATGTCCCCTGGCGGTTTTGCCTTCGTCTTTGGTCAGTTGCTTTCTTTTCTTCAACTTTCTCTAATTTTTTTTTTTGTTTCTACATGCTTAAGTTTTGCCATTGTTCATCCCAGATCTGGAAAATTATACTTTTTTCTCAACCTCAATCTCCCTTCTTGTCACCAGTCACGGCATGCCAATTTCTTGTTTTTGTTTTATAATCTGTGGCAGATCCCATGAATGTTATATCATTATTTTGATTGAATTTCTCAAAATTTTGATTTTCTGATTCTTATCTCTTGGATTCTTATGCCTAAATAAATAAGATTCTGGGCAAAAATGGATTCTTACCTTACAGATATCTTGCTTCCAGGGGAAGAAAAAGAAAGAAACTCAATTCACTAAAAGCTCAATTTTGCATTAAAAGGTTCTTCAAATGCAATTACTTTACGTAGGCTCCATTGATCTCTTTTTCTTTGATCTTTTTTTTCTTTTTTCTTTCTCGGAGTTGGTTCTTCTTTAACTTGGACCATGAATTCTGGAACTCTAAATGCAGATCTTGTCCTCATTTAAGGGGAGCTAAAACCAGAGAGGAAGATGGCTGTCTTTGCCAACCGTTTGAGCACATCCCCTTTCTAGATTGAGTTGCCACCCAATCTGCCACCTTGTTTTGCTTTCCCTCTATTCAAATTAAACTTCTTTTCTCATATAGCTTTCAGCAATTTCGTAAGATCCTGGATGAAGGGCTTTATCCTTCCAATTTTGCTTTGTCTTTGGCTTTATCAGGCTAGAAAACAATTTCTCTTAGTCGGATTCAAAGATAACCTTCTGGTTTTTTTTTTTGTTTGTAACAGCCAACTTACCCTTTCTCTGCTAGCAAATTCCTCTGCTGCTAGAGCTGAATCAACTCTAACTTCACCTCTTCACCCCCTTTCCATCTATCAACTCTCCCTGGTCGTTTCTTGCCAACACCCAAACCTTGGTTCTTGGCATAATCACCATAAACATCAACTTTCAATCATCCTTCAGCTGGACAATTCGACACCTCTGGAACCCGTTGATTCTGTTTGATCCCCTTTCACTGCCTACATCTGAATTATATCGTGCACCCTTTATTTCTCTATTTTGAAACCATAACAGCCTTCCATCAACACCCCCAGTCAACTACATGTTAACAGTATGTGCTCCACTTTTTCTTCTTCCTGCTGACAAAACCAAACAGTTAGGATTATCATTTATCTGTACACTTTGTTTTCCCATATCTTTCTCTTTGTGGGAATAGCATTTGTACATACTCTCCAAAGAAATACCTTGATCTTGCTAGGCACCTTCAGACTCCAAATCTCTTTCCATACCTTAATTATATGGGAACTAGTAGGTTGACTATCGTTAACCTGCTCCATCTCCTTCCATATCTCTGTGTATTCAGATCTTACTATGTATAATCCTTCTTCAGTATGAGGCCACACCATTTCATCAGAACAACTTCGATGACGGATAGGAATCTCTAGTATTGATTCCTTTGCTTCAGTAATAGGAATCTCCCAAGCTTAAAGCAATATGTTCTTTAACTCTTGGACAACGTAGTCTATGCTTCTGCTTGTAATCTTCTTTAGTTTTATCCCTCAACTTCAAAAATGGATGATGAGTTGAGAATTTAAGATGACTTTTGATTTTCCAGAATCTTAATTATATCTTTGTATTCAACCCGAAAGTTCAAATTAATCTCTGACAATGAAATTAATATATACTTCATCCAAATTTATCAAATCTGAGGAAGGCACTATTTTTGTTGTTGCTGGTATTGTATTTTTTTAACACTTCATAGTAGTTTGGCCATCTGGACTGGTGTTACCAAGTTTTAGCCTGTGGTCACACTGGAAGGCAGTAGATTTAAGACCTTTGCTCTCTCTCTCTCTTCTCTGTAAATCTGAAAATTTTCCTGCTTTTACAGCAACAACGTTAACTGGGTTCCACTTTTGTACGACTGCCTTAATCGGTTTGGTGTCAAATGCCACTGGTTACACGACAAAAAAAACTGTTCCTTTGTGGGAGCTTCTTTGGTTCTCATTTGTTGCCAATACTTCAATCACCGGGATGAACTTGAGCCTCATGTTGAATTCAGTTGGATTTTATCAGGTAAATGACTTTTAGTAATGCTATAGAAAAAAAAAGGATAAATAGTACTAAGTTTCTTTCGTATTTACATAATAAATATTCCCGTTCTATCTTCATCATTGTCATTATGATTTAGATTTCAAAGCTAATCCTCATGTTTATCATTATAATACAGATTTCAAAGCTAAGTATGATTCCAGTTGTTTGTGTGATGGAATGGATCCTCCACGGTAAACAATACTCAAGCAAAGTCAAGATTGCAGTCATTGTGGTGGTTGTTGGTGTGGGTGTTTGTACAGTTACTGATGTAAAAGTTAACGCACAAGGATTCATTTGTGCCTGTATAGCTGTCCTATCTACCTCCTTACAACAAATTGTAAGCATTTCTTATTCTAAATTTCTTTGTTTTGCTTGAAAGCATTTCTCATTTACCCCTTCAGTCGCCTTATGATTACGTTGCAGAATAGGACAAAGCCTTGAAACCATTATAGCAGTCTATATCTAATTAATACTGATATTTTGAAACCTTGTTTTTCATTTTAGTTTGGCATTTAAAACATGGGTCTCATGTCTTTTCTACTGTTCTTCAAACGTGTCTATATCCTGCCACAGCCTGTAGTGATCTAGATTCATGAGGATCTTTTGTATGATGTAATTAATATAGTTGTTTAAATTAAAATCATCATGGCAATAAAGTCTTTAATAAAATCCCATACTTGAGTTTCCCTTAGAAAATTTTTATTTCACTTTCTCCTGTCTGGCACATATCAGATTATCTTCTTTCTAGCCACATGTTTTAATAATCAATCTCTGATTCTTTTCTCCCTATTGATAAACCATCTTTGTGGGAACAGTCAATTGGCTCCTTACAGAAGAAGTACTCAATAGGCTCTTTTGAATTGCTTAGTCAAACAGCTCCAATCCAAGCTCTATCTCTTTTGTTGTTTGGTCCATTCATTGATTACTTCCTCACTGGCAAATTACTGGCAAGTTATAAGTTCTCCTCAGCTGCATTTGTAAGTACTTCTTGACTCTTGAAAGCAAGGAATCCATTTTCACACACACACACACACATATATATATATATATATATATATATACACTTTATGGTACCAAGACTTGTGAGGAAAATACTGATGTGGCTATGAAATGGGTGATTGGGAAAAATGTGCAGTTTTTCATAGTACTGTCATGCTCCTTAGCAGTATTCTGCAATATAAGCCAGTATCTGTGCATCGGACGATTCTCCGCAGTCTCTTTCCAGGTTCTAGGCCACATGAAAACAGTTTGTGTTTTGACATTGGGATGGCTACTCTTTGATTCAGAGCTGACACTGAAAAATATACTTGGGATGGCCATTGCTGTCCTTGGCATGGTAGTGTACAGTTGGGCAGTTGAGGCTGACAAGCAAACCGATTCCAAGGTTATATCATTCCGGAAAGATTCATCTTCAGAAGAAGATGTTAAACTATTGATGCAGCAAGTGGACGGGTCTTCTCCACTCAAGGATGTTGAGCTTGGCAAATCTCAAGGATAGATTTGTATATTTTTGCCAAAAATCTTGATTAGTTCAATGTTCTAAGGCATTGGGTAGTCGGATGTAGACCTGTTTATGGGCCGATCTGGTGTCTAGTATACCGCCGTTGTTGAGCCGGTTGTACAAAATGTTCAATTTATTGTGTTATTAAGAAAAAAAATTCCCACAATTTCTTGATATTTCATTGTAGTAAATTCATTCCAGGATAAGATATTTTCTAATGAAAGATACTTTTTGCCTCAAAAATGTATTTCATATTATTGTTATGATAATTTATTAATTTAATCTAATTTTAAATTCACCTTTAATTTATTTTAAAAAACAAAAATATCAATCAAATGAAATCTTAATAACTTTTTATATATTTTATCATATGTATATATATAAGCATGAATTTTGAATTTTTAAAATGAGAATATATATATATATATATATATTTTTAATCTTTATAAATATAATTGGAAAACCTTCAAAATTCAAACTAAAAAAGTATACTAAATTTTAAAGGATAAATTAGGAATGTCCTTTAATAAAAAGAAATTTATTACTATATATAAAAAAATATGTATGAAAAAAAAAAACATATTACATACAATTAGATTTGTTCATGGGTTTGACAAATCATTAAGTTTACCTTAGGTAGATATAATCAAAGTAATCAGCACTGTATGAATGAATGTATGTATGTTTTTTATTTGGTATTGGTAAATATCAATATCGATATATTTCGATATATCATTTTGAATTTATATGTATTTTTCAAATATATATATTGCTTATTTTCAAGTTTCCTAATAAAATATACTTTCGTTTCATACATATACTTGCAAATACAAAATATAAAATACAAAATATTTAATATACAATTTTTTAAATATCAAATAAATAAAATAAATATAAAATATTAATAAATTAATAAATGATTATTATTTATATTTAATAGTTTAATTTAATGAATATATTTTATTTTAAAATGAAATTATAAAAAAAATGAAATGATCATAATAAAAATATATTAAAAAAAAAAATAATAATAAATCTTGTATGGCTTTCGATATAAATGAATACGAGCGACACGGACTAATTCAGGCCATAAATCTTGTAAGCTGGCCTTAGGAGACTTCGAAGAGACCAGTAGTAGGTTATCATAACTGAACTAAAAGTATTGAAAAGTAGTTATCAGAGCAGTTATCTACGTTACGGATTTGGATGAATTGAAGGGAGAACATGGATTGCGCGCTTCGGTTGTCCTCCTCACCACCACACCTTTCCCCTCTCCCTCTCTGCAAATTTCCTCTCAAGAACAACCGCTTCTCCCTCTCCCCCTTTTGCATCACCTTTCCCATTCAAAATCAACGCTCCACTTTCATCCCTGCTGCCGTACCCGACTCCGCAGACAACCAAACCCTCGTGGGCCTCCCCGCCGATGATGCTGCGGTCGCCGACGACGATAATTTCAACAATTCAGGGGTCATCATATCGGCTTGCTTGGTCGGTGCCTTTACGGGAATCGGCGTCGTTTTGTTCAACAACGGCGTGCATGAGATTCGCGACTTTTTCTGGGACGGGATTCCTTATAGAGGTGCTTCCTGGTTACGAGAGGAGCCTCTCGACTCCGTTTGGTTACGTGTCATTTTAGTGCCTGCATGCGGCGGTTTAATCGTCAGCGTCTTGAACGCTGCTAGAGACGCCGTTTCGGAAACTAGTTATAATGCCAAAGGTGCTTTGGGTTCTGTTTTGAAAGCGTTAGCGGCTTGTGTCACTCTGGGGACTGGTAATTCCTTAGGACCCGAAGGTCCAAGCGTCGAGATTGGTTCGTCAATTGCTAAAGAAATCCATTCTCTTTTCGATAAAAATCCTCAAACCAAGCTCTCTCTTTTGGCTGCTGGCTCAGCTGCTGGAATCTCATCTGGTTCGTTTTCTTTTCTTTACTTTTGCCAATTGAATTTAAACAGTAATTTGTTGGAAATGAATCTCTTTGATTAATTTACTTTGTTCTGTATGTATCTTCAGGTTTCAATGCGGCCGTTGCGGGTTGCTTTTTCGCTGTTGAGTCGGTTTTATGGCCATCATCGCCGGCGGATTCATCAGTGTCTCTTTCTAACACAACTTCAATGGTTATTCTCAGCGCAGTTATAGCTTCCGTGATCTCTGAAGTTGGTCTTGGTTCTGAACCTGCCTTTAAGGTTCCTGAGTATGATTTCCGTTCCCCTGGTGGTAAATTTCATGATTTCTCTTCCTCATTTGAAACTATTCTTTCATGTTTCTCATGCTAATTGGATCAAGACTTTTTAGTTTTATTTTTTTTTTTAACCTTGTTTTCAGAACTTCCACTTTATCTATTGCTGGGTATACTTTGTGGCTTGGTTTCGTTGACCTTTTCCAAATTGACATCTTACTTATTGGGTGTTGTGGACAATCTTAACAAGGATGTTGGGATACCAAAGCCTGTGTTTCCTGTAGTTGGGGGGCTAACTGTTGGTGTAATAGCCTTGGCATATCCTGAAATTCTATACTGGGGTTTCGAGAATGTGGACATTTTGTTAGAATCTCGGCCCTTTGTGAAAGGTCTTTCGGGTGATCTCTTGTTTCAGCTGGTGGCAGTCAAGATTATTGCAACCTCTTTGTGCCGGGCCTTTGGGTTAGTAGGAGGGTATTATGCCCCATCACTTTTTATTGGTGCAGCAACTGGGATGGCATATGGGAAATTCATTAGTTTTGCAATTGCTCAGTCCAATCCAGCTATTCACCTTTCCATCTTGGAAGTGGCATCACCACAAGCATACGGCCTGGTAATTTTCTGTAAATAGTGGTTTGATATATTTGTATTTGTAAATGCATATATCAAATTGAAATCTAAAGGTTCTTTGTGAAGGAGATTATCATGTTGTGGGTCGAGCTTTTGTTATTCATTTATATTTGAGTCAGAACATGCATATCATTAAGGGTGCTTTAATTTTTCAAAAATAAGTTTACTAAGAAAATTTCCTATAGCTTAGACTGAGAATGTAGAAAATAGTACCAAAAGCCAGAATAAGGAAAATGAGTGGGATGAACATGGAAATTTGTCATCATGTCTGTAGTGAATGTGAGATGCAAAAGGTGAAAGATAATACCTCAGGGGGGATAGCGGGGGTCTAGTACATCAAAGGATGCTCAGGAAATCCATCAATACTTGAGTAACTTCTGATAGATGATGGTATTGTGCATCTTTGGTTGCAAACTATGAGATACACATGCTGTGGAAGTTTTCAAAATTGTTTAATTTTTAAATCAAGTTGAGAATGATTCTCTGCAATGATTAAAAGAAGTTTAAATTGAGATGAATTGCATATACTGGAATGAAAAATTGCAAAAAGAATAGTTTTCCTAGAAACATCAGGATCTGGAGATTACGTTCATCAATCTCGTACATCAGTATAAAACATTAAACTATGATGTGATTGACCATTATGGAGCTCCTTTTGCAGGTTGGCATGGCTGCAACCCTTGCAGGGGTCTGTCAGGTACCTCTTACTGCGGTTCTGCTTCTTTTTGAGTTGACTCAGGATTATCGGATAGTTTTACCTTTACTAGGAGCCGTTGGGCTTTCTTCATGGGTTACATCTGGACGGATGAAAAGAAAGGATTTCAAAGGGACCAAAGCACTCGAAGACGGAAACACTCGTACAAATCAACAGCTTGAAGCATCAGATAATACAACTGGTCTATCTTCTACTGATGCACCACCTGAGAAGGCACCTTATTTCAATAACCTTTGTGAAGTTGAAAGTTCACTCTGCATTGATGATTCCAGTATTGGAACCAAGGATTTAGAGAGGAGAATTTTTGTTTCAGAAGCCATGAGGACAAGATATGTGACAGTTATGATGAGTACTTTACTTACAGAAGCAGTGACTCTTATGCTTGCGGAAAAGCAGTCTTGTGCAATCATTGTTGACAATGAAAACCTTTTAATGGGTTTATTAACACTTACAGATATTCATGAGTTCAGCAAATTTGCAAAAGACAAAAGCTTAGACTCCAAGGTATGGTGCATTCTTTACTTTAAAGTTTAAACAATTAATCATAATTGCAGCATAAGTTTTATAGATTTTGCTAGTTCAAGTTTTCATGAATCAAGTGCTTTAACAACTTATAGTCTGGCGTGTTGCACATTATGCAAAGGGAAAAAAAGGAAAAAAACATAAAGATTTACTCAGTTTCTAGGATCTCATGGAAAATAAGGGTGGAGGAAGTCACGAAAATTGAGAAGGATGTCTCCTATCACGAAAATACTTAAACATTGCAGCTTAAAATAGATGAAAATAAACTTCAATATAAGATTTTGTCTTTATGGTCATTCTTTCTTCGGGGTACAATAGTAAAGTTGGAAGAGTCAAATCTACATCTCTACTCAGACTACCAGCCATCCGAACCGCTTCAGTTAATCCCAAGGGTCATCTTTACAGTCAATTGGTATTGTGAGATATATCTAAAGCTTCATGCTTCACTTTATCTTGAAATCACCATCTTAGTTGGACATCCATACCAAAGATATGTGTTAAAGTCACACTGTTTGTGTACTTTGAAACCAGATGGGTTCCAGTTTATTTCTATGATTCTTACACCACCAAATGACTCCCCTATTACCCTGCACTGAAGGTGCAACCCTGCAATCTTTGACTATTTAATAATCCCTGCTACAGGTGCTTTTGGTATCTGAAATATGTTCATCAGATGGTGCAAAATGTAAAGTGCCATGGACAGTTACACCTACTATGGATATTCTGTCTGCTGAAATGATCATGAATAAATATGGTCTGAGTCAAGTTCCAGTTATATCTGAGCATGTCAAAGACTGCCGAGGACAGCCAATTGGCCTTCTGGATAGAGAATGTATCAGTCTAACTTGCAGGTTTGTAACTAAATGTTTGGTCTGCTTCTGATGTGTCCCTTTTAACTATTACATTGATCATCATGGCAGTCCACTGACTCTTTAATAGGCTAAACCTTAGACATATTTGTAAATTAGCCTGTATGATCTGGCCATGTTTTATAATGGCATTGGCATATTCATAATATAACCCTTTCTTTCCCATAGTTTGACCTATGGCAATGATATAGACAATTTTATCCTTAAAATTGCAGAGTGGCAGTAGTATGAGAGAATTGCTGGTTTTAAATTTTATATTTAGATGGAAAAGTAATCATGTATAACAAAATCAACTCTTAAAGGAAGGGAGAGTGGTTAAATTTGGGGTTTCAAAACTACGTTTCCACTTTCAATTTCTTATATGTACTACTGACCTGGTTTTTGTTTTTGCCTGTGTAATATGCCTTTTATGGGCTGCTGACTGGCCGGTGGTTTTTTCTATTGCAGAGCCTTAGCTACAAGAGAATCTCTTGATTTTGACACGGTAAATGCAATTTTGAAATGAGGATGAAGCCACCCTCACACATGATATAAGACGAGAGAGAGTGATTGACATGACAGATTTTGTCGTACTTTGGTGATCCTACCAATTTAGCCATGGCAAAGGTAATTTGGCTAGCCATGGCAAAGGTAATTTGGCTATGTATGGATCAATCTGCCTTCTTAAATAGCCTCATCAGTTGCAGGAAGCTAAATCACCCAGAGAACCATTGTGAACTGAGATTTGGTCCCAACTGTCCTATGCATGGATGGAACATATGGAAGGGCTCTGTTATACTTCTTTTCTTTCAATCAGGGAGAAGAGTAGCCAGCATAGCTACCTTTGGATCTTTAGGACTTGTTCAACAGTTCACAGATGAACAGCCCTGAAGATCGAAGATTTCGCAAGCCGGTGCCATACACAAACAGGAAAAGAGAAAGGTATCATAGTTTTGTTCGAATTATTCTTATATTAGCTCTTCACTTGTGATTTCTCTACCAAGACACCACACTCTGTAAAGGCAGTTATACTCCAACAGGTATATACTTTGTCTTGCTTTTAATATTCTTCTCTCGAAGGACTTAGCAAATCGTGGGGAGAGATTCCAACATGATGTTCCATGGCTGTACAATGTGTACCAATTGAGAGCCTACTAAACATCCAATTTTGGAACAAGTATTGCTGCCATTTTACTGTCTCCAACAGCATCTGTATCAATCACTGTAATGCACAAGACATTAATATCTCTAACCCTTAGTATAAAGCATTTTTTTTTTTCTAGCACAATTTAGGTTGCTTCCTGTTATCAGATGATCATTTTTTTTTTTGCCTTTTCAATGGATAGAATGATCTTTGTATTAATAGGAAGCAAAACAAATCAAAATTAGTTGTATGTATACCCATATTGGTGGTAATGTCATGATCCTCATTTTTACCTCTGTTTTGAACAAAAGGTGGAAGGGGTAAGATGCACTTTTCAAAAGTAAATAATATTGCTGTACAATACCACAAATAAGGTCAAAAAAAAATCCGATAGAAGGTGAGACCTCTTGTCATCAGTCGGACCGGTTGGATTGACTTGGTTTAATTAAAATAATTTTAATATTAAATAAAGAATTATTAAAAATATGCTTTGACTTAATGGAATGATATTTAATATAAAACTAAAACATTAAAAATTCAAATTTCATCATTTATAAATAAGTAAATAATCTAAAATCGTTTTTTATCCATTTTATTTGATTTTTTTACTGGTTCAATAAATTTCTGATCTTATGCATCATAATGGATAGGATAGATTTTTGATTTTCGATTGAACCAATTTAACTGATTTGTCCGGTCCGATTTTTCATCCATGACCACAAAATTGCTCAATGCCATCACTTAAAAGCTTTTTTTATATTCGATTTCTTGCTGATTTTCACTCAAATTTTCTCCTTTTTGCTGTTCTGGTTTGGGTTTTTGGTTGTTCATCCTGGTAAAGGACTTGGACTCACCTCCGATGAGATCTTCAGTGGTTCGCTCGTTGGATGGTTTAATGGATAAATTCGATTCTCTAGCTCAGACAGTAGCGCAATCATCCAAGCAAAGTCATCTAGATGACGATAGCTTGATAGTAAAGAACAAGGTTATCGGAGAGTGCTCTAATGCCGATGGAGATAATACAAAGGTTAATCTAGACTTTTAGAAGTCTGAGAACAAGCATAGTTGGAAGAAATTGTTTGAGGATGAAGAGAAGCCCACTGAGCTCCATTTTTTCCCTCCCATATAGGAAGGTGGCAAGAAGGTTGTCAAGCCTCTATCAACGGTGATTGAGGAAGGAGTGAGTGCTTGGAGCTCTAGTTTGGTCATTCAATTTGTAGGAAAATCCCCTAATTTTAACCATATGATGAAGACTGCTAATTTGCTTTGAGGAAAGCGGGGAGCTATCGAGATTAAGCCTGTTGATAAAGGGCTTTTCCTGTTCAAATTTCTAGAGAAGGATACTTGCGATTGGATTCTGGGATCTGGCCCCTGGCACATTGGTAACAAACCCATTATCATTCGAAGGTGGACTCCATGTATGGATTTTTCTGATCTACAGCTCTCGAAATTTCCTGTTTGGCTGAATTTTAGGAATATACCACTTGAGCTCTATACTCAAGCTGGAATCAGTTATGTGGCTAGCGTTACAGGTAGACCATTGTACATGGACAAAGCAACTGCCCAGCAAAGGCATCTGGAGTTTGCTAAGGTATGTGTTGAAATGCATTTTGACGATGATATTCCTAAATCCATAGAGGTAGATATAGGAAATGATCACCCTATCACTATTGGGGTTGATATCCCATGGAGACCTCAGAAATGTAATATCTGTAAGGTGTTTGGCCACTCTACCCAAGACTGCACCAGATTTGTTCCATCTTAGCCTACTTGGGTACAGAAGAAGTAAGAAGTTGCAACTGAGGAGGGTTGGCAGGAAGTAACAGGGTCACAGAAGCAGATTTTTGAAGAGAAATCGAAAGCAGGAATTTTCACTACAAATTTCTTTTATGTTATTTCTGAGCCTTGTAATACAGATGTGTGCAAACAATAGGATGAGCTATCTAATCTCATGGAGAATGCTATATATGAGGATTTCCCCCCATTAAACTTGAAGAGTGCTGGGAAGAAACCAGTCCCAGAAGTTGAAGCACAGAGCATTTATGACGAGGATCATTCTGTGAGCTTACATTCACCAAGGAAAACGTGGGCTACTGCCATAGAGGTATCACAACTAGTTCAAAAACTGGCCCCAAACAAAAGAAGAAATAAAGGTAACATGGCTAAAGTTCCTCCGGATAAAGGTGGTCCTGTTGCTACTTTTTGAGTTGAAGATCCTTGTATGGAACATTAGAGGATTCAATGATCCTTTGAAGCAAAAGAAGGTTGCTAAGGTAGCTAGAGTAAATAAAGTGGAGTTGGTGTGCTTAGTTGAAACGAGAGTGAAACAACATAAGCAAGAGTTAGTCCTTTCAAAGAAGTTTGCACAGTGGAAATTTTTGGATAACTATAGTCATGCCATTAATGGGAGAATATGGGTGCTGTGGCGTGACTCTTTGACTGTACAGTAGGTATCTTCTACTGATCAGGCTATAACTTGTGCTATTTCTGGTGTAGCAGGTTATTTTCATTTTAGTTTTATCTATGCAAGGAACATGGGCTGTGAAAGAAGAACATTATGGCAATACTTGCAGTACCAGTCTCAGTTTTTATCAGGGACTCCTTGGATGATTGCTGGAGATTTTAATGTTTGTCGAGGTCCTACAGAGAGCTCAGATTATGATGGCAATCAGGTTGTCACAGTGGATATGGAGGAGTTTAACAAATGTGTTAGCAATGCTGCTTTGCTAGACTATCCGTTTATTGGCCCATTGTTTACATGGAAGAATAACAAACTTGAGGGTCGTTTGGCTCGAAAGCTTGATAGAGTTATGATGAATGGCTCACTTGATTTCCTAATTCTCAGGTTCATTTTTTGCCTTTAGGTGTCTCAGATCATAGTGCTGCTATAATCAACCTTCAGGTTCGAGATAACTCTCCCCCTAAGCCATTCAAAATTTTCAACTTTTGGGTAGATCACATTGAATTTCATAGCCTGGTTAAGAGGACTTGGGAGACTGAGGTCTCTGGTTCACCTATGAGCAGATTATATAAAAAGCTTAAGCTTCTTAAACCTGAACTTAAGAAGCTTAACAGGACTTCTTATGGTCAGTTATCTGATAGAGTACATGAAAAGAATCTGGAGCTCAAAGAGGTACATGCAACCATCTTAGGGGGGGCACAGGACCTAAACTTGTTGGAAAAGGAAAGGAACCTCCTAACAGAGTATACTGCTTTATCATCAGCTGAGGAATCTTTCTTCAAGCAGAAATCAAGAATTCAATGGCTTAGACTGGAGGATCAAAACACGGGTTACTTCCATAAAGTAACGGCTTCTAGGAGATCTTTTAATACCATTAAGGTACTATTTTATTCTCAAGGAAGGAAGTTGGAGACCTTAGGGGATATTACAAAGGAACCTGTCCAATTCTATGAAGGTTTATTAGGTACCCTTGATGCTGCAGTACTTGGTTGTTCAGTGGACGAACTGCAGAGGGTCCTAAAGAAGAACATCACCCCAAGTCAGCAAGTTGCTCTGGCTGAAGATATAACAGCTGATGAAGTCAAGCAGGTCCTCTTTTTTTTTTAAAAAAAGATAAGGCACCAGGCCCTGATGGGTACAACGTTCATTTTTTTTAAAGAGGCATGGAGCATAGTAGGTGATGATTTTATTAATGCAATTTTGTTCTTTTTTAGCGCTGGTTCACTTTCACAGACTGCTAATGCTACGGCTATCACCTTGGTTCCTAAGATTCCAAACCCAGCTAAGATGACAGATTTCAGGCCCATTTTCTGCTGCAACATCATTTACAAATGTATTGCCAAGATATTGGCAAATCGACTGAAGCATTGTTTGCTTGATTTGATAAATGCTAATCAGAATGCCTTTGCAAAAGGGAGAAGTATTGCAGATAGCATCCTGCTAGCACAAGAATTGGTTAAAGGCTACCATACAAGGAGGGTATCCCCTAGGATGACTCTCAAAATTGATCTAATGAAAGCCTTTGACTCGGTTGATTGGTCCTTTTTATTCTCTGTTCTGGAGGCATTGAAATTCCCTGCTCGATTCTTGAATTGGTTGAGAAACTGTGTTACAACTCCATCTTACTCAGTTGCAATTAATGGAGGACTTATGGGCTTCTTTGCAGGTAAGAAGGGTATACGACAGGGTGATCCACTGTCCCCATATCTGTTTGTAATTGTAATGGATGTGAAAGGCAGATTGGATATCATCCTTCTTGTAGGAGGGTGAAACTGAACCACCTATGCTTTGCTGACGATATTATGGTATTCACAGATGGGACTAAAGATTCAATTATGAACTTGCACTCTCTTTTTCCAACAGTTTTATACAATGGCTGGGTTGCAGTTAAATAATGCAAAGTCTGAAGTTTTTCAAGCCAATGTTGACCCCTTGGTTCTTCAGGTTATCCAACAGAGAACTGGTTTTACGCTTGGCAATCTTCCAGTTCGATATTTGGGTATTCCCCTCATTACTGGGAGGTTCACTGCAAAGCATTGTAACTTGCTCATTCAAAAGATATCTCGAAGAATTAACAGTTGGGCATCAAAAAGACTATCTTATGCTGGTCGTGTGCAACTCATTCAGTCTGTTTTATTCAGTCTTCACAACTTTTGGTGCACAATGTTTATACTCCCAGTGAAGGTGATTCAAAAAATTGATCAGATGTGCTCAGCTTTTTTATGGAAAGGTAAAGAAGCTAGTGCAAAGAGAGCAAAAGTCAGTTGGGAGATGGTCTGCAATCCAAAAAAAGGAGGACTTGGTCTGAAGAATTTAAAGGTTTGGAACACAGCATGTATCCTAAAGCATATCTGGATACTGTTTTGTTCTTCTAGATCTATCTGGGTTGCATGGATCAAGGTTTATTCATTAAAGAGAACTGGGTTCTGGGAAGCAAAGATGCCTCAGTTGTGTAGCTGGAGCTGGAGAAGGATTCTCAAGTTAAGAGGTGTTGCTCATAACTTGATTACTTTACCTAGCAATGCAGGTAGAAGAGTTAAATGGAATGCTTCGATATCAGGGGATTTCTCTATAAAAGCCACCTGAGAATACTTGAGGAAAAAGAGAGCTCGGATCCCATGGCACCATCTTGTGTGGTTTTCATTTCATGTACCAAAATATTCTTTTATAGCCTGGTTGATTATTCTAGACAGGTTAAGTACCCTAACCAAGTTAAAGTCTTGGGGAATTCATGTGCAATCTGCTCTATGCATGTTATGCCAGGAAGAGGAGGAATGCAGGGATCATTTGTTTTTTGCTTGTAATTACTCTGCTCAGGTGTGGCAGAGGGTTTTAAGCACTTCTTTTATGGACAGAGTTTCTGTTAGTTGGGTGGATGACCTTCACTAGGCAATGCAAAGCTTTCAGGATAAATCCTTCAAGTCTACACTATTTCGTTTTACTTGGACAGCTTCTATATATTATCTTTGGGGAGAAAAAAACTCTAGGAGACACACAACTGAGAAGGACTCCAGATGATTTGTTCTAGTTGATTGTAAATGATGTGAAAGCAAGATTTTGTACAGCTTCAAATTTTTGTTTAAATGATGTAAATAGAACTCGTTATAGGCAATGGGGTATCAGCCATGATATGTGAGGTTGCTCCTCAAAAGTAAACCATGTAGTAGTATTCACTGCTTTCTTTTGGATTTTGGAATAAAACTTTCAATTATCCAAAAAAAAATGAAAATGATGAAGCATTCACTATATTGTCGACAATGAATCATCTCTCTACCATTGTTGTATAAATGAGAATGCTAATAAAATCAATCATCCAAAAAAAAAAAAAAAAAGAGAATGCTAATAAAATCCACCGCCTATATATCTGCTGCTACTAATCTTAAAACTGTGATTTTGAAGTTTTACTGATTAAGCAAAATCATATTAGGTTTTCAATTCATGACTTGTACAGATTTAGGCGGATCAATAAACCTAGGAGCCTACATTAATGTTTGACAAAGTGCTAATGCACAAAATACATCCAGAATCTAATTGAGAGGTTTTTGCTTAGGACTTTTGGGTACATCTGATCGGATGCTTTGTTCAATATTTCTTGCTCAACTTTCACAGTTTGTTCATCAATAGGCATCGGACTGACATCTACAGCCTGCAAGAACCAGCATCAACCCAACTTTTCATAGCTATGATATCACTTTCTGCACGTGGTTGTGTTATATATAGTACAAGTGCAAGCGTGTGTGTTTATTTCATTTTCATCCTGGTGCTGGTGTTTCAAAACTTCACCTTTGTACTTAACTCCATTAAGGTATTTGGCTTTTGCATTTGCCAAAAACCTTTCTTTTTGGCACTTCCAACTATAAAATTAGGAGTAGGTAAGTCAATCAGACTTGTTGATTACCAACAAATGATGTTCATAGCTCACGAGCATCGAGTGGCTTACCTTCTCCAAGCTTAATTCTCAATTATCAAGAGACAACATTCATGCATGGATGCATTGGTGCATATATAAAAAGCAGCCAGGAACTGCCAACTTCATTGAACTGGAAATGGATCGGGTAAAAGGCAAAGTTTGCGTGACTGGGGCTTCTGGTTTCTTGGCTTCTTGGCTGGTTAAGCGGCTTCTCCTGTCTGGTTATCATGTCATTGGAACAGTTAGAGATCCAGGTCTGTTTCCTTATTCATTTGCCTTCGTTTTAGTTTGTCTAGTTAATTATATATCATCTGTACGCATGCATGGGGCAGGAAATGAGAAGAAATTAGCGCACCTCTGGAGGTTGGAAGGAGCCGAGGAGAGACTCAAATTGGTGAAGGCCGACCTATTGGAAGAAGGCAGCTTTGACGATGCAATCATGGGGTGTGAGGGCGTCTTCCACACTGCTTCCCCCGTAATAAAACCTTCATTTGATCCCAAGGCATGTTCTTCCATTTTTGGCCTAATTATAATGAAGTAGAAGTTGTACTTCTGATTTTCCAAACAAAGATATTTACAATCAGTGAGACAAAAGGACAAGGGAATTCTTAGAATTATGTTAATGCCCCAAATAATGCAGCAGAGACTAATTTTAGCAGCAGCATCAATGTTGCTTATTTTTTCCTATCCTGGGACTCTCCCGACTTCCACACCAGCAGTAATGTATATTTACCGTATTTGCATATGGTGTGTTGCTGGCTAGCCATCTATGTTACTCGGACTCGGGAGTGAGTATCGGATACGTATATATATCGTATGAGTAGTCTTACTTCATTAGATACATGTAGCCAGGCCACTATTTTCTAGTTTTCTTCATCACATGAGAAGAAGAGAACAAATGTGAAGTAAACCTGCATGGTAGCAACAATATAATTCAATATTTTCTTCCCGGAACCTAGGTTTGGGGAATTGCTATTTATAATTGAACAATAGCTCTATATTTTTCAATTAAATGGCTTAATGGAAATCTAAAAGCTTGAGGTATTTTTTTTCCCCTGGTTGTAATGTTGTTTTTACTTTCCACATCAGGCGGAAATCCTGGAACCGGCGGTGAAGGGCACACTGAATGTGCTACGCTCATGTAAGAAGAACCCATCTCTGAGGCGTGTAGTTCTCACATCGTCTTCTGCAACTGTGAGGGCTAGAGATGATTTTGACTCCAAAATACCCCTTGATGAGTCATCTTGGAGCTCCGTTGAACTCTGTGAGACTTTGCAGGTAACATTAATTCATTTGAATTTGCTCAATTCTCATAAGTAATTGACTGAGTTTGCCCCAAATTTGGACTGCCTTGGTTGTACTAGAATCAAGTTTGGTTGACGGCTTGATGAAAAACAAAGCAAGCATTGATGCTTTTGGCTCGTAAGAATATCCGTTTCTTTTCGCGATTGGCGAACCAAAACATGATCTACTCATTGGGATACACAGATTTGCACAGCACAAAATTCTGTCCATTATCTTCTATAACTTACAGTTTCTGCTAATGTTTCTTAAAATACATAAATAGCTGACAGTTTCTTGCTGAACATGAAAATGGGGTGTGCATTACGAAGATTTGGTATGCTTTAGCAAAAACCCAAGCTGAGAAAGCTGCATGGGAGTTCTGCAATGAGAATAAGATTGATCTGGTCACCATCCTTCCCACCTTCATTATCGGACCCAGTCTGCCACCTGATTTATGTTCCACTGCATCTGATGTACTTGCCTTGCTGAAAGGTATTGAAACAAGACAAAACAAAACCTGATGCATTTGGACCTTTCTGAAGCCTAACTTCATACAACATTTCTTCATAAAGGGTTTCTTATAATAATCCTTTGTAGTTTCATTTCTTTCATGATATTCAAGATTGGTTAACGTATTCAATTTATATAAAACAGGGGAAACAGAGCAATTTCAGTGGCATGGGAGGATGGGATATGTTCATATTGATGATGTTGCACTTTGCCACATCCTTGTCTACGAGCATGAAGCTTCAAATGGGCGATACCTTTGCAGTTCAACCGTGATCGACAACGAAGAGTTGGTATCAACCTTATCAGCGCGTTATCCATCACTTCCTGTCCCAAAGAGGTTCGTTTTTTTCTCATCTCCCTCACCATTAGCTGCAGAAAGCTAATTAATGACCATAAGAAATTGAGTGTGGCTAAGGTAAAATCTCTTGAATAGATTTCCTCTTCCCCCTTTGGTGTCTTTTTTGGTACCCATTCCATATGTGTTTGACACGTATTCAAAGTTAAAAACACTAGCATTTAACTGTTTATGAATAATAAATAACTTTGAACATGTGTCAAACACATTGTCTCAAATGGTGCCGAAGAAATCTGTTCAAATCTCTTGGCTCTTCTTAATTTTATCTTATTGCTAAAAACTGTTTTTTATTTGAAAGTGCTAAAGAATTGGACCTTATGTTGCTTGTCCAAGTGATAGAAGAACCCATTTATTGGCTAACCTTATAGTGTTGTATTTTGCATCTTTGTTGTTATTATTATTATAATCCGAACTCGATGATAAAAATTGGATATGAGTATGTGTCCGACACGGGTATATTCAACTTTTTTCCAATTTTTATTTTTTTATATTTGAAAGATCATACCCATACTCATGTCCGAATATATATTGGACACAGATATCGGATATAGATATTTAAAAAAAATAAAGAGTCCTGATAACATAAAATATTACTATTACTTTTGAAAGATTGTTAGCACTATTTAACCTATTGCTGATGATTCTAGCATTTGAAAATTTTCAGGTTTGTGAAAGTAGACAGACCATATTATGAATTCAATACCTCAAAGATAAAAAGTTTAGGGTTCAATTTCAGGCCCATTGAAGATATGTTTGATGATTGCATTGAATCACTGGTGGAGCAGGGCCATCTCTCTCTCTTAACTCTGCCTATAGGCAGCCCACTTTCTTAATCTAAATTACCCAATTTTAATCTGGCTATGGCTTTCTCCAGATTGCAGTTTGATGTTGTTCCAAGTCCTAAGAAATAAAATGTTAGGATTCCACTTATTAATAAGCCTTTTATTTATGGGAGAGGAATAAGAGAAGTCCATTTTATTTTGAGAAATGAGCAATTTATTTTCTTTTATTTTTTTTTCAACTTTATTTGATAAACTTCTTAGATGATCACACTCTTAAATTGAATCTTAAATTCTTGACCAAAAATTCAGAAATCTTTTCCACTAAATTAATTGGTATATTTATATTATGTACATTACTTAGAATAAATTATTGTTTCAAAATTTTGTTAATGAGATGATTCACCGAGAGGATACTTATTTTTTAGATATGTTTATAGGTCAGATCAGATTAAATCTGATTAGCAAAACAATTGCTTGTTCAAAGCACACTCTGGCCAATCGAACAAGTTCGAAAAACTTATTTTATTATTAAAAAATATTAAATATTTAAAATTTATTTTTATAATATTATTTATATATTTCATAATTAAATTTAAATAAAAAATATTTTTTATTACTTAAATAGTAATCCGAATTAACTCGACTCAAATTGAAAACCTCATATCTCAAGTTGACAAATTCAACCCATTTCAAACTGACCTGTTGAGTCGGATGGATAACTCGATTTATAATATTCTAAATAATATTTACTTTCATTTTTTAATAAAGGGACAAGAGTAGAACAAGTGAGAGCGAGAGGAAGGTTTCCTCTTTAAAAATGTTGGAAGTTCACGTGGGTGAGCCACAGCCAGTCAGCACCACGGGGCCTTGAATAGCCCCAAAAGTCCAAAAACTATAAATGCACATGCAATGCATCCATCCAGTGACCTTAATTGCTGCTGTGGCTTCAACTTCTGGCCACAAATGCAACATAAAGGAAGGCCACCTCCTGAAAATCACCAACAACATTAATCCTTGACCTTGATGTTTCTGTTTTTAACATTAAAAAAAGAACAAAGAAAATCGAAATGTAACGATAAAAGAAAGAATTGTAGGTGTTGAGATTTGAACTCCAGACTTGTCGATTGTTGTCACCTTTTAAAGATAACTGCATAAATTAACTGGATTAAATCCGGGTTCAAAGTACTATCATTGTTACTATAGTTAATATGCAATTACATTGAAATAAATTTGAGGCTTCTTTTATAAAGGAAAAATCTAGTAGTAGCATAGGTTTTAAAACATAACCACACAACCCAAAAGGAAGTGTAAATGCATTAGTATTAGTTCAATCTATCATCAATCATGACCCATAACCTAAAATGGACATGTTTGCCTTGTCAATTAGCAGGGAAGGAATCTTGTGGGAGAAGATCAAAAATGGTGAGGACAACTTTTTTGTGATCCTTAACTGGTATCAAATTGTTTATAGATCAAGGAACAAAAGATCGGTTTAGGCTTTGCTGACGGATTATAATGTCGCAAATGGCCTAATTCATTTGATGATGACCTTACCAATTTTCGACCACCATGCTGTGGTCCTTGATCTTGATGTGTTAATTTTGGCTGTCACTTGATATTTGTAGAATAAATATATGCTCTTATTTTGCCGAAGGACACAAAGTTTTAAAAGTGAAAGCGAAATTTATCTTCAAAAATTGCGACATTTGGGATCTTTGTAGCCTCACAAATCTGATAGTGTTTCTTGTTTCTGTTTGTGTGATTGAACTTGAGCCGTAGCTCGAGAATAATAAAGAGATTGTAAATGTTGAAATTCGAATCCCAGATTTGCTGGATGCTATGGATAAAATGGATGCTATGGATAAATGACGCGAAATCAACGACTTTGATGCATTCCTACAAAATATTATTTATAAAATTTAAGACCATGATGGAAATTGGAAAGCTATGGGACCATTAATGGGTATGTTCTTGCACTTGGAACTTGGAAGTCCTGCTTATGAAACGTTATCCTGATGTTTACCCTTTTGTCCTTTCTTTACACCCCATCCAGCAGAAACCATAACCAGAACCAGAAACTTAAAAGATACGTTTCTTCATGTTAGATTGTATGTATAGGAAAAAAAAAGTCTTGTAAGTGATGGCTTTTTAACAAGACCCTGGAAGCTTCAGGTGGTTCACTTTCGTCATGGAAGAGCAGTGCCACTGACCCCATTGTTGTTGAAGTTCTGCAAGTTTGAACTCATTTTGATCAGAAAGTAACCATTGGAGATTGCTTGCTCTCTAAGTTTCTGTTGCGAAGGTCCTTACCACAGTTTGTTTTCTTTCCTTGATTATCCTCATCTGTATCTCTTTGCCTGTAAACTTGGGTGTGGAAATACCTTTGACACCTATGCTCTACCTTACATAGACTAGAACTTTTCTTGGTACTTAAAGGGGGTGCAAAGTCTTTTCAATGATTCAACTACATACTCTGCTTTCAATCAATTATTAGCTGAGAAATGTGTTTTACCAGAATTCTATTTCTATTTCTAGTTCTAGAGTTTGATTTTAATTGTTGTCAAGTGTTAAAAGTAGGTAGGATTATGAACTGCAGAAAACTGCATCAAACTTGGAACTTTTCTGTGTATCCAGTTAAAGATTTTGAAAGGGTTTCAGCTGCATTTTTTCCTAGTACAATTTCTATTTCTAACTGTTCAAAATCATGGTAACTGTGTAATTCCTCATATGTGCTAGAATTCATAAGAAAAAAAGAAGAAATCATATAGGAGATAAATTTTCAGGCTCTGAATTTTAGTTATGAGAGTCATTTATATTAATTCAAAGTAATATGATGTTAGATACAAAGTTAGTTTGACATAAAAGACCATTTCTGACTTGGTAATACATGCAGCCTCACCTACATTCACTGAAGAGAAACCAATGGCCGGGGGACTGCAGGGGTCATTTGCATCAAGTTTTAATCCGTCAACATCATCGGCAAATACTCAATCAACCAGTAGAGAGCAACAGAGATCAATTGAGGTTTTTGAATCAGCAGGTACTCAAAATGTTGGAAAATCTAGTGATACAATTTCAGGTTCTAGTACACAAGCCCAAGTGGAAGAGGAAGGATCATCAATGAATGTCATTTCTGCTACAAGGAAAGAGCCTGTGGGCAAATGGATGGCTTTTGGAGGAGAGGCTGCCAACAATTCTAAGATCATAAGCTTTGATGACTCCATCAAAAACTTGAATGGGGCTAGTCCTGTGGGGAAAGATTCAAATGGACAGTGCTCTCATAGAATTTTTACTGAAGCTAGCATAGCTGAAAGAACTGCAGAATGGGGTATTGCATTGAAGTCAGATGTTGGAGAAGGTAGCTTCAGAGCGATTGACAGAACAATAAAGCCAACTGGAGAAGGTGATCAGAACAAAAACTCATTAGATAAATTTTCAGTGGAATCAGAAAGGACATCAGAGGAATCAAGTTATGGATTGGATCAAAGGGACTTTCCTAGGGTGTCACAGGAGCTGAAGGATGCTTTGGCAACCCTGCAGCAAACTTTTGTTGTATCTGATGCCACCAAACCAGACTGCCCTATAATGTATGCAAGCAGCGGATTTTTCAGCATGACTGGTTATTCATCAAAGGAGGTCATAGGAAGAAACTGGTAAGTTCTTGCTTTTAAATATGTAGAGTTATGGGAGCCGTTCCTACTTCCTAGGGGACAAATTGCAATCATTCTGCAGCACAAAATCATTGCAATTTTTTCTATTGCTAGTCATACATGACAGCATACAGGCATACACTTGTCTAAATTCAGTTAGTAAGACAAGAAATTAGCCCATGTATATCTTTCTCAAATCACATGGTATTTTTTACTAACTTTTTTCTGTGGAAAATCACAGGGTTTTAATCTTAAATTAACAAAATATTGGCATTTTCTCTTTACTTTTTCAAAACCAACGATGTGAATTCAGAAAAGTGAAAGGATAGTTTAGAATTAGAACAATAATACAACATTCTCATTTGAATTGACAATTTGTTGTCTTCATTCTGCTATTTACTAGGCTTTTGTTCCTTGTACACACCCTTCCCTAGGGCAGGGTCAATGACACATGATTGATTGTAGATCATTTTTTTTACTTATTGTAAAATACTAATCATTTCAAGTAATCTACACCTTAACTGATATGCAATGTAATCATTATGCAGCCGCTTTCTACAAGGAGCGGAAACAGACGGGAACGAGGTTGGCAAGATTAGAGATGCAGTTAAGAATGGAAAAAGCTATAGCGGCAGGCTCCTCAATTACAAGAAAGATGGAACTCCTTTCTGGAATCTACTTACTGTCACTCCCATCAAAGATGATCATGGAAAAACCATCAAATTCATTGGGTTAGTTTTCCTTTCTTTTCTTCATAATTATCTTCATATGGATATTCAATTTCAAAACTGTACCTTTTTTGTTTTCTTCCCAAATGCATGCATAGCTATTGAATGCTGTTTTATGCAGAATGCAGGTGGAGGTCAGCAAATACACAGAAGGTATCGTTGAAAAGGCATTGAGGCCTAATGGACTGCCCCAGTCGTTAATTCGTTACGATGGTAAAATTATACTTTAGTTGTTGGAGTATTTTATAGTGTGACTTTAATTTTAATATGTAATAATCCTACATTTTGGAACAGCTCGTCAGAAGGATAAGGCTTTAGATTCCATCACAGAGGTTGTCCAAACTGTGAAACATCCTCAATCTCACATTCGGACAATAAGTAATGATGCCACTAACAAGCTTGAAGAGCAGGAAAAATTCAGCCTTGATTATGTTCTGCCTAAATCTGCTGAAATTGAGCACATTAGTAACCCTGGGAGATATATCCCCCGGTCAGACTTCAGTACTGCTACTCCTATGCAGGAAATTGACAATAAAACTAGAAAATCAGCACGCATTTCTTTAATGGGGTGAGTCTTTTTTTGTTTAAGTTTTCACACATAAATCAGTATGATGCTGCTCTAATTGCATTTCTTATGGATTCTGTTTATCTCACTGAAGCTTGCTAGGATTGTGCTTAGCCATGTTGTTCAGACTTCATTTTTCTTGAAATATCTGTGTCCGACGCATATCCAAACATGGGTATGAGGATATGATCCTCCAAGGACATTCCAAATACATAGAAAAACTTAGAATAAATCAAACATACCCGTGTCGGACACTCACACCCGAGTCCGAGTAACATAGGTGCTTTGAGCTTTGCTACTCAAACACATATATAACAATTAGCTCGATTGTGAATCGAAATGAGTATTATGTTCCATATCTGATACAAGACATCTTCCTCCAGGTTTAAAGGCAGGTCTTCCAGCTCTGCAGCCAAGCAAGAAAAACAAGCAATTGTTGAACCAGAGGAGTTAATGACCAAAGACATAGAACGCACTGACAGTTGGGAACGTGCTGAAAGAGAAAGGGACATACGCCAAGGGATAGATCTAGCAACAACATTGGAACGTATTGAAAAGAATTTTGTGATCTCAGATCCTAGACTCCCTGATAATCCCATTGTAAGGAAGTGTCTTCCCAACTCAATTTTAAATTCAGAAAGACAAAACTCTAGTTAGTCTATTTTCATGTAAACCACATAGAGAAAATAATTTTTAGTTTTTTACACTCAACAGTCAGAAATTACTGCTTTTTTCTTAGAAAAAAAAAGTTCCATTCTGCAATACTTTGCCAAGTTCTACTTCTGCCAAATCATCCAGTGCATCTAGCATATCGGATTCAGAGCCTGTTTGGAATTGTGGTAGCTTTCTAGCATGGATTGTATCTGAAAAAATCACTACAATGTTGCAGATATTTGCATCTGATAGCTTTCTTGAATTGACTGAATATACACGAGAGGAAATCTTGGGAAGGAACTGTAGGTATGTAATTTATACTACTTTAATTTCAATGTCTAATTACTTCAATCAACTATCCCATGGTTTTTTCCATTCTTTTGTCAGTTGAATCATATAAAACCAACATGGCATTTGTTTTCACAGGTTTCTTCAAGGACCAGAAACTGATCAAGGAACTGTCTCAAAGATAAGAGATGCTATTAGAGAGCAAAGGGAAATCACTGTTCAGTTGATCAACTACACAAAAAGCGGTTCGTAAAGGAACAAAAAAAAAAAGTAGAAAAAAACAATATGAATACTGACAGAAAACATCATTTCACTGAATTATTACAATTTTATGACTTGCAGGCAAGAAATTCTGGAATTTATTTCACTTGCAGCCTATGCGTGATCAAAAGGTACAGTACTATATGCAGGAAAAGTTGACATTTCAAGCGATTATCCTACACATACTATTTTGACATCTTCTCATAAGTTCCTGGTTATTTACAGGGTGAGCTTCAATATTTCATAGGTGTACAACTTGATGGAAGTGATCATGTTGAACCCCTACGCAACCGCCTGTCCGAGAAAACAGAGCTACAAAGTGCTAAGTTGGTTTGTAATCCTTTTCTTCTTCTAATTATATACAGAGCGAAATGGCAAGTAAGTTGCAATGCTTTAACTTCTGTTGGGTCTTTGATGTTCTGATATCATTTTTTATCAGGTAAAAGCCACAGCAGAAAATGTTGATGAAGCTGTTCGAGAACTTCCTGATGCCAATTTGGTAAGGTATTCTTTCTTTCTCTTAGAATTATTAATAGCAATGTCATAATCATCGATGTAAAGATAATAAATCTGTTCTTCTGATTGCATTGAGAACTCTATATCTCAATTTTACATTGTTCATGTTGTTTCAAGTTGCATGGAGCCATGCATTTTATAACTTTAAACTAAAAGCTGTTTTAACTTAATTTTCCAACTTTCCATTTTGTATGCTTGACAATTAACTCATTGTTATAACCAAACAAAAGTACTGTCATAGTTGCCAATTTCTAGAAACAATGTGATCTTAGTTGATGTGGCTTTTTATATTTGCTAAAATATTCAGAGACCAGAAGATTTATGGGCGCTCCATTCTCAGCCTGTCTTCCCACGGCCTCATAAACGAGATACTTCTTATTGGCTAGCGATTCAGAAGGTACCTTTTTCCAAACTGAAGATTTTCTCAACTCACTTAAACCCACCAGTGCTTCTTGGCTGCAGGCTCTGATAATGCATCCCTCTCCTTTTCTAATTTATCCTTTTGGGTTTTTTTTTTTTTTTTTTTCTTCTTCTTTTTTTTTTTTTTATAGATCACTTCTCGTGGTGAAAAAATTGGCCTACATCATTTTAAACCCATAAAACCCTTGGGCTGTGGTGATACTGGCAGGTTCTGCTCTTTCCTAACTTTCTCGATGCTCCCCCCTTTTTTTTTTAAGTGCATTTTTGAACTCACTGATATGCAGTGAAACCAACTCATGCTGAAAATTTTCACGAATGGTTTTCAGATGCTGATTTATTGATTCTCTCTAATGTTTCTGAAACTGTTTAGCAATGCTTCCCGGCCCCCAGCCAATGCAGATGACGTTTAACCCTTAAATCATTATGAAATTTCTGTGTCTAAATTATTGGGGGTATTTCTTGCAGTGTTCATCTGGTGGAACTGAAAGGTACTGGAGAATTATTTGCTATGAAGGCAATGGAGAAGTCAGTGATGTTGAATCGTAACAAGGTCTCTGCTTATTGCTTAAATTGTTCTGCTCCAAATGCATTTTCTTTTTTATGTGATTTTATCTGTGTTTGTGTTATCCAAATTCTTTATTTTTTTAAAAAATATTCGTGTCCGATACATATTCAGCGCCTGACTTAGTTCCTCGTACAGGTTCATCGAGCATGCGTTGAAAGGGAAATCAGCTCACTCCTGGATCATCCTTTCCTTCCCTCATTATACACTTCTTTTCAGGTTTTCTTTTCAAATTCCTTGTTCCTCAGCTTATGTACAATTGTTTGATGTGTGGCTACTATTACATTATAGTTGCCATCCATAATTTATTATCGTAATTTTATGCCCCTATTTCCCATTTTATGACATACTAGAATTTGTCTCCGGTATTGTCAATTACGTCCCTATTTCATATTTTATGACATACTAGAAATAGATCCGTGCTATGCTACGGACGAAAATATTAGTATTCTATTTAAAAAAATTTAACTAAAAAATAATTTCAATTTACATTAACAATGATAATATCATAATGAAAATATGCAAACAATGAGATAATGTTAAAAATTAGAAAAGAATATTGCTTACTTGAATTCATAACATATGCTTGTCCATTTCAATTTGAACTTAAAAAGATTTATTAACGTGTAATTCAATTAAAACTTTACATAAAAATGACAAATTATGTAAAATATGAGATGAATTGCGATACGAAACGAATATAACATAGAAAGAATAATTAAAACACAACACGAAAAATAATATGAACACAACACGAATATACGAATGTGTAAAAATATACATAAAACAAATTATTAACGTGTAAAAATTTATATAAATTTATAATACTTTAAATACACAAAAAATAACATGAACACACAAATTTTTTTCGTATTTTCTTTTTTCCCCATTTTTTTTCTTTTTCTTCTCTCTCCTTTCCTTTCTTTCTCTTCCCTTTAACCGGAAAAAAAAAAAAAAAAAACAAGAAAAGGGAGTAAACACTGCCATCACCACGTAGACAACTTCCCCGTGCGGGAAAATGTCCAAAATTTATATATAGGACTAGAATTTGTCCCCAACATTGTCAATGATATTTCCTGACATTTTTAACATAAAAAATAAAAAAAAATTCAACCATAAATAAATTATTATAAAATATCAAGATTCAAAAAACAAAATAATTGAAATCTAATATTTGAATATGTTATGATTACATTTTTATTATTAGTTTTTTTCATATATTATGTTGCGAGTGTTATTTATTTATTTTTTTAAATACTATAAATTTTATGATTTTTTTTATTATAAAAATTACAAAATTTTATAAAAATAGTTAGCACAAAAGATTAAAAATAAAAATACAAAATTATAAGCTTTTGTCAAAATAAAAATAAGGAAAATATGTATAAAAACAATAAATAAATAAAAAATAGAAACAAAAATACAAAAAACAATGGGTTTAGAATAGCCCAAAATGGAATAGGCCTTGCGATTGGGCTGAGTTGTCGAGGCGTGGGTTATTAGCGTGGATCTCGAGTCGAATCAGGTCAACATGTGGATTCTGATTAAAAAATACATAGATTCAATTGAAAATAAAAGTTTTTTTTGACTTTTTCTCACTTTCCTCCTCCTCCTCCTCTTTCTCTTTTTTTTTTTTTGTTTTCTCTCCACCTTCCCAACCCATACGCTATTAGAAAATCTAACCTAAACCTAGAAACCACCATGTTTCTAGATTTTCGTCCAGAATCTTCAAACTCAAATCCAAAAAACTTTCAAACCAAGTTTTGGAAACATTTTAAACACAAAAATTCCATCACCAAAACTTCAAACCGAAACTAAAACCTTCAAACCCAAAATCCGATGCCAAAAAATTCAAAATTTTCAGAAATTGATCTTCGAAAAATTCAAAATTTTCAAAGACCGTTCTTCCAAATAAAAAGAAACATTTTTTGATTCTTTTAAACGTCCTTTCTACTTTTCTAGAATCTATTTTCTTCAAAAACTCTTCCTAATAGCTAAAATCTAAATCAAAAAATCAAAACTCTATGCTGTCAGAAACCTCTTTCCTCCACCATTCAAAAGTTTAAAACCATCAAAATAGTTTATTGTCTTCTTATTATTAACCTAGAAAGTTAGAAGACCCCTGGAAGAAAATCCTAACTCGAAATTTCAAAGAAAAAAAAGAACTCTTTACACACAAAAAATGCAGCAAATTTTGGTTTTGTTAATTGCTTTGTGTATTTTTTTATATTGATTCATTTTTTATTAATTTTAGAAAAAAAAGTGAAAAAAATTATCATGTGACGAGCAAGTAAACCCATCACATATCAACAATCAAGTTCACTTGAGTCTTGCTATCTATGTTGCTTCGACTAGGGATGGAAGCGGGTCGGATATCTGCCTTTTTCTGTATTATCCGAATTCGAATCTGCAAATCTGCTTTAAAATCCAAATCCGTTTATTATCCGCATTAATTCGCATATTACTATCCGAATCCGAATTAAATAAATTATCCGTAGGATATCCGAATCCGCAAAAAACGAAATCTGGTAAGTCAATTTTTTTTAACTTTGCAAGCCAAGGTTCAAGTCTCTCTGAGAGCAAAAATTTATTTGTTTTACAAATAAACGGATTCGGATATCCGAATTCGCTATTCAAATCCGCATAAATAATGCGGATTCGGATAATGGATATCTGAGATTTTATATCCGCATCCGCTGCGGATAGTAATTATAATATCCGAATCCGTAATATCCGAATTAGCAAAAAACAGATCGGATATCCGCAAATATCCGAATCCGCACTCTGAATTGCCATCCCTAGCTTCGATTCTTCATTTTTTTGAAATACTCGTGTCCGACACATAGCCGACATGGGTATGTGTTGTTTGATGGTAAAAAAACGTAACAAAACAAGAGAATGTTGAAGAGAATGTAGCAAGCTGTCAATGCTTGTCATTCACCTTAATATATTGATACAAAATAACCTTAGGTAAAGGTTGTTGAACCAAAGCTCCTTGAAGTAAGGAGTTACAAGACATTTTAACAAAACATTACCTACCACAAAATATCCTAACAGTTTATACTTCACTGTCTGATTACAACAGTAGCATATTACAAAAAACAATATTAACTTTAGAGTACCTAGGAAAAATCTCACAAGTCTAACACTCCTCCTTGAGATTTTTCTTGGAGACTCCGAGCTTAGATCTTAGGAATTCGAACCTAGGTTTAGAGACAGCCTTGGTCATTATGTCTGCACTTTGATCTTCAGACCTGCAATACACAACACTAACTTCACCAAGCTTCTCAGCTTCTTTAATAGCATGATACTTCACATTAATATGTTTGGTTCTTCCATGCTGAACCGGGTTCTTGGTAATTGCTATAGCTGACTTATTGTCAACCCAAATTTTAGTAGCTTCATCTTCCTTCAGGTCTAAGTATGTCAACAATTTCCTAAGCCAAATGGCTTGGTTTGCTGCTGCTGCAACAGAGATGTACTCAGCTTCAGCTGAGGATTAAGCAACAACTTCTTGCTTCCTCGAATTCCATGAAAAAACAGCGTTTCCAAATGAGAAAACATACCCTGAAGTGCTTTTGGAATCATCCACACTTCTTGCCCAGTCACTGTCTGCATACCCCTGGAGTTTACTGCTTTCATTCTTCAAATACCATAGACCATAGTCAGCTGTACCCTTTATATATCTCAGGACTCTCTTGGCTGCACCATAGTGAATTTGGCTAGGAGCTTGCATGAATCTTGGGAGGAAACTAGCATAATACATTAAATCTGGTCTAGTGGCAGACAAATACAACAGACTTCTAATTAAGCTCCTGTAAACAGAAGCATTAGCTTTACCAGCATCATCAAAATTGGACAGCTTTTCATTTATAACCGATGGTGTTGCCACTGACTTACAATTTTCCATCTTGAACCTTTTTAACACTTCCAAGGCATACTTCCTTTGAGAAATAAAGATGCCTGCATCAGATTGATGGATTTCCATCCCAAGAAAGTACTTCATTTCACCCAAGCCAGACATTTCAAACTAATTCTTCATATTCTGCTTGAACTGTCTTAGGAACCCTCATTGTCACCTATAACAAGTAAATCATCAACATATAGGGACACAATAAGTTGCTCCTCATCTTTAAGCTTCTTCACATACAATGTAGCTTCACTTTCACTTCTTATAAACTCCTTTTGCAGCAAATAGGCATCAATTCTGCTATACCAGGCCCTTGGTGCCTGTTTTAAGCCATAGAAGGCTTTATGGAGCTTATACACTTTGTCTTCATTTCCTGGAACTTCAAACCATCTGGTTTCTCAACATAGATCTCCTCCTCAAGAAAGCCATTTAGAAATGCTGATTTTACATCCAGGTGATAAACCCTCCATCCTTTCATTGCTGCTAAGGCTATTAAGAGCCTTATGGTGTCATGCCTTGTCACTGGTGCAAAGGTGTCTGTAAAGTCAATTCCCTGTTGCTGAGAGTAGCCTTTAACAACCAACCTGGCCTTATGTTTGTTTATAGAACCGTCTGGATTGAGTTTGGTTCTGTAAACCCACTTGACCCCAATCACCTTGTGGTGGTCTGGTCTGTTCACAAGCTGCCAAGTTTCATTTTTTTCTATAATTTCCATTTCCTGAGTCATTGCTGATCTCCATGCATCGTTTTTTGGCTGCTTCAGCATAACTTGTAGGCTCCATTATTGCTACATTGCATCTGGCGTAAACATCCTACAGTGATCTGGTCCCTCTGGCTGGGATTTCAGTGTCACTGTCAGATTCTCCATCCTGATTTTGGAGAATTTCTGGTGGCACATTTTCTGCAACTTCATTTTTTTCCCAATTCCACTTTGCATGCTTATCAAACTTGATATTCCTGCTGACAAAAACCTTCCCCGATATCACATTATACAGCCTGTAGCCTTTGGATTTGCTGCTATACCCAGGAAGATCCCAACTTCAGCCCTTTTGTCCAGCTTGTCTCTCTTCACTTCTAGCACAAGAGAATAGCACACACAACCAAACACCCTGAGTTGGTACACTGAAGGCTTGATTCCATGCCAAGCTTCATAAGGTGTTTTCCCATTCAATGCCCTTGTTTGCAGCAGATTTATCAGATATACTGATGTGTTAACTGCTTCAGCCCAAAAATGTTTAGGAAGGTTTTTTTTCATATAGCAAGCACTTGGCAATCTCCATGATTGTCCTGTTCTTCCTTTCACTCACACCATTTTGTTAGGGAGTGTAAGGAACAGTCAACTTCTGTTGGATTCCAGCTTGCTCACAGAACTTGATAAATTCACCAGAGTTATACTTTGTCCCATTGTCTGACCTGAGCCTTTTGATCAACCATTCAGATTCAGCTTCCATCATGGCTTTGAACTTTTGGAATGTCTCAAACACTTCAAATTTTTGTTTGAAAAAATATGCCCAGCAAAATCTTGAATAATCATCTACAAACAGCAGAAAGTATCTACTTCCATTTAGGGATGGCATGCTCATTGGTCCACACACATCAGTGTGCACCAACTCTAGCTTCCTTGAAGCTCTCCAACTGCTTTTGGGTGGAAATGGAAGTTTGTTTTGCTTGCCATATTGACAAGCACTACACACATCAACTTTGTCATGAATGACTGGCAAGTTTTCAACTAAATCATTTGTGTGCATATGCTTCAAGGTGGAATAGCTGAAGTGGCCTAGTCTTTTATGCCATTAGGAAAAATCATCCACTGCATTAGTATAGACATGCAATTCTGTTTGCTTCCAATCAACAGGAATTTGTCTTTCATACAAACAATCATCATTTCTGAACCATTTGAATCATATATGATGCATGACATATTTCTAAAATACAAAGCACACTTCTTTTCAAGCATCTGACCCACACTTAAGAGATTTTGACTAATTTTAGGCACATATAGAACATCAATTATAAACTTGGTACCTGAGGCAGTGTTTATTTCCACCACTCCTTTTCCCTTGACATCCACATGCTCTCCATTCCCAATCTTCACTTTGGAGGTGTAGGATCTATCCAACTTCTTAAAAAGACTGACATCAAACGTCATGTGGTTGGTGCATCCACTGTCCACTGACCAGGCTGTTTTGCTGTTGTTTACTGCATAACAAGTAGCTACAAACAACTGTTCTTCTTCTTGCTTGAGCTTTTCAGCAACTTGAGCTTGTCCTTTCAGGTTTGCTTTGTTTTTGCAAACCTTTTCAATATGGCCAAGCAGATTGCAGGCCCTGCACTTGACTCCTGGCCTGAACCAACAATAGTTTTCTTACTGGTTTCTTTTCTTGTAGTGAGGACAAGGTGGAAACCTTCCTCTTTTGCCTCCAAATTAATGGCCATCTCCATCCTTCTTCTTTTTGTCTTTTCTCTCACCAGTTTGCTTCCTTCCCATACTGCTGCTAACTTTCTTGTCTTTGAGCTTTGCATGAAGAGCTCCCTCAGTTGGTTCTTCAAGTCTCATGGCCCTTCTGTGCTCCAATGCTTGAAGAGCATTTACAACTTCTGTTAAGGTGATCTTCGATATGTCCTTTGAGTCTTCTAGAGAGGATATTTTGGATTCAAACCTCTCAGGGACACTTACCAGCACCTTTTCAACTATCCTTTTATCTGGCAGCTCCTCATCATGCAGCTTGAGTTGGTTTACAACCTTCATGAGCCTGTCAGAGTAGTCTTTGACAGTCTCTGCATCTTTCATCCTCAAAACCTCAAACTCCCTCCATAAATAGAATACTTGAATTTTCTTTGTTCTGTCACTTCCTTGGAACTCCTCCTTAAGCTTGTCCCATGCTTCCTTGGCAGTTTCACAGGCCATTATCCTTGTAAACATCTGAAACAGCAGAGTGAATACAGGACAAAGCCTTGTAGTTCTTTGCCACTTCCCCACTATGTTGCTTGATTTGAGCAATGGTTGGATTTGCTCTCAAGGGAGGTATATCTCTGGCTGTTTCAACAACATCCCACAAATCAAAAGCTCTAAAAAAAACTTTCATTTTAACTGCCCAGATAGGGTAGTTCTCTTCTGTATACACTGGAGGTGTTGGGGTTGCAAAACTATTGGAGGCCATTTACTGGTTCTGAGGTGTTTCAGGGTTTTAGGAAGAAGCTTTGCTGGTTTTTCTACTCACACACAGTCTCTCAAAATCTATTTTACAGCTCTGATACCATGTTGTTTGATGGTAAAAAACATAACAAAACAAGAGAATGTTGAAGAGAATGCAGCAAGCTGCCAATGCTTGTCATTCACCTTAATATATTGATACAAAATAACCTTAGGTAAAGGTTGTTGAACCAAAGCTCCTTGAAGTAAGGAGTTACTAGACATTTTAACAAAACATCACCTACCACAAAATATCCTGACAGTTTATACTTCACTGTCTGATTACAACAGTAGCATATTACAAAAAACAATGTTAACTTTAGAAGCACCTAGGAAAAATCTCATAAATCTAACAGTATCAGATATGATCCCCCAAGGACCCTCCAAATACATGAAAAAACTTAGGATAAATCAAACATACTTGTGTCCGACATTTACACCCGAGTCCGAGTAACATAGCTTGCTATTATGTATAATTATGTTATCTAAATTGATGCTAGTATCGAAGATGTCTTTCTAGTTTGGAACCTTGAGTTAATTTACTAAATAAATTGACGTGTACTAATGTTTTTTTATCTCCTCAGACTCCCACACATGTTTGTTTGATAACAGACTTTTGCCCTGGTGGTGAGTTATTTGCTCTGCTTGATAGGCAGCCTATGAAATTTTTCAAAGAAGAATCTGCAAGGTACACCTATTGCCTAATAATCAGAATAATGATGAATTACAATTTTTTTTTTTCTAGTTGAAACCTGAATATCTTTTCTGGAACTTAATTACCACTAAAAAGTGAGTAATGTAAAATGTATTTGGGTGACATGGCTATAGAATTTGATAACTTCACATATACTGAGTTTGGATCAGAAATTGTTTTAATCACTGGGCTATTTTTTGGCAAAACAGATTGAATCCTAGTAGTATTATCCAAGTGTATGTTTCTTTTTCAGTTTTATGACTGAATTATGTCTAAATCATTGGGATATCTGACATCTCTTGTAGACCTGACAATTCGTGTATCCGTATCGTATTCGTGTATTTTTTCGTGTCATAATCGTATTTAAGGTGTTTTATATTTATATAAATTTTGACGTGTTAATAATTTGTGTTATATAGATTTTGACATGTTCGTATATTCGTGTTGTGTCCGTGTTTCTTTTTTGTGTCGTGTTTTAATTATTTTTTCGTATCGTGTTCTTGTCATGTCCAATATTGCTCGGTTTAATTTCTTGTGTGTGCAGTTCTTACTATGGTGTTATTGTTTTACTTTTCCAGGTTCTATGCAGCAGAGGTTGTCATTGGTTTGGAATATCTTCATTGTCTAGGTATGTTGATAAACTCAGAAGTCAGAACAGATACATTTGTCAAATTCTTCCTTGTATCATAACAAGGAGGAAAATGACAGAAGGAGAGAAAGATGCTTGGCTTGGCTTTCCAAACTCTAAGGATTTTCTGTTTATGCCTCTTTGCTAGATTTAGGCAACTGTGATCTAATACAATGCTATATGGTGCAGCAAGCTTGAGCTATGTTGCTCCGACTCTTCATTTTTCTTAAAGTACTCGTGTCCGATACACATATCCGACATATATCTGGACATGGGTATGAGGATATGATTTTTCAAGGATCCTCAAAAAACATGAAAATCTTAGAAAAAATTGAATATACCCATGTCGGACACATACCCATGTCCTCGACTCACACTCGAGTCCAGTAACATAGAGCTTGAGTGATTTTTGAGATTTAGGCCTCGTTTAGCATTGCTTTTGGCACAGCTTTTGAGGTCAAAAGCTGCTTTTCACCGCAAACGCAATGCTAAACAGATAAAAAAATTTAGCTTCTGCTGTTGAAACCATGGTTTGAAAAGCCAAACCAAAAAGCCAAAAAATATAACTTTTGGGCTTTAAAAGCTGGCGTTTGGATAAAATGACTTTATTATCCTCACATCTCTACACTTTTATTATTTTAAATATATTGTTTTTTGACATTTCAATTTCCTATAACACTTTTTCACAGCAATGCTAAACACTTAAAAGTTTTTAAACCACACTTTTTCACCACACTTTATAAACACACTTTTTTCAACTCGAACTTTTTTCAATTCAAACTTTTTTCCAACAGCAATGCTAAACTAGCTCTTAATCAGAAAAAAGTTGCAAGAAAAAGCATCTTCTGCTTTTCTGCTCACTATGCTTTCATTTTTTACGGTTTATGACAGGAATAATATATCGAGACCTAAAGCCAGAAAATATTCTACTCCAGAAGGATGGACACGTTGTATTAACAGACTTTGATTTATCATTTATGACTCCCTGTAAACCCCAAGTATGTGAAATTTTTTCAACTTTTGCTTAATAGTTTGGTTAGATGGGTCATTTGATAATTGATAGTTTTGCATGAGATTAAAGTTTATAATGATTTACAGGTTTTAAAGCATCCCTTGCCTAGCAAGAGAAGGAGATCTAGGACTCAACCACCTCCAATATTTGTTGCAGAACCATCTACACAGTCGAATTCATTTGTCGGAACTGAAGAATACATTGCTCCAGTTAATATCCATATATTCAACTCAATAAAGTTTATTTTTTTTGAGATTTCTAATTTACCCTTAACCCCCAATCTCTATTTATTTAACTCACCTAAAGAAGAAATCACATGCTTAAGTCCTCTCGACTATGTTATTCGGACTCAGGGTAAGTGTCAGATATGAGTATGTGTTCGACACAGGTATGCTCAAAATTTTCTAAATTTTTTCATATATTTGGAGGATCTTATCCCTATACCCATGTCCGAATATATGTCGGATACGGGTGTCGGACACGAGTATTTCAAGGAAAATGAAGAGTCGGAGTAACATAGCCTCTCGAACTCGCAACCTCCAATAGTTTGTCCATCAGCCATGCCAGTTGAGCAAATACTCAGTTGGCTCAACTCAATTAATTATAGATAGCAACAAATAATGTTTCCTTCCAATATCTATTTAACATACTTATATTTTACTTGGTTTCAGGAAATTATTACAGGTGCAGGACACAGTAGTGCAATTGATTGGTGGGCTCTCGGTAAGTAGATGGTGATGACATAATATTCTTCACTTTTTTTCTTATTCTGCAATTGAATTTATCTGTGTAATTCCTCTTCACTGGTTCTGTAACAAGCCTTGTTAATATTCTGTTAAACATGACATTCATGGATTTATATCCGGATTTTAGGTATTTTGCTGTATGAGATGCTCTATGGTCGTTCGCCTTTCAGGGGTAAAAACAGGCAGAAGACATTCTCCAACATCTTGCACAAGGACCTCACCTTCCCAAGTAGCATTCCGGTATATTTCTAACCCATCAACAATGAAATATAGCAGAATACGACATAACTTTGAACTCAAGTTTAATCTAGTTGATTCATGCAGCCTAAGTTACTTATACTCGGGTGTAAGTGTCGGATACGGGTATGTGTCTGATACGAGTATATTTAATTTTTTCTAACTTTTTTCATGTATTTGGAGAGTTTTATCTCCATACCCATATCCGAATATGAGTCGGATACGGGTGTCAGACAAGGTATAAAAAAAAAATGAAAAGTCGGAGCAACATAACATGCCTCTATCCTTAAAATGGTGACATCCAAGAAGTGTGAGATCCAAATCTTAAAATCTGAAACCTCTTCTTTTATTTTGAGACAGCGATTTTTTTTTTATTTTTAACAAAAGAATATGACATAACTTTCGCCCTTTGTTTAAAGTCCAGTCATTCTAATTATCCTGGTCAATTTCACAAGTACTATATTCCACCCCAACAACATAACTGCTCAGCTTGCTAGCCCAACAAAATCCAAAAGATAAATCTCTTAATTTTTGCAGCAAAATTGCGCGGCCACGTTTTTTTTTCTTTCCTATTTTTCTTTTGAATTGTTGGGAAAAAAAATTTGTGTGTTCGTATTATTTTTTTGTATTTAAAATATTATAAATTTATATAAATTTTTATACGTTAATAATTTATTTTATATATATATTTAAACGTTCGTGTATCCGTATCGTGTTTGTGTTGTTTTTTGTATTGTGTTTTAATTATTTTTCCTATGTTGTGTTTATGACGTGTTCGTATTCGTTTTATTTTTTTTTGTTTTACAAAGTATTATAAATTTATATAAATTTTTACAATTTGATAATTTATTTTATGTATATTTTTACACATTCGTATATTTGTGTCGTGTTCGTGTTATTTTTTGTGTTGTGTTTTAATTATTTTTTTGTATCGTGCTTTAATCCATCTAATATTTTACATAATTTGTCATTGTGATTCAATTTAGAGAAAAATTTGTATGTTCGTGTTGTGCCTCAATTTATGACATATTTTGCATAATTTATCATAGTGATTCAATTTAATGAAAAAATTATGTTCGTGACGTGTCCGTATTTTTTTTTTTTGTGTTTTCAAAGTATTATAAATTTATATAAATGTTTACACATTAATAATTAGTTTTACACAATAATTTATATAAACTATTATAAATTTATAAAAAAATTTACACGTTAATAATTCGTTTTATGTATATTTTTACACGTTCGTGTATTAGTGTCGTGTTCATGTTATTTTTCGTGGTGTATTTTAATTATTATTTTTTTATGTTGTGTTCGTGTCATGTCTCAATTCATGACATATTTTACATAATTTGTCATAGTTATTCAATTTAGAAAAAAAAAAATCGTGTTCGTGTAATTTTTTTTTTGCTGTTTTTAAAGTATTAAAATTTTACACGTTAATAATTTATATAAAGTGTTATAAATTTTTATGCGTTCATGTATTCGTGTCTTGTTCATGTTATTTTTCGTATTGTGTTTTAATTATTTTTTCTATGTTGTGTTCATGTCGTATCTCAATCATCTCATATTTTACATAATTTGTCATTGTGATTTAATTTTTTTAAAAAAATTTGTTTGTTCGTGTCGTGTCTCAATTCATGACATATTTTGCATAACTTGTCAGAGTGATTCAATTTAAAGAATTTTTTGTGTTTTTATAATGTATTTGTGTTATTTTTTTCTATTATCAAAATATTATAAATTTATATAAAAAATTTTATGTTAATAATTAATTTTATAAATTATAAATTTATATGTTTATAATATTATTGTCATTACTAGAAAATAAATCGTTTGACGGCGTTGCGAATTTTTTCTAGTCTTTATGAATTTTAAACTACAATCACTAGGGTCTATACTTCATGCAATTAAAGTAATTAAATTCTCTATTTGTTTTTGTTATTTCTAGATGCATCAGGTAAAGTAAAAGAACTGGCTAGTGTCATCATGTCATGTACTCATTTACTTGTAGCAGTTGAATTGAACACGTAGCCACTTATATACTTTGGGTAATGCAGGTTAGTCTTGCAGCTAGGCAGTTGATTAATGTATTGTTGAACCGAGACCCTGCCAGCCGTTTGGGGTCGAAAACCGGTGCCAATGAAATCAAAGGACACCCTTTCTTCCGTGGCATCAATTGGCCTCTTATACGCTGCATGGTAATACAACTTCCTTCTTACATTCGAGGATAAAAACCTTTCCAATTGCTTCGACTCTTTTTTTTTTATTTTTTTTTATTTAAAATATCTGTGATATTTGTATTCGACTCATATCCGGATATGAGTATGAAAATATATCCTCAATGAACCTTTCAAATATATGAAAAAACTTGAAATAAATTAAACATACTTTTATCTAACATTTATATCCCAATCCGAATAACATAACACAATTATACTAATGAGCCAAAGATATTCTTGCCTTTAATTCTTGGAAGCTACTTTCTTGCTGCTTTTCTTATGCTATAATGATTGCTGTTTTATTGCAGAGCCCACCGCCATTAGAGGTGCCTCTTGAATTAATCGGGAAAGACACTCACACCAAAGATTTTAAGTGGGAAGATGATGGAGTGCTCGGTAGTTCTATTAACATGGATATTTTCTAAAGGTTTGTATAAATAGTTTTTATGTTTAAAATTTGTGTCGGCATTGTCATAGGCAATCTTGGTTCATTTGTTTCGCGAAAAATGATTCATGGAAAATAAGCTTATTTTTTTTAAAATGTTGATATTTTTCTATTGTTTGAATGATTCTGTATAAAATATTTTTCGTTATTTGATATTTTTATGGAAAATCTGCATTGATTTAAAAAGATCAATTTTTTTTTTTTATAAATCAATTTTTTTTTTACTTTGCTTTAGTTTCTATTATTAAGGATCGATCCGTATACGTAAAGGATCAATCCTTTTTTGCTTTGATTCAAGAAAAGACTTTAGTGATCGATTTTTTTTTTGTTTTTCTTTAGTTTTTCAAAAATATTTTATGTTTTTGAAAAACGTAAGACATTTTCGAAAAATGAATTAATTTTTCGTTAATAAAAACATTTTCCGCGAAACAAATACCAAATAATGCGAAAAATGTTTTTCAAAAATTTATTTTACACGAAACAAACGTAGCCGTAAATTTACCTCATTTGCTTGCAATATGTTGCAGACAGGATGAACTATAGATTATAGTGTACTTATTCATGTTTATAGACTAAGCTGGGTACAGTCTTAAAACGGGGCATGGAATGCATCGACAAACAAGATGCTTCCGAAACGCTATTCAAGATGAAGCTAGCATGGTGGCAGCACATTTGCGGATTATTAATAGCCAAAAAATGGTCCTTATTAAGATATAGTTAGGGATAGTAATGGAGCGGGACAAGAACGGATTTTGCAGTATTTGCTCATCTTCCGCCATTAGACTACTTTGCCCCGTCCCTCGTCCCGCTTCGCAGTAGATGTTAAAATTTCAATACTATTACCACCTCCATGGATGTTGGTTACATCCATCCTCGTCCCGCCCCATCATATTTATTAATTATTTTTATTTTTTTTCGAATAGTAAAGCACTGTAAAAAAATTTAAATATAAATTTAACATAAACGAGTTTATAATCTAAGGAGAGAAAAAGATAAAAGTATTAGGTTTAGATTTTTAGAAGAAAAAGAAAAAAGATAAAATATTTAAGGGTAAAAAAATATAAATTCAATATTCGGGCAAAGCGCGGTGGAGCAGGCAAATACTAGAACTGTTTCATTCCTGTCTTTCAAACAAAAAAAATCATCCCGTCCTACTTCGCCTCCACTGTTCAAAAAAAAAAAAAAAAACCTCTCCAATCAAGACGATCGGTTCAAAATTAATCGAACGGTTAGAGTTTTACCATCTCTAAATATAGTAGAGGCTATTTTCGCTGGTTGAGGGGGGGGGGGGGCAACCAAGTTTGGAGAAAACACTCCACTCAAGCAGTTGAGGTGAAAGGGTAGATGCCCTAAGGCTAAGGCTAAGTTGCTTGGAGCCCCATGGCCATGGTGTAACATTGTATAGTGAAGCTGTAGGCCTGAGTTTGACTCAGATGTCAGGGTTATGTTCTAAATAAAAGTGTCATGAGATATTAATTAATGAAAAAGAAATCTTTTTTTGGTACATTAAAGTTTAGGGTTCGGGGAAATTATCGTAATTCAGGATCAAGGCATGTCATAAATCTTAAAGAAGACTAACATTGGTACTTACAGACTACTGGTGAAACTCGAATTCTAATACTTGCCAAGACACTAATGAAGACTCAACCAATTGAACCAACCATCTTAAGATAAGGCCAAACCATCATCTTAGAGTATACCTCTTAGCCAATGCCAATATAAACAATAAGAACATCAACTTCAAAATGAACATCATCAACAAGGCCTGTTGTATGTTATTAGATCTGATAATTCATGTATTTGAATCGTATTTGTGTTATTTTTTTATGTTATAATTGTATTTACAAAGTTACATATTTATATAAATAATGATACGTTGATAATTCATGTTATATAAATTTTAACACTATTCGTGTTATTTTTTCATGTATCGTATTTTAATTATTTTGTACGTGTTCGTGTAACGTAATCGTGTCGTGTTCAAAATTATCAAATCAAAATATTATATAGACAATAAATTAACGCTTGAAACCAAAATGTAAGACCATATACATAATATAATATGTGCGACAACAAGAGCTGTCAAATTCTACAAAATCTCTCAGATCTAGATTCAATAACATGCAAATTCAGTTCTCAAAATGAAATTAAAAAAGAATTTAGTACCAGATGATACTCCGAAATGAACCAAGACAAACGGCAGTGACTCGTCAAAACTTACTTCGTGGCCTGTGCGATTATATTGCTAATGGAACTGGCCTGCTCTTTTGCAGTCTCCACCAGCGAATCCTACAACTCAACAAACCAATTCCCTCAGAAAATTGGAAAGTATCACAAAACCAAGACATTTTAACCATGAAAAAATTTCTACCTGTGCAGCTACTAAACGTGCAACAGTTTTCTTGCTCGACTCTTGAAGTTCACCAGCAATTAAGAGTTCATCCAATATATAGTAGGCCTTCAATGTTAAACAGGAGCAAAAGTTAAACAAAGACCCTATTTTAAAATCCATGATCTATAATAATTAACAACAATGCTATTTACTAGAAGTGTTTATGGATCGGACCGGACCGTAACTTGAATTTTTTTTTATTTCCTTATTCAAGCGCGGACCGTGGCTTGGGAATCTTTTATTTACCCAAGCCCAGACTGGATCTGGACTGGTCCGAAAGTCTATTTTACTGTTCAAAAATTATTAAAATATTAAAAAAAATATTTTTATATTAATATTTTTATAATTTTTTTAAATTAAATTTAAATAAAAAATATTTTTTATTTAATAAATAGTAATTCGAGCCTGACTGAATTATCAAAATCCTTACTCAGATCCGGTCTAATTCGAGTCGAGCCAAACAGATAACTCAACCCTTGAACAGGTATACTGTTTCAAGGTCTACTGTTTACTTACTAAACAAATTTTGAATGACCATTTATAACATAAGTCATCTATAAGAAAAAGGGTAAACTACAAAAACAAAACCCTCAAGTCTATATCAAAATTACACATCTACCTCCTATTTTTAGAAACCACATTTTCCTCTAAAAATGGATGCAATTATTTAGACACCGATACTTTGTTGACATCATGATTAGAATTCACAAGCTGATATTAACACAAACAACTTGTTTCGAAGACCAAAAGAACCCACACGTAAATATTAGTCCATTGCATTATGAAGGAGACAGATGCCAAAATATAAAAGTACTACATTTTTTAGGAAAACTAGGATTTTTTTTATAAAAAAAAAAAACCTTTCTTAGATATATCAGACTCTGCAATTCTCCATACAAGGTTAACAAGCCACAAACCCTTCTTTGGGATTTATTAGAAAAGTAGAAGAAAATCTTTACTTCTCAATGTTTTGAGTACTCAACAATAAACATGAGACCATAAGAAAATCATGCATATTGGCCAACAAAAGAAAAAGAAAATGTTGCATGTTTTGTATGATAAACTGGATCATTCTTTAGAGTTTAATATTAGAATTATATATATCTTAAACTTATTATATATATATATATAAATATATATATACACAGACAAATATACATATTTCACTTTACTTCATTTAGGTGAGCGTTTTTTTTACGCCTTGCGCCTTAGGCGATATAATCAAACACTAGAGTGCGCCCTGAGCAAAAAACAACACTAAACGTACCTTATGAAAGTTGAAGATCAAGTCCAATTCACAAACCTGGATATAAAATTAATTCACAATCAGATGAAAATATAAAGAGGTAATTAATACTCCCACGAAAGGTCATGTTTAAGTACACTCACACTGCCAAAGTATCGGTCAAGAATCTCCACAAAGTGATGAATAATTTCTAGAATCTCTAATTCATTGTCATCCTGATCAATGCACATGCAGAAGTAAAGACTAGCATATCTGCATAATTTATCCCAGCTTAGTTGGTAATCTTTGGAAAGGTCAAATAGATTCATAGTAAATCAATTCTCACTAACCTTTTATAAACGACTTTAAATCCTCTCCATTCCACAAAATTACAGAGTTTGGGCCCTCTTGTGAGAATCACTCCACTGAGCTCGCGGATAACCTTCTCAAAATGCATTGTCATAAAGCATTAATACCATGAAGGCAAGAGCAGCTTCAAAAGAGCATCAACAAAGTACTAAAGACAAAGAGCTGACAAGGAAAGATGCACCTGAATTTTATACTTGTAAAGACTTTGTCCTTTAAGGTGCAAACTTTGCATAAAATAATCAATGAATTTAATCAAATGTGCTAGTCATACCTTCGTTCTTTCCTTCTGAGAATAAGGAGAATACCATTTTGTCAACCTAACTTTCCCTTGTCGACTAATTAGAAGTACAAATTGAATCTGAAACACAAAAAGGCTCATATATTACAGATAGAAGAAATACAACCACCTAAAAGGGAAGCTTGATTTTAAGTTTCTAAAGTAAAATTAAAAACTTATATGAGGAGGGATCCACTTACACTAGTGTAAAACTAAATTAGTTTTACACACTTTCATAATTTTTTATACGATTTATATTTTAACAAACCGACCGTTAGATTTAACAATATAATTTTACTCGTCGTGCACGTAAAGTTTTGAATCGATTCGATATCTCTATCATATCGATCGAGAATACTGTCTTTTTCAATATATATTTAACGGTTGAAAGTTTTTTTACATAGAACAAATAGTTAGACATTTTTAATTTACTCGAAACTTGACGTGCATGATATACATGAATAGAACATGAAATACGACGATCGGATTAAAAAAATATAAATCGTATAAAAAGTTACGAAAGTGTGTAAAACAATTTAGTTTTATACTAATTTAAGTATATCAATCTTCTCTCTATATATATATAAATGTGATAATCAAATCGCAAAATGAATAAAAATTCACTTTTTGCTAGCACTATGAGAGCTGAGAGTCAACTTCTGCAATATTAACATAAAAGTTCTCTAGTCCTAGCAGATCTTCAAGAAGCCCTAAATTCCAGCACCTAATGTACACTATATGAATTTGTAGTTCCTAGATAGCATTCTGATTAATAACATGTGGCTTAAGCCTCGTTTAGTATTGTTGTTGGCACAACTTTTGAGGTCAAAAACTGCGTTTCACTGCAAACGCAATGCTAAACGGGTAAAAAAATTGGCTTTTGCGGTTGAAACCATGGTTTAGCAACCCAAACCAAAAAGCCAAAAAATAGAGATTTTGGGTTTTGAAAGCTGGCTTTTGAATAAAATGACTTTATTATCCTCATATTTCTACAATTTTATTATTTTAAACATATCTTTTTTTGACATTTCAAACTTTTATTATTTTAAACATATCTTTTTTTGACATTTCAATTTCTCAAAACACTTTTTCACAGCGATACCAAACACTTAAAATTTTTAAACCACACTTTTTTACCACACTTTTTTTAATCCAAGCTTTTTCTAACCTAAACTTTTTTCAACAGCAATACTAAACTAGATCCTATTAGCCTGTGCTTCATGGCCAATTTTTTCAATAATTAATGTATACATCATGACATCTCCTTTATATATCAACAATAATTTCATCCCACTATTACTAGAAAAAGAAGAGCAAATTAACAAGTTAATGCGTCAAAGAAATCATTGTAGCAATTGCAAACAGAAAATTTTCATACAAATCACTACAACTAAAAATTACGTAGTCGACCTTGAATATTCCAAATTAACCATTAAACTGAAATGTTTTAAGTACGATCAAATATGATCAGAAATCAGAACAAAATTTCAAGCAAATAAGTTGAAATAAGGAAATAAGCTGGATCTAATAATAAGTCGGAAGAACTATCAAAATGAAGTAATTACAATAAACTATAGGAATACATAAACTACCGATGAAAAAACAAACAGTTGAACCAAGTCGCAGATCCAAAGAGAAACGAGGACGAGGAGACGCAAAGCTTAGATTCAATCAACTATGGCAAAAAAAGGATTTTAAGATCACAAAAACATATATATATATATATATAATTCATGATACGCCGAATCATGAATCTAAACACCGCCAAGAAGCAGGAAAAGCAGATCCATAATTAGGATGAGAAAATGAGGATGAAATTCGATTATAATTAAGCGAATAATCATAACAAGACGATCAAAATATGAAATGGAGAGTTAATTTACCATCGTTGATGTTGGGCGGCCGGGAAGTAAAAAAAAAAAAAAAAAACTGGGCTGTCAAAAAGCTCAGAAACCGGTTTCCCGTTTCGAAGTTGTGCCGCTGAACAGATTTTATAGTTACTTGAACAATTTAATTCGTTTAATTATTTTAAAAAAGAAAAAGAATTAATCCTAAGTTAAGCGTATTTGGGCATAGATTATAAGCCAACCCAAAATGAGAAGCAACTAATGGCCCAAAATTTGTGTAGCCCAAATTTTCCACCCTTTCCTTCTCAGAAATAGAAATACACGCTTTATCAATTTTTACGAGGGCAATAGTTCGATATTGTCCGATTCGATTTTTGTGCATTTAGATAATTTTTGAAATTATCCAAATTTATTTTAATTTTGATTCAAATAGTGTAAAATATCTGAATTCATTATTTGAATTCATTTTATTTATACGGATAACAAATTCGAATATCCGAATCGAAGATTCATTTACATATTTAATTATTGTTTAATTTTATAGTTTTATCTTAAAAAAAAATTGGTTTAATGAATTACGATATTTAACAGATTCGAATATCCAATGAATATTACTATCTAAATCGGATATAAATTCAAATATCATGTAAATTAAACAAATTAGAATATTTTAAAAATTGTAGACCGCTATCGATTACAAATAGATCAAATTTTGTCATCCTTTGGTTAGTACTATAATAACATTTCAATGCTTTGGTAATGAATTGAATTTGGAAACATATAATTCCTGAATCAAATGGAGGAGGGATGTTGGAATCATGCACCTGCCATAGTTAACCTTTTGCTAACTAAACTGAACCACAATTAGTGTAACTCTTCAATTTACAGTAATGGCTTGCATAAATCAAGAGACAAGAAGCAAATAAAAAAAGAGATTGCTTCCAAATCCACCCTCATAAAGGCATTGCCATACTCTTCTGAATCATTACTCATTTTTTAGATCTGCTAATAGCTAAGCCATCATTTCCAGGCCCCTGCTACCTCTACCATGGCCTACCTTCTGTCATTCTACCTACAATACCTTAACTAGTCGTAGACTTGTAGGCGTAGCCATTTGTTATGCAACAAGAAAAAGGGAATGCCCGTTTGAAGTCTAAAGAACTCTTCATTTTTCTTAAAGTATTCGTGTCTGACACTCATGTTCGACGCATATTCGGAGATGGATATGGGATATAATCCTCCAAGGACCCTCCAAATACATGAAAATCTTAGAAAAAATTGAACATGCCCGTGTCAGACACATACTCGTGTCCGACACTCACACCCGAATCCAAGTAACATAGTTAAAGAAACTATAATACATATTAAGAAATCAGTTTACCAAGACTGACATAAAATATTATGTCTTTATACAGTTTGCTAAAGCAAGAACATGTGACAATCAACTTTCGTATAATTGGATCAACAACACTTGCAAAGTAGCTGCTTATGCAGGTAACGGTGCTATTGTAAAGGTTCAGGGGCCAAAAGTATAAGGATCTTTATTTCTAATTGATTGCATACCTTAAACACAATTCCAAAGTGAATAGCAAAACTTAAACATTCTTATCATTGGATCAACTGATGTGAAATGCAAAATCAGCATGTAGATTTTCAACTGAAGTGAATTTGACAAACTGAATGATTTTGCATGTTATTTTTCTGGAACTGGAGAGTGCTTCCATCTTTTGTCAACCTTCTTCTATACTAAATGCTAAAGTAGTCAAAAATGGGGAAGGAATTAAGCCCAGGCAAAATCTGGGGATACTCCTAACTTTATTACCAAAAAATAAAAAACAATGCTAATGTAGCCAAAAATAAAACAAATCATTATGACTTCCATGCTTCCCTTTCCTTTTGTTTCTTCTCTTCTTGCATTTAAGGCTAACTAATATATCAAATCACTCCGCAATATACTTTTTAATCTGATTATTATGAGTTTGTCACACAACATAACAGCATTTGTAGTAAGAGCTCCTCAACGACCTCAACTAATTTGAACCTATGTTACTCGGACTCGGGTTTGAGTGTCGGATACGGATATGTGTCTGACACGGATATGTTCATATTTTTTTTTTTTTTTTTTTTTTAAGTTTTTCCATGTATTTGGAGGGTCCTTAGAGGATCATATCCCCATACCCATGTCCGGATATGAGTCGGACAAGAGTGTCGGATACGGATACTTCAAAAAAAATAAAAAGTCAGAGCAACATAAGTTTGACCGCATTCCATCTCCTTTCTTTCAAGAGATGCTTCCACCCCCACAAAGGCCTTACTCCTCTTCTGAATCATTACTCCTTATTTTTTATATCAGCTAATAGCTAAGCCATCATCACATAGCCCCTGCTACCTCAACCATTGCCATCATTCTTGTCACCCTACCCACAAGACTTTAACATTGTTGTAGCTATTTGTTATGCAACAACAAAAAGGGAATAATACGAGAGATTAGTTTATCTGAAATTAGTCAAGATTGCCTAGTCAGTGATCAAGGTTCAATTCTGGTAGCCTCAACTACCCAAAAAAAAACTTGGTCAAGATATTGTGGAATGCTTAGAAGACTACATAAACTAGTATACATATTAAGACATCACTTTACCAAGCCTGACCTAAAACATTATGTCTTGATACTGTTTGTTGAAACAACAACTTGTAACAAGCAACTTCATCTAATTAGATCAACAACACTTGCAAAACAGTACTAGATGCTTATGCAGATACAAGGTAGAAGTGCTATTGCAAAGGCTAGGGCCAAAAAATTAGGATCTCCATTTCTAAAGGATTGCATAGCTTAAACAGTAAACAGAATTCCAAAGTGAATGGCACTACTTAGGCAATTCTTATCACTGGATCAACAGATGTGAAATGCAAAATCTGCATGTAGATTTTCGATTCAAGAGAATCTGACAAATTTCATGATTGCACATGTTTTTCTGGAACTGGAGAGTGGTTCCATCTTTGCCAACATTACTAAATGCTAAAGCAGCCAAAAATAAAACAAATCATGATGAATTCCATGTTTCCTTTCCTTCTGTATAGGGTGTTCACTATTCGGTTTTAACCGAATTAACCAACCGAAATTTAATTCGGTACTGTTAATTGGTTAACTGAACAAAGTTCGGTTCGGTTAACGGTTATTGATTTTGGAAAAATTCGATTATCGGTTAATTCGGTTCGGTTAAACGAAAATAACCGAATTACACGAATTAACCGAAACTATGTAATGTTCATGCTTTATCATGCTTTCTTAGTTGTGTTTATTTGATATTTGGATTTTATAATATGCTTTGCTTTTGGATTTTGATTGGTTGGACTTGGATAGATTATTTGGATATAAAATCATGTATTAAAAATAGGTTAGCAAAATAAATTAGGTATTTATTTCGGTTAATTCGAAAACCGATCGAATTAACCGAAATAATTTTGGTTCGGTTAATTCACCGTTTTAACTATTCGGTTCGGTTAACGGTTAATGAAAAAACGCATTCGATTTAATTCGGTTCGGTTATTAACCGAATTAACCGAACGAACACCCCTACTTCTGTTTCTCTTCTTGCAGCTTAAGGCTAACTCATTTATCAAATCATTCTCCCATATATTATTTTAATCTGATTTAGTTTTTTTCCCACAATGTATTATGATTTATGAGCTATGTTGCTCCGACTCTTCATTTTTTTTTAAGTACCCGTGTCTGACACAAGTGTCAGACGCATATTTAGACATGAGTATGGGGATATGACCCTCCAAATACGGAAAAACTTAAAAAAATTTGAACATACTCGTGCCGGACACATACCCGTATCCGACACTCACACCACTTACACTCGAGTCCGAGTAACATAGTTTATGACACAACATACCAGCAATTGTAGTAACAGCTACTCAAAAAAAAAAAAAAAAAAGGCACGGTTGCTAATTGCTTTGATCTAGCATGCAGTGATAACAGTTGAAAAACATAATAACAAACACATTCAACGGTAGCAAAATACAAACATAAGAAGTTGTATAGAAAAGAAGAGGTAACATCCATTCATAAAATCTAAGAATTTTCCATATTGTTCCACATAAGTGGGAAATAAATAACAGGAAACCAAGAAAAAGGGACACAGCAGAGAGACTTACCAATGTTAGGAGCCTAACAAAAGGGAGAAAAAAAAAAGACTTAAAATGTTTTCTGAGAGGTTTTCTTCCCAAATATTGCTTCCCAAACCAAAGGTGAAAAAGGTGCCTTCTTGTCCAGAAACTGTTTAACAGCTTTGTCATTAACCACGAATCCCTTTTGTTTTAAAATTCCTATAACACTCTCTGCTTCTTCCACACCCTTATCCTTACACAATCCATCAACCAAGCCCACAAATGTGGTTATATTTGGAGAATGTCCCGCTTCAAGCATTTCCAAACAAAACTCAATGGCATCATCAAAATGTTTACATCTATACAATCCTTGAATCAAGACAGTATAACTAAAGGCATTAGGAATTACACCTTTCGATTGCATTTTCCTGAAAATTCTCTTTGCATCATCCAGCTTATGGGCTTTGCAGAAGCCATCAACAGCAGCTGTGTATATAACAACTTCCGGGATTGTACCTTTCTCCCGCATTAATCCAAAAAGCTTCATTGCTTCTTGGATAAGCCCATCTTTGCAGAGCCCATCAAGCATGGCTACAGCATTGGGGATAAGACCCGTCTCCTTCATTTTCTTGAAAATCTCATTAGCATCCTGTGGCGGGGAAAGCTTTTCTTCTTGCTCTTTTCTACGTACCTGGCCTGCTGCTTCTGAATCTGAGGGCTGTTTTTCTCTCTTGTTGTGAAGCCCAAGCTTGAATTTTTCCAGGAAGTTTACATCTGATTGAGAATCCTCTCTCTTCTTGTCAGGATCAGAAGCAAATTTGGTATTGGGGGATTGAAAAGAGGAACCATTACCATTAAGGGTGGCTCTTTTGGTTTCTGTAAAAGAGGGATTGAGAGGCCTCTGACCCCTTAAGGGTCTGTTGGGAATAGGCTCGGGAGCCATATCACCATTCCCATTGCCATTAAAACTGCTAGGTCCGCTGTCTCTGACGGGTCGTCTTATATCGCTGAAAAGGCGCGTTTGCAAGAGATAGAGCGAAGGCGGTGATCTTGGAATGGGGTGATGGAGCTTCAAAGTTAAATTCTTGATCAGCTTCGTAAAAAACCAAGCTTGTGATGATTCCATATTGTAGCACTACTTTATAGTATCAAAGGCCCTTCAATTCAAAGAAACTGTTTTTGATTTTGACAGAGAGTGAGGGTATAAGCTAATGGAAGTTTAGGGTTTTGGGGCCAAAACAAAACAGAGAGGCGAAGAGTTAGAGACACAGAGGGGCCAAATAAGCCAATATTGTTACTTGTTAGGGGTAAAACAGTAATTTAAGTACAAGCTTCAAGGGTAATAGCGGTAATTTGGGCAGCAAAAGTGAGCAAATCCTAAATTTTCAGTGCTAAAACCCAGGAGCGAGGGGACACTGGATATTGGATAAGGCTTTCACAATAGCTTTTGCAGCTCTAGTGCTCCACAATCCCTTGGGTTTTACCTATGGTTTTTCTCTAATTCAATTTCAATAGGTAATGTTGCCTCTTTCAATCACCCCACAAATATTTTACATTCACTTGTTAATAAACATCAATTGAATTGGAAACACACAGTATAATATTCTGTTTTCTTTGCTTAGTTATAGTTATTGTGTGTTGTGTTTTTTTCTTTTCTTGTTTTTTGAAACAATCTCTTGGGAATCTCTGTTTTGTTTCTTGGTATTATTATTTACTGAATCACTCGGCTTGTTCTTGCATTTTATCTTGATTAAGTAGTAATTTTCAGTCATATGTTTCTTTCAGCCCTCCTGAATCCATCTTCTGTTAGTCTTATTTGTTAGTGATTGTTCTACTTTCAAGAAGCTTCATTTCCTCATTGCTTAGTTCTTTTGATAATATCAGCTAAGCTAAGGTTAAGCATCCAACCTAAAATCAATTGATAGTAAGTGGAGATGCCTAACTTAAATATAAGATCACAAAAAACCCAATACTTAATAAATATAGGATACCACCGCTTAACACTAATAATTTTTCATTTTTCCCCCTCTCCCCTACCCTACCCTCCCTACCCAACTTCACCATCCTTCAAGTAACTTGTTTCATATTTTCAAGACTAATAAAGTAACTGCATTCAGTAACCGCTAGACGCATAAAAATGCATGTGCTTTTCAGTTTCTCTACTATACTGCCATTGCAACGTATTTTACTTGGAGTCATGAAGTCAATGTGAATTTAGGATTGTTTCTAGAGATTAATGTATGTTCTGCCTGCTCGTCTTTGCAACAGACATGGATGTTGCCAGCAGCCAAAATGGTAGTAGCATCATGTGGTTCTTCAGAGACAAAGGTTTTGATGATAAAAGTATCAATGAAATGTTCAAGAAGTGTAAGCGCCTTGAGGGTGTCCAGAAGGAAAGAGCCTCCGAAAACTGGTCTTACCTGAAAAGCATTGGTATTCAAGAGAGAAAGCTGCCTTCTGTTGTTTCCAGGTGCCCCAAAATTCTTGCTCTTGGTCTAAATGAGAAGCTTGTCCCCATGGTAGAGTGCCTTGCTACACTGGGAACTAAACGCCATGAAGTCGCTTCTGCCATTGCTAGATTCCCTCACATAGTCTCTCACAGTGTGGAAGAGAAGCTTTGCCCACTCTTGGCTTTCTTTCAAGCATTGGGGGTCCCTGAAAAGCAACTAGGGAAAATGATATTGCTAAATCCAAGGCTCATCAGCTATAGCATTGAATCTAAACTCACAGAAATAGTTGACTTCCTTGCCACCCTAGGCCTTACCAGAGAAGGGATGATTGGTAAAATTCTGGCTAAATACCCATTTATAATGGGTTATAGTGTTGACAAAAGGTTACGCCCTACGTCTGAGTTTTTGAAATCAGTTGGTTTGTCTGAGACAGATCTTCAAACAGTCGCCATGAACTTTCCTGAAGTCTTGTGTAGAGATGTGAGCAAGATTCTTAGACCCAATTTTGCATATCTAAAAAGATGTGGATTTGGGGATAGACAGGTAGCAGCTTTAGTGACTGGCTATCCCCCTATTCTTATCAAGAGCATCAAGAATTCTTTAGAACCTAGGATTAGGTTCTTGGTTGAGGTGATGGGGAGGCAAATTGATGAAGTTGCTAAGTACCCTGACTTTTTTCGGCATGGTTTAAAGAAAAGACTAGAGTTGCGGCACAGACTTTTGAAAGAGAAGGATGTCAGTTGTAGCTTAAGTGAAATGCTGGACTGCAATCAGAAGAAGTTTCTACTGAAGTTTGGTTTGTTTAAAGGGTTTGCCTGATGTACTAGACCACATTCCAATTCGCTTTGATCTATCATTTTTTTTTGGTACTGTAGCTTGATTGTCAGCTTGATACATGAAATGAATTTTGCATATGTTTCTAAGCTTATGACTGAGAAATTAAGATCAGCAACTGCAGCTTTTATCTGAGCATATAGTGGTTCTTTGGTTCAGTCTGACTTAAAATTTTTGTCTATGACGCCTAACTTCCAATTCCTTTATAATTTGATCGAATGTTTGCCTGCTATCATTGAGGTCTGGATTTCATCTGGTGTTTACTAAATAAGTACTTTGTCATGTCTAATTCAGTCTATAGAGATATCATAACTGTAGTTCTGCATTGAATGATGCAACATCACTTATAGTTTAAGAGGCTGTCTGAATGTTGAAGGATTCTTAAAGTTCATTAATGTCCATGTGTGTTCCTTTTGGAAACAATCCTCTTTGATAGATTTTCTCGGTTTATTCAATCAATATACAACATTTTATCTGCTACTTTGATATTTTTTTTGAATATATAGCTTTAGCTCTTTCTTCAAGACGTTCGCACGGGTTCTCATGGGAAAGTTTTCATCGTAGTAGCCACCTATTTTGAGATACTGAAAATTAGTGCTTTCTTTACCTATCTGACTATATCTGGTATCTGGTAATAGTTAACAGGAATTGAGTAATTGTTGATTAAGTCAAGTTCAGAACCTCAAATGCAGTAATAATCATTTCTTTAAGAGAGTACCCCCTCAAACAGGTTGTGCTTACATGTAAAAGAAAAAGGTTATACATGTGAACAACTTATTCAGAACATGAAATGACGAGAATATCTGCTAGTCTCCGTCCTGAACTTCATCTGCGTTTGAGCTATTCACTGTCTCAGCATGGACATTTACTAGAACAAACGCTAGAACAAATGTGATCCCAAATGTAAGTTTAGGTTCAAATCATAGCAATATTATCTTGTTAATAAACAAAAGATTAATTAGTATTCAAAAATCAACCTATTATAAATATGTTGCGATGTGGGATCTTGGTGATGGTACCTCTGATAGGTACTACTCTGTTGAAACATCAGATTCAGGGAATCCCCAAGCTCTGCCTGGGAATGCCTTCAATTTTCCAGGGCTCACTAAAGTCGGTACTTTTAGCTGATTATTGTTCCAGCACTATCTTGTGAAGACAATGCCAAGCTGGAAAGTGAATTGTCAACGGAGCTAAAAAGTGTAGGAAGTACACCAGAAGGCCATTGAAAGACTGGTTTGAATGGAGGTACACGAGGGACCGGCAAAGTTCCATTCATAATTTGGAAGATGTCTTGAGTTTGAGGCCTTTCACTGGCAGTAGGATGTGAACATGCCAGCCCCAGCAGCAACAACCTCTTTGCTTCATCAACCACAAAGTCATTGTTGAGCCGTTCATCCACAGCTTCTACAATCCGCCCTTCACGATGTAACATCCAAACCCAATCAACTAAAGTATAAATATCTTGCTGGTGTGGGATCTTGATTCCCGGATTTCTGCCACAAGCAACCTCGAGCACCACTGCGCCATAGCCGAAAACATCAGATTCAGCGGTGGCTTTCCCTGTATGAAAGCACTCTGGGGCAACGTAACCGATTGTACCAGGGACTCCAGCTAATCCAAGCTCAGAATAGGAATGCCTTTCATTTTCAAGGGCTCGGGCAAGGCCAAAGTCACCTAGCCGAGCATTGTAGTCTACATCAAGCAAGATGTTGCTAGCCTTGAGGTCTCGATGAACCACTTTCTGATCATACTCGTTGTGGAGGTAATGCAAAGCTGATGCTATACCGGTTAGTATCTTGTAACGATAACTCCAATTCAGAGTTCCCTGGCTGGAACTGCCATAGAGGTGGCCATCCAAGCTGCCGTTTGGCATGAAGTCATACACTAGTAGAAGCTTCCCTTTCTCGTAGCACCAACCTGAAATGCAATCCACAATACATATAAGAAGAATGATTGGGTTGTAGAAATTGCTTTTCAATCTTTTTTTCTCCTATTTGAGGGTTTGAGTACGGCTTTGGTTTTTGTGAAATATATGGCATTGATATGTTTTCTTGGTTGTTTTCTGCTTTCAAGGTTTTGTTTGATTCATGAAATGATGAAGACGAGAATGCAATCAACAACTATGTAATATGTTAATAAAATATTAAACTCTTAATTTTAATGATAAAAATTATGATAGAATCGGGTACGCCTATATGAGTGGTACCCCATTCAAGACCAGAGATAACTGATGCAATTAACTCTCTTTTTAAATTCTAATATTAAGTTAGTTCATACAATCATTTTCAAGAGGTGATATTCAATAGATTTGAAATTTCAATTTCAACATTTGCAACATCTTCTGTATTTTGAGATTGCGGCTTCATTTATACCAAAAAAAATATAAGGTAATTCCCACGATGAGATGAGGTGCTACACGTTGGAGTAAAATAACTTCCTCATGGAAGGTCTAATCTGTTTAATGGCGATAAGGAAAAGTCTAGGCTAGAAACAAGTGCAAGACAGAACAAAAAGAATAGAACAAAAACTTAAAGATAAACATGTATGTATCTTTTAATATTTTAAAACTTTTTTTTTGGGTGGGTGGGGGGCTGGGGGCGTGAGGCTACATCATGGATAGAGATTCAGATAAACATGCATGTATTCATTACTTGTAATGCTTTCTAAGACGGAAAGTCAAATAAAAACTCTATCTCAAAAGGTAAAAATGAAAAGAAAAGCAAAGAAATGAATGGAATGAATGTTGAGTTGACCATCTGATTTTGAAAAGGACTATTCCTAACCACCATCTTCCTTACAGCCACTCTATATGATAGAAGCCCCTCCAACTTGCAATTTTTAAACTTATCTTTCGTATTCCTTTCACATTAACAAAACGTGATAAACAAGGAAAATCCTTAATCTAATAATTAATTACATGGTTCTCCTCTTTGATTACCCAAATATGACTCTATTTTTTTTATTATCTAAATCTACGCATAAAGTTGAAGTAAAAAGAGATTTTAACAGGAACAAATGTATATCATGGTAGATGAAGGAATAAAGAAGGAATTTAATTACCGACTAAGCGGACGAGATTTTTATGGCGCAGACGATGAATGATGGCTAGCTCAGCCAAGAAATCATCCTTGCCTTTAATACTGCCTCTTGAGAATTTTTTGACAGCAACTTCGATGGCGGCCTCGTTGTCATTGTTGCTATTACTGTTATTGTTCTGATTCTTGTCATGGATATGGAGGACGCCTTTGTAGACTATACCAAACCCACCTTCGCCAAGCTTCATTCTCTCGTCAAAGTTATTGGTGGCCTTCTTTAATTCCTTGTATTTGAACTCTCTTGGCATTCCAGGCAACCATTTCAACTTGCCAAACTGATCAGCACCTTCATCCGAGCCTTTTCTTCTTCTCCTATACTTAACAATACATAGGATTGCCAGTAGCAAGATTGTCACCCCAGGGACGCCTATTGCGAGACCAATCGTCAATCGATTCCGTTCTTTATCCTTGGGCAGAATATCTATGTCCAAGCTCCATTTCAAGACACAATTCAACTCGATCTGTGGATTACCTGTTGAGCCAGTGAAACCGAAGTAGGAATCTTGTTTCAGGTATTCTTTCAGGTTAATGGTGTCGCTGAGAATGGGTTTTGAAGGCCTATTTTGCCCCTCTTTCGCCATGTAAACCTCCATCAGCTTCGAGGTACCATTGTAGTCAACCCAGACTGCGTAACTGGTGCCTTCTTCTGGTGACAAGGTGATATTATAATCGTTGAGAGAAGCAACTTTCTCTGAGTTGACGGAGTTGATGTCGAGCCCGATATGGTTGTCATCTGGGTCGAAATCTGGCTGCCTTGCGGTATCAAATTCGATGGCTACGATTTGGTTGTCTTCACTACCATCTGTGGAGGCATTGGTGAGACCAAGCCATTGGCCATAACTAGCGTCCGGCATGCTCGAAATATTGGGGGCTATCAGAAAAGCAAGGCCATGACCGGCGGTCCAGTTTTTGTTCCTGAAGATATTGATGACAAAGGCTGAGCTGAAGGAGGCCAATGTGTCATTTGAAGACCAAAGCCTGAAGGGTTTATTGAACATAATGCGGCCAGACTTGTTGTAGTGGATTCCGACCATGTTATCGTTGGTGGTGTCGGGAGTTAGCTGAAGAGCTCCGCCGTGAATACTGGATGAATCCGCCCCCAAGAGGGTGAGTGATGACTGATGGCTATCATTGAATCCATCAAATTCAAATACTCTTTCCTTCTTAAATGAAGCTGCAGTTGCTGGGTTTAGCTGCAGAAAGGTGAAAAAGATTATGAAGAATATCGTGATCGAATTTCTATTTAACATGCTCATCTTATTAAGCTCTAGCTAGCTAATTCATATGACTGAAGAGGTTTTGTAGGCGGAAAAGTTGCAGGAAAGGCAGACGGGAAAAGAAGTAGAAAAGGGATCTCAATGTTAAAAAGGAAAGGGAGAATAATTTGGACATATGTAATATGAAAAATAAAAATAAAAAATTATTACGAAGAAAATTTTAAATATTTAAATATTTTTAATAATAATAATATTTTTTATTATTTATCTCATTTTTTTTCTCTTTCTCATTCTATTTTCTTTATCCTTTTTTTTACAAATTTTTTTTATAAATAAATCTTCTCCATGTATATTTACAAATAATTTTTTTAATATACAGATTAAATAAAAAATTAAATAAAAAAAGTAAAGTAGTCAAAAACAAAAAAAAAATTGTTTATTTCATTAAACGTAAATAATTTTTTTATTTTTTATTAAAAATTCTAAAATTTTAAATTTTTTTTTTATATATTAGACCATTTCTAGAAGACATGTTTTTTAAATTTACCGAAAAGGAAAATTTCCCCTTCGTTTTTTTTTTTTTGGTACATGTTTCCCCTTCGTTGATTGAGTCCCTCTACACCTACCCAAATTTTTGTTTTCAAAAAACAATAATTAAAATACTCTATACGGTAGACCATATATATTATTTTCTATAATTTATTTGTTTGTTTCCTAAGAAAGTAGGAAGATTTCGTTGTGTTGAAGAAGTGCTGCAGTGCTGAAATATTGGAATTTGGGGAAGTCAACTGTGAATTTGTCAGAGAAGAGTGAATACTTTCACGCCAAAAAAAAAAACAAAAGGCTTCACTCAACAATTGAATTTTTCATTTGTTATTTGGTCCACGGATTAAAAATTATTTATTTATTATTTTAATTTTTTATATATTTAATATATTATTTTTATTAAATAAAAAAATAAAAAATTAATTAAATATTTTTTATATATAGCACCTTAACATTTTTCATTATTATTTTATTCCAAAACTTTTACATTAATTGTTATATGATTTTCAAAAACTAAGAACCTTCCTAGCATGCAGGATAGCTTTATTTCAAAATTACCCCGACCGTAGGTACGGGGAAATATGCTCTCCCCTAAGTCCCCTTACAAGGGTTTTGAATCTCAACCATACGAGAGAGGGAGAGGCCATGATTCGCGAAAGAAGCTAAAATGGACTTCCAAGTTCAACAAAACACCATGTTGAATGGATTATTAGAATCAAATCACTCGTCTCTCGGGCCGTCGTTTCCTATCCAATTATTCAATTATAATTGTGCTACAATTAAATTTGTTTATGAATGAAGTCGAATTACCGTTTAATTTTTTTTATCTAAATTTATTTCGAGTCGGGTTCGGATCAAATTGTAAGTTCATTTTATTATTTATAAATTATTAAAATATTATTTTTTTATTAATATATATATTTTATAATTAAATTTAAATAAAAAATATTTTTTATTTGACGAATAATAATTCGAGCCGGCCCAAATTATCAAATCTTAACAAAAATCAACCTTATTCGAACTGAACGGACTATCTGATCTTTGAGCAAGTCTAACGATAATATACTAAAACAAATTACGTGGTTTTGTATTTTTTTTTTTGTTGGTAATAAACATAACATGGTTTAGTAAAAAATTAAAATATTTTGGTTTAACTTTAATTATATAATATATATATATATGAAAAATTATAACATTCATTTGTAGTTGAATTATTAGATTTCATAAATAAGATAATACATAATCTTAAAATATAATAAAAAAAATTTAATTAAACAAAGAAGTTTAACATGTGATAATATGAACTTCAAAAGAAAGAAAAAGAGGAATGGGTAATAACTATGTATGAGGATTAAAGAGGAAAGTAACTTAATTATTATGTCTATTCACATTCAAAGTATAACACAGAAAAAAATATATTAAAAAGATCTATGATTGCCAACTGTATGTATATTATTGATAGATTTTTGAAAGTTACAAATTCGAAAAATTTTAGACATGTAATATTAATTTCAAGTGAATTAATTAGATAAATTTTGATGATTAAAGATAAATTAAAAAAAAAAAAATCCGTGACTCACGCAAGAATCATGGCTAATTAATCAGATAAGGGCAGAGAAGTCAAGACAGATATAAAGTTAGGAATGGTCACGAATCATGATTTAGGTTTAGGGTGTTTGTATATTATCTAAACTGTTCTCTTTTCTTTTCATTATACAATATTTTTATGTATAGGAGATTTGAATGGGAGACTTTTTTCAGAGGATAGAGGCGTGTGTATATCAATGACATTTTATGTCTCCATAACTTTACCTATATATGGCTGACTATGTCAAGTGAACATCGGATATACTTAATTTTTTCAAGTTTTTTTTATATATTTGGAGAGTTATATCTTATACCTATATTCGAATATATGTCATAAATAAGTGTTGAATGTGAATACTTTAAATAAAATAAAGAATCCGGATAACATTGATGATTGAAATCCTACTTTAGCCTTCAGCCGGTTTTTTTTTTTTTTTTACAGAACCCACCTGATTATTTGTGCACTCAACCTGTTGGGTGGCTTCCATTAAAGACAGGTCCTTGATCTTGAGGATGTTTTCAGTAGTTGCAGATGTTGAAACTATTAAAATTGTCTACGAATATTGATTCCATGAGGTAATAAGCTTCAACATCATATTCCCTTTTTCATAGACAACTCCAATTCAGAACAGACAGGAAGAAAAAAGTTCTAGCAAATGCTAAATTATGCAGGGACAGCTAGGCAATATTTCTTTTATCATAATTAGGAAAAATGGCACAACAATATGGATTTTTATTTTCTCTAAAGTACTCGTATCTGATATCTATATCCGACACATATTTAGATATAGGTATGGAGATATGATCATCCAAATATAAAAAAAAAAAATTAAGTATACTCATATCGAATACATATCCATATTCAACACTCACATTTAAATCTGGGTAACATAGGTTTTATCTGTGACTGTTTTTAATGCATATGCAAACTGATCATGTTATACTTTAAGACATAATAGAAAGACATTCTTTCAAACATATAAGAGGACCCTTGACTTGAAACCCCTTTAGACTTAAGATTATAATTACATGTAAAATAAAAGCAATAACACAAGCTTTGTAGATATAGTAAGCACACTGCTAAATTGGTCTTCTGGACCCTTATTATTTGGACATAAAACCTGCCACCACTGCAGCAATTATAGCTGTAGGATCGCCAAGAATGGCAGAGACAATAAGACGAACAGCCCCACCAGCCATCTGACAACATTTCTTTACCTTTCCCCCTCTTCCTCCCCCATGATGATTTTGCAGTGTCCCATTGAGGCTTGGGATCCTGGTCTGCATCTCTCTAACCTTGTTCTTATCAGCATTCAAATACATGGTTTGCCAACTTTCAACTAGCAACTCTTTAACACACGAGACATGAAGATTATAACTCTTGCATCGAGACCCGTAAGACCAACCAGGTCCTTTGCCGCCGCAGCGATGGCACGAGCTAGACAGCTTGAGGCACAAGTAAAGATTATGTTCTCCATCGTCCAAGACTTGAGGAAGATTTGCACAACAAGGATGAAGATCAAAATCACATCGCTCGCAGTGGTAGACAAAGCCAAGAACATCATTTCTGCACGCATCGCATATCCTCATCTGTTCCCCTGGGGGTTTATAGTTGAATTGGAACTCACATTTTTTGTAAAACGGATGAGTAATAATGGTTGAAGATGGCATGGCACATGCCTTGTGTAAGTCGAACTCACATTGCTGGCAACTGTATTTGAGGCCAATGCCAGCTTCCTTACAGCCATCACAGTTGAATGGTATCTCTGTATATTCAAGCTTTATTTTGTGCTGTGGATGGATTGGGTGGGAGAGTTCTTTGTCGATCTTCATGGGATTTTATTGCTTCACTTCAATAAGCTGCTGGGAAGATAGGCATTGCTTATATAATAAGGAGGTAGATAGGTTAATTTGGTTTGTCTTTGAATAGCTAAAAAGAGGGTTTTTGAACAGTCTTCTAGGTAGATACTTTGCTTAAGTTTCACATGTTGAGAATAACTTGGTTAAAGTTGATGCAACGATTATCATTCTTGATGAGGAGAGTTGAATGAGGAATTCAAGAAAGCATTAAGTGGAATCTAGTACCTTTGGTTGAATTATGGTTTAAGCTATTGCCATAAGCAATCCTGTCTTAATAATTCAAAATTTATAGTGATCACCATCTAATAATTTGACCATGCTGCGAGGCAGAAAACGATTCCATATCGATTAGTTAAAGATTGGATTATAACTTTATAATGCAAGAATCATCCTTTTCCTATTAAAGTGTTTTCTCGAAAAATAAAATCGTAAGGACGGTTTTTAAGAGGAAAAATATCTCACATCAACTAGGCAAGAATTGGATTATGCTTTTATAAAGCAAGAGCTACTCTTTTTCTATTGAGATGCCTTTTCTCAAAGAAGAAAACCGTGAAGACGATTTTTAAACCTCTAAAACGAACAACGATCTCAACATCTACATTCTCTTCCTTTATCTTAAAATTACTGTCTCCTTTATGTAAAAAAAAAAAAAACATAAAATCTAATTTCATCTCAATTTGAGAATAAAGGAAGCAGTGTTCCATGGATTCAGCTGACCCCAACAATAAGAGTTTCATGCGTCATAAATTGTCCCACTCTTCTCTTTAATCATTAAAAGGAATTCAACAAAATAAAAGAAGTAGCAGCCTGGATTATTCGGATGGCATATCTCAGCTCTTTGAAACGCTTATAACTTAAATACAAAAATGCAAATTGTTTGTGTCAGCCAAATCATCCATGTAATGGAGCTATAATCTCCATCAATCTGATTGTAGTAATTAGCTAGACTTGTATTTTACGCATTTTTGGCCTTGCCTCGTCTGATTTATGGTCCCATTTGCAAGACAATAAGCTATACCCAAAGAAATAAGGACTGTGGTCAATGGTCTAACTTACAAAAAGATTAAAGATGGAGTCATAGATTGCTAATGTCATGGTCAAATTAGGAATCAAGAGCAGTTGTTTATTGTTGGAATTCTTCTCCATTTTAATAAGAAAAATTCAGAAAAATTGAACTCGAAGCTTAAATCAGTTGGTTCATATAACTATTTTTAAGAGGTAGCATCCAGCAGGTCTGGAGTTCAAATCCTAACATCTGCAACTTATTCTTTTATCCTTTAGCTGTAACCTCCTTTGTACAAAAAAAAAATATAAAACAAATTTATCATCCACCATTAGTAGAATTTTTAAACTTCATATACGATATTAATAAGATGACACATATCTCGTATATTTTAAAAAAAAAATTTAAAAATATAACATGTGACAATCCCTTAATACCGTTTATAACATTAAAAAATTTCACTGTCAATGTATTAAAAACGAACCCTCTACTAAACCTAAAAACCTTCTATTACACTTCTCTTTAAGCTCGTTTTTCTCTTTAGTTTCCATCCCATGTTTCTTTTCTCTTTTTCCTTTTTTGTTTTAATTCTTCTTCTCTTTTCACTGTTTAATGAAGGAATAAAGGAAAATTTTGTCTTCTAAGAAGCTAGCAAGACAGAAAGAATATTACTAACGATCAGAATTTAGAACAGAAAGCATGATTCAAACTCGTCTAGGTGTCTTCATGACACTATGAGAAGAAGATCTTTGCTTTGTTAAAGTGGTTTGAATGTACAAAACAATGTAGTCAGGTACCTGATTCTTGGTCAGATAAAGAAATTTTTTTCTTTTTTCTTTTTCAAACTGCCATCAACATAAGAAATTATTACATGCACTTAGAACTTATAATTTATGTATTTTTATCATATTAATGTTGCTTTTACGTATTATAATTATGTTTAAATATTTATATAAATTTTTACATGTTCGTATATTAATGTCGTGTTCGTGTTATTTTTACTTATCGTATTCAAAATTATCAGATTTACATACATCTTCACACCACGTCATTTGTAAACTCATTTAATAATACTAGATTATAACACACTCATTTTATAGGTGAAATAAAAAGGTAAAAAAAATATATATGAGAAATTAAATAGTTGAAAGGAAAAAGAAGTTAGGTAACTGCATATAATTCTATTAATATATACTATTTTTATTTTATAATTTAATTTTTAAGTTAATTTTTTAATTGAATTGATGTTACCTGATTCGTGATGTTAATTTATTCAAGAATTTTTATATAGTATTGATTACTCCATTTTTTTTTTTTTGGTAGATAGAAAAGGACTCTCTCTAACACTGTTAACATACACTGCAAACAAGAAAAAAAAAAAAAAAAAAAACCCAAAACTGGAATTTTAACTAAACGATCTATCAATTCCAGCATTCTCTAGGATTAGCAACAATAACTTGAAATTTTAATTTGTTGAAGATCCTCCAGAATTTCATTGTTGAACCAAAGATTCAAATTTTATTAACAAAGTGAATACTTACAAAATTTGGGATACGAAAACCATCCTAAAATCAAAAGATAAAACACTCAAACCTCAATCAAGGCAAACAATGGACTCCCAAAATTAAGCACCAAAGAAGTAGCAAGTCTAGATCAAAATACAACAACTATACATTTTCATTAATTGATCGTTGAAAAATAAAGTAGATAGAAAGAAAAAAGAAGCAGCAGTAATCAAGGAAAAGCCATTACGCAAGAAAGAAGTTTCAACATATTAGTGGAAGATCCAATTGGGAGATAAAAAAAAAAAAGGGTATGAGCTTCTGTCTTGTTTCGATTAAGACTATATTTGAATGGGTGGAAAGATTAGTTACTGTAGGCTGTAGCGATAAGAATTAAAATTAATAGTGAGATATGTGTTGAATTCAAACGCAACGGTGATGGTGAGGAAAATTATAGTGAAAAAGAAAAATAATCATTAACAACATTAAATTAAAATATGTATATATATAATAAATAATTAAAATGATTAAAATTATATTTATATTAAATAATAATTATTAAAAACTATTAAAATTATATTTATATTAAATTAATTAATTAAAATTAAAAAAACAGTGAAGAGTAAAAGGAGGGTTTTCTCCCTCCACTAGGGGTCCTGTGGGAACTCCAGTCTAGTGGAATTTCTACTGGAGTGCATCCAAATGCACTTCTTGGTATCAGTTGGGGAAATCCCCCTTATAAGATTCTTGAAATCCCACCGTATCGAAGGTGCGGTGGATTTCAATTGAAGCCTAAATGTAATTCAAATTGTAAATTAATAGGATGACACATAATACTTATATATTTTTAAAAAGTAATAAAAAAAAGTAAAGAGAGATGAGAATGGGACCGTAGTTAAAAAAAGATGGAATCTCAAAAGTTTTGTGAGTACAAAACGCACCTCCGTGTTTGGATCACCTTCTGTGAAGGTGTTCTTCTAGGGATGGCAATGGAGCGGGGCGGAGGCGGATTTTGCAGTATCCGCCCCCGCCCCGCCATAGCACTGCTCTGCCCCGCCCCCCGCCCCGCTCCGCCGTGGATGTTAAAATTTCAATACCACTACCGCCTCCATGGATGTCGGTTACATCCATAACCGCCTCGCCCCATTCGATATTTATTAATTATTTTTATTTTTTTCAAATAATAAAGCATTATAAAAAAAATTTAATATAAATTCAATATAAACATGTTTCTAATCTAGGAAGAGAAAAAAATAAAGTATTAGGTTTAAGTTTTTAAAAAGAAAAAGAAAAATAATAAGTTTAATTATATTATTTTATTATTTTTTTAAAAGTTAAATATTTAAGGGTAAAATTGTAATTTCAGTATTCGGGGCGAGGCGGTGCGGAGCAGGCAATTACCACAACTGCTCCATCCTCGCCTTTCAAACAAAAACAATCGCACCGCCCCGCTCCGCCTCCATTGTTCAAAAAAAAAAACCTCTCCATTCGGATCGGATCGGTTCGAAATCCATCGGTCGGATCGGATTTTGCCATCCCTATGTTCATCGGTTAATAACTGGATTCTGGTGGAGGGGGTAATTCCCCTTTTACCCTCCATCCACTATTTTTTTTTTATCTTTTTTATTTTTTTTTAAAAGTTTTAAATTATTTATTTTTTAATTTATTTTTTTAACATAAATATATTTTTAATATTTTTAATATATATTTTATTATTTAATATAAATAGATTTTTTAATTATTTATTATATATATACACATTTTAATCTAATATTCTTAATGGTTATTTTTTTCTTATTATAATTTACCTCAGCGTCACTGCTGCATTTGAATACAAACACATATCTCATCACTGATTTTAATCTCACCGCTACAGTAACTAATCTTATCACCACCGCTGTTTTTAATCTCACTAAAGTCAATCTCACCGTCCATCCAAATAAACCCTACATATAGACTTATTCTTGGGTCGGACCGAACCTAGACAAGATTTTAACATATTTTGTGTCTGTCCAAGTCCGGCTCAAAATATGAGTAAAATTTTGTAACCAAGCCTGGCCCGATTTGTTAGAAAAATACCCAGGCCCGCCAAGTTATTTGAACTTTACGTTTTTTCCCTGTTTCACACATCGACACACTTTCCTCACTAAAACCTAAGTTGTCCTTTCAAGCCTTGAAGGCTTGAACCCACTAGCTCTAGTTTAGGACAGAAAGCATGTATCTTACTCATGTTTTATTGGAAGGAGACAAGAATAGTGGAAGCCAACTAGCAAAAGTGATAGCATATAAATTTGTTTTTACTTTTTATTGGAGAATCATGTATTCGGGCCGGGTCCAAGTTAAATTTTTTTTACCTAAAGTTCGGCCTATTTAAAAACTAACTTAAAATTTTGTAATAATTCATTTTTTTTTATTTAATATTTTTGTTTAAATTTTTTTAAATATAGAATGATCCAATTTCATAAACAGATTTAAGTGAAAAAAATACCCATACAAAGTCCAAACCTAAATAAATGGGCTCAAAACCTTAATACTCCTCGGCCCTGCGGCCTGGATTAAAAAAAGCCTCAATAAAAGAATTCTGGAGAGAGAATGGATAAAAAGTTAAGGACAAAACTGGAGAGTCGTGAGTTTCCAGTTTATTATGCAAAGTCGAGTTGTTGGAGAACAGTAGTTGTTAAAAGTGTGGGTAAATCCCAATTGTCGTCTGAATCTGCCCGAACTGTAAACAAAGAAGAATACTGAACTTTACCCATCTCCAAACTTCGATTCAAGCTCATCAAGAACAAGTCAAATCGTCGCCTTCCAGTGAACAGCGGAGAAATTTTCAGTTTTTATCTAAAGTGGGGCATTGGGTCAGTTCCTCATCTTGCCTTGTCATCATTTATCATTTTTTTTGTTTGGGGTTTTCTGATTTTCTGTTCTTTTGCTTTCTATGAATTGATAATTTGTTTCCAAGTCATTTAATGCTTATAATTTACAGTTACACGTACACTAGTAAAGTTGCAGATACTTTGAACCCTTAGGCCAGCTGATTCGTGTAGCCACCTTAAGAGGTGGCATCTTGCTGGTTCGGATTCGAATACCAGCATCTGCAATCCTTTCCTCTATTTCCAAACTGCGGCTTCTTTTGTACCAACTTAGTGTAGAGTTTTGGTTCCTGATTAGAAGGATTTTATGTTTTGGATTAAGAAACTTGTTTATGTTGTTGTACTAGTGAATTCTCATGAAATCATTTATGTCCAAGCCTGCCTTTATTTTAGAAGTCCGTTATGCAAAAAGAAAAGGAAAAACTTAGCTATTGTTTTACGAAAGTAAAAACTTGCTTCATTCTAATGCCTGTTTTGAGCATTCTATTATATAGTTTTCTATTCTTGGAAACTCTTATGTTCGTTTCGGATAAAAGAAAGACAATGTAAAGAATATTAGCGCTAGCAGATCAGTACCTATGGAGTTGACACCGGTGATGACCATATTAAATTGACCCTCAAATGTTAAATCTTGCTTTTATTACATTCTAAAAACTTTTCCAATAATTAACATCGAGCAATAATTATAGGCCATGCCGTCATAACAAACAGAATTCTGATGACATTTTAAAATAACCAAATTTCCTCATTACTAATACTTCATTCAGCACCAAGTGTAGAGAACCTGAACCTTTCAGTAGGTTTGGACAGTGAGCCACTGCTTAAGCCTGTCGAAATGTGTATTCATTTTTATGTTTAGTCTGTTAGCGAAGAACTTCAATGAGGAATTAAACACCTTTCCTTCTTTGTGCTTGCTACAGTGGGATTTCAGAGATAGATGAGTGCCACCAGACACAGGACCCTAGGGGGTGGGGGTCATCATGTATTGGACTATCTGAGACGAATGCAAGCTGAAAATCCTTCATTCTTTTCTGCAATTCAAGGTGATAATGACCACACTGGTGGAAGCATATTTTGGGCAGACGCTACATCAAGGATGAATTATACTTACTTTGGAGATACTGTCATATTTGACACGACATATAGGACAAATCGCTATAGGGTGCCATTTGCCTCATTCACAGGACTTAACCACCATGGGCAGCCAGTGTTGTTTGGATGTGCTCTAATTCTCAATGAGTCCGAGTCCTCATTTGCGTGGCTATTCCAAACGTGGCTCCGTGCAATGTCTGACCGCAGTCCCGTCTCTATAACAACTGACCCAGATCGTCTCATACAGATGGCTGTTACAAAGATTCTTCCAGAAACACGTCTTCGTTTCAATAAATGCAGCATTTTCAGAGAAACCCAAGAGAAGCTGGCTCACATATACCAATCACATCCTACTTTTGAAAGAGAATTTAAGAAATGTATTAATGAGACCGAGACAATTGATGAGTTTGAATCATCTTGGCTATCGCTTCTGGAAAGGTACTTTGTCATGGATAATGAATGGCTTCAGTCAATGTACAATGCTCGGCAACAGTGGGTCCCTGTTTATATGCGAGATACCTTCTTTGGGGAGTTATCTATAGCTGAGGGAAGTGGAGGTTTAAACTCATTCTTTGAAGGGTTCGTGAATGCATCAACCACCATACAGATGTTGATCAAACAGTATGAGAAAGCTGTAGCAAGTTGGAATGAGAAAGAATTAAAGGCAGATTATGAGACCACTAACACTACACCACTTCTTAAGACACCATCTCCCATGGAAAAACAAGCAGCTAACCTCTATACAAGAAGAATATTCAGGAAGTTCCAAGAGGAGTTGTTTGAGACCCTTGCTAATCCTGCGACTAAAATTGAGGACTCAGGAACTGTCACAACATATCGGGTTGCCAAATTTGGGGAAGACCACAAAGCGCACACTGTTAGTTTCAATTCTTTTGAGACGAAAGCTAGTTGTAGCTGCCAAATGTTTGAAAATTCTGGAATAATATGCAGGCATATATTAGCAGTTTTCAGAGCAAAAAATGTTCTTACACTTCCTTCGCAATATGTACTAAAACGATGGACGAGAAATGCCAAAAGTGGGGCTGTGTTGGAGGAACATGCTTCTGAATTGCCAAATAGATCTAGGGAGTCCTTAACAGTTTGGTATAACAGTCTACGCCAAGAAGCTATTAAGTATGTTGAAGAAGGGGCAAAATCTATTCACGTTTACAATGTGGCAATGGATGCTTTACAAGAGGCAACGAAAAAGGTTGCTGCTGCAAAAAGCAAAATCCCTACAACTGCAGAAGATGGAGTACTGAGCAATGGAGGTAATCAAGAGTTGCATGCAGCAGGAGATACTCCGACAGTGGCATGCCAATCTGCGGTAAGTTTCTCCTACCTTAGGACATTATCTAGGTTGTTATTGTGACCTTGTTATTAAGCTTCTCAAATGGACTATATTACAAATTCATTTCATTATTTGATGAAGTTATTTCATGCTTCTTTCTAGGGCCAATCAAGAATAGGAATCTATGCTATTTAAAGCTAATCTTGAAGTCATTAAATGTAGGCTCTAACCATTTTAGAAACAGGCTTGCTTATCTTTCCTATTGAGGTTCTGAATATTTTTTCTATTTTCCGTTTAATCTACAAATTAGGTGATTGCATTTGTGTATCAGGAAAAATGATAATATAATATCCTCCCCTTTTATTGATTTGGTCCTGTTCTTTTGTTGGTATATTTATCAAGTCATATCAACAATACTCATTTGACAATAACAGTGGTATTTCAAAATGGTCTCTCACCAAGCTTCATTTCCCTGTTTATCTATGTTGCTCCGACTTTTCATTTTTCTTGAAGTACCAATGTCCGACACCTGTGTCCGACACATATCCAGACATGGATATGGGGATATGACCCTCCAAGGATCCTCCAAATACATGAAAAAACTTGAAAAAAATTGAACATACCCGTATCCGACACTCACTCCCAAGTCCGAGTAACATAGCTGTTTATTATTATTTTTTTTCTTTTCGTTTATAGTTAATTGTTGGAGTAAAATTTACTTAATGTACTAAGATAACTCTCATCAATGGTAACTCTATTGCGTAACTGCCTTAATGATTCTAGTTAGTTTCATAACATTGAATTTTACCATTGTTTTCTCTTTTTCTCTTTAAGCTCTTTATTTAAAGAGAAAAAGGAAAAAGAATCCTTAGAGAACTTCTCCACTTATTGGTCCCCTCAGCCTCTAATGCCTAAGTTCTTTCGCTTTCCACAATGGTTGAATTTGTCCATTAAATCCAGTGAATTATGTAATGAGCTGATAAGAAACTCTTGATCTCAGACTGGTATTCTGGTATGGGCATAACAATCGTCCTTAATTTCAACTTCCAATTAGAATTTTCTAGTGGGAAATCTAGGTTCATACTCGCCGCGGCTTAACTTCGCCTGAAATACTTGCATACATAGATACATAAGAACCTTTTGCACACTCTTTGCAGAGAGGAATATAAAATGCTTACTTTCTGAAATTCCCAATGAGTTTATTCTATGTTAGTCGGACTCAATTGTGAGTGTCGGACATGAGTATGTGTCCACATGGGTATGTTAATTTTTCCCAAGATTTCTATGTATTTGGAGGGTCCTTGGAGGATCATATCCCCATAATTGGACACGAGTATCGGACACAGATACTTTAAAAAAAATGAAGAGTAGGAGCAACATAGAGTTTATTAGTGTATTTTTTTTTTTAATCTTTTCAAGTGTCATCCTTTGATTGGTTGACACATATTTAATGAATAAAAAAGAGGTTCCCGTATACTTTTTTGTTCACAGTTTTGCTGGATCAGAATATTTGCCTCACAATACAAGGATAGATATGATCATTTATATGATTGTTATATGACTCTTGTGTTCATTTATCTTAAACCATGTGATGCATATGTGGAAAATAGTTTCATAAGGAACTCTCTTGACACGATATCGTCTTCGTTATCTCATTTTATTATTGAGATTTGAGATCTCTGTTGTTTTCCCATCATTCAGGATGAGAAGGAAAAGAAAATCCGCGAATTGATTTCAGAATTGGAGAGCACAAACCAGCGATGTGAAGTGTATAGAGCAAATCTGCTGGCTGTTTTGAGGGATATGGAAGAACAGAAGTTAAAGCTGTCTGTTAAAGTTCAAAATGCAAGGCTTAGTTTGAAAGAGTGAATATGTAATCAGTAAATAAATTATCGAAATGAGTCTTTTCCATACTGATAGTATTTTAGCTTATTAGATGATTCGACAAGAATTGATCATGACTGGTTGGGTTAACTTACAAAAACAATGTAGTTTAGATTGTAAACACGTTAATAATTCATGTTATATAAATTTGACATATTCGCGTATTGTGTTTGTATTTTTTTTGTCATATCATGTTTTAATTATTTTTTTCATATTATATTTATGTCTTGTATGAAATTATTAAGTCTATATCCAACACTGCCTGCGAATAGAGCTGCATCAAACTCTAAAAATGGTGGTAAACAAAAGCTATAGGCATCTTATCCTTTGAAGAGATCAGAGGTTACGAAAGGCTCACAATTGGGCCAGTTTCAGTAAAAAGGGTTCTGCACCAATGAATTGGCGATAAATATAAATTTCCTATGCGCAATTTATACCAAAATCATTCAGTTGACACTTGACAGCCACTGAGTCTCTTCCTCCATCCTTCATGACATGATCAACGTGTCCGATACTCACATCCGAATTCGAAACTCACATCCGAATCCGAATAACATAGTGTTTGAGTGCTCAACTGACTTACTTCCTGGTCGTGGATGTATACTCACATCCGAATCCGAAACTCACATCCGAATCCGAATAACATAGTGTTTGAGTGCTCAACTGACTTACTTCCTGGTCGTGGATGTAAGGAATGAAGGCTAAGGGAATAGTGGGTTAGGGGAAAACTTAAGCTGGTCCAATAAGCCAACAATGGAAAAATAAATCCATCTAGGTCTTGGTTGGGTTGGGAGTCTATAGGGACTCGTTTTAGGCTTGGGCTAGACTGACTTTAATCAGTGACCTAACCAATATATTATTAGGTGCAACCATTTAGGTTAATAGAGTTCTTAATGTGCAAAGTTTGCATTAGTCTAGCTATTATAAATACTACAGGATTTTTGCAGTGAATTGCCTAAAGAGATTGATTGCAACTAGCTAAGTAGATTAATCTTGACATCTATTTTTTTTGGTAAGGTTTTTAAATTTAGCACAGATGAGCAACCCAATAAGATTTGCATCAATTGCTGAATCCATTTTCTTTAAACTTCTGCCTTTGGATTGTTTTTTTTTTTTTTTTTTTTTTTTTTTTTTTTTTTTTTTAATTTTATGGTTGACGAATTACCATATATGCTTAAATGAATCAGATGCATGTTCAGTCTGATCCAGCAGGACGCTTGGATATATCTGGTCAACCAAAACAACTGGATAATCCTTGGGGTGTCACACCCTTTAAAAAGGTTTGTCTGAGATGATGGAATTTCAATAAAGAGTAGGATGTATGATCTGTTTCAATATTGCAGCATGATTAGGTGATTCTGAAAGTCACTCATGCCTATGCTGTCCACCTATGTTACTCGGACTTGGGTGTGAGTATCGGACACGGGTATGTGCAATTTTTTCTAAGATTTCTATGTATTTGGAGGGACGTTGGAGGATCATAACCCATATCCATATCCGGTTATGCGTTGGACACGAGTACTTCAAGAAAAATGAAGAGTCAGAGCAACATAGCTATCCACATCCACTGTTGTTGTTGGTTTTTTTTTTTTTCTTTCCTGGAATGCCATAGAAATTCATGCTAATGGTAATAATTGTTGGACATTTTTTTTTATATAGAAAATTGTTGGACATTTTTTTTTATATAGAAAATTGTTGGACATTGGAATAGTGTCAAATAAAATTGAAATTTGCACTGGTAGTGATTCCCATTTATGTACTGTTCATATCATTGTTCTGATAATAGTTTTCGTGCGAGCTTTATTGATACGTGCTCGTGTCCAGGTTGTCAGCCTGCCTTCTAGAATTGATCCGCATCAGACTTCCGCTGTGGTTACCCTGCATGGTCAGTTGTTTCTGCGTGTGCCATTCCAGCTGCCTGATGTATAGATTGTAGTTTTTACCTTCTTCATGTGTAGAGATTTCTCTAGTTGGAAATCAATCTGACATCTAATTCTGCAATGCACTGCACATATTTCTTGATTAGTTTATGCTCACAGCCTATGCTCAAGCCAATCTCCTGTATTTGGCATGGTTCTCTTTTTTTTCCCCTTTGGGTGGGGGGAGTCAGGATCTATGTTACTCGGACTCGGGTGTGAGTGTAGGACACGGGTATATTTGATTTATTTTAAGTTTTTTCATGTATTTGGAGGGTCCTTGGGGGATCATATTCTCATACTCATGTCCGAATATGCGTCGGATTCGAGTGTCGGACATGGGTACTTCAAGAAGAATGAAGAGTCGTAGCAACATACGTCAGGATGATTTATCAGGTTTGGGAACTTAATGATCTTCAATTGGCTGAATTAATCTGGAAAAACAAAAATGAATTATGTGAATATGACTGGAGATTGGATTATGTTCCATTGCATGACCAGATTGATAGCAACAATGGCAAGGGAAATGCCATCATTCATGATCTTTAAAATGTTATGTGTAAGTTGTAGAGCTGGTAATTGGGCGGGTCGAATTGGTTTGGATCGGATTATTTCATGTTGGGTAATTTCGAGTTGAAAAGATTTTGAGTTGTTTTGAATTTGGATAATTTCGAGTTTAGATTATTTTGAATTTGTATTTTTCGAGTTTGACATTTGAGTAATTTCGAGTATAAATTGTTAAGTTTTAAAGTCGAATCAATTTAATTTCAGATTAATCTTTTGGGTCGTTCGAATTTGGGTTAAATTGGATTTGAATCATTATGAGATTTGGATAGGTTGGATTTAGGTTGATTTTTTTCTGATCAAATTGATCGAGTCCATTCAGGTTAAGTTAGGTTGGGTTGGGCGGATTCATCAGGCTTGGGTTAGTTTTGACAACTTTTATTAGGTTTATTTGATTTAATGTTGAACTTAAAATTTAGACAGCATTTTCTTCGACTCGCAAAATTTTAAGGGTACTTGCCTACGTGCAAATCTGCGTGGGTGAGGGCTAGTGTACTTGCAGAATTCATGTAAATGAATTTATATTACGAGTGATTATAATGCTAAATTTAATAATTGATTTGTTAAAATATTAATTGTACATAAAATTATAAAATATATATAAAATTAATAAATTTTACATTAATGTAACTTGATTCCTTTATATATATATATATATATATATATATATATATATATATATATATATATATATATATAAACCAGACTATTAACGACACTACCTTTCGTAGAATTTGAGAGTTGATGTGAGATATTGGTTGGTGAGTGTCAAGCAAAAACATTGGGGATGAGAGATCCGGTTCCTCTCTTCCTGTCCACAAAATGGACTGCAGCCACGTTTAATCTTTCATTATCCGACGGTTTGAGATTGCAACAGCATTTAAAACTTCAAACATATTGTTTTAACTCAACAAATGATATCCTGAAAGACGAAAAATTATACAATGCATCTTTACCATCACGTCCCGATCAATTAAATTAAAACACATAAGATTTTCATTTCACGTCATACTTACTTTTCATCGTAAAACACGATCCTAAACTCTAAATTCTAAACCCGTCATACTTATTTTTTAACGTAAAACACGATCTTAAACCCTAAACTAGGGCTGTAATCGAGCCGAACCGAGCCCGAATAGTGAGAAGCTCGAGCTCGAGCTCGATTCGAAACTCGCTGCTCGAAACTCGACTCGAGCTCGATCGAATACTATTTTCTAAGCTCGAGCTCGGCTCGAGATAAAATCGAACTATTCAAGCTCGGCTTGATTAAGCTCGTTTAAATACTCGAGCTCGAGCTCGTTTCATATACAATTTTTTTGTATTTAAATAATATATTTTTTTAAAGATAATATAATAATAAAAAACCTAAAACACCAATCCAATCCAAAATTTTTTAAACACAAAAAAATAAAAATCTCAATTAAAATAACATTACAACATCAGTCACAAAAAGATAAAAATCTCAATCAAAATAAGATTACAACTTGATTCTTCGCAGTAATGGTAGAAGATGAAGAAACACTAGTGTAAGCAACAGTTCCACTTTAACTAATTATGTAGTAAAGGTGTCTGATATGATTTCATAATGAAGTTCTAGGCATGGATTTCAAAAAAGCAAAATCTGAATTTAATAATATGGTTTTGGAATAGGACAACAATCATCTATTCATGGATTTCAAAAAAGCAAAATCTGTAGCCATTAACTTGAAGGAACGAGCAATAGAGAGAAAAAAAATAGAGCATAAAAAGGTAACAGGAAAGGAAAAGGAATTTGACCAGAAGCTCATCGTTTGGATTTTTGCCTTCTCTAGTTTTAGGAAGTATTTTTCAAGCTGTTCCCTGACATTTTGTAACATCAGCAAACAAATTATATCAAAATTTATCCTATTTATAGAAAATATTGAAAATATACCAGAGCTTTTCATATTAATTTGCCAAGGAGTCTGATAATACCAGGCTGAGTGGGAGAGAATGCGAGATTGTCTGAAATAATTTTTCAAGAAAAATCTGATTTGATTGGTTGGGATCATTATTGACGTACAATAATAATGACGTAAAAGAAAAATCTGATTTGATCTGATATAGTTTGATTAGTCGAGATTATAACTGACGTGGGAAGAATCTGAAATAATTTTTCAAGAAAGACCCAAAATTCACCCCAAAAAACAAAAATAATAAAGGGAGCAGTCAAAATCCAGTATATATCCACTAATTCTGTTAAATTTCTTTCTCTCATGCCATATCTTCCAATTCTCTCAATCCTTTGATTGATTTTAGTTATGAACCATAAACGTTTGCTTGAATGCTTTAACTTTGAAACAATCTCCCAGACTCCCATAAATTCACTTTGTTTGTGACCATTTTATTTAAAACCTCAAGACTAATACTGGCATATATCAGCCATGGATTCTATTACCAGAACATAGATGGCCATGACGTTGAAAGATCAAATAAGAAATTTGAGAGTTGGCCTAGAATGAAGTATATCCATATTCCATTTCTTTGGACGCTTAAGAGGTAGACTAGAAACTTGACATAGATAGCAGAATATATGGAAGACTAGTAAAGCTGTAAATTTTATGGAAGAACAAGCAGTTGAGCAAAACAAGTTTCTATTCCAGAATCTACATGCTATTGCCTGCAATTTTTCATTAATGTTTACATGTTGAAAGCTGCCATATTATACAATAATCAAACCAAGTTTGGCACCCATCTATCTCAAGTATTAAAGGTTTTAATTTTTGGCATCCATCTCAAGAATTAAAAAAATAAATCACAAAATCTGGAACCTGTAGTTTAAGCTGCTGAAGCATCAAGTAGTTAATATATAGGTGAGCTTTATGTGTTAAAATGGTCGTGTTTGAAGTTTTAATGCTGTTGCAATCCCCAAGTGTTGGATCCTAAAGATAAAACGTGGCTACATTTATGTTAACTGGATTTAAATGAGTATTAGATACGGTGTGTGTTCGATATGGACATATCAATTTTTTTTTATATATTTAAAAGATCATATTCCATTCTTACGTCAAAATATGTGTCGGATCCGAATATTTTAAAAAAAAAAAATCGGTGTAACATAAGCTACATTTGGGGTTTGGGTACTGGGTCTCATGTAGAAAAAGCACTAATAAAGTAGACGATAAACCAGACTATTAACAGCCGAAATTGCCAAGATCCTTCCATATTTCTACACAGACAAGTGCTGGTAAAGTAATACTTATTATTATTAATGCTGCCACTCAATTGATGTAGACAATTAGTCAAGTTGCAAATTCATCTGGCAGCATTTTTAACAGAAAAAAAAATAAAAAGTTGCTTTCAACTTCTTTGCGCCCAACGTAATTTGCCCATAGATCTGTTGAAATTTGACTCTAGCTTTCCTGAAAATTGATTCACAGGTGTAAAATATTGACTTTGTTCTTTGAATTATCGACAGATAAAAACAGAGAAAACAGTCGAAAAACTCAAAGTTGGACACTGGACTAGCTACCCTTTCCCTTTGCCCTTCTACTTCAACTCCATTAACAGACACTTTTGCAGACTTGAGCTTCAATCTGGAAGTAATATATATATATATATATATATATATATATATAGTGGGTGTTCATTTTCTAAATGAGGCTGCTGTCAAAGCACTGTTCAATTTTTTGGTGGGTGTAAGCTAGAATACCAAACTGTAAGCAAATTATGCTAATAATATCAAATGGAAGGAAATGGTCGATGGCCCTTTTTTCTTTTTTATACAAAGGAGGCGGCAGAGATATTGGGATTCAAACCCTAAATTTTATTGAATTTCATCTTTTAAGAGTGACTGTATGAACAATTTGATTAAATCTCGAGTTGTTAGGTCAATGGTCTTTGGTGCATGATACAGATATATATGCCAAAGAGAGAAGATTTTTATAGTAATTCAGATCAGCAACCTTTCATTTGATCTGGTCCACTTCTTTGCCAGCAGCCAACATTGATATTTACCCAAACAAAATGGCAATGCATGATTCATTTTCCCTCTTTCTTTATTTGTTTATATTTACTTTCTATGGCTGGCTTCATTATATTTTCTTTGATCCTGACCATTATTTTCTGGCTTTCTACATGAAAAAATCATGTCGGGTTCCAAAACTTTCAATTCACTATAGTTTTGATACACTGCATTGTTCTCCATTTCTTGTTTTTACTTTTCCGCAATGACTGATCAGGATTTTTCTGAACTAATCAAAGTAAATATACTATTAGGTAACTATGATAAGAATTTACAACGGTTTACACATGTCAGATTACAAGTTTTGATCAAAACTCTAAAATCTAAACATCTCCATCGCCTTCTCCGAAGATTTAGACCATATAAGGTGCAAGAAATGATAGGAAATCTCAATTTAATTGAAACCTACGTTATTTGGACTCTTTTTTTTTTTTTTTTTAAGTATTTGTGTTTAACACGTGTGTTTAACATATTCGAATATGGGTACGGAGGATATTATCCTCTAAATATACGAAAAAAATTGAATATACTGGTGTCGGATACACACTCATATCTGATACTTACCCAAGTTCGAATAACATAACTGAAAACCCGGTTGTAATGTGAAGTCGATAAGCAACTTGTTATGAGAGTCTTTTAGTAAATTCATATTCCACATGCCCACATGCAACTGTGTCCAAAAAGAAAAATTCTGGAAGATCTCAACAGTTATTGCTGCAGCCCTTCGTTTTTTCAACTCTCTGATTTTTTTTCAACATTATTCATATACTAGCATAACTAGTCTAAACTGGAGCCGGTGCAACAATTCATATGTATATATTTTCATGGATTACTCGGGTAGAAGTTCGATCATTGTTCACTTTTAACAAATAGCAGATGTAGGAATTGGATGAGTTGGTTTGGATTCAGATTTTGAGTCATTTTCTAATTAGATCACTTTGAATTTGGCTGTTTGGGTTATCATGAGTTAGGGTCGTTTCAAGTTCAATCCAGTTTATGGTTGGATTTAAATTCGACTCATTTTCGTATCATATTGTTTTAGATTTGATTGTTTGAACCATCTTGGTTAAGGATGTTTTTTAGCGTGTTTCGAGTTTAATTCAATTTGCTTTTCACCCAGAATTTTTAGGTTTTTTTATCTGAATATAGCTAATTTTTTTATTATTTATCAAAATATCGATATTGTAAAATCATGGTTGACGGCGATTTTTCAACATATTTTTAAAATTAATTTGTAAAAAGCTACAAGAGAAATCGTAATCCAACATGGCGATTTTTTTTTTTTTTATATTTTTCACAAATTTTTTAAAAAAAAACTACAAAGAAAATCACCATCTCCATGGTGATTTTCCTTCAGGGTTAAGTTAAAAAAATTTGATTTTAAGTGAAGGGACAATTTCCCTTCACAATTTTTTTTAAATATTAAATTTTAAATAAAAATTATATAATTTATATATTAAAAAAATAGTAAATTATAAAATAAAAATAATAATATAAAAATTTATATAATTATATAAATTAATTTTTTATTTAAATTTAATTATAAAATATATAAAAATATTTTTTTAATATTTTAATTTTTTTGAATAGTTAAATAGACTTTCGGGCAAAATATGTATAACAGTATTATTATTAATGCGAATTCTTTCCCGATGTAATTTATTTTTTATTTAAAATTAATTATAAAATATATATAATTTTTTTTAATTATATACTTTTTATTTTTGGGCTTAGGCAAGGAAAATAAAAAAATTTCGGGTCTCAGCTCGACTCAACCCATGGACACTTCTAGTCATAGCCGTCGAAAATGTCTTTATCAATCTGGTACATCAGGACACATACGGGCTTGCCAGGCAAACTACCCGGCCCGTGGATAGGTCTAGCTATGACCTTCTTTCCTGCATAATCCACAACGCTTTATTTCCCTTGCCCAAACCCATTTCGGGTCAAGCCGCCCCGAAAGTCCATTTCAATATTCATTTTTTTTTAAATACAGTTTTATATTTATATATATTTTATAATTAAATTTAAATAATTTTTTATTTAATAAATAATAATTCGGGTTAGGCCGACCGGCCCGAATTATAAAAATATTTGTCCAAACCCGGCCCATGGACACCTCTAGTCATAGCTGTCGAAAATGTCCTTATCAATCTGGTAGATCGGAAGAGAGTTCGTATCAACAATAATGCCGTTATACATATTTTGACCAAAAGTCCATTTCACTATTCAAAAAAATATTAAAAAAAATATTTTTATATTTTATAATTAAATTTAAATAAAAAAATTGATTTATATAATTTATATAAATTTTTATTTTTATTTTTATTTTATAATTTATTGATTTTTACTTTTTTAAAATTATAAATTATATGATTTTTATTTAATATTTAATATTAAAAAAATTTGTGAAGGGAAATCGTCACACAGGGTGGTGATTAAGGGAAATCGCCATGGGAATGGTGATTTCCTTTGTTTTTTTTTTTTTTAATAAAAATTTTGTAAAATTTACAAGAAAAATCGTCATAGGGATGGTGATTTCCCGTGTAGTTTTTTACAAATTTGTTTAAAACCATGCTGGAAAATCGCCATCAGCCATAGCGATTTCTCAACATGTTTTAAAACAAATGGATTTCGATCATTAAATTTGAAATATCTGTATTTCGATAAATAAATTTTTTTTGGCTATATTCAGATAAAAAAACCGAATTTTTAAGAATCTATTTGGATGGATAGTAAGATTGATTTCGATAAGATTGAAAACTAAATTGAAAGTGAAATTATTTATTATAGTGGTGTGTTTAAAGTCAATAGTCTATTTGGATGCAGAATAGCAATAGGTTGAATTAAATTGTAATGAAAAAAGAAAATAATTATTAAGGATATTAAATTCAAATTTGTACATAATAAAAAAATTAGATTACTTATATTTATGAAATTAATTATAAAAAAAATATCAAAACTATTTTTATATCAAATAATAATTTTTTTAATAAATAATTAATAAATTTGTTAAAAATGATGGTAATAATAATAATATATCTAATAATACCTTTTTCCAAAAAATTTGATAATAATATATTTACATATATCGAAACTTAACATTGTAATACTTGTTCACTTCATTATTTATGATTTTTTTTTTATATAATTAATTATGTATTTATTTTTCGTTTATGTAATTCTTTTACTTAATATATAAGTTTATTATATATTTTATTATTATTCATCCAATTTTTATTATCTTTTTATGTGTTCATTTATATGATTGTTTTATATTAAAATAATAATTATATTTTAAAAGATAATAATGTATTTACTCATATTAAAATAAAAATTACTAATGTTTATTTACTTTATTATTTATGTAGTTACAGTTTAATTACTTAATTGTGAATATTTATATTTTCTCATTTACCAATAATTTATTTAGTTATAGAATAATTTATTTATTATTAGTTTATTATATAATTGTATAAATTTATTTCTTAGACGTAATTAATAGAAAAAATAAATAAATAACTGAAAAATAAAATAACAAGAATGAAAAAAAAAAGAGTAAAGTATAAGTGGTATGAACAATTTTGTTCTTCTATTGTAACCTCTAAAGCAAAAAAAAATATATATATTTTGTGGAGAAGGACTTGCGATGAGAAAAGTTTTTTCACCGGATCCTAAAAGATAACAAATATCATTTGCTCTTTTTGGTGCCCTTCATTGTAATCATGTCATATATTCAATACAGTTAATTATTTAACATTAAAACTAATTCTATCATGAACACATGTCAAATAACTAATGGAAAGGAACCAATGTAGGCATCAAAAGGGACAGAAGGTTAAAGTATGCGAGCAGTTCATGTACTATAGTCAGAAATGCAATTTAATTTTTATAGTATATAACTGAGTAATTTAATCATTTTACGTTTAAAATTGGAGCAAACAAGTAAAATTGATAACAGCATTGAAAGAAAATCGTCTAAATGTTTATGTGGATTTCTGAAATCTGACAAAGCATATGAGTTGTAAAAAAAATGATAATGTGTCATATTTTAAACACAAATTTTCTTGGCTGACATGAATTTTTGATAGCCCTATATGTAAAAAAAATGATTTCAGAAATTCACATTAGCATTTAGATGGTTTTCTTTTAACGTTGTTATCAATTTTACTAATTTATTTCAATTTCAAACGTATAAAGATTAAATTACTCAATTATCTACTACATGGACTAAATTGTATTTCTGATTATAGTACTGAGACCGGCAGTATACTTTAAAAGATCTAGTGATGATTGAAGGCTCAAGGCCGGTGGCTTAAGGTCCAACCGTGTTCGAACCTGTTATTCAAACAACCTCCTCCTGTGACGGTTGGAGCCTCCAATACTCCCAACCGCATCGCACCGGAGCCTACCAGTGATCCAAAGGACCCTAAATCACTTCAAATTTTAGGTTGCCCTCATTTAAGAAAAGAAAAAAGAATTACCAACTCATTTTTATCACTATACTGATTTGGAACATCTAATAGTAAGGTTTCTCTAAGTTATAAATCAATTACCATTAATTTTAAGTAGGGTACGGGACTACACTATTGTCTATGGTAATGTTAGGAAGACTGCTTTGAGTTTGAGGAACTTTCTTTTGTTTTACTGTCGCTTATTGCAATCTGCTTGGTTTCTACTTCCTCCTTTAGGACAGGACAGGACTATTTCCACGCCCATGTCTTCTCCATCAACGCAAAAAGTTGAGACTGAAGAAGTCGTTTTAGACTTAGTTACAGACCTGATGAAGAAAAACATTGCATGGAAATAGTCCTTTCCCCTCTTTCTTTTTTTTTTTATTTTTTTTATTTTTTTTAACGTAAAACTTAAAGCAAACAATCATTTATATATTGCTCTGATCCAAAGTCTGAAGATATGAAGCATGAGCAAGCTGGAATTCTACGGCTTCGTTGGACAAAGAGATCGCTGAAAATTGAAGCAGCAGTCATAAAAAGGATGAGGTGCCCCAACATTAGATTATGTGGACGTCTCATTCTCATCCATCACTAATAAAATTTAAAGCATCCCTTGGAATCTTGTTTTAAAAAAAAATTCAATATTCTTCTCAAAGATATGATGCAAGAAATATAGTAGAGGAGATAATAAAATGTAGAATCTATGAAGAGATCAAATTAATGTTAATTAACAATTCTCAGATTACATGGCTTTTGGGTTTTTTTCTTTTCTTAAATGTAAAAAAAAAAATAAAGAAAATTACAAAGAGATGATGTCTCCTTATAGCTTCGATACGGTTTTATACCATGGGACCTGCAATTTTATACTAATTTCAGGCTTTGACAAAGCCTCAGCTATATCTCATTACGTGTTCTCTAGGAAGAAGCTTTGGAAACATCCTTGCTGGACCTATTGTATTTCATATGGCTCTTAACTAGTTGCCCAGCTGCAAGTGCGGACATGAGCGACAGCTCCCCAGCAAGGACAGAACCAGCTACAATGGCTGCAAGCGTTCTAGAGTTTGCTCCAGGTGACTCTTTGCTTGCACCTTTGACCCCAAGCAGGTTCAAACAGGCTGACTGAGATGCAAGCTGAGTTCCACCACCAACAGTGCCAACCTAAAAGATAAATCAGACAGCAACAGAGATACTTAGACACAGACATAAATACTCATGTACTGTTTAACACAATTTTACTCTGCCAGATAATTTTGATCTATGTTACTCCGACTCTTCACTTTTCTTGAAGTATTTGTGTCCGACGCATATCCGGACATGAGTATGAGGATATGATCCTCCAAGAACCCTCCAGCTACATAAAAATCTTGAAAAAAATTGAACATATCCGTGTCGGACACATACTCATGTCCGACACTCACACCCGAATCCGAGTAACATAGATTTTGACAGTGAAAATCCTGTGTTTGATAATCAATTACCTCGATAGAAGGCATTGTGACAGAGACGTGAAGGTCCTTGCCATCATTAACAGCTTCCATCATTGTGATGCAATGAGAGCTCTCGACATTTTGAGCCGGATCTTGGCCAGTAGCTAGGTAGACTGCAGTCACAATGTTACTGGCATGGGCATTAAATCCACCCAGAGCTCCAGCCATAGCAGAACCAGTAAGGTTCTTAAGCATGTTAAGCTCCACGAGAGATTCAACAGAAGTCTTCAAGACCTTCCTCACCAGATCACCGTTAATGATTGCCTCGCAGACAACAGATTTGCCTCGTCCTTCAATCCAATTTACCGCAGCTGGCTTTTTGTCGGAACAGAAGTTTCCTATATCCATCATAAATCCATAAAATTCAGTGATCTAGCTCAAAAAAACTGAAAAAGACAATAACATAATTATAAGTCTGCGCAAATGAAGCTCACCAGAGATGCCAATGACATCCATGTCGGGGAAATCAGTTTGAAGGAAATCCAAAACGTTTTGGACTCCCTTGGAAACCATGTTCATCCCCATAGCATCACCAGTACTGCAAGTGAATCTCAAATATAGATTCTTCCCAGCAATTGCACATTTGATACCTTGAAGCCTAGCAAATCTACTTGATCTGCAACCACCCAGAAAACCAAAACTTTCAACAAATTTGTACCAATATTAGCTTGTCCTTCAATCTGGAATTCGAAAAATATTAAAACAAACCTGTTAAAAACAACAGCCAAAGTCTCGAAATTGTCAGGATCCTCCAAATAGAACTTGAGATCAGCTGCCCTTTTCGCAGTACCAAACCTTACAACAGGAGCTCTAGTCATCCCATCTTTCAACAGAACACTTGTAGCTCCACCAGACAAATGAATAGCCTTACAACCCCTATTCGTGCTAGCCACCAAGCACCCCTCCGTGGTTGCCATAGGAACTGAGTACTCTCTTCCATTAAGCAACAAAGGCCCGGCAATTCCCACGGGAATCTGAACGTACCCAACCGGCATCTCACAACACTGCCCCAAAATCGACTCGTAATCAAATCCATCCAAAGGCAATCCTGATAATGACTTCCCCGTCAATCTCTGCAACGCCTCACGCCTGATCGCAGCCGCTCTCTTGCAATCACCTAATTTCGATTCCAAAGAATATGAAGGGGTTGTTCCAGCCACCACGGATTTAATTATTTCTTCGTCTTCCTCGGTTGTAACTGTCACAGGCTTTTCATCGAACACTTTTTGGACAGTTACAACAGGTGCCGGAGCAGGTAGAGGAGGAAGCGAGCAATCAAGAGCTTGGCCGCAAGGGACTTTACGGGCATCTTCTTTACAAAGCAAAACTTCATTTTCCTCATCATCGTCCTCGGAATTCCAAACGTCAGTCGGTGGTCGGAGAATCAAAGACTGAACAAAGTCAATCCCGAAGAATCCCAAAAGATAAATAAAGGAGGCGACAAAAGCGAGAATCGCGACGATCTCGGAAAAGTTTACGACGTGGAGAGGCGTGGAGGTTCGGATCTTTTCACGCCAACGTGAAAGAAGAAAATAAACCACAGAGAAGAAGAGCGTGAAGAACACCGCATTGGTCAGATACAAAGGAAGCGGTAATGCGTCGGAGGCTTTGGTGGGATCTTCCTCTATTTGAATCGTTTTTGTTGGCTTGAGAGATTGAACGGGTTTAGTCGATGATCGCCGGCGGGCTTCCATTTTGGCTGTTGGTGGCGGTGGCGGGGGCGGTGGAAGCCGACGGCGATTATAACTATAAGAGAAAGTTTGAGACGATTCCGGTTCGTCTTGGGAAAAATGGTTTTCGGTGGTTGAGTGGAGAAGCGAGAGTTCGGGGAAGAGTATTTATAAGGTTGTTGAGGAGAACACGTGTAGAAAGTTAAGGCGAAGTTGATGAGAGCGCGTGAGGGAGAAGAGACAGTGTTTGGCACGTGCCACAAACCTTTACAGCACTTGACAAGAAACGAGTCAAAACAAAAGTTTAGGTCGATGTTCATAATAATGGATATGAAATTAACTCTATATTAAAAAATAATCAAAAAATAATATAAATATAATACGAATATATTATACATATTTATATAATATAAATTATTAATATATTAAAATTTATATAAATTATAATATTTTAAATATAATTATAATATTAAAAAAATAATATAAATACGATATATAAATATAAGAATTACGAGATTTAATTATTTTTTGCAAAATGCATGGTTGGGTAGGGGAATAATGCATGCATGTTCCAACGTTGTCAGTTTCCAGGGTGTTTCATATTTTCTGATTTGGTCTTTTACCAAATCCCATATGCTACTGTTTTTTGTCCTTTTGTTATTATTTTTCTTCACTTCCATGTTCGACCCGTAATTTCGATCTTTTTCTTGACCAAATTAAAACTACTACTATTATTTTTTAATTTTATTCATTCGTATTTAATACAAAATTAGGGTTGAAAAAATGTTACAGCCTCTTTGAATTTGAACTTTTAATTGACAAAAGTTTCAAGTAACCAAATTGAAGTTTGGGTTACGGTAACGAGCATATTACAACGATAATAAAGATTTTTAAGAATCAAATTAGAGAATTAAATATATTCAAGTATTTAAAGGTAATAAATTCTTATATTATTTGATTTGGTTAATATATCTATATTATATTTAAAAAATTTGACTGAATTGATATCACAAATCAAGTGACAACAATTTAATTGAGTAAATTACACAAAAATCAAAATAAAATTAAAAATATTTTGATCTTTTAATTTATTTCATACATATGTATATTTTTTTTAAAATTACCCACTCTTTAAAAACTCCCTTTTTTTTTTTAAATCATAAACCAAATGAAAAATAAAAACTACTCACTAAAAACTACCATTAATTTTTTTTTTTATTAAAAAAACTCGCAAAGTGAGTGTACGGATTCTAGTTATTGAATATATTTGATGATAGTGTTTAGTTCGATGATAATATTTTTAAGAATGATCATTTGATAACCTGATAAATTTTTTAAAATATCTTTACCACTAAATTTTGAATAATTTCAAATTTTCAAATATAAAAAATATTAATTAAAATTAAAAATATTTTATTTAAATTTAAAATTTTAATATGAAAAATAATTTATTATTTTAAAAATAATTTTACTTTTATTTTAAAATATTTTCATTTTTTAATTTAAAATAATAAATTTTAAGAATTATTTTTCAAATTTTTTAACTTTTAATTTAAATTAAATTTTAATCTGAATACTATTAAGATTCGAATTTCAAATCTACTGAATGTTATCTCTGAATGCATGAACTAATTAGGTTAAATCCCATATTCAATAATATAAATATTTAATACTATAATATTCTTTCTCTAAACACTCAACTTCTTCTGGTTTCTTCAAATTTTAGGCAGAATTCAACCAAGCAATGATATTTGATAAATAATGAATCTGGATAGGATTAGCATCACCCACAAGTTATTGAACAATTTTTATTATTATTATTTTAGAAAGAATACTGAGTCAAAACCCTAAACTACTACTCTACTCTGAATAGATAAATTTTGAATTATTACTTTGACTGTTCATTTGTAGACTTCTTCCAATGAAAAAAGATGGTATTTTATGCATTAGTCTTTTGGAAAACTTAACATGAATTTGTCTAAAACCTAAAAAAATATTATATTTATAATAATTGATAATTGGGCAAAGGCTAGTTCAAGAAGCTAGTGGATGCAAACCTTCAAAGTTGAACCCAAAAAATCCATTCATAAAAGTATAAGTAGTGTTGGTGAAGAAACAGTCATTCAGTCAAAATTTGAATCACAATTAATTACTTATTAATGCTAGTAAATTAAGCTGACTATATCTTAGAGTTTTGGAGTTCCAAATTTTATTATATATTACATATATTTCACCACCAAACTTGTCAAAATAAAAAATATATATATATAATGTATGGTTCCTTATTTTAGAGAGCAACCTTTTGATTCAAGGCATTTAATTTCGTTTTATTTATGTATTTCAAATGAGGAGACGCCAATTATATGTGAATGATCAAAGTGGGAAATTCAAAATTTAATCTATTTGGTTCATATAATCATGTTTAAGAGATGACATTTATTAAATTTAAAGTTCAAATTACATCATTTATTAGTATTTAATTAATTAAGAGTAAGTTTTGGCAGCCTCAAATATAAAAAAAATTTGATTAATTGATATTTATATGTTTTGATTAAAGATTATTTAATTATTATTTTAGAAAAAAATTATATTTAATGCATTATTTTTATTGAATTAAAAAAAATCATTAATTGTACTTTTAAGTACGATTAAACATTGATAAATTTTACCCTAAAAAAACAACTTTTGCTTCTTGGATTAATGAAATAAATGAAAATAGAGAAATAGAATACATTAGAAAACATTAATTAATTTTTTATTTGGTTTGCGGAGTAAAATTATTATTTTTTGGTTTGTTTACATTGAATAACTTAGGGATTGAGTAATAAGGAATAACTCCACTATTACCATTTTCCAAACCCAAACTTTAGGGTTTAGGCCACATTCACCATCAATATTAAAATAATTAAATATTCTTCATTTAGAATTTTATATAAATTCAAATATTTCTATACTATATATAATTCAAATATATCAAGTGACACCAACTCAGTTGGTAAAAATATAAAACAATCAAATAAAATTAAAAAATCAAAAAATTAAATAAGAATAATTATGTCTTTTAATATTTTATATAATATTTTTAATAAAAAAAAATTTATCTATTTACTTTTAAAAAAACCATTCAATTTTCTAAAAAATTACCCAATTAAAAATACTGCCACATTTTTATTCACTTTTCTAAAAACTACTCACTTAAAAAGATTATTCATTTTTTATATTTAATTTTTTAAACACAATTTATTTATTTTTTAAATTATATTTTCACTTACAGAATGAATATTAAGAATTCTAGTATATATATATATATATATTGTAAGGAATTAAAAGCTAAAGCGTACCTTCAGCCATTGTTGATCAAGAACGCAACCTTGCTCCAAACACTAAAAGAAACTCTCACACTTTAGTATATGCCTTCTAGTCTATTTCTTGTGTTTTCTGTAATTTTCCTTGAGATGGTTTCACAGGCAATTTATAGACCAGACTAGGGACCTATATTAGATAACTGATAGAGTCAAATCCTACCATCAAGGAATCCTTATCCTTAGATAGAGAAGTTATCTTAACTCTTATCACTAAAGTAGTTTAACTTGAATAGGATTTACTAGGATAATATCATCGAAGTATTTATCAAGATAATTAACTAATTATCTTGGCTTTATTAAATTATCATGTGGGCCACATTATTATCCAACATTCTCCCACTTGGCCCATATGATAAAACCAAAAACTAGAATAGGTGATATTTAAATCCAAAACTTAATATGGCCATAATTACTCTAGCCAAACTCCCACTCAATTAAAGATTCACATAACACGAATCATGGTGGTAGCATTCTAATTCGAATATTTCCTTCCATGTATTATAATGTATGATTCTCTCTAAAAAAGCACTTTATGAGATAATACTTTATGAATGAATTTCCTGTAGTCATTCAAGGTCCAAACAAACATGTAAACTTTATGTGCACAAACTAAAACATGTTCATAAATTCTAAGATGTAAAAATAACAAAATTAAGCATGTTAAACAAGCCAAACAACACTTTAACAGACATTACTTAGTCTCATATGATTCACATGATAATAAACTGTTTTTCGACAATGCTTTAGTCATGGGATCTGCGACCATCAAGTCTGTACTAATATGTTGAATATCTACTTCTTGTTTCTTTACATGATTTTTAACAGCAAGATACTTTATATCAATGCGCTTGCTGTGATTTTCACTTTTATCATTCTTATAAAAGAATACCGTAGAAGAGTTGTCATAATACTTAGTAGCCTTACAAAAATTGACAACTCTTTAATTAGAGATAAAAATCTAAATCTTAATACCTGTGATGTTGCTTCATAGCATAATTCTTGTAACAAATTTCACATGATCAAGACCATGATTACTTTAATATCTGCCGAGTATTCCTACTACAAACCTTATGTCAAGTCTTGTACAAACCTGACCACACATAAGGCTACCAACAACAGATACATATGTAATGCCTTTTATCTACTTCTTTTCCAAATTGTTTTGGGGACACTGGCTTAAACTGAATTCCCTTTCATAATTGGTGGCACTGTAGGTGAACAGCTTTGCATCTTTCTAAAACCCTTTTGATATAAGCTTATTGAGATAGACTTAATATTTTTTCAGACCTATCTCTATGAATCTCTATGCCTATGACATAAGAGGCTTCACCCAAATCTTTCATATCAAAAGGTTTTATGAAAGAAAAGCTTTTGTGTTATGTAACAAAGCTATGTTACTGTTTGCAAGAACAATAACATCAACATATAAGACTAAAATATGAACTTACTCCCACTAACCTTAAGGTATATACAAGGATCAACAATATTTTCAGTGAAACCAAATGGTGTCACAACATTGTGAAACTTTATATACTAATTGACAGGATATTTGTTTTAGTTCATATATTGATTTCTTTAATTTGCAAACCAAATTACTATTCTCAAAGAAACCTTTAGGTTGAATCATGTATACATGTTCTTCAATATCTTCATTTAAGAAAGTTGGTTTCACATCCATTTGATGTAACTCTAAATCAAAATGAGATACCAGAGCTATGATAATTCTAAATGAATCCTTCTTAGAAACTGAAGAGAAGGTTTCATAGTAATCAACACCTTCACTTTGAGTGAAACCTTTGGCAAAAAATTTAACCTTATTTCGTTCAACACCAAATGGTAATTCAACGAGTTCCTAGACTGGATTGTTAGCCATTGATTTCATCTTTTCTATCATAGCTTTATGCCAGAGTGTAGAATTTCACTACTTATGGTTTATGAAAACAAGATCATCTTTAAGTCCAATATCAAAATTAGACTTTTGCAGGTATATAATAAATCATTAGAAATAGCTAATTTTCTTGTCTTGCAGGATCTTTTCAATTCTACTATAATAGAATTGTCAGTGAGATTGTTATTCTCTTGTAAAGGTTGTTCTTGATTTGATTGTTTTCCAGTTAATTCTGTAGGTTTGTTTTGAAAAACAATCAAGCCTTTTATAAGAGATTCATCCACTTTAATTTATTCCTCAATATCAACCTTACGAGGAAAGTCACTCCCACTGGACTCATAATCCACAAGAACTTAGTAATTATAGCTTCAACAATTCTAGATGAATGCGCGAGACAGTGAAACCTATACCCCTTTGAGTTAACTGTATAGCCTATAACTGTTAACTGTTCTTGGATCCAATTTACTTATGTTTGGGTCATAGACCTTCACTTTAACTAGGCAATCCCAAGTGTGTAAATGTCTTGATCTGGATTTCCAACTATTCCAATAGAAGTTTCAGGAACTGATTTTGTTGAAACTTTATTTAAAACATAAACTGCAATTTCTAGGCAACACTCCCAAAACTTAGGGGAAAGTGTATAATCTCTTAAATTTAGTGCTTTTTATAGCTCCTTTTGTGGACTTGTTAGTTTGCTTTCACTTAATGCAACTAACACAAGTGTCAAACTCAGTAAAATCATTTACCAATCTCTTAATTCTCTGTATAGAAATATGACACAATCTTTTTATGCCATAACTTGTAAGAGTTTACATTTATAGCACATCTTTTACTACCAGAAATCGAATGCATATTTAACAAACTATTGTCATATTCAGGATCCAAATCAATTTTGTATAAACAATCATTTAAATGATAAAAACCAATAGAAATATTATCCTTTGAAATTTCAACAATAGAAATTTTAAACTTAAGTTCAAAACTCAAAATTTCTAATTTAGGAATGGAAATCACAATTTCTTGAAAGAGATAGAACATAAAAAAAAAAAAAAAAGTTTTTTCAAGGTTTAAAATAGATCCTGATTTCAAAATGATCCTGAGAGTCCATATTCTTTCCACTTGTGAAGGTAATCGATTTTCGAAGTTGATGTTTCTCTCACTTTCCTTCGTTTTCCTTAGCTTTATGAAACCTTACATGGTAGTAGATGATTTGTTGATCCAGAGTCTAACCACCATGTATTATGAGAAACATCAATAAAAGAGATTCATAACATACACAAAAATAAGTTTACCTTTCTTTTCGAGCCATTTCATGTACTTTAGGCAATCTTTCTTGATGTGTCTAGGTTTCTTGCAAAAGAAGCATTTGACACCATTTTTCTTTACTGGTGCTTTTCCTTCCTTCTTAACCTTCAAAACACCTTTGCTTTTCTTATCACCCTTTTTACCATAAGTCACTAGGAAAGTTGAATCTAGTTTCTCAGTTTTCAATCTCTCTTCCTCTTGAACACACATGGTTAAAAGTTCATTAATGGACCATTTTTCTTTGTGTGTTAAATGATATTTTAAATGGTCCATACTCATTAGGAAGAGAGTTAAGTAGAAAGGTGATAAGAAACTACTCAGAAAACTCAACATCTAAAGTTTTAAGTTGAGCAGCAATGTCTTTCATTTTCATAATGTGCTCACGCACACTTTTAGAATTGTTGTGCTTCATTCCTGAAAGCTTTTTCTTAAGAGTGGAAGCCAAAGCCTTATCAGATTTCACAAACTGATCTTCAATGGCTTTCAAATAATCCTTAACTTTGTCACAATCTGGGATAAAACCCCGAATAGACTTACTGATGTAGGATTTGATGTACATCATCTTAAGCGGTTAGATTTTTCCCGCTGTACATACAAATCCCTTTCTGCTTGCGCACTTAATTCGTTAAGGACAGGTTTGTCCTTCCGAAGCGCTAAGTCAAGGTCCTTACACCCAAAAATAGCTCAATTTACTTCTTTCAATCGGAGTAATTTCATCATCAAATAACATTGAACTTATAGCAGCCTCATATATCAAAATAATAGAAATAATTGCAAAATACAAGAACACAATCATGCTGTAAAAATAATAATTTATTTTGAATAAATCACATTTATATTCAAATACTAAATTCAAACCTTTTTGTGGGCAAAGGTGCATCATGCATATGAATTTACATAACTTTATGATAAAACAATAACTAAAGTACCAAAATTAAATAATCCATACCTGTGGGCCTAGGAAAAATTTGCTTTTGCTGGTATCATGTTTTATCACTTTACAAAAAATTAATTATCTCCTTGTGGGACCAAATAACTAATTTTTCTATAAAATAATTCTTTATCGATGTTATTTTTCTTATGTAGTTATTTAAAGAAAAACTTTATTTTAAATAACTACTTATTTTATCTAAATCAATCAACTTAAGATGCTGTGGCTACTCCCAAGCTAATGATTTAGAACTTTAATAATAACATCCAATATGCATGCATAAAATTTATTGCATATCACAAATAAATTAATATTAATGTCATTTTTCTTATAAATTTATTTAAAGAAGACTTTATTTTAAATAACTATTAATTTTATCTAAATCAATCAACTTAAGATGTTGTGCCTTCTCTCAAGCTAATGATTTAGAACTTTAACAATGACATCTAAATTTTATGCAATAAATTATTTTATATCGATGTCATTATCCGTATGTAGTTCTTTAAAGAAAAAACTTTAATTTTAAATAACTACTTATTTATCTAAACCACTTAACTTAAGATGCTGTGGCTACTTTTAAGCTAGTGATTTAGAACTTTAATAATGACATCTAACATGTATGCAAAAATTTATTACAAATAATCGCAGCGGAAGATAACATTATATCATGCAATAATTAACATATTGCAAATATATCATATATAATTACATATTAATGTCATTTTCCATATGTAGTTATTTAAAGAAAACTTTATTTTAAATAATTACTAATTTTATCTAAATCAACCAACTTAAGATGCTGTGGCTATTCTTAAGCTAGTGATTTAGAACTTTATTAATGACATAATACATGCATTGCATACATTATTTAATAACATATGAAATATGCCCAAGATCATTATCATAGTCTGAATAAATGAACAAATTTTATGGCATAATTGTGCATATTGCTATTAAAACTGAAATACTATAAAATAAGTTTATTTATATGTCATTTACCTTATGTAGTACTTTAAACTACCAATAAATCAAATAACTTAAGACGCTGTAGCTAATCCTAAGCTAGTGATTTAGAACCTGAATAATGACATCATATTTCTATGCAAAAGAAAATTTATTGCATATTTAAAATTTTGCAGAGCAATTATTCATCTTGACATGTTATAACATATGTTCATGGCATAATATATGCATTCCATAAAAAGAACATACATGCTTTAATAACATACAAAAAATATGCTCAAGGTTCAGAACTAATAAATTTTATGGCATATTAGTGTGCATATTACAAATAAGATTGAAATTTAAAATTAGTTAAAAAAAAAAATTTACTAAATATTCAATCATGCACTTCATACCTTAAGTTGAGAGTACAAAAATATTGATCACTTTATGGGAAGAGTTCATACTCCCAACATATTCTCAACATGCCAAAATATTTTACAATGAAATAAAATTCCAAAAAATACAAACATAAATATTTATCATTCAATCATGTAAAGATCCTAAAACATTATTTTATACTAGATTAACATAACCAAAGTAACAATTTGATTAATAACAACAACAATTAAATCAATCTAATAAGATTTTGGGGTTTCTCTAACAAACTTCTAAAATCCTAAAACATGATTCTGAAGCAAATCAATATATGCATAGTTTAAAAAATATATACTTAAGATCTGAACAACATAGCTAGAGAGATGGCTCTGATACCAACTGTAAGAAATTAAAAGCTAAAGCGTACCTCCAGCCATTATTGATCAAGAAAGCGACCTTGCTCCAAACACTAAAAGAAACTCTCACACTTTAGTATATGTCTTCTAGTCTATTTTTTGTGTTTTCTATAAGTTACCTTGAGATGTTTCAAAGGCAATTTATAAACTAGACTAGGGACCTATACTAGATAACTGATAGAGTCAAATCCTACCATTTAGGAATCCTTATCCTTATCAGTTACTTAGATAGAGAAGTTATCTTTAACTCTTATCACTAGAGTAGTTTAACTTGAATAGGATTTACTAGGATAATATCACCTAAGTATTTATCAAGATAATTAAATAATTATCTTGGCTTTATTAAATTATCATGTGGGTCACATTATTATCCAACATATATAAAGAATTTACTGATACCTATGCAAACGAGACAATTAGGCTTCATCAAAAGTATATTTAAAGGCGACAAGTACACATATATATATATATATAAAGAATTTACTGGCACCTATGCAAACAAGACAATTAGGCTTCATCAAAAGTATATTTAAAGGCGACAAGTATATTTAAGAAAAAAAAAATTAGAAGTGTTGGGGATCGAAGAAATTCAGGAAAAGAAATTTGCAAGTATTGAAGATCAAATCCTAACCTTATAAAAATCTACCTCTTAAAAAAATGGACGAACCGTTTTGATTATGTAACACCCCTAGGCAAATCCCATATCTATAGGAGACGGGTGAGGGATTTGGACTTGTAAGGGGTGATACACCTTTCACTAGTAAGGCGCCTTTTGTGGACAAAACCGTGAGACTTTGCGGAGCCAAAGTGGAAAATACCTCATGACGTGGAAGTGTGGGACCATGACAGATGGTATCAGAGCCACCTCTCTGCACATCGACAGAAGACGAGTGAGGGGTCTGGGCTTATAAAGGGTGGCACACCTTTTACTAGTGAGGCGCCTTTTGTGGACAAAACCGTGAGACTCTGAAGAGTGAAAACAGATAATATCTCATGACGTGAAAGTGTGGGCCCATGACAGATTAAATCCTAATTTCGTACATGATCAAATTTGATATTGATTAAATGATGATTTTCAATTTGGCGCCAAAGACTAAATCAAATGTGATTTTGTAGACAAATGAGAAATAAAGGTTGAATGATTTTTTTATTAAGATCAAAATTGTCAATTAAAAACATTTAAAAGTATTCCTTATTTGAAAAAAAAATGTGGCCATTTTAAGGTGGAAATTTCCCATATCATGTACTATACATTTTGATAAGGACAATATTTTTCCAACATCAAAAAAATGCAACCAAAGATGGGAATAATTTGATATTAATTCCGGGAGAAAAAGCCAACAAAATGGCCTGCTAAAGACTTTGAATTGAAACCATGAAAAGATAAGAAAGATGAGATACCCTTGAATTTTACATTCTTTGACTTGAAGAACAAAAAAAAAAAAAAAAAATAGGGTTTTAGACTTGAAAAGTTGTTGAGCTTTTGAGTTCAAATATTTTACTTCACCTTTTTTTATTGGAGTTTCGTCCAACAATTAATTAGAAGGCTTTTAGGACTGTGTGTTTGGACTAGTAATTTGTTTGGTAGGAAAGGCACCAGGAAAAAGACGAAAAATGATAGAAAAAATGAGAAAAAAGAATGTATTGTAGGGGCAAACCCAACTGAGCAAGTCAACATGTTCCGCCTACCAAGCTGTTTCTTTAAACTCAATGGGTTGATGCCAGTATTGGACTGCCCCCCCATCAGAGTTGAGAATAATCAAAATACAGGGTAATGGGGGCAGCCGCAGCCAGCCATGAGCCAACCCAAATGTCTTCATTTGCCCGCTGCTAGAATTAAATTAAGCATATTAGACCCGTCGTAACTCGATCCAGTCCAAATTAAGTTAGCTAGGCGTTTGTAATCCAAACTAATCCGATTCGATTTGAATTATTATTTAATTAATAAAAATATATTAATATTATTATAAATATATTTTTTTAATATATTTTAATAATAAAACAAGTTTTTAGATTGATTCAAGCCTAAACAAACAATTTTTTACTATTTTAATCTGACCCAACCTAACCTGTGGACAGCTCTAATGAAAATTCTGAATCATATGCATCCAAGACCCAAGTTTAGTAATTAAAGACATCGGCAGTTCAAATTTTGAAGAAATTTTCAATTTATTTCGTCAGGATGTTCATAAACATGTACACTCCTTTATAGAGGGAAGAAGAAAAACTCAGAATAAGCTACAAAAAAAAAAAAAGTAAAATGGATGATATCTTGGCTCCTCATCAAGCCAACCATATATGATCAAAACTGTGACATAATAATGACATATCAGAATGTAATATGCTATAATAACATAACAAATTATTGCATTATTATTGAACCTATACATGACTGGAATATGTTGCTTAGAACATGTTGAACTTCGCCCGAGCTATGCTCACTCCGCACAAGATTTATCAACAGATGAAAGAAATTTGCAACATACTTTCTAAAGGAATCCCTCTCCAAACCACTCAATGCCTTCAATGCTGACACAAGTAAAGGAGTTCTAGCTGCCAATTCTTCCCTCTTGGCTGAACCCAATGGAAGAATCCAACGGGTTGTCACCGCCTTGTCGACCGGTTTCTGCTGCACATAGTGGTAATCAGTACAGTTAAGGTATATCTGCAATATATTTTCACATACTGCCACAAGTAGTGATTCTAGATTCATCTCCTCAGAGACAGATGGATTATTTTTGACTAAATCTTGGAGGAAGTTGAGGTAATTTTGATAAGCCTCGTTCTCGAAGTGAAGCATGGGAGGATCGGAGAGCTCCAAGATCGAGCACGCTTTCTGTATTTTCTTTTGCAGTGTAGTCTCAGAGTTCAGTTGCTCAGCATGTGATGAAATGGAAGAAAATATCTCAACAATGATATTGATGTTGGCAGCTGACAAGAATTGTAGGTGTGTTTTGTAGATATCAGTTATAACCTGAAATGGTGAAGCCAAAACAAATATGATTATGTCACATGTTTCTATGGCATGGTAAAGAATCATTATTAGCAAGCAAGAATATAGCGTGTAATGGGAGAACCTGCATAATGAGCAGCTGGATGGAAATATGACTCTTCGTTCTCGAAACCACATAAGCCACCATTTGCAGATTATCATCTTCAAGGTCATCATTGGTCAATCCGTGATCAGAACTTGTTTCAGTATTAGCATAGGATTGAGAATTGTCAGGCACCTTGATGTCATCCATGGTTCTCAAAAGCTTCAAAAACCCTGGCAAAGTTGATGTAGCTGCTTCTTTTAAAGCTAGAAATATTTCTCGCCATTCATCTTCTGAAAGTCTGCTTCCTAACTCTCCTGTCAAACGAAGCATTGCCGCAACCCCAGTGCTTGCAGGACCCTGTATTGAACTTCTTAAGTATCCTGTCAGTACATATACCACATTTGATAGCTGGGGCCTCAATACATTATAAAAACTAATAAATAGATCTACTAGACACTGTGCTGCCACGGCGGAAGTTTCAGTGTCCCATGTACTTCCATCAGGATGAGGAGATTTCGAAGTTGGCGAGTCCTGCTCATCTTTTACAGCCATGTCTCTCTTTTCACACACACCATTAAATATGGGGAGAACAACAGAACTAAAAACACCAATCCAGAATGTTCGTGAGAAAAGATGACCATGATCGTTCAGGATGTTGAAAAGCACTTCCAACGAACTCTTCCGGATAGCTAATCTTGAGTCGGATGTTAATTTTGATAAACCTGAAACAACATATCAAAATTCTATAACTTTGAAACAGAAGGCACTTCATTTCTGCAATATTAAAAACTAAAGATGATAACAATCATGTTGCCATTCAGAGAGAAACAGTTTGGATAAAGCAAGTTGAGAATTATTTTTTGGCATTCAACATGGTAAACAGGAGTCTAACCTAAATTGGGAGTAGTTTGATGGATTAATAAACACAATTCAATCAGGAGGAGTCAAATACAACGCCTCGGTGCAGAATAAATTGCTGATAGAGAACCGCAACAGTGGGGAGTAAGCAAGGGAAATTATGAAAATAGATCCTGTGCAATGATTTAAACTACAAAAATGGATATCTCTGACATGGTACTTGAACAGAGAGAGTGACGGGGCAAAAAAGTAAACTGCAACAAGTAAAAAGGTGACATATACATGTTGAAGTACTAGTTCTAAGAGTACAGTATCCATCAACTCAAACATGTTATGTGAACCATATAATCAGCTTAGATTTGATTGCTAGGGATTCAGTCACAAAAAAGCCTATTATGCCATCCATATTGCATAACAGTGTAACAAGGTTATAGGATTTGCAAGGAACTATACTAGCAGGTTACCTGTTAGCAAAGGGACCCAATAGGATCCAGGATCATCAATATTAGCGAAACTTTGTATATCTGAATCATCCTTATTTACAATTGAAACGGATGAACCATCATCCGAGCTCTTATCAGTGCAAACAAGTCCTCCCTCAGCAAGCTTGAAAGCACAGAACCGGAGAAATGCAATAGCATTGAGGCTAACATCACTGTTAAACCTGCTATTTGTGAATTTGATGAGGCATCTTACACAATCAGTAAAAGTGGTAGCCTCTGTCTCAGTTATATGAGGAAAGTATTCTCGCACTATTTTTTCCATTGTCTCAAAAGCCAGCAACACAATATTCTTATGCTCATCCGCAGCAGCAGCCGTGAACACCTGAGAAAAGGACAGAACTGTGTGAAAATAAAGGCTATCGGAGCTGCATGACAATAGAAATCGTATATGAGCCCTTAGCATACCACAAAAACACTTTTCCATCCAGATTTCACATTAGTGACGCGGCTGAGGACCATCTGAGAAATACATCGAACTATTAATTCCCTTATTTCTGTAGAGTTGCTTTTCCGCATAACAATCACAAATGGTCTCAAAAATTCATTCTGGAAATTGTAATTTGCAAGCTCCTCACGTTCTAAGAATTTCATAGCAAGCTGCCGCAATGAATCCATCACAAAAATTGCTACAGATAAATTCTCGGACAATCCAACTGAAACAAAGAAATCAGAGAGAACATTCCACATGCGAGACCAAACTAATCTGATGCGGTTCATATTGTAATGCCTGCAATAGAACATTGTAGAATAAGTATTCTCCATAGGCACACAAAGGAGGGAGATAGAGAGAGATAGATGCACTGGAGAGAGCTAGGGCAATTTTATCTATTCGGGTAAAAACTCGAGGATCTGTTGGAGCTAGCATTATAGAAATTTTCTAAAAGAAAAAGATAAGAATCTTACGCAATTTCAACTAGTTTTGTGAGGCTAAAAACTCGAGGATCTGTTGGAGACTGCAACTCTGATATAGAAACTTTGCAAAGGGCTTTCACAAATGCCACTATTGCTTCACTGTTTAACCTTTGGCTATGTGCAAAAACATGGTTCAACTCGAAATGTCCTATCTGGTCCAATAAATTCAAGTTTGCAATGAAGTGATTAATCTGCTCTGAAGATACCAGTCCTGAACTATTGACTCCAACAGTGGTGCTATCATAAGAACCCCCTCGGACAACTGCCATTACAGCTGGATTCTGGAGGGTTCCTTTTTTCTTCAGAGATTGAAGACCAGCAGATTTTGTCGTCTTTTCATCTGTTTCAGTGTTAGACACAGATAAAAAGGATGCATCAGTTGGTGCACCTTCTCCCAACAGTTGCAAATGCTCAATTCTGGACAGGCATGTCAATATATGCTCCCAGGCTTCCTGAAGATGGTTACCATCTTCAATGGCGATAGATATTATTGCCTGTATAAAGTAAAATGTTTCAACAAGTGAGATATAAAACGAACATTTCACAGAAAGAAGCTTATATTATACACATGCAACATGCATTCCCTAACTAAATTCGATGCATTAATTTTTCACACCTACTTTACCAACAAAGAAGTGGAAAACTTGTATTATTCGACCATCACAGTTTAGGCTAATTCGTTACTATCCATGCATAGTCTCATAGTTGTGTAAAACACAACCCTCATAAGGTTGTCTTCTTCAATCAATACCATGACTAACCTCATAGGCAAATAAAGTGCAATCCTCACCACGGTTGCCTGCTTCAACTTATTGTTTATCAATGATAATAAAATGATAAAACAAAAATCATGCATATGGCCAAGAAATTTACTCATAATCACATTCACTGTAAAAAGCTACCACGCTTACGATTGGCTATGCTCGCTAACAAAAGTTAAAAAAATATACATAATGTTAAACAAAGGCCACAAGAGCAACCAAAGACTGAACGTCCTCAGGCATCCTTGAATTTATTATTTCAACCTACCAGATTATCAATGTTCCATAACCAAGCAAACGCCAAGAAAAAAGAACTAAAAAGCATAAAAGTATAATGCACACAAGTGAATTTTATGGTATCTGTGGTGGGAAGCTGTAAGTGCAAACATTCAGATGCAGCAATTGTACCTCTTCCTCTGATATAGCATATGAGAATACCGGGGGGAAGATTCCAATTCTTTGTTATTATGTGCAAAGAAATACTACTTACCTTTACAGCATCAACATTCTTTTGTTTCATATCTGCAGCACAATGGAGATTAGTGAACTTTGCCACAGATGTGACAAAAGCATCTCTCTGCGTCTGCATGCCCAATACTGCAGTTACATGCACAGCATGTCGAAAGCCCTGTAAGCATTGAGTAGTAGCAAGTCTATCATCACTCTGGTCAAGAGTGACACTAAATGCAGCCAGCATAGGTCCCCAGCAGACCTCCACCATAAACCTCAAGATTGCTATATCTGAAACAGCATGATAAACAGACCTGCAACAGCAAAGGAAAAAAAAAAACGGCTACTATTAACAAACATTATGTATCAGGTCCTTTGGGATATTTGGGATGATAAAAGAACAAAGATCTATTTAAACAGAAGGATGGAGAGAATATATAGAGGAACGTACAAGAACTGAATTCTCTTTGTTTAATGATGCATGTTCATTTATCAGACTTTTATGCCAGCATCAACTAAAATCAAATGACTTCATTTCCCAACCAACATATCACAACCTATGGCATGCAAAAAATGTACCATAACATCTCTAATCATATACAATAACATGTGAAAAGTTCATCTGAAGCTCACAGATAAATGGTACGAAGGAAGAATACACTGTTGAAACTATCAAATAAAACTATGATTCAAGACATAACCGATATATGACCTATACAAGTGCCAATCTTCTAATATTCCTTGCCCCACCAATCATCTTCGAAGGAGCAAAACTTGAAAATTAGATTAAAAACTTACTCTGATTTTCCTGACTTTGCCTTAAACTGCTCTTGGATATGTCTTATAAGAAGCCCATTTGCACCCAATGGCTTTTCTTCTGTTTGCTTCCAACTGACCAGATTCAGTATACCATCCAAACCCAATAACTTATTTAAGCTGTTTGCCTGCTTGCTTTGAGGAACAGAAGAATTAGCATTCATCTTAATTTCATTTTTCACAATCTGATCATAAATTGCACCAAGATACTCCTCAGGTAAATCCTTGCCATCATCTATTCCTCGGTTGTTTCGAATGAAATCAGACTTGGTCATCTGAATGCAGAAGCAACATATAACAGAAATGAGAGCAGAATCAAATCTATAAATCTATTGTAAGTTTATCAATGTACAATTAAAACATAATTCGCAAGAGTACAAGGAAAATTCCATATTATTGACAGGAAGAATTTAAAGCACCAGAATGGCTTATGAGTCCCAGAATAGATCAGAAAGGTTCTTCAAAAGACAAGTACATATGTAAGCAAGCATGTAAAGCAAAAGTTCACAATTTAGCAATGTGCTGAAGAAACAAAAACAGGTTTGACAAACAAACCTTATCTTTGACCATGTTATTATGGGCATCAGTGTTGAGCATAATGACAGAGTATGCCAGTACATAGGCAGTATCTGCACTAGTAAATGAGTTTGGATTGCATTTACAATAGCGCTCAGCAAACTTTTCCATGATGCGGTCAATTTTCTGTGCCTCTCCTGGTAACCTAAAGCCACGTAGGAAGAACCTTATCGCTTCACCAAAATCCATAGATTTGAAATTAAAGGAATCCACATAAGCATGCATGACTCTCAAAGCAAATTCCTCCCTTTCACCCAAATAATCACCAATCATGGTTTCATTCAGCCCAGTAGTGTTTTTGTTCAGAAAAAAAGCCACTTCCTCTGGAGAGTTGCCAACTTTTTTGGTGTTTATAAGAAACTCGATGCCTTTGGATGGCTTCCTGTTGAACAATGCGACACCTTTCTGCATGTAATCCAGTAAAACTGTCACTAAAACTAAGCTTGTGAAGAAAAGGAGAAAACTAGACATATAAAAAGCTACACAAAAATACATGAAAGAATAGAAGTCAATAGTAATATGGCAAATTATCATGATTTATTAAGGCAGCCCTCTGTGACAATTTGGGTACTAAATAAGTATGTGCTACTTGAAGATACAGTCATGCTCTATCCCCACTTAAAGCAATAACTAACCTGGAGTTCAATCTTGTAAGCTCGGCGTTGCTCAAGTGTAGCAGCATCTGATAATTCAGAATTCATTTCTGGATGCAACTCACAATCAGGGAGAGTTCCATCTTCTGCAGTCGGGGTTGAATGGCTCTCAGCTGAAGTGTCACTCTCGAAGCTCTTAGGCAAGTCAGAATCACCTATCTTCAGCTGTTCGTCCATCCAAGCTCCCATTGACTTAATGATGCCAACCAAGCACTTAACTGATTCATGCCGGAAAGTAATATCCTGGACTGCAGACAAAGTTGTGGTTGAGCCAGGTGGCGGCCCTAGAGCAGTTTTCAGAAGACCATTGACAATCCTGCAAATATCTGATGGAATTATAAGAGTTTTAATACATTTTACTAATGTGCGATGCATTAAAAAATAAAAGATAATGAGAAATTACATTAGAAAAGAAGCTAAAGCAAGCTCTGAGAACATCACCAAATGACTGGTGCTCGAATTAATTCCTACGGTTTTTTTTTTGCCAATAATTAATTCATACCTTCTTTTTGCAAATTTTGGGAAAAGGTTTTAAATTCATATACGATTTCACATATGATTTGATTATAAGAGTTCTAATACATTTTACAAAAGTGCAACATCAATAAATAAAAAAGAATGAGAAATCAAAATAAAAATACATTAATAACGAAGCTAAAGCATGCTCTGAGAACATTAACCAATAACTGGTGCTTGAGTTAATTCCTATGTTGACCAACCTTCCTTTTGCAAAATTTGAGAAAAAGTATCAAATTCATATAGGATTTCACGTATGATTAGTTGGAAACTTCTATAGAAAATTTGACATGATAAACAAACTTGAGGACATGGAACCAGCACTCATGTCAAACACTTGTACAAACAATTATTAGGAAAAAAAATACCTTTCAAATATGTTTTGTAGAAAATTGACATGATAAACAAACTTGAGGACATGGAACCAGCATTCATGTCAAACACTTGTACAAACAATTATTAGGAAAAAGAATACCTTTCAAATATGTTTGGTGAATCCACATCGCAGTCATAGTTCACAAATATATCAATGATAATCTGTGAATCCGCAACAATCTTTTCCAACAAATTAAGGACAGTCATTTTCTGTACAAAACTTGGCTGGAGAACATTCTCTAGAACTCGGAGGATCAGCATGGGAAAGAATATTCCAATTTCAGCTTTCAACCCTGATCTAAATTTTGTTAACAAGCTCATAAAAATAGAACACTGGAGCTGGAAAATTGACATCACTGACAATGCACTGTTTTTTAACAATGATAAGCAGAGATACTGCTTAATTGCATTAAGAAACCTGCATGATGTATCACAGAATATAAGAACACTAGAATAAATTTAAAGAAGACCTTAGAAAAACATGAGAATTATTTATCAGAAGTACCACATGACATACAAAACTTGCAAGATAAACAATAAATTTTATATATATATATATATATATATATATATATATATATAAAGAACTGATAATGGTTTTAGAGCATTTTTCTTTTTATTTATTTTTTGTAACAACTAGCTAAACAAATGATTCTTCATGAAAATCCCAGTACCCAGTATACATAAGCACTTGAGAAGAAAGGGTTATTTGGGAGTTATGTGGCACAGAATCGGCAATGGGTAACTGAGTCTTGGAAACAGTTATGTGTCTGACACAGGTTCACTCAGGTTTTATTAAGTTTCCCTTATATTTGGAGGATCAAGACCCCAAATGAGGTCCTCTTTGAGGTGTTCGATATGTGTCCTGCCAGAGTTTGGGAATATGAAACCTAAATACCTTTTTATTTACTCAATTATATGACACATCTTGATAAGATTAGCAAACATAAGCCTAAATGTTCATTACATTTTAAAGTTCTTAACACAACAATCATAGTACTAGTAGGCCAACAACTATCTGAAAAAATCTGATAACTATCAAAGATAAAGCCCAAACTAAAATGGCAAAAATGCAAACAACAACAACTAATTATATCAAATAATAAGTCCATATTTCAAGGAAATGAAAGATCAGAATCCTACGCGAACATAGTATAGGATGACTTGCCTCTCATTTGTGCGCCAAATTGAACCACCATTATGCATAATAACCTTGAGGAGTTCCAAAGACACTGTTTTCCCTCTCAAAAGGATCTGATCATCGGGGTTCTCCTGTGACGAAAACTTCATGGACCACTTACACAAATTCTTAAAAACAAGAAACCCATCCTCCCTAATTTTACTATTAACCCCACCGGAACCCGATTCCACCCCTTCCTTCGTCTCTTCCTCCCCAACTTCGTCCTTCTCCTCCCCTTTCGACACATTACACTCACCATTTTGCAACTCCTGACCCGTACTCGGCTGCGAAAGCTTCAAATCTGGAACCCCTTCACTAGCACTCATAACCTCGCTAACAAAATTCTGACAATAATAAATTGAACTCCCTTCATTTAAATTCTTATCAGTAAACTCTAAAAGCTCACTAACCGGCACTGTTTTGATAGAAACATCCATGGAATCTTCTTCTGCTCGGGTGAATACAATGAGCATAATCTGAGCTAGAACGGACTTAGCACAGATCTGATTGGTTCCGTTTAAACCGCCTAAATATACGTTATAACAAGTTCTAACAACGTGAAGCAAGCAGTCGCCACGGATCAAAACGCAGGGGCATCGAACGGCGGAGAGTAAAACTCGTAGCACAGCGAGCTCTACCGATTCATCGCCAATGCCGCTGACTTTGCAAACACTTTCGACAATTTTGTACAGGATCGAATTGGAGATGTTGCTGTCGATCTCGCCGCGAACGACGCCGAGAGAGAATAATTTGAAGATGGATTCGAGGGCGGGCTCAGCGACTTTGGCATAATTGGAGTCGAGGGCGAGGAGGATGGGGCTGAGGACAAAGTCGGCATCGGAAGAGGAAAGGCCGAGTAGAGGAGAAGTCGGATCGGATAACCCGGTGTCGGAGAGGGTCTCGAGCTTGTCGAGAGCGGATTTGCATGAGGAAACGATGTGAGAGTGTTTTCGCCAAGCGGCGTTTTTGATGATCTTGTCGAGAGATGGGCCCAGCACGCGGCCGCACCGCGACGGACCGCCGAGCGTCTGGGAAGCTGACATCACTATCAAATTGTTTTCAGATCTGTGAAATCTGATCTGGGTGTTGGTTGAAATGCAAATTCATTAGAAATTGAAATGCGTGAGATAGAAGCAATCCAGATAAAAGGGAGAAAAAGAGAGCGAGCGAGCTAGCGGGCGATGACTATTCTTCGAGGGTGGAATGGAATGCAATTTGATTTGTCTAAGGCTGAGGGGGAGGGGGTGGGCAACCGAGCCGACAGATGCGTGCTTAATCGGGCTTTTATGGCCAATTAATCACTCGCTCTCGAGTCTCGACTAGATCTTGTGTTTGTTTGTAAATATTTCTTTTCGTTCGTTCTTTTTTGGTCTCTTTTTCACGTAAACGACACATTTATATTTGCAAATTATTTGGAAAAATAAATAAATTCGGTTTGGTTTGCTTATTATCGAGTTGAGTTTAAATAACTTGAGTTAGTAAACGAATTGAATTCCAATATTTTAATATTCAATTTAAATAACTCACGAACTTAATCAATTTTTTTTATTTTTAATTAATATTAAATAAATTTTAATTTGAACTCGAACACAAATAATAATTATTGAAATCAAACATAAAAATCGAACTCATTTTTTTACTAAATAATAAACAAATTTAATTGAATGAACTCGAATAATTTAATTTTTATTTCAAATAGAATTCAAACTTCAAAAATAAAATTTAATTGAATTCAAATAAAATTTCGAACTGCAAATTTTGAAACGAATTCAAACTTCTTACAAATTAAAATTTTTGTAAACTCATGTCGACTCAAATTACACCGTAGTTATGTCGTTTGCTGGCTGTGTGGTTGTCGAGTGAATGTTAAGAAACAGACGCATCTAATCCAAGTATCCAACTACTGATTATTAATGTTTATTTTTTTGGTTGTTTAGTCCATTTAATTTTAATATATGCCCCTTTCAAACTTGTATGCTTTGAGTAAAGAACAGTGGCTAAATTGCGGAATTAAACGGCATTCAAGCTAATTCATGTCCCCATGACTTCTATTTGACTGAATTTCAGAACCGTCAACAGTAACATTGCTTTTCAAATACCGACACCTTTTAACAGAGAATTCCTCCTACAACATTTGACAACCGAGCTAGCTCTTTTGGCAGCATGATCTAGGGATGTAAATAAGACACATATTTTTGTAAATTACTCGAGTTCAATTCGAAAAAAATTCGAATTCAATTCGGTCATTGTTGAGTCGAGCTCGATCTCGAGCAACTCGAGCTATCGAGCGAGCCGAATTCAAGTATCTTAATGCTTGACTCGAGTAACTCGCGAACCTAATCGAGCTTTTTTATTTTTAATATATATTTTTATATTTTAATTAATATTGAAAAATCTTAATTCAAACTCGAACTCGAGCTCGAGCACAAATAATCGAGTTCGAAGTCGAGCATGAAAATCGAGCTCATTTTTTACTAGGTAAACGAATCTAATCGAGCGAGCTCGAGGAGTTTGATTTTTATCTCGAATCGAGCTAGAGCTATAAAATTGAAACTCGATCGAGCCAAGTTTCGAGCTTCAAATTTCGAGTCGAGCTCAAGCTTCTCACAACTTGAGCTCGGCTCGATTCGACTACACCTCTAGCATGACCTATAGAGAAAATACCACAATGACCCAAAGGAATGTTAAATTTGAGTAAAAACATTTCATAGTTTAGTAAAAATCTCTGCATGATGAACCATGGCGGTCGGTACCATTCAGGTATCGGTGGTACCGGTCGATACGTCCTAGTTTTTAACTAAACTGGTATAGTCAACCTTATGTTCCGTTCCGATTTTGGTACAGACCCGTACCGGTCAATACCGGTCAGTATCGGTACGTACCGATTGGTATAAGATTTTGATTTTTTTTAAAAAAAAATTTGAAAAAAATTCACTTATTTGATTTTTTAAACCATTTTAAATATTTTTTGTGTCATGAGCATTTTTATTTTGTTCATAATTACATTTAAAAATAAAATATGTTCATTAAATTAGGCTATTAACATAATTAATAATAATTTACTATCTTTTTTAACATTTTATTATTTATTTTACCTATTTGATGTTTAAAAATTTTAGATATTAAATATTTAAAATTTATATTTGCATAAAAACATATATATGCATGTAATGGATGTATATTTGTATGTGTATATAATATATATATTATTAAGAAACTTGAAAATATGTTATACATATAGATATATGAAAAAATATTTAAAAAATACCGATAAACCCGAAACGGTACACCGAAACACACCGATACCGATACGTACCAGTACCAGAACAAAAACGGTACGCCCACTGGTACGGTACTGACTACCTTGTGATGAACTCAAAACTTAATTTAGTTAATTCATACAGTCAGTCATTCTTAAGAGGTGACATCCAACAAGACTTAAATTCAAAACCCAATATTTGCAACCTCTTCTTCTTCTATCTCAAGTTGCGAACCAACTCTTTTGTATTAAAAAAAAAAACCCTCCGCATGATTCAAAAATATCCAAGTTAACACTACCTAAATGCTTATCACATTCATAAACTTCAAACCATTATAATATTGAACATCATCTCATCAATGGATTTGAGAAGGCAAAAGAGAATCTAAAAAGCCAACCCCAAGCAATTATTAGATTGCAAAAACTGGAACAAAACCTCAATTGTTAATTTGATATGTTAGCCGCAGAGTCCAAAGCAGGCTGATCCTGGTTAAATGCTTCCCAGTCAAGTTGTCTCAACGTTTCAAACCTTTTTCTATCAGTGTCACAAACCCAGCTTGAGGAGAAACAACACCATGGTTTCCACCTTTATGGGTTAGGATTAGTTTTCCTATTAATAAACAGCCTCAGGGGCATAAAAAGTGATTTCCCCTGCCATGAGAGTTGTAGCAAGGCAAGTCTAAGTTCAGTACCATGCATGGGACTACCATTTCAAGAAGGCCATAAAAGGAAAAATCAGGAACACAAAAAGGCAATGTATAAATTAAAAGCCTACCGTGCGCTTCAGAGTTTTTTCCAAAACCCTTTACCCACTTCTGCCCTCTTCCAAAGCACCAAGGATTCACCAACACTATCGTAGGCAGCTAAGAGGCTGGCAGAAACCTCAGGAAGCTTGTCTTCTGCCATAGGATACAAAGTTAAACAACACAATAATAGAATTTTGTTGACATAACCAAACTCCTACACATGCTTTGGGCATCTTGTAAGCTATAGTAACAAATGCAGAACATAATTCTGCAGCAGGAAGTCTTGAGGATATTATGGCTCTTTTCAGATCCAAGATTCCCAACATTTCTGATAGAATATTCATTTGTTAGCACAAACTCACTAAAACCAATGAACCCAAAAAATGGAGAAAGCATAATGTTTGAAAGATGTGTTCTCAATTTCTGATGGTCTATGTAATATTTCAAAGCATTTTCATTTTTCAGTATTTGGATCCAAAATTAGAACATTAGTAATATCTATACTAAAGGCTTTGACCCCGAGATTATGAGACTGGGAAGAATGAACAAACACAACCAAAATTGCCATCAAGAAAAGTACCCAAGCCAAAAAAATAATACCAAACAATGTAGAGACCAAAATTTAAGGGCAAGAATTCCATAATCATCTTGACAAGGTAGCATGCAAAGACAGCAAGTTTGAGAGTGCTGTATCTGAACCTGTTACCAAGTCAATCGCATCCTTAAGCAGCTGAACTGCCTCCTGTTTGGACATGTTTACATACCATTATTATCATAATCTTGTTGTGCATGATGTTGCACAAATGTAGTATACTTTCATAGTAAATGGCCCTTCTGACTCTGTGAGAAGAACAGTACTCTTCCAGCACTCACCAATAAGCTTGGTCAACTCCTCGAATGGAAGTGCTCTTAAGTGCTGACCATTCATCCACCTTTAGGTTTCATAGGGAAGGAATAAATTAGAAAACTATATAAACAGAGCATATTTAGCAGACCAGAATGAAGAAACATATATATTTCAGTCTTAGTTCTTCAATTCTTCTATAGTCCTGCAAGCCTTATGTCATGACAAATTGCAAAACCCATTGTAGTTATTGACATTGATCCCATGTGAATCACTTGATCAAGCTTGACTTGCATATATTGTACAATTTAAGAAAACAGAGATCATGAAAAAATGAGCAAATATAGGAACGCGTAAGACAGCCATGAAACTAGGAGATCTTTGGTCTATCTCTCACAGCATGCTATATAAATAACCAGGCCTGGGTATACTTGCCAAAAGTAACAAAGAATGGAACTTCAAAGTATAGAGAAGTTACATTAACTTGGTAGAGTTAAAACAGCACCACTTTTGTTAACACGATCAGTTGAGAACTTTTCAACTGTGAATTGCATGTAACAAATATTCAATTGAGAAATAGGTCAAATTACAATCATCTAGATATTACCTGCCTAAGGTGATCATGATTTGCTTTCCTCATCTATTTCTCTCTCTCTATCTCTTTCACAGAGACTGGAGAAGGAAGGGCAGGCTGTTCAGGACTTAGGATTTGAGAAGCATATACATCAGAGCAAGTCCAAGGAAAAACTAACCAAGTTGCTCAATTGTGAAAAACTCATTTTCAGTTCCATCATCCCAAACCTAAAAGTGCCAAGTAATTCACCATTGCCTGAGGCAGATATCCCATCTCTCTGAACTGGAACAGGGTAATTGATAATAACATATCAGAATTTTATTCCTCAATTTAAAAGATACTCTTCTAGAATCCAAGGAAATAAGAGAGATAACATAATCATTTCACAACATTTGACACAAAATAAAGTAGAATGAACATAACTACCTATATGACAGATAGAAGTTACATGACTTGCATCATGGCGTTTTGACAGTTTACTCCTATCGGGTGCAAGAATCAAAGAAACATGGGCAAAAAAAGCCTTTGGGAATCCAAAAGCCTGTGATAAAATAATATTTAAATGCCAAGATATCTTCCTCATATTGTTGAAAGAAATCAGAAACTCCAAAAGCCACCAAAGTTTTAAAAAATAACTGATGCTTTTAAGATTACCTTTTATATTAAGGCTTGCCTTAGAGTATTAGGTAAATGCTCTTCCGCTCTAAAATGCCCGTGTATAGAGAGTGTGAGGACAAAGAACCAAAAAAATCACAAATAAAACAGATATTGGATGTAGTAAAATGTTAAAATAATTTGACTTTTCTAGTTACCTTATAACATGTTAAATAACCATGGTAGCATCATCAACTGTAACAAAAAAGTTGTAAACAGGTTGAGCACTGCTCCTCAGTATAACAAAATCTCCAACTGTATCCAATTTCCAGCTAACCTTCAAGAAACTATCCAACAAAGTTACTGCCTGTATAACTAAATTACAGTTAAGTGTTAACGGACCACTGAAACTTAAACATAATGATGCAGCTGAGCCAAAAATCCTCAATGTACTGACAACAAATTGCACTTTGATTGTCACAACAACAAGGCTATTAAGAAAGAAATAGTGCAATAAAAAGGACTTACTTTTTACTTTTTCTTTTTTTGGATAAGTGTTTAATTTTATTTATCCAAGAAAGCAGTTTAACTGTTACATCAAACAACAGAACAATTCAAACAGTTAACATGGGAGCTAAAACAAACAAAGTTCCTAGGTGAAGAGAGTTAATCCTCAGGAGTTGTCAAGACTCATATTGATAGCATCTGGACAAACATTTCTGAACCCCATCATCCTCATTCTGATGATCTCCTTTATATGCTCGGTAATTGATGCATCTGTGGATTGAGTTTGTTTGAAGCATCTGTTGTTCCTCTCCTCCCATATCAAATAAATGTAAGCACTCCATGCTAAGCGTAAGATAACAGAAATTAACGCTTTTCCTCTTAGTCTGCTTACTGTCCACTGTAGCTCTGATTGGCAATTACTGACTCTTCTTTGCAGTTGGCATAGTTGGAGGATATTTCCCCATATTTCCTTGGAGAAGGCACATTCAAAGAATATGTGGTTCCTGGTCTCTTGCTCAGCTTGACATAGCTCACATTTGCCATCAACTGCCATGCCCCATGATATCAGTCTGTTTTTGGTTGGTAGTCTATCAAGGATGGCCATCCAAGCCACCAGTGCATGCTTTGGGAATATGTGAGGGAAACCAGATCAGCCTGTCCCAAACAACTTTTCCTTGTCTTATCCTGAGCTCATCCCAAACCTTGGCCACCATATAATTGTCTCCAGGGAACTTCCAAATTAAGGCTCCATTTTGGCTTGTGGTGAATTGCATAGCCAAATCCCTCACAACAGCTTTCTCCATGCCCAGCTGCTCCCCTGTGTAATAGGAACCTGCCGCACTGTCCTGCCTTTAAGCACATAAGCATGCATCCAGGCTATCCACAGTGAACCAACCTGAGTGAAAAGAGTCCATATGTGCTGAAGAATGCAGGCTTTGTTCCAGATCGCCAGGTCTTTCAATCCCAAGCCCCCTCTGACTTTGGGCAACAGATGGAGCTCCACTTGACTCTTGCTCCCCTGGCTGAGTTTTCTCTGCCTTTCCAAAAGAACCTGTAGCATAATTGATTGACTTTTTTTTTATGACAGCCTTGGACAAGACAAAATGCCTGCACCAGAAGTTGGAGACATTGAATAGGACAAACTGTATTAACTGAAGTCTCCCAGCATAAGAGAGTTGTTTTGATGCCCAGCCATTGATCCTCTTTGATATTCTCTCAAACAAAGGAGCACAATCCTTTTCGGAGAGCATTCTTGTGACCAGAGGAACCCCTAGGTACCTAACAGGAAGATGGCCTAGCTTAAACCCTGACAGCTGTTGGATCTCAAGCAAGGTGGTGCTGCTTATACCAGTGGAGAAAACTTCACTCTTTGAAGGACTAAGTTGTAAGCCAGAGATGGAGTAAAAGTGCTGGAGGATGCACTGAATTCCAGCAATAGAGTTCAAGTTCTCTTTTGCAAAAATCAACAAATTATCTGCAAAGCAAAGGTGTGTAAGCTTGATTTTGTGGCATTTGGGGTGGTAACTGAACACTCCATGTTGTGCCCCTACATCCAGTAGTCTAGATAGTACATTCATGGCAATTACAAAAAGGTAAGAAGAGGGGGGATCCCCTTGATCCAGTAGTCTAGATAGTACATTCATGGCAATTACAAAAAAGTTAAGAAGAGGGGGGATCCCCTTGCCTTAACCCTTTAGCTCCTTCGAAGTATCCTACTAATTCCCCATTGAGGAAGATTGAGTATTTTGGAGTGGTTATGCAAGCCTTTATCCATCCTATAAACTGATCAGGGAATCCCATGACTGACAGAATAGTAAGGATAAAGTCTCAGTTTAAAGAATCAAAAGCTTTTTGAAGATCAATCTTGATTGCACAACGAGGGGATAATGTTGTTCGGCCATACACCTTAACCAACTCCTGAGCCATGAGGATGTTATCTGATATGCTTCTCCCTGGAATGAATGCACTCTGGTTATTGGATATCATAGAGGGAAGATACTGGGTGAGCCTGGCAGTGATGATCCTGGTGATGCACTTGTAAATGATAGAGCAACAGGAAATCAGCCTGTAGTCCTTCATGTGGCTGGGACTTTGGCTTTTTGGGACTAGTGCAATGCTTATGGAGTTTAAGGCTGAAGTCATGGTCCCTGTTCGAAAGAAGAAAAGTACAGCAGCAGTGACATCTTCCTCCACTATAGACCAGTCAGCTTTGAAAAACTAAGTTGTATAACCATCAGGCCCTGATGCCTTGTCACCATTTTGATCAAACATAGAGTTTTTCACTTCCTCCTGTGTTACTGGTTTGATTAGATTCTCTGTTGCTTCTGCAGTCAAACAAGATTGAAGGAGTTTAGCAAGGAAGTCCTGGGGCAGCTTGTAATTTGCTCATCCGCAATTCCAATCAGCTTCTTAAAAAATAAGATTGCTTCATTTGAGATTTTGGCAAAATCTTCTAGCTTGTTGCCCTTATCATCATACAGGACCCTGATGGAGTTTTTATTTTGCTTAGCTGACACCATGTTGTGGAAGAAGTGTGTATTCTGATCCCCTCCTATAACCACCTCATTCTAGATTTCTGCTTGTAATAACTTTCCTCAGCCTGTTGCAATTCTCTAAGCTCAGAATAGAGTTTACTTTGCCTCGAATAAGGTCATTAATTTTCAAGCTCCCTTCCTTTGGAACACAAAATGATATGTATATGGGGTTCCCTTTGATAGCTCTTCTTGTACTTCTTCATCTGTTGCAGTGGTCCACGCCCCAGAGTATACATGAGAAAGTTTCTTTACTCCGCAATCTCCTCCATTTTTTCAAGTTCCTGTAGAGGATTAAGAAAGAACTTATAAGATTGAGTACTAAAAAGTGATCATAGTTCATAGATACAAAATCACGCTATTAATAGTTCAATTGGATCATAGGTCAATTTTTTTAGACATGAAATTTGCAATTTTGTCTTCGAAGGAATAGTTTCTAATCCGATTTCCAGAGGCAATCAGCTGAAACCGAAAAGTAAACTCATTGGAACAAAAACAACGATAAACATGACCAGATTATAAGAACTTTTCAGAATATAGCTTGTACATAGAATTTCTTCCGGATTGTAGATAAGGACCATAGTCCCCACCCAGACCAGGGCCTACATTGCAACAGAAAAAATCTATTATTAACGCTAAAAGTGGCAAACATAATGGTACATGCAAAATTGCAGTGATACATTTCAAGTCAAACCAACTGGAATAGAAAGATTATGATGATAAAAGCCGATAAACAGTACCTTCATCCCAGTCAAGACCAAGCCAAGCTAAATCTCGAAGCACAGCCTCCTCTGATTCCCGCATCGACCTCTCCAAGATATCATCAATTCTCAGCACAAATTTTCCTCGCTTCGATCTTAAAAGAAAAAAAAAAGAAAGATCAGAAAAGAAAAGAAAAATCATCAAAACTGACAAAATTCAATACACAAAAAAAATGAACAAGAAGAAAAAGATGTTAAAGAAGAACCTAGGGAATAAGTAATTGAAGAGAGCAGTTCGGGCACCGTCGACGTGGAGGTTTCTAGTTGGCGAAGGAGCGAAACGCACTCTTCCCGCTACTGCGCTACATCACTGTCCATTGATGCGCGCACAGAGGGATTTCTACGAAAATAGCGTCGAAAAACAAGAGGAGGGGGAGTTCAGAGAATACTCTGATTCTCATCCACGGGGTCCCTGCAACGAGAGTCGCCATTTCTGAAATGAAAATGAAGATGAAGCGAAACGCAAAAAAGGATAGGATAGGAGAGTGATATAATTACGCTTGCAGTCGTGCGTTAAGTCATGCGAGATGAACGACTACGATGAAGTGAGGGAGTGAATAACAGAATAAAGTATTTTTTTATTATAAATTCACATATTTATTTTTGTTCTCAATTCAAACATTGAAAACCAAGACCATATAAATGTCTCATTCAACAAAGCCAATGCTTTAAATTATTGTAATCAGTACAAAAGAAAGACCAAGAAAAGTAGGTATTCTGGTTCTTCCATCCAAAGAAATTGGTTTGAAGAAGAAAAAAAAAAAAAGGTTATGGTCCAGTTAGGGTCAACTCAAAGAGCCATATTGAATCCAGGTTGCACCGACCTGTTATCCTTCCACTGCCTAGAGCGGGAAGTTCTCGCTGCTCTGTGAATCCAGCCTCACGCGTTGCCCTCCACTCCAGGAGCCACGAGACCCAAGCCTTCGCTCAAGTCCCGGGGCTCAACTCCCAGCTTGGAACGGGCAGGCCAGAGATTAGCAACAATGGATCCGACTACTTGAGTAGGGCCAATGTCCGATAACCTTGTTGCCCCCACTTGAGTTACAAGCTTGCGCAACCAAGCTCGGCGAACAAACCTGCTGCTTACGCTCTATTTAAGTAACACATTTTTGCTGATATTGTCTATGTGGGATTTGCGTCCCTTTTCTAAAGGCATCTTATCGAGGTTGTGGACTTTGAGGCCTTACAGAAACTTAAAATGAATGTTCTGGTTAGTATTGATGATTGTCAAAGATAAAGTAGATTACAGTTAAATGAAAAATCTAAAGATTTCTAATTCAGAAAATCCAAAAAGCCAAATATCCATAGCTTCAGGTTTCCCATTTCTCAATTCAAACAGAATAAAGTAAAATTTTCAATGTTTGAATTAAGAACAAAAATAAATATACAAACTCAATTAGTGAATTCATAAAAAGAAATTAAAATTATCTGAAAAAAATTTGTTTTAGAAAAAATAGTATTTTAAAAAAAGTGAGCAATTCTTTTTGGAATGAATAATTTTTTATAATAAAAAAAGTATATAATTTTATTTTTATATTTTATAATAATTTTTTAAATTTATTAATGGATGTCCCTTACTCATCAATTCAACTCAATATAAAATATAAATTTTGTTAACCACTATATTAAAAGTATTATTTATATTTTATATAATAATATATTTAATATATTAAAAATGATAAATAAATTAATATATTTAATATAATATTATTATTATAAATAATATATTAACTAGGCACATTCATTAACAAAACCAATAAGATATACAACATAAATTCAAAACACTATGTTCTTTTTTGAAAAAAAAAAAAAAAATAAAACGTAAAAATTAACGGTTAATTATTAAGTTAAAAATGGAGTCAAAATAATACGAAAACAACAATTTAAAAAGAAAACGTAAAATCAACGTAAATAAACACTCCTAGAGAAGGAAAATTAAACAAGAAAAAAAAAGAATAAAGAGCTATTAAACGACTAACTTACAGCCTGCAAAAATATTCAAAAATATAAAGAAAAATCGAAAAAAAAATAATGGGAATAAAGAAAAATTACATCCAAATAATGGTAGTCGGTAGATCACGAAGTGACAAAGAGCTTTAAAAGCAAACGAACGGGAAGAACACAGAAACACAAATTAAAAGGCAGCAAATGAACGAGAATCAGAGCGGTTTACCGGGAAACAAACAGATGGAGATAGAAAAAGAAAACCAAAACCAAAACAGTTCAACGACCGTGAGTACAGTTACAACTCGAATGGAGAATCTAAAACATGATCGTTAAAATGAAGATTAAGCAAAGAACAAGAGAACAAAAAAAGAAACGAAGAAGGAAGTATCTAGATTTTTTAGAGGGTTTTGCGAAAAGGGCAATGAAGCCTCTCCCCGTTGCGATACTTACAGCATTAGCGGTGAAGCCGGAGGGCTGGTTAGGCAGCGGGTAGTGTGACAGTGGACCCCAAGAGTGATGGGCCCAACGGTAAAAAAAAATCAAAAATTAAAAATAAAACAATTAAAGAATGGAATCCCGTATGCTTTCTAGGGTCCCCTCTCAACCGCCCGAATTTTAAGGGGCGAAGGTCTCGTTTCGCATAGCCTAGGACATAATTTTTGAAGTTAAAAATTATTTTTTATCGTATATATAATATTAAACAGATAAAAAAAATTAATTTTTGCTGTTAAAATTATAATTTGAAAAGTCAAATTAAAGAGTCAAAAATATAGTTTTTGGGTTTTAAAAATTGGCTTTTGAATAAAATAACTTTATTATCCTCACATTTCTACACTTTTATTATTTTAAACATTTTTTTTTTTTTTACATTTCAATTTTCTACAACACTTTTTCAAAGTAATGTTAAACACTTAGGCCTCGTTTAGCATTGCTTCTAACACAGCTTTTGAGGTCAAAAGCTGTTTTTTACCGCAAACGCAATGCTAAACAGATAAAAAAATTTGGCTTCTGCTGTTGAAAGAAACAATGGTTTGAAAAGTCAAACCAAAAAGCTAAAAAATATAGCTTATGAGCTTTAAAAGCTGGCTTTTAGATAAAATGATTTTATTATCCTCCCATCTCTATACTTTTATTATTTTAAACATATCTTTTTTTGACATTTCAATTTCCTACAACACTTTTTCACATCAATGCTAAACACTTAAAAGTTTTTGAACCACATTTTTTTATCACATTTTTAAACACACTTTTTTCAATCCAAATTTTTTTCAACCCAAACTTTTTCTAGCAGCAATGCTAAACTAGCATTTAAAAATTTTTAAACCACATTTTATAAACACATTTTTTTCAACTCGAACTTTTTTTAACCCAAATTTTTTTCAACAACAATGCTAAATTAGTCCAAACTTTGCCGCGGTGACGGTGGTTGTGAGATTTTTTTTGGGTTAGTTTGAAAATCATGCCATAAACAATATCAAAATTGTTAAATGGTCTAAAAAAAATTAAATTTTAAAAAATTAATAAGAAAGAGACGGTAATAACTTAAATATCCTTTAATGAAATATACTCAAATTTCCTTCACCTGGAACTTTTTTTTTTTCACGCCTTTTATTTTCTTCTACCGCAACTCTTCTTCTTCAGTTTGCCGCCCCTGTTCATCTTCTTCTTCATATTGCCGCCCCTTTTCTTCCCTCTTCTTCTTCATTTTGCCGCCCCTATTCTTCTTCTTCTTCTTCATATTGCCGTCCCTCTTCATTGAGAATTAGACCCATAAATGGTCAAGAAAAAGAAGTGGATCGAAAAGTAAGGAAGGTTTCTTCAGATTCTTTATCCGTTGGTGACCGCAAATTCACATTCGATTCTGTTCTTGATACAAATTCCAATCAGGTTAGTCAGTAGTCAGTACAAGCAAATTTTAAATCTTTTTTAAAAGAAAAGGTGTTTTGACTTATAAACTGTATGTTTTTGGTGGCTACCAGGAGGATGTTTTTCAGCTAATTGGTGTTCCTTTGGTTAAAAATGCATTAGCTGGTTACAACACTTTAATTTTGTCATATAGCAAGAAAATTTGGTGGTAAGTTGTGTATAAAGTGCCCATGGTTTATATAAAATTACTTGTCAATAGACTGGAAGTGGAAAGACTGGAAGACATGTATGTTTTTGTCTTCTGAAATACGTTTTTTTTTTTTCACTTTAAAACTTTTGTGATTAGGGTCAAAAGAGTAAAAATAATGTTCTTCTTATTAATTTTCAAATTTAACGTAATAAATTTTTTTTATAGTACCAATTAATAAATTTTTTTTATTGGTTGTTTTTCACATTAATCCTTTTTTTTTATCAAGAAGAAGAATATTTTGGGCTAGTTTAGTACGATGGTAGCGACGAATTTTGACATTTAATTTTAAAAATTCAATTAAAATTATGTTTTTTTATTTGAAGTATCTTTTTTATAATTATTAGTATAAAATATATATATATGCAAACAATATACTAATAAAAATTAATAAGCTCATAAAATTATAAAATTTATCAATTTATAAACAAAAATACTAAAAAATGAAATATATTAAATAAATAATCTTACTAAAAATATTGATCAAATTCTTTTAAAAAAAGAAGATTTTCAAAAATTAAATGTCTCAATAATCTCTTGTATGATGTTGAAAAATACTTAAGATTTTATTGAGAAAACTAAAAAGTTAATTTATTTATTTTTATAAAAAAATTACATGATTATGACTTAATATTTATGACAAGCTTATTGATTTTAAGATTTTGTGAAGAATAATTGATGGTTATAATAAATAGATGAATAAAAATATGATTTTAAATTTTCTTAAATTACAATGCATAAAATTAAATTATAAAATAAATAAAATTAAAAAACAAAAAATTTAATTTTATATGTCAATTTAAATTTATTTAATATAAATTTGTATACATATATAGTAAAGGGATTCTAAAATTTTTGGGAGGCTAAGGTTCCCCAGGTCTTCATTACCATCCGCCATTATATGGCGATTAAAAAATGTTTGAGTTAGAAAAATTTAGAGCCGAATAAAGTGCATTTAAAAATTATAATTTAAATTTTTTTACGTGTTTGATATTGTTGTGAAAAGATATTGTAAGAAATTGATATGTAAAAAAAATATTTAAAATAATAAAAAATTAAAAATATAAAGATAATAAAATTATTTTATCAAGTCAATTTTTAAATTGCAAAAATTCTATTTTTGATACGTAAAAACCAAAAATTTTACCATTTAATATTAAAATTACGATAAAACACAATTCTTAACCTAAAAAATTATGCCAACACACCTTACCGTCTACAATTCCTATGCTCTGCTTATGTTATTGTTATGCGGCTTAGATAATGTAGGACAAAGTGGGACCTGTATCCAGGAACGACGCCGTTGAACCACGTTATTTTTATATTGAGCTGTAATTAATGCTTGCTATTATTGCTTGTGCTAGATGACAAGTTAATAGAGGAATGGATGTTCGGAAACCGTTATTTCCAATTCCAAATCCCATATAGCTTTCTTTAGTATTCTTTCTAATATAATTTTTAAAGTTAAAAATTATTTTTTATCGTAAATATAATATTAAATAGATAAAAAATTTAATTTTTATTATTAAAAATATAATTTGAAAAGACAAATTAAAAAATCAAAAAATATAACTTTTAAATTTTAAAAATTAATTTTTAGATAAAATAATTTTATTATCCTCACATCCTATATTTTTATTATTTTAAACATATTTTTTTTAATATTTTAATTTTTTACAATATTTTTTCAAAATAATACTAAATACTTAAAAAAATTTAAATCATAATTTTTTAACATATTTTTTAAATATATTTTTTTCAATCTAAATTTTTTCTAATTCAATTTTTTTTCAATAGCAATACTAAAGTACCTTACTCATTTTATTTCCTAATCTTCGCCAACCATTGCAACAGCCAAAATATAGACTCAAGGAATGAAAATTAATCAAAGGATTGCAACGCAAACTCCTCCAGCTTTCTTCTTTACTATCTATGGTAAAAATTAGCATGAAAGACGGAAGCAAGAATCGAAAGCTGCTGTAGAAAGGCAGGAATCTGAGCATCGAAGCAATTCAAAGCGAGCCAACCGTAACACTTATAACACCTCATTTACGGAATTGGAGCGAGTCTTTGACTGCAAGTTCCGGCGCTTATTAAAGTTCGAGATGATGGCTGTTCTCCGGGAGCTCCTCCGCCAAAACGAATGCCTTTTGGCTCTCGAGGTTTGCTTTCTTCTTAATTTTATTTTTCTTTTATTGTAATTCGCAGTCAACTTACTCGAGAAATATGAAATGGAAGTAAAAATTTTGCATTAATTAATCTTAATTTGTAGAATAATTTTTTCACTGATTAACTTTTTTGTCATTGATTTCTAGAATTCATTTCCCTTATAATTTACCTTTAGTTTTCAAATTAGTAATGAAAGTAATCAATAATTAGATTCCATTGGGCTTTACTTATTTACGCTTTGTTTTTCGTTTGTGTTAATCAGAAACTAATAGTAGTTTGAAATTGATTATTATTGTCTAGGTTTTCGACGATATCCGAAAGGAGGTCTGGTACAAGCCTCAGGTCTTTGTTATTTGCTGATTTGATTGCAGTGTTTGCCAGCAATGGGTTTTTTTTAAAGAGGCTGAGCTTCGTTACTCATATTTGAAAACAGAAAGAAGTTTAGATCCTGATATCATGGGTTTGAATACTCTATTCAATGCTTTGATAGTTTTAAGCTCACTCACCTTGTGATGCATTGCTATGGTTTGATGAGAGCTGTAGGGTGTGAACCAGATAGATCATCGTTTAGAATACTCATAAATGATTTGGAATCGATAGGCGAAACAGGTTTTTCAGCAATTTTAAGACAGGATGCACAGAAATATTATGGTGAATCTTTGGGGTTCCTGGAGGAGGAAGAAGAGGTTACTGCTGGCTATTAACTGATTTGATAGGACAATTGGTTAATCATTGTTTGCAAGAGGTCTGGAGCCAGCTTTCATAGAATCTTTTGTTAAACTATACCAGTTTTGCGGATCCCATTTTTTTGCTGCTTGTCAGTTCATTCTTTAGATTGTTATCCCAGCCTCTCAGACTCATATATCAACTTTTGCTTTATGCCTTTAGAGCCTTGTAGGGGTAGGCTATGTTACTCGGACTCGGGTGTGAGTACCGGATACGGATATATTCAATTTTTTATAAAGATTTTCATGTATTTGGAGGATCCTTAGAGGATCCCCATGCTCATATCGGGATATACGTCGAACATAGATGTTGGATATGGGTACTTTAAGAAAAATAAAAAGTCGGAGTAACATAAGGATAGGTGCCCTTGGGTGGGCATTCTACTTAGCTGATGATTTCCATATTTTGCAACTGATTAGCTTACTTATACTGTGGAAGCAAAATATGCGGTGCAAAATCTAGACAGACACCCTAAAACAAGACCGGAGAATGCAAGGTGGGATTTATATAACATTGCTCTTAAACAAGTATTATACATTGCATAGACAATTCTGCTCTCGAATGACTATATTATAAAGTGACAAAACTGGGACCTTCTATTCCTGTTTCTTCTACTCTTTTTTCTTTTCAACACTTTTTCTTCTCTTTTGACTATTATGCGGAATCAATGGCATAACTGGAGATGTTCTCACTTCTCTCGCTAACTCGTTAGTTTGAACTTGTAGACCTCTTCAATACAGATCTTACATATGATTTGAACTTTAAGTTACCAGCAATGGTTCAGAGCCAGAGGTGAAGTTATCTCTGCCATCTTTAGATATATAAAAATCTCAAATAGTCGCCTTACTTGAATTGTTTTCCTTCATACGTCTGACCAAATTGCCAATTTGCTGGAGCAACACTGTAAGATGCTACTGTCCTGCCGGTACTGGCTGTTACCTCAAAAGACAGTGGCTGTCCTATAAGATTAATATTGCACTGCCAGTTTTGTCCCCAGTTCCTCGCCATAGATATCCACCCCGTTTTCGGGCCCTTCACTTTCACTGCTACTACTTCACCATCCAATCCCACATTGGTAATCAGGACCTGAGAGAAGTGAGCGCTCCCGCTCATCGTGAATCTTATCCCACCCCTTCTTTCACACTTCACCCTACACAATGTTTGCATAAACAGTGATTTCTTTTATGCAAAAAATATGGAATTTTTTTTAAAACTTGCCAAACGTGTATAGTTTGATATGTTACCTCTTATACTGAACTGGCACAATATCTGCTCTTTTCTCTGCAATTTCAGCAAATGCTGCCTCTGACATCTCAAAGTGTTCCTTTGGGAAATTGCACCAGCCACCATAATCTGCTGAAAGCCCGTAATTCGGTGGACAGAAATCTGTGGCAGTGAGGATGACTGAGGGGCTTCCTTGGATACACCACAAGATGTGGTCAACACATCTGAGCTCAAAGCAAGCTCCACAGGTACTCCCTTTGTTGAATAACATGGTACTAAGTCCAGCACTGTACTTCCCATAGCTGGCCTTGTGAAGGTCCCCATAACCACAAGCTCCTTCTGCAAGATCAGGCCAGTGCTGTTAGCTTGAATTAATTGTAGCTTTTGGTACCAATTTGGATAGTTGTTAATATAAAAGAGCATTATTGTGTGGTTAAAACTGGAAATGGAATCAATATTGCAAAAGAAGGTAACCTGTGATGATTGATCCGTCTGTTTCTTTGGTATATGTTGCAGTAGCCGACTTCCATTCTTCCACCTTGGAAGTGACCTGGGATGTTAGCAGTAGAATCAAATAGATAACCATAAGTTGAAGGGCGCCCATTTGAGATACTGAGGCCTCTCAGAACTTTGAGTTGTGCTTCAATATGGTTCTTTTTCCTTTTTTTCCCCCTCTTTATTGGGATTGTTGTGAGAAGAAGGGTAAAGAAAGCCCTGTTCCCTTAGGAAAGGACCTCAAACTCCTTTGGTGAGGTAAAGTTAGGTCTGTTGTTAACTTGTAATCTAGGTGGAATCCGCATTCAAAGTACAAAGTTTGAAATTAGGCAAAAAGACAACTAGGGCAATGGAGTCCTTAGTTCAACATCGTGGGGTCACTCGACGAGAGCCTCTGATGAAGGAGGGTATCTTTGTCTACAATGGGAAAGAAGGTATGCTTTCTCTTTTTCATTCCTTTCTTTCTAGTTGGTAATGAATGAGACTGAAAAAAGACTGGTGTGCCTGCATTTTGGTATGTAGTTAAGAGAGCAAAGCCAGAAGGGTTTAAGGCTTTTGTGATGGTGGCAGACAGGAAAAGCGGAAAGTCTGAGAATAAGATAAACCACGACTATTAAGAATCCTAAAAACATATTTTTAAGGGGTTTAGATTAGATTTGTTTGTAGCAAGCACTCAAAGAAAGTCAAGAAGATACATCCATGGCTCTTCTTTTTAGGAAAGAAAAATAAAGAGAGGAAGGACTTCCCAGGGAAAGGGTTTGATTGTTGGGAGGCGCTCACCAGTGAAGAACAGTAGTATTCACCATATCATATAACTTACTATTTACTATTCACCTATATTTGGATATAAATATAAATTTTTATTTGATATATTATCAGTGTATAGATTTATATACATCAGTTAAAAATTAGGTTTAATGTTTAGTGTTTAGAATTTTAGAGATTATTTTTTATGAGTTGTTATCGTAGGATTCAAGTCAGTGTATTATGGGTGTATTTAATTTTTTAATTTTTTTATATATTTTGATAATTATACATTTATATATATATATTTTTTTTGGTCGAACATTTATATCGAATATATCAAACACAAATATGAGTATTTTAAAAAAAATATTTAATCTAAATAACATAGGTATTCACTGTTTTGCATGACATCGTAAAAGAGAGAGAGGACCAGAAATATTGTTTTTAGAAAATGTTAAAAGAATGTTTGTAGATATTTGTTAAATGTTTATAAAAATATTTTATAATTAATATATTAGTTCTTCTTGAATTTAAGAAAATTTATACATTAAATGAAAAAAATTCTTAAAATAAAAATTTAACAAATAAAAAAAAAAAAAGTGTTTATATAGACAATCATTGGAATTTTTTTTTGTTGGGGAAGGGAGGCCATTGATATTAGGGATGGCAATGGAGCGGGGGGGCGGATTTTGCAGTATCTGACCCCGCCCCTTCATAGGACTGCTCTGTCCCGTCTCCCGTCCCATTCTGTCGTGGATGTTGAAATTTCAATACCACTACCACCTCCATGGATGTTGGTTACATCCATAACCGCTCCATTCGATATATATATATATATATATATATATATATATTTTTTCAAATAATAAAGCATTATAAAAAAATTTAAATATAAATTCAATATAAACATGTTTTTAATCTAGGAAGAGAAAAAAATAAAGTATTAGCTTTAGGTTTAAAAAAGAAAAAGAAAAATAATAAGTTTAATTATATTATTTTATTATTCTTTTAAAAGCTAAATATTTAAGGGTAAAATTGTAATTTCAGTATTCGGGACGGGGCAGTGTGGAGCAGGCAATTACCACAACTGTTCCATCCCCGCCTTCCAAACAAAAAAAATCATACTGCCCCGCTCTGCCTCCATTGTTCAAAAAAAAAAAAAACTTCTCAATTCAGATCTAATCGTTTTGAAATCCATCGGTCTAATCGAGTTTTGCGATTTGGTGGTTGAATTCGGCGGGATAATACGAAGGGTAAATTAGCTAAAGTGGGCCAGTGTGAGGCGTGAGCCCACTACCATTGTTGCCCGAAGTGGTTGCCACTTGTTAGAAATGTCATTTAACTTCAATCTATCATCCGGAATTACTAAGTTATTAACAGCATTTTGGGAATCTTTTATTGAAAAAACTGATAAAAGTCCAAAACGCTTAGGCAGCAAATAATAGCAAATTGTGTCTTCTATGCTTGCTACAACTTGTGTTATTTGGATTTGCTATAAGTATCGGATATGAGTATGTATCAAATACGAATATATTCAAAAGATATTTAAATTTTTTTTATATATTTAAAAAATAATATCTCATACTCATATTTAAATGTATATCAAATATAAATATTTTAAAATAAAATAAAAAAATTCGAATAATATAAGCTACTGGCCCAACCTAGAGAAACTTTCAAACAAAGGTCCAGCAGAACCAGTCGGAGCCACACTCAGACATCTCCATATGAGCAACAGAGCCCACGTTGTCAGTTCAATGCAGTATTCTGATCAGTGTTATCGGTACCGACGGTATCGGTAGGTACGTATCTCTTTTAAGATAAATTAAAACAGTATCAGTTTCGTTTCATTTCGATTTTGGTATCGATCCGTACCGGCCTGTACCGGTCTATATCGGTTAGTACCAGTACGTACCGGTCCGTACCGGTTGGTACACGATTTTGATTTTTTTATTTAAAAATTCACTTATTTGAATTTTTAAACCAATTTCAATATTTTTGTATCATGATCATTTTTTTTTCATAATTATATTTAAAATATATATATGTTCATTAAATTAGGTTATTGAACATAATTAATAATAATTTACTATATATTTTTAACATTTTAATATTTATTTCACCTATTTGATGTTTAAAAATTTTAGATATTAAATATTTAAAAATTAGTGAAAACATATATATGCATGTAATGGATGTATATTTGCCTGTGTATATAATATATATTTTATTAAAAAACTTGAAAATAAGCTATACATATAGATATATGAAAAAATATTTTAAAAATGCCGGTAAATCCGAAACGGTACGTCGAAACACACCGATATCAATACGTACCAATATTAAAATAAAAACGATACGTCTACCAATACGATACTGACTACCTTAATGCTGATTCCTGAGTCCCAATTTAACTCGGCTGCACCGATTTTTAAGACACGACTAGAGCAATCTAGTTCTTTCCGGTTCTCAAAATCTCTGGGTTTTTTCCCCTGCTTTTATCTTTCTTAATGATGAAAAAAGGATGCAAGTAATACTAACGAAATTATCCTTTGTGTTTAACTATACCACTATTCTTTTTATAAAAATAATCTCGAAAAAACAACTTTGTATTATATGAATACCATGACAAGAATGTGAGCCTTACAGGGCATGGTGTTTATGCTTTTAAGTGTCCAAGCATGTTTTTAGTCATACTATGCATACTATAATATCCTTCAATGGGACAAAGCAACTAACAGGGGTGTTGTTAAGTGTAGTTAGGGACGGTAAAACCCGATTCGACCGATGAATTTCGTACCGATCTGTTTCGAATGAATTTTTTTTTTTTGAAAGCGAGAGAGGTTGGAGCAGGATGATTTTAGTAAATGTTTGCTCCGCTTCGCCCCATCCCGATTTTTGAAATTATTATCCTACCCCTTAACATATTTTTATATTTTCCCTTATATTTTTAATATATATATTAAATATATATACTAAATTCATATAGATATTATTATTATATATATATATATTTAGTATATATATATGTATGTATATTATATATATTAAAGAATTTTATATATTAAAATTATGTTAATGAATAAATTATAATATAATTTTTTATAATATTAAGTTAAAAATAATTATTAAAAATTGGGATGTAACGAAGTAGAGTATCGTGGAGCAGTCATGAATGTAACCGATATATATGGAAGTGGATGTTTCCAACATTCATGCAAAAATAGAGTAGAAGTGGATAAGGCAATCTCCGCTCTCGCCTCAACCCCGCTCCGCTCCATTATCATCCCTGACTGTAGCCATTGCTGCTGCTGGAGTTTGGCTTGCTGAAGTGATACAAGCTATATGTTGTTTGTTCCAGTGTTCCTTCCCCGTAGACAAAGACACCATCATCTTCTACCATACATCGCCACTTCCTGCTCCGGTCATGACTCCGATGAAGAGGCATTCCCCTTAAGAAAAAAAAAAGGAATCAGTATAAACTATTAGTATCAGTTATGTTATCCAGACTCTTTATTTTTTTAAGTATTCATGTTCGACGTATATTCGAACATAATTATAGAATATGATCTTTTAAATATATATATATAAAAAATTACGTATATCCTTATCGAAAACAATATCTGATACTCACTCTGAAACTATAATCACTGTTTTCTTGCTAAAATCATCAGAGTTTTAAAGTGAAATAAGAATGAATGAAGAACAGAAAGTTGAACAAATAATTAATCTTCCTGTTTGGACATGGTGATTTTTCAACTAAAAAAACTTTAAGACAGTAAATGAAACTAAAAAGATGAATTGCTTGCTTTGGGGAAGAGAAAAAGGAAAATGATCCCTTAGCTAATGTGGAAGAGTTCAGAAATATTGCACATCTCAAGATAAAAGTTAACGGCGTCAAGGAAGGCGCGATAGGTGTAAATGTGGAGCCCATCGATCCTGGTGTAAGGCAATTTCGATCTAGCAGCTCCGTCATAGGCGGTTCACCTGAGCAAGACGAAGACTTGGATCGTCGGGAAACCCCAGGAAGCGACGCCGCGTAAACTTACTCCTTCCAGGCGACCGGAGAACTTCCCTGGTCGGGCGGGAGGCCGACGAAGCCCATGGTAGCCATGATGGACTCGAGCTCTTCGTGCGTCATGAGGGGTTTGAAGGTTTTGGTGTACCAAAGCGCTAGCTTTCTCAAGCAGAGTCTCATGCAATCCTCCATTGTTGTTGGGTTTTTGGGAGGGGATTGGAAATGGGATTCTCCTGGAAAAGTTGTTTGAGTATTACAGTACTTAATAAATAAGAAATGTTTGATTTTTCTTTGTAAAGTAAAGGGATTGATTGTAGGAATTCTAGGAGTTTCTTTATTTGACACCTTACATGCTATCTATTTTCTTTGTAAAGAAAGGTTTGACACCTTACTAATCACATTAAATTCAAATATAGAAGCTTCAATAATCAATGGTAACTCAAAAATCAAAATCCTTTTTTATTATTTTTTTCCCTTTTTTTGCCAAACAGGAAACCCTATAGGTCTTCTATCTAAAAACAATTAGGATAAAGACACTTATCTCTCAAGTTTGGTAAAAAATTTACTTACTTTTATTTAATTTAAAAAAATCTACTTATCCTCTTAAAGTTTGACATAAAATACATTCATTCCTAAGATATTATTTATAGGTTAATTTTAAATAAAATAAATAAATATGCCCTTTCTTAATTATTATTATTATTTTTTTCATTTTTTTAAATTTATCTTTAATTCAATTATATACTAACTTAGAAATGAATTTATTAAAATATCTTTATTTAATTAACTAATTAATGTTATTAAAATTTTAGTGATAATGAAATTGGTTAAAAAAAATTAAAAATAAATAAATAAATATATAATTATCTTTCATAAAATTTTATTGAAAATAAACTTACTCTTATTATTTTAAAAAACACATTTATCTCTTCAAAAAGTAACCATGTTAGTATTCTGTTAATGAAATTAATATTTATTCAAATTTTATTTTTAATATTAAAAATACGATTATTTTTTTATTTTTTCTGTCTATTTTTTATTTTTTTGTTTTAATCAAATTTCTTTTTAAAATAATAACAATTGATTCATTTTAAATAAAAAATCATAATATATTAATATTAAAGTTAATATATATAATTTAATTAAAAATATTTTTGCTATAAAAAATTTTAGGTGAGAGGAGGCTACTCAATCCAAGGTCAGCCGGTCAGGGCATGCCACAGGTCTCAGAGAGGACTAATAGTGGTACTTATAGATCACCAACCAAGTAGAACTGCTGGTGAGACTCGAACTCTGGTGCTTGCCAAGGCGCTAATGAATACTCAACCAATTGAACCAATCCACATTGACATAAGTTTAAAATATTTAACATGTATACTTGAATTAGAATATAATTTAATTAAAATTTAACTTGATAGTAGTTAAAGATAATTTTGTAGTTAAAAAAGTTTTGAGTAAAAAAAAATGAACACAAAAAATAAAAATATATGATTAATAATTAATAAAGGATATATTTGTTTTTTTTATTTAAAATTAACTTAGAAATAATATCTTAGATGTTAATATATTTTGTGCCAAACCATAAGGATAAATGAGTGTTTTTTAAATCTTAGAGAATAAATATATTTTCTATCAATAATCCGAAGGATAAATATACTTTTTATGAATAATTATTATCATAATATGCAAGTTCGAGAACTTGAACTAGAGCTGCTCATGGGCCGGGTCGGGCCGCGGCTCGGTTTTTTTATTTTCTCTACCCAGGCCCGGCCCGACCCGCCCGTTTAGGCCCGAAACACTGTTCATTAGAATAAAAAAATAATTTTTTTATAATTAAAATTAAATAAAATAATATTATTATAATAAAAATTACTGTTCCGGGCCGGCCCGGCCCGGAACACAAAAAATCTTACCCAGGCCCGGCCCGTGAGCAGTTCTAACTTGAACTATTAATTATGTCTTTCACTCAAATATTATTGTGGTGTACCCAAGCTAGAGTTGTTTTTCCTTAATAGTTTTGCTTCAGATTTTTTATCGTAAAAAAACACTAAGACATAACCCATATTGCATCTTGTCAAATTATTGTTTACCATTGCACATTTCTTATTGTGAAATCTGTAACTGTACTTGTGGCTTTCCTGGCTAGACCTGGTTTTGATGCATTAAAACTTTTAAGAGCCCTAACAAAAATTGGATTGTTTCGTGAAAAATGATTTCAAAAACTAATTTTCGTATTTTTTGTATTTATTTTATAAAAAATCATTTGGTTAACGGAAAATGAATTTCAGTCAATAAAAAATTACTTTTTTTTTTTTGGAAATTGTCTTATACTTTTAAAAAGCACAAGATATTTTTCGGAAGCAAAACTAGTCATAAGCATTCAGATACCCTGCTTTGGGCATTCGAATCTATAGGAGCATTCAGATGCCATCCATAGGGGCATTTAGATACCAATTCATTTTTCAAAAATTATTTCTAAGATCATCCAAACAATAAAAATTATCAATTATTTTTAAAAATTATTTTTCACGAAACAAACGAACCTAAGTTTCTTTCAATTACTTTCTTCCAACACTTAGGAAAAATGAAACAAATGGATAATATATATATATATATATATATATTATTATTAAAATAATTAGTGTATGAATCTTTATACGAGACATTAGGTGCACACTCTTTGACAACTAATATGAATGAAGCATCTTTGTGAGGCTTTTACTGGATATGAGATGTAAGTCATGAGCATCGATGGAATTGAAAATAACTTTCAGTGATTGCAAAAGTTGATTTGGTTGTGTCAATTTGAAGTCTTTAACGTGATCATTTAGAAATATATTAAATAGTAACCCTGAAGTTTGAATAATATCTTTTTTCTCTTTTAAAAATTAATATTATGTCAAAATTAATTTTTTATGGCATAAAACATGTCTAGGATTGATAAAATAATCCAAATCGTCGGATCAAGCAGATAATTTCAAAAAATAATGAGTTCGAGTCGAGTTCGGGTTTACTATAAACCCGAATCGACCCGTCCCAATTATTTTTTTATTTTTCTTACTTTTAATTTTTTTATATGTTAATTTTATATATTATTAGGGGTGAGCATTCAATATATCCGATTTCAAAATTTCGAAAATCGATTAAACAGACTAAACTTATAAAATCGACCGACAAAGATTCTAAAATCGAAAAAATCAAAACCAACTTAAGTCGGTCGGTTCGGTCGGTTTAATCAGTTTTAACTGTTTAAAAATAATTTATTTATTGTATATTATATATATTATTATAATATAAATGATATATTATATTATATATAATTTTAAATTATTATATAAATAATTATATTTAAAATAAAATTAAAAAAGTCGGTTAGTTCAGTCTATTCGAGATGGGATCGGGAGGTCTTTTAGGGGTCAGAGGCTAAAATTTTAAATAAAATCGGGTTCTCGCAGTTTCGAGTATATCTAAACGGACCCTTTATAGGAAAAAGTATTAAACCCCCTGAGGTTTGATCATAATTCCAGATACCCCCTATAGTTTGGATAATACTCCCTTTCTCTCCTAAAAATTAATATCATGCCAAAACTGTCATTCTATGGCATAGAACATGTCTAGGGTTGGCAAAATAATCTGAACCGTCGGGTCATATAGGTAATTTCAAAAAATAACGGGTTCGGGTCGATTTCGGGTTTACCATAAACCCGAATTGACCCGCCCCGATTATTTTTTATTTTTCTTACTTTTAATTTTTTATATATGTTAATTCTATATATTATTCGGGGTGAGCATTCAGTCGATTCGGTTTCAAAATTTCAAAAATCAATTAAACCGACTAAACTTATAAAACCGATAGAACCAATCGACAAAGATTTTAAAACTGAAAAAATCAAAACCAACTTAAGTCGATCGATTTAATCGGTTTTAACTATTTAATAAATAATATATTTATTGTATATTACATATTATTATATAATATAAATTATATATAATTTTAAATTATTATATAAATAATTATATTTAAAATAAAATTAAAAGGGTCGGTTAGTTCAGTCTATTCGGGATGGGATCAGGAGGGGTCTTTTCGGGGTCGGGAGCTAAAATTTTAAATAAAATCGGGTTCGAGATGGTTTCGAGTATATCTAAAAGGAGGTCGGGTCGGGGGTTAAAATTTTAAATAAAATCGAGTTCGGGTCCGAACTGATAGAATTCAATTCGGGTCGGTTAAGTTCGATTTTTTATTCTATTCGGTTCGGTAGTCGTATAGTGTTAAAAATCAGAATACTGCACATTAACCGTAATTTTTGTCTAAAACCGAATCTAACCGAACTGTTATCATCCCTAATCGTGGGTTATCTCCAAAACCCTTAAAAGATAAAATTGTCATTTGATTCTTATATAACTTGAATAGGGGTAAAGTGTAATTTTCAAAATTTTAGAAGGTAAACGGAATTTTCACTAAACTCTAGAGGTAAGTGTCTTTACCCTTTTACCCTATTAAATATGTTAAAAGTATCTATCAATTTGCAAAGGTGTTGCATGCTTGCATTGTTTCATTGAAGATGGAAAACAATGTGCATTAATCTTTGTCTCAGACTGTGTTCCCTAATGGAACTTTGCATGGTAATTAAAAATGCTCAAATTATTTAATCCATGGTCAGTTAGGCCTTTTGGCCTTATATATCTCTTTCCCACTATCACGTTCTGCTGGTGTTTCATCAATTTTGTTGCCACCGCATTGGCCATATATATATATATATATATATATTCCTTTGCATTCATGGAAAAAATAGTGATATATCTGCCTCTAACATGCATAGGTTCTTTGATATTTGTATGCCAGGGTTTTTGTTATGAATTTGCAGCCGTCTGAAGCAGAATCTAGTTTTGATATTCGAGTACCACCTGCAGCTAATACAGAATCCTCGAAGAAACGGATAGCTGAGGAATGGGCGGTGCTGCTTCACGATACATGACATATGAGGTAAAGCTCGCTCACAAACAATCGGGTTTGAAGTTGAATATGAAAATCAATATCATTTTTTATTGGATAAATGAATCTAATCGAACGAACTTAAATAATTCGATTTTTATCTTGAATTAAATTCAAATTTTAAAAATAAAACTCGAACCGAGTTTTGAACTGTAAATTTTAAATAGAACTCAAGTTTTTTACTATTTGAATTCGACTCGACTTCACCCTAATACTAGAGATAATAATAGTAATAAATAAAAGAGTGGTGTACTATGTTTTCAAAAACTTTTAGTACAAAATTTCATGGAATCCTGCAATGTTGGACTTTTGGGATCAATATGGTGACATTTGTTCTATATTTTATTAGGTAACTTTGAAAAACATGCTGTCAATAAGTAAATAAAAAATTTTAAAAAATAAAATTATTTTTTCTAAAATTATGTTTTCTTTATTTTTTTAAAATTAAAAAAATAATAATTAAATATTTTATTTTTTAAATTTATTTTTAATTAAAATTTTCTAAAAAATATATTTTCTTAATAGAGGAGAAAGGAAAATTAGATTTTTTCATTAAGAATAATTTTAATCTTACAATATCTTTTATAACAATTTCTAATTATTCATTTTCTTTTTCAAGTAGGGGTGAGCAAAATCCGACTCGACTCGAAAAAACCAAAAAAAAATTTAAATTTCGAATTAAATAGTTCGGTTTATTAGAGTTATTCGGATTTTCGGATCAACTCGACTAAGTAATTTGAGTTATATAGTTTAGCTAGGATTTGATTTATACAACTCGAATAACTCGAAAATCCGAATAAGATATTTCTGTACGACGTCGTTTTACTCATTTAAGTTTGATACTAAGCTTGAGTTTTGCGTTTTCCTTATTTCGTCTTCCCTTTTTACTCTTTAGCCCATTTTTGTTGGGTCATTTATTTTTGTTGTTTGTCACCATTCAATAGAAAAATAAATTCACATGAGCTATTGATTGCATACTTATTGTCTTAATATTTTATCATTCATTTTTTTTCCCCTTTGAAATTGACAAGTCTAGATTGAAAGTTTACATTGAATTTTTTGAGTTTCAAAAGGGGAAGGCTATCACTCAATGCTTCATTCAGTTAAAGATTGAAGCTTTTGGTTGATATCATGCACATTACCAAGCTAACCAAACGATGAAATTCAAAAGATAATGAATTCTCTTTTTTTAAAGGTCAATAGTAAGCTATTTATTTAGTATGACAAGTCTTTGATAGTTATATTTATAAGAAAAGATAGAACACACAAAAAAAATATTTGTAATTTCATAGAACTAAATTTCAAAATTATAGATATACATGCATTTACAAGATAACAGTAACATGATCTAGTCAATCAACATTTACAAGATAACATTTTAACTCGAATAAATTATTCGACTCGACTCGAATTTGTTTTAACTCGACTCGATTCGCTAAAATTTCAAATTGAGTTTGGTTGACAAAATAGGACTCGTCAACTCGACTAATCCGAATTTTTTTCACTCGACTCGATCAAACGCTCACCCCCTATTTTCAAGTATTCATTAAACCATTTAATAATTATTTATTTATTGAAAGCATGTTTTTTATATTTACCCTATTTTATTCTACTTCAGAATAGCCCAGGCTGCCTTGGCAGACTAAATAACCAACTAAGAATTTGGGCTTGCAACAGGCTGGGATGAGACGAAAAGGCAACGTGGGCCTGCTCCTTAAAAGAAACAAAGGTCAATAGTTTGCCTTGATACGGTGAACTACCTTCCTTTCTATTGAGGGGTTCTCTCGATTCAATGATTCTTTACAACAAAATGGAAGGTATATGCTGAAATAATGGGACCAAAGGGTTCTTCTCTTCTGCCATGTTCGATCCACTCAACTGAAAGAGATTGACAGTGACTAACAGTTCTGGTTCGGTATAGAGAATAGAAAAGAAAAGGGTTGAGGAGGAAGAAGAGAAGAAAGAGATGTCGCTCAGAATAAAGGCGGTGGTGGATAAGTTCGTGGAAGAGCTCAAACAGGCGTTGGAAGCCGACATACAAGACAGAAAAATGAAGGAGAGAGAGATGCAAAGTTACATCGAGGAACGCGAGCGCGAAGTCGCTGAGCGTGAAGCTGCCTGGAAGGCCGAGCTCTCTCGCCGCGAGGTCCGCTTTTATTCTTATCTTTTCCACTATTAAAATAATAGGGTGTGAAACTTTAATTGATTATAAGTTTGAGAATTTTATCGTTAATTGACATCAAAGATAGCTGCTGTTTATTACGCTGCATTGCAAGTGTTTTAAACTTTTCAAGCTCGTGGAAAGTGAGATATTGAAAACAGTCTTTGATGGTTGAAATATAGAGAAATGAGAAATCTTTATGATTCTTTTTCGTTAATTCTTAATGAGTGTTTGGCCAAAAGAAAATCTTAATGAGTGGTTTACTTTTCATATTACTTGCCTGATGTTAGAAATTTCTTGTATCTTTGGATGATGAAGTTATTTTTCAAGTATAGGCATTTCCATACCTTGCAAGTAATGGCTATTGGGTTATAGAAATGGATTCATTCATCTGTTGGTATCAGCTATCACTAATGATGATCTATGTTACCGGAGTCTTTATTTTCTCTAAAGTATTCGTGTCCGATATATATTCGGACATGGATGGGTATGGGGTATGATTTTTTAAATATACGAAAAAACTTAGAAAAAATTGAGCATACTCGTGTCGAACACATACTTGTATCTGACAGTCACCCCTGAATCCGGGTAAGGTATGGGGTATGATTTTTTAAATATATGGAAAAATTTAGAAAAAATTGAGCATACTCGTGTCGAACACATATCTGTATCTGACACTCACCCCCGAATCCGGGTAACATAGATGATGATAATTGATAAACAAATGCATATGAGCTTTTACTGCCCTGATTTACGGGTCATGCTATTAGATTGCATTGAACCATTTTCTCCTTTACCCGGGCATGCTGCTGATTGCTGAATTCCTCACTGAAATTGTTGTTGTCACTCTTGTTGTTATTGCCTCTTGGATTTAGTCCTTTTATGTAATTGTTTCTTCATAAGTTTTTGACATGCATTTATCTTCGTTAATACTCGAATCAAACTGATTGTTCTTGATTGAATTGGGTTTGATTAGTTCATATTCTTGGCTCAATAAAGGGATGTAAATGTATATTTGATGGTGTAAGGCCATCTTTAATATGTTTATATGTTTAGTACGCACATGAACGATTTAGAGAATTGTGATTGAGTTAGCATAATAGCAGTATATAATAAAGTACTTCATATTGCATAAGTGTATACTGTGTGCTGTTACTTGACTAGGTCTGTTTTGTTCTTTTGAAATGTTATTTTTCTCTTCCAGGCAGAGATTGCCCGACAAGAGGCTAGGCTGAAGATGGAAAAAGAAAACCTTGAAAAAGAGAAAAGTGTCCTAATGGGAACAGCATCAAGTCAAGATAACCAAGATGGAGCTCTTGAAATCACTGTAAGTGGTGAAAAATATAGATGCCTCAGGTTCACAAAGGCAAAGAAATGAGGCTTTATAAAGAAGATGAAGAAAAAAAAAATGCAAGGATAATGTGCTTGATGTCTTTTCTAAAATTTGCTGGAGCAAGTTTGCTATTTTAGAATTTTATTCATCCTAGATGCATTGATTATATACATGTAGGTTTTGCTTTCAGTACAATATTCATCATGTCAAACTTTGTTACTTGGACTCGGGTGTGAGTGTCAGACACGGGTATATTCATTTTTTCTCAAGATTTCCATGTATTTGGAGGGTCTTTGGAGGATCATATCTCCATACCCATGTTTGTATATGCGTTGGGTATCGGACATAGATACTTTTAAAAAAATGAAGAGTCTGAGCAATATAGATGTCAAGTATATGATTCCATTTCAATGAAGAAAAGAAAAAAATTGTGCTGGTAATTAACCAAAATAAACAGGTTGCCAATCCTTTCTACATTTCTTCTTTGATGATACTTATGATTAGCATGGTTGGCTATTTAGATTGGTGCTTGTTTTCAAACCCAGTCTGTCAAATTCCTTCCTTTGCCCAAGGGAAAGCTACTTGTATGTTAAATGAAGCTATGGAGCATTAATTGGAATTACTCTAGTGTCAAAAGTTTTTTCTTTTTCTTTTTTGAAGTTCCATTGAGATGAGTTGCTCACTTGAAAGTTGAAACTGGAAAGGATGTCATTATCTATACTAATATTAAAATCCTTGACTTAGTTTCTATCACAAGTTAACTTGATATCAACTTAATTAAAAATTTGACAAAAAACCAACAGTAAATAATTAAAAACAAGCTTTTTGTTGATGATTTATTTTTTTAAAAATGGTGTTCATAATTAAATAATAATATTATTATTTTTTAAAAAAAAAATTAGTGAAATGATTATGGATGCAATCAATATTCATATAAATAAATTAGTATCGATATTTCAAACGGAGCGAAACTAAAATTTGTACTGGAACGAATATTGCAAATATCCCACTGCCCTGCTTCATTCTCATCCTAATGCAAGTTAAGACGTGCCCACCGATAAAGTATAAGGAATTTCAATTAAATGTTTAGTAGTATTTTCTCGCATTCCAAGGATGATTCTAATCAGTTTCTAATGAGTGAATAAACAATACGTGGACTCAATTTTGTATGTAATTTAACTTTACATGGAATGAGATTTACTAGCTTTTTTTTTTTTGGGGTCTATTAATCGGTAGCATGGGAACTTTTGTTTTTATTAGAAAAATCATTTATCACATGCATTCACCTGTGCCCAATTACTAGTCTATTCTTACGTTGATTGGGACTTCGAAGAAACTAAAAAAAAAAAAAGAGAAAATTGATTAATCTCGTGATGAACTCACGCAAGTGTATGCATTTAACAAAGTAGCTTTACCTAAAATGTGGAGAGTTCTACTTGCGTTTTATGTTAGACTCTAAATATTAAGTTCAAGAGAGGGATCTGTGAAGGTTGATCAATGCCAAGGCATGGTGTAGAATCCAATGGTTAAATGACCCACCAGACCAGAGTTCCATTAATTAAGGTTAAGATGTTTGAGCAAGGGATTCTCAGTCAAACCAGGTGCATAAGGAAAACATGTAACAAAAAGAGCGACCAGAAACATGGCAATTTGAGTTATCAAAGACATAGAAGCAGGCTACCTGTGCATGGAAGACAAACCCTGCAATTCTTTCTTTTCAGTTTTGAGATTACATTTGGATATTGTTAGCAAAATTGTAATATTGTGAAACCCGGGTTTAGTCTAGTCGGTTCGTTTAATCACTTTCCCCTCGCTGCGGCTTCCTTTATATAAAAAAAAGATCGCACTCTTCTGAGATATTAAGAAGAAAAAAAAAAAGTCCTGTGAATGAGACGGTTAATAACTTAAGGAAGTAGTGGGAAGGAGTTAACGGCAGTTATGGTGACTCCAGAAGCCCGCCCTTTGCAATTGCCACTTGAAAATTCAAACCAACCCGGTTGGCCTGGTGTGCCATTATTTTTGTTTTGCTGATCTCACTCTATCACAAGTCTACGAGAATACTTTCGCACAACTGCAGGGTTCAACAGCAATAGGAGATTAACACATATTGTAGGAACATGAGCCTTGACATTCGCATGAAATTGCTCTTGCTGTTTTCCTCCTTTTGTTTCAATGGTGTTTTTGCTGGAGGAAGAGCAGCAGCAGATATAGGAACGGAAGGCTTTGAACAACATGGAAGAGGGCTATCATATTACAAGGGAAGGAAGAGCTCTCATTTCTTTAATGTCAAGAGATTTGGTGCTCGAGCCGATGGAATGACTGATGACAGCAAAGTTTGTTTCCTTCTCTTTCTTTCTCCATTGAACTAAGGCAATGAGTAATAGTTAGCTGCATCGTTTAAAATTCCTAAAATGGCTTTCAAAATTTCGACTAGTAAGTTAGTGTTTCAGCTTTTCATTTCTGATCCCATGTTTGCTCAGTCAAAATATCAATTCAAACCTCTTTCTTTTCACGACATAGAACTGCATTTCAGCCTTAATAATGTTATTCTTGTGGTTCCTCTTTTGTTAAATGAGTTATAGTCATTAGAACCTCAGTTGCTTACTTTCCTGTTTTGATGTTCAACATACCTATGTTGCTCCGACTCTTATTTTTTTTGAAACACCCATGTCCGACACATATCCGGACATGGGTATGGAGATATGACCCTCCAAGGATCTTCCAAATACATGTAAAAACTTGAAAAAATTGAACATACCCGTATCGGATACATATCCGTATCCGACACTCACACTCGAGTCCGAGTAATATAGCAACACACTATAATGTAGTAGGATTTTGTTTAACTTGTTACTTTCAAATTGCCAGGCCTTCATAGCAGCATGGAAGAAAGCATGTCAAGCTACAGGTGAGGTAGACCTTGTGATTCCAAAAGGCACATACTTGGTTGGCCCTGTTAAATTTTCAGGGCCCTGCAAAAATGTGTCTAAATTTACAGTCCGTATGAAGGTAAATTTCTGCATACATCCTGGCTTATGTTCTTCTATCCCTTCTGCATTTCCACACATAATTTTGACCATGATTGAGCAAGAAGCTAGCTTTCAGGGTTATCTGAAGGCAACAACAAACTTGTCTAAATATGGAGATGGTGCTGGTTGGGTTGAATTTCGATGGGTGGAGGGGCTGACCTTGACTGGAGGAGGGACCTTTGATGGGCAGGGTGCCAAAGCATGGCCTTACAATAGGTGCTCCACTGACTTTAACTGCAAACTTCTTCCGACAGTATGTTTCATAACCTTTTAACCTTAAAACATTTTCTTCTTTTAGCTCTCATCAACTGTTTTTGCAAATTGTCCATGTTTTCTTGCACCCAACGGCTTCTAGTTAGGCCCTAGGCTTAAAAGATTAAAAGGAACCTTGCTTTTTTGCAGCCTGTATGAAGCAAGTATTTAGCATGGAATAAAAAATCAGATCGGACCGACCGATCGAATCGAGAATCGGTGGTCCATCCGGTCCGATACTATACACAAAACCAGACTTTCCAAAAAACCTTCTTTTTATTTTTATTTTTTTGCAAGTGTAAGATTTGAATCCTTAACCTTTTGTTTTTATAATAAAAGTCATACCACTAAGTCAAATACATATCCATCCATTAGATAAATTTTGCATTTTTTGCAACAAGGAGGGGGTGGCTACGTCCCCCTCTTGTTTTTTTTTTTTTGACCCCATTTTGTTTTAGTGTAGAAAAAAAAAATGGTAGGAAAAAAAAAGAAAAAAGCGAATTTTTGTGTGTGTATTCTGTGTTATTTTTTGTGTTTAAAGTATTATAAATTTATATAAATTTTTACACGTTGATAATTCGTTTTATGTATATTTTAAACGTTCCTACATTCGTATCGTGTTTATGTTATCTTTCGTTTATGTTATAATTATTTTTCTTATATTGTGTTCGTGATGTGTTCATGTCCGTTTTATTTTTTTGTTTTTCAAAGTATTATAAATTTGTTTGTTCGTGTTATTTTTTTTGTATTTAAAGTATTATAAAATTATATAAATTTTTACACGTTAATAATTCGTTTTATATATATTTTTAAACGTTCGTGTATCCGTATCCGTATCTGTATCGTGTTTGTATTTGTGTTATTTTTTTTTTCAAAATATTATAAATTTATATGTTCGTTTTATTTTTTGTGTGTTTAAAATATTATAAATTTTACACGTTAATAATTCGTTTTATGTATATTTTTAAACGTTCGTGTATCCGTATTGTGTTTGTGTTATATTACGTGTTGTGCTTTAATTTACGTGTTGTGTTTTAATTATTTTTCCAATATTGTGTTCGTGACATGTTCGTGTCCGTTTTATTTTTTTGTTTTTCAAATTATTATAAATTTATATACATTTTTACACGTTAATAATCCGTTTTATTTATATTTTTACACGTTCGTATATTCTTGTCGTGTTCATATTATTTTTCGTGTTGTGTTTTAATTATTTTTTCATCTTTATATTCGTGTTCATGTTATTTTTTCTTGTTGTGTTTTAATTATTTTTTTTTATGTTATGTTTGTGTCATGTTTCAATTCATCTAATATTTTACATAGTTTGTCATTATGATTCAATTTAGAAAAAAAAAATTGTATGTTCCTACCGTGTTCGTGTTTTTTTCCCAAAGTATTATAAATTTATTTAAATTTTTACACATTAATAATTTATATAAAGTATTATAAATTTATATAAATTTTTACACGTTAATAATTTATTTTATGTATATTTTTACATGTTCGTATATTCTTATCGAGTTTATATTATTTTTCATGTTGTGTTTTTAATTATTTTTCTTATATTGTGTTCGTGTCGTATCTCAATTCATTTTATATTTTACATAATTTGTCATTGTGATTTGATTTAGAAAAAAATTTGTTCCATTTAGATTTATCTTTTAAGCTGCCTTTATAAATTGTTATAACACAGTTCTCTTTTGTTATTTTATAATTTTTTTTTGTTTTATTTAATTGTTAATTTTCGTTTTTAAGAATGTTGTCATCGTATATTTAACATTTGATTTTTGCGGCATCGCGCAGGGATCTTTCTAATTTTTATTAATTATTTATTATATTTATTACTTATTTAACATTAAAACTATTTTTATTAAATCGGTTGAATCGAAAATCGAAAGTCTGACCGGTTCGGTATCCGAATTCGGTTTTTTCAACATTGGTATTTAATGCATTTAGGAGTCATATTAGGTTGCAGCCAAGAATAAGGATCAAATCTAATGAGGAAAAACTTTCTTTTTCAACAGAATGTAAAGTTTGTGGCGATGAATAGGACGATTGTAAGAAGCATAACATCAGTAAACAGCAAGTTCTTCCATATGGCTCTTGTCGAATGCAAGAACTTCAAGGGCAGTCAAATCAAGATTTCTGCCCCAGCAGATAGTCCTAACACTGATGGTATTCACATTCAGCGAAGCTCTAGCGTCTACTTTTCGCGATCACTTATAGGTACAGGTGATGACTGCATCTCCATTGGACAAGGAAATTCTCAAGTCACCATCACAAGCATCAGCTGCGGACCAGGTCATGGCATCAGGTACTGTTTTAACCTAAGTTATTCGGACTCGGATGTGAGTGTCGGACATGGGTATGTTCAATTTTTTTCGCGATCATGTATTTGGAGAATCATATCCTCATACCCATGTCCGGATATACGTCGGACACGAATACTTAAAAAAAATAAAGAGTAGGAGCAACATAACTTTTAACTTTCTCGGCTGCACCCATAATCGTATCCCTTATCCTCTACTTTGATCTACAAAATTAGAAAGAAAAAAAAAAAAAAATCTTATTCTGTGAGTGCCTGTTATAGCGTTGGAAGTCTAGGAAGATATAAGGATGAAGGTGATGTAAGTGGATTGGTGGTTAGAGATTGCACCATGGCAGGGACCTCAAATGGCATTAGGATCAAGACATGGGCCAACTCTCCGGGCAAAAGTGCTGCAACCAATATGACATTCGAAAACATTAACATGAAAAACGTGAGCAATCCGATTATAATCGATCAGGCATATTGTCCATTCACATCTTGCAACCCAATGGTAAGTATACTCCAGATGATGAAAATACCTACATTTGTACTATATCAGGAAAGAAACTGACCAAAAAAAATGGCTACCAAATGACTTGAGTGCTGCAGGGACCATCTCAAGTGAAACTGAGTGACATATATTTCAAGAAAATAAAGGGAACATCATCATCTGCAGTGGCAGTAGCACTAGAATGTAGCAAAGGGATTCCATGCCAGGATATTTACCTTGAAGATGTTCACTTGGAACTTGCATCAGGGGAGAAACAAGCTACTTCCACTTGTAAATATGTCAGGGCTAAATACATTGGCACCCAAATCCCACCCCCATGTGCTTAGCTTTCATATTAATTAAGGTAGAATTTTGATATTTTCTAGTAACCCTGCAATGTATATATATATATATATATATATAGTTTGTGAAGTTGTTTTGTGCTGACTATCCCTGCCTGGATAGTTTGTTTAGTATACAAGTTTGAGTGGTTCTTATAATTAACACTAGCCAACTGTCTTTGCAACTTTTAGGAAACTTAAAACAGTTAAAAAAATATATAAGACCAAAGATTTGCTTAATAAAAGAAAAAAAGGCATTGGTTTGATGGGAGAAAAAAGAACGACTTAAATGATTTTTTTTCTTTTCTTTCATCAATACTATATATAAAAGTACAAATTTCAAAAGTATAAATAATGAAACGATATATATGTTTTTTAATAATTTATTAAATTAATTATTTTATCTTTAATTATTAATTTTTTATTAAATTAATAAAGTATTTACTACTTTTTATTTTTTTTCTTTCAAATAATAGTCTTTATTAAAGTAAATTTTTACCAATTGATATTTTTTATTTAAAATAAATATTAACTAATTTTTGTTTATCTATTTTTTTTTATTAACAAATTTTATTAGAACAACAGTTTTAAATTTATTATTGAGAAAATTAATAATAATGTTTAAAGAATGTTAAAAAATTTATTAATTAAAAATCAAAAATTTATTTATCTAAGTATTAGGTCACGAAAAAAACTTAAAATACTATTTACTTTGCGTTCTTAATTAAAGATTTATACTATGTTTTTCAAGCGAAATTGAAATTTTGAGCCATTTTTATTAACGAAGGAACATGGCAAAAGTAGGCCAACAAATTTTGTCAATACAAGGAAGAACTATGGAAAAAAAAATGGTTTTCTTGAACAGCGAAACCCACATCTTCAGGTCAGTATCTTCACTTCTTCTTGGTAGGATATGAAGCCATTTTGTTGATACCACAAAGGCCTTCAGGTTTTCCACTGTTCCTCTTCATCCTTATGTACCCTTTTTCTCCCCATTTCGATCCCCACGAGTTCTTGACGATGATGTAATCTGACCCCTTTGATGTTCCATAGCCAACTGCTGCTACTCCATGATCTAGTTCAGTCCCACATCGCCCGTTGAATACACCCTGTAAAACCCCCCCGCAAACGTTTCGTAAATCAGGACTGGGAGAAATCTTGCAATTTGAATGCTATGATTATCTATTATTATTCGAATTCGGGTGTTAGTGTCGGACATGGATATATCTCTGCTACGGGTATATTCAATTTGTTTTTAAGATTTTCATGTATTTGAATGATCTATACCCATATCTATTTATCGAATATGAATATTTCAAGAAAAATGAAAAATCGAATCAATGTAAAAAGCTAACAAGCTTACCCCACTATAGAATTGGAAATCTCTGCCAGAAGCCTCAATGGCTACACTGAGTGGTTGGTGAGCCAGGGCTTTCAAGAGACTTTGCTCATCATTTTCTGGTACGTCCTGGTAACCACTAATCGTCACGACATCCATTTCCTCCTGAAGATTATAACCAAAGATATGATTAATCAAATAATTAAGCCATTGCTTACATAACAATTTAGGTGTAGCTTTCATGAAATATTGTTTATGAATATTAATGTATTATCTACCTTTTTTTCTTCACAGGTGCCTTCCTCCATGAGGTACGGATAGTCTTCCTCTTTGTGAAGTCCACCATTGGAGACGATGAACTCAAATGCATAATCCATCAGACCTCCATTGCAGCCACTGTTGAAAGTTGTTTCGCAATCAATCAGCTCTTGCTCGGACAAGGAAGTTAAGTTTCCTGTTACTATCTTGTTTATGCCCTCAACAGCTGCTACCGCTGAAAAAGCCCAACAGCTACCTGCACATTCATGTTTACAAATGTTGTCATAAAAATTGCTAACTATGCATTGATCCCCAAGAATACCATTTTTACGTATGCAAAGAGATGATATGCTTACCGCAAGAACGTTGATTCTTTACTGGTGTAACAGCTCCTTTCATTCTCCAATCGACAGACTTTGGCAAGTCAGTCACATCTTTGTAACTGAAGTCTCCAGGTGATTGGTTCTTCCTGAAAGCCTCTGATTTGAGTCCTAAATACTTGTTCTTGAACTCTTCATGGCTCAAGTCAGCAAACTCATTTAACCCAAGCCAATAGCTGCTGATTTCCTTATTCCTCTTGTCAATGTGCTTCAAGTTATCCTTAAAAACCTCAAACCTCAGCAGCTTCTCTTCAATGGATGCATAAATTTTCGCATGCTTCGATATCCATGATTCAAAGAGCTCAATAAGTTTATCCCTGGAAGCCAAATGCTCTGGTGAGTAACCCACTATGGAGAAATCATGAGCCAGAGCAGAAAATATGAAACATGATGCAATGAATGTTAGAATGGAGAATTTGGAAAGCAAAGAGAGAGCCATTTTTTTCTGTTGATAACTCTGGTTTCTAATAGATGGGTGGATTTGAGGATGGGATTGGGGTGGTTAATTATAGGTTTAGCTTTGTATGTTGCTTTCAAGTGAAGTTGAGAAAATGGTTCCAGAATAGTTACTGAGCCTTTACGATTGATTCTTTGGACAGGCTTTTTTTCCAACCGTGCTCATTAGGTTTAAGTTTCGTCAAAGATTGGGTCGTACATGTTTTCATTAAATAAATGTATAGTGTTTCTGAACCTAAGACTTAATTCAATTAGTTCGAATAATCATCCTTAAGAAGTGATGTCTTGTAAGTCTGAAATTCAAATTTCAACATTTGCAATCTTTTTCATCTATTCTCATGATGCAGCTTTTGTACTTTTATAACAAGAGCTTCGTATAATTCCAGCTTCTAAGACGAGGAAACTGCTCATGGTTTACAGTCACTCGGTTAGCCGAAGCATTTCCATTTTCAGCTTGGCCAATAATCGTATGTTCATAGATATTAGATAATGTGTTCTTTTTTTTTGTGTGTGTGTGCATAGATAATGTGTTTGTTTTGTTATGTTTTCCAGTGTAAGAACCTTAGGATAACAAAAACAAAAAACCCAGACGCAGCCAAATTCGGAACATAAAGTACCAATGTTAGGACCAGACAACTTATATTCGCATCAGAGCATTGAAGAGAGTAGGAATGGACTTCCATTTTGGTGTTTAGAATCTCACCCAAGTTTAGGGGAGCTAATCATATTGAAAAGCATGTTAAGGCATCGAGATAGTAGTAGAAACCGGTTTTCTATATTTTCAAGTTCATGATTATGGCCCTGCACTTTTTTTTTGTGTGTGTGTTTTGAGTTGTTGCTATTTCATGATTATTGTCCTGTTCTGATTGTTTTGCAGTGTATTAACCAGAGGAAGTTGTTATATAAAATTATGTTATCTGAACTCTTCAATTTTCCTCAATTTTTCTAAAATATTTACTAGACATCTGTGTCCGATACATATTCGGATATGGGTATGATCTTTCAAATATATAAAAAAAAAAAAATTGAAAAAAATTGAACATACTCATGTCAGACAAAGATACCTGTATCCGACACTAATCCGAATCCGGGTAACATAGATATAGACTTTATTTTTGTGCTTCATTATGATTCCCAAGCTCCAATATTCTCAGACACATCGCCAGGCACCATCTGCTGAGACTGACCGGTATTGATTGCTTTATATATCTGGCTTCCAAAGTAAGGTCTCACGGGCACACAATCCTTTGAACACCAAATTATCAGGCATTGCATTACCACTGGATAACTCAATAATAGACATTTTAGATTTTGCAAAGATAGAAAGCATAAAGAAATTAGTCAGCTCAAATTACTATGTCAGTGATTTTACATATAAAAGTTCTAATATCACTTTAAACCCCTCAACTATCTATGTAACTGCTGAAAAAGGTTAAACAAAGAATATGAAAGTGGGAACTTACCAGCTTAACAATATTGAACTAAATGAAACATAATTTTAACAAAAACTTATATATATATATATGACTACTTTCACCTTTTGGCAAATATAAGATTATAAGGTAATAGAAGAAAGGGGGAACAAATATGGAATGAAAACAAAAACCTCAGTACACAAGACTTTACAATGTCAGGGCAACGCAGCACAAGAAGTCACTATCTTTGAGCTTCCCCGCGGAGTGCAAGTATACGACACCGATACAACACTGCAATAAAAAGAGATATACAGTAAATAAACATTATTACTATGCGTCGTGAACTGGATGAAAAGCTTTATTCCCTCGTGTGAGAAACATGACCTTTTATTAAGTAGTGACAGATGCCACATTTAAAGTTTGCAGAGCTTAAGAGACTCTATTAACTGTATGGATATTAATATGTGGCCAGAGATATTTTTATTTGGAGAGTGGAACTGTGGATAAATAATTCATGGGACGCTAGAGGTCTCTCATTATGAAGCCACAAAGTCATTCCTTAGCTTCAATTTCTCCTGAGCGGGCTTCTAATATGCAGCTATAGAAGATTCTCATCTTATTATTAAACCTCAAACGACTTTATTGGGATCGCAGCAACCTTGCAAATATATATAATCAAAAGAGACAGAAAATGAAGCTCTTGCTCATTTTAAATAAAGCATCTTATTTACGCGTTCAGCATCAAGAAAACTGTCAGTTACATATAATGTAAGCATCGGAATGAACAAGTAACCCAATCATCTTGAGAAAGGACCAGCAATTTCCTTCATTGTTGATCAAACTACAAATATATGTCCATGCAAATGCATGAACATTACTCTATAGGACAAACATGACATGCCTAACTCACGAGATTCTAACAAATCATAGAGGTGCATGTGAAAGCAGACAAATGAATGTTTGACTACAAGTAAATTTTCATTTCAAGCCTTACTTCACAATATTGTCCGCATATTTCATTACCATTGATGCGGCAATGCCACTGCAAATGGAACAAATACATAAGCATATTTCATGAAAGCACAACAGGGAAATTAATAGGTCAGTACTTAAATAGTAATTCACCAGGACAAGGAAAATGATCATAACAAATCTAAGCTCTCCTTGCAAAAAGAAGATATATTTAAGCAGACGTCAAAGATTCTTATTACTTCTGGCTGTAGTTCAGCTATAGCAGTGCCAACTGAAGTGCAGAGTTACTTTGTCCAACTTCAGATCAAAGGTTAGTCCATTTCTTAAAGTATTTAAGGGGCAGGTCCGGAAGCAAAAGGCTAGGCACCCCTTGAATAGTGGTCGTGTAGCTCATTGCATTTTAAAAATGCTATTCTGACAGTTCTAAAATGTCAGTCTGACAAAAAAAAATTCAACAATTCACAATTGTTCTCCAATAACAAACAAACATTAATTCCACATAACTATCAGCAAAAATTGCAAGATCTTTCTAAATACAATGTCTATTGCAAAACAATAAGGTTGCATTTGGGAACTTGGATTTCAAAAGATGAATTTGGATTTCAAAATAGTGTAAATTGTGAATAAAACACATGTAAAAGTAACATTGATGATTATGTTTCAAATCCATGGATTTGTTGGAAGCCTATTTAGCGATGAATTTGAAATACTTATAGCTATTTGTGAATTTGAAATTCATGTTTTTATACCTTTCAAATATATAATCATATTGAGTCTTAACTAATTTATACATAATGTATGCATTTCATTCTCACAATTTATATAGCAAATGAAATCCAAATCCAAATTTTCAAATTCATGTTCCAAACATAGCATAAATGGATTCAGCAACTAGCTGCTGGAAAACTTGATCAAGCCAGAAAGGAGAATGTAAATACCTGAGTGCATGGTTAAGGATCATGAGAGTGATAATTATTGAGTATCCGTGGAAGAAACCACTGAGCAAATGAAACATATTTCAAAATACAAATAAGTGACAAAACTATCTAGGAATTATGAAGTTATAAAAATAGAACTCGATTTTAAAGTGCTAAATAGAGGATTCTTCATTTTGTAAGACATAGATGCATCTATAAGACTATAAGTAATGAGTCACATACATACACATACATGCATGACACACAGAGTCAATAATACTATTTCTAATACAGGTGCCAGCAACAGATTAAAAGGCTCAGATTACTTGTTCATGACAGCATCAAAATCTTGTATTAGTATTGCTACGGCATTGAAAGCCATTCCAAAGATGTACAACCAGAAGTTCTGCACATTTATATTCCTCGACGGGCGCTTCTTAATTATAGCCTGCCAGCAGTAGAAGTAAATAAAGAACTTGAATGTCTATGACAGTCGAGAATTTTGCTAGTTGCACTCAGCAGAAGCTCTGTATGCTTTTAATTGAATCAAGACTTTTTCATTGACTGAGAAGAATTATTAACCAAATAAATTCAACCAGAATCAGATCAGGCAACATTGCCTAAGCATCTGAACAGTAAGTAATTTTCTAAACAAGATGCAGCTTAAAAAAGAAGAATTGCAACAAGTATCTCAAAAAGTTTACCTCAGTGTACACTCCTGCAAATCCACTCAAAAGGGCCATCACCTGCAAAGATATAAAGATACCAATGATAGCAAATTTTGACTTTGAAGCAATAAATCAATTTCACTTTTCTCCTTCATTGGAATAAAAGGCCAAAAAACTTTTTAGCAACTTACAAAGGCCATTATCCGACCTTGCAGAGGTGTTTGAAGAACACGATCAGAACTACAAAAAAATAATGCCATTTAATAAGGCATAGCCAAATGATAAATTTCACATAAAACTTATAAATATTCCAAATTGAGAACAGCAGCCCCCATCCTCGCTGAGCATAATGGCTAGTAATTGAGATATTGATTGTCATTTCAAATACTTATAACCCATATAATATATACAAGTTGAAATTCTTCAATCTTATCTGTCGATTTTAGAAATTTATCAAGATGCAAAAGACATGTCCATCACTTAAACCATTACACAACAGCACCAAGACAATCTCCAAGGTCAATAAGTTTGCATCAAATTCACAAGCATTTGCTCGGAGAAGAACTATGGACTCATCCAATCAAGGGAACAATTAGAAAGGTTTTATGGCACTTACCGAGAGTTTAGTTGTGCTGTGGTGCAGCCAGCACATAGAAGAATAAAAGCTGCCCACTGAATCTCGCTTAATCTGAAATCAGAATATCAATTAGAGCAAAATGGATGGAATCTGAAAAGTTGACAATACATTATTATTTAGGTGTACCATGTACCTTCCACTTGAATGTCTATTAGATTTAGTTCATAGAACTTAGCATAACTGTCAATTTCCATAGCCATGCTACGCTATACTGAATGATCAGCAGACATTATCCATCAAGTCTTTTCAAATGGAATTGTTCCCAATAATTGGAAAACACCCAACATGCATGGTTTATGGAGCTTACTTTTTCTTGAGGATAATACGATACAAAACACCAGTACTGATAATATTCAGGTTCTTCAGTATCTGATAACCCGGAGCATCAACATAAGGCAAAGATGTAATACTGCAACATAAAATTAAAGCGCATACAACTATATTATGGAAAATAAGACCAAAATATCATTATTCACAAGACAAACAACAATCAGAATCCACCTGTAGCAAATTCTTGACAAGATAAAGTACAGCAGGAATGGGATAAACAATAACTTCATCAAGGGTTGTACTCAACCTGGTTCAATGATAGATAGAAGGAAAAAATATGTTAATAATCTCAATTATTAGCAAAAGGATGTACTTAAGTGATCACAAGTAAATTTACCTGTTATCTTCCGTTACACCACTTTTCCATATTTTTACCAAAGCTGCAAGTGATAAGGCACATTTCAAAGTCTCCACCTGTTTCCCAAAATAAAAGTAGAAGGTCAATCCCGTGGGCATCATGTCAAGTCAAACAGAGGATGACCATTCCACTCACCAAAAAGTTTGCTGTGGTAACACTATACTCGTACTTCCCAGCTCTCTTCGACCAGACAATAAGAATTGCTTGTGAACTTGTAAGAAAAGTCAATGAAAGTGTAACAACTGTCCTACTCAAGAAAGAAAAAAGAAAAGAAAACCATCAAAATATATCTTTTCTGCTTATTTTTTCTTATTTGAACCTAATAGTTACTAAAAAATCAGATTACAAAAGCTGCTCTTACTTGTGTTTCCACTTGGCTTGTTCCCTTGTAGGCACATTACTTACAGAAGCTGCAAATCAATGGCAATTATATCAGAAATGAGACAACAAAACAAAGGATAAAAATTGTGCAATGGAAATTGCATAGCATTCAAATATGATCTTTAACCAAAACGTACCACCCCCCGAAAGCCCTTTGCCTCGTAGATTCTCAATGTCATCATTTATTGTTCCTGCGTCATTACCCTACGAGTCACAAGTCATTCAAACAAGAATAAAAGATTGGATCAAAAGCCACTATGAAGACAATTTCAATCAAATGTGAAGCAAATTTCACAGCTCTGCAAGTAGAGAGTATTTCTTCAATTTACGAGAGAAAGAATTAATCAGATTGTTAAAATAAATCCTAAACTAAATTTACTATAATCTGAGATACTTATAACTGACAGTTCTTTGCTCCAGTGTATTAAAATAAATGAAAATTACATCAAATTTTAGGAATTTAAGCAGAAAAGTGCCACCAGATTCATAGAATAAACTAAACGAATAACTTAAAAGAGTGTAATACGAGTTTAAAATAACAAGAAAAAGACGCTAATGCCGTTGAATAAAACCGAAAATTTAGCCAAAATCAACTTTAAAAAAATTAGTGACGACGGATTTAATTTGGCTTCCGAATGTGATAATGAAGAGAGTGAAGGAAAAAGATAAAGAAAAAGGAATACCTCATCTTTGATTTTGCGATACTCCATTTTCGAAGCAGCTCCTAGCAGATCACGCTGTTCTGCTGTAAAAATAGAAAAATAGAAGAAAAACGAACCCAAAAAGAATAAATAACATGAGATTGTAATCTGTAGGCCAAGCCTATGGGCAATGGCCTAGAAATAGCCCATCATTTCGTATCCAAAAGAACTTCGCCATTTTCCTTTTGGCCCAAACAAACATTTGGGCTTCTTATGAGTGTATTTAAGGTTTTATTATGATTTAAGTATAAATAATCATTCAAGCCCTTATTTTTTTTATTGCTATTAATTGAACTCTCAAACTTTTATTCTCATCCATTTGAGTTAAAAAACATTTAGGCCTCGTTTAGCATTGCTTCTGGCATAGCTTTTGAAGTTAAAAGCTGTTTTTCACCGCAAACGCAATGTTAAACAGATAAAAAAAATTAGCTTCTGCTATTGAAACCATGATTTGAAAAGTCAAACCAAAAAGCCAAAAAATATAGCTTTTCGATTTTAAAAGCTGGCTTTTGGATAAAATGACTTTATTATCTTCACATCTCTACACTTTTATTATTTTAAATATATCTTTTTTTGACATTTCAATTTTCAACAACACTTTTTCACAGCAATGCTAAACACTTAAAAGTTTTTAAACCACACTTTTTCACCACACTTTATAAACACACTTTTTCCAACTCGAGCTTTTTCCAACCTAAGCTTTTTCCAACAGCAATGCTAAACTAGCCCTTAGTTTCACCTAATTGAGTCCTCAAATATCTATTTTCATCCAATTTAGTCATCGATTCAGAGAAATTGATGATAGTCTTCAACGAATTTTTAAACGTTAGGAATTTAAATGATTCTTTAGTTTTAGTTTAAAGATTCTTTTATATTTATGCATTTTATTATCTATCTCTCATTTTTAACCTTCAATTTCATTTTTTTTTTATTTTAATTACTAATTTTCATTTTATTTTTCGTCTTTAAAAAAATATCAATATAAGAGTAAAGATCTCGAGACTTGAGAGCTTTGACTCGGATTTGATTTAAGTTTTAAAAATAAAAAATTTTAGGGACTAATTTTAATTTATTAATTAAAACTCGAATGTAAAATTCAAACCCTAAAACCTTATAAAAAAATTAACCAGATCTTTAATTGAGCCTTCAACAAAAAATTGAATGTCTACATCAATCTTTGTATTTTTGTGACAATTTGAGTGCCCCACATATATGACAATCAATCCTGTTTTTCATACTCATATAAAAAAAAACATTGAAATTAATTTTCATTTCGTTCGGGAAAAAATTGCCAATGGAGATGTGATTGCTAGAAAGCTAATATCTTCACCAAAAAGTCTTTCTTCTTCTTCTTCGAGGTTTCTTTTATTAAAGGGTAATCTGAACGTGGTTTCCTCCAATGGCCATTTTTCATGATCTCTCACACAGATCACAGACATACATTGCTCAAAACAATAAGCATGTAATCAAATTGAATTATCTTTTCAAAACATTGGTCTCGCCATTTACTTGAATTCCACTTCTGAAAACAAGAAAGCAAAAAGAAAAAAAATTGAGAGGAATTAGGTGAGTAGTAATTAAACAAAGATGAAGACTTTGCAACCGATCGATATCCCAAGCATGGTCCCTACTTTTTTTGCTATCGAGCATGGTCCCTACTTTGCCCTTCACAGTTCTTATGTGGCTGCAATTTATGGCCGTCTCCCTATGTTGTATCGCCCTTTCATACTTTGCCCTTCATCCCATTTATACGTTTTTGCCCATTTGTGAAGGATTTATATTATAGTCTAACCACTATTGAAGTTTAATAATAAACAAGATGGGAAGACATTATTTAGTGGTTGTACAATGCTTTACATATGCAATGTTAGCATTGTCCTCGTTTTATTTTTATTACGAAAGAGATCGTAATTTGAAAAAAAAAATTATAATGTTAATTTGTTGAAAAATAAATTTTTAAAAATAATTGTATAAACCAACTTAATTAAATTCGGTTCATATATATTCCTCCCTTTATTTCATTTCATGATATTATTGTATTGTAAATGAATAGACAATGGATCTACCTTGATTAATGATTAATCAACACCTAATTTTCAGAACTTAAGTCACCCCTTTTCAACAAAAAGAAAGAGTAATTTCTCAATTTTTTAAATATCATCAATCATCCATTTTCCCTTGCAAAAAAAGAGAATAAAACAGTCTGTGATAGGGCTGTGAACACTACATTTCACCTCTCTTTCTTCTCCCTCTTTTTCTTCTCTCAACTCTTCTCTTCTTTCTCTTAGCAAGAACGCCACCCTATCAACCATTCCCACTCGATCGCTTTTGGCGTTATCTTGTTCTTGTTAGAGAAGCCACCATGAGCTCCATTATCCCGAACTTTCAAAGGAGCCAAGCACTCCCCGTCTCTCAAACTGAATCAAAAGAGCAGCTCCCAGTGCCACTGCCAGGGCGCCTACGAAGAAGGCTTTCCTCTTTGTCTCTTAAAATACAGCCCATCTCTTCACCAGCAAAATCATGGGCATTTCCTAGATCAAAGTCTTTGTCTTCCATGGGAGAGTATGCAGGTAGCTCCATCAGGAAATGGTGGGACTGGGGCAGGTCTTGGGTTCTGTCCAAAAAGCCCATGTTTGCTCAAGATCTTGAAATGAACGAAGAAGAAACTAGGATTCTAGGCTGCCACAATAAAGGCAGCTGGAGACATGTTTTTTACAAGGTTAGGTTTGAGATGAAAAAAATGATGGGATCTAACAAAGTTGGCCTCCCACAAACTTACAGGTACGATTCTTTAGACTACTCCAAGAATTTTGATGATGGAAACAAAATCTATGCCTGATATCATTTGGAATATTGCATGAATATGGAGGTGTTCAAAGAATGCTCTAAATTGAAATTAATAAACAATTGATTGCTTCAAGATTCAGATCATCAGAAAGAGAGACTGTAGAAAATTTTTATATTTTTTGTATGGCTCTTGTATTTTCTTTCTTGGGTTTCAGGCTTTCCTTTGTTATATCATAATGCAAAATGTTGATTCGTCAAAAAGAAACAATGGCCTGTAATTAATTTGTTTTGTTTTATAATGGTGATTTAATTTGCTTGGAAGAGAAGAGTTAAAACTTCAACTACTTGTTGGTTTACCATCACAGTTAATTGGCCATACAATAAGGAAAGTTGCAGAAACAGGGTGGATTGATTCACTGTGTTACTCAACATCTGTTAGCTACAATCACAGTTGTTATTGGAGTAAAATTTTTTAATTTTATTATTTATTTTTGCAGGTTCAATTGTATAATTATAAGTGTTGTATTTATTTATGCAATGTAATATTAATATTTGTTTTGCTCATTTTTGCAAGATATATTGTTCTAAAAAAAAAACCATACAAAATGCAATTAAAAATTAAAAGACTTGTCAAGTATCAGGATTCAAGTCTCACCGATAATTTTATTTGGTGGGTGATATTTAAATACCATTGTTAGCCTTATCTGAAATATGTGACATGTCTTGACCCTGAATTGAGGTAAGCTTAGAGGTGACAAAATGAACCCGAATCCGAAAATCCATCCAAACCCGATTTGATCAAAAAGTTAAAAAATCCGAACCCGAAAATAACCAAACCTGAATTTAATACTAAAAATAAAAATGATCAAAATATAATTAAATATTTTTTTATAAAATAAAAATTTTAATTATCAATTTATTCTAATTTCTTTGCACCAAAAAAATTTGAAAGACCTAAGTGGTTTGTATGAGACTGGATTTCCAGTATTTTTGCGGCATTTTCATATAGTTAAAGTTCTGATGATAACTGAGAGAGATAAGCTTTAGAAATGATTAAAGGGTGTAATTTTTGTAGAGTTATATCAAAATCAAATTGATAATATATACGTATCAAATTATATTTTAATTATTTTTTTATATTATATTTGTTTGTATAATTATATTGTGTTTAAAATTATTAAATTTAATTAAAATATTGAGTCGCTTTCTCCAAAATAAAACGTGGGTGCCAGAGAGAAAAGTGAAATTCCAATTATTGCCAGCAAAGATGACATGATGATGAGCTTGGTTAGCTGCTAATGAGCCATGTGGTCTTATATTCTGGTGCGATTTTGGAAGCCAACAAAGGCCTCGTGATTTCAAACGGTTAATTCGATTAATAATTAAATCGAATTATCATTAATCGAATTAATCGAATTTATTTTTTTATTAATTATTAATTAAACCGAAATATTAAAACGATGAATTAACAGAATCAAAATTATTTCGGTTAATTCAATCGATTTTCGAATTAATCGAAATAAAAATCTAATTTATTTTACAATCTATTTTAATACATTATTTTATATCCAAATAATCTATTCAACCAACCAAAATTCAAAAGCAAAGCATAATAAAACTATTATAAATTCAAATATCAAACATATTAAACAACTAAAAAAGCATGATAAAGCATAATGAAATTACATAAATCTCAAAACAAAGAATATTTCGATTAATTTGTGTAATTCGATTATTTTCGTTTAACCGAACCGAATGAATCGACAACCGAAATATTTTAAAAGTATTAATCGATAACAGAACCGAACTTTGTTCGGTTAACCGATTAACCGAATCGAAAAAAATTTTGATCAGTTAATTCGATTAAAATTAAATAGTGAACACCCCTAGACCAAACCAAATCTTTAGTTTCCCACCACTGCTACGGAAATTGGAAGACTTTCCCAGACAGTTTTCTTACAAGAGACAATTACTTAGATTCAAGCGCCAATGAAATTGTCGGCGTCCCGAGTATATCCTCAATCCCTCATAGAAAGATTGCGAAGTGGGGTTAGCAGTAAGCAACTAAGCCATCACCTTGAGGCTTGAATCATGCAGAAAAAGTGTCGGTGTTTCTGTTTTGAGACTACAACTTATGAAGTCACATGGAGCCCTCTCATACTATATTTTTAATAGGGACTTGAGAAATTATTAATTAGCCGTCGGTGATGGGGTGAAATGTGAAATTTGTGTTGTGAGTACTGAGTAGCACGGTAAGAAGGCAAATTTGGGTTAAAGGAATATGCTTTTTTGGTAAGGTTCGGCAGGACATTGGCTGGCTAGGTCCCTCCCTCCCTCTCTCTGTTTCTTCAAAAAAAAAAAAAAAAAAAAAAAAGAACATTACAAAGTATGAGAGTGACAGTGGCTATGGTTATATACTGTCCATAAATATTTTGGTGGTGACGAAGCTGCGCCATGTGCTACTACATATGTCTTCTAGTTTGATATTAGTGCATACCAAGTTTTGCCAACGAACAACAGCTTTTAGTTGGATCCAGACAACACAAAGCTTAAAAAAGAAAATCAAATTATGTAATTAGGGGTTGTACTTAAATCTGTTTGTAGTTGGATCACCTCCGTTCGAAAGAATAAATCTTCCAAAAAAAACTCATTTTAAATTCCTAAAATCTTTATCAGATCATCAATTCAGATTGCTAAAAAAAAAAAAACCCGAGCTTCACGTAAATTTTGTGAAACTAATAATGGTATGCTGGTTTAAAGTTGATCCCAACATCTAGAAAGAGACATGTCACCCATAATTTTGATTTTTGAGTTTTGACTGTCACAAAATATCAGTTTCTATTCAGGATACACTGAATGACAATTGAGAAGGAAATCAACCCACTGACATTTAGTAGTCAAAAAACCCGTTTTGGTGGAATAGATACGCAGACTTGCCAACAACCGCAGGTTACATTCTAATGATGAGAATAGAAATACTTGGCAAAGGGTATATTATTAGACTTTGATAACTTTAGACACGAATACACGAACATATTTAAATTTATATAACACAAATTATTAATATGTCAAATTATATAAATATATAACATTTTAAATATAATTATAACACAAAAAAATAACACGAATACACAAATTTTCAAATGCCAATAGGTTAAACAACTTTCACTTTGGCTAGGTTTTTTTTTTCTGCCTCAACTTTCACTTTGGCAATGTTATAATTACGAATTTACGTCCTGGTGTTTTACAGATGCAAATTAAATTATGCCTTGCTATATTCATAAGCATTCAACCTTTGATCGATACAAATAAGCCTATTCTATTTGCTCAGCCAAGCCCGAAAGGCGTTTGCATACAGGAAGGAGAAAAAAAAAAAATCCAGTTTCGAAGCATAATATCTGCAAATCCTTTCCTTCAAAATCAACGGAAAGACTCAATTAAAAACATTGCTAATGACTTGGTAATTTGTATAACTGTTAACACTTCACTCTCCTGAAGTTTACAAAGCTTATGATTGGTCATATAGCAGCACTATAAACCAATAGCATCTCAGTAAATCCTCAAACAAAGAACCTTCCATAACCAATTCTTCAATGGCGAAACCCTGGAACCAAAACTGTTTCCTGAAAGCTTTGCCACGGATCATCTTCTTCTGGCTTTGCTGTACAATCTACCAACAAAGCAAACGTCAGTATTCTGGACTAAGAATAGAGAGAACAGCCAGGTATCATATAATTAGCAGAAGGTTAAAAGATCCCGCAAAGGAAGACGTGGACCTAAACTTGTCAATCGGAAGGGTCGGGTTGGATTTGGATCGAGTCAATTTGGGTCTTAAAAAATTCGATCCTTTAACGATAAGGCAACACCAATACAACAACATTGGAGTTTTTCAATTCATTATCATTCCATACAAATTATATGCACAATCAGAGAAGATTCACTGATTGTGAATCAAAATTACCAAAGCTTCTAATACGTTCTTGATTCTTCACCATAACTTCTAAAGTATCACAACAGTTCTTAGCTACTTGAATGAGTAAATTAGATAGTAGTGAAGCTAGACTTGAATCTTCACCAACCACTGCATGCGTCTTTACTTATGTTGCTCGGACTCTTCATTTTCTCTAAAATACTCGTTTCCGACACCTTTGTTGGACACATATTCGGATATGGGTATAGGGGTATGATTGTCCAAATATATGAAAAAAATTTAGTATACCCATGTAGGACACATACCCGTATCCAACACTCACTCCCGAATCCGGGTAACATAGGTCTTTACAGTTAAACCATTACACAGACCATTTGAATTGTCAGGTTAGAAGTGAGTTGGAATGTCCATTTAATCCAATTTATAACCTAAACAGACTAAACTGCAAGTTGCTTTATTTTACTTGTGCTTCAACTATCCCAAAACAAAAAATATATAATGCTTCTATGAAGCTAGCCTGAGACTGGGTAGAAGATATTAGAAACCGGAAAGAGCATACAAATAGACGGTTCATAGATACCTGTACACGATGTGCGTGGCTGGAAATTATTGAGCACCTGGTGCATCTCTCATGCTCATATTCAGACTGTTTCGCATGGTTCGTCTCCCAATTCCTGCATTGCCTTTTTGCATCATCGCAACAAATTCACCATAATCAATTCTTCCATCCTGAAATAAAGCAGAAGTAGCAGAACATTGAAACTTAATCAACAAATGGAGAAAAAATAAAATCTCTTCTAACTGAGAAAACAGTGCAATGAGGTCTTGCTTGCCCAAACCCCACTGCTTCGTCTAACACTTTAATGTAAATAGACGTGGTCTTGTTGATGTCAAAGTCATAGACAAAATTACCCATCTATAACATTTTTATACTTTTCCAAAGTAGATATGTAATCTATGCTAGTCAGACTCGGGTGTGATGTCGGATACGGGTATGTGTCCAACACGGGTATGTTTAGTTTTTTCCTAAGTTTTTCCATGTATTTGGAGGGTCGTATCCCCATACCCATGTCCGAATATGCATCGGACACAGGTATTTCAAGAAAAATGAAGAATCGAAGCAACATAGTATGTAATTGAAAGCCAACCCATCCAGTAATGTTTCTATCTTTTTCCTCCTTCCCTTGCTCTCTCTCTTTCCTAGACAGAAGACAACCTTTCTACCTCCTTCCCCTTTCTTTTTTTTCCCTTACAAAATTTAGGAACCATAAACAGTGAGACAGTGAAGAGGTTGTACTTGAAAATTCTGCATTGTTTTTATCAGTACCATTCTCAACTATATAAGAAAACTATTATAAAGATTAATGAAATAAATTGGTTTAGCTTTAGTATATTGTAACCATCCGGTCATCAAGATAAGATGACTTACATTATCTTGATCAACTTCTCTGATTATATCCTCAAGCAAAACATCTGTCATGTTATGCTCTGCACAGGCTTGCTGAAGCTCATCAACTGTAATATAGCCACTGCTGTCCTTATCGAAGTATTGGAATGCTGCAACGAGATGTTCCTCACGCTCTAGTTTGTTAAGGTGAACTGTTGCAGCTATAAATTCCCCATAATCAATGGTCCCACTGTTGTCGACATCAGCCTGAGAACAAAAAAAATAGCTCAGATGATTGGGTTGCAAACTTGCAATTAACACATGAATAACATAACAAGCATAGTAGCCACATAAGTCAATATCACCCTTTGTACAAAAATTTATCCGCAAACACAAGTAAAGACAAGCACTTTCGATCATAAGATACTTTTCCTCTATCCCGAGCTATGTATGCTGAAAGGAAGTTCTTGTTCCTTAAAAATGCTTCTGTAAGGATGGATGCAAACACTATAGGCACTCTCCAATTGGTTTAAAACAGATCCTTGTTTGAGAGAGACCATGAAGTCAGTAGTCTAAATCACATACCAAAAACTATTATCCAATTGGTTCAAGGGGCCACCTTATAGCTCATTAAGAAGAGCACTATTCACATTATAATTGGCCCCATATCTCAACCTATGTTACTCGGACTCGGGGTGTGAGTGTCAGACACAGGTATGTGCCCAACACGAGTATGTGTCGACACAGGTATGTTCAATTTTTTTTTTTAAGATTCCCATGTATTTGAAGGGTCCTTGGAGGATCATATCCTCATACCCACATCCGGATATGCGTCGGACATGGGTACTTCAAGAAAATGAAGAGTCGGAGCAACATAGATCTCAACCACTATTTCGGCATTGCAACTTTGACCTTTTAATCCTATGTTTCTTGTTAAAATTGCCTCCATGCTAAAATTAAGAGAAAAAAATCAAGAGGGTACACAAATGCTGCATCCCTCACAAATTCATGAAAACATATAATCTGACATTTAGACCAAAGGAACAAGAAGCAATACAAGATTTATTAAGCAAGAAGAAGAAAATAAATTAACAAAAGATTGAAAAATGAGCAGGAAGAAGAAAAAGAGATAAAAAAATGAAATAAATATTTAGATATCTGCTTCAAAACAAACTTACTGCATCCATAAGGTCCCGTATTTCTGTATCCTTCAAGGTAGAGCCATATCTTCGCAAACCAGCTTTGAGTTCATCAAATGTGATTGCACCACTATTATCAGTATCCATAGCCGTAAACATCTCTCTCAAACCAGCAATCTCCTCCTCGGAGAGACTTTCAGCTATTACCTGATAGTACAGAAAGGGCAAAGCTTCCTCTGTCAGAATGAGTTTTACTACATTAACTCTAAAGAGAGCATGTTTAATGCCAACATGAGGTTCCATTGTTCTTAAGACTAAACTCCAAACATAATAAGTGCAAGGAGCTGTCAGACAGAGGCATAGAAATTTTTGAGCAAAAAATGGTGCATTCTTTGTCTAATGAGATAAACAGCTTGTTTCTGCTGCATTAATTGGGTATTTCACATGATCCTAGAGTTATATATATATATATATCCTGTTTCTTCCTCACAATGCACAGACAGAGATAAAAAAGAACTGTATTTAATTATTCAAATATCAGACAGACGCAGACTCAGACAAACACACATCTCGAGCATCTTACCCGTAAAGCCATCTTCTTTAGTTTATTCATTGCTGAAAATTGCTTGAGACGAGAAAGTACAGCTGGATCCAGTGCCCTATCTAGAGCAACCCCATTTTCACAAATCCAAGGATGACCTAAACAATTCAAAAAGAAAATGATATCACAATTTTGATCTTTATGTCACTAAAGAAAACAATAAATGCGCTAAGGAGGTGACAAACTATACTGACCAATAGCGCGAATTATCACTTATTACTTAAGAAGAATTGTTCTTATTCTACATTTGCTCAAATTAGCAAGATTCTAGAGAAAGAACCGTATTTAGTTACTAAAATATCCAAGGGCAGAAATGGAGAAGGTTCATAAGTTAACTAAATAATCATACTTATTGCTTTGTATCAAGGTCCACTATGGATTTTGGGATACATTTTCTGACAACAATTTAGCTGAGATTGCAAACATGCTTAAATATTTAGATCAACGAGAAAACCAAATTTGAAAAAACAATTGAGCACTCCACAATGAAGCAACACAGCAACTATATGCATCTCTACATGATCATACTACTATTCAGCAGTGTACAAAAACAAAAATACTACTACTATGCCACATTCATCTATGCCGTAGTAATAACATAAAAAAGAAGTATCAAATGATAGAAAGCAGCTTCCTTTATTTCATATTTTTTATTGGTTCAAAACATTCATCAACGTCAACCAGATAATAATAGAGAGGTAATATGTATTACATACATAATACTTCATGAGCAGTCAGCCGTTCTGAAGGTCGAGAGCATAACATCTTCTGGATTAGGTCCTTTGCACTATCAGATATTAGAGGCCATGGGTCTGAATCGAAATCAATATGTCCTTTTAACACGGCATCAAATATTCCTTGTTGTGTTTCTAAAGAACAGACAGAGGAAGGTTGTAAGTATATTACACATAGAATTACTTGAAAACTCATTTTGATGCAGAACCAAAAAAAAACAAAAATTCAAAGTACCTGCCCAAAATGGTGGGACGCCACTTAGCAATATATAGAGTATAACTCCTGCAGTCCATACGTCTGCTTCTGGTCCATAATGTTTGAGGAGTACTTCCGGAGCGACATAATATGGGCTTCCAACCACATCGGTAAAAACTTGGCCTGGATTAGTAAACCACACATTATGTTAAACAACTTGAATTTCAAATAGATATTGGTTTTTTTTTCTTTTTTTTTTTTTTTTTTGGATAAATGGAATTTTATTTACCCAAAAAAAAGCAGATAAATCTGCTACATCAAAGAACTCAGTGTTACTCACTGTGTACAACAATTAAAAGAATGAAAAAACACTATACAGTAAATCCTAAGCTATATACAACAACTGCAAATTCCCCAATTCTAGCATATGGAAACATTACTTCTTGAGATCCCTGCAACAGAAATTAACTTGCATCTAACATCTTCCATCATACATTTGAACCCCCTTCGACATCTCTAGCTTGCTTCCTATGTAATCTGTGGTTCCATTCCATCCAAATACGATATACAGCAGCACAAAAAACATTGGTTACATTATAAACTAAAGGAGCTGGAATTACTCTGACTCACTAAAGAAAAGAAATTTTGGCTCTTCAATTATTACGAATGTGTTCTTCCCTGTAACCATTTAATAGGCATTCACAACATATACACATTAAGGTAGTATGCATTAAGTTTAAATGTTAAAGGTTAAGAATTGGGTTTAAGCAAGACCAAGTAATTGACCTACTAACAGAGGAATAAGTAGTGAATTAAATGTGCTATAAAAAGTTCTGCACTAATTACTTGGTGTAGGTTCCAGCTACTTAAGTTGCTTCAAATTCAGTAAAAGTTATAAATTGCAAAATTAAGGAAGAACATTCCACTGCTTACCTGGTTTAAAGAAGACTGAGAGTCCAAAATCAATGGCCTTGAGTGAGAAATCATCATCCTTGTTAACTAACAAGAAATTCTCAGGCTTTAAATCTCTATGCATAACCCCAAGCGAATGACAAGCCTCAACAACCCCAACAATAATCTTTGTCAATGCAGCTGCCCTCCTCTCAGTGTAATGCCCCCTCTGGATGATACGGTCGAACAATTCACCTCCCGAGCAAAGCTCCATCACAATATGCACATATAAAGGATCCTCATATGCACCTTTAATCGTCACGATATTATTGTGACCAGCTAAATGGTGCATTATCTGAATCTCCCTCCTAACATCCTCCACATCCTCCTTTGAAATCAACTTCCTTTTGGATATAGACTTACAGGCATACTCAATGGCTGTAGAAATCTCAGTACATAAGTAAGTAGTCCCAAACTGTCCTTGTCCTAACTTACGACCTAAGGTGTAAAGGTCACGGAGGTTAGGAGTCTTATGACCCAAAACATAATAAGCCTGGTGATCAATGCCACGTCTCATGGTGCTATCTTTCTTGGTGGGGCTAATGAGAGCCAAATGGGTATCTTTGGTGGTTTCTTTGGAGAATTCTTGGGGAATAAGTTGTTGAACGTTTAAGCTAGAAGGGGAATAGTCAGAACTGGAACGGTCAGAACAAGTGTTGTTGCGCTTGCAAGAATGATCCTCGGGCTGACTGTAGCCCTGATAAAGTTTCCCAGATCCACGGCATGTGTTGCCCATGAAACAATCAATATTTCCCCCACAACAGTATTTTCCTCATCCAATGATATCTCATCAATTACACTGAAAAAAAAAGAGAAAGAATGTAAATTTTCAATGATCCCAGAATTGGAAACTTCGAACATCACTAAATTTTCATGTAGAAACCCACAAATCTAAACATCAAAAAAATCCCATATCAGATCATAGTAAAAAGCTCCATTCTATTTTTCTATAGAAAAAAAGAAAAAGAAAAGTGATTCCTTTTCACTAATTTCAAAGAAACCAAAAAAGAAAAATAAACAAAGTCACCATCTTTCTACATGGATATAAGCCATGTACCAGGATACAAGATTAAACATCTTATCAAAGACAAACCACATCTATCAAAGAAATTAAGCCAAGCCTAAAAATCAATAAAAAAGAATAAATCTTCAGACCAAAAAAGAAAAAGAAAGAGAAATCAACTTAACTTACTAAGATGTAAACATACATAACAATCAAGAATTCAAGATAACAAGAAAAAGAAAAAAAAAAACAAAGATAGGAGCAGAGGAAAGGGAGAGATAGATCAAGTACCAGTTTGGAGTGAATATGAAGAAAGGGAAAAAAAAAAAAAAGATGATAGAAGGAGAGACAAAGAAGGAAATGGCTAAAGTGGATGAATATAATTGATCCTAAACACATCCATAAGAACAGCTGTTGGTGGGTTTTTTAATGTTTGAATTTTGATTCTGTTTTTGTTGTTATTTTTGGGGGTGGTGTTGATACGAACATCGGATACGAGAGAGTGCTGACCAGCTAACTCTCCTCCCCCCTTCTTTTTTTCTTTCTTTCTTTCTCTCCTTTTCCTCTTCTTTTCTTATTATTTTTTCAAATGAAAATAACCCATTTTTGTTTTCTTGCTTTTTTTATTATATCAAATTAGTGATCTTTACCGACAGGGTCTTTTTATTTTAATATAGTCAAAAAAAAAATATTTAATAAAAATTATTTAACAGGTTAAAAATTTGTCGTCAAATAAATATGATATTGATATCATATATAAGTCCGATCAGATCCATAAACACTTTTATTATGAGATAAAAATTATATATTAAAATTATTAATTTTTTATTTTTAAAATTTAAAATTATATATTATATAATTTTTATTTAAATTTTATTATTTATTAAAAAAATAAAAAAAAAATAAAAGTTACCTATGGCGATTTTTCAAGCTAGAATTCACGAAAATGTGAATTTTTCCATTGAAAGATCACCACCCACGTTGGCGATTTCTCAATGTAAAAAAATAAAAAATTTGAAAATTATAGTTGCGAAATCACTATGACCCATGGAGATTTTTCAACTAGTATTTTAAAAAAAAATAAAATTTTCAGTTAAAAAAATTATTCAACTGATTTAAAAAAATAAATTTTATGAATTAATCTAAAAAAATATATTTTTATAAATAATTTTTTTTTAAAACCTTACCGACAGTGTTTCGACGAAGTGCAGTGAAGGGTAAAAACGGTAAGAAAACCATCACCCTTTCACGGTTGAGCTTTCTCTAGGTTGGAGAATCACGACAACGTTGGAGTTTGTAGCTAGTCGATTGGTACGTGATGTTCACGCAGGGTAAAAGGTTAGAGTGTCTACGACATGTCTGAACGTTGAATTGGTCAAAATCTTCCAGCTAATTTCTTGGAGAAAAAAACCCAAAATCTAATGTTAGAGTCTTAAAACTTACAACGAGCAGCTCTGTTTTGAATGGTCTTCTTCTTCTTCTTTTTTTTTTCTGCTGCTGCTGGCTTTGAACTATGAAGTTTCCCTTACATACCAACTTTTGTTTAACTAATTTACCCTCTTTATTCTAGTCATTGGCTTCCTGCATGTATCCCAATCCAGAATACAAAGAAGAGTGGAGACCCCAATGCCAATTTTCAACATCACTTTCCAGTTTCTAAGGATTCCAAGAAAAGTCTATGGCTGAACAGAACACTTCTTTGTGTTACTATTATTATTATTATTTAATTTAAAGCTTTCCTTAGCAGCCAAGAAGATCCTAACCCTTTGAAATTTTTAGTGTTCTTTTAGGTCATTTTTTGGTAGGAGCATTGGATGGGATCAAAAAAGCTAAGATCTGAGACCATGCACTTAGACAGAATCTAACAGTGGAATGAAATAATGAGATGCACGTGATTGATCTTTTCAATATTAGTTACTTTAGTCATTTTTCTGAACAAGAGAATTTGGTATCTCAATCTGTATACTGAAACCAACAAAGATTTATCATTACACAATTTCACAACACCAACATTAAAAAAATAACAATTGTCCAAGCATGAACATTTATCACTCACAAAGAGGTGGTTTATAGACTTGTTTAAGGACTTGATGGTTTCGATTTGAATTAGGTTAGGTATAGAATAAAATATTTTAGATTTGAATCAATTGATTTGATTTGAATTATTATTTAATAAATAAAAATTTATTTTTATTTTTATTTAAATTTATATTTTAATATATTTTAAATAATGAATTTGACTTTTCAAATTGGATGAGTTGAGTTTAGTTGAATTTTGGAAAAGTAAATTTTGTTTTACTATTCGAATTTGACTTTTGACTCATGAATAAATCTAGTGATTCCTAAAAATTCACTTTCTTTTTAGGGTTTCATTGTTATAAATTTATTTTCAGGAATGAAATTTTGAATGTAAGAGAGTATTTGGTTAGTAAAATAATGAATATATCAAATTAATATGAAAATAATATATTTTTTAAAAACGTCCTAAAAATATTTTTTTTTGGATAAATGGTTGTTTATTTATCCGAAAGCAGTGAAACTGCTACCAAGTACATTCCAATCAAAAGGAAAAACTAGAAAACAGGGAAACATTCCTGATCAGTATGAAAACCAGGATCCAAAACAACATTTGTTATCTAGTTCAGCAAGAAAACATTGAGCCATTTAAGCCCGAGCTGATCCTGAGATTGGTGTTGACAGCGTCCAAGGATATGTTCCTCCAGTTTGCTAGCCTCATTCTAATGGTGTCTTTAACTTGGCTAATGATCTCTTCCCCAGTGGAGTGAGCTTGATTAAAGCAACGTTTGTTCCTCTCCCTCAAGATCCAATAGATACTGGCACTCCAAGCAAGGCGCATGATAGTTGCAATAAGGGACTTGCCCCGTAGTCTACTAACAGCCCATTGGAATTCAGAATTCCAGTCCCCAACTTGTCTCTGCAGCTGGCTTAACTGTAAGATCCCTTGCCAAATTCCATTCGAATAGGGACATTCGAAGAAGAGATGATTTCTGGTTTCAGGCTCCAATTGGCAAAGAACACAGGATCCATCTATAGTCAGTCCCCAGGAAAGGAGTCTGTCTTTAGTAGGCAATTTATTCAGAATTGTCATCCAAGCCACCATTGAGTGCCTAGGAACATGACCAGGAAACCAAATGAGCCTATCCCAACCTGTCTTCTCCTGATGAGGCTGCAAGTCATTCCATACCTTTGATACAGCATACTTGTTTCCAGGAAATTTCCAAGAGCTAGATCCATCATGAGTAATGATGAATGTCCTAGCTAATTCCTTCATCTGCAAGAGTTTCCTCCATGTCCAGCTACAGTTCTGAGTTACAGGAACCTCCCATAACGATCTGCCTTTGAGCACATAGGCTCGAATCCAAGCTATCCATAAGGAACCTGCTTGGACCAGGAGAGACCAGACATGTTGAAGCACACAGGCTTTGTTCCATGTCAGAATGTCCTTCAGTCCCAATCCACCTTCTGATTTTGGACTGCAAATGGTGCTCCATTTTACCCTTGCCCCTTTAGCCGAGCAATCTGTCCCTTTCCAGAAGAAGCTTGAGCAGAGCTTATTGATTTTCCTGATGACAGATTGAGGAAGCACAAAGTGTCTACACCAATAGTTTTGTACATTAAAGAGAACAGATTGAATGAGCTGAAATCTGCCAGCATAGGAAAGATGCTTGGCAGCCCAGCCATGGATTCGACTTGTGATCTTTTCAACTAAAGGAGAGCAGTCTCTATCTGTTAGCCTCCTGGTGACAAGGGGAACCCCAAGATATCGAACAGGGAGAAGGCCAAGCGTGAATACTGTAGCCTGTTGAATCTCCTGCAACTTGGTTGTGGAGATGCCAGAGGAATAGATCTCACTTTTCCAGTATTGAGCTGCAGGCCATAGTAAAGATAAAACTGCTCCAGTAAGTTTGAATACCTGCAATGGAGCTCAGGTTGCCTTTGGAGAAGATTAGTAAATCATCTGCAAAACTGAGGTGCGTCAGCTTGATTTTGTGACATTTGGGGTGATAACCAAATACTCCAAACTGAGCCCCAGAATTCAGCAATTTCGAGAGAACATCCATTGCAATCACAAATAGGTAGGGAGAGAGAGGGTCTCCTTGCCTTATCCCTCTGGCTCCCTTGAAGAAACCAATAAGTCCACCATTGAGGGAGATGGAAAACCTTGGAGTTGTGACACAAACCTGTATCCAATCAACAAAGGTCTGTGGGAATCCAAGAGATGACAGGACAGAGAGGAGGAAGTCCCAATTCAAGGAATCAAAAGCCTTCTGAAGATCGATTTTGATGGCACATCTAGGAGATAGTGTTGACCTACTATACCCTCGCACCAGTTCTTGTGTCATGAGAATGTTGTCTGTAATGCTTCTTCCTTTGATGAAGGCACTCTGGTTGATGGAAATCAGCTCAGGAAGGAATTCTGTTATCCTATTGGCCAGAATCCTGGTAATGCTTTTGTAAACTATCGAGCAACAAGAAATAGGACGATAGTCTTTGATACTGCTAGCATTTGGACTCTTTGGCACCAATGCCACTATGGTGGCATTAAAGGCAGGCAGCAGCTTTTTTGTCTGAAAAAAATAAAGGACAACTTCAATGACCTCTTCTCCAATGATGGACCAGGCAGAGGTGAAGAAGTGTCCAGTGAATCCATCTGGGCCTGGAGCTTTGTCTCCATTCTGGGAGAAGAAAGCTTTCCTTACTTCCTCCCTTGTAATCGGTCGAACCATTTTACTCCGATCTTCAGCATTCAATGAAGTTTGGAGAAGCTCAGTCAAGAGCTCCTTGGGACAGTTTGCAACTTGGTTATCAGCAGAACCTATAAGCTTTTGATAGAAGGTTAGGACTTCATCAGAAATCTGGCCAAAACTCTCAAGTTTGTTGTCATTGCCATCATATAGGACTTTAATGGCATTTCTGCTGTGCTTAGTGGAGAGCATTTTATGGAAGAATTGAGTGTTCTGGTCCCCCTCTTGGATCCATTGGATCCTGGACTTCTGTCTGAAAAAACTTTCCTCAGCCAGCAGAAGCTCATTGAGTTCTAAGTGGAGCAGCCTTTCTTTGCTTATTAACTCAGGTGAAGGCATCTGAGAGAGGATCTTCAACTGGGCAATTTCAAGCTCCTTCCTCTTTTCTTGGACTCTACCAGAGATGTTGCCATAATTGGAGAAATTGAACTTTCTCAAAATAGGCTTAAGCCTCTTCAATTTCTGGAACAGTATGGACATAGGGTTACCTTGTAAAGGAGACTTCCAGGAGCCCTCCACCATTCTCATGAACTCTGGATGTTTAGTCCAGAAGTTGAAAAACTTGAACGGTTTAGGTGGGGTAGACAAAGCTGCATTTAACTTGATGGCAACAGGGCAATGATCTGAGACCTCAGGAGGCAGGAACTCTACTAAGGAATGGGGAAGATGGGAATGCCAGTGCTCGTTAACCAGGGCTCTATCAAGTTTCCTTGCAAGGAAACCAGCAGGCTGATGATTGGACCATGTGAAGACTGGTCCTGAGTAAGCATGATCAAACACAGAGATTTGATCCAGGCAGTGCTGGAATTCAGCTATGTCTGAACTGTTGGCATAGGATCCTGAGAAGTTGGAACTTTCAGATGGGTGAGCAATGACATTGAAGTCCCCAGCCAATAACCAAGGAACAGTAGCCATGGACACTTGAATCTCCTCAAGGTGCTGCCATAGCCTTAATCGAGCAGCTCCATCATTGCTCCCATAAATAGCTGTGACACAAATCTTTTGGGAATTAAAAGAAACCATGCAGGTGATGCTTTGATCAGAAGATGCTACCAAATCCACTTGCAGTGAATCCTTCCACAGGAACCATATTCTTCCATTGTAGGCTTCATTATAGTTATGGTGCATGTGCCAGCCTCTAAAGGAACTTTCCACAATTGCTAATGATTTGTCTTGTTTCACCCTAGTTTCCAACAAGCATACTAACTCCATTTTAAGGGACCTAATTCTATGGACTACATTTTTCTGTTTTAGAGGACTGTTAAATCCTCTAACATTCGAGAAAAAGAAGTTCATGAAGAATGAGGTATGGAACTACCAAGGCCAGGTGGGACTGACCTTACTTGCTTTTTCCCCTTGACTGGCCCTTTCTTCTGATTCTTCAAGGCTTTCATCAAGTCTGCTACACCAGCAGCAGCAGCTCGTGGCTTTTTTGGCGAGGGTAAAATCACTTCCATACTTTCCTGATCAAAGTCATCCATTATTTGGTCAGAGTCTGAAATAGAGTTCAGAATCTCAAATCTATTCGAGGATTCAGCATTAGTTTGTTGTGGTGCTCTGTTGCAACCAACTTCCTTTCTACCTATAGTAGACTGCTCATCAACTGGGGCTTCCATACTGCTATTGTCGAGGCCATTTACAGTACTGCCCTTGTCATCATTGCTTATGACATCGTTGCAGTGACTAGTACCACTTACACCTGGTTCTCTAGAATCCTTATCCTTTTGCTTAGGAATCCAGGCTTTGGTAAGTACTGGTTTCTTTGTACAGTTCTTTTCTGCATGTCCCAATATGCCACACAAGGTGCATTTTTTATGAGTCCAAGGGACTTCCACAGAGATGGTTGCATAAGAGCCATCACATAATTCCACATTGATGGATTTAGGGAAGACCTTGTCAACTGAGACTTCAACAAACACTTTGGCATAAGCCAAACGCTGTTGGCTGGCCGTAATACGATCCATGTAGAGGGGAATCCCGAGGGCACTTGCAATATAACTCAAGCCTCTTTGTGTGTAAAGTTCCAGGGGAATACAGCCCAGATGGATCCAAACTGGGAGCTTTGTCAAGTCTAACTCCATCGATTTCAGTCCAGGTTCTCATTTCCTCAGGATAAGAGGTTTGTTCTGTATATGCCATGGACCATTCTCCAAAATCCAGTCTCTGGTGGCAGCATTTGTGAATTGAATTATGAAAAGATTCTGCCCTACCGGTTTGATTTCGACTGTTCCATCTTTCCCCCAAAGTAGGTTAGCCAATCTATGGAAAGCACTGAAATTCGGAGCTTTACCAACAAACTGGGCTACCACAGAGTTCCTCCATGTTTGGATTCCTTCCTCAAAAACCTCCTTAGGCGGTTTAACAGTAAGTGATCCATTATCATCGAGGGGAGGATAATATTGCAACGACTGATCTTTTGAAGAGGCAAAGAGCTTTCTCCAATCAACAGGAGACTCATCCGCTGTAACCCCCTCTTTTCCTTTATCAGAAGTGGAAAGCATGGGCATCACTTGTTGATTCGTGAATCAATGAAAGAATCAAAGAATTGTTGCAAGGAATTGATACTCTCAAATCAATGAGATCGCGAAGGTTTGGGGGAAATCCAAAAACCCTCAGCTCAAGGGAGAAGCTCAGAAAGCCAGCTTTATCCCAAATCCAATGAGAAACTAGAACAAAGTAAGAAATTGCAGGAATAACGAACAAAATTAATGGAGTTTTGAGAAAAATGATGAAGAAATGATGAAACCCTCAGCTCAAGAAAGACCTGCTAACGTAAGCCAGAGAGAATTTATTTTTGGCGCGAAAGTCTCAAAACCTAAGACCGGAGATATTGGAGGTCGATTGTTTTCACTTTTCAACGTCCTAAAAATATTAAATTTACACAAAATTTGATATTTTTCCGACCATATTGTTATCTTTTTAAAACATAATTAGTTACTAACTAATTTGGGTTTTCTTCCTACTATAATATAGGCATTGATCCTCCACCTTATATTGTCCTAAACCAACAACAATTTTAACCATGCTCATGTCATGATGTAGACAAATTTTTTTATTAATGTTCAATGAAAAAGTGAATATATATATATATATGTATATATATATTTCATGAGAGGAGACCAAGTCAATTTCCTCAAACCAAAAGCACACACACAACTTTTTTGCAAATTTGAAACCTAAATTGAACTCTTGCATTTTGTAATTTTATTTTTATTTTTGGTATAAAAAAGGTCAAAACCTGAAAATAAAGCAGAGATGTTAGGATTTGAATATCAAATTTACTAGATGTCACTTTTTAAAAGTGATTACATTAATCAACTGGATTAAACTCAATTTTTTTTTCTTGTTTATTGAGGGACTGTTTGATAAACTGAATAAATTCATCACTGAAAAATTAAGTGTTGAATTTTTTATTTTGAAAATTTTAAGTACTGAATATATGATATAAAAGTTGTTTGATATATTACTGAAAATTAAATGTTTAGTTAATTTTTATTAACTTCTTATAAAAGAAAGATACGATTTTACAATTATTTTCTTTTAAATAAAATTAAAAAAGGAAAGAATAAATAGTTAAAATGAAATAATATAACATAAATGTAAATAAAAAAATATTTTTTCTTAAATAATATTTACTTAATACATTAAATAGCTAAAAGTTACTTAACATTTTCAACATTTTTTCATTGATATTTTAAGTGGTTTTTAAAATTAATTTATCAAACACATTGAAAAAATAAAATCATTGAATATTTTAATTTTTAATAATTTATCAAATACACCTTAAGTTTTCAAATGATCTCTTTCATAAAAAAGGAAACAAAGAAACTACTAATAGCACCCCTTTATTGTTTTGCTAAGTTATTGGTATTTTATAGTTGTCAATTTGGAATAAGGTACGAAGAGAAATAAATTATATTTAATTCGAAATTTAGCATCTTTTATGTAAAAATATGAGATTTATATCAAATTTATAATCATATTATAATTTAATATTAAATTTTGTTACTATATTTTTTAACTTGTAAGAAGTATATTTTTGGACAATAGTAATAGAATTAAAATATTAATATAAAAGATAAATGTTTGTCAAATTTATTACTTTTTTTTTTCAAAAATTAATAAAACTTAATGTATAGAGACAAAATTTAATAAAATTAAAGTATAATGATATATTATATTTAAACACTTTTTATGGAATAAAAAGAAAAAAAAAGTAACATGACGAGAGAGCAGAGCTCTAATCTATCTAGCTTGTCCTTAGAAAACTCTGCTTGCTCTTACAAAGGTTTTTTTGTTAGTCTGAAAACTGAAAAGGAAGTCGATTTTCCTTCCACATTGTTTTTCCTGGTTAGGTTAAACAGCAGGAAATCTAATTTAAAATTGATTCAATTTAAAAGTATACGAGGCAAGGCAAGCAAGTTGACCACGTTATCATCCCTGGCAAAAAAAAAATGTCAAGGAATTATCTAGGGGAAAGTATTCAGTTCTGTTCGGTCTGTTTTGAAATTCTAAAAGTTCAATAAATCGATTATACATAAATAATCGATTGAACCAATTAATTTAATTATGTATGAAATATTAAAAATAATTGAATCGAAATAAATCAATCGATTTAATCGATTAATTTGAAAATCGATTTCTTTTTTAAAAATATTGATTTTTTGAATATCACAATCAAATATATATATATATATTTTTTAATTTGAAAGAGAATCGATTGTTATGCATTTCAAAACAAATTTTATTTCAAAAGATTAAAAAATTAATTCATTTGAGCAATTCAGTTACTAAATTTTAAAATCAATCGAATTAATAGTTTAAACCGATAAAACTTACCAATTAATATCAAAAACATCTAAACCGACATAAATTAATCAATTGAAATCAATTTCGATTGATTTTGTCGGCTATAACCGACTAATGTTCATCCTTAAATAATTATCTGGTTACGAAAGTACATAATAATAGAAATTGCCCTTGCCTTTTGTGTTTTGTCAAATGAAAGAGGAGGTGGAAAGCAGAAATTTTTAGGTTACTTGTGTCGTTTTCATATATTTTTAAGTATTATAATTGTGTTTAAAATATTATATATTTATATAAATTTTGATACATTAATAATTCATATTATATAAATTTTAACATATTTATGTATTCATATCATATTCGTAATTTTTTTTATATCTTATCAAATTTTAATTATATTTTCGTATTGTGTTCAAGATTATCATATCTAAAAATTTCCAAACCAAACATTAGATTCTAATCTAACCATCTCATTTAATAATAATACTCTAAAATTGTTTTGCTTCCCCACTTTAAGTGACCAAAAATACAAAGTAGAACTAACAGTAACAGTCTACTTTGACCCTTTTTTTATTAAACTTTTTAAACATAAAGCATAGACTTTGTTTGTGCCTTTTGGGCTCTGTATCATCTATCTACTCTTACCAGAGGGCAGCCGACTTTGTGCGAGTTCCATTCACCTTCTCTGCATTTTCCAATGTTAGATAGTAAGGAGTATTAAAGTAAAGCATTGATTAGATTAGCATTATTATTATAAACAAAATGTTGGATATCAATGTATTATTTTGAGTGTATATATACGAAATACGTATTTCAATATGTAAGTTATCGTAATTAGATACACGGTGTATTTAATATCATATTTGAATGAAAAATTAATCTCAAAGGTACCCACTTGAAGAGGAAAAAGTCTGATCATTACATGTCTGTACGGACCTATTTTATCCCAAAGGATGTGTCTGTTCTGATCAAACAGGTTTCATCCAATTGATGTGTCTTTTTCGAACAGGTTCTTTGGCTCCTATAAATACAGACTTCCTATGTCTATATTATTCACTTAAAAAATTAATTCACCAAAATATTTTTGTCTTCTGAGAGAGAGACTTCAGCATTTTTCTGTTCGCTGTGTTGCATCCGGGTGTGCTCTCATTTGCAACGTATATCGAGGAAACTTGGGAGATGATTTGCATCGATACTTTAAGCACCTTAGACAGGCAAAAAAACGTCTTAAGGTTAGAGGTCCAACCTTGACTCGATATTGATTTTTTCAAATCAATTCTTGTAAGTGTCTTTGTATTCGATTATGTATATCTGTTCTTATGTTTATATTCTGTTTATAAGTAGTATATAGCAAATATTTTTCAACAATCTTAAGACGTTTTATCACTTCTAGTTTGCACAAACTTTAAGTCACATAAATTAGTATGAATTAAATCTAGATGTTTACTTCTTATTTCTACCGAATAAAAAGGAGCCTTAGCCAATTTGGATTCCACACAAATTTCCCATTTGTGTTTTTATCAATAACAATTTGCTGAAGCAAATCCAAATCCAAATTGCTGATTCTCTGCAAAGTCTTGTAAAACACATGACTTTATCTACCATGTCATATGTTAGAGGATACCACCAAATAAACATAAAAATAATTTAATTATTATTCTTTGTTCTTTGGCACAACATCCATACATTGAGCTTAAAAAGCCCATCACAAAAGTATCCTCTACCCACAAACATCTCACTTTTAGTGAGTACAATTTTATCAGACTCGAAAACAAGCCTAAACCCGTTCTTGCTCAACAGAGAGCCGGAAACCAAATTCTTTAGAATTTCAAGAGCATGAACAACATTGTTCAAAGTTAGTTCTTTCCCAGAGGTCATCTTGAGTACCACCTTCCCATAGCCTCGTACCTTGCAAACCGAAGAGTTTCTCATAAATAGTTGCTCATTAATAGCAGCTTCTTTATACTCAGAGAAACTCTTTCTATCAGAACAAACGTGACAAGTGACACCAGTATCAACCCACCATGTCTTAGGGTTTCCTACCATGTTCATTTGTTACACAACAATAGCGAGCTCAATCTTATTATCATCAACTAACTTGATTTGAGCTCTTTTCTTGTTCTGACAGCAATCCTTCGCTCGATGACCAGGCTTGTTACATATGAAACAAGTTCCCGTGAACTTCTTGAAATCCGTTCCCTTATTAGCTTGGGAAGACCTAGAACCAACAAATTACCTTTTGTTGGTCTTGTGCAAATGTTCAACAACATTTGCCTTGGCTTCCATGATCTAAACTTTAACCCTCTTTTCTGAACCACGGTTATCCTCCTCGATTCTTAATTGGATAATCAAATCCTCTAAAGTCATCTTCTTTCTCTTGTGCTTTAGATAGTTCTTGAAATCCTTCCACGAAGATGGCAATTTCTCTATCAAAGCAGCCGTCTCAATGACTCACTAAGAATCATTCCTTCGGCATCAATTTCATGGAGGATCAACTAATATTCTTGAACTTGACTAATCACGATTTTTTAGTCCATTTTAAAATCCAGAAATCGGCCAACCACAAATTTCTTCGTGCCGGCATCCTCGATTCTTTATTTTCTCTCTAAGGACTCTCACAGCTCTCTTGCTGTCTTTATTGGGCTATACACGTTGTATAACGTGTTGTCCGATTTGTTAAGGATATAGTTCTTGCATAGGAAGTCAGAATGCTTTCATGCTTTCATCGAGGCTACAATCGTAGGATCGATCTCTCCCTCGTTCAAAGTCGGGGCCTCCTTCCGTAAGAACCTGGTAAGGTTGAAGGTGGTTAAATAGAACAGCATCTTTTGCTGCCAATGTTTGAAGTCCAGACCACTGAACTTCTCGGGTTTCTCACCATGTATAACATGTGGTGGCATTAGCGCTACAAGCACACTCGCATTTACGGTACACCGTTCTGCCATCTATTATTTAAAATTAACAGGATCAACTATATGTAATATATATATATATCGAATATATCTTACAAACTTGTATATATATAATATATATATATTGCTATTGTTTTATGGTGAAGATATGTAAGTGTACGTATGTATGTATGTATGTATGTATATATATATATATATATATATATATATATAAAGCTTACTGACTGTATATTTGTTATAAATTATTTCTATAAATTGTTGAAAAATATTTGCTATATACTACTTATAACATAAGAACAGGTATACATAATCGAATATAAAGACACTTACAGGAATTGATTTGAAAAAAATCAATATCGAGTCAAGGTTGGACCTCTAACCTTAAGACGTTTTTTTGCCTGTTTAAGGTGCTTACAGTTCGATGCAAATCGTCTTCCAGGTTTCCTCGATATACGTTACAAATGAGAGCACACCCGGATGCAACACAGCGAACAAAAAAATGCTGAAGTCTCTCTCTCAGAAGACAAGAATATTTTGGTGAATTAGTTTTTTAAGTGAATAATATAAACACAGGAAGTCTGTATTTATAGGAGCCAAAAAACCTGTTCGGAAAAGACACATCAATTGGATAGAACCTGTTTGATCAGAACAAACACATCCTTTGGGATAAAATAGGTCCGAACAAACATGTAATGATCAGACTTCATCCTCTTCAAGTGGGTACCTTTGAGATTAATTTTTCATTCAAATATGATATCAATTGTGTACCTTAATTATACACCGTATATCTAGTTACGACAACCTACGTATTGGAATACGTATTTCGTATATATACACCCAAAATAATACATTGATATCCAACCCAAAATACATATAATTTGCATTGACTAACAAAATCAAAAATCTATTAAACATGGCAGAAATAATCTAAACAGCTTAAACCTATTAAAGTAAAGCATTGCATTGATCATGCATGATATGCCAACATTGCAAGGATTGTTAAACTTTGGATGTTAGCAGACCTTGACCTGATGGAATTGTAGATTCTCCTCCAAAGTCCAAACAGCTTAAGATGATAAACTGGCTTCTTGTAGTTGTCTATTAAGTCCTCCACTAGTAGGCCTAAGACATATTCACATTGTTAGAAGAACGCGGATAACCATAAAGGAAAGTGATCACTGCACAGCTATGTTACTCGAACTCGGATGTGAGTGTCGGATACAGGTATGTGTCCGACACGGGTATATTCAATTTTTTCCAAGATTTCCATGTATTTGGAGGATCCTTGGAGGACCATATCCCCATACCAATGTCCGGATATGCGTCGGACACGAGTACTTCAAGAAAAATAAAGAGCCAGAGCAACATAACTGCACAGTGCTAAGATCTGCAACCACATTACATCCTTATTGCAACCTACTTAAAAGAAAAAGGAAAACAACAAAACAAAACAAAGTCCATGTTTCAATCCTCTGATAAGAATTTATAAATTCATGAAATGTCTAAAGGTGAATGCAGCCTAATACCAGTCTTTCTTCTAATTGACTTTTGAATTTTGAGCTTGTGAAAAACACTTACAGTTCACATAGCACTTTGATGGTGTCATAGAAAAACCATTGCAGTGTAACAACAGGTCCCACGAGTGTGATGCGAACGGGAAGACTTCTAGTAAAAAGATTAACAAGCCCAATCTTTTTAACAGCCTGAAAGTTACGATATTGAATAACACAATTAATCATTTTAACTTGTTATGCTTAAAATAAGCCAAAGAAAGGCATTACTAATAGGTGCTACCTGCAACACATTTTCAGCCTTTTTGTTGTAAAGAGAAGAAACAATGACATCAGCCGGGTTAGAGACTACGGTACCAATTGCTCCAGCTGTATACCCTGCTAAGCATGTGACACCAAGTTGTTGAGCTCTGGAACAATCTTCTTTTCTCTGTTCAATGATACTTCTATAGATAAAGTCCACTGAATGCTCAAACGTTGAGAACATTATCATTGAGACTGCCAATCAGAATATCATATTAAGAAACAAGGTTAGAAATAAAATGCACTACGACTTGACAATCCCAATACATGCCAAAACAGACATATATAGGTAAGCAAGTAATCTGTCAAGACTAAAATCTCAAATGTGCTTGTAGTTACTTGCTTGTTGACAAGAATGTTAACTGAGCAAATATCCTTTTTGCCTACAAATCTAAGTATTCTAGCTTGGCTTTAAACTTCATTCTAAAACGTAAAGTGTCAAAGTCCATGTGCTTAAACTTCTATATCAAAGCAAGATTATTACAAGTCCCATGTGCTCAAACCCAGAATTCATGATCCAGCCTGGTAGAAAACAAGCACAAGAAAAGAGAAACTGAAAGAGTAAATTTGTCAGTCAACAAGTTTTTTGTACACTGCCCCAATCTGAGTATGTGACCTTTTTTCTGTTTGAGATAAAAAATAATTTTTTTACCCTAAAAAATAGTTTTCCAGAAGACATTAACATAATAATGCACCCAATGCAAGACATAAATGTCATTAAAAAAAAAAAAAAACTAATGGCATGATCTAGAAAAGAGATATAGGTGACTTAAGAGTATGGCCATAAAACAGATGACAAACAAACATGCAGTGTCACTATTTAGCCTAACTATCTCATGATCTCAACTGCAAATAAGTAGAAAGTATTGGCAAGCGTGCATTAGTAAGTTATTAATAATCTAATAGTGAGAGAATACAGAACACAGAAATGATTAGCATAATATTTGCAACTCAAAATTTGTCAACGTAAGCTTACAAACTAATAGAGGGCATATCAAGATAGACTAGAAGGCCCTCCAGTGCCATAACCACCAGTAAAGACATCTTAAATTCGTAACTAGGAACAATCAACTGAAAATTCTAAAAGTGCAGTGAAGTATTAACATTACATGGAAGATTGCGGCCCCAAAGTGGACAAAGTCCCTTGTAGAAGCTGCAATCAAATTGAAATGGATAAACATTACTGATGAAGGAAAAGCAGAAAAGGTTCAGGCATTAGCATAACTTACCCAGCAAGCCCTTCAGTTTTATAAAGTTTTGGAAATCCATCAGCCAAACCCTTCGCAAAAGTGGGCTGTGTCTGAACACGAACTTTAATGGCTTCGAAAGGACAAAGAGCCACATCAGCAAATACTTGAGCAGATGCACTGCTGAGAAAGAATATGGAAGTCCTGTTTTGATCTACCAAAACATTCGAGTAAAGCCCCTTAAAGTATTCATAAAGACCAAATTTGCAGCCTCCTTGAACACCATATCCAAATAACTTGCCAGACCAACCTCTCCAAAGAGAAGATGGTCCCTGCTCTCTCCAAAGGACAGAGAATCCTGATGAAATGCTGCTATACTTGATTGGATTCACCTAAAGAAAACAAATCAAATAATTAGATAAGCAACCTTAAATGAATAAACGTAATACATCCAAAGATGTGTTAAAAGAACATATAAGAATTTTATTTCTCTGCTGCTATATGAACTAATTCTACCATAGCAATCAAACTAGCTGCACAACTCTTTACTTGATGGACATTCCAAGACTTCCCCTTCTTAAAAGTTGCTGTTCTCCATATCCTTCTCTATCAAACTCGGGAAGAATTTCCATCTTCCTAATTGCACCTAGCGCGTCTAAGTAATAATTAAAGAAAACAATTTGGCAGTCTGATTGTCTCCTCACTAGTTGCTAACTTACACAATATGTAAGACATGAGTAGCCAAAAGGGAAAAGTTAGCACTTTAGCCTTGTTTTCTAAATTTTTAAGCAACCACTAACCAAATCAATAATATAGCCACAAGAAGAGTATGGACAGTGGGTGATACACACACAATAAAAAAAGCATAAGTAAAAAGCAAGTCCGCATTACTCAAAACCTCAAAGGCATCCTTAGAAAAAACAATCAGATCATCACATTTAACAGTGTAAATAAAAAACAACAAGAATCAAAGTGATCCCACCTGCATATTTACTTTCAAGACATCAAGAGGTGTAACAGCAAGATGAGTAGTCCCAGCACTAAGCATTCCACCAACGGTACAAATCCCATAATACCCAGGTGAAAACTCCTCAACAAATCTCCTTTCACCTTTTTTCATCTTTTTCCTCTTTTACACTAACTCTCCCTGCCAAACTGTTTTATTCAGGAGAAACAGAAACAAAAACCCATATTTCTCTCAGCATTTTATAAGCAAAATACCCAGACATTCAGGGACTGAGAGAGTGCGTTTGTTGTACGTTACTGGGGTTTGAAAGAATATTAGGCTGCCATAACTAAAAACTTCTGTTTTTCCTTTCTCTTTCCTTGCTTGGAATACTTCCACGTTCACAGTTCCAAAATACTAGGTCCAAAAACAAAGTTTGATGGTATACCAAAAAGTGAATCTTGGAATTAATGAAGTAAGCCCGGGAAGCCCTAATAGAATCTGCCGTACTCAATTTACCAGGTTACCCTAACTACTATAGCATCAGCTGAGCCTGAGCAGTATTGGGCAAGTTGGGTTTAAACCTATATGTTGTAACTCCCATTTATATTGGACTTGGAATGTCTGTTTCAGTGGGCCTTGCTTAGCTTTTTTCTTGTAGTTCATGGCTTGTCCTTCTTAACCAGGCTCCAACTAATATTTTAATTGCATTTTCTGTAATCATTTAAATGGGTAATGTTATTGAAAATAATGATGACAGTGAGATTAATTTTATTAATGATGAGATTAAAATTAATATTGAAATATGTATTTGGATAACAAAATAACGTGTCAAGTGAGCATAAAAAATTATCATTAAAAACATTAATTATTTATATATTTTTTAATACATATTATTTTATATATTTATTTAAATATTTTAATTAATTAATTAATTATAATTTGTATTATTATATTAAATGAATAAATAATTTGATTTTTTTTTAAATAAAAAAAATTGAAAAATAAACTATCAATCTCAACTGTTAGTGTCGTGCTTTGTTTCTTGTTTCTTCGTCATGGGATTTGGGCCGATTCCCAACATACTCTGCGCCGAGATCTTATGGGTGTTTGTCTTCTTAGAAGTTCCAGAAACCAAAGGCATTGCCTCTTGAAGTCATTACAGAATTCTTTTCCATTGGTGCAAAGCAGGTTGCAGCTGCCAAGAACAACAGAGTTAGGTGGTTTATCTGATAGATATTCAAAGTTTTGATCTTTGTTCAAATTTTCTCTTTCTTTTTTCCTTTTCCCTGTCATTTTAGTAGCTGTTGGCAAGTAGACAGTTTGATTTATGTAGGAAAAGGGGGAAAAAAACCATATAATTTGTTTCTGTATTTGTTGCACTTTCTAAATGACATTTACATTTTCTTTTACAAATGTTATTATATACGTTTGCCAAAACAAAAAGTGAATAGAGCCTTAAATATAAAAAAAGCTTTTGATTAAATAATCATTTAAATTTTTACTTAAATTTTTTAAATATTTATTTTCATTCTATTCTTTTATTGTAATTAATTGAATTCTCAAATATTTATTTTCACTCAATTGAGTCTTAAACATTTATTTTCACATAATTGAATTCTACTAAAATTGAAGAAATTGAATCTTTGATTTGGACTCAAAATCAATTTTCGTCCAATTAAAAATTTAATTATATGAAAATAAATATTTAAAAATTCAATTGATTATAATAAATTAATCAATTTTCGTCCAATCAAAAATTTAATTGGATAAAAATAAATGTTTACAAATTTATTGCAATAATTAATTTTCATCCAATCAAAATTCAATAGAATAAAAATAAATATTCAAGAATTTAATTGATTACAATAAAACATATGAACTTGAATGATAATTTAATTTTAATTCAAATATTTTTTTTATATATTTAAGTCAATTAAAAATAGCGTAAACACCATAAAAATTTCTCTTCTCTTTATCTCAAAAGAACATAGACATATGGGCTATGGCCATGAATTTGAAACTTTATTCATAAAAAGTTCATGTTATAGGCAACAAAAAATTTGTTGCAAATTGGCTACAATTCTTGAAATCAAAAGCAAATGTTTTCATATTTCATAATCTATAACTTACTATAAAAACAATTCCCAAATCAATGAGAGAAGAGAATTAAGAATTTTGGATGTAGGATTACTTGACAACTAATCAAAGGTGGGGGATTAGTTTAGTTATTTTCATTTTTTTTTGTTAAGAAATAAAGAAAGAAAAGAAGGAAAGGGAAGAAAAAAAAAAAGATGAAAGAAAAATTGTGTGTTCGTATTATTTTTTGTGTGTTCAAAATATTATAAATTTATACAATTTTTACACGTTAATAATTCGTTTTATGTAAATTTTGACACGTTCGCGTGTTCGTGCTGTATTCGTCTTATTTTTTGTCTCTTCAAAATATTATAAATTTATATAATTTTTACATGTTAATAACTCATTTTATGTAGATTTTGACACGTTCGGATATTCGTTCGTTTTCATATTATTTTTCGTGTTTGTGTTATTTTTGTGTGTGTTTAAAGTATTATAAATTTTTACATGTTAATAATTTATTTTATGTATATTTTGACACGTTTGTGTATTTGTGTTATGTTCATGTTATTTTCGTGTCGTGCCGTATTTTAATTATTTTTTTCATGTTTCGTGTCATGTTTCAAACATCCAAGTATTTTGCATAGTTTGTCATGGTGATCCAATTTAAAAAAAAAATTGTGTGTTAGTGTCGTAGCTCAATTCATCCCATGTTTTTGCATAATTTGTTATAATGATTCAATTTAGAGAAAATTGTATGTCCATAACATGTTCGTGTTATTTTATCGTGTGTTTAAAATATTATAAAATTTTAAATTTTAACACATTAATAATTCATTTTATGTAGATTTTGACACGTTCGTGTATTTGTGTCATGTTCATGTTATTTTTTGTGTTATGTCGTGTTTTAATTATTTTTCTCATATTATGTTCGTATCGTATAATTATGTGGTATCTGAAATTGCCAGATCTAATTGATCATATTCAAAAAACTCTCAATTTTATACCAAGTGTCGTATAAGGATAGAAGTTATTATTTTTCTAAATTATTTTTACTCCTCTTGCTTTTTAATTTTTCAAATTTATTATAAAATATCAATTCAAATCCGATAATATTCCGCAGCGAAGCACATGTATTATCTAGTTTGATTCAAAGCTTTCCTCACAAAAAAAAAAGCCCTCAAATTTTTGTTTTTGATATTTGTAGAGGGTTATTTTGTTAGGATGAGGAAACGTTGCAAACCAGTAAAACGAGATGTCGTAGGGAGACGGCGGAGAGGAAGATTGGAGCAAACTTTGAAGAACAAGTGCGGTGGCAGGTGGTGGTGATGAATGTTGTAAGTGGCTGAGGATGGTGGAGAGTATGGTTGTTGTAGAAATTGCAGAGAAAAGGTTGCAGAGAACTCCTAACGACTGAAAGTTTGTCAAATGGCCAAAAGATCCCAAATGAAGTATTTGGACTTCTATTTATAACCTCTCCAAAGAAGTTACCAAGAGAAGTTACTAAGAGAGTGGGAAGTTATTTTATATGAACGTGATCTCAATCATGGATGGTGGAGAAGTTATATATGATAGTAGGTGAAGTGCCAGTTATGGGAGGTTACATCAGGAGAAGTGTTTCGGTCACATGTAGTGAAGAAAGGCTACTGAGAGCACGCTTAAGATGTATTGTCTGTTCAATGGTAAAGGGAAGCACTTGTGTTCCAAGGAAAGGTTAAGAAGCAAACTTCTTAACAATCTCCATATCTGAGCCTCCAAGCCATGCTCTCCAAGACGTCCTAAGAGTGGAGCAAACCTAAGAATCCTGCCAACCTTCCGGGTTAGCTCCACAGTCTTCACGTAGTTGTGTATTACTGCAGGAAGTCCTGTTGTCAAAGAGCGACGTGCCAGGAAGCGACATGCCAAGCGACGTGCCAGAAGCGCTGCTGACAGGGAGACTATTACTAAGCCCCGCTGCATATGAGATTTGTGCCTGCATGAAATGTTATTGACCAAAAACGAGTGTCTATATTTTGCCCCCTGCATGAGAATTTTTTCCAAGAGGAGATTCTCATACATTGAAATATGATAATAATAAAAAAAAAAAACGAATGAAGAATAATATCTTACGCATAGGTCTTTACAATTTATTTTTTTTACTCAAGATACACTCAACACAACGAGGTATATACATATTTTTAAAAGGTTCTCATGCATTGCAACAATAAAAATAATATCGAGCAGGGAAATTATCATTTTTGAAATTTGATGCAATCATCTCTTCTTTTTATATATTGAAATTCTAATAATTTTTAAAAAAAAATCTTACAAGCCACTGGTGCAGGCAGCCCTTGCCTGCATGCAGTCCCGCCTGCATGCAGCCCGGTCATGCCCCTTTTTTTTTAAAAGAAATAAATAGATAAAATAACAAAAAAAGAGTTATGATTAGAAAGGAAGAGTAATTAAATTTTTAACGAGATAAAAAAAAATATCTTTTTAGAGATTCAAGTAAAACAAGGAGACTACATGTTGTCTATAAATACAAGGAATGATTGATAATACTAATAAATAAAAAATTCACAAATCACAAAAGCTCTGCTCAAGTAAAAAAAAAAATCATTTTTTTAAAGAAAGGGTAAGTTCTACATCCATCTATCTATCTATCTCCCTTTTTTTTTTTTTACAAAGCATAGAAATTTCAGGCCGCATGCATGCAGGCATCGCGTGAGCGTGCAGAACAGTGCAGGCCGCAGTGTAAGCGTACAGCCTGCACGGTCTTTTTTTTTTTAAAGAATTTAATGAATGCTGATAGAATTTTACAATTTTCTTTTTGCCACATTCTAATGAATCATGGATAAAAATAATAGTATCTCAAATATGAAAAAATTAATGAGACAATGATGATTGTGCAATCATATTACTAAAAAGAATAATTGAAATATGATTGTTTATGGAAGAAAGAGCCAAAAATAATAATAATAATTATAATAATGATAAAATTAATTAATGAATGATGATGTCAATAGAATGATGAATACTGTCTCAGATTTATTGAAATGGAAACAAGGAAGGCGTGATATACCTGTTGACAGGGAATTGTGCAAATTTTAAATTTCATATCTCAACCATGCAAATTTTTAAGGTTTTGCTTGCAATTGCTGAAAGTTCCATGAGGCATTACCCGCGTGGTACACCCCTCTTGCAAAGCACAACTTGTGAGGTACTATCCCGCGCGGTACAACCCGTGAGGTACCAACCCACGTGAGTTGGGTTGTGCAATTTGTTTTTTTTTTTTTTGCATAGCTTAGATAATAATAATTTTTTAAACAACAAATATGAACTTATAATTTTCTTTAAAAACAAAAATAAGATTTTGCACGTAGTGCATACAGTATAGGCAGGGAAGCCAGCCGCCTGCACGTAGTGCAGGCAGGACAAAACCTTTTTTTTTTCTCGACAATTATATGTTATATATAAAAACATACTTACTTGGTCTTTCGTTGTTGTTTTGCAAGATCGTCATTCTCACCATAGTGAAAACTATGAACATACACCGGCCAAGTTATGTTCAGCCCTCCAGAGATGCTCTTCCACCTCCAAAGAAAAGAAAACAAACTGTTGGCAAGGCTCTTCTTGTATAGCTAAGACCAAAGTTATTCTTAACATAGAGGAAGACAAAGCTCAAGTGGAGGCGAGTCTAGATAAAGTTAAACAGAAGCTTAATTCTCTTAAGCAGGAATCAGAGACATATCAGCGCAAAATTGATTCTTTTATGCAAGAAACAGAGACATATCAGTGCAAAAATCTGAAGTTGCAGAATCAGCTAGATAATACTCATCATCTTCTTAGCTCTAATTCTTCTCCATGGGACAACATAAGAGAGTAGACTTGCTTCATTTTGAATTATTTTTTTTAAAAAAAAAAAATTGAGTTGTCTTGAAACTTTTCTATCATAATAATACATACATATATTATGCTAAATTTTCATAGCAGTGGTGTACTTACGTGAATGTCACACATTGTTCATATATACACTTTTTTACTTTTCACAGAGTCGTACGACCAAGGAGAACTATTCAATCTCATTAGGGAGATTGAATCTCAACCTTAAATAAAGTAAACTATTCAACCCTTTAAAATAAGGGTTAGAGCTGCAGCCAATGGGAACTATCTACTTTCATTAGGGAGATTGAATCTCAACCTTAAATGAAGTAAATTATTCAACCCTTTAAATAAGGGACTGATGGCCAAGGTATGAGCGATTATAGCTGCGGCCAAGATATAATTATCACATCACAACCAAAATTTAAGCATGAAGCTGCGACTAGTTTATAGTCAACGTCATAGCCAATGTAAGCATTAAAGTTGCGCTATGACAGGAACAATAGAGTACAGCCAGATTTTAAGTGATAGAGCTGCAGCTGACATAGAATTTATTTTTTTAATACATGTCATAATGCGATACAGATAGACATAGTAGTCATAGCCAATATAAGCGTTAGAGCTACGCTATGACAAGAACAATATCATACAACCAGATTTTAAGCGATAGAGCTGCAGCTAACATAGGATTCATTTTTTTTTTATACATGTCATTGTGTTTTACAGATGGACATAGTAGTCAACTGACAATGAAAGATAAGTACTGGACATGCAATTAACTTCTATTTACAAAAAAGTAGTACAAAGAATTAAAGACAAAGTCCAGATTTCGTACATGGAATTTCTTGATATACTCAAAGTTAACAACTTTGTTCTTTGGGTTGATCAACTTGCAGTAACCACTATCATTCACTTCATGGACACGTGATCGGGGCGGACAGAAGGGGCGATGTTGAGGGAGACGAAGTCGCCAAGGCCGTCAACAGCATCGCCTAGGAAGTCAAAGCCTAGGCCGAGATTGGCTACCGTGGCCGGAGCGAAGGATTTGACGGAGGTGAATACGGGATCAAGCTCTGTAGTAGTAGTGATGGTGGAAAGAGAGGCTTTGCGTCTACAAATGGGGACTCTTTTGGATGTTGATGGAGGGAAATCGATGGGTTTTAGAGGGGATTGAAATTGGAAGCAGATTCTCATCCGAACAATGATGAAATTTTGGGAAATTAGGGTTTTTAGGATAAATTTGGAAAATTAGGGTTTTTTAGGGTTTTAGTGAAAGAAAGAGTAATGAGAGATGAGAATAATGGAAATGGGAGTGATGGGGTTGGTGGGTTTTTCATACTGAGCCAACCTCTGCTAAGCAACTCAAAAGTCAAAACTACTAACCTTTGTTTTTAATTAATATTTAATATAAATATTAATACTATTAAACTTGTATTAATAAAAAATTAAATATTCCTAATCTACTTGTATATTTTGAATATGATTTTGCTAACTAGTTTTTTAAGTATTGATGATAAAGGAGATTAAAAAATTAGATATTCAATATTATCTAATTTGATTTTTGTGAATTTGGATATTGCAATTCAGATAATTTTTTAATTTGGATATTAGATTTATTATTCGTGATAGATTCGGAATGTATTTGGATAGGAACTCTTGTCGATATGCGAATTCATTTTGGTCTTGGTTTGATTAGAACAGTATCAAATAGCCGAATCTGTTATCCAAATCCGCTTGACTTATACAAATATTATTGAATATCTCAATCCGATATTTGCTCACGTATTTGTAAAATATAGAAAATAATATACTTGTATAGAGATTCAAATCTTGGCATGTAAACTTTTGTTATATATTTTTAAAATATTTAGTAGATTCGGATATCTGACGGATTTAATTCGAATTTAAATTCGTATATTAATATTCAGATAGTGATAATAAACGGATTCATATATTATATAAATTAATTAGATTCAGATTCATATATTTAAAAAATATATAATCTGCTATCATCCCTAATCATAAAACATTCTTTAAAATTATTGTATATAATAATATCTTCATCAAATACATTAAAAAAAATTATCAATTATTATATTTGATAGAATATTATTATTTTAAATAATATATTAATTAATATTAAAAATACAATCCTTAGTAAAACCTTTTTGAAAATTGTAATTCTAGTAAAAGACAGTTGCAAATGGGGTTAGATTCTTGAAGACAATCTTTGTTGAAGTTAGGAATTGTAGGATTATCTATTTATATCTTTTCTTGGATCTCATTTGCTAGTATTTATTTTTTACTAGAAATAGACCTACGCTACGCTGTGAGTGTACCAACTTTTGATTCATAATGAATTTATTTTGATTACTAATGGATTTATCAAATTCGTATATATAATTTGTTAACTTTGAAAATCATCATTATAAAAACCAATGTAACTTGTAAATAATTGAATTTCATAAATAAAATTGAAACTTTACCAAAAATAAAAAATTATATTGAATTTATTCGATTCAAAAAAAGTAAAACAAAGTTCCTTGAGCAACAAATATATACAATTTAAAATCCATTTATAATATTTGCCTCACATTCCTGAAGTAACTGAACATATAATAATTAAGAATAAGTTTTACCCAAATAAAATTAAATCATACAACAAATTGTTGGTGTTCTCACTTTTCACATGTGGCCAAATAGCAGGAAGTCATTATACTAAAACATTTATTGCACCACTGCCACCATTTCTTTGTTTTCATTTAATTGATATTTCTTTCATTGAAGCAAAAGTTTGTATATTAATGACTACAGCATCTTGTTAAACCAGTCTACCAAAGAAGAAATATGGAAACATGAAAAATCTATTTGGATGCAATGCCATAATATAAAAAAAAATTAGCTAGTGAAGATGGATAGAAAAGAAATTGACTTATTGGCAATGCTATTTTATACCAGCCATGACACCAATCCTCAAACCTTAAGAAAATATCACTATGCTTGTATTTACGATCTCTTTTAAATAGAGGGATAGGGAGAAATGCAACATTCCTAATAAAAACTCCAAAGGTGACATGTTTAACTGAGAAAGAATGATTAAGAAAGCAAATACTCAGGCAGAAATACTGGCTTCTACACAATTACTATCATTGGAACTATTCTTAATTATTAATTCTAAAAAATTTTGCTTTACATCTACGAAAGTGTAGTCATGAATTATTTTTAAAAAATCAAGGAATCATATTGTGCAACCTATTTTTTGTCCTCAAATCTATCATAGTGTATCCACAAATTACTGAAAAGCATAAGAATTTACATTGTGCAACCTATTGAGTACAATTTTTTCCTATCAAATCCCATATAAGGTAAAGCGCAATAGTCCAAGACAACCCCAATTCTCGACAATAGAACCACTAAAAGGGAGTAAGAGAGAAAGGGAACATACAATTTGTCATATGCATCTTAATGAGTTTAAATTCTTCAAAAGTGATGACTTTATTTTTATCTTATTGATGTACCGCATCCACCTCTTCTGAATCCGAAAATTGCTTGCTGAATCAAAACAACTAACCCCTTAAAACTTAAAATCATATACTCTTTTTAGCTATGAAACACATGTATATTACAAAATTAATCAACACAAAGTAACAGTCTCTCAATCAAGTCACCAATCCCATAAGAGAATTCATAAAAACATAAATGAATTCACAAACAATATAGCAATCAACATTGCTATCAAAAATAACAAACTATTAAAGAGGAAATAAGGAAGTAAAAATACCCTTAAAAAGCAAGGTGTAAAAAATGTAAGGAGAAAAAAATTCTCCTTTTTTATACTCGATACTTAGCTGCAGGCAAAAAGTGAGGAAATCAAAAGTGCAGAAAAGTTGAAAAATTATAATTAGATGTAGTAAAAAAATAAAATTTGATGTACATTTTACCTTAATAATGTTTCATTGAAATAAAAAAGAAATTCAAGGTAGTTGATCAATACAATGCATTAAAAAAATCAGCATAATTGTATCAGAAAGCATACCCAAAAAATGCAGATCAATCAGTACAACTTTAGTTACATAAGTTAGTATTATGCTTAAGCGGTCTTCATTTGTCTATCTCATGTATAAAAAGTATACTATTTTTATTTTGATTTTGATTTTTAGGCAGCAAGCTTAATAAAAATACTGATAAATCTCACAAACCTCATTTTAGATTTGTTTATATATATATATATATATATATATATATATAAATATATGCCTAAATTAAAGAATTTGAAAACTCATCTTAAACTTGTTGCATCAATGTTTAGGCAAAGAAATCTTAAATACAAACTAAAATTTTACAAGAATTTGAATTATATCGAATAAAAACCAATATTGAGTGCCTAAATGGAAGACTATGTTTAGGTATAATTTTGGACTTTTATTTCAAGAGGTAGCAATAGTGACCCAAATTAAAAGTTAATCAACTTATAGAAAGCAAACTATAAACTCAAAATAAGACTTGTGAATCAATATAATATATATAAAGAAAAAAAATTGAAATCATAAATCAATCTTCACAGCTCATAACTAACAGATGCAAGCCCAACAATCTCAAGTTTCACGTCTCTTCTTTTAAATTTAGAAAAGCAAAATAATAATCAAATCATATCACAAATATTTGAATAAGAAATATTTTTAAAAGTAGCAGCATCAATATACTTATAGGTTGGAATAAGTATCCACAAGCATAAACGAAGTGATAACAAAAATAAAATATGTTATTCACGCGTAAATTTGATACAATTACTTATAACAAAATAGTTGAACCAAAGCAATAGTGCACAACAAACCTGTAGAATGAGAAAAAAAATATAATGAAATATATATATTTATAATGAATTAGCAAAAGATTCTTAACAATCATAAGAATATTTGAGTGGGTTGATCCACCCATTTATCCGATTTCTCATTTCTTTTAGTTTATAATAACTACCATAAGACTTTTGATAAAAAACACCCACCCTTTTATCTTTCCCATTAACAAACTTAAAAAATAAAAAAATAAAAAAAGAACTTTCTATCTTTATTAGTAAATAAATTCCTAAATAGCAAAAGCAAGCAAGTCAAGATAACAAATAAATAGGCTACCAAAATCATGTTTTGACATTTTGAGTACATAACTACCAAAGAATAAATCCAGCGAGGTAAGTGACATTCATATAAAACTAATAGCAGCTCATAGCATGCTTTAATGATGTATGTGAAATTGTGAATCATCGGTGAAAGGTATACCTCATTTTGAGTGGCTTTATCTAGTTTATAGTTGTCTCATATTCACCAAGACAAAGAATCATCCACATCAATACAACTAATGCTCTGAACAAAAAAAATTGAGTAGTAAGACAGAATTGCAAACTCAATAATGTTTTGTTACAGTCCAAAAAAGGAACACATTCTCACCTGACAAATCATGTTTCTTTTATCAAGTATAAGAGCACGTTTGCCACCAGGTTCCTCCTATAAGAACAAAAGTTGGAATTGGATATAAAATTTTTTGAAAACATTTGTAAAGTCAATTTTTCATCGTAATATACAAAACTTTCTTACAAATTGTCTTTTGTAAATCTAACATACAACCTTCAAATGGTTAACAGTACTTGAAGTGGAGCATTTAGAATTTTTTTAGTGCCTCTAATTCTTTTGTGGATTTTAGAAAACTTTCAGTTTTAAACTTATAAAAAGATAAAAATAAAATATTTAAAAATAAAAAATATAAAGTATTGGACGAAAGAAACATAAAAATGAGGAAAAAATCTTACCAAACATAATACCTTTTTTCTTTTTTTCCCATTTTTCCTTCGTTTTCTTGTTCCATCGTTCTACATCTTTTTGTTTTCTCTGTCGTTGGAACGCTTGATGTTGATCGATCAGTAATATGATGAATCAAACCCAGATTCTTCATCAAGCCAAGCAAGGAAAAAATGCCCCTAACAGATCAAATCTAGCCAAATCAAAAATGAATTTTGGAACATTCTTTTGGTCAGATCTCTCCATCTCTCTTATCCTTTTGTATTTCTTCTTCAAACCCCTTAAACGATTTAGGGAAAATACAAAAGAGTTGTTTGAGGAAAATGCAAAAGCTTTCTGAAAAGAGAAACGGAGAACAAAAGAGAAGGTAGACAAAGAAAGAAAAAAAAAATGAAAGGATTGTGTTTTACCTTTCTCCCGATTCTTCTAAATTTGACTCATCTTTTTTTTTTTTTTTTTAAATCAATGAAAAATCCCTCTTTTTTTTCCTGTTTCATTTAATGCTTCTCTGCTTTAAGATTTTTTTTTTTTATTTCAATCAATCTCATTGAAATGAAAGAAAAGAAAAGAAGGTAAAAGAATAAAGAAAAAAAAAAGAATAGTACACTGACACTTACTTGCTCCCATCAATGTTTAGATGTTTTGAATTTTTTTTTTTCAATTAAAACTCATCCCAAAAAAAGTAAAAAACGTAGTAAACTAAGGCCTCATATGGATTCCACCGCACGTCTAGTGCGGTGGAATCCAAGGCATAGACGTGCGGTGGAATCTAAGGCATAGTTGGGGGTAAACCCCCCCCCCAACTGCACCAGTGGGGTGCAATTGGATTGCACTCAACTGGTGCTTTAATTTCACTGCCCCTCCAGTTGGGGACTAGAGGGGAAAAGGTCCAATGAGCTCACTGGACCCTTTGGTGGAAGTGAAATCCCCACTTCCCCCCCTTTTTATTTTATTTAAATTATTTTTGTAAATTATTTTATTTTGTTATTTTTTGAAAACAAAAAATCAAATTAAATATTTATTTAATATAATAAAAAAGTTTCAAATTATTTATTTAAAAAATTATATACTTGTATAATAATTAATTAATAATACTTGTATAAGTAAGTATATAAAATAATATATCCTAAAATTTTAAATATTAAATATCATTAAAATATACACAAAAATAAATTATCATTACACTCTTATATTGATGTCCTTAATGGTAATTTTTATTTTCATCTCACCGCGGTATGCTTTTGCATCCAAACACATATCCCACCACTGATTTTAATCTCACCTCTACAGTAACTAATCTCACTGCCATCGCTTTTTTCAATGTCACCGGAACCAATCTCACCGTCCATTCAAATAGACCCTACTTGCTCCCATCAATTGTTGCTCCCATTTAGATGTTTTATTATTATTTTTTAAAATCAAAACTCATCTGAATGAGAAAAAAAAAGTAAATAAATTTAAAAAAAAAAAACTAGCATTCTCACCTACTTTCTACTATCTGCTTTAAGGTTTTTTGTTTTAATTTTTTTAATTAGAACTCAATGAAGTGAAAAAAAAATTAAAAAAATTACTTGACATGTGAATAGGCAATAACCTTGCTTATGAATTATCCACAAAAAAATAAAATAAAATAACCTCCCTTATGTTTAAAACATCCAAATTTTTTTATATAAATAATATCTTAAAAATAATTATGACATATAAAAAAAATACACAAATTATCAAATCTAAAATAACTTAAATTTTTCATCAAATTGTCAAGTCTAATTGACACGTTTGTATATTCGTGTGAAAAAATTGTAAAGTCTAATTGACACTATTCAAATAACTTTCAATTTTGTGACACTTGTCATCATGTTTGTGTTCATATTACTTATTATATAAATAATATCTTAAAAATAATTATGACATATAAAAAATAAAAATACACAAATACGTTATTAATACACAAATTATCAAATCTAAAATAACTTAAAATTTTCATCAAATTGTCAAGTCTAATTGACACGTTCGTATATTCGTGTAAAAATTGTAAAGTCTAATTGACATTATTCAAATAACTTTCAATTTTGTGTCACATGTCGTCATGTTTGTGTTCATATTACTTTTTTGTGTCATAATTGTATTTAAGGTATTGTATATTTATATTAATTTTGACACGTTAATAATTCATTTTATATACACGTTCGTCTATTCGTTTTGTGTTCATGTAATTTTTCGTGTCATTTTTTAATTATTTTTTTCGATATTGTGTTTGTGTCGGATAATCATATTGTATCCGAAATTGCCAGATCTAATTGACACTATTCAAATAACTTTTAATTTTGTATCATGTGTCGAATTATGATTGGAAATTATTATTTATCTAGATTAAATTTGGTCATTTTAGAGTTGACACGAACACGTCACAAACATATAATTTTTTATGTAAATTGAATCACTATGATAAATTATGCAAAACATGTCATGAATTGAAACACGACACGAACACACAAATTTTTTTCTAAATTGAATTACGATGACAAATTATGTAAAATATGATATGAATTGAGACACTACACGAACATAACATAAGAAAAATAATTAAAATACAACACGAAAAATAACATAAATCCGACACGAATACACGAACGTGAAAAATATGCCTAAAATGAATTATTAACGTATAAAAGTTTATAACATTTCAAACACACAAAAAATAACACAAAGATAATTATTTTTCCATTTTTTCCTCTTTCTTTTTTTTTTTTTTTTTCCTCTCCTTCCTTTTTTTTCTCTCCTTTCTTCTTATCAACCGAAATAATAAATAAATAAAATAAAATAAAAAAGACGACCTGGATGGCCTCTCCATCCAGGGAAAAAACCTAAATTTATAGTAAGGATGGTACTAGACCTGCTCACGGGCCGGGTAGCCCGCCCGGCCCGGCAGGCAAATTCATGTTCCGGGCCGGCCCGGCCCGGAACAGTGTTTTATTATTATTATAATATTATTTTTATTTAATTTTAATTAAAAAAAAAAAATTTATTTCAATTAACAATGATTCGGGTCTAAACGGACGGGTCTGGGCAAAAAAAAAAAGGGCCGCAGCCCGGGCCATGATCACCTCTAGATGGTACATATGCAGCTGATTTTTCCATCACTTTTCATCATTAATTAAAGGATGGATGGATGGGTACACCACCTCCCAATTAGCTTCAGCAGCTAGAATGGGGATTAAAAAGTCAGGCACACAACAGTACAGATAACAAAAATAAAGCAGAATTAAAGGCATCCGAAAGAGGGTGGGTGGTAAAACTGCTAGCAAGGGGATCAGCATATCTATCCCCCTCACCAAAATGTGCTTCAGGGTCTTCTTTGGTAGATCATTCAACAGAGTCCTGCAGTCAGACACCATTAGAATTTGAGATAAAAGGCTAATAACAGTAGTGGCATGGCATCAAGGCTCAAGCTCAATTTCCAAGCTCCTAATTTTTGCTTGCTTGTCTAGCTAAAGTCAGCTCAGCTTCCACACTAGTGGCTCTTGGGATATATCTGTAGGAACCTATGACCCAATTTCCAGTATGGTTTATGATGATAGCTTTTCCTGGATTTCCTATAGATGATCCATCTGTTTTGAGTTTATACCAGCCTTGGGGAGGTGGATTCCATTAAATACCAATAGTTGTGGGGATAGGCAATCTCCTAGTATATAATATGACCAGTAAGAGCAAAGAATTCAGCAGCTCGCTCCACCGCTCTGCCTGGGACTCTGGTAGTGTCAGGGTTTCTTCTAAAAACCCAAGCATTTCTAGTAGTCCAAATTGCTCAGAGGAGAAAATGAAGATCAGTTTGCAAGGGAAAGATCAGTTTGCAAGGGATTTTATGGGTTGGATACCAGGTTTTAGAATTTGCATGGGATTGAACTATTGAAGCCATTCCCTCCAATTTTGAGTGTTAGTAATCTGAGATGGGGTGGGGAGATTCAGGTTTGGCCAACATTCTTTCACAACGGTCATTCCTCTTTGGTTAAGAAAGGTTCTTGTATGCAGAATTCGATGCATGCATTCCCATAAGAAGAATTGGAGTTTTTTTTTTTGGGGGGGGGGGGGGATCTTAAGTTTCCAAATCCATAACCAGTTTTCATCAGTGTTTTGCAGCAACAAATTGGCATCTCCTGAAGCAAGTCTATGGGACACTGATGAAGTCTTGCAGAATGATTTCAGGCAGATCAAATGATAACCGGATGGTTCCAGTAGTTTCCCATCCATTCTTAACTTGCTTCACAATAATCTTCTCTTCATGTTGGTTCAAGGGCCATGTAATAAAGTGTCTATCATATCAGACACTTGAAAAAGGTTTCCTTACTCCAGCCAGCAACTACTAAGACCTGTCTTTTTACATGAAGCTTTTGTCTTGATGGAAGGCATAATATACTATGTTGCTGCGACTCTTCATTTTTCTTTAAGTACTCATGTACGACACATATCCGGACCTCAGTATGAAGATATGATCCTCCAAAAACCCTCCAAGTACATGAAAAACTTAGAAAAAATTGAACATACCTATGTCATACACATATCAGTATCCGACACTTACACCCCGAGTCCAAGTAACATAGATAATATACAGCACTTGAAACCAACATTCTACAAGCATAAACTTGGTAAGATTCCAGCAGCTATTAATCACTTGTATGGAAAGTTCCAGCATTTTCCTTTTAAGTGTTTGATTCTCCTACCAAAATGGGCAACACTATTATAAAAGGGGACAACAAGCTCGGTAGCAAAATGTTGTTGTAGATCAGAGAGAATCCTATCTTTTTATTGAAAACTGATTGTCCAATAAAAAAAAAGGGAGGGGGGAATTGAACAGTAAGTAAGATCTGAAGAAAGAACTGCAGTAATCAATTCTATATGCTGTGAAGTATTACAGTAGTTGAGAAACATAACTTTGCACTGTTTCTTAAGAATCATAATCACATATGCTACATTTTAAGTTAATGCCTCTGTATAGATGATTGAATCAGCAGAAACCACAGGAGAACTGGTAGAGCAGAGATAAGGAAAAAAAAATTTCTACCTAAAACAGCAAAAGCCGATTTTTTTCAACTGGAGGATGAAGTGATGCGAGAGTAGTATATAATTGAAACTGACCAGATTATTTAATAAGCCAAGTATCACCATTCTGCCTTTCATGGGAAATGTTCCTCTCTATCCTCCCAGATCTATATGTTGGTTCATCCTCTATATGATAACCATTTGAGGACACGCTCTCACGTTTTCTTTTTGAGTTGCTTTTAGATTTCTCTACCTTTCCATCGGCGAATGACATAAATGTTTGTAGACGTGCAGAACGGGAGCTACTAGGAGTGGTAGAATCAAGTTCCTCAGGATGGTGCCGGCTGAACTGGCGAAACGTCGACCAAAAGTACAGTAGGAGAGCAAGAATACATGCAATTCCACATATAAGGAATAGCCCCCAGAAGCTTTGTAAGTCAAGCTGTTCTGATTCAGTCTCAAAACTCTCAGAACTACAAGCTCTTCTTGTCAGCCATCTGTCATGAATCTTCTGAAGCTCACCATTCTCGGATAGAGCAAGAATGGCAGTAGACATGTCAATGGCTAATGGAGAGTCTCTAGGAAATGCCTAAAACAAAACAAACAAAAAAATACCGGAGATCATTTTCTGCATGTAATAGAATCAAGATATTTTGTTGAAGTTCAAGACACTATAATTAGTTGAATTGTGCATTTTTATAGCTCAAGGAGGACCCTAGCTGAATATCATGCAAGGCACAACTTGAACAAACTTTTATATTCTGTTGAATGTTCTATCATGGCATTATGCTGCATTGAGTATGCACATTGTTGAAAATTACTTTTAACTTTGTTTAAATATATCAGGTTCCTGTTTTGTTATTCTAGCAACTTAAATTTACTTGACATGAGATAACTCACAAATCCCCATCCGCTTTTAGTAAACTCCTGGCCTCTAATTGAGAATTCACAGTGGTCTGAGAGGAAGAGTTCCACATATGGTCGCTCATCAATTACTGCAGCTACTCTTCTCTTCTCAAGGGCAAGGGCATATTCTTCTGGTGAGCCAAGTGGAACAAGTCTAGATTTTGGAATATTCAGTTCCTCCATTAGATAGCCTTCAGCAAAAGACCCTACTTGGAAGCCTATTGGTTCTTTGCTACTAATTAAGCTATCAATTCCTTTGATGGGTGATGATAACTGTTGCACCGTGAGGATCGATGTCAGGCTTGCAGTATAGCTTGAGTTGATTATCAGAACTACAAAAAGCCAGATAATCAGAACAAGGCGTCCAAGCGTGCTCACTGTATTTTCTCCTGAAAATTTCAAGAACTCCAGAGTTGGTATAATGGCCAAGTTCTAAATTATTGGTAAAAACAAGTGACATTGCCAAAATGGAAAGAACTTACTATGGGCAAAAAACATTGTAGAGAAGCTGAACCTGCAAGGGGAAAATGGAGCAAGGCAGGTAAGGGGTCAGAAAGACAATGAATAAGTTATGGGTCAAATTGAAAGAGACCAAAACAGAATTGTCTTTTATTAGTCTATATTTCAAATTTGCACATATGATTTCTCACAATCGGGATGAATGCATATATATATTGTACATGTGCTGCAAGTTCAGTGTAGTAAAAAGAACATCCATAATTTCATAGGTGATGAAAACATTCACAAACAAATAGAACATATAACACATTTACACGCTAAGAGGGCAAAGGCAAGAGAGAAGCTGACAATTTTTCTCCTGTAATATTGTGGTAATTACGTGTTTTCATCACTCCAGCTAAAGAAAACACTAAAAAGATAAGGAATCTCTCCTTGGAAGAGCTTCTTCCTTTAGACAGAGGATAGATATGTAAGTAAAGAGGTAGTGGTGGTTGTAATTAGAAGGGAGGAGGCAGAGATGGTTTCAATGGTATGCTTCTTGTAGAGATCTATGTTGCTCCGAGCCTCCGACTCTTCATTTTTCTTTAGGTACCCGTGTCCGACGCATATTCGGACATGGGTATGGGGATATGACCCTCCAAAGATCCTCCAAATACATGGAAAAGCTTGGAAAAAATTGAACATACCCGTGACGGATACATATCCGTATCCGACACTCACACCTGAGTCCGAGTAACATAGGTAGAGATGACAATGATGATCATATACAGATTCATAAGAACTTATTTGCAACTGCTCAAATCATGCTTGATTTTCTTCTAACATTCAGAAGGACCCTCTGTCATAAACTTCAATCACTAATCTGTAGTTAGATTTCGGGTTTTATAAGCCTTTCAAAAAAAGAAAGGGAAGGGCGGGGGGGGGGGGGGGTTATAACAATCAACAGATGTTAAATTTAGTGTTTTCTCTTCATTAATGAATGCCATATGCTAATACATCCATACAAAGATGAATATCATAAGTTTATGTACTCACCACAAAATTGTGACAATTTGCTGCTTAGGAGGCCCCCGGAATTCATCATTTATTCTATGCTCAAGGATCCACACAACTGATCCAACAATGAGGAAAAATGCTGCTGTGACTGCCCACATAAATGGAGTAAATGGCCGTGAGAAGGACCAAGCACTCGAACTTATCTTTTTTACTGGAGCCACCACAACCAGCCCTGATTCTATATATGGCTGAGTGAAATCTACTAGTTTTGTTCGGTTTGTCACAATGGCAATGTCACCTACCACGCCATCAAAGACCTACAGAAACACAATATCAGAATTGATAGGAAAAATAATTATTTATCATTTAAAAAACCAGTTGCACTTTTCATTGTAGTCTACTCACACCAGACTTGATTTTACTGACAAACTCATAATAGCTTGGGTTCTTATGGCCATCTCCAAATGGAATAAACCTGTATGGAACAGCATATGGCAGCAATTTAATTGCAGCATGGAATACGTCTATGCAATACCCTTGCACCGTATCCGTGCCATTGACTAGCAAGACAAAATCTCGGTAACTAACTCGCCTTGGAATTCCAATTCTTAATTCTCTTCCATTGTTAGGAAAAACCCACCCACGAGGTTTTTTTGTTTCTCCTCCAGGCCATACCACACTGTCTAAATGTTGGTTTGAACTAGAACGATTAGGCTTTTTCGAATAAAGTGTTTCTGGTGGCACGATGGACAGACCGGTGTAGTTAGACCAGTATCCAATCTGTCGAAACCCAGTTTCAACCGCATTAATAATGTCAAACGAAGGATTTATCAGGGATCTGTCTTGATTAAACTGGACAGGGCCTGTCAGACCTGTCATATTTGTCTCCAGTATGTTCTTAAGCAACTGCTTCCCTCCATCAAATGTATTTAATGCAGAAAGATTTAGAGTCCTCCCACCAATACCATTTAATCTTGTATCATTGGAAAATGAAATGGTGCCCCCTTGATCTAGTAACAACCTTACTGCACGAGCAATCATCCAAACAGTATCATAGGCATATAGACCATAAGGGTTAAACCCAATAGAACCGTTACTCAGCTGGTTCCAACGTGCCATAAAATCCCTTTTCCTTTCTGAATCAGGTGTATGAGGGCGAAGTGTAAGTGCTCCTCGGATTGAGTTTGCTGTCTCTGGTTTAAGTGGGGAAGTTGAATCTAGAACAGTGGACAGCCAAGTAGAAGCTATCCAAACATATCCTTTCTCCATCATTCCAAGGCTCTTGGCCACTTCAAAGACTAAGAGACCTGTTTTTGAGAAAGTGTGCAGAACAATAATTCGAGATTCCATCATTTGAATCTGAACTAATTCTCTCAATACATCACTTCTTTTGGCTGTTGGGTCCGGAGGAAGTGCAGCTTTATAAGAAATCCTGCAACGTCTCTCTGCAAGTTTATCGCCTAATGTAATTATACCATTTCGGCTCTGATCATCGTCACTAAAAACTGCAATTACTTCAGTCCAACCATAATAACTAACCATCTCAGCAATGGCAATCATCTGGAATTCATCATTAGGTGCTGTTTGAACAAAGAAAGGGAACTGGAGAGGTGACAGGCTGGGATCTAGAGCCGTGAATGACAATAGTGGAACAAGGAGTTCATTTGCAAGATGTGATAGAACATGGGCCATCACGGCACTTTGTGGACCAATTATTGCTACAGTATCAGTCTCCATAAACTGCAATGCTGTGAATAGCAAAGAAACTCAAATCATGAGTATTGTTATTTCCCCATGAAAATACTCCTCCAAAAATGAGGTATAATATCCGTAATGATTCATCATAATATTGTCATTTATACTAATTTGTTGTAAACGTAGAGTTCTAGTGATGGGATATGAATGAAATTAACCAAAAATATATAGAATTAAAAGTTAGGAATAACAGGAGATTGAAGAGACTAACAAAGAGTATACCTCCAATAATGCCAAGAAATGAGCTGAAGTTAGAATCATGCAGGGCTATAGACAATTTCCTTCCACCAAGAATTCTTGGATCAGAGTTAATGTCATTCAAAGCAGCCTTCATTGCAACCTTTGCAACTTTCCCATTAATAGTGTTAAATGAGAATATAGCTCCAACATTCACAATACCAGGCTTCAAAGCCTCTTCTGAAAACACTCCAATAAAGAGAATGAAAGTTGACAGCAGCAGAACCAAATTCATGGTGATAATGAATAACTTATCCGACCACTGACCATATATCTTCAAGCATCAAATAGAAAATGAATAAACAGAATACTCAAATTCGTCTATTAATTAACAGTCAAACTGAACGAATATTAGAAATCTGACAAACAGTGCTAAGTGCTAACCCAAAAGTTAACCAGAAAACCATATTATCCACAGGGAGTAAAGAGAATCATTCAGTTCCAAGGCAAGTAGCAATATTAACAAACCCAAAGCCCAAAGGCAAAGAGACCAAAAAGTATTTTAAAGATTTTAGTTTATTAAAGTAAGTTTCACAAAGAACAAGACAAACCCATTTCAAGTTCTGGCATGGAGAACTAAAGACAAACTAATTAACCAACAGCACAACGCTTTATCGATTAGAAAACATACAAAAAGCAACAAGCACAGCAAAAGAAAGCACGAAATTTTGTTCTTTGTAGACAGCAAACTGGATAAAGCAATAAATACCCCATTAACAGCAAACAAGGCAGCAAAAGTAAAAGTTCAGGTGGTTTCTGGATTTTCAGGAGGGAACCAACACTCACCACAAACTCAAAGCAAACACATGTTGATCGAATTCAGCAGAAGTGGCTGTGGACAGACACCGCCAATCTTCCTAACAGGATTGGCAAGAACCATTAATACAAAGAGCTCAAAAAGGACATGTCAATGGAAACAACAAGTAGTTCAGCAAACAGGACAGAGTGTCCATAAAGTAAAAAGCTTTGGGGGTGCTACGGTAAAGAAAAAGAAGCCAATTTTTTCTCATTAGTTTAGTATTATAGTCTATTATTTATACAAATACAAATACTTCAAGATAGAGAAAAAGGAATAACTTGGTTTTTTTGTTGGGTTCCCACGAGTGTTACTGACCTAATGTTTCTCTTTCTGCTTTGTCAGTCGCTTGTCGCTTGTTTGTCACTTGTCGCTTGTCACTTGTCAGCAACAAATGGAGCATTCGAAAAATCTATAATGAAGACATAGCAATAAATTACTAATTTTACAAAGTAAAGCTTATTAAGAGAACGACTTTTAAGGAAAGCATATATACCAATACTATCAAAGATATGGTGATTCACCACATGGGAATTGAAAAAAATGGTAGTGGCTATAAACTTGTGATGATGAGTGGAAGCCACTTGCAATGGAATTTCTAAGCTATAAATCATGATGGGGTTCCAGGTTTTAAACTTTTAATTATATTTTAACTGATCATATGATTCATGGATGAAAGTAATGATCAAGGTAGTGTGGAAAGAAGTTTAAAAAATGGGTATTTCTTCTTTTCTATTTTTTTTTTTTGTAACGTGTCAATCTGGATTTTCTCTTTGGTCAAAAGAACAAATCATCTTGCTTGAAAAGAATCATTCCACTTTCAACCCAGATGGGAGAAACTAGAAAGGAACATGAATATATATGAAGAATGCTTAGAATTTTAGAAAGCAGTACAATTAATAGCTGACTTGATACTTTTGCCATTATGATTTGGGTAAATATGAAAAATATGTCGTCAATAAGCAAATAATTGTTAAATAATCTAATAGATAAAAATTATTTAAAAAAATAATAATAATTAAAAATTATTATAAAAAATATTGTATTGACAAAATTATCCTTAAAAAATTTATTTTTTCTTTATCCTCAAAATATTATTTTTTTTTAATTTAATTAAAAATAAATTTAAAAAATAAAATATTTAAATATATTTTTTAAATTTAAAAAAAATAAAGAAAAAATAATTTTAGAAAAATAATTTTATTTTTTAAAATTTTTTCATTAAAAAAAGTAAATAAAAAATTTAAAATTTTAAAAAATTATTTTTTAAAATTAAAAAAAAAATTATTATTAGAAAATTTTATTTTTTAATTAAAAAAATAAAAAATAAGAGAAAAAGGGAGGAGAAGATTTTTTTTATCAAGGGTAATTTTGTCTTTACAATTTTCTTTTTAATAATTTTTTATTTTTCTTTTTTAAATAATTTTTACTCATTATACCATTTAACAATTATTTGTTTATTGACAACATGTTTTTCAAATTTACCCTTATGGTTTTCATTTTTGTCAGTATTTTATTAGAGCATATGTTGATGCAATATAATGGTAGGTCCTCTATGCCATTGCTCGGTGACTTTAGCTGATTGAAATGGATGGAAACTAAAGAATTTCAGTGAGTTTGGCCCACACTGCTTTAGCAATTCAGCACTGTCTTCCTCTTTCGGTTGAGTAGTAATTAGAGTCGAGATTTTGTTTCAGCATGCACTAACAGGTAATTCATACAATATGTGGTTTGAATTTGTTGCTTCCTACACCATAATTTAGAGACAGATTGACTGTCAAAAACAAGCAGAAACATATTTTAACCATCTAAGATGAAAAACAGGAAAAGAAAATTTGATCAAATAAGCAGGGTACTTACAATTTTTTACCCTGGCAAATAAGATATTTCAGTTCAGTTTGATTGACATCCAAGCAATGAATTTACAATGTCCCTCCAAGTTGTGCAAAAGATATCATCTATCATGGGTGCTGCTAGAAAAAGTGAGATTTTAAGTTTTGAAGTGGACTGCTGGATGGTGGTCCATTAAAATGGTCAGCCTTGAAGTTTCCGTAGCGTATTGAAAGCAAATTTGTAGAACCTCCACTAGCAGCCGGTCCTCCACATAATTTTTCACATGTCTAAAGCTTTTAACAAAATATATATTAGATTATTGTATTCGAGACTTAATTTAATTAGTTCATGAATTCATTTTTAAGTAAATTTGAAGTTAAACTCCCAACATCTATAATTTTTTTTTTTCAGACCGTGGTCTTTTTTATAAATATATAATTTTTCATATATATATATAAAGAAATATCTATTTATACTAATGTAAAACTAAATTAGTTTTACACATTTCTATAATTTTTATACGATTTATATTTGTTTAATCCGACCATCGTATTTCTTGTTCTATTCATGTAGATCATCCACGTCGAGTTTTGAGTAACTAAAAAAAGTCTAACTATTTGTTCGATGTAAAAAAAAAAATCGACCGTTAAATATATATTGAAAAAGATAGTCTTCTAGATCTATATGATAGAGATTTCGAATCGATTTAAAACTTTAGTGCAAGATGAGTACAATTATATTGTTAAATCCAACGGTCAGTTTGTTATATATATATGTGTGTGTGAAAGAGTGATTCACTTACACTAATATAAAATTAAATTAGTTTTACACATTTTCATAATTTTTTAATGCAATTATCAAAAACATGATATCCACTACTTTAGTAATAGATTAGTAATAGAGTGATATCAAACAATTACTATTAAAGAATTGCATGACTTGAGCTCTGATATGCTTTTATTTTCATCGAATAACTAAAATCTCCCTTACTGGTTTTTATTTGAATGAAATTTAGTAATTAGGTTAAACACTCCTTGTCCTACCAAACAATTACTACTAAAAATCTAATACTCTAACAATGGACCACAAGACCTAAAATTTTCTTCAAAAGTTTGTTAATAATAATAATATTGATCAAATTTAAAGGGAAATAATTATGCAATATTCTTTTTTTTTTTTTGGATAAGTAAATTCTTTTATTTATCCAAAAAGCAAAATGTCTCCTACTAAAAGTTTACAATCTGCCATCTAATTTATGAGTCACAAAAAGAACAAACAATTCAATCAACAGCCAGTATTGTTTCTTATGCCTGCAAGTCTATCTCTTATAATATTAACAACTAAACTAGTAGTTTCTTGTTCTTTTCGACCTTACCCTCCATGGAGTCTCTTATTTTTTTCCTGCCACTGGTAGTAAATATGAGCATTCCAAGCCAATCTCAAGGTAACAGTGATTATGGCTTTCCCCCTAAAATTCTGCACAATCCAGCATAGCTCTTCATTCCATGACCCTACCACTCTGTTGATTCCGAATGCGAATAAGATCCTCCCCATACCTGCTTTGAATAAGCACACTCAAAGAAGATATGATTTCTAGTTTCCACCTTCCTATTACATAACACACAATCCAGGGCAATTGTGTGCCCCCAAGAACTCATTCTGCTTCTAGTAGGTAGCTTGTCCAATATAACTAGCCAAGAAATAAACGAGTCTCGAAGAATCTGAGGGTGACACCACACAAGTCTATGCCAGTCTACTTTGTTCTGTTTATGTCTCATGTTTATGTCTCAGCTCATTCCAAATATAGACAATTTTAAAATTGGGACCAGACAATCTCCATATAATACTATCTCCTTGTTGCTGTATAAAGCTGGTAGCCAAGCTTTTTAGTTTCAATAGCTTCTTCTAGCTTCAGTTGTATCTCTATAGAAAAGGTAGCCGCATGACATTGCTGCCTTTCAAGACATAGGTCTCGATCCATGCTACCCATAGTGAATCAGCTTGGATGAGCACCATCCAAAGATTTCTCAAAATACATGCTTTGTTTCAAATGGACAGGTCCTTCAATTTCATTGGGGCAAAATTAAAACTTTTCTAGTTACATAATACTACTACCAAGAAGTTTTTAGGATCCCAGAGCAACTGAGTCATTGCAAATCAGTCTCTATATGCATGTAACAAAAAGTTTAATCCTTCTATGTGCAAGAAATAAACCTGCTCCACCTCACTGTAGAAACAAAAATGAGCACACGAGCTCCTTCAAGGGTCGGGCTACCCGTCCAAATCCGAAGGCTCGTCCATATTTTAAAGGATTTAGATAAAAATATTAGGCCCGAACTATGGGTTTTGGCAAAAAAAATGAGGCACATTTAGAAAATGGGCAGGGCCAGGCTCCAACAATCAAGACCCGAGCCCGGCCCGACCCTTTTTTTATTTATATAATATATTATTTTTATATTTTATATATTATGTAATTTATATCATATAAAAATAAATATTTATAATATTATAGTGTAAACATTTAAAAATATGTTAAGTTATTCATGTTTTAGAATTTAAATAAAAGGGGAAAAAAAGAGATAAAATTACTAATAAATAAATAATAATAATATTTTTTTAAAAAAATTTAGAAAAAAAATAATATGGGTGGACTTAAATATGGACGGGATTTGACAGAATTTGAGACTCATATTTCGGGCTAGTCCGAGCTTAAGCAAGCATATATGATGTTGATATCATACATAAGCCCGGTCCGAACCCGACCCGGCCTATGAGAACTTCTAGCTCCAACTAATCCTATATATAGATTTTGGATATTTTGGAGATCAAGGGAAGTGTGCAGGTGGCATCTCCATTTTATTTTTATTTTATTTTTTGAAGAAAAAAGAATAGAAAGAGTGAAGAACAAAAAAAATGAAAAAATTTTGTGTGTTCGTGTTATTTTGTGTTTAAAATATTATAAATTTTTATACGTTAATAATTTATTTTATGTATATTTTTACACGTTTGTATATTCGTGTTGTGCATGTTATTTTTCGTGTTGAGTTTTAATTATTTTTTCTTATATTGTATTCGTGTCGTGTCTCAATTCATCTCATATTTTACATAGTTTGTCATTGTGATTCAATTTAGAAAAAAAATTATGTGTTCGTATTACTTTTTTTGTTTTCAAGTATTATAAATTTATACATAGGATTTTTACACGTTAATAATTTATATAAAGTACTATAAATTTATATAAATTTTTATACGTTAATAATTCGTTTTATGTATATTTTTACACGTTTGTGTATTCGTGTCGTGTTCATGCTATTTTTCGTGTTGTGTTTTAATTATTTTTTCTATGTTGTGTTCGTGTCGTGTCTTAATTCATCTCATATTTTACATAGTTTGTATGTTCCTTTTTGTTTTTGTTTAAAGTATTATAAATTTATATAAACTTTTACACATTAATAATTTGTTTTATGTATATTTCTATACGTTTGTGTATTCTTGTCGTGTTCATGTTATTTTGCGTGTTGTATTTTAATTTTTTTTTTATATTGTGTTTGTGTCGTATTTTAAATATTTTTTGAGACTCATATTTCGGGCGGACTTAAATGGGCGGACTTAAATGGGCTTGGACTTCCCATTTACAAATATGGATGGAATTTGGCAGAATTTGAGACTCATATTTCGGGCTGGACCGGGCTTGAACAAGCATATATTCGTTGGGTAGACTAGACCTGATAATTCATGTATCTATATTGTATTCGTTTATTTTTTTGTCATAATTGTGATTAAGTTGTTTTATATTTATATAAATTTTGACGTATTAATAATTTGTATTATATAAATTTTGATGTGTTCGTGTACTCGTGTCGTGTCCGTATTTTTTTTGTGTCGTATTTTAAATATTTTTTGTGTCGTGTCCAATATTATCAGGTTTCTGGAAGATTTTTTTTAATATTTATAAATTTTTAATTAAATTAATAATCACGAATAAATTTTTATGTTTTAAGTAAATGAATTTAGAGTTAAAATTGAATCACTATAAAAATTATGCAAATATAAGATGAATTGAGACACGATACAACCACAATATGAGAAAATAATTAAAACACGACACGAAAAATAACATGAATATGACACGAATACACGAACGTGTTTAAATCTATATAAAACGAATTATTAATGTGTAAAAGTTTATATAATTTTATAATACTTTGAACACACAAAAAATAATACGAACACGTCATTAACACACAAATTATTCTCTAAATTAAATCACTAAGACAAATTATGCAAAATAAGTCATAAATTTAAACACGATACGAACACACAAATTTTTCTTTAAATTAAACCACAATGATAAATTATGCAAAATATGAAATGAATTGAGACACGAATACAACATAGGAGAAATAATTAAAACACAACATGAAAAATAACATGAACACTACACGAATATATGAATATGTCAAAATCACATAAAACGAATTATTAACGTGTAAAAATTTGTATAAATTTATAATATTTTAAATACACAAAAGAATAATATAAACACACAAAATTTTCTTTCCTTTCTACTTTTTTTTTCTCTTTCTCTTTCCTTTTATTTCTTTCTTTCTTCAACAAAAAAAAAAGTGACATGTGTCGACATCGAAACAGTTGACACATGTTGACATGGAGTTAGTTTGTGTAGTTCATTTTATATTAACGTTAGATGTGATTTCTTTATTTAGTTTTATACATTTCAATTTAAAATGATTAAAATCACATTATTATTTATCTATTTATTATATTAACTAATCATAACTTACAAATCTTCATAATCAAAAAGTTTGTCACAAAAATTAAATCACAATTATATAAATTTAACAAAAACTAAATTATTTTTTTATTTCTTGGATAAGACTCTAAATCTCCTACCAAGTACTAAACGTGTTTTTTTAGCTGATTACAATTTTTTTATATATAATTTTTTACTTTTATTCTAAATCTTGTTATCATGTTATCACACAAAAATCAAATTGAAATCATTTTATAAAAGATTACAAAAATACCCTAACTTCTAAAATCAAACTTTAACTTTATTATTTTAATGAAATATTTTATTTTTCTTGTTTTAATGAAAAATATATTGTTTAGCAATTGATATATTTATATTTTTTTAGAAGAAAATTGTTTACAATTTTAAGGAAAATTATTTATTTGATATATTATGTTTTTTTATTCATTTGTTTTATGAATTGATAAGATTTATAATTTTAAAAGTTTATTTTTTTTATTAGTATATTGCTTGTATATATTAATATTAATATAAAAAATTTACGAAAAAAAATTAAAATTTAGTAAAATACTATTGATATCTCTAAAATCAAATGTCAACGTCTGTCACCGACTTCGAACGAATTTGAAGTTGGAGATAAACGAATGAGAGAGTGAAAATCGAAAAACTGAAATAACTCAATTTTATTAGGTTTTGTTAGGAAGAAATGGTATCCATATTTTTTAATCTGTTTGATCACGTGTAATTTATTGTTCTTGTCGAGAATTGGCTTATTTGGACTAAGGGTTTCGTAGTATGAAATTTTGGATTTTAGATTTAAGATTAGCCCAATGAACTAAGGGTGGACAAACTATACCTATTATATCAAAAAATTAACTAAAAATATAAAATAAAACATGATAAGATATAAAAAATAATACAAATATAATATAAATACTTAAACGTGTCAAAATTTATATAATACGAATTATTATCATGTCAAAATTATATATAAAAAATAATATAGATACTACACAAATACAAGATTTTCAAATTTACTCGGGTTTGAGACAAGTTAGAAAAAGATTTATCAAAGGATTTCTTTCTAGACATCAAAAGGTCAAAAAATGGTGGATGTCCTTTTTGTAAAGGAATTTTTCTCATATCAATCACAATGAATAGTAAGCAGTAGCACTTAGTTATTCCTTTAACCAGTTTTTCTTATTATTTTTCATCAAAATAATTTAGAAAATGATAGATTTTACTCAGAAAGAAAATAAAATATTTTAAACAATTTCAAATTACAAGTTGGAACTTCTAGACATATATAATATAATTCAGTTTTAATATTCTTTGATTTAAATTAAAAGTTTTAACCTTTTGGAACTTTTAACTTTTACATGCACATGGAAGAGTAAAAGATGAAATCACATCATATAACCTACAAAAATCAAAGGCTTTTTTGTGCCTACCAACTGAATGCCTGCGCAAGTGGGATGTAATCGTATCAAATTCTCAGGTCTTTTTGATTTAAACCAGTATTTATCTCCATCCTAAATATTTTGTCTCTCCTCCATTAGAAATATTTCATCAGGATCACTGATCACAGATGACAAAACCAAAGATTACAATGCAAATCAATTATCAGTAAAAACTTTCAACTTCAAAACTAAAACACATTGAAACTACGTGTTGTCACTAATTCCTCCTACAATCGCGATATACCAAATTTTGGTGACTGCTGTGATTATAAAATGAAAGGAAATAATCAAAACTAGACATGGTCGTTAACCTTTTAGTTTTCAAGCATTTTCAATCCCAAGCTGCTGTAGAGAGTCAGGACCGACAAGAAATACGCGTCTCGGTGGCTGGTATCTGAAAACCACTACTCCTTTATATGCTGTCCTTGGTACACCGTCCTAGTTAATGAAGCAATAAAAGTTTGAGAATTGGGAAGAATGGAACTAATCAATCTTAGATATGAGAAAAATTTTAGTGGTTTATTTCTACTGCAACAACAGAAGTAGAACAGCAATGTTCTTTAAATCAAGGCCTTTTTTTTTTTTTTTTTTCTATCGTGCATCAGTTGAAACTTGAAAGTGCATGTATGCTTATTATATTCTACATGCTTATAGGGCACATGAAAACGAGAGAGGGAGAGAGGTCATTTCAACAGTATCAAAAACCGTACATGTGTCTCATTACTTTGAAATGATCAGGTAAAAAAAAGTACAACTTTGTGGCAAAGACTATATGCAATTGATAGTAAATAGGCTAAAATGGTATTCAGTTAATAAAACTCATATCCACCAAACTTTTGAAGTGGTACCAAACATGACTTTCAGAAATATAGTATCAGCTACGGAAACCAGATATCATAATGCGGGAATTTCTCAGTTATTATCACCAAAAACTCTAAGCATTTTCACAACAAATAAAGAAAAGAAAAATACCCCAAATATCATATGAATAAATTACCTTCCATTCTTCAAAAACTCCAAATTGCCGTGCAATGCGTTCAAAGTCTGATTGGTCTTTATACTGAATACGCACATCACCTTTTATATTAGATGCCTTAAGAACAGCATCTGTTCCAGGGACAGGTTTTGCCATTTTCAAAATGTTGGCAAAGTATTTTGTATATTTGTCCTAGAAAGGAGAAAACACAATTATACATGACAAATGTAAAAACTAGAACCTAGGGAAAAGCAGTTTCCAGTTCCACTGATTTTACCTCCATTAGATAGCTCAAATCCCGTGACTTCCACTCCACCTTTCACACAGAAAAGCAACATTATTGTGATGATGATAACAGCAATGTACAGAAATTTTACATTCTAAAGAGAATTATAGAAAATTTTGATGCCAACCTTAATGTCATTCATCTTAATAGGCTCAAGATATTTTTGGAAAAACTGCCCCATACTTGAACCCTGATTGAAATCAAAGATCGAAAAACAGGAAATGAGCCCACAGTTGTATAAGGGAGATGTAAAGATCCACCTGAAAAGCCAGAAAATGTTAACGCCCTTTCTTGAGGAAATTTAAAATTACTGAAGCTGCCTATGCTGTGTTAATGAGGGGTGAAAACGCACCTAATTTGGGGAATCTAAATTTTATTTAAGCATGAAAACAAGCCATTCCAAAAGTTGAAGAAGGAAACTCTTCAACTTAAAAAAAGAAAGAACACTGAAGCCATAGAGGTATTATATTCGTCCAAATTTATTATACATTCTTGCAGAAGCAATGCAGTAGAATCACTGCACATAAAATTCTCCACAGAAAACATATGGACTGTGTGCCTCATTCATTGTTCTACCTAGTTCCTATCCACAAGGAAGACACGCGTACAGGTGGATGGTCTACCAAGCAAACATTCTCATCAAAGCTAACAACATTCATAAAATTTGTCATCACAGCAATTTAAAAAAAGAAATCTTCTCAATGACAAGGTGATACATACATGCTCACCAAAATTATATGTTCTGCACACTTCAGGACGAAGGAATTGTCGACCTTTGTGATTCTCTTTTAATCTCAACCAGTCATCCCAGTAAGTGAACTTTTGTCAAGGAAAATTCATATATGAAACTACATCAATGTGCATTAGTCTAATGTATAAATGAAACAATATACTTAACCAAGAAGGATATGCTTTTGGCCACTTTGGTGATAGCTCATTCCATGTAGATCTAGTAAGCATCCAGCCAAGACCAGGAAAGAAATCTGAGCGATAAAGTGCATCTGCATGGAACAATTACAAGCAAATTAAGAAATAGAAAGCACCAATTTTTTCCATTTCAAGAAAATTCAAAATCTTGTTCAAGCATGAGCATGCAAAATCAAGAGTGCAAGAGTTATCCACAAGTAGATTGCATAATGACAGAACTTCAAGTATATGTTGCACATGAAGAGAGAAAGAGAGAGAGAGATGGGTGTCTGGAAAATGGGCAAACATCCAAATGAGTCCAGGATAAAATTAAAAGCTCCGCCTCATAGTCACAGTCCACCCCAAATTTTCCGGTAAGCACCACATGGGAGGATTAAGAAATAGCATAGAACATCAAAAGTCATGGAAGCTAGAACAAACAATATTTTTATCAAACCAACCAAATCTTGAACATAAAAATGCATTAAGCTTGATTGTTTTCCCGGAAAAGAAATTCCATTGAGAGGAAAAACTTACATGGGTCATGCACAAACTGTTTTTGCCCATTGTCATTCCATGAGGAAACAGCCATAATTGACCTACAATGGTTAATAACAAGAAGGTGAAGACGGAAAGAAAAAAATCGCAAACCCTCAAATAAAATAAAATAGAGGGAGAGCCTGATTTCATTCTTGTAACATACTTATCCTTGTCGAGAAGGGCTGCAGCTGCCTCAAAGTAATCAAAAAAATCAGGGGCAATTTCCATATCATCTGTCTTCAAAAGAGATTCTCAGTCAGTAAAATATTCCTTTTGTCGTAAGAAATGATACGCAGAAGAAATTCGAAGCAATAATCCAAAGAAGATAACTTCACCTTCAAGTATGATTACTCGGTCAAGATTGTGCTTGTAGAACAACTCATCCAATGCCCATTTGTAGTGACCTTAAGAAACCAAATATTTAAGAGCAGAAACTAGTAGAAGCCATGTCAACGTTGAAGAAAAAAGAGAAAAAAATCCTTACGAGCAATCTTGTAGTATGCGATCAATTCCCCAGGCCTTTCTGTATGCACTGGATCATAATCTATGTGCTGAAAGAAAGTGAAGTAAGCATTCACTGGATTGATTTTAATAAATAAGGATATGATAAATCATATGAATAAGGTAGGAAAGAGGAAGAGGACTCATCCAAATCAACTTTTCCAACGGAGAGAAAGAGGGGGAGAGAGAGAAAAACACAATTTACCTGCATATAAGTTAGCTGATTATAACTCAAAGCCTTACTTCTAACATTTGGATCTGATCCATCCTGAGAAGAAACTATCACAATTAGAAGCATTGCTTCTTTTAATGACAACAAAAGAACAGTAAAGTGTTTGTTGTGCATGACGTATAATGGTGACAATCAAGTCAAATAGACAAACCTTTTATTGCAAATAAAGAATAAGATTATAAATGTAAATACCTGAGATACAAAAAGGGGATATTTTGAAGCAACAGAGCTCTGATACCTGCAGATTTAAGCCAAAGTAAAAATTACTACTATCTGGTCAAACAGAGTAAGCTATCAAAACGAACTCGTGTCAACATAAACACACTTTAAGACAGAAGCAATAGTCCTTTCCAGATAATCAGCGCGATTGCATGCCATGATTACGACGGCTGCCACTGGTACCTAAAACATTCAACCCAAAGATGGGTTCAATTATTACAAGTGGTAATTTGTGGAGATAATGTATAAGAATGCTCATCATCTCACGAACCTGTGTTTTGTCAATTATTCTTTGAAAGCCTTTCTCTGAAACAACCAAAAAAGAAAGAATACTAAGTGTCTATAAAACATTCCAAGCACCAAATGAAAGAAAAAACCTTAGTTGAAGGAATAATACAAAAGAAAGACGGGTGGATACAGACATGAAAAACCAATAATTAATTAAATAAATACACATTTTAGAACAATTTTAAAGCTGCTTAGCAAAAATAATTAGAGAACAAGTAGGAAATAAATGCCAAACTACATTGATGAAGGAGCAGAATAACCTCCATCAAGACCCAGTTACAGACCCACATTCGGTGGGATGACATGGATAACAACCTTATAAATGGTAATGAAGTTTATTCGCAATTATAGGTCTTTATAAACAGCAAATCAATCACATAAATTAACTACAATAATTACGTAGATCACAATTTTCGAAGATCATATGACCTGAACATCACTTAGGCTTTGCTTGGTAGGAAGGATAGAAAGGGGTCAGGATGGAAAAGTGTGCAGTCCAATGGTTAAGCTACAAAGTACAAAAATGGTTTATGAAACCTAACCATTAGATTAAAAGTTTTTCCATCCTTATCCCTTTCTATCCTTCCTATAAAGCAAAGCCTTAATGTATGCTTAGAAAGTATAAACCGTAGAAGGATCTTCTAAGGAAATAAATATTGCAATCAAGCAAAATAAAATAGTAGTCACGATGCATCAAGTAGGAAATAACAAGAAATAAACAGTTTATTTCAGATAGGAAAGTACTTTCAAGATCTTGAACAAGAGCCTTCAGTTGTGCGCACTCCAGCTCCTTTCGCTTCTTTCCCTCTGAAATTGTAACATGATCAGAGTGAATGAATTGAATACCACAAAAAACAATATCAATTTCGACCTTCTCTACTGAAAAGAAGCATGTATAAAGGATTAAAGGGGGGGGGGGGAATTCACACCTTCCAGGGCCACAATTTGTTCTTGTTGCATACTAATTTGATCAATAAGTAGTCGCATTTGACTTGAAGATTGGTGCTCTGCATCCATCTGTAAAATTCAAACATAGTAATATCCCGTAACTACAATCATTAAAAAGCTTCTCCATTATTTAACTAGACAAGATATCAATGAAGAAGACGGCATGTTCAACACACAGATTGTTCATATTCCTTAGGTTTTACTAGGTTAAAAAAACGCTGAAGTTTTTGAGAGCTAAAGCAAGCAATAAACCTAAGCATACTAACCGCTTCAGCTATTCGATCTGCATATTCAGATTGCGTGGCGAAGAGCCGCATCTACAAAATGTTCGAAACAAGCATATAATTTCATATGCGTAAATTAGAAAATTTTGAATTTCGATGATATCAGGAAGAAAAGGAAAGGGAGCAGGGTTTTTTTACCTGGATGTAAATGAATACGATTGCAGCGGGGATGAGAAGGAACCGGAAATCGCAGCTTAGCTTAGCCATTTTATAATTCTCCTCCGGCTGACTTAGAACGATGGAGATTTTCAGATTTCGATCTGATTTTTTTTTTTTTCCAATTTGATATTAATTTTTTTGTTATTCAATCTTCATTTCTTGAATTGTACTGATTGTAGAAGCCGCAGTGAATAGAAAATTAGACTTCAGAGGCTTTTTTTTTTTTTTAATCTATGTTTTTACTTGACTTGGGCGTTGAGTACAATTTATGCAGACTTGGCTAACATGCGCCTTCTACTTTTTTCTTCTATTAAATTTTAATGGTTTTGTTTTGTTGTTGTTTTTATTTTCCCTATATTTTGGAATAATAAGAAGATTAATAATGCACCTCGTGCTTCTATAAGATATCGGGCCCACTTAACTCATGAATAAAGTTGTTTATAGATAGAGTGGAGTCATATTAGATTATATTTGAATAATAAAATTTTTTATTTATTTAAAATTTGATTTGATTTGGCTTAATTTGTTGTAAAAAAATTATTTTATTATTTAAAAATATTTATTTTTATATTTTTATAATTTAATTTTTTTAATAAAATAATAATTCAAGTCAATTTGAATTGAAAAAATTCATATTTCAAGATCGATCTAATTCAGATCAAACTTATCAAATCGAATAAATAAATCAATTTTTGAATAAATTAGACAATTAGTACAATATTTTTAATATATAAAGTTTTTCTCAAGTTAGAAAGTTTCTTTTTTTTCACAGAGATTGTTTAATATAAAGTAAAAGTGTTGGACCTAATACACGAGTCAAGCTCAAACAAATGGCTCGGTCCTATCTTATTTTTTTTCCAATTTGGTTCATGGTGAAGTTTACAACATAAAATTAGGTCAATTGACCAATTTTATAATTTAAAGATTAAGTCGTTTTTTTTTTCTCTCGTTTCAAGTTACAATTTAATTACTAAAACTTCGATTTAAGGCTATTGAAATAGTGTCTTTAAAAAAGTACTTCATAGTTTATAAATATGATCAAAACCGTCTGTATAAATTTATTAGACTCCGTTTGATTGGTATTTTTTATTTTTATTTTAATAAAAAAATAATAATAAGAGGCATATAATTATAAAAAATCTCCGACTAAACGCAATATTACATTTTTTTATGCGAAAGTATTAACTTTTTATCAACGAACGGACGGTATAACAACGACTTTTGTTGGTTGAAAACCTAAAATAATTTAAGTTTGATTTGTATTTTGTAATAATGAAAAGGTAAATATTTGACGTGTCATGTAAATGCCTATACGATGAGTTTTTAGGTTACTAGATTTTTTTTTTATTTATAAAATTTTAATTAAATTAACAATCAAAAGTAAATTTAAATTGAATCATATTAAATAATTTATATGTTTTAATATAGTAAGTAAATGAATTTAGAGTTAAAATTGAATCACTATGATAAAATATGCAAAATATGAGATAAATTGAGACACGACATAAACACAACATGAGAAAATAATTAAAACATGACACGACACGAATACACAAACGCGTCAAAATTTATATAAAATGAATTATTAACGTGTAAAATATTATATAAATTTATAATACTTTGAACATACAAAAAAAATAACACGAACACAAACATGTTATGGACATACAAATTTTTCTCAAAATTGAATCATTATAACAAATTATGCAAAAATATATCATAAATTGAGACACGACACGAACACAAATTTTTTTGTAAATTGAATTACAATGACGAGCTATGTATGAAATGAATTAAGACACGACAAGAACATAACATAAAAAAAATAATTAAAACACAACACGAAAAATAACATTAATACCTATGAAGCATGGGTACGCCAAAGGGGTAAGAGTACCCGTACCTGGTACGGGTATGCCTCGGGTATGCCTGGGTACGTACCAAGTACGTATCGATTTTTTTTTCAAAAAAATAAAAATGGGTACAGCTTGGGTATGATTTGGGTACATCGATACCGTACTCTATCCATGCAACGTTGATTAATACTAAACGAATACACGAATATGTCAAAATATGAAAATATACATAAAATGAATTATTAACATGTGAACATTTATATAAATTTATAATACTTTAAATACATAAAAAATAGCACAAACACGAACACACACAAAAAAATTTCTTTTTTCTTTCTTTTCTTTTTTTTTTTCTTTCATAAAATAAAATAAAAATTATCAAGTATCAAAATCTAAAATCTAAGGAGTTTGTGTAGTTAAATATATATATATATATATATATGTATGATTATTAGTTATTATAGAGTTATAGATTTATCCCAAATAATATACTTTTATACCCAAATAGCCCTTCCAATCATGGTTTATGGCATATGTTATTTGTCAAAATTTTGATGATTCAAAATGTCAGATTGAGCAACCACATTCGTTTAGGGATAACTTTAATATAAAGGTATTGATTTGGATGGATAGTGATATTAAAATTTATAATAACGATGAAATTAATTATTGTAGTTGTCGGCAGTTAGATTAAAATCGACAATGAAAATATATGTTTGGTAAAAAGGTCGATGATGATGAGATAAAAATGAAAAAAATAATATTTACAGATATTAATTTAATTTGTTAAACTTTAATTTTATTTAACATATAAAATCTTTAAAAAAAATTGGACCAAAATATTGACACATATTATTTTATATTAAAATAATAATTAGGATTTTAAGTATTACAAATTACAAAAATACTTCAAAATAGTTAATATTTAAAAAAATTAGAACACTTCAAAATAATTAAATTAATAATTATAAATAAATATAAATTAAATCATATTAAATAATTATTATTTATTTAAATTTTTTATATTTTAATATCGTAAGTAAATAAATTTAGAGTTAAAAACGAATCATTATGACAAATTATATAAAATATGGAATAAATTGAGATACGACACAAACACAATATAGAAAAATAATTAAAATATGATACGACACGAAAAAATAACATGAACACGACACAAATACACGAACATATCAAAATCCATATAAAACGAATTATTAAAGTGTAAAAATTTATATAAATTTATAATACTTTAAACACACAAAAATAACAAGAATACGAACACGTCATGAACATACAAAAGTTTCTCTAAATTGAATCACTATAACAATTTATGCAAAACATGTCGATACATTACAAACACAAATTTTATTCTAAATTGAATTACAATGACAAATTATATAAAATATGAAATGAATTGAGACACGATACAAATACAGCATAAAAATAATAATTAAAACAAAACACAAAAAATAATATGAACACTAAACGAATATACGAACGTGTCAAAATATACATAAAATAAGTTATTAACTTGTAAAAATTTATAATAATTTAAACACAAAAAATAATATGAATATAAACACACAAATTTTTATCATTTTTTTCTCTTTCTTTTCTTTTCTCTTTTCTTTACTTTCTTCCTTTTTTTTTTTTTTTTTTTTTTGCTTTGTTTCCTTCTCAAACCAAAAAAAAAAAAATTTATCATGTGTCAATGTGTTGAGAATTTATGTAGTCAAATATATATCGATGTATAAATAGATAGATGGTACTTGTTTATCAAAAATAATCCAAGATTTGGATGAGAGTTCTAAGGTAAGCTCTCTTATAGTGAACTTAAAATAAGTTTTATTACATATAAACATAATAAAATTACATATAAAAATGACAAATTATATAAATTTATCATGTTTATATGTATTTTTTTTTTTACATATAAACATAAAAAATTACATATATATATATATATATGACAAATTATATATAAACATGACAATTACATAATATGTCATATTTATATGTAATTTTTTAAATAGTGTATTTTTTTTATATATGTAATTTTTTTTACATATAAATATGACATAAATTACATATAAATATGATAAATCTAAAAAAATTAAACTTTCTTTAGAATTTTTTCAAGACTTACGAGGTAAAAAATATATATATTTTATTTATATATAATTAAAATTTTAAAAAAAACTTTTATGTTGAGGGATATTTTGGCACGTGGGCTGCGGCTCGCCAATACGCTGATCGTTCACGGAACCTAAACCATTGTCATTTTGAAACGCAACCTCTTCCCAACGCCTCCAAATTTACAGCTTCGTTTGGTGTATTACTAATTATCTATATTTATATAATATATAATGTAGTTGACTGAATGACGTCAGACTCTGAGTACTCACTTATATTTAAATCTTCTAATTTAAAAAAATAACAATTCACTAAAAAAAATTAGTCATATTTTTTATTTTTTTTAAAAAACAATAATTACTAACTTATATTTTAACTTACTATTTATTTTAAAATACAAAAATTTTCTTTTTAATTTTTTTTTTCACCCACTTTTGTGGATGTGATAAATTTTAGTTTTCTTAAACCACTTGTTAAGAATATTAGATAGATGTCTGTAAGAATATCAACGAATTTAAATTAATACTTTATAATAATTTAAAAGATAAAAAATAAAAAGAGTAAATATAATTTAGAAAAATAATAACTCTCATTATTATACGATACCTGATATAAAATTGAGAGTTATTTGAATAAGATCAATTAGATCTGATAATTTCGAACACAATATAATTATATGATATGAAGATAACATGAAAAAAAAAAAAACAAAACAAGACACGATACGAAAAATAACATGAACACGATACAAATACACGAACGTGTCAAAATCTACATAAAACAAATTATTAATATGTAAAAATTTATATAAATTTATAATACTTTAAACACACGATAAAATAACACGAACACGTTATACTACACGAAAAATAACATGAATGTGTCAAAATTTATATAAAACGAATTATTAACTTTAAAAAGTTATATGAATTTATAATACTTTGAACATACGAAAAAAAAAAAAAAAACACAATCACAAATACGTTAAACTCACAAAAAAAAAATATGAATATAAATATAATATAAAAAATAATATAAATATGACATAATATGTACGTAAAATAAAGTATTAACATAATTTTCCCTCCACGTCTTCCTTATTTGACTTTTCCACTAAAAACTTTGACCCCGAGTCCTGCATAGTCATTCTATGGTTAGTTTTGGGAACACGCGGTCAAAACTGATTGAAAAAGTTACCGACTTTCTGGAACTGCCACCACCGCGTAACAAAGCATAGTTGCAAGTTCGAAGAGAGAAAAAAAACACGATCTTTTGTTGTTGTAATTGACTTGTTGTTGTTGAGCATGTTTTTCCTTCAACATGAGTTACACGACTCCGCATCTCTACCTATCCTTTCTCAACACGTGTTAACCTTAATCTTTCTCGCGTGTCCATCACGTGCCAATGTCCTAAAAGTCGTAGAAAAAAAATGGGTAAAAAACAAATCAATGCACTATTTTTTTCAAATTTTTATAAAAAAGTAAGATCATGTTTATTTCTCTGTAGGGAGAAGAGAAAAAAAGAGAGAGAGAAAGAGGGAAAAGAAAGGTCCAAAACAAAAATATGGGTAAGATAGTGGAGAGGAAGAAGAAGAAAGGAAGACCTTCTCTTTTAGATCTTCAAAAACGAAACCTTAAAGAACAACAGGAAAATCAACAAAACAGCAAAAGAAATGTTTCTGCCCATCAAATTACTCTTAATTACGACTCTGCCACTGCTACTCCTCTCCGTCGATCCTCCCGCCAGAATCCCAATCATTCGTCGGGGGATAACGATGACGAAGACGACGACGAAGAAGAAGAGGATGAAGAATTGGCCGGAAAAAAGCGACGCGAGAAGAAGTTGAAGCTGGTTCTCAAGTTGCCTTCCTCGCAGCAAAAATCGCCGGTTAATTCAGAATCCCGCGGCTCCGATTTGAATCTCGAGGACAGTAACGCGGGTTCGAGTCACAAGAAGAGGAAAATCAATTCAATCGGGGATGGATCCGGAATTGCTGATTCCAAAAAGGTTTGCAAAATTTGAGATTTTTGGGAAAATTTTATAAGAAATAAAGTTTCTACGTTTTTTTGCGTTTTAGTTTTGGGTATTTTAACGGGTTTTTGAAAAAAGAAGCGCCAATTATGTTTTTTAATCTTTTGACGGAATTGAAGATTCCTTGAATTTCGGGCCAGAGAGTTGGTGGGTGTTTTCTACAATTTTGAGTAAATATGGGGGTTTTGACTTATCCCAAATTTCCTGTTTTGAAATTTTGGTGATTCCCCTTTTTTTATTTTTGTTTTTAAAATAAAAAAAAAGGTTTTGAATTTATTTATTTTGTTGGTTGGGGTCTTTAGTCACCCACTCACAGAGAAAAAATAATAATAATGATTTTGACTGTGATAGTTGATTAAAAGTTTAATTTCGTCCTTTCTTTTTAAGTTATTTTAGGGTTGTTTTTTTTTTTTTTTTCACAGTTATTTTAACTGTATTTTGCCTTTTTTGGGACTTTGAATGCTATGCTACTTTGCTTGGTGGTTACTCAGCCACTTAAGGAAATAAAGCCTGTTGCTTGTTCATTTACTACTTATTATTATTCTTTATTTTTGTGATTTATTTTCAGGAAGAGAAGTCTGTTTCTGGTGCAAACCCCACAAGTAACAGCCAAGGTTTGCTTATGATCCAATATTCATTTGCTTAAAAAGCAGTTTTTTATTAGGGAATTTTAAGTTTATAATTTATTTGTTATTATGAATCATTGTCAATATGTGTAGGTGGTCAGTTGGATTCGGGACCCTCAACAGCTTTAACAGACAAAAAACTGTTACTATTCATCCTAGACAGGCTTCAAAAGTATTTGAATAAGCTCCCATGATATTTTGGTTTGATTTCTTACATGTAGGTGTAGCTTTTTGATGACCAGTTCTCTCAGCTCTGCTTCTTTTGAAATTAAATAATTTCAGGAAGGACACTTATGGCGTGTTTTCTGAGCCAGTGGACCCTAAAGATGTATGATCTGCAAATGATGGAACATTTACTTAAATGTATATCATTGTTGTTAACCTTCTTTTCTCTTATTCGAATTCTGTTTTTATGCAGCTGCCTGACTATCATGAAGTTATTGAGCATCCAATGGATTTTGGAACTGTTAGGAAAAACCTTGCTAGCGGTGCTTATGCCAACCTAGAACAGTTTGAGGTTGGTTTACATGTTTGTCATTTTATCTTTTGCCTCCGATCTTCTATCATTTTCGATTATTTTAGCATTTTGCTGATTATGTTCTCTTCTGCTTAGCTGGATTCCTATTTCTTGTTTAATTCTGCTAAAATCACCTAGCGGTGATTCTGCACTGGCTTTTTTGAGTTAGACAGGGCAGTTAGAAAGGACGGTGTTACATTTGTCTCTCTATCCTGCTTTCTTTATGTTTCATGATTCCATAATAGTAGTTATTTCTAAAACTTTGAGATCTTGTTAATTGCCAGGTGATGGATGTTGATCTCAATTAATAAGTAAATTTACAATTGTAACATTGCAAAATGAGTGTCTTGGGTTGGCTCATTAAATTGCCGTATATTGTTACTTTATGATTCTATATAACAGCCAACATGCATGCTACTTGGATTGCTTCCATGGACGTGCATATGGATTTCCTGTGATTGCTAGGAACAATGATTCTAGCCACTAGCCAAAGTGCTATGTTGGTCTTGAGTCCTGGCTTTGTATCCTTCTGGATTCATTGATTCAAAAATTTATAAAGCAATTAGCATAACAACTGGGCTTACTGTGAATCCTGTTTTATATCTACGATACATATGTGGTTTGAAGCATAGTTTTAGCTGCTTTTCCCTATTCTACCAATATGTTTCTTTGTCTCTCTGCCTCATGGCGATTATTTGTTCAGTTGCCTTCATTGATAGTGAAGTCCTTTAAGGTGATAGATGCATTTTAGCCTGCTGTAAGATTTTCATTCCCATATGTGATTTCAGTTACTATGTCAGTATGTCTTTATTTTGATAATGTCTGCATGCATCAGATCTGCATTTAGGAGTCTAAAGGTTTGGTTTAAAGTGATCCAACTTCAAAGAATCCTTTTGATGGTCGACAGAGTTATTGTGGAATGAACATGAATGTAGGGCCACCAAACAAAATTCTGTTATTGCCGTGTTTTTAACTGTCACTTGGTACGACCGGGAGAGCAAACCTTGCATTTATTGCATATGCTACAATGTTCACCTCCTTTTGGTGATAAAGAAGCATGCTTATACGAATGCAAGAAACTTGTGTGTGTTTTGTTGTTGTTAGTAGTCATTGTCTTAAACTTGTGTGCTCCATTCCACTTTTGGTATCTTTTCTTTGTTCTCTGAATAGATGTGATGTGCGGAGTGGGAAAAAGGAAAAGTTTGAAGGGCTGAACATGTTTTTATTTAGTTTTCTTTTTGATGGACATCCGTTGACGGTGAAGGTTCTGCTGATGTTTAGTGATTATGTACAAAGCTTGCCGAGCTGATAAAAAGAAAAGAAAGGAAAAATGTCCTGCAGATATTCAAACAGTTTCATTGCATCAAATAAAACTGCTGTTGAAGCAAATTTAAGACTGTAATTTCCTTATATTTGAGATTTAAAACATACCTTTTTCTGTATTCTGGATGAAGAGATGATGCACTTCAGTTATTCTCTTCTCATCTCAAATTATTAAAAAAAAAAAATTAATCTGTAATCTGGTCATAAGCCATCACTGATTGATGTTTTGATTTGTTTCTATAAGAAGCTAAAACTTTGGCATATGTGAATAGATGTTTCCTTTTGTTATCTTGCAGAAAGATGTTTTCCTCATATGTTCAAACGCGATGCAGTATAATGCACCCGATACTATATATTTCCGACAGGTATGGTCAGCTACCAACTGCTAATTTATATTGGAGATTAACTTTATGTTTTGTCTGAAAACTTTAATTTGTTATCAGGCACGATCCATACAAGAGCTAGCAAAAAAGAACTTTGATAATTTACGGCAAGATAGTGATGATAATGAAGCAGAACCAAAGGTGATAAGGAGAGGTAGGCCACCAACCAAAATTTTCAAGAAGCCGCTAGGCAGGCCTTCCTTGGAGCGTGCTGCATCAGAATTTTCCTCAGATGCCACTCTTGCTACTGGGGCAGAGAACACCATATGGTCCAATCATGACATGAGGAAAGGACCTCTTGCTTCTGACAAGTCTAATTTTGCAGATTCATCTGGAAAAATTTATGGTTCTCGCAATGATGTTTATTCAGGCTCATTTACTGAAAAGAAATCTGACAGAAGTGATGAAGGTACAGGTCAAACACTAGAACTTTCTCCTTTTCAGTTTGCTTCTCTTATGGTTCTCATTAGTTCTCACCCTTCTTATATTCCCATGTTTTATGAGAAGGCAGTGAAGCATTTGTCTTTTCTTTCAGGTTATATAATGAAGCACGGAAAAAGGCATTTTGTGCTGGATGAGAATAGACGTAACACTTATAATCTATTTCGTTCATCAGCTGATGCACGAGGGGCATCTGTGTTGACTACTTTTGATGGGGAGAGGAAGCAGCTACTAACTGTACGTATCATATAGATGTATAATGATCTTTTAATTCTATTGAGGAGAATACTGAAGCTCCTCACTGCAATAAGTTAATGTCCACAACCATTGGTGGTGGGTTCAAATTTGAAACACTAATGATGAAAAAAAACTTTAGAATATGTCTAGGCCATATAATTTCAGAATTGGATGGTAATATGGATATGTCATATGTTACTTATTTTCTTCCCTAGGTAGCGGAAATGTGTGTGCGTTTTGTGTGTTTGTTGGGGTCTGAGAAAATCTTAAACAGTAAAAATGGAAGAGGAAAAGCAGTGGACTGTATAATTGGCGCTTTTCAATTACATCAATTGTTTTGCTTGGAATTTTCCCACTGGGGATTGGGAAATTGTATTTACACTGTTCACAACTGCCCATAATCTTAGGTTTGGCCTGCCTTTGATTAATATCTTGCTCTTCATGTGAAGCAGGTGGGGTTATACTTAGAGCATGGTTACACACGAAGTCTAGCTCGATTTGCTGCAAACATTGGTCCTGTTGCCTGGAAAATTGCTTCCAAAAAAATAGAAAAGTGTTTACCAGCTGGAGTAAATTTTGGTCCTGGATGGGTTGGGGAAAATGATATTCCAGCACATAGACCTTTACTACTACCTTCACTCTCACTTCCACCAGGCCAGCAGACATCGTCACTGCCCTGCTCTGTTCGTCAAAATTCATATTCTGCTACTGCATCTTACGCCCCGGAAACCAGAGAAGATATACAATCTGACAAGCCTGAAGCAGATAATTTGTCTGAGAAGCATGTTCCTTCAGTTCACTCCATCTTAGGTGGCCATTTAAGTAAGCCTATACCTGCATCTTGCACTACCTCTTCATCTCTTTTGGCTGCTAAAAAATCTCCTGATTCATGGAATGAAAAGACAGAAGCCAGTGAGGGATGTTCCGATACTGGTTTTAACACGACAAACAGCAGTACAGGAGCAGTCAGGCCGAGGACTCCCTTCCAGACTCATCAAAGTCCTCTAATTCATCCTGGCATGAACGGATATAATGGTGCTTATGGGTTTAACCTCCCAGCTCAGATGGCGAAATTAATTGGGGCCGCCGCCAGGCCTCCTGGGTTCAGTTTCCATTCATCTCAGAAGCTCGACACTGTCTCGAGGACTGCCACTAACCATGTGCATCCAATACCTGCTAACTCAAACTCAAATGACCCTAAATTGTCAGAAAATTCATGTACAAAGGATCCCAACTGTCCATTACCAAATTCAGGGTGTGAGACAGTGGCAACCCCAAGATCAGGGCTCCATCGACAACCATCCTGGCAAGAATTATCACATCAGAAACCAGACTCAAGGTTATCACCACAACAGAAACCAGATTCAGTTCCACCTGACCTGAATATCAGATTTCAGTCTCCTGGGTCACCCAGTTCTAGTCGAGCTGATTCAGCTCAGCCAGATTTAGCATTGCAGCTCTGAGCAGCATAAGTGATATCATTAAATTTTTTTTTTTTTTTTTCTCTTTCAATTAAGTTAACCATAGAATGGTGAGTTTCAGAATTAATGCTCCTGGTGAGATGACCAAGCAGGTCCAGTTGAGTAGGAGCTGATGAAGCTACACTTAAACTTGTATTGTAAACGAATAGGTTATTGTTGTACAGATCAGTGTATCCTAATTCTTAGGCCCGTAAGCAAAATGGTTTCATTTGTAACATTGGAAGCCATGGTGTAGCCTTAATTCATTTCTAGATGAAAATGTGTACTCTATATTTAAATTCGTTATGAAGTTTCATAAAGTAAGATTTGATATTAATCCTTTAAGCAATCTTTAAATTGAACTTTTTATCCCAAGTGGTAGGAAAATTAAAACTTTGTGTGGTTTCATGGAGTAGTTCTTTGATGTGAAATGTAGTTTAGCCATTGACAAATGTTTCTGAAACTCCTAAACTTTTTTTAGGCCAGAGAAGGAGTTTAATGTAGAACTGATAATAAACTCCTAAAACTGTTTCTCTAAGACAAGATCATAGTTAATTTTTGACACAACACCATTACATTACATAAAAATAATAATTAAAATACGATACACAAACAGCATGGCATAAAAAATAATGCGAACATGACACAAATATATGAATATATCAAAATCTATATTAAAAAAAATTATTAACATATCAAAATTTATATAAATATATAATAATTTAAACATGATATAAAAATAATATAAACATGATACAAATACATGATTATAAAATCTACTATTATGTCCTTTTAGACTATGGTTGTAAGAACATGGCTTGACACTTGAGCCAGTTCGGCCCCAGGAATTGTAAGAACAAAAATGAGCTTTGCCTTCAACTTGTTTAATAGGGGGGAACTTGGTAATAGCCATTAATTCTCCTAAAATGGGAAAGAGGTACTTGAAGTTTTGAATTTTTTTTGTAAATTTTAAGTTCAAAACATGTGAATAGTCAGTACACCTTGGATATTTATCACTTTATTTTCCCATTTTATTTAAAAATTAAATAAGTATTGGAAGTCTTTAATTTTTTTGAAAATTTAAGTTCAAAACATGTGAATAGTCAACGGACCTATCTAAGGGTTAGATATTATATTTTTTTTTCAATTTTAAATCCGTCTAATTCGATTTGAATTATTATTTAATAAATAAAAATATTTTTTATTTAAATTTAATTATAAAAATATATAAATATTAATATAAAAATATTTTTAATTTTTTTAAACAATAAAAAAATTTAAACTTATTAAATCAACAAATAAATTTTTTTTTAATCGGACTTGACCAAATTTTTTGTTTTGTTTTTGTACGAAAAAAAATAAAAAGTGATAAATAATATTTTGAAAACAAAAATTTGGTAGGAAGTTGACTTTCTTGCTACTATAGGGAAAAAAGTATTACTATAAAGTTGACCATGAAGATAGGAAAAACAGAGAGAGAAAGTGCCATGCAACTTTGCAAGATTCAAATCTAAATGAAGCTCTTTTTAATTATTTTATCTTTTCAACTATACTAATAAAATCCTCTTATTTCGTGAAGGTTTTATTAATGCTTAGTAATAAACTAATAATTTAGATTATATGCATTATTTTATAAACGAAGATAATGTTAGATTTCAATTGTTTGATTTTTATTGTCTTAGATTTTTCATTCACTGTCATTTTGAAAGAAGTTAGATTTTTTTTTTTATTTTTTTTCAGTTTCATTTTCATTCTTTTAATCACTTTAATTGATTGTTTACAAAATCAACTTATATAGAGTTTTTATCATTAACTTAATTTTTAGCTAATCCATAATTATTAGCATTATTAGGTGAACAAAAGTCCAAAGTTTATTTATTTATTTATTTATTTATAAAAAACCACATGCCCAACAGAATCAACATCATAAAACATAATCTTTCTCCAGATCCCTCCTTTATTAAAGAACCGATCAACAGTGCCCCTTTGACATTGTATTGTAACTTAACACAGACATGAAAGTAAACAAACTTTTTAGAATTTTTTTTGAAAGGTTTAGAAATTTTCATTTTGTTCACAAATAAAGAAAAAGAAAGGCATTGAATTTCAACATTTAATGCCCTACCAAAGGCAATGATTTTACCTTGAACAGCATTTTGATACTTTAATGAATTTTTTTTATTATATTTAATAATTATTAATAATTACATAATATATATCAAACAATAGTTATTTTGAAAAAACCACTTACTAATTTTTTCAATTCATTATTTGTTATCGAATAAAAAGATCTCCAATTTTAAAACCAATCCTCTAATAATAAAATGGAAGACACCAATCCTCTTAAAGCCACAACTTTTAGAGGCACTTCTTTCATTTCTTTTTTTTTTTTTTGACAAATTTAAATTTTAGCCGAATGCCTAGACCTGCTCACGGGCCGGGCAGCCCGCCCGGCCCGGCAGGCCCGACCTGGGCAGGATATTTTATGTTTCGGGCCGGCCCGAAATAATAATTTTTATTATAATAATATTATTTTATTTAATTTTAATTATAAAAAAAATAAAAAATTTATTTTTTATTCAAATGAACAGTGTTTCGAGCCTAAACGGGCGGATCTGGACGACCCAGGGCCGGGCCTGGACAGAGAAAAAAAAAAAACCGAACCGCGGCCCGGCCCATGAGCAGCTCTACGAATGCCCCTACAGTGGAGCGAAAATCCTCCCCTAAACCGCATCCCAACCCTCTGTCCCCTTAATAAAATGTGTGAATTCAATTTATTTTGAACAAAATTTTTTTGTCTTTTTTTTTTTGTCTTTTTCGATGTCTCTTCAATAGTTTTATTTATAAAAAAAACGAAATTAAGCCAAAAAATCAAGAAATAGTAGTTTTTTTTATGAAGGGAAAAAATGTGATATGAAGAAGAAACTGCCAGACTATTTCCTTTTGTGGTTCAAAGGCTTGGTTGGACCAACAATTTGAGTTGAACCTAACATGGGAAACTAATTAAAAGTCAAAATGAAAGTGACTAATGCTAAGATGGTTTTTCTTACATTAGTTTCCAAATCTTTTGAATTTCATGAATATGGACCAAACCATGATTTGACATGTTACAATAAAGAGTTATCAACAATATATATATATATATATGGGGAATTAAGACAATTTTGCCGTTATATTATTTATTAATATTAAATTTTATTGTTATATTTTAACTTTAAAAAAAATCATATGATACACTAAAAGTAAACTTTAAAAATTTTATCAATAGATTTAGCGGTGATACATTTTTTTTGTTGTAAAATATAGTAAAAAATATTTTTTAAAAATTAATATAACCAAAAAATAAAAAACACACTTATCAGTTCTTAATCTCGAAGGATGTATAAAAAACAAACTTTTAATTTTATTGAATTTTATCAGTTTATTTATAATTTTGATTAAATTTGAATAAAAAATTAGAATTTTATGTAAATTAAACTAATCAACAGACTTCAAAGTATAATTAACAAATTCTAATGAAATTAAAGTACTGTAACAAACATTAATATTAAATATAATATAATGATTGATTTGACCTTAAATTTTATATTTATAAGGATTTTGCTAATGAATGTCTTTAGGACACTCTTTTAAGATTAATTATTATACTATTTATAGTAATAATATTGTATTAAATGTAGTAATTGACAATTTTATTCATCATTTTCAATACATTGAATAAAGATATTATTATATATATTATTATATATTAATCTTAAATAGTGTCTTAAGGACACTCTTAGCAAAATCCATATTAAAAGTATCTTTAAAGGGATACTGTAAGCAAGAAGAAAGTCAGGGAATGACACCAATTTTTTTTTTCTAAGTTTGTTAAAAAATTAAAAAATGGGTTAACCAACTAAAACTATTTATAATTTATAGTTATTATGTAAAATAGTTATTAATAAGAAAATAATATTTTTTATTTTTTGTGATTAATTCAGTTTTCTCGGATTTGGGTAATTTGGGGATTTGAAAATTGAATATTCGATATTATTCGATCGATTATTTTTAGATTAAGATATTAAGAATTCGGGTAATTTGCGGATTCTGATATAAATCTTAGGATATCCGTTATCCAAATCCACTTTGATTTTGGTTTGCATAGTGTCGGATATTCAAATTCGTAATCCAAATCCACTATATTTATTCGAATAAAAGATTCAGATATCCAAATTTGATATCTATTTACATATTTAGTTTTATATTTAAAAAAAATGATTTAATAAAATCGATATTTAGCGGATTCAGATATCCGACGAATATTGCTCTTTAAATTGGATGTGAATTCAGATAGTAAGCGAATAATAAACATATTCAAATTTCAGATTAATTAAATTGATTCAGATTCGGATATTCAAAAAGTTGTTAATATACGATCCGCTACCATCCCTTTTTGTGATAAAAAAATTTGGAACAATTATAAAATTAATTAATAAATAAAAAATATTTATGATTTATTATCATAATAATAAATAATTGTTAGTAATAAAAGAGAATAACTTTTTTGAAAAGTGTGTAATCAAGAGAGAATTTTTGTTTTGAAACAATTATAAAATGAATCAATAAATTAAAAGTACTTATTATCTATTATTATATAATAAACTATTACTAATAAGGAAATAGAAAAAAGTTTATGTGAAAAAAAAGATTTTGCAATTATTTTTTCTAGAAGAAAAAAATAAATATTAGCATAAGTAATTGATAGGTTTAGACTCTTATAATTGAAGAAAGTCAAATCTGATTGGTAAAAAAAATGATTTAAGGTTTATTTTTTGATAAATTTGTCTTTTGATTTTAAAAAATTCAGTTTTATAGATTTATTTTTTTATTTAAAATTTATTTAGTAATAATTTGTTTTTATTTGTGAAAAAGATTTAATTTTTATATTAAAAATATTTAAATAAATACTATTTAATATAATTAAAATTATATAAAAAATTTAAAGTCCCTAGCGAAGCAGGGAGAAGCATTCTAGTAATTATAATTTCAAACTTTAGAAATATAAATTAAGTTTTACAAATAATTTGGGAATTGTATGTATAATACATTTTCACAAAATTCATAATGAATTTAATAGAGAAATATGTTAAGTGTGAAAAGATTTTGACATGGTTTCGTGGTTTAAGTATTAAAAATAAGAAAAATTATTTTATACAAATTTTTAAATTTATAAATGAGTTAATAAAGTGAAATATATATTTAGGTATATTAATTTTTTTTAAAAAAAAAGATATATTACAACTTTTTAACCAATTTATGAAATTAAAAAATTATAGTTAGTGTATCAAAACCTAATTCTAAAAAAATGTTTAAACTTTGAATTAAAAGTACTTCTAAATAAAAAATTCCACGATTTTAAAAACATTAGTTTCTAACGCTTTTTTTTCTTTAATTTGATCTCAGGCAGTGCTTTTCCGCCTAACACTTTTTTTTTTTTAAAAAAAGGGTAATATTACTAATATTATTAATTAGTTAGTATAATTAAAATTTATAATTTTGGCCTTAGGCCTTTTCCATGATGCAAAGCAAATTGAAAGCATATAGAATAAATAAATATGAAGTCCTTGAATTTCTTTTTGAAGATTGAAGTCCTTGAAACTTAATTAAAAATCATAAATTTAACCTTTTTTTTCTGCTTGACTGACCTTTTTTCTGAGACACGGCAGTTGACCCAAGATAACCTTCCAGTCTATATTTACCCGCGAAAAAGCTCTCTTAACAATGTCGTTTGCCAACATCCAAAGACTCAGTCTTATTTTGTTTAGTGAGTTACCATAACACATGCACTTTGATTTTCATTTTGGGCAATTCTTTTTATTATTATTTCCATTGTCAAGTTTAGTTGCTGAATTTGCTTGAATTACAAAAACCCAAGTCAGGGAATTGCCCAGTTATTGGAAACAGAAACAGAGAATTCAAGTCAATTGAAAAAAAAAAAAAAAAAAAAAAGCAAAGAGAAACAATAGAAACCCATTTTTTTGTGTGGTGGAATTGAGAAAAAGATTGGTTGATCAAAGCAAGTTGATCATCAGCTTATTGAAAGATATATATTTTTGTTAGGATTTTCTGTGTTCTGCAAAAAGATTACTGATTTCTTTGTCTGGTTATGCTCCAACAAGGAGACAAAGGGAAGGGAAAAAGGAAAAAAGAGATATTTGAAGATGGGAATTTGCTGGGGTTCTCCAGCTGATAATCCAACACCAAGCACCACTGGTCATCTCAGTTCAGGTACCCTTCAAAACATATTAATCCCCCCTCTTTTTTTTCAAAACAAAGATTGTTTCCTAGTTTTACTATTAGATTGTCTAATTTTGTTAAGTGGGTTCAATTTAGTTTTCATTTTTAGTTGAAATTTATTTGAAACAATCCATATTCTTTTTGTATTCATCACCAAAAACCCAGTTCTTGGTGCTAGTTTTGTATGGTATTTTAACCATTGACTTGTATATGTTTGGAATAAGGTTATCCCCTTGTATTTCTCGTATGGATTTTGTGTTTTTTATCATTACATACTGTTGTGTGTTCATTTGCTGCATTATTGGTATCAGAACTCCATATGTTGACAAATTCACAATCAACATTTGTTAAGCACATTTCAATTCTGTGATTGCAATAGTGATATCTCAGACAACCAGCAACACAGCATCATCTGCAACTTCTAGGGGCAGTAACATATCCCGGGTCAGCGGGTTCTCAGCTTCAAGTGGGGATGTGTCTTTTCCAAATGGGCATATCTTGCCGACTCCTAACCTAAGGATCTTCAGTTTTGCAGAACTGAAGTCTGCAACTAGGAATTTTAGGCCTGACGTGGTACTTGGCGAGGGAGGTTTCGGTAAAGTCTTCAAAGGTTGGCTTGATGAGAAGGCACCAGGAAAGAGTGGAAGTGGAACCCTCATTGCTGTTAAAAAACTGAACTCTGAGAGCTCGCAAGGATTTGAGGAATGGCAGGTGATTTCATTAGTCTTGAGAATGAATTAACCTATTGAGAAACTCAAATGTTGTTTCAATTATTTCTATGGGTTTTCTCTAAACATAAAATGTTCATGGATGTAAGATATCAGCTTCTCACGACCACAAAAGCCTAAAGTAAAACTTTTACTTATCTAATAGTAAATTGTTACCTGATTAAAGAGGAACAAAAAGAAGATAAAAGTAACGCACGCTAGAAGTATTTGGCTAATTGCAAACCAAATGAAGTCTTTAGAGTTCATAGTTTTGAGCAAAGTAAAGAGGGCTGAGAAGTGAATAAGTCTTGAATGCAAAGCCATATCATTATGCTTTACTAGTTTACATTGCTATTTTTGGAACATAGTGTTTGAAGACTGAAAGATATCTATATTAGTGTCATAAAAAGTAAGACTGTAAGAGTTACATTCTAGATTTGATTCCTCTTATCTGCGCGCGAATGACATGAGACATGATTAGGACTGTTTTCTGGATTTAAAATGGTGAGATAACCAGTTTGCTGCCACAAAGAAAATTTGTAGCTCCAAGAGTTTTACAAATGCCATCTTAATATGTTGTTCCATGTCATTTTAGTAGGTGCTTTTGACTTCTACTTATTATAAGCCTCCAAAATCTTTCTCTGTGATGTACATCCACAGAGATATCCACACCTGCATTTTGGGAATCGTTTAGTGCTTGTTGTGCTGATTTTCTTTGAATATTAAAATATATATAAATTCCTGGTTGTTGAGGCTTTTGCTTCCTCATTTATTGGTGCAGTCAGAGGTAAATTTCTTAGAAAGGTTGTCTCATCCTCACCTTGTAAGGCTGCTGGGATACTGTTGGGAGGATAAAGAGCTTCTTCTTGTTTATGAGTTTATGCAGAAGGGCAGCTTGGAAAACCATCTATTTGGAAGTAAGAGATCAGAAATTTGTTGTTTATATATCTGATTTCTCATGTGAGCATATATTTATGTGTGCACACTTTCCATCCCTTATTTCTAGTGAGTTAACTTTGTTCTTCGCACTCTACACGGTTTTTGTTATCCAGGGGGTTCTACTGTTCAATCACTTGCATGGAATATACGGCTTAAAATTGCAATAGGAGCAGCAAAGGGCCTATCTTTCTTGCACACGGCAAACAAGCAAGTAATTTACAGAGATTTCAAAGCCTCAAATATACTACTTGATGGGGTAAGTTTTCCATACAAGTATTTATGAATTATACCGCAAGAATTCTTTAAGGGATGGTATTATAAATATTTAGTGATAACAGATTTATACTAGCTGGAAAGCCTCTTTATCTTTGGGATTAAATGCTTAAATAATTGATGACATAGAACATTCTCCTTGAAAACATATAGAGTAAACATAAATTTAATATAGTTTGGCTATTGGTTACATTGCAGTCCTATACTGCCAAAATATCGGATTTTGGGTTGGCCAAATTTGGTCCTTCAGCTAGCCAATCACATGTAACAACAAGGGTCATGGGTACTTATGGTTATGCAGCTCCAGAATATGTGGCTACAGGTAATCCTCAGAAACCTTTCCAAATTTTGGGTGCTTTCATAAGTGATGTCCTTGCTTTGCACCCTATTGTTGCATTTTTGAGACAATTGAGGAAAACCCACTTTGCACTTCTCATGATTTGAATACTTTGCTGATTAAACAGGACATTTATATGTAAAGAGCGATGTGTACGGTTTTGGTGTTGTTTTAGTTGAAATATTAACAGGCTTGCGAGCGCTTGATCCAAACCGTCCAAGTGGGCAACATAATCTGGTGGACTGGGTAAAACCATATTTATTTGAGAGAAGAAAATTGAAGAACATAATGGACCATGGATTGGAGGGAAAATATCCTTCCAAAGCTGCATTTCGAATAGCCCAGCTTGCTTTAAAATGTCTTGCCCCCGAACCTAAGAACCGTCCATCAATGAAAGAAGTTGTAGAGACTTTGGAACAGATTGAGTCAAGCAATGAAAAGCCAACAGAGCCAAGAAATCGTTCTGCTCGTCACACAACTCGCAGACATGACCAGCAGCCATTGCACCATCGATCTCCACATGCACCAAAGCATGAAGCAGGTCCTGCCTATCAGAACCCTCCACGGTTGAGGTAAGTTGGGACATCTGTCCAATTGGTTGCACGTCTCAATATTAACGCGCTAATTGTTTCGCAAACATTTCCCATTTCTTTATTTTTTGTATTTTGTTTTAGAATCTACGAGTTTAGTTTTTCCAGTGTGACTTACGTTGGACATATGGCTATAGTTGTAGTTAAATTGTAATTATTTCAGCAAGTACAGCGACTTGTGCTTGATATCTTGTATTCTTGTTAGAATAGTTTTATCTACACTATTGTGCTGTTTTACACCACAAATCCCTTTGTTTATCAATCACAAAACAGCAGAGATAAAAACTGAATATTGTAATGGGATCCCAATGATGAGACCTGCCTATATTTTTAGTTTTTTGGTCATTGAGTAGTTCATTACTGCTAGTTATTTTGCAAGTATTTTTAGTGATAAAAAGTTTGTAGGTTTTGTCTCAGCAGTGATAATACACATGGGGTAGAATAAAAGGCTTTGGTGAATTGATAGGACTGTAGAAAGCTGTTCACATTTTTACAGTTCTTGCTGTTATTCACAAATCCATCTTCTATTCCAAATAAAACTGGGACTACCAGCTAGCTGATAATCTTAAGTTACAAAATGTTGAAAGTATTTCCTCACTTCAGTAGATCACTTATAGAGTGATTTTACTTCAGTAGATGGAGAGCCAGGTACCTTGGAAAACATTTTATCCTTTTCTGTTTTATATTGCTTAAAAATGTAAAGAACAAGAGATGCTGGTTACTTTGCAGCTGAGACCTATGTTGCTTCGACTCTTCATTGTTTTTGAAGTACTCGTGTCCGACGCATATCCGGACATGGGTATGAGGATATGATCTTCCAAGTATCCTCCAAATACATTGAAATCTTAGAAAAAATTGAACATTCCCGTGCTGGACACATACCAGTGTCCGAGTAACATAGGCTGAGATCTTCTCAGAATTGCATGTTCTGCAAGAAACTGAGAATTCCTTTCTGGGTTAGCTCTGAAGCACTGGTTGGTTAGTTTATGCTATGGTCTTAAGGTAAGTTACATTTTACCAACTCTGTGTCTGGGGGTTTTACTTAACATTTAGTAGCAGCAGTTTGCCTTTGACACTTACCACTAAATGTGATTTAGTATTGCTATAGAAAAAAGTTTAAGGTTTATTAGATTTGTCACACTCCATTTTGAAAAAGGTTCAGGGTGTTCAAATTTGAAGTATCAAAACTTGCTTATACAAAAAGTTTCAGAATCTTGCCACTTTTATTTAAACTTTTAAGCTTGAAATCTTAAAATTAAAATTTCCTGCGCCTAGAGATAAAAGCTATATATGTTATCCGGACTCTTCATTTTTTTTTAGATATTCGTATCCAGCATCTGTGTCCAACACATAATCGGACATGAGTATGGAGATACGATTCTTCAAATTTATGTAAAAATTTTAAAAAATTAAGCATATCCGTATCGGGATATATATGTATCTGACGCTCATCTGAATCCGGATAACATAAAAAGCTATTGCTTCAAGATGATACCTGATCAGGGCTAGACCCAGGAAGCAACACCGATGTTGTAGAGAAGGCAATAGACTTCAGCAAATTACACAGTCAGAAATATTAACAATAACCACTATATACTGAGATTAAAAAGAACACTATTATGGGACTGTGTTTGTTTAATTACATTATTACTAACATAATATATTTCCTGTAATAACAAAAAGATTTATAATAAATAAATAAATTTAATGGGTTTGTTTGCCTTAAAAATAAAGGATCTATAAGCAACCATATAAATTGTAATATAATCTAATTATTACCTATTTTACTTTGACTCATGAGTAAGTGTCGGATACGGATATATCTGATATGAGTACGTTTAATTTTGGGTATGTATACGACATGAGTACGCTCAATTTTTTTAAAGTTTTTTCATATATTTGAAAATTTTTATCCCAATATTCATGTCCAAATATAGGTTTAAGTACCCACATAGTCCCTGTACTGTAGTGAGAAAAGTAAATCAGTCCTTGTATTGTAAAAATGAGTAATTTAGTCGCTGTACAATTAAAATAGGTGCAAATAAGTAAAATTGATAATGGTTTTAATGAAAAACCGTTAAAATGCTAAAGTGGACTTGTAAAATCTAACAGATTTAGATATATTTCAAGTCATATTTTATTCCAAGTCATTAATTCTGTTAGATTTTACGAGTCAACATCAGCACTTTAATGGTTTTTCATTAACATCGTTATCAATTTTACTTATTTGCACCTATTTCAATTGTACAGGAACTAAATTACTCACTTTTACAGTACAGAAACTAAATTACTCTTTTCATTAAAGTACAAGGACTATGTGGGTACTTAAACCTCCAAATATATATCGGATATAAGTGTTGAACATGGGTACTTAAAAAAAATGAAGTTTTTTTTTTGTCCTAACAAAAAATCCTTCATGGTGTTTATTGCAAGGTAAAATTTAAGCTCATAATTTGATTTTTGAGAGAAAACTACCATTGTAAGCCGTTCTTATATTTCGATTACAAAATCTAGTACAGTATACACCTTGAACTTTAAAAATTTAGTCCAAATCGATTCTGGACCAGGAAGACTTACCCACTTCAAAGACAACAGAATGCAGCAAATTTGGACCGACAAACATGAGGTCTACTTATCTTCTGTGAGCCATTGTAGGCAGATCATCTTTTAGATATTTGTATTTTTTTCGTTTCTTTGTAAGTTTGTTGGACTTTTAGGCCATTTTATAGATGCCCTTATCAAATACAATCAAATTAACTGAGTACAGAAAGCATGACTCTCCTCCCAGGCCTCCTGGCTATTTTATAAGTTTGTTTATTGATGCAATCTAGTATTTTTTTTTTTTCTACAGAAGCTGTCTCCTACTTCCAGAACTTGTTGGGATCCAAAGACCATATGGTCAAGGGCTGTAATCAGGATTTGCTTGCTGAACTTCTTCAGACTTCCATCACTGAAGAGCACCAAGCTGAACTGGTTAAAAGGGTAACTCATACAGAGATAAAAGAAGCAATGTTTTCGATTCATAGTGACAAGAGTCCAGGGCCAGATGGATTGTTGGTGAGGATGTCACAGAGGCTGCAATGTTCTTTTTCAGGACAGGAGTGATGCACAGAGCCTTCAATTCAACTAGTGTAGCTCTCATTCCAAAATGCCCTAATCCAAGCACAATGAGAGATTTCAGACCAATTTCCTGTTGCACAGTTTTTTACAAATGCATCAGCAAGATTCTGACTAACAGACTCAAGAGCAGTCTTCCATTGGTGATCTGTCCCAATCAGAGTGCCTTCATTCCAGGCAGGAGTATCACAGACAATATCCTGCTTGCTCAAGAGTTAGTCAGAGGCTATGGTAGGAATACTCTGTCCCCAAGATATGCCATAAAAGTGGATTTGCAGAAGGCATTTGATACTATCAGCTGGGAATTCATCTCTGCAGTCTTGAAGGCAATGCGGGTCCCTCAGCAGTTCCTAGATTGGATTGAAAGTTGCCTATCCACCAGCTACTTCTCTATATCTGTTAATGGAGGACTTATGGGCTTCTTTAAGGGGGCAAGAGGAGTCAAGCAAGGTGATCCCCTTTCCCCCTACCTCTTTGTGATTGCTATCAATGTCCTGTCCAAGTTGCTGGACTCAGCAGCACAGTATGGGGTCTTCTCTTATCATCCAAAGTGCAAAAAGCTTCATTTAACTCACCTGAGTTTTGCTGATGATCTGCTAATCTTTGCCAAGGGCAATCTTGATTCAGTAAAGGGTATTCTGCTAGTGCTAAGTCAATTCTACACCTACTCAGGGCTCCAACTTAATAGCACCAAAAGTGAGTTCTTCTCCTCAGGAATTGACAGAGAAGAATTAAGGCTCATGAGAGAGTCCACAGGGTTCAAAACAGGCACACTGCCTGTCAGATACCTGGGGGTACCATTAGTCACTAGAAGATTAACCATGACAGACTGTGAGTCACTTTTGGAGAAGGTGACAGCAAGGGTTAGAGGATGGGCAACAAAGTTCTTGTCTTATGCTGGAAGGCTTCAGCTTATCCAATCAGTTCTGTTTCACCTGCAGAACTTCTGGTGCAGACATTTTGTTCTGCCCAAGCAGTGCATAAGGAAGTTGATGCAGCTATGCTCAAGCTTCTTATGGAAAGGAAAGGAAGGCCAAGCTAAGGGAGCTAAAGTTAGCTGGAAGTCTATTTGCCTGCCAAAATTAGAAGGGGGACTTGGTGTAAAGGACACTGTCACTTGGAATCAGGCATGTATTCTAAGGAATTTTTGGGCTGTACTGATTGAAGCAGGCTCCCTATGGATAGCCTGGATCAAGACTTATGTGTTGAAGGATAGAGATCCATGGCACATCTCTATCCAGAGTGGGAGCAATTGGAATTGGAGGAAGATCATGCAATTGAGAGAGGTGGCTGCCAGAATAGTTCTCACAACTGCTGATGGAAGCTGCAAATGGCCTTTCCCTGAGGGAAAGTACCAAGTGTCAGCAGTGTGGAACAAGATCAGACCTTCAGCTGGGAAATTGGCTTGGTATAAGTTGGTATGGTGTAATTTTAATATTCCTAGGCATTCTATGCTCTCCTGGATGGCAATCCTAAATAGATTAGCCACAAAGGATAGACTTATCTCCTGGGGAATGGCAGTGGATGATAAATGTTTGCTGTGCAAACAAGAGAGGGAAACCAGGGATCATCTATTCTTCACTTGCTCCTACTCGAAACAGATATGGCAGAGAGTGATGGTATTTTGTAGGTTAAAAAGGCAGGTTGCATGTTGGAATGTAGAGCTTCAATGGGCCTCGTCAACCTCAGAGGTAAAGCTCTAATCACAACGATATTGAGGCTAGCTTGGAACGCAGTTATCTACCTAGTTTGGAAGGAAAGAAACAATCGTTTGTTCAACTCAACTGAGCAAAAGGAGAAGCACCTCACTGAGCAAGTGAGAGACATGATCTCGACCAGGTTAAGTGATCTTAGGAAGATTAAAAGAGATTCAGTTAATACGTTTTTATGTAATTCTTGGAGGTTAAATGCAGACATGTTTGTCTAATGGCATTGGTTTTCTGATTTATTTAGCTAGGCTAAGCTAGCTTTGTAACATGTAGCAGCACTGCTGCTTTCTTGGATAAATGAAAATCTACTTATCCAAAAAAAAAAAAAAAAATCTAGTATTTCTTTCTGTTGAGGCTATTTTCCTATTCTTTCTGAACTTAAAGTTGGATTTTTTCCCTCTGTTTTCATCAATAACAAGAACTTGATAGGGATAGGGATAAAGTTAGCACAGTGAGATCAATACCCCAGAATGTAGGCAAATTGTTTCAAAAAGGCCTATGTAAGGTCCTTTCAGTTGGCTCCAACGATAAAAAAAAAGGATAAAAAATTAAACTGGTGTAATTTTGCGTCATCGATTTAATCAATTCAATCGGTTAAATTGAATGATTCAATTAAAAAATAAATTAAATATTAAATATGTAATTTTGATATTAAATAAGTATTAAATATAATAATTAGTTAATAAAAATATATATTTGTCTTAATGGTATGATCTTTAATATATGTTTAAAAAGTTAAAATGTTCAAATTCTATCACTTACAAAAATAATTTTAATAAAAAAAAATGAAAATATCAAAATCCGATTTTTTTCGAGTTGAACTAGTTTTTTACCGGTTCATTGTTTACCAAGTTCTTTGATATGTGCCGGATCGGACAGACTATCGGTACCCTGTTGAACCGATCCGACGATTGATCCGGTCTCGTTTTTTCAACACTGGTTGGCCCAATCCCGACTCACACTGCTTTCGTCATGAATGGAAATCGAAGATATGATAAAAAGTTGAACCTAGCAAAGGGGACAGGGCACAATATTGGCTTACTGGTTATCAATGCTTATGCACTGCTGCGAGCTGGGTATAAGATATGTAACAGTTTATGCCTTCAGCATTGACAATTTCAAGCGAAACCCTGACATTTTCAAGTTCACTTTTGAGTTGTTAAGTAAAAAGAATAGCAGAGCAAACCACTACAATGTCAAATTTCAATTTTCAGGCAACCTAGATCTGTTAAGATTGCAGCCAACTAATTAATGGCAGATACGGCTTCCAACTCTGAAGTTGTCTTCACATTTTGCATTGCTTATACTTCCACTGATGAAATGGTGCATGCCATTCAAGAAGCTTGCGAAGAAATGCAAAATCAAATTCCCTTGCTTGACTGGATCTCACCAGTTTAATTCAACCTTTTTTATTGGATATTTTTCTTTTTCATTTTCCCATTAATGAGAAGAAGAAGACTAGATGAATTACATGCCAACGTTATGAATGGACCTATGAATTGGATTTGGAAGTACTCTTTTTCATTTGAAACCTAAGAAAGCTTTGAAAACACTGTTTCTTTGTCACTTTAGTTAGATAAATTTTATATTTTTGTTATATTCAAATAAATTTCTAACCTTTAATTTGTCTATAGTTTCTTGAATATTGGGACTAAGGAAGAAACTATTTTGCAGTACTAGGATAGAACTCTTTGGAAGCTTGGCACATTGCCGTCGGGACTGATCACTTTCTATAACTTAAACTATCCACTGGATCGAAAATGTCATGTATTAGGACTTGGGTACAACCCAGCCCTCAAGCAAACTGAGATAGAAAATGCTTTTTCGTTCTTTGTTACTTTGATACAATTACTTTTTTTTTTTCTTTCACTAATGTATTTTGAATCGCCATGAGCTTTCCAACAAACATCTGGGGTTCAAAGCTCCCAAGCTGGAGTTTGAGAATTAAAGAATCATCACGTGTTGGAAAATGGCTAGAGGTGTTATCTAACTATCGGGAGATGCAGAGATATGGAGTTCAACCATCAGATCCTTCAGTGTTCCCTCCCATTCTCAAAGCATGCCTAAACCTCTCCTCCAGATATGGGAAATCCATGCATGCGTGTTTGATCAAACAAGGTTATGAATCATTTGCTTCCATTGGGAATTCCGTTGTGGACTTTTACATGAAATGTCGAGACTTGAAATCAGCATTGGGTGCTTTTGATTGCATGCAAAACAGAGATTCAGTTTCTTGGAATATTATTATTTATGGGTATCTTGATCAAGGTGATGTAGAAGAAGGTCTACGGTGGTTTAATAAGGCTAGGGTAGCTAGGTTTGCACCAAATACTTCCACATTGGTTCTTGTAATTCAGGCATGCCGCAGTGTTGGAGCTTACCATGAAGGATTGCAAGTTCATGGGTACATGATTAGGAGTGGATTATGTGCCATGGATTCTATTCAAAACTCCTTGTTGAGCATGTATGTGTATATAGACTTGGGGAGCGCACGAAAGCTTTTTGATGAAATGTGTGAGAAAGATGTGATCTCTTGGAGTGTGATGATTGAGGGTTATGTGCAAAGTGAGGAAGCAGATATTGGCTTGAAGTTGTTTCGGGAAATGGTGTCTGAGGATGGGATCCAACCAGATGGTATAACTGCAGCAAGTGTTCTGAAGGCCTGCGGAAGATTAAAAAACATTCATATGGGAAAGTTGGTCCATGGAGTAGTGATCAGAAAAGGAGACTATGATGAAGTGTTTATAGGGAACTCCTTAATTGATATGTATTCAAAGTGTAAGGATGTTGATTCTGCCTTTCAAGTTTACAGGGAGATGTCTCAAAAGAACAATGTTTCATGGAATTCTATTTTATCTGGATTTGTCCTCAATGAGAAGTACTCAGAAGCTTTATCGTTGTTTAATTTGATGGGGGAGGAAGGAGTCGAGGTAGATGAGGTGACTCTCGTGAATTTTCTTCAAATATGCAAATATTTTGTGCAACCATCCCAGTGCAAGTCTGTTCACTGTCTAATAATCCGACGGGAGTACCAATTGAATGACTTGGTCATAAATTCTTTAATTGATGCTTATTCGAAGTGCAATCTTGTTGATCTTGCATGGAAACTTTTTGATGGCTTGAAGGGAAGGGATGTGGTGACATGGAGCACGATGATAGCCGGGTTAGCTCACTGTGGCAAGCCTGATGAGGCAGTCAAGGTCTTCTGTGAGATGAGCAAAACACAGGAGAAGCCCACTGTCATTACCATCATAAACCTACTTGAAGCATGTTCTCTTTCAGCTGAACTGAGAAGGTCAAAATGTGCCCATGGAGTTGCAATCAGAAGAGACATGGCAGCCGATGTAGCTGTTGCAACTGCAATTGTCGATACGTATGCAAAATGTGGTGCCATCGACACCTCCAGAAAGGTCTTCGATCAAATGCAACAGAAAAACGTTGTGTCATGGAGTGCCATGGTAGCAGCATATGGTATGAATGGTCTTCCTAGAGAGGCATTGGCATTGCTTCCGGAAATGAAATTGCAGGGTCTGAAGCCAAACTCTGTGACTACTCTCTCAGCACTATCTGCATGTAGTCATGGAGGGTTAATCGAAGAAGGGCTTACTTTTTTAAAATCAATGGTCCACGAATACGGGATAGTACCCGGCTTGGAACATTATTCATGCGCGATCGACATGTTGGGTCGGGCAGGAAAGGTCGAAATTGCAATGGGATTGATTAAACAGATCCCTGATGATCTTAAGGTTGGTGCAAGTGCTTGGGGAGCTCTTTTGAGTGCTTGTAGAAGCTATGGAAACAGTGAGCTTGGTGCAGGAGCTCTCTCTCATATTCTTGAGCTGGAGCCCATGAATTCAGCAGGATATTTGCTTGGATCAAGCATGTATGCGGCTGAAGGTTTATGGGAAAATGCAACGAGGATGAGGCGGTTGGTGAAAGAGAGAAGGCTGAGGGTCTCTGCTGGTTACAGCTTAGTTCATGTTGGAAACAAGGCATGTAGATTTGTTGCAGGGGATTGGTCCAACCCTCGGGCTCAAGAGATTAACATCATGGTCGAGCAGTTGCATAATTGCATGAGTATCGACGAAAGGATTCAATTGGGTGTCACTCAATACTGAAGTATATTTTGGATCTTCTCATGAGCAACCATTGATGTTCAGTTCAATATCTGGTAAAGGCTGCTTGAAGCAAGGATTCATGATAGTATTAGTACTTGACTTGTAAATTAAAAAAAAAAAAAAATTGAAATTTGTAGATTAAGGAAAGGAACATAATAAATTTGATTATTATTATTGATTGAAAACAAATCATGGATAAGATCTTGTCAATTCTGAATTGAATTTGAAAATTTCATCAAATTCACTCTAATCAAAATTTGATTCAACTCGATTCACTTAATTGTAAATGAAATAATACAAATTGTAAGATTGAATCAAGTATTTTATTTATTTATAATCCAATTTATATCGAATAATTATGGAAATATTTATATAAAAATAAAAACATTTTATTATGCTTTAGATAATACTCCACTAGTATAATACCTATATATTATAGCGGTCGAAAAAGCTTAAAACAAAGTATCGAAATTTCCCCAAGTCAAAACCCTAAAACTTCCCACAATCTCATCCCATCAATTTCACACGAATGTGAACCGTATCCGTAGAACCCTAACACCCCCTCCTCCCACAATCTGAACGGAACCGTAATGGCATCTCGTCCGAGAACGATGTCGGGCAACCCTCCCACTTCCCGCAAGCGCCTCCTCTCCGATTGCGCCAAGCCCAAAACTCCAACGTCGTTGGGTCCCTCTCCCATCAAAAAGACCCGGGACCTCCCCAACTTAACCGAATGTCAAGCCTGTGGATCCCGAAGCAACAACGCCAACTGCAAAAGCCGAATTCAAACGCTTTACAGCGAGTGGCGCATCATTCTGCTCTGCCCAAGATGTTATCATCGCGTTGACTCATCCCAAATCTGCTCTTATTGTTTCAAAGAAGCCTCCGGCGATTGCTTTTCTTGTGGCCAATGTAAGCGTTCCCTTCACAAAACTTGTTTTTTAGATTACAAATCTGTTCCGCCGTGGTCGTACTCTGTTTGTGGTTCGGAATTCACTGTTTGCATCGATTGTTGGGTCCCAAAACAGATTGCCCACAAAAGGGGGATGTTGAGGTGCAATAGAAATGCTAAGAATTCTGGAGTTTCGGAAGTTGGGAATGGTGGGGCGGCTAAGTTGTTGGAAGATGTAGTGAAAGATGCGAATTGTGCAATGGAGAAGAAGGTTGAGGCCGCGGTTAAGGCAAGGGAAATGGCGGTTAAGAAAGACTTTGCGGCCAAGCAGGCGGTGGAATTGGCAAACAGTGCATTGGAAGAGTGTGATGATGCTGGATTGGCATTTCGGTTGCATAAGGCAATGAATAGTTCACCTAGGATATCGAAAAATAGAAATTTGTGTGATAAAAATGGCTTAGAGACTTTGACTGCTGGTAGTAGTAGGGATTTCAGTTGTTTGAAACCAACGGAGATAGTTTATGCCCGGCGTAGAAAGAAACCAGCCGAGATAGAACCAGCGGAGATAGTTTATGCCTTGCGTAGAAAGAAACCAGCCGAGATAGTTTATGCTCGGCGCAGAAAGAAAGCAAGCGAGATACTTTATGCCCAGGGTAGAAATAAACCTAATGAGATGGTTTATGTACGGCGTGGAAAGAAAACAGGAAAGAAACCATATAAGTTAGTTTATAAACGACGTAGAAAGCACAGTGAAAGCAAGGAAAAGCGTGGTGTTGAAATAGGAATGAAGGAGAGAGAAGAGAGCTGTTCTAATTTGTTGTCAAACTCAAGCGGGGTTGATAGTAGCATGAACTCTGAGTCTAAACCTTATAATTACCAAGATGACTCTATTGTCTTTAATAATATGCAGTCTGATGAGAAACTTGTGTTAACATACAGTAGGAAGAAATCAAACTGGAAGGAAGCTCCAAATGGCAAAACCAAGTTCCTTTATGAAGGATATAACCTTGAAAGTCAGGCCACATCATCTCAACTACCAGACTCTTTAATGATCTCGACTACTACACTCCAGCGTTCTGCTTTTCCTGATAGAGCCTCAGCTGGTGCAAGTGACTCATGCCAAGATCACTTCTAGACTGAAGAAGGTGATAAAAAGTTTAGCCTTCTTGCTGTACTTTTCATTAGTTAATTTTTTCTTTCTTTTTGATTGGCAAATATTCTCAGTTGTAATGGAAATTTGTATTCAGTTGCCTGCTCTGTCTTCTGATTGTGCTTTGTCCTTATTCATCACAGCATTGTTTTCCTTGTGTTGGATTGTGGATTATTTGTCTGGGTCTCTGGGGTGCTTTAGTATTCCTAGCTCTGCTTGGTGCCCTTCATAATAGTTGGTTATGATATTTGCGCCAGTGGAGAAAAAGTGCTGCTGAAGTTGGTCTTTTAACTTTTGGAGGTTTCTGGTTGCAATTTAAAAAGTCTTCTGGTCATGGGAATATCCATAAATTGGATGGGTAAGTGCCTAATGTTTGTGTCTCTTTCCTGTGATTTGGAGTTGTAATTTCCCCTAAATCTTGTTATTTGTGTTCATTCAGTGGCAGTTTCAAGAAAAGCAAAAAAAGAAAAAAAATTCCAAATTATTGGAAAATGAAAGAGGGGGTCCTCATTCTAAGTGTGGATTTTGTAACAAGAAATAATGTGTATCATGAGCTCTAACATCTAAGTCCTCTACATCTTAAAAAAGATTTTGTGCCAGCCTCTGAAATTTTTGCAGGAACATAATTAAATGATGACTGGATTGAAAATATTTTTTGAATACGGTCGTAGATTTTGATCTTAACATATTTTTAAAATTTTAATGCATTGAGAAAAATATTCCTTTTTATGGCAAAAAGATTCCCTTATATTTTGTGTTGTAACCTGTGGAATGAGTTCATTGGTTTCTTTGCATAGTAATTCTACTAATGATGATCCTTGGATAATTGACAAGCTAAATAGAATCAAATACCTTACATGGTTATAGCCATTTTGAAGATGATTTACTCATTGCAAAAAAGCACTTGATAATAATCTGTCATGGACTATTGTCCCCTGAAGAGTGAAGATTAATGGAATCGCTGCAAAGTGGTAAGGTATGTTTACTTTCTGAACACTTCCGTAAAGAGCTTAAATGTGAGGTTTGCCTCTTTTTTCTTCTAATGGCTTTTTAAAATTTGCCATTTTTGTAGTTGTTCACCAGTGCTTGGTAAGAGGCCATTTTGTTGCAAGGAGTGTGATCTTGGCTAACAAGCACAAAAGCAAGGTTCACTTCAGTGTTGAAAGTGGTGACATCATGCAAAATTGCTAAATGGAAGTATTTTTTCTGGATCATCTCTTGAAGAACCTTGGTTAGGCAAGATCATGACTTGGTAATGGCCCTTTTCGGTTCATTTTGAAAAAAATTTTGGTCAAATTTTAATGTAAGACAATTCTTCACATTTATATTGCATGAAGCTTCTTGGATATCTACTAGAGAATGTTTCAATATCAACATGATTATATTTTGTCTTAAGCTATTGTTCCATTGGATGTACTAGAGATAATCAGCATTTGTTCTGATGCGAAACTTATTCTCAATATTTTCCATTTTCCAAATTTTATCTGTTTTTTTACAACTCCCGTAAAATGCTTGCCTGTGATAATATCCTAGCATTCAGCATATGTGGTTTGAATACCATCAAATTGATTTTAGCATGTCAAAAGCAATAAAATTTGCTTTTCACTTAATAACATAGTATGCTTTGTCTTAGAATTAATGGAATGCCTCTGGTTCTGTCAATACTTCTTTCTGAGAGTACAATCCCTTGAATTTTTTTTTTTTTTTTACACTTAACATGGACAGTGGTGCATATGAGTTGTTGGGCATGCAGCTGCACAAAATTGAAGGCCTAGATGCCTAAATATGTATACAATTGTAATTGTCTATAGATATGCTATAAAAATGTGTTCATTTGAGTAGCTTGCCTTGTCATTGCTTCCTATTCTTTTTGAACGGGCAAGATTGTCATTGCTTCCTCTTCTTTTGCATGGTTTATTTGTTTTGTACCTATTTTTTATTTATTTATTCAGATATATTACAATATATTCTCGGTTAGTTTGAACTTGTTGGAATTATTGAAAGGAACACTGACATAAGTTCACATTGAAAGATGATATTGAGTCTTACAACATATTAACAACATTGCTGAAGGTACTAACCTTCTTAGAAAGGAAAAAATAGGAGAACAAGTGAAGCTTTATCTGGCTTCACTCACAATAATTTCAATGCCTCTTTGATTCACTATTCTCTATGGTAGGAAAGACCTAAAAATTAGGAAATGCTGATGAGAGTGAAAGTAAGCAAATTGTTGCTTTTCTAGTTTGACTCACAATAATAATCTCGGAGTCATATGAAGGAGCATTTTCTTCATTGAGTGACTATGTTGGACATTTCATTAATTGTTGTTTAGGGTTACAAAAGTAGCCATGTAGTGCTCAAAATGCTTGGTGAATTGATTTTAGGCCATTGAATTTATTATTTGCACACTGTTTGGCTTCCTGTAAACCCTATTTTGAAGTTTGGATATTCACCTGGGGGATTAACCGGTAAGAAGAATGAATGTGTTGATAGTATCATGTATATTGAGTATTATTTCTTGGTTTTATTCCTGTATAAATCGAAACATATTAGTAAGAATTAGTCTTAACTGTTTGTAGTTTGTATGATATGTGTGCATATTAGAAGAGGTTCATGATTTTCTGCATGCGTTTTTATTGTAGCCTGCTGAACTGTTGAAGTAGGTTGCTTAGAAGTTAGAACATAGGAAAATCGGACGGACATACAGCCCCTAACACTCTTTCGAAGATGAGCCCATGGTAGGATTTGACTGTTTGCAAGTTCTTCAATTGCTTAACTATTTTTCATAGAAGGGTGATTTCATCGACATTGTAAGGCTAGGCAAAACCTTTCAAGAGATAAGGTTTGAACCCTAAACCTGACGTACAGCCCACTTCTAATTCCCAAGTTGCTTTAGTGTAGCATACTATTCAAATAAAATATTTGTCCCCATTAATAATAATAATAATCTACTATTATGAAAATTGAGTACTAAGAGACTTATAGGGGATTTTTGAATTCAGTTAAAGGTTATTTTCGTCCAATTACATTTGGTAATGAGGGCAAAAAAATAATTTCATTTAAATGATTTGAAAGAAAAAAAAAAAATCAGAGGCTGTCGAGAGGGAGAAGAAGAAGAGGAGAGGATAGAGATGGTAAAATCCGATCCGACCGATAGATTTTGCATCGATCCGCTCCGAGTGGAGAGGTTTTTTTTTTGTTGAAGAGTGGGGGCAAGGTGGAGCGGGGTGGTTGTGGTAAATACTTGCTCTGACCCGACTTGACTTTTGAATTTACTATCTTACTTCTTAAAATATTTTATATTTTTTCTTATATTTTTAGTATATATATTAAATATATATACTAAAATCATATATATACTAATATTTTATATATATATTTTTAGTATATATATATGTATATTAAATAATTTTATATACTAAAATTATATTTATGAATAAATTATAATATAATTTTTTTTACAATATTAAGTTAAAAATAATTAATAAAAATTGAGGTGTTGCGGAGTGGAGCATCGCGAAGCGGTTATAGATGTAACCGACATTCATGGAGGTGGATGTTTTCAACATCCATACAAGAGTGGGGCGGAGGTAGATAAGGTAATCCCCGCCCTCATCTCGCTCCATTGCCATCTCTAGGGGAGGAGAGTGGAGAAGAGAGAGGCGTTGAGGGGAGTCAGACGATGATAGAGGAAGATAAAGGAGGAGAATAGGAGAGAAAATGGAGAGAGAAAGAAAAGGAAAGGGAGGAGGAGAGAGAAGGTCGTCAATGATGGAGGAAGAGAAAGGAGAATGAGCGGAGCGGTCGGTCGGTTGTCTCGATCGGTTGGCGATGGGGCAGGCAGATGGCCGGTTGGAGGAGAAAAAGAAGAAAAAGAGGAAAAGAAAAAAAAAAAAAGAAATTTTTTTGTTATTATTGTTGAACTTTTTTATTTTTATTAAAAAATTAATGAATATATATTTGTTAATTTTTTTTTTATTGATTTATCATTTTGTATTTTTAAAATTAAACAAAAATGTATTAAAAAAAGTTAAATTTTTTATTTTTTCTTTCTTTTCACTCATTGAATAATTGTTAACTAATTTAATAAAATTATTTTTATATATATTTTTAAAAAATTTAATTCCCGCAACATGCTCGGGTAATTATCTAGTTTCAATTGAAATTAGAGTCAATGATTAAAAAATTGGATCGAACTGTTTGAATCAAGAATCAATGGTTTGTCTGATCCGACTAATATATTAAAATTGAATTTTAATTGAACCGGTACAAAATCGGTTTAATCAGATAAAAATTGAATTGAATCGGTAAAAAATCGATTATATATATATATTTAAAAAAATTTATTTGTAATTAATGATATTTGAACTTTGAATTTTTTAATTTTATATTAAAAATCATACCATTAAAATAAATGTATATTTTTGTTAATTATTAATTATATTTAATATTTATTTAAGATTAAATTTAATATTTAAATATAAAAAATCATGAATTGAAAATTTGATTGATTTGACTTCGGTACGATTTTTTTAACAGTGACCGGAGTACAACAATATAAAAATCCAAAAAGGAAACAGCGTGGGATACGAATCAAAGTGAAAGGCTTAAAACTATAGTTGACGAAAAAATAGCGCCCCCAGGACAACGACCTAGCTAGTCCAAGAAAAAAATAAAATAAAAAAAAAAATCAACCAACTCTGCCCACTCCAGATTTTATTATTTGAAAAGAAAAAAAGTGGAAAGGTTTAATAACAATGGTTGGCTTAAGCAGATATATACTACGATGGGGCTGATCTATTCGCAACTTTCGTGTGTAAACCCACTTCCTTTTAAAATATATATATCTATATATTTATTTATGTTGCCATATAGATTATAGTAATAAGTAATCTGTATTAGTGAAATGCTCTCTAAGTCAGCAATCCACCTCTAATTATTCCACTAGACCTACCACTCACCCCCTTTTATTATAGTACATTTGAGCACTTGGATTTAATTAAATCCCAAAAATTGAGCGGTAAATCTCTTGCTTTATGTTGAAATACGACATAAAGTAAAGAATTTTAAAAAAATTTATAAAAAAGGTCACAGATTAAAAAAAGTAAACTGTAGAGGTTGAGATTAGAATCTCAAATTTATAGAGGTTGAGATTAAAAATAATCATATGAATCAATTGAGTTAAACCTTAAATTCAATATAAAGAGGACGTCGCTCTTGTCTCATTTAAATTTCATCACATTAAGTAGTCCATCTTAGTTTTGAAACGGCCAGAAACGAAAGTTTAGGGTTGCAATATTATTACTGATTATTGGTTGGGACTCGGGAGTATATATGTTCAAATTAAATTTACACCAAATATTTGTGGAAGTTGTGCTAGTCTAGTGGATATCTGAAGGTTGGCCAGCTGAGAACTTAATAGAGAAACAACTTTAAGGTAGTATTAAACTATAAATTAAGAAAGAAATATAGACTAGTTGTAGCTCTTACTTTCACATTTCCTGTGCGAATTGTAGCTGAGTTTTAATTAATGCAGGCTCTCACAGCTTAATTACTCTTTTTAGTTAAAAGGGTGGAAATTGGAATCCAATTATGCAAGAAATGAACTAAAAACAAATAGGAATATACATTAATTATTAGGAGTGTGTGCCTTCCACATTCCTTATTGCTGAGCTAGTGGCCATCATAACTCATAATCAACCCACTCACCATTGCAGATCTTTCTCTATAAATACTCTCGATCAGGGGCGTGTGTCCTCCACAAGCCTCAGCATATTCTAATTCTATATATCCTTGTTTTTGTTCATCATGGCTGCCCCTCAAACCCGTCAAGTAATTTCATCGTTTGACAATGTTGAGACATTGACTATACATGTCAATGACACTCAGAAAAACCAGTTTGAAGAACCTGTTGTTAATGAGTTTGATTACTCACAGAGAGGACAGTGGCTTCGAGCTGCTGTTTTGGGAGCCAACGATGGGTTGGTTTCTGTTGCATCTCTAATGATGGGTGTTGGCTCTGTTAAAGAAGACATGAAAGCCATGATTGTTGCTGGTTTCGCAGGATTGGTTGCTGGAGCCTGCAGCATGGCGATTGGAGAGTTTGTGTCTGTATATACCCAAAAGGATGTAGAGATAGCTCAAATGAAAAGAGATCAAGTTCAGAAGCAAAAGAGATGTGAGAGTATTGAAAATGAGGAAGTTGCGGCTGAGAAAGAGCAGCTGCCAAATCCAGGACAAGCTGCTGCAGCATCAGCCTTGGCCTTTTCAGTTGGTGCAGTGCTTCCGCTATTGGCTGCAGCCTTTATAAGGGACCATAAGGTGAGGATGGCGGTGGTGGTTGCGGTGGCTAGCATGGCTTTGATGGTGTTCGGTGTGGTGGGTGCTTTGCTTGGGGGGACTTCAGTGGTGAAGTCTAGTGCCAGAGTGCTTGTTGGAGGGTGGATGGCCATGGCTATTACTTTTGGGCTCACCAAGTTGATTGGCTCTGATGGGATACAAATTTGATTTGCTTTCTCTTTGCTTTGTTTCACTGCCCATTCAAATCCTTTTTCTTTTTAGAAATTTAGTGTGTCGGGACAAAATGTGTAAGTTAACCAATGTAAAATCTTATCAGTTTGTGCAATGATAATGCTACTTTTTTCCTTTTCTTTTTAAAAAAAAAAAAAAAAAGTATATATAGTATAACTTGTCATTCATGGTTTTCTCTTCCAATTAATCTTGTGGAAGGATTGAAAAAGCAAATGGAAATACTTCCTCATGAATTTGTCACCATTAAAGTTCTTTTATCTGAACTGTATGAATATATGAATTAATCCATGTTATAGTGATTGGTGATAATTGAGAAATGCAATTAAACCTAATTTTTATAATGTTGTAGGCTGCCATGCAATAGAATCTAAAGCTTTTTTTTTTTCAACAATCTTTTCATTTTATTAATTTATTTTTATTTAAAAGTTTTTAAATTTTTTATTTTGAAAATTCTCTTATTATTTATTTTATTAATTTATTATATTAAATTTTTATTTAAAACTTTCAAATTATTTATTTAATTAATATAATAAATAAATTTATATAGTTACATAACACTTAATTAATAAATTAAAATATTTATATAAATATTATACATTAAAATTTTAAAAATTAAATATCATTAAAAAACATATAAATAATTTATCAATACATTTTTACATTAATATTTTTAATGATTATTCTTCATTTCCATTTCACTACTACCAAACACATATTTCATTTTAATCTCATCACTATAATATCTAATTTTACCACTACAATAATTAATCTTACCCTCGTTTTTAGTCTCAGCAAATGAACCTAATTAAATTAAAGCCGTATTGAATTTGACAGACGAAATGAAAGCTTCAATAGCCACGCCAATGCGTGTACCCTCCTTGGCTGTAAGGATAATTTTGTACTTTCGAGATTCCAACGTGCCCTTGCCTTCCATCCCTTCTGTATTGCTCCCATATTGCCTGCTCCTCCATCAAAAACTTCTGCTTCTTCTCCATGTCTGACATTTGCACGTAAAACGGTGGCGCCACCGCAAGCGACGCCGCAAACGGATCACCACCGCCGTTTGTTCCTGTGTTTTTTCCGTCGATTGATGGGGCTGCCGGTAAGGCTAGCGTTGCTGGTCTTCCGGCTGATCCAAATGCAATGCTACTAGCACTTCCGGTTCCTGCATAAGCTGACGAAGCCATGGCTGCCATTGTTTGGCCCTGTTGGTACATGCTATCAAGCAACAATGTGTCGAACCCACCTCCAAGTGTTACTCTCTGGTTGGTAAGGTTGCTTGCTGATTGAACCAAGACTGATTCCCAATCAGCTTCGTCCTTGAAAGCTTCCCATCCTGGACCTGGTGGAGGAACCGCTGGTGCACCACCATCAAACAAAGCCAATGCCAATTTGTCTGCGTAGTCTTGACTTGACATTGCGTCCTCCCCTAGGTTCAATAAATCACCCTCTTGTTGAACAACCATAGCTTTCGAATTATCTTCTTCTTCTTCCTCTTGTTCTTCCTCAACATGGTTTGGGGCAGGTAACGCCTTAATGGCATTCATGTCTTCTTCAATGGTTTCTGTCTCTTTAACTTCCGATTCAACCTTAGCTTCATCCTGGATTCTCTTGCCTTGTTCCAATGCAGACTTGTCGCGGATAAATTCATCGATAAGGTCGAGTTTCTTCTGTGTAATTTTCTCAATTTCGGGATACTCGGAAGAGCGTGCAATGCCGACACTCTTGCACCAGGAATAGAAATTCTCAAGCTCATCAAACTGCTTTCTTTCATGGCAGAATATATTATAGATTTTTATGGAATCAGAAATATCAAGCTCCATGAAACGGTCGATTAAAGTCCCCAATATTTCTGTTATGTCGTAATATATCTGGAAACTTTCTTTCACTATTGTGTGAAGAGCCACAGTGACGACCCTGTTGCACTTTGCTGAACCTGTTTCGATCCAACAAAAAAAATTACTATATTAATACCATTTGAAAAGAAAAATAAAATAAACTCAAATCATCAAGGCAATTAAGCTCGGCCAGTTATATAGCTGGGAACCTCTCCGAACTAAAAAAGATTTAACATTTTTTAATGATTTGATATCTAAAAAAATATTATAATTGGTAACTAAACTTTATTTTTTGTCAACTTGATTTAATTGACAAATATTAAGTCAACACGTATCACCTAAATATTTAAAAAAAATATTTGACTTGAAGTATCTAATTATAATTTTTTTCAAATGTATAAAAGATATATAATTCTGGACGTATTAACATATTAAGAAATATTAATGCATGATATTGATATAAAGAAACCTGTTGGTCGACAGGCTAAGAAGCGCTCAAGGAGCTGTTGCAAATGCAGCAACCTTGAAAATATAAGCTCAGTCTTCATCTCAGCGACTGGTGTGTATCTGATAACAATCGCCTTATCGTTCTCTTCCTCTTCTTCATTATATGATCCATACGAGCTCCGTTTCCCTAACCTACCTTCCATCATGTATTCCAGTCTTTCATCAAGGTACAGTGCATAAGTACGCACAAACGCAGAGTAATCCCAGGAATTGGATTGCGAAGTATCACGGAAATCCGACATGTTGAGCATGCGAGTCCCACGCCTTGTTGAAAAGAAAATCTCTTGCTCGTATGCCGGATCACCTTCCGACAGAAGCCGCTGGATCAACATAAGAGTTTTCAGCGCCACCGTCCAGTTTTTGGTCTTGTTGAGGCGTCTCGAGAGGGTGTTGACGCAGGCACTGATGTGGGCACGTGAATAGGAGGTTAAACTTAGTATTTCTCGAATGTGTCTCTCCTCGGCTGGGTATTCTTCGTGCCTTGTTGCCTTAACAATGGCAACCTCCAGGTCGGAGGTTGAGGTGCTGCCGCCAACTTTGGCTAGGCTTATGCTGGTCTGGTCCTTGACATGCCCAATGGCTCTTCTGATCTTGCTTGGAGCCATGGATTTAAGTTATTAATTAAGTAACCCCAATTAAACCCGAATGGTAGCTTCTGCTATTAACAGGCTAAAGGTATTCGCTCGATTTTTGAGCGACTTTTTCACAAGGGCCGATAAATAAACCTGGTAAAACTCATCAAAATTTGTTACGAATAAAAGTGAAATAATACCCAGAGTTTAGAATGCTTTGCTTGAGGGTAAATATGAAAATTAATGCTGAGAATCATGGAAGACATAATAAGCAATTAATGTAATCCCACCTGTTTCTAGGAACGAACACCACCTCGCTAGCTGTCTGAGTTTAGCTTATTTTCAAAGGACGTAGGAATCAGATTTAGTCAGGGAAATCTCAAAAGAGAGTTAAAATTCTCAGCAAGAATCGTGTTACGAAACGATTGTTGATAGGAAGAAAAGAAGAGAGAAGAAAGAAGAAAAATGAGAAAAAAAAAATTTCTCCTCTCCTCGTGTAAAACCTTCCTCTCCCCTCTTTCACTATCTTTACCTTCTTTTCTTTTTATTTTTGGGTTCTTTTTTTCGTCTAAATCAAACGTTATTCCATCATCTCTCTGTCAACCATGCATTGCCATTTATTTCCCCCATTATATTTTAGCATGAACACTAAAACTTTCAATGGGAGATATTAAGCCATATGGCAAATGCTAATTGGCTGCTGCCAAAGAAAACCTAATTTTGTATAAGATTTTTAGAAAACAAATTTTGTATTTTTTATGTTTGTTTGACAGAAAATTTATTGATCGACCAAAAATGGCTTATTAGTTAACATAAAATAAATTCTTTTTTTTCTAAAAATTACCTACTCATTTTGAAAAGTAAATTTATACATGAGCTGGACTGGATGAAGTTAACACCTCAAGGCTCTTGCTCAAGATCCTGCCTAGCTCATTGGGCTTAAAAAAGCCTGTTACTATTTAAAAAAATATTAAAAAATATTTTAATAAAAATTTATATTAATATTTTCACAATAAATATAAATAAAAAATACTTTTATTGTTTAATACTAAATATTTTCAATATAAAATATTAATATTTTAATAATAAAACTATTTTAAATATTTTAAAAATATTAATACAATTAAACATATATAATATTGTCTTAAGTATTTAATGTTAATATAATATTACATATTTAAAATATTAATATTTTAATAATAAATCATTTTCAATATTTTAATAATTTTAAAGTACATATTTTAAATATTTTAATAGTAAATATTTTTCAAATTTTCAATAATAAATAGTTTCAATTATTTTTTTCAATATTACTATTTAAAATAGTATAAAGTTTTCAAAAATAACTAAATAATAAAAAATATTTTTTATTGAATCATCTAAACATAAAAAAAGGCTAATTTTCTGAAAATAGTAACTTTTTTTTAAAAAAAGTTTATTTTGTTGCAACAAAATTAAAACGGTAATTAGAAATTATCGTAATTATGCCAATATTACCCATTAAGTTGGTTTAAATAGGCCAATACTTTCCCTATTTTAATTATGCCAGATCTAATAATTTTCTGAAAAAAGTAACTTAAAAAACAAAATCTAAAAATCAATTTTCTTATAAGATAATATTTTTTAAAAAACTTTATATTTGATGCATTTATCATATATAAGTCTTATACATTGTGAATCACAAAAAGACACCTTATTAATGAGTAAAATAAAAAATAATGAAAAAATTATGATTAAATAAATATAAAAATCGAAACAAGACACCTCAAATATTTATTTACAAACCCTTTATTATTTTTTGTTTTACTCATTAATGAGATGTCTTGTTGTGATTCACTGACAATATATAAAACTTAAACACTATCAATGCATCAAATACAAATTTTTTTTTATATATCGATTTTCGTAAAACAAAAAACAAAATTTTAAAAACCTAAAGCCTAACTCAATTGATTGATACAATCATTTTTAAAAAATATATTCAAAATTTAAAATTTTAATTTCAACATCTATAATTTATTTATTTTTTTAATTCTCAGACCCCTACCTCGTTTGTAAAAAGAATAAATACAAAATTTTAGCTTTAGCTTTCAGTTTTGTCAAATTAAGGTACGGTTAGGTCTGATCTGTTCAACCCTTAGACCTTCTTAGTTCTAAGATTTGCATGGACCACTAAAAGAAATGCTTCAGGATCAGGCCGATAGACATCAGAGTGAAGCAGTTGACAGGAAAGAATTGACAGCTATATCTGTAGCGGTTGTAAGACTTATTACTGTTATGTTAGTATAAAATAATTGCAAGACATAAGTAGAGTAGCTAGAAATAATTGAAGCTAGCATACATAAGCATAGCATTGTTGGATCCAACAACCACCACCAACCTTGGCCTTGCATTGTCTCTACTATTTAGCATGCTGTTTCTTCTTGTCCTAAAAATGGGAGTCATTTTTTCTAAATATAAAATATGATAATATTGAACATGACACAAAAAAATAATTAAAATACAACACGAAAAAAAAAAAAAAACACGATATAAATACTAGAACATATCAAAATCTATATAACACAAATTATTAACACGTCAAAATTTATATAAATATAAAATAGCTTAAACACGAAAAAAATATACGAACACAACACGAATACACGAATTATCAAGTCTAAGTCTGATTCCACCAGTTCTCCTTCCAAATCCAAGCAATGAAATTCACAATCAGATCATAACTAATAAAATTAAACAATACCAACATATATGTTCCACCATCATCAGCTATGAAAGTAGAGTTATTGCCATAAAATATATTTTACAGATAATTTGCAACTGATCGAGCAGTCAACAAACTCAATCCCCCAAAACACAGCCTTCCAAGTTTGGGAACCCTGTCCCAGCTCCTGCTCCTGCTTCAGCTGGCTTCTTTGTGGAGACGCCCAAACTCATTCCAACAGAGACTAGTGTCTCAAGTGATCTTCCACTGTTAACTAAGAGGTCATCATCTATCTCAATTGCATCCTGCATAAATAAAGTGTAGAAGACTCATGCTTGTTGTCTCATACGCAACACAAATTAGTAATTATATATAAAATAATAAATAAATAAAAACTAAACTAAACTAAACTAAACTATGTGCAAAGTGGAAGTTTTGAGGAACATAAATATAGTTTTGGTCCTCAGCCAAAAAAAACCCAGCTGGCGAGCCCTATGTCTGTCTCAATATGGTGAAAGAGAGAGAGAAAGAGGATGGGAAATAATTTGAGAGCCAAAAAATATATGTGCTGAGGTATAATATATCGTTGCAACCAACTTTCTTCGCCAACAAGTAACAACAGCATACATGATACCAACCTTTTCAAAGACACATATCACTGTGCTCCCCCCGAATGAGAAATATCCGAACTGTGGATCGAACAAATGAATTGCTAATTAAAAGGGATGACATTATACAGAAAGATAAACATCAATAAAAAAAATATGGGGTGCTAACCTCGTCTCCCTTTTTGACAATGTCACCTTCCTTTTTCACGAAAGTAATACTACCAACCATAGTTGCTCCAATTGCAACAAATGCCACCTGCAGCTTGGAAAGAGAAAATCATATTCTTGACGTTTGGGAGGAAATTTTTTCCTTATTATAAAAAGCTATAAGAGGGTGATGGATGAAATAGTCATCCAAAGAAGGCAAGAGGTAGTGGTCCTAAAAATATCATGCATCTATGCCTCTATGCCATAAGGAGCATTGAGCCACACCAAAATTTCAAGAAAATATCAGTAAATGATCCACAGTGAATTAAAGCATAGAGACAAACCTTTCCGAAGTCTGCAGTAGAAATAATGGACACCACTCGCTTATTCTCTGTGAAAACATTACAATATTTGCTGTTGACAGCAATAGGATTAACCTAGGAAATGGAAATAAGATGTAAACATGGGGGAATCATACAAAAGCCACTAGTAAAAAACAAGGCCCATAAAGTGATAAAGACAGAAACAGAGGAAAAAAAAGAAACTAACCCAACATGTGCTAAGGTACATTTATGCACTTACTGTGTATAAGCATCCAGGAATGTTTACAAATTGCTCGATGGTGCCAGAAACTGGAATATGAAACCTATGATAGTCCTGTTACAAGGCTAAAGGAGTCAGAGTTTAAAGTTCAAAAATCAGATAAAACAATTTTAGTTACTTCATGTTACAATAGAAATAGTGGAGGAGCTTGCACCACCTACCTGTGGTGCCAACCTGAATATCACCAAAGTTCCATCAATAAAAGCATTTGAACAGATTTCTTTCCCCAGAAGACCTTGAATCGAAAACTTTCGACCCTAAAAATTGCCGATACAAAATTAAAGTTTGTTCCTAAGAAAGTGCTTTTCAGAAAGAGAAAGGAGGAAAATTAGATAGTGAGAGAGAGAGAGAGAGAGAAGAAAAAGAAGAATAAAAGCATATGGAACACTCGGTAGGATAGCGTAAGAGGATTTGATAGTTGGCTTAGTTGCAGTTGTTGAAAGGAAGGAGAAAAGATTGTTCTATGTGAGGGTCTTGATCTCATATTTCAAGCAATATATAGAACTCAATGTTGACATTGCAGTTCAATAAAACAATTTTTCCTCTTAGGAAACTAGTATGAACCAAGAAAACTGAAACACCATAATTTTTTTTTTTAGAAAAACAAAAACATTGGAGATATTCCAAGTGGAAGAGGTAAATCATACCTTGATCCAAAATCGTAGACTATCTTGTACTGATTTAAAAGCCATCAACCGACTATCAGCAGCACATACTGCAACATCATCACGCTCCATGGAAGCAATTGCTCTTGCTCCAGGCTTTAGCTCTCTCACGAAAAATTCATTAAATGTCTGAGACAACAAAATGTAAGTTTAATGTTGCCAAGAACCAGCAAATGACAAAAAAAGAGAAGTTCCAGCAACCATAAATCATGCCGCCACTAATCATAGAAGCTAAATTAACAAGAACTAAGAGCATAATTGCAAGTTATGTGCCTATTCTCTCTCAAGTCCAGCTAAGGATGCGTCCAGAGTAGAGAGATTCCTTACACACAAATAAACAATTGTCACAGAGCAAGCAGAATTCAATTTTACCTATTGTAGTTCACTTAGACGGAGGGATCAAGTATGAATTTCATCAATTGTTGAATTGAATGTGGGCAATGGCAGTCAGTAGCTTGGTTAGAGGGAGAGAAGAGAGAGATCTAACATCCTCCATAAAAAATCTCAACTTATAAGCTACATGCTAATAAGCCCATAAAATTTGGCTAGGTAATTAGTCTTTTGTTTAGTAATATTATTGGATTATTTGTGTATAAGCCAAAAAAAAAAGACAAAAGGAGCAGAACCTCGAAGAACAAATTTATTCATAAATTTATTCATTAGGTTAGTAATTTTCAGTATTTTAACTTTGGAACAGCACAGAAATTCTGAAAACTAAATGAAAGTTCATGATGCCAGACTAGGTTGTATTATTTATAAGAAGAATCGGCATTATTCTTTCTGCTTGAGCTTCTTCATAAACACTGTCACTAGAATACCAGCTAGGGTTTACAGCATGGATTAGGCACATCTATAATTTCATAAGAGGTACCCCCGGCCCTTCTTACTTATCTACCCACTGAGCTAAGCAAAAAAAACTATAGGAATTTAACTGCTTACCTCAACAAGAAAGAAAAAGAATTCAAATTTTGGTGATATAGACCTTTACCTTAAAGTGCTCCAAAGGATACTTGACTTCAGCCATATTGATTTGATCCTACAATACCATAGTTAACGTATATAAGAACACAACACAAACTTCTAAAGTCATGGATTTTTAGCAAGTTTAGACTTTAGACTTTAGCTCTTGTCCATTTCAAGAAGTCGAAGGAAAACCATATCACTATCATTAGGTATATTATGTTATAAAAGAATTCGAGGAAGCCTCAAAAATCATATAAGCCTATAACCATATACATCATTTAGACAGTATCAATCAAAGCAACATACTTATAAATTCTCCAGATCAAAACCTTAAAACAATCATCAAATAAGTCAAAGCTATCATGGCAGCATCACAATGGTTCTTTAATAAAACAGAGTATCATACCTTGAAAAATTCAAGAAAATTTGATATATCTTTAGCAGATTCAACTGAATTCATCTGTCTTCCTTGCCTCTCTGAGATGCTTTGCAAGATTTCCTTTGCTCCTACATCCAAATGGCCCACCAAAAGATTACAGATTAGAGACATCAGTTTAGGCTTCAGACTTTCAATGTAAGCTGGTTCATAAAATAATTTAAAATTTAAATCTTATTTAGATTGGATGGATAATGAAATAAATGAAGCACAACTACAAGTTTATACATCTGTAACTAAATGGCAAAAAGTTAAAAGCTTTATTGAGTCTAATATTTTATCTGTTACAGAATATCTAGAAGTGATAGAGCTAAAGGAGCCATAAAGATTAATTAAGAGAAGACCCTTGAAGCTGGATAAATGGGAAAATCCTGGAGCCCGATGGATCAAAATTAACTATGATAGCGCTTACAGTGAGAATCCACCTAAAGTTCACCGGTGTGGTAATTCGTAGGGATGGCAATGGATAGTGCGGATTCAAATATTTGCAATTATCGCGGATTCAGATATTGCGGATTTTGGATAAAATTCGATTTCGGATATTATAATTACTATCCACAGCGGATTCGGAACAGATGCGGATATGAAACCTCGGATATCCATTATCCGAATCCGCATTACTTATATGGATAACGGATTCAGATCCGCTTACTTTTGCAGATTCAGATTCGGATATCCGAATCCAAATCCATTATCCGTTTATCTGAATTTAAATTAATTTTTATTTGATTTTATATTTTTTTTTACATACTGAATTTGGATATTTAGCGGATTCGAATATCCGGCGGATAATGTTATTTAATTCGGATTCGGATAGTAATACTCAGATTTAATGCAAATAATAAATGGATTCAGATTTTAAAACAGTTTTGCGGATTCAAATTCGGATATTACAAAAAAAGGCAGATATCCAACCCGCTGCCATCCCTAGTAATTCGTGATGATAATGATCAGCTGATAGGTGGAGAAAGAAAGCAAGCATTAGCAAACTCCAGTATAGAAGTTGAAGCACTGGCACTTGAGGGGGCGAGGATTGTTAGCATATACCCTAGAGCCAATCAGATTGGACAAGAGATATACAATTAATAATGCAAACTTATCATTATACTTTAGTGATACAAGGTTTTCTTTCATTTAGTACAATAATAAAGAGTTATTAAGTACTAATTGGATGAAACCCATGAAACATAAAGGTCTTGCAAATGAATTATAAAGGATTATAATTGTGAGATCCTTATGCATCAAAACCATGTTCCTAAAACTGTTCCTGCTCATTGTATTGCCAAGACAGGGCATTGCAATGCTCAAAGACTAGTACATGTTAAGCCTTCTTACCTATAAAATAAGCAACAGATTTCATAGGTTGAAGTATAAGAGATATTTGGGATAACATGTAGGTGCTTGTCAGTTGAGCAAGTTCACTGAACATGTTCGCTGTGAGAACTTCATTTGGTATATTCACTCTATGGAAATGGTCTCATGTGTCAGTCGTGTAAATAGTCTTCTAACTTGTGATACCAAGTCATCTTGTGTGTGAATTGTCATGCTTTGATTGCAAATAAACGGGTCCCAAGAAGGGATGCTTATGGTAGAATGATTTTGGGTAAGGCATGAAGCATACAAAGGTGGATGAGTAATTCAGAGAGGATTCACCACTCCAAGTGACATTAGGAGACATATCTGTTCTTGGCTAGTGTTAACTAGATAGAGTTTTTGGCCAAAGCACGACGAATTTAGAAGAAAGCGTTTCTTTAAATTCATGAGTTTAACCATAAGCTCCAAGAACCAATAGGGATTATTACATGAGTAGTTACTGCACCATGCTCATGGTCTTTCCAGGATATTTAGTGAAATGACCGAATTACACTGACAGACTGATTACCGAAAAGTTTCGAAAAGGTCATCTTGACTTTTAACATTTAGGTGGTCATGATGCATTTCTAGATGCCACATGATCTATGTTTATAAATTGAAAATTATGTTGAAAAACATAAATTATAATTTATGCTCATTGCCAACATGTTGGGATCATAATGTGTCACACATAATAGATCGAATTGTTGGATTAAATTTGGGATTTAATTAAGTTGGACTTAATTGAATGAAAGATTTTAATTTGGAGGACTTAATTGAATAATTCAATTAAGATTGAATTAAAACATAATTTGGATTTGTGAAATCTAAATAGGGATGTCTTAATTACATTGTGGATAAGCTTATTTTGACAAGACAATATCTAAATGTAGACATGTCTTCGTATAAGTGTCTGCCGAATCTGTATTGTCCAAAGGTGAAAGTGTTTCACTTGGTTTTGGAGATTGGTTGAGAACCAAACTCTTCTCTCTTTATCTATGGTTAGCCATACATGGCCATGTATGAGTCTAGGTTCGGCCTAACACTATGTGATAGTTGTTGAATCAAACTAGGAAACTTCTAAGTGGAAGAGTTTCACTTGAGCTTAATGTTAGATCGAGAATCAAACTCTTACTCAAAGTTACCTCGGCTGGCCGAACACTTAGTGGGACTAAGAGAGTTGATTTGAATCAAACTCTAGCACTTATACATCTTGGTGACCGGCCATGTATTTGTCATGCTTGTGGAATAGGTTCGGCTATGCACACTAAGAGTTAGTGTCAGTTCAACAAGGGCACTTAGAGGTGTTAGTGTTTTACTTTGTGTAAGATGTTTGATTGAGAATCAAACTTGAATCTCCACAAATATCCCAAGCAAGAGCCAGCCATGTATGTGGACTCCTTTAGATGTGACATTCGGCCGAGCACGCTAAGAGTTAGTATCATGGCCGAATGCGGACTCTTTGAAGTAAAAGAGTTTTACTTCAAGCAAGTTGTTTGATTTTGAGTCAAACACTTCCTCACTTTATCTTATCCTAAGGGGCCAGTCATAGGATGTGAGATTGAGATCATTGTGCAAAAATTGCTTTTGACACAACCTAAAACACTTGAGAGGATTCGGCCAAGGTTAGAACCCAAGGGTTGCCGCACCTTGCTTCCTTGTTCTGCCTCTTCCTTGCTTTTCCCTAGTTGCTGCACAACCCAGAACTGTTCCAAGTGAGTTTTGGCCTTGTGGTAAAACCAAAGGAGATTAGACTTTTGATTGGCCGTGAGTCAGGCAACTAGCATTGGTGAATCTCCAAGTGTTGAAAAGGCTCCAACATTCGTTCGTGTGAATCACCATTGGAGGTAGTGCACATGTGCCGCTGTTGATCTCGAAGAGGGCTTTTGGTGATCATCTCATTGCAGAGTTCATTTGTGGAACGTCATACTCAAAGTTACGAGCCTTTGAATAGGTACTATCACTTATCCGATTATTGGAAACAATTTTAAATGCCATTTTAACATGTACATCACAACCTTGATCCCAGTTGAAATTCGGTTATTTATATGTTTATTTCCTCCGCTGCTAAATTCTCATATTTATGTATATTATGATATGCATGAGGCCGAGTTTCCCAAAAGGATAGCTCAAGAAGCGAGGTTTCAGAAGGTGATTATGGAGACAGATTCTGAAATTTTATATAAGAACTTGCAATCAGGCTTGTCTGAGTCTGAATGGAGAATTAAGCCTAAGGAAAAAGATACAAAATTTTGCAGAGGTAAAATTTAACTGTGTAGACAGAAAGGCTAACAAGGCTGCTGATAAGGTTGCTGTCCAATTGAGAAAAGGGATGTGCCTCTCAAATTGGGTCAATGCACCCCCATCCTCCTTACTGTCCATTCTGGACAAGGATGGTTCACCTGCTACTCCTTGATTTCTTGTAGTTTTTTGGGATTGCATATAGAAGTGTAGGCTTTCTCACTTTGCATTCTATTAGTTATATATCAGTTCCAGGAACATTGTACTACTCATTCTTATAAATACAATTTTTTCTGTTGGCCAAACAACATTATCTATCTAAATATCCTAATATATTGATGAAAATCAAGTAAATATGATAGTAATAAATGGATGATAAATTAATTTATTTTCTTACATGGAAAACAAATGACTCTTTTAAACCGGATCAGATTCAATTTTTCTTGTCCTTATCCCAACCCTAATACAACCATCCTCAAGGGGCAAAGCATGTGACATTCTTGCTTTTGGCAAGGATCAAACTTAATTTGGGATGAAAAGGAGTAAATGTATTCATATAAGAATGGCAGAAAAGCAATATAAAGGTAAGCTTATATATATGCTCCCTTTCATCCCAAGTAACCATCATCCCTTAATTGGATGTACAAAAATGACTGTCAAATCGTGAATATCAATACACCAAACTTCTAACATTTGGTAATATTATCTTTAACAAAGAAAACATGAATGACCTCTCTTTATTTCAAATATTAAAAAGAATTTGGAAGTATAATCATAAAAAATGAATGTGACATTGCAATATCCTCACATGAAAACTGAAATTGGGCATAGGGGCTACAAGATTAATGCTCATACTTTATCTGAATATGTGGCCCAAACAAGCACAATTTTCAAAACTATCACTCTATCACATGAAATCCTACCCCGGACATGTTATTTGTTAATAAATGTTTAGATGATTTTCAACTTTAACAGGCATATCATAAATGTATGTGTAATACGAAAAGGCATACCTTTATCCATAAGGCCAAGTCCTATTTTTGACTGGTAAATGGCTCTCATTGAAAGAACAATCTTTGCATCAATTAGTTCTTCTACCAGCCTCTTTGTCTTCCGGTCGCAGACCTAAAGCAACAAACTGTTAAAGAAAGATAACATGAAGACAAACATCTTCTGGAAGTACTGATGTGATTCAATAGCCCCAAGAAATCACCAAAAACTAGCAGATCAAGAACGAGATTTTTTTTAAAGAAAAATAAAACCAAGAAAATGTACCAAAATATGTGAAGCACTTGACCCCGAGTTCAAACCAACATCGTATGATGAAAAATGGGCCCACTCACTTAGTTTGAACATCCACCTACAAAATTACAATTTGAACTTATCATTTAAGCCATGGCAATGAAGTTCAATGATTACACTATGAAGTTTCAAGATAATATTACAAAGTCAGAAAGTTGAATGATGAAAATATTCACCCATATGAGGCCTGTCTCTCAGTCAAGAACCCTCCTGTCATGACCTGGTTACCAGTTCCTTCGTCGAAACACAAAGTCAAATGAATCACAGTGTTCAGCTTATCAGAGAATTCAACTATCTCACCACAAACAGGGCAGCAATTCATAATCGGCTCTCTGCAATACAGGAATATAGTAAATAAAAAGAACTGGCAATATTTCATAACAAGTTTCTGGAGAAATTTGCAAGATGAATACAGAAGACAATGTAGCTGGAAAAGTACTTCTAAGGCAGTCACCTTGTCTCACCATATATGACCTACAAGAGATGAGTGAGCAGGATATAATGCAATGGATATGATTATTTCATCCATTGCCAATGAAGATCAGATGCAAATGGTAGTTTTTCCACCACATCATCTTGAAAACATACATTGGCTGAGCTTTGACTCTTTCACTGGAAAGTATAAACCTGAACCTATTATATCTACCATGAACGACTTCATATTAACATGGAAGCCTAGAGAAAGCTAAGGTCAGCACTCAAATCAGGCAGAGTCCAAAATTTACTCAAAGTGGGAGCTTGAATTTACACAGGTGTTTCATTAATCCCACTGCCCTGACTATAAAACCACCCACGATGAAAAGATATCATAATCACATTACAAATAAATAAATAAATAACATGTGAGATTGTGAACATCTGAGTAACCATACAGAAATGAAAAGGCATATTCAGATAGCTGAGTAAAGCTTATAGTGGTAGCCATCTCTGACACGTAGGCCTCAAACTAAGAAACTTATTGAATACACCTAACAATGTGGAAATGCAACAGAGATAGATAAAAGCACAGAAAATTTTGTGATGTAAAGACTACGCCTTAAGTCTTAACCTACAAGGATTCAGCATCATGGGAAGGTAACATAGAAGTGATTGAGAACAGTACCATTAATTTAAAGAACCTTCTCAAGGTTTTCTTCACAGAAACAGTGTACAAATAGTAAAAAACTTAACCTCCTGACTGAATGCAAGATGTGGATGACACACTGTATAAACAATTGTAACAATAAAGGCAAAATAGTTTATGATGTCAAACAAAGTACCTCAATATCATTCATAATTTAACTTATACTAGAGACGTACTTTTCTTGTTGAAGAGCAAGTAGTGTAGCCAACTCATCCATGCTCACAACACCATCCCCATTTTTATCAGCGGCTTTGAAAAGCTCCTCTTTCTAGCAAACCAGTGCAGAGATAAGGTCAAGAAAATGAAGTTCCATGAAAACTTAATACTAAATTGTATCAGTAAGACTTGATGGCCCAAATAGAAGATTTTCAAGATATGATTCCAGAAGGATAAACCACAGATGATATGAAGATATAGATAATTACCCCCCCACCTCCCAATAGAAAAAGAGAGAGAGAGGGGCAGTTAAAGAATTTGAAATAATGACAAGCAGACAAATTTCTTGAAGAACAAAGTCTGAATTTTATCATTTGGATTTAGGTAGGAGGGGAAATTTTTATAGCAAAACAATCAGATGCACAGAAACGTGTGGAGGATACAGACCACAAACATGACAAATCAAGCTTGCAGCTTTTAAGCCCCATAATCTTTGGGTTTAACTTAAGAGGTTGCCATGATGATTAGACATGACAACCTAAAATTTGGAACTCATACCCTGAATGCAACTGCGCATCTCTAAAAAATTAAATAGGAAGACCCATCTTGTCATGGAAAATACATTGCAACACCAAATAAAAGAAATAGAAGTGCAAATAAACCAATTAAGCTCAAACCTTGCTAGCAGCCACATTATTGCCAAAAGCATTAATTAAGTCAGAAAACTCAGAGAGCGAAAGCTTTCCATCTTCATTGTAGTCCTGAATACATATAATGGCTGAGTTTTAATACATGAACTAGAAAGTTGCATGAAAAGTCCAAGATGTATCTTGTCATAAGAACTAAGAGCAATATCTCCAAAAATTTTAACTACATACATGGAAAAGGAAAACAAACTATTCTCATTAGAATTCAAAATTAGATTAGAACTTAAGAGCAAACTGACTTGCAACCATTAGGATTTTATTTTATTGTTTTAAAAGCCATGGTTAGCTACACTTATACCAGTTGAGTTTTGCTCAAACCAATGACATACATGCTTACCATGTGGAGAACAACCAGAAGAACTATAGGAATAGGGAAAAAGGAAATGAGAAGAAATTGGATTTAAGGGTGTTACCATTGTATTATAGTGCCACTCTATAATAAAGTCCTGTGATTAGTAACATCTTCCTTTTTCCCTTTTTCACCCCAAGGCCCAAACTATGGATCTTACACACGAAATAAATCCAAAAATGGAAAACCTAAGGCAAATAGATTGCACATCTTACGCACAACTAAACCGACCACATCATATTCATTTTTTTTTCTAACCTATCCTTAAGATACAAATGCTGTAGTAATTTTCAGATACACAATTTCATAGCTAGGAGATAAACGTGAATGACTTACCACCATTGATATGACTTACCACCATTGATATAAAATGTGGGATTAAAAAAGATCATTAAATATGACTTACCACCATTGATAAGATTCGTCTTGCAAAATTTTTCTCCGATTCAATTGGATCCTGACAGTTTTTCCAACTAGATGTTAGAAATAATTACCATAGTTCCAATCAACTTAGAAATTATTTGTTACATACTGCACACCTCAACATTACAGGAAAGACAGATACGGCCAACAACTATGTCAGATGATACAGGATCAAGCAGGTCAAATGAATCGAAGTCAGAATCTGAATCCTGAAATGAAGAGTTTTATGCAATGAAGTTATCCTGAACAGCAATATACAAAAAGATGTTCAATGAGAAGACTACTCACCTGTGTTAGATAGTCAAGTAGATTGATCTCGCAGTACCCAATGAAATTATTCTTTGATAATCTATTTGTCTGCACCAAATGGACATAATGACAAATTGAGCACAACAAGATATGAAAAGGGAAAATGAAGTTCAGTAAAATAAATGAAAATTCACTTTCAGCTTGTTGCTCACACCTCAAATACTGAGATTCTAGCAACACGAGGTCCGTTTCTTTCCAAAAGAAGTTTCCTCTCCTGTCAAGAGATGAAATCATGTTGTTAGATGACAGAAGAAAAAGTACATTACTGGGAACATCAGTTCCATGTTATAACGTTCATAAATAGATTAGCAGCTTTGAACAACTGCCAGCAACATTCAACTGGTCATTTAGGACAAACAAATACAGAAAAAAAAATTTACAAGCTACAACTACTGCAAGGACAATGATACAGCATTCCATTCACACCACAATTTGCTCATACCAGTAAAGAAGTAAAATTGAGAAGCCTGTGAACATCACTAAGGTTTAGAGCACCCCCAAATGTAAACTGAAGGCCGCAGCACATTTTCATTTTAACAAAGTGAAGAACCATATAGCTCCCTTTTTACTAATAAAATATAGTAAATTGGTAATAAAAAAGGAAAAACGTATATCAAATAATGAATATGTTTAGCTCATTCCACAAAAATGTGCATATTTGATAGATCAAATAGCTGGATTTTTCTCTTCTTTTTCTTTTTTTCGTTTTCAAAATGCCGAATATCCATCAGTACAGATTCAGTTCCTTGCTAACAGCTAGCATAACATATCACAATTATCATATCTTCAACATGATCGCTATCTAACGCTACTGAATATCATTTTTCACATGGCACCAAAAATTTCCCAAATTGGTACTAAATCAATGGGTTATTCAAATCAAATAAGATTACAAAAAGTATAAAATCATAAGTTTATAGTTTGGAGTACTCACACAGTTCCAGATAGGTTTATCAGTTCTGCACCACCAAACAAAAAAAATAAAGAAAGAAAATGTTAACATGCATAAAACTTGAAATGAAATGTCAAGCCCTAAAAATGTAAAAACATGTATCATCAAAGCTATCTGCAGCAGATTGACAGGAAATTATTTTCGTTTAACAGTAATCCAAAATTGAAAAACATAGGCACCACTCTAAGGACTAAACTGCAAATCGACCAAAATAGTGAGTTAAGAATTTCAACAACAAAAAAAAAAAAGCAGAACTAATTTTTGGTACGTAATAAGAATTATTTTACAATGCTTAACTCATTAGAAATTTGTGTTCGAAACGTTTGCTCCCCAAATGAAACACATGCCAGCCACTTGTCCTTAAACTTCATCTCCGCCTACAACCAAAGAGAAAGAGACAGAAAATTAAAGGGAAAAAAAAAAGAATAGCAGAAAATAATACTAAAGAGTAAAGTAAGGAGACGTTGAATTTAAAAATACGTTAATCAGAGTAAGGAGAGCAATGCCAGCGAAATCCTCGGCGTCATGGAGTTTCTGATGAGAAGAAGAGTCGCGTTTACGGTGGTGATGACGGCGATGGAGATGCAGTTTCTGCTTCAACCGAGAGATGCGCGATGGTTTAGAATCTGTATCCGAAGAAGAAGAGTCGTCCTCCTTTGAGCTCCCGTGCCCCATACTCTCTGAAACTCTAAAAGCTCTTTCGTTTCCTTTCCCCCGGCGTTTTGCTTTTTTTCTTTTTCTCTTTTGGTTAATAATTCGATCGGACCGTGGAATATCCAGTATCCACAGAAAGTGGAAAAGTCAGAAGGAGAGGATTTTTATTTTTGGGATGATGGTTTAGTATCATTTCATTCCCCTGCCCCTGCCCCGCCCCGCCCTGCCCTGCCCTGCTCTGCTTTGCTGGCAGTGGATGCTTCACACTGGAAAGGAAAGTGGAAAGAATTATTAAAGGAAACTTCGTCGTTTAACAGGGTAGTGGATTTGGTGAGTGCCTGCAAATCAGCAAATGGGACCTCCTTGTCTTTTTCTTACGCACGTGAGGGCAGAGCAACACGTGTAAGTCAAACCGTCTCATTAGACTTTATGCCAAAAATAACCACCAGCCCAAAGGCAAAGAGACAAAGGGTATGAAAAGTAAAAAAGTAAAAAGAAATAAAGTTGTCGCTATCTTTACTCAACGCTCAACAAGTACTTACTATTGATAATTTTAGATGGGATATAAAATTATAACTTGAATATGATATATTTAATAAATAAAAAATTATGATATGTTTAAATATAATTATATAATTTATTTAATATAAAAATTATATTTATATATAAAATTTTAATATATATTTAATAATTTATATTATATTTATATTTTCAACTATTGATAAAAAAACGTAAAACGCATACATCAATTATTAAATTTACTCATTAACAATTAAAATATTATGAATTTTTTATTGGCAGTAACTAAATCCCGATTGCAACAGTATATTATAGAGTAATACTAGTTGGTGATATTTCAAGCAAAATTATCAGTAAAAAAAATTAAATTACTTAATTAGGGTCTTTTTAAAAGAATAATATATTTTAGGATTTTAAATTCTTTAATTAGGACACCTGTTAAACTAATTATTTTAAGGAGTATTCTCAAGTCTCAAACTTTTTTTTGCACTGCAATTGTGTGTGTGTTTATTTTTTTTTTTTATTTTTTATAATCCAGTGCATTTGTGTTTGTGCATGCAGTGATATATATTTAATAAATTACCAACTTTAATAATTAATTTAACAATCCTCATCATTTCAAAAAATATATATAAAGAAACTTAACTACTCATGTTAAAGTAAATACATATAAATATATAGTAGCATAATAATATTTAAAAATAGCTCGTCTTTTATATACATTAGTAGAGGAGTTTTGTAACTTCATAAACAGGTTAAAAATTATTATATGTTACATTTCTCTTTTAAATTAAATTTTTTATTTTATTAAATATATCTTAAAAGATATGTGTTCTTTTATTAATCTCGTTTATAAAATTTAAAAACTATGCCTCATTGTAAATAAAATAATTTCTCTTTTAAAAAAACGTCCAATAGAAATATTTAAAAGAAGCTATGCACATGGGTATGCATGAGTCTCACAAAGTGAAAGGATCAAACAACATTATCTTTTTCCTAATTTTAAAATAATGTAGTATTTTTTAGATTAATAAAAAAAAAATTGTTAGATTATGATTCAATATTAAATTTTGTCATTTATTTTAATTTTATATTTAGTTGATACAGTTTCAATTTTCTTGATATTTGGATAAAAAATAACAAAATTAAATCATATTTCACAAAATATTCTATTAATACAGATAGTAAATCTTTTCAATTTATTTTCAATTTCATTTATTTTTGAATAAAAGTTAATGAATTAAAATATTTTTAAAAATATTATGTTAATGCGAATAGTACATTTTTATTGATTTCGTTTATATATCCAAATACCAATAAAATTAAAAATATAATGATAAAATTTAACGAAATTAAAATAAAATAATAAAATTCAGTATTAATATATATATATAGTATTGTTACAATTTTGACTTTAATCCTTATTTGTTTTATACATGTAAACAATTTACAATATTTTGAATTTTATTATATCATGTAAACCTCATTTTATTACCAAAAATAAAGAGGAAAAAAATGTCTCTTTCTAATCAGGTAGCCTTTGTTGTAAAAGTACATGTTACTTATAGCCCAACAAAAGCTGAAAGTAGTTGATGGCGACAAATTAAAACCTTTCACATAATATACATATATATATATATATATATATCATAAATGCATGCATTAAGTTTAAATTCTTGGCTTTTAAAACTTTTTAACGAAAATTTATACAAAGAAAAAAAAAATAAAAAACAGACAAATAATATAAAATGGTTTAACGTCAAACAAGTCATATGCTAATTAACCTTTCTTTAGTACTATCCCTACTTCACCGAGCTTTCTTTTGGCACTTATTAATATTTAATCCTCGCGATGCTTCAGTTGTAGAATGTGTTAAACATTGAGCAAAATATTAAGATAATTATATTATATTTATATCAAAATAAAAGTGTTTATATATCATATGGTTGAAGTTAAGGAAACAATATTAGAGTCCGAAAAGTGTGCAAAAGTAAATCAAATACCGATTAAAGATTTAATATTCGGTTTAGATTTTTTCATATTCGATTTATAATAAAAAGGTTTATTTGATTCAGTTTCATTATTTTTTTATATATTTATGAAATAAAAATATTTTTTATTTATAAATTTAAAATAATATTAAAAAATAAAGTTTTTTAATTTAAAAATTGATGTCGAACCATGTTGAATTTGTGAAATTTGATTAGAGGTCGATTAAATTTTTATGCTAATTAGATTTGATTTTTTTTAAAAATCAATTTATTAACCCAATTTTATTTTTTGAAATCATATTGAGCCTAATTGAATAATTATCTATTATTCAATATTTTAATTTTACAGATAATTTATCAATACAATAATTTTTTATTCAATAATATAAAAATCAAAAAATTAATATGACTTTATTTTATAATAAAAAAAAAGAACCAATCATTATACAATACGTGACACAAATTAAGAGTTATTTGAATATTGTCTCACACGAACATAACATGAAAAATAACTAAATACGACACGACAAAAAAAAATATATGACCACTACATAAATACACAAATGTGTCAACATTTATATAAAATGAACTTGACACAAAATTGAAAATTATTTGAATAGTGCCAATTAGACCTACAATTTCGAACATGAAACGAACATGAAAAATAACTAAAACACAATACAATATTAAAAAATAACACTAACACAATACAAATATGTCAAAATCTATATATAACATGTCAAAATTTATATATATATATATATGTAATATATAAAATACGATTATAATACGAAAAAAATATAAATTTTTAAAATATAAAAAAATTAAAGAATTGCTTGGCACGCAATTTGAGAGAAATCAAGAAAATCAATTGCAATATTATGTATATAGATTATAAAATTATTCTTCAATTTAAAAATTTACAAAATTACTCTCAATTGAGGGATTAATTGATTCCTCAATCGAAGGATTACTTCAATTTAGTTTATAAGATTATGATATTATATATATATATATAATTTATATATATAATAAGGTACATGCTGACATGTTAAGTACTATTAATATGGACATTTACGTGGATACTCTATATTTTTGACATGAATTATATATAAAATTATGAAAATTGAAAAAATACCAATTTTAAATTTAAAAAATTGCAATCTAAATCAATAGAGATACTTTTTCTAATTTTAAAATATTAAAATATGAATTTTATCTTTACAAATTTGTTTATATTTCGAATTCAAATAAAAATTAAATTTTTATATTTAAAATTTGAAATATACGTTAATGCATTGAATTTGAATTTTCCAATCTTTATAAGCTCATAATGATATGAATTATATTTCATTTTTGGTTAATCCCTAACTTTTAGGCTCAATTCCTTTTATTTTGAATTCAGCAGTTAAAGTCAAAATTTTAAATTTCCATCTAATATTATGGATAAGAAAATAAATTTAGGATTATTTCATTTTTTGATAATATTATAGATAGATAGCCTATAAATAATATGTGTGCATCATCTTAATTTTCACACAACTAATTAAAGAAAAAAGTTTACGTGAATGGGAGAATGACTTTTTCCTCTCTCATTTTTTTCTTGAAGCATTTTTTAGTCAAAATTTTATTCAAAAGTATATTCAATTATTTGTTGATTTTTCTATTACAAGTTATTTAGATAGTTTTAGCATTAGGAAATTTTTTCCAACTATGTTTATTTTCTATCAAAAACTGCTTCATGTTTATCTAGATACCATTTATTTTTGTGCTATTATACTAATTTTTTATTACAAATTATTTGATAGTTTGGCATATGTTTGTTTTTTTCAATTTTACACAAAAACTTAACAAATCAAGTTATAACATTCTAACAGCTAAACAACAGGATCATTTGTGCAACTATTTCCTTCAGAATGGGTAAGCATAGTTTACGTGTTATGTAGTCAATTTGTTATGGAGTTGATTTTCGCGTTACAACTATTTAGATAATTTACGTGTTATGTAGTTAATTTGTTAGCATAGTTTTCGTTTTTTTCTTCTTCTTTTTTCTTGAAAAATTTAAATATTATTGAAATTCATTTTGAATGGTGCACCTAATTATTAGATCACCTTATATATATATATAGATATAGATATAGATAAAGAATATTTGATAATTAAGGCACGCTTACATGAACAATTTATCTTCATGTCAATAAGTTGATTTTTAAATTTATGTCATTCAATACATTATTCAATTCAAATATCAAATTCAATAATAATTAGATAACTTTTAAACCAAAAAATAAAAAATATCTAAATTTATAACATATAAAGGAAAGAGTTATATACACATATGTATATATATATATTTATAAAATATATTTTTGAAGTAGTACATTTTGATTTGGTAAACAAATAAGAAGTATTACTTTTTGTTTGTACATCATATATATATATATATATATATGACATTTTTCATCTAAAATTATCTATAGTTTTAAGTTCATAAATGATATGTGCTACATCAAAACAAAACAAAAAAAATTCAATTTGCTATTTTTATTTTAAGGTATATTATTTTTCTAATTTTATTCTTATAAGAAATTAAAAAAGTTTCAATTCTTTTTTCCTTTTGACACACATATCTTAATTTTTATATTACTTTAATAAAAATGAAAATTTCTTTTTAATAAGATTTTTCCCTCTAATAGCATGCTAATTTAATGTAACAACTAATCAATTACTTTTTTATTTTTTATTTTTTTCAAAAAAATAAATATCTACTAAAATTTAATAGAATTATTTTATTAGCTATTTTAATTACTAACTTTCCAATATATTCACTATTTGGAGATAAATGTTCATTATTGAATTAATTAAAATTTTGAATATTATTATATCTTTTAAAATTTGAATAAAAGCTTATCTAACAAAAACTTACGAATAAAACTTGAAATAATAAATAAGTTTGTTAATAAAAATATAAATAATTGTTTCACTTATTACTCAATACATAAAACAATTATTTTATTAAACAATGCATATAAATCATATTTAGAATTTTCAAACTCAAAATTAAAATATTATTTTTTTATAAGTTCATAATTTTATCTTTTTAATTTATATAAATATTTATATAACAAATTAGTAGTACGTAAAAGTAAATCTATCACCCATGCATCACACGAGATTAAAACTAGTTTGAGTATATAATAGGGTAATCCTTTCTCATTTCATAAATGATAAAATATTCATATAATTAAGATTCAAACTCAAGATTAGAGAGAACATCGTGATGGGATAATTAAAAAGGATTAATATTTGATGCACTGTCAGTGTATAGGGCTATATACTGACAGTGCATCTTACGATGACACCTGTCGGGTTAGGGGTTAGTTGTTAGGGTTAGTGGTTAGAGTTAGCGGTTAGGATTAGGGTTAAGGTTAGGGGTTAGCTTTTTAATGAGATGTCAGTGTAAGATTCACTGTCAGTGTATAGAGTCTATACACTGACAGTGCATGAAAAACGAACTCAATTAAAAATGCAAAATTAGCAACAATAAGACCCCTCTTCGTAAGCTCCTTTTTAACAGTTACCTTTTCATTGTCAACAAAAGATTTCTACCTCCAAATGGAAGATCGCAATGAGAGAATACTCTACAAAATGACTTAGCAAAGAGTAAATGTCGTTCGAACGAGAAATTATTTTATAGACCCTTCCCATCACCTAAACTATAGGTCCAATCTATTAAGTTAATCCAAATCAAAAAAATTTCCATGTCATCTTACACATAAGCATAAGCCACTAAGTCATCTGGTTTATTTTTCTGTCTAAAGAGATAACGGCAAAATAAAATTAAAAAAAATATTTTATAGTTAGGGTTTATTTGGATTCCTTGCCAGCACTGCCAATCTCTCTCATTCTTCATCCTTTGCTTACATCTCTCTCGTAAGGGAAGAAAAAATTAGAGCAAAGCAGTAAGTTTATTTTTTCAATTCCCTCTTACTATTCATTAGATTCTTAGAAAATCAAGGTTTGTTAAAATATATCTTGGGTACTTCACTTTTTATTTAATTATGATTTTTAAAGAGGTGCAATTTTGAATTTATTATTGCAGTTGATTTGTACTAAACGGTGATTTATTTTGTTAGGTAACAGCTTCCCTTATTGAATCCTGCAGTCAGTTGAGGGACAAAATTGGTGCAACAGCATCCATCTCACGAGGTAAGTTGCCCTGGTTATTGATACATCATTGTGCATGAACTTGGTGCAGTCAGTTGACTATTAGAAATAGTGTTCTTACTGCCTTCATTGAGTATGAACTTTAAAGCATTCAAGATTCCATGCAAAACATGATTTTTAATAGCAGCCACCATAAATTGAATTAAAAATTGATCTATCCACCTTGTTTTTAAATTTATTTGTTTAAATTTTTATATTTTATTGATGAAATCTAGTATATATTTTATTTTTTTCATTTAATGATTTAAAATATTTTATTTTATCTATCCACCTTGTTTTTTAGTTAATTTGTTTAAATTTTTTTTCTCATGCTAACTAAACCGTGTATGTACATATAAGTTATTTAGACAGTTATTTTGTTATAATTTATTTACTTGTTGTATTGTTATAGGTGCCAATTTAAGTTTCAAGACTTACAAAAGATATTGTGCAAATTTCAATTAGTTATTATCATTCTTGTGCTATTACAAGTATTATTTATAAACCCAAAAAAATAAAAATTAGTAACATAGAGATGATCGTACCATCGGGTATAATGCAAAGCGTAGGCACTGGCGCCGCACCAAGCTAGGGTTGTAAGCTCCATGGGCTTCTTGGATTCAAGCTTTGTTTTTTATTTTCAAGTTTATTTTCAGACTTTTTGACGTGGGATTTAATATTTTGGAACTACTGAGGGGTTCTTTTATTAGAGATTTTGATGAGATTGTTAGCAATATTTCAAGTCATAGTTGCAATTTTGTTTTAGTTAATGTTTGATTTTATATTAAAAAAATAGAGATGATTGTGCCTTATCTTTTTAAAAGTAACTGAAAAAAATTAATTTGATTATGTTGATATTAAAAGATAGATTCTAGAATTTTTTAATAAGGGTTATTTTCAATGTTTTCTTAATATACATGTACAATTAACTAGTGTTGAATAGTGATGTGATTACTTTGTTGTAGAGATGCTCCATAATAGTGACGAGGAAAATTCTCAAACATTGAATTATGTAGAAAGGAAAGAAAATGAAAATGCTAATTTGAAGGGACTTGTGGTAGATAGTGAAGATGCAGCTTATAATTTGTATAAAGATTATGGTCATGATATGGGTTTTAGTGTTCGAAGAGGAAAAAATAGGTATCTTTCTGGCACTAAGATTATTCATTGCAAAGACTTTTATTGTTCTAAAAAAGGTTTCAAAGAATTTGAAGATGGTGTGGATACAAAAAAATATAATAAATTGGAAACTAGAACCGGATGTCCAACGATGATTCGTTTTACAATACAAGACAACCAATGGACAGTCACTCGTTTTATTCCTGAGCATAATCATGAGTTGGCAACTCCTTCAAAAAGACATTTACTCAGATCAGCCAGATCACTTCCAACAGCCAAAGCTAATGTCATTAGTTCAATGGTTAGTGTCGGAATACGTCCTACAGATGTTTACTCTTACATGTCAAATGAAATAGGTGGAGTTGAAAATATTGGGTTTACAAAGCGAGATTGCTATAATTATGTTAATAAACAGAAGATGATGATTATTGAAGCTGGAGATGGTCAAAGTTTACTTAATCATTTCAAGGTTAGAGCAAGTGAAGATCCAATGTTTTTTTTACATAGTTCAAGTGGATCAAGAAAATCAACTGACAAATTTTTTTTTGGAGAGATGGTAGATCAAGAATTGATTATGACTGTTTTGGGGATGTTGTGGTTTTTTATACAACTTATCGTACCAATAGATATAATTTGATATATGCTCCTTTTGTAGGAATTAATCATTACCGACAGACTATAATGTTTGGATGTGCATTTTTGTTAGATGAGACAGCTGCTTCCTTTGCATGGTTGTTCAAGTTTTTCTTGCAATCAATGGGAAATCAATCACCGAAGACCATAATGACGGATCAAGATCATCAATTAGCAAAGCAATTGGAGAAATTTTTCCTGATTCATGTCACAAATTATTTTAATGGCATATTTCTAAGAATGCTTCTTCACATTTTGGTAGTCTCAACGCAAATGCTGAATTTCATGCTTTGTTTCATAAGTGCATGCAATGTTGTGAATTAGAAACAGAATTTGAGGAAACTTGGAACAAAATGATAAATGACCATAATCTTCAAGATCATGCATGGCTGAAAGGTTTGTATAAGTGTCGTGAAAGATGGAGTACTGCTTTTAGCATTGATATATTTTCTTCTCAAATTAAATCTTCTCAAAGGGTTGAGGTTACAAATAATGTTTTGCATGGTATTTCTAAAGCCACTACTTCTCTTACAGAATTTATCTTTGAATTTGAGAACTTAGTTGCAAGATGGCGTTCTTCTGAAGCTGGGAAAGATTTTCAGTGCCAAAATGGGTCAGTTATGTGTGCAATTAAAAATTGTGGTATTTTGATTCATGCATCGAAAGTTTATACTCATGAAATATACAAGCGCTTTCAGAAATAATTTCTTGATGGGATTCCACTGACATGGAGAGAAGTTGCACATAATGACTCAATTCATACATTTGAAGTGATAATGGAGGAAAATAGTTCAAGACTGCGAACAGTCCAATTTAACACATCTACCATGGAGATTCATTGTACTTGCAAGAAGTTTGATTTTTGTGGCTATCTTTGCTCTCATGCCTTACGGATTCTTAGTGTTACAAATGTGAAGAAAATTTCTGAACGATATATCTTAAAAAAATGGACTAAAGATGCTAAGAAAAACGTGCATGGTGGCAATGCTGGTGAGTTCTCACAACAGTATAATACTGAGACTGAAATTGAAAGTGTATTTCGTAATCGTATGATTCGATTTGCTTATGACTTTATTATAAAAGTCAAAAAAATGAAAAAAACAAGACAACTTTGTCAAAAGATTTTATATGAAGGGGACTTGGAAGTTGAGAAGGAATTGACAAAGTTATGTGTCAATAAGGATTATGAGCTCAGAGAAAATGAGACAAAAGCATCAAAAGCAGTGGCACGATCTAGTAAGTTATCTACACATATAAGAATTTTAAAAAAATTTATGTTTTTTTAACATATGTGATAATAGTTTTTTTTTTTTTTTTTCATGTAGAAAATATGAGAAGGTCAATAATTGAAGAAATATCAGGCAATGTTGATGATGTTATGAGAGTGTGTGAAAATGAAAGTACTCCGATCTTCAATCAATGCTAGACTTAAAGGCCATCTTGAGAAAAGAAAATCAAAAGCATCCAAATTGACCAAGCAGAGTAAGTAATTTTAAAGTAGCATATTATTTTTGTATAAATTTGTTTTGTTTTTTAAACTATATTTATTTTGATAAGTTTTGCATATTTTACAGAAAAAATAAAACAATCAACAATTGGAGATCTTTAGATGCTCCTGTTGTTACCACTCCAAATTATGGAAATTTTGTAAGTATAAGATTAATTAGTAGCATATTATGTAGGACTATTTTTTTTTTTGTTATACATTATTAGAATACTGATTTTTTGGGATTACAGGTCATTCCTTCAATGATAATGCCAACAAACAATATTTATATACCTCCGTATCAAAACACTATGCAATTTTCCAATATGGTAATCACTTGTAATATTTGTTTTACAGCTACATATTCTTAAAATGCCATCTAAATGGAAAAAATCTTTTTTTTGTTTTTTGTTTTTAAAACTCCAAGTAGCAGTTGGTACTCAAGTAGTCTTAACTTACCTTATAGTAGTGTGCAACAAAATAATGGTGCAACTATAAATTTCTGCCAGGTATTCTTTTTGATAAAAAATTATGGTCAGTGCCCTATCTATCTCAATTTTCATCTTTTTATTTTTCATTTTTTTTTTTTATATATAGACATCTAGTGAATGGAGCTTGGGTGAAGCGAACATGCCTTACGCACATAAGTTCAGCTTTACACCAAATATACAGGTAAATTTATATTTTCATTATAATGTATCTTTTAAGAAGTTTGTTTTGTAAAGGTTAGTTTTATGTTCTATTAATTATAGGAATCTTGCAAACATAATGAAGGATATCCAAATTCCAACATTTAATCACAAGTTAGTTCCATATTTAATTTTATTTTGTTGGCCAATGTTTTACTTTTACACAAAATAATTGTTTGTATTTGTTCAAATGATGTAGGGTAAAACTCTTGGATTGACTTTTGGGAGTCAAAAACAATTGTCATTGATAGAGTTACATTGATACAAAAAGCTTGGATTTAAACTTAGATTTGGTGATTAATGGAAGGATATCTCGAATTGCATTCTTTTTTTTTTCAATTAACTATATAAGGATGAGCTAATTGAGTTTTTTTTTTTGTTGAAAAATAGTGAAATAAAAAATCGTTTGATTTTTCTTAGATTACATTCCCCGAGCTTTTGCTTAGAAAGATGTTTGATTTTGCAATGGATATAAACTCATTGGTCAAGTGGATTTTGTAGAAATTCAATGGTGAACTACTTCAAGAGCCATAATAGTGGCAAGATATCCATCGTTATTGAAAAAATATCATACGATTTTGCCGTATAAGTTACATGAACAATCAGCAATAACAATATCTGTGTCTACACTTTTTTTGCCAAGCACCAGCGACAGAGATATCAAAACCTCGGTAAAAACAAAAACAAAAAATATAATTCGACAATCCTATTAACATGAATAACTTGCTATAAAGTACAGCTACGACAATTTGTGATAGGAAATAAATTAGTAGAATGTACAAATGCCTTTGAACCCCACAAAATAATGGAACTCCACCATACATAGAGCTTTGGAATGGCTATCAAAGAGCTATATTCACACAAAGCTGACGCTCAGGCTGGCTTTGTTAGCATTAACTGTTCTTGAAATATACTTCCAATGAAATTTTATCCAAGTCCAAAAAATAAAATGAGAAAAGACAAACAATCTCATCGTTCTCTATCTTATCATTCACGTAACAACATTCAAGAACCAAAGAACTTACCAGTGCTGGAATAAAGACAAATAAAGAGTATCCACACAGACAAAACAACTAGACAAGGCCTGATGGTGCTGAGAAGTACTTGAGAATAACATACAAGGCAAGAGGAACCACGGGGACATAGCCATAGAACACACCAGCAGACCATGTCACCAGATTTATGTCATAATCCCATTCTTTTTTCTTGAGCTTGTGTGCTATATAAGTCACAAAAATCCCAATAGATGCTGCTACAAATATAAGAGTGGTGCATATCTAGAATGGTCCATATTTGCACAAAATTCAATCATGCATGTTTATACTCAAAGGAAGAGGCAAAGATTGGTGCAGAAGAGACAAAGTGAAATTTTCCATCAGATGAAAGTTAAAGTTTTTAAATTATATTAATAGAAATGCAAAATCAGATTTTTCTAAACCGCACTTGTATTTCATGTCTAAGAATTAACCAGAACCAACAAACTAAAGCCTGCCAATGATCAACTCTTTTTTCTTTTATTCTAGTGTTTTAGGCACCCATTCCTAAATAAATGTTCTCTAATCATGTGAAATGGAAAAGAAACTTACCAGTCTCAAGCTTAAATAATTTCCCGTATATATACATTCAACAATTATTCAATGCTTAAGTCAGTACTCCATTTAAATATAAATGAGTCACAGAGAGAAAACTCACCAATAAGGGTTGGTACATGTTTTCTCTGTAAATGTTCCTCTAAATGGAAAGAGTGACTCCTTAAGTCTATCCAAAACATCTGAAGTATCAACATCGAAGTATGGCTTGTAAGCAGCAACTGTGAATGTACGAAACCAGTCACTTCCTTGTGGTTCATCAGAGCCACCAACAGGTCTTGAAAATGAATCTGCATCGATAGAAATGCCATCATTTGTCACCAACATAACAACAAATATTGTTCATGTGACAAGCTAATTAGATTTGTCACTTGAACTGCAACATTGCGGAAATTACATTTCATCTATTCTATCTATTTACTTTGACTCAACTATTTGATTTATTTGTTCCTATAGAAGCTATTTCAAACGTGTCATCAATGTTTTGGATCCTCTTTCCTACTGTAAAAACTTTATAAAACCTAATCATGCAATTGCAATCACAAATTCATTCACATAAAGCTTATGCAATTAGTATACAAAATGCCACTGAGATCATGAATCGTAGATATATTGCACCAAGATAAACAAATCAAAGCATAATCTGTTGTGCGGAAGCGAATTGATATTACTAAAACCGATTTAAACACACTGAAAAAACACCGATATTTTACGTGGTTCGGCAACTGTGCCTACGTCCACGGGAGGAGGAGCTTGAAGCTTTGTATTAATGGAGTTTAGAGTACAAACATATACAGAATTCAAGGTGCTACACAAGCACTGAACTCACAACTCAACACAATACCGAATTACTCTATAAACACAGAGTATTTGCTTCAACAATTTAGCTCTAACACATACTCAACTCTACTCTACTCTCTCATTTTCTCTCTTACTCTACATGGCTATTTATAGCCATAATATCAAGGTGTGAACACTAAGCAAGTGGCAGCCACCATAGCCACCTTCCACCACCTATCTTGGTGTGAACACTTTGCAAGTGGTAGCCACCATAGCCACCATCCATTTGCAAGTGGTAGCTTCCATTATTGGTGGTGCAAGTGGTGCAAGTGGTGCAAGTGGTAGCTCCATTAATGGTGCTAAGCCACCAAATGTGACTTTGAGCCATACCATTTTCCAACAATCTCCACCTTGGCGAGAATCCACAGAGAGAATTCACAGATCAGAGCTTCATCCTTTCTCCTTCAAATGTACACATCATTACTCACATATCAGGGCACCTACTGCATTGGCATGATTCATCAATGCACTGAGCCTGAGTCAATTTTTCTGTCTACTTCCCAGGAATTTTCTTAGCTTCTCCAAGATCATCTCGAACTCTGAGCTCAGTTGAGCCTTCAGCCTGTCGATCTCCACCTTGCCTTTTTCAGCAGATAGACAAATGATCCATCTTGAAGTTTTCGGAAATAAACACAGTGATCAAATTGACTGTGTGTGTACTTTTCATCCTGTCATGAAACAGTCCAACCGTTTGTACAGCTGTCACGGGATTGTTTCAGACCATACAGTGATTGGTTCAACTTGCTTTTGTAATCTTTGTGACCGGGGACTCCAGAACCATTTGGTTGAGTCATACAAATTTCCTTCTCTACGGAACCATGGAGGAATGCAGTTTTTACATCAAGTTGAACTATCTCTAGGTTATACAGTGCTACTAAAGCCAATAAGATCCGAATAGATGCATGCTTAACAACAGGTGAAAATACCTCATTGTAGTCTATTCCTTCTTTTTGAGCCTAACCTTTGGCTACCAATCTGGCTTTGTATCTGATGCTGTCTTTGCCGGTAGCACTCTCCTTTTTGGCAAAGACCTATTTGCACTCAATTGATCTTTTGAGTGTTGGAAGTGGAACCAACTTCCAAGTCTGATCGCCTCCTTCCACTGGGCATGCTCAGGGCTGTTTACAGCTTCTTTGTAATTGATCAGAACATCATCATCAATTACTGGAAGGGCGTATGCCACCACGTCTGTGTATCGAGCAGGTTTCCGAATATGTCTATTCGGTCTACTGGTGACAACTGATTCAAGTTGCTGAAAGATTTCTGGTGATGACTCCTCCACTTCAATTAAGGTGTCATCAGATTCTGGTTCAGATTCATCTGAATTTTGACCAGCATCTTCTGATTCAAACTCCACCTGCTTTAGAGAATCTTGGTTCACATTCTCTGGAGTTGACAGTTTCAGCATTACAGATTCGTCAAAGGCAACATCTCGGCTTACGATGACTTTCTTTGACTCAGGGTTCCACAATCGGACTGCTTTTACTCCTTCACTAAAGCCCAAAGAAGACAACTTTCTTGGCTCTAGGATCCAGTTTTGCATCCGTTACTACGAAGCCGATCATATTCAATGGCAGAATATCCGGACTACACCTCTATGGGAGTCTTCCCATCAATTGCGGTGGAGGTTAGTCTGTTGATAATGTGGGAGGCGAACAATAAAGCCTCCGCCCAAAATGCTTTGCTCAAGCTCGACTGGGATAACATGCAGCGAACTTTATCAACCAAAGTTCGGTTCATCCTTTCTGCAACTCCATTCTGCTGGGGAGTGCTAGGAACATTGAAGTGTCGGATTATCCCATCATTCTGTGAGAGGCTGCTGCTCTGCCTGTCACGGTTTCTCTGTCAAGGAGATACAGATTTCCCTTCATATAACCCTTCATTGCTAAGAATGCTCCACGTACAACTCTCAGGACTCCATTCTGAATGGTCACCTTGTAACCATTTGAGTCTAAGACCCCCAGTGATATGAGGTTCTTCTTGAGATCAGGGACATACCTTACGTCTGTAAGTTGTCTGATTGTACCGTCATGCATTTTCAGTCGGATCGTTCCGATGCCTCTAGTGTGACAAGTATTGTCATTGCCCATATGGACAATCCCTCCATCAAACTCCTTGAAGTTTGAGAACCACTTCCGGTTCGGACACATGTGGTAGGAACATCCGGAATCCAGAATCCATTGATCTGAAGAGTGTGTTGTTGTGGAAATCGTAAATGCAGAGTCTTCCTCTCCCTCAGATTCTTGAGCTACACTCACAATCGACCTCTCCATGTTGGGACAGTTATTCCTCCAATGCCCTTTCTCATGGCAAAAGGCACACTCGTCCCTCGAGAGTCGTGTTCTCGATGATCCCCTCCTTGAGCGGGATTTACCTCGCTTGTTTTCTCCGGCTCCTTGGTTGCTCGTCCTGCCTCTGTACACAGTTAAAGCTTCTGGTGTAGTATTCTGGTGATCATGCTGATCCTTTTTCCGATACTCATTATTCACCAGAGCATTACTAACATTAACATATTCTATATCATTTTTACCATACAACAGTGTAGTGGTTAAATGATCATAGCTATCAGGCAAGGAATTTAACAGAGTAAGAGCCTTATCTTCATCAGAGATATTTGCATCTAGATTTTCAAGATCAGCGAGGATTTTGTTAAAACTTACTAGATGCTCCTGCATGGTGATACCTTGCTTATACTGGAAGCGGAACAGCTTTTTCTTCAGATAGAGTCTGTTCTCCATGCTTTTTGTCATGTACTTGTCCTCAAGTTGTTTCCAGAGAGTTTTTGCATTATTCTCTCTCATGACAAAGTACTTCTGGTCCTTGGCTAGGCATAACCGGATTGTGCCACAAGCCTGACGGTTGACAAACTTCCAGTCATCTTCCGAAATATCTCTGGGCCTGTCTTCCAGAGCGATATATGAACCCTCTCGGAATAACAGATCCTGAACTTCGCACTGCCACATGCCAAAGTTGTTGGTGCCATCAAATTTCTCCACCTCGAACTTTGCAGTGGTCATCGAGTTCTTTCTGTTGTAAGAACTTGATGGTGCGCTGCTGGTTGTTTCATGTGTCTCTAATGATTCTGCCATGGTAATAAAACAAAATTACCAACTCAGAGTTTTTCCGTTACCTGTATGGAAAAACGGATGCCGCGGTTGAGTCCGAAATAGTCGAAATAGCCAGGAACGGGTCCAACTGTGTAAATTTTGGACACACGGTGAATATTCTGCAAGTGGCTCAAAATAGACTCGGTTTAGCTCAACCGGCTCGGAAAAAGTCTCGGAATAGTGTTCGGAAACGGCTCAAAAAATAGCCCGAAAAAGTTGGTCGGAGCTACGGCGGCGCGTGGGCGGCGTACGGCGGCGCGTGCGGCGGCGCGTGGAGCGCGTGGAGCTGTTTGGGTGGCCGGCGCGTGTGGCGCGTGGGGCGCGTGGGCTTCACGCGTCTTCAACCTCTGGAGGCGCGTGTGGCGCGTGCTGCGCGTGGTTGTCACGCGTCTGCAACCCCTGGAGGCGCGTGCGGCGCGTGGGCGCGTGGGGCGAGTGCGGCGCGTGTGGGCGCGTGCGGCCTCCTCTGGTGCTCCGGTTGATTCTGCTGCACTCCTCTCGACGACCTCTTCAACCTGGTATTTTCAAAACACAAATTGGAGCACTTTTGAAAAACGGACAGAATCGAACAAACTCGGTTTTACGTAAAAATTGGCTCTGATACCAATTTGTTGTGCGGAAGCGAATTGATATTACTAAAACCGATTTAAACACACTGAAAAAACACCGATATTTTACGTGGTTCGGCAACTGTGCCTACGTCCACGGGAGGAGGAGCTTGAAGCTTTGTATTAATGGAGTTTAGAGTACAAACATATACAGAATTCAAGGTGCTACACAAGCACTGAACTCACAACTCAACACAATACCGAATTACTCTATAAACACAGAGTATTTGCTTCAACAATTTAGCTCTAACACATACTCAACTCTACTCTACTCTCTCATTTTCTCTCTTACTCTACATGGCTATTTATAGCCATAATATCAAGGTGTGAACACTAAGCAAGTGGCAGCCACCATAGCCACCTTCCACCACCTATCTTGGTGTGAACACTTTGCAAGTGGTAGCCACCATAGCCACCATCCATTTGCAAGTGGTAGCTTCCATTATTGGTGGTGCAAGTGGTGCAAGTGGTAGCTCCATTAATGGTGCTAAGCCACCAAATGTGACTTTGAGCCATACCATTTTCCAACATAATCACCATGAAAAACCAGATTAACTGGAAATAAAAGTAAAATGAAAGGCTTTCAAATCAAATAGAATCAAAAATAACATCGGCATCACGAGGAGGTTGAGTTCCACCAGAGATCTTCCCCTGCGCACCCGATGGAGGAAATATCTTAAGGCTCAGATCTAAAATTTTAATTAAAAAAATCAACTATAAAATTAGCTACTTTAAAGCTATAACAATTCAACAACACTCTAACACTTGATTATCCATTAAAACACACAACCAATTCATTCATTTTAAATTCCGATTTTCCTGTCCTTTCCGACATTTTCCAGCAACCAAACAAAAACTACAACAAAAATACAAGACTTCAAATTCAGATTCATAATTTGACAATTAAAAGAAAAAAGAAAAGAGCAAGCACCTCTGAAGTTGACGACGACGTCGCCGGGATCTGAAAAATAAATTAAAATCTCCTTTTTACCGGTATCGGTCTGACGATTGTAGGAGATAAAACCAATTCGTCAAACCCTAACTTTTTAAATTCTTTTTGTTTTTTTTTTTTTGGATAAGTAGATTTTCATTTATCCAAGAAAGCAGCAGTGCTGCTACATGTTACAAAGCTAGCTTAGCCTAGCTAAATAAATCAGAAAACCAATGCCATTAGACAAACATGTCTGCATTTAACCTCCAAGAATTACATAAAAATGTATTAACTGAATCTCTTTTAATCTTCCTAAGATCACTTAACCTGGTCGAGATCATGTTTCTCACTTGCTCAGTGAGGTGCTCCTCCTTTTGCTCAGTTGAGTTGAACAAACGATTGTTTCTTTCCTTCCAAACTAGGTAGATAACAGCGTTCCAAGCTAGCCTCAATATCGTTGTGATTAGAGCTTTACCTCTGAGGTTGACAGAGGCCCATTGAAGCTCTACATTCCAACATGCAACCTGCCTTTTTAACCTACAAAGTACCATCACTCTCTGCCATATCTGTTTCGAGTAGGAGCAAGTGAAGAATAGATGATCTCTGGTTTCCCTCTCTTGTTTGCACAGCAAACATTTATCATCTACTGCCATTCCCCAGGAGATAAGTCTATCCTTTGTGGCCAATCTATTTAGGATTGCCATCCAGGAGAGCATAGAATGCCTAGGAATATTAAAATTACACCATACCAACTTATACCAAGCCACTTTCCCAGCTGAAGGTCTGATCTTGTTCCACACTGCTGACACTTGGTACTTTCCCTCAGGGAAAGGCCATTTGCAGCTTCCATCAGCAGTAGTGAGAACTATTCTGGCAGCCACCTCTCTCAATTGCATGATCTTCCTCCAATTCCAACTGCTCCCACTCTGGATAGAGATGTGACATGGATCTCTATCCTTCAACACATAAGTCTTGATCCAGGCTATCCATAGGGAGCCTGCTTCAATCAGTACAGCCCAAAAATTCCTTAGAATACATGCTTGATTCCAAGTGACAGTGTCCTTTACACCAAGTCCCCCTTCTGATTTTGGCAGGCAAATAGACTTCCAGCTAACTTTAGCTCCCTTAGCTTGGCCTTCCTTCCCTTTCCATAAGAAGCTTGAGCATAGCTGCATCAACTTCCTTATGCAATGCTTGGGCAGAACAAAATGTCTGCACCAGAAGTTCTGCAGGTGAAACAGAACTGATTGGATAAGCTGAAGCCTTCCAGCATAAGACAAGAACTTTGTTGCCCATCCTCTAACCCTTGCTGTCACCTTCTCCAAAAGTGGCTCACAGTCTGTCATGGTTAATCTTCTAGTGACTAATGGTACCCCCAGGTATCTGACAGGCAGTGTGCCTGTTTTGAACCCTGTGGACTCTCTGATGAGCCTTAATTCTTCTCTGTCAATTCCTGAGGAGAAGAACTCACTTTTGGTGCTATTAAGTTGGAGCCCTGAGTAGGTGTAGAATTGACTTAGCACTAGCTGAATACCCTTCACTGAATCAATATTGCCCTTGGCAAAGATTAACAGATCATCAGCAAAACTCAGGTGAGTTAAATGAAGCCTTTTGCACTTTGGATGATAAGAGAAGACCCCATACTGTGCTGCTGAGTCCAGCAACTTGGACAGGACATTGATAGCAATCACAAAGAGGTAGGGGGAAAGGGGATCACCTTGCCTGACTCCTCTTGCCCCCTTAAAGAAGCCCATAAGTCCTCCATTAACAGATATAGAGAAGTAGCTGGTGGATAGGCAACTTTCAATCCAATCTAGGAACTGCTGAGGGACCCGCATTGCCTTCAAGACTGCAGAGATGAATTCCCAGCTGATAGTATCAAATGCCTTCTGCAAATCCACTTTTATGGCACATCTTGGGGACAGAGTATTCCTACCATAGCCTCTGACTAACTCTTGAGCAAGCAGGATATTGTCTGTGATACTCCTGCCTGGAATGAAGGCACTCTGATTGGGACAGGTCACCAATGGAAGACTGCTCTTGAGTCTGTTAGTCAGAATCTTGCTGATGCATTTGTAAAAAACTGTGCAACAGGAAATTGGTCTGAAATCTCTCATTGTGCTTGGATTAGGGCATTTTGGAATGAGAGCTACACTAGTAGAATTGAAGGCTCTGTGCATCACTCCTGTCCTGAAATCTCTCTTTTTGTTTTGCCGTTATCTCCTTAGACAGAAAAATAAACCAGATGACTTGGAGGCTGATGCTTATGTGTAAAATGACATGGAAAAAAAATCTGATTTAGATTAATTTAATTGATTAAACCTATAGTTTAAGTGGTGAAAAAGATCTATAAAATAATTTTTTCTTAAAAGAGTTTTTTCAAATAAATATAAAAATATTAAATTAAATTATATATATATATATATATATACCTCAAGATGGGGTGGGGTGAAGCATTCAAAACTCGACTCTAACCCGACCCTAATTTTTTACTTGTCAAATCCGTCCCACTTTTTTTTCCTTAAAGTTTAATGTTGAATTTTTTTCATTTAAGCAGTCATGTGAATGATATTTCTAAAATTTCATTTGTACCATAATAGAGTAACTATTATCTTTAAAAAAAATTCTTAGAAGTGCCTTATCCAAAATTTTCATTTCTTTTTCTCCATTGATTGCATCAATCTCAAACCACTACATACAACAATTTTCTCCCAAACTTTAAACTAAGAATTCAACTATGCCAATGTTCTTGCATGAATCATAGCACTATATATATATATATATATATATATTATGCACTTCAAATGGAGGGAAGCCAGGTTTCCCATGTTGGTATAGCCGAGCATAAAATATTTTAAAGAAAAGTAAAAAAGAAGAGGTAGAGAGAGAGAACAGAACGGAACCGATAGCCTTCCAACTATTTCAGGGCAAAAGAAAAAAAAAATAAGGACTTTCATTTTTCGCATTCGCATATAGGTTATAAAAAAAAAATCACTTTTTAAATAGAGAAAGAGAGTGATTCATCTACTTTCTTAATAAGATAACATAACGAACTCGTAGGACGCCATCGTTTGCTAAGATGTGCGTCCACATCGCGAGCTTTAGTGCACAAGTAGTCGAATCCCTTTCAAGGTTTTGGGCAGAGTCTCGATGATAAGTCGTGCCTGAAGCTGTTCATGCACATCTTGCGGAGCTCTTTCTAAGTTCTGGGGACAGGCAAAAGTAATATATATATATATATATATATATATTTATGGCCTAAGAGTTAGTTGTATGCAAAAGTGGAAAAAATGACAGACTTCCTCCATGAACCATGATATATATATGAAATGCAATGGCAGCATGGCACCTGGCCTCTATGGCTACCCAGAGAGGCCTTTGTCTATAGCCTGCCCTACTCAAGTTATTGCTCTTCATTGTCTTCTTTTTTCCCCTCCACAAGCCAGTCTCTTACTCATTGATTGTCAAAAACATTCATTTTTCATCACTAGCCCTAGGAACATAGCTAGAGGTGAGTCGAGAGAGTTCAAGCGATCTTGTGCCTTCCCTCCATTTTTGAAAGCGAATCTCCATTTGTTTATATTGAATGCTCTTTTTAAAAAAAATTATGTCACTTTTAATGTAATTGTATCTTTTTTTTTGGCTTTTTTAATGGAAAACAATTAATCACTAATATTATATATAAAAAATAAAGTAAAATCTAGATACAACAATTTGAAAATAATTTTTTTATTAAATTAATTGCAAAAACCAAACACATAAACATCCGAAAGGATACTTATAAATTAAGAGAGTTATAACACTAACAATGGACCTATTGTCTCATTAAACATACCCCTTCATCCCAGAAAAAAATATTTTATCACTTTGAAACCTACAAGCCTTGTACACAAAGAAATTATTTTATCACTTTGAAAACCAAACAAGTAATGTTATATATTCATGGTTCATACTAATTAGGAATAATATAATGATCATCTCTCTTACCTTATTTTATAAATGGCTAAAGAGAATGCAAAACAATTCAATTTTGTAGCTCTTATAGTTGGTTTAATCTATATATTTTTAAAAAAAAACAATTATCTAATATATTGTCAGTAGAATTTAAAATTTTTTCTAGCAAATTTAATAAGATAACACATGTTTTTATAGGGCATAGTAAAAACATAATATATATATATAACAAAAAAAATACTTATCAATTTTTTAACTCGTTTGAAAAGTTTAAAAAATTCACCGATGATGTATATAAAATAAACTCATTTATATATATATATATATATATAAAAATAGAGATTCGAATCTTAAATCTAAATCTAAATTTTAAAAAATAATAATAACTGTTAAGCCAGACTTGAGATAATTATCTCTTATATATTACTTGAGCTCATGAATCTTTTGGAGTAATAGGATAAGATTTTATAAGTAGAGTGATGCATGTGTATTGGTTTTTGGTGCTTAATTGTATGGTAGAGTTGAGATTGAGGGAGTGTGTGTGTGTATATATATATATATATATATATATATATATATATATATATATATATATATATATATATATATTAACTCGTGTGGGAGAATTGGAAAGCGTGCGACTGCTTGCATCATATCTGACTGAATGCTTCTCTAAGTAGCCACCCACGAAAAAATTGTTCCTTAGCATTGTGACACAAGACAACTACCAAACCAAATACCATCAAAGTGGAAAAAGCTAAAAAGGCTACGAAAGGAATGGCAAAAATATATTGCTCCATGCCCTACCAAGCCTCACAGTGCTGTTTGGGCTCCACCTCTCCTCTCTCCCCTATAATCCTTGCACGTGAAAATCTCACCAAAAGGGTGACAAAACATTACTCAAAGCGTATAATATTACGAATTCAAAATTTTAATTTAGTTGTTTCGTACAATTATTTTTAAAAGATATTGTATATTTATATTACTATCACACATTTTCCTTAGCAAATTTATATATCTCCACTGTCGACACAATAGAAAAATGCCCTGCACATTGTATTTCGATTCATGAATATTTGATCTTTTCCAACATAATTTGTGTCTGTCCTTGCACAATGTTTGGTCCACTATCCCAGACAAGTCACTATAATTTGGAAATTAACATTAATTATATAAACAGGGAATTTTCCATGTTTTCTTTTGTTACTAAAAGTAAAATCCAGAAATATATAATGCCACATATATATATATATATATATATATATCAAGTAGTACTATATAGTCGATAGAATACTTGCTACAATATAATAATTCCATTTCCCTAGCTTTATAATGGAATTAACCCTAAAATCTCCAAATTTCCTCCCATCTAGTTGAATGGCAAGCTTATTTCATCCAGGTCATCCAAGGATAGAAACACTTCATCCAAGCACGACAGTTCTGTTCCATCATCATCTTCATCATCAGTACAATTTCTTTCATAAACTCGACAGACAACCCATTTGCTATAATCCTAACATTACAAAAATCAAGGAAACAAAAACCAAAACCAGCAGTCAATAAAGGAAAAATAAAACTAAGAGCAGAACATTAATAGACTGTGTAGGCAAATTATTATAATTAAGTCAATGTAGCAAAGATATATATATACTAACTATTTTGGAATGTCCTCTGCGTTTGGATGATCTACTGCTGCTAGAATCAGAATCGCAGAGACGATATTCTTGCATTATCCAGTTGGTTTTTATGCCTGCAGCCGGACCTTCTCCAATGTAGAAAACTAAATACTTTTTCATGCCAACTTTCTTGCTAGTACTGCTGCTATTAGAAACAGGTTCATCTATTCCCATTGGCTTCCAGTACCCATTGTTTGTATTCCTATTTTGCGTCCTTCTACTGTAGAAGTACCACTGGTTGCCCTCAGCCAAAGCTTTACCTATCAAGAACATTCGACCATATATTAAACACAAACTTAAAAAAACAAACAAACAAACAAAAGGAAACTAAAATAAATACTTAGTTGATAGTAATTAGTTTTATGTATACCATCAAGTTCCCAGGGATCATAGGGATAGAGGTCAAGATCAGGGATAACATCAGGGTGGCAAGGCAAGAGGGCGGCCTTACGTTGAAGGAAATGAACGACAAGCTCTTCATCAGTAGGATAAAATCTGAATCCTGGAGGTAGATTAACATTGCTATTATCTCCCATATATATCTCTCTCGATATATCCAATAATATTATATAGCAATTTAACAATGCAAAAAAGAGAATAAGAAGAAGAAGAATAGTGAAGAAGAAGGATTTGTAGTGGGTGATATTTATAGTGTGGGAGAGGAATAAGAAATAAGAGAGAGCTATAGGAAAACAAAAGAGAACAAAATTGAAAAAGGAAAAGGGAGAGTGACGTGAAAAAGAAGGTGGGCTTGATCGCAAATCACGAATAAGGAAGTTCATGATTTTGGGTGCTCTCAACTCCAAACTTCCCCCTAGGCGGGGGTAACGGAACGCTTCGCGTACTTACAAGTAACGTTATCTGTTATTAGCTATAAGATATGGAATGGAGGAACTGAAAGAGAAAGAGATTATGTCATACGTGGCAGATTCAACCTTTTTCCATTGAAAATATATATATATATTAAAATTTGTTGTTAATTAATAAATAAATAAATAAAATATGATGATGTGGGTGGGCCATCATCATACATCATGCTTATATCATGCATCTGCTGTCATACACGTGGCACACATCAAAATGGGTTTGGTCGTGAACCATATATTAAAACTTTAATGGACCCACAGCTTGGTTTAGGAATTTGCCTATGTACCAAAAATAATAATAATTAGCATAATTATATTATGCAAGTAAATTACTCATTTGGCATGCCTTTTTTTTCTTTTTATTTATTTTTCATATGCATCTCCCCAACAAAACAGCAATCAATTGTTTGAGAATTGAGATCTACGGGAAAAAAAAAATGTTAAAAAGCAATCAACAAACTCCTTAAGAAGGGAGTTCAAGTTCAACTGATGTTCCATGGGGTCAGAAAAAAAGAGATAGCCCCCACAGATTTATATAAAATAATAATTAACCAATTATTAAATCTCAGAAAAGAAAACAAGCAGAAGAAATGAGGAGAGAAATGTGGTACTTTGCTTATTACTTTTCCATATTCCAATAGTGAAGAAAAGACAAGTATTTATTATCGATCCATACCACCACTTTTCTTTTTTTTTCTTTGATGAAGAGAGAAGAGTTGGATTCCTCCGCGAAATTAATTAACACTCATTTGACGGTGTGTTTAGGATGGCCATATGAAGTGTGGCGGGACGAGATGGTTTTATTTATTTTTGTATGTATATTAAAAATATTTATTTTTATAAATGTCGGTTATATTTAAGGGTGAAATCAAGAACATTGTTAAAAAGACGATATATATATAAAGTAAAAATAAATTGTTATAAAATAAATTCGTCTAAGAGTTAGTTATCCGTCTAGTTCGATGGTTTAGCTCGAATAGGTCTTTAAATTTTGAGCCCGATTCGGATTTATTTTTTTATTTAATTTTAATTATAAAATATTTAAAATAATATTAAAAAAGGCATCAAATGCCATATGGATTGGATTGGGTTAGGCAAGCAAAAGTTTTTGCTATCCGAGTTTGGTCAGACTCGATTCATGAACAACTCTATTATGAAAACATTAGATATAAATATTATATATAATATTAAAATTACAAACAATATATAAAAATCTTATAATAAAATAAAAATAAAAATTTTCAATTTTCAATTTTCAATTTTCAAATATTATAAATCATGTTGCATATGTAAAAAAATTTAATAAGAATTGAAGTTTCGATGTCAAAAATTATAATCTAATTCAAATATGTATAGAATTATTTAATATTACAAAAAAAAAAAAGATTACATACATTTAAAAAAAGTAAAATAAGTAATACAATATGTATTAAATATTGTGATGGTTTAACTTTTTTTTATTTATTGTTCATTATGAGCATAAAATGAAAAATATTAACACAATAATTAACATAAATATGTCTATTTGATTAACTAAAAAGATAGAGAGAATTAAGTTCATAATAATGAATGATATATATAAATTAAAAATGTTACCAAATTTATAATTACAGATTTTACAAAAAACCAAATTAAAATTTTTTGAAGAAGTCAAATGTAATTTTATCTTATTTTCACATAAGGATACAAAGATATTTCAAAAGTTTTAAAAAAATTTGGAGGGCAAATGCAATTTTACTTTATTTTCAGGTAAGGCATACCACACTTTTAAAAGACTTGAAAATTTTAAGGGGGCAAGGCCCTACCTCCCCCTAGCTATGCCCCTGGTAGTATTCATAATTGTTTCACGTTACTTTATCTTATTTTTTTTATTAATTATTTTATATTTAATATTATAAAAGAATATATTATAATTTATTTATGAAAATAATTTTAATATATATAATTTTTTAGTATATATAATATATCTATAAAGTATATAAATAATATTGATATATATGATTTTAGTATATACTAATTATTGTGTCACATGCGTTGTACGTGATATTATACGTTAATTATTTTATATTTATTAAATAAGTTATATTTAACAAATCAAATAAAAAAAAAAAACCATGAACATTTATCTATTTTTAAAAAATCAAAACTCTCAAACTTTTTCCACACTCTATGTGATGAATAGATTAAAATCAAAAGTTGTCGTAAACACATAAGATTTAGTTATTTAGTAAATCCTAACTTTGCAATTATTGTTTGATAAAATTTAATTAAAAGTTTTACACATAATTTAATCGTTAAAAGCATTATCTTAAATGTTTTAATAATATTTTTTAAACAAAAATTCTATCATGATATTAAATTTTATAAAAACTTTTTGATTTATAAAAAATTATATATTGAGCATAAAGTTACATATTACATAAATAATTAAAATTTGCATTAACATTTAAAATTAGATTAATATACTTTTTATTTTTAAGGTTAATAAAAAATTATAATTTTGAAAATAAAATAATTCAACATAAATTTTAATTATTTTTATTTATTATAAAAAAAATCTATTTAATTAAAGCCTAGAATTAAATTTGATTTATAAATTGGATAAATCTTATTAATAATAAACAATATTTGTAAATAAGAATAGAATAAATCTTATTACTATTTATAATATATAAAAAACTTATATATTGAGTATAAAGTTACATATTATATAAATAATCAAAATTTGCATGAACATTTAAAATTAGATTAATATAAGTTTTTTATTTTTAAGTTTAATGAAAAATTATAATTTTGAAGATAAAGTAATTCATTGTAAATTTTAACTATTTTTCATTTATTATCAAATAAATCCATTTAACTAAATACTTTTAATAGAATTAGAATTCTTATTTATAAATTGAATAAATCTTGTTAATAATTAAAAAAATATTTAAAATGGAAAATTAATAATATAATGAAAAACAATAGGTATTTTCTTAAGTTCAAAAGATTTTTCACATTCATGTTTTTATATATATTATAGATATTTAATATATATATATATATACTAAAAAATAAAAAGAATATATAAAATATTTTAAGAGGTAAAATAGTAATTTTAAAAGGCGGGCGAGACAGAGCAAACATTTACTAAAACAGTCCCGGTTTACTCTGTTCCTATTTTTCAAAAAAAAAAATTCCCATTTGAAACAAATCGATGTAAATTTCATAGAACGGATGAGGTTTTGCCATCCCTAAACTTGTCTAAGAAAGTTAACTTAATAGAATAACCAATCCAAATGACTTAAAGTGAATGTTTACAATATATTAAGATCGATGGTCAGTTGCTTACCAGTTACTATGCACTTGTTTTCTTAGAATTCCTATGAGCTCCTAAGGCTTCTGCAAACAATTCATGCAAAATTCTAGAATTATTTTCAAACCATTTTTTTTAATTATGTTTTTCAATGCCTTATTGGTTGACTCTACTTGACCATAATGAGTGGAATGAATTAACTTTACTCCTATGGTAGCAAGAAATGCTTTGACTTCATCATTGTCAAAGACGGTCCGTGGGTTTTGTGGTAATAATTTCTGAAATGCAAACCTATAAATAATGTTTTCCTTCATCACCTTCATTACAACTTGATGAATAGATATGGCCTCTGACTATTTAGTGAAATAATCAGTGGCTATTATTATGTAAGAATGCTGCTAATTTGATGATAAAGGCAAGATCTTCCCTATTAAATCCATAGCACATCCTCTAAAGGCCAAGGTTTGATAACTCTATACATCTCACTCGCCGATACTCTGTATTAGCCCATGCTTTTGACATTCCTAGCATTTTTTGCATATTTTATACAATCTTTGGTGATGGTTGGCCAATAGTACCCATATCTCCTTATCAGTACAAATGTCACGTCAAGTGTTTAAGGGAATAGACAGAATGCTTTAATCTCACATCGAAAAAAAATTGAAAATTTTGAGTTATAGTGGATGTTGCATATAGACCTGCTCATGGGCCGGACCGTGGCCTGATTTTTTTTTAAATTCTTTGCCCGGTAGGCCCGAATTCACTGTTCATCAGATTAAATTTTTTTTATATATATATTTTATATATTTTTATAATTAAAATTAAATAAAAATATTATTATAATAAAAAAATACTGTTTCGGGCCGGCCTGGATCAAAAAAATCCTACCCAGGCCCAGCCTAATACGGGCCGGGCCTGCCAGGCGGGTTGCTCGGTCCATGAGCAGGTCTAACTGCATACCCTAATAAAATGATAAACCAATTTTGTAGGAAGAGAGTGATGATCCCGTGACAAGTCACTTCATTTGATTTCTAACTTGATGAACCTCGCAAATACCTTCATGTATTTCTCCCATAACTCTCTTTGCCTCTTTCATAGCCAAACATTTTAGAAGCACAACATCAAGGCTCAGTCCATCTTCAATCAGACAACAGCACAAAGATCTTAGGCTTTGCTTTGTAGGATCGAAAGAAAATTGAAAAGATGAAAAATTGGAGAAGGAGAAAAGTGAAAAGATGGAAAACATATTTTTTCTTTCCATAGGTGTACTTGGTAGGAAAGATTGAAAAGTGGAAAGAAAATGTAATTTTCTTTCCATCCATTACTTGGTAGAATTGAAAATTTAAAGGAAAGAAAATGAAAAGTATATTGTTTTAGCATTACACTTATTGTAAGTCAAGATGATTCACACCACTCTCATTTTCTTTCCTCTTCTCTTTCCAATTTGGAGTGATTTGTTTTTGTTAATAGGTGTGAAAAATGATAATCTTTTCTCTCACTTTTCTTTCCTACCAAGCACACTCAAAATTCATTTTCTTTCCACTTTTCACACTCCTCTTTCCATCCTTCCATTTTCTACTCTACCAAGCACAACCTTAGCCTTGTTTTCCTATCATATTTTTCTTGATTAGGAATTTTCAAATAATTGACCAGAGGTAACTCCATTCTTCCTCAATATCACAGGCTTGAACATCCTGCACCAATGCTTACCTTTCCAAGGCTGATTCCAATTCTTGAACTATTATACTATCACAAGTGTAATTAGGTTGAAGATTTTGAGAGATTTGTTGCCCTAAGCCTCATTAGGTTGTTGATAAGCTTGGTTAACCTGTTGGTGTAAGCCCTACAAGCCAATCTAGTTAGGCTTGTAAAACACTATTTATATATTCATGTATTGCACATTATAGTTTATTAATTATAATTGAGGTATTTCTTTGTCCATAAGTATTGTTATAATTGTTATAATTGACTTGTGAAGATAAAGCCCATGAGACACAATGACATTGCAAAGGAATTGTAAGGTGTTACAATTATGAGGATCTTTATGCATCACTGCCGTGTTTCTAAAATTGTTCCTGGTCATCGTATTGTCAAGACAAGGCATTGACAATGCTCAAAGACGGTTTCATAGGTTGAAAGTATAGAGATACTTGGGGATAACATATGGGTGCTAGTTAGTTGAACAAGTTCACTGAACATGACCCGCTATGTGAGTTCCATTTGGTATTTCACTTGTGACACCAGGTCATCTTGTATATGAACTGTCATACTTAGATTTCATCACGAACGGGTCCCAATCACGAGGATGCTTATGGTAGGGTGTTATTGGGTATGACATGAAGCATACGAAGATGAATGAGTGGTCCAGAGAGGATTCATCACCCCAAGTGATTAAGGAGACATATCTCACATGTATCTGGCTTATATTAACTTATGAAAGTCCTCGACCAAGGCAATACTTAAGGAGTTAATATTAAAGCTGCAGATCTAATATGGAATGGGTTAAGAGTAGACACTGAACCATACTCTTTCCTATCCTGGGATATTTGATGAAGGGATCGAATTATACAAACATATTGTACACAAAATGCTAGTCGAAGCTCGATGACTTTCTTGGCATTTGGGTGGTCATGATGCATTGCTAGATGCCGCTCATGATCTATAAATATAAAGAGGAAATTCTTAATTGAATTTATTATATTTATTGCCAATATGTTAAGGGCCTAACGGGTCACACACAAAAGGTGATTAATGAAATTAAAATGAGATTGGGGCAGATTAAATTTTCATTAAGTGTTGTGGGCTTATTGTGAATATTTAATAATATTTATAAGGGCTTTAGTGCAGTTAGTCCAATAGTTTGCATACACTAAACCTACTTATAAATAGCCTAATGTTGTTGCCACCTCCCCTCCTAAGGAATCCTTGAATCGGTGCCTCACTCCCCTTTAGAGTGTTTCGGCCGAATAGCAAAATAACCAACAGGAATTCGATTCTTCTAATTAATTTTGGCTAACCAAGAAAGATGAGGAAGGTTTCTCACAACCTAGACTACTAGCATCGTCTTGGCAAAACATAATCTCAACCTTGTGAAGGCTTTCAGATCACCTGTGAGGATTACTGTTAGAGGTCGGACAATTGGACGACTTTGGTTTTCGACAAGCAAGCTTTGTGTACAAGAACAAGAACATCAAGAATCTGTCTTGAGAATTCAGCAATCTTCAATATAAAAGTATGTGTTGTTTATTGTTATCTGTTCTTGACAGCATGATCGTTTTGAATTCATAGGCAGATCCTTGGAGGGATTCGATATTCTTTATGTTTTATTTAATTCCGATGCGTTGTATATTTAACTGTTGATTAAATTATACATTATCTCTGTTTAAGCATGAGCCGAATCCCAACAGTGGTATCAGAGTCTCGCTTATGTTATTCCTATACGATCTATGCTTTGATTGTTACCTTTAACAAAATTGTTTTGTTCTTTGAGTCATTTTGATCTGATTGTCACTAACCGAATTTGTGAGAATTTGCACTTGTAGTGTTTCGGTGAATGCAGCAGTTAATCATGGTGAATTCTTGTTGATTAATTGGTTTAAAATTTTTTAAATTAATTAATGCAACTGGCGAAAGTTTGGCAGCGATTGAAAACTGCTTGCCTGTTTTGCCTGCTTTGCGCAAATTTTATGATTTTAGTGAGAAAAACTTGTAGATTTATCTTGGCTTATTTTTAATGCGTGTTTTAATGATTTTTAGGATTTAAATTTGCTTAGAATTGTCTTGACAAGCCTGAAAAATCATAAAACTGATTTAGCATTGAAAGTTGGAAGCCGTGAAAAGCGGATAGACAGCCTTAAGGAGGTGAGAGGGCGGCGGCAACTCTTAATGTCCATGGCCTGCGTCTCCCTTGCTAGGGTTTTTCGCTTCTATCAGATTCTCATAGCTTATGAATTTTAGCAATATTAAGTTACTAATGTTGTAGTATCTTAGTTGAGATACAACACTAAAATTAGTAATTATGGTAATATTGTTAAATTAATTAAATCACCAAAATAAGAATTTACATGAATATTCAATTAAATTATTTAATTGGATAATAATTTAATTAAAGAAAATAATTCTAATTGGATTAGGATTTATTCTAATAAGATTAGAATAAATGTTTATTATTTTCTTTGAATTAAATTATGGATCAATATAATCAATGATGGTAATTAGAGATTAAAGCATGATTTATATATGTTCATAAATTGTTTGTGAATGTATGAGATGATTATGGACTTAGACCCAATATGATTGTGGATGGTTGAATTTATTTTTATGGTTTTATTAAATTAAATAGGGATTGTGTGCCTGCCTTATCTCTCATTTTCTGGAGTTGTAAAAATTCTTTCCTCACCTAACTCCCCTCAAATGTAACTTGACCTTTCTTTATTACAAATATAATTAGTTACATTAAAGTGTAAAATTAGAATTAGCTAGGAATAATTTTTGTAACTTGAACATTGAAGATAGGCGCCATGAAGATAAGGAGATTACAAGCAAGCTTTGAAGACTATGTATGTAATCACCTAGGAATTTGACCAACAAATTTCCTTTGATGGCTCAAGGAAATTAGATTAGAAAAGTCCATAATCATCCAAGTAGAAAGCATGTTGTAGATTTATTTTATGCGATATTATAAATGCTATGAATGTTTATTATGATGAGACTTAAAAGAAAAAGGAAATCCCTCTTTACAATATTGAGTCACATGTTTCGCATGATAAAGTTGACTTCCATCATCATAACAAGATAACCAGTTTCTTCCAGTATGAGGCTTATTGAGTCACTCAGAGTCAAACTACTGTACAAATATGTTTGAGTTATGAAGTTGGATCTTACTCAACTAATGCCATGTTGTCCGGATGTGCAAAACTTGACCGCATGGTATTAGAAGTAAAGTTAGGCGAAGTACATATGATGTGCTTAAACAAAGAGTTGTCAGCTAACTGATCTGAGAGTTGCATAGAGATGCAATTGATAAGCTATGTTATCTACCCAACTAGGCTTGTTGTAATTTGTTGAGGCACTCAAGGTTGCAACATGTTGAAAGGGATCCCAGCCCACTAGAAATACCTTGATGAGATTTCCGAATAATAGTGAGGGCTATTATCTCGAAAAATTAGTGGGAGAACCAATAAGAGATTTAATACCTCATCTTGAATTGGTATAAATGCATGAATATAACTGATATATATACTTTTTCCATATTAGGTCGTTGAAAATGGTTAATACTTTAACTGCACTGTGCGGCATTATGAATGCCATTAGTCCAAAATGTTTGGATTGGTACAAAAGATTGAGAAGCGTTCTCAATGAAAGGAAGGTTGCTCATTTGACAAGTCAAGAAGAACTTAAAAAAGTTTCTGGGTTGACTGTGTTTGTGATTGAACTGAATCTTTCTACTATTAAATCCAATTCATGGATAATTGATTCAGGATACGGTTCACTTCTATGTAATGACAAAGCCATGTTGAAAGGAAATAGAAAGTTGAGAAAGGATAAAGTAGTTCTAAGAGTAGGCAATGGTGCAAAAGTTGCAGCATTAGCAATTGGAACATGTATTTTATCTTTGCCGTCTGGCATGAAATTGGAACTGAAATATTGTTACTTTGTTCCACTATTGTCTAGAAACATCATTTCGGTTTCATACCTCACTGTTAATGATGGTTTCGAGATAAGAATGAAGGGCAATAGTTGCTCCATCATTCTTAAAGACATTCACTATGGATCGACAACATTACATAATGGATTATATGTTTTGGATCCAGAGATGCCTATGTTCAATATAAATGTCAAGAAAGCAAGAAAGGATGATCCAAGTAAGACTTACATATGGCATTGTAGACTTGGCCATATCAATGAGACAGGGATCTCCAAATTGCATAAACATGGTTATTTGGAACCCTTTGATTATAAATCATATGGGACTTGTGAATGTTGTCTCCTTGGTAAGATGACCAAGACTCCTTTTACTGGAAAGGATGAAAAAGCTGGTGTTTTATTGGGCTTAATACATTCAGATATATGTGGACCACTAAACACAGCTGCTAGAGGTAATTTCTCATACTTCATAACCTTTACCAATGATCATTCTAGATATGGTTATGTGTATCTGATGAGATACAAGTCTGAAGCTTTTGAAAAGTTCAAATAGTTCAGAGCTGAAGTAGAGAAACAGACTGGAAAAAATATTCTAGCTCTTAGATTGGATCGAGGAGGAGAATATTTAACTCATCATTTCTTGGATCATTTGACAAATAATGGAATTCTGTCGCAATGGACTCCACCTGGAACTCCTCAGCATAACGGAGTATCCGAAATGATAAATCAAACCTTGTTGGACATGGTTAGGTCCATGATGTCTAAGGGGATATGCCTTAGAAACTGCAGCTTGCCTTCTAAATAGGGTTCCAAGCAAGTCGGTAGATTAGGTACCATATGAGATATGGAATGGCAAGAAGCCATACTTATCTTATCTAAAGATTTGGGGATGTACTGCTTATGTGAAGCAAGTACCTTATAATAAGCTGGGAGCTAGATCAGAAAAATGTAAGTTTGTAAGATATCCTAAAGAGACTATGGGATATTACTTTTACAGTCCTACTGATCAAAAGGTGTTTGTGTCAAAACACGCTTCTTTTCTAGAGAAAGAGTTTCTAATAGAAAGATTCAGTGGGAGTAAAATAGATTTTGAAGAAGTTCAAGAACCACAACCTAACATTCCCTCGGAACCTGAGCCATTAGTCGAGGCATTGGATGCTTGGAATGATGCTCAAGAAACACAAGTACTCCAAAGGTCTAGTAGGGAGAGGCAAACTCCAATAATATATAGATTTCTTTTGGAAAGAGATGGTTTGCCCATTGATAATGAACCTGCTACCTATAAGGAAGCGATGTCGAACATCAATTCCAAGAAATGGCTAGAAGCCATGAAATTCGAAATAGATGCCATGGAAGTTAACCAAGTTGGTCTTTAGTTTATCCACTTCAAGGGATAAAATCCATCGGGTGTAAATGGGTCTACAAGATAAAGACAGACATAGATGGCAACATACAAACGTATAAGGCCAGATTGGTTGCAAAAGGTTATAATCAAGTTGAAGGCATTGATTTTGAAGAAACCTTTTCACCAGTTGCCATGGTAAAGTCCATTAGGATTATGCTTGCTATTGCTGCATACCATGATTATGAGATATGGCAGATGATTGTAAAAACTGCATTTCTTAACGGGAATTTGCAAGAGGAAGTGTATATGACACAACCTGAAGGTTTTTTTTCATCCAAGGCCACATCTAATAAGATATGCAAGCTGCAAAAGTCCATTTATGGACTAAAGCAAGCATCTCGGAGTTGGAACATCAGGTTTGATGAAACAATTAAAGAATTTGGTTTCATTAAGAATCCTGATGAACTATGTGTTTACAAGAAGGTAAACGGACATGCAGTTGTGTTCCGGTGCTATATGTCGATGACATATTGCTCATAGGAAACGATGTAACTATGCTTCAGAACACCAAGTCTGGCTATCCAAACAGTTCTCCATGAAGGATTTGGGAGAAGCAGCATATATTCCGGGAATTAAGATCTATAGAGATAGATCGAAAAGGATGCTTGGATTATCCCAATCCGTTTACATAAACAAGGTGCTAAAGAGGTTTAGCATGGATATCTCCAAAAGAGGTAACTTGCCTATGGTACATGGTGTACAACTCTCGAAAGAGATGTGTCCTAAAACTTATGAAGAAAGGACACGGATGGATAGGATCTCATATGCTTCGGCAATAGGATCTATCATGTACGTCATGTTGTGCACGAGACCATATGTATCGTACGCTCTGAGTGTCACGAGCTGATACCAAAGCAATCCTGGTGAAATTTATTAGATTGCTGTGAAGAATATCCTCAAGTACTTGAGAAGAACTAAGGATATTTTCTTGGTCTATGAAGGGGCTGAACTCCAAGTAAAGGGTTATACAGATGTTGGATTCCAAATTGATAGGGATGACAGTAAATCTCAGGGCGTTACGTATTTACCTTAAATGGAGCTGCAGTCAATTGGAAAAGTTTCAAACAGACTACAACTGCAGATTCAACAACAGAGGTTGAATACATCTTCGCGTGTGAGGCAACGAAGGAGACTTTTTGGATTAAGAAGTTCATAACTGAGCTTGGTGTGGTTCCAAGCATTGTTGATCCAGTACCACTTTACTGTGATAAACAATGGAGCTATACCGCAAGCTAAGGAACCACGGTCTCATCACAAATCCAAACATGTATTGCGGCAGTATCACTTGATTAGAGACATAATTCAAAGAGGTGATATAAGTATGGAAAGGGTACCCACAGAGGACAATATAGCTGATCATTTCACTAAGGTTCTGTCCCAGCAGAAACACAGTCGTCACATGGAAGGACATGGGCTTAAGTACATTGGCGATTGGCTTTAGTGCTAGTGGGAGATTGTTGGTGTAAGCCCTACAAGCCAATCTAGTTAGGCTTGTAAAACACTATTTATATATTTATGTATTGCACATTATAGTTTATTAATTATAATTGAGGTATTTCTTTATCAATAAGTATTGTTATAGTTGTTATAAATGACTTGTAAAGATAAAGCCCATGAGACACAATGGCATTGCAAAGGAATTGTAAGGTGTTACAATTATGAGGATCCTTATGCATCAATGCCGTATTTCTAAAATTGTTCCTGGTCATCGTATTGTCAAGACAGGGCATTGACAATGCTCAAAGACTAGCATATGTTAAGCCTTCATAAATTTGATGCATGCAACCGGTCTCGTAGTTGAAAGTATAGAGATACTTGGGGATGAAATATAGGTGCTTGTTAGTTGAACAAGTTCACTGAACATGACCCGCTATGAGAGTTCCATTTGGTATTTCACTCAAGTGTCTATGGTAAATACTCTCATGTGTCAGTAGTGTAAATAATCCTTTGAGTTGTGACACTAGGTCATCTTGTATGTGAACTGCCATACTTAGATTTCATCACGAACGGGTCCCAATCACGAGGATGCTTATGGTAGGGTGTTATTGGGTATGAAATGAAGCATACAAAGATGAATGGGTGGTCCAAAGAGGATTCATCACCCCAAGTGATTAAAGGGACATATCTCACATGTATCTGGCTTATATTAACTTATAGAAGTCCTTGCCAAGGCAATACTTAAGGAGTTAATATTAAAGCTGCAGATCTAATATGGAATGGATTAAGAGTAGACACCGAACCATACTATTTCCTATCCCGGGATATTTGATGAAGGGATCGAATTACACAGACATATTGTACACGAAAGGCTAGTCGAAGCTTGATGACTCTCTTGGCATTTGGGTGGTCATGATGCATTACTAGATGTCGCTCATGATCTATAAATATAAAGAGGAAATTCTTAATTGAATTTATTATATTTATTGCCAACATGTTAAGGGCCTAATAGGTCACACACAAAAGGTGATTAATGAAATTAAAATGAGATTGGGGCAGATTAAATATTCATTAAGTGTTGTGGGCTTATTGTGAATATTTAGTAATATTTATAAAGGCTTTAGTGCAGTTAGTCCAATAGTTGGCATACACTAAACCTACTTATAAATAGCCTAATGTTGTTGCCGCCTCCCCTCCTAAGGAATCCTTGAATCGACACCTCACTCCCTTTTAGAGTGTTTCGGCCGAATAGCAAAATAACCAACAGGAATTCGATTTTTCTAATTAATTTTGGCTAACCAAGGAAGAGGAGGAAGGTTTCTCACAACCTAAACTACTAGCATCGTCTTGGCAAAACATAATCTCAACCTTGTGAAGGCTTTCAGATCACCTGTGAGGATTACTGTTAGAGGTCGGACAATTGGACGACTTTGGTTTTCGACAAGCGAGCTTTGTGTACAAGAACAAGAACATCAAGAATCTGTCTTGAGGATTCGGCAATCTTCAATATAAAGGTATGTGTTTTTTATTGTTATTTGTTCTTGATAGCCTGATCGTTTTGAATTCATAGGCAAATCCTTGGAGGGATACGGTATTCTCTATGTTTTATTTAATTCCGCTGTATTGTATATTTAACTGTTGATTAAATTATACATTATCTCTGTTTGAACATGAGTCGAATCCCAACATAACCTACTCCCAAGTTTGATTTGTTTGGATATATATATATATATATATATATATATCTGTTTGAACATGAGCCGAATCCCAACATAACCTACTCCCAAGTCTGATTTGTTTGGATATATATATATATATATATATATATATATATATATATATAGAGAGAGAGAGAGAGAGAGAGAGGATTCATTTAAACTAGTGTAGAAATAATTATTTTTACACATTTACATAATTTTTTATACGATTTATATTTGTTTAATTTGATCGTCGTATTTCATGTTCTATTCACATAGTCATGCATGTCGATTTTCAAATAAATTAAAAATGTCTAACTATTTGTTCGATGTAAAAAAAAGATTTGTATGGTAAATTGTAAAACAACATTTGCAATAAGAATATAAAAAAAATGGGCAAAGGCAACCACTTTGTCGGAGTATAATGAGATAAGGACTAAGGAGCTGCAGTAATGACAAAGGCCCATAGCACATAATCTTGGTCCTTAGTATATATATATATATATATAAAATATATGGAAAAGTGGATATTGCTTGGTGTTCGAGTCATATATATAATATATGGTGTTTGGATGCAGTCCTAACCAATGGCAGCCGCTGTCCTACCACACCAATATTAATTTTCTCATCAAATTAAATAACTACGGATCGATCCTTTCCATCAGCTTTCAAACCTGTTTGCAGGGCAGCACTTTGCAACAGACAGTGCTCTCTTTTGCTGCTCTACCTTGTATATTTCCATGTCATTGCTGTGTACCAAACTTTATCATATAATAATCAGCAAAATCTTTATGGTTTTCATATATTGTAATGTAATCCTTTTTTGGGAGATAATGAATGCCAAAATAGTCCATTATTAGCTGATGTTGATAAGATGATTTATTACTGATTAAACTTACTAATTTATATATATATTAAGATGGTTTATATATATCTTCTATATATATAAAAAGTGTGAATTTTAAAACTATTAAAGTCGGTTTAATATTATGGTAGGCATAATTTTTAAAATTAAAAGTTGCGTTTCTCCGCAACCATAATGTTAAAAAGATAAGAATTTAATTTTTACGATTAAAATTATGATTTAACAACTCAAATCGAAAAGTAAAAAAATTGTGCTTTCGCGGTTTGGAAGTTGACTTTTTGTGTAATACAATTATGTCAAAAACTTAAAAATTATTAAACTTCATTTTTCACTACACTTTTTCCAACCAAAGTTTTTTTTTTTAACTCAAACTTTTTCAACAATAATGCTAAATTAGCTCTAAAACAGATTATCACATCCATTAACAGTGAAATTATTAGACTCAGCAACTACAATTAGCAAGACTAAATATACCCCTTAAGGAATAGTAAAAAAAAAAACTAATTAAAAAAATTAGATACGTGACAATCCTTTAATCCGTTTGTGGTGTTAAAAAAATTCCACCACTGCATCAAAATCGAACTCTTGATGTAAATACCATTATAAAATTATAAAAATAATAAAATTTATCATTTTTGAAATATTTAATTTATTTTTTATTAATTGTACTTTTGTGAGACCCATAATAATATTAGTTAATGTATTAGGATTCCTATTAAAACACAACTACTATGATGAAAAATATAATTTTTTTGGAACAAAAATTAGAATATAAAAAAAGATAATAATAATAACCCAAAAAAAATAATTTAGAAAGAAAAGAAGAACATTTATCCAAAAACAAAGAACATGGCCGCATGGCCCCGATAGGCCATTGACCACTTCTTATAGTAATCTTTTTGTACTTCAATCTTAGGTCATTGATACCTTAGAAAATTGGATAAAATATTTTTATAATTGATTCGTAACATCAAATTTAATTAAAAATTTTAATATTAGCATAGATATTAATGTTATAGTAACTTAATAATTTTCTCATATTCAATTTGATATTTTCAAAGATAACATTTAATTATTAGCATGGAATTAGATAAATATTACATTGGGATTGGATGATCTCAGCCAAGGTAGTCAGTACCGTATCGGTGGAGTATCGTTTTTTTTTTGTACTAGTACGTACCAGTACTGGTGTGTTTCGATGTACCGTTTCAGATTTAACAGCATTTTTAAAATATTTTTTCATATATCTATATGTATAGTCTATTTTCAAGTTTTTTTTTAATAAAATATATATTATATACACATGCAAATATACATCCATTATATGCATATATATGTTTTTATACAAATATAAATTTTAAATATTTAATATCTAAAATTTTTAAACATCAAATAGGTAAAATAAATGTTAAAAAAATAGTAAAATATTATTAATTATGTTCAATAGCCTAATTTAATGAACATATATATATTTTAAATATAATTATGAAAAAAAAATAAAAATGATCATGACACAAAAATATTGAAATTGGTTTAAAAATTCAAATAAGTGAATTTTTAAATTAAAAAATTAAAAAAAAATCAAAATCTTGTACCAATCGGTACTGACACGTACGTACGGTACTGACCGATATTGACCGGTACAGACCGGTACAAGTCGGTACGACCGATATAGGCCGATACGATCGGTACAGGCCAGTACGATCGTACGGGCCGGTACGATCGTACGGGCCGGTATCAAAACTGGAACGGAACGAGACTAGTAACGTTTCTGTTTATCTTAAAAATGATACGTACCGATCAATACGGCCGATATCAATACGGTACTGATAACTCTATCTCAGCACTGTTACGTTAAATTCATATTAATCCACTTTCATTTAGCTCTTGAATAGGGTAAACTCAGTCACTGAGTTATTCCTTCCATCACATGATTTACATCCCACTATTGGGTCCCCCGGTTGCTCTTTTACACTGATCAGCAGGAATTTTTTTTTTTTTTTAAATCCAAATATATAGTAGAAGAATATGCTTCTTGCTTAATGTAAGTAGATATCCTCATCGGTCAGGCTAGGCCGATATCCGTTCATGACCGGCAGCTCGCTTGGTTTTGCAGATCCGATTCATATTGAATCGGATCTGGATAGGTGTTTTTGAATCCGGACTGGTCTGGATTACTATTTAAAAAATCAAAAAATATTTTTTATTTAAATTTAATTATAAAAATATATTTTTTATTTTTTTATTAATTAGTGAACAATAAATTTGAGCCCGCGGGTCGGCCCTGGCCTGAACAAAAAAGTTGAAAAAATCCAGGCCCGACTCGATCCATGAGCAAGTCTAGCTGGACCGGGTCGTGACCTGATTTTTTTTACTCAGGTTCGAGCCGGCTCGAAAGTTCATATCACTATAAATATTAATATAAAAAAATTTATATTAATATTTATAATTAAATTTAGATAAACCTATTTTTTATTGATGAACAGTAATGCAAGCCGGATCAGACTGAATTAAAAAAAAAAAGTTGTTCAACCTCAACCCAATACAAACTGAATCAAACGAATAACCTAATTGTTGAACATATCTAAATGTAAGTAATGATTTTTAAGAAGCATTAGAAATTTTTCCCCGCTTCGTTGGGGGATTTTTTTTAATATTTATAAAATTTTAATTAAATTATTAATCATAAATAAATATAAGTTGAATTATATTAAATAATTATTATTTATTTAAATAATTTTTATATTTTAATATTATAAGTAAATAAATTTATAGTTAAAAACACTATGATAAATTATGCAAAATATGATATAAATTGAGATACGATACAAATACCACATGAAAAGAATAATTAAAACACGACATAAATACACGAACGTGTCAAAATCTATATAAAACAAATTATTAAAGTGTAAAAATTTATAAATTTGTAATACTTTAAATACAGAAAAATAATACGAACATGTCACGAACACACCAATTTTTCTCTAAATTGAATCACTATAATAAATTATGCAAAATATGTTATGAATTGAGACACTCTTCGCTGTGTTGAGATACGACACAATTTTTCTCTAAATAACTTTTTATATTTTAATATCGTAAATAAATGAATTTAAAGTTAAAATCGAATCACCATGATAAATTATGTAAAATATGGGATGAATTGAGATACGGCACAAATACCACATGGAAAAATAATTAAAACACGACACGAATACACAAACATGTCAAAATCTATATAAAATGAATTATTAACGTGTAAAAAATTATATAAATTTGTAATATTTTAAATACATAAAAAAATAACACGAACACAAGCACGTCACGAACACATAAATTTTTCTTTAAATTGAATCACTATAACAAATTATGCAAAATATGTCATGAATTAAGACACGACATGAACACTTGAATCAGAATGACAAACTATGCAAAATATAAAATGAATTTAGATAAAACACGAACATAACATAAAAAAATTAAAACACAATACAAAAAATAACATAATAACTACACAAATACACAAAAATATCAAAATATACATAAAATGAATTATTAACGTGTAAAAATTTATATAAATTTATAATACTTTAAATACACAAAAAATAACACGAACACATAAATTTTTATATTTTTCTTTCTTTCTTTCCTTTCTTCTTCTTTCTTTCTCTTTTTTTTTTCTATACTTAAAAAAAAAAAAAAAAACCGCCACATTTCAACTCCAAAACCATTCATGTAATAAAGTTTATAATATAGGGTATGTTTCTTGGCCTCAAGTGTTTGGAGAAAAGTAATTATTGTTGTAAAACCCTGTTGGGTTAGTGGGTCACCTTTTTAGGCAAATATAAGCATATGGGGTCTAAGAAAACATGACATTTTGCTATTATCCAATCATGACTAATTAAAAAACATAGATATGAAGATGGAAGTAACTAAGAAAGAGAGAAGATTATAAGAAAAATAAAGAAAGAGAGAAGATTAAAAGAAAAATAGAAAAAGAAAAGAAAAGAAAAGAAAGGAAGTCCAAACTTATAAAAAGATGAGGGTTTAATAAGAGCCGTATTAGACTTTGGAAGTGATTAGCTTTTTGGGGTAAAGATGTAAGTGAATAGGTTGGATTGATGACTGCATATTTATGTCATGCGCATTTCTCTTTCAGTCACTTAAAAGATGTATTAATTTTGGATACGATAAAAAAATACGATAAAAATATGATATATTTAATAAATATAAAAATAATATAATAAATATTATATTATATGTTTAAACACGATTAATAAAATTAATACAACATTATACTATTATCTCCGCTACTACTTTTTTGTGCTTGAAACTTGGCCAAGGCTGAGTTGGATTTGGCTAGTGATCTTTTTCTATAACATCAATGAATAGAACTGATGTAGGAATTAGGCGCAAAGTTAATCAACTTTTATAATAATATAAGTCAATAGAACTGAAAAATCACATTATTTAAAGAGAGAAATGAGCCCAAGGAATTAAATATTGAAAAGAAGTTGAAATTATGACATGTAAAAATGTGCTTGGTATAAATTGAGATATCACATCTTCAATCTTATATTAATGTAAAAGTAAATTATTTTTACACATTTTCATAATTTTTTATATGATTAATATCTTAATAAACCGATTGTTGAATTTAGCAATATAGTTGTACTCGTCGTGCACTTAAAATTTCGAATTGATTTGATATCTCTATCATATCAATCAAAAATACTATCTTTTTCAATATATATTTAACGGTTGAAAGTTTTTTATATTGAACAAATAATTAAATATTTTTAATTTATTCAAAATTCGACGTGTATGATCTATGTGAATAGAACATGAAATATGATAATCGAATTTTTAAAATATTAATCGTATAAAAAATTAATTTAATTTTATATTAATGTAAGGAATTTCTTTTCATATATATATTCAGCATGAATGCATGATTAGCATGCGTTGTTAAATTACTAATCAAGGTTTTTTCTGTAATCGTTGATTGATTGAATATATGTACTGTTTTGGCGTGATTCATGAAAGCAATTAAAGAAAAGGAAAATTATCATCACGATTAGAAGTGGAAAAAGCTATGTGAACTCGGGGAAAAAAAACATTTAGATCGGTTTGAGATCGAATCGATACGATTTGAATAAATTTTTAAAATTTTAAATTTTAAAATATTCAAAGTTAAAACAATTCTAATTGAATACTATATGAAATTGGAACAGTCTAAATTCGAAATAATTTAAACATGCTTGAAATAAAAACTATCTGAATCCGATTTAAAATCTATAAAAACTCAAACTTTAACTCGAAAATATTTGAGATTGATCGAATTCGAAAAAAAATTAAACCAAAATAAATCGAATTTAAAATGATCTAAACTCGAAAAATTTCAAACTCATAAAGATTAAAACTCAAAATAAAAATCCAAACTTATCTAAATCCGAAATAACGCCAATCCAAAAATAAATCAATCCAAACCCCGTCAAATTGCAACCTCTAATCAACAATAATCAAATAATGGACTTTTAAAGACCTAGCTAACTCTCTTGTTGCGAGTCCTACGAGCTGCATCATTAATAAAAAGATGCAAATCTCTAAAATGTTTGTGCGACATCTAAAAAACTTCATTAAGGTATATTCGTATATTTATATCGTATTCGTGTATTTATATCATATTCGTATATTTTACGATAAATTCGTATATTTATGTTGTATTCGTATATTTTATGTGTTATAATCATAATTAAGGTATTATATGTTTATATAAAATTTTGATACGTTAATAATTCATGTTATATAGATTTTGACACGTTCGTGTCTTCGTGTTACTTTTTCGTATCCTATCGTGTTTTGTATCATGTTTTAGTTATTTTTTCATATCGTATCGTTTAAACGTACGGTGTTTGTCATGTAATTATATTGTCTCCAAAGTTAACAAGTGGGCATGGACATGTAGCCCCGAGTGAGCTTTGTCGATCAGTTTCATGAATTTTGGAGTTTGAGGTTCCGATTATTAGGGTTTAGGTTATTTTGATCATTGTCATTTCAATTTTGGATATGGGTTATTTCATATAGAGAGAGACGGTTGATTTTTCTTAATAAAATCGAATTACAGTAATTTAACAAATTTTTGCATTCGAATCAGTCAATTTTACTATCTCTGTCAGGAAAGTTGGGGAAAAGCATCTTATTTAAAAAACATAAAAGGACTTTCCTGCGCTGCAAAAAAAAAAAAAAAAAAAAGCTCAAATCAATCTGGTCAGTACTCAGTAGTACAAATCAGAGCCGGCGGCAAGGCTTCAGGAACAAAATTTATCAACCATAGGATTTTCTTGCATTGGATATTCTTAGAATTCGTAGCATCATGCCATTTTAAGGCAACAATTATGGGAACAAAGAATATTACTGCTTAAAGCTACTAATTTAATCTTCAAAAAACTCAGCAATTGGCAACACAGGCCATAGTCAGAAGAGAAAAAATATAACCTTATCAACAAGAACAGAGAAACAGACTAATGACAGAAATATAGTTATGGTCTTTAAAGATTACACCTCTGGTCCAATGCTTTGCAATTCTTCAGATAGTTTTCGAGGCTACTCTGGACAGTGCAAAACCAGATGATAGAGACAAATGCCTTGGTAAAAAAACAATGCTGTGACAATGATTACCACTATTAATCAACACAAACTATATATATATATATATATATACAGTGTCTTTCTACAGCATCCAAATCTTATAATTTTGACTTCAAATTCCATCAAAGGGATTCTTCATATTCCCACCAAGCAAGGACATGAGACCCCCACCATGGACCCTCCCCTCCGGAATCAAGAAGTCAAAGCTCTTGTTGTTACCAACACCGCCACCAATGCCGGTGTCATACCTATTTCTTCCTCCTCCCTCTTGCTTTTCAGCACTCAAGAAACTTGAGTAAGAGGATGTGGACTTCATAGATAGAGGAACCAATACCTGAGGCGGTATGAGTTGTTGCGTTTTTGCTGGCTTGTCCAGGGAATCGATACAATCAGGAATAACACTAGCCCCTGACGATGAGTGATTGTTGTCAAAGCTGCTTCCTACAGTTGATGCAGCTGATACAAGGCCATGGAAAACTCCAGGAGCAATGAGCCCTCCCTTGCTTGCCTCCAGCTCTTGCACCATACTGCTGTGCGCGGCGCACAGACCACTCCGGCCCCTTGCAAATTTCACACATTTGCCCTCCCCCCAGGAGCATCTTTTCCCCCCACCATGGGCCTTGCAGAAGTCTGTGCTTCCTTGGGCACTCTTGTCACAATTCTCAAACTTGCATCGCTTTCCACCACCATGCCTGACACAACAATCAGTGCGACCTCGTGCACTCTTTGTACAGCCTGGCACTACACACCTCTTCCCACCACCATGGGCAACACAAAAATTGGTGCCTCCATGCACACTCTTGGGACAAATGCCACCACCATTGTAGAGGCAACGTTTTCCCCCACCATGTCCTTTGCACAATGGTGTGCTCCCTTCAGCGCCTTTGGTACACCCTGAAAATATACAACGTTTTCCACCACCATGAGCCTTGCAAAACATAGTGCTTCCCTGAGCACCCTTAGTACATCCCTGGAACAGGCAACGACGTCCACCACCATGAGAGATGCACAAACCAGCCTGTCCTTCAGCACTGCATGTGCAACCTTCCACCTTACACCTTTTTCCCCCACCATGTCTAATGCAAAGCCCTGATTTACCTCGTGCAGCCTTTGTGCACCCTCCAGGAAACCCACATCGTCTGCCTCCACCGTGTGCTATGCAAAAATCGGTCTTCCCCTCGGCACTTTTAGTGCAACCCAAGTGCTCGCACCTCCTCCCTCCACCATGAGCCTTACAGTAGGCAGTTCGGCTCTCAGCACCTTTGTTACAACCTGGTTTTTGGCATCTTTGTCCGCCCCCATGACCAATACAAAGACCAGATGCCCCCCTTGCTCCTTTCAAGCAACCAGCAAACTTGCATTTCTTTGAATTGCTAGTTCGGTTATCTGAAGACGTCATACTGGTGGTTTGCTCAGAGAGTGTGTCTACTGAGAAATCTGTCTGAGCAGAGGGCTCACAACTTTGATGGAATTGATGACAATCAGATTTAGCTCCAAACTGAAAAAGTTCTTGTGTCTGCACCAACGCTTTGCCACTATCCATTCTTGGAGCCAAGAGGAGAGATGGCATATAGCCACCAGATTTCTTGGCCGAAGTAGAACCCTCATCCACAATAGGAACTGAAAGAGGCATATTAGCATCAGTTTCTGTTGACGGAGACAGACTCATACTTTCCTTAGTCCCTCCAGAAAGGCCAAGTTTTAGGATTGAGTTATCCTCGGGTGACAAGCCCCGAGTAAATAATGCTGCTCTTGATTTGTTATTGTTGAGACCATCATTGTAATAATTATTGCAGTATACACTTGGAGTTGGACCCAACCCCAGAACCAACCTGCAGCCATCATCAGGTGCACTAGAAAGATCAGCATGAAGATTGCTTTGAGTACTTCTGAATCTGGCCTTGTTGCTTCCTCCATAGCCAAGAAAGTTCAGACGTAGGGTGGTATCACCAAAATTTTCATTTTTTGAGAGTTCAGAAACATGAAAAAACTGTACATTCTTGTTCAAATCCATAACCTCTCTGGATGCTGTGAACTATAACACTTAGAAAAAGGAGGCCCACCTTACACAAAAAACTTTAATACATGCTACTGATTGGTATATGTATATAAAAAATTTTAAGAAATAGAAGAAATTCCAATAGCATTCCTCCTCCACTTACGAACCCTGATGTATCTGCTCGGTCCATCTTATCAAGTATCTACAACAACAGCACAGCCTTCAATTATGTAAAGCTTAGTTGCTGATGTATCTGACAACGTTTCTACGATAAAATCCTTTTATAAGAACATTCAAAGTGGATGCAAAGAGATCTGGAGTGTCTTGTGCTCCTTGTTGACAGATAGATCAGCTTCATTAACCCTGACAAGAAAAAACAATTGAAGTAACACAATCAGGCACTAATCAAAAGCCATTTAAGTATATTAAACTTAAGTAATACCGAGATCCACAGCATTAATTAGACGGTCTAACATTAAAACTTAAACCACAGGAAGATATACAAGGCAATGTCAACTGCACGTTTCAATTGCAGAATTTTCTTGGAAAAAAAATCAACACAACACAAAACAACCTCCAGTACATCGCAAAAAGATCAAACATACTCATAACCAGCCTGTTTTAAGAGGCACTAGCAACAATTTCAACTATTCTGTCAAAATGACAGTTCGAAATCATGGACGGGTGAGAACCTTGTCAACTCTAGGGTTCTATGCTCTTTTTTTTTATTCTGACATGAAGATAAAGTTGTTTTTGGGTGGTTGACAAATAAAAAGAATGAAATAAAATAATACCTTATCAAATTAAGTATAGTAATGCATAAATTAAGCCCTTCACCTTGAAACTCATACATCTATTACTCTTCAAAAAGAAAAGGGAATTAGTACAGTACTACAGTTACACTAGAAACAAAAATCAAATTCTGAATTTCCAAAAAGATATTAACACTCAAATGATATTCCCTATCTAAGCGGAACCTCTGTTTATTAAAAACAAAATCTAGAAATATCAATTTAAGCAGTGAAGTTCAATGCAGAGTCTTCTAGTATTATATTTTAGTTTAGTATTTCTTTTGGTATTCTTTTTTTTTTTTTTTTCAAAATCCTTTTCTACCGATGTATTTAGCCCCTGCACACTGAAAAAGCAGATCATAATAGAAACCAAATCTTACAAATATATTTTAAAAGGTTCATTGCCTAAAAATTATTATGCCTTTGGATAGAACAAAGAACTGAAAACCTAAAGAACTATCTACTTTTATCAAATAGCCTTTGAAGTAGAAGCACCGTAATTATGTGAAAGGTCACGCCACTTTACTTGTTACTTGAGCACTAAAATAAAAGAAAACCTAAGTTGCAGATAAGAAATCAATTCCTTCAAAGTTGTTGAAGATAAAGTTATGAAATTATCTCTAAACTTAAGATCCAATATGTTAGATTCATTATTAGAAGTTAAAATTTGGTGAGCAGCAACAAATTTATCAATCGACAATTGTCACCCGATGCCTTGGAATTAGAATTTAGAGATCAACACCATTTCTTAGAATCTATGACAGTTAATGTAAAATCCGCAATCTCTTCTAAGCACGTGTATCTAGAAAAAAGACATGGATAAATACAGAACAAGGATGAAAAGAATGAAATTAACAGAAAAAATCATTCAAAAGAATCAAAACCTTTTATATCACAAGAACTAAAGCCAAAATAAATAAATTAATAAAATTAATCTTAAACAGTAAATCTAAAAGTACAAATCCCACAAATAACTCAAGACTTGAGCTTAACTACATAAAATCACTCAAATACAACACAGAAACAAGAAGAAATACTGGGATCCATGTATAAAACAATAAAAACAACAGCAGCTGCCAGTAGAGCAAGCTACTATTTCAAAAATAAGCTAACTTAAACCCTTAAAACTCAAAAATCAAATCAGAGAACCAATTACTTCACAAAAGAAAAACAAACCCAGGTTAGTTTCAGCCGCGTGACTAACTTTCTGTGCAGATTAAAATTATATATAAAGACAAATGACCAAAGCAAGGAAAATTCACCAAATTTCCTTCTTTAAAAAATTACGAATATACCATCCAAATAATACCAGAATCAAAATATGACAGTTCAAAACCATGCATACATAGCCCAGGAACTTAACCCTTAATTAATTCCCTGAAACTATGGAAACAACAAGGTATATGAAACACATAAGAAGTAAAGTTACCCTAAAAAAACCAGCTAGAAACTCAAATTTGAGGGCATAATTAATGAAATAAAATAAGAAACTCTGAACTAATAACCAGAAAAACGATTAAGCTTGAAGTAAAAGAAAAGAAATTAGTAGATACCGTGAAGAAATCCAAATTTATAGAAAACTGAAGGATCTGAGAAGCGGCTAAAGACATGTTAAGAAAGCTGGAGAATCTTTAAAACAGAGAAAATAAAATTTTGGTACGAATAAAAGAAGAGAATCTTAACAAAGCGTAAAGAGAAAGAAAGCGGTGAAGAGGAGAAACCGAAAAATAAATGAGATAATGGGAGTAGGCACTAATAAATAATTAAAGTGCATATAGTTATTATTTAAGGTAGTTAAAATAATATTTTCAAAAGTTTACATTTAATAAAAATAATATATTAATTGTAAATTTATTTCTTTAAACACTAAATAATGATTATATTTTACATAATTAGGAGAAAACAAATTTATACGGGCGGCTCTATTTTTTTTCGTTAATAAAAGGACGATCTATTTATTATTATTATTATTATATTTTTTCATTTTTATGAAAATTATTAAAAGAAAGAAAATTTTTGGAAAATAAAATTTAATGCCAAAAATAGCCTCTATTTCAGTAATGACACAAAGTCGATCAAAATACGGTCTTGTATTATATCATCTAATGCAAATTAGTTCATTTATTATAAAATTGAGTAATTTAATCCTTATTCTTTTAAAATTAAAGAAAAAAGAAAAATCATAAAATGAATCATTAAAAAAATTGATGTGGTATTTAACCTGTATTAAATTAATGAAGTGGATGTCAAATGCTGACGTGATACTAATAAAATATATTATTTTAAGATGACGTGGATAAAATAAATAATATATTTTCAATATTTTATATGATATTTTCAACAACTTAATTACTTATTTTGTCAAATTATCTTAAAATAATATATTTTATTAATATCACATCAGCATTTGACATCCACGTCATTAATTAAATACAGGTTAAATATCACACCAATTTTTTTAACGATTCATTTATTGATTTTACTTTTTTATTTCACTTTTAAAAAAATAAAAATTAAATTATTCAATTTTATAATAAAAAAATTAATTTACACTTAAATAATATAATACATGAACCTTCTTAATATTTTGACGCACAAAATCACAAGCACTCCCGATTTGGACAACGCATTCTATTCGTTGAAAAGGACGTTGTTATTAAAAGTCTAAATTATCCTTATTAGGAGACCGACTTCGGAAGATTGTGGAGGGTAAAATGTCAAGTACAAGGGTGGTTTTTTCCCTTTTAAAAAATTTTTTGGGTTTTTTTTTTTCTTCATAGGAATTGTCGGAATTGTCTCCCCTCGACCTCGACGGGGAATTAGAAGAGAAACGAGTGGCCGAGGTGAAAAGGGTGTCGTGGCGTGGCCTTATCACTTATCAAAGAAAGAAAGCTTCACAAACCGCCAAAATGTTTGCCAAGAATCTGCTCCGCTGTTCTACTCAGTGAGCAGCTCTCCGGCTTGAGTTGAACTTAGATCGGCTTACTTCACTTCGCTTTGCAAAGGAGCTCAGAGCGGCGCTGACATTTTAATTTAACCCACTTTCTTTGAGTAAATATAAAAACATGTTCTCAATAATTAAATAATTTAATAATTAAAAATTATATTAAAAAAGGTAAATGATGAGTTAGAAATTATTAGAAAAAATATTATAAAGATAAAAATTTTTTTAATGGAATTTTTTTTTTCTTTCTCATTCCATTAAAGAAATATTATTTTTTAAAAATTTTAATTAAAAATAAATTTAAAAAATTAAATATTTATCTTTTAAAAATTTAAAAAAAAAATTAATTTTAGAAATATTATTTATATTATTTTTTATTTTTTTAATTTTTTAATTAAAAAAGTAAATAAAAAAATTATATTTTAAAATTAAAAAATTTATTTTTAGAAAAATTTAGTTTTTAATTAAAAAAATAAATTAAAAAATAAGAGAAAAAAGTTTTTTTTATCAAGGGTAATTTTATTTTTATAATTTTCTTCCTAATAATTTTATATTTTTCATTTTTCTTTTTCAAATAATTCTTACTCATTATATCATTTAATAATTATTGTATTGTAAAGGGTATGTTTTTCAAATTTACTCATTTTCCTTTTATACAATGTTCAGAGATATTATTATATTATTGCTATCATTAAAAAAATTATTTAAATCATAAAAAATATATATTACTATATTAGTGGTTGATACCTTTTATTTTTCGATACGGACATTGGTTGATTGCTTTAGACCGAGCATTATATCTATTATTATATAAATAAATCTAATTTAAATTGAAAAAGTTTTTTAAATAATAATTTAACTAATTTGGAAATGTATCTTAAAACATTCATTAACAAAATTCAAATAATATATTAATTAATTTTTAAAAATATAAAAATAAAAACACGTTAACAAAATCTTTTTAAAAATAGCTTTAAAGCAATTTTTAACAACTCATCTAAAAAATAAAATTTTCTATAAGAAACGAAGCATATTTGATCTCCAACGTGAAAATTTGTGATTATTCAATTACCACTACTCTTATTTTCATTCAAACCAAAGATACTATTTGTAATAAATTTGTATTTATATTGGTTCATTACTTCGTTTCTTTTATATACTTCAATTTAAAAAATTTACTAACTAAAATTAACACATATAATAATATTTTCGTTTAATACATTAAAAATGATGAATTAATATTAAAATATTTAACTGAATTAATGATACAAATTAAACAAATATCAATTCATTCAAAAAAATTATTTAAAAATTTAATTAAAATAATAACATTAATGTTGCTTATTTTTAAAATATTTTAAAATAAAATAAAAATACTAATCAATGTTTAATAACATTGATTAAAGTAATATATAATTTTTTTCTTTAAATTTAATAAATTTAAATACAATTTTTTAATATAATAATAATATAAAAAAAATTAACTGCTCCTAGTTCAACGGATCCAACGGTAAAACAACGGGCTGCTTTTCGCTTTTCGATTCCGGGAATCCACCAATAATTGTGGTGTGGACCAATGGGAGGAGGCCAAGTATGCAGTTTGAGATTCCCCGCCAATTACACTTCAGCTGGATGCAGCGAACTGGCAGTGAAGGAGGAAGCTAACTAGCTTGCTGTCGTCACACTCACAGTCAAATAGACCATGTTTCCTGTTTCTGCTGTCGGGCTTCGAGCCCAGCCAGCCGGCTACTTGACCTGGCTTTAGTTTGTGAAATGTAAAGTTGGCAGCCAATGTGGTCCTAGCAAATTTTGTCGGTTCATACATTTATCATTCTATATTTATTTTGTCACACATAATTAATACATTGGATTAGATGTATAAGTTACAAACTAAGACCCATCGGCTATAAATTATTAAATTTTCAGTTTCTCTTGGATTAATGTCTGACTCTTCTTTTTCTTTTTAAATTGATGATTTTGTTAACGAATGTTTTTAAAATTTTAAAGTTAATTAATATATTATTTATAAAAATAATTTTGCATTAAATGTAAAAATTAATAATTTTATTAATTATTTTTAATACATTAAATGAAGATTTTATTATATGTGATAACTTTAAAAAAAAATGAAGATTTTATTAATTATTTTCAATGCAAAATCCTTAATATAAATACTACAATAATTGACGATCAAATGGAGCTTAGAGGTTAAAGAAAGAGAATACGTATAAGCATTAGTTAAAGTGTTATATATATAAAAATATATATATATAATAAATGTATTTTTTTAATTCAGTAAAAATAATATATTAAATGTAAAAAAAATTTTAAAATGATAATAAATAATCTTTAATCAGTGTTTATAAATATCTATTAAGCGAATTCGAAAAATTGAAAATAAAATATAAACAGGACAAAAAAGAGATTGGGAGGCAAAATCAATGCGATTGCCACGTGTCAGAAAGATAGTAGCAGACGCAACTGTTTCTCATTGGAAGGTTTCAAAAAATTGAACAACGCCCAACGGAGCCCAAAAATGCCAAGGAATCTCTGTTGGCTTTTGCTATCAAACTTTACGAGGTCTTGATCCTATACGCTCACGCATATCAAGGATGAAATCCTTGCTGGATTTTTATTGGCTTCTATTTGTCAATGTAATTTGACTTTGAAAAGTCAGAAGAACCAGAGAATGACATGTGTCAGATATACTCATGGTAGGAGCTTAGGAGACAAAATAAAATACCATGTTTATGTTGGAAAAAGGAGGATATTAAATGATTACTCCTCATTAATATATATTTTTATTTAAATTATGTTATGTAATTATATTTTAAAAAATAATTAATTATATATTATATATTATATGTAACAATTAAATGATAAATATTTATTTCAGCAATTTATTAATGATTTTTTTAATAAATAATTGATTTTTGTAAAAAAATTAATTACGTGATATAATTTAAATGGAAGAGATATATGTTAATATGAAATAACTGTTTCATACAATATTTTCTCGTTTGGCCAACTCGACCTTGCCGTAAGCTGATGATTGAATTATAAAACTACCCTCTATTTTATAAAGAAAATATTAAAAAAAAAACTTTTTAAAAAACAAAATTAAGCTTTTTCTGCTTTTTGGTGAAATATTTTTATTTTATGTGACCATCACCAATACTATTCAGATTTCTTAATTATTTAAATCAAAATTCAAAATCTTCAAATATATAAGTAACTAAAATGTAATATTAGTTCATTTAAAGAATTTTAAAAACATTTAACAATAGAATTAATTTAATACATTCAAATAATAACAATGAAAAAGTTTGTTCATATTTTGCATTTTATTTAATTAGTTTTTAATAGATATTTTATTTTTATTTATCATGTATCAAACATTGCTTCAAAGTTATATAAAATTACATGTATAGATTAAATAATGTTAAAGTCTATGACTTATGTGTTTATAATCATGTATTAAACCAAAAAAATAATATTCCGATGGTCTCTTGGAACATCTTTGAAGCCAAAACCCAAATTATAAATTTTAGAAAATTCTATAAAGGGGGCAATTTAGTCAAATTGGTTCGTCATAACATGACATCTCTCCGCGTTACACGATTAGGTCTATGATTCTTTGATTCTTTCTTATTGGCTGATTCCAAGTTGCTGAATATTCAAAACTGACAAGTTTGTTTGTCTTTTCTTTTGCTAACCATTTTTTTAAAGTTAATTAATGTATTATTATTATAAATAATATTATATTAAATATAATAACTAATACTTTTATTTATTATTTTTAATATATTAAATAAAAATATTAATATATATATAATAATTTAAAAATATCCTTTAAGACATTTTAATAAAATATCCTTAACACACTTTAATAAAACTTTTTAAAGTCTTTTAGTTAAGAACGTCACTAAGCAATTTGTTTCAATCATTTGTAAGGAAGCCTACCCTACCCTAACCTACCTTGGTGGGTGGGTCTCTTCTCTTCTCCAACTAACCATCTTGATTGATGATTATTTTAATCACACAAAAAAAAAACATAAATATGATAAAAAAAAATAACATAAACACGACACAAAATATTTAAAATCGAAATGATTTGAAACCAAAAAAATCTGAAAAAGTACAAACATGAAAAAAATCTAAACTCGAAATGACCCGAACTCGAAATAATTCAAGATCCAAAATATCTCATTAATATTAATTAAAAAAAAAACAAAAATATTCTAAAATTACCTAATTAATTCCTAAATCATATGCTAAAGATCCAAATAACATAATTACCAGTTTTTTATCCGAATATAGCTTTTTTTTAATTAATTCTCAAATTACAGATACTTTTATTTTAATTCCCGAAATTCGTTTTTTTAAACCTGTTAGAAAATCGTCATGGGCCATGGCTATTTCCCAACAGGTTTATCAATTTTTTTTTGAAATTGATCAGGATGGCGATTTTCCAACTTTTTTTTTTATAAATATTATATAAATAAATTTTAAATAAGAATATAATTTATAATTTTAAAAAATAAAAATTTAAATAATAAAATTAAAAAAATAATAATTTACAAAAAAAATTAAAAATTTTATATGTAATGTCAATCGGATTCTTTCAATTTGTATTCGTAATAAAATGGACCTCCGAGAGAAAAACCAACCAAAGCGTTATGGATTATGCAGGAATGAAAGTCATAGCTAGACCTATCCACAGGTCGAGTAGCCCGTACGACCCGGTAAGTTTGGATCGTATTGGGCCATGTTGGGACAAGTATTTTTGTAATTAGGGCAGGGCCGGCCCGACCTAGCATGAATTACTATTTATTAAATAAAAATATTTTTTATTTAACTTTAATTATAAAAAATATATAAATATAATTATTTTAAATATATATATTTATAAAAACATTTTTTTTATTTTTGAGGACTATGACTAGAGGTATCCATTGGCCGACCGAGGCTCGAAAATTTTTTATTTCCCTTGCCCAAGCCTGGAAATATAAATTCTATAATTTATAATTTAAAATAATAAAAAATTATAAAATTAAAATAATAACAATTTACAAAAATTTTAAAAATTATATACATTTTTATATAAATATTAAAAATACATTTTTATATTTATATATATATTATAATTAAAGTTAAATAAAAAATATTTTTTATTTAATAAATAGTAATTCGAGCTAGGCCAGGTCGGCCCGAATTATAAAAGCACTTGCCCCAGCCCAACCCAATACGATATGGGCTTACCGAGTCGGGCGGGCTACGCGGCTCGTGGATAGGTCTAGTTATGATCTTCATTCCTGCATAATCCACAATGCTTTGGTTGATCTTTCTCTTAGAGGTCCATTTATTATGAATACAAGTTGAAAGAATACGATTGACATTATGAATATAATTTTTAAAATATTTGTAAATTATTTTTTTAAAATTTTGTTATTTAAATTTTAAATTTTATTAAATTTTTATTTTTTAAAATTATAAATTATATAATTTTATTTAAATTTTATTATATAATAATTAAAAAAAATTGAAAAATCGCCATCATGGGTGGCGATTTCCCAATCACATTTCTTCATTTGTTAGGAACGGTGGAGATATTTTTTCAACTTAAAATATGATTTTTTTTTTTTAATTCAAAACCTGTTGGGAAATCGCCATGGGTCATGGCGATTTCCCAACAAGGTTAAAAAAAGGCAGATTTTGGTATTTAAAAACAAAATACCGGTAGTTTGGGATATAAAAAATAAAGCAACTATATTGAGATAAAAATAAAAACCCATAATTACCCTTTAAACTATAGCTAATGACATGACTTATGTGGCATATGGATGGTGTTTCAAAATCATAAATTCTCTACTCTCATGCATTTGGACTATTTTTATAGATAGTTATAGATATGCCATTCATTACGCTTCGAAAAAATTAATTAAAATTTCGAACATAATATTTATATTAATGTATAACAAGTATAATAATTAAATTTTTAAGTAAATAAAAAGGTTAAATACTAAATTAGCCTCTGTACTTTAGGCCGATTCTCTGTTTGGTACCTAAAGAAAATTTTTTTTCACTTTAGTACTCGAATTTTCATGCCGTCAATCACATTGGCCCTTTTCCCTAACACTGTTAGTTAATGACTGACTAGGCAAAAAACCAACCAATCAGAGCCTAACACGTGACATCATTCGTGCCACATCATCATGAATGAAAAAAATTCAAAAAAATATAAAATCAAAAGCTGATTTTTTTTTTAAAATCAAATTTTTTGTTTTAAATTTAGAAATTAAAACATTATAAAAATTATAAAAAATCAAAAGATAAATCTGAAAAATTCAAAATTCAAAATTAAAAAGAAAAAAATATATAAAAAAAAAATTAAATATAGAAGTTTCAAATTAAATATATATATATATATATATATATGAAAATTCGAAATTAAAAATTTAAAAATTAGAATTTTTTTAAAATTTTAAATTTTTATTAAAAATATTTAGATTTATTTTTCTTATTTTATTTTGATTTTGATTTTTATAATATATATGACAATTCAAAATTAAAAAAAATAAAAATAAATTTAATAATAAATAAATTTAATAATAAATAAATTTAATAATAATTTTCTTTTTCATTTTTATTAAAAAATTTCAGATTTTTTTTCTTATTTTTTTTACAGATTTATTTATATATTTATATATATAAAGTTTTCAATTTTTATAATTTATTTTAATTTTGGTTTTTAATTTTTTAAATTTATAAATTTTTTAAAAAATGAGATTTTCAAATTTTTAAAAATTTGAAATTAAAAAAAATAGAAATTTTAAATTTAAAAATAGATTTTTTTCAAAAAAAATTTCCATTTTTATTAAAAAAATTTAGATTTTTTTTTCTTATTTTTTAATTTTGTTACAGATTTTTAAATATATATATAAAGTTTTCGATTTTTATAAATTATTTTTAATTTTGGTTTTTAATTTTTTAAATTTTTTTCTTATATGATGACATAGCACTAATGATGTGACAGTTTTGCCATGTGTGATTGTTTTTTGCCTAGTCAGTCATTAACTAACGGTGTTAGGGCAAAGGGCCAATGTGATTGACGACAGAAAAGTTCGAGTACCAAAGTGACAAAAAAAATTCAGGTACCAAACGGACAAAAGGCCAAAGTACAAGGACTAATTTAGTATTAAACCCTAAATAAATTTAGAGTTATAATTGAATCATTATGATAAACTATGCAAAATATAAGATGAATTGAGACATGACACGAAAATAACATTGAAGACAATTAAAACACGACACAACACAAAAAATAATATGAACACGACACATACACGAACGTGTCAAAATGTACATAAAACGAATTATTAACATGTAAAAATTTATATAAATTTATAATATTTTAAACACACGATAAAATAACACGAAAACGACACAAATATATAATTTCTCTAAATTGAATCACCATGACAAATTATGCAAAATATGGATGAATTGAGAGATCATACAAACATACAATTTTTTCTCTAAATTAAATCACTATGACAAACTATGCAAAATATTTGGATGAATTGAAACACGACACAAACACAACATGAGAAAAATAATTAAAACACGATAGACACAATAAATAACATGAACACAACATAAATACATGAACGTATCAAAATCTACATAAAATGATTATTAACATGTAAAAAATTATATAAATTTATAATATTTTAAACACACAAAAATAACACGAACACGAATATGACACAAAAAATAATATGAACACGACACGAATACACAAACGTGTCAAATTCTACCTAAAACGAGTTATTAACGTGTAAAAATTTATATAAATTTATAATACTTTGAACACATGAAAAAATAACACGAACACAAAAATTACACGAACATATCTTTCCTTTTGTTCTCCTTTCTCCTTTTGATGGGATCCAAGATGGATCAAGTCTTAAAGATCCATTGCAAGTTCCAGATGGGTCAAGATCTAAAAAGATAAAATAAAACAATGCAAGAATTGATGAAATCCACTTAGGCCAAGTTTGCAAAATGTTCAAGCAAGACTTCAACATTCAAGATGGGCTTAAAGGAAAAAAAATCAGCTTTAATCCATGTGATACAAGCTGTAAAGGGGGCGGCATAGCCTAGTTGTTTAATGTGGACCTATGTTATTTCATTAATCTATTAGGCATGTGGGCCTATGTTATTTATTAGATGGACTACTTTTAATTAGTTTGTTTGAGCTTGTTGTTCAGCCATAATTTTTTTTAATTACTTAGCAGACCTAGGTTAGAAATTCATGTAGGTTTATATAAATATAAAGTGGCGACAGCCACATACAATAGATTATCAGATTATCAATTGAAGTTTATCATTCTTGGAGAACTTATAAGTTTTATCTACTTGTTCTTGATTGAATTAAGAACTTATCAAAGGCAATCCTTGTGGCGTTTAGACCAGATCTAAGTTATTGAAACAAGTTTTCAACGGGTTTAGATCTTCTTTAACTTGATTATTGACTTTTTTGGATAAGTTTCAAATTGATTTAGGGTTCAAGGGATTTCAATCCTTACGGTTCACATCACCTTTCTTCCCTCTTTCTTTTCTTTTCTTTCTTTTTCTCCTTCATTTCTTTTCCTTCTTTCCCCCTTCAATAAAAAAAAGAAAGAAAGAAAAACCCTAACTAACCTCCTCCAACCTTCTAAATGCCCAAGTTTAGTTGTCCCCAAACAAGAACACTTAAAATTGAAATTGGACACTCTTTTTGGTTGGGGACAAATTAGGTTTGATACCAGATATTATTTTATCAATTAAAATATTTTTATTTAATTTTAAAATATGTTTTAAAATATTAGTATGAAATAATTTTTTAAAATAAACGAATCTAAGTGAACGAACTTAAACATAAAAAACTTTAATTCGAACTTGACATTTAAATATGTCAATTGAATTTAACTCAGCTGAATCCATGAATAATTTTAGTTCATACAATTATTACAATTTTAAACTAATGGCTTGTATGAGGCTAGGGCTGTAATCGAGCCGAGCTCGAATACTGAGAAGCTCGAGCTCGAGCTCGATTCAAAACTCGAGGCTCGAAGCTCGGTTCGAGCTCGATCGAGTATCATTTTTTAAGCTCGAGCTCGGCTCGAGATAAAATCGAACTATTCGAGCTCGATTCGATTAGGCTCGTTTATATGCTCGAGCTCGAGCTCGAATTAAGGGTTTTTAAGTATGTATATATATTAAGGGTAAAATAGTAAAATAATAATAAAAATATTATAAATAAAAAAGCTCGATTAGGCTCGCGAGCTGCTCGAATCGGGTATTAAGATACTCGAACTCGGCTCGCTCGATAGCTCGAGCTGCTCGAGCTCGAGCTCGGCTCGATAATGACCGAATCAAATTCGAGTTTTTTTTGAGTCGAACTCGAGTAGCTTGCAAGCACAAGTGTCTCGTTTACACCCCTATATGAGGCATGACCGAAAAGGGTTGACAGGAAACATAAGGAGTAGCATTTTCTTTTCTTTTCTTTTTTCCTAATAAAGTATAAACAAATCATCTCTAATAAAGCAATGTAAGAACTAGAATCTAAACCGATTGTACATATGCCGCCACGTCTAAGAAAATGAGACACGCATGTACTCTTTTAATTACAAAAGTTTAATGTTTTTTTTTTATTATTATTATTATTGTAATGACCATTCATCAAAGAGTATTGGGAGAGTAATACGAATTAGATTTGTAATAGCCAATGAAAATGTTAGCTCGTGCGTAAGTAGATACTTACGATACAATTTTATTTGAAAAAAAAATGAAGATGAAAGTGTGCGTCAGTGCACGTGTGAAACTCACATATTAGACATGGCCCCGGCTCCCAGGCAACCCAATAGAAAACAAACCATCCTTTTTTTATTACAGTAGTAAAACAGTAAATGACAAGCAAGGATGGTAAAATAAATTCGAATATGAAAATTGTTTAAAAAATTTTGAATTTGAATTCAATCAAATTTGAATTGATAAAAAAAAAAAATTAAACTCAGAAAAAATTTAAAATAATTCGAACTCAAAAAAGTCTAAACTTAAAACAATCTAAACTCGAAAAATTTGAACTCAAACTCTATCCAAAGATGAAAAATGTGCTGAAATAATTATATATTTTATAAAATCTAAAAAATTATTTAACTAACCCGAATCCAAATATAATCTAAAATAATAATGATTTAGGTGAAAATATAATCTAAAATAATAATGATTTAGGTGAAATTTAATTGAATGACCCATGAATCATTACAATAACTAAAACTTGAATTTATTTTTATTTAATTTAAAAATAAATTGGATAGCTAATAGACAAATTCTTATTGATCAAGCTTTAAATCTTGATAAGTCAGATTATGTGTAGATAACATTAATTTCACATAGTGATGATCAATTTATCAATTGAATTTTTTTTACTTAAACAATTAAAATAAATTTCAATGATCACGTGGCAACTGAGAACTTGTAATTGATAAAAAAATTTCTCTTTCTACAAAGATATTAACAGATTATACAGAATGGTATATAAAGAGAACCCAAAAAGAAGAAAGAAACACTTGAAGAAAGTATCCTACAGTGCTATCATACAAAAGACATATTATTAAATTAGTTCACTGAAAAAAGAAGCCAAATGTCTTAAAAATAGGTGTGTTCAAGGGTTGGTAGCCCGCTTGGTTATGTTTGAATTGGACAGAATTTGGATAAAAATTTTTATAATTCAAATTGACTCAAATCGAATTATTATTTATTAAATCAAAAATATTTTTTTATTTAAATTTAATTATAAAATATATATTAATATGAAAATAAAAATAAAAATAATTTTTTATATTTTAATAATTTATGAACAGTAAAACGGACTCGGATTTGGGTGACTACTACAGTGAGAACTATTGTCATGAGAACCCAATGAGAGTTAAAGTTAGACTATTGAAAAAATTAATAAAAAAAGACTAATCATGAAAAATATAGTTACAAACAATTATAACAAAAACTTTATTATAAATATAAATTCTGAAAAAGATTAAATAATCACATAAAACAAATGAGTTTAAGAGCAGAAAATGGACTTGTGTTCTCCTGCACGCCTTAATTCTAGAGGAGGCAAAATGAATCCGAACCCGAAAATTCGCCTAGAAAAACCTGAACCCGCCCAATTAAATATAAATTGGATTTTTTTTAATCGAACTAAGTAAACAGTTAAAAGTAAAAAATAAAAGAATTCACTTAACCGAACTTGATTTTTTTTAGTTTCTGTTTTTTAAAATAACATTCTTTTATTTTGTATTTTTTTTTTGCTATCGATTTTATTTTATTTCGTATTTGATTTGATCAAATCAAAAAAGAAAAAAGAAAAAAACTTTAGTATGCAATAGAAATTTTCTAAAAATAGAAAGAGTTGCTTACAGAGTTGAAAGAGGGAATTAATAGAGGTGGCAATTGGGCAGGTTCGGACCGGGCTCATTCGGGTTCGGGTCCATTCAGGTTCGGACCCATTCGGGTTCGAGTATTTTTACATCATTTTTATTTTATGTTAGATATAATCATTTTTACGTAATTTAAATATTTACTTTTAAAAATAAATTAAATATATTATTATTTTTTTTTAAAAATAACCTTTTATTATAATATGATATTTTTAATTTTATTTATTTATTAAAATCAATATTTGTTAGCACCTAAAAAATATAAAATTAATTTTTTATATAAAATAAAATTTTTAAATAATTTATTATAAAAAATATGATATATTATAAATTAATCATATTAATAGTTAAAATAATTAATCTGATGAACTCGAATTTCAACATGTAAATATATTATAATTTATATTCACTACAAAATAAAAAACTTTTAGGGACGAACCCTGATATTCAACTATCCGTTTATATATTTGTAAAATGTAAAAAATTTATGCTTATGTAAAGAATCGAACCTAACATTTAACTCTTAATAGTAAAGATGTTACCAAGTGAACCAATCTTGATATAATATGTTATTAAAAGTAAATTATATCTTAAATTATATCAAGTATAATAAAATAATAATAATTTAAAAAATACTTATCCAAAATAAAATAAATAATAAATCAATTACAAAATTGAATTAGCTAATTATGTTAAATACTTTTAAATTCTAAAAAAATAATTCAGTGATTTCTCGAGCCAATCACGCTTAGTACTGGTTTTGTAGAATAAATTAATATATAACATTTGAATCCTAGAGTATAGCTCTCAGTTAATTCTATTCAACACCGTCAAATTAGCTCATCAAATGGTTGAGCTATGTAATAAGAAAAGAGGATGCATGATTCAACCATTATATTCAAGCAAAAGTTTCATTCCCTCCTTCTAAATGAATCCTTAGAAGTTTAAATCTATATTACTCGGACTTAGATGTGAGTGTCTGACATAGATATATTCAATTTTTTTCAAAATTTTCATGTATTTGGAGGGTTCTTGGAGAATCATATCCCCATACTCATTTTCGAATATGCGTCGAACACGGATACTTCAAGAAAAATGAAGAGTCGGAGCAACATAGCAGATAGAGAATAAACAGATTTATCTACATATCCACAGCAGCAATTTTATTAAATTCATTCAAGGCTAGTATCAGACAACACTCGAAAACAATCCAAATATTGCATTATGTCACTCTAACTCCTCACTTTTCCTTTTTTGTTGGTGTGATTATCACGGCTCCAAGAAACTCTTCATTTTTTTTGAAGATCAAGTATCCAACACAAATTTAAAATCTCAAAACAATGAGCTTTAAAACATAAAGAAAAACCTAGAAAAAACAAATGGCAGTGCTCTAGACACGTCCCATGTCTTGAATATGCACACCCAAACACAAAATAAAAGTATGTTATTTTAAAAAACAAAAACTAAAAAAATTCAACTTCAGTTCAGTGAATTCTTTTATTTTTTACTTTTAACTGTTGACTTAGTTCGATAAAAAAAAATCCAATTTATATTTAATTGGGCGGGTTCGGGTTTTTCTAGGCGAATTTTCGGGTTCGGGTTCATTTTACCACCTCTAAAATTAAGGCGTGTATGAGAGAACACAAGTCCATTTTCTGCTCCTAAACTCATTTGTTTTGTGTGATTATTCAATCTTTTTTAGAATAAATATATTTATAATAAAGTTTTTGTTATAATTATTTGTAACAATATTTTTCATGGTTAGTTTTTTTTTTTTTGTAATTTTCTCAATAGTATAACTTTAGCTCTTTCTCCCAGACATTCACACGGGTTCTTATGGCAATAGTTCTCGCTGTAGTAGTCGCCTCGGATTTGGGCAAGGATAAAAAAAATTCGAACCGCGGCCCAATCCATGAGAAGGTATACTTAAAAAGCATAAGGTATATATATGTCGCCGAATAAGTTAACACTGTTATACGAAATCTTAAAGAGGACCAAAATTAAGAATGAGAATGGCCTCTCCATAAGTGTTAATTGAATGTTCTGTACCATGCCTTATGAATGTCAAATTGTTCTGGCCATACTCAAATTTCTCATTCAATGATAATAGATCAAAATCTCATGAAGGATCATGGCATCCCAAACCCTTGCTAATCTATGATACAAACAAAGTTGGCATGCAGCATGCAACATGCAGCATGCAGAATGCAGAATGCACTAACTGGACCGTATGCTAAAATACCAGAAACAAAAGAAAATTCACTGACGTCCACAACAACAACAAACGATTACAAATGAGATTAATTAACAATGTGGTAGGCGGCTTTAAGCTAGCATCAAAATAAAGTCGAAAAATGAGGTATCCGTCAATCCAAATCATCTAATTCTATCATATATGCTTAGCATATTAACAGGGAAAAAATTTACTTAGATTTGGGCTGCATAAGAAATTGAAGACGCGAGCAATCAAATATTAACACCAATGAAAGGAGTGGTACCAAAATAATAAACAGCTTTTAATCTTACCAAGAAGCCTTGGAGATCTGGGAAGGTAGCAATACACCTTGTCTGATATTTCAAGGGGTGAAACAATCCTCTTGTACTCGGTCTGTATTTAAAAGGAAGACAAAAAAATTTGAGAATTAAAACATGATGGGAAAAAAGGAAATAAATCATCACAAACATGGTAATATGTTTCAGGTCCATGAGATGTCCAAAAATACTAGGTCTTAAGTTGTGAAGATAATCCAAGCTCTTTAGATAATGCAGACAATACTACAAGTATCAATGGAGAGGTTATTATGCAAGTCGCCAAGAAATGATGTGTTAACATTGATTATTCTGAATATAAGGCAGCTATCTATTGGAGCCCCTTGATGTTATGGCATTCTCTTTCTTAATTTCCAGTGCAGTGAGAATGACAAACAAGAAATAATCACTGCAATTAACTCTGCTACAACATGCAAAGCTAGTATACCAGAGAGTAAAGAATGAACAGAAACATGTAGAACTTCTCATGAATAACAAAATCTTACCTGTTGATTCTGCAAGTTGAAGACAATCAAATTTCTATATGCAGTGCAAACAACCATGAGAGGATGTTTCACTGTAAGTGCATAGCAGCAGTGCCAGTCAGGGAGTTGATGAACGTGTACCGGAATCGACTGCCTTGTATCCCAATACCTAAATTGGTGGGAAAGGTATGTCAATCCAAAATGCACAAGGAAATCGGAAATGAATTTTATACAAAATGAAATGCTTAATGTGCGGTCATGAACATCAATAAATCAACATACAAAAAGGACAGAACAAGTGTCTCCGAGTTAATAAGGAAATCATCACTACTAATCAACAGGGTGGAAATCTTTCAGAAGTATTTAAACAATTAATTTACACAGATACGCAATATTTGACTCACTTCAAGGTCTTGTCCCAACTTCCTGTGACTAATAGACTCATCTCATGGATTCAAGCCATCTCTTTGATGGGTGCATCATGCATGGCCACATTATCATTGGTTGGCCACCAGACATCAAAGGCCACATTTTCACTTGCTTGTCACATCCACCAGAAAACACATTTTCACTTCAAGGTCTTGTCCCAACTTCCTATGACTAATAGACTCATCTCATGGATTCAAGCCATCTCTTTGATGGGTGCATCATGCATGGCCACATTATCATTGGTTGGCCACCAGACATCAAAGGCCACATTTTCACTTGCTTGTCACATCCACCAGAAAACACAGTCATTCCATCATCTTTCCAAAGTTGAGCATAAAAACTGTATATAGAAAACGCAAAACAAAGAAAAAAAATTAAAGAAATGATTAACATAATTCCTCATTTATTTAGGGATTAGGGACCTAAAGATGAGAAAATGAAAAACAAACTGCTACATCAAAGAAGCTTAGGCTTGAAGTTCAAATTTCCTCTTACCAACTTATTAACTTAACTACAAGTATAACAATAAAAAATAGATAAATAAAATCAAAGAATAATTATTACCGGCTGGTACTCGTGCATTATGGATGCCTTAGACAAATAGTTCTAAATCGCCGTCGCAGATTTTGTCGCGAATGTGATTGTGGTGTCGCGATTGCGGGAATCATAGGCATTATGTAACGTGTCGTGATTATCGCGAATGTGAATTTGATAATGTTTCAAAGAATTTGATAATATCGCGAACTATTACATTACGGATAAAATATTGTGCAAAAATTTCAATTACCATCGCGACCGTTAACGGTCGCATTTTAGAGGCATGCTCGCAACATTTACAGATTTACTCCATTTCGCATTATCTCCCAACATCTCACCTATAAATATTATGTAAAAGAAAACACGTCACTTTTAACTGTCAATAACTACTAAACAGAAAATTTGAGGAAAAAGAAGCACGTGCTCACTCACACAAATCTATATGCATAGCGTAGCCCTAATATTTCACGAACAAATTGGTTCAAAACTGTTTTGTTTGGATGCCAAGAAAATTCGAATAAAAGTAAAGAAAGCTAAACAAAATATTTCGTTTTCACACTCCATGCAGTTTCCGTTTCTCCAAATGAAAAAAGCAAATAGTAACAATGCCAAGCGCAAGTTAAACCCTAACAAGTTTCCACGTTCACCTATTTTTGGCGATATTTTCTCAGTAACCAAACAGAGTACAAAATAAATTAATATATGCTAACGCATGCGTTGTACTTATATATAACTGGTTATCCCAAGAAACTGCGACGAGAAAATTAGCCTTAGGACTGAAACTGAGGCTTGAAACAGAGTCATTTAGGAGGTTCCGAAACCTAATATAACAGTAAATCAAAATCAAATAAACAAAGAGATTAAACGTTAAATCACTTAGATCATTGATCAAACAAGGGAAAATTTGTAGTTGTAAAAGGGGAAAAAAATCTAGAAACAGAAAACCTAACCTCGAAAGACTTGTTTGGATTTGGACTTCCAAGCGTCGTCGCCGTTAAGAAATTCGACATTTGAGCAAAACGTTATTTTTTTCCCCTTCTTTTTGAAAACCGAGAATATGCTACAAGTTAAAGCAAAATAAAAACAAAAGAAGAAGAAGAAGAAGAGAGAATTTGAAGAGAAAAGGAAAAAAAAAAAAAAGGAAGATGGAAATAAAGGGCTGTTTGGATTGGAAGCTTCCGTCTATATGTAGCGTTGGGAGAAGTGGAGAACGCAGCAGGTAAATAACGGCTCTTACACGTGGCAGCTGTCAATAGCACGATCAGGATGTAATAAAGCCACGAAAAAATTACGATTTGCCCTTATATAGTTTTGGTATAATGTCATATTTAATATTTGAATTATAATAAATTGCACAAATAATAGGATTTATTCTCGATAAAATGAAATATGTCAAAAAAAATTAAAAATTATCTACTATAAAATAAATCATCGACAGCAATTTCATCGGTTAATTTAATAAAAAATGGGGTTATAATTTAAAAATATGTAATGTGGTGTCTAAAATAGTCAGGAAAATCGAAAGGGAAGGGGTAAGAAAAAAAAAACTCTAATACTTTTGTTTTTATTTTTAAAAAATAAAATTTATTTTTAATTTTTTATATTTTATATTTTAAAAATATAACACATGACAATGTCATATAAGTAAATTGTTCACATCATAGTTGAGAGATGGTATTAAAAGAATAGACTATATTGATAAACGAAATAATATTATAAATAGCATATTGCATATTTTTAAAATAAAAATCTCATTACAAATTTATTATAATTCAATAACTAAATATGATATTATCCTTATAAATTTTGACTTTCCAGTTTCTAACCTTATATATTCGGTTAATTTTCAGGATGTAAGGATCATTCAAATTAGTCTACCATTAAGTTATTATATTTATTGTGTAATTTTTTTATTTAATTTAACTATCATGCTTATCAACCTACGAAAACTAATGTTAAAAAAATCGAATCGGATCAGTTGAATTAAAAATCGATAATTTGTTTGGTCTGATATATATCATAAAACTGAAAATTCTCTAAATCGATAAAATTCCATAAAAAACCAAAAAAATCGATTTTAAACTTTTTTAATGTAATGAAATTTGAATTTTTAACCCCTTGAATCTATATTAAAGATTATACCATTTAGTCAAATACATATTTTTATTAAATATTTATTATATTTAATATTAATTTTTTTTAATACAATCGATCGGACCGGTTCAACCGATAATCGAAAGTCTCATCAATTTGATTTTTGATCCGATTTTTTAAACATCGACAAAAACTGTAAATATAAACATATTTGCAATATAGAATGACAATCCACGCCTTCCTTCTCATATTTTCTGTCTAAATGTTTTGTTAAATTCACTTTGCTGGGCGATGAGATGCAATGCCTCTGGTGCGGTGGAATCCTATGGGGCATTTTGTAGGGGGGAAATCCTCAACTGGAATGCACCTCCAGAGGGGTAATTTTTCTTTTATCTTCTCCATTATTTATTTATTTATTTATTTTTGTTAATTTTTTAAAATGTTTTAAAATTTTATTTTATTTTTTAATATAAATATATATTTAAAAAAATTTAATTATTATTTAATATAATTTTAATTATTTATTATATAAATAAATATTTTAATCTAATACTTTTAAAGGTCATTTTCATTTTCCACTATAATTCACCTCACAGCCACTGCTGTCTTTGAATCCAAACACATATCCCACCACTTATTTTAATCTCACCGTTACAATATTCAATCTCACCGCTACCGCTATTTTAATCTCACCGAAGTCAATCTCACCGTCAATCCAAATAGATCCTTAAAGTCCCAAAATTGTTTATGTTTTGTTTATTAATAACCTTTTTCATCATTTTCTAATGTAAATTAATGACAATAAACTTATATAGAGTATTTTTTTAAGAATTATTATTAATAACATGTATTTTATTTTTTTTATTTTTAAATTTCATTTCCTTTCCCATCGTGAATAGATTTGGATTGGGACTAGCCCATATCAAACTTGATGCACAAACATTGGGCAAAGAGCCCAATTAATCTTTATAGATATTAATTTATATTAAAAGAAGTTATCTGATACAATTACAATAAAATTTAAAAATTTTACCAACAAATTTAATAGAATAAGACATATTTTTATACAATATATAATAAAAATATTTAAAAAATAATATAACAAAAAAATAATTATCAATTTCTTAATCCAACTTCTTCAATAGACGCCTAGGCGAGCACCTAATAAAAAAATTCTATCTAATAATTTCTCCTATATTTGAAGACCAAAATCCGCTAAACCCTCGTGGGTGCCATGAATTTTTCCCCAAACAAATTCCAAATTTCAACGCAACTTTTAATTTTTTTAATAATTTTTTAATAATAATAATAATTTTATTTTATTAAATAATAATTTTTTATTTTTAAATTGTAATAATATTTTATTAATTATGAAAATTATTTATTTATAAATTACGTAATATAAAAGTATTTTTAAATGTTATTTATATATATATTTAAAAATAATTAGAGTTTATTATATGATGTATATTTTTATTTATAGAAGGTAAAAAATAATAAACAATAAATAAAAAACTAAAAAAATAAAATTGTGGTTTGTATTTTATTCTCTCGTAGGATCGATATTCTCACATAAGTTAGCAGCAAGTTCGTTTTTTTACATTTTATTTTTTCGAGCGGATCGGATACGGATCCTAAATCAACCGCAACTCAACGTGAGACCTACCCCTTTAAATATATCATTTAAAATTAAAATGAAAATAACTAATAAAATAATTTTTTTAAAACTTTTTCCTTGAGCCGGTAGGGTACGGATCCAAAACCAACCCGCGAGTCAACGTGCGGACCAACCTCTTTAAATACATCATTTAAAATAATAATAAAATTTAATAAATTTTTTTTTTAACTTTTTTCCCGAGCTGGTAGGATACATATCCTAAATCGACCCGCAAATCAACTTGTGGAGTGCGGACTAACCCTTTTAAATACAATATTTAAAAATAAAATAAAAACTAATTAATAAAATAAATTTATTATTTTAACATTTTATAGTGCGGGTCGGGTACGGATCCTAAACTGACCCACGATTCAATGTATGATCAATTCCTTTAAATACATCATTTAAAAATAAAATAATATATATATTTAATTTTTTTCCAAGCGAATCGATTACGGATCCTAAATCGACGTGCGAGTGAACTATGAGCCAATCCTTTAAATACATAATTTTAAATTAAAATAAAAGTAATTAATAAAATAATTTTCTTATTTTAATTTTTTTTTTCTCGAACAGGTCGGGTACAGATCCTAAATCGATTCGCGAGTCAACGTGCAGACCAACCCCTTTAAATATATCATTTTAAAAAATAAAAATAAAAAACTTAAAATAATTAATAAAATAAGTTTATTTTTTATTTTTTTTTTCAATCGAGTCGGGTATGAATTTTAAATCGAAATGTGAGTCAATATGCAGATCAACCCCTTTAAATATATAATTTAAAATTTTAAAAAAAATAATTAATAAATATATTTTTTTTCTTTTTTACTTACTATACTCCGGCAATGGATTTTGTTTCTGTTTCTTAGAGAGATAAGCAGCAAATTCAGATCGATAATGAAAGAAAATGTGATCATAAAACACAATCGATGTTCCTGAGTGAGTCAAGATCTAAGCATATCCTAGCATTTCCTTTCCACCTGGAAATCTCCAATGATCTTGGGGCTGGAAAGTAAATATAAAATATGTTATATAAAAGAAAAACATAAAAATTATTAAAAATTAAATAAAAAATAATATTTTTTTAAAAAAATTAGAAAAAAAATATAGACAGGCATAAATGGTTTGGGCTATCCAGTTATAAATATTGGTGAGCTTAGATAAAATTTGAGGCCCATATTTCGGGCTGGACCGGACTTGGGCAAACATATATAGTGTTGATACCATACATAGGCCCGGCCCAGCCCATGGACACCTCTAGTCAACGTGCGGACCAATCCATTTAAATACATGATTTAAAAATAAATTAAAAACTAAAAAAAAAAACTAAAAACAATTAATAAAATAAAATATTTTTTTAATTTTTTGCCGAAAGGGTCTGGTACGGATCCTAAATCGATTCGCGAGTGAACGTGCAGACCAACCTTTTTAAATAAATCATTTAAAAATAAAATAAAATAAACTTAAAACTAAAAATCTGAAAATTATAAAAAAAAATTTGTGTTATAGAAAATGACAAAATTATTCCTAACCTATTTTAAAAATACCCCTTGAATATTTCGAATTCAAAAATAAATATAGGTTCCGTTTTGGATGCAAACGGAGCCTCGATGCGGCTCGATTGGGATACTTTTTGGTCCAATCGGGTCGTGATCACCCTTTAGATTACAGGGCCAGCACAGCCTCACCGTGCTGGCCCTGATTTTGCCACTGGAGTATTGATGCTACAGTGGAAAATAATGCCCTCTAGTGGGAGGGCATTTTACAAATATAACCTTGCTTTTTTTTTTTAAATATATATAATGTTTAAAGGAATAATGTAGGATGTTTTTGACATTTTTTATGAATTTATTTAAAAATGTAAAATGTTTTTAATTTAATATAATTAATAAATTATTTTATTATTATATAATTAATATGAATTAATTTAAAAATAAATAATTACATAAATAATACTAAAAAAAATACTAAAATTGTCATTTTTATTAATTTTTAATATTTATCAATAAAACTATTATTTGATATAAATATAATTTTAATAATTTATTAATTTTATAAATATCAAACAATTTAAATCTTTTTTATTATATACACATTTTTATCTAATATTTTTAATGATCATTTTCTTTTTTCATTATCATTCATCTCATCGTCACTGCTGCGTTTGCAGCCAAATACATATCTCACCGTTGATTTTAATTTTACCGCTACAATAACTAATCTCATCTTGATCGTTATTTTTAATCTTATCGAAATCAATTTCATGACCTATGCTTATGAGGCCATAGTATATGAAAATGATGCTTACCGGCTACCGCACCGTGTCTCATAAATTTAATCATTTATGTATTTATGGTATATTTATATTATAATTATATTTAAAATATTATACAATTTTGATATATTTATATATTCTTATTTTTCATATATCCTATAAATCATCGCGTTTAAAATTGCAGCTCCCTGCTCACTGCCTCGTTACCAAACGGTACTTGAGTCAAAAAAATTCCAACCGCAGCTACCATGGTGCCAAATGTCATTCGCCAGTCTGTGCCTCTCGGCCCTCTCAAGTCTCTACTTTAGACTCACTCGTTAAAAAGAAAAAAACAAAGATCATTCTTTTTGAGAGGAAAGGGCAAGGGGGAAAGGGGTTTAAAACCGTATAAGATTATTTGCGGATGGAAAATGGAAAGCGCTCAGGGACTGAAAAAACAGTAGAAAAACCGGTGAAATGACTCCATCTTCGGTTTTTCCTTGTCTTTTTTTGCTTAATACTTTCCAGGTTTACCCTGTTAGGTGCTGAGTTGTTTTCATTTTTCCTCATTTTTGTTCCTATCTTGTATTTTTTTTTACTTTCATTTTTTGTTTTATTTAATTTTTTCCCTTGAGAAATGCTTTGATTCAAGTGGTATAAAATAAAATCTTAAGGTCCAAAACCTATTGCTCTGAAGCATTCTTGGTTCTGGGTGTGTTTATTGACTTGTTATTTTCCAGGTTTCAGATTCTGGTTTCTGTCAAATACTAATGGCTTAAATAAAAAAATAAAAAAACCATAACTAAAACTAAATAATCATCCAAGCTCACATCGTTTTATTACAATCAATTAAGCCCTTAAACATTTATTTCACCCAATTGAGCCCTTGATTGGACAAAAATTAGTTAAAGGGCATTATCAATTTTCGTCCAATTGAGTCACTCAATTGGATTAAAATAGATTGAGGGTTCAAATTGATGAAAATAAATGTTGGAGGGTTCAAATAGATAAAAATAAATGTTTGAAACTTAATTAATTACAATAAAATGATAGACTCAGATGATTATTTAATTTTAGATTAAGGGTTTTATTTATACTTAAGCCAATACTAATTTATTATTCTTCAATGTCAATGACTATTTAGTTTCACAAATATTAATGTTGAAAGATCTTAAGCTCTCTATATATTAATTTTTTAGGGTGGAAGGTAGGTGTTTACTAATTCCTTTTCCTGTAAATCCATTCATACGATAGGGATGTTGTATTCGATATAATTTCTTTGTTATGCAGAGCTTTGATATAAATACTATGGGGTTGATCATATTTGTGGAAGTCAAAATGGCTTTCTTTTTTCAACAATAATTTGGTTAGTCTAAAAGTGCATTTGAATATGTTGGCATTTTTAGTCAAGATTCTTTGTTTGGTGGCTTATGATGTTTGGTTAGTTTGAATTTTCTTGGAAATTTGTTAGTGCTATGCAAGGATGTTCTTTTAAGAAATTGTTTTTTAAACTTTTGTACAACTTATGGAATTTAGACTGGAATTTTTCAACATGGAAATTGAAATGAACTAGTGGAGATTGGTAGAATACTTTCATCTCAAGTAAATCGTGGGAGCAGATATGTTGTTTTATTTAATGACAAGAAACTTTTGAGTCAAGATTTTCCTATGGCACATGCGTTTATGTGATGCAGGATCTGACGGAGGAAATGTTCATTTGATTTATCAAAGAGAATAAAGAACTCTTATCAGTTATGGAGTCAATCCTTGTAGTAAGCATCTAGATTTGCTACATGCTACTTTAACATTCAAGTGGAAATATAATTTTTCCAACATGTAGCAAAGTAATCAAGTCTTAAAGTTCCATTACTATCAAGTCATCATTTGCATGTGATATTTAAATGGTCGATTCTATTGGCAGCTTTAATGAGGTGAGCAGAAGCAGGCCTAGTCTGAACACTACCTGAAGTTAGAATGACAGGGCAAAAACATCGTGTCTTAATGTTTCGCTGATGGCTTAACATTATCTATGTCGGAAATAATTTTGAAGACTAGACTACGTGTGCGGGCATCATTCATAAGACTTTACGTATTCTAGGCTTTTGAGTGATGGTCTATTAAAAGAAAGCTCCCATTGACAGACAGGAATTGGTATGTTCTTTTCAGAACATTTCATTTAGACTGGTATATTTTGCTTTCCCTTTCAAAAGAGATGGTAGCACTTCAATGATTTCAAATGCAACATTGAGGAAAATTTTGGATCCATTTTCCTTGTACGATAGAAAGCAAGATCATCACACAAATGGGGAAAAAGAAATAAAGAGTGACATTAGGTCAAGCTGTGGATAATAGACCTGTCACTCTTTGCTGAATTACTATTAAAAGATCAATGCATGCTGTAGTCCAATAACTACAAGTACAATCTTTTTGGAAAGCTCTGAACATTGACATCTGGTTTGAATGATCGAGTTAAGATGTCTCTTTTTCCAAGGACTAACTTCTGCATGGATCACCTCCTTGATATACATAATAAATCCAGGTTGAGGATGAATATATCCTACAATTTTAAGTTTTAGACTGTTCATTGACTGTGGTATGAGCCTACATATTTGTCAATACTGATGGATAACAATTCCTGTTACTACTCTTCTAATGTCAAAGCAAGAAGATTAGAAGAGCTTGTCTTTGTACAACATGTCTATAAGCAAAATGTACATGCTATAGCTTGCTATTAGGGGTTGATTTATCTTTCTCTGTATAGGAAAAATTGTGACTAGACTACACTTATGGTTACCCTGTATAAGCTAGCACAGATTGAGTGACAAGCAACAGAAGAGAGAGCTTTCATTGATAGACAGGAATTCAAAATGTTTCATATAAATTAGTGAAGTTTCCTTTCCCTTTTAAAAGATATTGTGGCACTTTTAAGGATTGCAAATGCCACATCAAAGTAAAAAGTTGAACCATTTCCTTGTACTATAGAAGTAAAGCGCATCACGCAACTGGGGAAAAAGGAATAAAGGAACACATTAGGTGAAGGTGTGGAAAATATACCTGTCACTCTTTGTTATATTACTATTAAAGATCAATGCGTGCACTAGTCCAACCACTACTGTTAAGAAATGAAAAGCTATGAACATTGACATCTGGTGTGAAATTATCGACTTCAAATGTGTCTTCTACCAAGGACTGACTTCTGCATGGGTCACCTCCTTGATATCTATAATAAATCCAGGTTGAGGGTGACATATAGCTTATCATGGAAACTTTTAGAGTGTTGATTGACTGTGGCATGGGTCTATATATTTTTCAAAGAGAATGTTTGCATTCTTACTACTCATCCCACACCAAAGCAAGAAGATTAGAGGAGCTTGTCTTTTTGCAAAGTATCCAAAACCAAAATGTACAAGCTATCAGCTTACTTTTCTATGGCCTGTGGAATTTCTTTGCAGCCTAAGATGGTCCTGGCTAGGTATATGATCTTGGACATATCAAATATAGATAAAATTTTCTCAGATCTCCTGCTACTGTTTTATGCATTGCACTCTCTGAATTGTGTCATTGTTTCTTGACTGGCATACAGTTTGAGAGTTCGAAAGCAGGGAAATGGTATGTGCCATGTATTGCATTTGTTTAAATCCATATTTATTAGTTGTTTTTCTATTGATTTTCTTATTAAGGTTTCTTCAGCCACAAATTTGGCATGAACAGTTTAACTTGTGTGATCACAGGTCATTGCACAAATGTACCCCGCAATGTAAACCTGGAAAAGCTGCAAAATAACTATTTGTTTCCTGAGGTTATCTTTATAATCTCCTATTCTTACATCCTTTCTGCTAGGATTTATGTCATCTCTTCTTACCCATTTGACATTTTAGCTTTGTCCTCGGAGATGATCTTTATAATCCTATAAGTATTCCTTGCTCTTCTCTCTCTTTTTTTTTCTTTTTTTGCATAGTGGCACTTCAATATAATAAGAGTGGAGAATACTTATAGCCCTTCTTTTGTTACTGGTGATGGCCTTCTCGGCCTTTTGGCTAAGATCAAGTGTAGGACCTTTTATTTATTCTCACACTGCAAATCTTTTTTTTTTTTTTAAATTGAAATTATAGTTTTTTATTATCAAATTGATTCTTGAAGCACAAGATATTGTTGCCTTTTAGCTGGCCTCTTGGTTTCATCCATTCTACCAAGCTCTTTATCTATTGCTTTACTAATTTTAAAACTTCCACTGCTTGGATTTCTCTTGGTTATCCAAGATGACCTAATACTTTACCATTTGCTTCTGCTATTGATTCTAATTGGATTTGAAACAGATTTCAAAGCGGGAGCTCCAGCACCTGGATAAGTACCCAAATGCAAGAGTGATTAGCCTTGGAATTGGTGACACCACAGAGCCCATTCCTGAGAAAATTAGCCTTAGCATGGCTAATGTAAGTCTTATCGAATTCCAGTCTGTTCTTATAGTTTGTGCTGCTACAGTCTTTTAGAGTTGAGAATCGAGATATGGACCTGGATGGAACAGGCTTATGTTAACATTAACTTCAACAAGAATTTTTCAAACATTTTCTGTTAAGCTTGATGGTTGGTTAGTTGTTTGAGGTCTAACTCAGGGTTCATCTCAGTGCAACCAAACTTGTTCAAAGCCGCTATATTTGGAACGGTTGGCTGTAAAATTTTCAACTCTACATTTGAAATGTTATCTGAATCTATCAATGTCCTTCTGTCCTGAGTTTTAGCTTTAAGACTTAATAGAGCTGTTTATGATGAAGAGTCCATGGGTTAGTCACCTTTCATCCTGCTTGCAGAAAGTGTTTTGTAACTCAGGCCAGTGTTGTCAAGATGCACGCCTAGGTGTGTCTAGGCGCTAAGGTGCTGCACAAATAAAGTAAAGCTCCTTTAATCAAGTGTATGCCTTTTGCAGGGATTTAGGCAATGAATTAGCTATCATAAATAACCCAATATCCGTCTTTGTGATGGGATAGAAGGAAGGTTGCTTCTTTTTATTGAGAGATAAATATTTCACTTTTATGTTATTTTGCAGTATGCACATGCCCTTTCAACTGCTGATGGTTATAGAGGATATGGAGCTGAGCAAGGAAATCAGGTATGTTGGTGTTTGTTTATCCTGTTCTGGCTTATTGCAAAGAGACTTGTTTGTTAGCTGGTTACTCTATTGGATTCATTTCTTGAAGTTCAGTATATCTGTTACAGCCATTAGTTATGAGATTCTTAGACCTTTTTGTTTGATTAGTATTTTCTATGTTGCTCCGACTTTTCATTTTTCTTAAAGTACCCGTGTCTGACGCATATCCGGACATGGGTTATGGGGATATGACCCTCCAAGGATCCTTCAAATACATGGAAAAGTTTTTAAAAAATTGAACATACCCGTGTTGGACACATATCCGTATCTGACACTCACACCTGAGTCCGAGTAACATAGAGTATTTTACCAATAGTATGACTTAGGTGACTCTTTCTGTATTAAATTAGTTTTATGAGCCTAGCTGAGGAAATTAGTGGATAAATCATTTAATTATCCTGCTTCCACTGAACAGTGTGTATATACTGTTTTGAAACAAAATGATGTTTATATGTGCAAGGTCAAAGGTTGCACTGCTCTAATATACTGAATTCCCTTTGGATGTCTGAGTTGTAATTTTGTGCTGGTTCTATTTATCTTATTGTGCTTTAGTAGGGATGATTGTTTAAGCAATTGTTATCAGGTAAACTTCTAATAGATTAACTTTGTATAAATAACAGGCATTGAGGAAAGCAATTGCAGAAACATTCTATAAAGGTTTAGTCATAAAAGACACAGAAGTTTTTATATCAGATGGTTCTCAGTGCGATATTTCCCGCCTTCAGGTTACTCTTATAAGTTATTTCTTTTTGTACCTCCCTCTTTGTTACATTAGCCCGCATCTTATGCGAGTAATCTTATAACTGGAGCTAACCTGAAGATTTCTTGTGTACTGAATGCTCATCTCTTTCTATATTTGCAGTTGCTTTTTGGTTCAAAAGTGACAATAGCCGTGCAGGATCCATCATTTCCGGTGACATTATGATGCTACTCTCTGTTTAACTTTTTATTAATTATTTTGTACCACTGTATGTTGCTTGTCTAATAGCAAAAAATATCTTCAAGAAAGCTGAATATGGATCTAAGTATAGTAATAAACAAGCATAATTATTCTACGTCTTAGTAATTTTCTCTTAACTTTGAATACATTTTATATTGTTGTAATGTTTGGAGCTTGCATATGCAAATACAAAAATATCACTACATATAAGAAACTAACTCATTTTTTCATGGAAATTAAATTAGTATTTTGCCTGAAGATTTGACATTACACTTATAGTAACTGTACTAGTGTACTTACCTCAATTTAGTTGTGTCTATCATCATCATACCTTTTGTATTGTCTATACCATTTTCCTCCTTTAGTTTCCTCAAACTGAGTAAGCTTTTTAATATGATCAAAAAGGGAAAAAAGGAAAACTAAAATTTAAATAAGTTACCTTATTTTTCTTTAAATAATTTGTGCCAGGAGATCTATTCCTTGGGAAATATGTTATGGGAAACTAGTTGGGAAACTCTGGGAACATGTTGGGGTAACAATTTATTGTGCTGAAGGAGGAATCCTTATAGTAACAATTAGATGAAATATTACCTAGTTTCATCATACATTTTCTTAGTTTTGGTATGAAAGTCCCTGGTTAATGCCTGAAAATTTGCTGTTGTCACATGTCTGAATCTTTTTGTACAATAACAACAGACCTTGGGATTGACTGATAATTGATCATATTAGACTTTTCTAACGATTTACGATTGATCCTTGTATCAGAGCTGTAATATTTAAGATGGAAAATGTGCTTTGCAACAGGCTTATATAGATTCGAGTGTCATTATCGGCCAGGCTGGTGATTTTCAAGACAAAACTGGGAAGTACCAGAACATTGAATACATGCAGTGTGGACCTGAAAATAATTTTTTCCCTGACTTAGCAACCACTACAAGAACAGATATTATCTTCTTTTGTTCTCCAAATAATCCTACAGGTCATGCAGCAACAAGGAAGCAATTACAGCAGCTTGTAGAGTTTGCAAGGGATAATGGATCAATTATTATTTTTGACTCTGCTTATGGAGCCTATATCACTGATGACAGTCCTAAATCAATCTTTGAAATCCCTGGTGCCAAAGAGGTAAGCTGCTGACCTGTCATCTAGCTAAGAAAATTTCCTGTTTCATCTGCTGTAGTAAGGTTGTAATGGTTCTTTAACTGAGAGGTAACCAATGTCATTTGGCTCTTTTGCCTTTCGATAGATTAAGCTCTAATGAATTTGAACTAAATGCTAGAGACCAGTCAACATTTATTTGACTACCATAACTTACAAGTTACAAGGCTTTGGTTAATGATCAATATATAGGAATGGTAGATGGAAATGATAAAAGCTTTTGGAGCAGAATCCCTTCATTTTGGGACTGTTAAGTAGACCTGATAAAATTGCTGATGGCAGCTTGTAAAAACTGATTTTCACCATTTTAAAGAGGATTTGCATTTTTAAAAGTATAATTGTGTGATAGAGTTCATGAGAACATGAATTTCATGGTTATATATTAAATCCATTGATTTGTTGAATATAAAATAACAAATTTGAAAATACCTGGATGAAAAGTAAATTTTAAATTCATTCTTCATGCTAACTGAGATACATAGATCTATTAAGAGACAGAGAGATGGCTCAGAGTCAGACAATATATACTTTGTTAATTTGCTTCAGGAAGCATAGCACATCAATTTAAATAGCTTTGGGCTTATCCTTGTCTTTACACTTATGTTACTCAGACTCGGGTGTGAGTGTCGGACACTGGTATGTTCAATTTGTTCCAAGATTTTCATGTATTTGAAGGATTCTTGGAGAATCATATCTCCATACCAATGTCCGGATATGTATCAGACACGGGTACTTCAAGAAAAATGAAGAGTCGGAGCAACATAACTTTACACTGAAAAGAAAAAATATTTTCCTCAGGTTGCTATTGAAATTTCATCATTCTCTAAATTTGCTGGGTTCACGGGAGTTCGTCTTGGTTGGACGGTGGTCCCTGAAGAACTCTTGTTTTCAAGTGGGTTTCCTGTCATAAATGACTTCAATCGCGTTGTATGCACCTGCTTCAATGGAGCATCCAACATTGCTCAGGCTGGTGGACTAGCATGCCTTTCTTCAGAAGGTTTCCAGGTAAGTGTAAATGCTAGAAGTTAGTCCAAGAAAGCATTGCACATGGTATATGTTCAGCTTTGACGTCAAATGTGTATTAGGAGGGTGTACAGTATTGTGCTTGCGTGCATAGGCATGTTTCATGATAGTAATGCATCCACTTTCTAATAACCACATTAGTCACTTCAAGATCTTCCACATTATAATGGCTATTATAGCCTATGTTACTCGGACAAGGGTATGTTCAATTTTTTTCTAAGATTTCCATGTGTTTGGAGGATTTTTGGAAGATTATATCCCTATACCCATGTCCGGATATGCGTCGGACACAGATGCCGAACACGGGTATTTCAAGAAAAATGAAGAGTCGAAGCAACATAGATTATAGCAGTTACTTGAGACTGTTTGAGAAAGTTCATAAATCATAAGGGCCAACTTATAGTTTACTGCTCTGTTGAAATGCCTACAGTCAAGTCCAATGACAGTGTTTTCTCTCTTCAGTTAGCCTCAATACTTTGTTTGACAGAAATATTCTTATAGGAAAGTTTCCTTGTTGGAGTTCACTGATTATCATTTTATGAATTGTAAAAAGCTTTTTAAGTTTTTACTCTTCATTCATAGCTTTGGGAGGGGTTGCTTGGGGAAAAAAAGCTCTTCCAAACAAAACAGAGGTGGAGATAATCATTTGAAACAGTTCTTTATCAACCTGCTTTTATACATAGTATTTCTGTTTGTTAGGAAGGTAAACAATTACTCAGATTTGAGCCAAACCTTGAAGAGGAAACAAAAGTAGGTGAAAGAATATAATTTTGGCATGCAAGTCTAACCTATATTACTCGGATTCGGTTATGTGTCTGACACGGATATGTTCAATTTTTTTCTAAGATTTTCATGTATTTGGAGTGCCCTTGGAGGATCATATCTCCATACCCATGTCCGGATATGCGTCGGACACGGGTACTTCAAGTTACTCGGACTCGGGTATGTGTCAAACACGGGTATATTCATTTTTTTTAAAAAGATTTTCATGTATTTGGAGTGTCCTTGGAGGATCATATTCCCATATCTATGTCCAGATATGCGTCGGACACGGATACTTCAAGAAAAATGAAAAGTCAGAGCAACATTAATAAAATACAAGTCTACTCTTTGATGAGATACTTTTTAACTTTGCAAATATTAAGTTTGAGTATTCTAGAAGTCCAGGAATGCTGAATTTGTCATTTGGAAAATCTCAGGCCATACGTTCAGTGATAGACTACTACAAGGAGAATGTGAAGATATTGGTAGACACATTTGCCTCTCTTGGTCTAAAGGTTTATGGCGGTGTAAATTCCCCATATCTTTGGGTGCATTTTCCTGGTTCGAAATCATGGAAGGTATTCGCAGAAATTCTTGAGAAGACTCATACAATAACAGTACCAGGATCTGGTTTTGGTCCTGCTGGTGCAGAGTATATCAGAATCAGTGCTTTTGGGCGAAGAGAGCGCATCATAGAAGCATCATTGAGGCTGGAAAAACTTTTTCTCCAAGGGAGAAGCCCTTTTTAACTGTGTAGAATAAAGAGTGAAGTGGTTTCATCCCATGGTATAATTATTATGTAAAATAATATAATATAATAACCTGCTGGGTAATTTGGATGAGTCCCATGGATTGATCTTCAAGTGTGTTACATATTGCTTAAAAAAAAAATTTCTTGCCATTCATTCTGTTATCATTGCAGGCATCAAGCTGTAACTTAAGCTATATTATAGAGGAACATATATCCATTATCTGGCCTTTTCTTTTTTGTTGCATAAACTGGACTTTGATAGAGGCCTATGCACAATTTCAAACTGCCAAAGTGGCTAAAAGATGCAGCAGCACACGTAAATCTAGCAATAACAGAATCATTGGAGACATTGCTCTTAGGTTAATGGTTTTACAACTCACAGAAGATTCAACTAGCTATTTCTCATGGACAGGTGCTTTTTGAAGGGTTTAGAAAAGGAAAACGAAAAATCTTGGAAGGTACATACATGTATTTGGACATAGGGTGAGTAAAAAATCGGATAATCGAATAAATTGGACCGGAATCAAAGTAATTCTGTTATTTCGGTTTTGATATGGATTGGTTAGTTTATTCGGTCGGTTTGTGATTTTTTATTTTTATACCGAATCAACCGAACAAACCAATATTAAATTAAAAAAATATATATTATTTTTATTTAGATTCTAATCCAATTAACAATTTAACTCAGCCCAAATCAATCTAATCCAAAATTAAATTAATTCAACCCAATAACCCTTATCCAAACAAATAAAAAACTCATAATTCAAACAAATCAAAACCCATAACCTAAACAAATCAAAACCGAAAAAAACCTTTAGAGTGAAACCGGAAAAAATCGACTGAGCCAATTAAGTTCGTTTTGGTTATTTCGGTTTTGGGATATTTTTCGATCAGTTTTACAAGTTTATGTAATTTAATTAATTTTAAAAAAATTTATAACTGAACCGACCGAATGCTCACCCTTATTCGGACACATTAAAAAATGGACCACTAGCAAGATAAATTGGTTAGTGACGTCAATACTGAATAGCATCATTCTCACAACAATGACCATAAGGAGATACTGTTGTGCTGTCACTTGAGATTAGAAAATAAGCAATGCATGAAATCTAGTAATAAAACAAGGAAGAAGACAACTCCGAGCTATCTTGGTTTCCAGCTTAAGAGAATTTCATTTCTTTACATTATATAAGGATACGAGAGAAAGGTTTTCACTTATATAAATCACAATTTCAGCATGCCTGTTGCAAAAACAATCTTTTCAGGTAAAAAAAATAAGGGCAATAGAAACACAATAGAATATTGTATCAACGAATATTTTGGAAAGTTGATGACTGCTCAGATCCCTTAGTACCCTGAATGATGGCACTAGATATTGAGGGTCTGACAACTTACTAGTTCAGAAAATCGAGCCGTCCTTGTGGCAATAACCCTCCAAAGATCTGTGTCGAATGCTTTTTCAGATTCTGCGGACTCAGCATGCACATCAGAAGAGTTATCTGATGAAGCTGATGGTAGGGAAGTAAAATGATTTCGGACGTCAGTCTGCAGGACTGAGATATTGTTGTTGGCATCTTTAGTAACCACATGAAGCTTTCCTAGTAAACCAGCAAGCAAATAGGGAGATTCCGAATCGGTAAAGTTAGGAATGGGGACCTCTCCTACTACAAATTTCCAAGCATCATCTTGGTAATCATATACCTTGATCCTAGCACTTTCAAGAGAACTAGAAGGATCAAGTGCATACAACTCACCATCCACAGTGACACTCAATTTCATTCCTGCTTGCCTTGCAGGCCAACCCTCACCCATGCCCACTGGCATTTCAACCCATGAATTGACCTCTGGATCATATACCTCCCCTCCAACATCAACAAAAAATGGCCAGCAATATAAACTCTGAGGCACAAACAACCTTCCCCTATACGATGTCATTCCTGTGGCAATGGGTTTGAGTAGATCAGCCAGAAAGGCAGTGGGTAGAACCTGAGCTTTTGAAAATGGCATGCTTGGTATTTGGGACCATATACCAGTACGAGAATCAAATACTTCAGCAGACTGGAGTGGAGTAAATCCACCACGACCCTTGGTAACCCCTCCAACAACATATAGCTTATTATTTAAGATGCCAGTCTTACAGTAGGCCCTACCAGTTGACAATGGAGTTACTTCACTCCACGAATTTAGAACTGGATTATACTGCCAAACACACCTCAGGGCTGAAGCTCTAGAGAATCCTCCTAACACATAGAGGCATCCGTCAACAGCACCAATGGCGCACCCACAGAATGGCATTCTGTCCAATGCATCCTTCCTGCCAAGCCAACCCCTTATGACATCTGCAATTTTTATGCTCGAGCCCACCACATTCCACATCCGAAGGCTAGTTAAACCTTTCCTGGATTCGTCTTCAAAAGAAACATTGGGCATTGGAGGCAACCTCTGCCATCTTCTTGACAAAGGGTCCAAGGCATACCACAAAAGCTTGTCGCCTTCAACCTTAGTCAATATATAGAGCCATTCCTCTGTAGTTCCACGTTCTTTCCTTATATTGAAAAGCTCAGCACTCATGATCGCAGCTTTCCAGGCTCGAGACACTAACCTCACATTCAAGTAATTAATCCTTGGAATTCTGGCAAGAATCTGATAGGATATCTCATCAGGAAGGCTGGGAATCAATCTTGGGTTCTCACAAAGAAGTGATGACAACTTCTGCCTCTTGCATGTTTCATTTTGTGAAACCTCTAAGGGCTCACTCATTCCAGCCCTGGAATTATTTAGACTTAAGAATGCTCCCATTAATATCTTACTGATTGCAATATATTAATATATCAATGCCAGGAAGATCCAACCTTTGATGGCTAGAGATTTTAACACCAAAATATCCAACTTTCTACATGAACCTGCTCAAAACCATCAGAATCTGAGGTAAGAACAGAAAAGCAGAGTAAAATGGAAGACGTCAGAGTTGAATGAAAAGGCTACAGTGGACTAAGGGCAATTTAATTTAGTTTCATTACAACCATCTAATTGAAGGAAGATCATCAACAAATAATGTGATCCACCAAATTGAAAAAATAAGCATTTAACTATCATCTATAGAATGGGAAGCTCTAAAGAAGGGGGAGATACCATCCCCTTTGCAGATTGTATAATGAGAGAAGGAACTGGAATAACTTGTGTACAATTGGAAAGTTTGCTAAGAAAAGAAATGAGCAAAAAGAGATTCCCCCTTTACTGTAAAACTGAGCAATGAAATGGTATTATTCTTAGTTAAATTAGTTAATTCTTAAATTTAGACAATGGAAGCAAGAATTTCGCAGCTCAGTATATCACAATAAAGATGGTCTCATTTATCTCTCCCCCGGTACCTCTCTGCAACCATCACCTCTATTACCGCTGGTGTCGGCACCCTCATCAGAAAGCAAAGATTGTAAGTGCAACAACAGTGAACCAGAAAAGAACAGGCAAATACCCTCTTTAAAAACTTCCAATATACGGTCAACAGGGAGAAACAAAGAACATGATAATAACTTAGAGTTCTGAGAGACTGTCAAAAATGGTAACCCCTTCTCAATTTTCCCAAGTAAAACCAATTAGAACCAATGTTGCACAAACTCAGGTAAGAGTGTCAGAACAAATATTCTGCAAGAAATAAGCAGGTTTAATTTTCTTGTAAGTTTTTCCTTATAATTCAGTAGAGCATAACATCTTTCTCCCTAAAAGTTTACCAAAATCAGAATAATAGTACAGAAAATATTCAAAACTTACTTCCTCGCTTATCCTTAATTTTTCTCAACAACCAAACAAAGTCAAATAAAAAGCTCAACAACAACAACAACAAAAATCAAATCCCCCAAATTCCCATTTACAACAATTCAACAAGGGTTCTTCACATAAATTCTCAATTAATAAAAAAAAAAACCTACAGTAAACTAAAAGAAGAGAAGAAAAATCAGCTAAATTAAGTACAACATTTATCTACAATCAATTGAACACCCATGAAACAAATTGAAGAATAAATGAAAGAATAACAGCCATTATTTTGAACCGATCGCTCTGTTCTTTTCCAAGGAACAAACTTTCCAATAAAACGGCTTCAAATTCATAAAAGGTTGAATCCCAGAAAACTAAGCTAAAAGAGCAAATTTTTTCTTTAAAGAAAAAAAAAAAAGAAAGGAATTGAAACAGGGAAAAAGAAAGGGAAAAATAAAAACCTTAATATTTGCGGAAAGAGTGGGAGACAAGAGAAGAAGACGATTCCTTTGAGGTATTCACGCAATCCATTCGTAACTCACTTTTTGTAGACAGAGCTTCGTGTGTTCTGGACTTCTGGGTGAACAATAATATATTTAAAAACATGGATAAAACTATTAATTATTATAATTAATTAAAAAAATATATTTATAGACACTTAACAAAATTTATATATAAATTTAAGTTTTTGTAATTTTATATTTGTTTTTTATTTTACTTTTATATTATATCAGAATTACGTATCTGCCCACATCAGCTTCTAAACGTCACTTAGCCCTAAAGATAATTAAATTTATGACTTTAATAACTTAATCTGTCAGTAATGATTGAACCTGCCTAAGTATTATTCGCTCAACTCGATTTGAATTAAGTCGGATTTAAAAGAAAAAAAATTATGATTGAGATAGACTCACTCGAATTATTATTTATTAAAAAAATATTTAAATTTAATTATAATATATATAAATATTAATATAAATTAATTTTTTAATAATTTTTGAATAATAAAATAAATTTTTTAATTAAATTCGAATCGAATTTGAATAAAAAAAATTAGAGTCACGATCTGGCCTGTACAAGTGGCTGTGTATAATACATACAGATTGGGTTTAAAATTGCTGGCTAAATAAAAAAGCAAAAAAAAAAAAAGATTTCAATATATTTGTTCTTTATGTTGTAAGTACAAAATTATATATAGATACTTACCAAATGTTCCAGTTTGTCTTTTTTTTTATTATTCATTTTTATTTCATAAATGAAAATCAACATATAATTTTTTTAGATAAGTAAAAGAAATTGCATGTTGATTTCCAATTATTATTAATTTACTAAAAGTAGAATTGCGGAACATCTCATTATATCAAAGTAATTTAACCAATACTACGATAAACTTTAAGATAGACATTTAACATAAAATTAATTAGTTGAAAATGAAGAGCTAATTAAAATCAAATCTGAGATTAAATTGGTGTGACTTTCGATTTTTAATTCAATCGGTTCAATCGATTAGACCGATCGATTTATTTAAATAAAATTTAAATGTTTTTAATATTAAATAAATATTAAATATAGCAAATATTTAATAAAAATATGCTTTTGGCTTAATGCTATGGTTTTTAATATAATTCTAAGAGGTTATGGGTTCAAATCTCAGCACTCACAAAAAATTCTTTTGAAAAAAATAAAAAACTGTTTTCCCCGATTTTTTAACAGTTGAACTGGTTTTAGGCCGATTCAAGTGATCTCCGGTTCTATATAGCATCAGACCGGACAGGCCTCCAATTCTCGTGGGATTTTCATTTATTTATTGTAGCGGTGAGATTAGGTACTGTAGCGGTGAGATTAAAATCAATGGTGAGATATGTGTTTGGATTCAAAAGCAGTGGTTATGGTGAGATGATTATATTGAGAAAGAAAAATGACCATTAAGGACATAGATTATTTGTTATTTATGAAATTAATATATAATTAAAAATGGTTAAGATTATTTTTTATAAAATAATTTTATTAATAAATAATTAATAAAAACAATAATATATCAAATAATTCTTTTTATATATAATTATAAAAAATTTATTTTTATATTAAACTAGTAAAGTTATTTAAAAAAATTTGAATGAGAAAAAAAAAAAAAAAAAAGAAAACAAATGTGAATTGGAAAAAAAAAAGATAAAAGAGAAAAAAGAAACCCACAATGAGCAGTAATTTTTTCACTGGACCTTCATGGTCCAGTGAACTTTTCTCCTCCAGTGAGGTGAAAAAGAATTTAACTGCACTGAACAGCCTTCCGATGCAATTGTAAATGCTAACTAATTTTCACCGGAGGCAAACGGCCTTCCAGTGAAATTCAAATGAAACCTTAGTCAACAGAATAAATTGAAGTTGAAATATTTAATTGTAAATTTTTATTCTTTAATTCACAAAAAAAAAAAAAAAAAAAAAACCCAAAAAATCGATCTTTATAATTCAGTGATAAATTACACATTAACCCCGAAAAATATATTATGATGTCTTCCACACTTTTAGCAGTTAGCAATAGCAACCTTATTTCACTTTGTCTTTCGCCCTTGGGGGTTGGGATAACAATGGAGCAGGGTGGGGTGAATTTTACAGTATCCGCTTTCGCCTCGTTATATCGTTATTTTATTTTATTTCCATCCCATTTCGTCGTAGATGTTAAAATTTCAAAATTACTAGCATCTCCATGGATGTCGGTTACATCCATAACCGCCTCGTTCCGCCTCATTCGATATTTATTAATTATTTTTATTTTTTTCAAATAATAAAGCATTGTAAAAAAATTTAAATATAAATTCAATATAATCATGTTTCTAATCTAGGAAAAGAAAAAAATAAAGTATTAGGTTTAAGTTTTTTAAAAAAATAATAAAAATAATAAGTTTAATTATATTATTTTATTATTCTTTTAAAAGTTAAATATTTAAGGGTAAAATTGTAATTTCAATATTCGGGGCGGGACGATGCGGAACAGACAATTATCACAACTGCTCCATCCCCGTCTTTCAAACAAAAAAAATCGTACCGTCCTGCTTCGCCTCCATTGTTAAAAAAAAAAAAATCTTTTTATTCGGATCGGATCGATTCAAAATCTATCAATCGAATTAAGTTGTATTATCCGTACTCGGGGGAGCAGAATAACCCAATAAATTAGCCGTATTTTTCACAGAAATGGGGTTGGCTGAGTGATAGAATGGGGTGGAAGGCAGGCCACGAAGACAAAGGGATAGCTAGAGTGGTCCTTGTTTCTGACAATTTTGGGAGTGATCCATTTGGGTAGGACTTAGGAGTAGGAACTATTTCACATGGCGCCCAGTACTGGTATGGTAATAACTGATAAAGTAGTCAAACAAAATATTCATGGGCTCATCATTAGACAAACATGGCCCCATTTATATCTACCCATTTGTTCTTTTGGAAATAATTTAATAAGAGAATTTATCTCATCATTGTCGTTGAAGTTTTTAAATCTTATAAGCCGGTCTGTAATGTAAAACAGACAGTTATAGACTTATAGTATATTTAAAAAAAAAATAGAACATATAATAATTTTTAAATTTATTTGTAAAATTAAAAAAATCCCACTACATACTTATATATAAAAACGAACTCAACAAATGATGCATGGTGTAACTTGTATATATCTTTCTCTCACTGTTTTTTTTATTTATTTATTATTATTTATCTTTTTTGGCAAGAGTTTTCCAGCATTTTGAATAAGAAAAAAATATGACAAACCATTAAATCAAATGAAATGTTTGAATGTATTATTCTCTTACAAATAACAAAGATGAGAGATTGGTGAATAAAATGAGAATTAGTAACAGTTTTAATGATTATGACATGAAGTCGAAACGTTTAAATTTCATTGTCAACTTTTACATTATAATAAAAACTTCATTACCAGAAGTGTAAAATATTATACGTAAAAGACAAAGAGTGATGACGCAAGGGAAAAAAAAAATTGTCTTTCTTTTCTTGCGACTTTGGGAGTTCTAAAGCGGCAGATGTTGCGTTGGGTCTTCTTTCCTTATAAATGGGTGAAGTTGGATAATTGGTGAATGCTCAAAAAAAAAAAAAAAAAAATTTAATACCATCAATGATCCCTATATTATAGGACATATTTTATATTGATCTTAGTGACACGTGTCACCAGCTGATTGCATCAAATTTCTCTTTAACTTTTTCCTTTTTCTTTATTTCTTTATTATTTTTTCTTTGATTTTTTTAATAAATAAATGTAAATAAATATTTTTTTATAAAATTAATGTAAATAAAATTAATGTTTTATAAATTATTTAATTATTAAAAAATTAATTTAAATTATTATTTATCTTTTGTATTTATTTATAAAGAATAATAAAGAAAAATGAAAAATGAAAACATTAATAAATACAAAACATAAATAATAATTTAAATTAATTTCTTAATAATTAAATAATTTATAAAATAGAAATATTTATATACATTAATCTTATAAAAAATATTTTTTTCTTTTACTTTTACTTTTACTTTTTCTTCTTTCTTTCTTTTTATAAATAAATTAATTTCGTAAAAATTAAATAATTTATAATTATAAAATATAAAATATTTATTTACATTCATTTATCAAAAATATATTTTTTACTTTTTTATTTTATTTTATTTTCCTTTTCTTTCTTTCTTTTTTCTTTCCTTTTTTTTCCTCTTTTCTTATAAAATTAATGTAAATAAAATATTTTATATTTTAAAAATTAATTTAAATTATAGTATGAATTATTATTTATATTTATTTACAAACAAGAGAAAAAGGGAAAAGATAAGAAAGGAAAAATAAAAAACTTATAAATATAAAATAAATATTTATATCTATAAATTATTTAATTTTTAGAAAGTTAATTTAAAATATAATATACTTATATATATATTGTATTTGTTTATAAAGAAGAGAAAAAAGAAGAAAGGGAAGAAAAAAAATAAAAAAATAATATTTTTATAAAATTAATGTAAATAAATAGTTTTATATTTGTTTTCAATTATTTGATTATTACAATATTAATTTAAATTATAATGTAAATTATTATTTAGTTTTTAATATTTATTTATAAAGAAGAGAAAAGCAATAAAAAAAAAGAAGAAAAAAAATTAAATAGTTTTTATAAAATTAAAGTAAATAAATATTTCATACTTTTTAAATTAATTATATTTTTACAAAAATTATTTTAATTTATAATATGAATTTTTTTGTATTTATTTATAAAAAGAAATCAAAGAAAAAATAAAAAAAGAAATAAAGCAAAAGGGAAAAAAAATGAAGAGGCAAGTTGGAGCAATCAGCTAGTGACACGTCACTAGCTGATTGCTACAGTAAAAGTTACGAAAAAACTAACGGAAGGGACCAATTTGTTATGATACTTGTAATAAAGGACCAATTTGATACGTTTTGAAGTTTAGGGACCAATGTAAAATATGCCCTATAGTTTGGGGACCATTGGTGCTATTAACTCTAAAAAAAAAAGGTTAAACAAGACAAAGACGTTTTCAGGTTTTATTGAATTATTATCTTGTACATTGACGGTAGATTTTTTTAACTTTACAAGCGAGGTTTATACACTTTCGTAATTTTTTTATACGATTTATATTTGTACAAACAGATCGTTGGATTAAACAATATAATTGTACTCGTCGTGCACGTAAAGTTTCCAATCGATTCGATATCCCAATCATATCAATCGAGAATACTGTATTTTTTAATATATATTTAACGGTTGAAAGTTTTTTTTTTGTCGGAACAAATAGTTAAACATTTTTAATTTACTTGAAACTCGACGTGCATGATTTACGCGACACGAAATATGATGATTAGATTAAAAAAATATAAATCGTATGAAAAATTAAAAAAATGTGTAAATCTCTCTTATAAAATTAAAAAAATTCGTCATCGATGTACAATATAATAATCTTTTATAAAAAGAGCCTGTTTTCTAGTGTGAAATCATCAACCCAAAATCCCAAATGAACTGCGTAGCATTGTAAGATCACACAATCCATTGATTTGGTATTCGACTTTTTTGTTAAAGAAAAAAAAAAAAGGAATTGGGGTGAGAGAGGCTCGAACTCTCGACCTCAGGATTACTCAGAAAGCTATGAGACCTACGCGCTAGCCAACTGCGCCACCACCCCATTAATAACGGGAGGGGGGCATTAAATTTTTAATATGTGATTATTCTGGAGATTGTTAGAAGCTGCTTGCTAATTGTTATCTAGTAAGGAGTAATATGACTGAAGATTTAACTCAATTGATTGATACAGTCATTTTTAAGAGTTGACATTCAATAAATTTAAAATTCGAATTTTAATATCTATAATTTTGCTTTTATTCTCAAACTAAGATCTCTTTTAAATAAAAAAAAAAAAATAGCACGTACACGATAGGGAGCTAATTCATGGAGCTACTTAATTCAAATTGAATAAAAAATAGTACTAGTATTAATAATGGTACAAACAAACGAAATTCACATTGCGGTAAAACGGATACATAGGTTTTTTGCCTTTACTACTTCATCCTGGTAGATTGAGACATTTATACAAGTTTTTGCCTTTGAGAAACAATGGCATTGGGGCACTGGCACTTTGGCAGGTCAATTTCAAGAATTTAAAACCATGGTCATATGAGACACACACAAGACAGATGGGCAGGGAAGCAAGCAGCAGCAGCAGCAGCAGAGAGAGAGATTGAGAAGAGAAGAGAAACAGGTCTGAAAGTTAGTTGTTACCAGCTCTGTTTTGTGGCAGTCTTACCTTGGTAAACTCATTTATTGTACCCTCCCCTTCTGCCACTTTAACTGAAAATTTCCCTCTTATTCCTCTGTTCTTCTTTTGCCACCTTTCTTTATTGCCCAACACTTTTGGATGTTTTGTTTTGAATTTTAATTACGACCGCGGACTTTTTTTTAGTCGTATCATGTTTATTGTAATTGCGAACGTAATGAATATTATCGCGATTAATTGTAATAAATATCAATCGTACTAACAGCGAAATGAACCAAAATCGCAACTCATATTGCTATAACTATTTAAATCCTTGCTTTCGTCTTTAACACATTTTATCCTGCTAACAAAATACTTCTATCACTCAATCATCTTTTCAGGACTTAGCTTTATCCTTGTTTCTCAACATGTTTTAGTATATACTTAGAAACAGAACAGGCTAGCTACATTCTTGGCTCCCGCACAATAATTGGCCCCACAATATCATAATTAAACTTTAATTTTTTTCTTTAATTTTTAGTGAGACAAAAACTATTGCAGTTCTTCAACAATGGGAATAATATTTACTCCTATTGATGATGTAATTTCGCCAATAATTCTCAGGATTGTCCTTTCAATCATATATAATCAAATTTCATTTTTACTACCATATATGGTATACCAAAGAATTAGCTAGAAATGATATATATTTCAGTCACCCTAGGGTCATTTTATCCCAGAAGAAATCAGTCGCTTTTCAACATTAACCAGAGATAAAGATAGGAAGGTGAAAGCATTAACACAGGGGCTGTATATAACAATGCAAATAAAACTTTTATTCGAATTTTTTATTTTCTTTAAAATATCCATGTTCGGTATCTGTGTTCGACACATATTCAGATATAAGTATGGAGTATGATCTTTTAAATATATAAAAAAACTTAAAAAAAATAACCGTATCGGATATATATATCTATATCCAACATTTACTCCAAATCCAGATAATGTAGACTGTCACTGCCTCCAAGACCTCGTTAGCTAAGTCATAAATGTTGCATGCATATTTCCTTTCTTTTTATTTACACTTCCTACATTTTACTCATCAGATCAGAGCCTACTTTCATTATTTCATCTGCCCAATAGCTTTCTCCTTAGGTTACCATTTTCCTTATCTTGTAAACTTCTTCCTCCACAGTCCTCTCGTTCTTTGGAAGATGAAGAAGAATGGTAAGATGAGAGGTTTCATGTGCCAGTCCACTGCAGTAAATGCAGCGTGCATGGCAGCTGATCCTCGCTCGGCTGTGATGCCAAGAAGGCTAGACAGAATCCTTATAGATGATGCCAGATTAATCAACAATTCCAGGTACTCTAGGCTTGTTGAGTCTCGACGATTTGTTGGAGCTGACAAGAGACCAATTGTCACTCCCTTTGTCAGAAGGGAACAAAATCAAGAACAGAAGCCAAAGCCCCTCCATAAACCAGTTCAAGTAGCTTCATCAGACCATGTTTTCCAGGTCAGAATTCGATTATAACCAACCTCGTTACTCTCTTTGATATTTCATGTTAAATACTGGGATTAGTTAGATTTAATCATTTTCATATACGCACAGTTTTATGCCGTATATACTTATTGATTGTCCCTTCTATTTTTGACATATAACTGAGATTTATGTTGCTTTGTCGGTTTGGTTCTCCCGCATAATTTAGCATACTCTCACCTGTCTTTTAACCACCATTTAAAATCAGCTGTCCTGTTTGTTTAGAATGTTATCGATCTTTTACTTAAAAATCAATGCCCTGTTCTACATTATCGATCAGAAAATATATGAAGATTGATCTACTTAAGCAAGGATTTGAAAAAAAGAAAGAAAGAAAGAGTAGGCATGCATGCCTGCAACTGCAAGAACCTAAGCCATTATTCGACAAACATAGTCCTTTTTCTGTTGTAATCCCATAAGTAATTGCAGGTGGTTGTCATGCGGGTCGCTCTTCATTGTCAAGGTTGTGCTGGTAAAGTGAAGAAACATTTATCCAAAATGGAAGGTATCATAATATCCGTTTCGATAGACGAATCACTGCTTATTTAAATTTCCCCAAGTAATTTCAGTTAAATCATAGCATCATACAAGTATGAAGTATGAACTTAACTATATGACACATTTTTTTTCTTAAACTTGGGAAAAACTTTTCTTCACCCAATTTTGAGATCAAGGTTCTTTTTTGAAGAAACCAATCTGCATTGGCCCTTTACTTTTAGTACAAAAGGTCAAGGACCGGCCCTTTCTGCCTTTTTCTCATATCGTTTTCAGCTTGTAATTTCTAGTTGCAAGTTGCAGGCCAACCAAGCAAATGGGGGGCATTGAATGTCCACATTTGGTGCAAAAGCCACACCTTCAAGCTGAGGGAGGCTGAGCCAACCAGTTGTAAAGTATAGTAAACTAGCAATTGTTTTTTCACATGAGTACTGCCCGTGATTCGGTCAACAAGTATTCATTTGCTTTAGATAGGAAATCTTCTATACCTTGCTAACAAGTCTTTTTTTCTTGCTTCAAGAGTCAAAAGAGTACTTTTACCAAAATTGGCTAATGCAAAGTTGTGTTTTTTTTTTGGGAAAAACCAGGAGTTACATCATTCAGTATAGACCTTGAGAGCAAGAGGGTGACGGTGATGGGGCACGTATCGCCAGTGGGAGTCCTGGAGAGCATTTCAAAGGTGAAAAAGGCAGAGTTCTGGCCTTGTTGAACCAACCGGGAGAGCCTTTGAGCCTTTTACTTGAAAAGGGAAAAGAAGTGACAGACAATATGCCAAAGTTGCAAAAGGAAAACCTCAGATGTTGGCTTTTATCTTAGAATTGGGTAAAAATCTTTAAATTGTAGTGGTCCTCACAGTTCCTCAGTCCTCACCCAGAATAAAAGAGGGATAGATCGAGTAGGTATGGGTTTTGGAGTATGTGAGAATTGTGAAGTGGAGTGGTGTTGATAGGGATGTTCCATGGTTTGACAATGAATATTAATATTATTATTATTGTTATTATTACTATTATTATTTATTATTATTATTATGGGTCAAATCGAATCGAAAATCAAATCGATATAATTTTCGAGTCATTTATTCAATCGGTTCAACTTATTAAATCGGATTATTCAATTAAAAAATAAATTAAATATTAAATACGTGATTTTAATATTAAATATAGTTACTAATTAATAAAAATATGTCTTTATCTTAATAGCATGATCTTTAATATTTGAGTAAGAGATTAAAAGTTCAATTCTCTCTACTTACAAAAATAATTTTAACAAAAAATCAGTTTTTTATCGGTTGAACCGGTAGAAACATTAAAATTTTGATTTTTTGATATGTGCTGACCGGACAGATCACCGGTTCTCGATTAAACCGATTCGATTTTTTTAACACTAGGCCAAATATATGTTATTCTTTTTTTTTTTTTCCTAAAGCAAATATACCATGTCACTGCACATGGTATTGCTTTGATTGGATATAAATCATGGTTATTTTAACGAATTTGATTGCTTTTTTTTTAAATTATAACACCTTTTCTTCTTTCTTTTTTATTGATTTATTAGTGAATAAAATTCCACAATAAGATGATGGCCAAAAAAATTCTCAATAAGATTGTAACTAAATCTCTTCCACTCTTTACTCACTTTTTGTAATACTTGTATGCTTAAAGTAGACCTCTTCAAGCCTATGGATATCTACGGATCAAAGTTTAGGTTTTTTTATCAGAATATAGCTAAAAAAAAATTATTTATTAAAATACCGTTTGTAGACACCGGATTTTATCCGGGTTTAATTTATTTATTTTATTAAAAGAAAAAAAATAAAAAAAATCAAATAATTCCGAAAATTAAAAGAAAATCAAGAACACAAGTTTTGATTCAAACAAATCACTTCTTTGGATTGAAATGGGACTCTAAAAAATGAGATTAAATTGAAACTCCTAGTTCTAGTAAAACTAAAAATCCTTCTCTATAAAAAAGAACCCAAACACCACAATCAAAGACATCAAAAATTGGAGAGAAATCACAAGCAAGAAAGGCCTAGTATTTTCGAAAATTAGGAGAAAAAAATATATTTTTTTGTGTGGAAAAATTCGAAAGTGAGTGCTAGGATTTATTTCGAGAGGATTCTTGAGAAACAAAAATTGGGTTTTAATTAGTGGAAGCATATACTAGAAGTTGGTGGCCATTCGGCGGTCAACGGAGTAGATCGGAGGAGGTGAAGTTTCGAACTTCGATCTCAGATCTAGGAAATTCCAAAGAGATTCGGCTGAAACTAATTTGGTTTTTGGAACGAGGAGATCGAGGAGAATTTTTTAAGATTTTTTTTCGGATTTTTTGATCACCGACGGCGGCGGCGGCAGTGGTGGCGACAGGTGGTCGGATTTTGGACAGCGAAGAACAATCATCAGTGTTCTTGAGGATTTTTTTTTTTCCAGAGAAAAGAAGATTTTTTTGGTGAAAAAGAGGTAAAAAATGATCTAAAATTTTTTTTTGGTATTTAAGAGACAGCAGGTGGGTCGGGCCAGGCAAGCCCGCGCAGCCCGCGCCTGGGCTGACCCCCCACTAGGGCTGTACTCGAGCTGAGCCGAGCTCAAATAGTGAGCTGCTCGAGCTCGACTCGAAACTCGCTGCTCGAAACTCGGCTCGAGCTCGACCGAATACCATTTTTTAAGCTCGAGCTTGGCTCGAGATATAATCGAACTATTCGAGCTCGTCTCGATAAAGCTCGTTTACTCAATTTATGTACTCGAGCTCGAGCTCGAGCTCGTTTCATATACAATTTTTTCACATTTAAATAATAAAATTTTTCTAAAATGGGCCTGAATCACACCCAATCTATGGTGGAAAACATGTGAACCAAAATCACAGTGCAACTGTGTAAAGTGCAACCCCAAGAAGCAGCAGCAAGTAGCCAAGAACTCTAGTTCCTCTCGTCTTATAGCTGATGAAGCTCTCAAAATCATATAATGATAAAAAAATCTTACACAACAACCAAAAAGTAAAAGTCTCAATCAAAATAACAATATTATTACATGAGTTCAAATTATAAACTTAAAAATAAAATCCTTGTCCCATTTAACATAATTTTAAAAAATTAAATCCATAGTCTACACACAACATCATATTTCATACCATACTTAAACAAAAGAAGAATAATTCCCCAAATCTTGTCCATCAAACCTATAAAACAGAATAACAATTACAAAGTAAAATAACTTGATTTATATAATAAAAAAAAAATAATACCAAATTCACTCCAAACATCAAATCAATAAAATGCCAACTTTATAGAAAAACAACTTAGAATTAAGAAGTGAATGAAAGATGAAAATATTTCATACCATTCAAGACAGTACATATCCTCACTTTACGGGGTTTTAAGAGCAATTTCAATTGGTTTCTTCTCTTTCTATATAGACAAAGCAAAAAAAATAGTTAAAAGTAAGATAAAAGCAAAAATAACCACAAAATAAAAAAAAAAATAATCACAACAAATAAACTCACTTTATTCTTATTTTTCACTCCATGAAGACTCCGACACCAATCTCCTCCACAAAGTAATGCTTGCACTGTAGCAGGAGCTAAGAAGGCATGATAAGTATCAATAACTCTACTTACTGCACTAAAAGTAGCCTCTGAAGCCACTATAGTGATAGGAATTGCGAGTATATCACGAGCCATCATGGACAAAATACGATACTTTAAAGTACTCGTTTTCCACCATTCTAAAGCATCAAACTTATTGGAATCTCCTTTACAAGTAAAGCAACCCTCAGCTAAGTAGACATCTAGATCAGGTTGTTGTGGTTGAGCAGTTTCAACTGATTTTACATAATCTGCAAATTCAGACCAACCTGAAGAAGAAGCACCAACATTCGCACCACTAACACCACTATTAAGCACTTGAGTTTCAGCACTATACTCGATGCCATGTTGATACTCACGAACATATTCCTCATAAATCTCATATAGAGCATCTCGAACTCTAGCAACATTTTCTCTTGCTTCTCTATCAGGGTACATTCGAGGAAAACAAACCTCAACCACCCTCATTTTGCACCTTGGATCCAAGATAGCAGCTACAGCCATTAACAAATTGCATTCTCCCCAGTACTTATTGAATTTACTCTTCATTAGACGAACCATTGCTTGAACAAACTCATTTTCATCATCCGCTTTTTTATCCAACAAAACTTTCACACAATATACTTCATTCAAAAATAAGTTTGAAGTTGGATAATCACTTCCGGAGATGATTTTAGTGGCTGAATTAAAAACTTCTAAAAAATCTCACAGACTTTCTCTACCTTTTCCCAATCTTCAGAACTTGGACAACAATGATAATGAGATTCCCGATCTTTGAACCTTGGAAACACTTCTTTGAATTTGATTGCAGTCGACAACATCTCAAATGTTGAATTCCAACGTGTTTTACAATCGAGAATTAGTTTCCTATCAAGCAACTGTAGCTGTTGTACAATGTCAGAAAATGAGTTAAGTCTTGCCTCATTTTGATTAATAAAACTAATACTTTCATGAACATCTTCAATCACATGCTTAATCTCAGAAAGACCATCTTGAACCATGAGATTTAAGATGTGTGCACAACACCGAACATGAAACATTTTTCCTCCACAAAGCAACCTCTTGTTTCTTGAAAATGTGTCCTTAAGAATTCTAATAGCCACATCATTGCTTGAAGCATTGTCAACAGAGAGTGTAAACACCTTGTTTTCAATTCCCCATTCCTTCAAACACTTAAAAATGCAATCAGCAATATCAGCAACACGACGAGGAGGAGGTATGTGAACAAAGCTTATGACACGCTTTTGCAACTTCCAATTAATATCTATAAAGTGTGCTGTGAGAACCATGTACTCAATCTTTTGATTACTTGACTTTCACAAATCTGTTGTCAAACTAATCTTGTTAATAGTCTTCAAAAATGACTCAATTTCTTTTTTTTCTGCTTCATAAACTTGCATACAATCCTTTTTAATAGTATTACGTGATATTTTTTCCCATTCAAGCATCCCACGTTTTTGCATCATGTTAAAACCTTCTTCTTCCATAATCAAAAATGGATGTTCATGTATGAGTATCCAATGCGCAACCGCCTCTCTCATCTTTACCATATCAAACTTGCCATCTATGAGAGCAGGTAGGATTTATACATCACCACTTGTGTCTACTGGCTGGAAGTTGATCATTTTCTGTTGATTCTGAAATTTTTTTCACTGCACACAAGATTTCAAGTGCCTCGAAAACTGAGTTGTAGTTTTACTTGCAGTAATAGCTAGCTTCTTTTTGCAATGGACACACTCTCCCTTTTTAGAACCATCAGGAAGATTGATTTCCTTGAACTCCAACCAAACAACAGATGTCTTTTGTCTCTTTTTCTGTTGACTTTCCTCGCCCTCATCAAGATTAGCAACATCACATTCTTTATCATTGCCATCAGTGGTTGGTGTTTTATTTGTGTTACCATCAGTAGCATCTAAAGTTTCATTCATTGAATCATTATCATCATCCAACATAGCCCGACTTGTAGAAGCTGTTGTTGGTTGACATGGTACGGAGGAGAAATCTGGTGTGGTTGATGACATGCCTACAAAAAAAATAATACAAATATCAAACACCAATGATGCTTGCAGTGTATGTCATGGACATCCATGAAATCTTTTCCATTTGAGGCAAAAATAAATCCTAAACAAATATAGATTATTAAGGAACTCCAAATAAGTACGAAAGCTAATAGTTGGGAATAGATAGATATAACTTTTATTACTTACCTATTACCAAAAAGAAAGAAAGAACTTACCAGAAGCTTAATTCTATAGATTTGATTTGAATATTGGGTTTATAATGGAGAGATTTGCATTGAAGTACCAACCTTAATCTAAAATGTAAATACCCAACTCACCTTTACATAATTTAATGTAAAAACTAATGCTAAAGTAATTAAAGTTGATGGAATTTGAGATGAAATTTACAAATATGAAAACTTTGTGGATCTCAAGCTGTACCAAATTAATGTATAATACTTTCTCATCTAATATATATATATATATATATATATATGTAAACTCAAATCAGCAACAATGGAGACATTTCCATCTAATATATATATATATATATATATATATATATGTAAACTCAAATCAGCAACAATGGAGACATTTCCATCCATCTGAAGTAAAAAAGTCCACTTTCTTGCTGGTACATTAGTTTCTGTCATATCCCGAGAAGTAAAGAAAATCAGTTCCTTTCATGACTCCAAAATTTGTGGAAGAAACTTAAACTTTCTTATCCATAAAAAAACTTTAAAACTATTCTAAAATATATACATACAAACTATTCTAAAACTATTCTAAACTATTCTAAAATATATACTTACCGCTGTTTCATGCGCAATCCTTTTTGCAATATCTGAGGTCCTTGAATATCTAATAATTGGTCTTCATTTTAATGCCAAGAAAACTGCACCAATACACCATCAACAGCCCTGTTACAGAAGTGCTGCAAACTAGAAGGATCCACAACTGTAGGGAGCATATAAGTGATTTGAGGGCATATTTAAAGTGGAGTGGTAAGGATCAACTGCAAAATAAAGTGTTTTTTTAATTTGTTGTTTTTTAAGTTTCAAATTCTGGTTTAAAAGTATAGGGCATCTCTAAAATATTCTTAAAATGTAATTATATGAAAGAGAAACGTATGAACAAAGTCTATGCTATTAAGGAAAATTCATGTTGTCCCATATAGGGAGGTGAATTGGACTATAAACATATAACATATTCAAGCCAGCATAACAACAATGCTTAAATCAACCCTTTCAAATTTGGAAATGCATCATTAATAGACATAAAGAAAATATTGCCATTGACACTTAGATCAAACCAGTACTAGAATGACCTCCTCATGATGTTACAGAGTTAGCATTGTCACACACAGCTAATCTTAGAAAAGCAGAGTCCTAGATGGGGTGGTTTAAACACAGTCCTTACTTAAAGATTTATCAATTAAGCAATGTGCTCTCAAGAGTGTTAGAATATGGCTTAGAATATGGCTTGAATATAGCTTGAATATGGCTCATTCACCATAGGTGGCTTAGCACCAATAATGGAGCTACCACTTGCACCACTTGCACCACCAATAATGGAAGCTACCACTTGCAAATGGATGGTGGCTATGGTGGCTACCACTTGCATGTGTTCACACCAAGATAGGTGGTGGATGGTGGCTATGGTAGGCTATGGTGGCTGCCACTTGATGCATGTTCACACCTTGATATTTTGGCTATAAATAGCCATGTAGAGATGAGTAGAGAAGAGTAGAGTTGAGTGTAAATTAGAGCTAAATTGTTGAAGCAAATACTCTGTGTTTATAGAGTAATTCGGTATTGTGTTGAGTTGTGAGTTCAGTGCTTGTGTAGCACCTTGAATTCGGTATATGTTTGTACTCTAAACTCCATTAATACAAAGCTTCAAGCTCCTCCTCCCGTGGATGTAGGCACAGTTGCCGAACCACGTAAAATATCGGTGTTTTTTCAGTGTGTTTAAATCGGTTTTAGTAATATCAATTCGCTTCCGCACAACAAATTGGTATCAGAGCCAATTTTTACGTAAAACCGAGTTTGTTCGATTCTGTCCGTTTTTCAAAAGTGCTCCAATTTGTGTTTTGAAAATACCAGGTTGAAGAGGTCGTCGAGAGGAGTGCAGCTGAATCAACCAGAGCGCCAGAAACCGCCGCACGCGCCCGCACGCGCCGCCAGAAGGGGCTGAGAGTGAGCCTCACGCGCCCACGCGCCGCACGCGCCACCAGAGGTTGAAGACGCGTGAAGCCCACGCGCCGCACGCGCCTCCAGAGGTTGAAAACGCGTGAATCCCACGCGCTACACGCGCCGCACGCGCCGGTGAGAGAACAGCCTCCACGCGCCCCACGCGCCGCCCCACGCGCCGCCGTACGCGCCCCACGCGCCGCCGCAGCTCCGACCAACTTTTCCGGGCTATTTTTTGAGCCGTTTCAGAACACTATTCCGAGACTTTTCCGAGCCGGTTGAGCTAAACCGAGTCCATTTCGAGCCACTTGTAGCAGAATATTCGCAGAATATTCACCGTGTGTCCAAAAGTTACACAGTTGGACCCGTTCCTGGCTATTTCGACTATTCCGGACTCAACCGCGGCATCCGTTTTTCCATACAGGTACCGGAAAAACACTTTGTTGGTAATTTTGTTTTATTACCATGGCAGAATCATTAGAGACACATGAAACGACAAGTAGCGCACGATCAAGTTCTTATATCAGAAAGAACTCGATGACCACTGCAAAGTTCGAGGTGGAGAAATATGATGGCACCACCAACTTTGGCATGTGGCAGTGCGAAGTTCAGGATCTGTTATTCCGAGAGGGTTCGTATATCGCTCTGGAAGACAGGCCCAGAGATATTTCTGAAGATGACTGGAAGTTTGTCAACCGTCAGGCTTGTGGCACAATCCGGTTATGCCTAGCCAAGGACCAGAAGTACTTTGTCATGAGAGAGAATAATGCAAAAACTCTCTGGAAACAACTTGAGGACAAGTACATGACAAAAAGCATGGAGAACAGACTCTATCTGAAGAAGAAGCTGTTCCGCTTCCAGTATATGCAAGGTATCACCATGCAGGAGCATCTAGTAAGTTTTAACAAAATCCTCGCTGATCTTGAAAATCTAGATGCAAATATCTCTGATGAAGATAAGGCTCTTACTCTGTTAAATTCCTTGCCTGATAGCTATGATCATTTAACCACTACACTGTTGTATGGTAAAAATGATATAGAATATGTTAATGTTTGTAATGCTCTGGTGAATAATGAGTATCGGAAAAAGGATCAGCATGATCACCAGAATACTACACCAGAAGCTTTAACTGTGTACAGAGGCAGGACGGACAACCGAGGAGCCGGAGAAATCAAGCGAGGTAAATCCCGCTCAAGGAGGGGATCATCGAGAACACGACTCTCGAGGGACGAGTGTGCCTTTTGCCATGAGAAAGGGCACTGGAGGAATAACTGTCCCAACATGGAGAGGTCGATTGTGAGTGTAGCTCAAGAATCTGAGGGAGAAGAAGACTCTGCATTTACGATTTCCACAACAACATACTCTTCAGATCAATGGATTCTGGATTCCGGATGTTCCTACCATATGTGTCCGAACCGGAAGTGGTTCTCAAACTTCAAAGAGTTTGATGGAGGGATTGTCCATATGGGCAATGACAATACTTGTCACACTAGAGGCATCGGAACGATCCGACTGAAAATGCATGACGGTACAATCAGACAACTTACAGACGTAAGGTATGTCCCTGATCTCAAGAAGAACCTCATATCACTGGGGGTCTTAGACTCAAATGGTTACAAGGTGACCATTCAGAATGGAGTCCTGAGAGTTGTACGTGGAGCATTCTTAGCAATGAAGGGTTATATGAAGGGAAATCTGTATCTCCTTGACAGAGAAACCGTGACAGGCAGAGCAGCAGCCTCTCACAGAATGATGGGATAGTCCGACACTTCACTGTTCCTAGCACTCCCCAGCAGAATGGAGTTGCAGAAAGGATGAACCGAACTTTGGTTGATAAAGTTCGCTGCATGTTATCCCAGTCAAGCTTGAGCAAAGCATTTTGGGTGGAGGCTTTATTGTTCGCCTCCCACATTATCAACAGACTAACCTCCACTGATGGGAAGACTCCCATAGAGGTATAGTCCGGATATTCTGCCATTGAATATGATCGGCTTCGTAGTAACGGATGCAAAACTGGATCCTAGAGCCAAGAAAGCTGTCTTCTTTGGGCTTTAGTGAAGGAGTAAAAGCAGTCCGATTGTGGAACCTTGAGTCAAAGAAAGTCATCGTAAGCCGAGATGTTGCCTTTGACGAATCTGAAATGCTGAAACTGTCAACTCCAGAGAATGTGAACCAAGATTCTCTAAAGCAGGTGGAGTCTGAACCAGAATCTGATGACACCTTAATTGAAGTGGAGGAGTCATCATCGGAAATCTTTCAGCAACTTGAATCAGTTGTCACCAGTAGACCGAATAGACATATTCGGAAACCTGCTCGATACACAGACGTGGTGACATACGCCATTCCAGTAATTGATGATGATGTTCTGATCAATTACAAAGAAGCTGTAAACAGCCCTGAGCATGCCCAGTGGAAGGAGGCGATCAGACTTGGAAGTTAGTTCCACTTCCAACACTCAAGATATCAATTGAGTGCAAATGGGTCTTTGCCAAAAAAGGAGAGTGCTACAGGCAAAGATAGCATCAGATACAAAGCCAGATTGGTAGCCAAAGGTTAGGCTCAAAAAGAAGGAATAGACTACAATGAGGTATTTTCACCTGTTGTTAAGCATGCATCTATTCGGATCTTATTGGCTTTAGTAGCACTGTATAACCTAGAGATAGTTCAACTTGATGTAAAAACTGCATTCCTCCATGGTTCCGTAGAGGAGGAAATTTGTATGACTCAACCAGATGGTTCTGGAGTCCCCGGTCGCAGAGATTACAAAAGCAAGCTGAACTGATCACTGTATGGTCTGAAACAATCCCGTGACAGCTGTACAAACGGTTGGACTGTTTCATGACAGGATGAAAAGTACACACACAGTCAATTTGATCACTGTGTTTATTTCCGGAAACTTCAAGATGGATCATTTGTCTATCTACTGAAAAAGGCAAGGTGGAGATCGACAGGCTGAAGGCTCAACTGAGCTCAGAGTTCGAGATGATCTTGGAGAAGCTAAGAAAATTCCTGGGAAGTAGACAGAAAAATTGACTCAGGCTCAGTGCATTGATGAATCATGCCAATGCAGTAGGTGCCCTGATATGTGAGTAATGGTGTGTACATTTGAAGGAGAAAAGAGGAAGCTCTGATCTGTGAATTCTCTCTGTGGATTCTCGCCAAGGTGGAGATTGTTAGAATATGGCTTAGAATATGGCTTGAATATAGCTTGAATATGGCTCATTCACCATAGGTGGCTTAGCACCAATAATGGAGCTACCACTTGCACCACTTGCACCACCAATAATGGAAGCTACCACTTGCAAATGGATGGTGGCTATGGTGGCTACCACTTGCATGTGTTCACACCAAGATAGGTGGTGGATGGTGGCTATGGTAGGCTATGGTGGCTGCCACTTGATGCATGTTCACACCTTGATATTTTGGCTATAAATAGCCATGTAGAGATGAGTAGAGAAGAGTAGAGTTGAGTGTAAATTAGAGCTAAATTGTTGAAGCAAATACTCTGTGTTTATAGAGTAATTCGGTATTGTGTTGAGTTGTGAGTTCAGTGCTTGTGTAGCACCTTGAATTCGGTATATGTTTGTACTCTAAACTCCATTAATACAAAGCTTCAAGCTCCTCCTCCCGTGGATGTAGGCACAGTTGCCGAACCACGTAAAATATCGGTGTTTTTTCAGTGTGTTTAAATCGGTTTTAGTAATATCAATTCGCTTCCGCACAACAAAGAGTTTATCTATGCCCTTAGCATCCAGAGATCTCATTGATGCACCAGAAATAGCTCTCTTTCTGCATCTTCTAGTAGATTTACTATATGAGAGTTTACCCAACTATGAATAATTCTAGACTTAGCTGTCTTTCTCTAGAAAAACCAAAAAACAAAAATATGGAGGAAAAAGAAAAGCTCTCAGAGGAGAAAGCAAAGCACAAGCTTCCACACGGTATGAAGAAAGAAGCCTTTTTATAAAATGTCAAAAGGGTAAGTCAGAATTAACTTAAATTTGCAGAATTCATATGTATTTACAAAGAATTACATGAAAACATAGGCAGTAATTCGACCAATAAGTTTTAAAACAAAACAAAAACCCATCAAAAAACTGAAACTTAAAAAAAAACCCAAACATGGATCTATGTTAAAAAAAAAAACCATTAAAAAAAAAGCAAATAAAAGAATTACAGACCTTTTATTTCTAACAGCAAGGTTGAGGAGAGCAAGAAGACAAGAGCATGAAAACAAGAGGCTAAATCATTTCCATAATGTTTCGGGGGTTAAGATCTGAAAGAAAATTTTTTTAGGGTTACTGAGACTAAAGGAAACAAAATTTAGGGTTATGGGTTTTAAGAGGTATATATATATTAAGGGTAGAATTGTAAATTAATACTAAAATATTAAAAATATGTATTATAAAATAAAAAGCTTGATTAGGCTCGCGACCCACTCGAATCGAGTATTGAGATACTCGAACTCGGCTCGCTCGATAGCTCGAGCTGCTCGAGCTCGAGCTCGGCTCGATAATGACCGAATCGAATTCGAGTTTTTTTCAAGCCGAACTCGAGTAGCTTGCGAGCATATCTGTCTCATTTACACCCTTACCCCTCACCTGCTGCTTGCTTGTTTTGTTTCTCTTGGTTTTGGGTTTCTTTTGTTTTATTTGCTTTGTTTCACTTTTTTTTTATTCACTTATTATTTACTAATTGTTTTTTAGTTTTGCAGGTTTTTATTTTATATATTATTATTATTTGTTTATTTGTCTATTTGTTTATTATTATTATTATTAATTATTTTACTAACCACATTTTTTATAAAAAAAAACTACTATTATTTTTAAGAAAACTATTATTATATTATATTTTATATTTTACTAATAATTATATATTTTTAATATTATTAACTATTAATTTATTTTTAATATTAGATTAATTTAATTGAAGAATAATTATTTTTAAATTAATAAATTGAGATTTTTCCAATGATGAAATTCAAAGAAATTACGAATGGTTAAATTTCTGAGAAATTTCTAGGTAAGAAATTTCTCTTAAAAATTCTCTAGAATGAATGGAATGATTTTTTAAGAGATTAATTTCAATACCAACCAAAAATCAAAAATTTATTTTTTTTAAGAATAATTAATTTTCAATATCTTTTTTTTTCTTTCTCAAATTGATTTTCCATAATAAATGCTTAATTTAAAATTGAAGAATAAACTAAGATTTTTTCCGATGATGAAATTCAAGAAAGTTGCGAATGGTTGAGTTTTAAGAAATTTCTAGGTAAGAAAAATTCTTTTAAAATATTCTCCAAAAGAATGGAAAAATATTTTAAGAGATGATTTTCGATATTAAAAATCAGAATTTATTTTTTCAAATAAACATTAATAAAATGTGGATTAATTTTGGAAGATTAATTTAAGAAATAATTGGATTAAATATTTTAATTTTTCCGATGACGGAGCCTCTTCAATAGAACGAATGGTTTCTTTTGAATACTCTCGAGGTGAGGAAACATTTTTTAGTAATTTCTCTAGAATGAATGGAAGAAAGACCTAAAAAATAATCTCCGAAATTTCTAACTTTAACAATTAAAAGAAAATGGGATAGACAAGACCATTTAATTAAGACTTTTTAAGTATCACAAGACTAATTAGGTACTATCTCTTAGATAGGCGTTGTGAGGGTGCTAATCCTTCCTCACACGTAACCGTACTCCCGGACCTAGTTCTGATAAGTAGACCAGAACCTATTCTTTTTAAGGTACCTTAGTCAAGCTTAGGATTACTTTAAATGGGATAGATTCATAAAGGTGACTAATCACACCTAGATTAGATGATTAGTGGCGACTCCATTATTTGCATCTAGCATGCTGAATTCGTATTTGGCACGTTATGACAGTTTGGCGACTCCGCTAGGGACATTCGAGAGTCGAGCCATAGATTAGTCTTGTGATACTTTAGGTTTGAAATATTGGTCTTTAAGTGTTTAATTTTTATGTATTTATTTATTTATTTTTATTTTTGATTTTGATTTTTGTTATATGTACTAACAACTTTTGTTTCATTGTACATTTGTGGGTAAAGGAAGGTTTGAATGTCCCTTCGCACACACGACACATTGCATATCATAAAGTCCTATACCCGGACTCGTCCCTTTTAGGAGGGGGTAAAGTACCTACGCCTCGAGAGGTGAAAACCTCCGCAACTAATCATCTGTTCAGCTTTAATTGCTATGTTGACCCATTTATTAAAGTCATCTGTATCCAGGGTCGTCAACCTATCTCGAATACTAACATGTAGCCCATCTTGGAATTTCTTGCATCTGTCAGCATCGTTGGCTACTATCGATGGAGCAAATTCTGATAGTTCACTGAATTTTTGCTCGTACTCTGCTACTGACATACCACCCTGTTTTAAATTCATAAACTCAGTCCATTTCTTTTCCCGCAGGCCCGAGAATAGTATTTTTCTTCAAACTCTCTTCGAAAATCTGCCCAGGTTATGGCAGGACGTCCAACATACCTTTGCACTGTAGTTTTCCACCATGTGTGTGCATGATCCTCCAAAAATTGCAGCGCACATGGTAACCTCATAGGCTCGGGAATCTGAAGAGTAATGGAAGTAGTCTCAAATTTTTGTAGCCATGACCAGGCTAAATCTGATTCCAAAGACCCTGTGAAAATCTTGCAACCCATATTCTTCAAATCTTTACAGTAATCAACTATCCCCTTCTCAGCAGGGCCAGTCAAAGCGGGAATTACTCTTGCCAAGGCCGCAACTGCCTCAGCTAAATTACGATCAGCTGCTGGAGGTGCTGCTGAGGGTGCAGCAACAGAAGATGAACCAGCAGCTGAAGCTTGTTCTCCAATTTGCTCATCAACATTCACATTTCTATTCCTATCCCTATTTTGGGGTAGGGGATTGATTCTAGGCCTTCCTCTTCGACGTGGTGGCATCGTGTCTGATTTTCTGCACAGGTGACAATATTTTAATACTTCAACAAACAGTTCCTAAGTCTACAGGACCTATAACCTGGCTCTGATACCAAATTGTAACACCCTGTCCGGATAATCTACCTAAAATCCGGCAGAGTTTCCTTTCTATCTCAACTATAACCCTCCTGCAAATAACACTCAATTTTATATCCTCAACCAGCAGTATTTCTCAATACTATTACCACATATATCCATGCATATTCAAAATTTATTCATGATCAATTTATTCTCAAATCAAACATATTGATCTATTGTCTCATATCTTCAAATATATACAATATATCCAGAAATAAACCTATCTCAGCAAGGTTTACTAGATAAAAACATCAAAAGACCAAATCTTCTAGAAATTTAGATATGATGCCCACCACGTCAATATACTCTTGAAGCGGAGAGTAGAGGAAGGCAGCAATCCCGACACCTAAGTGTGTCCTGAAAATGAGAAATAAAAGGAGGTGAGATATATGAATATCTAAATGAGTAGACAACATTTAAAGCGTGTGAAAACCATAATGGAAATCTGTAAAGTATAATTGATATTTTCAAAATAAATAATAATAAAACCATAATGAGTAATTCAAAGACGTAGCAAGCTTTTCAAATGTATAACAATATTATAATATTAAATCAATGAATAAAATCCGTAAAGTAAATCAAGTTTCGTATAATTGGGCTCCAACTTTCTGTCATGCACAAGAATACATCCATGAAATAACCAGGCAATATCCATGTAGGCATACTAGTAGCCGGCCCCAAAGGCCAATACCACCATAGGACGCCCCAAAGGCATATGTGTCGCTATGATGTGCCCCCAAAAGGCAAATATAACGGGATAGGGACTCTGGAGGTGGCTCCCACCACAAAGGCGTAGCACGCAGCTCCCATACCCCAGTCTAATATCACGGAATGGGGACTCTGGAGGTGGCTCCCGCCACAAAGGCGTAGCACGCAGCTCCCGTATTCCGGTCTAATATCACGGAATGGGGACTCTGGAGGTGGCTCCCACCACAAAGGCGTAGCACGCAGCTCCCGTATTCCGGTCAAGGAAATAATCTCATACATTAAGTCAGGTGGAGCCAAAACCATGTACGTCAAATTCTATGTAAAATCATATTTCATAAATCAACCAACTTACTCGATATAATATTTCTTAAAATAAAAATACTTTAATAACAAATCAATTCATATGATTAAATATCGTATATACCTTTAATATGTAAAATAAATATTATGTTAAAAAATATATATATATAATTATAATTAAAGAAATTTCAAATAACTATAGTTGTTGTCTACTCACAATCCTTGAGATGATCTCACTGTACACCTCGACCTGAAACTTCGGGATCCACAAGTGACGTCAGATCTACGTGGCCTAGAGATTAACAATAATTAGTATCTATACATGCTCAAAGCATTACACAATTTTTGAATGTAACTTAAGTCCCATAAATCTACCCCATATACTAATTTCTCATACTCAAAACAACATATCCTTAATTTTTAATATCATTTCCATAATCATTTTCTCCATAATTCAACTCCATAATCATGTCCTTATCAAATTCCTTTCTAGTACTCCATGCCTTAGAGATGAGATTTTCATAATCCATAACCATCAATAGTACTATATTTCTCTTAAGCAATAAATTCCTTATTATCAAGTTAGATTAGAAAATCATAACTTGAGTTTGGTAAGGAATTTGGAAGTGATTCCAATTGGTTTATTTCAACCAATATGTATAATTTATGAATAAAATAACTAACTTATACAACTAGAACAAAATTTTGATCAAATTTGATAAAACCCAAAACTATGCTGAAACAGGGATCAACACAGAACAGCCAACTTCACCGAATTTTATCTTTTTAACCGCTTACCGGTTTTGGGTGATTCAAATACCAAAATTCTCATATTGAAGTCTAGTTTCTAGGAAAAATATCAAAAAAATACAAACCCTAATGTGCCGAACCCATAAAATCCGAACAGCAAGCATGCTCAGTTTCCCATGTTTTGCTTTTTCTTCCCATTTTCTTGTTCATGCTTTCAAATCCTTTTAATTCTTACCAAAAATGAGTAAAATTCATACTTAATAGATGGATTTCAGACCTTAACATGTATATGGTGTAAAGATCTTAGCATGCTCAAATAGAATATCTAAAGAAAATGAAGAATTTATCAAGAAACTAACTTTGGATGTAATTTTTGTTGAGATTATGGTGGAATACTTGAAGAAAATTTTGAGAGAGAGAGAGATAGAGTGGGAGGCCGGCTGCTTGAAGAAGAGAAGGAAAATGTTTTGAGATTTCGGGAGAGAAAGATGAAGATAAAGAGATATTTTTCTTGTTTTTGGGATAATTACATATTAGTCCCTCAACTTTTTATAAATAACCATTAAGCCCCTAAACTTTTTAATATGTTCATTTTGATCCTTTCTTCTTTTATTTCCTTCACTTATAACTTCTTACCAATTTCCAAGTTTGTCCTTAAAATTTTCGGGATTTAACTTTACATGATTATACGTAACCTCGGTTGTTACACACGACACATTGCATATCATAAAGTCCTATACCCGGACTCGTCCCTTTTAGGAGGGGGTAAAGTACCTACGCCTCGAGAGGTGAAAACCTCCGCAACGGCTAGCAAAACACCTTCAGAGTGTAAAGTACCAAAGTCTTTGAGAGGTGATAACCTCCGCCATAACTTTGGAAAATACTCTCACCCGAATTGAACCCTTTCGGTTGGAGCCTGTAATGAGTGAGGAATGGGGTGCCTTACTCATCCTACATGGATGACGTTAAGGAGCAATTTGGGGACCTTTTTTTTAGCTTGGTCAAGTATCCTAAACCCAACATATAAACAATACTTAAGTGGCCAAACTTTAAGATAGAGCCATGTCCAACCTTATATAGAGGAGAACCCGAATTTAGGACACATGAAGGGACACTTCTTACCCTATACTTTTATCATTAACATGATGCTTTGTTTACCTAACACGTTTGTTTTACTGATATGCTTACCATGATGATGTAGTGCTTACACTTTGTATTTTTGACATAACATCTAACTGTTTGTTTCTTTCTTTTCATACATCATGCATCTTCATAAAGCCATCTTGCCACATAACGGTCTAGATAAAAAAATATCTACTAAATCCATGGAAAACCTGACAGTCGCCAAGCGTGAGTCTGCCAGTAGTTTGAAGCTTAGGTCTGAAGCAATCCAGCAAAGTACATGAGATTGCTTTCCAGTCGGGATGTCTTTACTCTTCCCGAAAGAGTTCACATAGATCTGGCACAGAACAACCTTGAATATATGATCAACATTTGGCATTCTTGGGATGGAACTCGACAAGAAATATTTAGGCGAAAGTATGGGGACCTGGCTTTGCTCCTATCTGTTGAAGTCGATAATAACTTGGTAAGAGCCATGATACAGTTTTGGGACCCGTCATACAGGTGCTTCGTGTTCAACGAAGTAGATATGGTTCCAACTATAGAAGAGTATTCAACACTGCTTCGTTTGGATCCTCCTAATCCAGACAAAGTCTACTGGAAGAACAAGACAAGTTATCGGAAGAAAGTAGCAAAGATCATGGGAATCAGCTTAACAGAAGTTGACAAGATTGTGAAGACAAAGGGTAAAAGCACTGGTATTCCAAGGAATATTCTCCGAAACTTCATTATCAAACACCCGAATAATGATAAAGGTTTGGAGGTGATGGCTTTGGCTATTTACGGACTTGTGATTTTCCCGAAGATATTGGGACTTATTGAAACAACTGTGGTGAATTTCATGGACCAAGTTCAACACCAGATTAATACGGCTCCAGCTATATTAGCCGAGTCTATCAGGTCACTGAATCACTGCAGGAGAAATAGAAAATGGCGTTTCATCGGATGTTTACAGTTGCTCTACATCTGGATGAAGAGTCATTTTGAGTGCCAAGAGTCGAAGTTCCGAAAGCCATACTTCACCACTAGCATCCCTATCAAGGAATTCTGTGAAAGCACATGGCCTGAGTCAAGGTCAAAAGAAGAATGGATAAGGATGTTACGAGAACTTACAAGCCGACAAGTGATCTGGAAAGCACCATGGATGCCTCATGGACCTATGTTATTTAGCTACGGTGATCAACCTTGGGTTCCTCTCTTGGGACTTTGGGGTGTCATTAGCTACTCTCCCATCATGGTACGGAGACAGGCGGGGTATAAGCAGTTCATACCGATGACCCAAGGACTTAACCAGGTGGATTTCTCTTATTCAGTCAAAGGGGTTATCAACAGGATAGAAGAACTCACAAAGGCTTGGAAATTAACGGTTAGAGTTGAAGGGGGTAGTATCTCATGGAATACTACTCTTGAATACTCTATGTGGCAGGCCAGGAGAGCCAAAGATGTTGTGATTCCTTGCAAGAGAAGTTCAGATGGTTCAGCCAAGGTTATAGCCTCGGATCCTATGTTAAGGATAGAAAAGGCTAAAAGGAAGCTACAAGAAGAAAAAGATGGATTGGGAAAAGAAAACCAAAAGCTGTAATCAAGGGTAGAAGAGTTAGAAAAAGGCTTGAACAAAGAAAAAAGCAAAGCCCAGAAGCTTCGATTAAGAGTTCGAAAGTTGGGGGATGGTTTAGTGGAAAGAGATGGCATTATTCAGAAACTCACCGAAGATGGCGACACTTTGAAAAAATCCTTGTCAGGTATGGAAAAGAAGTACTCGCTTTTGACTACTGAGGTTGGGCGTCTAAAAGAAAAAAATGGGGAGTTATTGTTTGATCAAGAAAGAAAGGTAGCTGATTGCCATGAATTGGTTACCGAATTAATGAATTTGAAGGAAGAATGTTCCAAACTCCGAGATGAGGACACTAAAAAGCAGAATCTTCTGGAGAATATGTTTGACCATTTCGATGTGGCATCCCGCAAGGCAGAAGACATGTATGACAGAATCATGGAGGTTAAAGCGAAAGTACATCCGTTCCATGAAAACGGCCAGCTCATATACGAACTTTTGGATGAAGCTCAGTCTCACTACCGTCAGATTGTCAAGTTCCTTTGGAGGCGTTAGGATTTTTAGATTTATGTTTTTAGGATTCTTTGTAAGAATTTTCATTTTTATGCTTTAGGACCAGTTGCAGTTTTATTTTTATGTTTTTAGGATCGCTTTGGTTTTAGGATTTCTATGGATTTGGTAATTTTATTTATAAAATTCTTTTTATCTACATTTGTTATGTGGCTGGTGTTCTTTCATAGCATTTCATCCATATGTGCATAAACATAATCAATTTAGTTTTAATTTTTAAACATATCATCCTGATTTAAGAAACTTTGCTAAAGGTTCAAGGATAGCTCGATAGTCAGAATGTTCGAGACAGTTTTCTCGTCACTCTTACAACACCAGATCAAGAGTTAGAGAAATGGCCGAAGAGCAATCCTCAAGGGTAGATAAGGTAGAACAAGCTCAGGATGAGATTAGAGAGCAGTTAAGTTCTTTGCTAGAAATGATGAGATGTCTGAAAGGGAAGAATAAGGGTGATGAATCTGGTTCTCAGGGGAAAGAGCAGAATATGGGGGAATCTTTATGTCCGCCCTATTTTCGACCTCAAGCGCAACATGAACAATTACAGCAGATGCCCTACATGGAAGGATTCATTTATCCACACGGCCAACCTCAAATCCCGGGGTTCACTTTTCCTGTTCCTGGAACAAAGATAGACCCAGTCCAAGTTCCAGATTTGGACAATCCCAAAGAGTTAGAGAAACTGAAAGTGGCAGAAGAGATCGAGTCTCGTAAAATAAAGATGATTGAAAAAAGGCTTCAAGCTGTTGAGGGTTTAGACTGCTATGGTTCTATGGATGCTGAGGGGCTTTGTTTAGTGCCGGATGTAGTAATCCTGCCTAAGTTCAAGACTCCTGACTTTGAAAAGTTTGATGGGTCCAAGTGTCCCATATCTCATGTCACCATGTACTGCCGAAAAATGGCAGCCCACACCAGAAATGACAAGCTGCTGGTCCATGTCTTTCAGGATAGTCTTACGGGATCCGCTGCTAGATGGTATGTTCAACTCGACAGGAATCGGGTTTTACTTGGAAAGAATTGGCCAAGGCATTCATCAGCCAATATAAGCATATTGTTGATATGGCTCCAGATCGTTTTTCTCTACAAAATATGGAGAAGAAGTCCATCGAAAGTTTTAAGGACTATGCCCAGAGATGGAGGGATATTGCTGCCCAGATCCAGCCACCTCTGACTGAGAAAGAGACTACGGTACTGTTCGTTAGTACTCTTAAGGCTCCGTACTATGACAGGATGATTGGGAATGCCACAAAGAACTTTGCTGATATGGTGATTTTCGGTGAAATCATAGAAAATGCCATCAATAGTGGCAAGATTGAAGGGGGAGAATCTGTTGTGAAAAGGAATAGTGTGACAAAAAAGAAGGAAGCTGATGTCCAGACTGTTGCATATGGAGGGCAACAAACGGGAGGTTACGTCCCGCACTTCCCACAATTTGTGTACCAGCCATATTACCCGAATTCTAATGCCATCAATCTGGTTTCATATGCTTATCCACCTGCACCTCCGCAGACGTTCCAATCTAATTTCCGCCCAAGAACATTGGCTCCTCCAGTTGGGCCACCCGTACAAACCAATCAACCCACAAGTAATCCGAGGGGACCACGAGCCAACTAGGAAAGAATATCGTTTGATCCGATTCCCATGGCTTATGCAGACTTGCTTCCAGATCTTATCAAGAACCATCTGGTTGCACCAGTACACTTGGAACCTTTGAAACCTCCATACCCTAGGTGGTATGATCCTAATGCCTGATGTGACTACTATTCGAGAAACGTGGAATACTCCACCGAAAATTGCACAGCTCTGAAATATAAAGTGCAAGGTTTGATTAAGGCCGGGTTGATAAATTTTGAGGAGAAAGGTGGCCCGAATGTCAACGGTAATCCGCTACCAAACCATGCAAGGCCGGCAGTAAATGCTTTGGGAGACGGCAAGATCACCATAATCAAGCCAAAAATGGATGAGGTTACGACTTCAATAGATTACATTTTCAATGTCCTGGTTAAAGCTAGCATGATTAGTCCTATATAGGCTAATTTAGATAGCTATCTTGGTGAATATGATCCAAGCAAGATTTGCAAATATCACCAAGGTATAGTTGGCCATTCGTTGCAAGGTTGTGTTGAATTCCGGCAGGCGTTACAGAAACTGATGGATCTCTCCCGGATCGAGTTTTACACAGAGTTTGGGGCAGATGAAATTGATGTGGTAATTGGAGAATCTTCGGTGCCTATTGTGAAATCGATCACATTCTTCTATGAGAAAAGGGCGAGTCAGTTCGAGGATGAGAAGCCAACGGGGATCAAAAATCTCGTTATTACGATCAGTGTCCCTAGTCCATTTCCATATCAGAACGATAAAGCAGTACCATGGAGATATAGATGTGATGTCATGATTAATCCTGAAGCTGTCAATTTAACTGGAGTAGGAGGAGTGACTCGGAGTGGGCGTTGTTATTCGCCCGAAATACTTGATAGGGACAGGAAAGGAAAAACAGTGAAAAAGGAAAAGAATGAAGAGCCAGGAAACAAGACGAACCCATTGGTGGTTCGGGATAAGGAGTATAAGAAGTCGAAGCCTGTGACTGAGGAAGAAGCCTGTGAATTTTTGAAGCTGATCAAACACAGTGAATACAGTGTGGTTGAACAATTGAATAAGATGCCAGCTCGAATTTCGCTGTTGTCACTATTGTTGAATTTCGAGCCTCACAGAGAAGCTTTGCTAAAGGTCTTGAATAAGGCACATGCGCCTTACAATATTTTCATGGAGAATGTGGGTCATATTGCAGGAAATCTGGTGGCTACCAATTTCATAACCTTTAATGATGATGAGATTCCTCCCGAAGGCAGGGGCAGTACTAAGGCCCTCCTTATCACGGTCAAGTGCAAAAGTCATGTCATGGCTAAAGTACTTATTGATAATGGTTCTTCCATTAATGTTATGCCAATGACTACATTGTCCAAGCTTCCGATAGATGTGTCTCATATTCAACCTAGTCACATGATTGTGAGAGCCTTTGATGGGACCCGTCAAGCAGTTTTGGGAGATATTGAGATGCCTCTGCAGATTGGGCCTTGTACTTTCAAGATAAAGTTTCAGGTTATAGAGATTTCACCATCTTACAGTTGTCTATTGGGAAGGCCATGGATTTACATGGCAAGGGCAGTTCCCTCATCGTTGCACCAAAAAATCAAATTTGTTATGGAGGATTATCTGGTATGTGTCAATAGGGAGAGGATTCGTTGGTAACCTAGTCCCCAACTACGCCTTATGTCGAGGCAACTGATGAAGCATTGGAGTGTTCTTTCAGATCGTTTGAGTTCATCAATGCGACATATGTTGGTGAAGGGTCAAAAGTGCCTGCTCCGCATTTTTCTCGAACTGTTAGCATGTTGTTCAAGCAAACTATTGGGATGGGTTGGCGAGTTGGTTCTAGATTAGGGAAGTATCTTCAAGGGATCAGGGAGATACTAGATATTCAAGTAAACAGGAAAGACTTGGGTTAGGCTACAGGCCAACCAGGAAGGATTGGGAGATGGTCGAGTTCGAGAAGAGGAAGAAAAGATTGGCTCGTGTGAAAGGATATGAGTGGGAGCCGAGGAAGATGGTCTTTCCTTATCTTTATTCTACTTTTCATTTGGGGGGATGTATTTATCCCGATGCACTTCCGCCAAATTTAGAAGAAGCGTTTTCTGAGCTTTCTATTCAAATGGTGGAGAAAGCAGGAATGAAATCTGATATTGAGGAAGAGTTGTTGGTGTACCCGTGCTCACCTGAAATGGAGCTGGGTAATTGGAAAGTGACAAAACTGCCGGTTATCCTTGAATCTCATAAAATGTAATGCAGTGAGTCAAGTCCCTATTTGCTCGTGCCCAAGGGCATTAGGGATGGTCTTTTATGTATGGGCTAGTTTGTTTCTCATTATTTTAATAAATTAGGAATAAGATGCATTTTCATTCCCTCTTTCATTCATGGTTGTCATTTTTCCTTTCTTTCATTGTTGCCATTCTTTCTTCGTATACCAATATATATTCTTTTGATTCCATTCAATTTCAGGATTCCAAGTAATGAATACAAAGACAATCTTAATAATAATTTGGGATTCGATTTTGAAAACACAGTTCATGTTGATGAATTTGATAATGAAGAGGAATCAGATGATTATACTTTGTCTCTAGATTTATTGAGATTAATGGAACAAGAAAAGAAACCGATTGAACCACATCAAGAGGTTACTGAGATGATCAATTTGGGAGATACGAAAAATAAGAAGAAGTAAAGATCGGCGCGTCGTTGCCACCTGTTCAAAAGAAGAGATTAGAAGATTTGCTCAAAGAATTTGTGGATGTGTTCGCATGGTCATACAGAGACATGCCGGGTTTGGATACAGATATTGTGGAACACAAATTACCGTTGTGGCCAGAATGCAAGCCAGTGCAACAAAAGTTAAGATGGATGAAACCAGAGATGTTGTTAAAGATTAAAGAAGAAGTAAAAAAGCAGTTTGATGCAGGCTTTTTGGAGGTAGCTAAGTATCCAGAGTGGATAGCCAGCATCGTCCCAGTTCCTAAGAAAGATGGAAAGGTGAGAATGTGTGTTGAATACCGAGATCTAAACAAGGCAAGTCCAAAGGATAATTTTCCTTTGCCTCATATTGACACCCTCGTTGATAACACTGCTAGACATTCCACGTTTTCGTTCATGGACGGTTTTTCAGGGTATAACCAGATCAAGATGGCTTCGGATGATATGGAGAAGACCACATTTGTTACAATGTGTGGGACCTTCTGTTATAAGGTTATGCTTTTTGGGTTGAAAAATGCCGGAGCTACTTACCAACGGGCAATGGTAACTCTGTTTCATGACATGATGCATAAAGAGATTGAAGTTTATGTGGATGACATGATAGCAAAATCCCGTGAAGATGAAGATCATTTGGTCAACCTCAGGAAGCTGTTTGAAAGATTGAGAAAATTTCAGCTGAGATTGAATCCTGCCAAGTGTACGTTTGGCGTCAAATCCGGTAAATTACTGGGTTTTATGGTTAATGATAGAGGAATTGAAGTGGATCCAGACAAAATAAAGGCGATTCAGAATTTGTCTCTCCCTCGCACGCAAAAAGAAGTGAGAGGTTTCTTGGAAAGGCTGAATTACATATCACGCTTCATTTCTCAACTCACCCTCAAATGTGATCCTATCTTTAAGCTTCTTCGCAAACAGGATACTGGTGAATGGACTGGAGAATGTCAGGAAGCTTTCGATAAAGTTAAAGAGTACCTGTCAAATCCACCAGTGTTAGTTCCTCCGATTCTGGGAAAGCCATTGATTCTGTATTTGACGGGGTTCGAGAAATCCATGGGATGTGGTCTGGGGCAATGAGATGAGACGAGAAAGAAAGAGCATGCCATCTACTATCTGAGTAAAAAGTTTACTGACTATGAATCTAGATACTCATCGCTGGAAAAGATGTGTTGCGCTCTAGCATGGACAGCTCACAGACTCAGACAATATATGTTGTACAACACAACGTGGCTCATAGCAAGGTTGGATCCTCTGAAGTACATTTTTGAGAAGCCGTCATTATCAGGAAGAATTGCAAGATGGCAAGTCACTTTATCCGAGTATGACATTGTTTATGTGACTCAGAAAGCAATAAAAGGAAGTGTGATAGCCGAATTCCTGGCGGACCAGGCTTCTGAAGAATATGAGCCAATGCAATTTGATTTCTCGGATGAGGATTTGATGGCTATTTCAAGGGGAGATGATGAAGAAGGTGAAGAAAAACCCTGGAAGATGTTCTTTGATGGAGCTTCTAATGTTTTTGGGCATGGAATTGGAATAGTCTTGATATCCCTGGATGGTCAATATTATCCGATTACTGCACGATTGGATTTTAATTGCACCAACAACATGGCTGAATATGAGGCATGCATCATGGGCTTGCAAGCGGCAATTGAAAGAAAGATTGATGTGTTGTAGGTATATGGTGATTCAGCTTTGGTCATTTATCAGTTGAAAGGAGAATGTGAAACGAGAGATTCAAAGTTGATCCTGTACCAGAAATTCACAACTGAATTGATCAAGCATTTTGAGAAGATTCAATTTCAACACTTGCCCCGGGAAAAAAATCAGATGGCTGATGCTTTAGCTACTTTAGCGGCGATGTTTAAGTTGGATGCAAAAGTTGAGATTCAACCAATTAAGTTGGGTTTGAAAGGATCTCCGGCACATTGTTTAGATGTCGAAGAAGAAGTTGACGGTCAGCCTTGGTATTTTGACGTCATGCAATACGTCAAATATCAGCGATACCCGGAATACGCCTCGGACAATGATAAACGGCTCATCCGAATATTAGCTCTGGGTTTCTTCCTTGACGAAAAAATATTGTATAAGAGGGGCCGAGATATGGTGCTTTTGAGGTGTGTTGACGCCAGAGAAGCAAAGAGGATACTAGAGGAAGTGCATGATGGAATCTGTGGGGCACATGCGAATGGTCACATGATGGCTAGGCAGATAATGAGGGCTGGCTATTATTGACTGACGATGGAGAAAGACTGTCTTGACTATGCATGGAAATGTCATAAATGCCAGATCTATGCGGATAAGATCAACGCTCCTCCGAATGAGTTGCATGTTTTGGCACCTCCTTGGCCTTTCTCAATGTGGGGCATGGATGTGATTGGAACTATCACCCCATAGGCAACGAATAGGCACCAGTTCATTTTTGTGATGATCGATTATTTCACAAAGTGGGTAGAGGCAGCCTCGTATGCAAGCGTAACACGGGCAGTGGTCTGTAAGTTCATAAAGAAAGAGATAATTTATAGGTCTATTAAGATTTTATATGCATTTTAACAGGTGGAGTAGGAGTAGAAGTAGAGATTTTACAGAGACTCCGACCGACTTTGCAAGTATAAGATTGAGACTAGATCGAGTAGGATATGATAAGGTATATATTTTGATTGTTACATTCAAGTATTTTTGTATTTAATCCATATGAAACTAATAATTTGTAATAATTATTCGTAGTTTCTGTGGATGCCATATTCCTCAAGTGAAATTATGGTATGCCTCACATCGGACGCCTACAATAATTGTAATATATGGAAAGCAAACACAGCATTGATATGCTTTTCATATGTAGAGTGGCACCAAACTGACAGGGTGTTGCGACAATTTGGGATGCAACAACCAATTCCTGCAGCCCCGGTGAACCTTGATAAGCTTCACAAGATCGACATGCATGGTCGTCATGAGGAATTCTGGCCTGCGAAGCATGAACATTGGATCCATTGGTGGAATATACGTTATCAACGAATTTCGACAGGTTATCCGATTGTTGGTAATAATTTCAACCCATTTGATGATTACATAGGATGGTATAAAAATGAAGGTCGGCCTTTTGTTTGTCCACCGTCGGTGTATGAGGATGTTAGGAGTATGCCATTTACCGGACGAACTTCAACTCCAGTCCCTCCTACACACGATATGGAAGCTTCTAGACCTAGCCGACAACGTGGATAGACGCATCAACCGGCCTCATCGGAGTTCACAGCACCGAGGATGTCATTTAGTCATCCTGAACCTGAACGGGATCATGGAGTACCATCCAGTCATCGTTATTCCGTCAGTCACCCCGGATATGACGTTAATGAGTGTTACCGACCATCATCGCCAATGATGAGGTTAGATGACCAGCTCCCCATCCTAAGTCCAAGTTCAGCATATCTAACATCAATGTATCAGTTTGGAACCCCTGCATCAGCATTTGATGGTATATCATTTCTGGGTCCATTTAGTAGTCAGGTTCCCGTTATGGGTGAACTAAGTGTTGGCTCCTCCAGCAGTGGGTTTCAAATTTTTGATACAGAAGAAATGACTGATGACATACAACTGGAACTAGTGGCGGTTACAGCAGGAGGTCGTGGTCGACCGCGAATACGTGCCACTGACGAGGTTGAACGACGGGTCCAACCACCATGCACTAGAAGAGCTCGACACTGTTGCTCTACACCACGCAATAATTAGAATAAATGTACTTTTATCAATATAACTAGAATAATGTATTTTAAATTTGTAATATATAAATTTATATGTTTTGCATTTCATGTTATTTATTTTAAATTTGTTGGGAAATTAATTGTTATTTTTAAATTTTTTTATTCAGCATATCTAACTAAAATGTTAATGTTGCTAACAATAATTTATAAAAATGTAATAAAATATATTATTCAATATATTTATAAAATTTCTTAATTTTATATAAAATAATAATCCAAATTACATGATAAGTAGAAAAAAACTTGCATAACATTTTTCCTTAATGGAAAAATATATAAATATTACAGGTTATGAAAAGATGTAATTCTTTTATTGTTAATGCGAACTCTCCCCCGATGTGCCAGATTGATGCGGACATTTTCGACGGTTATGACCTTCATTTCTACATAATCCACAATATTTTGGTTGGCCTTTTTCCCCGAGGTCCATTTCATTACGAATACGACTTGATTTTGGCCGACCATGTGGATTTTTCCGCATTTCTTGATTGGGACACACTTCTGGACCATCATATTGAGGCCAATAACCTTCATTTCCAACTACTTCGAACTCATGTCGATAAACATTCAATATAGTTTCCAGTCTATAGACATTGTCCACATATTGCATGCAATTTACATGGACATGTGCAAAACAGCAACTACATGTGAACAAGGGAACCTTTGTGCTTGAAACTTCCCACAGTCACACCACATATCACTAAGCTTGACTTTGTACTTCATTGCAGAAACACCCTCTTGTGGATCAACTAACTCTTCAATCAGAAAAGATTGATTTGCTCGCGTAAAATTACGAACAAAGTGAGAGTTAGCTTTCCTGCGATTTTCTTGCATAGTCTGTGTGACTGTTTCACAGTATGTGTGCCCTCTCTCCATCATTACAATTTGCTTGTTCCCTATCTTAACAAAAAGTGCAGCCAACCTATAATATGTTGATTGCACTAAAGCAGTAATGGGAAGATGACGCGTTCCCTTCAACACCGAATTGATAGATTCAGCTAGGTTGGTTGTCATATGGCCATAACGTATTCCTTGATCATATGATTGGGCCCACTTCTCCTTGGGGATCCTATCAAGCCAATTAGCCGCCTCTTCATTTTCTCCACGAAGATTCTCATAAATGAAATCAAAATTCGGTCGTCTCAACTCATATCCTAATAAAATTAAAAACAAAATACTTGTGAATTTCAGTATTATTTTATATACTAAAGGAAATATAAGAGATAAAATAACTATGATTTGATTCCATACCCATGTTAACAATGTGTCGACGCAATTCCTTATTGTTAAACTTCTTCATAAAGTTAGCTATAATGTGTCGAATGCAGTACACTGAATATGCATGTGGAGGATTCCATCCACTACCATCACGTCTAATCGCAGCTTTAATGGCTTCATGTTGATCAGACATCAAGCATATGCCAGGCTGTTTTGTCACATGTCTACGCAAATTAGTGAGAATGAATGACCAAGCCTCTGTGGTCTCACCCTCCACAATGGCAAAGGCAATTAGCAGTATGTTTCGATTGCCAACTTGTGCAATAGCTAACAATAATGTTCTTTTGTATTTTCCATATAAGAAAATACCGTCTATTTGCACAATAGGTTTACAATACGGATACCCTTCAATGCACGACTTAAATATCCAAAATAGTCGATGGAATATTCTCTTACCCTGGACCAGTCGATCACCGTGATATGCAGGTACCATTTTCAATTCCACAATTGTACCAGGCATGAAATGTTGCATTGCACCTAACCATTTAGGTAGCTCATTGTACGATCTATCCCAATCGCCAAAAACTCGAGCAATTGCCTTTTGCTTTGCTTTCCACATTTTCTTATAGGAGGTGATGTATCCATACCGGATTCGTATCTCAGCGATCAAAACTGAAACGGAGATCTGCGGATTTGCTTGGACCAATGACAGAATGCATGAATAGATCATGTTAGAATCTAACTTGCAATGATCTTGTGAAATCCTCCCCGATGTGCAAGTATAAGGCCCTTCATATTTTCTAATCTCCCATGCCTGTTTCTTCTTCATAAAAGTTGCCCTTATTCTCTATTTGTACCCTTTCCCATACATTAGAATTTGGCATAATATTTGGTCCACTCAGATTCAATTATTCTGTAATCTACAGAGTTTTTGATGTTATAGTGCTTAATAGCTGAAAGCACACCCTCTTTCGTTGGAAATTATAACCCAACATACAGATCAACCAACTGCATATGGATCAAATGTCAGAGGCGTAGCTAATGTATGAGCATACCCAGGAAATTCTGGCACTTGCATTGCCTCCAAATCCAGGGTATGCATATGGGATGCAGCCTCATATGGGGGAAGATCTCCATGAGTGTTGATCTCAGCAGGGACGACGTCTGGGTCAGAATCACTGTTGTCATCACTTGCGAATTCAGCATCCTCTTCCTGCTCACTAAAGTCACCAACATATTCACCATTGACTCCACGTGGGGGGACAAGATCAGCACCAGCTGGCTCATCTTTGAGGTTAGTAGGAATTGGGACTAATGAATTATGAAACGTTGTAGCTTGAGATAGCGGAACGACTTCTTCTGTGGGAACATCGTATGTAGTGTGAACATAGAACGGCCCAGAATCATCATCTTCTGTGGGAAAGTTTTCTGTAGTGCGAACATTTGAAGGCCCACAATCATCGTGAACATCCTCTATGTCAGCATATAACTCAAGTACACCAACATTTGCAAATGTCTCATGAGCATAAAACATGCATCAAACATCATCATCATCTTCAAGTGGAAATGTTCTATATTGGACACATCCTTCACCAATAGAAAGAGGATGCCTATACTTAATCTCTAAAACTCTTTTTCTATTTTCAGTTTTAATTTTTGTATGAATTTGCAGCTTTAGTTCCTCTAATGTGACGTCTTCTTCAACACGAAAACTTTTAGGACGTTCACAATCAAAGGTAGCACATTCGTCAGTATTATGAATTTGGCCATTATAGTAGACCAATACGATCACTCTATTGCTCATGTTGTGTAGTAATGAAACTAAGAAGGATGAGAATGGAGGTATTATCACTCGGCAAAAGAAAGAAAAAGAAGAAATATAGAAGGATGAGAATGAGGAGGTATTAGCACTAAAAAAAAATCTGATTGAAAAACTGCTGTAGGAGGTATTGTAAACCTTCATCAGTATTATGAATTTATAATGGTTCATTATGTTGTACCGGATGACAAATCCCATCCTTTGTACATGAAGGAATCTGATTCTCATTTTCTGGCTAGGGTTAATTGACTGAAAAACTAATAACTCATTCAATGCAAAAAACTGATGATAAATTTCATCCTTTGTACCGGACTGTCCAATAGTCCCATCCATTGCAGAATGAATCCAATTCCAATTTTTTCTGCAGCATTTGATTCACTGGAAAATAGCTGAAACCTATCCCTTACCCTAAATCATTAGTCACATCCATTGTAGAAGGAATCCAATTCCAATATTTTCTTTAGCATTTTATTGACTGGAAAATAGATGAAACCCTAACCCTAAATATGGTCAATACTCCCATTCATTGCATAAGGAATCCAATTCCAATATTTTCTGCAGGATTTGATTCACTGAAAAATAGCTGAAACCCTAACCCTAACCCTAAATCATTAGTCTCATCCATTGCAGAAGGAATCCAATTCCAATATTTTTTGCAGCATTTGATTGACTGGAAAATAGCTGAAACCTATCCCTAACCCTAAATCATTAGTCCCATCCATTGTAGGAGGAATCCAATTCCAATATTTTCTGTAGCATTTTATTGACTGAAAAATAACTGAAACCCTAACCCTAAATCTGGTCAATACTCTCATCCCTTGCATAAGGAATCCAATTCCAATATTTTCTGCAGGATTTGAAATACTGGAAAATAGCTGAAACCCTAACCCTGACCCTAAATCATTAGTCTCATCCATTGCAGAAGGAATCCAATTCCAATATTTTCTACAACATAAAATTAAAATAATAAAAAAAATTAATTTTATATAAAATTCAAATAAGAAATTAATTTAATTTTTATATAAAATTAAATAACAAATCAAATTTTAATTTATATAAATTTAAATAAGAAATCAAATTTTAATTTATATAAAATTTAAATAAGAAATACATTTTTTAAAATAAAATTGTATTTTATATAAAATTTAAATAAGAAATATTTTCTTTATAATTTTAATAAGAAATAAAATTTTACTTTTTATAAATTTAAAATAATATATATTTTTTTAATTTTTATAAAATAAAAATAAAAATAAAATTACATTTTTTATGAAATTAAAAAATTAAATAAATTATAAAATTTTAGTATATATATTTTAAAAAAATTAAAACAATCGAAGATAAATTTTTTTATACATGTTTGTTACAGATCTCACATATAAAATTTAAATAAGAAATCAAAATTTTATTTATATAAAATTTAAATAAGAAATAAAATTTTTATATAAAAAATGAATTTTCAATATAATTTTCTTTTTTATATTTTAATAAGAAATAAAATTTTATTTTTTATAAAATTTTAATAATAAATTAAATTTTATTTTTTATAAAATTATAAAATTATAAATTTTTAATATATATTTTTTTAAAAAAACGAAGATAATTTTTTTATTTAATTTACAATTTTTAAAATTAAAATACAAATTTTAAAAACAAATTTGCAATTTTTTTTTTTAATTTAAGTAAAAAAACAATAAATATACCACCAAGGGAAATTGCCACCCCCATGGCGATTTCCCTTGGTGAAAATTTCAAAATTTGCAAAAAACACCAAAGGAAATCGTCATGGGGGGTGGCGATTTCTCTTGGTATTTTTTGAATTTTGTTAAAAATATACCAAGGGAAATCGCCACCCACCATGGCGATTTCCCTTGGTGGCTTTTGCAAATTTTGAAAATTTTACGCTGGAAAATCACTCATGGGGGATGGCGATTTCCCAGCAAATTTTAAAACAAGCGGATTTTGGGAATTAATCTTAAAACAATGGTATTTTGATAAATAATTTTTTTAAGCTATATTCTGATTGAAAAAATGGGAAATTCAACAAACAAAAAAAAATCAAGAATTTCCCATTTCATAAACCATTATAATAAGTTTGGACATTAAAAAAAAAAACCCATTATAACGATTAACTAAAACAAAATTTCAAGAGAGTACTGAAATTATCAATTTTCTCAACTAGCTTTTTTTTTTGCTTAGAGTATGAAAATATATAAGAATAAAAATCAACTGATTTTGAACATGTGTTTTATTCATTTAGTTCATGCAATAATCTGACATTGAATAGATCTTATTTCAACATCTACAATCCTTTTCTATTCTCAATTTTTTTTTTTCGAGTCACACCACTCCCCATTTTTCTACTTCTAGGATAATATATATATATATATATAGGTGCATGTCTTTTGAATCTCATCGAATGGACATTGAGGAATCCCCATATATGGAGATCTGTAAGTATCTCTTAAATGAGTATCAGGAATGGGCAAAGAGCTCTAAAGCAGATTCATCTTATTGAACATGTTAGTCTTATGCTATACACTACTACATTCATGTAAGATTGTTTTGCGGCTTTGAACATATAAGAAAGATCTTTTAAAAGTTCATGTAAAACTTGAGGAGATTTTGGACATAAAACAACACAAATGATAGTAAGATAATAACCTCACTCTCCCACAGTTTAATGTGGGTTACACTTTACAAGGTTATCAGGATATTGATTTAATTTATGGACTTGGCTATGTGTTTCTTTATGAGAAAAAGAACGACTGGTTTGAGGTAGATGAGATCATGTGGACGCAATGCAAGCACTTGCAGAGGCAGAGAGAGAGGCCCTGTCCCACATCCCACATTGGTTTTTCCACCTTTATTTGACACTCAACCTTTGTTATTCCACCATGTGCACCAGTAAGTATTTTCTAGTAGTAGAATTAAATGCATATATTATTCCTCTTTTCCTTTTCAGTTTAAGGAGACGATTAATAACGTATCAGAGCCAGTTGGTTAGAGGATAGAACAGTGTTTCCATTTCGAGGCCATCAATGGCTTTGTGTAACTGGGCTGAGGTAGGCCCTCTTGTCATTTCAATAAGCCGACGCCAACAATGGCATGCAATGAAAGTCTAAAATTGATTAAACCGTCGACGCTGTCAATGTAAAACGAGTTTTTTAGGCTGTCAACTTGTCCACAATCTGCTCTGATATTTGGCCAAAAGGTTGAGAAGTGTACCTTTTCACACCGTTTGAAGACTATGTTCAAACGGACCAAAAGCCAACAAAACCCTTTCTTTTTTACGAAGGATGGTTCAAACATGCCTCAGATAAAAGCAAAAGTGAGTCCTCATAATATTGAACATTAAAAAAAAAAATTAAAACATAACACGAATACACAAACATATCAAAATTTATACAAATATAAAACACTTTAAGGATATAAAAAAAAAGATTAAAACATAACACGAATACACAAACATATCAAAATTTATACAAACATAAAACACTTTAAACACAATTATGATACACGAATATACGAACATGTCAAAATTTATATAAATATAATTATGATAAAAAAAATACACGAACAGATACACAAATTACTAGATGTAGCTACAGAAAAAGCGCATATGGAAACACCCAATGAGTTCATACGACAGAAGAATATGGGGAAGTGCCTTTCCAGGTTTTGATCCGCTATTCAACACTCTTTTATGTCTCAATTAAGCATATTATAGAAAATTAGAAATATAAATGGGAAGCAGAAATAGAATACTACTAATAAATACTCAGACTAATATATCCAAAGGATGGTCCAAAGCTCAAACAGAGAGTTTCCAGTAACCCAGAAAATGAATGCTATCATCTCCAGCCAGCCACACATCAAAACAAAAGGGAAACTTAATTAATACGAGAGGATAATCCCTCCATGAACAAACTAAACATCAAAATGATCTCTCATATGATACCTCTCTCTCAGCTCAAAATATCACTAACACTTAACTTGGTAACCAGAGACTAACATAATTATGAGGCCTACGACAAGAGATCCGATTGAAACAGAAAGCACTGGAGAGCCTGAGCTACCAGGAGCTGGTGCCGGTGCTACCTCATTTGCTCCTGCTGATAATGCTGTGGGCGCACCTGCTGTTGTTGATGGTTGCACACCTACAAATTTGGCAGGGAATAGAAAATCAAGGTTGTTAAATTAAAGCTAAAGCCATGTTACATGGACTCGGGATGAGCATTGGATATAAATACATATTCGACACGAGTATAATTTTTTCATATATTTGAAAAATTATATCCTCATATTTATATCTATTCTGTCGGATAGAATATCTATTCTGTCGGATAGAGACTTCGAACACAAATACTTTAAAAAAAAAATAATATGAAAGTCTGGATAAAATTAAAGGGTCATCAAAAAGGAACTGAGAGGACAAGCCTGTTAAATTAAAGGGTTGAAAGGTGTGAGTTGACTGTTTGAGTTCTAAAGGGAAACAGCATTCACCTTCTATTAGATTTTTTTTTTTTAAAGAAAAAAGATATCCAATTAAAGGGGTTGACTGTTTTAGTTCTGAAGCCAATGTTATACAAGAGATTGAAGTTGGATCTATCATTCTATGAGAATTTAAAAAATGGAAAAACATCTAATGACATTAAAAGAATTCAAACAAAGACAGAAACAACAGCCGGGGTAATCTCTGTCAAGATAAGGATCAGATTTAGCATAACATACCTGGCGCACCAGCAGGAGTGAGAGATACTGCCAAGAAAGAAGGAAAAAACCATAATATTAGTCATCAGTTCTAAAACCCAAAATCGGTTCTTTTTTTTTTTTTTCTTTCTCCCCCTTGTTAATGAATGAATGCATGAAAAGGATGCTTCATTTCTTGTCGAAATGGAAATGAAGAACAATAAAGCATTACTAATACATAAAACTCAAATTTACCCTTTGCCTAGAAGGGAAATTTAACAACAACAAATGACAAGGGAGTGAAATTTTGCCCATGGAATTGGCTCATTTTACCCAAAATAACCAATAGGGGCTTTGTGTTTTATCTTAATAGTTGTGCAAATCATACCATCAAGACACCCAAAAAAGTAACAACTTTGGTGAAGGTTCCACAATTTGTGTTATAAACAAGTAGCAAAACACACCCCTTTCAATCCCCATGAAATTGAAAATTCCCTTCCCAAACAAAATCTTGAACAAAAATTAACCACATTTTCCACCATAAAATGGGTTTGAAAAAAAAAAAAAAAAAAAACTTAGGCAAGGAAAAGAAAGAAAAGCTAAGTCACTCACTTGCGCAGTTAGTGACAGAAGGAGCAGAGACTTTGCAAACAGCAGGCAAAGTCATGGCCTTGGTGACATTCAGAGTAACACCCAAAGAAGCACTGCTCTTAAAAGCCTCACACAAACAGTCGGGGTCAGCTTTCAGCACAGATTTCAAGCCAGAACAACATGTTCCTTCTGGCTTCGACACCTCACCCCCGCTCGACACAAAGGACAAACAATCCGCCATTTTCAAGATGAGGGAAGAGCAGTCCACAGAGGATGAGGAAGGTGATGGCGCCGACGCGTGGTGATGGGCAGCATCAACGGCCCAGACAGAGAGAATGGCAGCAAGGGTCAAAGCTAGAGAGAATTTTGACGCTGCCATTGTTGGGATAGGAAACAGGAGAGGCAACAAAAAAGTGGGTTTTGGGTGTTTTGGAAACGGGAGGAAGATTGGAGTTTTTGATAATGGAGGGCTGAGGGGTGGGGGATTTATTGGGAAGAAAGAGAGAGAGAGAAAGAGTTGGGTTTTGAAAAGGGGGAGAGAGAGAGAGAGAGAGGCATGTGGGAAGTGGGAACACTAGTCGGTGCAATGAGAAAAGGAAAGGTGTACGTGTCATGGTTCCCATGATCCAAGTTTTTTACCATATCAAAAAAATGTTTTTTTGAAATTTGAAAATTTTTATTTCTTTTATGTAGTAGTAACATATTTTTGAAATCAAAACAAAAAATGACAAGGTTAGAGATAGAGATACACTTTTTTGTTTTTTTGTTTTTATGGCAATAAGAGTTGTATGTACCGTATCAATGGATATATTATTTTTATTTTGATATTAATATTAATAAATATTGATTATTTCGAATTTATAAATATTTTTTTATATATTTATATATATATATAGAGCTTATTTTCAAGTTTTTAATAAAATATATATTATATACATATATAAATATGCATCCATTACATGCATATATATGTTTTTATGCAAATATAAATCATATCTAAAATTTTTAAACATCAAATAAGTAAAATAAATATTAAAATATTAAAAAATTATATAATCAATTATGATCAATTATGTTCAATAGCTTAATTTAATGAACATATTTCATTTTAAAATGTAATTATAAAAAAAATAAAAATGATCATGAAACAAAAAATATTGAAATTGATTTAAAAAAGCAACTAAGTGATTTTTTTTATTAAAAAATTTTTTAAAAATCAAAATATTGTACCAATTGGTACGAACGTACTGTTACTGACCTGTATTGATCGGTACAAGTCTATACTACCAGTATAGACTGATACAAAAACCAAAACGATATGAAACTGATACCGTTTCGATTTATTTTAAAAATAGTACGTACTGACTGATACGATAGCGACCACATTGGTTGTACTACTAATATTGAATGGGTAGGTATATATATTTTTTTGATATGGTAAATTGGTGAATTTAAAAACAATTTATTTTTTATTTTGTACCTAAGAGAAAATTCAAGATGAAAAATGAATTTGAATATTGTATTTTAGTCATGTTAAGGAAAGTTAAGATTTAGTAGAATTCGATGCGCAAATTTTGTGGGTGTGTTTCTTAAATAATAGATAGTTTTTTTACAAAATATGATTTTTTTTTAAATGGGTATTTTTAAAAGAATTATTTTGATACAAATTATAAAAAAATATATTTTTATGTCATATTTATTGTTAATATTTTATTTAATATTTATCCTAATATTAAAATTTCTAATTAAATTAATGTTACGAATTAACCAAACATCAATTCAATCAAAAAAATTATTTAAAAATTTAATTAAAATAATAATATTAAAGTCACTTAATTTTATATTTTAAAAAAACTATTCATATATTTTAAAAATTATCAACTTCTTAACAAACTATTTACTTTATTTATTATTATTTTTTAAAAAATATTTTCACATATTTTTTTTTTCTTTTCACAAACATAATGGATGTACATATTTCTAATTTTTGATAATTTTATCAACATAATTGATATTATTTAATTCGTGACACGAAATTGAGTCAAAAATTTTATAATTAATATAAATAAATAATTATACTAAATATTAATTGTTAAGAATTAGTGTCTATTCATTGTTGGTATAGAAACTACTAGTTTAATGAATAAAATATCTCTTAGTTGGGAAGTTTTTGCAAAGAACAAAAAAAAAAAATTAAATTATTTAGCTAAGGAATGAAAAAGAAAATATAAAAGAAAACAAAACAAAATACTCTCACTTCACGGCTTTTTTATTGCAATATAGCCAAAAAAAAAAATTTATCAAATTACCGTTACTTTTTGATTATTTCCCAAAATACGGACTTTTTTTTTTTCAGCTGGGAAATCGCCATCCCCCATGGCGATTTCCCAGCGTGTTTTTTTGCAAATTTGCAAAAAACACCAAGGGAAATCGCCATGGGGGATGGCGATTTCCCTTGGTGTTTTTTTCAAATTTGCAAAAAAACACCAAGGGAAATCGCCACCCCCCATGACGATTTCCCTTGGTAATTTTAGCCAATTTTGCTAAAACCATGAAGGGAAATCGCCATGGGGGGTGGCGATTTCCCTTCATGTATATTTTTTTTTTTAATTAATAAACAAAAATTATATTAAAACAATATTTTATTTTAATTTGATAAATTTATTTTTAAAAATTATAAATTAAATTAAAATATTTTTTTTATAGGTTTGGTTATTTATTTTTTTAAAATATATATTAAAAATGTAATTTAATTTATTATTACAATTTTATAAAAAATAAAAGTATATTTCTTATTAAAATTTAAAAAGAAGATTATATAAAAAATAAATTTTTATATCAAAAATTTTATTTTTTATAATTTTGTAATATTATAAAAAAGAAAATTTAATTTATATCAAAAATAATTTAATGATGTAAAATGTAAATAAATTTTTTTTAAAAGAAATTTATCGAGTCACTTTTTTAAATAAAGAAGTTATTTTTAAGTTGGTATCGTAAAATAATTTTTTTAATTTGATTAGTTTTTTTGAGTTGGTATTCGATTAACTCGTGACATTAATTTAATCATTGTTTTTAATAATAATATAGATTGTTACAGTTTAAAACTGGATATTTGATAAAAAAAATTTAATTTAATTTCTGATTAAATTTTTTTTTCTTATTATAATTTAAAAAGAAAATTAAATTAAAATGAAAAAAAGAAAAGCAACTTATCATGTAATTTGGATTATTATATTAAAATTAAATAACAACATTAAGATATAAATTAAAATAAAATATAACAATTAATTTCCGAACAAATTACATGAAATGCAAAACATATAAATTTATATTAGAAATTTAAAACACATTACAATTATTCTAATTATTGCGTGGTGTAGAGCAACAGTGTCGAGTTCTTCTAGTGCGTGGTGGTTGCACCCGTCGTTCAACCTCGTCAGTGGCACGTATTCGCGGTCCACCACGACCTCTTGCTATAACCGCCACTGGTTCCGGTTGTATGTCATCAGTCGTTTCATCCGTATCAAAAATTTGAAACCCACTGCTGGATGAGCCAACACCTAGTTCACCCATAACGGGAACCTGACTACTAGATGCACCCATAAATGATGTAGCATCAAATGCTGACGAAGGGGTTCCAAACTGATACATGGATGTTAAATATGCTGAACTTGGACTTAGGACGGGGAGCTGGTCATCTAACCTCGTTCTTGGCGGTGATGGTCGGTAACACTCATCAACGTCATATCCGGGGTGACTTACGGAATAACGATGGCTGGATGGTACTCCATGATCCCGTTCAGGTTCAGGATGATCAAATGACATCCTCGGTGCTGTGAACTCCGATGAGGTCGGTTGACGCCTTCGCCCACGTTGTCGGCGAGGTCTAGGAGCATCCATATCCTGTGTAGGAGGGACTGGAGCTGAAGTTTGTCCGGTAAATGGCATACTCCTAACATCCTCGTGCATCGACGGTGGACAAACGAAAGGCCGACCTTCATTTCTATACCATCTTATGTAATCAGCAGACGGGTTGAAATTATTACCAACAATCGGGTAACCTGTCGGAATTCGTTCAAAACGTATGTTCCACCATTGGATCCAACGTTCATGCTTCGCAGGCCAGAATTCATCATTACGACCACGCATGTCGACCTTGTGAAGCTTATCAAGGTTCATCGGGGCTGCAGGAATTGGTTGTTGCATCCCAAATTGTCGCAACACCCGGTCAGTTTGGTGCCACTCTACATATGAAAAGCATATCAATGCTGTGTTTGCTTTCCATATATTGAAATTATTGTAGGCATCCGATGGGAGGCATGCCATAATTTCACTCGAGGAATATGGCATCCACAGAAACTGCGAATAATTATTACAAATTATTAGTTTCATAAGGATTAAATAAAAAAAAAAAACTTCAATGTAACAATCGAAATATTTACCTTATCATATCCTAGTCGATCTAGTCGTAGTCTTATACTTGCAAGATCGCTCGGAGTCTCTGTAAAATCTCTACCCGTACTCCTACTCCACCTATTAAAATGCATATAATATCTTAATGACCTATAAAAATACAATTTCGTACAAAATTAATAAAATAGTAAAGATTATTACCTGCTTGCAAGGGGGTATACAGCCGAAATATCCACGCGCGGAGCAAGAAATGGTAGCCGATACCAAGCCCATGATTGTAGAAGCACTAGACATCCACCTATGTCATGGTTTTTTGGAACTGTAGCTCGGCAAAGTTCTCTATACAAAACTGCCAAACACGCAGAACCCCAACTATAATTTGCTGCTTCCTCTAAATCACGTAGCAATGGAAGATACATTAAATGTACCCGACTGCTCGATTTGTCAGGCATCAGTAATCCTCCAATCAAACGTAAAATATATGCTCTAGCAGCATATTGTATTTGTTGTTCGGTTGCATGTAATGGCAGATTTTGAAACGTTTTCAACCAAGTCAGTCTCACCGTTGAGCCAGATACGACGTCTTCTGGAGGTACCTCACCCAATAGATCTTGACACAGTTCATTCCAATCTAGCAGGCTTCCGCCTGTAACTGCATCGCCATGGATCGGAAGTCCAAGTTGCAGCGCAACATCTTCGAGACTGACCGTGCATTCACCACATGGAAAATGAAAAGTGTGCGTCTCGGGTCTCCATCGTTCGACCAACGCAGAGATTAAATCGGGTTGTATCACAAGTCGTCGAATTTGACTTGCGTGATAAAATCCGGCTCTTCTTAAGTGGTCGATAATATAAGGATGCGGGTCCTCCAATGTAAATTTCCTCGAACGTAATACGCGACGAGTTTCCTGTTATAATAATAAAAATTAATATATTATAAAACTATAACAATTAAAAAGTAATAAATAAAACTATAAAATAACAAAATAATAATATAATATAATATAATATAAACAATAATAATATAATATAATATAAAATAATAATAATATAATATAATATAAACAATAATAATATAATATAATATAAAACAATAATAATATAATATAAAACAATAATTTCGTATAAAAAAACAATAATAATATAATATAAAAAAAACAATAATATAATATAAAAAAACAATAATAATATAATATAATATAAAGAATAATAATATAATATAATATAAAACAATAATAATATAAAAAACTATAATAATATAATATAAAACAATAATAATATAAAAAACAATAATAAAATAATATAATACAATAATAATATAAAAAACAATAATAATATAATATAAAACAATAATAATATAATATAAAACAATAATAATATAATATAAAACAATAATAATATAATATAATATAAAACAATAATAATATATAAAACAATAATAATATAATATAATATAAAACAATAATAATATAAAAAACTATAATAATATAATATAAAACAATAATAATATAAAAAACAATAATAATATAATATAATACAATAATAATATAAAAAACAATAATAATATAAAAAACAATAATAATATAATATAAAACAATAATAATATAATATAAAACAATAATAATATATAAAACAATAATAATATAATATAATATAAAACAATAATAATATAAAAAACAATAATAATATAATATAACACAATAATAATATAATATAATATAACACAATAATAATATAAAAAACAATAATAATATAATAATATAAAAAACAATAATAATATAAAAAACAATAATAATATAAAAAATAATAATAATATAAAAAACAATAATAATATAACAATTTACTTACCTCGTTAAATATAACCTCCGAGATGTGATTTTCTTGTAACCTCAATAGTGAAGCCATTTCAAAATATTGTTGTAGAAAAAAAAAATTTGTAGAAAGAAATTTTTTTTGGTAGAAAAATGAAAAAATTTTGAAAGAAAATGAAAATTTGAATGAGAGGAATGAAAATTTGAAGAAGAGGAGGGGGGTATTTATAGAAGGTGGGGGTGTGGGGGGGAGGGGGGACGTGGGGGGTGGGGGGAGGGGGATGGGGCAACGGTCATATGACCGTTGCCCCTTTGAATTTTTTTTTTATTTTTTATTATTTTTTTTCATTTGAAATTTAAAATTTAAAAAAAAAATTCAAAATATTAAATTATAAAAAAACCTAAAATATATTTTACGAATTTTTAAAATTTTTTAAATTATAAAAAAAATATTTTAATTTAATTTATAATTTTTAAAAATAAATTTATCAAATTAAAATAAAATATTGTATTAATATAATTTTTTTTATTAATTAAAAAAAAATATACATGAAGGGAAATCGCCACCCCCCATGGCGATTTTCCTTCATGGTTTTAGCAAATTTTGCTAAAATTACCAAGGGAAATCGCCATGGGGGGTGGCGATTTCCCTTGGTATTTTTTTGCAAATTTGCAAAAAACACCAAGGGAAATCGCCATCCCCCATGGCGATTTCCCTTGGTGTTTTTTGCAAATTTGCAAAAAAACACGCTGGGAAATCGCCATGGGGGATGGCGATTTCCCAGCTGAAAAAAAAAGGTCCGTATTTTGGAAAATAATCAAAAAGTAACGGTAATTTGATAATTTTTTTTTTTGGCTATATTGTAATAAAAAAGCCCTCACTTCACATGCAGCAATGTTTGGGTACTAAGATTTTCTAGAAAAGTGTATAGAATTGAATATTTATGGTAATAATTTTACGATTTCCAGGGTTGTAAAAACCGAACTGAAGGTGAAATTGACGTGATCTGCGATTTTCGATTTAATTAATTAATTTATTTGAATAAAATATTTAAATATTTTTAATATTTAAATAAATATTAAATATAATGAATAATTAATAAAAATAAATATTTAGTTTATTAGTACTATCTTTAGTTTAATTTTAAGAGGTTATGAATTCAAATTTTATTATTTAAAAAAAATATTTTGAAATTAATAATTAAAAAATAAAAAATAAATTTTTTATCGGTTGAACCGATTTTTGGTCGGTTCAATAAATCTTCGATTTTTTATATATCACCTAACAGAATAGATTTTTAATTTTCGATTAAATCGATCCGATTAGTATCAGATTCAATCTTTTAACCATGATGATTTCCATGAGAGTGTGAAGTGGCAAAGAGACCAGTTTTGTTCGGTGTTTGGACCACTCCATGTGAAATATATATATATATATATATATATATATATATATATATATAAATTCAACATTTTTCATTTACTTTTTTGGTACTACATTAAACTGTGGCCACGGGGTTTTTCTTTCACCTAAAACCAAGATTTTGTACAAAACGGTAGCAAAAGGTATAAAAAGGAAAGAACATTTGCCCATTACTTACATTTTTATTCTAATAAAATTTTCAAACAAACTAATGAAACTTGATAAAGATGAAATTTTAAAATCTTAAAGTTTCAAGTTCAAACTATATTGTATATTTAAATTTAATTATTCGTTGATTAATTTGTTTTTTTGATTGATTATTTTATTAGAAAAATAAAAGAAAAATCTATTATTATCTTCCTTAATTCCATTTATTAAGCAATAATTAAAAATAAAAACTATTAATTATGTTAAGGAGTAAGGACAAATCCATGAAAAAAAAAGTTGAGCATAAATTTTTAACAACAAAGAGAATGTTTTTATTGGGCTAAAGGTGAATTTTACCGTTGTATTATAGATTAATATTGAATTTTACCACTATATCTATAACATTATATAATCTTGACTACATGAAAGCACTCTGACAGATGTCATTTTATTTATTTATTTATTTGAGTATGGAAGAAAGAAAAAAAAAAAAAAAAGGAAGAAAGAAAAAATTATTTGTTCATATTCGTATTATTTTTTATGTATGTTTAAAGTATTATAAATATAAATTTTTATATGTTAATAATTTGTTTTATGTATATTTTGACACGTTCGTGTATTTGAGTAGTGTTCATGTTATTTTTCGAGTTGTGTTTTAATTATTTTTTCTATGCTGTGTTCGTGTCGTGTCTCAATTCATTTCATATTTTGTATAATTTGTCATTGTGATTCAATGTAGAGAAAATTTGTGTGTTCATGTCGTGTTCGTGTCGGGTCTGAATTCATGATATATTTTGCATAATTTGTCATAATGATTCTATTTAAAAACAAAATTTTGATGTTAGTGACGTATTCGTGCTATTTTTTTGTGTTCAAAGTATTATAAATTTATATAAATTTTTACACATTAATAATTCGTTTTATATAGATCTTGACACGTTCGTGTATTCGTATCATGTTTTAATTATTTTTCATGTTGTTTTTGTGTCATGTCTCAATTTATCCCATATTTTATTAGTATTATTTTTGTGTATGTTTAAAGTATTATAAATTTATATAATTTTTACATGTTAATAATTCATTTTATTTATATTTTGACACGTTCATGTATTCGTGTCATGTTCATGTTATTTTTCGTGTTATGTTTTAATTATTTTTCCTATGTTGTGTTCGTGTCTATCTCAACTCATTTAATGTTTTGCATAATTTGTCATAGTGATTCAATTTAAAGAAAATTTTGTGTGTTCGTGTCGTGTCTCAATTCATGATATATTTTGCATAATTTATCATAGTGATTCAATTTAGAGAATAAATTTTATTCGTGACGTTTTATTTTTTGGTATTTTCAAAGTATTATAAATTTATATAAATTTTTACGCGTTAATAATTTGTTTTATATATATATTGACACATTCGTGTATTCGCATCGTGTTCATATTCTTTTTCGTGTCGTGTCGTGTTTTAATTATTTTATCATGTTGTGTTGTATCGTCTCTCAATTCATCCCATAAATTGCATAATTTGTCATATTGATTCGATTTTAACTTTAAATTCGTTTATTAAGATATTATAAAATATAAAAAATTATTTAAATAAATAATAATTATTTAATATGATTCAATTCAATTAAATTTATTTATGATTGTTAATTTAATTAAAATATTATAAATATTAAAAAAAATCCCCCTTGGAAGCGGAGGTAAAAATTCTAGTATAATTGAATTTTGTTGTTGTACTTTCAATTGTGTAGATTTTTGACATGAAATAATAAAAAGGATGAAAATTTACCATTTTCATTAAAATATATTATGCAAAATATTTTAATTTCATTATTTGTTTTCAAAATTGAAGAAATTGAAAGTACAATAGAAAATTTTATTATTTATATTAAAAACATTTCATGAAATATTAATATTCCAATTTCGTTACATTTTCTCAAATAATTGATGAAACTGAAAATACGATGATAAAATTGTAATTACAGAGAGAAAATTTAATGAAATTAAAATACAATAATAACATTCAATATTGACCCTTACTATAATGGAAAAGTTCTACGTTATCCGTTTTTCATTATCTATCTAAACCCTAGCTTTGAGTGAAAGATAATTTACTCGGTATCGTATCGATATCGATTTTAAGGTAAATTGAAATGATAGTAATATCGTATTGTTTTAATTTTTTATACCGTTCGTATCGACTTGTATCAGTTAAAATAAGATTTTGATTTGTTTTGATTTGATTTGATTTTGATTTTGATTTTTTTAAAAAAATTAAACTTATTTTATTTTTTAAATCAATTCTTATTATTTTTCCTGTCATGAATATGTTAATTAGATTAAGTTATTGAACCTAATTAATAATAATTTATTATATTTTTTAATATTTATTTTATTTTGTTGATGTTTAAAAATTTTGGATATTAAATATTTAAAATTTATATTTGCATATAAAAATATATATATGAACGTAATGAATATATATTTGCATATGTATATAATATATATTTTGTTAAAAAACTTAAAAATAAACTATATATATTTTAAAAAATATCGATAAATTCAAAAACGATATATTAGAACATACCGATATTAATATATATCACTAGCAGAACAAAAATATACGTCAACCGATACGCTATTGATTACCTAAGAGGATGGAGCTTCTGTTCTAAACTCCACTTTTGTGCGCTTTCCATATGCTTTTCACTGTGTTTGTCAAAAAAATCATTAAAAATTGCTTTAGCATATATAACACTCATACCATAATATATATACATAAATTTGAATTTACAATATACATTGTTAAAACATCATATATATATATATATATATATGTATATATATATGTATAGTACATGCTTACTTGACAAACACTATTAACATAACAGTTTACGTGAATATCTCCTCTTAATAACACGTAAGACAAGCTTAATTTTAAATATTATTATATTTAATTTTAAAATTAAAAAATTTTCAAAAAATATTTATCTACGTTTTTCAATTTTATATTTAACTAATCTTATCTATTCACTTAATTTTTAAATATATATATTTTTAAATTACAAAGAAAACATTTAAATTCTATCAAAAAGCTTATCTTAAATTTAAAAAGCTATCAAATCTGTGAAGGTTTATATTTAACAATTTTTTTCTATTCACCTTATCCAATATATACTTAAAAAAAATTATTTTAAATTTATTATTAATCATATCTTTTTTAGAAAAACAAATATCACTTTAAGCCTATAAATAATAACATGTGCTACATCATTTTTTTTTTCAATATTTAGTTTTTCTTTAAGATGTTTATTCCTTTTCTGATTTTGTTGTTCATTTACTTTGATAATTTTATTTTTTCACATTATTCCCTTTTTTTTTTGTCACAAATTTTGCAATTGATATTATATTTTTTTCAGTTTTTGATAAGATCATAATTTATTAAAAGGTATGTCAATATTATTTTATTATTTAATTGATCATTGAAAAATTAATTTTATGTTCTTATTTAAAAAAAATATTATATGTATATTCATTTTTTGGCTTTTTGGTACATATCTAATATCTCATAATTTTCTCATTTTTTTTTCAAAATTTTGATCATGATTAGATCTGCTCACTGGCCGGGCCTGGGCTGAGATTTTAGTTATCCGAGCCGGACCGATCCGGATCACTGTTTATCTAATAAAAAATAATATTTTTTAAATTTAATTTTAAAAAAATATAAAAAATATTTTTTTTAATATAGTGAACAGTAATATATGGGCCGGTGGGCCAGCCCGGCCCGACCTAGGGCCGGGCCTGGTAAAAAAAAAAATTTCGGGTCGGCCCATGAGTACCTCTAATCATGATCATGATTATAATAGTAAAGTTTAATTTTTTTATGACATGTTATATTGAATATATATTTTATATATTATAAATTTTAAAAATTCATTTATAATTATGAGAAAAAAAATACTAATTTATATGTATAAACACATATTTGAATAAGCAAAACTAATCCATGCATCGCATGGGTTGCAAACTAGTTTAAGAAATATAGTAATCGGGTAAGAATAATATGTAATTCAAAATATATATTGTAACACCCCAAATCCCACATTGAAAAATTCTGAGGATCTGCTATGATATATATGTAAAGACTTAAACTCATACTTGTGAGGCGCCTTTTGTGAGACAAAACCGTGAGACCTTCGGGTCGAAGCGGACAATACCTCGCAGGTTGGGTGCGGGTCTCCACAAATGGTATCAGAGCAATCACCGGCTGGAATATGGGAGCTAAGTGCTACACCGTGAGAGCCACCTCTAGAATCCTAAGAGAGCTAAGTGCTACACGGTGGAAGCCACCTCTAGAATCCCAACGTCCAGTGTGATCCTGGTTCTGTGTCTTCTATGTTGGGCTTGACGAGGATGTCAAGCTTTAACAGGAGGAGTTTGTAACACCACCAATCCCATATTGGAAAATTCTGAGGATCCGCTATGATATCTATATATATGTAGAGACTTAAACTCATACTTGTGAGGCGCCTTTTGTGGGACAAAAACGTAAGACCTTCGGGCCGAAGCGAAAAATACCTCGCAGGTTGGTTGCGGATCTCCACATATATAAAATAAAAGTAACATAATTTTTTTTTATCACCTATTGTAATACATTTGGTAAAGTCATAACAAAATTAAGCAATTTAATAGAAAAAGTAGTAAAATTTTGAACCCAAAAGATAAACAAAATTACAAATATATTATCTAAGCATTTAAGTAATTCACTAATTTGGTAAGAATAATTTGGTAAGAATAATATGTAATTTAGAAAAATAAATGTAAAATGAAAAATAAATAAAATTTTTTATCACTTATTGTAATATATTTAGTAAAATCATAATAAAATCAAGTAATTTAATAGAAAAAGTGGTAAAATCTTAAACCTAAAAGGTAAACAAAATTACGACATATATCATCTAAGCATTTAAGAAATTTATATTCTGGTAAGATAATATGTAATTTATAAAGAAAAGGATGTAAAATAAAGATTACATAATCTTTTTTTTTATCACCTATTGTAATATATTTAGTAAAATCATCACAAAATCAAAGTAATTTAATAGAAAAAGTAATAAAATCTTAAACTCAAAAGACAAATGAAATTACAACATATATTATCAAAACATTTAAAAAATTTAGTAATCCGATAAAAATAATATGTAATTCAGAAGAAAAAAAACGGATGTAAAATGAAAAATCCATCATTTCCTTATCACCTATTGTAATATATTTAGTAAAATTATAACAAAATCAAGTAATTAATTTAATAAAAAAAATAATAAAATCCTAATTAATTGAAAAGGAAAAAGATGTAAACTTTATAAATATATATTCGCAGTTAATAAAACCAAATAAATAAATGAAAAGATAGTCCGATGATTTGACAAAGGCAAACGAAATTACAAGATTTAATAATAAGAATTTTTTAAATGAATATTGGTGTATTCATTCAATTACAAACTATTATTCTAATTAAGTAGCATATAATATCATATCGTGGTCATCTTGAGAATATTATCAAGTATAATTTAATGGATGAATTAAAGTACTATATTTAGTATATTTTATGTACGCATACAATTACAAACTGTAATTCTCACTGCAGATATTGTTGTTAGTCTAAAATAAAAACTACTTGAGCTCAATTTAACTGGATTCAGTTATTATTAACATATTTAAAGAGTTTGAAACTCGATTCAAACTTAAAACATATATATAATTATGAAAAAATCAAAAGTTCGACAATTAAGTTCTCGCCAAACGTTATAGAGTTCAAATTTGATTTGACTCATTATTTGAGCAACTCAAGCTCCGCTCGGTAGTAAATACTCGAATTCAAGTATTCATTGAATCAAGCTTAAGTAACTCATAAGTAGCTCGCTTTGTTTACAACTAAATCAAGTAATATATTATAATAACAATTAAATGTAAGTAATAAAAACTAATACTAATGCTAATAAATTCAAATAATAATTTGACAATATTAATTTAGGATGTAAATAAATCTGTTTATGAGTTAAGTCAAGTCCGTTGGCCTTTTGAATTCTCTGTCTAAAGCCTAGCCCATCATACCTAAAAAGATAAAAAAAAAATTACAAGTAAAATATTAATATTTAAATATTTTTTAAATTAAAACTAAATAAAAATAATTTTATTAATTAAATAATGACTTGAGACTATTCAAGCTTTTAAATCCTTATACACTTGAACTGAACCCATCATGCCAAGCAGGTAGCCTAGTCTTTGAACATGTCTAGTTGTAAGATATTAGATATTATCTTTATGTTAGAGTGAAATATAATTAAAATAGTTGTAAAATATAGCATTGATAATAAAAGTTGTAAAAAGATAACAAATTGTTAAAAAAGATAACAAATAGGGCGGGTTTGGTTCGTTGAATCTTTCATTACACGGCGTAATCTTACATTTCGTCATGAGATTACCATGTTTGGTTCACTAACATTCCGCAAGCTCGGTAATATGATATTAGCTATAGTGTCAAAATTGGGTCATATTGGGTGTAATGTCATACCCTCCTCTCTCGGAGGTTATGTTACATTACGCCCGTAATGTAACATTTTTTCCATTTTTGCCCTCCATTATTAATATGATATTACCCAATACCACCATTTATTTTAAGCCGACAGATCCTCTCCCTCTCGACTTCTCCCTTGGTGTTTGTCTCTCCCATTCGATTTCTTCCCCTTTCTTGAGTTCGTCGGTCAATCTAGGTATGATTTCATTTCAAAATCTTCGATTTATATTATTTTAGGTTATTGATTTTGTATGCATGTCAGATTGAAGGTTTAGGGGTTTGATTTTGGTATTAAATTTTGGGGTTTCGAATTTTGGGGATTTAGGTCAGGGTTTTGGGTTTGCCTGATTAGTTCACTTGCTAGGATAATAGATTTGATATCATGGATGGAAGACTCAATATGTAAATCGAGCTGTTGAGGTTTAGACGGGCCTCTGCTCAAGCTGAAATTTTATTCATTCAAGATTAAGCATTTTTTGTCTGTTAATAGAGAACAATTAACTATTTTGCTCTTAATCGAGTCTTTGGGCTTGGTTCTGTGACATTTGTTCATCTCACATTCATGCTTTGCTTTTAGATCTTTTGTTCCCATTCTGAATAAAAAATATGTCCTAGCTCTGATAAACCATACTGGGTAAACTTTGATGGGTCAAAACTGGGTTTGAGACTTTGAGTTGATAATAATCTTAGAGAAAAACAAAGCTCAGTTTAGGGTTTGTCACAATAAGGTAACGGGAAATTCAACGCTCATTACCCTATGAAAATGGTACTAGTTCCATTCATGGACCCCCAAAATGGTGGATCCTACCCTACATATCAAAATTAATTTCTTCTTGGTAGTAGTAAATGTGGACTTTAATGGAGCAACAAGTTAAACAAATACATCAGCTTCAAAAATGTTCAGAAGATGAGCCAAGGCATACAGCTCTTCTTAATAGGAAGAGGAGCAAAATACTAAAAAGGTTAGGTCAAGCCTTAATATCCTTAATTACATAGCAGCCATTTGGGCTCAAGAGTAGAAAAGATGTTAAATTTATAGTCCTCACTAGCGTGCTATATAGGGAAACACCATTTACTTTGTATTTTTCTACATCTCGAAGAACCAGAATGAATGCTCTGAGGAATGGGGCATACTTAGATACTAGTTTTTAATTATGTTTTCTCACGTTGTTGACTGATTTTCTCTTTTGCTTTATGTTCTCTTCAGACAATACAGTAGTTAATAGTGGCTTTGAGTTTGGCCCTTGGATGTTCCAAAATTATCTCTTGGTGTCCTGCTCCCAATCAACCTGAATGGACGGTCAACCAAACGCATGAATGTAAGATTCAGGGGAATGTGACTTCGTCATCTTGTAAGGGGTAATCCTATTACCAACCGCAATCTTACATTCACCGAACCAAACCCGCCCATAGTTGTAAAAGATAACATGAATAATAAAAGTTGTAATTTATAACAAATAGTTATAATTTTATTATACTACTAGAAAACTTTCCCGACTTCGTTCGGATCATAATTTTTTTTTTATTTTAAAAAAATATATACTACTTGTGTTTTTAAACAAAATTAAAATATATGGATTGAAAAAATATTTATTTTTTAAAAAGTGTTCATGCATCTGATTGGATAAATTCAAATTAAGTTTAGATCGACATAGATATATTATCAATATAACACATACTTGTCAAAGTCCAATTTGACCCAACTATTTGAGTCTTAAATTCTTATCAAAATTGTCTAAATAATAAATGACACAACCTAGAACCATCCAAATAAGTTTTTTTCTACAAAATATAAATATTATATTTTTATTTAATTTTTAATAATTTTCTTTTATCAATATTTAAAAATTGATAGCTTAGTATGTTTTCTAATGTATACACTAAAAATATATTTTTTATATAAAATAAATTATATAATATATAAACATACAAAAAAATATATTTATATAATTAATGGTTGAATTGAACTTGATTTAAACCTTAAATGTTGGAATCAAGATGCAACTCATTTTTAAACGATCTCAAAATTTTGTCCAAACCCGTTTAATAGACTTAATATTTCTGTCTAAACTCTCATAAATATTAAACTGGACTTTAGGTTTGGAGATGTAACCCGACCCTTTGATAACTCTAATCTTTTCTCAAATTTTTTATTTATTCAAAATGATAATATATTTAATAAAATATATAAAAATAATAGATGAAAAAGGATTTTTAAATATTTTAATTTGAAACATATATTTTTTATTTTTATTTATTATCCTTTTTTCAAACAAAACATCATTGATTATTTTTATTCAATTATTTTTACTACAATAAAGATAATAGAGAAACGAATAAAAAAGAAAATTGAAAATTGAAAAAAGAGAAGACGAAAGAAAAAGATAAGAAAATTATTAATGAAAAAAAAGATAAAAATGAAAGAAAGAAAGAAAGTATAAAGATAAAAATTAAAATAAAAAAATCATGGGAGAATTGGGAGAAGAAGGCATTCTCGTAGTACCATTTCCCTTCCCTTCTTTCATAATATTCATGTGGGTTCGGTTATTCTCTCTCTCTCTCTCTCTTTATTTTATTTTTTTCTTGTTCTTCGTTCTTCTCATCTCTTTTACTTTTTGGCTCCAGTGTATATTTTTCTTTCTATTCATTCTTTCTTTTTTTTCTCTACCAAAAATACCCTCAACAATTCATAAAATTATTTTTCCATCTTTGACCAATATCATTCATATATGTGTGTACTTATGAACAGTGTTTTCTGTAACTCATTTTATATTACAGTAAGATATTCACCATCTATTCTATCCATCTTTTTTTTTCGTTTGTCTCTTTGACTTACCTAGACTTGTTCAAGGGCCAAGCTACCCGTCCAAGCCCGAAGGCCCGCTCGATATTTGGGAGGATTTGGACAAAAATATTAAGCTCGAAAAATGGGTTTAGACACAAAAAAAAATAAAAAAAATGAGGTCGGTTTAAAAAATTAGTTGGGCCTTGGCTCAAACATTCAAGGTCCAAATCGGGTTGGCCCGATCCATTTTCTAATTAAATAATATAATATTTTTATTTATATATATATATTATGTAATTTATGTCATATAAAGATTAAATATATATATATATAATATTATAATGTAAACATTAAAAAATATATTAAATTGTCTATGTTTAAGAATTTAATAAAAGAAAAAATATAAAATTACTATAAATTAAATAAAAAATAACATGTTTTTTTAATCTTTTAGAAGAAAAAAAATATGGGTGGGCCTAAACAGGCTTTGGCTATCCAATTACAAATATGGGCGGGCTTGAGCAAAATTTTAGGCTCATATTTTTGGTTGGACCGGGCTTTAACAATTATATATGATGTTAATACCAGACATAGACTCGGTCCATGAACACCTCTAAACCTACTTTCATTTCTTCAATTTTTTAGTTTTATTTTTTCCTTTGTACATGAAATGTCAAGACTATATTTGACAAATAAAACAATTATTTCTTTGTCCTTAAAAAGACACATGTCACACAAGTAAGGGCTCTTGTAGCCAATATTATATATATATGTTAGATTTGTTAATAAAATAACAACTACTAAAATTTTTCTCCCGCTTCGCTGGGTTTTTTTTTTTTATATTTATAAAATTTTAATTAAATTAACAATCATAAATAAATATAAATTGAATCATATTAAATAATTATTATTTATTTAAATATTTTTTTATGTTTTAATATCGTAAGTAAATGAATTTAGGGTTAAAATTGAATTATAATGACAAATTATGCAAACTATGGGATGAATTGAGATACGACACAAACACAACATGAGAAATAATTAAAAACGACACGACACGAAAAATAACATGAACATGAACACGACACGAATACACGAACGTGTCAAAATCTATATAAAACGAATTATTAACATGCAAAAATTTATATAAATTTATAATACAAAAAAATAACACGAACACGAACACACAAAATTTTCTCTAAATTGAATCATTATAACAAATTATGCAAAATATGTCATGAATTGAGATATGACACGAACATATATTTTTTTTTCTAAATTGAATCACAGTGACAAACTATGCAAAATATGAAATGAATTGAGACACGACACAGACACAGACACAGTATACGAAAAATAATTAAAACACAACACAAATACATGAACGTGTCAAAATATACATAAAACAAATTAATAACGTGTAAAATTTTATATAAATTTATAATATTTTAAATGCACGAAGATATTAACACGAACACACAAATTTTTATCCGCTAGAGGATTTTTTTTAATATTTATAAAATTTTAATTAAATTAACAATAAAAAATAAATATAAGTTAAATTATATTAAATATTTTTTTTATATTTTAATATAATAAGTAAATGAATTTAGAGTTAAAATCAAATCGCTATGATAAATTATGTAAAATATAGGATGAATTGAGATATGACACAAACACAACATGAGAAAATAATTAAGACACGACACGAAAAATAATATGAACACAACACGAATATACGAACGTGTCAAAATCTTTATAAAATGAATTATTAACGTGTAAAAATTTATATAAATTTGTAACATTTTAAACACACACAAAAATGAACACGAACACGTCACAAACACATAAAATTTTCTCTAAATTAAATCACTATAACAAATAATGCAAAATATATCATAAATTGAGGCACGACACGAACATACAATTTTTTTCTAAATTGAATCACAATGACAAACTCTGCAAAATATGAAATGAATTGAAACACGACACGAACACAACATAGGAAAAATAATTAAAACACAACACGAAAAATAACATGAACACTACATGAATACACGAACATGTCAAAATATACATAAAATGAATTATTACCGTGTAAAAATTTATAATATTTTAAATATACAAAAAAATAATACGAATATGAACACACAATTTTTCTCTTTTCTTTCTTTTCCTTTCTTCCTATTCTTCTTTCCTTGGCTAAATGCTCAATTTAGGATCAAACCTATTACCGTTTGAGTGAATCAGGGTTAAACATTTTATTTGAGTCTATTAAGGGTACAACGTTTTCGACGTGTGATAATTAAGGACTTTTGACAATTAAAAGATGAGTTTGAAAGGCACGCGCCTAATTTATAATCAATAAATGCTGACATGTAATTATTTTGTACACGTGGCAGTCGAAAAATCAAAATAAAAACCATTTCCATTAAAAAAAATTAATTCTAAAAGACTTCTTATTTTTTTCAAACCAACAAAGAAGAAATTCATTTTTTTCTTACAAAATAGAAATCTGACTTTTTTTCTTTATCTTTTATCAGTTTTTATTTAGGATTTAAACGAAAATAAAAATCCAAAAATTAATCTTCCTGTAAACCCATTTTTTTTCCCTTTCTCATCTCTTTGTTTTTTTCTTTTTTGTAAACCCTAGAAACTCATTACAATATTTGATCTTGAATCTACTTTTATATCTAATCTTTTCTAAAACCTATCAACTATCTCATATCAATAACCAAAAAGCCCCAATCTTTAGATCCAAAGCCTCTCTTGTTGCTACTACTGCACAATAACCTAAACATGTCAGCCTCTATTACAACTTCTTCTATAAAGATGAAAAATATTAATGTTTTTTTTTCTTTCATAACAGAGCAAACAACAATGTAATTGTTGTTGAAGGGATTGAAATCATTTGTTGTCTTGCTTAGCAATGAGTTCAAAATGAAAATACAACAAAAAAAAGAGAAAAAAAGAATCGAAGGTTGTTGGCAGCAAAAGAGAGAAGAGAAATTATGATAGTAAGCGATGACAGGTTTAGAGAGAGAGAAGTTAGGTTAGAGAGAGTCAGATATGAGAGAGAAGAGGAGGGGAGAAGAGAAATTGATCATGGCTTGAGAAAGAAAAATAAAGAGAGAAAGAAAATTAAGGTTTATTTTTTAGTGATAGAGAAAGAGGAGAAGCTAGGAAAATTTTTGTTGGGATTTTGTTTCCCAAATCAATATTAATATGAACCCTAATTTTTATTTCAACGGTTAAGTGTTTAATTGGGATCATTTGATTTAAATTAGAAATAATTAAGTAAATTATGATTTAGATTTTTTTCTGGAATTTTGTTTCCCATTTGGCATGCCACATAGAAAAAAAATGACATGTCATAGTGTAATTTTAATGTATCACGCTTTTTTACAGCATGTGTAATGCACACACACTAATTTCCATCAACAATAATCTTTATTTGTCAACATTCGAAAAAGTTGAACTCTTAAAAGAATCAAATAAAAGGTTTAACCTTTATTCACTCAAATGATAATAGGTTTTGTCTCAAATTGGACATTTAGCCTTTTTTTTCCTTTCTCTTTCTCTTTTTCTTTCTTTCCTCCCTCCCCCTAAAAAAAGAAAGTTGCACGTGGCTTGTGGAGGATGTATGTAGTCAAAAACATATAATGTTATAGATTTGCTATAAAATTACAATTTTTATTATCAATGTTTTGTTTATAACTATTTGTTATCTTTCAATATAACATAATATAATATGTAATTTCATAACAAATAGTTGTAAAAGATAACAAAAAAAAATAGTGTTATTGTTTTGTGCTAGATAAAAAAATTAAATAATTTGATAATTAATAGATGTAAAGATAATAAAATTTAGTAATATTACTTTCATTAAAAAGAATAAAAAAATTAATTAATTTAATAATTAATAAATGTAAAGATAATAAAATGCAGTAATATTATTTTTTATTATTAAAAAGTAAGAAATTAAGTAATTTGATAACTAATAGATGTAAAAATAGTAAAATGCAGTAATATTATTTTTATTAAAAATAAGAAATTAAGTAATTTGATAACTAATAGATGTAAAGATATTACAACGTAATAATATTTTTATTAAAAAGAATAAAAATTAAGTAATTTGATGTAAATATAATAAAATATAGTAACATTATTTTTTATTAAAAAGAGTAAGAAGTTAAGTAACTAATAGATGTAAATATAATAAAATACAGTGATCTTACTTTTTACTAAAAAGAGTGATAAATTAAATAATTTGATAATTAATAGATATATAAATGATCAAATGGAGTAACATTACTTTTTATTAAAAAAATTAATTAATGTAACAATTAATAGATATAAAAATAATAAAAATATAATAATGTTATTTTTATTTAAAAAGAATAAATAATTTGATAATTAATAGATATAAAAATAATAAAATTTAATAATAATTATTTTATTTTTCTTTGTCAATTAGTTACCTAATTTCAAATCGCTAAAATTTTGATAACGTGAACCGTTTTTGAAACGGTCTGTTGGGCTTTATTTGTCGTTTCAACTTTCAAGTTCACCATGTGAAGTCACAGACTCAAGGGAGCAAATTTATGCCGAAACTGAAGCTCTAAAACTAAGCATTTTTTTTTATTTTTTATATATAAAAAGAAAATTAATTGTGAAAACACAATCGAAATCAATAAGTAATCGCCCTACCATTCTTTAATTTTCTTGGAATGCTTTGCTTAATTTATTTAATGGGGTCCATAGTATACACCTTTGCATGTAACTAAGTTATGTTGCTTGAATTTCCAAAAGTTTTTTTTGGCATGGTTGGAGTTTGAAAAGTTTGAGTGGAAACCGCAAGCCTAAAAGGCCAATGAACTGTGCCTTTGCCTTGGCCTACATCATTACAGTAACTTGCCATGTTGATTTTTTACATTAAATATTTCAAAATTTTATAGCTTTTTCTATTGTGATCCTATAATTGATAATGGTTACATAATCAATTTAGTATCTAAACTTTTGTTTGTAAACATTCAACTTGATAATAAATAAAAATGTTATATTTGAATATAAAATTATAAATAATTTAAAATTTAATAAATTTGAAGATAATACTATTAGTTAGGTCATATCACATGTAGGTAAGAAGGATTATCACGTGAATCATGTGTATATGGATTATTGAACTTTAGCCAAAATCTCATTTGAGTTACTAAGCTTTAAGTTGTTCCAACAAGGTTACTAGACTTTGTTAACTATACCAAATCTAGTCACTCTAATAAATCAATACTATATATAAAAGTATCAATTTCAAAAGTATAAATATTAAATGATATATATACCCTTAATAATTTATTAAATTAATAAAATATTCACTATTTTTTACTTTTTCTTATAAACATTAAAAATTTTATTAAAGTAAACTTTTTTCAATTGAAATTTTTTATTTAAATTAAAATTTGACTAATTTTTGTTTATCTGTTCTCTTTTTTTCATTAATTTTTTTATGAGAACAACATTTTCGAATTTACTGTTAAGAACAATAATAATAAAGTTTTGAAATTATATTAAAAAATATTTATTTGTTAAGAATCAAAATCTTATTTATCTAGCTATTAGATCACGAAAAATCTTAATGCATTATTTGTTTGACAAGAATCAAAATGTGAAAATATAACCAAAGATGATAATTAAGATTAAATTGATAGTATGATAAAATGTTTGGATCATAAAATTATGTTAAATTACAATAATACATATTACCATATAAGATTAGACATGAATGATTTTTGCATAAATATATAATAAGTAATAATAAATACATAACCTTTAATATAGTATAATATATATAATAACCTTTAATATGATTTTGAAAACCTTTGATATAATTTTAATAGCCTTTGATATAATTTTGATAGCCTTTAATATAATTTTAATAACTTTTAATATAATTTTGATAACCTCTAATGCAATTTTAATAACCTTTGATATAATATTGATAACTTTTGATATAATTTTGGTAACCTTTAATGTAAGTTTGATAACCTTTGATACAATTTTGATAATCTTTGATACAATTTTGGTAACCTCTTATATAATTTTGGCAAGCTTTCATATGATTTTTGATACCATTTAATATACTAGTAATTGTGTCACATGTGTTGCATGTGATACTATGTGTTAATTATGTTATATTTGTAAAACAATTTATGTTTAATAATAAAGACCATGGAAACAAATATCACATTACATACCATAATTATTTGAAGTTTTTTTTGAAAAGATGCAAGCAATCTTATCATATTTTGTAGCAAGTTATTTGACATTTTTTTTGGATGATAAAATGTCCATTTATCCAAAAAAATGAAAAAAGATAATTAATAAGGACGATATTTTTTATGAATTGGTTAAATCGTATGAAATAAAAGATTATCTAAGATGTTATAAGATCACGTAATTTCACCTCTATAGCCTAATACACATTTAATTTCATATATTCGTTTCAATATCTTAAGTCCATTAACAAATAGTACTACTAATACATTACAACTAAATAGCTTTCAAAATGAAATCAATACACTTATAAAATTAATCAATTAACCAACAAAAAAAATGATGAAAAGCAAACCAAACTCTTAATACAAAATTATACCGATTAAAAAAAATCAAAAGCTGTAAAGTAAGAAAAAATATATTTATTAAAAATAAATAGAAAATTTGACAAAACTCTTTACTTTTAACAAATTGTAAATTTTCTTGGATGATAACACTATTCTTTTGAAAACGGATAATGTCATGAATACCCCTGAAATTTATTAAATTTGTCAATGTTTCTTTTACTTTAAAAATGTCTATTTTGGTACTTTACGTTTTCACTCCATTTGTAATTGTAGTACCTGTCAGTAACACCGTTAAATATTGATGACATGGCTTTGATATCCAATAAAAACTTGACACGTCGCACCATATAATGATGCCACGTGTATTACCCAAAAAATTTATTATTTTAATTTAAAAATTAAAATTATATTTTTTTTTTACACGTGGCACCACACAGTGATTCCACGTGTAATAATTTTTTTTATTATTTTAATTTTTAAATTTTTTTTCTCTCTCCACCTTTTAATTTTAATAAATATTTTTAACAAAAATTAAAATAATAAAATTTTTTAATTTTTTTTTTATTTTTAATAAATATTTTTAAAAAATTAAAACAATAAAATAATTTAATTTTATATTTTGATTTTTGTAATTTTTGTAATTTTTAAAAAATGTCAGATATTATAAATTTTTTCACAAGTAATTTTAAAATATTTTATATTTTAAAAATAATTTTAGTTAAATATATTTTTTATTTTTAAAATAATTTTTTATTTTTTAAATTAGTTTAATAAGAAAACATATTTAATTTTTAAAAATATAATTTTATATTTTTAATATAGTTTCTTTTAAAAAATAGATATTAATTTAAAAATAATAATTTTAAATATTTAAATATTTTTTAAATTTTTTAAATTTTTTTTTATAAAAATTCAAATATTAATTTCTAAAAGATCATGTGCTGCCATGTGTCATCACCTGATTGGTCAATGCCACATCATCATCTATATTTAACGTTGTTAGGTCAAGGTACCACATTGATACACGGTTTGATAGTTCAGGTACCACATTGAATATTTTTAAAGTACAAGTATCACATTGACAAATTTGATAAATTTCAGGGGCTATTCATGACATTATCCCTTTTAAAAATTTTAACTTATTTTCAAGGTATATAGGTTTAATTTAAAACCTAACACCACTTTTGTAGGATAACGACTAAAAACTATATTAAGTCGTATTAAGTTTGGTAATTTTAATTTTTCAAGAAATTAATAAAGTCTTTGATAGAAGTAGATTAAAACTACATGATGGTTATAAGACGATCATGAAAGATAATAAATACTTTAACAATAATCTATTATTTATTAATAGTGCAAATGTTCAATAACTTTTTATTGAAAGGTGCAAGCACATTAATAATCTAATATGCGATACACTGAAATATGTTAAATAAAAGTGCTACATCTATTTATATAAAAATAATTTTATCATAATAAAAAACACTAAATAAAAAGAAATACTATGAGAATATAAGTTAAAAAATTTATTATATAAACCTTTTAAAAATAAGAAAAAATCATAAAACTATTTGAGTAATTTGACCAAGACTATGATTTAAGTTAGTGGAAAACTATTATCCTACCAACCAAATGAAAAAACAGAAAAACCATGAGCATTTATCCATTTTCAAAAAGTCAGAGCCCCCAAACTTTTTTCACAACTTATGTGATGAATAAATTAAAATAAAAAATTGTCATAATATTTATAATGACATGAGATTTCATTATTTAGTAAACCCTAGCTTTACAATTGTTATTTGATTAAATTTAACTATTAAGAGTTCTAATTAATTGTTAAAAGCATTATCTAAAATATTATAGTAATTGTTTTTTTTATAAATTTTTTTTATCATGGTATTGAAATTTTCAATGATAAATTTTATTAATATTTATAATACAAAATTATAAATAAGAATGAAATAAATCTTATTACTATTTATAACATAATATAAAATATTTATATTATAAAAAACTTATTTATTTATAAAAAAAGTTATATATTAAGTATAAAATTACATATTGTATAAATAATTAAAATTTGCATTAACATTTTAAATTAAATTAATATAAAATTTTGTTTTTACTTTTTCAGGTTAATAAAAAAATTATAACTTTAAAGATAAAGTAATTCAATGTAAATTTTAAAAAAACTTTCAATAGAATTAGAATTTTTTTTTATAAATGTGATAAACCTTATTAATAATAAAAAAGATTTAAAATGGCAAAATAGTAATATAATGAATAATAATGGGTATTTTGGTCAGTTCAAAAGATTATCTACATTCGTGCTTATATATATATACATATATTACATATATGATTTTGTTAACATTTGATAAAAAAAAATTAGGTTTTGGAAATTTTAAAACATTATTTACTTGACGAGAATCGACACGTGCAAATATAATTAAAGATAATAATTAAGATTGAATTGGTAGTATGATAGGACACTTTGATTATAAAATTATGTTAAATTACAATAATATATTACCATATGAGATTAGACATGAATGATTTTGACATAAATATATAATAAGTAACGATAAATATATAACATTTTCTATAATTTATCATTTGATATGATTTTGATAACATTTAATATGATATTAATAGCATTTGAGATGATTTGATAACCTTTAATACGATTTTAATAATTTTTATATAATTTTTGAAAACCTTTAATATGATAATATTAACATTTGATAAAATTTTTGGTTTTGATATAATTTTAATAACGTTTGATATAATTTTGAAAGCCTATAATATAATTTTGGTAACTTTTGATGTAATTTTAACAATCTTGGATATAATTATGCTAACCTTCGAAATAATTTTGATAACCTTTGATATGATTTCAATAGTCTTTGATATGATTTTGATAATTTTTCATATAATTTTGGTAACATTTGATATACTTTTGGTAATTTTTGAAATTATTTTGATAATCTTTGATATGATTTTGATAACCTTCGATATTATTTTGATAGCCTTTAATATGATTTTGATAATATTTGATGTGATTTTGGTAATCTTCGATACAATTTGATGATTTTTATATAATTTTGGTACCTTTAATATAATTTTGGCACCCTTTGATATGATTTTGATAATTTTTTATATGATTTTGTTAACTTTTGGTATAATTTTGGTTTTGGTAACTTTTAATATAATTTGGATAACCCTTGATATAATTTTGATAACCTTTGATATGATTTAGGTAATTTTAATAATCTTCGATATAATTTTGATATCCTTTGATATAATTTCGATAACTTTTGGTAACATTTGTAATAGTTTTGATAATCTTTGATATAATTTTGATAACCTTTTTACTCGTTTTGGTAACCTTTAAAATAATTGTGGTAATTTTTGAAATAATTTTGGTAACCTTTAATATAATTTTTGTAACCTTCGATATGATTTTGATAATCTTTAAAATGATTTTGTCATTTTGATAACTTTTGATATAATTTTGATAAGCTTTAGTAACCTTCAATATGATTTTAATAACATTTGATAGCTTTTGATGTAATTTTGTTAATATTTGATATGATTTTGATAGCCTTTAATATGATTTTGTTATTTTGATAACGTTTGATATGATTTTGATAACTTATGATATAATTTTGGTAAACCTTTGATATAATTTTGATAACATTTGTAATAGTTTTGATAACCTTTTATATAATTCTGGTAACTTTTGATATAATTTCGATAACTTTTATATAATTGTGGGTAACCTTTGATATAATTGTGATAACCTTTGACATAATTTTGATAACATTTGTAATAATTTTGTTAACTTTTGATATAATTTTGATAACATTTGTAATAAATTTGAAGACTTTTGATATAGTTTTGATAACATTTGATATAATTTTGGTAATCTTTGATATGATTTTGGTAACATTTGATATTATTTTGATATTTTTTGATAATTTTTATACGATTTTGGTAACACTTCATATAATTTTGGTAATATTTTATATAATTTAGGTAACATTTGATATAATTTTGGTAACTTTTTGGTAAAATTTGATATAATTTTGATAATAATTAGTATAATTTTGGTAACCTTTTATATAATTTTGATAACTTTTGATATAATTTTGATAACTTATAAGATAATTTTGGTAATCATCGATATAATTTTGTAATAATTTTAATAATATTTGTAATAGTTTTGCTAATCTTTGATGACATTTATAATAAATTTGAAAACTTTTGATATAATTTATACCAAATAAAAATATCTAATATATAGATTTATCAAAAACAAATCTAATAATAAATTATATATATTAAAATAAATAAATTGACCTATTATATTATTTACGAACAAAGCACGGTAGCTTAAATTAAGCTCATAAAAAATTTAAAAAGTTAACAGAAAAATAATAAATTATATATATTAAAATAAAAATGACCATATTAGCGTCATTATTTTTGTTTTATCTGTTTTCATTTCTATTATATATATATATATTTTACGTGCTTATATATAAGAGATCCAACCACCTAAAAGTGATTGGATATTTGGATTTGGATTTAGATTTAGATTTAGATTTTGCTGGATGTCTTGACAGCCGAAACCTGTTTCTATTAACTTAAAGAGCAATATCATAAAAAAATGTTAAGTAACCTATCATTGCTTCATCCATTATGGAAGCAGAGTTTGTGGCATGTTTTGAAGCCACAACCCATGCATTATGAACGCGAAATTTTGTTTTAGGGCTTGGGGTTATGAAGTTGTTGAAAATTTACTAAGATAATTCTCCAACAGTATTCTTCTTCAAAAACGACAATTAAAATATTTTATCGTTAAAGAGGAGATTCAAAAATAAAAAGTGTCTATTAAGTACATTAAAACTGATTTCATGATTGCAAATCCATTAACTAAGAGTTTAAGACATTTAAAGAACATATACATAGAAGCCAACATAAAATTTCATCACATATTTTAATATGAATCGAGATAGGAGAATTAACATTGGGGCATTTTTTATTAAGCAATGCGCTATATCTTTGAGAATTGGGAATAGTGATAAATGGATAAAGATTGTTAGATCATTGCTCCAAAGCAACCGACGGCTGGGTGTGATGTTTAAATGAGCAAAGGTTCCTCGGGCTAATGGACAGAGGTGGTTAAAAAAAAAAAGCCAAAAGCTTAGCTTATGTTTAGTATCTTGGAACTTAATATCTCTTATTAGGAGAAATACCAACATTTTGTGTCTTCAAGAGATTAAATGACGGACGATGAAACTGTTGAAAGTTACACCAACTCCTCTCTCTTATTTCTAAAATCATCTCTATCTTTCTTCTACTCAAGTTTTCTAGATTTCTCTTCTTTGTTCTTTCTCTAGATTTTTCTTTAGAATTTCTCCTTAGTCTTCTAGTTCCAGAAATCTCTTCAGTTTTCTTCATTGAATAATCAAAGTCTTAGCTATCTAGAGAATTCTAAGTTGGCTACAACACCAACTTGAAGAGCTATAAATAGAGATGTGTGTTGTGTGATAGGTGTGTAGTGAGTAGAGAGAAAAAGGAAGAAAAAGAGTGAAGTTGTGAGTACATATTAAAAGAGTGTGTCTAGTGTATATTTGGTCTTTTCTCATATTAATAAAAGAGTTGTTTTTTTCGGAAGTTACTGTAGCATCCCGAGATAAAGTTACTGTAGCAAATCGGTACTGTAGCACAAAACTACAATTGATACCGAGAGTCAGAAATCAACAAATTGGTATCAGAGCTAGACGGTCAGGGACCGGAGTACGCATATCGGAGAAAGACAGTCTGGGACTGTGAAGATTATTGGTCTAGGACCAAGACGATCGAGGATCGTAGTTCGTGGAGACGTGAAAATTCTGCCGGTACACGGTCAGGGACTGTGAAATTAAGTGAACGAGAATCAAATTTGAGGTAAGTGCAGGGCACTCTCAAAACACTATGGCAGATATTTCTAATTCCGCTAGCAACATCGAGAAGCTCAATGAAAACAATTACAATACGTGGAGCATCCGGATGCAATATTACATGCTCGGGCAAGATTTATGGGATATTGTTAACGGTGAAGCTTCAACACCACCAACTGATGCCGGAGAACTAAGAAAATGGAAGATCAAAGCCGGTAAGGCCATGTACGTGTTATCAGTCACTGTTGAGGATGGTTTATTACAACGCATCAAGGATGCAAAGACACCGAAGGAAGCCTGGGACACACTCACAATGCTGTTCGCGAGGAAAAATGATGCTAGGCTCCAACAATTGGAGAATGAACTCCTGTCAATCTCGCAGCAAAATATGTCGGTAAGCGAATATTTCTCTAAAGTTAAAACTCTTTGTGATGAAATTTCAAAATTAGATCCAGAAAATACCATTACCGAAACGAGGATGAGAAGAATTATCATCCATGGCTTGCGACCTGAATACAACGGGATTGTTACTGCAACCCGTGGTTGGAGCAAAGAACCAACTTTAACTGAGTTGGAAAATATCCTAGCCAATCAAGAGACTTTAGATAAACAAATGTCTAAAGTCTCGATAAAAGATGACGAGAAAGCACTCTTTAGTAATAAAAGAGGCTTTAATAAAAGAAGCAAAGTTGCTACAAAGCCAGGCGTGGAAGAAAATAAATTTCGAAGGCAAGAAACATGGTCAAAGCAAGGGGGAAGGAGTTTTCGGCAAGAGGGAGCCCAGCATGTTCGAGAAAGAGACAAAAATGAAAATAGGTATCGTCGTCAAAACAATCAGTGTTACAACTGTGGAAAATCTGGTCACTTTGCTCGAGACTGTCGGTTTAAGCAAGTCCAAGGCAACGCGGCAACCTCGTCACGAGAAGAGAATAATAGCGAAGAAGAGTGGGATTTTCAAGCATCAATTGCTATTGAAGAATGCGAAGAACTTGCAGCTGCTTGCATCACCGAGTCAGAAGAAGAGTGTTCACTCGCATCGGTGAGTAAATTAATCGACTATAATAATGATTGGATAGTTGATTCTGGATGCTCAAATCACATGACTGGAGATAAGGAGAAGTTGACTAATACCTCAACATACAAAGGAGAACGAGTTGTGGTAACTGCAAATAATTCAAGGTTACCTATTACTCACATCGGCCAAACAACTATTGTGCCACGATTTAGCCCACACCAAATCGAGCTGCAAAACGTATTCCATGTGCCAGGTATGAAGAAAAATCTGCTATCGGTTTCACAACTCACTGCCTCAGGAAATTATGTCGTGTTTGGTCCAAATGATGTGAAAGTATATCCAAACTTAAAGCCAACAAGTACACCAATAATGGAAGGGAAGCGTCTGGAGTCAGTTTACGTTATGTCCGCTCAGACTGCATATGTGGACAAGACAAGAAAGAATGAAACAGCTGACTTGTGGCATGCGAGGCTTGGGCACGTGAGTTATCTCAAGTTAAAGGTAATGATGAAAAAGTCTATGCTCAAAGGTCTTCCTCAATTAGACATTCAAGAGGACACAGTATGTGCCGGGTGCCAATATGGGAAAGCTCACCAGCTGCCATACAAGGAGTCAAAGTTTAGAGCTAAGGAGCCTCTTCAGCTAATTCACTCAGACGTGTTCGGGAAGATAAAACAACCTTCTGTCAGTGGCTGCCAATACATGATAACTTTCATTGATGATTTTTCAAGGTACGTCTGGATTGATTTTATGAAAGAAAAATCAGAGGCACTTACTAAATTTATAGAGTTCAAAGAAAAGGTGGAAAAAGAAATAGGCCGAAAGATACAATGCCTACGCACAGATAACGGGGGAGAATACACATCCAAGGAGTTTTCAGAATTCTTACAGGAATGCAAGATACGCAGACAATTGACATGTCCGAACACTCCACAACAAAATGGAGTTGCCGAGAGAAAGAATCGGCATTTGGCTGAGATATGTCGAAGCATGTTACATGCGAAGAATGTGCCACCTCGTTTTTGGGCAGAATGCATGAAGACTGCAGCTCACGTGACTAATAGGCTTCCACAAGCAAGGCTTGGTTTTATCTCACCCTTTGAGAAACTATGGAACATCAAACCCACGGTGAGTCACTTTCGAGTATTTGGTTGCGTATGTTATGTATTTGTACCAGATCATCTACGCAGCAAATTCGACAAAAAGGCAATTCGTTGCATATTTGTGGGATATGACGACCAAAGAAAAGGGTGGAGATGTTGTGATCCAACAAGTGGCAGATGCTATGTATCCAGAAATGTTGTGTTCGATGAAGCTTCGTCATGGTGGTCACCACAAGCAGTTCTGTTGCCAGACTCAAAAGAAATTGAAGAAAAACTTCAAGAAAATATGGAAGAACAAATTGAGCTTGAAAAGACTCAACCAAGTGACGAGTATTCAGAAAAAGCCCTTGATGAGGAAAAGTCATTTCGAGAAAATGAGTTCGATGAAAGAGATTCTCAGCCACTTCTGCGCAGGTCATCACGACAACGCAAACCAAATCTTAAGTATGCTAATGCTGCTCTAATTGAAGAAATAGAGCCAACAACTTATGAAGAGGCATCTGAGAAATTGGAGTGGAGAAAAGCCATGGAAGAAGAAGTTCAAGCCCTGAAACAAAACGAGACATGGGAGTTGGTGCCAAAGCCGAAGAAGATTGAACCAATCTCATGTAAATGGGTTTATAAAATAAAGACTCGACCCGATGGATCGATAGAAAGGTATAAGGCTCGATTGGTGGCTCGCGGATTCTCTCAAAAGTATGGGGTGGACTATGATGAGACCTTTAGTCCGGTTGCAAAGATTACAACAGTACGAGTATTACTTGCCCTTGCAGCAAGCGAATCTTGGAAGTTATGGCAAATGGATGTGAAAAATGCCTTCTTACACGGAGAGCTAGATCGAGAGATCTATATGGAGCAGCCTGAAGGATTCACAAGTAAAGTTCATCCGGATTATGTGTGTAAGTTGAAAAAGGCACTCTACGGATTAAAACAAGCACCGAGAGCATGGTACGGTAAAATTGCCGAATTCCTAATACAAAGTGGTTACTCAGTTGCAGCAGCAGATTCGAACTTGTTCGTGAAAGAAAAAGGAGGTAAGTTGGCAATAGTCTTGGTTTACGTGGATGATCTAATCATCACCGGAGACAACGAAGAAGAAATCAAACAAACTAGAGGCAATCTCTCAGTACGTTTTCAAATGAAAGAGCTTGGAGAGCTGAATCACTTTCTTGGGCTAGAAGTAATCCGTACCAAAGAAGGAATATTCTTATGTCAACACAAGTATGCAAAAGATCTTATACACAAATTCAGGATGACTGATTGCAAGTCGATATCTACGCCTATGGAAGCCAATGCAAGACTCTGTAGTGAAGAAGGCAAAGAATTGGAAAACTCAACAAGTTATAGGCAACTAGTGGGTAGTCTAATCTACCTTACATTAACAAGACCCGACATTGCATTCGCTGTTGGAGTAGCTAGCCGATTCATGGAGAAACCAAGGAAACCTCACTTAGATGCGGTTCGACGAATCTTGAGGTACGTAAAAGGAACTATTGATTTTGGACTTCTATACAAAAAGGGAGTTCCGTGCCAAGTTATAGGATATTGTGATGCCGATTATGGTGGAGATCATGATACAAGACGATCAACAACTGGCTACATGTTTAGTCTTGGATCCGGCATAATCTCTTGGTGTAGCAAAAGACAACCTACAGTATCATTGTCAACCACAGAAGCAGAATATAGAGCAGCAGCTATGGCAGCACAAGAAAGCACGTGGTTGATACAGCTGTTAAAGGACCTGCACCAACCGATTGACTCTCCAGTACAACTCTATTGCGATAATCAGTCAGCAATAAGCTTAGCTGAAAATCCAGTCTTTCATGCCAGAACCAAGCACGTAGAAATACATTATCACTTTGTACGAGAAAAAGTACTTCAACGGGATGTTGAACTGAAATACATTAAGACTGAAGAACAAGTAGCTGACTTGTTTACCAAGGGACTTAGCGGTGCAAAATTCGATGAGTTCAGAAGACAACTTGGCATGACTACCAAAGCGAGCATCAAGAGAGAGTAGTCGTTGAGGGGGAGTGTTGAAAGTTACACCAACTCCTCTCTCTTATTTCTAGAATCATTTCTATCTTTCTTCTACTCAAGTTTTCTAGATTTCTCTTCTTTGTTCTTTCTCTAGATTTTTCTTTAGAATTTCTCCTTAGTCTTCTAGTTCCAGAAATCTCTTCAGTTTTCTTCATTGAATAATCAAAGTCTTAGCTATCTAGAGAATTCTAAGTTGGCTACAACACCAACTTGAAGAGCTATAAATAGAGATGTGTGTTGTGTGATAGGTGTGTGGTGAGTAGAGAGAAAAAGGAAGAAAAAGAGTGAAGTTGTGAGTACATATTAAAAGAGTGTGTCTAGTGTATATTTGGTCTTTTCTCATATTAATAAAAGAGTTGTTTTTTCGGAAGTTACTGTAGCATCCCGAGATAAAGTTACTGTAGCAAATCGGTACTGTAGCACAAAACTACAATTGATACCGAGAGTCAGAAATCAACAGAAACTCAACCCATAGGCCATAGGTAAGTAACTATGGTGTTTTGAGGTAACTAAGCTTTCAAGGTTAAATTGGACAAAAACTTTTTGGTGAATTTTTTTCTTTTTATTTTTTATGTTTAAAAAATAATGATGTGCAATGCATAAAAAAAATGATGATGTGGTAAATTATATGGCAGTTTACGTGTCAACCATATCATTTTTTCATCAATTTTTTGGATGAAATCTGTTAACCAGATGACTTAATTGAGACAAATTAAAATTTGAATACTCAAATGAGATTTAAATCAAAATTAAGTTACCAATAATGAAACTCGATCCTTCTTTCACACATTATTAAAAAGACTTGAACACTTGAACCTACTCACACAAATGGAAATGAAAATGAAAATAAATAAATAAAAGAAAAAAAACCATTAAAGCTTTATCTCATTTCTCCACAGATTCTCTTCCACTTTTGGCGATGAAATATGCTTTTCTTGCAAAATTATGATGAAACAGAACTTTCTCTTTCTGCCTGTGGGCTGTGGCATTAGGCATGCATGCCAACCGGAAGATATGATTCCAAATGCTTGCAGCCGCAGGGCATGATGTTTAAGGGGGACCCCATACCAATGTTTATAAAAAGATTAGCCTCTTTTATTTTAGTACATACATAGGACTTGTTTTAAAGCAATGGGAATCGATTTTTTCTTTGAGGATGTCTATGTTTTAGGGTAAAAAATAAATTTTTCACTTACAAAAAGTGGTGGAATTTATTTCAGGTAATGATGGGATATTATAATATTAGTCAAACAAGCCCATTTAAAATTTGAAAATTTCTCGATGCTTCCCTTCCACTATTGTTATAATTTTGCTGGGAACATCATTTATGAATTCCCCCATTCATCCACCAAATTAGGCTTTGTTTTGTGGTGGTGGGGTAGGGCTTTAGCTCACAGCATATTCTTGTTCTTGCTTATTTATGAGCAATAATATTGTTCCAACCAACACTAATGTAGAAAATAAAAACATCTTTTAAAAATATTTAATTCATTTGATTCATTCAATCATTTTTAAAATATAATATCTAACAAATTTAAATCTAAAGACTATAGCCTCGTTTATATAAATAAAAGGAATTTAAAATCAGTTTCACAAAGTGACCACGTTTATCGGCATAAAAGATGAACAAAAAAGTTGGAGGAAATCTTTCTTATATACTTCATGTGATTTTTTATCTCTTGTTTTCTTTTTTCGTATAGATTATTAAAAAGCAAGAAGAACCCTATATTTTTCATCAATATTTATATTTTTTCAATTGGTTCTGCTAGTTGATTTCCAAAAAATGAGAGGAAAACAAACACTTGGTAATTAAGAATTTATTCCAGAATTTTGGAATCATGCCCAATAATTCAACTAAAAAGCAAGGAATTCGATACCAGATGGAGCTTTCACTAATGGAGTCAATGGCTGAATGCCAAATTTTATTCCTGCAACAAAGATTTTATAAACGTTTTTATCTAACTATTTCTTTAATTTGCATAGATATGTCAACTTGTAATTTCAAGTTTCTAGTTTGAGTGATTATGAATCAATTTTTATATGTGATTATTACTAATTCTCTGTTGTGCTCTGAAGGAAATCAAATATGACATTATTGCTTCTTAAAATAAACACAAAAGAAATTGTTTAGTCTAAATGGAGCTATATATTATCATGAGGATGCATAGTAGGGGTGTTCATTCGGTTAATTCGATTAATAACTGAACCGAATTATCCATAACCGAATTAACCGAAATTATTTTTCTATTAACCGTTAACCGAACCGAAATTATTTCGGTTAATTCGGTCGGTTTCCAAATTAACCGAAATAAATAAGAAATTTATTTTGCTAACCTATTTTTTTTACATGATTTTGTATCCAAATTATCCATCCAAGTCCAACCAATCAAAAAAAAATTAATTTTTTAATATATAAATTAATTTTTAAAAAAAAAATTATCTAAACTCAAAAAATACTGCCATTTTGAAGAATTTCGGTTAATTCGTGTAATTCGGTTATTTTCGCTTAACCGAACCGAATTAACCGAAAACGGAAATTCTTCAAAACCTTTAACCGTTAACCGAACCGAACTTTATTCGGTTAACCGATTAACCGAACCGAATTAAATTTCGGTCGGTTAATTCGGTTAAAACCGAATAGTGAACACCCCTAATGCAGAGCATTAAGCTCAAACTTAAGCTCGAAGTAAATGTGTTCTTGTTGATGTCTTTTGAATGATGGAGTTCGCGTGAAATTGACAAGAGAAAGCTGGATTTGACCTGCAAACAAAATCAAAATCAAAAGAACGTCGGAATTTGAGTTTTGGGATGCCCTCTGATACCTATGTTAATGGAGGTTCAAAGAGTTTCTCAATTGGGCAGGAGAAATGCGAAGAAGAAATGTCAATTAATCTTGAAAAACTTGTCAGGTCAGCGTTTACCTATCATTTTATACTTAGTTGCTATGTAGCTGTGAGCTTGACAAAGATAAGCAAGTGTGTGCTGAAATAGGGGTGCCAAATATACGGCATGTAATTGTAAAGGGCCAGATAATGCTGAGTATAACAGTTCTCAATTTGGCTAAACAGACAAAAAACGAAAAAAAATTTAGCTCAAATCAGCTTTGTCCCTGAATCTGGGTTATTATTTGCTATTTCAACTCGTTATACTACAATAAATTTCCAGCTCAAATATATCATGATCAAACAATGCTCATTAATTCTTCAAGCAAATAAGGTCATCAAAGGATTCTGGATATCCACAATATGTGATTAAACCGTACGAAGTTACAAAGTAACTTACACTAAATTTTATGCAGCTTCCAAGCATTATCTTACATCACTTCTCATAAACAACTTGTTCTCCATGTTACTGGCAGTGCAGCAAGCTCTATTTTCGGGTTTGTACAACATTGCTTTAAAAAAAAAACCTCTGTTATCAGCTGGAGCTAATATCTGTCTTTCTGTCTCTAGCTATGTTGTTTGGATTCTATATTTTTCTTGAAGTACTTGTATCCAACGCATATCCGGACATGGGTATGGGGCTATAATCCTCCAAAGACCCTCCAAATACATGAAAAAATTGAATATACCCGTGCCATGTCTGTTACTCACACTCGAGTCCGAGTAACATAGGTCTTTAAAGATTCAGTTAATCTCCATATGCCTGTATTTCAATGGTTACCACGCACTGATTGAAGGTGCCAGGGTTACAGAAGTTGTGCTAACCCCCTTGGCGAAGGGGCAACCAAAGCTATGTTATTTCGACTTTTTATTTTTTCTGAAGTACTCGTGTCTGACATTCATATCTGACACATTTTCGGACAAGGGTTTGGGAGTATGATCCTCCAAATATATGAAAAAACTTTAAAAAAATTGAGTATACTCGTGTCGGACACATACCCATATCCGAAACTCACTTCCGAATCCAAGTAACATAGAATCAAAGTTCAATAATTGCGTTCTCAGCAAACGGCTAGTAGACGAGATTGATTGATAGCAGTCCACGCCCCCATAGGAATGGCTATCTTAGCTCCTATGACAAGTAAGCAATTAGAGAGAAACAAAAGGATATCAATAGTAGTAATCAACTACATCTGGTAAAATGCAAAAACATGAACATTGACACTTCACAAGACCCACATGGATATTGCATGGCACACCGACATGCATGGATGTCTTGTATAACAAACTAGATTTTGTAAGAGGCAATGCATGTGCAGAAAAAGGCTGTTTTATTATCTAAGCAGTTTGCTAGTTGTTGGGTCAAATTGAGCTACTGGATTCTTCCACAGCCAGAGATGATATGGAGCTATGGAGAGACCAGAGATGATGGCAGTCTATTATAAATTTATTCAAAAGAAAATAATAATTAATATCTACGTTACTCATATTCGGGTGTGAGTGTCGGACACGAGTATATATGTTTGATTTATTTTAAGTTTTTTCATGTATTTGGAAGGTTCTTAGAGCTCATATTCTTATAACCATGTCCGAATATGCGTCGGACGCGAGTAAAAAGTCGGAGCAACATAGATTAATATTGAAGACATCTACATTCACAATTTTAATTTAATCCATCTGCACAACGAGCATGTCATCATGAAAATAATTTGAAGTCAGTGAGCAAAAGAAGACTTTATTTAAGCAGAAGAAGAAAGGGAACCTCTCTGTTGGCCTGAGATTTTAGCTTTTATTTCAGACCAGAAGTATTAGCTTCAGCACCTACCCGTGCATTTTATTTTGCGGTAAAGCTCAGGTTATGTTATTCCAACTCTTTCATTTTTTTTAAGTATCTGTGTCCAACACTCATGTCCGACAAATATTTAGACAAGGGTATAGAGGTATGATCATTCAAATATATGAAAATTTTTTAAAATAAATTGAGTATACCCATATCGGATACATACTTGTATTCGGCACTCATCCCCAAATCCAACTAACATAGAGCTCAGGTATAGAACTTCAAGCATTATTCAAATTTATTTATCAAAGCCACTGAGGGACCGAAGATTTTGAGACTCCAAACTTCTATAATAACTACATCAATATCTACGTCAACCAATATGGAGTGGACAATCCCACAGGCTGCTAAAAATTAAGACAGCTGGATAAACTGAACTTGGTTTAACTGAAGAACTTCTACTGCTTTCTCACAATGACATGTAACAATAAAATGAACCAAGAAAATTGGATTCACCAAGAATGGGGTCAATGAATAGTTTTCACTCTTCCTGATAAATTAATTTTAAGTTACTTGGATTCGGATTCGGATGTAAGTATCAGATACGGGTATATTTTCGACATAGGTATGTTCAATTTTTTGTAAGTTTTTTCATGTACTTGGAGAGTCTTGGAGAATCAAATTCCCATACTCATATCCGATTATAGATCGGACATGAGTGTCAGATACGAATACTTTAAAAAAAAAAAAATTGGAACAACATAGATTTTAATAACAGGAATGACAAGAATGCCAAGATAGAATCTTAAATGGGCATGGCAACAGTCAGCCATATTTTTCTATCATGATCTTATAACTTATCTTCAATGACTGACTGTTACAAATATGTTCATTTTCATGTGATACTGTTAAATTTTAAACTAGGGCAAAGAGACCAAACTTACTGTACATGATTGCTGAATCACTTTTTCACGGACGACATAATAACAGTCACATCATCAAGCTTGCCGCCCCTATATCCCAGATCAATGTTATGCCGACTTTTCATTTTCTCTGAATTATTTATATTTGATATTCGTGTCCGACACATATTAGGATATGAGTATGGGAGCACGATCCTCCAAATATATAAAAAATAAAAAAAAATTGAGCATACCCATGTCAGACATATACCCATATTCGACACTCACTCCCGAATCCGAGTAACATAATCCCACGTACTCAGCTGCCCGTGATTCATCTGCAAATGGACTCCTAACAGATGATAACTGACCAATCTCTTGCGCTCTAGTTGCTAAGAATTTGGCTATTTCCTGCAATACGAATACACTTCCACCCAAAGAAAAGGCATCTATAAAACATAGTAAGTTTTACCAAGATTAAAGCACCAGATTTTATTTTCACATCAAAAAGAAGAAGAAAAAAAAGAATAACATAGCCTTTAGTAAAAAACTTAGCTATACTTGTTTGGGATTGACACCAGAATTTCACTTTAATAGTAAACTAATTGAAGTTATACAGCAATATTTTGTGTAAAGTCAAAAAGAAAGGTTATTGTTGCAATTGTATATCATTTTGAATTTGCAGCTCAAATCTAGTGCAAGAACCTTGAAAGAAATTTTGGGTTACTATGTGCATATATAACACCATATTTTATCATTCCATGCAAGTAAATTTTGCATTTTACTACTATTTGGGAAAGGAAATGGAAATGGAACAACAGTGATAAGCACCTGAGGCCTCAAACCCTCTTGTAATGATTTCAAAACAACTGAAGCTATATCTTGCTCATATAGATTATCAAAAGGTCCATCAGTTTGCAATGATAATCACATCGCTTTCATTCAAATCAATTCTGTAAACTTGGAAAAAATCAGCAGTCGTGTGTAAAAAATTTGACCAGAATTTTTTCCCTTTCGAAGGGGATGAACCTTTCACCTTTTACTTTTACTGTATGTACTTAGAATTTCATTACACCATAAAATATACGAACAATAAAGCATATCATATAAAATCAGAAAAGTAATCTGAATTTATATATTGAAACCGAATACAAATATAACGTGTGTATATATATATATATATATATATATATATATATGAAGAATATAAACTTACTGATTTCATAAAATTAAAAAATCAAAATCGAGTCAAGGTAGAACTTCTGATTTTAAGACGATTATTGCCTGTCACTAAGGTGCTTACAGTTTATCACAATTTATCTCACAGGCCTCCTCGATAACGTTGTTGTCGATAGCACAATCGAAAAAAACATAGTGAACCAAAAAGATTATACAAATCTCTCTCAGAAGACAGTATAAAAAACGAGAGGAAGAATAGAAAATTAAGTATTTATTTTCGGTTAGTAAGACAGGCACTACTCTCTGGTTTAAATAGAAAAAACAGAGGACTGTTCGGACTGTCACAGCAGTTGGCAAGAATCGGTTCGGTCAGAATGAAAAGAACATAATGGTTCAGTTAAAAATAAGCAAAACATTTTAAAACAAAACGGTTCGGTCCGAACAGGTATCCTTAATAAGATAGGTATCGTGGTTGGAGGATGCTGAATTGGTTCGTTTAGACCCAAAAAATATGTCGGTTGGACAGTAAAAATTTAATTATTGACCCAAACCCAAATCGACCCAGCCCAAGCCCAGTCCAGCTTAGTGACGCGCATATGGTAACCCAAGTTTGTATAAATCCTTATCCTTTACAAAAACTTGAATGTCCTTTAAGCCCAACTCAACATTAAACATAAGACTTTATAAACAACAACAATAAGCCTTTATGTAACCAATGTGGGATTCTACACCATGCACAACATCAACCAATTTTTTTCCTCTTCAAGTGGATGTTAATGAGACCAATTTCTCATTCAAACATGATATCAGTTGTGTACATAAATTATACACCATGTATCTACTTACGACAATCTACGTATTGATATACGTATTTCATATTTATACACTCAAATTAATCATTGTTATCCAACATTCAATTCATAACTTAAATGAAAGTTAACATATGTTTGATGAAACCTGCTAATTTTGAACACGATATAATTATACCATACGAACATGATATGGAAAAAAATAATTAAAACACGATAGGAATACACGAACGTGTCAAAATCTATATAACACAAATTATTAAGGTATCAAAATTTGTATAAATATATAATACCTTAAATACGATTATGACGTGAAAATACACGAAGACACGGATTGCTAGGTCTCAAGATGTAGTGTTGTTCAAATCAGATTTTCAAAGAGCAGGGCAGAATTACAAATATCTTTTCTTCTTTTTTATGTAACTATAAGAGAATTATATGTAACTTTTATTAGAATTGGAATTCAAAACATTGTACCTCTACAAAGTCGGAGGGATGATCCCCTCTTTCAATCTGTACGGGAAAATTGAACTCATAAATGATTGGAGAAGAACTCTTAAGAACAGTGCCGTTTCTTATGATCATGAAGCCTGAATCACCAATATTGGCCACACAGAGAGCCTGCAAATTCAAATTGTCATTGAGAAAATGGAGCACCAATAAGTACATTCTGAGCTCTTTTTTGCCCCTTGATTAAAACCAAGACATTAAATCATTGAGAAAATGCAATCTATTCGTCCCCACAACTAGATTGACTTCCAAACAATCAGCATCAATCCTCAGTCTATGCATATTTTGACAAACAGAACTTTTACTTGTTTGCTCTTATTACATTGAAGTGATTCAATCTCACTAGTGGACCCTGTTTGAATATGAAGAATCTACCGTTCATGTCTAACACGTATCAAAATAGGAAAGGGGCAAAGAAAAGGTCCACGTGGTTGGGAGCAACGTGGAGATGTGGATGGACCTTAACTCCCCCCCCATTGGTCCGAAACCTATCCTCGTTACTTGCTTATATATCCTGCATGGCTCTCTACAAATCCTTCCTTTGATTCTCACAAGTCACATACTGATAAAAGAAAAGAAAAAGATCAACTGGCCATTTCCAGCAGAAGCTAGAGCACCACACTGTCATATAGTTCGAGTTAGAGAAAAGAAAGAAAAATGGCTGCAACACCCGGGGCTGTACTAAATGGGTTGGGGTCTTCATTTCTGTGTGGAGGAAAGAGGAGTGAGGCCCTGTTGGATGCTAGCATCGGAGCTAGAGAAGTAGGAAGTTGGTTGTTATAGGTGCTGCATGCTGCACCTTAGAAGTCTTGGATCCCTGGTGTTAGAGGTGGTGGCAACTTCATTGACCTTGAGTGGCTCGATGGATCGTATGTGTTTCTTCTTCCTTAACCACCCTTTTTCCTTGTTTTTAGTAATTGTGTTTTGCCCTTAATTTTCTTTTTCTCCATTTTAAACTGCAGGCTTCCTGGAGACTATGGATTCGACCCACTAGGTCTAGGTATAAGGACCCAGAATTCCTCAAATGGTATAGAGAAGCTGAGCTGATCCACGGGCGCTGGGCCATGGCCGCTGTTGTCGTCTTCGTAGGCCAGGCCTGAGTGGTGCAATTGCCCCATTCTCCTTCAGCTCCTCGTTATGGGTTGGGTCGAAAGCAAGCGCTGGGTAGACTTCTTCAACCCACAATCTCAATCTGTGGAATGGGCTACTCCATGGTCCAAGACAGCTGAGAACTTCGCCAACGCCACAGGGGAGCAGGGCTAACCAGGGGGCAAATTCTTTGACCCATTAGGCCTTGCGGGAACCATTTGGAATGGTGTTTACATTCCTGATTAGGACAAGCTTGAAAGACTTAAGCTTGCTGAGATTAAGCGTGCTAGAATTGCCATGTTGGCCGGCCATGTTGATTTTCTACTTTGAGGCTGGCCAGGGAAAGACACCCCTCGGTGCTCTTGGGTTGTAAAGAAACGAATGGCATGTTGATGTAGATAAATTGAGTTATGTTTTAGAGGAAGGAAAGTCTCGCAAAATGTTCTTGTTCGTTGAGCTGTGAGTTCCCCAATAGTTCAAAATACCAAATCCAAAGTTGTATTTACAGATTTTGGCCGGAAGTTGAACCATTAAGAAATCAGAATTTTTATTTCTAGGGTTACAATCCTTCATATACAATAGAACTTTATACTCAAAGCCCATGTATTAAGTACAAGAAAATAGGTTAAAACCCAAAATATACATATTTCGATAGCCCCTCGTACTCAAAATGGTTCAAATGAAACATTTGAAAGTTTGGAAACTAAATAACCAAAACGAGTAGTTGTATTAGATTTTGTAAAAAGATATATGATAACATGATAGTGTTTCTACGTATCTTTTATCTGGATAAATGACAATCTACACGTTTGAGATGTTCATAAAAATATTATCGTGTGCAATTTGAATTGCACTCATATTATCACCCAAAAAAAGCTGAATTAATAGAGGATTAGATGTATTAACACTCATATATATCCTTAAGTAGCCGACACAATCACAGGACTTCAGTTGTAGTATCTGATAAGGCTCAGTTTCAGCACTAAAATCATGAATTACAACAGTTCGATTTTTACTTTTTCTAAGAGATCAATGAATCACCCAAAAACCTGTAATAACTAATTGTAGAATATCTATCTATCATTAATATCTTCAGCCTAATCAGAATCAGAATAAGCAATAAGTTCAAGTTTAGAAGATGATGGGAACAACAAACTTGAACTTGAGAAAGTTGATATTATTGTGGTTTCATTCTTGCAAACTGATATTCAGCACGAGGAGGATCATCCTTTAGGTGTACTATTGAATGATTGTAGAGACCTGCTGGCTTTGTTCCAAGAGGTTGATCTGTGAGGCATGTTTGTCGATCTTGAAAATAATCATTGAGCAAATTGGCTAGCAAATTTGGCGCATGAAGGCCTCTTGCATAGAGTTAACTACTAGATTAAGGGCTAGTTTAGTATTGATGTTGGAAAAAGCTTGAGTTGAAAAAAGCTTGGGTTGAAAAAAGTGTGTTTAAAAACTATGATGAAAAACTGTGGTTTAAAAACTTTTAAGTGTTTAGCATTGCTGTGAAAAAGTGTTGTAGGAAATTGAAATGTCAAAAAAAGATATGTTTAAAATAATAAAAGTGTAGAGATATGAGGATAATAAAGTTATTTATCCAAAAGCCAGCTTTTAAAGCTCAAAAGTTATATTTTTTAGTTTTTTGGTTTGACTTTTCAAATCATGATTTTAACAGCATAAGCCAATTTTTGTTATATGTTTAGCATTGCGTTTGCGGTGAAAAACAGTTTTTGATTTCAAAAACTGTGCCAGAAGCAATACTAAATGAGACCTAAGTTCCTTCCTGCCGAGTTATTAGAGTGTTGTTGAAGGAAGATGCTGTGCTGGTGCGCTGCTCTCTTGAGATTGTAATTTTATATGTTTTCTTTTAGTACCAAAATAATTTAAATTTGATTTAATATAATCAGTATTTTTTTTTCTTTTATTATAAAGATTTTCGTTATTTTATCTAAAAATGATTAATACACCTTTAACTAAATTTAAAGTTAATAAATGTTCAAATTATTTTTAGTACCAAAATAATAAAAATAATATAAATTTGATTTAATAATCATTTTTTTTCTTTTATTATAACGATTTTCGTTATTTTATCCCATTTTTAACTAAATTTAAAGTTAATATATGTTCAAATTATTTTTAATTGATTTTACGAGGAAATTTTCATTTTAAAATTTAATGAATATAAGTAGAGAGAGAAAACAGAAAAAGATCAGCTCTGTAGGCAGCCAACCCCAGCCCAAATCCCCAAATCTAGCTAATCCCCCCAAATTCTCACTCAAGTCAAACCACCTCCAACTCCGCCATGGACTTCCCCCATAACCATTCCACAAACTCCCCCTCCTCCTCCTCCTCCACCTCATCCTCCACTGCCCACCACCCTCCTCTCTCCACAACCACCGACAATGATCCGATGCACTCTTGGTGGGAATCCGTCTCCAAACAACGTTCCCGCATCCTTTCCCTCTCCTATCTCCTCCCATCCGATGGAATCACACTTTCCTCCTTAGCCGATTCCGACCGCCCCGCTCTTTCTCTCCTCTCCTCACCCGACGCTTACTCCCTAATTTCCTCTGCCCTTTCCTCTCCTTCCTCGGGCTCCGGCTCTGACCCTCTCTGCCAATGGCTCTACGAAACTTTCCAATCCTCTGATCCTCATCTCCGCCTCCTCGTCCTCTGTTTCCTCCCTCTCCTCTCCGGCATCTACCTTTCCCGTATCCACTCCTCGGATTCTTCCTCCTTCGCTTCCCTCGCCGGCTTCGAAGCTGTTCTCCTCGCCGTTTACTCTTCCGAAGCCAAATCCCGTTCCGGAAAACCTCTCCTCGTCCAAATTCCCGACCTCTCTCAGCCCTCTCTGTACCACACTCCTCGTAACAAGCCCGTTCATGACAGATCTAGGCAATCTGTCGGCGTTTTATCACCTTCCCTTGAGCCACATTTAGCCGTTAAGTCAACTAAGCGAGCCATCATCGTTGGAACCGCGCTTGATTGCTATTACAAACAAGTTTCTCAAATGCCGGCTTGGTCTAAGCTGGAATTTTGCAAATTCGCTGCCGCTTGGGCGGGGCAAGATTGTCCTTGCAGAATCAAATTTGACGGGGATGATCACGATCACCACGAAAGCGGTAATGGAAACAGTAACGGACATGACCGCTTTTTTAGGGAGGATTCGGGGTTTAGTAACGGAACGAGAAGCCGCGACGATGATGGCGTGGACGAGGAAGATGATGTGATTAAGGATGTGGTGGTGGAGATGGACAATTTGGGTATTAATGAAGAAGATGCTGAGAGTTTGGAGAAAAAGGGAGTGAGGATCCCGTTACCCTGGGAACTTTTGAGGCCAGTGGTTACAATTTTAGGGCATTGTTTGTTTGGTCCTTCGAATTCGCAAGATGTGAAGGACGCTGCCTCGGTTGCGATTAGGTGTCTATACGCGAGGGCGTCTCATGATTTGGCGCCACAAGCGATCTTGGCGTTGCAGAGTCTGATTAGGCTTGATAAGAGTGCAAGAGCAGCAGCAAAGGCAGCTGCTACGGCTGCGGCAAACGCGTCTTCGAATGCTAACACACCTAGCAAGGCTAGGAAGCCAGAAATCCTTTTGGTTTCCAAGTGATTTCAAGGTTTGCTTGTGCAGGTAATGGATGTGTATAGTTGAGCTCAGCTATCTTTGGGTAGGATAATTTATACTACGTGGAAAATCAATTTTACTACTATTAGTTTATTTATTTTCCTTATAATTGTATTGATTATGCTTTTTTCTTTAATTATGTTCAGTGAGTTGTATCCTTTGTAAGGTCTTGATGCTTGTGGAATTCTGATTGCGTAAAGATGTGTGGTTTTGTTTCGAATCAGTTTGAATTGAGGATTTACTTCTAGCTCTACTCAGGCTTTTGTTTTATTGATTTGGGGAAGGGGAGTTGGAACCCTGCTCATGCAGCAATCATTGAGCCAAATGCTCGGGTGGGTTAGTCTTTTGGTTTTCTTGTAACGTTGGTAATCTTTGCAAGCAATGCTATATTACGAGTCCCTTGTCTTTAACTGAAGGCATTATAGCTTATAATTGGTGTTTTGACTTTTGAGCACTGTATGCATTACCAATTGTTAAGAGACTCTGTGCCTGTTGAATTTCAGTTCTAAGTAGGCTACTATTTTTATGCTTATTCTCTTCTGAGTTCCTTATATTTACGTTGCTGCAATAACTAGAGAGTTATATTTCTTCTTTATCATAACACTATTGCAGTATTGCAAAATTATGTTGTGCTTTAGGGTAAGTTTCTCAAACTTATGTTACTTGGTTTGTTATGCATTATGGATCATTTGATGAACATGAAGTATTGAGCTCTCCAACAGAATATCTTGTTGACATTATAACTTTTCTTACTAGCATGTGACTGAGGGATGGCTTAATTATCTTTTTGTTTGGTTCACTATCAAATATTATGAATTTATGACTTGGATCAATCTTTATTCAGTGAATCACATGTCAGATGAAATAGGGAAACTTTCATATAATTTTTTCTTCTATTGTTCTATTCAAATTCTGCTTCTGTAGCGCTTTATGTTTTATATAAATATACTATCTGATAGGAATTCATACACGAGTATGGATTATTGTCCAATTGATTAGAAGTCATGAGGTCCATGGACTGAAGGTTGGTTTAGTTTTGGTGATGGATTTGATGGGAAAGTACGTGCCAGTTTAGTACTTCAACTTTCGAGATTATTGGAAAGGAGTTGAATACAGGCCATAGGAAATTAAGACATGGCAAGAAAGAAGAGGAAAAGGAGAAACTAAAGAACCATGCAGTTAAATATTCTCTGAGAATATCATCAAGTCGTGGGTACCAAAAAGTAGCGCCTAAGATTTCGTGGCCTGAAGAGATACCGATGATTAACTACCTTCTTCTAAAGCCTGAATTCAACAAATTCACATGAGAATAGTGGTATTTTAGGAATTTGGAGACTGAAAGAATTCCATCTCTGTGTGAAGCTGCTTTCAAATGGAAGGTTAGACTTTCAGAAGAAAAGGATATCTCATATGCTTTACATTCAAAGGGCTATTTTGATGCTTCAGGTTAAAGCATAAGATTTGGAGTGGTAGGGGAGAATGTAACACCCTAGAAATTAAAGAAAGGACCACTTTTGCTAGATTACTGTTTATTTGTAGAGGGAAGTGAAATGGTGAATATTCTTTTGACAGTAGAAGTGTAAATTCATACAGATTTAGTGCAGTTTAACTGTATACAAGTAATCCTATTTTTTAGATGGAATTTTTTTTTAAAAAGAAGCGTTATAGGCTTGTGCCATGATGTTGTGAAAGAAGATACAGTATAATATCTTGGATATAAGCTCCTTCATTGTGATTACCCTTATTATAGTATTTCCCACTTTTTCTATGATATGATTTGCCAAGTTACTTTTCATTTCCCAATCAATATCAGCTTTTTATTTCTCTGGGATCTTGCCTAAAACTTTACCTGTTAGGCCAAGCCCATCTTTCACACCCGTGTACTTGTGTATGCCCCTATGTTGCTCCAATTCTTCATTTTTCTTGAACTACCTGTGTTCGACACCTGTATCCGACCCATATTTGGATATGGGTATAGAGATATAATCCCCCAAAGATCTTTCAAATACATGAAAAAACTTAGAATAAATCAAAAATACCCGTGTTGGATACATACCCTTGTCCGATACTTACACCCGAGTCCGTGTAACATAGGTATGCCCATGTAGATCCACCAGGTCTACTTGGATTTCTGCGTATTTGTCTATGTGTGTGGATGGTTATGATGCTGTAGAAGACTAAAATTTTAGGCTCCGTTTGATTGGTGCTTTTATTTTTTGCTTTTTGCTATTTGTCTCTAATTTTCAATTATTTTTTGTTTTTTCACTTTGTATTGAGAAAAAAAAAAAAAAAAGCAAAAGCTCAAACCAAGTGGAACCTTAGTTTCTTATACAACTAGTTTAAGTTGCTGCTAATGCATTGGAATTCTTTACATGTATGTATATTGTTTTGTTTGGATGGATGGATGGATAGTATTCTCAGAAAAATAGGAAGAAGCTGTTATTAATTTTAAAATAATTTTCTTGTTAATGCAATTTATCTTTTTAAGGGGTTCCTTGATTGTTTATATTATGGATGATGTTTCAGAAGATGGAGGAATTGTGACTTACTTCAAAGTCCAAACTAGCTATGTTGCTTTGCAGTAACAGAAACAGAAAGCTCTATCATAGCTTTAACATAATATATTTATTAATATTAAGTAATTAAAACTTTATTCAATTTATACGTCATTATACTAGTCGATTTTTGAAATAAAGTTATCTTATTATATGTATATCGTTTAATTGTGATTATCATAGTTATTAAACTTGGATCGGCCCGACGATCGGATTGATTGACCCGGTGGTTTGGCTCTTAATCCGGATTGATTTTTTAATTAGATAATTTTTGCTTTTGCAATTAACTCAAGAAAATCCGGATTGATCTGTTGGGTTTATGAAAAACACAATGATCCGGAGGGTTTGTTATTGATTTGGGTCAATTAAAAATTATTTTTTTAAAAATTATTTTAAAATCATATCTAATTTAATTTTTGCATACTAATTAGTAATTCTTTTATCATTTTTACTAAAAATTTCTTGAAATAAAAATAAAAAATATATATAAAAATCAAATGTGGAAAAAATCTTTGTAAACTTAGATTTTTTTTTTTTTTTTTTAATTTTCTAAATGATAATAAATGTTTTTAATTCTTATGTCATAATTTTTATTTTATTCAATTAGTAAAGTATTTATGTGATCTATAATTTTATTTATAATATTTTAAAAATATTTTTTAAAATTAGTATTGATCCGAATAATCTAACGATTGAATCATTGACCCGAAATCCGAAGTTTTGAATGGATTAATATTCGGTTCGATTTTGATAACTATGGTGACTATTTGTTCATGTTGATTTATATATCCACTTTCAATGAATATTATCTTTTGTCATTATTTTTCTAAATTAAACATGAAAATCAATTTAAGATGGAAATGATTAGATCAACTTTAGTTTTTTTCTTTTTAAATCATTAAATATTAAATTAGTGAGATTTTATTTTTTTGTATAAGTTTTATGTATCTTGCGTATGCATTGGTTAGTGGTGAGCGATAGCTGATAAGTAAATGAAATCAATTTCTACCGATTAATTAGATGTCGAAAGAATTTTACCAACAATTAGATATTTTTTTATCTTTATCTTTTATTTATTTATTTACTTAAAATAACTTTTATTTCATTCTCTAAATTTTTTACGCTCGACTAATTTGAATCTTGTAGTTAGACTTTTAGATAGGCTCGACTAATTTAATCTTGTAGTTAGATTTTTAGATAGGCACAAGATTAAAATATTATTAGAGTTTATAATGTTTAGGAAAGATCAAATAGTTCTTTGCATTTGTTTCTAATTACACGAATTATTTCTAGGTTTTTGGTCTTTTTGGATTTTTAAAATGTAATTCTCACTTTTAAAGTTTATTTAATTAATTGTGATTCAAATTAATTTAATTTTATACCCTTTCATAAATTTTTGTACGATTCATATTTGTTTAATTCAACAATTGCATTTCATACTCTATTTATATAGACAGTATATATCAAATGTCGAGTTAATTAAAAATATTCAACTTTTTATTTGATGTAAAAAATTTAACTATTAAATATATATTGAAAAAATAATATTTTTTATCAATATGATAAAAATATCGGATTAATTTGAAACTTTATGTGCATAATGAGTAATTCTATTATGAAATCCAACGATAGCTTTGTTAAAATATTAATCGTACAAGAATTTGTATAAAATTTTATCAATTTAATATTACGTTTGCGATGAAAAATAATTTTTAACTTTAAAGTTGTGCTAACAATAATGATAAACGGGACCTCAGGTTCATTAGATCAATAAATTTTAATTATTTATTTGCTGATATATAAATGCATGTGTCATGAGGTGGAAGCAACAAGGACAGCATTGTAGCTAGCTTGGAAGAAAATTGAACATAGAATATCCACAAGAAACAGGATGGTTCTCTTGGAAAATCAGATAGCTGGTGGCGAAAATAAGGCAATATTTAGACTAGACTTGATAATCCGTGTATTATGTCGTGTTTGTGTTATATTTTTTCGTGTAATACTTATATTTAAAGTATTACATATTTATATAAATTTGACACGTTAATAATTTGTTTTATATAAACTTAGACACGTTTGTTAATTTGTGTCGTGTTTGTGTTGTTTTTTTATGTCGTGTCATATTTTGTGTTATATTTTAATTATTTTTTTCATGTCGTACTTGTATTGTATAATCATGTCGTGTTCAAATTTATCAAATCTAATTTAGATCCCATGTGAGAACCTGGAGGATGTTAAAGTCAAATTTATGAAAATACGTAGAACTTGTTCCTCTAGTTCTTGGATTAATTCAGCTTCAAATTAAAATTAGGAAAGATCTACAATTTTAAAGTCTAAAAATACATAATAAAAAAAAAAAAAATTCATCTATCTTTTCATTTGTTTATACTACCATTTAAACATTTGCATTAAGCAGTCCTCCTGATATAGTTAATTTGTGAAGTTGCAGATGTTGAGATTTTAATTTTTAAATCTGATAAATGTTATTTTTTAAAAATAATTGTATAAATCAATTAAATTAAAACAGTAATTCATTAAAAGAAGCATTTATATATCTACAAAGGTAAAAGGCAATTTGATTCTAAACATTTTTTTAAACTTCAAAATTCATAATAAAATGCATTTTTAATATATATATATGTATGAGGAGGGATCCACTTATACTAGTATAAAACTAAATTAATTTTACACACTTTCATAACTTTTTATGCGATTAATATTTGTTTAATCTGACCGTTGTATTTTATATTCTATTCACGTAGATCATGCATGTCGAGTTTCGAGTAAATTAAAAATGTTTAACTATTTGTTCGACATAAAAAACTTTCAATCGTTAAATGTATATTAAAAAAAACAGTATTCTCGATTGATATGATAGATATATATATATATATATATATATATATATATATATATATATATATATCAAATGTATCATCCACACCTTCTGAAATACATTTAATTTCAGGTTCATTCTAGCCGGAGATCCTCAAAAACAATGTAAGACTGCCTGCCTTAGAATTCTCAGCAATAAAATCCAAAAGGGAACAGTTCAAACTTTCTCCTTGTTTTTGCCTTTCTTATCATATAGCTGTAATGGCATTTCACGAGAATATTTTGATATTATCAAGCAACCAGACCAGATACATTAAATTTCTACCTGCTATGAGTCTTTACTTCAGAAGCTACCACAATTTTCACTTACTACTGAGTTATGGGGTCGCTTCAGCTGTTTTCCAAATATCTTCTTGTTATGATTCTAATTTTTTCACTCTATAGCAGTTGTTTTGCTCAAAATGAACAGGAAAGGGATGCTCTATTTGCTCTCAAGCTCATGCTTAATGATCCGTTCCTCAATGATAACTGGATTGCTGGTCTTCACTGCCATGAAAATACCTCATTCTGGTATGGCATTCAATGCATCAATGGCCGTGTCACTGCAATCTTGTTGGAAGGTAAGGGCTTATCTGGGAAAGTAAATGCCGATGCATTTGTTGTGCTTTCTGATTTGATTACCCTCAGCTTCAAGAACAATTCATTGTCAGGGAAAATAATGGATTTGTCTTCCAATCACAAGTTGAAGGATATTGATCTATCGAAAAACATGTTTGATGGGCCAATCCCACCTTCACTTCTTAGTCTTGATTTCTTGGAATCATTGCAGCTTCAAGATAACCATTTGACAGGTCCAATCCCAGAATTCAACCAACCCAGTTTAACAGCTTTCAATGTCTCCAACAACAATATAATCGGCCCAATCCCAGGAACTCAAACCCTGAAATCCTTCAGCTTTGCTTCCTACTCTAACAATGGCGTCTATTATAGTGAAAATGACACAGCAGCTGCAGGAGACTCCAGAAAGAAATCCGTTGCTACCATATTCATGGTTTTCGATGTTATTGGTTTAGTTACTGTGATTTTGCTACTAATTCTTTACTGTAAGAAATCAAGGAAGCTTAAGAAGCTAATTGAAAGATACCGTCTTGAAGAAAAAGATGATGATGAGGATTTAGAGTTGGAAAGTAAAGATGAGAGCAATAATATTCATACAGAGGAGAAGAGATTAATCACTGCAAACCCAAACGAAGAGAAGGGGAATCTCATATTCATGGGGGATGAAGAAGTAGGTTTTGATCTAAACGATCTTCTGAGGGCTTCTGCAGAAGGGTTAGGTAAAGGGGTTTTTGGCAATACTTATAAAGCTACATTGGAAGGAAGGCCAGCTGTTGTAGTAAAACGCTTGAGGGATTTGAAACCATTAAGCAACGAGGAATTGACGAAGCTGATACAAATGATTGCAGATCAAAAGCATCCGAATTTGCTTCCTTTACTCGCTTACTACTATTCCAAGGATGAGAAGTTGATCATCTACAGATATGCCAAGAATGGAAACCTCTTCAACCGCCTTCATGGTGAGATTATCAATTACATCTTCCACACCTCTTTTTCAAATATTTTAAATTTTTATGGTTGTAGTTAGGGATTTAAATAGCGATCTTCAATATGATATTACAGTCGTTATTTTATGATTTTTTATTTTTTTTTTTTATAAATACGATGTGACCGAAAACACGTCAGGCGATTAGGGGTGTGCAAATCTTCAGTTAACCGAAAAAGCCGACCAAATTTGGTTAATTCGGTTCGATTTATTCGGTTATTTAATTTGGTTTAATCGGTTTATTCGATCGGTTTATGCTTTTTTTATTTTCAAACTGAACCAACCGAACAAACCGACAATTAATTAAAAAAAAGTAAATAATATTTTTTTTTTAAATATACCCAAACCCAATTAATAATTTAACATTATCCAACTTAACCCAACCCAACAACCCATAATCCAAACAATTAAACCGGAAAAAACTACTGAACCGATTAAATTCGATTCAATTAATTCAGTTTTAAACTGTATTTTAAAATTTTAAAATCGAAATCGATTGAACCATGCTCACCTCTACGAGCCACCGTAATTTAAATCCATCTTCTCAATTTCTTCAAAATTCTGAAAAGACAATACAAAAGAATATGGGATGAAGGGATTAATGTATTTTCCTCCCTGGCCTTTTGAACTAATGATATAGTGAATTGATGGATATTGCAGGAGGGAGAGGGACCAGAGACCGGGTTCCTTTCCGATGGAGCTCAAGGTTATCCGTTGCTCGAGGCGTGGCACGAGCCCTGGAATACGTTCACCTCAATCCCAACTCCGCCCAATGCCCCGTTCCTCACGGCAACCTGAAACTGTCAAACATTCTCCTTGACGAGAACGACACGGTTCTTGTCTCCGATTATGGTCTCATTTCCCTCATAGCCAGTCCCATAGCAGCTCAACGGATGGTCTCATACAAGTCACCGGAATACCAGAACTCGAAAAGGGTTTCAAGGAAGTCCGACGTCTGGAGTTACGGCTGCCTTCTTCTTGAACTATTAACAGGAAGACTCTCAGTTCACTCAGCTCCTCCGGGCATCAATGGTGTAGATCTTTGTAGCTGGGTTCACCGAGCTGTTCGAGAAGAATGGACGGCTGAGATATTTGATATGGAGATATCTGTGCAGAGAAATGCTGCTCCTGGAATGCTGAAACTGCTACAGTTTGCTATCCGTTGCTGTGATAAAACCCCTGAGAAACGGCCTGAAATGACGGAAATTGTAAGAGAGTTAGATAACATAAAGGCTGTTCAATCAGATGATGAAGATGAATTGTCGGCGGATCAATCGTTAACAGACGAGTCTTTCTCCACAAATGCTTCGTCAGTAATAGTAGTTGGTGTGGGGAGAAGTTGGTGAGGTTTTGAAACTATGGATCTTCAAAATTCAAAGAATCTATCGTTTTTAATCAGGAAAAACAAAAATGGGTTCAATATCGACAAATCCCAATCATGCAATCAGAATCGAGCTTTGAAATTTTTGTTGCAATGTTTGACATTCCACGTTGATTCTATCGGGTTTTCTTCCATTTTTCTTATGTAGCAAACACTCCAAATTTCTCTAATAAATTACTTAAGAGTTGTATCTTATATTATTTGTATAATTGATTCATGATTCCTTTGGTTAGTGTTTAAATTTTTTGTTATTTGTTATTTGTTTTTAATTTTTTATTTATTTTGTATTTTTTGAATTATTTCATTTTTTATTAAAAAACAAAAATTAAAAATATCGATCAAACGAAATCTGTTTGACAATTATTGTTAATTGGGTTCTTTTAACAGATACTTTTAACTTGCAAATTACAATAATGAGAAAAACTTATTTATGTATGAATTAAAATTATATAATATTATAAATTATTTATGACAAATCAACCAGAATTTTAAATTATTGAGAACGAGAAAGATATTTAATGGGTAATGATGGCTTAAATAATATGAAATGGTATGTTTTATTTACAATCATGTAACTCAAATCTCCCATCTTTATTTGATTCTTAAATCATTCATTTTCCCCAGAGTGTTATTAGATCACAAAATTTGCAATTATTATTTTCAACAAAAAAAAAAATTGCAATTACACTAATTAAAAGATAAAAAAAAACAAGGAGAAAAACATCACATGCCTCCATATAATCAAGAGCTTTATCATTAATTCTAAAAACTCAGAAAATGTCAGTTTTGGATTTTTTTTTTTTTTTAATGGAGATTAAAGTCTTAGACTATGTAGCCACCAATTATTTTTCTCCCTAAATAAGTAGTTAAAACTAAGAAGTAGATTTGCCCATAAGTCGGGCGTGAGTCGGATCCAAATTCTATATTAATGAATTTTATTTCTATTCAAGTCCGGCCCGACTTGAAATATAGGTAGAAAATTTATTCCAGATTCAATTATGTAAAAAAATACTCAATATCGCACATGTACATAAAAAGATCGATCATTTTTAAAAAAAGATTGATTCCTTATATTACTAATGGTAAAATGGATCGAGTCGGGTTTGTACAAAAATGTCATGCTCAAGGTTCAATCCGTTTTTTAAACAAGTCTCAATTTTTTGTCCAAATTCATTTTCAAGCTCAATATTTTTATCCAAAACCTTTTCTAATATTGGACGAGCTTTTGAATTTGAGCGAGTAACACCGTTGATCAAATCTACTAAGAAAAACTAAGAATACATCCTGTGATGTGGAGTCGACTTTGTAGTATTTACTCCTTTTGTCTCGTAACTTTTATCCCAATTTGATTTTTAATGGTCAATTTTTTTAAAAAAAAATATGACTTTATTTATAATATATTACTAATTAAAATATAAAAATACTCAAAAATCTTGATGGAGAGATTTTTAAATATACTTTTATAAAAATTTAGTTTAATAAAATATTTAAAATATCAATGATCAAAGTTGAAAAAAATTAATTGCAAAAAAATCAAATCAAATATTTTTATGAGAAAAAATGTATGTTAGATGTTTTAAATAATGTATATTAAAGCGATGTAATTATGATATATTTTATTCGCAGCTGATTATTTTAAAATCTTATTTTATTTTTTAAAATTTCTTGGTAATTTTTTGCCTTACATCTTTTCTTTTTTAGATTTTTTTTTTTGTATCTTTAAGAAAGTGTTATATTGTTTAATTATGGAAATTAATTACACTAATAGTTATTTAATTTTTATATAATATTTAAATTAAAAAACAAAAAATACTATATCAAGAGTTTTGTCCTCTAGAATTGTCCTTAAAATTAAATATGAAATTTAATTACACATAAACTAATATTTACTATTTTTATAATCTTAAATTAATTATAGACTTATAAAGTTTATATACTCTTACGTTAAAAAAAAGTATATACCCCTTACAATCCTACAACATAAATACATAATTTAATATTATATATCAGGTGCTATTAAATAATTTTGTAATTTATAACATCTAAAAATTATTACTTTTCACAATCAACGTACATTAATATTCTAATAGGCGTTTGGGGATTTGGTGGAAAATATTGGGACCATGGCAGATTTGGTGCATAAATATTGACTGGTTTAATACAAATAAAGATAACATTATGTTTCCAATTTGAATTTCTTGTAATTATGCATTGGGTTAGTCGTCGTTACTCCTTGTAATCAAGGTTCTCGCGTCAAGCATCAATCAAACGAGACACTTGTGCTTGTAAAGTACTCGAATTTAGTTTTTAAAAAAAATAAAATTCAGCTCGATCATTTTCGAGAAAAACTCAAGCTCGAGAGTTATCAAACAAATCGAATTTGAGTATCTTAATACCCAACTCAAGTCGCTCACAAACCTAATCGAGTTTTTTCATTTTTCATTTGTATTGAAACAAATCTCAATTTGAACTCGAGTTCGAACACAAATAATCGAATTTGAAATCGAACATCAAAATCAAACTCGTTTTTTACTAAGTAAACAAAACTAATCGAGCGAGCTCGAGTAATTTGATTTTTATCTCGAATCGAGCTTGAACTTTAAAAATAAAACTCGATCGAGCTGGAATCGAATTTCAAGCTACGAATTTCGAATCGAGTTCGAACTTCTTACTGTTTGAGCTCGGCTCGACTACAGCCCTAACCAAAACTCCTGTCTGCACATACCCATGCGTGTCACGCGTGTGTATATGTTTAAACAAGATACAAAGGGAATATGCCTTGTGATCTTTTCATCCATTTTTTCCCTTACATATTCTATTTTCTGTAGTTTTTGAAGTAGAGTTCTTACTTATACTGATCAGCAGCTCGATCACTTTCTCACTTCTCTGAACTTGCAATAATGGACACTAACTTAGCATAATTGCAAATAGAATAATTAGACATGAAAGTAGAAGAAAAGACAAGGAAGAAAAACCTCAGCTGAATTCTTTTGAAAAACCTCAGGAAAAACAGACAAAACTTCAACTAAATGGCACCACAGCCAGGTAGATTTTATGAACCTTTTAAGTTGTTTAATACTGGCGAGTAGGTAAATTTAGAACATTATTATAGTAGGAAAAAACTGCACCCTTTAAACACCATGTAAATGTGAAATGACTGGTTCATTTTCCATGGAACAATGAAGCAAACCTAACATATAATAGAAGCAAACTATGAGAGTAAAAGGGGAAAATTCGTTTTATAAGTGGTTTACTCGTATCATGAAGAATAATGTTCCACATCAGAAGAACCTTTGAACAATAGACATTTCAGTTCCCACAATTCTGAACTACATAATAAATGTTGTAACTTGTCGAACTTAACTAATATCAAAACATCTTCACCAAGTTTATTCACAGAAACAATTGAAAATTACTCGTTACCTATCTAGGCATTAGAATAACGATCAATAGTCCTCACAAGATCAGAAGATGAAGGGCAGTTTCTCATTCATTGGCAGTCCCATCCTCTGGTTGACCACTCCCTCCATCTACATAATGGCATGACGAATTGAATTGGTTAAAGCACCATTTTGGCATTTTCTCACCAAAAAAGAGAATGTTGATGCAAAAAGAACATCCATCCCTACGAGTTTGCTATGTCAATAACTAGGCATACCTTCAACATCTGATGGAGCATAAGGAGACTTCCTATATCGTGTTTGTTGTTGTGTCGGCTGAAGACAAAGAGCATAAATAATCATAAGCATGCATCATAAGAGTACTAAATAAATGTGTGAAAAGCGACTAACTTGCAGAAAACAAAAATAGGATATAAGAACTATATGATTCATCAAGAGTAGACTTCAAAAACACACATCGCAAAAATATTGGACAGGAAGAAAAGGTAAACTGCGATGAACAGATCATCTCAAGCCCTTTTATTTTTCTTTCCCGAAGTAAAGGTTTTGAAATTACAAACACGAACTGCATAAAAATTTCATCACAACATGATTCTTGATACATTTTGTATCAGAAACCAGAAATTTGCTCTTCATAAAAACCATTGGACAGTTACTCAGCATCATGTAGAAGAAACAACCAATCGCATCATGTCAATACAGTACCAAAATAAAAGATGTAATTAAGGTAGTTGATGTATGTTAAAATTTAGGTCATGTTAATGCAGATGCTAGATTACAAGTACATCATCTTCCCTTTCCCAACATAAATACAAAGCAAGTAAAGCCAAAAACTCCAATGAAGCACAATTGTTTGGGAACCCCGTGCAGAACCTATAGAAGTAAGCCACTTTGCTTCACTAGTTATTGCAATCCCTTTTGCTCCTCCAGACATGTAAAAGTTCTAGTAAAGCTTGTTCACTGTCTTTTGAACCAATTAAAGAGGCCTATGTGTCACCAAATTAAAGAATCTGAAAAGTAGACCAGATTAATTTAAACTTTTGACCAATTAGAGAATCCTACAAAAGTGGACCAGATTGATTTAATCTTTCATTAAGCAGCACCATCCTGCAGCATTAGCAAAGGACTAGCTATTCTATTGCTCTCACTAATCAGAGGATCAATTTACTACAATTCTTAAAATACATATTTACATACAAAATTCTCATCATATGTTGTCCATCAGATTTGACCAAAATATGTAGTTCAAGGAAGTCAAATCCCATTACACAAGAAGGGAATATTATATCAAATATTTTTTACAAGCATTGAATTAATACCTGCAATTTGGGCCGGAGGGCTTCAAGCGGTCCTTTGGGCTTCTCAACACCTTGCTGTTAGCATCAAAGAACATCAAAAGATATTGGAAACTTCAGCTTAATCTGGATTCATAGCATTGCCAAGCTAAAATAACAAAAACATAAAAAATAAAAATAAAAATTAATATTGCCTTTCCAAGTGCCCAATCAGCAGAGTCAAAGTAGGCACGTTCATGGTCCTGACATCAAAATGAAAAACTTAGATGAAAATCAGCACAAGCCAGAAACCAAAAACTTTACAATTTCCCACACAAACCACCTTAGAGATGAGTGGGGGCTTCTTGGGCATAATCCCTCCATATTTTTTCTTTACAGCTGCCTCCTAAAATAGACATAAGAAGAAACAAGTAAATCACCACAACTGTAGAACTCCTGAAAAAAATAAAAATTAATCCAGTACATAGCTAAGATCTTTAACCAATCAACATTCCACAGTGAAGCGAGATAAGAACACAACCTCCTCTTGAGATGACGGCATGGATTTTTCAGACTCCTGTGCAACTTTTCCATCTACTTGTTCTTGCTCTTTGACATTCTCCATGCCTGACATTAGTTCCTTGCAACCGCCCAACTAATAGCAGCTAAGATAGCACACAAGTAATTTGCATAAAACTTCAGTAATGCTAAAATTTTGACAGATCACACAGGCACCAAAAAAGAAACTTCACTTATTCCTATCAAATAAATAAGGTCAGAAATGTAGAATAAAAATATAAAATCTGAGGAAAAACATCAGCCAAAAGCCTATGATGCACGTATATACAGCTCTCAGAGAATATCCATATCTACTCAATACCAGTTATTAGCATAATCAAAAAAGCATTGGGCGACTAAAGGAGATCATTAAACATTCATATTCAAAGAATGAGACAACGAAATCAAATTCAAGAAAAAAGATTTGAGAAAAAGAATAGTATAAATTCAACATATTACTAACTTTCCAGGCTTCAAATACAAGTATCCCTAATCATACTCCTTGATGCATATGTGTTTTACATCAAAACCAATTATATAATTGCAACAACAATGAAAACCCCAAATGCCATATACATCACAATTTATAACATGCCGAAAATCTATGAGTAAGAATTAAACTGAAATCCATACATATACTGATAACAAAAACTAACCATTAAATTTAATTAATTTGACACAAAAGAAATTAGATCCTTACGTAAGCTAGAAAATTGAATGAAAAACCTAAGCAGATCCATACCTAACTGGCAATCAAACCGAAATTTACTTTCCAACTAATAAAAAAAAAAGCCTACATAAAAAAACAAAACCCTAGGTGCTAGTAATTTTTTTTTACAAATTAATAAGCAAATAACTTAAAATAAATCGGTCTTAAATTCAAAGATCAGGGAAAGAAAAGGGGAAATGAGAGTACCTGAATACTCAGTACTCTGCAGATATCGAAATTCAAAGGAAAAGTTTTTCTAACGGCGTTTGATAAATATAAATAATAAAATATTTCTTGCGTTGTTGAAATTTTCGGTGGAGTTGTTTTATTTCAAGGGAATTACGATATGGGCATGGATGTTTTAGATTCTTCTATTTTTGGCACCAGTATTTGTTTCAAATATCCTTCCAATTTGAAATCACTTGAGCGATACGAATTACATCATTACAGTTTATCTATAAAAGAGAAAAAATAGAATAAAAATTTTATAATTTTAAAAATATATAAATTCAAAGCCTATTGAAAAATATCAATATATTCTTATTAATACATAAGTTTTTATTTAACTTTTTTTATTTTTTATCGATTTGAGTTAATGCTCGACTAAATATTACAATATGTAGGTCCTATATTTAATTTCTAGGCGATTTTAATCGTTCTTATGCATACAAATTTTTTTTTACCATTATTGTTATATAAATTTTACTAAATCTTTGGAATGTATAATATTAAAAGGATAACTGCACCTATATCCTTGTAATTTTAAATTTTCTAGTTCACTTTTTTTAGTGTTAAAAAAATAAGACCAAATCGATTTGTCGGACCAATTGAATCGAAAATCGACAGCCTATTCGGTCCAGCACATATCATAAAATCAGAGGTTATCTAAACTGGTGAAAAATCGGTTGAACCGATAAAAACTTGGAAAAAATCGAATAAATTGATTTTAAACTTAATTTTTTTAAAAATTATTGTATATGATGAGACTTGAACCTTTAATGTCTTGATTATCTATAATGAAGACCATATCATTTAATCAAATGCATATTTTTATTCAATATTTACTATATTTAATTTTTTTTAATTATTTTTTTAATACGACCGACCGATTTGATCGATCTCATCGATTTAACAATCGATCCGATTTTTTAAACATTGCTTTTTTCTTCACATCTATGAATGTTTTCATAATTTTATCACATAAAATAAAATGTCAACTTTTTATGAATAAAACTTATTAATACAGTGCTAATTGAGAGAGAAAAAATCACATAATACTACGTAAAAAAAAAAGGTTGAAATCTTTAAAAAAAAAAAAAGTTGAAATCCCTAATCATACTCCTTGATGCATATGTGCATTTTACCTTAACTTTTTTTTTTACACGTATTTTTATTTACAATCTTTAAATTTAAAATCTTTAAAGTCAAAAGTTGCAAATTCATAATTTTTTTCTTTGAATCAAATAAAGCCTAAATCCTTAGCAAATGACCAATGGATCATTAATTTTATTTTTATTTAATATTTCAATGTCAAGCTCAAAATTTAAATTCGTACAAGTACAATTATTAATTTATAATTATTCTATAACTATTATAATTAAATTTGTCCAAAAGTCCGGTTACTCGTTCGATCTAACAGATTAGATCCGAATTGGATCGGATTTAAATAAAAAAAATTGTAATTCGAGTCGACCGAAATTACAATTCATTAAATAAAAATATTTTTTATTTAAATTTAATTATAAAATATTTTTTTAATATTTTTTGAACAATAAAATAATTTTTTGAACCGATCTAAAATAAACTTAAATAAAAAAAAAATTCGAATCGCAACCCGACCCATAAACAAGTCTCTATAATCTTTATATATATATATATATATATATATATATATATATATATATATATTAAATGGAGGCAAGAAAATGTAAAAGTGAAAGAAAAAAATCCCCTAAGATTTTAATGCCTCCAATGTGGTCCAAGCCGTGCAGGTAATCAGGTAGTACATGACCCACGGCCAGACGTAGTATTATTTTTAGAATTATGTTTAACTTTATTTTAGAAAAATATCTATACGACTACGCTACAAAATCTATAAGATTGAAAAAGATAAAATTTCTTCTTTATTTATTATTTAAAATATTTTTAATGCTTTTGTAATATTTATTTTTAGTAAGCATTTTTTAAATATGTATTTTTTAAATTTTAATTAATAAATAAAATTTATTAATACATAACTATTGAATTACCTGATTAGACTAGGGATTATAATTTTTTATTTAAAAAAGTATAAATAGTTTTTATGTCAATTAATTCTTATCTTTTATTGTTTTTATATATATTTAATAACTCATTTTTAAAAGTAATAAAATATTTTTTTTGAAATCATTAATTACCATAATAAAAGCAATATTGAGAAAAAGAAATATTTAAACTTAATATATAATAGAGTATGCATTAGTTATTGATAGAGGTGTTCATAAATAAAATCGGATCGAATTCGAATAGAAAAAAATTGCCTAAGCCCAATCCAATCTAAAAGTTTGTTTTAATATTTAAATATTTTAAAAATATTTTTTTTATAATTATTTTATAATAATATTTCCATATTTTAATAATTAAATTTAAATAAAAATATTATTATTCTTTAAATAATCATTCATACCAAGTCTCACCGATTCAAATAACCAAAAACTTATTTCAAACCAAATCTGAATTTAGTTAAATTTATTAGGCCGAACAAATAGCCCAATCCGTGAATAAATCTAATTATAGACCAATCGTGTTATACAAAGAGCATTTTAATTTTTTTAACCTATAAATTATTTAATCATAACTTATAAAATACACAAAAATATAACAAACTAAAGGAGAAATTATTTTATTTTACTATCAATCGTTATTATCCTTAAATTTAATTCATTACCCATGATAAGATAAAATAATTTTGAGTTTGTTGTGTGGTTTGTTGGTTAACATTTATTTTATTTTAACATTTATTATTTTCTTAAAATGTTAACCAACAAAGTACACACTAAACACAAAATTATTTTTTAAAGAGCAAAATCTGGTTTAAATAAGTTAACACATTATTATGATTTTTTTTTATGTAAATAAGTTAAGCTAGTCATAATTCATATAGGTGTAACTCATTAAATATTTGAATTCAACTTATTCATTATGGATGAGTTCGAGCTGAAAATTGCTTGAATAATAAATGGAATAGAGTTGGAATTGTAATACTTAACTCAAGTGACTCGTGAATTTTTTGTTTTTTTAATATTATATAAATAAATATTATAAAATTTTATTTGAGTTTTAGTCGAATCAAGTTTTAAGTTTTTTTTTTTTTTATATAAGTAGTACTCCCTTTGTCTTTATTTATTTGTCTTTTATTGATTTTTATATAATTTAAAAAATATTGATTGAAGTATATTTAATAGGCTTTTATATTAATATTGCTAAAAAAATTATTTTTAAATTACCGATATTTTGTTTTTATTTATTAAAATGCACTAGTTTCAGAAATATTGAAAAATCACCATAGTCAAGGGCGATTTCCCTTCAAAAAATTTTATTTTTTTTTCAAATAAATGTGTGAAAGCCGCCCTTGACGAGGGCGGCTTCCATACTTTAAATGAAACAAATTTAAAATTTTTATATTTTGTTATATTTTTCATATAAAAATAAATAATTTTAATTATATATAAAAAAATAAATTATATTACATGTTATGATAAATAGAAAAAAATTTGCATAACATGGAATGTGAAACATGTAAATATTATAGGTGCACAAAACATGTAATGGTATTATATTGATGCGAACTCTCCCCCGATGTACCAAATTGATAAGGACATTTTCGACGGCTATGACCTTCATTCCTGCATAATCAACAACGTTTTGGTTGGCTTTTCTCCCTGAGGTCCATTTCATTACGAATAAGACTTGATTTTGACCGACCATGTGGATCTCTCCGCATTTCTGGATTGGGACACACTTCTGGATCATTATATTGAGACCAATAACCTTCATTTTCAACTGGTTCAAACTCATGTCTATAAACATTGATATAGTGTCCAGTCTATAGACATTGTCCACATATTGCATGCAATCTACATAGATATGTGCACAAGCAGCAACTACATGTGAACAAGGGAACCTTTGTGCTTGAAACTTCTCACAGTCACACCACATCTCACTAAGCTTTACTTTGTACTTCATTGCAGGAATTCCCTCCTGTGGGTCAAGTAACTCCTCAATCAAAAAATATTGATTTGCTCGTGTAAAATCACGAACAATATGGGAGTTAGCTTTCCTGCGGTTTTCTTGCATACCTCTGTGATTGTTTCACAGTATGTGTGCCCTGTCTCCATCATTTCCAGTTGCTTGTTCCACATCTTAACAAAAAGCTCAGTCAACCTATAATATGTTGCCTGCACCAAAGCAGTAATGAAAAGATTACGCGTCCCCTTCAACACTGAATTGATAGATTCAGCTAGGTTGGTTGTCATATGCTCATAACATTTTCCTTCGTCATATGATTGGACCCACTTCTCTTCGAGGATCCTGTCAAGCCAATTAGCCGCCTCTGCGTTTTCTGCACGAAGATTCTCATAGTACTAATGAAAATGGGATCGCCTCAACTCGTATCCTGATAAAATTAAAAAAAAAAGACTTGTGAATTTCAGTATTATTTTATATATTAAAGAAAATATAAGAGATAAAATAACTATGATCCAATTCCATACCATGTTAACAATTTGTCGACGCAAATCCTTATTGTTAAACCTTTTTCATGAAGTTAGCTGCAATGTGTGGAATGCAGTACACGGAATATGCATGTAGAGGATTCCATCCACTACCATGGCGTCTGATCGCAGCTTTGATGGATTCATGTCGACCAGACATCAAACATATGCCAGGTCGTGTTGTTACATGTCTACGCAGAAAGAAGGACCAAGCCTCCGCTGTCTCACCCTCCACAATGGTAAAGGCAATTAGTAGTATGTTTCGGTTACCATCTTGTGCAATAGCAAACAACAATGTTCATTTGTATTGTTCATATAAGAAAATATCGTCTATTTGTACAATAGGTTTACAATACAAAAACCCTTTAATGCACGACTTGAATGTCCAAAAGAGTCGATGGAATATACGCTTACCCTCAACCAGTCGAGCACCGTTATATGCAGGTACCGTTTGCAATTCCGCAGCTGTACTAGAAACAAAATGTTGCATTGCACCCAACCATTTAGGTAGATCATTGTACGATCTATCACAATCGCCAAACACTCGTTCAATTGTCTTTTGCTTTGCTTTCCACACTTTCCTATAAGAGATTATGTATCCATACCGGATTCGCATCTCAGCAATCAAAACTGAAATGGTAATTGCCATATTTGCTTGGACCAATGACATAATGCATGAACAAATCATGTTAGAATCTAATCTGCAATGATCTTATGAAATTCTTCCCGATGTGCAAGTATGAGGCCCATTATATTTTCTAATCTCACTTACTTTCTTTTCTTCATAAATATTGCCCTTATGCTCCAATTGCACTCTTGCTCATACATTTTACACTTGTCATGATATTTGGTCGGCTCAGATTCAATTACTCTATAATCTACAAGTTTTTGATGTTATAGTGCTTAATAACTGAAAGTTAAGTCTCTTTCGTTGAAAATTACATCCCAACACAGAGATCAACTGTAGATAGATTCCAACTCACAGGCCTAGTTAATGAATGAGCATATTCAGGAAATTTTGGCACTTGCATTGCCTCCAGATCAAGGGTACGCATATAGTATGCAGGCTCATATAGGGGAAGAACTCCATAAGTGTTGATATCAGCGGCGACATCTCGATCAGAATTATTGCTGTCATCACTGTCATTTAGGAATTCAGCATGCTCTTCAAGCTCACTAAAGTCACCAACATATTCACCATGGGCTCCACATGACGGATCAGGATCAACACAGATGAACTAAGTCTTTCAGCGTCTATTTCAATGCCTCTAATTGGAGAGTTCATCATAATAAGGTTACTTACTTGGTATGGCTCATCATCTAGGGCAGTAGGAATTGTTAGTGACAATAATGAATTATGAAACGATTCATACCAATTGTTCATCAACAACTGTGTATCTGGAGGAGGTTGACCTTGAGAAGTGTCAAGTGGCAGAACGACTTCTTCTATGAGAACGTTGTATGTAGTGCGAATATTTGAAAGCCCACAATCATCATCAACATCCTCTAGGTCAGCATATAACTCAACTACATCAACATTTGGAAATTGTTCGTGAGCATCAAACATGCATCTCACATCATCTTCAAGTGAAAAAGTCATATATCGGACACATCCTTGACCAATAGAAAGATGAAGCCTATACTTAATCTCCGATACTCTTTTTGTATTTTCAGCTTTGATTTTTGTATGAATTTGTACCTTGAGTTGCTCTAGTGTGACGTCTTGATCAACACGAAAGCTTTTAGGACGTTTACATTCAAAGGTAACATCTTCATCACTATTACAAATTTTGCCATTATAATAGACAAATGCGACCAATCTGTTGCTCATTTTATGTAGTAAGACCAGAAAACAAGTAAGGATGAGAATGAGGAGATAATATCACTAAGATCAGAAAACAACAAGAATGATGAGAGAATGACGAGGTAAAGAAAAAATGAGAATGATGAGAGAATGATGAGGTAGTATAATACTTATAATGGCTTTATCCTGTGAGTAGTCTCATCCATGCAGTAGTCCTATCTGTTGTACCAAAAAGAATCTGATTCTCAATTTTAATGTAAGTAGTCAATTTTTCTATGAGTAGTCTCATCCATGCAGTAGTCCTATCTATTGTACCAAAAAGAATTTGATTCTCAATTTTAATGTGAGTAGTCTCATCCATACAATAGTCCTATCTGTTGTACCAAAAAGAATCTGATTCTCAATTTTAATTGTGAGTAGTCTCATCCATGCTGTAGTCCTATCTATTGTAACAAAAAGAAACTGATTCTCAATTTTAATGTGAGTAGATAATTTTAATGTGAATAGTCTCATTCATGCAGTAGTCCTATCTCAATTTTAATGTGAGTAATCTCATCCATGCAGTAGTCCTATCTGTTGTAGCAAAAAAAATTTGATTCTCAATTTTAATGTTAGTAGTCTCATCCATGCAGTAGTCTTATCTGTTATACCAAAAAGAATCTGATTCTCAATTTTAGTCTGAGTAGTCAATTTTCCTGTTAGTAGTCTCATCCACGCAGTAGTCCTATCTGTTGTATAAAAAACAATATGATTCTCAATTTTAATGCGAGTAGTCTCACACTTACACTAGTCACATCTGTTTTACCATAAAGAATCTGATACTTGTTCATGTTCAATTTTTCACAAAATCAAATAATCAACCAATGCTTTACACATTATTATACAAAAATACATTGTTCTCATTATAAATTATTATACAAAAATACATGATTCTTGTTATATTATATATTATTATACAAAAGTACATTATTCTAATTATCTATTGGGGAGCTCTCTTATCGCGTGGTATTAAGCAACAGTGCGGAGCTCTCCTATTGCGTGGTGGTTGCACCCATCGTTCAACCTCGTCAATGGCACGTATTCGCGATCGACCTCGTCTTCGACCTCTTACTGTAACTGCAACTGGTTCTTGTTGTGTGACATCAGTATGCTCATGGACGGTGCTATAATGACCCACATCAGCTGCATCAATCGATGAAAACTCACTATTGAAGGGACCCATATCTTCTGTATATAAAACTGAAAACTCACTGCTGGAGGAGCCAACACCTGGTCTACCAAAAAAGGGAAACTGACTACTAGATGGACCCACAAATGATGTACCACCATATGCTGAAGTAGGGGTTCCAAACTGATACAATGTATTTAGATATGCTGAACGTGAACTTCGGGTGAGGAGCTGATCATCTAACGTCGTCCTTGACAGTGATGTCGGTTACACTCATCAACATCATCCCCCGTGTGACTGATGAAATAACGATGACTGGATGCTAATTTATGATCCCGTTCAGGTTCAGGATGACTAAATAACATTCTTAGCGCAGTTAACTACTCGACATATGATGAGACCGGTTGACGCTTTCGCCCACGTTGTCGGCTAGGTCTAGGAAGTTCCATTTCTTGTGTAGGAGGGACTGGATTTGAAGTTCGTCCGGAAAATGACCTACTCCTAACATCCTCAAACTCCGACGGTAGACTAACAAAAGGCCGACCTTCATCTTTATACCATCTTATATAATTATCAGATGGTATGAAATTATTACCAACAATGGCATAACCTAGAGGAATTCGTTGAGAACGTATATCCCACCACTGGATCCATTCTTGATGCTTCGTAGGCCAGAATTCATCATGACGTCCACGCATGTCAATCTTGTGAACTTTATCAAGGTTCACCGGTGGTTGCGGAATTGGTTGTTGCATCCCAAATTGTCGCATCACCCTGTCGGTGTGGTGCCACTCCACATATGCAAAGCATATCAATACTGTATTTGCTTTCCATATATGACAATTATTGTAGGCATCCGATGGGAGACATGCCATAATTTCATTTGAAAAATATGGCCTCCACACAAACTGTGAATAATTATTATAAACTATTAGTGTTTATATGGATTAAATACACAAATACTTGAATGTAACAATCAAACATTTACCTTATCATATCCTAGTCGATCTAGTCGTAATCTTATACTTTGTAGGTCGACCGGAATATCAGTATGATCTTTAGGATGGCTCCACCTGTTAAAATGCATATAAAATCTTAATAGACCTATAAAAAATACAAGTTCGTACAAAATTAATAAAATAGTCAAGATTATTACTTGCTTGCAAGAGGGTATACAGGCGAAACTTTCACGCGCGGAGCAAGAAATGGCAGTCGATACCAAGCCCATGACTGCAGAAGCACTAAACATCCACCTATGTCATGGCTCTTTGGAACTGTAGCCCGACACAGTTCTCTATACAAAAACCCCAAACATGCAGAACCCCAACTATAATTTGCTGCATGCTCTAAATTACGAAGTAATGGAAGATACATTAAATGTACCCGATTGCTCGATTTGTCGGGCATTAGCATTCCTCCAATCAAACGTAAAATATATGCTCTAGCAGCATATTTTATCTCTTCTTCACTTGCGTGTTCGGGGAGATTTTGAAAGGATTGCAACCATGTTAGTTTCACCGTTGAACCCCTGACATACTCTTTTGGAGGTACAACGCCCAATAAATTTCGACACTCTTCATTCCAATCTAGAAAGCTTGCACCAGTAACTGCCATGCCATCAACTGGAAGTCCAAGTTGAAGCGCAACATCTTCTAGAGTGATTGTGCATTCACCACACGGAAAATGAAAAGTGTGTGTCTCGGGTCTCCATCGTTCAATCAACGCACTTATTAACTCGGGCTGAAGCAGAAATCGTCGAACTTGTGCTGCATAATAAAATCCAGCTCTCTTTAAGTGGTCAATAATATATGGATGCGGATCGTCAAAAGAAATTTTCCTCGAACGTAAGACGCGACGAGTATCCTGTTGATAATTAATTTAATTAAATAATTATAAAATTATAAAAAATTAATAATGTAATACAGATAATATTAAAAAATATTTACTTACCTCTTGAAATACAATTGAAGATATGTGATTCTCTTGCAATCTCAACAATGATGATGAAGTCATTTCCAAATCAACAAAATGTAATATATATATATATATATATATATATATAATCTTCGTAAATCTTAGAAAAAAAATCAGCCAAAAGCCTGTGATGCAAATATATACAGCTCTCAGAGAATATCCATATCTACTCAATACCAGTTATTAGCATAATCAAAAAAGCATTGGGCAAACTCTTAGTGAACGAGAAATCGATGACGATTAAAGGAGATCACTGAACACTCATATTCAAAGAATGAGACAACGAAATCAAATTCAAGAAACAAGATTGAGAAAAAAAAATAGTATACATTCAACATATTACTAACTTTCCAGGCTTAAAATACAAGTATCCCTAAATATTACTCCGTGATTCATATGTGTTTTACATCAAAACCAATTATATAATTGCAACAACAATGAAAACCCCAAATGCCATATACATTACAATTTATAACATGCCGAAAATCTAGAGTAAGAATTAAACTGAAATCCATACATATACTGATAACAAAATCTAACCATTAAATTTAATTAATTTGACACAAAAGAATTAGATCCTTACGTAAGCTAGAAAATTGAATGAAAAACCTAAGCAGATCCATAGCTAACTGGCGATCAAACCGAAATTTACTTTCCAACTAATAAAAAAAGCCTACATAAAAAACCAAAACCCTAGGTGCTAGTAATTTTCTTGCAAATTAATAAGCAAATAAATGAGAATAAATCGGTCTTAAATTCAAAGATCAGGGAAAGAAAACGGAAAATGAGAGAGATCGGATACCTGAATACTCAGTACTCTGCAGAGATCGGAAATTCAAAGGAAAAGTTTTTCTAATGGCGTTTTATAAATATAAATAATAAAATATTTCTTGCGTTGTTGAAATTTTCGGTGAAGTTGTCTTATTTCAATGGAATTATGATAAGGGCATGGATTTTTTAGATTCTTCTATTTTTGGCACCAATATTTGTTTCAAATTATCCATCTAATTTGAAATCATTTAAGCGATACGATTTACATCATTACAGTTTATGTTTTATCTATTAAAGAGAAAAATAGGAATAAAATTTTTATAATTTTAAAATATATAAATTCAAAGCTATTGAAAAAAAAAGATTCACTTAATGTAAAATTAAATTAGTTTTATACATTTGCATAACTTTTTTTATAATTTATATTTTAACAAATCAACCGTTAAATTTGACAATATAATTATACTCGTCGTACACGTAAAGTTTCGAATCGATCCGATATCTCTATCATATCGGTCGAAAATACTATTTTTTTAATATATATTTAACAATTGAAAGTTTTTTATATCGAACAAATATTTAGACATTTTTAATTTACTTGAAACTCGATGTGCATAATTTACATGAATAGAATATGAAATACGACGATCGGATTAAACAAATATAAATCGTATAAAAAATTAAAAGAATTTCTAAAACTAATTTAATTTTACATTATTATAAGTGGATATTTTCTCATTTATTGAAAAATATAAATATATTCTTATTAATACAAAAATTTTCATAATTTTATCACATAAAATTAAATTTCAACTCTTTATGAACAAAACTTGAGAAAAAAATTACATAATATTACATTAAAAAAAAAGTTGAAATTACAAAGGTGCATGTGAATTTTACCTTTTTTTTTTCCCCCATTTTACACGTATTCTTATTTACAATCTTCGAATTTAAAATCAAAAGTTGCAAATTCATAATTTTTTTCTTTGAACAAAATAAAGCCTAAATGCAATGATAAAAAAAAAAATCGTATCGATTGGTTTAATCGTGAATCAACAGGTCCAGAGATTCAATAGTATTCATATAATCAGAAAAAATCGAACCGGTAAGAACCGGTTAAAAACTAAAAATTGGAAATCAAAAAAAAATCTAATAAAACCAGAAATAATAAATTTTTTATTGTTTTTGGCCTTTTTTAACCCAATTGATTACAAATTAAAAAACCCAAAAATTAAGCTAAAATCGAAAAATAATAATTTGTATTATTTATTTGTTTTATAAGAATTTTATTTGTTTTTTTTTCTTTTTTTATTTTTTCTTAATTATTTTTTATTTTTATTTATTATTATAATTGAATCGAAAATAAAAAATTCGACTAATTCGACTTTTAGATCCAATTTTTTATCCTTTACGTAAATGCTACCTTAGCAAATGACCAATGGATCATTAAAATTATTTTTATTTAATATTTTATTTCAAGCTCAAAATTTAAATTCAACAAAAGTACAAGTAGAATTATTAATTTATAATTATTCTACAACTACTATAATCTTTATGTATTTTGTTTAAATGGAGGCATGAAAATGTAAAAGTGAAGAAAAAAAATTCCCCTAAGATTTTAATGCCTCGAATGTGGTCCAAGCCATGCAGGTAGTCAGGTAGTACATGACCCACGGCCAGACCTAGTGGTCTTCTTTTTTAGAATTACTTTTAACTTTATTCCCAACTTTATTTTAGAAAAAATATCTACGACTACGCTACGAAATCTATAATATTAAAAATATAAAATTTTCTTCTTTAGTTATTATTAAAAATATATTTTTAATGCTTTTGTAATATTTTTTTATTAAGCATTTTATAAATATGTATTTTTATGTCAATATTTCTTTTTTTATATGTATTTAATAACCAAAAGTAATAAAATATTTTTTGAAACCATGAATTACCATAATAAAAGCAATATTAAGAAAAAGAAATATTTAAACTTAATATATAATAAAGTATGCATTAGTTACTGATAGAGATGTTCACAATTTAAATCAGATCGAATCTGAACATAACTCAAGCTCAATTCGACTTGAAAGCATATTTTAATATTTAAAAATTATTTTATAAAAATATTTACATATTTTCATTAATTAAATTTAAATAAAATTTGTATTATTGTTTAAATAATAATTCAAACTAAGCCAAACCGATTCAAATAATAAAAAATTTATCCCAAATTCAATTTAAATTTAACCAAACTTGTCGAGCTGAGCAAATAGTTCAACCCATGAACAAATCTAATTATAGGCCAATAATATTATATAGGGAGTATTGTAATTCTTTAAACCTATAAATTATTTAATCGTAAATTATAAAATACACAAAATTATAACAAACTAAAGGAGAAATTATTTTATTTTACTATCAATCGTTGTTATCCTTAAATTTAATTCATTACCCATGATAAGATAAATTAATTTTGTGTTTATTGTGTATTTGTTGGTTAACCTTTATTTTCGTTTTAACTTTTATTATTTTTAAAAAATGTTAATCAACAAAGTACACAACAAACACAAAATTATTTTTTAAAGAGAAAATTTTGATTTAAATAAACTAAGCTAACACATTATTATGATTTTTTTTATGTAAATAAGTTATGCAACTCATAATAAATATATATATATATATATATATATATAAAAGTAAGCGCAACTCATTAAATATTTGAATTCAATTTATTGATTATCGAGGGGAGTTCGAGCTCAAAATTGCTTGAATAATAAATGAAATAGAGTTTGAGTTGTAATACTTAACTCAAGTTGCTCATAAATTTCTTAAATTTTTTATTTTTAATATTATATAAAAAATATTATATTATTTGAATATTATAAAATTTTATTTGAGTTTCAGTCGAATCAAGTTTTAAGTTTTTTTTATATATAAGTACACTATTTTTACTAAGTAGTTCTACCTTTGTTTTTACTAATTTGTCTATGATTTTCACAAAATTTTAAAAATATTGATTGAAGTATATTTAAGGCAAATTATTTAAGATATTGCCACACAAAAAATATATATATATCAAAGTACCTATATTTTCAAATATATACCAAAATACGTTGATTTTAAAATCAATTGGGAAGTCGCCATATGATATGACGATTTTTGAATTTTAAATTATTTAAAAACAATAAAATTGTACTTGAAAGTCGTCATATGATATAAAGACTTTCAAGTGCATTTTGTTAATTTTTTATTTTTATATTGTTGGGAAGTCGCCATATGATATGGCGACTTCACAACATTTTTTTTTTTTTTTTTTAATTTTAAATTTTAAATTTTGTAATTAAAGTATTTTTTTCATTTTAAAATTTAACATAATTAAAGTATTTTTGTAAAAAAAAAATATTTTTTAAAATTATTTTAAAAGCCTAAATAATAATTTATATATATATATATATAATTAATTAATTATATATATAAAATAATAAAATATATATAAAGATAAATAATACTTTTAAATTATGTTACTGTTTTAAAATGGTAAAAAAAAAAATTAACTTTTAAATTTAATTTTACAAAATTAAATTTTTAAATAATAAATTAAAAAAACTAATTTTACAAAACTAAAAATATTATACTGTTTCCCAAACTAATTTTTTTAATAAATTTAAAAATTAATAATAAATTTTAAATAACAAAATTAATAAATAATCATTTAAAATTTTAAAATAACGGTTAATTTTTACATTTAATGAAAGAACAATACAAAAAGTACATGATTATTATACAAAACGTACATTATTAAAAACATCTTCTAAAAAATACATGATTATTATACAAAAAGTACGTTTATTCTAATTATTTACGGAGGAGCTCTCGTATCGCGTGGTGTTGAGCAACAATGTCGAGCTCTCCTATTGCGTACTGGTTGCACCCGTCGTTCAACCTCATCAGTGGGACGTATTCATTGTCCACCTCGTCCTCAACCTACTGTCACTGGTTCTGGTTCTATGTGATCCGCATGCTCACCCACATCAGTCGATGAGAATGCACTACTAGAGGGACCTACATGTTCTGCATCAAAAAATGAAAACTCACTGCTCGAGGAGCCAGCACCTAGTGCACCCATAAAGGGAACCTGACTACTAGATGGACCCACAAATGATGTAGTACCAAATGCTGGCGTAGGGGTTCCAAACTGATACGTTATAGTTAGATATGCTGAACTTGGACTTGGGGTGAGGAGCTGGTTATCTAACCTTGTCATTGGCGGTTCTGGTCGGTAACACTACATAAAATATAGGGTAACTGACGGAATGGCGATAACTGGATGCTACGCCATGTTCTGGTTGAGGTTCATGATGACTAAATGACATCCTCGGTGCAGTGAACTCCGCCGCATGTGATGAGTCCGGTTGACGCATCCGCCCACGTTGTCGACTAGGTCTAGAAACTTCCATTTCGTGTGTAGGACAGACGAATTTGAAGTCTGTCCGGAAAATAGCATACTCCTAACACCCTCAAACTCCGACGGTGGACAAACAAAAGGTCGACCTTCATTTTTAAACCATTTTATGTAATCAGCAGATGGGTTGAAATTATTACGAACAATGGGTATACATGTCGAAATTTGTTCAGAACGTAGATTCCACAACTGGATCCATTATTGATGCTTCGTAGGTCAAAATACTTCATGACGCCCATGCATATCAATCTTGTGAACCTTATCAAGGTTCACCGGTGGTTGCGAAATTGGTTGTTGCATTCCAAATTGGCGCAACACCCTGTCAGTAGCGTGCCACTCTACATATGCATAAGCATATCAATGCTGTGTTTTCTATTCAGATATTACAATTATTAGTTATATCTGATGGAAGACATGCCATAATTTGATTTGAAAAATATGGCATCCACACAAACTGCTAATAATTATTACAAATTATTAGTTTCATATGGATTAAATACAAAAATACTTGAATGTAACAATCGAAACATTTACCTTATGATATCCTTCTCGATCTAGTCGTGATCTTATAATTCGAAGGTCGAGCGAAATAACGCTATAATCTTTAGGATGACTCCACCTGTTAAAAAGCATATAAAACTTAACAGACTTAATAAAAATACAAGTTCGTACAAAATTAATAAAAATAGTCAAGATTATTATCTGCTTGCAATGGGGTATACAGGCGAAAAATTCTCTCGCGGAGTAATAAATGATAATCGATGCCAAGCTCATGACTGCAGAAGCTATAAACATCCACCTATGTCATGGCAGTTGGGAACTAGCCCGGCACAGTTCTCTATACAAAACCGTCAAACACGCAAAACCCCAACTATAATTTGCTGCATGCTCTAAATCACGAAACAATGGAAGATACATTAAATGTACTCGACTGCTCGATTTGTCGAGCATTAGCATTCCTCAAATCAAACATAAAATATATGCTGTAACAGCATATTTTACCTTTTCTTCGCTTGTGTGTTTGGGGAGATTTTGCAATAACTGCAACCACGTTTCTGTCACCATTGAGCCCTTGAGACACTCTTCTAGAGTTACAACGCCCAATAAATTTTGGCACTCTTCATTCCAATCTAGAAGACTTGCGTCTGTAACTGGCATGTCATCCACTGGTAGTCCAAGTTGGAGCACAACATCTTCTAAAGTGGTCGTGCATTCACCACACGAAAATGAAAAGTGTGCGTCTCGGGTCTCCATCGTTCAACAACGCACTAATTAAGTCCGATAGAAGCATAAATTGTCGAATTTGACTTGCATAATAAAATCTGGCATTCTTTAAGTTGTCAATAATAGATGGATGCGGATCTTCAAAAAAAAAATTCCTCGATCGTAAGACGCGAACATGGTCATGTTCATAATTAATTAAATTAAATAATTATAAAATCATAAAAAAAATTAATAATGCAATCTCTTTGAAATATAATTAATTATAAATTATTATTATAAATAATAATTTTATAAAATTAATAACAAAATTAATAAAAAATTAATAACAATTATAATGATAATTAATTAAATTATAAAAAATTATAAAAAATATGATAAAAAATTTACTAACCTCTTGATATATAACGCGGATATGTGATTATCTTGCAACCTCAATAACGATGAAGCCATTGTGAAATCAACACTAAGAGAAAATTTTAGATTTTTTTATATGAAATAAGAGGAAGAGAAGAGAATTTGTATGAAAAAAATGAAGGTAAGGGGGTATTACTATTTATAGGTGAATTGGGGGGTGGGAATGGCAACGGGCAATTGACCGTTGCCTTTTAAAATTAAAAAAAAAATTATCATTTTAATTTAAAATGGTTAAAATTTAAAAAATATATAGTTTTTTACCATTTTACAACGTTCCAATTTTAAAATTTAAAAAAAAAATAGTTCGGAAGTCGCCATATAATATGGCGACTTCCGAACTATATTTTTTTTAAAAAAAATTCAAAATAAAGGTCAGAAGTCGTCATATGATATGACGATTTCTGACCTATAAAATGTAAAACATTTTTAAATAAGAAGGGAAGTCGCTATATCATATGGCGACTTCCCTTCTTACTTTTTAAATTTTTTTAAAATTAATCATAGGAAGTCGTCATATGATATGACGACTTCCCATACTTTTTTTTCAGCGCATTTTGATATTTAATTTCAAATTATAGGTACTTTGATAATTTTTTTTAACAATATTTCGATAAATTTGCCTATATTTAATGTGAAAATTTTATTATATTTTAAAAGTTAATGTTTATTATTTTTAATATTAGGAAATAAAAAATCGATGATAAAATTTTTAAAAATACAAAAAAAATAATTAAGTGTTAAAAAATAATTTTCGAACATAATTTTTTTTTTTTTAAAGAAAAGGTCGAAAAGAGTATTTAAAAGGATAAATTTGAAAAACATACCATCAACAATACAATAATTGTTAAATGGTCTGATGAGTAAGAATTATTTGAAAAAAAAATTAAAAAATTATTTGAAAAAAAATTGTAAAGACAAAATTACCTTTAATGGTAATTAATAGACAAAATTACTATTTAACAAAAAAATGTTATTTTTAAAAATTTTAATTAAAAATAAAATTTAAAAATAAAATATTTATTTTAAAATTTTAAAAATTAAAAATTAAAAAATTAATTTCAAAAATATGATTTTTTTTATTTTAAAAAAAATTTCAATTAAAAAATTAAATATTTATTTTTTTAAATGTAAAAAATTTATTTTTAAGAAATTTTATTTTTTAATTAAAAAATAAAAAAAAATTCATCAAGAGTAATTTTATCTTTATAATTTTTTTTATTTTTTTCAAATGTTTCTTGTTCATCATATCATTTAATCAAAAGTAATTTTATCTTTATAATTTTTTTTTTATTTTTGAGTAAAAAACAAAAGGGTAGGACAGAAAAAGGGGGAAAGAAAAACGAAAGTACACCTGTCGGACCAAAAAAAAGAGAGGACACCTGTGAACATAGAAGATCGAGCTGTTTGCAAGCAAGAAAGAAATGGCAGTCGGCAGGCAGTGGCAGTCGTTGGCAGGGCAGCCCCCCCTGTAGTTCTGTCTCTCTCTCTCTCTGCCTCTGCGTTTGCCTTTGCCGTATCTGATCTTTCTTACTTCAAAACTTCCATCTGTCTATAATCTACTCTCTACTCCTATAATAATTACCCCTTCTTTTTGACCATCGGTCTCTTTTACCCTTTTACTATTCTTGTCTATCAATCTCATCTCTCTTTGCCTTTCTCTCTGGTCAGAGAAAAGAAAAGAAAAGAATTCCTCATCTATGGTTGGTCTTGGTGATAACATTTCCGGTTGCAATAGCAACAACAAAGCGAAAGACAAGAAGAAGAAAAAGAAGCGTGGGGGTAGCAAAAGGAAGATGACAGCTGAGCAAACTTTGGCTTTCAAATCGGTGACTGAATGGGTTTATTTGGAACCCCAGAAAATTTCTTCTTCTTCTTCTACGGCGGCTTTATCTTCATGGGTGGTGGATGATTTTGAGTTGCAGAAGAGTTTAGGGATAAGGATGGAGAAAGTTGTGTTTGAATTGCATTCCCATTCTAAACATAGTGATGGGTTCTTGTCCCCTTCTAAGCTTGTTGAGAGAGCGCATGGCAATGGGGTGAGTCTAGATTCCTTTCCTATTTATCATAAATTGATATCTGATATGGGTTTTGCGTTTTTATTCTGAATATGCTCTGTTTTTGGATGTTTTTGAGTGAATGCTTCACCCAAATATTTTTTATTGAATAGCTGAAATAGAATAGTAGAACTACTTTTTTTTTTTTTTATGGATCTGTTGGGGTTACTGTTCTAAAGGTATATTGTCATCTTGAACAGTATATAAGAAATGTTTTTGCTTTTTGTGTGTAAATTTCTCTATGTTTCTTGTTTTTGTTTTTAATTGGTTTAACTCATTGTTTGACTCCTAGGGGATGTGGGTACTAAGGCTATGGTTATGTCTTCTGTTTCTACCGTTGAGTGAACATTTAAAGACTTGTACTTCATCTGTCCCTTATGTTCAAGTTTCTAATTTCATTTTTCCTATTGCTACTCTTTTTTCTTGCTTGCTAATTTAAAGGCTACTGTGTACTATCTAGTAATTGTGAAATCTATGATGGTCCATATCTTTGTATTGTTGTGGTTTATTGATGGTAAAAAAGGCTATAAATGAATAGGTTTAAAGGTGAATTTCAGCAAGAAGTACCTACTGAAGATTTGTGACATTGGCATTTCAAAGGAAGGTGTTAGGGTTATGGATGTGGGAGCTTGGTCTAATTTAGCCAACAAAATCCGCCCGTGAACTAAATAGATATAGGTAGCACATAAATGGCCAAAACTACTTAGCAATTAATGTGTTTTAACAGTACACTCCAGATTTTTCTGTTTTTCTTGCCCCCCTCTTTTCTTTTTAAACACAAACATACACACATGACTGAGGAAACAGTCTAAAAGGTTTTTGTATTGAAATATGACCGGTTTTTCTTAGTTTTCTGATGGAGTTGTCTGTCAATTTTTGAATATTGAAATGTTTTCACATACTTTTCTTATGGTTTAAGTGAGTTTCATTTTGACAGACCTTCAACTGAGACATTATACCTTTTTTTGTGTGATATTGTATTGATTTTTGCATGTGAGCTATTCCTTTGCAGATGCATCTCTGCGTGTGGTTATTTTCTGTTCCTGAACAGATATCATGCTTGAATTTATAATTACTGGTTATTGTCCCCAAGAAGTAGACTAATGATGACAGACTTGTGTTTCTTTGGTTTAATAACTTTGGCATTATTATGTTGCAATTTGTGACAGAAGAAAGAAACACTATGGGACAGCTGAATTTAGCTTTAATTTCCAAATGCATCTAAACTTCGAGGAATAACAAAAGTCGAATTAGGAAATCAGTTTCATTTTATGAAGCAGGCTAGTATTTGTAGGAGGAACTCATGGATCCTTTATGTGGAGTTATCTGTTAGAAATGTATTCTTTACTGCCCATGTAATCTTCATGTCTTGTTTCTTTCTACTGTTTCATTGAATAAATTGGCATTTTTTGGATGTTGGTTCTTTAGTTCATTTTAAGTAATTGTAATTTGATTAGTACATTGTGTTCAGAACAGGTGAAAGTTCTTGCTCTGACAGATCATGATACAATGTCTGGGATCCCTGAGGCCATAGAAACTGCTTGCAGATTTGGTATCAAGATAATCCCTGGTGTTGAGATAAGCACCATATACTCTCCAAGGTTTTTGTTTGATTAATACAATCATCCTTATGAAATGCAGTCTCTTTTTTATTTTTCTAATAGTCATTTACATAAGCTAGGAATGTCCCCTGGCTGATCATTTAACCTCTGGCTTCAGGGGCTAAACGTGTCCAAAACCCGGCTTTTAGTTAGATGTGGCAAAAGTTAGCCCAAAACTTAAAGAAGCAGACCGTCCAGTTGTTTTCTGTTTACTCTGTACTTCTACACCTCTTATGTTTCATTTCTTGATTCATAAACAGAAATTCTGAAATGGAGGAACCAGTGCACATCCTTGCATATTACAGCAGCTGTGGCCCAACAAGGTATGAAGAGCTGGAAAAATTATTGGCTAGCATAAGGGACGGACGTTATGTCCGAGCTAAGGACATGGTTTTGAAACTCAATAACCTCAAGCTACCTCTTAAGTGGGAGCATGTTACAAAGATTGCAGGTAACGGAGTAGCTCCCGGGAGACTGCATGTTGCTCGAGCTATGGTTGAAGCAGGTTATGTAGAGAATCTAAAACAAGCTTTCGCCAGATATTTATATGACGGCGGACCTGCTTATTCCACGTAATTATCTTTTCTTTTGTATCTTTTCCCCCTTGATTATGCTCAATGCATATTTCTTCATATTTTTGTTTGGTCCTGGCTATAGGGGAAGCGAGCCTCTTGCAGAAGAAGCAGTGCAGCTTATATGTGAAACAGGGGGTTTAGCAGTCCTGGCTCATCCCTGGGCATTAAAAAATCCTATTCCTATCATACGAAGGTTAAAAGATGCAGGTCTTCATGGAATGGAGGTTTACAGAAGTGATGGAAGATTGGCAGGTATTATATTGCTTTGTTGATATCCCTCTCTCTCACTCAGACATGCTTTTACGCATCCAACTGGCCGTCCACGCACTTCGACAAAAAAAATACAATCATGCACCCAGTAATACTCATTATTTTCTTATGATTGCATAATCAGATTCTACACTTGGATGTAGCATTTTCTTGATTTTCACTCCCTTGTGATATTATTATTATTTATGTTGAGCTCAGCTTTACAGAAAGATGATTTAAGACTAGTTGCTACCTCTTAACCACTATTGTCATGTTTCTGCCCGTTTTCTTTGCCTGCCACTTAATAGCTTTTTCTGTCATTTTGGTTAACAGCATACAGCGACTTAGCGGATACTTATGACCTTCTGAAGCTTGGAGGATCAGATTATCATGGGAGAGGTGGGCATGGTGAGTCCGAACTAGGAAGTGTTAACCTTCCAGTGTTGGTTTTGAATGACTTTCTTAAGGTAGCTCGACCTATATGGTGCGGTGCCATTAAGGACAATCTAGAGAGTTATGCAGAGAAACCCTCTGATTCGAATCTAGCCCGGATTACAAGATTTGGGAGGATGAGCAGTTTCAAGGGAAGTTCTCCCTTGAGTTGTGGCAAGGACTTGATAGATCATTGTTTATCATTGTGGTTGACTACCGAAGAAAGGCAGAATGCCGAGTTTGAGGCTATTAGGTTGAAGCTTTCCCATATTTCAATCAATCTGGGCGGAGTACAAGTTCCTATAGAGAGTAAAGGTTAGCACTTGATTGAAGAAGATTATACCATTTGCTTCTTGACATGATGCTGACTGAGTATCGTTTTCATTCCCTTCTAATAGTTTGGAAAAAGACCCGAATTTAAAACTAGTCATGTTCGGTGCTAGGCTAGCTGCTCGACATCTTGAATCAACTGAATCTTTTTTTTTTTTATTATCCTTTTTGGCCCTTATTGATTGTTCTTGCCATCATGAGAAACATGTATCTAAGTACCATTTATAGCTCTCTATCTTCTTTACTTGTGCTTTATTCTCGTATCTGTACTTTCAGCTGATTATTATTTTGGCTGTAGCAGGCATATAATGTCCATGACTGATGCAGGTTCAGACTTAAGCTTGGTTGTTCGAAACAGTAACCAAGAGTCTTCCATCTATTATATTTGTGCATTGTAGATTTTCCATTGCCTCCTGTTTAATTCTAGTTCCAATCAAAAGTAAATGTCACAGTAAGTTAAGAATTCTGAATTCATAGCAAAACTGAAATCAGGAATCGAAAACATATGCCATTTCATTTTGCATTAAACACCTTGCACTTAAACCATGCAGAAGAACACAAAATGTAAAATCAATTTGTTGAATGATTTGAAAAGATTTATCTGATCTGAAGGTTGGTTAATTGAAATAAAGAGACTGCAGCCTGTTAATTGACCAGGCTTGCTTTTTTTTTTTTTCTGCTTTTTGGTGTGGCCATCAATAAAATCCTAGTCACTACACATTCCCATACAGTAGATAGCAGGGGGGGCATTCAGACATCTGCCAAGATTTAATAAGTACTTCCTGTTAACAAGAAGAAAAAGAACCAAATCAATTAAAAATTACAAGTACAGTATATAGATTCTTCTAAACTGTAGTTTTTAACCCTTCATTCTGCAGAAATGACAAAAAAGTTAAATAAAGAATCAACACTCATTGAATTACAGCTATCTAAACTAGGAAATAGTTTCCATTTTAACTTCTTTTTCTCATCAAAGTAAAAGTAGGGATTCAGTGGTTGGAGTCGGAAGCAAAATCAGACAATTTCTCAAACGATTTGAGGACCAATATGTCACATAATCTTTGGCATAAAGCAGCATGGATGATTCGAACCATCCAAAAAATTGTCGTGTTGGAACCCAACGCAGCATCCATTCCTGGAACGTTAAGCAAATATCATCTGAATTTTCCAATTTCCATCTTCTTCTTCATCTTTCTTTGACCATGATATATGAATGAGTCAATTATCCCAGCAACTGTAAAGATACCTAAATGAGAAGAAACACGATGTTCGTCACTTGAAACTAACAGTGATCCATCTGCTAAAGCTACCCAATGCATTAGCCATTAGGGAAACAAAACAAAAAAAATCAAAACTATGTCCTGTTTAATTCAAGTCCAAACCAGGGAGAGAATTATTAGGACTAGGTTCAGTGACAATTTATAATTGCTGCTCCGACTCTTTCATTTTCTTGGAATACCCGTGTCCGACGCATATCCGAACATGGTAATGAGGATATGATCCTCCAAAGACCCCCCAAATACATGAAAAAACTTGAAATAAATCGAATATACCCGTGTCAGATACATACCCATATCTGACACTCAAATCCGAGTCCGAGTAACATATATATTATTCTGGCCAGAGAGACATTTTATAGTACAAGAGTTTGGAGCATTCTATCACACAGAAAAAAGATAAGAGGGAGTTAGTAATCAAAGTACCTCCAATTACAGCACATATATTGGTGATAAAGTGCAAAAATGAAATATGTTCCTCCTTAAAAGTGACCTGCAAAGGGCAAAATGAAAAGTAATGTTATACAGTTAATGTCTTAGCAATTTGACAATAGATTCGGCTCCCCTCCATTACTTTTAATGCACCTTTAATCACCATTCAAACGTATAGGCTCCACAATCAATGGTTGGGTCCTACACATGTGAACAGTAGTGAAGGATGTACTGGAAAGTAGCGGAGGGGAGACAAACATTTCAACAATGGCCACCTAGAAGTATTAGCAGGCAAACCATAACGGACTTTCTGATATATGCAGACTATCATGTTTACTTCAAGCTTTCAGCTTTGGAGTGGAGGAGAAAAGGGACAAAGAGGGGTTAGGGGTAAGAAAGAAAAGAAGATTTTGAGTTCCTGAGAAAATTTCCAAATTTAAACACTTAATGCCTCGGAATAAACTAGATCCAATATGGGTTTTTTTTTTTCACAAATAATAATTCCAATATATAAACTCATTAACAATGATGAAGAAATAAAAACAGCTTATAACAAGCCAAACATCCAACAGGGAGAGAATTGCAAAGCAGTAGGAAGGACAAAAAAAGGGTTCTACTGAGAGCAGTACCTATATTATCATGAAACTACAAAAAAGATATCTAATTAGATTGAAAGGTATGCATAAAAGAAACCCACCTTGATTGGAGAAAAGTCATAGAAGAAGAAAACTCCAGGATGAGAATTAGGGTGAATGAACTCCAAATTCTTGAAATGCTGTGTCACAGAATACTGTGCAATAGGAATGCTGGCACATCTTAGAACATGATCCAATAAATTTGATAAAACAGTGTCATTCTTATTCTCAATGTGTAAACTGTCAAGCAGTACCTGATTCGAGTAAACCGTGCGACCTCTGATATCAGTATATATTGTGGGGACTACCTGCAAAATTAAACAAGATATCTGTTCACAAGTCCACACATAGGCACTCATGCATAACTCAAACCACATGACTTCATGCTGTGCACACAGAGAGAAAGAGGGATCCACATAATCCATCCTCTATTTTTTTTTTTTGTTCTTTTTCATAGAAAACAAAGAGAGCAGTTACAATATATTGGGAGCATTTCACCTGCAATTCTTTTTACTACAATACTACGATTATTCAATCACAACCTATAATCATGTAGGTGTCCACCTCTTATAAGTGTGGACTCCATATAAAATTTTGATGAGCCCTACACAATTCTAAATTATGATTGGTTAATTGTAGTGCGATTATTGTAGGTGATATTCTCCCCAATATGTTCTAGGTAGAGTCCACAGTTGTAATGCACGTAAAGTTAATTCCCCCAACCCACAACCATGGGAAAGCTAAAATCAGAGGATGAGATTCATCTGTCACTTAAAAGAGCTTAAAGACAAGGAACACTGATAGATACTTTACAATACCAACCTTGATGAAATACTGGTACATACCATTTGAGGTTTCATGTATCCACTGCGCCCTGAAATGGCAATATGACAAAACCATTAAAATTTTCAGTACTTGGATTCTGTACCACTTTCAGTTTGAAAAGAAACAAGATGATGCCAGAAAGAACAAACAAGAGTCTTTAAAGAGTGAAAGTATCCATGAAGAAAAAAAAAAGAAAGAAAGAATTACCCATCAAGAGGATTTACCGCACCAGGGAAGTATTCACCAAAAGATAACCTTTTAATTCTGTGACTTATCTGTATAGTACACCACCAATCTAATACATCATTACCATTTGAAATTCATGTCAAAAGTAGAGCACAAATATATATTAAGGTATAATAGTTTCATCAAAAAAGAACTTAAATACAAAGATAATTCTCACATTATAACTGTCCTTCTGGAAAGCTAGCAAGTCATCAAGAAAAATATTTGTATGATGAAAGCTTTTCCCTGGTGAAAAATGAAAATTTCCAGCAACCCTATTAACTTCAAGAGATCCATGAATATTGCATCCTTCACCATCCTCATCTTTTATCTTTTGAAAAAAGCCTTCTCTTTTGCACTGGAAAACCCCCAAAAAAAAAAAAAAAGAGCAGAGAAAATATAAAACCCAGAAAGTAGGATTTGTTTTCCCAGGCTCGGGAGTAAAGGATGAAAATTATACAGAATATAAAGATCCCATTAAATCTTAGCACATGCAGCATATAAATATCCAGCAGCACCAAGAAAATACTTGGGAAAAGAACTTGCAAAGAAACCTGGTCAATCAAGTCCATATTAGTCATTGCCCACCCTTTTCGCCGATATGCCTCACGAACCTCTTCACATGAGTTACAACAGTCATCATCTGACTGCACCATAGAGAGGGAAAAGTGAAAACCTTTCATAAGTAGCATAGACAAACAATCAAATAATTAGCTAAGATGTTACATATAGGATTAGCATTCCAATTAATTTTGTATAGCAACCTTGACATCATTTAATCATTCTGATTTCAGCAGTCAATGCTGCAATAAACTAAAGGTAAAAATTTTCAAACTGCTCAGTCATGTAACTCGTATTTATTTCTTTATAAAGTTTGCAGAGAGCACAAGTAATGTCTTCAAGTGTCATGCTTTCTTAAGGCATAGACAATCTCTTAAAGCACTTTTGATTGCAATTCAAAATTTCTTAAGAGGATTTAGCCACTCTGTACTGTCTACATTTAAATTGAAATCCATGGACGGCAAGTTAACAATTGAGAACCAAAACCTGACAATCTTAGAATTGAATTAATAATTATCCTAAAATAAATTAAGTAATCCAGATCATTTGGACCATCCATCACAAAGTTAGCAATAGAGCCCATTAATCACCACTTTCATCCTATACATGAACAACTCTGACCTGGGAACTCTTTTTACTCTTAGCCACTTGCATATCACTGCATAGAAGATTAACTTAGGGAGTATTTAAGCTCCCAAGGGGGCGGGAATCCCATACGCAAAGTACACTTTTTCCTTATTATGGTTTGTGTATTCACCCAATTTCTAAAGAAAACACTAGTTTGTTCTCAGAAAGAGTCAAGGTTGTATTTGACATAGAATGTTGTAGTCTTTCCAAGATTTTTAATTTGCCTACAATAGCTGCATAACCTTTTGCAGCTGAGAAAAATTTAGAGCAATAAACTACACATCAATCACAATGAACTAAACCAAGCCTGATAATCACATAAACAAATGTCCTGGTTTTTAGAGCAATAAATTGTTTCTTGAATATTTCAGAAATTTTCCCAGCCATTTACTGGTCAACCACTTCCATATCCTTGTTAGCACCTAAATAATGTTATTCAACATGATTCAAATATCAAATTACTAACATGGTGACATAAGGATTTCTAGATATCAAACATACCTGTTCTGCACCAAAACACGAACCACAATACGTCTCATTGCGTTCAAGCCTGCCACCATGCCTCTGCAGAGGTTTCTCAATCTACAGGGAAAAAAGAGAAAGAAAATTAAGCCAAAAACAAACTAAAGGGGTAAACAACATAAACAAGTAAAAAAGAAACATGATGAAGACTATTTAATTAAGTGGTGATACCATCCATCAAATGCCAATATGTCAGGGACTTAAGGTCAAAGGAGGTTGCAACATCTTAATAACCAAAGAATACAGCAATCAAACATCTGCAACAGGGTCCTTGATGCCAAAGTGCACCCATGACAAGTTGTAACACCAGTTATTAACAATTAAACACTCAAATGATGTTATGGAGCCTAAAAGCTGCTATTTTGCCTAACTGGTTAACAGAATTAGTCTTGAAACCCTATCTTTCTTTCTTGCAGTGTTTACTTTCACTTTTCATCAACTTTTACCTTTAAATTTCAAATTTGGAGGAACCTTTAAGAAAACCAAAAGTTTTGAACACCATCTTCTCAATTGGAAACTATGAATCATTACTGTTAAAATCTGCAGTCACCACAGAAACTGCTGCTGGAAGATCATCTCTACAACTGCCCGCCAGAAGAGATGCATTAGATTTTAAAAACTTATTAAACAATAGCCTTTTGATCCCATTAACAGATCCTTTCTTATCACAAGTAGAAATATAATACAACTAAAACATAGAAAGTAGTGCATTTTTTTCCCCTTTCATATCTTATCTTCTCTTACCAAGTTGAATGCCACTGAGGATTAACAGATGCTCTTTCATGGGCTATAGGAAGACTATCAATTAAACACTCAAATATGGTTACGGAGCCTAAAAGCTGCTAACTTCCCTAACTGGTTAACAGAATAAGTCTCGAAACCTTATCTTCCTTTCTTGCAGTGTTTACTCTCACTTTTCATCAACTTTTCCTTTAACTTTCAAACTTGGAGGAACCTTTAAGAAAACCAAAAGTTTTGACACCAATTAACAATTAAACACTCAAATATAGTTATGGAGCCTAAAAGCTGCTATCCTCACTAACTGGTTAACAGAATTACTCTTTATCTTTCTTTCTTGCAGTGTTTACTTTCACTTTTCATCGATTTTTACCTTTAAATTTCAAACTTGGAGGAACCTTTAAGAAAACCAAAAGTTTTGAACACCATCTTCTCAGCTGGAAACTACGAACCATTACTTTTAAAATTTGCAGTCACCACAGAAACTGCTGCTGGAAGATCGTCTCTAAAACTGTCCTCCAGAAGAGATGCATTTGATTTTAAAAACTTATTAAATAATAGCCTTTGATGATCCCATTAACAGATCCTCTCTTATCACAAGTAGAAATATAATACAACTAAAACATAGACAGTAGTGCATTTTTTTCTCCTTTTCTTATCTTATCATCTCTTACCAAGTTGAATGCCACTGAAGATTAACAGATGCTCTTTCATGGGCTATAGGAAGACTATCAATTTTAGAATTCTTTGAAATCTCCAACTTTCCTTACAAGCTATATAGCCTATAGGTGCAATATGGTTGGCAAATGCCAATTATGTTTGGCCTGCAGAAGAATTTCACACCATTTGCATCATATGCCTTACCTATAATATTATTAGGAAGCACGGCATCCTTCCTTCACCTCCATCCTTCAATCTTTCTTATCCTCATTAATAACAGATTAAGAATCTGGGGATACTTTCGTCCTCCTATATTTCCGATTGCAGAAAAGATTATTCAAAATCGACCCTACTATCCTGACTTCCTTCTTAATACTTTATATCTTTCAATTGTTCTTATCCAGCATAATCCCAACCTTGTAACATGTCCTTCTAAATTACATATTTCATTTCTATTATGTGCATAGTTAGCCCTGATTAGAAGCAGATTACAAAAGGGAAATCATCCTTCAAAACCAAGAAGTGCAAGAACAAGAAGGGCTAGAGAATTAACTTTCAACTACCTTTGGTGCTCCAATACCATCCTGCCTGGATTCTATCACATCACCATGAGCATTGATTCTTTTCTTAATTATATCATGTTTCTGCACATAAAAATTGCAAGGTTACAAATGCAAGAAGACATAAAATTTGTTAAAAGCTGATTGAGACTAATAAATCAAACTGAACAGTGAAAACAGTGAGCAATGTTCATCCAAGCATCTGCACTGCACACATACTATGTCAAGATGTTGCTCTCCACTGATATCCATAGCATCAGTACTGAGTAGCGTACATGGAATAGCAGGAAAAGTGACATCAAACTGCATGTCCAAAAAGAAATGGGGTGTCAAAAAATAAAGCATGAATGAGTGTTTTACTAATAGGGTAAAAAACAACAAAAACAAGCAAACAGGATTATATTTTTAACATAAAAAGCTCTAACACTTGCTTTGAGTATTCCACATCAGTAGAAGAACAAGTTTAAATTACTTTAAAAATACTAGGAAAACACTAACACAAGATGCAACCTATAAACACTGCATAGCACTAATTTTTACAGGTCAACAAATTTGGAATTTGAGTTTAGGTAACTCCTTTAACAATAATTGGAAAGAGAGATGATTACATTTATGTGTAGGGTTTCTCCTCTTGAAGTATCCACCAATAGCTTCGTCTCAGTAACGGTATGCAGGTATAATCCTGTGAAAAAGTCCACATAATAACAATAAACATAACATCACCAGGTTCCAACAACATAAATCATTCTTAGGGTGATAAAACATATAATACTAATTTCATTATAGGCTAAGTTGCTTAACTTGTAAGTGGAGACAAAAATAAAAAAGCCAAAGCAATGCAGTTTCTAAGATATTTGTAACTACAATAGTACAACAATTTGTATCAATTTAGAAGGGCGTGATAACCCAATAGTAAACCACTTCCTCAAAGACCTTACCTTTCAACCGGATTATATATTGAGTTTATACTTCCAAAAAAAAAACCCAATTTTCTATAGTTAATATATATACAAAAAAAAAAGGCGGAGAGAGGACTTACTGAATTCGGAGAAGAAGAGGAGAAGTATGGCAAGAGAGGAGACAAGGGTGATAATGCCACCGGAGAGCGTACGGCTATAGAAATCTTCATTGACTTTTGGGTATGCGTCCAAATTCCGTAGCTTGCTAAATATGTTCTCCATGGCCACCCCCTTTCACCGGCGTTGTAGAAATTAACAGAAACAAAAAGAAAAGGCCCCCGAGATTTGGAACCCTCTAAAAAGAACAAAAAAAAAAAAAAAAAAAGGAGAACTTCAGGGAATTATATCTTCTTCTTTTTGTGTTTTTATTATTAACAGATAAATATGCAGAGAGAAATTGACGCAGTCTAAAAAAGGTAAAATTTTTTAAGACGGCGCTTACGAGGAGAAAGGAAGGAGACAGAGAGAGAGGAGGAAAGGCCGGAGAATGAGGCGATGAACCCAGGTGAAAGCTACCTCTGGCTCTGATCTCTGTCAATTTACATAAATGGACATGATGATCTGTTCAATTCATCAAATGGGTCAAAGTCAGAAATGGTGTCTTAAAATGTCAATCTTTTTCAAACCAAATTCAGATTTGGTTCTTTTTTCTTTCTTTTTTTCTTTAATTTTCTTTCCTCTCGGTGGATTTCCCCCCCCCCCCCCTTTTTCTAGAGATTAACACTTGCTACTACTTGAATCTGATAAAAAAGAAAAATTTTACAACTTTAAATTCCTAAAAGTACGAAGGAAAAAGAAAAGAGAAAAAGAAAAGAAAGAGAGAGAGAGAGAGAGAGAGCAAATGAAGGAATAAGCTGCATGCCTTGGTTATAAGTAATTGGGTTTTCTTTGCTGGTAAGATGAGCAGCCTTCAAACAATGTTTCAAAACTGTGATGCGAACGATGTAAAGCGTATGGTTCCTCCGGTTTCTTTCTTTCTTCTTCTTCCTCAATCAACGGTCTAGATTCTGATGAGGAGTCAGGGTTTTTTCTTTTTTTGTGTGTTTGAGGCGGAAGAACAACCAAGAGAGAAAAGACAGCCCGAAAAAAAAAAAAGACTTATTATTATAGATAGATCTGTTAATATCGAACATAATACATTGATATGATTAGACATAAACAAATATATAAATTATTAATATTAGATTTATTTTTTTGGATAATTATTAATATTAGATATTGTATACTCATAATATAGATGAAAATAAATATATATATAAATTAATAAATAATTTAATGATAGAAGATGTGGATAATTTTTTTTAAAGAAAATTATTTGATGCGGATAAATTTTTTTAAATAAAAAAATTATTTGATGATATCATATGTAAAATAATTTTTTTAAATAAATTACATAAACATCTTTAATTATATTTTTAATTTAATGATATTTTTTCAACTGAATTAGTGTTCGATTAACTCGTGAGTCGTGATACCAACTCAAGCAATACTTTTAATAATAGTATAAATATCAAAATTTATATAAATATATAATATTTTAAATATGATTATAATATTTAAAAATGATATTAATAGGATATAAAAACACGAATTATCAGATCTAATTTTAAAAAACTGCCTTTTCTTAAAAAAAAACAAAACAAGAAAACAAAATTCAGGAGCAGTTGCCAATTTGTCATGTTTTAACTGGTTTTTCTTGTTTTGGTAAATTGATTAAAATTTTACCTTTTTTTGTTAGACTTAATTGGGCTTAAGTTGAGTAACTATACAATTAACGAATTAAGTTTAACATAAATAAATAATAAGTTTAATTAAAGACGAATAAAGAGCTGTTAGAGAAAAAGAAAAAGGAAAAAGAACTTGAAGAATAACAAAAGGAAAAGGATTTTTCTAATTTTTAACTAAAATAAATACAATTTGATCAAAATAAATCATCTATCTATATTTGTAATTTATAATTATCTATAATCTACATCTATATCTATATAATATATATAAAAGCAGTAATGTAAAGAATCTTTTGAATTAAATAAAATATTCCGTTTTATTTATTATATTACTAAATTACCATTAGCATATCATATTATATATTATAATATTTATGAGATTATATTTTTAATATTTTAATTTATTATTTTTAAATCAATACAAACTTTTCATACTCATGTTGAATTACACTTTCACTACAATTTAAATTATTCCAACAAGTCAATAAGTGAAGACTTATAGTTTTATTGTAATTCTCACTTAATTGGAATTGTAGTTATATACCAATTATAACTAAAATTTCCTACTATAAAATAGATGTATTAGCATCACATTATTCCAAGTTTAGAGGTTGCATACCGCACGAGTTTTGTTGTTTCTTATAGCATCTAAAGTTTAGGGATTTGCATACTGCATGAGGTTTTCTTTTACTTTTTTTTCTTTTTTCTTTTTAATTTTTAATTTTTAATTTTTGTTAGAATTCTTTTTATAAAATAGTTGTATTAGCATCCAACGATTAGGGGTTTGTATACTACATGAGGTTTTTTATTTTTAAATTTTGTTAGAATGATTTTGGTTTTTTTCATTCACTATCATAAACAACTTCTTCTTTTACATCTTTGAACAGATTTCGGCATAATGCAAATTCAATAGGTTTAAAAAATTTTGTTTCAACAAAAAAGTTTTTGACTATTTGATAAGTTATTCTTTTTTTTTTTAATACGGTTTATTGCTTCTTGTTTATTTCTTAGATTTGTCTTGGTCTGGGCAGATTTTGACATATTGCAAATCCAATAAGTTAAGAAAATTTCTTTATTACAAAGGTTTTTGACATCTTTTGAACTCACGAAAATACATTTTATTGTATTATTAAATTGAAATTAGAATAATATTTTATTATTATATTATATATTATAAGATTTATGGGATTATAATTTTTTTGAACTTTTATCTAAACATTCAACCAAAATAAGATAATGATATTTTCATTGATTTAAATTTAATAATTGGTTTTTATATTGTTTCATAATTACTAAATTTTTCTCTACAGTTATTATTGTATGTGATTTGTCTTTTTTTTATTATTATTTGTTTAATTCGTGTTTGTGTAATTTTTTTATGAATACTTTCTTTTAAAAATAAAAAATTAATTTTTTTTATGATCAATACAAAACCATATTATCAATTAATTCATTATTTTAAAACATAACGAACATATTCATATGCGAATGCATGTAATAACAAATAATATTTATATATAATTATATGAATGTGAACAAATCTTAAATTAATGAAAATAAATATTTATATTTTTAAATTAACATTATTAACGTATACTTTATTAATTTTAATTATTTATATAATTTTAATTTAAAAAAAATTGTATTGAAAGTTTTAATTTTATATTAACTAGAATGAAGACTCGTATTTTGTTAGGAGAGTTATTAAATAATTTAAAATAAATAACAAAAATAAATTTAAATACAAATAAAGTGACATTTTAATAAAATTAATTAATAAATAAAAGTGGACAGAGTTTATTTTAAATCTCTAATAATTTTTCTTTTGTTCTGTATCAATAATACATTAACTCCATACATCCATATAGTTTTACCCACTAGTTGAAATAAAATGGAGAAAGCAGTGCTGCTGAAATTAAATCCCGTAATCCTATTGAAGGGAGACAAGAAAGAGGTTAAACGTGAAAGAGGAAGGCTATTCTTCTGCTGAAGAAGAAGATGAAGAAGCAGCTGAGCATGACCAATTTCATTACCGCCACTCTTCCGACGACGACGACGTTTTTTAAAAACCATTCCACCGCTCCCAAACGATACGACTCCTCCGTCTTCGATTTCCCCTATTCCTCCCGTAAATCCACTCTTCCTTCCACCTTCAATGGTACCGGCCAGTCTTAGTTTTTAACTAAATTGATACAGTTAAGTTTTTAGTTCCGTTTCGATTTTGATACCGATCCGTACTGATTTATATAAGATTTTGATTTTTTTATTAAAAAATATTTATTTGATTTTTTAAACTAGTTTCAATATTTTTTTTGTCATGATCATTTTTATTTTTTCATAATTACATTTAAAAATAAAATATATTCATTAAATTAGATTATTGAACATAATTAATAATAATTTATTATATTTTTTAATATTTTAATATTTATTTTATTATTTAATATTAAAAAATTTGAATATTAAAAATTTATATTTGCATAATATATATATATATATATACATATAATGAATGAATATTTATATATGTATATAATATATATTTTATTGAAAAATTTGAAAATAAATTATATAAAAATATTTAAAAAATATCGATAAATTTTATCAAAACGATGCGTTGAAATACACCGATACAGTACGGATTAACGCTTTCTCCCAAGTATAATTTCTTCGCCCTAATATTTGTGTATTTTTTTTTTCAACCTTGTTCTATTTATGTGTAGGAAAAATGTGAAATTCGAAGAAAAGCTTGAGATTTAAGAAATAAAATAAAAAACTTTTGTTAATTTCTTTGATTCGTGTTCATTTTTTATCACCAACTGAAACTAGGTTAAAAAGCTTCTTTTTTTTTTCTTTCTATCTTTACTGAAGTGAGTTGAAATTGATGATGATGATTTGGGGTTGATCTAATTTTTAAGGGTATCTGTTGTCTTGTTGGTTTCTGGAGATTTCAGGGCCGCCGGAGTTTCTAAACCATGCCGTTGAGGAACAGACTTCAGCAAGTGACTTGGATCATCAGCAAGGAAGGCGCGGTGGCCGGAGGGATTTCAAAGATAAGAATGATATGCCTGCTGGTATTTTTCTTTTCAAGTTTCATCCAAATCTCTTTCTTTTTTTCTTTTTTGTATTGTTTAGTTCAGATGGGCCAAAGTTTGCAATAGCTGTTTTTATATTGTCAAGTGAAAATAATTTGCACTCTAATTGATTAAGGCAATATATTTTAATTAAAAATGGTGAAAAGACCATTTGCAATAAGGTAGAACCTCAATGGTAAAAGAGCAAACTTTTTTTTTTTTTCTGAATTATGTTGTTTTGATTTTTTATTTTTTTAAAATATTTATGTTTGACATCCGTATTCGATATATATTTGGATATGAATATCAGATATAATCTTTCAAAAATCTTTCAAATACATAAAAAAAAAATATTTAAAAATTAAACATATCCATATCGGACATACCAATATCTTACACTCACACCAAAATTCGAGTAGCTTGTAGATTTTTTCCTTTAGTGCCAGTGGCTGGATCATGCTTCAATTGAAATGTTTGATTAAAGTTGATGTTACATTTTGGCTTTTGAAATGCTCAATTCTGTTCAATAGCCTCTACTGTACATGTTACTGTTATTACTTTTAACTTTTTTTTAAGTGATGCATATTTGATAATTTTGAATACGAATACAACACGTTTAATAAATACGAAAACAATGTAATAAACACGATTAACACGATATGTTTAATATAAATATCATATTTGTGTTTACAATTTTGACGTATTTAATAATTTGTATTGTGTTTATGTTTACACAGTTGATACAGAATATAAAAAACATATGACATGACACGTGTACACGAATGGTTAGAATGTAAGGTATAAACCATACTCTTTCTCTAGACTAGAGTGTCAAAAAGGCAGTTTGCCTGTGGCTGGTCATTTGTCTTCAAATCTTAACAGTATGATTCTATTGCCATGCCTTAGTAGTAATGTTAATTGGAGTTTGTTGTTCTTTGACATAAGGGTTTTGTTAACATGTCTTTATCCTAACTGTTATTTTCCATTGTATGAGAATAACTTGGTTCTTGACTGTTTGAAGGTGCTGCTGCTGGTAGAGGCCAAAGCTCAACTTGTCGGAATCCATGAGCGAGTAAGAAGTGATATTTGAGGGTAGCAAGCCTCCAACATCAGCAGCTCCTCCAAGCACCACACAGGATGGAGCGAAGCGGATCGTGTCCGCAACAAATCCGAATGCAGAAGATGCTGCGGAGCTTTTGAGGTACATCTTGATTGTTTTCTGTATGAATATTCAGATCAGTCCTTTTCCATTCTTTCTTTTTGGTGCCCCATACCATACATTACACCTGCTATTGCTGAGGTTTACATTGAAAGTTAGAAAAATCACTGTGCAGTAGTTTTATTTAGATGCTGATAATTGGCTTCTGAGTCTAATATGTGATGCACATGCACTGCATTCAGAATGGCCTCTTTAAAGTGTCTATAGCCCTGTTGTTTGCATAGCTTTTGAGATCAAAAGCTGCGTTTCACCGTAAACGCAATGCTAAACGGTAAAAAAGAAATTGGTTTTTACGGTTGAAATCATGATTTGGCAACCCAAATAAAAAAGTCAAGAAAATGAAGTTTTTGAACTTTAAAAATTAGCTTTTGAATAAATAACTTTATTATCCTCACATCTCTAAATTTTTATTTTTTACACAAATTTTTTCTAACATTTCAATTCCTCACAACAATATCAAACACAAAATTCTTAAATCACATTTTTTTTTTCCCTAACAGTAATGCTAAATTAGGCCTACGCGTGCTCCATGCAATTCGTGTTGGCATTTCATCTTAGCCTAAAAATGTTGACATACTCCAGTGCTAGAGGAATGGTCTGTCCAGTGTGCGGTGATCGTCCTCTTGCAGATGCTGACAAGGACCCCAAGAAGAGGGGGTCTATTATCAAAGAGAAAGAAAAGAGTAAGAGAATGAAGGGCCAATCATCTCATGCAACTTGGAAAAGTGAAACAGAAATGCAGCTCAGGCAGCAGTTCGACTAGTTGAATATTGCTTGCAGCATTGCACCTTGGAAAATGTTTAGTATTTAGTGTTTAGAGACTTTGGAGTTTACACAATTCCTTGTCAAGGCACTATCAGTAGTTTTGTTAGAAACGATCTAAACTTAAAATGATTCGAATTCAAATTATTTTAAAAATGAATTCGAAATTATTCAAATTTACATTAAGTATGATTTTATTTTTAAAAAAATATTAATTTAATAAAAATAATAAATATAACATAAATTATTGTTTTTATTTTTATTTTTATTTTATAATTTTAATTATCTTTTATAAAAATTCTTTTATTATTACAATTTTATATAATTTTGAATATTCTTCTTCTTAAATACGATTAAAAAAATTATTTCTATTATTATTAATGTATTTAAGTTTTATATTTATTAGTATATATTATAAATAAATTTTTATTTTGAAAAAATAATTAAATAAATCAATAATAATCAATTTAAAATAAAAGTAAATAAACTAATTCAATAAAACTAATTATGCTTTTAAACATCTTACTAGTATTGAAAAAATCGATCAGACCTATCGGTTGAATCCTGGTATATGTTAAATGTTAGGCCATCTTCCTATATTCCATTAGACTTGCTGGCATGGAATTTAAATAAGCAGGGTCCAACTTTTTAGATGACATTTTTGTGGGTTATGTTGTGAAGGTTTCTGGTCTGTTTGGAGGAGTTTACAGCTGTGGAGGGAAAAGAGGGGTAACAGACTTTCATTATCTGAGAATCCTGGTTGTGAATATGTCGTCTTTGACTCTTATATAAACATGCTCAAGAGTCAAATTATCCATCCATATTTTAAAAAATTTGAACAAAAATATTAAATTTGAAATATAAATTTGGATAAAAAAAAAAACTCGTTTAAAAAATGAGCCAGACCTTGGCTTCAACTATCAAGGCCTGAACCCGGTCCAACCCAGTCCACCTATTTTTTATTTATATATATATATTATATAATTTATATCGTATAAAAAATAAATATATATAATATTATAATGTAAACATTTAAAAATATACTAAGTTATCCATGTTTTAAAACTTAATAAAAAAAATTTAATTATTAAAATTAAATAATAAACAAAAAAAAATTGTTTACTTTTTTTTATAAAAAAAAAAAGACGAGTCTAAACGGGTTTTGACTACTTATTTACAAATATAAACGAGCTTGGACAGAATTTGAAACTCATATTTCGGATCAGGTCGGGCTTGAGCAAGTATATATGATGTTAGTACCATATCTAAACCTAACCCGACCCCTGAGCACCTCTACTCCTATCCTATATTACCTAGATTCTTTATTTATTTTTTTTAATATTTGTGTTTAACACCTATGTCCGACACATATTCGAACATAAATACAAGAATATGATCCTCCAAATATATATAAAAAAAAATTAAACATACCCGCATCCGATATTCACTCCCGACTCCAAGCTACCTATCATCCCTCGGAAAAGGCTTACTAGCAATTTGCAGAGCTAATGTGAAGAGGAACACCTGATATCGTGTGGCCTTACAATCTGAAAAAACTATTTGAAGCCAAGACATCAAATCTGTATGATCAATTCATCATTCCATCAGCGTAGAAGAATTTTTATTTTACTTTTCTTGGATAAATAACATCTTTGGGAGCCATGCTCTTTCCAACTCCAGAAGAAGAAACATTAGATAAGTTCAAAGACGCTAAGGCTTGCCAGCATATCTTCAATAATGATGATAATAGACCATTTTCATATAATACCCTTATCCGATGCAATAAAGGCTTGAAAACAGGGGAACGCAGCAACAACTTGCAAATTTTCTTGTCAAACTTTCCTGCTTTAGCCATGAAAACTGACCGATAACATCTCATCAAAGTTTAGATTCGTCCATATGTGGCAGGATGGGCCCATAAATTTGTTAGTTTTACACCTAGAAAGGCAAAGACAGCTGCTTGGTGGTCATTCAAGACTTTTATCACTAACATTTTCACGCTACGATAGTGAGATCAAACATGTATGCATGATAATTTTAAACTCATCACGATTACGACTACACGATATAAATACAATACGAAAAAATATAATTAAAACACGACACGAATACACAAATGTATTAAAATATATATAACATAAATTATTAACGTGTCAAATTTTATATAAAACCTTAAAAACAATTATGACACGAAAAATAATACGAATACAATACAAATATACGAATTATCGTATCTACTTATACATACATGCCTCATGCCTGCCCACATTCAAGACACCATATTCGATCTAGCTCTGCATCTTTCTGCCTTCTACTTCTGATGTTATATTTTGTAAAACATCGATACTGGAGACCATTTAATTTTACCAACCAACTATTAAGGAGATAATTATTTATTTAACTAATGTCTCTACAGTTAACATCAGAATCGAAAACACCCGATAAACCCTAACGATATGAAGCTAATAACCTGACTTGAATTAAAATTGTATTACATTTTTATACATCCTCAAAGCAAAAAATTCGGACAAGTAGCTTATCACAAACCATTACAAGGATTTATAACAACACAGACTAAAAACATGGTGTATCTAAGAAATCAAAGTTTCAAATGCGGAACCAAACTGCATCTTATGTTGAGGCCTCACGACAATCATTTTACATGATCATAAATACATAACATTTTACAAGGGTTACACAGATGTTAATAAATTCACAGTTACCTGCTGTCACTTGTTGTCGGCACTTTTGAATCCGAACCAGCACCAGTTTCTTCGCGGCCAATGTGTTTTTCGGCAATCAAATGATAGAGCAGCCATGAATCTGCCATTCCAATCCACAGAATAAGGCTTGAGGTTTACTAAACACGAATTTTCTTCAAGGTCAACATAAAGAACGACAAGTGATAAAGCAAATGCTTACCATACCGTGAGACTATCGGTAGTAAGCCTTAGAGATGGACCTGAAGGCCTGTGAAATAGTAAGTGTGCTATGGATCTATCTATAGGGTTTGTGCCAGTTTCTATATCCATAAATCCAGTACACCTAAAAAAACAAATATTTAGAATTACAAGAAAAATAATTGATTGGAAGATTGGATTAATTAAGAATGAGGACAAAAGAAAGAAAAATACACACGACACTCAAGATGTAACACAAAGTTCATAGTTTAAAACAGCCAAACGGATTATTGCCATGTTTGCCTCTATAATTTCTTTCCTCACATAACTTGTACCAGAAAGGAGGAATGTAGGTGAAGGAGAGAGCTTAATCAATATGTTCAAGATTGCAAACTGTTATTAAATTCTAACCTAACGGATTAAGTTTCTAAGTTGCATGGTTTTTCGATTCGTTACCAGTGCTTTTTTAACCTAGAGGACTATAGTTCAAAATTCAAAATTATGAGTGCCTCTACCTCTATTTTAATAATTATAACAACTTTAGCACAAGCTAACTGGATTGTCCCTGGTCTCTAGGAAGCCAAAAACTTGAATGGCTCAAGATTTCTACCCGCCAATCCATAGGTTTCAGGTGTCCAGAATTCCACACCATCATCAAGATCACTATTCAATGGTCAAAATTGAGTAACGGTGACAATGTAAAAAGTACTAAGAAATTATGTTCAAGCAACAAACACATACTTGTTTGTTTCTTCGGCCACCAATGGACCAGTTGCATCATTATCATCTCTGATGCCACCTTTTGTATTTGTGCAATTATGTCTTTGTTCAGCACTCCTAGCCAAACGATACAGACTATCCCGTATGCACAGTTTTGTCCTGACATCCAACTGAAAATCCAAGCAGTTTAGCATGATCAATTACCATGTTTACTGATTACCGAAAAGAACATGTGCACGTGCACATCACAGAATCTTTCCATCTATTATACCTTTTCCATGATTTGTTGAAGCTGCCGAAAACTAGTTGCTTCTTGTGAGACTTCATCCAACACAGAACTTACACAAGAGCTCACCTGTGCATTTGAAAAATCTAATTCTGCTGGCTTTCCTACACTAACTCCTTCAACTTCACTACGACCTTCATCCTGTTCAGACTGACGGACCTGCTTTTGAACAGTAGCTGGATCACAAAATGCCATCTTACTTCCCACTTTTGCATGTTTGACATTCCTTTTGAGTGGGGCTTGTGTATCTTGTTGATAATATAACTTTCCCCTCTTCTTGTTCGTTATAATGGCAGGAACCTCCAATGAAGGATCACAAGAGCTCTCTATAGACTGTACCTGATTTGATGCATAAGATGACTCGTTTGTCGAAGAAGGATTACCATTATTTTCAGATTTTGTACTAGACAGAGTTGGACATCTTGAAATTTGATCCGAAGGACTGCTGTAGTTGAGATGCGTATAAGGAATATTTGTTTGTACGTAACTCACAGAATCAGGTCCGATGTTTTGTTTGTGCCGCTGAAGGCCTGATGGGAAAAAGAGTTGACAGGATGAATCATTAAAGGGGTGCTTCACATCTGCAAACTGCTTGATGTTACCGTAGTGGTGAAAAGAACCACCATTTTCCAGATGTTGATCTTTTCTTTCTCCTGATGCACTCAGTTGCTTTGACTGCTTGTTTTGTTGACTGATCTGTAATTTGGCAATACAATAAGAAAACATAATAAAGATTCCACACGGAAACAATACGTCAAGGAAAACTTATAGCAAAGAATCTTTCATTCTGAAACCAGCTTTAGAGTGCACCTGTTAATTGTTATCTGACTCTAAATTGGAGCTTTATATCAATTATGAACAAGCACTATAAAGACAATGCAATTCATGATGCTAGTAGGCTGCATTTTCCTTCAAAGTACCACAATAGTTATATTTCTACCTCTCATCTTAATTTGTTGTAGCATGAAATTCATATTCAGAAAGAAAAAATGCCTAGAAGGTTTTAGGAGGAAGACAGGATCTAGGTGCCAAAAATTAGATATCTACATATTCGTAAACAAAATGTGAAATTAAAAGGAATAATAGAGAGAGAGTGAGAGATAACATTAAGAAACAAGAAACATTTTTACTAACCTGCTCTTTGGGTGTCAAGTCATCCTTGCTTTCAGATTCTTTATTGGATACATTCAAAGATGACATGTGAGCAAGACCAGCATTATCACCTTTCATATTAAGGGAACTTATTTTGTCACTTAGAAGTACACTTTTCTTGTTGGAATCAATAGTTGAAGGAACTGCAGTGTCTGGCCTAGAACTTGCACAATGCTCTGGTACACTATTCAGTTTAGCATCAGCCTTCAATGCATCTTGAGATCCTTCAGTCACTTGTGAAGATGAAAACCAGCACAAATCATCTTCATTACTGAGACTCCCCAACAACCCAAACGTTGAATCACAATTTCTGCCAGAACAATAAGAAAGGTTAAATAAGTATTAATAGTACTCTGTAAACATAAATATATGCATGCATACATATATGGTGCAGGTACATATATGTGGATACTTAAGGATGTAGAATGTAGATACTCACATGGGGAGGTCCTACTGAAGCTATATATCAGATTTTACATAGCAAAGCATAACATGAAAAATAATTAATAATGGGATTTCAAGAACTACCTGAACATCCTGTCAACATCCTCAAAATTCCCGATGTCTCCCCAGCCATAATATAAAAGATCACTGTTTTCTTTGTCTTCATGGTTATTATTAAAAAAGCTGAGATCGTCATCAGCTTCGGATATGTGGTTTAGTGAAAAACAGTAAACATTATTGTCCTCTGTGGCACACTTGTCAACTAAGGCAAGATCATCAGCACAGAACTCACTGCCAGTTTTGAGACCATGGTTGGACATCCTTGGATCATCAGAAGCCATGCTTGTTACTTCTTTGAGTGATTCATTATCACCTGAAGTGGGAAACACACCATCAGGACTGTGAGACCACGGACCCTTTTCTAACATTCTGTTCTTGGTCAAAGTATGTAAGCCTTTTTCCTTCTCCCCAAAAATACCATATTTAGTGGTATTATCAGCATTACTAGAAACTCCAATCACTTCAGGTCGTGGTTTTTTTCGACCATCATCCTGAACTTTGAATTGAGCCCCATATTCATCAACAGTACGAGGCACTATATGATCATCATTAGCACCAAATTCATCCCAAACATTATCTTCAAGCTGTATCATCAATTGCACAAAGTTTAGTCAATCAGTCATTCTTCACCGAAGGAAATAAAACTAAAGAAGATGAAATTTATGATAATTTTAGAGAGATGATATGAATTACATCCCTTAGCTAGCACAACAATTCCTTAAAATGGTAATGCAACCAAAAACATCGAGGTTTCTAAGGAGGTTCAAGGCGAATCTGAAGAGCAATGCTTCAAAGAATAGCCATCCAATTATAAGCCCATCAGCTTAAATCCTAGTCCTAAGTAATTTTTGATAAAGCAGTCATCTCGTGCTTGAGCCCGTGCTCTTGCACTCTCAACCCCAAGATTTTTACCATTGCACTAGATAATGGTTTTATTGCACCAAACATTGGCATTATTAAACAAATCTAACATTAGCATATCAAGTCCCTAAAGTGAATAAAATCAACCAAGAAGAAAATATTAGTACAAAGGAATTGTTATTTGGTACAATGATATTAGTCTCCTGCTAACAAGCTTGGGTTCAATCCTTGATAAACACCTTAAACTAAAAGAATAAAAAACATTTTGGGGTAAAATTCGTTGACGCATATCACATAAACACAGAAAACACCCACTCCATCACTGACAGAAACGAATCTTAAACTAGGACTTAAACCTAGCCTGCTCTAAAAGACAGTGAGCAAACTGAACCCTAAAATCCCAATTCATCAACAAAGTCCAAAGGCAACAGCAAACCCACAAATAAAGGAGCCAAAAAGCTTCAAAGTAAAGTACTTAAGATTCTTTTTTCCATAAAAAAATCCATACACCCTCAAATTTTCAATAAATACCTCCACTAATATCATAACAAAAGAGGCACTATACAACTTATACAAGTTCTATTGACATGTGAAATGTAGTGAACAACTGAAAGTAAAACCAAATCTCAAGTTGAATCAATAAGCTGAAATTATTGCATCCACACAAGCTTTATTGACATTGCAGCACTGTACGACTAGAACATGAAAGTAAACTCAATAAACTTAAAAGATAAATTAAGAAACTTACCTCATACATGCACTCCATCACTGACAGAAACGAATCTTAAACTAGGACTTAAACCTAGCCTGCTCTAAAAGACAGTGAGCAAACTGAACCCTAAAATCCCAATTCATCAACAAAGTCCAAAGGCAACAGCAAACCCACAAATAAAGGAGCCAAAAAGCTTCAAAGTAAAGTACTTAAGATTCTTTTTTCCATAAAAAAATCCATACACCCTCAAATTTTCAATAAATACCTCCACTAATATCATAACAAAAGAGGCACTGTACAACTTATACAAGTTCTATTGACATGTGAAATGTAGTGAACAACTGAAAGTAAAACCAAATCTCAAGTTGAATCAATAAGCTGAAATTATTGCATCCCACACAAGCTTTATTGACATTGCAGAACTGTACGACTAGAACATGAAAGTAAACTCAATAAACTTAAAAGATAAATTAAGAAACTTACCTCATACATGCACAAGTCAGACATTCCTCCAAGATCCTTATCCACCACGAAACACAAATTCAATCTTTTGATCCGCTGTCATGTTTATGGCAGACAATTTATGTCTGGTTAAGCTTTCTGACACAGAAAACAGAATAATTACAACAAATTAGAAAAATCCTTCAGCAGAAATTAAAACCAACTCAAATTTTTGAATCATAATCAAGTTTAAAATCTAAAAGCTATGAATACACATCAAACAAAAAGTAAATTACTTTTCAGCATCAAAGCACCAAACTCAATCCGCAGCTCTTATAGCAGTGAATATATAGTAATCTAGTATATTAAATTCATTATTTTCTTGTGTAAATATATTTTCGTAACCAATTTTTTTTCTCAACAACCAAACCGCAGAAAATGCAGAAAAAATAAAAATTCAAAATTTATTAACAGAAAAAATATATTGTAAGCGCAATAAGTATCAGATTTACCTTAACTTTTAGTGAGTTTTTCTTTTAATCTTAAAATTAAAAATATATATATATATATATATAAATTTCCGTTTCACTTCCTGCATTTTCTCAGCAACCAAACAAATTTTTTGGCTAGAACAACCAAACAAATATATATAACTACAACAAAGCCAAACCTAAACAAATCAACTAAAAAAATAAGTTTCAACGAAAAAATAAAACAGCAACGATCTCCTAACAAACAAAGTCTCACCTGAAACTGACAACTTTTACCGGAAAATCAAATACTCCAAAGAAAAAAAATAGATTTTTTTTTCCAATAAACGTAAAACTTCACCGGAAAACGAAGGCTCCGAAATCCACAGTACAGAGTTACTCACCAGTTAACCGAACCAACTGTTTTTACCCTAAATTCAAAAGATGAGATTTCTGGGAGGTTCTGGAGAACAAACAACAAAGTAAGCACTCGAATTTTTTTATTTAATTTTTTGTTTTTTCTCTGAATGGGAATAAAGAATATTATATTATTTTTTAATATTTAAAAGGTTAAAATGTAAAGGAAGGCGACGGTAAGGATGAAACGTGGCGAGGAGATCAAAACAAGTGGCTAGAAGGGGTAGATATCAAAATTCGTGGATGAGAGTAGGGCTATGAGATCCGATCATTTTCCGTGACGTGATTGGTCCACGTCCTTGTAGGCTTGGGGAAAGTTGACGCGTGTCCGAGACACTAGGCGAGGAATTTTCAAAAGATGGGGTTCACGTGGTTTAGCGTTACTTGTTGGTGCTTTGATAATAATTTTTTAATTTTATAACTACTTTTGTTTGCCGACCTTTCAGTTTTTTAATACTTTAAAGTTAAAATTTTATTAATAAGTGTTTTAAAAATATTTTTTAAAATTATTAAATATTTAATTAATATATTAAAAATAATAAATAAAATTATTAATTTTTATATTTAATATAATATTATTATTATAAATAATATATTAACTAATTTTAGAACTATTGTTAGCAAAAATTTTAAAATTAATTAAGATTGATTTATTGTGGGCGGGGCGGGGGTCGCTGTGTTGAATATTGCGCGAGATTTTGCGGAGAAACTGCTGACGCTCGTGTAGCATTGTACATTACTTGCAGACTGCAGTCTTGCTCTTGCAGTAGAAAAATGAAAGGGACAGTGAAAATCCTTTATTTTTATTTTTTTTTTTGAAAAATAAAATCCATTTATTTTATTCATAAAGATTAATGTCATATTTGATTTTATATTTTATAAAAATTGTAATATTAATAACACTTTTATATTTATAATATGTAATGTAATATTTATATTATCTTTTTGTGTGATAATATAGTATTCGAGATTAACAACGATAATTTAAGATAACAACACCACCACTTTCACATCGAATGACCCATTAATATGTGATAGAATATCACATCATTATTAAAGAATCATATTGAAGTTTACAGGGTTAATTTGAAAAACATCTTTTGAATAGTATAATTATTGTTCAAGGATCTAATAATATAAAAAAAATTAAAAAATAAATAAAAAGAAAAAAAATTATTAGAAAGAAAGTTATAAAAAAAATATATCTTTAATGAAAAAAAATCTCTTATTCTCTCCTCTTTCCAAATCAATAAACTTAAAAAATTAATGTCAAAAATAGTATTTTTATTATTTTTATTTTTAAAATGTTTTAATTAAAAATATAAATATTAAAATTGTTAAAAAAAAAAAAAATCAAAAGAATATTTTTTAATTTTTAATTAAAAAAATTAAAAATGCTAATGTGGCAAAGTTGCTATTTGATTTTTTTTTTCCTTTTTCAACTCTAAATTTTTTATTAAAGGTAAAAATGTCTTTACAATGTTTTTAATAACAATTTTGTCTTTCTTTATTTTATTTTTTTACAAATTATTATTAGTCATTAAATCATTAAACAATTATGCTACTATTGAAAGCATATTTTTTAAAACTATCCAAGTTTATATGTGTCATTGATGTAACTTTTCTTTTCTCTTTTACAGAAATCGAATGAGATGTAATAATTTGGGTTTATTTTATCCTGTTGATTTTTATTTATTTATCGAAATACCGATGGTTTAAAATTATTTTTCAAAATTTATTTTTTTTAACCAGTTGAAAAATCGCTATGGTCCATGGCGATTTCTCAATCGTAATTTTTTTTTTTAAACTAAGTTAGAAAATTGTCATGAGTTATTGTAATTTTTCAACTTAATTTTTAATTTATTTTGAATTTTTACTTTGGAAAATCGTCACCTACGGTGGCGATTTCCCAAAGTACTTAATTTTTTTATTATTATAAAATCAAAAAAAAAAAAGCGAATTTTGATAAATAATTTGAAAACAACGGTATTTTGGTAAATAAAAAAAATCAGCTATATTACGGTAAAAAAACCTAAATTTTGTGTATTTGTGTTGTATTCATATATTTGATCGTATTTAAGATATTTTATATTTATTTAAATTTTGATATGTTAATAATTCGTATTAATAGATTTTTAAACATTCGTATCGTATTTTAGTTATTTTTTTCGTGTCGTATTCATATCGTATCTAATATTATCAAATTTGATGGAATCTAATCCTACTAAATCCGATTGGTGATTGATTAGAATCATCATCAATAAGAGAGATTCGAGAGATAAGGGAGACTAGGAGAGAAATTAAAAAAAATAAAAAATCTATTTATTTTTAAAATACATATTTTCTTAGAATATTGGTTTTAAATTTTTAAATAAAAGGAAAAAATAATGTTATTTTATTTTTCAAAAATAAAAATGAAATTTTTTTAAAAAATCATTTTATTTTTTAAAAATATTATTTTTAAGAATTTGCAATAAAAATTATTTTAGAAAATTTATATTTATTTTTTTAAAAAAAATCTTTATGAAATTATAACTTTTTTATTTTTAAAACTAAAACTTATTTTATAACTTTTTTACGTTTTTTTAAAAATTATAACACGTGAGAGCTGTGGGAGCACGTGATTCATGTGATAAATTAGGCAGCCAGGCTGGCATCACTCAAAAAGTCAAAAGTCAAAACAAAGAGTTAGGTACGGAATAGTGATGTATACCTATCCGGTAACCCGTTTGACAGTTTTGTATAATAAATAAATAAAAAAGACAGTTAAATTTTGGCATGACGTGGCTTTTTATATGAGTGGATGTTCAAAAGCAGTTCATGTGACTGCCCTGGCCCGAGCATTCCCCGATTTTAAAATAGAGTAATGCTTCAAGATCCGTCCATTTGATTCGTATTTTTGTCTCATCTGATTTTTTTTATTTTTTTAATTTATAAATTTAAATTTGCTTTATTTTAATATGATGTTTCATTTCATCAAAAAATTATTTTATTTTAATTTTTATAAAATATATACTTTTCATATTGTTTATCTCCTTTACCACGTTAGTTAGGCGGGATGACAGGCAGAAGGGACGAATCATGAAGTATTTTCCTTTAAAATATGTGTTTTTTTTAGACATGATAATATTATATGACACGATCACAATATGAAAAATATAATTAAAATATAATATAAAATATGATAAAAAAAATACTATACGAATATATCAAAATCTGTATAATATAAATTATTAACACGTCAAAATTTATATAAATATAAAATATTTTAAATACGATTATGACACAAAAAAATATACGAATAAACGAATATTTGATCTATCTTTTTCTACTATACGTGTCTTTTCCTTTTTTTTTTTACTTTCAGATAAGTGAGATTTGAATCATTTGTTTTGAATTTCTTGTTTGTGTTCTAATAATTGATTGAAATATTATTTTTAAATATTTATTAATAATAAATATTATTGAAAAATATTAAAATTAATACAATTTACATTTTTTGATAAAGTTAATTTCAAAAATTATCATCACATGTCTAGTAAAATGTTTAGTGAACCAAAACGTGTCAATGTAATTTTCTCAAAATTTTAATCAATATTTTTTTTATGTATACCAAATGCTATGATATTATTTTTTTAGTAATCATATTTTCAACAATCACGTTTTCATCCGTAACGTTCCATTCAAAATCATAACATGAAAAAATACCAAATGCTCTCAACTATTTGAGTAAATTCTCTAACCAAATAATCACTATAACGACAATGAATTAAAAAACTATAACAATATTTTTTTTATTTTAATATTAAATATAGGTTAAAAAAATACACAAAAAATAGAAAATTCTTATATTTTAATTTTTTAATAAAATAGATTAAAATTTTAATGCAAATAGTAATTATCTTAAAAATAATTCATTTTGTTATAAATACTTTTATTTTGGTCATGTTATCCCGTCATGAAGAAAAATAATTCAGTTGTTATTTATTAAACAATCCTATTAAGCACAATACCATTGAAATAGGGTTTTTTTTATAAACATTTATCTATAAAAAATTATTTAAAAAATAGATAATAAAGTTTTTAAAATAATAAAATCATTTACAATATCACTAATATCAATATATTTTCTTGATAGAAGCGTAAAATATGCCAATGGACAGGCAAAAAGAAAAAAAAAATCAAGTAATATAAAAAATCTAATAACTTAATAAATCAAAAGAGTGTGAAAACTAAAATTAAAATAAAATAAAATGTATACAACCAAGAAAGTATATTACATAATATATACAAAACTATAAATTAAGTTGGCATAAAGGTTAAATTATGTTAAAAACATTAAAATAGAAAAACATGAAAGGGCAAAATTTTAATACCTATTGATTATTGCAAACAAAATAGAAAATAAAGGGTTAGTTGATAAAGTTTAACACCCATGTCTATTATCACTTTCATACGATGGTATTTAATATTTATTAACAAAAGATTTTAGAAGTTCAAATGGTAACCATCCAAATTAAGATGGTAATAGATAGTAAAAAATCGGATATCCGATATTATTTAATTTGATTTTTGTGGATTCAGATATTAGATTTAGTATTTGTAACGGATTCAGATAGTAATCATTGGATATCCGAATCCCTTTTGATTTTGGTTTTGATAATGTCGGATATCCGAATCCGTTATCCAAATCTCGCTTTTCTTATACGGATAACAGATTCAAATATGTGAATCCAATAACCATTTACATATTTAATTATTATTTAATTATATATTTTTATCTTTAAAAAATTGATTTAATGGATTTAAATATTTAGTGGATTCGAATATCCGATGAATATTGCTATTTAAATAAGATGCAAATTCGAATAATAAACGAATAATAAATAAATTCATATATCATATAAATTAAGCGAATTCAAATATTTAAAATACAAATATTCGATCCTCTATTATCTCTGATCCAAATATATACAAATCAAGGATATGGGCTTGACTTGACTGACCCAAATTCAAGAGAACAGAACAGATGGTTGAATTAAAGCCCATGAAAAAAGAAAAGAAAAACCCAAGAAAGGTTAACCAGAGACTTGAGAGATTGTTGTTTAGATTAGTAGCATTTTTGTACAAGCGAGAAGGCGAAGAAATAATGGAGCAGGAGATCAAGGGCAAAGGAAGCGAAGAGCGATGGGGCGGAGCCATATCAAATCTGACGGAGATGGCTTCAAATCTTGATTCTCTCCAGAAACTACTTCTCAAGAAAGCCGTTTTTGTCGATGAAGATACCTTTGCCAAAGCCTCTCTTACCTCCGAACAAGCCCGAACCATTAAGGTTAACATTTTTTTTGTCTTTATTATTTAATTCCTGATCTGGGTTTTTATTGATTTGATCGACACACAATTAATTAGGTAATAACTATAATTATTGATCTAATCAATTGAAGGCTGAGCAAGCTCTCTTAATTTTTCAATTTCATGCGCTGGATTGAGCCTGATAGTTCCTGATCTAACGAGTGTAGGTTCTTGAACAAAGGGTGGAGACGCTTGAAAGAGAGGTGGATGCTGCAATCACAGCAGCGGCGCGTGCTCGTTCAGAGAAACGACAGGCTGAGGCCGCCCAAAAGGCTGCCGAATTGCGTGCTCAAGAGGTTACAAAAGAGCTTGAGAACACCACAAGTAAGTAGATATCCCCAAATCTCAGCTCTTTTTTTCTTATTTTACCCAGTTTTTTTAGGCTATGGTGAAACAAAGATGATATGTTTCATATTTTTCCTGTTTTACATTCTTTGGTTGCAGAAGTATTTGAACTTCACATGGAAGAGTTGCGAGCAAAGCAAGAAGAAATCTCTAAGCGTGATAAGGAAATTAAACTACTTGAAGCCATAATTCAAACACTTGGTGGAAAAGATTCTCGCTCTACCAACGTTTGAATGAAAAAAACAAAGACAATAAAACCTGTTCTCTGATTATACTATGTATCAGATTTTCTTTTCTAAGGTAATGTAAAGAGTTAAACCAAATCTTTTACTGTCATTGTAATGAAAATTTGCAATGTATTTTCACAAGGAAAATTACTTTTTTTTTTATTGCTTTAATGCGATAATAAAAGGGTGAAGTTTCTGTCACTTTGTTCTGCCATGAAAATGGCTTACTTGGCCTAACTGAAACACCTTTTTCAAGATCAGAAACTGAATGAATAACCAGATTGACATTGATGAATTAACTCTGCAATCTTCATTACAATTTGAAACCTGAGTTTTTCTTCACTTTCAGTTCCAGCTGTTTTATTTGTTAAACCTTATTTCAATACAAGGTCACGTTTACCATTTAAAAGTTGATTTTTAAATTTTTATTATTTTATACATATATTTTGATATTTCAATTCACCACATAATTTTTTTTTTACAACAATGTCAAACAATTAAGTTTAATAAGTAAAAAAAACTTTGGTTTAGTTTTTCCAACGTATTCTAGTCCTTTACTAGTGATTGCTATAAGCTTGTAACACTTTAATCTCATTTTGAAAAACTCGAAAGATCTATTATGATATATATATATATATATATATATATAAATTTTTATTTTTATTTGTGAGGTGTTTTTTGTACAACAAAACCGTGAGACTTTCGAGTCAAAACAAATAATATCTCGCAGGTTTAGTGCATATCTCTACAAATGGTATCAAAACAATCATCAATTGAAAAATAGAAGTTAAGTGCTACACTGTAAAAGGCATCTTTAGAATCCTAAAAAAGCTAAGTGTTATTCGGTGGGAGTCACCTTTAGAATCTTAACGTCTTATGTGATTCTGTTTTAGTCTTTTTTACGATCAAGTTTTATCGGGAAATTTGTAACAGCCTAATCTCACATTGAAAAACTTTGAGAATTCGTTACGATATATATATATATATATATATATAAATATAAACTTATACTTGTGAGGTATTTTTGTGAGATAAAATCGTAAAATTTTAAAATCAAAACTAACAATATCTCGCAGATTAGGTGCGAGTCTCTACAGCTATCCTGTTTGCTTTTTTTTTTTTTTTTGGGGGTAATACATTAGCAATCTTGTTTAGAGTAGTTCTTAAGGGTATGTTAGATCTGATCGTTTTTTGATTTTACTGTTTTTAGTTATTAATATCAGTATTACTAATGCATCAAAGCATTTCACTCGCTGATTGGTATATGATTTTCTTCTACAAATTCCTTTATCCAAAGTTATAATATCAGTATTACTAATTAAAAATAATAATAATTGAGTAATATTATTAAATAAATGTCTTCTGTGTGATTATTTCATAATAATAAAATTAAAGTTCAAGGTACTTTGTAATTTGATTTTCGAGTAAATTTCAGCATTGGTCATCTAATTATAACAAAAAATTTAATTTGTCCAACAAAATCATTGAATTTTGATAAATGTATCAAATCTAATCACTTTAACGAATTTTATATTAAAAAATAAAAATAATACACTTCTTTTTTTCTTTTTTTCTCCTGGTTGAGCTTTGGATAAAACATATTTTTCATTAAAAAAAAAACTCATTTCTACGTTAAAAAATAAAAAATAAAAAAACTACCTAAATAATTACTCTTTAGCAGTGATGAAAAAATTGGACCAGATTGGCCGATTAAATCAAGAATTAACAGTTTGTGCGGTCCGATACATATAAAAATTCGAACATATAGTGAACCGATAAAAAATCGATTCAATCGGATTAAATCGATTAAAAATCAGTTTTTTGTTAATTTTATTATTTGTTATTAAAACAATTATTTGTAAATGATGAAATTTGAACCTTTAACTTTTTAGGGTCCATTTGGATGAGCGGTGAGATTGATTTCGGTGAGATTAAAAACAGCGGTAGCGGTGAGATTAATTACTTTAGCGGTAAGATTGGGTACTGTAACAGTGAGATTAAAATCAGTGGTGAGATATGTGTTTAGATTCAAAAGCAGCGGTAACAATGAGGTGAATTATAGTAAAAAGAAAAAATAACCATTAAGAAAATTAAATTAAAATATGTATATAATAAATAATTACAAAATATTAAAATTATATTTATGTTAAATAATAACATATATTAAAATTATATTTATATTAAAAAATATATTAATAAAATAATTTTTAAATAATAAATAATTAAAAATTTAAAAAAAATAATAATATTATTATTTATTTATTTACTTATTTTTAATTAATCATATTAATTATATAATAATAGAATTGATTTATTTATTAGTTTATCCTGTATAAATACAATTTATTTATTAATTATATAATAATAAATTTTATTTATTATGTTGAATTAAAAAATTATTTTTAAAATTTTAAATTAAAAATAAAAAATAAGTGCAAGGATATTTTAATAAGATAAAAAACAAAAAACAACGATAAAAAGAGAATTATATAGTGACTGAAGTTTTGATTTTCAACTGTACCTAAAAGATCCAGTGGCCAAAGGGGAGTGTGGCACGGTGGGAAGGGTTCCACCATGCCACACTGATGTTATCCAAATAGCCCCTTCAGTGCGATTGGACCCAAAAAATGATCCAATCGCACTGAAACGGGGTTTAGTTACATCCAAAGGATCCTTAAATCATATAAGAAAGACTATATTATTAAATCAAATATATTTTGGTATGAACTCGTAATTATATTTAATACTTATTTAATATTTGATTTATTTAATGTTTTTATAGATAATTAAATTGTAGCTTAAACGGCAGCGTTTCGTCTTTCTGTTATTTTCCCTTCTTCCTCTCACTTCACTCATTTTGCTGTTTTGGACCTCACGATTTTCTTAAATTTCTTTCACATTCACCATCGCATCTTCCACTTTTCCTCCTTTCCCTTTCTTTCGCCACCCAAACTACTCTCCGATTTCCTGCAACTTTTTTTTTTTTCAGGTATGGCAATAACGTTGTACATTGGTATTAGACATTAGTACTAATTATTGCTGTTTAAAGGGTTTAAATTTTGATTTGTTGACTGCTTCTTAACTTGGTTCAGCTTAATTTGTTTTAGCTGTATAAGAACCCAGTTATTTCCAGTTGATTTTTATGTCTAAACGAATATTTTAATCTTCGTTTACATTTTTGTTGGCTATCTCTTTGCTGCAAAACATTTTTTTTTAATGATTTTTTTGCTTTTTTAAGGATACATTTTCGCACACCTTCTGTTTGTTGATTTGTCTTACTCATAAAATTGTCATATGCTTGGTTTTCAGTAAGGAGCAGAGTTCGAACAAAGATACCCTTTTCATTATAACAGAAAATACCAGTCTCTAAACGATCAAATCTTCAACACTCAAGGCCTAGTAGATACAGTTTTTTGAGGTATGTTTTTAGTTTAAGTAGTTTAGATTCGAATTACTCACAACTTTTATATTGGTTTAAATTATATCCTTGCCTTTCTTTTTTGACCGTGGATAGCAAATGATGGAGAAAACCCCTTTTTTTTTTTTACTGTTTAAAGTTTATTAATTTTCAGTTTCACTTGGGTAGGTACAATGGAAGTTGATGATGACAACAGTCCATCAACTTCAGTTGCAGTTCCCGATGGCCAAATCACGGTGCCTACAGCTAATAACACTCCAATTCAGCCTGTTCAGCCTATTTTTCCGCCAGTGGTCCCACCTGCAGTTGTACCACCTATTGCTCCAATACCTGCAGTTCCTCCACCCCCGGTTGTCAACCCATTGGCACCTCTCCCAATTCGCCTTCCTGTCCTTAAACCACCTGTGCCTCAAAATGGTGAGGTGAGAACTGGTGATTCGGACTCTGACCATGAGGATGATGGGCGAGCTACTGCTGGTGAATATGAGATCTCAGAAGAGAGCAGACTGGTTAGAGAGCGGCAAGAAAAGGCAATGCAAGAACTTCTGATGAAACGACGTGCTGCTGCACTAGCGGTGCCTACTAATGACATGGCTGTCCGGACTCGACTTCGCCGGCTTGGTGAACCCATAACTCTTTTTGGAGAAAGAGAGATGGAAAGGCGGGAAAGGCTGCGAATGATTATGGCTAAGCTGGATTCTGAGGGGCAATTGGAGAAGTTGATGAAAGCTCACGAGGAGGAAGAGGCTGCAGTTTCTGCTAAGATGGAGGACATTGAGGAAGACATCGAATACCCCTTTTATACTGAGGGTCCAAAAGAGCTTTTGGATGCTAGAATTGATATTGCAAAGTACTCTATTGTAAAGGCAGCTGCACGAGTTCAACGTGCACGGAGAAAAAGGGATGATCCAGATGAAGATATGGATGCTGAAATTGATTGGGCTCTAAAGCAGGCAGGGAATTTGGTTCTTGATTGCAGTGAAATTGGAGATGATAGACCGCTTTCGGGTTGTTCTTTCTCACGTGATGGAAAACTTCTTGCCACTTGGTTTGCTTCTAAATCTTTATGGGTTTTTTTTTTCAATTTGCTTAACAAATTCATATTTCCATGGTTAAAAGCAGTGGACACAAGTTTAAGTTATGCAAAAATTTGCAGTTGTTCAAAGTGCTAAATTTGGTCCTCTTAGGGTGCTTATAAAATATGGCTTTGAAACCACTAAAGATGACAAGAATATACGATTGTAACTAGATTTTTTCCCCTTTTGCAGCTCTTTGAGTGGAGTTGCTAAGTTGTGGTCGATGCCTAGGGTAAGTAAGGTTTCTGCCTTAAAGGGACACACAGAACGTGCAACTGATGTTACATTTTCTCCTGTGCATGATCATTTAGCAACTGCTTCTGCTGACCGAACAGCAAAGTTGTGGAACTCTGATGGATCTCTCCTGAAAACATTTGAGGGTCATTTGGATCGCCTTGCACGTATTGCCTTCCATCCTTCAGGGAAGTACCTCGGTACAACAAGCTTTGATAAAACATGGAGACTGTGGGACATAGACAGTGGTGTGGAGTTGCTTCTCCAAGAAGGTCATAGTAGGAGTGTCTATGGAATTGCCTTCCACCAAGATGGATCTTTAGCTGCATCCTGTGGACTTGATGCACTTGCTCGTGTTTGGGATCTTCGCACTGGGAGAAGTATTCTTGCTTTGGAAGGCCATGTGAAGCCTGTAAGACTTCATAGTTTTGCGGTTCTTTTACTTTTTGTTACAGTCATGGTTGCCAAATGCTACATGTAGGAGGAGCATATTGTGGTGCATCTCTACTAGCAGCAGTACACTAAAGTACCTGATAAATACTTATTAACTACTATAAATTTCACATGGATGCCTTACAGGTTTGAGGTTTGTTATGCATGGAAAATTATAGTTTTGATTTTAGCACACAAGGCCTCAATGCTTCAAAAGCAAGTCTTTTAGATCTTCCACCAGATTCCATTGGAACTGGGAGGCAATGCTGCTAAAATTATTTTGAAGTTTTAAGGCTTATAGGCAAGTAGAAAGTATAGTGTTGAATTGCATTGCCTTGTTAATATCTAAAGATAATTCTATTGAAGTTTTTAGGAGCAGGAAAGAAAATTTCTATTACCTGAAAGATATTTGATAACTAAAAGTCTGCAAATTTCTGCCACTCTTTCCAGGTTCTTGGTGTTGGTTTTTCACCCAATGGCTATCATTTAGCCACAGGTGGTGAAGATAATACTTGTCGCATATGGGATTTGAGGAAGAAAAAGTCCCTGTATACCATACCAGCCCACTCAAATCTTATATCACAAGTGAAGTTTGAGCCTCAAGAGGGATATTACTTGGTCACTGCTTCTTATGACATGACTGCAAAGGTGCACTTCCTTTCTGAACACAAATGCCTTTATATTTGAAGTATTTTTTTTTTTAATCTATCATCTAATCTTTGTATGTGATTTACCAGGTTTGGTCTGGCAGAGATTTTAAGCCTGTCAAAAGCTTAACGGGTCATGAAGCTAAAGTCACTGCTTCAGATATTAGTGAAGGTAACTTTCTGAACTTTAAATAAGTAAAGCTTGCATCTCTCCTTTTTTTTCCTCTCTTCTTGAAATATTTCATTTGTATAGTGTTAACTATTACCGTCCTTCCCTTCACCAGAACTTCTAAAATACAATCAGTGAGCATTGGATTAAAGTATTTTGATACCTTACCATGTATTTGGTATTAATTAGATTTAAGATCCTTTAGGTGTAATTGACAGTGGAACAACTATGACTGTATGCTAGCAGTGCAAAAGTTGAAGTTTTTTTTACTACATTCTTTTGTTACCTTTTTGTCTCTTCTCTTTTCTGCTATTCCTCTGTCCTATCAGGAGTCAGAACTTAGTATAAGAAACTGCACTGGGAGGGGAGGGGTAGAAAGGGGAATGATTAAAGCGCCTTCCGTTCTTTGTTTCAGAGGTGATATCAAACTTAAGCAATAAAAGCCCTAGACCCCTCATTCAGTTTTCTTTTCTTTTTTTTTTCCCCCCTAAGAAAAGGGTAACAGCTGGTTTCAAGCTTTGCCTTTAATGAGTAATGATTTCTTAGCTTTGCTTGATGGAAAATGTAGTGGTCAAGTTATACAGCCTCTTTCCTTTTTTTTTTTTTTTTTTTTTTTGCGTAGTCATTAGCGTTTTAAATCTTTAAATCTTTCCATTTTTCTATCCTCCCTATCAAGTATCAAGCAAATAGCAGTATAACTATCCTATTTAAGTACACTGACTCATTTTTTTTCATGGCAGATGGCCGAAATATTGTGACTGTCTCTCATGATCGAACTATAAAGCTATGGACTGCTGGTAACATTGAAAAGGAAAATGATATGGATTTGGACTGATGGGCTTTATGGACCGTTGATTTGGTGGATCTTGTAATAGCTTCTTGGAGAATTTAGGTGCTTTCTGTAGTAGCTTTCAACATATTTTCGAGTCAGATTAAAACAATATTGTTGTTAATGATGAAGCAGAAAGAAAAACATAGATTTCTTCAACAATTTTGGATGAAAATTTGCACTCATTGTTTGCTATAAGCGAGAAAGGATGTTTGTCCATTTCCTCAATTTAGTGAGTCTTGGTCTTCTTGGACATTAGGTACTTCTATTCGGCTTCTTGAGTTCAGTCCACGCAGGTAAAATAAAATGTTCAATTTTCAGAAATCTAACTTTGCAGTTCAATTTCTAAATCCAATACCCGTTTTTTTCTTCTTTCTTTTTGTTGGCAAAGCTAGAAGTTCGTTGGATGGAAAAGGTTAAACATATATGTACAAGTAAACAATTCGTATATTTATATCATTTTTGTATTATATAAATTTTGACGTATTATATGTCATGTTTAAAATTACTAGTTCTATATACAAGCACCGAGTACACCAGGAGGATTTCATAAATTGATATACATGTTCACATGCATCTCATTTCTTTCTGGGCAATTGCTCTCAAGTTAACGAATCAATTATGTTTAATATATATATATATATATATATATATATTTGATGAATACAACGGCATGAAGGGGAAATATCATAAAAATGAATTGAAGATATTACCTGAAACTGACTTTTAGTTAAGCACTACTAAGCCAAGTCGACATCGTGCAAACAGAAGCAAATTCAGTAGGGTCGCAGCATGGCCAGTTCATCTAGAAATGTTCAAAGAGATGGAAAAGCCATAAAGGCAAAATACAAAAAATAGTGGGCAATGAATTTCCTGATCTCCTCATTAGCAGGAAATTTTAGATGATTAGACATGTAACAGATGCCAAAAGAGATCAAAGAAAGCAACACTATTTAATGTACACCTTGACGAGGTTTCAACTCAAAACTGCAATTGCAGTCTTCCCTTTATTCGTTTCTTTTAACATGTTTAACCACCTTCGAGTGCTTTCATTCTATAAGCACCTCAGCTAAGCTAGCTAAGATTATGAGTAAATAATGCATGAAAACCCCTATTAATAAAATGGGGTCTAAGAATGAACGACATTTGATCTATTAGAGATCACAATGTCATCACTATAATAGTTGCAAAGATCATTTAGAATGGATAAAAGAAATAGATAGATAATAAAATGCAACCCTAACATGTGACCAGAGGGCGGCATATCATATGCATACCATCACTACTCGCATCGAAACTAACACAACCCTGCAGGACGGGCAGCAACAGCCGGCTACAGGTTATTCATTGGTACTCTCAGTGGTTATCCACAAGCCATGTGTATCTTATAACAGAATTGGCACAACCACCACTTCACAGCTACAGTTATGGTCACGGGCAATTTTGCTACAACTCAAAACATTCAAGCAATAGGGCGTGGTTAAACATGATTAATGGAATGCACCAATGAAACAATTAAACAGAATCAAGATATTCTGTGCAATTAAAGCAGTCACAAAGTTCAGGCCAAGACATTACATTTTTAATTTTAGTATCCGCGTCATGTCTAATGCATCACAGGTCCATCATATGCAGCATTCCACAGTTCAAAAAAAATCATCTTGGGTCCTTTTATACCATCACAGCAACTAAACCTCAGTAGATCAGAGGATAATCAGATGGAAACATCAGAAACCTGAATGATGCAAGGCTTTCCAGAAACCAAGACTTAACTACAGATCTTACCAATCATCATATCTTTCAGTTAAAAATAGTTAACAAACTGTGCCTGCAATCAGCATACTGCTATAACCAGCATCACAATCACGATCATTCATCTACAGATACAAACAGCACCAACAGCCACAACATAAACATCATATCACATCATGTCCATGTGCCCAAGGCACTCTTTCCCCGAACATTGCTATAAAACCCAATAGATGGTTTGAGATGAATCAGCAATCTTAGAAAATACAATAACAAAAAAAAAAAGGAATCGTTTCACTGAAGCGGCCACAGGAAATTAATTACAGTGACAAACAAGATGCAAAATCAGAGCCAAATATAAGATCTAAAGGGAGAAGAGGGAGCAAGCTACGATAACAAACTTACATCATAAAACCTTTGGTGGGTACTGAAACATCAAGCTACAAACTACATAAGTTCAGACACCATGGCACAGCTTAAGTAATGGAGACAAGGTTCAGGACAGTCAATTAAAACACCAAATAAACCCAGTCCTATCAATACTAGAAAAAGCATGATATTTAGCAACATAGCAACAAGAAACATGCTACTTAAAGACTCCAGTAATTCCCATGCCATCCACAAGATCATTCCTACAAAATTCAAATGCAAAAGTAAACAGTCAAGTTTTAGAATAAATGCTTGCAGGGATAAATTTACCCAAAAAACAAAGATCGAAAAGGAGGGGAAGAGTAAATGAGACAGTAAAAAAAACTCACATCAACATCTGAGTTTCGAGGAGATGGGCTCCGAGAATCAGCAGGACGGCCTAGTGGTGAAACATTTCGAGGACTTGGAGACCGTCCATCACGGCTGCGTCTATCAGGACTTTCACCCCTAGGGAGCGATGCCTTGCGTGTGGAAGGACTTTTTCGAGAACTAGGGCTGCGGCGAGCAGGAGAAGCACTAAAATACAAAGGTATCACAACAAAGTAGGCTTAAAAAATGAAGAAAAAAAAGAAATTGAACATCCTAGATTGCAAAGTATAACGTACAAACCTCATTGATCGACTACTACTCCGCCGATCATCATCATAGAAGCCTCTTCCTCGGCCTTTAGAATAGCCAGGACTAGCACTACGGCTCCTGCTTCGGTGCCTATAATCTTTGCCTTTCCCACGATATCGATCACGTTCATATTTTTCATAACTCCTACTACGACTTCTCCTCCTATAATCCCTATCTTTGTAATGGTCTTCCCGGTGCCTGAAGATATTAAACACAATGAACATCGGATGATCACAAATAAGACCATAAAGAAATACAACTAATCCATATGTTTGGCTATTCAAACAAGCTTAAAAAGCATCACATATGCAACCAAGGCAGTGGACTTCCCCACGATGAAATCAAATCTGGAAAGCTAATTTAGAATTGTCAAGATGTAAAAATGGGCAACAAACCACAATCAGTTTATCCAGACATTCAATGCCGGAACAGGCAAAAAACAATTGAGTCAATGAATTAGCTTAGAAATACCAACACCTAGCACCATAGTTTCATGCTATCGATAATCAAAGGGCTTCAGTTGGCAAGGAAAAGCATAATAAACATGAAAAATCCTCCTGGTTATCCCTTCATGAATATTTCTCATAAACCATTCAGAAAAGTGGGCACAAGACGAAAGAGAAAATGCAACATATTGTTCAAAAATGAGATAAAAACACAAGTTGTCTAAGCAGAAAAGAGTGAGTAAAATAACTTATACCTTCTGCGAGGGCTGCGACTTCTTGACCTGTATCTTGACTTTGGAGCTGATTCAATAATTCTTCCTTTTTGACTGTAAAAAAAATAGTGGCGTACATGTAACTAAGTACAGCAATAGAGACCTTAAGGCAAAAAATACTAGGAATATAAAATGTTATGAGGATAAGGAGATATACAGACAAAAGAAAAAAAACCGTAGATTGCACCTCAACATTTAAGTGAGCAAGCCAAACAAGCCTTTCAACCTTTCAATGAAAACACTAATTAGTTAATCACTATTACAAGTTACTTAAAGTCTTAAAGTGGACATTTTCCGTGTTGAAGCCGAACATGCGGATGTTTTCCTTCATAATACTTTATGGGAAAGTCTTATGTCCTAAATGAACTTTGATAGATGATCTAACAAAAGAGCAAATTGAACAAGAACCAAAACCATATTTTCATAAAACAATTTACTACACAACATCATCTTCTCTTCATTCAGCTCCATATCTGTTCAAGTGTAAAAGCAATTGAACAATAACTGAATAACTACCACACAAACTTACATCCTCTCTGCCTTAGGCCCATATTTTGCAAACTGAACTGTTATCTCCCGACCATCGACAACTCTCCCTACAAGAAAAAGGGAAATGCCATTATATATCGCAATTAGTTACCCACAAAAATAATACAATTACGCAATCTATACATGCAAAAGCGCTCGCATAAAGGAAAAAAATAGTTGAAGAACGGTTACCATCGAGCCTCTCCACAGCTTTTTGTGCCTCATCTGCATACTTGTAGCGCACAAATGCAAAACCTCGAGAATCACCAGTCCTACCATAATAAATAAAGACTATAATCTTAAAAGTTCCAATCAACCAAACATAACAATAAAAAAAAAAATTGAGAGAGAAGAAGAAGAACCTTCGATCTTTGGGAATGAAGATGTCGACGACCTTCCCGTACTTGTCGAAGAGCGGAAACAAATCATCAGCAGTTGTGCCTAAACAAATTGAAACCAAATCAGAGGTTTTAGTTACAGTACAAACAAACGCGTAGCCGAAGAGAAGTTAACGAGCGGGCGCGAGAGATAGAAGCTTACGGAAGGTGATATTGAGGACGAGAAGAGAGTAGGTGTCGGCGATGTCGGGAGGGCCTGACCTTCCAAAGTGAGACATTTTTGGGTTGAGAAGAAGAGCGAGGAAGATTAGAGAGAAAAATATTGAAAAATAAATATTTTGGGGTTAGGGTTTGTTTTGTGAGGCTAAAATCTATGTCTTTTAAATATTTTTTTATATATAGTTTTTTTAAATGAATGAATTTTTTATTTTAATATTGTTTTTTTCTTTTTAAAATATCAATATTTTATTTTTAATTGACGGAATGTGCTGTTTCAACTATATTAAAAAATCGTTATGATTGATAACGATTTTTCAATATATAATTCTTTTATAAAAAATTAGAAGTCATCATGTCCACGACGACTTCCAAACTTATTTAAAAAATTTTGTAAAAATTTACTATGGAAGTCGTCATGGCCATGGCGACTTTCATGGTGTATTTAAAAAATAAAAAATTTTATAATATGAAATGATAAATAGAAAAAAAACTTAAAACATGTAAACATTACAGGTGCAGAAAACATGTAATTGTATTATTGTTAATGCGAACTTTCCCCTAATGTGCTAGATTGATAAGAACATTTTCAACGGCTATGACATTTTTTCCAGCATAATCCACAACGTTTTGGTTGGACTTTCTCCCTGAGGTTCATTTCATTATGAATACAACTTGATTTTGGCCGACCATGTGGATCTCTTCGCATTTCTAGATTGGTCGATAATGAAAAAATATATATATAATTAAAAACTAAATAAATTTTATAAAAATATATAATTAAAAATATATATAAATTATAAAATTATATATATAATTAAAAAATATATAAATTTAAAAATATATATTAAGGATGGAAGTCGCCATGGCTTATTACGACTTCCATACTATAATTTTATTTTATTTTATTTCTAAAATGCACCATGGAAGTCGCCATCTTCTAGGTTGATTTTTTACAATATTTTTTTTAAATAGGTTTGGAAGTCATCATCGGACATGACAACTTTAAAACTTTTTTTTTTTAATTATGTAATGAGAAATCGTCATTGACCATGATTATTTTTCAATATATTTTAAAAATAGCGTATTTCGATAATTAAATACAAAATATTGATATTTTGAAAGAAAAAAAAACAATATTAAAATAAAAAATCTCATGCAAATGCATTTGATATTTTTTCTCCAATATTAAAAATATATATAAACAATGAAAAAAGTGATAAATAATGCTCTAGTGAAAAAAGGAAAGTTAAAATACATAATGTCATAGCAGAGAAAAGGAAAGTTAAAAAAATGTTTTATCATAATTAAATTTATGTGAATAGGTATCAAAAAAGTTTTGTAAAATATAAACTCAATTTAAAAATTTTAAATATATAAATGCCTTATGATTTTTTTTTGTAGCTTTCTTGATTGAATTGATGTCACTTAACTCGCTGACATCAACTCGGTAATTCCCTTTATAATAATATAGATTATGTATATTATTACATGTTTATATGTAAATATAAATTTTAAAATTATAAATATTTAAAAAATTTAGATATTAAATAAATATAAAATATTATAAAAAAATAAACTATTATTAATTTTAATACTCTAATTTAATAAATATATTTTACTTTTTAATGAAATTATAAAAAAAATAAAAATGATTATGAGAGAAAATCATTAGTAATTGATTAAAAAATCAAAAAAATCAAAATCTTACATCTATCGATATGGATCAATACAAAATGAAACGATATAATGCTGAATTATCGATACCGTATCAATTTTTTTCAAAATTAATATGTACAGATTGATACTATGGCCAACACCTGTTTCTCCACTGAAGTTTCGAGCTCCAATGAGGAAAAAGACCCTCCAATTGGAAGTTTTTTTTTTTTTTTTTTCATTTTATCCTTATAGAGCTTTAAGCTCCAATTTTTTTTTTTTTATTATTTTATATTATTATATAATAAATTAATAGATGTATTATATAACAATATGAATTAATTAAAAATAATTAATACAAAAATTAATATAAACATTATTGGATATATTATTATTATTAATTTGCTTTTATCTATTAATAAAATAATTATTTGATAATAATTTTTAATTATTTATTAATTTCGTAAATATCAATAATTTAAATTTTTCATTATATATACACATTTTAATTTAATATTCTTAATGATCATTTTCGATTCTCATTATAATTCATTTCATCGTTATTACTGCTTTTGAATTCAAACACATATTTTATTAATCTTATCTCCACCATTATTTTTAATCTTATATGAGTCAATATCACTGTCTATCTAAATGGACCGGTGTAGTTAAATCCAAAGAAAAAATCGAAGGGGTTTACCCTATCTCACTAGAAGTGCATTTGAGATACAACCACCCATCCTACGAAATGAATCATTTCACCTCTTTTTTTAAAAACATTTTTAAAATTTAAAAATGTTATATTGTTTTTTTATTCTCTTATTTTTATTTTATTAATTTTTTTCAAATTTGTTTATTGAATCACGTGAAATTTAAATAATTTAATATAATAAATAAATTTATATAATAAATAATTAATTTAAATATGTAAATAGATATATAAAATTATATATATTAAAAAATTAAATATTATATTTTTAAAAAATTTATCAATATACTGTTACATTAATGTCTTTAATGATCATTTTTATTCTCACTTTATTGTCACCGTCAATGTTGAAAAAATCGAACCGGAAGTCAAACCGGTTGTATTAAAAAAAAATTTAAATATTAAATAAGTATTAAATATAGTAAATATTTAATAAAAATATGTATTTGGTTAAAAGATATAATCTTAGTTTAGATTCAAGATGTTAAAGGTTCAAATCTCATCATATGAAATAATTTTTTTTTTTAAAAAAGTGTAAAATCGGTTTTTTCGAGTTTTTACCGGTTTAATCGATTAGAAGAAATCCGATTCTATGGTATGTACCAGACAAGCCACTAGTTCCCAATTCAACTGATCCGATCTGGTTTTAATAACATTGGTCACCATTATTTTTGCATTCGAATACATATTTCACTACTCATTTTAATTTTACCGTATCCAATTTTATCGCTACAATAACTAATCTGATCGTTACCATTATTTTTAATCTCAACAAATTCAAATTCACCTTAAATCAATATGCTAAAGATACAGATTGGCTCCATCGTCGCATTAAGATTCCAAATCTTCTGTTTCTAATTTTGATTAAATAACTTTTCCTAAAAAAATATTAAATAACTTAAAAAGCTCTAAAATTATACAAGACATTTAAGTTACGAGTAGATGCTGTTTAAAAAAATAAAATCTCACACATTTTTTTAATTATATATTTCAAATGATTTTTGTATAAACTAAAATAATAATAAAATCCTAATTTTATTATTTTATTTAAATATATTTTTATATTTTTATTGCATTTAAATAAATTTTAATCTTTAATTTACATTTAAATAAATTTTTATCTTTTAATTTATATTTAAATAAATTCATAATTTTTAATTTATATTTAAATAAATTTTTAATAATAATATAAATAAATTTCTCGTTTAAAATAAAATTTTATTTGAATATAAACTAAAAAATTAAAACACAAAAACTTACTTTAAAAAATAAAATATTTCAGTTTTTTTTTTTTTATTTTATATAAATATTAATTTTCCTTTCAACAAAGCTAAATTCGTTCACGGCTGTCCGGGATAAGCCGCGCGTATGTTAAAATCCAGATCCTCACACGGTGAGAATAGCCCCTTAAGCGCGTGAAACTCAACTCCATCCTATGACCTATATCTTCCATTCTTTCTGGTTTATAGTTAAAGCACTGGAAGCAGTTAAAAAATCACGCACGCTGAAACACAGCGTTTTCCATTTCCGTTCACCGCGTGATCTTCAAGCACCATCCCCAAATTTTGCCAAAAAAAGGTAGAAGAAAAAGCGAGAGCAAATCAAACAAAAATCAAAATGCGAAACCCTAAAATATCCAAACTCTCAATCCACTAAACCTTCTTTTTCTTTTTTAATAGTTATATTGTCTCAAGCTCTTGTATATTTTACCTTTTTGCTCATGGCGGAGGAGGGAAGCGGCGGTAGCGGCGGACGTTCTTCTTCGAAGACAGGAGAGATCAACGGCGTAGGATTAGGTTCGATGGACTCTTTAGAATCTCGTTGGGTGTTCCAAGACGAAGACGACTCTGAGATCGATGACGAGGAAGATGATGACGATGCGCCGCATCGAGCTGGAGTAGACTCCGAAGACGAGGACACTCCGGATCAGCGCTTGATTCGCACCGGACCACACGTCGATTCCTTCGACGTCGAAGCTCTCGAAGTCCCCGGCGCACATAGAAGTGAATACGAGGTACATTGTCGTTTCCTTTTCTGATTTAGTTTATTTGACACGCGTTTATTGTGCTAATCTAATAAAACCATTAGCTTTCTGTATTTTTGAAATTTTGGAATTCAATTGGTGTTTAGTTTGATCACATTGAGACATACTTTTTATTTTTTTTCATTTGCTTGGTTGTTAAGGAAGTTAATAATTTCTTATTTGGTAAGTCGATCTAACATAGTATATTTGGCAGAAAGAATTGTGGTTTCAGTCTATGTTGATGAATGGAATGAAAATTTTGACATTATGAGTATTTAATGATCTCAGTTGTTAAATAAATAATTTAAGATGATAAAATTATAGCTGATTTTGGACATAAATTATGACTGTGATAAGTTAAAGGTATATTTTTAGTTTCTAGATATTGCAATAGAACTCCGGCTGAGTTATTCTTTACTCTGAATTTGAGCGTAAGCTTAGTATAGTTTTCAAGATAATCAATAAATAGGGTTTGGTGAGGCAACTTGTTTTGAAAAGAGTACATGCCATGCTTCCTTCAGTCCTTCCAACATCTGTCGTTCTATTGTCTGGACTGCTTAGCATTGTTTTTTTTTTATTGCTTTGGTTTTGTTACATAGAAAAGCTACACATGATAAGCTTAAGGTAGCATTTTGTTACTTTTCACATACCTGTTGAATTCCATCTTTTTTGTACTGTTACATTACTTTGAGTGCTAGTTTGTACTATCACTGTATCTGGTGGAAAGTATTAAGATTAGACTCGAATGCATAAACGTGTATATAACAAGTCTAGATTCCATCACAAGATTAAGAGAAATGCTGTTTGTCATGATTTATAATATCAAAGTATGGGATACTCTGAAATTAATGGTGCAATATCAATTTATTTTTAAAAATTATTGTTTTAGCAGGGAGTTTTGTTCTGTAGCACTACAATGATTGTAAAACTTTCAATGGTTGTTGATGAGGTTTATTTTACTGAAAGATTGTCCTTTTCTTGCTTCAAATAAAAAGCTTGTTTCTTGTGATGTATGTTGGATTAAGTGCAAAACTTTCTTTTAGCTATCTATGATAACCATGGTACTGGAAATAAGATAAGTTTTTATTAAATTTCTTCCATGTGCTTTTGTTTTTATGCTCATGTTTATGTGTCTACTTAAATTTGATTTCAGGACTTTGGTATAGGAAGGAGAATAATACTTGCCTTTCAGACACTTGGAGTTGTATTTGGTGATGTTGGAACAAGTCCATTATATACCTTCAGTGTGATGTTTAGCAAGGCACCTATCAATGGAAATGAAGATGTTATTGGAGCATTATCGCTAGTTCTATACACCTTAATCTTGATCCCCCTAGTCAAATATGTTCTTGTCGTTCTTTGGGCAAATGATGATGGTGAAGGTATGCCGGATGTTCCCAATCAACTCCCTATTCATGAGCTTTTATGCAGGCCTTAAACATGTGTAAAATATATATTCCATGATTCCATCTTGATTGCTTCATATCTTTTCTCACCGGTTTCTTGAAGGTGGTACTTTTGCATTGTACTCATTGATTTGCCGACATGCTAAGGTCAGCCTTCTCCCAAATCAACTACCATCAGATACCCGCATATCAAGCTTCAGGCTAAAGGTGCCATCTCCCGAACTTGAGAGATCACTTAAAATAAAGGAGAGACTAGAGACTTCATTGACTCTAAAGAAACTTCTTCTGATATTAGTGCTTGCTGGCACTTCTATGGTGATAGCTGATGGGGTTGTTACACCGGCAATGTCAGGTTTCCATATGCTATTCTTCTTGCTTTTTTAATGATCCATACATGATACACGGTACGATTGAATAGAGCATAACTGTACTGAATTTTTCATATTTAATGTTTAGGTAATAACTTATGTTTATATTTTTTTTATTTATTCTAATGTAGTAATGTCAGCTGTTGGTGGTCTGAAGGTTGGAGTTGCTGCAATTGAACAAGGTAAGCTGTTATTCCTTGCTGTTATCAACATTACCGAACATTATTGCTTTGTTTGCTCTATTTTCCGCAATGAATAAAAAATCGAATCGAACTGGCTGGTCGGACCGGTTGAATGGTGGCCTATCCGGTCCAATAACATGTAGTAAACCGGGTTTCGTCGAAGCGGTTAAAAACTGGTTGAAACCGGTAATTAAACTGGTTTTATATTTATTTTATTGTTTTATTACTCTAAAAAAAATTATAAGTAGTGGGATTTTAGCCTTTAACATAGTAAAGAGTAAAGACCATACTATTAAGCCAAATGCATTATTTTGTTAGCTATTTATTATATTTAATACTTATTTAGTATTAAATTAGTGTATTTAATAATTAAATCTCTTTTACATTGGACTGGCTGGTTGAACTGGGAACCGGAGCCCTCACCGGTCAACTTCCTGTCTGGTTTTTTATTCATTGGATTTTCTGTTGTTTGTTAGCAAATTCTATCAGAGAGGATGCTTTTCTTTTCTCAATTTAGCATGTTGGGTAGGAATCTTTTGCATAATTTAACTCACTCGTTCTATGCATATAGTATGGGATGGTGATTCAGTTGACTAGCTTGTAGGTCTCTTAGCTTATTGAGTGATCCTGGGTCTAGAATTGTTCATGTGCTATTTGTGACAATGATTTAACTTTATCTAAACTATAGTTTACAATTTGGGCTAAATCCTACATTCTGCATGGATTTATAAACAACATGGTACAATGGAGCCCCATCTCTCCCCTTTTTCTTTTGCCCTCCTGCCTTTACATCTTAGAGTTTATTTTTCCTTTATGATTTGAAATATTATTACAAGTGATTAGCCATTTTAAGTTAACTTTTCTCTTTTCTTTATGTGCAGATCAAGTGGTGATGATATCAGTTGCCTTTCTTGTAATTTTGTTCAGTGTACAGAAGTTTGGAACAAGTAAAGTGGGACTTGCTGTAGGCCCTGCTTTGTTCATATGGTTTTGTTCTCTAGCAGGCATTGGAATTTACAATCTTGTTAAGTATGACACCAGTGTCTTGAGGGCATTTAATCCTGTTCACATCTATTTATACTTCAAGAGGAACTCAGTTAAGGGTTGGTATGCGCTTGGCGGTTGTCTCTTATGTGCAACAGGTAACACATTAATAAAAGATTACTGGAATTCAGGGTTGATGAATATTATCATTTTAATCAAATTTCATTAAAATCTTAAATATAATTTCCAAGAATGTTGTCGGGCAACATTTTTCTACTGCAACCCACAAACTTACTCTAGGCCCGAACATTTTTGTTGTTTCTCCTAATGCTTAGTTTGATGCAGTGGAATGCAATTCTTGATGGTGTTCACCTAATTCAGTTAAAGTTATGCATTTGGTTCAGCTTTGATGAATTTGAAGTAGAACATTAATGGTCATTGTATCTGATCTTACTATGCTGATGATGGTTTGTGTTTCAGGGTCTGAGGCAATGTTTGCAGATCTTTGCTATTTTTCTGTGCAATCAGTTCAGGTAATGGAGCAAGAAAACTTGGTTACTGAATCTTCTGGTTTTCATACATCCTTTTATACATTATAATGACTGATGAAATTGCTGGTACTCTCTACTCTTATTCTTACCATTTTTTGATTTGTGTGATAGTGGTTGTTTGCAGCTTACATTTGTTTTTCTCGTATTGCCTTGCCTGTTGTTGGGTTATCTGGGTCAAGCAGCCTACCTTATTGGAAATCCTAATGATGCTGAGCAGGCTTTCTTTTCTTCAATTCCAAGTAAGTTTTATCATCAATGAGTAATGGGATCACCAAATAGTTGAATTCCTATTTTTGATTTTGGAGCATTGTCTTGCTTGCCTTCCTTTAAATGAGTAAAACTGTTTTGCTCCATGTAGGTGGTGTGTTTTGGCCAATCTTACTCATAGCTAATGTTGCTGCTTTGATTGCCAGCCGAACAATGACAACAGCCACGTTTTCATGCATAAAGCAATCAACTGCTCTTGGTTGTTTCCCTCGTCTTAAAATCATTCATACATCTAGAAAGTTCATGGGTCAGATCTATATTCCCGTCATAAACTGGTTTTTGCTGGTAGTTTGCTTGATCATTGTGTGCTCTATCTCAAGCATTAACGAGATTGGAAATGCATATGGTAACATTTCTTCTTAGTCTATTTTTTTTTTGGGTTTACTAACAGTATATCACTTTTGTCATCCTAGAATGAATTTGTGGTGTCATTTAACTCAAAAACCTAGGTTCTATGAAATCATTTTACTGGGGAAATAGCTGAAACAAACAGCCTAACTTATCTAAGTTTTCTCAGCTTTCTGGTTATGATTTTTTTTTTCCAGGTATAGCAGAGCTGGGAGTCATGATGATGACCACAATTTTAGTCACCATTGTCATGCTTCTCATATGGCAGATAAACATCATAATTGTGCTGACTTTTGCGATCTTTTTCCTGGGTTTGGAATTGACTTTTTTCTCCTCAGTTTTATGGAGTGTGACAGATGGAAGTTGGATAATATTGGTTTTTTCTGTGATAATGTTTCTCATTATGTACATCTGGAATTATGGTAGCAAACTCAAGTATGAAACTGAAGTGAAGCAAAAGCTTTCAATGGATTTGATGCGAGAATTGGGCTGCAATCTTGGGACAATCAGAGCTCCTGGCATTGGTTTGCTTTATAATGAGCTGGTGAAAGGAGTGCCAGCAATATTTGGCCATTTTCTAACCACACTCCCTGCTATTCACTCCATGATCATCTTTGTCTGCATAAAGTATGTCCCTGTTCCTATGGTGCCTCAGAGTGAAAGATTCCTTTTCAGGCGAGTCTGCCCTAAAGGTTACCATATCTTTCGCTGTATTGCCAGGTAAGATGCTTTGGCTGGAAACTCCAATCCTGTTATCTTGCCTAACCCAATTCCTTTTCATGTTAGTTGGGAGCTATCATCATTGCAGGTTCAAGTTTTGAAGTGCAATATTTATCATAGAAACTAACTGAAATGGTAAAAATGAGACCTGGACAGGGAGTTGTCAGACTCAAAATTAAACTGGCAATAAAATTGAAAAAAAGGAGAAACTAATCTACTCCCTCACAACTCTTTTGATCGAGCATCTTTGATACTCTTTTTTTACTGTGTGTGCAATTCCTTCCTCTCCCTCAGTTGGCTGACCAACCACTTTCTCAGGTATGGTTACAAGGATGTTCGAAAGGAAAATCACCAGACATTTGAGCAGCTGCTGATTGAGAGTCTTGAGAAGTTCATTCGTCGAGAAGCTCAGGAAAGGCAATTGGAAAGTGATGGCGATGAAGACACAGATTCTGAGGAGGATACCTCTTTCTCAAGAGTTCTCATAGCTCCTAATGGAAGTGTTTACTCACTTGGTGTTCCTCTGCTGTCTGAGTTCAGGGGCTCTAGTAATCCCATTTCAGAAGCAAGCACCTCGGAGGAGGTTAAGGCAGATTCCCCTGTAGATCCATCGATGTCCGATTCCGAGCATAGTATAGAGAGGGAGCTATCATTTATACGCAAGGCTAAGGAATCTGGAGTTGTTTATCTTCTTGGACATGGAGATATTAGGGCAAGAAAGGATTCTTGGTTTATTAAGAAACTAGTTATAAATTACTTCTATGCTTTCTTGAGAAAGAATTGCAGGAGGGGTATTGCAAATCTGAGCGTGCCCCATTCGCATCTCATGCAGGTCGGCATGACTTACATGGTTTGAATTTTATGGTCCATTTTACAAACCAAAATAAGGGACATAAAATTTTTATCACTTCGAAAAGGGCGGTTCGACAAAGGCGGCGGATGACGTTCAGAAAGGACCTACCTATTCAGCATGCTCTGATCGGAGTTACATCACGGAACTCAAATCAACCATGCTGTAAGTGTAAGCTAAATGCTGGCCGTTTGAATCTGCAAATTTATTATCGGATACTTTCACTTTGTTTTTGTTGACTAGGAAGTTTTTGTATTGTTTCTCCAGTTGCCTTTCCTTTTCTTGTATTCGTTTTTCCACTGTTACAAACAGGTGCATATCAAACCAAACTCTTGTTGTAATTATTGGGGGAGAGATTTTATTTTATTTTATTTTTGTCAGTGAAGTGAATAATTTTTTTGTGTCAAATCTTGTGATTTTTCTTCTTCTATAAAACATAAAACAAAAATCTTGTGATTTTAAATCTACATGCAAATGGTGTAGTAATTTTTTCTGGAGATTATTATGTTAAGGGCCGGTTGAAGGGTGTCTATAAGCGTTATTTAAGAATTATTTAATTATTTTTTTAAAAAAAGTTTTTTGTTTTTAATATATTATTTTTATTGAATTAAAAAAACAAGTAATGCATTAATTATATATATTTTTTTATAAATATCATTTTAACCAGTGTTATTAGACATCGATTAATAAAAAGTTAAATGTTAAAATTTTATTACTTATAAAAATAAAATAACTTAAAATCGATATTTATCGGTTTATTTGTGCAAGTTTATTAATGCAAATTTAAAAGACAAATAAAATAATTTTTCAATTGATGTTGATATTGATGAGCAACTTTATTTATTATAAAAAAGACTAATTTAAATAAATAATAATAGTAAAGCAAAAAAGGGAATGGCCTATATTTTTCTTTAACAATAAATTGAATGAAACCTTTTAAAAAAGATTAAGAGAATAAATAATTGAACCTAACTTTTTAAATAAAGAAATATATATATATATATATATATCACTTTTAAAAAATAAATAAAATAACTTAAAATCGATTTTTATGGGTTTATTTATGCAATGCAAAGGTAAGAGATAATTTTTCAATTAATATTGATATTAATGCAAGTTTATTTATTATAAAAAGACAAATTTAAATAAAGAATAGTAAAGCAAAAAAGGGAATGGCCTATCTTTTTCTTTTACAATAAATTGAATGACCTACTTTTAATAAATAATTGAACCTAACTTTTTAATGTACTGTACATGAATTTTAATTAAGGACTAATTGAATGACAATTGTCATTCAATTAGTCAAGTAAAATTTTTTATTAATTGATTTTTTAAATAATAACTTCAATGGGTTTTTATTGTAAATTTATGTTGTTGAATAAATAATATTGTAAATATGTTTGCCTTTTATGTTTACTCTATCCTTGATGTACATTTTCGTCAAATATATATATATATATATATATGTATATAAAAGAAAGGTCAAATACATCAAGATTTTGTAATTATTTTATTATTCAATTTTTATCTTGATTTTGAATCAAGAAATCAACATATTTAGGATTATTATATTGTTTTGATTTTTGTACGAATTTGTACCGACACAAAATTCTTTTAATTCTTTTATTTATTTGATCCTTTTAATTAATTCCTAAGGCATTCTCTCTCATATTTTTTTTCGTAATTTGATTTAAAAATAAAATATGTTCATTAAATTAAGTTGTTAAACGTGTTTAATAATAACTTATTATATTTTCGTAGTATTTTTATATTTATTTGATTTATTTGGTGTTTAATAATTTTAAATATTAAATATTTATAATTCCAAAATTTTATATAGTTGATTAATATTTTATAATTGGGATTTTAATGTAATATATTTAATCTCATTTATTTGATGATTGAAAAATCTTTTCATATATATGAGAAAATTTTCAAAAATACCAGTAAATCTGAAATGATAAGTCGAATCACACAGATAACGATACGTACTGATACCATAACAAAATTGATAGATCCATAAACACGATACCAACTACTTAAAAAAAAAAAAGCGACAAAATGTGGGTATCTAGTAAATAATATATTTATCTTTGAATTAAATGCTCAAATTTAATGATTGAACTAATAATAACAATAAAAGTAATGTTTGGTGTTTTTTATTATCAATGTGATAAATATTTGTTCATTTCGTTGATGTTTAATGGGAATTTTTATGAACATTTTGTTATGTTATTTGTATCAATTGCAATTGGTTGGATAAAAATAATATTCATGATATAAAATTACATAATTACATGATTTTATAGTAATAAAAATTTCATTATTAAAAAAAAAATTGTAATTCCAAGTTCACAATTAGCTTAACATGTGAAGAAATTATCTAAAAAAAAGGATTAGTTTAGTGGTAAGTACATTCTTCAATATGTGTAATCTATGGAAAATTTAGGATAAGATTTTTATAATTCGAATCTGGTCGATTCGATCTGAATTACTATTTAATCAATAAAAAATATTTTTATTTAAATTTAATTATAAAATTATAAAATATTTTAATATATTTCAAATAGTAAAACATGCTCTTAAATTTGATGAGTCCAATCAACTCCAAATTTAAGCAAGCAAAAATTTTATTATTTAAATCGATCTGATTCATGGATAGTTTTAAATTGGATAAAAACAAATACTAAAATCTAAAAAAAATTAATTGTCTTTTTTATTTGGATAAATCATTTTCAATTGTCATATTACAAATACAAATTATAAGTATTTAATTGAATATTAAAATATATGTTTTTTATACAAAGAAGATTAATGTTTAGAGAAAATTAAGAAAGGAGAATTTGCAAATATTAAAAATCGAATTATAATTTTATTGGAATCCACTTTTTAAGAGAAATGAATAAACATAAATCCAGATTTAATATTAAAATATTTTAATCTATGGGAAATCTTTAAATTTCGACCTCCATTTAGAAAATGTTTAGGAATCCTCTAGTTGTAGACACATTTGTTAAGATCATTATAAACAAAAATATATATATAAGTATTCATTTAGAAAATTTTCATATTCACAAATCACAAAGTTTTCTTTAATTATTCATTAGCATATTTTATTAAAAAATTCAACTTTTAAATTTTTTAGCAAGGATTGACAAGTGACATTTATGGGTTCCAATTTTTTTTTTTTTTTTTCATTTGAATTTTAACTACTTGTTACTTGTTAGACCATTTGGTATCATTATCATTAGTCAATAAGAAAAATTATTTACATTTATTATATCTAATCATTGAACAAAAAGAAGAAACATTTATTATCAACCGACTTTTAAAAAAATGCATAAATTCCATTTATTTCCTCCAAATTATCTTGGCCCACATGATAGTTTTAGATGGAAAATAAATCCTCTTCATTAGTTAAAGAGTAATAAATATTTATAGTTGAAATTTAATGATTTTAAATTAAGTATGAAAATAAAATTAAAAAAATTAATTTAAACGAAAATTAATCTTAAAACTAGTTGAAATGCATTATTGATAATTCTATGGATTATAATTAATTTACCATATTTTGTTGCATTCAAATCAGTTAAAATTTTTTATAAGTGCTTAATTGCATACATTTTCATGTATTATTTTCTTATACTTTGTGCTTTAATTCTTTAGTTCCTTGACAAATTATTATATTTTTATGAATTATAGGTATTTTGGAAGAGATAAAGTCAAAACATGTCAAATATGATGTTAAAAAGCTTATAAAGTCACAATCATAAGATGGAAGAAGACTTGAGAGTCAAAAAAATCAAATTCTTAGCGCTAGATGATCAGACAGATCTGACCTCCGGATCTTGTTGCAAGGAAATCATTATGTTAAAGTCATTATTTGAAGAAACTTCTTTCTTGACTTTTGAATCTGACTTGAATACCTTTCTAACGATAGTTTACACGCCTAAATTGGACAATGGATGGTCATCCAAATCAGCCGACGAAATGGGAGACAGTGCAGCAGTCGCGAAACCGACGTCAGCGAGCAAAAACGTGCACATCAGTGTACTCGGTGCTAGAAAGTGGCGCTGCGGTGCCAACCTTACTGCCTCCAAAATAGGAAAAAACTGCAAAACTCGAAAACCTTACCTATTTTGCACTCTTTGACTCCTAGCTTTCTTGATCAGCAAGAAAGGGTTTCAAAGACTTAAAAGCTCTATAAATACCATCTTTTGAGCCACCAACTATGACATGTATTTGATTATTTATCAATATTCTTCTTCTTATTCTTCCTCTCTTAGTTTTATTTTATTTTTCTTCTTAGTTTCTTTTAAATATTCATGTTTATGTTGACAATGCCTATGCAAGGCTAAACTTTTTTTTGGTTAAGGGTGATTTCAAAGCCCTAGACATGTTTTGTAATTAATTTTCATATTCTATCAATTATTAGTTTTCTATCAAAGTTGCTTGTGTTCTTCCATAAGAATTGTTTATGATTTTTATCTTGATTTGTTTATGATACATACTAGATAGATCTTGATAATTATCTAATGCTAGTTTAGGAGTCTTGATCCGTGCAATTGTCTTGATTTCCTATTCATAAGTGGCAATTTGTGATTAATGATTATGTTAAAGTTTTCGCTAATTGCAAAGTGGAACATAACTTAAGTTAAACAATTCATGTTCATGCTTTTGTTGCTTAGATCAACCTATCTTTTTCATCATAAAGCTGCTGTCAAATTAAATTTAGAGATGTTTATCCTAGGTTATTTGATAGTTAGAGATTAAGTAGTGGCGTTCGTCTTGCTTAACGACGAACTAAGGAAGGATTGGGGTAACACGTGATGTTGTTATCTACGGTTGTTAACTTTGATAGATAATTGATATTGATAGATTTGATTATTGATTCATAATATTGTCTATTGGTGGAGAATTAACCTTTAACCATATTTCTCACATCTGATCACTTCTTATTTATTTGCTTTCTTACTTTTTATTGATTGCTTTATTTTTAAACTGATTTCAAAAACTACCATTTTATTTTGTTTTCATTGAATTTAAGTTTAAACTAATAATTCTTAAATTAAACACCAATCCCTGTGGACTCGACCCTTGCTTATTGCTATATTTTACAATTGATATTTTTAGTGTAAGGATTAAATAAGATATACTATTTTGAGTGCATAAATTTTAAAGTTTTATTCGGAATTAATTATTTCTAATTGTTTTTAAATTAATTTTATTTATTTATTTCATGTTTAAATTATTTATTAATTTAGTGTTTTGCATTTTTTTTAGTTCCAAAGAGAGAAGGAGTTTCGAGGTGCAAAAAGACGAAAAAAGGTGCAAAACAAAGCAAGGGCAAATTTGACCTATGAATTTTGTTGCTAGGGAAACATTATCTTAACGTCATTATTCAATAAAACTTTCTTATTTACTTTTGAAGATGATTCTCAGAGCTTTCCAACGATATATTATTTTTCCAAATCACATAAGATTTGGTCAACCAAATCAACTGAGAAAGTTTGAGAAAACTGTAGAGCCAGCATGCACAGATTTGACATTCGAAACTTGTTGTTAGGAAAACATGATGTTAAAGTCTTTATTCAATAAAACTTGCTTCTTCACTTTTGAAGCTGATTCTCAAAGATTTTTAATGGTATTATTATTTGCCCAAATCTCATAAGATTTGGTCATCCAAAATTCCAAATCAGCTGAGAAAGCGCGAGAAGATGAGAGAACAACATACATCAACCAACCAGTAGCGTTGGCGTCGCAACGCCAGTTCTGGCGCTGCAACGCCAGCGCTACTGCATATAAGGAAAGAAAAAAATGGAAAATGAAGGAAAGACTCGCATGTTGCTTGCACGCAAAGTTTCTGACTTCAAGATTCTAAAACTCTATAAATATGATCTTTTAAGGCTTAAATAATGACCAATCACAACCTTTTAGCTTTCAAAAACCTAGTTTTCTTAAAATGAAACAGTCACCAAAAGTTTGCAAATAGTTAAGAGAGTTTTTGGAGATTAGAATACTGAATACCTTGCAAACCTTAGTTTTTTATTTTCCTTTAATATTTTTTTAGTTTCTTGTAATATTTATGATGGTGAAAATCTTTTATTTTATATTTTCAATATTTAGCATGAAATGATTTACTTTTTCTAAGATTGTAATGGAACTCAACATGCAGTTTAGATTATTTTACTCTCTTTCTTCATTTAATGATATTTGAGTTGTTTATTCAATTTTGTGCTTAATGCTTCTAATTACTTGATCATCAATTAGATTGATTTGGTAACCTAAATACAACTTGAAAAAAAAAGTTTAGTTTTAGACATAAATTGAATAACATATGTTTCAGATTCATTTATTGCGATAAATTGAGTTGCATGTAGGTAGAAATATACTTACATGTAATGCGTAACTAATTTTAGAATTTAAAGCTTAATGAGTTTCTCTTTAGTTCAATTTTTATAGGAATATAGTTAATTGGTTAAGAGAAATATTTTTATAAGACCATCAGAACATACTTATAAATAAATTAGAACTTTAGGTTAACAACTCAATGTCATTAGTCAAGTTAAGAGAGTAGGAAAGATTCAAACGAAGTGTTAAAAGAAATTGTAATCTTAGGCTTTTATCAAGTGATTAATCTAAATTTTAATTTGCTTTCTTTGCTTGTTATTTTATTTTCTTTGATTTTTAGTTTACAAACTTTAATCATTTGTTTGAATAAGATTAAGTTGTTTTAATTTTAGTAATTAACGAATTTGGTAACAATTTCTCGTGGATAAATACTATACTCTTTATTGTATTACTTGTTAACGATACGTGCACTTGCGTGGTGAAATTCAATAACAATTATTTATCATGAATAATTGATAAAATAAAATTATAATTTAGTTCAGTTGGTTCATGCAATAATTTTTAAAAATATGCAACATGTCTTAAATTCAAATTCTAACATCTGTACTTTTTTATTTTATTCCCAAATTACAATATTTTTTATATAAAAAAATTTCCCTAGTTTTTAAATAAGATATCCTTTCCCATATCATCTAAGAATCAATGTTTTTTTTTTTTTTTTTTTATAATTTTTTTTATGCTATGTTTGAATAAATGTAAGTAAAGAAAAGAAAAAGAAAGGAAGTGTTTTTAAAGGAAAGGAAAAGATTATCTTTCCTTTGTTTGGATAATTTAAATATGTTAGAAAAAATAAATAAATGAATGTTAATTTCTATCGTTTGGATAAAGTATGAAAAAGAAAAGAAAAGATACATTATAATGTATATTTTCAATTATGCAATTTCTTTTAATTAAAATAACAATATAATTATTACAAATCAAATAAACAATACATTAAAAAATATGGATGTAATATAAAAAAAAAAACAAAAAAATGATAATAAAAGATTTTTGTTATAATTTTTAATGTCAATTGCGTGAAGTATATAAGTCTAAAAATAAAAAAATTATTTTTTATAATATTATTTGTTATTTGATGAATGTAGAATGGATAATATGGATATTTTATATTTAATTTTTTTTTTTTTTTCTTTTTCACCTATTTAAGATTTTGAAAAAAAATAAGTTTTTAAGAAAAAATGAAGGGTGTTCAACTCCCTTAACTTTTCTTTATTAATTTTTTTATCCAAATTTTTTTTTTTAATTTTTTTTCTTCTTATTTTACTTTTCCTCGTATGCTCCAATCCAAACATAAACTTAAAAGATTTTATCCTAATTAAAATTGAAAAGCTGAAAAAATACATTAAAACCGAAAAAGTAGTAAAAGCGGTAAAAGATTCAGATCCCCCTGTAAGAAGTTAAACCGAAAAAGTAGTAAAAGCGGTAAAAGATTCAGATCCCCCGTAAGAAGTTCAACGCGGCGCCTGATGTCGCCCACCAATTGGTAAAATTAAGTTGCTAGTGCTACTATGTATTCCCCACGACCTGAACTTTCCTCGGCCTTTCGAGTTTCACACAGGAAAATGAAAATATGAAATACTCGCCAAAATCGTTTTCACATTTTCGATTTTGAAAACTCTCTTCAGCTGAGTACCTGACAACAATTCTTAATGTTTATATATTATATATTAATTATTTTTATATAACTTTGCTCGCTTACTTATTGCACAAACATAAATAAATAAAAATATACTACTACTACTACTGCTTTAAAAAAAAGAAACAGTCAAAAAGAAGAAAAATCTCCTCTCAGCTTTCGTGTATCATTTCCTTTGCTTCTCTCAACACTCAAACAAATAAATTCAAAAAAAATTTCAAATCGATCGATATTTTCGTGTTCTACTCATGGCGGATCGCGTCTCGTACAGTTTGGCTCCCCGATTAGGTCACTTTTTCTATCAGTCTTTTTCACCTACTTTTTTTTTTTTTTAATTTGATATATATATATATATATATTTGTTTAGATTCGCGTACTCTTTTAACGCGTTTTTAATCTGAAATTTGCGTGTAGTTCCATTATTGTTATTTCTATATTGATCCGTGGTAGAAATGTGTTTGTTTTAGTGGAAAATTTACGGGGCTTTCCCTTGAGAAAATGGAGTTAGGTCTAGAGATATAACTTGATTCAATTACTGAGGCTGGGTGGGAGGAATTGATAAATTGATAGCATTGAAGAACTTAGTTTTATCTGGGAAATTCCAGGAATTAGGGTTTGATTGTCCAATGATATAATCAACGATGATTTTAGCTTTCTTCTGCTTGCATTGAAATGTGGAAAGTATTTTCATAGCAATAAAGTTTCTTTTGAAGTAAGATCACTTTATAATAATTTAAAAGACTTTGAAGACATAACAGTAAACAACTCTATTAAACAGGCTTAGTGAATACGAGAATTGCTAGAGTTCTGGATCATTTCAGGTAATTTATATCAATTAGCAGTGCATTTGATGCTTGATAATCTGCTATAAAAGCAGAAAGTTAATATTGTGTCTTAGGTTATGTAGAACAGAAGCTTTTTGCAATATGGACAGTTGCAGTTTTATCTCTCTTTAAGGCACTGAGAATGCTCCAACCAAAAATTAATAATATGATTTATGTTTTCGTATTACATGGAATTGGTGCATGATTTGAGTTAGATAATTCTTTTCATTCATTATCAGACCTTAATTTTTGAGAGTGAAATATAGCTCGAGTGTTATTTAATGATAATATGAATGAATCTTTTTCTAAAATAGGCCCCCCTCTCTCTCTTGGTCATGTATGAAGTGTGAACTCTAAACTGATGAACTGATTTTGCTTTTGATTGCAAGATTCATGGTTTTATTCCTCCTTTTCATATGTTTGCTTGTGCCAATATGTCTTTTGTTAATTATATTTCGTTTTCTGATTTGCAGGTATTGAACAGATATTATTAGAAGCCCAGCATAGATGGTTGCGACCTGCTGAAATATGTGAAATTCTTCGTAATCATCAGAAGTTTCATATTGCATCAGAGCCTCCAAACAGACCTCCAAGTATGAAAATTGAAAAACATTTCAGAGTTGGATAAAATTCATTTGTTTATTGTGGATAGACATAATTATTTTATGATTACTAAGCGCTTGATAAAAGCATTGCAGAAATAACCATTTTGGAAGTAGATTAATGTTGTTCTGTTGTTAGCTTTGGATTTTCTTTCATTTTTTTTTCTTTTATTATTCTTTTGCTTTCATCATATACTTTACATTCCTAAAAACCTTGTTTTATTGAATCAGTAAAGCTGAGCAAAGATGCTTTATGCAAAATATGTTACATGGATGTTATCATTGTGAAAGATTATTTGATGAAGTGATGGTTGATTTTAGGGTTAGACAACCAAATAGATTGACATGAATTTAAACTTGCCAGGTGGTTCACTTTTTCTTTTTGATCGAAAGGTGTTAAGATACTTTAGGAAGGATGGACATAATTGGAGGAAGAAAAAAGATGGAAAGACTGTGAAGGAAGCTCATGAGAAGCTGAAGGTAAGTAATGCAGCCATAGAGGATGAAGTTTTCTTGTTCTTGTTATATAATTTTACCAATTCAGGAAGTCTTTATTTAGTGACATACTCCTGGATTGGAGAACTTTATGTAAGAGTAACTTCTCTAAAGCAATTTTAGGTTGGAAGCATTGATGCGTTGCATTGCTACTATGCCCATGGAGAAGAGAATAGCTTTCAAAGGCGCAGCTATTGGATGCTTGAACAGTATGGATTAATTTATATATTGATTTTTTTGCGGTTAATTATAGGCATTCTAGGATGATATCGCATCCCTAAAGTTGTATTATATTTTCTCTATTTTCTTTTATTTCTTTATTCCAGTTAATTACGTTTATATTTTATTTTGAAACTGTGTGCTAATGTCATAACCTTAGAAAGGTACTTTTATGCATCCCAGCTATGGGGGCATAATGTAGTATCACAGTTAACAGTGTTCAAAAATTTGTTTATGCTTGGGCCTCGTGGCCCATGTAATACATGTTAGGCTTTCTAAGAAGCCTCTACTGGTTGTTAATCTGGGAATTTGTGCAGTGTAACAGATATGTTATGATTCATTTTGTTTGGAGTTTCTGTCACAATGAGTGTTACATCTTCTTCTCTTACATTGACTTGTAAAGCAAGTTGAGATAGCCAATATTTGAATTGCTTATATTAGCATTTTTAGGGCTACAAAAATTTATAAACAATACTTTATTTGCAAATAATGTAACTATAATTCTGTGATATTTGGAAGCCTCCTGGGGCTATGACTTCATTGGGGGTCTGATTTGTGTAAAGTTCCATGTTTTTTGAATATTAGTTGTTTTTTGTTGTTGTTGGTTTTGTGAAGTATTTGGAATTATGTACTTAATTTCTTGTCTCTAAGCTTTGTTAATTTTGGTTTGAATGGTTTTGTTAATATTGTAGGGATTTGATGCATATAGTTTTTGTGCACTACTTGGAAGTTAAGGTACTGCTCACTTCTATTAATTCTGATTGATTATCACGAAGTTATTAGTTATTTGACAGTTTGATTTTGACTAGGCCACTGTTTAGGTCGTTTGAATAGTCAATTTTTCCACATACTAAAGTTTTCCTTACTTTGGACCATATTGTTTTCTTTTCCTTCAGGGTAGTAGAACAATTGGAGGCATAAGAGAGACTAGTGATGTATCAAATTCCCAAACAAGCAGTCCTTCGACTTCGAGCTATTCTGTTAGTCATACAAAAGCACCTTCTGGAAATGCAGATTTGGCGAGCCCAACCAGCACTTTAACATCCTTATGTGAAGATGCAGATTCTGGTATTTTTTTTTTCCTGTGTTTCTGTTTCTGTTCATATTCATATCTTTCTGCCAATATAGTGTAATGGTGGTTAAGTTGCCTTTTTTTTTCCTCCCTCATTATGCATACAACTTTCCAATGCAACTTATATGAGATATCATGCAGAGGATAGTCACCAAGCAAGTTCTAGTTTCCGTATATCGCCCCAAATAGGAAATGCTACTGTGATGGACAAGTTGGATCCTTGCTTCTTGAATCCTTATTCTCTACATTCCTTTCAAGGTAAGCATTGTCTTTTATGATTTCATTGTCATCAGCTTGCTTCTGTTAATTGCTTTATGCATTTGAGCCAGATGGAAACTTGAAACTCTTACAAAATGATCATGAAAGTCAGTCATCAATTCCTGGAGTAAATGAAGTTTCACATGTCCATGGAGATAGACATGGGGATATTAATTATGGCACTTGCATGACTGAAGCTCAAAGAACATCTTGGGAACGAGACTTGGAGCAATATATGCCTGTATATGCTGCTGCATCTTCTCATGCTTCAATGACTTCCACTCAACCTGATACTATGAGCATCAGCTTGCAACAAGAGAACATGATGAAAGGCAAGCTGTTAGCTGTTGAGAGTGCTGGCGAGGAGTTTGGAAATCCTCTGCCAACACAATCAAATTGGCAGGTATTCCTGGTAGTTGCATTTTGTACCTTAGTTATAAATCATTTAATTTGCATCTCATGGTCAGAATTCTGAGATTGAGACTTAAAAACTGATATTTACATTTATAGTATACTACTTTTTGTATATAATCTATCATATTATGTGGAAATTGTGTAAGGCTAGATGCTGAATTTTTTTTAATGTCTTAATATGGTTTCTTGATCTCATTACTAATGCAAAATGTTTTATCTAATTTTGGTTTTAATGCAAGAAGTCGGTATTCTCTTTACTTTCCATCCTTTATTGAGCATACAGCATTGAACCGTGTCATAGTTGATTAAAATTTAGATAGTTAAGGAAAACGGTCAGGTTCAGTTTTCTAGTGACTTATGTAATGCCAAAAGGATTGATTTTAAGTAATAACCAGCGTATGTAGTCACAAAATATCCAGTTTTTTCACCAAACTTCTGCACAGATTTGTTTTCACTCTGCACTTTTGATGTGTAAACTTATTTGGATCTTTTCTCAAATTCATGATGTATAGATGTTCTAATTCAAGTACATCTTTCAGATTCCTTTGGCTGACAATGCCTTAGATTTGCCCAAATGGCCCATGGATCCATCATCAAATTTTGAATTGCCATGTGATACTAGGTTATTTGAGCAAAAGACCCATGATTTTCATTCACCGTATGCTCTTGAGGAATATACCGATCATGATGTTCTAAATGAGCAGCCTGTGCATAAAAACTTTCAAATGCAGCTTATCAATGCAGATTCTAGTTCTGTCATGAAAATGTATCCTGAGAATGATATGCATTTGGATGGAAATGTCAACTATGCCTTCTCTCTGAAAAAATCATTACTTGATGGAGAAGAAAGCTTGAAAAAACTTGACAGTTTTTCCCGGTGGATTACTAAAGAACTTGGAGAAGTAGATGATCTGCAGATGCAGTCCTCATCTGGTATTGCCTGGAGCACTGTTGAGTGTGGAAATGTATCTGATGATGCCTCTTTGAGCCCCTCTCTCTCCCAAGACCAACTTTTCAGCATAGTTGATTTTTCGCCAAAGTGGGCTTACATAGAAATTGAGGTATTAAAGTTTTTGTTATATCAGAAAAGTTAAGTTTCTGCAGCAACTAGCAAAATGAAGATTTTAATTAACTACTTGCTTATTCTCTTAGTCTTTTCTCTCACCAGTTTTTACTGAAAAATAGTTAATTGTCATGTTTTTATTACTTTGCATTGTTCAACTTTATCTTATTCACGTTACTTTTGTCTGGGACTTTGATGTGTGCTTAGTAAGGCATGTTAATTACTTGCAACTCTCAATGCTTTCATTTAATAATCTTTTTGTTCTCTTTCACTTAACTTTAATTGTTTTACACACACAGACATATATATCACACAAGCACATTGTCCTCCCTGCTGTAAGTATTGTTCAATGTCATGCAACTACCCTCCCCCCCCCTCTTTAAATGTCTGTTCAGCTTGGGTTTTCAATTTCGTGTGATGTCTATTCTTATTTGACAGATGCCAAGTTAGTAAAATTGGACTTTTTCCCCTTCTTATTTTCTGCATCTTGAAACAGGTGTTGATTATTGGAACATTTTTGAGGAGTCAAGAGGAAGTAGCAAAATATAGCTGGTCATGTATGTTTGGGGAAGTGGAGGTTCCAGCTGAGGTTATTGCGGATGGTATTCTTTCTTGCCATGCTCCAGCTCACAGTGTCGGGCAAGTCCCATTTTATGTTACATGTTCCAACAGGTTAGCTTGTAGTGAAGTCCGAGAATTTGACTACCGAGCAGGATTCGCTAAAGACATAAACGTTTTGGATATCTATGGTGTTGCTTCTAGAGAAATGCTGCTGCGTTTTGAGGTGTTACTTTCTCTGAAATCTTTCAGTCCTCCTAATCATCATTTTGAAGGTGTTGGGGTGAAACGAGACTTAATTACTAAAATTATAACAATGAAAGAGGAGGAGGAATGCCACCAGATTGTAGACCCCTCATCTGACAAGGATTTGTCTCAACATGAAGAAAAGGAGTGCCTCCTACAGAAATTGATGAAGGAGAAGTTGTATTCATGGCTTCTTCACAAAATAATGGAAGATGGTAAAGGGCCGAATATATTAGATGAGAAGGGTCAAGGTGTACTACACTTAGCGGCTGCACTTGGTTATGATTGGGCAATAAAACCTACTGTTACTGCTGGAGTTAGTATAAATTTTCGTGATGCGAATGGATGGACTGCACTGCACTGGGCTGCTTTCTGTGGCAGGCAAGGACCTCTAAACTTACTCTTACTTGTTTGTGTTATATGCAGGCTTCATTTTTGTGTTACATCTAGAGCCTTCAATTTATAATCTGACAAATTTCTGACTGAACTGGCAGTAATTTGAATATGTACTTTGGTTTTAAAATCATTTGACAACATCTTAGGTGTAATTGCATTAGTTTCTTGGCTTTTGATAAAGTAAATGCTGTATTAGAAGCAAAACTTATAATACTTTTGTTGTGTGTCTGAATCTTTTTTTTTTGCAAAATTCAGAGAGCAAACAGTTGCCGTTCTAGTCTCCCTGGGAGCAGCTCCAGGAGCACTTACGGACCCATCTCCAGAATTTCCTTTGGGCAGACCTCCTGCAGACTTGGCTTCTGGTAATGGACACAAAGGAATCTCTGGTTTCCTTGCAGAATCTTCCTTGACCAGTTTCCTTTCTTCTCTCACAATGAATGATCAAAAGGAAGCTGTACAAACAATTTCAGAACGAATAGCTACTCCTGTGAATGATAGTGATGTGCAAGACATACTGTCATTGAAAGACTCAATTACTGCTGTATGTAATGCCACACAAGCTGCTGATCGTATCCATCAAATGTTCAGGATGCAGTCCTTCCAGCGGAAACAATTGAGTGAATCTGGTGATGGTGTGTCTGATGAGCATTCTATTTCACTTCTAACTGCAAAGGCACGCTGGCGATTGCAAAGTGATGGGGTAGCCCATTGTGCTGCAACACAAATCCAGAAAAAGTTTCGTGGTTGGAAGAAAAGAAAAGAATTTTTATTGATCCGGCAAAGAATTGTCAAAATCCAGGTTCATTGTTGCTTTTTTCTTTGCCGATGTCTTAGTTTCTTGGTTTATGTTTTCCTTTCTCTTTCTTCTCTTAACTTTTTTCCTTCGAAAAGGGTTATGTCATAATCTGATTCTCTCTATGTGTTTGCTTTATGGTGAATCACGTGCCATTCTGTGTCTGGAAACCTTAAGTGATGACTTTTTGATGTACGATGTGTTTCATAGGCAATTTTTGACCTGACTTCTTTTAGAGATAAGAAAATAATGGGATTTGGATCTTTCATGTTTAGGGATTTTGACCATTTGATTTCTGTTGGCTCCTACTGCCCTGACTTTTGTCCTTTCTTTTGTTGTATCAATGTTTACTATATTCTGTATTTACTTATAAAAAAAAGGGGAAAAATGAATTGATTTTTTTATCATAAACATTAAGTGTAACACTGTTAGTTTCAGGATTTATTGATCTATTATTTACCTCCAAACTATAAAATCTTGAATTTAAATATTGATTTGTAATTTTATGGTGTGAAGGCCCATGTTAGAGGACACCAGGTGAGGAAACAATATAGAACAATCATCTGGTCAGTGGGAATTCTGGAGAAAGTCATTTTACGGTGGAGACGTAAAGGGAGTGGTTTGCGAGGATTTCGACGGGATGTAATTACCAGGGAACCTGACCCACAGTGCATGCCACCGAAAGAGGATGATTATGATTTTCTTAAGAAGGGAAGAAAACAAACTGAAGAAAGGCTGCAGAAGGCACTTACTAGGGTAAAGTCCATGGCTCAGAATCCTGAAGGACGAGGTCAATATCGAAGGCTGCTGACGTTGGTTCAAGGGATTCGTGAAAACAAGGTATATGTTGTTTTGTTTTGACATAAATTTCTACTCTAGTAAAAGTTGAGAATTCAGGTCTTCAATGATGTTAGATAGCCATGATAACTCTATCTGTCCCTGATAGTGGCTTTGCACCTTGAACTTGCCTTGGTTTTGTCATTTACTGTTGCTTCATCTGGATGCTATATTCTGGATAAGCTTTTGTTTGATTATTCAGAGACCTTTGTGTTACTTTAGGCCAATCATCAGCCTGGTTTGAGCTCTCTTTTCTTTGATTTTTAAGATCATTCCAAGTCTTATGAGACCAATTTTTTAAATTCTTGAGATTGTATTTGTATGTCAGAATTATGAGGACCTAACGTTATTTTGCAATTTTTTTTGAGCTCCACATCTGTTTGTCTCTGCATCTCTTCTCTCTCTCTCTCTGTTCATTTTAGTTTTGTGAAGACAAACACTGATAATGCATATGCCATAATTCTGATTGCGAAAATCTGCAAATTAGTCAGTTGCAACAAATTTCTTAAGAATAAAATTCGTATTCAACAATTATTTTAACTCGATATTTGATTAAAGGACTGAATTGTCTTGAGATATTCTTCTACAGGCTTGCAATATGGTTCTGAACAGTACAGAAGAAGTGGCTGATGGTGATGAAGACCTTATCGACATCGACCCTTTTTTGGATGATGACACTTTCATGTCTATTGCATTTGAATAAGCTCCTGCAAACTTTTCCCCTGGATGTCCAACCTGTACACAGACCGGGCAGCTTCTTTGCAGCAATATGAAGGTTATTAACTTCATTCTGTCTGTAAATATAATGTCTAACACTTTTAAGGTCTAATGTACTCTGCTTGTTTCTAGGTAACATAGAAAAACAGTTTTACTTTTCAGGTTTAATAGTTTTTAATATCATAAATTTCTTAACTAAAGGGTTAGAGTAGTATTTATTGTTTGCGAGTGTGTGGGAGATTTATTTGTAAATTATGTTGAGAGGAAGGATGAGTGACTTAGAGTTTACTTTGTTGGTGGGGCTAATTGTCGTGGTTCTGATATTTCGTGGAATATGAACATATTGATTCGTTGTGTGTATATCTGGTAATCCGTGTATTCATGTTGTATTCGTGTCATTTTTCAAGTGTCATAATCATATTTAAGGTGTTATATATTTTATATAAATTTTAACATTTTAATAATTATGTTATATAGATTTTGACACGTTTATGTATTCGTGTCGTGTTTGTATTATTTTTCATGTCGTGTTTAAAATTACCAAGTCTACTTGTGTGTTTCATTTCTGATCAAATCTATTGTTTTTTTTTTCTTGTCCAGATTTGGACAGGCTCAATCGAGCTCAACAAGAAGAGGCTCTGTTTAGCTGGAAACAGAACCTTTTCCTCTTAAAGCAATTGAAGTAAGTTTAGAAGAACCAAAAAATAAAAAGAAATCTTTACAAATTAACTATAGAAATTAGCGAGCAGTCAGCTATGTTATGTTACTCGAATTCGAAAGTGAATATTGAATACTGGTATATGTCAGATACGAGTATATTTAATTTTTTTTTTTTTTTTTATGTATTTGAAGGGGTTTTTGGAGGATCATATTTTCATATTTATGTCCGAATATGTATCGGACACGAGTGTCGGATACACATATTTCCAAAAAAAAAAAAAGTGAACATTGAAATCCCTCATTCATCAATTAATTTGATATATAAACTTAAAAATAAACAGTATTACGTTAATTAGAATAAAATTGAGATCCCGCTTAGTGTCTCAAGCATTTGGTTGCCTCTAGGCAATTCTCTCTCTCTTTTTTAGTAATTATTTTGTGCTAATGAACCCAATAATTGAACAACATTCCCCCGCTGCATTTTTATCACTTGCGAAAACCATACATGTTAAATTCTCTTGCCACCTTCGAATGCCTAGAAGTGAATTCGACTGCTAAATTTAAATGACAAATTTGTTTGTGATTTTAATTAGGGTAGTCGAATTTCCTGATTAGGACAGTCTCTTTGGTCAGCAAAGGTCGGACTCGACATTGGAAGCGCTAATCAACTTGAAACCAGGTTAGAATGCGATCGAGTTCGGTCGGACTCGATCAAGGGGAATTAAGAGAAAAATAAGAAAGGAGAGAAAAATAGAAAGATGATGTTATAAGATAATTTAATAAGTATGTCACGTGTTATTATGTGATTGAATAATAGTTATGTCATCTATTTTATTTATCGATTTATTTATTGATATTAATTTAAAGTATTACATTGATAGACAAAATGATAATATAAATAACATATTACATATTTTTAAAATAAATATGATATTAAATAATTTACTCTAATTCAGAATCAAATAAAATATTAATCCTAATCAAATACTAATAATCATCATTTTAATTGAAAATTAATAGTCATAATTGGAAAAAATGGGCTGACTTTTGAATAAAGCGTCCCCACCGCCACTAGCCCTTAACCCACCACAGGTGAGTGGGTGACTGATCCAAAAATTTCAAATACCAGTTCTCCAAGCACTGATTAAATGGAGATTGAGAAAAATGAAATTGATCGAATCTCAAAAAAAAAAAATTGTGTTGTTTTTGGCAGTAACAATTTTGGAATAACATTAAAACAGTAAATTAAAAAAGGAAAAAAAAAAAACTCTTTCTTTTTCTTAGTAGTTAGTAATAGTCAATAAACAAAAAGAAAAAACCAAACCAGGCAAAGCGAAAAGTCAATAAGGGCAAGCTCCTTGCCTTTTTCTGTGAGACCCTATTTATTTTCTCTCTTTTGCCCCTCCAAAGACTTTTTTTTGGGGGTTTCCTTTATAACAGTTACTATACTATACTATATATACAAGGTTTTGTCCTTATTTGGTATACGTATAATTCTTGTATATATTTCTGTCACTTTTCTCTATATGAGAAAAGAGGAGAGAGTCAAAGAATTGGGCAATTGAAGTCTTGTACAGCTGTGGGTTTTTGTTCTTTTTTTCCTTATGTTTTTTTTTCTTCTTCTTGAGAATTGGTTGTTTTGGTGGATCGGTAAGGAAAATTCTGAGATACCCCTTTCATGATTTTGTATTGGTTTCAAAAGAGGGGGGGGGGGGGTTAAGGTTGTTTTTGACTGTGGGGTTTGCCTGGTTTGATGATCAAGATTGTTTTCTCTCTTTCTTTGATTATGCAGGTTGAGGAATTCTTGGAAAAAAAAGTTGCTTTCTTTCTTTTAGATGTTGAGTGGTAGCAAAAGGAGGTGAGAAGTCTGTAAGGGGTTGAATTATATGGATAATCTATGTTGCTTCAACTCTGTCTATTCTCAGGTCAGCCTATCTCCACTCTTTTTTGCAATTCTTTTTTTTTTTTAATTTTTTTTTATTTATTATTATTTGTAGTTCTCAATTTCACTTTTATATTTGTATTATCTAAATCTATAATCAGTTTCGTAGTTGTTTCATACTACGTTTATATATGCTTGGATATCTTTGGTTGATAATTTAGTTAAATTTTGCAAGGGCATGATCTAGTTTAGTGGTAACTTTGACTTTATGGCAGATTTTGTGTTTCTTTTACTTTAAGTGCATAAGCTATATTAGTTCAACACCAATGGTTTCCTGGAGTGAAAAAGGGAGAAATGAAACAAGAAAGAGAATAAGCTATTTGAAATTTCAAATTGTAACTTTAAAATAAAATGTCGGTATGCTTGCTTCTATTAACATGGGGAACTTGTGCGAATTTCTTTTGTAAAGCAAATCTGTGGACTTTGCCAATATTTGGCTTAGATGATTGCAGTGCATTGGAAAAGTGAGATTGAAGAACCGTCAATTGAGAAAAAGGAGAACTAGGAACTTTTTCTTTTATGTATTATTTCAGTAAAACAGGATACCTTTAGTGAGAACACTGATTAATAAATTTAAAGCAGTTTTAATGCATTTTCTGTAGCATTTTCATTTATTCTAATATCATATGCAAAATATAGAAAACATACCATACAGATTTTCTATTTATGATTCATTTAGGGTTCTTATTACGTGTTTTACTCAAGTTATCATTTGTATTCTTTTTATTGTTTGGGTTGGATCCATTAAAAGGCATTGAAGAATATCAATAATTTTGTGCTTGCATTGTGTGAATACTGTTACATTTAGAGCTGAGCATTCTGTTGGTTCGTTGCGAAAAATTCAATAACCAAATTACTTAAAAAAAAAAAACGAAACCGACTGATTATAAGAAGATAATCGAAAGTAGCTGAAACTGACTAAGTTCGGTCGGTTCAGTTGGTTACCTATCTTTACCAGCATATTACATTTGAGTTCAACATAAATTTTTTTTAAAAAATTCCACTAACTTACATATTCATCAAAATACAGAATTGCAATGTCATTTGCAGCGGCAACATATTACATATTCATCTATTTTTTCTTTTGTCTTCCCTCTCTATCAAAATACAAAATCAAACAAAGAATTTTGTTCTTAAATGCTAGAATATTCGAATCTGCCAATTTGATGAAGTAAAAAAAACATTTCAGACAGAAACTAAATTACAACCACAACTTTCATTCAATAATAATTTTGAAAAAGAAGAAGAATAAAGAGAGAAGAGCGAAGAGTGAAGAAGAGACCTTGGCTGCTGCTGCAGCCTGCGTTGAGTCCGCCTAGAAGACTGAAGACTGAAGAAGAGCGAAGATGAGGGAGGATATGGGTGGCTGCTGCTGCCCCTGTGTGGTGAAAGGGTGAAAGTGGGAAGAGGGAAAAAAAGGAGATAGGGCTGCAGATGAAATGAGAATAAGATAGATTTTGTTCAAGTATTGGGTAATGGGTATTAGAGTTAAATGAAGAATTAAAAATATTTATTATATTTATTTAAATATCAAATATATATAAATAATTTATATAAATAAAGCTTGGCTGGTTCGGTCGGTTCAGTTATCAAATTTGGAAACTGAAAACCAACCGAAATAACCAAATTTAGCCTAACCGATAAAACCCAAAACCAAATTAACCGATTCGAATAAACTGAATATAGTTGGTTTTGGTCGGTTTTTTAGGTTGGCACCGACTTATGCTCACCCTTAGTTACATTTACTAACAAACTTATCATTCCGTTAGCTTTGGTAGGATTTAAGAAAAAAAAAAGCATCAGGACAGATTTTGCTTTCCTAGTTTTTGTTAACAATAGGCTTACCCTGAGATAAGTGCTCTTCGTGATTTCCCTGGTTCATGTTTTCGGATCCAGTTAAAAGTTTTCTTATCTATTATTCAGTTTTGAATTTGATGCCACTCTTCTGGCAACACGTTTCTATGAAAATTTTCACTGATATGGTTTGTTGGTAAAGAAATTTCTGCTGAAAGATACTGCTGGGCTTTCAGTTCATTTAACCATATTATATTATTTATCTTTTTACTTTTGTGTCTTCTTTTTTCTTTTTTCATAAATTAAAATACTATGGAACTGCTTCATTATTTCTTTTATCGCACATTTCCTCCTGGCAAATTATGTGTATGATCTTTGTCAAGTTTCTTTTCCTGATTCCAATTTTCTGAAATATCCGAAAAGTTATTATTCTTCTCTTTAGATTGTTGGAGGACGTTCTTCATGTAGCTCTGGAAAGGGCAGAAGCCATCAAGGCCCTGTCAAGTATGGCTTCACCCTAGTGAAAGGAAAAGCAAATCATCCGATGGAGGATTATCATGTTGCTAAGTTTGCTCTACTTCAAGGACATGAACTTGGACTTTTTGCTATATATGACGGCCATCTGGGAGATAGTGTACCTGCCTATTTGCAAAAGCATTTGTTTTCCAATATCTTAAAGGAAGTAAGTTCTCGATCAATCAAACATGAATAATCCATAAGGGCTTAGAGGCATTTGGTTACCACAGTCAAAAGGAATCATTCTCATCAGTTATATACTGCACTTGAAAAGAGTGTCTTTGTTGATCTAGCAATCCTTTGGTGATAGCCGCTTAAGGTTAGCTCAGGTGATTGGAAGGTGGGGATGTTGGGAAGAGAATAACTTGCCTTTTCCAATACCAGTGATAACTTGCCTAAACCCATGTGAGGTTGACCATCCCTTGTGAGATTGTCTACGTGCAAGACCTTGTTGAGTTACACGTGAGAGGGAGTGTTAAGTAGTGTTATCCTACATCTGTTAACTCTTGGGTTTCTGTGGTCTTGTATTCAAGTTGGACCTCTCTACCTATTACCAATTGGTTTTAGGTTGGATGCTTAACATGGTATATGTGAGGTTGTCCACGCGTGAGGGGGAGTGTTAAATGGTGTTATCTCACATTTGTTAAGTCTTGAGTTTTCTGTGGTCTTATATTCAAGTTGAACCCGTCCACCTATTGTAAATTTGTTTTAGGTTGAACGCTTAACATGGTATTAGGGCCCAGGTGTGTTCTGTTCTTCCTGCCTAACCCCATGTGAAGTTGGCCACCCCTTGTGAGGTTGTCCACGTGTAGGCCCTCGTTGAGCTACACGTGAGGGGGAGTGTTAAGTGGTGTTATCCCACATTTGTTAAGTCTTGGGTTTCCTGTGGTCTTATATTCTAGTTGGGTCCATCCGCTTATTGCCGATTGGTTTTAGGTGGACGCTTAACATAACTAAAATGAAAGGCAAAGGAAGGAAATTTTAGGTGGCCTTGAAATGATGGTTCTGTGATTCTAGTTGTTATGGTTACGACTCTCTGGCTACATTTATTGGTTGTTAGAATATGTACTTACCTTGTGTTATAATAAACTGCAGGAGGAGTTTTGGACTGATCCCATCAGGTCCATCGCCAAAGCTTATGAGAAGACAGACCAGGCAATTCTCTCACACAGTCCTGACTTGGGACGAGGGGGATCCACTGCTGTCACTGCAATTTTGATAGATGGGCAGAAATTATTGGTAGCCAATATCGGAGATTCACGTGCTGTTCTGTCAAAGAGAGGGCAGGCAATACAGATGAGTATTGATCATGAGCCCAACACAGAGCGGGGAAGCATTGAGAACAGAGGTGGCTTTGTCTCAAACATGCCAGGTTATTTGACAAACTACTCTTTGCTTATGTCTAATTTTCTCTTTAAAGAAATTGTTCTTTTGTATTACTGAATGAAAGTAAAAAAATTTACTTTGGGGAGGTTTACACATTCCATGGCTGTCCATGTGTATGCATATGACAACTTATGTTGCTCCGACTCTTTATTTTTCTTGAAGTACCTGTGTCCGACACATATCCGGATATGGGTATGGGGATATGATCTTCCAAGGACCCTCCAAATACATGGAAATCTTGGAAAAATTGAATATACCCATGTCGGACACATACCTGTGTCCGACACCCGCAAGTCCGAGTAACATAGATGACAACTACATGGGGAGTTGGAGATATATTTTTCAAATTCATGCCAGGTTTGAGTGTATGCATGACAAATTCTTAGACTTACACTCCTTTTAGTCGATGCTTTGCTATTTGCTTTTTTCGATAGAAAGTGAAAAACAAAAAATAAAAAAAAATGAACTGAAAACAAGGGACAAAAAGTAAAAGCACCAACCAAAAGTAGCCTTAATAAAAAGCTTATACAACAGAGATTGACAATCTCTCTCACTCTATTTGTTAGTCACTCACTGCCCTTTTTCTTTCGTTTTCCTGTTTGTGTGCTTGTTCTTTTTCTAGTTGCTGCTCTTACGAAATCCTTCTGAATGCAAATTAAATCAAAATAATAAACTGTTGTATGATAATGACTTACTGATGCTGTTCTTGATGATCTTTTTTCATGATAATTGATCTTGTTGCATTTTATCCCAGGAGATGTTGCAAGAGTGAATGGCCAACTCGCTGTTTCTCGTGCTTTTGGAGACAAGAACCTTAAATTACACCTCCGATCAGATCCTGACGTACAGAACGCGGATATTGACTCGGATACTGAACTTCTCATCCTTGCAAGTGATGGACTATGGAAGGTGATCCATCTCTCTCTGAAGAACCCAACAATTTCTCATTGTGCTGTTTATTTATTTTCTTCTTTTTTCTCATGCTGTACGCAATTTAATGCAGGTTATGTCCAACCAAGAAGCAGTTGATATTGCAAAAAAGACCAAAGATCCGCAGAGGGCGGCTAAACAGCTAGCGGCGGAAGCATTGGAAAGAGACAGTAAGGATGATATCTCCTGTATTGTAGTTCGTTTCAAGGGGTAAAACAAAAACTCGATTGCATAAGAATATAAGATGGCGAATCGATGGGCAAACACCATGAAATGCATCTGAAAATTCAACAATATCCGATACTTTTCCTTGTCTGTAAAAATTTAAAAAAGTTGTAGCACTTAAGGTTTTGTGCGGCTTGATATTTGCTTGATTTCTTCAATTTGTAGATTCGTTCCATCATTTTTCTGTATAATTTGAATTGCACCTCCGAAGCCATTGAGATTTACCTGGATTTCTATAAAATAGCAAAATATTAAGTACATTACTATATGGTTGAAAAAAGCTCCAATCTGTTGGAACCAGCTTCTTCACTTTGGGTCTTATTATTATTAATAATATGAAAAAAAATGATTTAACCGTTAACGGTTAAATTTCTTTTTTCGAGTTTGTTCTTAATATATTAACAGTGCTTTTTAAAAAATATAATTATTAAATATATTTTAAAAAATATTTGTTACTTTATTAATTTAGTTTGTAAAATTTAAAAATTCCGATAACGATGCATGCATTCTAAATGCCAATTAAGTTATTATACTTTAATTTATACCTTCTATAGAATTGTCACTTATTGATAGGAATGACAATGGAGCGGGGCGGGGGCGGATTTTGTAAAATCCGCCCCCGTCCCCCGCCCCGCTTCACCGTGGATGTTGGATTTTCAATACCACTACCACTTCCATGGATGTCGGTTACGTCCCGTTCCGCCCCATCCGATTTTTATTAGTTATTTCTAATTTTTTTCAAATAATAAACTCAGTTCATGGTGAACTTACTGGTACAGATGAGATTCTTTGTAGAGATGGGCAAAATCCACTCGAAGTTGAGCTTCAGCAGAAGGATTTGTGACCTCTAACATCCACGTTGCTGGATTGCAATTTTCTTTTATTTTCGGCACCCCTGGTATTCCCTGCTTGAAGTGTTTTAAATTAAATTAATACTTTCTTACACTAGGCTGGTGGATGAGTGATGATGCTACTTTTGCTTACCTCAAAGTATTCAATAAGCTTACTAGAATGCTGACCAAGCTCTCCAGAATATATTATTTCCCCTCCTCTTTTGATCAAAATAATCTGCAGGATGCATTTTTATATATTATGTGAAACAGAATAATATTCATGGCAGGATCAATGATATTTATTAATGAATCAAGCCGATGCAATGAAAGATGGAACCTCATAATTACATTGTCAAATACCAAGTGTGCTGAGTGCAATCTTAATTTTGTAACAAGAAAGAAATTAACAAATACAAAACGTACGTCTATGAATGCGTCACTTAGTTACCTCGTCGAATGCCTCAAATATGTCTATACTTGGCTGATGAATGGTGCATACAATTGTCCTCCTAGTACGAACTATACTCTTCACCACTCGCATGACAATAGCAGCTGCTCTCGCATCTAAACCGGAGGTTGGCTCATCCATAAATATTATTGATGGATTAGATACAAGCTCTACTGCTATAGTTAGCCGTTTGCGCTGCTCTGCTGATACACCATTGACACCAGCGACGCCAACTAAAGCATCTTTGATTTCATCAAGCTCAATCATTTGAAGAACCTCTGCCACAAATTCCTGTTCAATGCAAGAATGAAGTAAGCCTTTAATATACTTTCTTGGTGGTAACATGACAATTTTATCTTGTAATATGACTTAATGTTTGATGTCAGGAATCAGATTGGTTTATGGGCATTGCATGAAGGGCTTTTTTTTTTTTTTGGGGGGGGGGCATTGCATAAAGTTTGAACACTTCTTACCAATCTTTTATGCCTAGGAATATCTGCTGGTAAGCGTAACCAAGTTGAGTACATGACTGATTCCCGTACTGTTATCTGCGGAGAGTGTATATCAGTTTGCTCACAGTACCCAGATACTCTGGCATACCTGAAAATGCAGATTCAACTGCAGACGGTTCGTCATTGAGTTCGTTCCGACAGCTTTCAAGTAGTCAAAATGCCTTCATAGGACTTTCCGGATTTTCTATTTCTTCATTCTCCTTTGTATCTACTGGATGGTTCTACTCCAAAGGAAAGGGAGCGGCGGTGGAGACAGAGTTGTAGAGATAGAGAAGAAGTAAACATGTTAGGTTTTTAGGGAAGGGTAAAATAGTAATTTTACTAGTCGGGCGGGGCGGGGCGGATCAGGTAAATACTGCAACTGCTCCATACCCGTCTTTCAAACAAAAAAAATCGCCCCGCCCCGCCCCGCATCCATTGTTCAAAAAAAAAAACCTCTCCATTCGGATCGGATCGGTTCGAAATCCATCGGTCGGTTCGGGTTTTGTCATCCCTACTTATTGACCATTTATTGATACTGAAATTTTACTTGGATTTCTTTTTATTCTACATTTTTATCCAAAAATGTAAAAAAAAAAAAAATGTTTCTAACAACTTTGAATGAAATAATTTTTAGATATATATTTTATAAAATTTAATTAATTAAAATATTTACAATAATAAAAGCTAATTTTATTGATTCATGAAGTAGGGTTTTGGGCCATGATTTTCGATCCTATAAAACAAAATATAAGCAAATAAAAAAAAAACCCATCATTCTCTTTTAGTAATAAGTTGGTTATATGAATGTAAACTTTTTTTTTCTTAATTAAACTTGAAAATTTTGATTAAAATAAAATCAATTTTTGCTTTTTTAAAAATCGAATAAATGGAACTGATTCGTTATTGATACGTGTCAATTTATACAGCTTCCTACTTGGGTGTTTTTATTTTCTGTGGGTTTCCTGTCATGCCTTTGTCCTATTTCGGTATTTCCAACTCAACAAATTCTTATCCAATGGAGAAAAATAAAGTAACAAAATCGGACGGTCTAAATACTGCACCACACCACTAGTGCACTGTAATATTAGCTTACCATAGATGCCATACCACCTACCAAAGAAAGAATCCGGCGCGTCGTATCTACGCACGCTTAACCATTAACCCCTAAGCACGGCAGCATATTCCAATTTCTCTCTCCGATCAAAATCCTTTTCCCCTAATAAAAGTCTAAAACCCTTCCAAAACCCCCCCTTTAGCCCCTCCATTTTTTTCCTTCTTCCTTTCTCTACGAATCCGATCATGTCAAAAACGTTGAATCTAATAAAAACCAACGCTTCCAACCCTAAGGTTTGGATTGTGGCGGGAATAACAGTGGCCGGAATCATAGTTCTGGTTGAGACCAGTAGAAGAAGGAGGAGGAAAGCGATGATCGTCAAAAGAGAAGATTTTGGTGCTTTCTTGGAACGCTTCGAGTTAATTCCTTTCCCTCAGCCGCCACCTCCCGCCGCCAAACTTCCATTATCGGGTCTTACGTTTGCCATCAAGGACATGTTCGTCATTCCCCACTCTGTCTTTCCCCCTAGTTATACTTTCTTGTAATTTTTTTTTTCAATCGTTTCTTTATTTATTTTAATGGTTGTAACAGATTTGATGTGAAGGGTTTTGTAACGGGGTTTGGGAATCCCGATTGGCAGAGAACACACGAGCCGGCTGATAAGACAGCGGTGGTGATTACTGCTTTGTTGAAAAACGGGGCTAAATGTGTTGGCAAGACAGTTATGGACGAACTGGCTTTTGGGTAACCTTTTATTTGGTTTTTTTTCCATGTTTAGGAAGAAGGGTGTTTTCCGAATGTGATGAAAGTTTTGTTTTTGTTTTTCAATTATTAGAATAACGGGGGAAAATAAGCATTATGGAACACCTACAAATCCGAACATGCCGTCAAATGTTCCAGGAGGTTCTTCAAGTGGTTCTGCTGTGGCAGTTGCAGCTGAACTTGTGGACTTTGCTCTAGGTAACTTCTTCAGTCCTTTACATTTCTCAATTGTCAATAGTCAACTCCCAACAGCTTTTCCCAGTTTGTTATGCTTTTCTTATGTGTTTTTCATGATTAATTAGTTCTTAGCCTTGAATCGCATAGCTTATCTTTTCCATTTCCATCCAGAAAGGGTCTTTGCAGACTCTTTTTGCTGAATCTTGTTGATATACAGATTGTTTTCTTCTTACTGTTATCTGAGCATAGAAGGCTTTTTCATGACTTCATAGGTACTGATACAATTGGCTGCATGAGAGTTCCTGCATCATTCTGTGGTATTCTTGGGTTCCGTCCATCTCATGGAGCTGTATCTTCAATTGGACTTCTTCCGAATTCACAAAGTTTGGATGCTATTGGTATTGTAATGTGGTCTTTTTGTTCAGATTGTTAAGATGCTTCATTTTGCAATGTGGCCGTGTTATTTTGATTGTTGAGATGTTTGTTGGATTTCCATGCAGATAATAGCTGTTGATATCTTTAGCTAGTCTGAATTATAATTATGGGAATTCGCTTTGTCTTCACCTAGTTTTTTTTTACTAAATTGTGGTGCAAATGAATGTATGATCTATTAATGAATGGATGCTGCTTCCAAAAACAGAGCAGGCAATTGTGCCCCTCTAGGTTTGTGGCATATGTCATTGCAGTTCTATTATAAGAATGGCCAGTTCAAATAATTAATGGGTATTTAAGAGTCTAATTTCTTGCTTAGCATTAAAATTCTGCAGAGTTCACTTTGCCTTCTTCAAGATTTCCTTTATTTCTTTTGTTGATTTCGTCAAATGATGATGTTGAAGGATGGTTTGCTCGTGATCCATCTGTTCTACATCGCGTTGGACATGTTTTACTTCAACTAAAAGCAGTGGAACCTAGAAGGGCAAGGCGCCTTGTGTTTGCTGATGATCTATTCCAGCTCTCAAAGGTTCCCAAGCAGAAGACGGTGTATGTTGTTAGCAAAGCAATAGAAAAGCTTTCTGGGTGTAAGTTGCATGGCCTTCAATTTTCATTTATATCAGTTGCATATTTTTTGGGTCTGAAAATCATGATCCTAGTCTGCTGCTACCTCTTCTGTTATGATGGTGTGAACTTTAATTCATGATGCATCTGCCTCTTGTTGATTGCACAGACCAGCCTCCACAGCATATCAATTTTTCTCAGTATATTGCTTCAAATGTACCCAGTCTAAAAGGTTTTCGTCAAAATTCCACAAACCTGCAAAATGGAATTTCTGCTTTGAAAGCTCTTTCATCGGTGATGGAGTCATTGCAAAGGTATTTGAGAATAATTTGTCATTACATGCAGGAGTACATATACCTCTTCCACCTGCTTCTGTTGTTGCAATCCCTAAATCTGGATATAGTCATTATTATTATTGTACTAAATTTTTGTTTCTTGGTTTTTTCACTTACCAGTTCTCCTAATATCTAGTAGTATTACTTTTCAGATATGAGTTCAAAACAAACCATGAAGAATGGGTTAAATATTTTAAACCAAGACTAGGACCTGAGACTTCTCATCGTGTTCTTGCAGCAATCAACACTACATATGAGAATGTGAAAGTTTTGTACAAAGTCAGGACTGAGATGCGGGCTGCTCTGCAAAGTCTTCTTAAGGTGTGGCAGCTTCTTCTCCTCCTTCCTCTTTTCTTTCTGCTTCCATTTGTTTCCACTCATAATTTGTTAAGTTTTTGTTCCCTTTATAGATAATTACTGTAATCGTTTTCTATAAGAATGTCTACTATATACCAATGAAGTTGTCTCCCTGTTTATTGCCAGAATACATTTGTTACTATAACTTGATAGAATGATCTTGCCTTGCAATTATAGTAGTTCTGTGCTTCGTTTTAATCAGAGAGAGGAGCAAACTTATTAGCAATTTATACTTAAGACAGTGCTTATAGGAATCTGATGTCGACGGTATTGAAAGTTTGTTAATCTTATATTTTTTGTTGTTTGATATGTCATCCTATGTTGCTCCGACTCTTTATTTTTCTTGAAGTATCCGTGTCCGATACTTGTGTCCGACGCATATCCGGACATGGGTATGGGGATATGATCCTCACAGGACCCTCCAAATACATGGAAATCATGGAAAAAATTGAACATACCCGTGTCCGACACTCGCACCCGAGTCCAAGTAACATAGATGTCATCACCTTAATTGTTTTCTCAAAAGACCCATATAATGGGAAGTAAAAGCTACTAACTTCAGGTTCATTTAATTGAGAGGGTTGCAGATGTTACTGGATGTCTAATGTCCTATACTTCTGAACTAAATTAGTAACTCATACCCTCTTTAGCTATTGAGGATCTGAGACATGTTTATAGGTTTTTGGTTCTGGAAACACCAATCATATTTCAAAGGTGAATATAAGATCAACTCACTGTTTTTTTCATTGTAAACTTTTTGATGTTTACAATGTATAACTAAAACATGTGTAATAATCGCAATCTTGTGAAATGACTTAGAAGTGCCAGAAAAGGAGACATTTGGCAGTTGTGATATTAATTATGATTACGGGTTTTACTTTGAAAGTTAAAGTTCTATATGGTTCTGGACTTGCATTTCTGAAACTTTCTGAATGTCTAACATCAGAAGGATTTATGACATTTGGGGGTTGTTGTAATAGATAAAATGATAGAAAAGACCAGAAGAATATATTATGGAAGATTGCTAGAATTAGTCAAATTAAGAAAAATGTTAAATGTCTGATGCATATTAGCAATATCTACATAGGTGCATAACTCTGTTGAATTTTGGGTTTACTTTTATGGATCTGAAAGGTTCTCATATTTTTGATGCTTGTCTTGAAATGGTATGGGCTAGGATGATAGGATATGGCCTGGAGTTGGATGAGCTCTCATTAACGTATTATCTTTTTTGTTTCAGGATGATGGGATATTAGTGATTCCCACAATTGCAGATCCTCCACTAAAGCTTAATTCAAAGAAAGGGCATTCCACTGAGTTTCACGATAGAGCATGTGCATTATTGAGCATTGCTAGCATGTCGGGGGGCTGTCAGGTGGCTTATGATGTTACCAGGCTTAAGTTTTTATTCTTGTCTGTTGTTTTGTAGCTTGGATATCAGTCATGTATTTGACCTTACAATCTCTTCCCAGGCTTCTGTTCCATTAGGAAAGGATGCTGGTTGTCCAGTTTCTGTTTCATTTGTCACATACCATGGAGCGGATAAATTTCTTCTTGATACAGTTTTGGATATGTATGCATCTCTGCAAGACCAAGTCAGCATTGCATCCAATTCAGCGCCATTGCCTGATGTCAATGGTAATATGGATCCTTCTGAGCTCTTGAAGGAAAAGGTTTGCCCACCTCTAATATCTTTCAATATCTTAATTGTTTGATTTTCCTAACAAAATTTCTACCAATGTGAATGATGTCATGGATTTGAAATTTGATCCTTGATTTTATTTGTTGATGGGAGTCAGTTTGCACCTTGTCAGTTTATAACTCATCCAAAATGAGGTTTTAGTTTGCCTGGTTGTATTATTTTCTGGCAATAAGTTGTTTTACTAAATGGCATATTACTTGATGAGTTTTTACATATACTTGACAAGTAACAGTAGGAAGAATGCCTTCTTGTTACTGGGGATGAATGAGTTCATGAACCTGTAAAGAAGTGATGTATAACTGCTCTTTCTCTCTTTTTCACTTGCTCAACTTCTGCTTTCTTTATGTTGCAACACTTCTAAGACTAGCATCCAGCCTAGACCTGGCAATTCGTATATTCATGTCGTATTCGTGTATTTTGTCGTGTCATAATCGTGTTTAAGGTGTTTTATATTTATATAAATTTGATACGTTAATAATGCGTATTATATAGATTTTGACTCATTCGTGTATTCATGGCGTGTTCATGTTATTTTTTCGTGTCGAGTTTGTAGTTATTTTTTCTGTGTCCTGTCCAATATTGCCAGGTCTAATCCAGCCTCTTGTGTGCATAAGTTATGTCATTTCTTTTTAAGTTCATATGTGGGCAACTTTGGTAATAAGCCTTGGCACTTGATAATTAGATCATATAGTAGTATTTTCTGCGTTAAATGTCAGTAGAAATTATTTCAAGTTTCAGTGTCCGGGGAGAGTTAGCACTTGTGATAATTTAAGGTCTAACATTCATTTCTTATGAATTAGTTGTCTGAAGTAGTTAACGTGCTGGTTTGGTGTGAGCTTGCACTTGAGTTTTAATTCTCAGAAAGTAAAAGATAAGTGAAGAAAAAAGATCTGTCATTATAAGTTTTTCTTGACAAGTTTCATTTCAGGGAAATGCTGCATTTAAGGGAATGCAATGGAATAAGGCAGTCAATTTCTATACTGAAGCTATTAAGTTAAATGGGACAAATGCAACATACTATAACAACCGGGCAGCAGCTTACTTGGAACTAGGATGGTATAGTATCTCTAAGATTTATTGCCACTCTTTTCATTGCATTGTTTTGTGTCCACATATTAACTTCCGAGGGAAACTGATTTTTAAATATGCAGCTTCCAACAAGCCGAAGAGGACTGCAGTAAGGCAATATCACTTGACAAAAAGGTAATTTAACAAACATGTATTAGTAACCATGATATTCTTTAATGAAATAGCTCTTCTTTGACAGTTGAAATAGTTGAATCTAAAATGTGTATGCACACATGAGAAAATTGCTGCTGTACCCAGTAATGTTATTAATCAAACTAATATTTTTGTGCAGAATGTGAAGGCATATCTGAGGCGTGGGACGGCCAGAGAATCGCTACTTTGTTATAAAGAAGCTCTTGAAGGTGAGAACTTCTATAGTGTGCTTATTATGCCTCAAATGTGATATGAGACTCATTTCCACCCAGCTAACTAAAATTATTGATAAATACAACTAATTGTGCATTTCAGGTTTCTAGTTGTATAAATTGCTGTTCTATTTTTTTTTAAAGAAAATTATCTTTTGATGGCAACTTAACAGATTAACAGTTGTATAATAAATTGCTAAATCCACACTGGTGGTTTATGAAGCTTTTTCTTTTTCTTTTTCCCCTTTCTCTTTCCTGCCCCCTTCACTTTCATCATACTGATGGAATCTGATGTTTGAACTTTTAAAACTTTGGGGATAAAGGTGGGGGACTGTTAGGTAGTGATAATACTTGTCCTTTGTCATTTTGGTTGGTCCATTCTGTTCATATATACTGGGTTTCCTACCTGATATGGGGTTTGGGAACATTAATGCAAACATAAACTGGTTATAAGTGCATCGAATATCGATACATTCTGCAAATAGTTTTTCAGGATACATAGTAGTGGACATGTATGTATGGGTGCAGAAAGATGCATACGACCATTTACCCAGTGATTCGGCACCCAAACTCCATAGTCCATAACCATATGGTGTTCAAATCCATCATAGACATAAGAGTCTGAGAGATGAAATGGTTATATAATTGATACATGGTTTCACTCTGCAATCCTATTACTCCCTCATTGATTTATTTGGAAATTATAATTTTTGCTTGCAGTAGTATTATGAGTTGTACTGCTCCTCTTAAGCAGTTTCTTTGTTTTGGCATTCGCAGATTTCAAGCACGCTCTGGTTCTAGAGCCACAAAATAAAGTTGCTAATCTTGCAGAAAAAAGACTTAGAAAACTGATTAGTTGATACTACAGCTACCCCTGCTTTCCTTCCATCCCGTGTCTAACAAATATTAAAAACTTTGATCGAAGATATGCACAATCTTCATGCAATGTCAGCTTTTTGGATCAAAAGGGAAAATCAAATTAAAAGGCTTAAAAGCTTGCTGTTTAGAGGTGCTGCCTGTTGCATTTTTTTTACCGTAAATTTTTTTCATTTTGGCATATTTGTTTGTTTGTAATATCAGTATATGTTCGCTCTGCAATAATAATGAAGCTGAGAGACACGGGTCTATTTTCAGCTCAATATCATTGGGTAGGTACCAAGGTAGTGAGTTTCGTACCGGTGGGTGTATCGTTTTTATATTGGTATCGGTACGTATTGGTATCGGTGTGTTTTGGTGTACCTTTTCGAGTTTATTTTTTCATATATCTATATGTATAATCTATTTTCAAATTTTTTAATAAAATATATACATTCATTATATGCATATATATTTTTATGTAAATATAAAATTTAAATATTTAATATCTAAAATTTTTAAACATCAAATAGATAAAATAAATATTAAAATATTAAAAAAATAATAAATTATTATTAATTATGTTCACTAGTTTAACTAGTTTAATTTAATGGACATATTTTATTTTTAAATATAATTATAAAAAAAATAAAAATGATCATAATAAAAAATATTAAAATTAGTTTAAAAAATAAAATAAGTGAATTTTTAAAAAAAAAAATTAAAAAATCAAAATCTTCTATCAATCGATACGGATCGATAATATCAATTGATACGGATCGATATCGATACGAGTGGTACAAGGTCAAAAGGTTGAGTGTATCAATTTGAAAAATGAGATATTTTGATCAGTATCACCAGTAACGGACTACCATGGTAGGTACAATTATATGTGGAATTAAAAAAAATTAAACGATTACGTCACCTCCAAAGTCCAAAACATGATCTGATATGGCATGGCCCATTATGTGTCACGGGTTGGTAAATGGTAAGTGACACGATTTATAATGAATTTGGCATATGACACGGTTTACCACGGTACACTTTATTTTCATATGATATATCCTTTGATACTAGAATTTCATATATTATGAGTGAAATTATATTTTTTTAAAATATAATAAATTATATTTTAAAAAAATTAAATGTAAAAAAAAATGGATTGTTTTTATAAGTGGATATTTTTGTAAATAGATAGTTTTTAGAAAATAGGTAGTTTATTTGGAAGTAATTAATTTTTTTTTTTTGTAAAAAATTATTATATAAAATATTAAAAGACATATATCTTTATTTAATTTTTATTTTTTAATAATTAATAATTTTTTGGTATTTTTAGTGATTGAATTGGTGTCACTTACTAAGTGACATCAATTCAATCATTCTATTTAATATATATATATATATATATATATTTTAGCTGTGTGAGCTCAAATAATTTGATCTAAAAGAATCATATCTCCAAAGCTTTGTTTACTAAAAAAAAATCAAAGCTCTTTTAATTAAAAAATATTGAAAAACTTTAAAAAATCTACTATAATTATTTTTGAGTCTTAAAGGACTCAAGAGATGTTTTTTAAATTGTCAAAGATAATTTTGTCCTACCATGAAGAAAGCTAAAGGGGTTTTTCTTTTTTTAGTTTTAATTTTTTTTTAAATGATATATTTAAAAGGATTGATCTGCACGATAACTCACGGGTCGATTTAAGATTCTTATCAGATCCGTTCGGGAAAACAAATTAAAAAAATTGTTATTTTTTTTAGAAAATTTCTTTTATTTTTTTAAATGATATATTTAAAGAAGTTGATCCGCACGATGACTCGAGGGTCGATTTAAGATTTGTACCCGATCCGCACGAAAAAAAATAAAAAATAAAATTTTGAATTTTGAATTTTATTTTTTAATGATATATTTAAAGGGGTTGGTCCGCATGTTGACTGTTGTCGATTTTAATCACGCAAGTGCACGTATCGTTGACAAGTAATATAATGAAAAGTAGAGTGTCGAACCCACGAGGAATTGCTATTAAATTTGCTAAGTACTAAAATTAACACAACTTAATCTTATCTAAACAACTAATTAAAGATGATAATAAAAAACTGAATTAAAATAAACTAATATTAAAAGCAAGTAAATGAAAAAGGATGAATTCAATTATATTATAAAAGCCTAGGATTATAACTTTCCTTAACATTTCGCTTGAATCTCTCTCTACCTCTCTTCACTTGATTAATGATCCTGAGTTGTTAACCTAGAGTTCTATCTTATTTATAAGTATCTGTCGATAGTCTTATAAAAATATCCCTCCTAACCAATTAACTATATGTCTATGATAATTGAATTAAAGAAGAACTGATTAAGCTTAGGCTCTAACAATGGTTACACATGACAAGTAAGTATATTTCTACCCTACCTGCAGATCAATTCATCCTAAAAAATGAATATGAAACATGTGTCATTCAATCCATGTCTAACACTAAACTCCCTATGTCAGTTGTATTTAGGTTAACAAATCAATCTAATTGGTGGCCAATCAATTAGAAGCATTAAGAACAAGATTGAATAAACAACTTAACAAACCATTAAATCAAGCTAGAGAGAGAAAGTAAATTCAAACTATGTGTTGAGTTTCATTGAAATCCTAGTAAAAGAAAATTAGTTCATGATAATTAATGAAAACAAATAATCAAATAGTTTTACCATCATCAACAACACAAGAAAAATAAAGAAGAGAAAAGAGAAAACTAAGAGTTGTCAGTTCTTGAATCTTCAAATCTTCCAATCTTTTTGAGAGAATTTGATAGCAACTATCTTCTTGAGAGAGAATTAGGTTTTTAGATATTCAATCCTTTTTATTCTGACCTAAAAGAGTCTTACTTAAAGTGTCAAAGACCTCTTGGGATCCGAAACTTCGGTCCCAAGCAAACAGGTGAGTTTTTGCCTTTTTTACATTTTTTTTGTGAGTTGCAAGCGCCGAAATTCTGCATGGTCTCTAGATTTTGTCATTTTTGTGAACTTCATCAGCTGTTTTTATTGGGCAAATCTTGTTCGATTTTGACGTGCCTTATACCGTTGGAAAGGTATGGAAGTCAGCTTTAAAAGTCAAGTAGAAAGTTTTCTCATTTGAAGTCTTTAAGATCAAGTTTTTCTTGAAAGAAGTTACGAAGGTTGAATACCTGCTCATTGGAATGTACCATTTTTCATCGTTTTGCACCACGAAGCTCCATATTACCTTGGACCTATAAAAACACATAAATAATAACTAACTAACTATTTTAAACATAAAATTGGATAAATAAAATAAATATAAAAATATTTAAAACTAATCAAATCCTAATAAAATTCTCAAGGGCTTAACCGATTCAAAAGTATAAAAGATGGCAAAATAACTATATTTCCAAGAGTTATCATTGATTCGCCGGTCAATTTAGGATCCATACCCGACCTGCTCTGAAAAAAATAAATAAGAAATTTATTTCATTAATTATTTATTTTTAGTTATTTATTTTTATTTTATTTTTAAATGATATATTTAAAGGGGTTGGTCTGCATGTTGACTCGCGAGTCGATTTAGGATCTGTACCCGAGCCGCTCGAGGAAAAAAGTTAAATTAAGAAATTTATTTTATTAATTACTTTTATTTTAATTTTAAATGGTGTATTTAAAGGGTTGATCCATATGTTCACTCGTGGGTCGATTTAAGATCCATAATCAACCCGCTTGAAAAAAAAATTAAAATTAAAATTATAAATAGAAATTTATTTTATTAATTATTTTTAGTTTTTTTTAAAAATTTTTAAATGATGTATTTAAAGGGGTTGATCCGTACATTGACTCACGGGCCGGTTTAGGATCTATACCCAACCGGCTTGGGGAAAAAATTAAAAATAAATTATTTTAATTTTAAATGATGTATCTAAAGGTGTAGGTCCGCACGTTGAGTAGCAGGTCAATTTTGAATCCGTAAGTAAAAAAAAAAAAAGAAGAGGAAAAACGAACTCGCTGCTAACTTATGTGAAAAAATCGATTCTACGAGAGAATAAAATACAAACCATAATTTTTTTATTTTTTTATTTTTTACCTCCTATAAATAAAAATATACAGTATACAATAAAACCTAGATATTTTAAATATATATATATATATATAAATAACATTTGAAAATGAATTTATATTACGTAATTTATAAATAAACAATTTTAATAAATTTAATTTTCATAATTAATAAAATATAATTATATTAATATTATTACAATTTAAAAATAAAAAATTATTATTTAATAAAATATAATTTAAAATTAATTTATTATTATTAATTAATTAAAAAATTTATAATTTTTTATAAAAGATATCCCGACGAAATGGGTTTTTTTTTTTTTAATTTCTAGTAAGAAAGAGAAATGAGTCATTTTAAAACTTTGAAACTCTTTAACACAAGAAGAAGATATATACTTGAAAGAAAACAATAATACATAATATATTTTATTTGTATTTGTAAAATTTATTATTTTTGAGAGTTAATAAGTGTATGCAAAATTTATTAAACCAATGGTTATTATCGGACTAATATTCAACTTTTTGGCCGCTGCTATAAACGAGCAGAGAAACAATAATGCTAAGCTTCATACATAAAGGAACATCTGACTAAGACTGACCTATCGTTGGCCTTTGACAGGGAAATAATAATGCAGCAATTGAATGTAGACATAATAATAAACGTCCATCATTGCTAAAAAACAAATAATGTCAACAAAACACCAAACCAAAGAACAAGATAAATCATTCACACCTTTTAATTGTATCCACTACTTTTTTGATGTTTCTTGAATTTTTATCGTCTTTTAATCATATCAACCCGAGTCAGGGGCCAATACAAGGGGGGCAGGCAGGGGCCTTGCCCCCTTAATTTTTTTTAAGATTTTTGATACAAGAGTCAAATTATGTTTAATCTCTCAAATTTTATTTGATCTTTCAATTTAATTTTTTTTAAAATTTTTAAGATTTTTGAAATAAAATAAAATTAAATTTGTCTCTTCAAATTTTATTTGTTCCTTCAATTTGTCCCCTATTTGTAGAATTTATTTGATATAATAAATTTGATAACATTTTTAATTTAAATCTCATTCATTATTATTAATTTAGTTCTCTCTATTTATTTTTTCAATCAATTAAATATATGCATTTACCTTAATTATTTTATTTAATATTTTTTATTATATGCTCATAAAAAAAATAAAAAAATTAAACAATTATAATATATAATACGAATTTTGCATTTAACTTATTTTGTTTTTTCTAAATATATGTAATTTTATGATTTTTTTTTTATAATATGAAATAATTTTATGCATATTTTAATTAGATAATAATTTTTTTGACGTTGAGACTTTATTTATTATTAAATTTTTTTTCAAATGCAACATGAATTATAATATTTAAAAATTTAAAAATTTATTTCATTATAAGAAATGTATATATTGTTAGCAAATTTAATATCATATATAATATTTAAATTTAATATTTTTATACTAGAGTTGTTCATGGACTCGGTCGAGTCAGACTCACATAGCAAAAATTTTTACTTGTCCATGATCCGGCCATATTCGAGCCAACGAATAACCCTATCCTTGAACAGGTTTATTTCATACACGATTTTTATTTTTACTTTAAATCTTTATATGTATATTCTGGCTGTACTTGCTCATGGCCATGCCTGAGCAAGATTTTTCGTGATCCAGACAGGATCGGATCACTGTTTAAATAATAAAAAAATTAATTTTTATTTAAATTTAATTATAAAATATTATATTAATATTAATATAAAAATAAAAATAAAATTTTTATTTTTTAATATTAAATGAACAGTGAAACAGACGAAGGGGCCCGGACCGAGCTTGGATAAAGTTGAAAAAAATTTGGGTCGCGACCCGGCCCATAAGTAAATCTAATTCCGACTCCTCCCTCGTCAATGTTTCTGACTTCGCCCCTGACCCAAGACAGCAAACTGCAAACTGCGTTAATTATATAAGGGATTTGTTAATGAAAGCCTTTAAATATTATTTAAAATTAATTAATTTATTATTTATAATAATAATATTATATTAAATCTAACAATTATAATTTTATTTATTATTTTTAATATATTAAATAAAAATATTATTATATAATAATTTTAAAAAATATTTTACTTAACAAAATCAATTATATACTGAAAGACAGATATCTTTTTCGAGTACAATTGAATCTTATGGAGATATTTTTTGATACGATTGGATTATTTTTTGAATTCAATTGCAACAAAATTTGTGATTGGGTGGTACGATGGAATCCCTCCTACCGTGCGGTGCCCCACCCTCGATTAACAATTGGACCTTTTAGTTCTAGTTGAAATTCTTGTACCATGTTTTTTTATCCTTGAAGTTACAGTAATTAGATGAAAATATCCTACCATTTAATCTTTCTCTTTTTTATTTTTTATTTAAAATTTTTGAAATAATTTAATTAATTCAATATAATAAATAAATTTAATTATTTTATAATAAAGTAATATAATAGATAAATTTATAATAAAATAATATAATAACTTTTTAATTATTTATTAATTTCATAAATATCAAATAATTTTAAAATTTCATTATATAAAAATTTTATTATAATAATATTTTTAATGTTTATTTTTTTCTTTTAGTTACAATTCATTTCACCACTACCAGTTTTTTTTTGCATCCAAACACATATTTCATTATTGATTTTAATCTCACCATTACAATATCCAATATCATCGTTCACTACAAAAGACAGAGTTTTTTCAGACGAAATTTTTTGTCAAAAAAAGTCCAAATTTCGTTGAAAAATACTTAAGTCGTTGATATTTTTTCGTCAAAAATAATACGAATTAGGTGTTTTTTCTAGGAGGAACGTTGTTTTTTTTATTTGTTTTTTAATTAGTATCAAGAGAGGGACTTTATTTTTTGATCAGAGACAGAATATACCATTTATGAAAAGAAAGGATGTATTTTTTTGGTACAAAGGTAATTGTAATTTAGGATAAGAAAAAGGGTTACAGTAGAGTCGAATCCTAAATTTATTAAAGATTATTTTTTTAAAATAATTGCATGAATCAATTGAATTAATCTTCGACTTTGAAAAGAAAGGATGTTTAACAATTAGATTTTTGAAGAAAGAAATGTTATGTGACAATTTTTTTGATGATATTGACCCTAAGAAATGAGCGAGAACCTCCATTAATTACTGTCCTTGTTTCTTCCGTTTGGCTATAAAAGTTGGGAGCAGCCTTCCACCTTGATTTAACTCTTAACAATTCAGTCTTCACGTATGCTCAGAAAGAAAGAAAGAAAGAAAGAAAGAGATGGGTTCTAAGACATTAGCTGATAAACCTCATGCTGTATGTATTTCATATCCAGCTCAAGGTCATATAAACCCAATGATGAAGCTAGCCAAGCTCCTTCACCATAAAGGCTTTTACATAACCTTCGTCAACACCGAGTACAACCATAAACGCATTCTCAGATCCAGAGGCCCAAATTCACTCGATGGATTGCCAGATTTTTGCTTTGAAACCATCCCGGATGGCCTCCCACCTTCTGATGCTGCTGATGCCACCCAAGACATTCCTTCTTTATGCGTCTCCGTCACTGAGAATTGCTTAGCACCATTTCGCGATCTCCTTTACAAGCTCAATGACTCTGCATCTTCAAATATCCCGCAAGTGACCTGTATTGTCTCGGATATTGGCATGGGATTCGCTGTCGAAGCAGCTAGAGAATTTGGCATTCCTGGCGTAGGTTTTTGTTCCTCTAGCGCTTGCTCAGCTCTTTGCTATGCCCTACTTCGACGTTTGATTGAACAAGGGTTAACACCTGTTACAGGTATTGACGTATGGTGCTCTTTAGGATGTTTTGATTTTATTGCTCACAGTTCTTGACAAACTTAATTTAATTTGATTTGAAATTGCAGATGCAAGAGGTATAACGAAGGAATATCTAGATACCGTTATAGATTGGATTGCTGGGATAAATATCCGTTTTAGGGATCTTCCAAGCTACGTTAGAACTACAGACCCGAATGACCGGATGCTCAACTATGTCCTCAGGGTATTTAGCGTCGATAAAGCTTCGGCTATTGTTTTCAACACATTTGACTCGTTAGAACAGGACGTTTTAGACGCTCTCTCTGCCATTTTGCCTCCCATTTACGCCATTGGTCCTTTTCACCTGCTTGTTGATCAGATCAAAGATGATGGATTGAAAAATATTGCTTCAAATTTGTGGACTGAACAAACTGAATGTATCAATTGGCTCGATTCAAAAGAACCAAACTCTGTGGTGTATGTAAATTTCGGCAGTGTCGCAGTAATGACTCCTGACCAACTAATTGAATTTGCTTGGGGTCTAGCTAATAGCAAACAGCAGTTTTTGTGGATAATCAGGCCTGATCTTGTCACGGATAAGGCAGCGATTTTGCCACCTGAATTCGTCTCCGAAACTGAAGGTAGAGGCATGTTAGCGAGCTGGTGTCCACAAGAGCAAGTCCTGAAGCACCCATCAATAGGAGGGTTCTTATCTCACATGGGATGGAATTCTACCATTGAAAGCATATCCAGTGGAGTGCCAATGGTTTGTAGGCCATTTATTGCAGATCAGCAAACAAACTGCCGGTTTGCTTGCGTGGAGTGGGGTATTGGAATGGATATTGATGACGATGTGAAGAGAGATCAAGTGGAGATGCTCGTAAGGGAGTTAATGGAGGGAGAAAAGGCTGTGGAAATGAAAGCAAAGGCCATGGAATGGAAGAAGAAAGCTGAGGAGGCTATCAAGGCCGGTGGTTCTTCTTTCCAGAACTTGGATAAACTGTTAGCGGATATTCTTCTATCGGATAAGCATATAAATCAGTTGAAGATAGAGAAGAACGAGCATTAAAAGTCTCTGCAGAAAAATTGGTTATATTTGAAGAGTTAGCAGCTCAAATTGTCTGGGTCGGTTTCGGTTTCGGTTCTTTTCTCCGTCGAAATTTATCGTAATTGATTGCGATAGCATCCATTACATCTACAATCACAATAAACGCCGACGCAACCTTAAACGCTTTCATGATCACAATTGAAATCCCTTTCTTAGGTCTACTATTTCTAAGTGAGTGTTGTCATCAGGTCTTGTAATGATACCTTGTGATAAAACGGATGATTTACAAATAAAAATGTGATATATCCATGCTAGGTTGATGGTTTTTTTGATAGCAAGAAAGAAATAAACTTAATTCTGCCTTTGAGAAAAGCCATAGCTGTTAGAGAAGCTTGCAAAATGGTAACTGTAAAAAGGGGTCGGATCAAGTTAGTTAAGCCACTCTAGTGATATTAATATTGTTTACCAGGTACTTGAAGATGGCAGCTCTACAAAATGGGAAACTGCAGCCATAACCAATGATATTAAAAACTGGTTTTCAAATGTTGAATAACACATTTCTTCTCACATCAATCAGCAACAGGAAAGCCACAAAATGGCTTGTGGAACTAAAAAAATAAAATATATTTATTTCTAGTGTTAATTTCATTTGATTGTTGTTAATTACTGCTTTTGATCATAATAAGCAATAGCAGTAATTTGAAGGTCAAAGTACGTGAGAAGTTTCCGTACTAATACCATCTAATATAAATTAGTCCATCTATTATAAAAGTGAGTAATTTAGTCCATGTACTTTTAAAATTGAAGCAAAAAGGTAAATTCACTAACTAGTGAAAGGTAAATTCACTAACTAGTATAATAAAAACTGTTAAAAAAGCTGACATGACATATAATCTTGTATTTATTTGATGATGTGGTACCAATAAAATATATTATTTTAAGCTGACGTGGACAAAATAACAAACTAAGTTGGCAAAAAATAATTTAATATAGTATTTTTGCCAACTTAGTTTGTTATTTTGTCCACGTCAGCTTAAAATAATATATTTTATTGGTGCCACGTCAGTATTTGACATCCACGTTATCAAATAAACACAAGGTTAAATGTCACATTAGCTTTTTTAACATTTTCTGTTACACTAGTTAGTGATTTTACCTTTTTGCTTCAATTTTAAAAGTACAGGGACTAAATTATCCAGTTTTGTAGTAGAGGAACTAATTTGCACTAGATGATTTAGTACAAGGACTTTCTAGTTACTTAGACCGTAATTTGAAATCCGGCATAAAGAATGCTTCAATAATCTGGCATAAAGAACTTCCTTTTCTTTTGTTTGACTGGCTTGGTTGTAGGATCAACACCTAGAGAATAGATAATGGTATCCATGTCTATCCCAGGCATGTCTACTGTCGACCATGCGAAGACATCTACGTTATCCTGCAAAATTTGTACCAAGGGTCGCCTTTCTTGGTTGCTTAGGGATGACCCAACCTGGGTGACCTTCTCTGGGTATTCTTCATATAAGGGGATCGCCATTGTCTGTTCTGCAGATTCCGCTTTATATTGGCTGGTCTTTGCTCTAGTGTCAAGGCTTTATAAGGTAAGGGTGCTTTTGTCAACCAAATTTACTTGTGCTTCCTCCAGTTGCCCCCCAGTCTCTATTTCCATTTCCTCATATTCTGTGTCTTGCCCCCCAGTCTCTGTGTTTTCGACACTCACTGTCTGTGGCCTTGCTTGATTTTTCTTGGTGAACTCTATATAGAGTATGTGGCATTGTCGGGCTGTCTGTTGATCTGTTTTCATATACCCTATTCCCATAGGGGTCGAAAACTTCACTGTCAAACAATATATCACCGTGATCATCTTGGTTTTTCTCATCAAGGGTTGCCCAAGGATCGCATTGTACGTCGAAGATTGATCAACAATCAAGAAATCTGTCATTACTGTAAGGACGTGGTCGCTATCTCCTATAGTGACTGGCAGGGCGACGGAGCCCTTAACATTGATGGGCTGATTGGCGAAGCTGAATATGGGGCCCTTTGACTTCAAGTCTGAGTCCTGGAGGCCTATCTTTCTGAAGGCTTCCAGCTGGAGGACCTCGACTGCACTACCACTATCAACCAGGACTCTCTTGATTTGAAAATTACCAATTGTGGCAGACACGACAATTGGGTCATTTCCATTGTCCTCCAGAATATTGATGTCTTTGTTTGTGAAATCTGCCAGCCAATCTTCACTGTGTCTTGTTTTCTTATGGGCGATGTCAACCGCCATCACGCTTCTGAGATGCGCTTTTCTCTTAGAGCTGCTACTCCCCCATTCCTCTGTCCCCCCTATTATCATGTTGATGACCCATTGGACGGGCTTCTCCCCTTCTTCTTTATTGTTCTTCTGATTTCCCGCTGATGTCTGCCCCTGCTAGGCGCCCGTTCTCTTGACAAACTGTTTAATTTGCCTTTTCCTGATAGCACCTTCAATAACATCCTTCAGAGATCGACAGTCTTCAGTACTGTGCCCTACATCATTGTGGTACTGGCACCATTCTTTGGAGTTCAGGCGAGCCAAATTATCTTTCATTAGGTAGGGGTGCTCAAAATACCCACTTGGGATACATCATTCAAGATGTACGCTCTGGAGGCGTTCAGGGGGGGTGTATTCTTCAAATTTGAAGTAGGGTGCCCTTTCTGCTCTTCTATCATAGCCCTGACTAGGGTGAGCCTGTCGAGTCTGGGAAACTTTGTCTGGCGATCTTGATCTTCTACAATGCGAGTCAAATCTAGTCTGGCTTCTATTATCCTTCTGTTTTTGCCTGTTCCCCTGAAATCTCTCTTGACTTTGGGACTGATTTTCCCATTCAGTGTTTCTTTCTGCCATTTTTATTTTTTCTGTTTCGGTATACCTCTGTGCCTTCTCATAAAGGTTATAAAGCTTCTCTGGTTTTGTATCCTTCAAGGCGTACCGCAGGTGCTCATGGCGAACACTAGAGATGAACGCCTGTATGGCCCAGTCGTTATGCAGGTCTTTAATCTCCATCGTGGCGGAGTTAAATTGCCGAATGTACTCTTGCCCCAAGCAGGTCCATGTAGTTGCTATATTGAATGAGATGGTCGACAGGGTCCTTGGTGCCATCGTAAGTTTTTTGTGTGGCAATTTTGTAGACGTGTGCACCTGCTCCTGCCGAATCTGCACCGTTAAGGGACTGTTGTCATCGCTTATCCATTCTTTTTCCTCCGCCTTATCCTTCATCATTTCCTGGACTTCTCTTTGCAAGGCCGCTATCTGGGCTTGAACATTCGCTGTAGCCGTCCCCATAGTATTCGTTCTAGCTCTCCTGTTTTGTGGCCACCACTTCTCCCCTGGTTTGGAATCGCCTTTCGGGGGATTCATCCTGGTCATTTCCCCGTGTCCTTTCACGCCCTGCTTGACGACTCCCACGCAAGGATGAACTACTGCTTCCTTCCTGTTGGTCTCGATATTGATTTTTTGTAGGCTGTTAATTTGCTGGGTGGCTTGAAGTACGACTTTTTGTTGCTTCGCCAACTGTGCTTGGAGTGTTTGTATTTGGTTCATCAATGCATGTTGCATCGGGTCTGGGTATGGCAGGGGTGATATGATGGGGGAAAAGTTGGACGACCCTATTTGTGGGTCAGCTGTTGTTGTTAGGTAGCCTGAAGCGGTGAATGTGAATTCTTGTTGTGGGGTTGACAATTCCAGGTTATCCCGTGTTGGGTCAACATCGGGTGTAAAAGTGACACTAGTACGCTTTCCAGTCTCGGCCTGAGGGCCTATGGGGCGACTGGGTGAGGCTCCCAGGCTTGGTGGTTCATCAATGCATGTTGCATCGGGTCTGGGTATGGCAAGGGTGGTATGATGGGTTGAAAGTTGGACGACCCCATTTGTGGTTCAGCTGTTGTTGTTGGGTAGCCTGAAGCGGTGAATGTGAATTCTTGTTGTAGGGTTGGCAATTCCAAGTTATCCCGTGTTGATCAACATCGGGTGTAAAAGTGACACTAGTACGCTTTCCAGTCTCGGCCTGGAGGCCTATAGGGTGACTGGCAGAGGCTCCTATGCCTAAGATGGGGCGAGAGCTTCGCCGAGCATTTGAGGCAGTTTCGTTGACTAAATCTGGGATAGTGGATAGTATTGGAGAGTTGGCTGCTAGTAGGTTCTGATAATAACCGTAAGGAGGGTAAGGCTAGTGGTACCAGGGATTAGGGAAGGAGTAGTTTTGGTAATAATTTGGTAAATGGGGAGATATCCCCGGAGAGGAGGATCCATAACTTGCTATTGTTGAAGATAACTGGGGGCTAGTGCCAGGTGCACCAGTGCTTGAAGCTTATGGGGGGTTGTTTTGTTGGCTTGGTGGTGGTAGAGACATGACTCTCGGTTCCCATAGACGCGCCAATTGTTGATGGTGTTTTTTGGTGTTGGATGGTCCTAAGGTAGAGGGAAAGAGAAAGGCAGAGCAACAATAGTGATTTTTGGTAGTGGAAAGCAGGCCTTTGAGGGGCTATTTATACTTTAGCTGACGGGTCGTCGTACACCACGTTTAAGGCTCGGTCTGACACAGGTGGTCGAGACCCCATGTGGGCTTTGAGGTGATGGGTGGCGAGGTGACTCGTAAGACGGTTATCAGGTAAGCCACGTGGTCCTTTGAAGTGATAGGTACTCGAGGTCGCCTAACTGTGGCGGCAACCCAGTGGTTCAAGCTTGGCGAGCCCAAGTTAGTTTTTCTTCTTGGGCCCCGTAGTGAGAGATTTGTTGAGCCTGGTGGTTAATCTGGGCCCATTAAGTCTTTCTGAGAGGCCTATTGGGTCTAATTAGATTTAACAACTATAAAAAAAATCAAAACTCTTTTAACTAAAAAAAAAATATTAAAGAACTTTAAAAAATAAAAATGAAAAACAAGTCAATTTAAAACTTTGACAATATATCTTTGAAAGAAAGCAATAATACATCATATATGTTATTTGTATTTGTAAATTTTAATATTTTTGCGAATTAATCAGTGTTTAGTCAATTTATTAAACTCAACAACGTTTGTATAATTAGACAAACATGTGGTCATTATGGACTAATATTCAACTTTTGGCTGCTATAATCGAGCAGTGAAACGATAATGTTAGACTTGATAAAGGAACATCTGACTAACCCAACGTTAGTCTTGAGTGGGAATAATAATGCAATTGAATGTAGACATAATTTATCTATCTCTGCAAATTTTGGAATAAAAAATGTTACACGATACAAACATAAAAAAATAATATAAACATGATATAAATATATGAATGTGTCAAAATTTATATAACACGAATTATTAACATATTTAAATTTATATAAATATATAATATTTTTAATATAATTATAACATATAAAAATATATAAATATAATACAAATACACGGATTATCAAATTAAAAAAAAATGTATCATTCTGATTCATGAACCTCAGTTTTCACCTAACAATAGAAATCCAAACCAACGAACAAGAAAAATCATTCACGCATCTTATTGTGTATCCACTATTTTTTGAATCGGAGACCTTTTTCGGGTCCATTGGGGATCTCATTGGAGATTTTTTTTTATACGATTGGATTATTTTTTTGAATCCAATTGCATCAAAGTTTGTTTTGGAGACCCGATGGAATTTTTCTTATTAAAAATATTCAAGAATTAGGTTATTTATCAAAATTTGAAAGTTCGTCCGATATTTAAAAGAGTTTAGATAAAAATATTAAATACAAAATATTTATTTAAATAAAAAATTAAGATATGTTTAAAAAAATAAATTAAACTTTAACTTTAACAATCAAAATCCGAACTTGATCCAATCCAGTCCCGCACACCTCTTCCTCCTACCGTGCCCCACCCTTATTACCAATTGGACCTTTTTGATCTAGTTGAAATTCTTCCCTGCTTATGGTATCATACTTTTCAATTATTTTCTCTTCTTCCCCCTTTTTTTTTTTTTTTTTTAATCTTTGAAGTTATAGTAATTGGACGAAAATGTCCTACCATTTAATTTTTTTATTTAAAAGTTTAGAAATATTTAATTAATTGAATATAATAAATAAATTTTATTGTTTTATAATAAAGTAAAATAATAATAAAATTTATAATAATTGTAATTATTTATTAGTTTCATAAATATCAAATAATTTTAAATTTTCATTATATAAAAATTTTAATCTAATATTTTTAATGATCATTTTTTCTTCTAACTACAATTCATTTCATTACCAGGCATCACCTTTCTTTTTCATCTAAACACATATCTTATTACTAATTTTAACCTCACCATTACAATAAATAATCTCATTATTACTATTATTTTTAATCTTATCAAAATCAAACTTACCATTCATCCAAATAAACCTTTAATCAATTGTTAGTCTGTTTGAGTAGCACAGTCACATTAGTTTGAGCTTATTTTCCTTAAACCCTTTTTTCTAATTGTTTTCCTCCTCTAGCTTTGTCTCTTTAAGCCTCTCTCACTCGCCTTTGTCTTAATTTCTCATTCTGTCTCTATCTCCGTCGAGACTTAGTGTATTTTTTATTTATTTTTTTAATTAGTATCACGAAAGGGACGATGTTTTTTTGACCAAAACAGAATATACTATTTATGAAGAGAAAAGATGTTTAACAATTAGATTCTTGAGGAAAAAAGAAAATTGAATTTTTAAAGAAAGAAATTGGGTTAATATGTAAATTGATCATTGAACTATATATTTTTTAATAATTTGGTACCTAAAAAAAAAATTTACAATCAAGTAGCTAAACTTGTATTTCGTCAATAGATTACCTAAATGACTAATGCCGTTACCCAAAATACTGACGTAACATGATTGATTAATACTAAATCGTCATGTGTCAGATCAAATATTTTTTAAAATGCTAATATAATATTGACTTGACAGATAATGACTTAGTATTGATCAACTAAGTCATATTATCATTTTATATAATAGCGTTAGTCTATTAAATTAACTTGTTTGACAGAAAATAAATTTCAAGTATTCAACTGTGAATTTTTTTAAGTGCCAATTCTTAATTTAGGAGCCAATTTAGAAATTAACCTAAAGAAATTTTATGCAACATGACAATTTTATTTTATTTTATGATATTGATCCCAAGAAATGAGCGAGAACCTCCATTAATTACTGTCCTTGTTTCTCCCGTTTGGCTATAAAAGTTAGAAGCGGCCTTCCACCTTGATTTAACTCTTAACAATTCAATCTTCAGTATTCTAAGAAAGAAAGAAAGAAAGAAAGAGATGGGTTCTAAACCTCATGCTGTATGTATTCCGTATCCAGCTCAAGGTCATATAAACCCAATGCTGAAGCTAGCAAAACTCCTTCACCATAAAGGCTTTTACATAACCTTCGTCAACACCGAGTACAACCATGAACGCATTCTCAGATCCAGAGGCCCAAATTCACTCGATGGTTTGCCAGATTTTCGCTTTGAAACCATCCCGGATGGACTCCCACCTTCTGATCATGCTGATGCCACTCAAGACATTCCTTCTTTATGCGTCTCCGTTGCGAAGAATTGCTTAGCACCGTTCCGCGATCTCCTTCACAAGCTCAATGACTCTGCATCTTCAAATGTCCCGCAAGTGACCTGTATTGTCTCAGATGTTGGCATGGAATTCGGTATCGAAGCAGCTAAAGAATTTGGCATTCCTGACGTAGTTTTTTGTTCCTGCAGCGCTTGCTCAACTCTTTGCTTTGCCCTGTTTCCACGGTTGGTTGAACAAGGGTTAACACCTGTTACAGGTATATATAGACGTACGTATGGTGCTCTTTAAGATGTTTTGATTTTATTGCTCACAGTTCTTGACTGACAAACTTAATTCAATTTGATTGAAAATTGCAGATGCAAGTGGTATAACAAAGGAATATTTAGATACCGTTATAGACTGGGTTCCTGGGATAAAAGATATCCGCTTTAGGGATCTTCCAAGCTACGTTAGAACTACAGATCCGAATGACTGGATGCTCAATTTTAATCTCAGGGCATTCTGGAACGTCGATAAAGCTTCGGCTATTGTTTTCAACACATTTGACTCATTGGAACAGGACGTTTTGGACGCTCTCTCGGCCATTTTTCCTCCCATTTACGCCATTGGTCCTTTTCACCTACTTGTTGATCAGATCAAAGATGATGGGTTGAAAAATATTGCTTCAAATTTGTGGACTGAACAAACTGAATGTATCAATTGGCTCGATTCAAAAGAACCAAACTCTGTGGTGTATGTAAATTTCGGCAGTGTCGCAGTAATGACTCCTGACCAACTAATTGAATTTGCTTGGGGTCTAGCTAATAGCAAACAGCAGTTTTTGTGGATAATCAGGCCTGATCTTGTCACGGGTAAGGCAGCGATTTTGCCACCTGATTTCGTGTCCGAAACTGAAGGTAGAGGCATGTTAGCGAGCTGGTGTCCACAAGAGCAAGTCCTGAAGCACCCATCAATAGGAGGGTTCTTATCTCACATGGGATGGAATTCTACCATTGAAAGCATATCCAGTGGAGTGCCAATGGTTTGTAGGCCATTTATTGCAGATCAGCAAACAAACTGCCGGTTTGCTTGCGTGGAGTGGGGTATTGGAATGGATATTGATGACGATGTGAAGAGAGATCAAGTGGAGATGCTCGTGAGGGAGTTAATGGAGGGAGAAAAGGCTGTGGAAATGAAAGCAAAGGCCATGGAATGGAAGAAGAAAGCTGAAGAGGCTATCAAGGCTGGTGGTTCTTCTTTCCAGAACTTGGATAAACTGTTAGCCGATATTCTTCTATCGGATAAGCATATCAATCAAATGAAGGTAGAGAAGAACGAGCATTAAAAGTTGTTGGAATTGGGTTTGGAACTAAATGTGTGAATGTAAAATTGATCTCTTTATATAGTGCATGATCCAAATACATTATTTATGGTGTGTTTATGAATTTTATAATTCATGAACTTAATTTATTTCATTCATGAATTTGCTCATTCATGTACCATGTATGTTCATTTATGTACTATGTATATTTATCATAATTAATGTGCATTCATGTATTATGTACATTCATTTGGGTAATTAATGTTTAGGTTCCTAGAGTCTTATATAAATAGGTGCTTTGTGATTATGGGAATCTCATATTCAACCATTCAACAAGAGATTCAACAATTGGTTCAACAATTCTAAAAGCTATTTTCTTCTTTTATTCCTTCTACTCTAAAACTTAGGAATCTGTCATTCGAGAGAGAAAATTGTGTCAAATTCCTTAAGTTCGTGAACTTTGAAAAGGTGTGCAACTTTTTAAAGTGGTGTTGTTGAATTCCTGGGAGGCAATTGCATTGAATCCGTGTGCACCAAGTGACGGGCAATTTCGCCTTAAGGACAAAGGGTTTAATCACTGGCAACAATGTTAAGTTCTCTATACTTCAATTTTGTCTTCTACAAGTAAGTTCTCTAATATTCTATTTAAGGGCATACTATTTAATTATTACAAGTAAACTTTTCAACGAGGTTTTTACAAATATACAAAATATATCCAACAATCTTAAGGCGAAATACTTCCTTTTATTTTGTTTATTTGTTTTCTCTGTTGGGTTACTTGCTTATCATAATCAATATTTATTTTGTTTATAAATATTGGTGCTTGAATTTTCTTATTTTATATGCATGCTTAAAATCAATATTTTAATTTATAATTATATTGGTGCTAGTGTATGTTTAAAGTGTGATTAAACCAATATCTTAATTTATTATTATATTTGTGTTTGGTTTTGATTGTGTTATAATCAATATTTATTGTATATATATTGGTTTCAATTTAAATAACATGACATCTTTTTCTTCTCATACTTTTGAAATGATGTGGCTAAGACTTCTTTGGAAAGGAGGATTCCATCATCACCCTCATTGGTGCATGGTGAGAAACCTGAAAAGTTTGATGAGTCGAACTTTAAGAGGTGACAGCAAAGATGCTGTTTTATGGAATCAAGTATATTCCTTCAAATACCTCAAAATATGGGGGTGCCTTGCTAAGGTAGCAATATCTGATCCCAAAAAGGTCATGATATGACTTAAAACTGTGTTCGGTGCCTCATTTGATGGGATCATGACCTAGTCCTTGAGGGCAAAAGAAGGACATGTGGAAAAATGTCAACTCTATGCAATAAGGGTACTTGGGTGTGATCTTGGCGTCAATGAGGGTATCAACATAGTAAGTGGGGGAGAGTGTCATGGTCTGGCATCGGCATGCTTTTTGCCTTGGTGCTACCATGACTACCCCGTTGTGGAGCAAAGGTTGAGACCTTGTCCATGGGATCAGTGATCCCTAATGGTGCCAAAAGTGGCACAGGCCCTGGAATTAAACCATTAGGTTGTAAATGGATTTTCAAGAGGAAGATGAAAGCTGATGGAAACTATTGATAAATACAAAGCTAGGCTTGTTGTTAAAAGGTGTGGATTATTTTGATACATACTCACTTATATCAAGAATAATAGTCACATTGGAGTTAATGGTCTTTGCTGCTATTAACAACTTAGAAATACATCAAACGGATGTAAAGACAGCTTTCCTAAATGGTGACCTTGAAGAAGAGGTTTATATGCAACAACCTGAAGGGTTTGTTGTTAAAGGAAAGGAAAATAAAATATGTATGCTTGTCAAGTCTTTGTATGGTTTGAAACAAGCTCTTAAACAGTGGCATGAAAAATTTGACAAAGTTATGTTGTCAAATGATTTTAAAATCAACGACGCTAGTAAGTGTGTCTATGTGAAGAACATTGATAAGGGCTATGCCATTGTATGTCTATATGTAGACGACATGTTGATTTTTGACAGCAATGAGTACATGATCAAGTCTACAAAGAACGTGTTAACTAAAAGGTTTGACATGAAAGACTTGGGTGTTGCAGATGTCATACTAGGAATCAAAATTTCTAGGACATCTGATGGATTTGTATTGTCCCAATCTCATTATGTTGAGAAATTTCTCGACAAATTTTCTAAAGGTGACGATAACATTGTCAAAACACCAATATACTTGAGTATACATCTGTCCAAAAATAAAGGTGAGGGAATACATCCATTGGAATATTCTCGAATAATTAGAAGTTTGATGTATGTTATGAACTGCACAAGACCAGATATTGCATGCTCGATTAGTAAGCTGAGTAGGTTTACTAATAATCCCAGTGAGGATCATTGGAGAGCAATAAAAAGGGTACTCAAATATTTGAGATACACCTTAGACTATGGGCTTCATTATACTAGATACCCTTGAGTGCTAGAAGGTTATAGTGATGCAAATTGGATATCCGACACTAAAGATTCGAAATGTACTAGTGGATATATTTTTACGCTCGGTGGAGCAACTGTGTCTTGGAAATCCTCTAAACAAACGTGTATCGCAAGATCCATGATGGAATCAGAGTTTATTGCTCTTGACAAAGCTGGAGAGGAAGCCGAATGACTTCAGAATTTCTTAGAGGATATTCCATGTTGACCAAAGCCAGTGCTAGCAATTTGTATCCATTGTGATAGTCAGTCAGCAATTGGAAAGGCACAAAGTAGCATTTATAATGGTAAGTCTAGACATATAAGTCGTAGACAAAATACCATTAAACACTTGCTCTCGAATGGAATTATTTCAATTGACTATGTAAAGTCAAAGGAAAATATTGCGGATCCGCTAACAAAAGGTTTAACAAGAGAGCTTGTGTATAATTCATCGAGGGGAATGGGCTTAAAGCCTTTAAAAGATAAAAAGTGTTATGATGGTAACCTACCTAGTTGACTGGAGATCCCAAGATCTAGGTTCAAAGGGAAAACTAAGTCATATTGCACTTTTAGTAGCACTTGGAAATTATTATTTCCTACCTATTCCTATGATGAAAAAGTGCTAACTGTAGCGAGATAAGGATGAGCTATGCTCTTAATGATTCTCATATCTTGATTTCCAAGTGGGGTATAAGCAGAATACTCTTAATGAGAGATCACCTATATGAATGAGAAATATGGCCCTTTTTTTGAGAATTTTTAAAAGGCTGAATTCTCTAATGCATTCATGAAATCAGGAGTTGTTCAGGGTCAAAATGAACACAACCGTGAGAATGAATGAAATCTCTAGGGAGAGACTATGTGAGTACTATTGTCTTGGTTTACACGAAAGGCTAAATAGTTCAAGACATCGCGTTCACTAGTTAGCCGAGTAAATCCTATAGTACTTCACTAGGGAAGATTCAAAGCCAAAAGCTACCTCTCCTGATGTAGTTTTCTTCCACTTCAATTTTTTCTCTACAAATCCTTTGCGTCTTCGTACTGGTTCAACAATTTCCATTCATGTGGGGGATTGTTGGAATTGGGTTTGGAACCAAACATGTGAATGTAAAATTGATCTCTTTGTATAGTGTATGATCCAAATACATTATTTATGGTGTGTTCATGAATTTCATAATTCATTAACTTAATTTATTTCATTCATGAATTTACTCATTCATGTACCATGTATGTTCATTCATGTACTATGTATATTCATCATAATTAATGTGCATTCATGTATTATGTACATTCATGTATCATGTACATTCATTTGGATAATTAATGTTTAGGTTCCTAGAGTCCTATATAAATAGGTGCTTTGTGATTATGGGAATCTCATATTCAACCATTCAACAAGAGATTCAACAATTGGTTCAACAATTCTAAAAGCTCTTTTCTTTCTTTATTCCTTCTACTCTAAAGCTTAGGAATCTGTCATTGTAGAGAAAAAATTGAATCAAATTCCTTAAGTTCGTGGACTTTGAAAATAGTGTGCAACTTTTTAAAGTGGTGTTGTTGAATCCTGGGAGGCAATTGCATTGAATCCGTGTGCACCAAGTGACGGGCAATTTCTCCTTAAGGACAAAGGGTTTAATCCTTGGTAACAAAGTTAAGTTCTCTATACTTCAATTTTTTCTTCTACAAGTAAGTTCTCTAATATTCTATTTAAGGGCATGCTATTTAATTATTACAAGTAAACTTTTCAACGATATTTTTATAAATATACAAAATATATCCAACAAAAGTCTCTGCAGAAACCTTGTATATATTTAAAGAGTTGAAGCTCAAATTGTCTGGATTAGTCTAGGTTTCTGTTTCAGTTCTCTTCTCTGTCGATATTTATCGTAATTGATCGCGATAGTATCCATTACATCTACAATTACGATAAACACCGATGCAACCAAAAACGCTTTTATGATCACAATTTAAATCCCTTTCTTAGGTCTACTATTTCTAAGTGAGTGTTGTCATCAGGTCGTGTAATGATACCTTGTGATAAAACGGATAATTTACAAATAAAAATGTGATACATATCCATGCTAGGTTGATGGTTTTTTTGATAGCAAGAAATAAATAAACTTAATTCTGCCTTTGAGAAGCCATAGCTGTTAGAGAAGCTTGCAAAATAGTAACTGTAAATAGGGGTCGGACCAAGTTAGGTAAGTTACTCTAGTGATATTAATATTGTTTACCAGGTGCTCGAAGATGGCAGCTGATCTACAAAATGAGAAACTGCAGCCATAACCAATGATATTAAAAACTGGTTTTCAAATGTTGAATAACACATTTCTTCTCACATCAATCAGCAACAGTCAAGCCACAAAATGGCTTGTGGAATTAAAAAAAAATAAAATATATTTATTGCTAGTGTTAATTTCGTTTTATTGTTGTTAATTACCGCTCTTGATCATAATAAGCAATAGCAGTAATTTGAAACCCGGCATAAAGAATGCTTCAATAATTCTGTGTTTTTACTTTAAATATACCTTTTAGGAGCTTGTTCTTATGAAATGAAAGTATTGAATTCTCTATTTTTCTCCATTTTTATTTTTATAAGTAGTTGTTTCTATTACAGAAAGAAGCAACAGAGCGGCTACAATAAAATATCATTTTACAATGTCACAAAGTCAACCGTACTGCGAAAACAAAGCAGAATTAAGATTCTAAGCATTTAGCAAATCCATGTTTACAGAATCAAAAACAATATTCTTAAGACTTTGTAGTCGTATACAGACAATATTCCGTACTTCAATCATTAATTGCTCTTCAATCTTCGTGTTGGTGTTGTAAACTCGATTATTTTTTCTCTCCAAATTAGATAAATGTGAATTGTGAAAGCAATCTTGATAATGATGTTTATTAGAACCTTGCCTCTTAGCTTTTCTCCATCTTTATCTCGTCACATGTATACACTCCGTTAAGAGTCTCGACACCGAACAATTAGCAAGCACTACAACGTAAACGGATGGTTACATAATATGAATTGATAGTATGATACCTACTTTCATTTTTTTTTTTTAAATATTCATATCAGATACTTGTATCCGACACATTCGGATATGGATATAAATATGATGCTTCAAATATATAAAGTTTAAAATTAAATATAATCGTGTCAGATACATATCCAATCCAATATTCATCCCGAATCTAATAACATAAGTTACATGTATATAATATTCCTAAAATTTAATGTTCATGGTGCAATCCAATCAATCGGTGGACACATCTCAGGCTTCAGATCAAATTCCCGGTTCTACAATCACCTCTCGCACAGAGAGAAGCGAAAATCGCGCTTGTTTTCGATCTTCTACTATCAAAGATTTTGCCACCTAAACTTCTTACACAAAATAGTCCCTTCCCTTTTACCTGGATTCTCAGATGAACAAACCAATATGATCCTCTAAATTTGTGGCAAAATTTTCCAACGATTGTGCTTTAGCATAACTAATCTTTTTTCGGGACGCTTATGAACATGAGATATTCGCGCTTGTTTTTTAAGTTTATGCCAGGAGGAATCGGGAATTTCGCCCAAAAAAATGGTACCATATTCAACAGATTTTCTTCTTTTTCCTTCAGTTTTCAAATTTGAAGTTGAATTTGTCATCCCCGAAGGAATATGATCTAGATGACCAATTGACACTTTGATAATAACCCAACATTTATTCATCTAGAACAAAAATCATCAAACTGAAACACCACAATATCTGGATTCGAAAATCTGGGTTCGAATTAGAAGTTACAATGCATCCATTTAAGTTGTCAAAATGCTTCAGCTTTACGGCATCTCGCGATTGGTTCTATCGCTATTCGTTTGGCAATGCTGGCCTTCGTTCAATCAGGACTGATCTCGGAGAAGGCACCGTCATGCACTGTTGGGTCCCAAAAATCCAAAACGATTCAAGGCCCAATCTTGTTCTGGTCCATGGATTTGGTGCCAATGCAATGTGGCAATATGGTGAGCATCTCCGCCACTTCACGTCTCGATTTAATGTCTATGTACCAGACCTTATCTTCTTCGGTGAATCCTACACAACCAGAAGCGAGCGAACCGAGTCGTTCCAGGCTGAATCGGTGATGAAAATGATGGAGGCGCAGGGTGTGCCGAGAATGAGCCTGGTAGGCATAAGCTACGGTGGGTTTGTGGGGTATAGTATGGCGGCACAGTTTCCAGATAAAATGGAGAAGTTGGTCTTATGCTGCGCGGGTGTTTGCTTGGAGGAGAAGGATTTGGATGAGGGTTTCTTTAATGTTTCAGATTTGGATGAGGCTTTGAGCATTTTGTTGCCACAGACGCCGGAGAAATTGAGGGACTTAATGAGGTTTTCCTTCGTGAAGCCTGCAGGCAGGTGGGTGCCAAGTTATTTTCTCACAGATTTCATTGATGTAAGGTTCACTTTCCCAATTAACTTGTTCTAATTCTATGGCTATGTCTGGTTATGGTTTTAACTTTTATAGTAAGAAAAATATTATGATTAAAACCTGAAGCTTAATCCAATTAATTTATAGATGACATTTACAACCCTTTTCTAATCTCGGTGACTTTTTTCGGGAAAACAATTATGATCAACTGCAACTTTTTAGTAATTCTTTTTTTCCTGATTTGGAGAAGGGAAATTCTAAACCTTTTTCTTTTTGGTTTTTCATCATTGCAATTTTGAAAGATTAGGGTTTTCATCATCGCTTATATATATATATATACTTTCTCCTGTAGGTAATGTGTACAAATTATCTTGAAGAGAAAAGAGAGCTGATCGTGGCAATACTAAAAGATAGAAAAATCTCAAACCTTCCTAAGATCACACAGGTTTAAGCTCTTTATATTCTTACCCCCACAACCTTAAATTTTCAACCTCTGCCAAAGGTATTAGTATTATATGTTCTATTTGTTCTATATTGATTGATTTAACTTCTTTTTTTTTTCTTCATAAAGAGCATATTAATAATCTGGGGAGAAGAAGATCGGATATTCCCTTTGGAACTAGGCCACAGATTAAAAAGGTTAATAAATAATCTTATTTACTTCGATGTATATTAATTTGTTTTTATATGTCCACAATCGAATTTTTTAATTTCACAAATAAAACTAAAAGATTATCACTTGTTTTATTTTTTAAAAGAATTATCTTTTTAATTTTTAAAATATATATTAAAAAATATGTATCATACTGTTAATTTCGAAATTTAAAAACTTTACTAACAATCTACCAAAATGTTCAAATCCAAATGATTTTAGTTCACAATTGAAAAAAATGAATTGAATCCCTTTTCCGATTTTCAAAGTTACACTAGTTATTGCAACCCAAATAAAAGAAAAAAAAAACACCTTTTAAACAAATTACTGTCCAGCAAAGGTTTCCAAAAAAAAACACAAAAATTGTTTTATGAGAAATTATTTCATCCATTGTAAGTAGATTTTATAGACTCAACAAACGGGATTAACAAGGTGATACATTTATTTTAATGTATATTTGAAAGAAAAAAAATTATTTAAAAAAAAATTATGTGACAATCTTTTAATCTCATTTGTCAAAATTAAAAAATTTCAATATCAATATATTGAAAGCGAACTCTTGAATTATTGGTGTTTTATATGAATTATTATATAATTGTGACTAATAAATTGTATGTTTGAATTGTGGTTGGCGTAGGCATGTGGGGGAAAGTGCTAAGATTGTAGTGATTAAGAATGCAGGGCATGCAGTTAACATAGAAAAGCCCAAGGACTTCATCAAGCACTTAAAATCCTTCCTTTTTGATTCACATTCATCTGATCCTCCTTCCCCAACTCACAGTGGTTTACTTTTACATTCTTTTTGGTCTTAATATAGGCCTTCTTATAACAAAACATTCTTATTGTCTGAACAAGTTTTTTCAAGACCTTGATATACAATATTTATGCTCTTCAGGTTGTAAGTTTTTTTTTTTAATAAATAAAACCTTTTTATTTAACCAAATTAAGAAGCAACATAGGTTGCTGCAGGCAGTCCAAACAAAGCTGCTATAACAATACTACAAAGAAAACAAATATGAAAACATACAAGCATTTTAATCCCCAACTATTACATAACTTGTTGTTTCATGGGTTGGATCGGTTTTGGTCTGGATAATTTTTTTTTTTCGTCCAGACTCTAGTCGGATCATTTTTTAAAATATATTAAAATATTAAAAATTATTTTTATAATTAAATTTAAATAAAAATATTTTATTATGTAAATAGTAATTTAGACTGATCCGATATTACTAAAATTAAGGGAAAAAAGAAGAAAAAAAAATATATTTCACGCTAATTGTGACTATAATTGGTTAAGAGCATATCCACCATACCCGATTATAATGGGCAGATGTTAAATAGTAATAATTTGGTTGAAGGGTATTCCTTCATTTAAGAGACATATCTTTTGGATTAGATATGCGCATTTATGATAAGTGATATCAAAACCTATCAAACTCTTTATTGATATGAGCCCTCAAGAGATATCAAAATCGAGATATGTACTCTTTTTTACAAGTGAAAGAGTCATTACAACGAAACTCTTTATTGATATGAGCCCTCAAGAGATATCAAAATCGAGATATGTACTCTTTTTTACAAGTGAAAGAGTCATTACAACGAAAGTATTGTACAATTAAATGAAGAGAATGTCACGTCACGTATCCCATATTAAAAAGATCTATGAGTTTATACCTAAAAGATATGTCTTTTGGGTGACACCTGGGGATAGAGGAGTTTCTAATGGTCTTAACTGTGTAGCTTATTGTGGCAATGGGTATGCTATAAAAAATCATATTGAATCGGCCGATTGAATCGGGAATTGATAAGTTCGAGGTTCAATAACATTCATAAAACTGGAAAAAAGTTAAACTAGCAAGAACTGGTAAAAACTCGAAAACTGAAAAAATCGAGAAAAAATCAATAATATTTGAAATAATCATTTTTTAATATTGTTTTTGAATTTTTTTTAACCCAATTAATTACAAATTAAAAAGTAAAAAATTAGGCTAAAATCAAAAGTAATAACTTATACTATTTATTTGTGTTTTTTTATTTTTTTTAATTTTAGATTTTTTCTCTATTTTACCTTTTTTTTTTTTACTAGAGTTGAACTTGCCGGTTCAACTGATTGAGCCGATTGAACAAAAAATTGGAGGTTCAACTGATTCGACCTTCAATCCGATTTTTTTAACATTAATGATAAGAGTGCTAGATTAATTGTTCATTTGTTCTAGCTAGATGCAATTTCTGCAACTTTTGTTCTCTGCTGCCAGCCTGCCAGAGGCTCCATTAGGCAGCCCATGATATAGTTTCTTCAAACCAATTTGTAATACCCGAAACGGCAAAACCTCTGGTTTCATTGAACCTAGTTCTATCATGCCAACAACCTCCTAGCCGAAAAGGCCAAAGAGGCTTTGTGAAATGATGTTCTGGGTTCGATCCCAACCCCTCCCCATTTTCCAATTAAAAAAAAAAATTAATATCATGACAAGCCACATACGTAACCTATATACCAGATAGTATCAGGGTATATGAGCAGATTACTAAATATTATAACTTTATATTCATTATTCTACACCAAACTCCTGTATTTCATCTATCATCGTATTTCATAACATACGGTTTATTATCTATACAGTAGATAATTAAGGAATTAGAAGTCACTTTTTGGGTATTTATGATTTTACTTAAGGAATTAGAAGTCTTTTTTTACAATTATATTTGTAAGATTAATTAATTTTTACTTTATTATTATCTATATACAGTAGATAACTGACTTTATAACTTTTATTAAACTAATTGATGATATGTTTTAATCACTGATTAAATTTTAATTTATATCATTTGCTAAATATGTAACTAAGTAATATTTGTTTCTAAAAGTATATATATATATATGTCAAATTTATGTGTTTTTTCCTTTTTATTTTTATGATATTAAAATTTATTTATTAAATTTTAATTGATTATAATATGTTTAATTTTTTTAGATATAAAGTTAATTTGATTTTAGTATTTTTCATAAAAATAAATTAGTATGTTTCATAAAAATAAATTAATTTGATCTTCAAATTTATTATTATTTTTATTATTATAATTATAATATTTATGTATTAAATTATTTATGTGAAACAGACGTGTATCCAAAATTAATATTATATACAAGAGAAAAATAGACCTTTTTATTGATTATAATTTTTAACTATATATTAATAAGGTTTCCCAGTTTGTAAATAAGAATATTAAAATATTATCATTAAAATATTTTTATTACAAATATTAATAAAATTTATTTAATTTGTATATAAAAAATTGTATTATATTTAACAATTTTTATTTAAAAATATATTTTTAAAATTTTAATAATATTGAATAATTTAATATTACAAATTTTCAACTATTTATAATTTAAACTTTACATTTTAGAAAATTTTGTATTATATATAATAATTATTTTAGAATAAATAAATTTATTATACATATACGTAACAATAAATATTAATATGTGAGAAATGAAATTTTATTGTGAAAATTATTCAAGTAAATAAAAAATGTATTACTCTATTTTCTCATAAAACCAATGCCTAATATTAGAATTTAGGTTAAAATATTAATAAAAAAAAATCTTAAATTGTTTTTATTTTTTAAATAAATTTTTATATTTGTATTATACACAAATAAATTATTATCATTTAATTTGTACTTAAATAAATATTTATTTTAAATAAAATGTTGATTTTTGTTAAGGGTTTATTTAGATATAAATTAAAAATTAGAGTTTATTTAGATAAAAATTAAAGGGTAAGAATTTATTTGAATATAAATTAAAAATTAAAGATTTATTTAAATTTAATAAAAATATAAGAATTTATTTAAATAAAATGATAAAATTCAAAAAAAAATTATTATTTAAATCTTGAATTTATGATAAATACTAATGAATTAATTTGTAAATTTATACAGCCGTATAATAGTTTCTAGAAAACACTCCTGTCTTCCGCAGATTGGTGTTGGGGCCTCTCTCTTCCACTAAATAGCCATGGGAATTCTTCAGTCTTCATTCAAAGCAAAGCATTTATCTGCTTTCAAACGTTTCCCTTAAAACCCATCTCTGCCCCAAGGCAGGAACCGCACCTCGCGCAGTTCATTATTCAATACCAACAGCGGAAGCCATAACCCAAACTTGAGAAGAAGAGCCAGCCATCTTTGGCAGTTTCAGGTGATTAGTCCATCAGAAATCAAATAACCCAACTTCTTTACTTTTTTTGTTTTGTTTCTGTAATGTAATCTGTATGCTCTCTAAATATCTAACAAGATTTTGATTTTGGGTTTCTCTTAATTGCTTTGCTATCAAGATTGCCATGATCATTTCCTTTCACTGCTTTGTTTTCTATGCTACAACAACTCAACTAGACATGCAAAGGCAAAGGCAACGTTTTTTAGGTGTAGAAACTATTTGATAACTTTTGATTCTTTGATACAGAGTTTTGTATGGCGACTATACCTTGTGGAAACATCGTGGTGACTTGGTCTGGATTTCGGCCTCGGTTTATGTCAAGCTCTAATACAAACAAATTGCAGATATCTCAAGGGCGGTGAGGTTCTCCCATGAAGTTTTAAGAATTGGTTTAATTGTGTGTGTGTGTGTCTATATATATATATATATATATATATATATATATATATATATATCATGTTTTAGTTTTAATTTTAGATACATGATATCATTTTAGAAGGAAAATACTTTTGGTACTATATTTCCCAAATGTACTGCAAGTTCTTTTAATAAATGTCTTCTTTTAGCAGGTTAAAATTTGTAAATCTTTTAGTAGGTGCAGCTTTTAGCTTCCAGATAATATATTATCTGCAAAACATCAATGATGGTTGTTCCTTTAGAGCAACATTTTTAGTACATGTGTTATGTTATGCAGTGTTTCAACTGAGATAGGAGCATTAGCATTTTCAAGTTCAAGCATTTTTTCTCGAAATATGGCCCCTACGTTATTCAATTCACCGTCACCTAAAACTCCATGTCACAACTTGGCAAGGCGTCTGATTGTCAAAGCTGCTCAGGTGAGTGTTCATCTAATTTACCTTTCACCATATAATGATGGTTGTGGTAACAACTATGGTTCTGTAATCTTTCTTCTCTGGTTCTTTTGCTCTTCTTTCTGGTTTTTTGTTGCCAAACTGCATGCATATATATTTCATACAAAATCTGTACTTGCAGGATTATTATTCCATCCTTGGGGTAACTAAAAATGCCAGCAAATCAGACATAAAAAGCGGTGAATACACTACCCTGATTATTCTTGACTTTTATATTTGTACCTTATCTGCCTATTTTTCACTTGAAATAGTTTACATATGATGGCTTGTATACTTTTACCTGGCTTTGAGGTCTACGTATATCAAAGTCTTCCCCCTAATATTTCTTTCCTGTTCCACCAGAGTCTTTGTGGAAGAATCTCACTGAGTATTCATCTGTGCTCTTCTCTGACTCTACATCGTAGTGTTGAATGCTCATCTACCATTCTTGACCTTGAAGACAATTTGTCTTGAAGAGTCACCATCCTTTCCTAGTAACGTTATGGACAAATATAGTATGCATTTTGCAGTGAGGGGGGAGTAGTCTATCCCTTTACCTTGCATGCTTTACCTCCATCATCCTCATTGAAAGATTTAAGATCAATGGATCCAGTTAGGAAATCTCTCTTTTGCCGTTACTTTAAGTATCTGCCTAGAGTTTCATTGATTTGGAGTACAATTCTTATTGTGTTCTATGCTTAGTCAGCCTTATTTACTGAAGGATCTAGGAGTATCCCGTTTGTAATATTTCCTTCATCCATCGTAGTCATGTCACTTAGGAGCTATAAATATATTGTGTTTGATTAATTTGTACTGATTATATCCTTTTCATGTTCAGCTTATCGAAAGCTTGCCAGGAATTATCATCCTGATGTGAACAAGTAAGTTAAAGTACCTTTTAAAATTTTGCAACTGTTCACATTATCCAGGTATCAGCTGGACTATTAAATCTATCAAGTATCAGTCCCATCTCTCTGTTGGGGAAAAATCCATTTATCATTTGTTTTTGTTAATTTATTGCTACAATGGGATCAAAACTAATAATCGTAATGTTCATGCCAAGACATATTGGATTCTTTCTTACATGGTGGTTAGCTGTGTGCTTGTACTTTCCAGAGACTGATGTGAGTACCGCATTCCATGTTTGTTATATTAAAAAAAAAAAAAAGAAACAAAGAAAAGAAAAGAAAAGGAGAGAAAAGACCAACATATTTGTTAAAGGTGTTCTCTTTGTGCAACAAAAGTTGTATTGGCCATTGGATATGTAAGTATATGGCAATAAGCATAATAAAGTGTGAATTCGTGTACACATCAATAAAACTAACTAATATATCTCTTTCAATTTTATTGTATATTTTTTACTTTTACTAGGGATCCTACCAATAATATTAGTTTTTTTTTTTGTGTTTGCAAATCAGCTCTCCTGGAGTCTCAAGATTGATTTGTCACCTTGACTCTACTGCTGTGCTGCCACCTTGAACCACAGTAATTTGCCAGAATCACTGATTTATCATGTCTGTCACTTGCTAACCTGAGTACTTAATTAGTATATTTATGTGCTTTAATGGTTGCTAGTCATGCCTTGATTGGATAACAAGAAGTGCCCATTGAAAATTGAGCATTATTATAGCAATTAGTAAGATTGTAGCTGTTAAACTACAACTGTTCAGACTTATCCAAATTAACAGAATGCTATGAAAGCAGTTTCCAATAAAAGGGAAGGAATAACTAGTTGTAAGCCTGTAAATGCTAAATCTGGCACTCGCAGTCTTTGAATGTTATTGGTGATATTTTGTTTTAGAGTCAGGATACTGGCATCCATCGCATTTATAATTAAGTTATTTACATTGGGTATAATCATTTTGTAGGTTTATTATATGTGCCATCTCAAATCATTATATAAACATGCTTGTTCTGACATATTATTATTATTTTTTGTCTATGCCTCATTTCTTGAGTTCAGTTTGAGGGGATGTATTGGAAATTCTTATCATCTGCAATCACATTTCTCTCATTTTGTTGCCTTTCTGATCCTTCCATTAGCTAAAGCATGTAGTTAAAATCCTCATTTTTCGCTATTTTATCGTCTGTTATGTCTGTTCCTGTTTCTTTTAGCATACATTTTTGCCAATATTGAGGCAGGGTTCTTTCTTATATGCTCAACATGACATAACTTAAATGACTGCACTTCTTGTTTGGAAATTTTTTTGCAATTGTTCTGTGCTAATATATATTATGGGTTCAGGGAAGCAGGAGCTGAACAGAAATTTAAGGAGATTAGTGAAGCTTATGAGGTACAAATCTGATTTCAAACATGGGTTATTGGTTATTAATGCCTGGTTGAGCATGGGCTTTGATGGGTAATTGCTTGTTTAAGATACTTGTACTATAAAAATGAAAAAAAAAAACTGTGGTGCAGGTCTTGTCAGATGATGAGAAGCGTTCTATATATGACAGGTATGGCAAAGATGGTCTTAAAGGTTCTACTATGGGCATGGGGGTAAGTTAATTCAATTGAGAGAATAAAGCTGTGAAATTAGTTGTTTTTCATTTCTATTCTATCATCCTTTTATTTTATGCACATCTCTCTTCTTACAACGGTCAAATCTTTGCCGTTCTATTCTTATAGGACTTTACCAATCCATTCGATCTATTTAGCTCGTTATTCGACATGGACGTCGGAAATAGAGGTGCGAGAAATATGGCTGCGGATGGCGAAGATCTAATTTACAATCTTGTCTTGACTTTCAAGGAAGCCGTCTTTGGGATAGAAAAAGAGATCGACGTCTCCAGACTTGACAGCTGTACCACCTGTGATGGCTCAGGTGCAAAGCCGGGGACCAAGGCATATACTTGTACCACATGCGGTGGGCAAGGGCAAGTCGTCTCATCGTCAAGGACTCCACTGGGCGTCTTCCAGCAGGTGATGACATGTTCTGCCTGTAGTGGGACTGGGAAAACATTTACTCCTTGTAACAAATGTGATGGCGATGGCAGAGTAAGAAAATCAAAGAGGATTAGCCTGAAGGTGCCTGCTGGGGTTGGTTCCGGTAGTCGGCTGAGAGTCAGATCCGAAGGCAATGCTGGAAAGAGAGGGGGCTCCCCTGGTGATCTTTTTGTTGTCATTGAAGTGCTTCCAGACCCTGTATTGAAACGGGACGACACGAACATTCTCTATACATGCAAGATTTCATATGTTGATGCAATCTTGGGGACAACAGTGAAGGTGCCAACAGTCGATGGATCGGCCGATCTTAAAATCCCTGCCGGTGTGCAGCCTGGAACAACCTTGGTGATGGCAAACAAAGGTGTGCCCTTGCTGAATAAAGGCAACATGAGGGGGGACCAATTAGTGAGAGTTCAGATCGAAATCCCAAGACAGCTAAGTGATGAAGAAAGGAAGCTTGTTGAAGAACTAGCCAACCTGAAGAAAACCAAGACTCTTAATGGTAGGAGATAAGGGGGGCATATATTGCCATCAGCTTTTTTCCTGGAATGCATTTGGTTCTCATATAACAAGTTTTGCTGCAGCAATTGAAGTATTCTATTGGATGATTTTTCTTTTTTTTTTTTTTTTAATTTGTGTATAATACTTTGTATCTTTTGTAGGAAGGAAAACTCTAAAATTTATGACCCATAAAAACAAAACTTCATTCTGGAAAGGCAAAATACAGAAATGAAAATCATACAGTTGTTACTGTCGGAACTTTAATAGTAATTCTCCTATAGCTAATCAACCAAAGCTCATTTCATCGGCCGAACGGAGGATTATTTAAAATTAATATTCTTTTGAAGTTTAAATTTCGGCATCTGTAATATATATTTTTGTTCTCATAATACTCGATTTTTTTTATATAAAAAATTAGTCATCACCCATAAGGCCATAACAACCAAACATGAAAAGTGAATATCGCAATGTTGATATTACTTTCTAACTGCTGTCGTGATACAATGCTAATTGGCTGATCTTGTTTGGGCCAACGGAGTTAGATAACCCACCAATTAGAATTTAGAACTCAAACAAAGTTTTACCACCCTAAACCATTTGACCAACCTATTTTACAATTCATTAGTGCAAGATCTATTGAGAAGGTGAGCTAAAACAAGCTCTAAAGAGATATCCACATTTTCCCAACCAAACTGGAGCATAAACTCACCAACCAGATAGGCCAAGTCCCCTTATTCCAGGTTCTATAAACCCAACACCTAGCCTTGTTTTTCTTCACTCAAACCTGTAAGAAAACTCCTTTCCTCTCTTAGAAAAAAAAAAAAAAAAAAAAAAAAAAGAACACTCCTGATTGTTACGAGATATATTTAAAAATGGCATCTTTCAATAGCTTTATCTTGGCTTTCTTCATGGCTTTGTCATTTTCGAGCATCAACGTTGGTCTGGCGACTCGTAACCTTCTTCAGTTGCCACCTTTGCCTCCAATGCCAACTTTGCCTAGAGCAATACTCCCACCGTTGCCATCTTTGCCAAATCTCCCTCAGCCAACAATTCCCACATTGCCAACTACACAACCATCTGTGCCCAAGCCTGGCGCCCTGCCTCCACTGCCTAGCATGTCCTCAATGCCCACAATCCCAATTACGATGATTCCATCCATCCCATTCTTCTCCCAACCACCTGCAAAAACCAGCCCTTGAAAACGTCCCTTTTAAGTTGCCTCATAGAGCATGCATTTACAAAAGTCTATACCTTTCTGTCTGTCTTTCTTTCATTTCATGAATGATGTTTTATTAATGTGTGCAAATGGCAGTTTCCTAATTGCCTATTTATTTGGTGTACTTTGAGATCTATATGTGGATTTATATACATTATATTTCTTGTTTATCTTACTTATTCTATTTTTTTTTTCTTTTTGGGATTTGAGTTATGAGCTGATACTTAAACATATATATATATATATATATATATATATATATGACAGGAGATAGCATTATAATTTTACAACATATATTCCTGGTCTAAAGAAAATTTTCACAATTCAACATTACAAAAAATGGTCTTATTTAGCAATATAAATGATGCACTGCTACTGCAGCATGCCAGCATCAGATGAAGTCTGTGCCGAATGCAAAAATAGTGTATGATTACATATATAGGATATCGATGGATATGTGGAGAGATCTAACTTGAATATAAAATTACAGATAATTCAAGATTAATCGATATGAGATAACACCAAAATCAATAGAACAAAACCTGAACTCTTAAAGTAATATAAAATCACATACACTGATAATCCAAGATTTAATCTACGTGGGATAACATCGTTTTAACGGGATCCAACTTTCAAACATGTTGTAATATTCCTTACCTTTGTACTTGGTCGGAGAATGACCTGCCCCCTGTACAGGCGACAAGAAACATAACTTTTTATTTAGCAGAGAAAAAAAAAAAAAAGAACTTTGTTATTTCTTTACCTTCAAAGTAGCATAAGTCAATTAATATCTATGATTACTGTATTTCATCGTGTACCTACATAGATTATGAGGGCAAAATAAGGAAATAAAGATCGCATTTGGACTTGATTTAAAATTATTTCAAAGATTCAAAAAAGACAAATAGAAAACATTTGAAGATATGGGAAGTTTACAAACTCAGCCAGCAACTCGACTATTAACCAACCAAGGCTGCCAATCAATATCTAAAGGTCAGTCAAGTGTGCTTATCCATTCTTCAGTAGAAATATATACGTGGAACAACCATACCATTGATCACCACTGCAGGATAAGAAATTATTGCAGTAAACTTTAATTGTAGAATCACATAGTGGAATATCAATAATTTGATTTCAATGATAATTCTAAGAAGAAAAGATGAGTCAAATTTGTGGAATGTCACCTGTAAAGTAGAACTTGTATGCTTCTCTATGTTACATTTCTTTGTAAATGCAATGTTTAAAAAAATCAGATAAGAGGTTAAACTGGTTAATTTTTGGTTCGACCAATATGAATCAATCAATTTAAGTAAAAATAATTTAAATATTAAAATAAATATTTTAATATCAAATAAGTAATTAATATAAATAATTAATAAAAATATATATTTTGTTTAATGGTATGATCTTTAATATACAATTAAAAGATTAAAGGTTCAAATTTCATCATTTTTAAAAATAATAATAAAGAATACATATAAAATTGATTTTTTATCAGTTCAATTCGGTTTTTTACCTGTCCGGCAAAAAAATTGGTTTTAATATACTTATTGGATCAGGCAAATCATCATTCTCGATTGAACTGGTCCTATTTTTTAACTGTCTCGTGTGGTTTATTAATAGTGTATAGATTTATCTACTGACAGTGTATCGAATTTAATTACTTTTTACTTTTTTAATATAAAATAAAAAAAAAGAATAAATAATAAATTGAAAACAAAAAATAAATACAAAAAACTATACATAAAAGTCAGTAAAATCTATCATCTCATTTATAGCATAACGCAAATGATCTAGTAGTAAGTCATAGAATCCAAAAGATAAATTTTGTTGTTTTTGTTGCAAAGTAAGGCCATCCACGTCGCCCCTCTTTTTTTTTTTTTTTTTTTCTTTTTTAATTTCAATTGAGAAGAAAAACATGAGAGGAAAATAAAGAAGAGAGAGAAAGGAAAAAAAAAAAAGGAAAAAGGGAAAAGAAAAGAAAAAAAGAACTTCTTTTTTTGTGTATTTTTGTGTATTTTTTATATTTAAAGTATTATAAATTTTTACATGTTAATAATTCATTTTATGTATACTTTTACACGTTCGTGTATTCGTGTCGTATTCATGTTATTTTTGGTTTTGCGTTTTAATTATTTTTCTTATGCTATGTTCGTGTAATGTCTCAATTCATATCATATTTTACTTAATTTGTCATAGTGATTCAATTTAGAGAAAAAAATTTGTGTGTTAGTGATGTGTTCGTGTTATTTTTTTTTCAAAGTATTATAAATTTAAATAAATTTTTACACGTTAATAATTCATTTTATGTATATTTTTACACGTTTGTGTATTCGTGTCATGTTCATGTTATTTTTTGTGTTGCGTTTTAATTATTTTTCCTATATTGTATTCGTGTCATATCGCAATTCATCTCATATTTTACATAATTTGCCATTGTAATTCAATTTAACAAAAAAATTGTGTGTTCGTGTCGCATCTCAATTCATGACATATTTTGCATAGCATGGTGATTCGATTTAAAGAAATATTTGTGTGTTCGTGGCGTGTAATTTTTTTGTATTTTCAAACTATTATAAATTTATATAAATTTTATACGTTACTAATTAATTTTTAAATTATTATAAATGTATATAAGTTTTTAGATGTTAATAATTCGTTTAGGGTATACTTTTACATATTCGTGTATTCATGTCGTGTTAATGTCATTTTTCGTGTTTTGTTTTAATTATTTTTCTTATGTTGTTTTCGTGTCGTGTCTCAATACATCTCATATTTTATATAGTTTGTCATTATGATTCAATTTAGAGAAAATTTTGTGTGTTCATGTCGTGTCCCCAATTCATGACAGATTTTGCATAATTTGTCATAGTGGTTTAATTTAAAGAAAATTTGTGTCTTCGTGACGTATCTGTGTTCATGTTATTTTTTTTTTGTTTTCAGAGTATTAAAAATTTATATAAATTTTTACACGCTATTAATTAGTTTTACACGTTAATAATTTATATAAAGTATTGCAAATTTAGATAAATTTTTACACATTAATAATTTATTTTATCTATATTTTTACACGTTCGTGTATTCTTATGGTGTTCATATTAATTTTTTCTATTGTGTTTGAATTATTTTTCCTATGTTGTGTTTGTGTCGTGTCTCAATTCATCTCATATTTTATATAGCTTGTCATTATGATTTAATTTGGAGAAAAAATTATTTGTTCGTGTCGTGTCTCAATTTATGACATATTTTGCATAATTTGTCATAGTGATTCAATTTAGAAAAAAAAAATTGTTTGTTCGTATTGTGTCTCAATTCATGATATATTTATTAAAAAAATATTGTTCATCTCTTTTAAGTTACTTTTTTTCTTAAAATTTTGTCGTGCACTTCACTTTCTCTTATTTCTTTTTTTAGACGTATTGTATTTTTTTTATCCTTTCACATGCACTTACTTAACCTTTTTCAAATTTTTTAAGCTTTTTTTTTATTAATTTAAAAAATAAAAGAAAGATAAAGTGGAGTGGAGTAGAGTGTCGTGCACTCCACTTTGTCTTTTTTTTTTTTTAGTCATGTGTGTAGACACCAGATTTTATCCGGGCTCTAATTTTTTTTATTAAATAAAAAAAAAAATCAAAAAAAAAAGAAGATAATTTCGAAATTTAAAAGAAAATCAGAAAAAAATGAAAGAACAAGTTTGGGTTGGAATGAATCTCTTTTTTGGATTGAAATAGGACTCTGGAAAATGTGATTGGAACAGAATACACTTCTTGATCAGATGAAAACTCCTAAATAGAGTAGAACTTAATTTCTTTCTCTATATAATGAACCTAAGCAACACATCAGAAAACACACAATTTTGGAAGAACACACGGAGGCACACCTGATAGGTTCAAAGCAACTATTAGACCGACTCGTACCTCCGGCAGAGAGACGATACATTGAGCAGAGGGAGCGTTTCAAGTTTCAAAGAAAAAGCTGCTAAGAGTGCATCTCGGAGGTTACTGTCTAATGAAAAAACTGTCAAAAAAGCTCATGAAAAGTTGAAGATTGGAAGCGTTGATGTTCTTCATTGTTACTATGCACACGATTAGTTTAATGAGAATTTTCAACGACGTTGCTACTGGATGCTTGACGGGCAGTTCGAGCATATTGTTTTTGTTCATTTCAGAGAAGTAAAATAGGAGTACAGATTTGGAATCTCCCGTTTACTAGCAGACCCAGGTGCTAAATTTTGATTTCTTATTTCCTTTCATTTATATGCTTTTCGTTTCACGTTTTTAAGTTGGCTTATTTTTTAGTTTTAGTTTTTTCAAATCTGTTACTTTTGGTTCTTTGAAATTGATTGCTTTTTAGTTCTTTCAAAAGTTTTTTATTTATTTTTAATTTGTTTCTCTTATTATTATTTGATTTATTTTATGATGTCTATATGATTAATGTGTATGATTGACATGACTTTTTTATAAGATTATGTAATGATTATATTATTTATTATATTATGATTATATATTTATCATGTGATTAATTATGGTATGATTGTATATTTATTATATTATGATTATATATTTATCATGTGATTAAGTATGGTATGATTGTATATTTATTATATGATGATTAGATATTTTGAAATAAATAAATTGAGATTTTTCCAATGATGAAATTCAAAGAAATTACGAATGGTTAATTTCTGAGAAATTTCTAGGTGAGGAATTTCTCTTAAAAATTCTCCAGAATGAATGGAATGATATTTTAAGAGATTAATTTCAATACCAACAAAAATCAAAAATTTATTTTTTTTAAGAATAATTAATTTTCAACTTTTTTTTCTCAAATTAATTTTCCATAATAAATGCTTAATTAAAATTGAAGAATAAATTAAGATTTTTTCCGATGATGAAATTCAAGAAAGTTGCGAATGGATGACTTTTAAGAAATTTCTAGGTGAGAAAAATTCTTTTAAAAATTCTCCAGAACGAATGGAAGGATATTTTAAGAGATGATTTTCGATATTAAAAATCACAATTTATTTTTCAAAACAAACATTAATAAAATGTGGATTATTTTTGGAAGATTAATTTAAGAAAATAATTTGGTTAAATAATTCTTAATTTTTCCGACGACGGAGCCTCTTCAATAGAACGAATGGTTTCTTTGGAATACTCTCGAGGTGAGGAAATATTTTTTAGTAATTTCTCCAGAATGAATGGAAGGAAGACCTAAAAAATAATTTCCGATATTTCTAACTTTAATAATTAAAATGAAAATAGGATAGACAAGACCAGTTAATTAAGACTTTTTAAGTATCACAAGACTAATTAGGTACTATCTCTTAGATAGGCGTTGTGAGGGTGCTAATCCTTCCTCACACGTAACCGTACTCCCGAACCTAGTTCTGACAAGTAGACCAGAACCTATTCTTTTTAAGGTACCTTAGTCAAGCTTAGGATTACTTTAAATGGGATAGATTCATAAAGGTGACTAATCACACCTAGATTAGATGATTAGTGGCGACTCCATTAATTTGTGTCTAGCATGCTGAATTCGTATTTGGCACGTTATGACAGTTTGGCGACTCCACTGGGGACACTTGAGAGTCGAGCCATAAATTAGTCTTGTGATAAATTAGGTTTTAAAAAATTGGTCTTTAAGTGTTTAATTGTTTATTTATTTGTTTATTTTTATTTGTTTATTTATTTATTTATTTATTTGATTTTTATTATTTGTACTAACAATTTTTGTTTCATTGTACATTTATGGGTAAAGAGAGGTTTGAATGTCCCTTCGCACACACGACACATTGCATATCATAAAGTCCTATACCCGGACTCGTCCCTTTTAGGAGGGGGTAAAGTACCTACGCCTCGAGAGGTGAAAACCTCCGCAACGGCTAGCGAAACACCTTCAGAGTGTAAAGTACCAAAGTCTTTGAGAGATGATAAATCTCCGCCATAACTTTGGAAAATACTCTCACCTGAATTGAACCCTTCCGGTTGGAGCCTGTAATGGGTGAGGAATGGGGTGCCTTACTCATCCTACATGGATGATGTTAAGGAGCAATTTGGGGACCTTTTTAGCTTGGTCAAGTATCCTAACCCAGCATATAAACAATACTTAAGTGGCCAAACTTTAAGATAGAGCCATATCCAACCTTATATAGAGGAGAACCCGAATTTAGGACACATGAAGGGACACTTCTTACCCTATACTTTTATCATTAACATGATGCTTTGTTCACCTAACACGTTTGTTTTGTTGATATGCTTACCATGATGATGTAATGCTTACACATGTTGTTGTATTTTTATCTTTTCATAAGTTTGTTGACATAACATCTAACTGTTTGTTTCTTTCTTTTCATACATCATGCATCTTCATAAAGTCATCTTGCCACATAACGGTCTAGATAGAAAGAATGTCTACTGAATCCATGGAAAACCTGACAGTCGCCAAGCGTGAGTCTGCCAATAGTTTGAAGCTTAGGTCTGAAGCAATCCAGCAACGTACAGGAGATTGTCTGCCAGTCGGGTATGTCTCTACTCTTCCCGAGAGAGTTCACATGGATCTGGCACAGAACAACCTTGAAGATTTGATCAGCATTTGGCATTCCTGGAATGGAACTCGACAAGAAACATTCAGACGAAAGTATGGGGACCTGGCCTTGCTCCTATCTGTTGAAGTTGATAATAACCTGGTAAGAGCCATGATGCAGTTTTGGGACCCATCATACAGGTGCTTTGTGTTCAACGAAGTAGATATGGTTCCAACTATAGAAGAATATTCAGCACTGCTTCGTTTGGATCCTCCTAATCCAGACAAAGTCTACTGGAAGAACAAGACAGGTTATCGGAAGAAAATAGCAAAGATCATGGGAATCAGCTTGACAGAAGTTGACAAGATTGTGAAGACAAAGGGTAAAAGCACTGGTATTCCATGGAATATTCTCCGAAACTTCATTGTCAAACACCCGGATGATGATAAAGGTTTGGAGGTGATGGCTTTGGCTATTTACGGACTTATGGTTTTCCCGAAGATATTGGGACACATTGAAACAACTGTGGTGAATTTCATGGACCAAGTTCGACATCAGATCAATACAGTTCCAGCTATATTAGCCGAGTCTATCAGGTCACTGAATCACTGCAGGAGAAATGGAAAAGGGCGTTTCATCGGATGTTTACAGTTGCTCTACATCTGGATGAAAAGTCATTTTGAGTGTCAAGAGTCGAAGTTCCGAAAGCCGTACTTCACCACTAGCATCCCTATCAAGGAATTCTGTGAAAGCACATGGCCTGAGTCAAGGTCAAAAGAAGAATGGATAGTGATGTTACGAGAACTTACAAGCCGACAAGTGATCTGGAAAGCACCATGGATGCCTCATGGACCTATGTTATTTAGCTGTGGTGATCAACCTTGGGTTCCTCTCTTGGGACTTTGGGGTGCCGTTAGCTACTCTCCCATCATGGTACGGAGACAAGCGGGGTATAAGCAGTTCATACCGATGACCCATGGACTTAACCAGGTGGACTTCTCCTATTCAGACAATGGGGTTATCACCAGGATAGAAGAACTCACAAAGGCTTGGAAATTAACGGTTAGAGTCGAAGGGGGTAGTATCTCATGGAACACTACTTCTGAATACTCTGTGTGGCAAGCCAGGAGAACCAAAGATATTGTGATTCCTTGCAAAAGAAGTTCAGACGGTTTGGCCAAGGTTATAGCTTCGGATCCTATGCTAAGGATAGAAAAGGCTAAAAGAAAGCTAGAAGAAGAGAAAGATGGATTGGAAGAAGAAAATCGAAAGCTGCAATCAAGGGTAGAAGAGTTAGAAAAAGGATTGAACAAAGAAAAAAGCAAGGCCAAGAAGCTTCGATTGAAGGTTCAAAAGTTGGGGGATGGTTTAGTGGAAAGAGATGGTATTGTTCAGAAACTCACCGAGGATGGCGACATTTTGAAAGAATCCTTGACAGTTATGGAAAATAAATATTCGCTTTTGATTACTGAGGTCGGACGCCTAAAAGATGAGAATGGGGAGTTATTGTTTGATCAAGAAAGAAGAATAGCTGATTGCCAGGAATTAGTGACCGAATTAATGAACTTGAAGGAAGAATGTTCCAAACTCCGAGATACGGACTCTAAAAAGCGAAATCTTCTTGAAAATATGTTTGACCATTTTGATGTGGCATCCCGTAAGGCAGAAGACATGTATGATAGGATCATGGAGGTTAAGGCGAAAGTACATCCATTCCATGAAAACGGCCATCTCATATACGAACTTTTGGATGAAGCTCAGTCTCACTACCGTCAGATTGTCAAGTTCCTTTGGAGGCGTTAGGATTTTTCTTTTTTTTTTAGATTTATGATTTTAGGATTCTTTCTAAGAACTTTTCATTTTTTATCTTTTAGGACCAGTTGAAGTTGTTATTTTATTTTTATGTTTTTAGGATCGCTTTGGTTTTTAGGATTTCTATGGATTTGGTAATTTTATTTATAAAATTCTTTTTATCTACATTTGTTATGTGGCTGGTGTTCTTTCATAGCATTTCATCCATATATGCATAAACATCATCAATTTAGATTTAAAGTTTTAAGCATATCATCCTAATTTAAGAAACTTTGCTAAAGGTTCAAGGATAGCTCGACAATCAGAATCTTCGAGACAGTATTCTCGTCACTCTTACAACACCAGATCAAGAGTTAGAGAAATGGCCGAAGAGCAATCTTCAAGGATAGATAAGGTAGAACAAGCTCAGGATGAGATTAGAGAGCAGTTAAGCTCTTTGCTGGAAATGATGAGAAGTCTGAAAGGGAAGAATAAGGATGATGAATCTGGTTCTCAGGGGAAAGAGCAGAATGTAGGTGAATCCTTATGTCCGCCCGGTTTTCGACCTCAAGCACAACATGAACAATTGCAGCAGATGCCCTACATGGAAGGATTCACTTATCCACACGGCCAACCTCAAATCCCGGGGTTCACTTTTCCTGTACCTGGAACAAAGATAGACCCAGTCCAAGTTCCAGAGTTGGACGATCCTAAAGAGTTAGAGAAGCTGAAAGTGGCAGAAGAGATCGAGTCTCGTAAAATGAAGATGATTGAAGAAAGGCTTCAAGCTGTTGAGGGGCTAGATTGCTATGGTTCTATGGATGCTGAGGGGCTTTGTTTAGTGCCGGATGTAGTAATCCCGCCTAAGTTCAAGACTCCTGACTTTGAAAAATTTGATGGGTCCAAGTGTCCTATATCTCATGTCACCATGTACTGCCGGAAAATGGCAGCTCACACCAGAAATGACAAGCTGCTGGTCCATGTCTTTCAGGATAGTCTTACGGGGTCCGCCGCTAGATGGTATGTTCAACTAGACAGGAATCGGGTTCGTACTTGGAAAGAATTGGCCAAGGCATTCATCAGCCAATATAAGCATATCGTGGATATGGCTCCTGACCGTTTGTCTCTACAAAATATGGAGAAGAAGTCTACCGAAAGTTTTAAGGACTATGCCCAGAGATGGAGAGATATTGCTGCCCAGATCCAGCCACCTCTGACTGAGAAAGAGACTACGGTACTGTTCGTTAGTACTCTTAAGGCTCCGTACTACGACAGGATGATTGGGAACGCCACAAAAAACTTTGCTGATATGGTGATTTCTGGCGAAATCATAGAAAATGCCATCAAGAGTGGCAAGATTGAAGGGGGAGAATCTGTTGTGAAGAGGAATAATGTGACAAAGAAGAAGGAAGCTGATGTCCAGACTGTTGCATATGGGGGGCAACAAACGGGAGGTTACGTCCCACACTTCCCGCAGTCCATGTACCAACCATACTACTCGAATACCAATGCCATCAATCCGATTTCATATGCTTATCCACCTGCACCTCCGCAGACATTCCAACCTAATTTCCGTCCAAGACCATTGGCTCCTCCAGTTGGGCCATCCGTACAAGCTAATCAACCCACGAGTAATCCGAGGGGACCACGAGCCAACCAGGAAAGAATATCATTTGACCCGATTCCCATGGCTTATGCAGACTTGCTTCCAGATCTTATCAAGAACCATCTGGTTGCACCTGTACACTTGGAACCTTTGAAACCTCCATACCCCAGGTGGTATGATCCTAATGCCCGATGTGACTACCATTCGGGAAACGTGGGACACTCCACCGAAAATTGTACAGCTCTGAAGTACAAAGTACAAGGTTTGATTAAGGCCGGGTTGATAAATTTTGAGGAGAAAGGTGGCCCGAACGTCAACGGTAATCCGCTACCAAACCATGCAAGGCCGGCGGTAAATGCTTTGGGAGATGGCAAGGTTACCGTGGTCAAGCGTAAAGTGGATGAGGTTACGACATCAATGGATTACATCTTCGATGTCCTGGTTAAAGCTAGCATGATTAGTCCTATACAGGCTAATTTAGGTAGCTATCTTGGTGAATATGATCCAGGCAAGATTTGCAAGTATCACCAAGGTATATTTGGCCATTCGTTGGAAGGTTGTGTTGAATTCCGGCAGGAGTTACAGAAACTGATGGATCTCTCCCGGATCGAGTTTTACACAGAATTTGGGGCAGATGAAATTGATATGGTAATTGGAGAATCTTCGGTGCCTGTTGTGAAACCGATCACATTTTTTTATGAGAAAAGGGCGAGTCAGTTCGAAGATGAGAAGCCAATGGGGATCAAAAATCCCGTTATTACGATTAGTGTCCCTAATCCATTCCCATACCAAAATGATAAAGCAGTACCATGGAGATATGGATGTGATGTCATGATCAATCCTGAGGCTGCCAATTTAACTGGAGTAGGAGGAGTGACTCGGAGTGGGCGTTGTTATTCGCCTGAAATACTTGATAGAGACAAGAAGGGAAAAGCAGCGGAAGAAGAAAAGAGTGAAGATCCAGAAAGCAAGACGAACCCATTGGTGGTTCAAGATACGGAATATAAAAAGCCTGTAACTGAGAGAGAGGCTTGTGAATTTTTGAAGCTGATCAAACACAGTGAATACAGTGTGGTTGAACAGTTGAATAAGATGCCAGCTCGGATTTCGCTGTTGTCACTATTGTTGAATTCCGAGCCTCACAGAGAAGCTTTGCTAAATGTCTTGAATAAGGCACATGTGCCTCACAATATTTCCGTGGAAAATGTGGGTCATATTGCAGAAAATTTGGTGGCTACTAATTTCATAACCTTTAATGATGATGAAATTCCTCCCGAAGGCAGGGGCAGTACTAAAGCCCTCCACATCACGGTCAAGTGCAAAAGTCATGTCATGGCTAAAGTACTTATTGATAATGGTTCTTCCATTAATGTTATGCCAATGACTACATTGTCCAAGCTTCCGATAGATGTGTCTCATATTCAACCTAGTCACATGATTGTGAGAGCCTTTGATGGGACCCGTCGAGCAGTCTTGGGAGATATCGAGATGTCTCTGCAGATTGGGCCTTGTACTTTCAAGATAAAGTTTCAGGTTATGGAGATTTCACCGTCCTACAGTTGTCTATTGGGAAGGCCGTGGATTCATATGGCAGGGGCAGTTCCCTCATCGTTGCACCAAAAAATCAAATTTGTTATGGAGGATTATCTGGTATGTATCAACGGGGAAGATGATTTATTGGTAACCCAGTCCCCAACTACGCCTTATGTCGAGGCAGCTGATGAAGCATTGGAGTGTTCTTTCAGATCGTTTGAGTTCATCAATGCGACATATGTTGGTGAAGGGTCAAAAGTGCCTGCTCCGCGTTTTTCTCGAACTGTTGGCATGTTGTTTAAGCAGACTATTGGAATGGGTTGGCGAATTGGTTCTGGATTAGGGAAGCATCTTCAAGGGATCAGGGAGATGCCAGAGATTCAAGTAAACAGAGAAAGGTTTGGGTTAGGCTACAAGCCAACTAGGAGGGATTGGGAGATGGTCGAGTTCGAGAAGAGAAAGAAGAGATTAGCTCGTGTGAAAGGGTATGAATGGGAGCCGAAGAAAATGGTCTTTCCTCATCTTTATTCCACTTTTCATTTAGGGGGATGTATTTATCCCGACACACTTCCGCCAAATTTAGAAGAAGCGTTTTCCGAGCTTTCTATTCAGATGGTGGAGAAAGCAGGAATGAAATCTGATGTCAAGGAAGAGTTGTTGGTGTACCCGTGCTCACTTGAAATGGAGTTGGGTAATTGGAAAGTGACAAAACTGCCGGTTATCCTTGAATCTCATAAAATGTAATGCAGTGAGTCAAATCCCTATTTGCTCATGCCCAAGGGCACTAGGGATGGTCTTTTATGTATGGGCTATTTTATTTCTCATTATTTTAATAAATTAGGAACAAGATGCATTTTCATTCCCTCTTTCATTCATGGTTGTCATTTTTCTTTTTTTCATTGTTGCCATTATCTTTCTTCGTATACCAATATATATTCTTTCAATTCCATTCAATTTCAGGGTCCCAAATAATGAATACAAAGACAATCTTAATAATAATTTGGGATTCGATTTTGAAAACACAGTTCATGTTGATGAATTTGATAATGAAGAGGAATCAGATGATTATACGTTGTCTCCAGATTTATTGAGATTAATGGAACAAGAAAAGAAACCGATTGAACCACATCAAGAGGTTACTGAGATGATCAATTTGGGAGATGAGGAAAATAAAAAAGAAGTAAAGATCGGCACGTCATTGCCACCTGTTCAAAAGAAGAGATTAGAAGATTTGCTCAAAGAATTTGTGGATGTGTTCGCATGGTCATACAGAGACATGCCGGGTTTGGATACTGAGATTGTGGAGCACAAATTGCCTTTGCGGCCAGAATGCAAGCCGGTACAGCAAAAGCTAAGACGGATGAGACCAGAGATGCTGTTAAAGATTAAAGAAGAAGTAAAAAAGCAATTTGATGCAGGATTTCTGGAAGTAGCTAAGTATCCAGAGTGGGTAGCCAACATCGTCCCAGTTCCTAAGAAAGATGGGAAAGTGAGAATGTGTGTTGATTACCGAGATCTAAACAAGGCAAGTCCCAAGGATAATTTTCCTTTGCCTCATATTGACACCCTTGTGGATAACACTGCTAGACATTCCACGTTTTCGTTCATGGACGGTTTTTCAGGGTATAACCAGATCAAGATGGCTTCGGATGATATGGAGAAGACCACCTTTGTTACAATGTGGGGGACCTTCTGTTATAAAGTCATGCCTTTTGGGTTGAAAAATGCCGGAGCTACTTACCAACGGGCAATGGTAACTCTGTTTCACGACATGATGCATAAAGAGATTGAAGTTTATGTGGATGACATGATAGCAAAATCCCGTGAAGATGAAGATCATTTGGTCAACCTCAGGAAACTGTTTGAAAGATTGAGAAAATTTCAGCTGAGATTGAATCCGGCCAAGTGTACGTTTGGCGTCAAATCCGGCAAATTGCTAGGTTTTGTGGTTAGTGATAGAGGAATTGAAGTGGATCCAGACAAAATAAAGGCGATTCAGAATCTATCTCCCCCTCGCACGCAAAAAGAAGTGAGAGGTTTCTTGGGAAGGCTGAATTACATATCACGCTTCATTTCTCAACTCACCCTCAAATGTGATCCTATCTTTAAGCTTCTTCGTAAACATGATACTAGTGAATGGAACGAAGAATGTCAGAAAGCTTTTGATAAAGTTAAAGAGTACCTGTCGAATCCACCGGTGTTAGTTCCTCCAATTTCGGGAAAGCCATTGATTTTGTATTTGACGGTGTTCGAGAAATCTATGGGATGTGTTCTGGGGCAACAAGATGAGACAGGAAAGAAAGAGCATGCCATCTACTATCTGAGTAAAAAGTTTACTGACTATGAATCTAGATACTCAATGCTGGAAAAGATGTGTTGCGCTCTAGCATGGACAGCTCACAGACTCAGACAGTACATGTTGTACAACACAACGTGGCTCATAGCAAGGTTGGATCCTCTGAAGTACATTTTTGAGAAGCCGTCATTATCGGGAAGAATTGCAAGATGGCAAGTCACTTTATCCGAGTATGACATTGTTTATGTGACTCAGAAAGCAATAAAAGGAAGTGTGATAGCCGAATTCCTGGCGGATCGGGCTTCTGAAGAATATGAGCCAATGCAATTTGATTTCCCGGATGAGGATTTGATGGTTATTTCAAAAGGAGATGATGGAGAAGGTGAAGAAAAAACCTGGAAGATGTTCTTTGATGGGGCTTCTAATGCTTTTGGGCATGGAATTGGGGTAGTCCTGATATCCCCGGATGGTCAATATTATCCGATTACTGCACGATTGGATTTTAATTGCACCAACAACATGGCTGAATATGAGGCGTGCATCATGGGATTGCAAGCGGCAATTGAAAGAAAGATTGATGTGTTGGAGGTATATGGTGATTCAGCTTTGGTCATTTATCAGTTGAAAGGAGAATGGGAAACAAGAGATTCGAAGTTGATCCTGTACCAGAAATACACAACTGAATTGATCAAATATTTTGAGAAGATTCAGTTTCAACACTTGCCCCGGGAAGAAAATCAGATGGCTGATGCTTTAGCCACTTTAGCTGCGATGTTTAAGTTGGATGCAAAAGCTGAGATTCAACCAATCAAGTTGGGTGTGAAAGGATCTCCGGCACATTGTTTAGATATCGAAGAAGAAGTTGACGGTCAGCCTTGGTATTTTGACATCATGCAATACGTCAAATATCAGCGATACCCGGAATACGCCTCGGACAATGATAAACGGCTCATCCGAAGATTAGCTATGGGTTTCTTCCTTGATGGAGAAATATTGTATAAGAGGGGTCGAGATATGTTGCTTTTGAGGTGTGTTGACGCCAGAGAAGCAAAGAGGATATTGGAGGAAGTGCATGATGGAATTTGCGGGGCACATGCGAATGGTCACATGATGGCTAGGCAGATAATGAGGGCTGGTTATTATTGGCTGACGATGGAGAAAGACTGTATAGACTATGCTCGAAAATGTCATAAATGCCAGATCTATGCGGATAAGATTAACGTTCCTCCGAATGAATTGCATGTTTTGGCACCTCCGTGGCCGTTCTCGATGTGGGGCATGGATGTGATTGGACCTATCACCCCAAAGGCGACGAATGGGCACCGGTTCATTTTTGTAATGATCGATTATTTTACAAAGTGGGTAGAGGCAGCCTCATATGCGAGTGTAACACGGGCAGTGGTCTGTAAGTTCATAAAGAAAGAGATAATTTGTCGATATGGACTACCAGAGAGAATTATTTCTGATAATGCTCGTAATCTGAATAGCAAGATGTTGAAAGAGGTTTGTGTACAATTTAAGATCAAGCATCACAATTCGGCGCCGTATCGTCCGAAGATGAACGGAGCAGTGGAAGCAGCCAATAAGAACATCAAAAAGATTGTAGAAAAGATGACTGATGTCTACAAAGATTGGCATGAAAAGTTGCCTTTCGCCTTGCATGCTTATAGAACTTCGGTTCGCACATCCACAGGGGCAACCCCGTTTTCATTGGTGTATGGGATTGAGGCTGTGTTACCAGTCGAGGTAGAAATCCCTTCTTTAAGGGTACTGAAAGAGGTTGATCTGGAAGAAGCAGAATGGATAAGGGATCGTTTTGAGCAGCTGAATCTCATTGAGGAAAAGAGACTTGCAGCATTGTGCCATGGTCAGTTGTACCAGAAGAGAATGATGCGAGCGCATGATAAGAAAGTCCGTCCCAGACATTTCAGGGAAGGGGAGTTAGTCTTGAAAAAGATTCTTCCGTATCAGCATGATCATCGAGGGAAGTGGACGCCGAATTGGGAAGGTCCTTATGTAGTGAAAAAAAGCTTTCTCAGGTGGAGCCTTAATTTTGACTGAGATGGATGGGGATGTTTTGCCAAACCCAATTAATTCGGATGCTGTGAAGAAATATTTTGCTTAAAAAAAAATGAAAAAAAAGAGAAAAAAAGAAAGAAAAAAAAGAGAAAAAAGAAAAAGGAGGACTCAAATTGAAAACCCGAAAAGGGCGGTTTGGGTCAATGGGGGTTGTCTAAGTTGAAAACCCGAAAGGGCGGCTTAGATATGAGGAGGATCAGCGTCGTCCAGAAAATTTCATGAAGATGGGGACAATGTCTAGTTTGATGAACTCTGAAGGATTGAAGACATCGATTGGAATTGGTTTTTAGATGAGAATTTTGAATGAACTGTTAAGATTGTCTAAGTATTCATTGTTTAGATGTTGTTTTGTTATCCTAACACCTTGTTGATAAACTTTTTGAGATATTCCTTTATTCCTTGAGATGAATTCTTTTCCTTATTTTGATAATAAAGATATTTCTTTCCAACTTATCCAGTCTATCTTTTTGCCTTCCATTTGTTATTCCATTTGTTATTCTCAACTTTATACCTTTGCATTGAATAGAGGGAATGCATCATGCATTGCGTTTGCTATGAAATTAGAATAATGATTGATAAATTAGAATATGATCTTAAGAGATCCCTGCATTTATTTTATGAGAAATCTATGGATAATTGAACAGAAAAGTCAGGATATGAGATGAGATCTGATTTTTAAAAAATGAGAATCCGTGAAGATGAGAATTTCCGGGATGGAATGTGAAGCCCAGTTAAGCTGGCATAAGATGAGATATAGAATGTTTGGCGTTTTGAAATTTTTGAAGAAAGAAATTTATATTCAGCAGATTTTGAAAAATGAAAGAGATAATAAGATTCGTTCTACCAGCTTGAAGCCAAGTGCGAACAGAGATAAATGATGAGCTTGAGAACCTTTTATTTTCAGGGAGTTGATATTAGAGCATTCATGACATCCATTTGCACGATATGCATCGGCATTCATGGCATTCATGTACTGCATTGCATTTAATTGCACACAAGAAAGCTTATTTCAGGTATTCAGTATGATTCGGACATGAGCTCGGAATACTAATTTGCGTTAGCGTTTTCTTTCAGGACTCAAGGTAAGATTTTTGAAGTCTGCATTTACGTTTGAGAATTTTGCAAATTTCTTTATTTTCTTTTAAAGTTGAAGCCTCGGTGGAGGAGTTTTTATTTAAAGTTGAAGCCTCGGTGGAGGAGTTTTTATTTAAAGTTGAAGCCTCGGTGGAGGAGTATTTTCTTTTAAAGTTGAAGCCTCGGTGGAGGAGTTTTTATTTAAAGTTGAAGCCTCGGTGGAGGAGTATTTTCTTTTAAAGTTGAAGCCTCGGTGGAGGAGTATTTTATTTTAAAGCTGAAGCCTCGGTGGAGGAGTTTTTTTATTTAAAGTTGAAGCCTCGGTGGAGGAGTTTTTATTTAAAGTTGAAGCCTCGGTGGAGGAGTATTTTCTTTTAAAGTTGAAGCCTCGGTGGAGGAGTTTTCTTTTAAAGTTGAAGCCTCGGTGGAGGAGTTTTTATTTAAAGTTGAAGCCTCGGTGGAGGAGTATTTTCTTTTAAAGTTGAAGCCTCGGTGGAGGAGTATGTTTTTACGGTGAGTTTATTTAAAGTTTATGCCTCGTTTAGAGGAGTTTTTCTACGATAGGATTTTCTTTAAGTACATAGGACTTAGTAGGGTGTCTACGTCTTTGCACATCCCCTGTTTCTCAGGGAATGCACAAAGAGGGGCAACTGTAGACACCAGATTTTATCCGGGCTCTAATTTTTTTTATTAAATAAAAAAAAAAATCAAAAAAAAAAGAAGATAATTTCGAAATTTAAAAGAAAATCAGAAAAAAATGAAAGAACAAGTTTGGGTTGGAATGAATCTCTTTTTTGGATTGAAATAGGACTCTGGAAAATGTGATTGGAACAGAATACACTTCTTGATCAGATGAAAACTCCTAAATAGAGTAGAACTTAATTTCTTTCTCTATATAATGAACCTAAGCAACACATCAGAAAACACACAATTTTGGAAGAACACACGGAGGCACACCTGATAGGTTCAAAGCAACTATTAGACCGACTCGTACCTCCGGCAGAGAGACGATACATTGAGCAGAGGGAGCGTTTCAAGTTTCAAAGAAAAAGCTGCTAAGAGTGCATCTCGGAGGTTACTGTCTAATGAAAAAACTGTCAAAAAAGCTCATGAAAAGTTGAAGATTGGAAGCGTTGATGTTCTTCATTGTTACTATGCACACGATTAGTTTAATGAGAATTTTCAACGACGTTGCTACTGGATGCTTGACGGGCAGTTCGAGCATATTGTTTTTGTTCATTTCAGAGAAGTAAAATAGGAGTACAGATTTGGAATCTCCCGTTTACTAGCAGACCCAGGTGCTAAATTTTGATTTCTTATTTCCTTTCATTTATATGCTTTTCGTTTCACGTTTTTAAGTTGGCTTATTTTTTAGTTTTAGTTTTTTCAAATCTGTTACTTTTGGTTCTTTGAAATTGATTGCTTTTTAGTTCTTTCAAAAGTTTTTTATTTATTTTTAATTTGTTTCTCTTATTATTATTTGATTTATTTTATGATGTCTATATGATTAATGTGTATGATTGACATGACTTTTTTATAAGATTATGTAATGATTATATTATTTATTATATTATGATTATATATTTATCATGTGATTAATTATGGTATGATTGTATATTTATTATATTATGATTATATATTTATCATGTGATTAAGTATGGTATGATTGTATATTTATTATATGATGATTAGATATTTTGAAATAAATAAATTGAGATTTTTCCAATGATGAAATTCAAAGAAATTACGAATGGTTAATTTCTGAGAAATTTCTAGGTGAGGAATTTCTCTTAAAAATTCTCCAGAATGAATGGAATGATATTTTAAGAGATTAATTTCAATACCAACAAAAATCAAAAATTTATTTTTTTTAAGAATAATTAATTTTCAACTTCTTTTTCTCAAATTAATTTTCCATAATAAATGCTTAATTAAAATTGAAGAATAAATTAAGATTTTTTCCGATGATGAAATTCAAGAAAGTTGCGAATGGATGACTTTTAAGAAATTTCTAGGTGAGAAAAATTCTTTTAAAAATTCTCCAGAACGAATGGAAGGATATTTTAAGAGATGATTTTCGATATTAAAAATCACAATTTATTTTTCAAAACAAACATTAATAAAATGTGGATTATTTTTGGAAGATTAATTTAAGAAAATAATTTGGTTAAATAATTCTTAATTTTTCCGACGACGGAGCCTCTTCAATAGAACGAATGGTTTCTTTGGAATACTCTCGAGGTGAGGAAATATTTTTTAGTAATTTCTCCAGAATGAATGGAAGGAAGACCTAAAAAATAATTTCCGATATTTCTAACTTTAATAATTAAAATGAAAATAGGATAGACAAGACCAGTTAATTAAGACTTTTTAAGTATCACAAGACTAATTAGGTACTATCTCTTAGATAGGCGTTGTGAGGGTGCTAATCCTTCCTCACACGTAACCGTACTCCCGAACCTAGTTCTGACAAGTAGACCAGAACCTATTCTTTTTAAGGTACCTTAGTCAAGCTTAGGATTACTTTAAATGGGATAGATTCATAAAGGTGACTAATCACACCTAGATTAGATGATTAGTGGCGACTCCATTAATTTGTGTCTAGCATGCTGAATTCGTATTTGGCACGTTATGACAATGTGCATTGTACTTCTTTATTTTTTTTATCCTTTTCACCTACACTTAATCTCTATTAATTTTTTACATTAAAAATAAAAATACAAAAAAAAAAAGAATGTAAAAGGTAAGTGAAAGACAGCTTTCTTGCAATTTTTTTCACTCAAACAATGTTCATATGTTTTCCTCTTTACTTTTTTGGCCTGTTCCTCAAAAAAATTTCTTTCTCCTCTAAATCATACATATCCATACACATTTTTCTCCCTTTTTTTCATTTTCCTTTTGCTAAAACATTTTTGATAATAAAAGAAGCTAACTATCGGGTAAAAGGGGAAATGAAAAAAGAGAATAAGAAAGCAAAGAACAAAGAAAGTAAAGAAGGAAGAGAGGGAAAGCAGTGATGGAGCTTATGCCGGATTTGAGCAGATCGAAACCATTTTGGACCATGGCATGGCTTGATTCGACCAAGGGAGGCCTTTTTGGTTAGTTTTTTCACTTTTTCCTTTTTAAGTTTTGTCTGATCTTTATTATTATTATTATTATTATTAATTCATATTTCATTAAATCTGACCCGTTTGAGATTGTCTTCTGTAACAAGGGTTTTCATCTGGCATGCGTCAGGGTTTCTAGAAGGTTATCCGCGGTAGATGAGTCAATTTGTGGAGAGTGCGCCGATCACGACGTAAGGAGTAAACAATGTCCATTTAGGTTGAAGGCAAAGAAGCATACGCTGAGGAGATGCATGAGTTATTGATGTAAACTTAAAGCTCAGTCTTTTTTTCTAAAAAAATGAAACAGGAATAAACGAAATGGGTTGGTTTTGGTGGAAAATCATGAATTGAAAAGAAAAAAGAAAGACAAATGTGTTGAAAGCAAGAGAACAATTTTTCTTTTTTCATTTCATTTTGCAGTAGTCCTATGTGATTTCCTGTTTTCACGCAAAAAAGACAGAGGCCCCCTTTACATATCTGATGAAAGAAGAAGGGGATAAAAATCTCATTTTTCCCTTTTGTTTTTTTTTATTTCTACTGTCTCTCTTTTACTCTCGCTTTTTTTTTCTTTAAAAACTAGAATTCTTTTTTAATTTTTTAGCGATTGATATCAGTATGTCTAGGCTCACTCCTCATTTCTATGTTTTCTTTTTCCCTTGGATTTGAACCATACAAAAAAAAAAGTAAGAGAGATTTGGCAAAAAATGTTGTTTGTAAAAAATTTGTTACTAATTTGTTTTTATTACTTCAGTTAAATCTCATAAATATTTCTAATATTATAATTTTTATTTTTGACTTTTTGATCTTACAGAAAATGTGATGCTTCCTCAATTAGCAAAGTGAGTACTTTCATACTATAATTTTTATTTTTACTTTTTGATCTTACAAAAAAAATATAGTGCTTCCTCAATCAGCAATATAAGTATTAGTAATTTTTTTTATTACTTTAGTTAAATATCATAAATATTTTTCATATTATAACTTTTATTATAACTTTTTGATCTTACTGGAAATGTTATGCTTCCTCCATCAGCAAAGTAAGTGTTAGATAGTTGCTTTGATTAGCATTTTTTTGCATTTTTTTTTTCAATCAAATGCTTGCTAAATTATGTTTGTGTAAAGATTCTTTTATCTAAAGTTAAACTTTATCTGCAACATACCTTTTATGTTGTTTGAGTTTTAATAGGTGAAACTTGGTGTTTTGCTAACTGAAAAATATTCATATGAGAACTTGAACGAAATGAATTACGTGCTTAAATGCAAAGGTAATTTTATGGATAATCTAACTTATTCTAAAGCTATCTTATTGTTGATTGTATATTAAATATACAATGTGTTAAACTAATATTATATATCATTTTTATTAATTTTTGACTCTTTTTTTTCCACTAATATGAATTTTTTTCATTGGTTTGTTGTATAATAGGAATTAATAGGCATGATGACATATTCATCAAGCCTTTGGTGTATCTTTGTTATGTTAATTTTCCTTTTTGTTGTTTGCATTTTTTTTTTTATTTCTTTATATTTGGTTGTTTTAAAGCATACAAGTGTGGTTCTTTTCATGTTTTAGTTTATTTATTTCTTAAGGATTCAATGAGTTTTGATGGTTGAGAAGTTTAATATGTTCAATTTTCATGAGGTTATCTTTGATACTTGAATGTGAATTGGTTTGCTTTGAAATTCAATTCTAAGCCTTCAAGTTGAGGTTGCATGTTGTTTTACTTTCATCTGTTGATTTTTTATGTTTCAATGTAATTTGTTTTAATCTGAAATTGAGTTTTGAGTGATGATGTGGGGTCTGAATGTGATTTGTTTTAAACTAATAAGGGTCGATTTTTTATCAGGTTTGTATTTACATTTTTAGCCTATCAATATTGATGGTGTCGGTAAAGGGAACTCACATAATTTTACTATATAAGAGGAGGGAGTGTTGGGAACATGACTTTGGTTATTGCTTCATTGAACATCAATCAAGTATGAAATTACTTTTATACTTGGCCATGCGTGGGATAAAGTATAGAAATGCTTGCATTAGGCCTCAATCAATTTATCCATAGATGGAAAAATGACTTTGGTCATTGCTTATTTGAACATCAATGCATATGTTCATTTAACTCAGCGAGAAAATGTAATGTGATCCCAAAATTTCCAAAGAGTTAGTAGGACAAATTTAAGTCAAAGCTCTATAAATACATTTAGCGTTCATTTTTCCATTTCATCGAATTGACTTTTCATTATGTTGATTATCAGATATTGAGTTATCATATTTTCTGTTTATAAATGTAGTTTATTCATCTTTAAATAGTTCTCCAAATCACCTAGGCATGGTATATCATAGCACAGATCATCCACAAATAGTGAAAAGAAAGAATATTGTATAGCATCATGAGCTGTCAGCCTTAGAACTTTTTAGCATGCAAGATCACCAACCTTTGTTTTTTTAATCCAAATAATTGATTTGAAACATTTCATAAAAATAGTTTTAGGTAAGTTTTGGTTTTATTCTCGAAAATTGCAAATGTATATATTTATTTTTGTCTTAGCAAGTGTTACAATTATATTTAATGGTGAAGCTCACTGCATATCAAAAACTCAAAAGGATTCTCAATCATAGCCTTGCTCTTTGTACAAATACATACTTCCATTTAGTTTTTGCTTGAAGGTGATTGGAATGCTTTTGTTGTTTTTTCTATAAGTAGAAATTGTGTTTGTTTCTTATTGTACTTTGAGGCTGTATATTGTGTTTCCTACACTTGACAGTTGTATTTGTGTATTCCTTTTTTTTTTTTTTTGTAATTTAGGGATTTATGTTCATACTTTTAGGTATGATGTTCTTTTTCTAATTTATTTTCTTTAAGAATTTGAATGTTTGTAAGCTTCATTGTGTCTAATTAATGATGATTCATTTATTTTATTTATATTTTCCTTTTTTGAAAAACAAGTTTGGTGCTTATTCTATTTTGATCCAGTGATTGTCTTTTTTAGGTAAGTTGCTATAAGTAATGTTTTGGCTATTATTTGCTTTGAGCCTTATCAGATTTTGAAAGCTTTATCTTTTTTTGTACTGCTTGGTTTGACTGTTGTTCTTAGGATTTGTGTTTTTAAAAACCTATTATTTGATTTAGGTGTTATTAGATTTTGAGAGTCCTATCGTCTTTTTTGTGCTTTTTGGTTTGATTGTTGTTCTTCTTAGGATTTTTATTTTGTTTGTTATGATAGTTTATGTTATTGTATAATGACTAATTGTGATATTGCAAGAGAAAGTAGGTTTAGGTGGTTTCATAGACAGAGATTAAACTAAGTCAAGGTTATGAAATGTGCTTGTGTTTTATGATTCTATTGGGTAGGAAAGGTTTAATAGATTATCATCTCATAATTAACCTATAATTATTGATGCTATTAATAGAGGGCTCATACACATCAGGATTACATAATGTCCCAGTGTTTATTCATGGTCTAAATGACGGGAGAATGAACTTCAATCTTTTCTTTCTTCCTTTTTGTATAAAAGATGTCGTAATCTGAAATTTAAAAAAAAATGGATTGAAAATGCTGGGATTCGAACCATGAGATAATTGATGTTTTATTATTTGTTTGTTTAAGTTTACAATCGTCATTAAAAATCCATTTTTGATTCGTGGATCTTCAATTTAAATTCATTCTCTTTATTTCTAAATACAAAAAATAAATAAATAGTATTATATACCTTGCTAATTTTTAAAATTAATTATTTTATCCTAAATGCTAAAATTTAATTATTTTATTTTTAATAATGATTTATTAATTTTTTTAAACTATTTTATCCTTGATAATGGTTTATTAATTTTTTCTTTAAAATATATATTTTCTTTGAAGGCTACTACAATCATTAATGAAACCTAATTAGTTTAGGCCTAATTATTATTTATGAGCATATATATTGATCACAGACATAAAAAGAAAGTTGATTTTTAAAGTACATGAAGCTTGAAACTTAGATTTCGTTCTGTGGTTAACATTTACAAATTAGTTGAAAGTATGCAGAAAGTTTCAAACTTTCTCTAGAATTGATGCAAAAACTTTTAAGAAACTAATATATATATATATATATATATATATAATTATTTGTTTGTTTGTGTTATCGGGTGGAAACAGTTCCTCTTATGCTTTCCTTAATTTAATTTCACTAAAGATGAGTTGATTTAGAAGTTAAATTAGTCTAATTTTAAGCACAAAATTTCAAACGAGTTTTATTATGTTTTACTTCATGTATTGGAGGAGACTATTTACTATAAATTGTAATATTAATATAATTACGTCTCTAAAATATATAGTTTGCCCCTTTTGCTATCTAACTTGCATCCATGAAAATCTTAATTTCTTACCAACTCCATCAAGAATGCTAGCTATAGTGATCATATCATGTTAAGATTTAGGATATAACTTCACAAACTTATAAATTAGCTAATTGTGAGAGCATTATATTGGTTTGTGCTTTCTTAAGAGCAATTTTTTGCTCGATTAACACATACTCGAAAAAGTTTCGACTAAAAAATTAGGCAAAGTTTAAATTTAGTGTTATTAGAAAGAAATATTATCAATTGCCAATTTCACTATGAAAATTGGATCCTAAGATAGTGGTTGACTATTACATGAATAGTTTCATCAGAGAGTGTGTGGAATAGCACAATCATGGATTATTATTAAGCATTTTTCAAGCTATTCAATAGAGGGAATTCAAAGTATAAGGTGATTGTATCTACTATTGCATAATTAATTTGATTATAATATCCATAAACGAATGCCTATTATGTCAACTTCCTCCTATGCATATTCATATGCCAATTGATAAAGTTAAGTGAGTTGATTCTTTTACTTTGCTACTTATTAAAGCTTATATTTTTTTAAAAATATTAATTACATGATATATCATCCAATGCAACGCACGTGTAGCTAAACATATTAATTAGATATGGTTAAAATATGTGTTCGTAAACCTATATAAGTCCTATTATGATAGATTTGGGCTTAAAATTTTCATTTTAGGCCTAATTCGTATCCTTGAATAGTTCTGGTTAACGCTTTTTTAAAAATATATATTATCGAAGAAGTTAAAAAGAAAATTCAATCCACATATTTCTTTGGTTAGCTGATGATCACTCGGTCAAAAAATGATTTTACGATTCAAAGTTCTTTGTGTTGAGACTTGAAATGGCTTCAATCGGTCTGTTTTTTTTATATAAAGGAGGCCGTAATCTGAAATTTAAAAAAGGGATTGCAAATGCTGAGATTCGAACCATGAGATAATTGATGTTATATTATTTATTTATTTTAGTTTACAATCATTATTAAATATCCATTTTTGATTCGTGAGTCTTCAATTCGAATTCATTCTCTTTATTTTCAAATACAAAAATTAAATAAATAATATTACTATACCTTACTAATTTTTAAAATTAATTACTTTATCCTTAATGCAAAATTTTAATTATTTTATTCTTAATAATATGATTTATTAATTTTTTAACTATTTTATCCTTGATAATGGTTTATTAATTTTTTTTTAAATCCATTTTCTTTTAAGGATATTACAAATCATTAATGAAACCTAATTAGTTTAGGCCTAATTATTATTTACATCTTCCGTTTTAGGCCTAATTATTTTATTAGTTATTATTATTATTTGCATCCTAAACAAAGTAGAGTTAATAGAAAAACCCTAATTAAGTCTCTGTATATAAAGATGGAAGTCATGATTAATTTATTTTGTGAATTTTTGTCTGCACTAACATTCTAATATTGCTCTATTACTTTTTTTACACAGTAAGCTAATTCAATTGCTTTTATGATTTATATCTAAGTTTTAATTTCTACTGATTTTTTAGCCTTATTTGTAAAATGCTTCTTTTACATAGTAAGCTGATTCTATTTCTTTTATGATCTATCTAAATTTTAATTTATATTGATTTTCTAACCCTATTTGTAACAACCTATTATACTCTGTTTTTATGGAACACTGCTAAAGAGTTATATGTGTTTTATTTTGTTCGTAAGTACATATAGTGCAAAACAAATAGCGAGTCATTTTTTTTGACATATTGCTTAGCCAATTTGTATTACTTTGATGGATAATTCATGGGCATATATACTGATCACATGCATAAAAAGAGAAGCTGATTTTCAAACCACACGAAACTTGAAAACTTAGATTTCGTTTTGTGGTTAACATTTATAAATTAGTTGAAAGTGTGCAGAAAGTCCCAAACTTTCTCTATAATTGATGCAAAAACTTTTTAAAAACTAATATATATGTAATTGTTTGTTTGTGTTATCGTGTGGAAACAGTTTCTCTTATACTTTTTTTAATTTAATTTCACTAAAGATAAGTTAGTTTAGAAGTTTAATTAGTTTAATTTTAAGTACAAAATCTCTAACGAGTTTTATTATGCTTTACTGCATGTATTAGATGAGACTATTTGCTATAAATTGTAATATCAATACAATTACGCCTCTAAAATAAATAGTTTGCCTCTTTTGTTATCTGACTTGCATCCATTAAAATCTCAATTTCTTACCAACTCCATCAAGAATGCTAGCTATAGTGATCATATCATATTAAAGCTTAGGATATAACTTCACGAACTTATAAGTTAGCTAATTGTGGGAGCATTACATTGGTTTGTGCTTTCCTAAGAGCAACTTTTTTTCTCGATTAACACATATTCGAAAAAGTTTCGATTGGAGAATTAGGCAAAGTTTAAATTTAGTATTATTATAAAGAAATATTATCAATTGCCAATTTCACTATGAAAATTGAATCATAAGGTAGTGGTTAATTATTACATGAATAGTTTCCTCAGAATTGGTGTGGAATATGCACAATCATTAATTATTATTGATCATTCTTCGAACTATTCAATAGAGAGAATTCAAAATATAAGGTGACACAATCATTAATTATTATTGATCATTTTTCAAACTATTCAATAGAGGGAATTCAAAATATAAGATAACTGTATCTATCATTACATGATTAATTTTATTATATAATCTATAAATTATTGCCTATTTTATCAACTTCTTCCTATACATAGTCATATATCAATTGATAAAATTAAGTGAACTGATTCTTTTACTTTGCTATTTATTAAATCTTAAATTTTTTTAAACTATTAATTATATGATATATCATTCACGTATAATTAAATTTAATATTTAATAAATACAACAATTATTTGATGCTTTTGTACGTGCTAGAGAGAAAGAAGACAACAACAAGAACATGCCCTCGTCAAAATACAGTAATAGAAAATGTTACGACAAATCTTATGCATATCTTCATCATAAATGCATATGTCTCTCGTCTTGTCCTTTTATCACGTTATTATCACTTCAAAGTTTAAAAAAAAAAAATGCTTATTTATTTATTTATGATGTAGTCATTGGTTAGGTTTGGATATTGAATTAATAAGTACGAGGAAAAACTCTTCCTTACCGGCAGCACCTTTCACATTAGGATGAAAAAATACATGAAATACATCATTTTGATTGGTTTTTTTTTTTTAATACAAAAGAGTTCATAAAAAAAAATATTACAGATATTGAAATATTCGAATTTTAAATTTATTAAATATCAATTTTTAAAAATAATTACATAAAATAACTGGATTAAACATTAAATCCGGACTCTTTAATTTGAATAAAAGTTAGACCAGACACACACAAAAAATTGGTATCCCCAGAGGAAAATTTTCCTTCCCCTTCTGAAGAGAAAACAAGAAGAAGTTTAATTAATGTCTGATTGACCCCATCGGTCGGAGTAATATTGTAATAAGCAATAAGTGTGGAGTGGGGACTCTCTTATCTTCATATTTTTGTTTTATGTTAACCTTTATCAATTTAAATGCCTTCTTTTTTCTTTTTTGCAAAGGAGCTTAGGCCTTAGATGAGTTAGATCTTCATTGCTACACTTTCTCAAGGGCAAATGGAACCTGTAAAGCCCCATGCTGTCTGTATTCCTCTACCGGCTCAAGGCCACATAAACCCCATGTTAAAACTTGCCAAACTCCTCCATTTCAATGGCTTCCATATCACTTTTGTCCACACAGAGTTCAACTTCCATCGCTTGCTTAACTCTAGAGGACTAGACGACTCTCCCGAGGGCTTACCCAATTTCCGCTTTGAAACAATAGCTGACGGTTTGCCGTCGACAAACCCGCGGGGAATACAAGACCTACCAGATTTATGCTTATCGTTACCGGTTCAAGGGTTACGTTCCTTTCGAGAGCTCATAATAAAGCTTAATGCTTCAGCTTCATCAGATTTCCCTCCGATTACTTGCATAATTTCTGATGGAGTCATGAGTTTCACCTTGGAAGTTGCCGAAGAATTTGGCATCCCAGAGATGGTTTTTTTCACTCCGAGTGCTTGCGGTATGTTGGGTTATCTTCACTTTGAAGAGCTTAAGGAAAGAGGATATTTCCCATTGAAAGGTACTATCAGCAAAAAGATTCTGATTTTTACATCTTTTTTTTCTAATTCATGACCCTTTTGTTTCTGTATTTTAATTATTTGCAGATGAGAGCCAGTTGAATAATGGATATCTTGACACTGTGATTGATTGGATACCTGCAATGAAAGGAATTCGATTAAAAGATATCCCCACTTTCATTCGAACCACGAATCCTGATGATATAATGTTCAATTACAACTTACAATCGATGAAAAATGCCAGGAAAGCTGCAGCTGTAATCCTCAACACCTTTGATGATTTGGAACAGGAAGTCTTGGACGCCATCAAAACCAAGTTAACCACGCTCTACACTATTGGTCCATTATCGATGCTTCATCGGCAACTTTGTCCAACAAATTTGGACTCCATCGGATCAAATTTGTGGAAAGAAGACACCCAATGCTTAGCTTGGTTAGACAAAAGAAAACCCAGGTCGGTTGTATATGTAAATTACGGGAGCTTGATAACAATGACGGCGGAACAATTGAGTGAGTTTGCTTGGGGACTTGCTGACAGCAAGTATCCATTCTTGTGGGTTATCAGGGCGGATCTTGTCAATGGTGGAGGAGAAGAAATATTATCAAAGGAATTTATGGAGGCAATAAGCGATAGGGGACTGCTTGTGGGGTGGTGCCCTCAAGAGAGAGTGCTGAGCCACCCTTCTATTGGAGGCTTTTTGACTCATTGCGGGTGGAATTCTACAATGGAAAGCATTTGCGAAGGGATGCCATTAATGTGTTGGCCATTTTTTGCTGAGCAACAGACGAATTGTGTCTACTCGTGTAGGAAGTGGGGCATTGGGATGGAAATTGAGAGCGATATTAAAAGGGAGAAAGTTGAAGGTCTTGTGAGGGAGTTGATGGAAGGGGTGAAGGGGCAAGGTTTAAGGCAAAAGGCTATGGATTGGAAGAAAAAAGCTGAAGTAGCTACAAGCCCTGAAGGGTCTTCTTACACTAATTTTGATAAGATTGTTAGGCAGTTGAAACAGGGGATGGTACATTTTTGAGCTGTATGGACTTTCAAGTTTCAACCATAGAAATTGTGATGCTACACGTGAAATGTGTTTTAAGCAAATTGTCCGATGATTATTATTATTATTTTTTTTTTATAAAGGACATCGTCATAGTTTCGATAACGAAAAGAATTGTAAATGGTAAAATTCAAATACAAGATGATTGCATGAATTAATTGAATTAAATTATAAGTTAAAAATAATAAAAATGGTTGTAGATGTTAGAATTCAAATTTCAAATCTTCTGAATGTCACTTTCTAAGAGTAATTGTATGAATTAACTGGATTAAATTTTAAATTATGTTTAGAGATTATTTTGAATGCATATTTATGTAATATTTAACATTGTTAATTTGTGTATTGAAAACGATAGCAGCATAGATAATTATAACCAATTAATTCTGATTTGGAACCATTTTTAAGTATTCATTGTCTCTTAGTCTTACATTATAAATATAGATGCCGGCTTGAAAAGAAAGCCATGAGATCAAACAATGATATTAGTTAAACTCGGAATAAATAAAGAAATAGTAAAACCAATTGATTTTAGTTGGTCAGCGGATCCGCTTGCTATGGAGCTTTGCCTCTGATCACGGTGGAGCTATGTTATTAAGGGCTAGTTTAGCATTGCTGTTGGAAAAAGCTTGGGTTGGAAAAAGCTCGAGTTGGAAAAAGTGTGTTTATAAAGTGTGGTGAAAAAGTGTGGTTTAAAAACTTTTAAGTGTTTAGCATTGCTGTGAAAAAGTGTTGTAGGAAATTGAAATGTCAAAAAAAGATATGTTTAAAATAATAAAAGTGTAGAGATGTGAGGATAATAAAGTCATTTTATCCAAAAGCCAGCTTTTAAAGCCCAAAAGCTATATTTTTTGGCTTTTTGGTTTGGCTTTTCAAACCATGGTTTCAACAGCATAAGCCAAATTTTTTTATCTGTTTAGCATTGCGTTTGCGGTGAAAAGCAGCTTTTGACCTCAAAAGTTGTGCCAAAAGCAATGCTAAACGAGGCCTAAATTGGATAAAATCTTCTCTGAATCTTCCTTTGATTTATTTATTCAATGTTTGAAATCGAAATGATTAAACTGGTTAGGCGTCCACATGTAAGAATCTGATTCATGATACTTTTTAATATATTTTTAATTATTATTTATAAATATAATTTTCATAATTAATAAATAAATTTATTTATATAAACGATAACGATCGATGCGGTAAATTTATCCAAATATTGCTAAAAAATAAATTATCAAACTACATATTTTTTAAAATTATATATCAAAATACGCCTTGAAAAAATACCATGAGAAGTCGTCATATCATATGGCGACTTCCTATGGTTAATTTTAAAAAAAAAAATTTAAAAACTAAAAAGGAAAGTCGCCATATGATATGGCGACTTCCCTTCTTAATTTAAAAAAAAAAAAAATTGAAATATATAGGTCAGAAGTCTTCATATGATATGGAGACTTCTAACCTATGTTTTAAAAAAAAAATTAAAATATAGTTCGAAAGTCGCCATATCATATGACGACTTCTGAATGAAATTTTTTTTAAAATTTTAAAATTGTAACGTTTTAAAACGGTAAAAAAAAAAAATCAAAGGCAACGGTCAAGTGACCGTTGCCATTCTCACCCCCCACAATTCACCTATAAATACCCCCCTTACATTCATTTCTTTTATACAAATTCTCTTCTCTTCCTCTTATTTCATACCCAAAAAAAAATCTAAAATTTTCTCTTAGTATTGATTTCAAAATGGCTTCATCGTTATTCAGGTTACAAGATAATCACATATCCACGGTTATATAACAAGAGATTAGTAAATTTTTTATCATATTTTTTTATAATTTTTTATAATTTAATTAATTATCATTAATTTTTGTATTAATTTTTATAAAATTATTATTTATAATAATAATTTTATAATTAATTATATTTCAAAGATATTGCATTATTAATTTTTTTATGATTTTATAATTATTTAATTTAATTAATTATGAACAGGACTCTATTTGCGTCTTACGATCGAGAAAACCGCATCCATTAATTATCGACCACTTAAAGAGTGTCGGATTTTATTATGCAAGTCAAATTCGACAATGTATGCTTCTGTTGGACTTAATTAATGCGTTGGTTGAACGATGGAGACCCGAGACGCACACTTTTCATTTTTCGTGTGGTGAATACATGATCACTTTAGAAGATGTTGGGCTCCAACTTGGACTACCAGTGGATGGCATGCCAGTTACAGGCGCAAGTCTTCTAGACTGGAATGAAGAGTGCCAAAATTTATTGGACGCTGTACCTCCAAAAGAGTGTCTCAATGGTGACAAAAACGTGGCTGCAGTCATTACAAAATCTCTCCAAACACGCAAGCGAAGAAGAGGTAAAATATGCTGCTAGAGCATATATTTTACATTTGATTGGAGGAATGCTAATGCCCGACAAATCGAGCAGTTTGGTATATTTAATGTATCTTCCATTGCTTCGTGATTTAGAGCATGCAGCAAATTATAGTTGGGGTTCTGCGTGTTTGGCGATTTTGTATAGAGAATTGTGTCAGGCTACAGTTTCCAACTGCCATGACATAGGTGGATATTTACTGTTTCTGCAGTCATGGGCTTGGCATCGACTGCCATTTATTACTCCGCGTGAAAATTTTCCGCCTGTATACCCCCTTGAAGCAGGTAATAATCTTGACTATTTTATTAATTTTGTACGAACTTGTATTTTTATTAAGTCTATTAAGATTTTATATGCTTTTTAATAGGTGGAGTCATCCTAAAGATTGTAGCGATATTCCGCTCAACCTTCGAACTATAAGATCACGACTAGATCGAGAAGGATATCATAAGGTAAATGTTTCGACTGTTACATTCAAGTATTTTTGTATTTAATCCATATGAAACTAATAATTTGTAATAATTATTCACAATTTGTGTGGATGACATATTCTTCAAATCAAATTATGGCATGTCTTCCATCTGATACAACTAATAATTGTAATATATGGATAGCAAACACAGCATTGATATGCTTTGCATATGTTTAGTGGCACGCTACTGACAGGGTGTTGCGACAATTTGGGATGCAACAACCAATTCCGCAACCACCAATGAACCTTGATAAGGTTCACAAGATTGATATGCGTGGGCGCCATGAAGTATTTTGGCCTACGAAGCATCGACAATGGTTCCAGTTGTGGAATCTACATTCTGAACAAATTCCGACAGGTATACCCATTGTTCGTAATAATTTTAACTCATCTGCTAATTACATAAGATAGTTTAAAAATAAAGGTCGGCCTTTTTTTGTCCACCGTCGGAGTTTGAGGATATTAGGAGTATGCCATTTTCCGGACAGACTTCAAATCCAGTCTGTCCTACACACGAAATGGAAGTTCCTAGACCTAGCCAACAACGTGGGTGGACCTGTCAACCGGCCTCATCACATGCGGCGGAGTTCACTGCACCGAGGATTTCATTTAGTCATCCTGAACCTCAACCAGAACATGGCGTAGCATCCAGTCATCGTCATTCCGTCAGTCACCCCGGATTTGATGTTGATGAGTGTTACCGACCATCACCGCCAATGACGAGGTTAGATGATCAGCTCCTCACCCCAAGTCCAAGTTCAGCATATCTAACTACAATGTATTAGTTTGGAACCCCTAGGTCAGCATTTGGTACTATATCATTTGTGGGTCCATCTAGTAGTCAGGTTCCCTTTATGGGTGGACTAGATGCTAGCTCCTCGAGTAGTAGGTTTCTACTTTTTGATGCAGAACATATGGATCCATCTAGTAGTGCGTTCCCATCAACTGACGTGGGTGAGCATGCGGATGACATAAAACCAGAACCAGTGACGATAGGTCGAGGACGAGGTCGACAACGAATATGTGCCACTCACGAGGTTGAACGACGGGTGCTACACAATAGGAGAGCCCGAAATTGTTGCTCAACACCACGCGATACGAGAGCTCCTCCGTAAATAAATAGAATAAACGTACTTTTGTATAATAATCATGTATTTTTTGTATACTTTTTTTAATAATGTACTTTTTGTATAATAATCATGTACTTTTTGTTTTTTTCTTTCATTAAATGTAAAAATTAACAGTTATTTTAAAATTTTAAATTATTATTTATTAATTTTGTTATTTAAATTTTATTATTAATTTTTAAATTTATTAAAAAAATTAGTTTGGAAAACGGTATAAATTTTTTTAATTTTTTTAGTTTTGTAAAATTAGTTTTTTAATTTATTATTTAAAATTTTAATTTTGTAAAATTAAATTTAAAAGTTAATTTTTTTACCGTTTTAAAACAGTAACATAATTAATAAATATTATTTATCTTTATATATTTTTTTATTATTTTATATATATAATTAATTAATTATATATAAAAAATATTATTTAGGCTTTTAAAATAATTTTTAAAAAATAATTTTTTTACGAAATTACTTTAATTATGTTAATTTTTAAAATTTACAAAAATACTTTAATTACAAAATATAAATTTTTAATTTTTTTTTTTAAAAAAATAGTGTTGGGAAGTCGACATATCAAGATAAAAAAAATAATTTAACAAAATGCACTTGGAAGTCGCCATATCATATGGCGACTTCTAAGTGTAATTTTTTTTTTTTTAACAATTTAAAGCTCGAAAGTTGACATATGATATGACGAATTCCGAGCAAAATATTTTTTTAAAAAATAAAATTTAAAGTTGGGAAGTCGCCATATCATATGGCGACTTTCCAACTTGTTTTAAAATCAACGTATTTTGATATATAATTTGAAAACTTAGGTACTTTGAATTTATTTATTTTTTAGCAATATCTTAATAAATTTGCCGATGCATTAAAAAAATAATAAATGGGATCTTAACCTTCAACTTATCTAACACTTCTTATAAACGATGAGACTTTGGCATTGCTTGTGCATAAGGTATTGAGAAAGAAAGAAAGTGATGTAAATCATCTAGTAATTCGTGCATTCGTATCGTATTCGTATATTTTATCATGTTATAATCATGTTTAAGGTATTTAATATTTATATAAATTTTAATACGTTAATAATCCATATTATATAGATTTTTGAGACATTCGTATATTCGTGTCGTGTTCATGTTATTTTTTCGTGTCGTCTCGTATTTTTAAATTTTTTTTGTATCATGTTCGCATCGTGTCTAATATTACCAAATCTGGAAATGATCCTTTCTGTCACGAATGGAGCCAAATGGTAATTAGTATAATCACTTTATCTCACTGAAATTTAAAAAAAAAATTATAATACATAAATTAATATAGGATAATTAATAAATTAATTTCATTGAAGATAAAATTTAGGGATCCTACTGAAAAAATGAAATTGAGAATCAAAATAACATTTATGGTTTACCCCACTAAAAATAAAATTTAAGATAAATTATCTTAAATGAAAAAAAAAAATTGAGAATCAACACAACATTAAGTAAAATAATTTGGGGTATCAGAGAAAAGTAGAGATAGTAATGAAGATAAAAATATTATTATTATTATTTTTTAAAATTCTTTCACTTACATAACGAGTGTGCAAAATTTGAAGAGTCTCATCAGACTTGGACTCTGTGGGAGAAGTTACGAGTCTTGTTCTTTACAAGAGTTTCATTCTCAAGATTTTCATCTTGAATGATCTTTGGGGTTGATTTTAGTTTGTAGTCAATAGCTTATAGTATCAAGGGATAGTCGGATGGCGGATGGGTTGGAGGAAGCCTGGCATAATCTGACGCTTACTGCAGATGAGAGTGTCTGTGTGGAGGCTGCCGGGGTAGAAAAAACTGTCAATCCAGTGGAGGGGAAAGTTGGATAGTGGGCAAAGTATTAACTAATCGGCCTTTTAACCGTGATGCAATGGTGAATACCCTTAAAGTGGTGTGGAAACTCATGAACGAAATGCATGTGGTTTTCTTGGAATCCAATCTGTTTCTCTTCAAGTTTGGAACAAAAAAAAATAAACAAAGGGTTTTGGAAAGAGCACCATGGTCGTTTGATAAAAACTTGATTCTTTTCCAAGACTATGATGGAAATCTGAGACCTGTCGACTATGTTTTTGAGCGATCAGCATTTTGGGTGAGGATCTATGGCCTGCCTCTGAAGTGGATGAATCAAGGTGCAGCAGAAAAAATAGGAGGGACAATTGGGATGGTCACAGGAATTGATACTCGATCAAATCAAATGGGATGGGGAAGATTTATTCGTATTAGGGTGGAAATTGATGTTACAAAACCACTGAGAAGAGTTATCATTCTAACCAATCCTACTGGGCAAGGAATAGTCTGTGGAAGGCTAAAATATGAAAGATTAGCTACATTCTGTTATAGTTGTGGATTGCTAGGTCATAGTGATATGAAATGTGATGCAAATGTGACAGGAGATGATACACAGGAAGGAACTCGGCAATACGGAGAATGACTAAGATTTTAGCCTCTCAAAAGAGGGCCTATGATGGCCCCGGGAGGAACTAGGAAACGTAATTCAGAGACTAACCCAGATGAAAGGATACTGGTGAGGCAGGGACTAAACGGAGAGTTGACTGGAGACGGCACCAGATCAAAGCACCAACATGGGAATGATCCTGCCAGTGCAACGAGGAGAGAACTAGATATGGAAAGGAGCGCAACTCAAGGAGTAAATATAGGGACTGGATCAGTACAAGGAAATAAGGATGCTAAACAGATGGCTGAAACTGCTAAAGGAAATGTAATGGCTCAGAATCAGGACGGTGTAATGAATGCAAGAAAATTCAACCGGTGTATCCGTTAGACAGAAGGAGAATCTTGCGGATAGTCAACCAAGGACATACAATAACGCACAAGATAGTGTGGGCCATGAAGCAAGTACGAATGCAAGTGAAAGAAAACAGGAGAAGGAAGATATAATATCATATGGGATACAGCAACAGGGGGTGGCAGATGATAAAGTGTATGTAAAAAGAGGCAAAATAAAGTGGAAGAAGAAAGCAGGAATAACAATTGGGTGTCAACAGGAATAAAACACGAATCTAGGTAAAATGACAGCGGATGTTGCTGAACTGCATATGGACTATATGGAAATTGAAGTTCAAGGAAAGAAGATCAAGGAGACTAACGAGAGGATTGATGAAGAGTTGACTGAAATGGCGGAGACTGGTTACCAGTCCCGCCAAGCACAATGAAGTGCCTAGCATGGAACTGTCGGGGGCTTGGGAACCCGCGGTCAGTTCGAGCTCTTTGGCATCTGCTAAAGAAAGAAGACCCCCATGTAGTGTTTTTGAGTGAAACTAAACTACATGAAAAGAAGTTAGACAAAATAAAAAGAAAATGTGGAATGCAAAATTGTTTTGGTATTAGTGCAAATGGTAGTAGTGGAGGGCTAGCTATAATATGGAAGGATGATATTAAACTTAAGCTTCTTAGTTTCTCCAAGAATCACATAGATATGGAAATAGAAAAAGGAGCAGGAAAGGAAGAATAGAGGCTGACGGGATTTTACGGTGAACTAGATACACAAAGGAGAGGGGAGTCGTGGGCACTTCTTAGAAGCTTGGCATCAAAGTCACAAAAACCATGGCTATGTGTAGGGGATTTTAATGAAATTATATGGTCTCATGAAAATGCGGGAGGTTGTTTAAGGAGGGAAGAACAAATGGAAGCATTTAGGTCTGCCTTAGATGACAGTGAACTTGAAGATCTCGGCTTTGTTGGCCCTTGGCACACATGGGAACGTGGCAGAAATAAAGACAATAATGTTCGAGAAAGGCTTGATAGAGGAGTTGCTGATAAGAATTGGTGGGATTTATTTCCTCTCTATGGAGTGTATCATCTCACAGCCTCAGTCTCTGACCACTCTCCAATTTTAGTGAATACTATTGGCAAACAAGTAATGAGAAGAAGCAGGGAAAGGGCTAAACGATTTTGGTTTGAATCTACGTGGGTGAAGGAACAAGAATGTGAGGTGGAAATTACAAAGGCTTGGCATGATAGAGAAAATAGTCATGTTTTGGAGAAACTGGATAGCACTAGGCAGCAACTACAACAGTGGCATAAAGGCCTCTTCCAAAATCTGAAACACCAGATTGACACACTCATGAATGAACTGCATAGCCTCAAAATGGTGAAACCGAATACTAGTACTCTGGATCAGGAAAAGCGGACCAGGGATGATGTTAATTCTTTGATGGAAATGGAGGAAATATTTTGGGCACAAAGATCTCGAGTCAGTTGGCTTAGAGAAGGAGATAGAAACACTGCTTTCTTTCATTCAATGGCTACTCAAAAGAAACACAGGAATGCCATTAAAGGATTGGAAGACGAAACAGGAACTTGGCGTGTAGATGAAGGAGACATACAAAGAATTGCTATTGACTACTTTAAAAACCTTTTTCAAACCCAAGGATCCAGTAATTTTGAAGAAATTCTTGAGGCAGTTGAAACTCAGGTAACTGATGAGATGAATAACAAACTACTATCGGACTTCAAAGCTGAGGAGATTCTAGCTGTTATAAAACAAATGCACCCCACCAAAGCACCGGGACCTGATGGTATGCCTGCTCTATTCTATCAAAAAATTTGGCATGTTATTGGCAATGATGTTATTAAGTTCTGCCTTGCTTTTTTGAATGATGGCCAAGACATATCTGCTATTAACCATACCTATGTGATCCTAATTCCTAAGACCAATGAACCAAAAAATATCAAACAGTTTAGGCCTATTAGCCTTAGTAATGTTCTCTACAAAATCATTGCTAAAGTCTTGGTTAATAAGTTTAAACATGTTCTTCCATCTTGCATTAGTGAGGCGCAGAGTGCATTTGTCCCAGGTAGGTTGATAACGGATAACATCTTGGTAGCTTATGAACTCTTACATTCTTTGAAACACAGAAAAACAGGTAGTGATGGTTATTTTGCTCTTAAACTTGATATGAGCAAAGCATATGATAGGGTGGAATAGAATTTCTTGAGAGCAATGATGGAGAAACTAGGATATCATAATAGATGGATTGATATTATCATGAGATGTGTTACTTTTGTATCATATTCAGTTATTATCAATGGATGTATTACTGATAAATTTTGCCCAGAGAGAGGATTACGCCAAGGAGATCCATTATCTCCATTTTTTTTGTAACGAAGGTGTCGCAACCTAAAAAATAACGACGAGTCTCATCGCAAGACTTTATTATTCGTTAAGCGTGACATTAAAAAAAACGAGGAAAAGTTGACTTAATTCCTCTAGAAAAATGAAGGTTTTGAAAATGACCTTAAAAAAGACATGGAGTCGCCACCAATCTTTTTTAGCTAGGTGTGATCGGCCACCTATTAAAACCGGTTTTATAAAAATATTTTAAAAATTAATTAAAATATTTTAAAAACCAATTTCAAGTCTGCGTTAAAACCAGAGAAATCAAAGAAACGGGTTCGGGAGTCGGTTACGTGCGGGGAAGGATTAGCACCCCCACAACGCCCGTATAAATCGGTACCTTATTAACCGTATGTTATCTCAAGTCTCGGTAAAAATTGGTTTTAAATTTAGTATTTCAAATTAATTCCCAATTTAAAGAAAAATAATTCCATTTTTTATTGAAAATGATCCGGAATTTATAAATTCAAAATTTTCCTATATTCCCCAACAAACGTGGCAAAATATAGAAATTTTTATTAGTTTTGGAAAACTTTCCGAATCATTCTCTTTTTTGAAAGAAAGATATTCCTTTATTAATGATAATTGATGATATTCCCTCCAGCAAACCCGGTAGAGAACTCATGAATTATTTTAACTCGGGAATATCTTTATATTTTTTTTATTGAAAACCATTATCTTTTTTTGGAAACATTTAAAAGAAATGAATATGTATATGCATGACATAAATAAAATGACATAGTACAGTCTAAATAATATAATGCAACCTAAATGACATGACAAATATGAATGGTATGGCATATAATTTAAATGACATGGAATAAAATAATGCTATCATATAATATGCATGAAAATAAAAATGCAATGCATGAAATGTATTTTTTTTCCTTTTATTAAGGAAATCCGTATATCTAAAAAGATATCCGGCTACCTTAGGAAAATATGTCAAATTAAATATTCTAAAACCAAAATACTTTGTGATTGTTTGAAAACAATTTTGAGAAGCTTGAATAAAAACTGGGCTAAAATTTTTTAAATGGCTCTAATTTCCTAAGTTTAAAAATCCGGACTTGATTACCCTTAACCCGAGACTTGAAAAATCATTTTTAGAGTTTAAAAAGGCTTAGAAACTACCCTAAGTCAGTAGCTAACCCTCCTAATCAGCCCACTCTAAGTAAATTAACCAAAACAGAAAAATGGTTTCTCTTTAAATTCAATTCTGACTCCACTGTCCAGTTTTAATCCACGATTTTTTACCATATTTTTAAAACTTCCAAAAATTCTGAAAAAAATACTGGAGACTCAGGACATGTAAAACTACACGAGAAAAAACCGGCTTAATTTTTGAATCAAAGATGAATTCCCAGAAAAATCAGAGATGTACGAGTTTTTGGAGGAGAAAAAACTGCTTTGTTTTTCTTTAAATTCAATTCTGACTCCACTGTCCAGTTTTAATCCACGATTTTTTACCCTATTTTTAAAAATTCCAAAAATTCTGAAAAATTTACTGGAGACTCAGGACATGTAAAACTACACGATAAAAAAATCGACTTAATTTTCTGATCAAAAATGAATTCCCAGAAAAATCAGAGATGTACGAGTTTTTGGAGGAGAAAAAACTGCTTTGTTTTTCTTTAAATTCAATTCTGACTCCACTGTCCAGTTTTAATCCATGATTTTTTACCCTATTTTTTAAAAATTCCAAAAATTCTGAAAAAAATACTGGAGACTCAGGACATGTAAAACTACACGATAAAAAATAGGCTTAATTTTCTGATCAAAGATGAATTCCCAGAAAAATCAGAGATGTACGAGTTTTTGGAGGAGAAAAAACTGCTTTGCCAGCACATTTTTGCTTTTGATAAAATCATTTAAAAACCAAAGTAAAAATATTTGAAACTCATAAAATGACTTGAAAGCAGTAGCTAGGACTCTTTGAAAGTTAGATAAAAATTGGCTAAATAAAAAAAATCACAAAGGTAGAATAATCAATTTGACAAACTTAATTTTCCACAAGTGTGCTCAAGAGAGCATGACCTTGAACCATTAATTGGCTCAAGTCATTATTCAAGTGGCATGAACATGAAATGCATGAAGCAATGCAGCAAACATAATGCATGAAATGCATGGATCTAAACCTAAATGTAAGGAAAATGCATGACATAAATAATATGGCCTAGACCTAACATGAACTTGCATGGCATTTAATGTAACCTAGACCTAAGACATGCATGGCATTTTCACAAACACAAGGCATGCTTAATTCAAAAATCCAACCAAATATCATGCAAATGCAAAAACCTAACAACTAGCATGACAAAAATACAACACACAATGCAAAACACATGGAGTAGCCAAATGGCCTCAAGCTCCAACAAGCATGGCATTTTCACAAACACTTGGTATGCTAGCATGAAAAACTAAGTCATAACACAAAAATCACACAAGCATTTTCACAAACACTTAATATGCTAACTCTAAAACATGCTCAAATTTAAACAACATGAAAACAGAAAATTAAAAATGCAAAAACATGATATCTAAGACATAAATGGCAACAAACAAAGCAACCAAATTAAATATAACTTAAGAACATGAAATAACATAACACTTAAAACATCAAAAACAAAGAAAATAGCATAAACAATATGGTAAAATGAATTGAAACAACAACTTAAAATAAATAATGTAGGCCATTTGGCCATGGTGAGTTTATTGTAAAAACAAAATGTAAAAAAAATATACTTAAGAAAGGAAATGAAGGAAGAACAAGAAACATTATTTTAAAATGAAAACTCACCAAGTAGAGATTAAAATAGCAAAAAACAAGAATAGAAAATGAAAGTGCAAGAGTTGGTGCTCAAGAGCAACCTCAAGAAGCTAATATTTCAAGCTTTTCTCTTCAAACTTTCCTTTTTTTCTAAACTTTTCTTTTTTTGCTCTCAACCAAGAAGATAAAAACTAAGAAAAACTAAGAGAAATCAGCCAAAATGGAAAAGAAAAAACCAAAATCTGCCTCTCCCTTTAGGGCTAGCCTTAATGCATGGTTATATAGCCTCCAAGATGTTGTCATTTTTGTGTAACCTAATTTCCATCAAATGGCCAATAATTCAAGATGAAAAGTCATGAAATTACCACCTTTAGATTAGCATCTCAGCCCTCTCAAATTACAGCTATGCAAAAATAATGTTGACATCTTTCTTAACCTATGTGGTTTAATCACCATGGCTTGATCAAAGAGAATGGTTAACTAACTCTTGATTTTTAACCACCTGATTAAAAAAAAAAAAATTAGAAGCTTCCTCCTTTCTTTGGGCTTGGGCATGCCAGCACTTCTCTTTTCCAGCCCAACTCTGATTTTTTGGAAGGGCCAAAAAGGCCCTTTTCGGTTGCTTGGGTGAAATGACCATTTTGCCCCCCGGATGCAAATAAATATCAAACGGACTCCAAATTCAAATTTTCTTTTTTTAATACTTCCAAAATAATAAAATATTGAGTTCTGGAAGTTTTCAAAATTATCCGAGTCCGTTTGCTATTTATTTGGATTTTTTTTTCCCAAAAATGCCCTTTTATGCCCCTACATTTTACCATTTTTTAAACGAGCTCCAAATCAAGATTTTTCTTCACCAATCTCTTCAAAATAATTAAAAAGTGTGATCTGGAAGTTTTCATAATTTTTGGAGCTCATTTGGTATTTTTTTTGGGATTTATCGGCTTGAATTACTGCATAGGAGGCCCGGGATTTGGCCATTTTGCAAACGAACTCGGAATCAAGATTTTCTTTCGCCAATCTCTTCCAAATAATTTAAAAATGAGATTTGCCAAATTTCAGAATTTTTGGAGTCCATTTTCTATTTTTCCGGGATTTATCTTTTTGAATTACTGCATAAGAAGCCCGAGATTTGGCCACTTTGCAAACGAACTCGGAATCAAGATTTTCTTTCTCCAATCTCTTTCAAATGATTTAAGAATGAGATTGACAAATTTTCCATAATTTTCGGAGTCCATTTGCTATTTTTCCCAAATTTTTCCAATTTTACCTTTTAACCTCCGAAACCCGGTTTTGCTCAAAACAAGTCCGATTTTCAGATTTTCTTCAATCTGAGCCTTGGGCCATCCTTTTTAATCATTCCTCATCCATTGGGGGCTTTGGTCTTACCAAGTCGGGCCATTTCTGTGATTCTTCCCGATTTCACCGAAATCCACTAAAAACCCTAATTCTTGGTTTTCTCCCGGATTGACTTTTTTTCGGTTTTTCTTGCAAGTGACTTCTCCATTACCCGTAGTCAGTGCTTATCTTTCATTTGGAACCTTCAATTTCGACCAGTTTGATCGTTTAAGCACTTTTCCCCAAATTTCTCGGATTAGGGTTTCCTTTCTACTGAATCTCCAAATCCCAACTTCCGAACTCCATATCTTTCAATGTAGACCTCGGATTATCAAAATTCTTTCTCCATTTTTCAATTGAACTTAAAATCTTGATTTTGAAAGTGGGTTGACTTTTTCAGTAGTTGACTTTCTGGGGTTGACTTTTTCGGGGTTGACTTTTTCGGGGTTGACTTTTTTTCAAGTTTGACTTTTTGTGCTCGCCCTCTTAAACTAAGTCTCGGAGTACCACCTGCAGGATGAAAACAGTCTTTTTACACTTGGGAACATCAATATGGGAAGAAAACATACCTGTTTAGTGGTCCGGACAAAATTAGGTGTCTACAGCTGCCCCTCTTTGGCTATTGCTGAGAATCAGGAATCAGGCAAAGATAAACCGACACTAATTTTGTACGGTCAGTGACATCACATGTGAAGGAAAGGGAAAGGGGTTTCTTTTTCATTTTAATTTTTTTCATTTTCTATTTTTCATTTTTTCATTTTTTTCTTCTTTCTTCTTTTTTTCTTTTTTCTTTTTCCTTTTTTTTTATTTTTTTTTATTTTTTTTTTTATTTTTTTTCTATTTTCTCTTTTTTCATTTTTTTTAAAAACAATAAATTGAAGATTTTGTCCTTAAATTGAATTCCCTCCCTAAACAAGGCTCGATTCGTCTTAAGGGAATGAATTCGATTTCAAAAGAAAAATTTATGCTCGAAGGGCTTTAAAATTGGTGCCCGAAGGTCTTAAAATGGTGCCCGGAGGTCTTAAAAATTGGTGCCCGGAGGTCTTAAAAATTGGTGCCCGGAGGTCTTACCCCTGAAAAAAGTTATGCCCGGAGGTCTTAAAGATGTTGCCCGGAGGTCTTACCTGTGATTTGAAAAATTATGCCCGGAGGTCTTAAAAATTGGTGCCCGGAGGTCTTACCCCTGAAAAAAGTTATGCCCGGAGGTCTTAAAGATGTTGCCCAGAGGTCTTACCTATGATTTGAAAAAAATTATGCCCGGAGGTCTTACCCCTAAAAAAAATAATGCCCGGAGGTCTTAAAGATGTTGCCCGGAGGTCTTAAAAATTGGTGCCCGGAGGTCTTAAAAATTGGTGCCCGGAGGTCTTACCCCTGAAAAAAGTTATGCCCGGAGGTCTTAAAGATGTTGCCCGGAGGTCTTAAAAATTGGTGCCCGGAGGTCTTACCTGTGATTTGAAAAAAATGCGCTGTATGCGACTTTAAAAATGATTCCCGGAGGTTTTAAGAATGGTGCCCGGAGGCCTTACCCGTGATTTGGAAGAAATGCGCTGTATGCGACTTTAAAAATGATGCCCGGAGGTCTTAAGAATGGTGCCCGGAGGCCTTACCCATAATTTGGAAGAAATGCGCTGTATGCGACTTTAAAAATGATGCCCGGAGGTCTTAAGAATGGTGCCCGGAGGCCTTGCCCATAATTTGGAAGAAATGCGCTGTACGCGACTTTAAAAATGATGCCCGGAGGTCTTAAGAATGGTGTCCGGAGGCCTTACCCGTGATTTGGAAGAAATGCGCTGTATGCGACTTTAAAAATGATGCCCGGAGGTCTTAAGAATGGTGCCCGGAGGCCTTACCCATAATTTGGAAGAAATGCGCTGTATGCGACTTTAAAAATGATGCCCGGAGGTCTTAAGAATGGTGCCCGGAGGCCTTACCCGTGATTTGGAAGAAATGCGCTGTATACGACTTTAAAAATGATGCCCGGAGGTCTTAAGAATGGTGCCCGGAGGCCTTACCCATAATTTGGAAAAAATGCGCTGTATGCGACTTTAAAAATGATGCCCGGAGGTCTTAAGAATAGTGCCCGGAGGCCTTACCCGTGATTTGGAAGAAATGCGCTGTATGCGACTTTAAAAATGATGCCCGGAGGTCTTAAGAATAGTGCCCGGAGGCCTTACCCCTGAAAAAAGTTATGCCCGGAGGTCTTAAAGATATTGCCCGGAGGTCTTAAAGATATTGCCCGGAGGTCTTACCTGTGATTTGAAAAATTATGCCCGGAGGTCTTAAAAATGTTCTTTGAAGAATTGTTGAAAATTACCCTAACGATTTTGAGAAGATGCGAATGCTTTTTGATGCAGATGCAGGTGTTGAATAAGACACGAAATGACTTAAACTGGTGCAAATGTCTTTAATGCAAATGTAAATGACTTGGATTGATGCCCATGTTTCATGATGCAGATGCCCCTACTAATTGTGTTCATGTAACTGGTTTATGAATGGTGTAACTACAATTACCACACAGTAATGAAAATGCAATGATTCTAGAAATGATGCAATTGCTTGAGATGACACAAATACGAATTCCATGAAGAATGTAAATGTAAAGGTAAAATACAGATGCTTATGGAATAATGCCAATGCAAATACCCATGAATGATGCAAATGCTTGCCGACACTGTGTAGATGCAAAAGCTCGATAAAGAGATGAGTGCTCATGAGTGATGCAAGTGCCCCCGGCTGTTTTTCTAGACTTTGGCTTAGCCTTTCAAATTCATTTTTCCTCTTCAAATCAGAGTATATCTTCAATTCATTTTGGCTATTCTCTTTGCCCCAACAGTTTTTCAAACTTTCATCAACAGAGATCTGAACCGGGTTCTATTTCTTCTTCTCATATCTGGAAGTCAAGACCTATCCTGGCAGTTCTACACCTTTGAGTTAGAAAAATCCTTGTCTCATGCCAACATCAAAATGGGTATTTCAAAAAAATCTTTTTATTTGTTTTCGCATTTTGAAAACTTCTGAACAAAAAATATTAACCCCACAATGTGTGATGTACAAATCTTTTGAAGACTGATGATCATTGTTAGAAATTTCTCTAAGTATCAATCTGGGTTTTTTCAACTGGATTGGCAAGGCTTGGTATAACAAGATTCTGGCTTTTCCAGGAAAACTTCATGACAAAAATGTATATCCCTTCTAGGCTCACAAATGGAACAGGTTTTATAAATCATGAATTCATTGAGAACCAAACAAATTCAACATTCTTTTAGTTTCCATATCAAGGCATTTTGTCAAGCATCAAGATTGGCTGGGATGTTTAAACCGGAAAGTTTAATCTTGGGAACAAAGTTTCAGTTTTTGAAGACAATCCTCCGAATGAGAGCTGACAATTTGGGGGGTTCAGGAATTCCTAGATGTTCCTCGATGACCACTCCTTTAATAAGATCTTTTCTTTTGGGGTATCGGCACTATCATCGATGGCATCGAAAATTCCCATTCTACTCTAGACCGCCCGTTTTTTTGGGTTTTCGCCCTAGAGTCCCATTCTTTTCAATTTTTCCCTTTTTTTTTTACCATGCACTTGAGAATTCTAAATTCTTCCTTAGTGAAATGAGAATTTGATAAGATGGGATAAAATCTGAGGAAAACCCTTCAAATTAAACATTCATGCTTGATCAAAATGGACTTTTAAAGCACGTAATGTAGGCCATGGCTCAGGATTCAGAAAGAAAGGATAAATAGGCCCAAAATATGTGTTTGAGGGTAATCAGATCAAGGATCCTTTCTTGAAGAGGATTTTCTTTGAAGCATGTGTCTCTTCTTGGACATTTCTTTCTTTTTGATTTTGCTCTTTTTCTTCCTTGCTTTTGGCTTTCAATTTGCCATGTCTTTCACACACATTTTTTTATTGTGTTTTTTGTTTGTTTTTCTTGGCTTTCATTTCGTCATCTTTTCCTCTTCTTTTTTTCTTTGACAGAGTGCGCCCGTATTTATTCGGGGCTCCATTTGCTTTGTGTCTGTCCCTGAGCTGTCACTCATTTCTCAATGATCTTTGAAAAGATCTTTCCTCGCATTTGCCCCCCAGTGTAGAGGGTAATCCTTGATCAGGGTTCAAAGAATTAAGAATTCTTTTGGCTCAAAAGGGGTGACTATGGATAATAATTTTTTTCTTGTGAAATGGATATGAAAGATGGCCATTCATCATATCAAGCCCAAATATTCTCATTGAAAAGCAATCCTCAGGGGAAATAGATATTCAGAATTTCATTTTGCACTTTGGAATCATCCGAATTCTCATATGCATGATATCATGATTTTTCTTTTTCTTTTTTTTCTTTTTTTTTGTTTTTTTCGTCGCATGCCCCCAATGATTCATGCATTAGCCCATCCTTCTTCACTATGTATCCATCATTTCCACATATGATGCCCCAATTTGATTATCCATGCGAATTTGTATCAACGAGGAACATGGCAAGTCTAGGTCTGTTTTGAAAAGGCTGAGTTTCCAATCTGAGTTCTTTGAAGAGACAAGGAAAACATGACCCAAAAGCAGGTTTTCTCTGGGACAAGGGATAATCTAGTTTAATCATTGTGCCCCAAGGTGTCAATCATGAAGTGATGTCTGGGCAATTAGTGTTTTGTGGTCATTGGGAAAGGTCATGAATGGTTTTAGCACAATCCTGACACACACCAAATTATCAAAATCTGGATTCTTGAAAGAATGTCTCATTTGTTTGATTTTCAAGGAATTCAAAAAATTTCAAAAAGTTTGTTCCTTTGTTCATAGCCTAGACTAGGATTTACATCCTTGCTTATTTTGCAATGACAATGCTTCTCTTTTTTCATTCATTTTTCCTTGAAGCATTAGGTCTTTCAAGTGTTATTGATTCAAGGTTTAGGTATAGAGAAGCCCAAAAAAGAGGGGGATGGTGTTGGGTCATTTCTAACACTGATCATCAATCTTCTTGAGACTATCCATTATTAAAACTTCCTTAATGCTTGTTTTTGTAAATTCACGTTTAATTAAAACACAACAAACACAAAGCATTTAAAATTCATTTAATTCATGTAGATGTTAACATGAGACAAGTGCTTTCATCATCACAGTGTATAAAACTACATGCGTCAAAAATGCTCCTATTGACATCCTTCAAAGGTAGTAATTCTCCCCCTAAAACCCTGAAAGAAATTGATTTAGGGCTAAGTGGCCTTCCATTGATCGATAAGCTCCGGTGTCAAAATACCATCACGGATAAAACTTTCAATCATTTCCTTCAGTTGTCTGCATTTTTCAGTTGAATGCCCAACTACCCCTAGGTGATAATCACACTTGCTGTCAGGGTCATAACTCCTTGCTGATGGATTCGGAGCTATTTTCAAAGGTACCGGGGTAAGGTACTGATTCTTTATTAGTAATGGCAGTAAGTCAGGGATGGGGATTGGAATTCTTTCTTGATTTTCTCGCGGTCGTTTTCTAGAAGTAGGCCTTGTTGCAAGGGCTGGTATAGGATTAGGTGTTTGGGTAGGTAGGTAAGGATAAAGGCTTGGAGATACCTCAGTAGGGTAACATGATTGGTATGAGGGAAATTGGGAATATGGGATGAAATCTTCCATAGTTTGGACATCTTCCTCTTTCTTTCTTGGTGCCTTATTTCTCTCGGTATTGGATGTTCCTTCTCTTTCAAGTTTCCCATTCTTGATAGCATTCTCAATCATCTCCCCTGAAATTACCATGTCCGCAAAATTCTTCGAAGCATTGCCGACAAGTCTGTCATAGTACGGGGCGTGCAGTGTATTCACAAAAAGGATAGTGATTTCCTTTTGTGTCAAGGGCGGTTGTATTTGGGCAGCCAGGCTCATCCACCGTTGTGCATATTCTTTGAAGCTCTCAGTAGCTTTTTTCTCCATATTTTGCAAAGTGAGACGATCAAGTGTCTTGTCGGTCATATGCTTGTACTGGTTTAGAAAAGCCCTAGCCAAATCATTCCAAGAGCGAATCTGATCCTTGCTCAACTGACTATACCACCTAATTGCGGACCCGCTGAGGCTATCCTGAAAGCAGTGAATTAAAAGCTTATCATTATCTATCTGACTTGTCATCTTTCGGCAGAACATAGTGATGTGGGCTGATGGATCGGTCGTCCCGTCATATTTCACAAAGTCAGGGATCTTGAACTTAGGAGGAATGACTAAATCGAGGACCAAGCATCGTTCTTTCGCCTTTACACTCCCGAATACATCTGTTCTTTCTATTGCCCGGAGCCTTTCATCTAACAACTGATATTTCCCTTGGGAATCTGCTAACTCAACCTCATTTACTGCAACCCTTTTCAACTTTGCCTGTTCAGCTGGATCATCTGAGTTTAGGACATTGACGGGGTTAACAATGTTCTGGGCATCACTTATTGCGACCTCATCTTGGCCCTTTTGTACCTCTAACCCTTCTCCGGCGACAAAGTTTTCGGTGTATCCTTTTCCCTTGATTACAGCAGACATTAGCTCCATCAGTTTAGTCATCTGATCCTTAGATTCTGCTTGAGATTTTGCTAGCTGTTCTCGCAATTCTCTCTGTTCCCTTTCCATTTTTTCCATTCGGGCAACTTGTTCATCCTCCATAGCACCAGCCTGTATTAAAAGTGTACTCAGTACTTCTTCTGATTTGAAATGGAAATTCTTTCAAAGACTCCTAAAGCCAAGCCAACTTCTATTTATTTCCCCCAAATGTATGTCATGATGAATGAGCCATGAATGCAATTTGATGCATATGAAGCCTAAACAATATGATGTATGGATATGTACAATGGAAACATGCTGACCATATATGTGATAAATGCAATCACAATGCCAACATGTTGCAAACAAAGAATAAACAGATCAACACATGAATATATGCAATGACTGATCATGTATTTTAGCATGTTTCCCAATAAATGATCACATACACTATGAATGCAACACGGTGTCAATTATGCAAACAATGAATGATTGATACAGAGTATATACAAAGAAAATCATGCTAACCATGTGTGTCATGAATGTGACCTAATGCTAACATGATGTATGTAATAAGCAAATTAATGCATGAACATATACAAAGAAATTATGCTGACTATGTTTGTTATGAATGCAACCTGACAAATAATTGATGGGATGCAAAATGCAAAGGGGAAGATATCACGGAGGAAATAAGAATCGGAGGAACTTAATCATCAACATCTTATAAATTTGAAGCATACTCAATTCATTCCCATATCAATGTTCACAATGGTATAAACCATGTTTTACAAAATTTGAGCAGTAGTTAAAACTGTCTTTACAAGCACTTTATTCTTCCTAGCATCCTAAGGCTATAAGAGCCGGCTACTGAAAAAGTGAAATCCTATTACATCATATAAGACCGAAGTCTTTCCACTTCAATGCTGTAAATCTCCCAATCCTAATGGCGTTTTCCCAGTCCTTTATCAATCAGTGTCGTTGGATCCAACCATTTGGCATCTATGAGAGCTTGCACTTTCCTTTTGACTGCTATACAATCTTCGATGCTATGGCCAACAATTCCACAGTGATAATCACATCTTTCATTTGGATTATACCATATTGGATATGGTGGTAACAGGGGTTTCAATGGGACACAGGCAACCATGTGATTTTGGATCAGTATAGGGAGGAGCTCTTGGTAGCTGATTGGAATGGGATCAAAATGCATTTGGGTCTTATTCTGGGATCGTTTCTTAGTCACACATGGCCTAGGAGTTGGGGCACTTGGTGGTAGCACTAAGGTTCGAACCGGAGTGTTTACATGGGGATGTGGCGGAACAGCATGGTAAGGGTATGGATTTGGACACGGGGCCTTTGGAGGTTGTACATAGCTCGAGGTTCCTATCTCAGGTACTGGATAAGGTGATTGATGAGGGAAATAGTATGAACTGGTAGTTGGTAACGATGGAGTCGGATTCAGGAATCCCGTAGTGGTCGTCCCAATGGACGATTGGACCATAGTAGGGTGGGGATACTGGTTTGGACCTAGAACAGTTTGCAGGTATGGTACTGGATTCGAGGTTTCTGTCTTTGGTATCAGGCTTTCAGGTTTAATTATTTTCATGATTTTGTCCACAATTTCATCAGGATTGCAACCTTTGTGGCATTGACAAGTGCAGGATCCAGCAAGGATTGTATGTTCTGGACCTAATGGTTTTGGTTGATCCGAAGATGATGCGAAGCCCTGAGAAAGTTCACCTTTACTGTTACCCATATCCTCAACCATTTTCAGCAATTTGGCAAGTTGTTCCTTCACCTCTCGGATTTCATGTCCATATTCATCTTGATTGCGTTCCAAAGCACCCAATCGTTCCTCTGATTCATTCCTCATATCTCGAACCCCTTTCATGCAAATGAAAATGTCATGAGATTAAGATTATGAATGTACATGCTCTATTCCTATGTGCATGAACAAACTGATGGTTAATGCATGAACATATACAAAGAAATTATGATGACTATGTATGCTATGGATGCAATTTAATGCCAGGTATATACAGATAATGACTATGCATGTCATAAACGTGTCCTACAATGAATGACCATGCATGCTATGATGTCAAAATGATACATGCTAAGAATAAATGAATTAATACAAAGGTAGGTACAAAGAATGACCATGTATATCACAAATGTATTCTACAATGAATAATCATGCATGTTATGACTGTAACACGATGTCAAAATGACACAAATAAATTAACCAATGATTACACGAAATTGGTAGGACCTAAATCTTGATTATTCAAAAATCTCATTATGCAAGATTTGCCTCCTAATTTATGATTTTTTTTTAACATGCTTTTTTTTGTGTTTTTTTATTTATTTATGAAAAACCAATCACATTATTTTCAAAAGAATTTCAGGGTGGATCCCACTATTGTACCATATGCAAATGTTCATGTGACACTACCTATTTTATGAAATCATCAAATGAAATTACCAACTGTTTATTGCAAAGAATGAGATCAATAACACAACCAAAAATGTACATGCTCTATTCACACATGTATGAAATGTGCAACATGCAAAATGCTTAAAAAATATATATATTTTTTTTTAAAAAAAAAACAACTAATGAACATCTGCCCCAGCAATATCTGCTTATTTAGGCATCACGATGCCTTCGAGGCGGAGTATCACATTTATTACGGGCAATGTACGTACATCGTTGCCCGATCTACCACACTTATTCGGAGTGTAACAAAAAGTTTAGAAATGTCCCTCCATGTGTTCCTATTTTTGGTATATCTAACGGAAATTCGGGATGGCTTCGCCTAGGTTCACTATATGAGGATGAATCGGTTCTAAGGCCCCGAATTGTTCCTCACTGTCGCTGGTGAAGGCTAGTAAGGCACCCCGATAAAAGCGGGTTCAATTCGTTAGAGTATATTTTCCTATGCCCATGCGGAGGATCATCACGAAGGCATTAGGTACTTTATACTCCGGAAGTGTTTCACTAGCCCATACGGAGGATCAATCACGAAGGCGTAGTTACTTTACTTCCACTTAAAAGGACGGAATCCGGGTAGAGGATTCATGTTATGCAAATGCACGTGTAGTGTGTGTGGAGGAATATCAAACCTTTCACTACCTATTCTACAAACCTTATTCTAAATGCCCTAGCAATTAAAACATTCAAGAATAGTGTAACGCATTAATCGACAAGCAATTATAATATACAACCTTAAATAACTAGAGAACAAAAATAAAATGCATGCACATGAGAATGAACATATTTAAAACATTTTATTATTTTCAAAATTCTCCTTAAAAAATGTGGGAATTAAAATTAAATACCAATTAAACCAACAAAACCGAGACTTTGATAACACACGACCAATTCTAGGCCTGACTCTCTAATAATTCCCCAGTGGAGTCGCCAAGCTGTCGCAACCTAAAAAATAACGACGAGTCTCATCGCAAGACTTTATTATTCGTTAAGCGTGACATTAAAAAAAACGAGGAAAAGTTGACTTAATTCCTCTAGAAAAATGAAGGTTTTGAAAATGACCTTAAAAAAGACATGGAGTCGCCACCAATCTTTTTTAGGTAGGTGTGATCGGCCACCTATTAAAACCGGTTTTATAAAAATATTTTAAAAATTAATTAAAATATTTTAAAAACCAATTTCAAGTCTGCGTTAAAACCAGAGAAATCAAAGAAACGGGTTCGGGAGTCGGTTACGTGCGGGGAAGGATTAGCACCCCCACAACGCCCGTATAAATCGGTACCTTATTAACCGTGTGTTATCTCAAGTCTCGGTAAAAATTGGTTTTAAATTTAGTATTTCAAATTAATTCCCAATTTAAAGAAAAATAATTCCATTTTTTATTGAAAATGATCCGGAATTTATAAATTCAAAATTTTCCTATATTCCCCAACAAACGTGGCAAAATATAGAAATTTTTATTAGTTTTGGAAAACTTTCCGAATCATTCTCTTTTTTGAAAGAAAGATATTCCTTTATTAATGATAATTGATGATATTCCCTCCAGCAAACCCGGTAGAGAACTCATGAATTATTTTAACTCGGGAATATCTTTATATTTTTTTTATTGAAAACCATTATCTTTTTTTGGAAACATTTAAAAGAAATGAATATGTATATGCATGACATAAATAAAATGACATAGTACAGTCTAAATAATATAATGCAACCTAAATGACATGACAAATATGAATGGTATGGCATATAATTTAAATGACATGGAATAAAATAATGCTATCATATAATATGCATGAAAATAAAAATGCAATGCATGAAATGTATTTTTTTTCCTTTTATTAAGGAAATCCGTATATCTAAAAAGATATCCGGCTACCTTAGGAAAATATGTCAAATTAAATATTCTAAAACCAAAATACTTTGTGATTGTTTGAAAACAATTTTGAGAAGCTTGAATAAAAACTGGGCTAAAATTTTTTAAATGGCTCTAATTTCCTAAGTTTAAAAATCCGGACTTGATTACCCTTAACCCGAGACTTGAAAAATCATTTTTAGAGTTTAAAAAGGCTTAGAAACTACCCTAAGTCAGTAGCTAACCCTCCTAATCAGCCCACTCTAAGTAAATTAACCAAAACAGAAAAATGGTTTCTCTTTAAATTCAATTCTGACTCCACTGTCCAGTTTTAATCCACGATTTTTTACCATATTTTTAAAACTTCCAAAAATTCTGAAAAAAATACTGGAGACTCAGGACATGTAAAACTACACGAGAAAAAACCGGCTTAATTTTTGAATCAAAGATGAATTCCCAGAAAAATCAGAGATGTACGAGTTTTTGGAGGAGAAAAAACTGCTTTGTTTTTCTTTAAATTCAATTCTGACTCCACTGTCCAGTTTTAATCCACGATTTTTTACCCTATTTTTAAAAATTCCAAAAATTCTGAAAAAATTACTGGAGACTCAGGACATGTAAAACTACACGATAAAAAAATCGACTTAATTTTCTGATCAAAAATGAATTCCCAGAAAAATCAGAGATGTACGAGTTTTTGGAGGAGAAAAAACTGCTTTGTTTTTCTTTAAATTCAATTCTGACTCCACTGTCCAGTTTTAATCCATGATTTTTTACCCTATTTTTTAAAAATTCCAAAAATTCTGAAAAAAATACTGGAGACTCAGGACATGTAAAACTACACGATAAAAAATAGGCTTAATTTTCTGATCAAAGATGAATTCCCAGAAAAATCAGAGATGTACGAGTTTTTGGAGGAGAAAAAACTGCTTTGCCAGCACATTTTTGCTTTTGATAAAATCATTTAAAAACCAAAGTAAAAATATTTGAAACTCATAAAATGACTTGAAAGCAGTAGCTAGGACTCTTTGAAAGTTAGATAAAAATTGGCTAAATAAAAAAATCACAAAGGTAGAATAATCAATTTGACAAACTTAATTTTCCACAAGTGTGCTCAAGAGAGCATGACCTTGAACCATTAATTGGCTCAAGTCATTATTCAAGTGGCATGAACATGAAATGCATGAAACAATGCAGCAAACATAATGCATGAAATGCATGGATCTAAACCTAAATGTAAGGAAAATGCATGACATAAATAATATGGCCTAGACCTAACATGAACTTGCATGGCATTTAATGTAACCTAGACCTAAGACATGCATGGCATTTTCACAAACACAAGGCATGCTTAATTCAAAAATCCAACCAAATATCATGCAAATGCAAAAACCTAACAACTAGCATGACAAAAATACAACACACAATGCAAAACACATGGAGTAGCCAAATGGCCTCAAGCTCCAACAAGCATGGCATTTTCACAAACACTTGGTATGCTAGCATGAAAAACTAAGTCATAACACAAAAATCACACAAGCATTTTCACAAACACTTAATATGCTAACTCTAAAACATGCTCAAATTTAAACAACATGAAAACAGAAAATTAAAAATGCAAAAACATGATATCCAAGACATAAATGGCAACAAACAAAGCAACCAAATTAAATATAACTTAAGAACATGAAATAACATAACACTTAAAACATCAAAAACAAAGAAAATAGCATAAACAATATGGTAAAATGAATTGAAACAACAACTTAAAATAAATAATGTAGGCCATTTGGCCATGGTGAGTTTATTGTAAAAACAAAATGTAAAAAAAATATACTTAAGAAAGGAAATGAAGGAAGAACAAGAAACATTATTTTAAAATGAAAACTCACCAAGTAGAGATTAAAATAGCAAAAAACAAGAATAGAAAATGAAAGTGCAAGAGTTGGTGCTCAAGAGCAACCTCAAGAAGCTAATATTTCAAGCTTTTCTCTTCAAACTTTCCTTTTTTTCTAAACTTTTCTTTTTTTGCTCTCAACCAAGAAGATAAAAACTAAGAAAAACTAAGAGAAATCAGCCAAAATGGAAAAGAAAAAACCAAAATCTGCCTCTCCCTTTAGGGCTAGCCTTAATGCATGGTTATATAGCCTCCAAGATGTTGTCATTTTTGTGTAACCTAATTTCCATCAAATGGCCAATAATTCAAGATGAAAAGTCATGAAATTACCACCTTTAGATTAGCATCTCAGCCCTCTCAAATTACAGCTATGCAAAAATAATGTTGACATCTTTCTTAACCTATGTGGTTTAATCACCATGGCTTGATCAAAGAGAATGGTTAACTAACTCTTGATTTTTAACCACTTGATTAAAAAAAAAAAATTAGAAGCTTCCTCCTTTCTTTGGGCTTGGGCATGCCAGCACTTCTCTTTTCCAGCCCAACTCTGATTTTTTGGAAGGGCCAAAAAGGCCCTTTTCGGTTGCTTGGGTGAAATGACCATTTTGCCCCCCGGATGCAAATAAATATCAAACGGACTCCAAATTCAAATTTTCTTTTTTTAATACTTCCAAAATAATAAAATATTGAGTTCTGGAAGTTTTCAAAATTATCCGAGTCCGTTTGCTATTTATTTGGATTTTTTCTTCCCAAAAATGCCCTTTTATGCCCCTATGAAAGCAGTGGAATGTATACCGTAAAGAATGGATATAGAGTACTCACTAATGAGAATCAAGGGACGATCAATGATGCTGGAGTAGGAGCTGCGGATGTGTGTAAAGAGGTTTGGACGAAAATATGAAAGGGTGAAGTACCGAACAAAGTGAAAGTTTTGCTATGGAGAATCTGTCATAATGGCATACCAGTGATGGTAAACTTAGGAAAAAAAGAGACTAGGAGTTAATAAAACTTGCTTTAGATGTGGGGGGGCTGATGAGTCAGTGATTCATGCGATTCGAGACTGCCCATGTATTAGCAAAGTATGAGAACAATTTGGTTTTTTGTGGAATACAACTGGTATTAATGATCTGGATCCTTCAAATTGGCTCAAACAGATATGTCAAAACACAAATCAGCAGAAGTGGCAAGCATTCATGATCACGATATGAACCATCTGGGGAGATAGGAACGGAGAACTTCATGGCAAGAGGAGATTGAGTATTCAAGAAACCGAAAGCTTCATAAAGAAATATATTGCTGAATATAATGCAACCCAAAGTCCACAACACTAGCAGGTTACTCACAAACAAAAATGGACTCCACCTGGAAATGGTGAGTTCAAAGTGAACTTTGTTGGAGCAATTCTGCAGACTAATTCTTCTGGAGTAATAGGGGTACTGGTTCGCGATGCAGATGGAGCTGTGTTGGCTGCTTGTGCTGCCAACATACCTGGAGTAACTAATCCCTGTCTGATAGAAGCATATGCAGCAGTACGAGCATTAGAATTTGCCTATGACCTTGGTTTCACAAGAATAATCTTAGAAGGTGATGCATTGAATGTAATTAAGCAGATTAAGATGACAAAGGCGGACCTCTCACTCATTGGCCCAATCATTGATGAAGCTCGAGCAAAGATGAAGATGTTCCACTCCTGCATTCCAAGCCACACATTGCGGTCGGGTAATGAAGCTTCCCATTTACTTGCAAAATTAGGTACACAGATCCAGGAGGATGTAATTTGGATTGAAGATTTTTCTGATATGCTAGCAAATGTAATCCAAACTGATTGTACCTTTGCGGATTAATGAATAATATTCTTCCTGTATCAAAAAAAAACATAACGAGTGTGCATATTTTTAGTTTTACATAGTACTATTACTTTTTGTTATATCAACGGAAATTTTAAATCCTTGTATCATATACTTTAAAATTGATAAAATCCAGAAAATAGTAAATATGCGTGATCAAAATTTAAAAATTAAGAGAAAATCTTTTTTTGATGAAAAGAAGTAATTATCCTATTATTTGGAATCAGTCGAAATAGGATTACAAAGAGAATACGGAAGTGACTTCGACCAAAATGTTTGATCGCTAACATTATGTTTAATTCGCTAAAATGAAATAGAAAGATCTGTCAAATAGAATAGAAGAAAAATATTCTTAAAATATTTGATTGGTTAAAATCATATTATTTTACCCTCTAATTAAATAATTATATTTTATTTATAAAAATTAAATTTATTTTTTAATTTGTTATAAAATATTATTAATATATTTAAATATAATATATAAAAATATTATATTTAATAATTTTAAAATATATATAATATTAAAATTTATATTTAGAAATATCTTTAAAAATAATAATTTAATGTACTATATTTAAAAATAATAATAACCTTGAGGCTGTCATTAAGAGCTTCAATAGTACAAGCTCTAAAAGGGTGACTTCATTTATCATCCATCTTTTAATGATTTATATGTTTAAATGATAGCATCCCAAATAAAACTAAAACAAAAAAATATATATGTATAAAATCATAGTAATATGGTTTATTTCCTGTATAGTTTCTTCAGGTTATTGATACTTTAAAACTATGTTATTATGAGTGTCGAATACGAATATAAATCCGACACAAATATATTTTATTTTTTTCAAATTTTTTTATATATTTAAAAGATCATATCCCCATACCCATATCCAAACATGTCACATATGAATACTTTAAGAAAAATGAAAAGTCCGGATAAGATAGCTTTAAAATGATGTAACAACTTCACCAACCAAGGTATAAAATTCACATAAACATGTGGAATGTCAGTTCATAATAAATTTAGACTGATTCCCCACTAAATCTTTGCTGGATCAGAAGTTGAGCCCCTTCAACCAGCCTCTTAATCACTTCTCCAGCGGGAAGAATTTCCTTGATGAGGCCTACACTTTCGCCTGCATACATCACCATGCTTTCAATGTCACCTGTTGTTGTTGGATTTGGAACTGTACCAGCAAAACGTCGAACTTCTTTTTCCTATTAAAAGAACATCAAGAAATCAAGAGAAGCTTAGATTTCATTCACCACAAGATCATTCCAATGATATATTTCTTTAGTAATTGAAAGCAAAACCCCTCTCATGGAGCTATGTTGCTACGACTCTTTATTTTTCTTCGGACATGGGTATGGGAATATGACCCTCCAAAGATCCTCCAAATACATGGAAAAACTTGGAAAAATTTGAACATACCCATGTCGGACACATACCCGTATCCGACACTCACACATGAATCCGAGTAACATAGTCATGGAGTGAACTGACCAAGAAAGAGTTCTATTGTTGAAAAAAGAAAACAAGCTACATCTTAAATGTGACTTTTAACCCAGGATATAAACTTTCTCCAACTTTTGGAAGAAGTAAAAAAATGATTATGCAAAATTATTTCAATAATGTGTAGTAGTCTTAGATTCTCACCACGCCGTGTATTATTGTTCGACCAATGATAGGCTGATTGGTTTCATTTTCTTGAACAGGAAGATATTTCCAATCACAGAAAAAAGGTGTTTGTAGGACACGGTGTGGTGCATCAGGCCACCTTGCTCTGCCAAAGACATCTGTGTACTCAGTTTTATCATTTTCAATCAGTTTCCTCTTGTATGTGGGGTGAGCATAGCTTTCATGAGTTGCAAGAAACCTGCAAAAACTCATACTTTAGACAAACAGACTTCAGAGGCTTTATAAATGCTTCAACCCTAAGGTAAATTTTTCTTTAAGTACTCGTGTCCAACGCATATCCGGACATGGGTATGGCCGGATATGATCCCCCAAGGACCCTCCAAATACATGGAAAAACTTAGAATAAATCAAACATACCCGTGCCGGACATATACCTATGTCCGACACTCAGACCCGAATCCGAGTACCATAGACCCTAAGTTCAGAATTTCTGCAAGGTTCAATAGAAAAATCTAGCAAGAAACTACCAAATCATCCCATTCCATTGGCTAAGACTTAAGCATGATCGCATAACTTAACTTCTTACCTTTCAATGATTGCACAACATTGATTTTGACACACACAGAAGAGGCAAAACACCATAAAATTCAATGAAACAAAGATGAGATTATTTCATATGCATGAGTTAATCAAATCTGAGCACCACCAGTCTCGGAATGCAGCCAAATGTACAGATTACCGTTAGTGCTTCTTAATTTACCTAGTGCCGATGCAAATGCCTTTAGCACCAAGAGCCAAAGCAGCAACATAACCACGAGCATCTACAATGCCCCCAGCAGCAATTACAGGAATATCATGATCACATTCACCAACAAGATCAACTACTCGTGGCAACAATGAAATTAGAGCATCCTGAAAATAATAAAACATCACAAGGACAGGGAAGTTAACATTTTTCAATTGTTCATTTTTACAAGTTTTATATGATAGAGAAACACAAATAACTTATGGAGATGTGGTTAAGCATCAAAGTCTTACTAATTTTCAATGTATAATACTATTGAACGTATGGGGACACAGTTGTTAATTTCGGCAAGAAGAGGCTCCAAGATATTTATTACTATAGTTGCAATACAATAAAACTCAAGAAATGCTCATACCTGTCCAATTACATGCCCTCCTGCTTCACGGCCTTGGACGATGATTGCATCTACACCCACATTAATTGCTTTTTTTGCTTCCTCAAAACTCCCAACCTTCAATGGAGTTACATTTAGCTCATGAGATAGTCCAAGAGGAAGCACAATATGGATAAAATATACCATCCTACCCTTCACCTTCATTTCGAAACGGGTAAAGAAATTGATGCCAACATGAGCCCTCCAAATTAATGTTCTTAATTTCTTATATTTTCCTCACAAATGAATGCATATTATTGTCCCCAATACAGAACTTCCCCACGCTATTCTCGCATGTCATTACCTAATAGGTGCTAGTTACTGGAACAAAGTAAAACCTCATCTCTACCTTGCACATCTCTCTTGGACCCAAAAAGGCAAAAACTAATAGTATTACTTCATCATATGTGCATAAAGGCAACTATATATCTCATAAGAAAAAGTTATTGGTGAACTAAAAATGCAATATGATTATGAAAGTTTTCTGAAAGCGATCACGGAATCACATTAATTAGGCGAAGTCACTCCATGACCTGGTAATAACAAACCATCATGGTGTGGCATAAGTACTGGGACTGAGTCCAGGTTTTCCCCTGCCCCCTCCCCTTCCCATGAAACTCCCCATATTAAAAAATATATACATATCAAATTAAGGTTAATACACTTAACAAAGCAATAATAACATATAGGTTTTATATTGTATCTTTTTGCTTCTTTTTGGTTGAATCAGGATTCCACAATCCAGACCAAGACATAAAGCATATTTACCTACAAAACGCGAGGTGAAACATGATACTCACTTGGGGAACAACCTTGACCCCAGCATTACGGGCTTCTAGTACAAGCTCCTTTGAGCATTCTCCCCAATATAGTTGCAAAACTGCTACCTTTTCTTCTAGTATAGCCTTTATATTTTCCTTGTGAGGGAACGCCAGAACGACACCAACCCCAAAGGGTTTGTCAGTTAACTTTCGAGTCTTCCTTATCAGCTCCTTTACATATTCTGGTGATTCCTGGCACACCACCAAAGTAAGGGAAAATCAACAGCCTATTAATAGTTTAAACAGAGTTAGAACTTAGAATAGTAAGAAGTAGCCCATTTTTTTTCTGGATTACAAAAAAAAAAAAATCAGCATTTCTAAGCTATGTTATTCGGACTCGAGTGTCGGACACGGGTATGTTCAATTTTTTCCAAGATTTCCATGTATTTGGAGGGTCCTTGGAGGATCATATCTCCATACCCATGTCTGGATATGCATCAGACACGAGTGTCGGACACGGGTACTTCAAGAAAAATGAAGAATCGGAGCAACATAGTTTCTAAGACCTTCCCTGAACTAAAAAATCTACTTGGGAATCTAAAATAAACTGAAATAGAACCTTAATTTATCTACTTGTGTCAAATAAGTTGCATAATTGGACAACTTCCCATTATCATGAAAGCTGTTCAAGATTGAGAAGCGTAAGTACATCAGTAGTAAATAGTCAATACAACTCACTGGTTAGGAATTGCCAATCTTGAATCCTGGACTAATCCAATTAGTAAGTTGATGACTATATAAAACAGTAAAAATTCTCTATATACATTCATTAACTGCCTTTGTTTAATAAGGTTTCCCAAGATATGCAAACCAGAAAGTCAGAAACCAAACCTAGTATCTGAGTATAGTAGCAACTAAATAAGGTGGTCAAATGTGATTCAAAGCAAATTCTATTGAAACTTAACAACAGAAAGTACTAGTCTAAAACCAAGGAAGATCAAAGTATGAACATATAAAAAAGGAAATACTAGAATTTAATACCGAATCAGGAGCTCTAAGAAGGCCAAGGCCACCAGCATTAGCAACAGCAGCTACTAGCTCCGGACCAGCAATATCAGGTCCCAATGGTGCTTGAACTATTCCATACTCAAAACCCAGAATCCCTCTCCAACCCATGTCTCTATATTCTATTCAACTGTGATTGATTTGATCGGTGGGGAAAGTATATGTTCATATAAATACTTATATAGGCCAAGCTTGAGTGCAGACTGCTTTGAGGTGGAGACTGGGGAGAGGCAAGACCTCACTCAGGAATAGGAGATTCAAAATTGTATCTTGATACTACTTTTGTTCTATTCTAACATTAGTTTCAGTTTTCTCGAGAACCAAACAATGGATAAAGCAATAGATACCAAAGACATGGGCCCTTTTCCTTATATAAATAGTAGAGTTGGAGTTGCTACTTGCTAGTGCAAATGAGAAACGTAAGCAAGGACGTCTAAGGAAAGAGGAGTCTTCGATCATTCTAAATTTGACCCATTTTCCTTCTCTCTTTTTTTTAAACCCAACGATGCTGCTCACGGCAGGCCGCATCACTGCTTTATTAAGTTAATAAAATGCTACAGTTAAAAGAGTTAATATGCAAATTGTACTTTTTTTTCTAACGATTTTGGTATTTTTTAAAAAATTAAGATTAGATATATTTCGTCAATTAAATTAGTCTAATGTTTTTTTTTTTGGATAAGTGTCAATTTATTTATCCAAGAAGCAGAGAATATCTCTGCTACATCAAAACTGAAGAACTAGCTACTCAGCTAGCTTTACATCAATGAAATAAAAATAGAGTTGCTTAAGCCCCAATCAGTACAAAGGTTAGCATTTACATTATCAAGTTCTAAGTTTTTTAAGCCTACCAACTTGAATCTGATCTCCTCTTTAATGGTTTCAAAAACCTGCAATGGAGACTTGCATGGACTTCCATGTATCCTTCTATTCCTTTCTTTCCAGACGTGATAAATGATTGCATTCCAAGCAAGCTTGAGAATAGTTGTAAGCAATGATCTACCTTTGAGCTTCTGCACAGCCCATTCAAGCACATTGTTCCAACAACAACTTCGTACTTGCAACTGACAAGACTGCATTACCTGCAACCAAACAGATTTGGAGAAGCTACATTCAAAGAACAAGTGATCCCGGGTCTCTTGTTCAGAGAGGCAAAGCTTGCAATTCACATCTACCTCTAACCCCCAGCTCAGAAGTCTCATGCTTGTAGGCAATCTGTTCAAAATGGTCATCCAGGAAATAGGGGAATGTTTAGGGATATGATGAGAATACCACAAAAGTCTATCCCATTTAACCTTCTGTTTCTTTGGTCTAAGATCCTGCCACACTTTTGCAGCTGAAAATGTGGTTCCAGAGAATTTCCAAATCCATCTTCCATCTTGATGGCTAATGAACTGGTTGGCCAAGTGCCTCAATTTTAAGAGTTTTTTCCAGCTCCAACTATTACCCTGAGCTTCAGTAAGCTCCCAAAATGACTTTTCCTTGAGAATTAGTCTAATGTTTAACGGTGTAATAACGTATTTTTTTCAATACTAAATCGTCATGTGTCAAATTAATGCCACATCAAAATTTTACGTCAATATTATAATATTGATCTGACATGTGACGATTTAATATTAATCAATCAAACTATATCAATATTTATATAACGACATTAATCCATTAGGATAGTTTGATTGATGAAATACAAATCCAAGACTTCAAAGTATCTAATGTTAAATATTTTTTTAAGTACCAAATTATAATTCAAAAACCAATGTACATATTAACCTAATTAAAATGTTATTCAATGAACATACATTTTTTAATATTACTAGTACTCTTAACTTTAGTCAAACTAGTTGTTAAAAATTATTAGTTTTGAAAAGAAAAAAATCTCCTTAAAAAATAAATAAATAAATATTTTGCTGATGTCTATCAACATACATTGAACCTAACATTTTTTTTTATTTTGTTGATTAAAAAAGAGAAAAAGGATTAGTAATTTAAATAATACATTGAACCTATCAACATACATTGAACATTTGAACCTAATGACCATTAATATGCTGCTAACAATTGACTCCTCTCAAGGTGTTGTAAATGGAGACAATATATATAGCATCCAAATTTTTAGACGACATTGTCTATGAAATTTTTAAATTTTACTAACAGAATATATTACATACTCTTAAAATATAATAAAAAAAGAAATAAAATATGTGTCAATCTTAACCCACTTCTGAACTTAAAAAATTTCTACGTGTATCAAAAAACAAACTATTTCTATATATACTAGTAGTTTTTAATTTAAAAACTAATCAAAACACTATTCTATAAAGCTGATACTTAAATTCTTAAGAAACAAGTACCAATAAAAATTTCTTGATGAAAAAAAAAAAAATCAAATGGCAGAAGGAACTCAGCAAACAAGGCGGGCAGCTCAACATAAATGAAAAACATGAATTTAGGTGAGGCAATATGGCAGTGCAAGAAACATATAGTTCACCATCAACAAAACTAGACCAGAATCGTTTCATAGTTTTGGCACATAAACCAAATTGATGGAAGAAAAAAAAAATCCCTCAAACTTCCCAAAATATAACTCCAAGAAGCAGATAGAAAAAGGTATTTGGAACTACTAGTATGGTCCATGTATTTAATAATAGGGGTTGTAACGCGTTGCCATTCTCAACCTTGGAACCTTCCTGCAATGTATAGGTAAAGTTTAACATCCTTTATTCAGGTTGTAAAAACTGAAAACAAAAACACAATATTGAGCTATGTTACTCGGACTTGGGTATGAGTGTTGGATACGGAAATGTATCCAACACGGATATATTCAATTTTTTCTAAATTTTTTCATGTATTTGGAGGATCTTTAAAAGGTCATATCCCCATACCAATATCCGAATATGCATCGGACACGGGTACTTCAAGAAAAATAAAAAATCGAAGCAACATAGATATTGGGATATAAGAAGGTAATCCGAATTAAGATGAGAGAACCACAGCTTCAAGCATACCCATATCCGTAAGGAGCAAAGAAATATGGAGCCATAAATGGGTCCCTGGGTTGCATAAAAGGGTTGGACCGACGTGGACGATATGGTTTCATCCCAGGCATATTGGTCCGCTTAGCAGTAACCTACAAAGATATCAAGAAAGCACATCGTGTTTAAATAGTTTAACAAATGAAAGTTTTAAAATGAAAAACTATTTTTCATGGTGTACGAAAAGGCAGCCACTGTTTTCTTTCTCAAAAGAAAAAGAGGAAATAGAACAAGAAAACTAAATTTTACCTTCAACTGCCTGCCATGAAGTTCAGATTCATTCAAAAGAAGAGCCTCTTGAATAGCCTCAGCTTCAAGGAACTCCACATAAGCATAACCCTTTGGCTGGCCATACTTATCTGTACGAATAGTAATCCTATTTACAGTCCCACAAGACTGGAAATGCTGTTGAACTTCTTCAGGTGTACATGAATAATCCACCTGCATTATCAGAATGTTTTATATGTAGCCAGTAAACCGTTCACAACAGGATATTTTAAAAAAAAAAAAAAATTAATAAGAAACAAGTGGCAGTAATTGTTAATTTGTTATAATAAATAGAGACTAAGCAGCAAACAAGGTCACTTGTGCAGCAAGTATCTACTTACTAATCACCTTGTTAAGAAAGGTCAGACCTGTCTTAGTTTACTACATAGTTAAACGGCCAGTGCACTCAGGTGTTTCTAATTAAGGAGCCAAACTAAAGAAGCAAATGGTTAAAATCTTCTCAAGCAATTAGCATTCACACAGGAAAGACATTGTTGATAGATAGGGTCAACAAAAATTAATAATCTAATCACAATAACCTAAATAAATATAGATAGATTATATTAACTAAGTTTGCAACCTAGAATCAAATAATTTGATGCCAGAGACATCCCTAGAAAAGCTAGCATTTAACAATGAAGGGAAGAAGGAGAAAAGAAGAAAAAAAAAACCTTCATTCTCATTTTTTTCCTTTTTTTGGGGCCAGGGGTTGTTAAGACAAAAGAATAATGATTACTGGAAAGAAACCAGTGATCCCTACTTGTCCCAAGTGATGAAATAAAAAGAGATCAAAGACCCCTCACCATAAGAAGCAAGACACCTAGAAATTCCTCTGAGCATTGACCACCAGCAAAAGCAGCACTCTGATTTACAAATAAAACAGCAAATACCAACTGCTAGTCTTTACTCTGCAAAGGGCGTTCTTTTAACTGATTTGAGACCGATTTTCAGGAATCTTGAATCAAATTTTGTTTCTCCATCCATCATGGCCAAGTGCTCAAGTTAAACCAAGACAAGATTTTTACAGTGCTGATACTTTTTTTTTTTCTTTTTCCTACTATTTCAAGTAATGTCGATTTAAATATTTTTCTTTTACTGGATTTTTTTTTTTTTTTAACTTTTTTCTTCTTTTCTGCCTTCAGATTTTCTGTTTACTGAAAGGATTCGAATTTTCTTTCCTTCAAACTTTGACTCAAAAGTTTTAAGTTTTAACACTCTCGTTTTTATCATCTCTCTTCAATCACATAAAGATGGTATGTTTTTCTAGCCCAAGAACATTTTTATCGGCTATTTTCACCCAACCCCATATTTATTGAATCAGAAAACTTGAAGAACGAAGCTTCACCTGCGATTGTAGTAAAAGATATAGTCATTGAAGGATTCTAAACTGAGAAATCCTTCACCATGTTAAATGCTCAAATTTTAAATTTGATACATAATGAAGGAAATGCTCACTTTGTAATACAGGATAGCAAGTTGCAGTATTTCTACATGAGAGTGGTAAAAGAAAAAAAAGCATATTACAGTAAAATAACTATGAACATCTATCGGATTAAATCTGTTGTGCTATCCATTATGAGTTAAATATGCCATAAAGAGAATGTAGTAAGGTTACCATATTCTGACCTGCCTAGTTAGCAGTGTTGGTACCAAAATCCTTGAATTTCAGATTTCAAAGACACTGCTCACTCACATGATAGTTGCTAAACCCAAACCTCAATGTGTATTAACTTGACAAACGTAAGGAGGACAGCACATGAAAGGATACATCCCACTTCACTAAGTCCCAAACCAGGGCCAGTGCCATATTACGGCCACATCAACCCTACATAACCAAACTAGGGCAAAGCTCATTCGGACAAGCACAGGTAAAGAAGAAAAACCATTACATTCTTCCACAACACGGAGAAGGAAACAAGAAGAGTCCATAAGACAAATTTTCATGAGAAAACATTTTATGACAACTTAACTTATATGTTATAGAAAAGGCAACACTCTTAACATTTATTTTCCTCAATATGTAATCGTTCTGCATCTGCATTTTCTTTCCACAATAGAAACATCATAATCAAAACTGAAACCAGAATCAGAGTTGATAATGAAAAGTTGCCATTTCAGTCAACTTTAAACAACTAACAAACTCGGCATTCAATAGTTATTGCACCTTTCCAAATGACTGTCTAATTCAAGTTATAATTTATATTTTTTTGTCATTCCCCACGCCCAGACAAACATGTCAGGAAGATGCAGCATTCCATGGTTGTTTCTTCATGCATGTGGTGCACCTCTTATGCTAGTGTCACACAAACAGGACCTCAAAGCTAGCCAATAAGATGCCGCTGGGTAGTGGCTTTTAATCCAGTGTATCCACCAGATGCACTGGTAAAGCTGAATCACTAGTTGACTCGATTTGAATTACAACCAGATTTTAAGTTCAGCTATGAAGATTGGTCTGAATACCAGTACTACTGTATCCTGGCTTAAATAGTTAGAATAAGAACTTGCAAGCAACGTGTAGATGATTTTTTTTTAAAAAGAAAATTCATTTTGGGGAGTTGATAGGACAAGTTCAACCTAAAGCCACATTTTAACCATTCTCATGAGGTGGGCAAAGGCTTACTTTGTTGTTCTTGTTGTTGTAGATTCAGAAGTTAGCATGTCATTTAACTATACATATAGCTTATGGCTACATATTGATAGATATTTCTCAATAATGGAGGTGAATATATGCATTAGCATCATTAGAATAGCATTAATACTGTTGTTGGAGACCTATGCAAACGAGAGAAATAAAATAAGCAGGGAAAGAGGCCTCACGTTGCCAACAAAGACTGATCGGGAATCTACTTCCTCTCGATTTGCCTGAGATGTAGCTGCAGCAGCAGGATCTAGTTGCATAGAAACAAATATTGATAAGACTCTTAATATTTGTGCTTCGAATTACATCCAACAAGAAAAGCTGAGCATGCAACTAAAATTAAAGCATGGAAGATAGAAGGTGATCATCTTATATGATACACACATACCAACTGGATTCAACATTCCAGCTAATCATTCCATAAAAGATACCATATCGAAATTTAGCATATGAACTTTGAAAATCCATAAGGGATTTGCTTTCAATTTGAAAGCTTTGTCAGTAACTAGAAAACAAAAATAAGCCAAATGAAAGGATTTATCAGATAGTTTTGCAATCATTTAGCTAGTTATCAGACATTATGAACCAGAAGGCCATTTATAAGAATCCGCAAGAGAAAAAACAAAGAGCGCCAATCAAATGATTTTTATTCAATCTAATAACTACACAAATTAATTTATTTTTTTTTAAATAAAAAAAAAATCGTAGAACAAGGAAAAAGAAAAACGAGCACATTAAAGCAAGAAAATAGAAAGAAAAAGGAGAACCTTGTACGGAACCCATCTCCTTCTCGACCTTAGTTTGCATCTCACGAAGAGCAGTGGCTTCTTCCTCCATCTCTTTTAACCTTCTTTTCATGTCATCTAGGTCCTGCAAATTTCTCCAAAATTAGGGTTTCCTAAAAATAGGAAAAGCCCTAACAGTAATAAAAGTGTAAAAAAAACAAAATAAAATAGTAAAATTACAGTTCCAGTGGATTCCGCAGCCATGTCTACATCGTCTCCTTCCATCCTCCCTCTCTCTCTTTCAATTGAATTGAATTTTAATAAAATTTAAGGATCGAAAGTAGCCTGTTCCTGTTGTAGCTAAATATACTTTCTTCCAAGTTCCAATGTCAGATCTCTTCGCTGTTTTTTTTTTTTTTCTCTCTCTCCTTTACTGCTTTACTAGGGATTTTATTTCATACACATTTCACCCCTTTTAGGTTTCACCGCTACCCTATTCGTGCCACGTCAGATAATTAGGTTTTTGTTAGAAAAAATATTAAAAGACCAAATATAAATTATTATATCAAAGAAGACAGTGATGTATTTTCAAATTTTTATATAATTTTTATTTTGAAAAGGTTTATCAATTTTTTTTAAAAATTATCCATTTTTTAAAAAATAAAAAAGGTACTCATACATATAAATTATTCATGAATCATTTTTTTTAATATAATTTTTTTTTTTCTTTCATTCACATAATAGGTGGATCATAATTTAGTTAATAATAAAATGATTTTATTACATGCTCTTTTTATATATAAGGCTGCAAGAGAAAGTTTTTTAAGAAAATTTTAAGTATCCATTATGTCTTATTCACGATGATAGGTTTGCAATTTGTGTTTGTAAATATTATTTTGTGTTAATAGTATAAATATAAATAGAATATAAATTATTAAATCTATTACAAACATTAAAAGTAATCCCAACATTGCATGAGAGTCAAGAATTTGAAATTTTGAAACCATGCTTAGTTGACAACTAAGCATGGATATCAAGAGGTTTTGAGGGATAATTTGGATATTTTTATTTAGAAGGAAAAAAAGAAAAAAATTGTGTATTCGTATTTTTTTTTTGTATTCGTGTTATTTTTTTATGTTCAAAATATTATAAATTTATATAATTTTTTACATGTTAATAATTCGTTTTATGTAGATTTTGACACATTCACGTATTAGTGTCGTGTCCCTGTTACTTTTTCGTGTGTTCAAAATATTATAAATTTATATAATTTTTATAGGTTAATAATTCATTTTATGTAGATTTTGACACGTATGGATATTCGTTCGTTTTCATATTATTTTTCGTTTTTTTCTTTTTCAAAGTATTATAAATTTATATAAATTTTTATATGTTAATAATTCATTTTATGTAGATTTTGACACGTTCATGTATTTGTGTTGTGTTCATGTTATTTTCATGTCGTGTTGTATTTTAATTATTTTTTCTATGTGTTCATGTCATGTTTCAATTCATCTAAATATTTTGCATAGTTTGTCATGGTGATTCAATTTAAAGAAAATTGTGTGTGTTCATAGTGTGTCTCAATTCATCCCATATTTTGCATAATTTGTAATAATGATTCAATTTAGAGAAAAATTGTACGTCCGTAACATGTTCGTATTATTTTATCATGTGTTTAAAGTATTATAAATTAATATAAATTTTTACATGTTAATAATTAATTTTATGTAGATTTTGACATGTTCGTGTATTTTTATCGTGTTCATGTTATTTTTTGTGTCGTATTTTAATTATTTTTTCATGTTGTGTTCGTGTTATATAATCATGTTGTGTCTGAAATTGCCTAGTTTAACTGACACTATTCAAATAACTCCCAAATTTATGTTGCGCATTGTCATGTTTGTGTTAATTTTTCTGTTATAATCGTATTCAATGTATTATATATTTATATAAAATTTGACACGTTAATAATTCGTTTCATGTAGATTTTGACACGTTTGTGTATATGTGTCGTGTTCATGTTATTTTTTGTGTCATGTCGTGTTTTAATTATTTTTTTCATGTTATGTTTGTGTTGTATAATTATGTTATGTCTGAAATTATCGGATCTAATTGATCATATTCAAATAACTCTTAATTTTATACCAAGTGTCGTATAAGAATAAAAGTTATCATTTTTCTAAATTATTTTTACCCCTCTTGCTTTTTTATCTTTCAAATTTATTATAAAATATCAATTCAAATCTGATAATATATCTGCAGTGGAACGCGAGCATTTATCTAGTGTATTAAAATTTAAATATCAATCGATATGTATATTAAAAATATAGCATTTAAACGTATTATATCCTATAATATTTTTTATTTTATTTTATGTTTATTAAACATGTCCTGTATGTATAGTGTTTTCATTTAATATCGAAAATTATCCACTCTAAATGAAGATGGTATACAAATATAGATTATAAATATTTTATATCCAAAATTTAAAATCTTAAATAAATATATTAAAAAATATATAATAAGTTATTGTTCAAATATATCGATTTAATAAACATATTATTTTTAAATAAAAGTATGAAAATATAAAAATAATCACAAGAAAAAGTATTGAAAATCGTTTAAAATAATAAAATAAATTAAAATTTTAAAAAGTTAAATTGTGTTCAAATCGGTAAATACCAATATTGCCAACAGTCTTGGTAAAGTGCTGAACTTTTAATTCCAATTATCAGAATCAACTCCGGACAATCTCAATTATAAAAAATAAAAATAAACACATTAACAGACTCCTTGGAAGTTGGAACACCATTTTCCAACTGCCAGTTCATGGAAAAAACTTTATAGCTAAACAACTACCTTTAGGAGATGGAGATGATGATCCCTTTAGAACATGCCATAATAAATTCTACCTTTCTCTTTCACCATTTTTCCTTCCTACAAATCATTCTGTTCAGCACCAGTTTTAAGGGCATAATAAGAACACTGCTTCGGGCTATAATTTAAACAATTAAACTGATTTGCCAAGCCAAAGGAACACATTCACAAGGCAAGAAATAGATAGAAACATTCACAAAAATCTAAACCAACTCTCAGTATTTCAAGATAACATAACAACAGTGAATACTAAGCAAAATGATCGCAGCATATAACACTTCAAAAACTGAGTAGTGAGTAGTACTAACAAGATCCATTGATTATCAAAACTTCAAAGGCAATCTAAGCCGCAACAGAAGGCTTGGAAGCAGCAGAGAGCTTGGACCTCCTCTTCGCTAAACTCTCACTACGGCGCTCTCGCTGCTCCTTCAACCTCGTGGCAAGCAGTTTCTGGTACTCAGCTGCCTCTGCCTTGGCCTTGGCAATTCTCTTCTTCTTATCTGCAATTCTAGCACGCTTCCTCTGGAGGGTCAAGGGAGTTACCAACCTCTGGATTTTTGGTGCTTTTACTGACCTTCTTGCCTGCAAACCGCATAAATGGTTATCAGAAAGTAATAGTTTCAATAACCACTCTCACCAAGCCTCTCTAAATCCAACCCTAACCCTGATCTACTCTCCAATACCCTACTTCCTGCATGCTCCACGTATGAATAAACAAAAAACCAAAAGCCTTTTTAACTCTATTATGGCATTGGGGTGAGCAAAGGAGGCATGCAGATGCAATGCAGATACTCAACTTTAACAATTTAAGAAGCTAGAGACCTAGAATTATAGTTTGGGCACGTTCACATGGAGCACAGTCGGTCATAGGAGAAATTACAATGACTATCATATAAGGATCCCTCACAGAATTTCAACCTATTACTCTGCACATTAATCACTGTGTATTGGTCTAGAAGATAAATTTATTTGTTAAATAGACCATTTCACAGTAAGCAAATAACTGGAGAATGCCTAAGTAGCTATCGGAACATAAAGCATCCACCTAGTCTCTTACATCTAGTGGTCATCTTTTCTAGAAAAGAAAGTCAAGGAAGAAAAAGCAACTTTACCATATTTTGTTGTAAAATTCCTCCTGTACGTGTTGACGTACTTCCGGACATCATCTTCTTTGGAAAGGTTAAAAAGCTTTCTAATCTTGGATGCCCTCTTTGGACCTCTCATCCTTGGTTTTTCAGTGTCAGTCAGACCAGGCAAATCATTCTCACCCTTCTTCACTATAAACAAGTTCAAAACAGACAGATCTTGGCTAACGATGCATCCCGTACAGACTTCCTTCTGCGCTCTCCATTACGTCTTCCATATCCACGAAAGCATGGGGTACCTGCTCAGGCAATATAAATGAATAAACTTCGAGTTCTGCAGAGGAAAACATGAACGAAGGCTTAGAAACTAGAAAGCACAGACACGCAATACTGGTATGACACGACCTAGACACAGCGACATGGAATTTTTTAGAAAATTAAGACACGAGTATGGCAAGACATGACAATAAAAATGTATAATTGATACTTTCTAATCAAATATTAACATGCACATAGTTTTTCAATTTTTTAAAATTAGTTTTAAAACTTAACCTTAAAAAAACCATTAGGGCCAAATAGTCAAACTCAAAAGCCGAAAGGCCCTAAATCATCATACTCTAAATTATTCAACAAGAGAATTTTTTTCATACTTGTCTCATTTTGTAACGCCTCTGTCTGCTTTCTCTCTAGTTCTCGGTCCTTGTAACATATTTACGTTGATACTTTGCTTTCTACTCCCACTCTTTCCAACATTTAACTCTATGTTCTTGTAGTTTCTCTCTTTTTTTTAATGGATTTCAAGCATTTGGCTTCCTTAGGATATGTGCTTTTGCTCTTTGTTGATTCCATATTTGGGGAAAAAATGCAAAAAAGAAAACATTCATCGCGTGTCCAACAATATCTAGACGTGTCCAACCGTGTCCGATTTTATTTTTATTATTTTGATGTGACCTCGCATGTCCGACACATTTTCCGTCGTGTTGAAACCGTGTCCATGTCGGACAAGTGTCTAACACTTGGACACTACCTTGCACGGAGTGTCCGTGCTTCACGGCTTAGAAACCAACATTCCAACCCACAGAAGTTTAACAGAACGCTGAGGCACCAAGCAACAGACATCACAATGGTAAGGCAAAAAGACAACTCGCCAAATAACTAAGTCATGCATGAATAAACAAATACAAGCAGTTTAAATGTAAACATAAAATTACTACCAAGGCAGAAGCTTTGATGACAAAGAAAATATGTAGAAAAGCATTCTGTTCCATTTCTTTATATTTACCAAGTCCATAATTCAAATATCTATTTTAGAATGCTCAGCAGACGGCTCACCTCTATGAAGCAAGAGACGAACACGACCAGGAGTCAGAACACCCTGCTTCATTGGGAATCCTTGCTTGTCGCAACCTCCCATGATCTTGAAAACATATCCCTTGAATTCCTGTCAAAACAATTGGAAAGGGAAACTTTTATTCAGTCGAACAGGTCAATTATTACCTCAAAAAGAGATTAAGAAACCAAATTGCTAACCACATACCTCGCCCAACGCATCTCCAAGAACCTCCTTGGAGATCCTCTTATCAAAAAATGCCCGACTGTCGCATAAAAAGAACACCAATATCTTTAATTACACAATGGCATTTAAGTTAATTTTCACAACTCAAGGTAACTCTTAGAGTCTGTGCTATTTGTAACCAACAGTTCAATCTTCAGATTTCTAAGTGCTGTTTTTTTTTTTCTTCTTTCTTTCATCTGTTTCCTATCGACTTCCTCAGGAACCAAACAGAATAAAACTAAAACAAATATAACTTGGAACTTACAGCTTCTGATCGTCATCAATCTCGAGCTTCTTCTGGCAACCAGTAGTGGGATTCGCGATATTAAACTGCACAACAACAACAACAACAAATGAATTAAAATTAAAAAAACGGAAGAGAGAGATTGGCGTCTAAAATTAGGGTTTTCCTCTTTTTTGGTTGGGGGAGGGGTCTTCGTACCTTCATTTTTGGATCAACTGCTATTGAAAACACAAAAAGAAAAGAAAAGAAAAAAAGCAATTAGGGTTTATAAAAATGATGCCTTGGATCGGAAGCGGGTGGCTCTTGGGTTTTAAATGGGCCAATTTCATTTGGGCCATGACACAGGTAGTTTCATTGTAGGCTTGGTTTCGCATAAGCTGATCCGGACCTAGGCTTTAAAAACTTTATTAGGCTTATTAATAGGCCCAATTTCTTATTATTATCTCGAGATTTTAAATTTTACAAGAGTGAGATTTTTCATGTGTTTTTATTTATTTTTGTTTTTTTAATATATCTTAACGAAGTACCGTTAATGCATGGAATAATAAAATTTAAAAACTCCACAAAAAAATAAAAAAGTTGATAAGTGTCCTAATAAGATATTTATGAATATTAAAAAATTAATTAATAAATAAATATATACGTGTCAACTTCTTATGATTTATTTGGATGAACGATAAAATTAGCTTTAGTGAGATTAGTTATATGACGGTGAGATTGATTATTATAACGATGATATTAAAATTAGTGATTGAATGTGTTTAGATGCAAAAAAAAGCAATAAAAATAAGGTGAATTGTAGTGAAAAAAATACTATTAACGATATTAGATTAAAATTGAATATAATAAAAAATTTAGATTATTTGATATTTATGAAATTAACAAATAATTAATAATAATTTTATTAATAAATAATTAATTAATAAAAATGGTATTAATATATAAATAATTTTTTTATTATTTATGTAGTTACTTATTTTTTTAATTCATTCATATTAACTATATAATAGTAAATTTATATATTTATTAGTTTATTATATAATAATAAATTTTATTTATTATATTAAATTTATTTATTATATAATAATTTAAAAAAAAAAAGTTATGTGATAGGGACATTTTCATCGTGCACTATAGCTACAGAGGCAAAAAAAATAAAAATAAAGACATATTGAGAAATTTTGGACAGTTGAAGGGAATTATTTACCGGTGGACAACGATTGGGGGAAAAAAAATGCTTTAACCTGTTGTATAGAATAATAATATATTTAAAAATTAATAAATAAATATTCTAAAAAATGATACATGGTAATTTTAAATTTGTTTATGAAATTTAACCTAAAAAATGTTAAACATATACATAAACTATTATCGTATAATATACAATCAATAATCATCTATAATTAATAATATATATAAAAGTACACATAGAATATTTTTTGAATTAACGAAAATATTCATAATTGTTAATTACATTTCTAAATTAACATTATAAATGTTTTTTTATTTTTAATAAGATTTATCCAAAATTTCATTAAAAGAATTTTATTAAATGGATTTACTTCATAATAAAAAGAAAACTTAAAGTTTACATTAAATTTTATTTGAAAAATAAAAAGAATAATTTTAATTTTATATAATTTGCACACAAAAATAAACTTTACATAATAATATAAAATTTAATTAATTTTATTTATTTATAAATATATAATTATATATTTAAAAATAAATAAAATAACGAATATTCACATACAACATACATAATATATATATATATATACTAGTTAAATTCTAAATAGAAAATAAAATAATAATGCATTTCGAAAAGGAAAAAATAATGAGAAAAAAAATTAGTATATATAAATTACTATTTACATCATTGTCTCAATGTATTATCACTATTTTTTAAATGAAAAAAAATAAGATGAAATTTCCAAATTACGTATATCTTATAAAAGTAAAGTTGAAATCATAATATCTCCAACATTTAAGAGTTTTCCACATAATAATTAACCTTAATTTATTGAATATATGTTGGTTTAGGGTAAATTACTCAAATTTTCCCCAACTAAATTCAACTCATAACCCTCCTAATTCTTAAAACATTTATCATTACAACAGGATAAATATTGTAAAACAAGAAAAATACAAAAAATATATTTACTAAAAACCAATAAAGTGAGAAAAATAACAATTATAAAAAATAACAAAAGTGAAAAAGGAAAAATTCTTTTTTTTCGCTCTTTAAACAAAACAAAAAATATTATAATTCATTTATTTATTTTTATTAATTTTAGTTATCTAAACAAAAAAACATTTATTATTTATTTTCTTTTAAAAAATCTTTATTTCCTTTATTTCTATTATTATATATTCAAACATTTTGGGTAAAGTCTAAAAAGATCTGAAGGTATTAAAATAATAATTGTAAAATAAGAAAATACAAGAAATAAATTTCATTAAAAGGGAAAAAAATATAGCCAGTTACAGTGAGCCACCGTAAAAACCAATAAAGCAAAAAAAATAAAAATAAAAATGGTCAAAAGAGGGAAAAAAACAATCCCTCGGCTCCTTTATAAAAAAACTGACATCCAGGCAAAAGCTCCGTTCCCATTTCTCCAAACTCAACCCTCTCAAATCCTCTCAGTTTCCCAATACCATGGCCACCCCTTCCCCACGTGAGGAAAACGTCTACATGGCGAAGCTCGCCGAGCAAGCCGAGCGTTACGAGGAGATGGTCAAGTTCATGGAAAACGTCGTCTCCGCCGTCCCCGCCCCTGACGAACTCACCATTGAGGAACGGAACCTCCTCTCCGTCGCCTACAAGAACGTGATCGGCGCCCGCCGTGCCTCCTGGCGGATCATTTCCTCCATCGAGCAGAAGGAGGAAGGACGTGGCAACGCTGACCACGTCTCCATCATCCGCGAGTACAGGGCCAAGATCGAGGCCGAGTTGTCCGAGATTTGCGCCGGAATTTTGAAGCTTCTCGACGAGAAGCTAGTCCCGGCCGCCGGGAACGGCGATTCTAAGGTCTTTTATCTGAAGATGAAGGGAGATTACCATAGGTACTTGGCTGAGTTCAAGACTGGCGATGACAGGAAAGCCGCTGCCGAAAATACGCTCACTGCTTATAAATCTGCTCAGGTTTGTGGGCATTTCAGTAATTTCCTTTCCGATCTTGTGCATTTGTTTACCTTGATTTGGTTTAATTTTAGGGTTTGGTTAATTCTAAATGTGAATTGTGATGAATATGTGTTTAATTTTATGAATCTGGTTTATGTTTAATTGCGGAATAGTTTGATTTGGGGGCAATCTAGTTTATTGATCTTCATTTACAGTTATGCCTTTTATGCGTTGTTTATTTCTTACCGCTAAGATCGGGATCTGCTTTGAATTACTTATCTTGATTAGGAAACATAAGCGTTGGAAGACATTACATGGAATCGCAATAGAAAATTTATGAAAATTAGCAAGAAAAATGGTCTCAATAATTTGCTTTTCGAATTTGGTTTACATTTTTTAGGAATATTTCATGATTATGTTTAAGGAAATTTGATTTGAATCTGTGCATAGCTGAATTTCTTGTTGGGCCTAAGACAAATTGTGTTTATATCAAAACCACAGTCACTCCTCTCATCAGCCCCTGAGAACCTTAAATATAAAATTCCTTTGGTGGTTTATATTGATTCAATTCGTACAGTTTAATATTAGGCGCCTCGGTTTAATTACCCTTTTCTAGTTATGTCACAAATTGATGCAATTCCTGGTTATGTAGGCTTGTGTTACTGCTATTGTTTTTATTTAAAGTCTTGAAACCAGTCTGGATCTGTTTTTTTTTTTTTTTCTCACTTTTACATTTAAATAGAAGATATTTACCCTTGGTTTTTGATTATGCTAAGGTCATCATGACTTGGGTTTTGTGCGTAGTTCATTGATGTTACTGCATCTTTTTTGTTTTGTTTTCTTTCAGGATATTGCAAATTCTGAGCTGACCCCAACTCATCCTATTCGTTTAGGATTGGCTCTGAACTTTTCTGTCTTCTACTATGAGATCTTGAATTCTCCTGATCGTGCTTGCAATCTTGCGAAACAGGTAGGAAAGGATAACAAAACTTGAGAATTTTAATTTAGTTATAGTCTCTATATTCATCTTGATCATCAAAAACATTGGTGTATGTGTGTATATTCTCTTGAATAGTATTGCAAATCCTTTTTTGTTCTTCATTTGGATTTTCATTATTATTTTGTCTTCAAATTCTTTGTTTCTTCCCTCAGGCTTTTGATGAAGCCATCTCGGAGCTGGATACGCTTGGAGAGGATTCATACAAGGACAGCACGTTGATAATGCAACTTCTTCGTGATAACCTCACTTTGTGGACCTCAGATATGCAGGTTAGACCCCACACATTTCTTTTTCTTTTTTGACTTTTATATTCTGCCATCTTTGTATCTTATTTTTATTAACTATTATTTGTTTTCTTCCATTTAGGATGACGGGACAGATGAGATCAAAGAAGCTGCCAAACCTGAGGATGAGAAACAACAGTGAAGTCGCTAAATCTTCGTGGTAGTACTTTTACTTCTCTGGTTTGTTTTTGTATGGAGAAGTTGGTTGGTTGTTTTTAGGAGATTAAACCTTGATTTATGAACTTTGGAATTGGAAGTACTGCTAAAAATTTCTCAGTGTTTCACTTGTTATTCTTCTCCAGTTGAAGCATTCTAATTGCAGTGAGGCTATGGGCACTCTTTTCTTAATTGTTTTCTTGACAATAAGGGAGCTGATGATTGAGATAATTTTTAAGCTTAATTAATGTTTGGAAGATGTTTTCTTGGAATTATCAGATTGATTTTTGTATAGTTTTAATTGTTTTATCGCTTTGTGCTGCGCTATATTGGATGTGCTTGTATCTGTTTTATTCTCTTTGTCCTTTCCTTCTTTTTGATTGATGCCGATATGACTGTCAATTGGCTTCATCTTAGCTTGTTTTAAGCTAATCTCAATCAGGATGATATGGGTGGTTAAGAATAGGAATCCCATTGCTAAGCCAGGTGTCTGTCATCCATTTATTCAGCAAGGGAGCCACTCACGATGCCGGTGAAAAAAAATTATAAAAAAATATTTTCTAAAGAAAATAATAAGTTAGGTAGAATAGATAAAAGTAATTTTTTTTATATCCAAAAAAAAGATAAAAGTAATTTTTTTTAAAAAGAAAGTTGGTATTTTTTTAAAGAAATTATTAAATAAAAACGAATATTTTTATTTTATTATTTAATAATAAGATTTACATTTAATATTTTTTATAATTACTTTTATTAAATTGGTATTATTTAACTCGGGATATTATCTCAGTTAGTATAAATTATAAATAATTAAAAAAAATATTTTATTTTTCTTATTATAATTAGTTAAACAACAATAAATATAGATCTAAGATTTAATTAACTAATTTCTAAAAAATTTAAAACCTTTAAGTTTGTCGATGGAAGTTAATTTAAGGTCTAAGCACAAAGTTAGTAAAACTTTTGATAAAAAATATTTATGTTCATTGTATTTTCATTATAAAATTTAATATTTTAATTTCATTGAAAGATATTTATTAAACTAATATGTTTGATAAATAATAAAAAAAATCCAATTTATAAAAAAAATTTAATTTCATTAAAAGACTTTAATTAAATAAATTTATTTGATAACAAAAAAAAAATCCAGTTTATAAATAAAAAATTTAATTCAATTGAAATATTTTTATTAAATAAATTTATTTAATAAAAAAATTAAATTTTATATTAAATTATTTTCTTACCAGAATTCTTATTTTTCACTTAATGTTAAGTATATTGAGTCAATGTCCCACATCGAAACACTTGGTTAAGTCAATAGGAGTTCTCATCCCACAGCGAGTAACTTGGTTAAGCAAATGGGAGTACTCATCCCACATTGAGTGGCTATGATGAATTAAGAGGAGTGCTCACTTATAAGTAGGAGCATTGGCCTTTGGAGAAACACCATTGCCACTTGTGAGAGAGAGTCTATACACTTGAGATAAGATGTATTATGATCATTTGGTTGCTGAGTCATAATATTTGTGAGGATGATTTGTAGTTTTATCGCAAAAGTTATAATATTTGTAGGAGGGTTTGTAGCTTTATCCGTGCAAAAGTTACAAGTTATAATATTTTTCTTAGTGGAGTATTTTATTCTTTTGGGATCGTGGTCGTAGGCTAAAGGGGCGCTTATTGTGGGTTGCCACGTTATTTCTAACAATTGGTATCAGAGTTTTTGGTTCGAGTGAGGGAAGTTGTTGCCCAGAAGCTTTTGGTTCGAGCGAAAAGAGTTGCTGCCCAAAAGCTTTTGGTTCGAGCGAGTAGAGTTGTTGTCAATAAGTCTTTTGTTCTAGGAAAGAAAGTTGTTGTCTAGAGACTTTTGGTTCGAGAGAAAAAAGTTGCTGTCAATAGGTAATTTAAATTTTGACTCAAGGGAATATTTGTTGAGTATATTGAGTCAAAGTCCCACATCGAGTAACTTGGTTAAGCCAAAGGAAATTCTCATCTCACATCGAGTAACTCGGTTAAGCAAATGGAATTCTTTGGTTAGTGAGTTATAATATTTGTGAAGATGGTTTGTAGTTTTATCCGTGCAAAAGTTACAATATTTGTGAGGAATGTTTATTGTTTTATCCGTGCAAAAGTTACAATATTTGCGAGGATGATTTGTAACTTTATCCGTGCAAAAGTTATAATATTTATAAGAGGGTTTGTAGTTTTATCCGTGCAAAAGTTATAAGTTGGAATTTTTTTTAGTGGAGTATTTTATTCTTTTGGGATCGTAGATGTAAGCCTGAGGTCCTGGATGTAGGTTAGAGGGGCTGAACCACGTTAAATATTGTGTTCTCTGTTTTTTTTTATTCTCGAGTGCTTGTTGTGAGTTGCCACGTTATTTCCAACCATTAATACATTTAATGTTAATAATATAATATATTTTACATATAAACAGACTTCAAATAATAATTAAAATTTTGATTAATATGCATTTTATTAATTTTAACTATTATTTTTGGTTCAGATTTTGTCTCCATGATTTATTCTTATCTATAAATATAATATGTAAAAAATAAAAGAAACCAACGGGCCTAGAAGATTGTTTTAGAGTAGTACTGGGCCAGGGTCCATAATACATCTAACCCGACCCAAAGACCCAAACCGAATCTTTTGAGTTCTCAAGTCGGCTTTATCTCCATCACGGATCACGCTATAAACACATCCCTAAAAGTTAAAAACTCACTCAAACTCAAAATCTGCACCACAGGCCTACGCCTCCATAATCAAATTAACCACAGCCTTCAGGTTAGTCTTTGTTTCAATTTCTTTCGATCTTAAATATTCCATTTAATTTATCTATCTATCTATCTATTCTTTTTTATATATTTAATTCTAGATTTTTTATTGATTTTCCTCTCAAAATTTTGAAAAAAAAAAAAAAAACCCTAGTTATGGACATTGATAGCGAGATCGCCAAAACCCAAGAAGAGCGACGGCGGAAGGAGGAGGAGCTCGCCTCGCTCACCTCCCTCACTTTCGACCGGGATCTTTACGGTGGAACAGACAGGGATGCTTACGTCACTTCGATCCCTGTCAACGATGACGACGATGCGAATCTTGATTCCATGGATTCCGAGGTTGCTCGGAAGCTCGCCTCTTACACGGCTCCTAAATCACTCCTCAAGGAGATGCCACATGGTGAAGAAGATGATAACTCGTTAGGGTTTAGGAAACCCGCGAAAATTATTGACCGTGAAGATGATTATAGGAGGAGGAGATTGAACCAAGTCATCTCTCCGGATAGACACGATGCGTTTGCCGCCGGGGAGAAGACCCCGGACCCCTCTGTGAGGACGTATGCGGATGTGATGAGAGAGCAAGCGTTGGTGAGGGAGAAGGAAGAGACTTTGAGAGCTATAGCGAAGAAGAAGAAGGAGGAAGAGGAAGAGGCTAAGGTAGAGAAAGAGAGTGGTGGGGCTGCTGCTGCGGTGCCTAAGAGGAGGAATAGATGGGACCAGTCTCAAGATGACGGTAGTTCTGCAGCAAAGAAGTCTAAAACGTCGGATTGGGATATGCCTGATGCGACTCCTGGTATTGGGCGTTGGGATGCTACCCCTACGCCAGGGAGAGTTTCTGATGCGACCCCATCAGTTGGGAGGAGGAATAGGTGGGATGAGACACCAACACCCGGGCGGTTGGCTGATTCAGATGCGACCCCATCTGGTGGAGCTACGCCTGGGGCAACCCCAGCTGGGGTTACATGGGATGCTACTCCGAAAGGGTTGGTTACTCCTACGCCGAAACGACAGAGATCTAGGTGGGATGAGACTCCTGCAACCATGGGGAGTGCGACTCCAATGGCAGGGGCTACACCAGTTGTTCCTCTTACACCTGGGGTTACTCCTTTTGGTGGTACTGATTTGCAGACACCAACTCCGAGTAATCTTCGCGGGCCTATGACTCCAGAGCAGTATAATTTGTTGAGGTGGGAGAAGGATATTGAGGATAGGAATCGGCCATTGACTGATGAGGAGCTTGATGCTATGTTTCCACAAGATGGGTATAAGATTTTGGAGCCGCCTGCTTCTTATGTGCCTATTAGGACACCTGCTCGGAAGCTTCTTGCTACTCCAACTCCTATGGGAACTCCACTTTATGCTATTCCTGAGGAGAATCGTGGGCAGCAGTTCGATGTGCCTAAGGAGGCACCTGGTGGATTGCCATTTATGAAGCCTGAGGATTATCAGTATTTTGGGTCATTGTTGAATGAGGAAAATGAGGAGGAGTTGAAACCAGAAGAGCAGAAGGAGCGGAAGATCATGAAGCTTTTATTGAAGGTAAAGAATGGGACACCGCCACAGAGGAAAACTGCTTTGAGGCAGCTCACTGATAAGGCAAGGGAATTTGGTGCTAATGCATTGTTTAATAGGATTCTGCCACTGCTTATGCAACCTACATTGGAAGATCAAGAGAGGCATCTCTTGGTTAAGGTTATTGACAGGGTGCTGTATAAATTGGATGAGTTGGTTAGGCCTTATGTGCACAAGATTCTCGTTGTGATTGAACCCTTGTTGATTGATGAAGATTATTATGCACGTGTGGAGGGTAGAGAGATCATTTCCAATCTCAGTAAGGCGGCTGGTTTGGCTACTATGATTGCTGCAATGCGTCCTGATATTGACAACATTGATGAATATGTTAGGAATACAACTGCTAGAGCTTTTAGTGTTGTTGCTTCTGCACTTGGGATTCCTGCACTTCTACCATTTTTGAAAGCTGTGTGTCAGAGTAAGAAGTCATGGCAAGCTAGGCATACTGGGATCAAGATTGTTCAGCAGATTGCTATTTTGATCGGTTGTGCTGTTCTTCCTCACTTAAAGTCCCTTGTTGAAATCATAGAACATGGCTTGAATGATGAGAATCAGAAGGTTAGGACAATCACTGCTTTGTCTTTGGCTGCTCTTGCTGAGGCTGCTGCCCCCTATGGTATTGAAAGTTTTGACTCAGTTTTGAAACCATTGTGGAAGGGTATCAGGTCTCACCGAGGTAAAGTATTGGCTGCATTTTTGAAGGCCATTGGTTTTATTATTCCTTTAATGGATGCAATTTATGCTAGTTACTATACAAAAGAAGTTATGTTTATTCTTATCCGTGAGTTCCAGTCTCCTGACGAAGAAATGAAGAAAATTGTGCTTAAGGTGGTGAAGCAATGTGTGAGCACAGAGGGTGTTGAAGCTGATTATATTAGGAATGATATTCTACCTGAGTTCTTTAGGAATTTCTGGGTGAGAAGGATGGCTTTAGATAGGAGAAATTATAGGCAGCTTGTTGAGACAACTGTTGAGATGGCAAATAAAGTAAGTGTTAATGATATTGTGGGGAGAATAGTGGAGGATCTTAAGGATGAGAGTGAACCCTACAGGCGTATGGTAATGGAAACAATTGAGAAGGTGGTTGCAAACTTGGGCTCATCTGACATTGATGCCAGGTTGGAGGAACTTTTGATTGATGGTATTCTTTATGCTTTCCAAGAGCAGACTAGTGATGATTCCAATGTGATGCTTAATGGTTTTGGTGCTGTTGTGAATTCACTTGGGCAGAGAGTGAAGCCTTATCTTCCCCAGATCTGTGGTACAATAAAATGGCGCTTGAATAACAAGAGTGCCAAGGTCAGGCAGCAGGCAGCTGATCTTATTTCAAGAATTGCAGTGGTTATGAAACAGTGCCAAGAGGAACAATTGATGGGTCATCTAGGGGTTGTTCTATATGAGTATCTGGGAGAGGAGTACCCTGAAGTTTTGGGATCTATTTTAGGAGCTCTCAAGGCAATTGTCAATGTTATTGGTATGACAAAAATGACACCTCCAATCAAGGATTTGCTTCCAAGGTTGACTCCAATTCTGAAAAATAGGCATGAGAAAGTCCAGGAGAACTGTATTGATCTGGTTGGCCGTATTGCTGATCGAGGTGCAGAGTTTGTCCCAGCTAGGGAGTGGATGAGGATTTGTTTTGAGCTTCTCGAGATGCTTAAAGCTCACAAGAAGGGTATTCGAAGAGCTACTGTCAATACTTTTGGATATATCGCCAAAGCCATTGGCCCACAAGATGTCTTGGCAACTCTATTAAATAATCTCAAGGTGCAGGAACGTCAGAACCGTGTTTGCACAACTGTGGCAATTGCAATTGTTGCAGAAACATGTTCACCTTTCACAGTTTTGCCAGCGTTGATGAATGAGTACCGTGTGCCAGAACTTAATGTGCAGAATGGTGTCTTGAAATCTATTTCCTTCCTGTTTGAGTATATTGGTGAAATGGGAAAAGATTACATCTATGCTGTGACTCCATTACTTGAGGATGCTCTTATGGATAGAGATTTGGTTCACAGGCAGACTGCAGCTTCTGCTGTCAAACACATGGCTTTGGGTGTTGCTGGGTTAGGCTGTGAGGATGCTTTAGTCCACTTGATGAACTATGTCTGGCCCAACATATTTGAGACTTCCCCTCATGTCATCAATGCTGTAATGGAGGCCATTGAAGGGATGAGGGTGGCCTTGGGTGCTGCACCTGTGCTAAACTACTGTCTCCAAGGTCTCTTCCATCCTGCTCGGAAGGTTAGGGAAGTGTATTGGAAGATTTATAACTCGCTCTATATTGGATCTCAAGATGCTCTTGTTGCAGCTTATCCTATTCTAGAGGACGAGCAGAATAACGAGCAGAACAACATATATAGTAGGCCCGAGTTAATGATGTTCGTATAAATTGCTGCTATCACTTTACAACTGATGTTAAAAGACTTTTTTGTTGTATTTTCCTTGACTACTGCAGTAGGTAGTTAAAGTTCAAACTCTTACGCTTACAATTGGGATTGTTACATTATTTATTTTGCCTTGTGATTTAGTTGCATGCTATGAAATGGTAATATGGCAAACTTTCTGTTATTACCAAGGCATGGCAATGGCTGAAAGCATTTTGAACTTCAAAGCTGCTGGAATTCAAAGTTATTCTGTATATCTGTATTAGCTTGCATTGGAATCAATGTCTGGTTCATGAGCCCCTGGCCTTTTCAAGGAAAGGAGTGGGTTTTCTTGTCCAAAAGACAGGTCCTCACTCCTCTCCCTTCCGAACCATTTTTTGAGATGATTTCTTTCGCTTTTAATCTGTGGCTCCGTGAATTGAATTTGCAGGGAAGAGGTAGAAAACCTTGGAACTGATTGATGATTAAAAAACTGAGGACTGAGGCATTTTCTGTTGAGTCGTAGACGAGAAATTTGTGTTCCCAAGTTATTTGGGATCGATTAGAAAAAAACTCAAATTCGGTTCAGTTATTGTCAGTCGAGTTTGAGTAGCTTGAGTTATTGAGCGAGTCGAATTTGAATATCCTAATATTTGACTCGAGTAATTCGCTAATGTAATTGAGTTTTTTTTTTAATATATATATTTTTAATTAGTATTGAAAAATTTTTATTCGAATTTGAATTTAAACACAAATAATTGAATTTAAATGAATTTAAAGGAGTGAGAATCGAATTTATTTTTTATTAAATAAATGAACTTATTTAAACGAATTCAAATAATTTAATTTTTACTTCGAATTGAATTTTAATTTTAAAAATAAAACTAAACCTCTAGATGGTCACACTATTCCAAATTGCGAAAGAGTTGGCGCGGGGCTCTTGGTTGGGTTAAAATTCAATATATGAGAAGAAAAAACGACAAAGAAGAAAGAAAAAAGGCCCAGAAAACGTATAAAAGCGCCTCTTGACCCGGTACGCAAATCGCTGCATTAATTTAGCTTCCCTTTCAATTTAAGTGTCAAAAAAGAAAAAGAAAAAAAGCTTCTCGCAACCAACCTTTATTTTCTCTTTCCTATTGTTTCCGGTAAAACAACACCGAGGGCCAAGAGGAGAAGAGAAAATGAGAGGGAAATTTTACCCATATAAAATATATTCATCTGATCTAATCTAACAAAATAGATTAGGTTTTATAGTGTTATGTGAAGAAGATAGAGGAAAAGATCAAAGAAAGATGTTGGTTTTCTATTTGATCTCGTTGCCTTTAACAATGGGGATGGTGATTCTGACTTTGAAATATTTCGCGGGTCCAGATGTTCCTACTTACGTCTTCTTCACCGTTGGATATACCTGGTTTTGTTCTTTCTCCATCATCATCCTCGTCCCTGCTGATATTTGGACGGTGATTTCCTTAGATTAAAACCCATAATTCTATCTTGCAATTATTATTTTTTATCATGTTTTGTTTTCAGGGTTATCCCTTTTTTCCCTTTTCAATTATTGATTGATTTAAGGTTGTGAATTTCATCCGTTGAAAATACTGATTGGTCAATGGAAATTTAAAGCTGAATTTTATTTGATCAATGAGCGGGTTTTGGTAGTCTTATTTGTAATTCTTTTGGTTGCTTGATAATAGAAAACAAAAAGAACATAGATAATACAGAAATGGGATTTTGCATTATTTACTGGTGGGTTTATTTGAAGTCTAAGCGTTTATTTTGATTTATAAACAGCGGAATGCCAAAAAGTGGTTTAATTTATTTGAGGAAGTTCAGGGCATTTGATTTTGCCTACAAATTATGCATGTATACTGAATTGCTTGCTTGCTTTTCTTTTTCACCATGCAGACAATAGTTGGTCATTCCAGCATAGGGATATCTTTTTTCTGGAGCCTGACCTATTGGAGTACATTTTTGCTAACTTGGTATGTGGACTAGATAGAATCAACAGAATGTTTTCCAATTATTTGTTCCTTTGGCAGCTCTACTTATTTGCAAGTGTTTTTGCTGCATCTCTGTGAATTTTGAAATATCTTTATACTTCTACTTTTAACTGCTGTAATTTCATTATTTTTTGTTTATTATCATGCTGCGGTCTAGTTTTAGAAGCTTCATGGTTAAAAGATGCATGTATTCTCATAGATTTGTATTAAACTATTTCTCTAAGCAGGGCTGTGGTGCCTACTATTCAGGGTTATGAAGATGCTGGAGATTTCACCATGGCAGAAAGATTGAAGACTAGCATACATGGAAACTTAGTCTTTTACCTCTGCGTTGGTTCTATTGGACTTGTCGGACTCATTTTATTCATTATTTTCCGCAGAAATTGGTTTGTTTCCTTTTCTATTGATTAATTGCTCTTTGTCTTCTTTGTTTTTGACTGATCCTTTGTTTCTTATCATGTTTGTCCGCATATAATTATTCCTGTAGATTTTGTGATCATCATCATGTATTCTGTTAGGTGCTAACTGCTAAATTAGTATAATTAGTAATTTATTGATTGTTTTTACAATAATTTATTAGTTGGTATTCCTGTCGTTTTTTTGTTTGGTTAATTAGATCCTTTAGCTGGCACCTTCATCTTATATTCCTGCATTTATATCAATTTGTTTGCATCCTTTAAACCTGAATGAAATTAGGTTGTGAACTTTGACAGACTTTTCTCCTACAATGTTTTTATTCAAATATCTGCTTCTGTGGTTTTGACTGTTGACTATTCTAGCATCCTTTGTTTTGATTGATCCTTTTTTTTTTTCTTTTGGGGGAGAAGGAATGGAGGCATTCTTGGTTTTGCCATGGCTTGCTCCAATACTTTTGGGCTTGTTACTGGTGCCTTTCTTCTTGGCTTTGGTCTCAGTGAAATCCCAAAGGGCATTTGGAAGAACGTGGATTGGACTATCCGCCAAAAGGTTCTCTCACACAAAGTTGCTAAAATGGCTGTTAAACTTGATGACGCTCATCAAGAATTTTCAAATGCTATTGTAGTAAGTATATCTATAACTTTTCTGTAAATTCAATAGAAAACAAAATTTACAGGCCATGTTCAACTTATTTTCATGTTTGGGTTTCTTAATTCTTTGGTGGTTTAATTCATTTAGTTATTGAAGAACTTACTTTATTGGCACTATAATATGACCTCCATGTTGCCCTTGACTACTAATGATGTTGTCATTTTGTGGTGATTAATGATATAGAAAAGAAAAATCTCAAAGTTATGAATTAATGCCTGGCCACTTTTGGTAATGGAAAACGTAAAACATTTCAAGACAACAAAAAATAGAATGATGGACTAAATTATTGGAGACAAAGCAGGTCCTTCATTATTAGTTGGTTCAATTGACTCAAGTGGTCATCTGGAATGCGTTGATTCCTACTATTGAGAAGTATATTTTCTAGCAGTTTAGGGTTCATCAATCTCCACATCTTAGTGAGCCTGATCACCGCATGTTGTTGAATCAAAATGTGTTTCCTATACCACATATGTTATTCATGATTGTCTGAAAGGAAGGATTTCAAGACTTTTGTCAAATATCTCCAGAATTGTTTTATTTTTGTAACACTCAGTCACTGTCATATTCCTGTTTAGCATCTCCTTAAGTGCCATTAGTATATTGGAGTTCCCTTATTTCTTGGGCCTGCCCAATTCAGTACTACATTGAATTAGGCTAATGTTTTTTTCTAGTCATACAGGATTGGCAATGTTGTTGTAGTCTAGTTGCTTGTTTGGATTTGTGATGAGCGATATAATTTTCATACTTCTTTGATATTGATTTATTTTCTAATTCAGGTTGCTAGAGATAACATCAAGTTATTATCTCTTTTCCTTCAGAACTAATGAAGGTGCATTTAATTAGGTTGCTCAGGCGACATCAAATCAGATAACGAAGCGTGATCCTTTAAGACCGTATATGAATATTATTGATAGCATGTTACAGCAAATGGTACCTCACTTTTGTCTATGTGTCTGTTTAGTCTCAAAGTGGAGTTTTATGTACTTTCCTCAAATTTATTTCCTGTTTTGCAGTTAAAGGAAGATTCTTCCTTCAAACCTCAAGGTGGGAGGTTTGGGGAGAATGATATGGACTATGACACTGATGAGAAATCAATGGCATCTCTCAGACGCCGGCTTAGGATAGCTAGAGAGGAATACTGTCGATACCGAAGGTACACCATAATGTGGTTAGTTAAAATTTGTTTGGGTGGTATAGTATATGTCAGAATCAACGGAGTACTGTTGTTTGATTGTGGCTCACTATGTTTAAATTTTCATGCTATAGTGTAGACTTATTTTGTATTGTTGTTGGGAAATTGACAGTCCTAATGTGTACATTGCTTGCGAGGAACCTGCACATTCATGTGAATTTGTTTATTGATATGTAATTTCCACATGAGGAAAAACAGTGCCAAACTCTATTTCTGCAATTCTTGCATTTTTAGAAGAATTGTTGCTATTTTTACCCTTTTGACATCTCTTTTGTTGTCCAAACTTTGAGGGAACAGATCAAATGATGGTAGATTACTTATAAAAAGCAATTACTTTCTGTGTCAAGCATGGTTTTATAATCATTAAGGTTTAGAACTGTGAATAATGTTGCTGTACCCTGCTTCTAAGTGAGTTCTTTTTCCTGTGGTAATTAAAGTTAACTCTTAAGACTTTTGCAGTGAATATATGAGCTTTGTCTTGGAAGCTCTCGAGCTGGAAGATACTGTCAAAAACTATGAGCGCCGTGATGCAACTGGATGGTTTGCACTTTGCACTTAAAGAACACTCGCATGCATATTAAGATATATGCTTTTTTCCCCTTATTTGATCTGTAAAGCATCAATTTTAGACTCAAATTCTGGGTTCATTAGTTGTTACTAAAGGTGCTTATGCTATGGGGCCCAATTCCTTGGCTGAACTCTGGAAAGTGAATTGTCTTAAAATCCTTCTATTCCCCTCCCCCCCCCCCTTTTTTTTCTTTCTATTTTCCTGCAAACTTACCTTTGATTTGGTCTCTCTCTCTCTCTCTTATATGCGTTTAGTGCTACATACACAGAGAGGTGCATTTACAACTTTCTTTTGTGCTTTGCTCTGTATTTTTGAATTAGCAGCCATGCTTTAACTCCAAGTGTAGAATATTTTGATATTAGGGATGTTAAAGTTATTTCGACATTTTCTGATTTGTTTATTATCATGTTTGCATAATGCATTAGCATTTAAGTGGACATGAAGTAGCTGATGTATTCAATAAGATGTTATCAATGTTTTATGGATTAAATTATAATCTTTGGCATGCTAGGGAGAGGAGTTGAGATCTTGTGTTGCTGATTTTGTTAATTGAGGTAGAGAAACAGCTTTAGAAACCAAGCATCTGTGTAGGTTGTCAAATAGCCAACTTATATGAGCATAACTAAAAATGAGGATTTGTCAAGGAAGGAGAGTCCACATGAAATAATAAAATCAGTTTAGTTTACTAAGAGTAAGAACTTGTTTGGAGCGAGTTGTCAATATATTTTATTCAACAAATGATTCCTCTTGAGCCGGTGGGAGTATTATTGAGGCTCAAAAATGTTTAAGATATTGAGAGTTATTGCATATGACCTTTCTACTTAAAGGTGGACCAATATTAGACATAATAATTAATCTAAATAAAGGTTCTTGTATTCTTCACATTATCCATATAAGATTTGATGGTGGAATCTATTAGTTGCTATTCTTGTTGGCATCATCATCATCTAAAATATAAGTTAGAAGTCAGTTTAGATTCTTCAGTTTTTGTGTGCTATTCAAGTCTTCTATTATTATGGTTAGAAGTGTTCTTAAAAGTTTGCCCAAGATTTATTTTAAAGTGTTGCAGGAAATTTGTTTCAAGCTTCAAGCCTGAACGAACGGGCAAACTAGGGTCTTCTCTTGATATGATTGGTAATTATTCGATTCTTGACACTTTCCTTTTTTCTTATTTTTATTAGGGTCTGGGAATTTCTGGGTGCCAAATTAACCTATTCATCTAGATGCTTAAAATATGCTGTTTCAGTTGTTTTATGATTTCCTTGTAGCAGACTGGAGATATATAAAACAAGTAGATAGTCCTTTTTGTCCCTTTCCAGTTTGGAATGCTACAACTAAGTGCCCTTATGTACATGATAGTACTGAATAGTCATTTATGTACATAAATGGGATGCTTAATCATTTGAAATATTGAATTACTCTGAGTAAGAAAATGGAGTACTTTTTGTGAACTTGCAATAATGGATCTTTGTTAAGTTGCTGTTATACATTTATGGTTATAATTTACCATCAAGTCAGGTAATATTCAAACTAATTAGTTATTCCTTACAGAGTTCGTTTGGCGTTGTGTTCTAAGAAAGCAACTAGAGAAACTCTTGGCTATAATTCTGGGTTGCATGTCAGCTGCAATACTTTTAGCAGAGGCTACCATACTGCCCAGTGGAGTTGATTTGTCTCTCTTCTCCATTCTCATAAACTCTGTGGGAAAGCAGGAAATGCTCGGGCAGGTAATATATTGAGAAATTGGACTCTTCAGAGGCTCAAATGGGTAAATTGCTTGTAGCACAAGCATCAAGCATGTGTGAAAACAAAGAACTGAACTGTAGAAATCTGGTTTGCAATTTGATGTCACCATTTTATCCTAAACCCCATTCTTTCTATATGTGAGGAAGAAATCCACCAGCAAAATTTCGTATCCCTTCTTAATATCCTATTCAAAACGAAGAGTTGGAAATACTAGTGCTTTATAGTGTCAATTATTCATTTGCTTATTGCTACCAACAGCAAGTCAAAAATCTGCCGTAAATGACTTCTTGATGTCCACCAACCCCTGATCAATCACCCCAGTGTATTTAAGTTACTAAATTGTGCATTTGGGTGGAATCTTAAATTCAATTTTCACAATCGGCCAAGGGACTTAGTGATATCAAATGATCGTGTTGATTTGCAGGTTGCTGCTTTCGTCCCTCTGATGTATATGTGCGTCTGCACCTATTATTCCTTGTTCAAAATTGGAATGCTGATGTTCTACTCATTCACACCAAGACGAACAAGCTCAGTCAGCTTGCTTATGATATGCTCGTAATTCTTCCTTTTTCTTCTATCTTTGCAACTTTTATTTGTCCTCTCATTTTTAGAATTTGTAATGGATCTCACTCCTAAATGTCTATCAGGATGGTTGCACGATATGCTGCACCAATTTCATACAACTTTCTCAATCTTATCCATCTCCCTGGTAATAGGAAAACGATCTTTGAGAAGGTCAGTGATTTTTCTACTTTATTGTACTTTTCTCGACAACATCCAGCCATATTATGATAGTAATGTTTCAATTTTATGCACCAGTTCTGCAAAATAATTTATGGTTCTTATATTGTATCCCCTGCAACTGGGATTTATGTGATAGGCACAGGATAATGTGGCATTTCAGTGATTTTTATATTGCTTCTTGCCCACTGCAGTGATGTTCTCCTTTTGCAGAAAAAGTTGATGTCGATAAAAAGGGTGCTTACTCTTAGAGTAATGTTGAAACTTTATTAATTTCACAAAATGTTTGCTCGCACCAATCTTTTTAAAATGCATAAATTGTGCGATATTTTCTTCTGGGAATCTAAGCAGAAATAGGAAGACCTAAATATTTATTAAGAAAAAGATGTATATTTCTTTTATATGAAGCAATTTTATACCATAAAAACTGTATTACATTTCATTTGGCATGAAAAAGTAAGGATGCAAGTGGGATAAGTTCTTATAAGATCAAAATTTGTTGAATGATTATCTACATATATACAAGCTTGTTACTGTGGCATGTGTACTGGAATATTTAGTTTCTTAAACTGTGAAGTCCCTGCCTCAGAGAATTTTAAAATCTGTCATTTTGACTAAACATACATGTGATTTGAGTAGACCTGATAATATTGGACACGACACGATTACACAACACGAAAAAGATAACTAAAACACGAGACAAAAAAGAAACACGGACACGATATGAATACACGAATGTGTCAAAATCTATATAACACAAACTATTAACACGTCAAAATTTATATAAAATATAGAACATCTTAAACACGATTATTACACGAAAAAATACACGAATTGCCTGGTCTAGGTTTGAGTTACTCTTTCCTTTTAAGGTATTTGATTATCTTACTTGAAATCTCATGTAGCATCAACTTATATGCAGAGAATGGGGAACATAGATGATGCTGTCCCTTTCTTTGGTAAAGGATTCAATAAAATCTATCCCCTCATCATGGTTATATATACACTCTTACTCGTAACAAACTTCTTTGATCGTGTCATTGATTATTTTGGGAACTGGAAGATATTCAAGTTTCAAGATGAAGCTGATGACACAGATGGATTTGATCCATCAGGACTAATTATCTTGCAGAAAGGTAATTACTAAATATTGCCATCAGCCATGCAAAACGACAAGTTTCTTCTTTGTTATTTGTAAGTATAAGTTGTAAATGTTTCCATTTCTTTTTCAGAACGGTCTTGGCTCGAGCGAGGGCATAAAGTCGGTGAGCATGTTATTCCATTGGCTAGGAATTTCAACAGCACGAGTATTGACATCGAACCTGGCAGCAATAACATAGTATGTATGCTCTTGTATTTAAATCTGCTGCCTCATTTTATGTTACTCGGACTCGGGTGTAAGTGTCGGACATGGGTATGTTCAATTTTTTCCAAGATTTTCATGTATTTGGAGGGTCCTTGGAGGATCTATCTCCATACCCATGTCCGGATATGCGTCGGGCACGGGTGTCGGACACAGAAAATGAAGAGTCAGAGCAACATAGGTCTCATTATATCTAAAGCATGCGAATGACTTAGCTGGTGCACATTTTAGAGTATCTTCCATATTTATCCTTCTTTTTAACATTTATTTATTTGATATTTTACTTGAAAATGGTATACAAGGATAAGACTGCTACAGATACAAGAGCAGACAGTGCAGCTGAAATTGGAAAGTTAGGTGAATTTAGACCTCTGAAAGAAGAGGTTCAACATGACACAAGCAGAGAAGCCATCAGCAAGAAATATTCTGGCAAAAGAGAACTCCAGAACAAACAAGAATCTAACCCGAATTCAACCGAAAAAGACTCAACATCCATTACAGTTGATGTTGGCAACTCTAAAAGTGCAAGGACACCACTGTCAGGGGGATTAGTCTCAAAATGGGAATCGATGAAGTCCGGTCTTCTAAACTTCAAATCCAACCTAGAAGCGAAGAATTTCCTCCCTCTACGCCAGACTCAAGAAAATAAAGTGCCCTCCCGTGCTTCCTCGTCCGAATCTCTCGATGAAATTTTCCAGAGATTGAAACGACCGAGTCTGGACCTTAGAGACTATGGTGCTGACGATGATTGATTTTGAACATGACATGGAATTCAGAAAATTTTGGTCCGTCTAGATAGTCTTACCACACATTTTCTGGGACACAAGCTGAAGACTTCATTTCACACCAAGTCCAAAACATGGTTTGTTTCTGAGGCAAGCTGAAAGCAGCAAACTATGGTAGATTTCACATCATCTGCAGCAGTAGAGCAGCCTTCAGTATTGTACCAACCAAAGCCACTCGATTTTGCTACAACTCACTTTCTCAAGAGAATATACAGTCAAAACACCGGATGCGATCCATCCAACACTTGTAATAGTAAACATTGTAAGGTTGATCATTGACTATGAATGTTTGCTTCCTTGCAACTGCATATTATTTTAATATTGTGGGGTTCTCTCTTCCAATAAATGAAAGCCATTCTCAAATTTCTCTCTTTTTTTTTTTGGAAAAAGTATAAAAAATCTCTAAATTAAAATTAAATAATCATTCAAGTTTTAATCGTTTTATTGTATTCAATTGAGTTTTCAAATATTTATTTTTATTCATTTAAGTTTTTAAATATTTATTTTCACCTAATTGAATCTTTCATTGGATGGAAATTGATTATGGCTTTAAATCTATTTTCGTCTAGATAAGGATTCAATTAGATAAAAATAAATATTTGAGGAGTTAATTGATTGAAATAAAACTGTAAAACTTTGATGATTATTTAATTTACTTCAGCTGATCTAAGTTCTTGGTTATGGTGGGCTTTCTATTTCTTCTGCTACCTCAAAATTTTCGGCCTCAACCCCGAAACTGGCCCAGCCCATGATGTGGTCTTCTCCAATGTATTTATAGCCGTTTTCCCGCCCTGACATAGCCTCTATCTTTACTCTCTCTGCAAGCATAATTGAAAGATAGCCATGGATTCGCTAAAGGAAGAGGAGGTACCTATTCGGCTGCATTCGGCGGTGGAATATCTGCTAAGTTGCCATTCCGATCAGCTCCGCTCAATCATTCTCTCTCCTGACCCTAAACTTCACTACCCTATTTTCATCGAGTACTCTCTCTCTCTCTCTATGTTTCTTTCTCCTTTACTTTTTCTAAGCTTTTATGTGTCTTCTCTTTTCTCATTTTCATCCCCTCTTTCTTTCTCTTTTTTTCTGTATAGTTATGCCGAGCTGATGGATGCTGATCCTCCTCTAGCCCGCCTCGTCTTTGCCAACCCAACTGACTATTTGAGATTCTTTGACCAAGCCGCCATTTTGGCTCATGTAGTCTCATCTAACTCAAACATATATGCAAAGTATTAATTTTTTATGCTCCTTATGAATAAGTTTCCTGAGTTAAGGACGGAACTGGATGTGGGTTTTGTTCATACTCTTGATTGCCCAATTTAACCTTCCAATATTCATGAATTTCAAGTGGGTATGAAATTTGAATCTATTTATGTAGTCTTTGGACCAAGAACAGGAAAACGAATATCTAGATATAAGGTTTTTGATGTTGATGTTGATAAGGGCAGACATATTCAAATCTTTCTGAATATTTTTTCACATCCGTAGTGCAACTATAATTTATGCATGCATTTGATGTGCGTATGTGCAGAAAAGAGTACTGAAAGACATGGTATCACATGAGAAGGGGGTTGAAAAGAAATTCATTCACGTTCGTTTCAATGTCTGCGGTTCTCCTCTTGAATGTCCTGGTTTGCTTCTACTCATGTTCTCGGATCCTATACACACATATATACATTTTTGTTTTATTGCTTTGAACGTTTCTATTGATGGGTGGATTTAAGTGTGGAACAGAGACTTTTCCAAGTATTGGGCGTGTGAGGGTGAAACATCGAGGAATTCTTCTTACTCTCAAGGGGACTGTAATTCGATCTGGAGCAGTGAAGATGTATGAGGGGCAGAGGACATATCAGTGCAAGAAATGCAAGCACATGTAAGTTTGGTTTCTAGTTCGTACTCTATATACATTTATTTACTGTAGAGTATGCTTGTAATGTGAGAATTTTGGCTCTCTTGTATTTCCTTGTGGCCTAAATTGCTCGGTACAGATTATAGAATGATGGTTAGAAATAGAACCTACAGCCAATGGCTCAATCTTGATTTCTTTTACTCATATGAAGGAAGGGTTGTGACTTACAATGCTGTTAATGAAACAAGCTATTTTAAGGGATAGAGACAGGGAGCTTTCCAGCAGCAAGGTTTGTAAGTAGTATAGTACCCTTAATGGCTAAAGGTGGCATAACCTGATTGTGGGGGCATTACTCCTTAAGTTTCTTTCATAAACAAAGTGTCTTTGAGTTAAGAGAATCATTTTGAGCAATTTAAAGCTGGTGTTTTGGCAAATGCTCTAGTCGACTTCTGGGGTGTGTGGTTATATTCATATTTTACTAGTTGTCAACAAGCTTGAGCAAGGCCATCAACTGAGCATACTCAATAGTTGCCAAATTCCAAGCTTGGCAAATCAGATGTCTCTTGGTTTCCATGCAGAATGATTACTTCATTCTCATTTATATCAGCATCGCTGCATGTTACGTCTTATTATGCAAGATGTGCTGGCTTTTAGAAGTTGATCACCCTCTGGCATCTGCTTGTATTACACTGCTTTTTGCACCAGATAAGTTTTGTGATGGGAAGAGGGGCAAAATGTTTGATGTTTCTGGGCAGTTGTTATTCAGTATGTCAAAGAATACCTGGATAATCCCAACTTCATATATATTCTTTCATTCTTTTATATCTTTTGAGGGGATAGATTTGGGTTTCACCCTCAAACATTTTCATGATCTAATTTATATGTCACTTTTTAAGTTGGCAGCTCATATGATATTCCCAGGTTCTAAGCTGACTGTTTGTTGGGTTGAAAATGTTTGTAGGTTTCCTCTTTATCCTGAGATTGAAACAAGAAACTCGATAACACTTCCATCAATCTGCCCCTCTCAGGTTTATTGTTACTTTTAATTGTTCTTTAATTCTTGTTGCAAGAAAGAGTTTTTATTCTCTTTTGTTCTTAGTTTTATTAGTTCAAAATGTAGTTTTGGAAGTATTCTTTCTTCTGTATATGTTGATACGATAGAACAGATATACTTTGGCTTTTGGTAACAGATTGTTTAATAACAGAGGTCCAATCCTTGCGAAGGCACTAAATTCCAGTGCATAGAAAATACCACAGTCTGTCATGATTATCAGGAAATCAAACTTCAAGAAAGCACACAGGTGTTGGGTGTTGGTGTGATTCCTCGTTCCATTCTAGTCATTCTTCAAGATGATCTTGTTGACATTGTTAAAGCTGGAGGTACCACACTCTGCAAACCCTGGTTTTTCATTTTTCTAAACATTACCTATGTTTGATTCTTTCCACATAGAGGACTTCTCTTATTGTGCTATGGAATGATTTTTTAGTATTATGCATTCACTGAGGTTTTAGAGAAACAAGTTAACCATAAGTTACATGTTAAATCCAGTCTTCCATTGGGTTTAGTAAGTTTGCATGATGTTTTACTAAGAAGGGAAAAGTCTATTAGAGGGTTAGTCAACGTTGAATTGAGATAGGATCTCTTGTGAAGCAGTCATTGTTTACAGTGCTTGACTTCAATTTGGAAGATCTAATAATATTGCTGGGAAGCACTCAAGCCCACGTTTTAGGCTAAGTTAGCTATAACAGCCAACATAAACTTGTACTGGTTTAATGACCTTAGCCATTGTCTGAATTGGATTGATGAGAATGTTTTGGTTTAGGTTGTAGTTGTTCAAGGTTGCAAATGTAAGATCCCCTCTTCAGCAATGTGGCCAAAATTTTCTTTCAATTCTTTTATTAAACTAGCTTAAGTAGAATTATCGATAATTAAAAGAGGAATTATGCAAGGTATATGCATGCAATTCAAAATCAGGAACTGAGTAGTTGTGGAATAAAAGTTGCAAACTTGCAAGCAATACTGAACTTTTAGAGGCCGAAGGAAGCAAGAATCAAGGTTAGAAATTGTTTAACATGGTGCAGTATGTGCAGCAATAACTTGTAAATGCGTGAGTTTCTAGAGTGAAACAAAAATTTAGCAATGCAAGCATATCATTAAGATGCAATGATGCATCTTGGACAACAAAGTGAATTATGATGAGGTCCATCAACCTACTTAGTTTCTTTTTTCTTTTTCTTTTTTTTTTTAATTTAATTTCCAAGATATCATCTGTAGATGTAAATGTACCTAAAAATCGTTTCAGAAATCTCAAATCTGTAATGACGGTGCTCATATTTTAGTTGTACTGAATTCAGAGCTTGCCTGCTATGATAAAAAATGAATTAGCATTAAACCTATGCTGATTCTAATGGCTTATGGTTGCCCTCTAACAAACCTAACCTGAAGGAGTCTGGGAAATTAGGTATCACTCATGAAAAAGCTATTGAGATGGCTGTCAGCTGTTTGTCTCTGCCCTTTCTAGAGTACAACCACAATGTTATATCTTATATTTGCAGCTTCTATACCCTGACTATGCCTTATGTTTCAGTATAGTATCTGGATGTCATCGTAAGCAATCCGTTTTAGATACATGCTGCTTCTTTCTTTCTTTCTTTTTTCTTTAATTAGTTCGTATATGCTTTTGTTGGGTTATTAATTATCTAATTTTGACAGAGCTATAAACTCTTGTTTGTCCAGATGATGTAATCGTTACAGGGGTCTTGACTGCTAAGTGGTCTCCCGATTTAAAAGACGTGCGCTGTGACCTTGATCCCACATTAATTGCCAACCATGTGAGGTAACAAGAATCCAAACGCATGATTTTGTCACTTTTCTCTAATGCTGCTATCATTGTTATAAAAATAACTGGAGAGAAAAGGAAGATTATCTAAAATTCTTAAGGTTTAAACATTTTATCTATTTGAGACTAGGTAGTTGTTCCATAGTAACTTGATCTGAAACCCAAATTGATTATCAACATCGACCTCTTATAATTTTGACCTCATGTAATTCAGTTGAGCAATATATACAGAAATTCAATAATTATTTTATGCTCAATGATGGCAAGTTATAGACCTTTCCATGGTGTGACTTTCCTATTCACTGCCCTTGTTAAGCATTTCTATGAGAGATATCACTTGCCATATTGAAAGGTCTCCATTTTGAATATTGATTCTGCTGGCCAACATGGCCGCATCTGTTATTTGGCAAATGGTTCCTAATTACTGGAATGAATCCTTTTGTAGCACACATATCAAGCTAAAAGTTGGAAAACAATGTACTAGTAACAAGTGTTAGATGGAGATAAATGACATTTGCATTTTTGTTAATGAGATTATGTTCCCATAACATTTATTAATGTAAGTGCTTTGCATACTAGGCAAGTCAATTGATGGTACTCCGAGTCTCAATTCTTCCTATATTATCTATGAGTGAAAACAGAAGAAAAAACAATCATGAGAAATGTATTTATCAACATCGGGGTAAATGTTAAGCTGTTTCATATTTCTGACTTCTCACACTGCCTTTCATCTGTTTGTAATTCATCAAGCAATGCATTAATTTGGGTTTATGAGCTCCTTAAAAACAGTTATTTGTCCAAAATTTCTTGTTGTTTTCATGCTTTTGCGAAGTAATTGTCTTATTCTAGTGAAAAGAGTTAGTTATTCTAAATTACTTTTAGTGGAAATTACAATAACTGCACTTGCTTATTTTTCTCTTAATTTATTTCTCTCATCTTAGGAGAACTAATGAGCTGAAATCAGACATTGATATTCCTGATGATGTTACTATGAAATTCAAGCAATTCTGGTTAGACTTTCGACACACCCCATTGAAAGGTAAGAATAGCTGGTCATGTATTTGTTCACTTAGAAAATTTGCGTGTAGTAATGAAATTTTTCTTTGTTCACTTAGAAAATTTTTCTACTTTCTTTTTTTCCTTTATGGGGCATGTTTCATTTTTTCCCTATGATTATACATTTAATTTGAAGCTATTCCAATAATTTATGATGGATTTTTATAATTTTTTCCTGCATAAGTGAAAGTAGCTTAATGTTAACCCAGGGAGAAATGCTATTCTACGAGGAATTTGCCCACAAGTTTTTGGACTCTTCACTGTGAAACTTGCAGGTGTTCTGTCATCCCATATCTTCTCTTGAAACACATGCATGCATGTGTAGGCATTTATGGAAGTTTTAGCGACAAACATACTGAACTTTTACTTCCTTGATCTCAGTTGCACTAACACTGATTGGAGGTGTCCAACATGTTGATGCTTCTGGGACAAAGATTCGAGGAGAGTCTCACTTGCTTCTGGTCGGTGACCCGGGTAAAGTTTTTCCTTTTCACATATTATATGATAGGGTTCTTTCTTGAATATCCACTTCTTTAGCATTTAAATTGATCTACAATTTCATGCTTGAATTGTTTAACCACTTTTATTAAGCCATATTCCTTGAAAGCAATTGAACAAGGTGCTTTCTTGGGAATATGAAAAATATCGTTCATCCGCATCAATCATCATGGCTGATAATTATTTACCTACTTTATTATGTCATAAGCTAGATTTCCATATTTTGGCACTAGAGATTTATAATTGGCTGCAATCTTGTGCAGTACTTCGAGCGTGCATTTTTTGTCCAAACCCCCAACCCCCTGTGTGGTCAGTCCCCTAAGTCAGACCATAATTCAGTAGAAAGGCCGTGGTCAAAACCTTTTCCAAATAGTTGAGATATGGACATGTTACATGCATATATGCATGTATGGACTGACTCATGCCTGCAAGTGTGCACAACTTAGATTTCTCTATGATTTACAAAGATTCAGAATGTGCATGAAATCTTTGAGTTGTTAGAATATTAGGATTGGTGTCATGTAAAAAGTACAAGAAATTTTTTACAGGTACTGGAAAGTCTCAGTTCTTGAAATTTGCTGCAAAATTAAGCAACCGATCTGTCATCACTACTGGCCTGGGAAGCACTAGTGCTGGACTGACTGTTACTGCAGTCAAGGATGGTGGTAACTTTCATATCACCTTTATCGGAATTTTAGATTCCCTTTTACAAAAGTTGTTAGTATTAGCTCATAATAAATAATAATACAGTGTGATTATGTCATATAATTAATTTTGTGAACTTGAAGAAAATTATCATGAACTGGATTCAACAAAGTGAGTTATAGTCAACATGGAATGTATAACATGATTATAGTTCATGCTGCTGAGCTAAGGGTGATATTTCTAGAGTAGAGAATATGAAAACTGGTGAAAGTTTGGCTACAGATACATTGCTTTTCCCTTTGCTTGTTCAAATAATTCAAGAGAAAATAAACTGAAGATAAGTACATGGTTTAGATTTTCATATGTAGAAAACAGCAAATTTGACCATATTCACAATTCACTTTTGTTCTTTTGAAAGGGTTCTATGTGATTATCTTATTCTTGTGGTTGGTGTAACAATTTAATGGCAATGATAACTGGCAGAAAAGGAGGTGAGTGAAAGTTATTGGAGCTAGAGACTAGGATATAGGTTGAAAGTACATTAAACAATTCAGACTGCTTAACTTTGAAGGTTCTTCAAACTGGAACTTGCATATGTAATATGTCCATATGGTTTTGGTATCACAGTTTGTTTGATTCATTTCTTCAACTTCTTTACCTCAATATCATTCTATATTGAAAAAATTGATTATTGATATATGTAAGTACTTGATTGTCTCGTTGAAGGTAACAAATATGAGTTAAATTATTATTACAAACTAGTGCTTCCTTATTTTTCGTATTTTTAATAAAGTATTGCTTCAACCATCACCATGCTATCTATATGGGAAAAACTTATAAAAGAAAGAGGGTGTGGGGGGATGGTTAAACAAGTTGTTTGATTGAAAGTTTTGCATGATAGAGCTGGTATGGCCTTATGATTTTGTCCTTTTCTGTTTATTAAATTATTATTACAAACTAGTGCTTCCTTATTTTTCGTATTTTTAATAAAGTATTGCTTCAACCATCTCCATGCTATCTATATGGGAAAAACTTATAAAAGAAAGAGGGTGTGGGGGGATGGTTAAACAAGTTGTTTGATTGAAAGTTTTGCATGATAGAGCTGGTATGGCCTTATGATTTTGTCCTTTTCTGTTTATTGAAGGACAAGGACTAGAAACTCATGGCTTTTGCTTGTTTTTTGACAATTTATGTAAGTTTCATCTAGTTAGAGGGCTAACAGTTATCTATGATATTACTAGGGGAGTGGATGTTAGAAGCTGGGGCACTTGTTTTAGCAGATGGAGGCCTTTGTTGTATTGATGAATTTGATAGGTATTCCCTTTGAATCATCATCATGACTTTTTTTCTCTTTAATAAGGGAATTTGATTAAGAACTAATGACAATATTTAAAACCCTCCTTTTCTCCGTTAAAGCTGGGGTTCCTAGGAACTTTACTAGGACTCTAAACTGTTTTTCATCTTGTACATTACACAGGCCATCACAATTGTATTACTATCAATATATGATACTAACAAATATTTATACATGAATATATTCTCTTAGGGAATATGTAATAGCAGATATGATGCTGCTTTTGAAGTTGCTTTCTTTGGTCATTTAAGAACCTGCTCTTTCAGGAGGCAACTAATTTTTTTTTTTTTTTTAAAGGCAAAATAAATAATTAATATTAAAAGAAGATTAAGTACAATAACCTACCAAAGGGTTAAAGACTAGGATATACAAGATAAGGGACCAAGCCACAAATAGGATCAAAACAAAGCATCAACCTTAAGCAACATACCTAGATTTCCAAACCCCAAACAATAACACAAGTATAAAAGCAGCCCCACAAGAAACTTACACTGGCATATGAACCTTTTGACAGCATTTTTATGATACATAGATAAACCCGCATATGATTAACCTTTTGACAGCGAGTATGATACATAAACAAGCCTCATTCCCATAGAAACTAAACTAAATTTGTAACTGATCTGTATTTTCTTTTTTGTTTATTTATGTTTGATTGTATTTCTTCCTGTTTTGGGGGTGGGGCTGTGGGATATAGTATGAGAGAGCATGACAGGGCAACCATACATGAAGCAATGGAGCAGCAGACTATAAGTGTTGCGAAGGTAGAGCATTTTTGCCACATTGCATTACTATAACTTCTGTTTGAATCCGTGCAGAATCTCTATTTTGGTTAACATGTCTTTTAAAAACATCTTTGCCCTCTGTCGTAATTAATCCTAGAGTTGTTTAATTCCTTCTTTATTTATCTTTTGGAGGTAGGAAAGGCTAGAGGATCTGTTCAGTGGGAAAGGATCCTTTTTGCTACTTAAAAAGTAGTGGAGATGTCCACCACTTTATCCTAGGGTGATAAATGTACTTTCGAATAAATCTATGGTCAATATTTGTCCAAATCATTTTCTCTTTTTTAATTAATTTTCATTTATCTTTCTACTCAATTTATGGCCATTAAACTTCAACCATAGATTAATTTTAATGTGCATTCTAAACCTTAAGACGAAGTAGTAGAGAAGATCCTTACCCTGTACAATACTATGTCGATATCCATCTTGAAGTGCCTATCTATGTTGCTCCGACTCTTCATTTTTCTTGAAGTACCCGTGTCCGACATATATCCAGACATGGTTATGGGGATATGATCCTCCAAGGACTTCAAATACATGGAAAAACTTAGAAAAAATTGAACATACCCATGTCGGAACACTCACACCCGAGCCCGAGTAACATAGGTGCCTACACTGTCCTTGCAACTTCACTCAAATCTTCACATGTTTTATTTTCTTTTACTTCTTAGAAAACATTTAGAATAGCCTATTTTGTTGCATTATATTGTATAATACCATATAAAACAAGTTTTAGCTTGGAAGCTATCAAGAAAGATTAATAAGTTCATTCAGCTTTTTGCAATATTCTTTGAGATCTTTCATTTCTGTTTTCTATATCTACTTTATATTTAGTTGATTGTTAAGAACCTCTTTTAGGGGGGAAAGAAGCAAAGCCCGTTAATCAACTTGCTCTTGCATGGGCCTGGATCATCCCTGCCCAAATCTTGTGTCCCGCACTATTGGTTTGAGTTAGAATACTTCGAGAAAGTTGAGAGTTAAATTTTGTAAAGTTCATGGTGGAGGAAGTCATTCCCTCCTACATGGCACAGGCTGTTTGCTGACCAACTTACACTTAATGTTACCATATGTTGTTGTTTTTCCATGATTGTTTAAATATCGTTATCTGGCATCCATCTTTTGTTCTTTTTTTATTTTTAATTTATTTCTATTATGCTCTACTTGCTTGTTGGTGTAAGCACGGCTATTAAACAAGTTTTGGCATCTTTCTTACTTTTCAGGCTGGCCTAGTTACAACTCTTAGTACCAGGACAATTGTCTTTGGTGCAACAAATCCCAAAGGACACTATGATCCTGATCAACGTATCATTTCAATTTAAGGAACTAGTTGGATTGACCTTTCAAAATTAAGTTGCGTGATTGTGCTAGTTATTGTTTCCATTTAAATATGAAAATTACAAGTTGTCCTCCACCTTACCTTATATGGCATTGTAGGTAAATGCAGAATATAATTGAACTTACTGTTCTTAACTTCGCTTTCTCAACAGTTCTTTCCCCAGGCCCCTTTTTTTCTGGTTTTGCTCCCTCTACCCTGAATGTTTCTCTTAGTTATATTTATACTGTATTTTTCTTAACCAAATCTAGCTCTCTCTGTCAATACGGCACTCTCTGGTCCGTTACTAAGTAGATTTGACATTGTCCTTGTCCTCTTGGATACAAAGAACCCTGAATGGGATGCAGTTGTATCATCACATATTCTAGCGGAGGTAATTTGTTCATAAAGTTGTAAATTTTGTAGAAGCATTTGAATAAATGTCTGACCATAAAAGAATAAAAAAGGGATTTGAATATTAATGTCCCAATTGTTATTTGAAATTAATTTCAGGGAGAATACCAAAATGGCAAGCAGGATGAAGATCTAGCAAATATCTGGCCACTTTCTATTCTTCGGAGGTAAATATACCTTTGGTACATGGAACTATTGAATCACTCTGTAAAACTTTTGTTTAATATCTTCTGTTAGCAACCCTCTTATCATTACTATTCTTTTTTCTTTTTCTGGGAGGGGGGTTGGTTGGGGTTTCTAGGTAATACTTGTTCAAAGCAAATTTATAATCAACAATCTTATATATCTCCTTGGATCACTTGAGTTTGTAGCTTCTGTAGATGTCTTGCAGGTATATTGACTATGTAAAAAAACACTTTAAACCAGTGCTTACAAAAGAGGCTGAAAAAGTTATCTCAAGCTATTATCAACTCCAAAGGAGATCAGCCACACATAATGCAGGTTCCTCCTTTAGAAATCCTTTCTACTAGATCAAAATTGCCATTATTCTATTCACTTTGATCATACCATAATGGACAATGCAGCAAGAACAACGGTGCGCATGCTTGAAAGCTTGATACGCCTGGCTCAAGGTTTGTTGGAGAATGTGTTGATTTAAGATCCTTATCTTCTGACGCTCTGTCCATCGGACTTTGTTGTCACAATGTTGCAGCTGTATCCAATCATCAACAATGGTTTTGATGCTTTCAATGTGCAGCACATGCAAGGCTTATGTTCAGAAATGAGGTCACTAGATCGGATGCCATAGCAGCCATTTTATGCATTGAATCATCGATGACTATCTCGGCCATTGTGGACAGCATAGGGAATGCCCTGCACTCCAATTTCACTGAAAACCCTGATCAGGAATGTATCCTTGCCAGCACTCTGCTTACTTTATAAATCATCCATGATGAATATATGACATGCATCCATACATGCCAAAAGTTGAGCCACTTAGCTATACTTTTATCTCAAACTAATGCTTATAGAAATTTTCTGCACATAAGTTGAGTTGAGCCAGTTAGCTATACATTTATCTCAAACTTATCTGTAAGAGGACAAACCTCTGATGCTCTAATTGAAGTGTTACATAGGAACTTTGCGATTTGGAATTCTAGAAAATGAAAGTGAAGCCACTTAGCTATACACTTTGTTATTGCAATGTTTCTGCATGCATGATCAATGCTTCATTCATACCCTCAAAAAATTATTTCATAGAGAAGATTTTTTGAATTCTTGACTTTCAATGTATAGATGCCAAGCAAGAAAGGTTAATTCTTGAAAAGTTAAGTTCAGTTGATGAGTCCCAGGAATCAAACGGTTTGGGAAGTTTGTGCTGATGCAAAATGTGCAGGAACATGGAAGAAGCATCCAGGTTGCTTTTGGGATTGCAGCTAACAGCCATAACCATTTATTATAGAAAATTTTCCATCTTGCTTTTTGGTAGGATAGGGAAATGCTATTAATATTTAAGGCGTGTGGCCTGAAGTAGATGTTCTGAAAGTTTGAAAAGCCTAGTTTCAGTTGATGGTCTGATGGTATATCAGGATTATTTGTCTGTAAATTTAGAAGATTTGTTTGTAATTATAAAACACTGTTGGCATCTTTTTATGCCTTACGAGGCTTAAAGTAGGTATTTATGGATCGGATCGAGCTTAAACCGAAAAAAATTAGTTTTGTTTACTCGGCCGAGTCAAAATCCCATTTTACTATATTTTTTATATTAATGTTTATATATTTTTATAATTAAATTTAAATAAATAGTAATCTAGGTTAGTTCAAACATAAAAATCTTTGTCTAGGCCGAATCTATCAGATCGGACAAGTAGCTCAATATGTGGACAGGTATAGTCCATGCTTGTTCCTGCTTTATTCTAATACAGGGTTATGACCTATGGAAGACTTGGTTTTCAGTATCTTTTTTCTTTCTTGTCTTGGTCGATGAGGCTTTTTTCCTGTAATATTATTACACAAGAATATGAATGCTTCTTTCTCCAATTAATTTTCATTAGTTGAAAGGAAAAAGTTCCAACAAAGATTCTGCATGTTTCGTTAATCATTAATTTCACAAGGAGTACAAATTGTATTTGGCAGTCTTTCTCCAATTAATAAGACATTTCTTCTTTCTTCTCTTGGAGTCTCGGACTAACACAAGTTGAAAGCTTGAAGCTGCAAGCTGCAAGCAAAAGTTCCACACAGTGGCTGTCAAGGAAAACATCATAAAATTAGAAGCAAATTAGAACACTTCTATGGTTTTTCACTGATCATTACAACATAAGCAAATTGAACAGAGAGTAAAGTAAGAAGAAATAACCATGAGGGAAAGCAGAGGAGCTGTACAAAAAAAGAAAAGAAAAGAGTTGAATCAATAGAGGCCCATGAGTTTCCACCAGAAAATTCCAACAACACCCCAGATGAAGATGTTAATAATGGCCATCACAAAACCCACTTTGAATACATCAGGCAGTTTTACGTATCCGGCTGTAAAATATAAAGCAAAAGAAGTCATCAGTCACCCCAAGCAAAATGTTTTAAGTAAAAAGGCACTATTTTAAGATGTTTTCTTGGATGACTTGCAAATGATTTTCAAAGAAATTCACCATTTTTGTCTTACAGGAGAAAGGAGGAACAAGGAAATTGATATGGGAAATTTGAGAACAACCTCTTGCAAATGTAAAAGTATCCAAACCCTATGTTACTTGGACTCGGATGTATGTGTCTGACACGGATATGTTCAATTTTTTTCCAAGATTTCCATGTTTTGGAGGGTTTTTGGACGATCATATCCCCATACTTATGCCCAGATATGTGTCGGACACGAGTATTTCAAGAAAAATAAAGAGTCGGAGCAACATAGTCCAAACCTATTCCCTTGTTTTCACCATCTCATCAACCAAGGCATGGACGTGTTACACGTGTACACACTCACAGACAAGGGAGATGGTATATTTAGCCAATAATAATTGCAGAGAGAAGCAGGCTTTGTGGTTGCAAGCAAAGGCATGGTGCTCATATGCATGTGTACACAAATGAATTAGAGGGCAAGAGAGATAGTACATAGTCCATAGAAATTTAGTGAGGAAACAGAGACACACCTCCATAGTAGACAGCAGCCTGACCACTGCTATAATGTGTGAGGGCACCAAAAAGATTGGTGTTGTAAGCAAGAGCCAGCGCTGCTAATACACCGGGAACTTTCGCCGCCAAGTGCATAGCAAGAAAAGCAGAGTATAATGCTCCTACATGACCAGTTTGACTTGCAAATAGGTAGTGGATGAAAAAATATGATGCCTGAAGAACACAAAATGAAGCCGGCCAGCCCAAAGAAAAAGATTTAAGCATCTTAGCTACACAACCAGACATCCAGGTCACTGTCCCAAGTTTTGTCAATTGGCTTGCCATGCCTACCAAAACAGTAAACCAAGCCAATGTATCCCAAGCTGATTTTTCGCTTAAGCAGTCATCCCAGTCAAGCACTCCTAACAGAAGGAGTACTGACATAGCAATCATTGCAGACACAACACTTGATATACCGATCTTATCTCTGTATATGGTTCAGGAATATCAATAAAACAGAAAAGTAATAAATTACATGTTCTGAAACAAACATCAAACCACAAAAATTACAGCTTCAAACTTGCAGCCTATGAGCATGCATCGATATTGTCCTTAAATTGTAAGAACGATGGTAGAGCAACACGCATACAAGTCAAATCTAAGAATCTGATTCATGCTGGCAAAAACCAAAACTGACAGAAAGTTTCCTATTTCCTTAAACTATAGGAGGGCAATAACATGCAATGTTTAAAAGGCCGACTTCCAAGTTCCAAATTTTTAATGGCACTGTACGAAAATGCCTGCTTCCAGTAGAACCTATATATGTTCAGAAAAACTAAAATGTATATTCGGTTACTAGTGAAAACCTTATATGCATGTTGGTGAGAAAATCCATCTAGGAAGGGCAAATGATTACTCATTTTTATGAACAATCATCCTTCAAAACTCATTTCTCAAAATAAACATTTTCTAAACATTGGAGTACCCAACTGATTTAAGATTGACTTCTTTAATGCATCTACAACTTCCTCTACCTATTTTTGGTGTCTTTGTATCCTGATTTATAACCGATATGCCATATGTGTAGTCTATGTTATTCGGACTAGGGTGTAAGTGTCAGATACGGGTATGTATCCGACACGGGTATGTTCAATTTTTTCCAAGTTTTTCCATGTATTTGGAGGGTCATATCCCCATACCCATGTCCGAATATGAGTCAGACAGGGATACTTCAAGAAAAATAAAGAGTCGGAGCAACATAGTGTGTAATCACTTTTTTTTTTTCTTTCCAAAATAAGCATAAAAAGTAATACTAGATGGCATCCTCATTTTAACATTCACATGACAGTAGACTTCACAGGGGCACAGCTTGATAAAGAAAGGGTAACAATAGTAAAGGGAGTTAATGAAGATGTAGGCATTTCAATATATATACACATACAGAAATTTCATGTACACACAAACATTAGATAGGAAGACATCAATTTCTCAGTTGAAAGAAAGAAAGAAATGTGAATTGGTATGATGAGCTGCCACTACTTACCCAGCGATCCATAGAGAAACTGCAAGAAGCATTGTTACAATCATGATCCATTCATTTACTGTGACAGGACCCATGTGTTCTAGCTTCTTTGCTGCCATTGCTGGGGCTTCTGGCGTATCTTTGGTTTCAGGAGGATAAAGCTTGTATAAAATAAGCGGAGTAAGAAGCAGAGCAACAAGTGCTGGTAAACTAGCAGCCTTGAACCACGTAAGCCAAGGACTTGAAATAATAACTCCAAGCTCCTCTGCTAATTTTAGGCATAGCAAATTTTGAGCTGCAGCAGTCAGGAAAAGAGCACTAGAGTTGCCAGCAGCCTGTCAGTCATAGATAATCCCATGAGCAATGCATACGAAATTATATGTCAAGATCTTTGCCCTTTCAAATCATTTAATTTTAATTTTTTAATATTTATAATTAATGTATCAAATCAAATTGCACTGCCAAATTCTACTAGTAAACTAAAAATATAGCGAACCTGAAACTGCGATTGAATTAGATAACTCCCAAGCTTCCGAGCTGAGAAATCCCCTGGCATACTCCCAGCAGACAGAGACAAGGACTTGATAATGGGTAAGAAAACCCCACCAGCTCTCGCAGTAGTACTAGGCATCGCCGGCGCAATCAAGGTCTCACTCAAGGTCAGCCCATAAGACAGTCCCAACGTGCTTTTTCCCAACCATTTGATGAAATAAGTAGCGATCCTATCCCCAAGACCCGTTTTAACGAACCCACGAGCGAAGAAGAATGAAATGACAATCAACCAAATGACTTCGTTGGTGAAGGCACTGAATGCGATCGCAAACGGCAGCGTTTGGGTGACGACGGTAGTCGTGAGGCCTAAAAAAGCCCATGCCCCGACGGGTAAGGGGCTTAAGACGAGACCGGCGATTGTCGACAAAAAGATGGCGAGGAGTTGCCAGCCTTGTGGGGTTACTTCGGCGGGTCTGGGGACGAGGAAACGAACAATTAGGCCTATGGAAATTGAGATAAAGAAAGGAATGAGTTTGGCGCCTTGAGGAGGAGAGTACGAGCAACCCATTTCAGCTGGTGGGGTGTTGTCGTTTCGAGAAGAGGCGCCGATCGGGTACAGGAGGGGGACTGGGTTGTTTGGGAAGTGGGAGTAATAAAAGGGGATTGAGAGGAGATTGGAGGGTGGGGAATGAAGATAGGTGAAAATGGATGGTTGGGATGATTTGGAGATGAGTTTAGAGCGGAGGTGGAGGGAAGTGCGGGAGGAAAATGAGAAATGAGTGGTTCCGAGGTTGAGAAGGAGTGGAGGGCTAAGCTCTCCATTGTTTGGATGGAGAGAAAAAGAGGGAGCAAGAAGAAGAAAAAACCCCCAAAATTCAAGTGAAGGGAAAGACAATGGAGGACTGTGGCTTTTGATTGCAAGGATTAAGGAAGGGAAAGAGAGTGGTCAGTGGCGAGACTGAAACTGGAGATTGGTGGTGAATCGGGTCGGGTTTGTCTCCTTTTTGACGGAGGGAAATTTTCCTTTTTTTGAGGTTTTTAATTTTTATTTTATTTGAGGGCCTGAGGCTCTGTTTATTTAGAGGGAGACTTTCATAAATTTTAGTATATCGCTTTTTCTTTGTTTGGATAATGACATTTTCTTCTCGCCGTTCTCTTTTCCATTTTTGCTAGCCATTAAATTAGGCAATGGAATAATTATTTGTGAAAATTTAATTTATTATAAGCCATATTTCTTTAGAATTTTTTTTTATATATATAAATTAGAGATTCAATCCTTAAATATGTTTTAAAATTGCTTTCATTCCTTTTATAGTGTGGTCTAAAAATTATAAGAAAGTAGTATTACTTATAAAAGTGAACTTTCCAAAAAAAAAAAGTAAAGCATTAAAAAAAATAGTAATATTAGGGTTTTTAATATTTACTATCAAATTTTAGGGTTTTTTATTGAGAAAAAAAGTTTACTTGAAAGTTAACGAGATAAATCAGAATATTTTTTTTCAGTGATTTACATGATTTATCTGTTGTATCTTATCAAGTTCATCTTGAATTTAAAAAAAGTTCAACTCTATCTTAAATAAAAAATTTTAAAACATTTTAAAAAAGTGTATATAAAATATAAAAATTTATTTTTTTATAAATTTATTGTTAAATTTTTTAACTTCTCAAACGATTAAAAAATTATCATATATTTTATTTTTTTAATTATTTTTATTTTTTAATATATCTTAAAGTATATATCATGCATTAATCCACATAAGAAATCTAAAAAATTTATTAACAGTGTATGAGATAATTTTTTAAAATATAAAAATTCATTTTTTATAAGCTCAATATACAAGTAAAAGAAAAGACGACGACTACTTTTTGCAACAAAATTCAGGCGTCTATGGTGTTAGAAAAATAACAGATATAAAAGATTTAAATGCTGACTTTGAGGCGTGAGAAACACTTTCCTTAAGGCTTTATAATGCTTCCAGGATACAACAAAGTCATAAACGTTCCAAGCAGAATAGTGAAAATAGCAGAATAGAAAAGTCTCTTTTATAGACACTGTAAAGTTACATTTGTTAGTAACTTGTCTGTTGGCTTAAGTTATGTTTTTACACAACAAATGTCTGTTGGCTTAGATTGTGTTCTTACACAACAACTGTTTAGTTAAGTGTTATATCTTTACATAACAGCATTATTAAGAAACACAACCATTCAATACAACTGATTTTTAATATAATTTTTTCCGGTTTAATTAATAAATTAATTTATTTCGAAAATAAAAAAATAAAACAAAAATCACTTGTATTAACAATTTTAAGCCCAAGTGCCCCAAGTGCCAATCTTTGATATTAAATAACTAGTAACCCACTAGGTGAGCCCACTACCACCTTGGGCTTGTGACACTTAGTGCAATTGTCTAAGCTAAGAAGAATAGCTTATTATATATTCTTTACTCTTGACTTTTCTAAGTGATATGGGATAGTATCCATCAACATTGCAAACTACTAACAATCCCCCATTAGTTTAGAATGTTGGTAATTTGATTTAGTAGTCTTTCACACAAATAAGTATTATGCATACAAGAAGGTATCTCTCGATTCGAACCATCAATTAGCGAATGTATCTTAGAATTTTAATGAAGTTGTTGGTGTCCGCAGATTGAACCACAACTCCTTGTATTAAAATTGAAGATACAACACACATAATATTTATTCATATTTCTCTCAGAAGTTTTTCACCTTTAGCACTAAATGACCATGTGCTTATCCTGTTCTTAATAAAAATTTACAAAAGAACCTTTAATTCTTCTTGTTGAAGCGGCACCACTTCTTATGTTTATATAGGTAGAGTTCCTTTAATATCTGCATTGCTTCGGACATTTAAACAATAGATATTGAACTCCATTAAGAGTATTAAAACTCATCCTCTATACGCAACGGACCGCACTAGTCTTCATAAAATTTTCTTTGGAATGAGTTTTTACTAGTGCATCACAGACACATAACAATAACTTGTTTTTACCCTTTGAACTATATAATTAGAGGTTACAAATTAAAAGTTGGGTTCCCATTATCGGTGTCTAATATTAAGGGTTTTAAACCCATTCCTTTTGTAGTACTACTTACCAAATCCTTTGGTAATCCTTTAGTTAAGGGATCTGCCAAATTACGGGCAGATTTGACATATGTTATGGTAATTACCCCATTAGAGATCAGTTCTCTAATATAATCATGTCTTATGCTAATATGTCTAGATTTTCCATTATATATATCATTATATGCTCTAGACATTGTAGCTGCACTATCGCAATACAGAGAAATGACTGGCATTGGTTGTGGCCACAACTCTATTTCCAGTAACATATTTCTTAGCCATTCCGCTTCCTTGCCCGCAGCAGCTAAAGCTATAAATTCAGATTCCATGGTTAAATTCAGATTCCACTATTAAAAAAATATTTTTATATATTTTATAATTTTTTGAATTTTTTTATTTAATTTTTTTTTTAAATTAAAAATTATATAATTTTTATTTAAAATTTATTATTTAATAAAATTACAAAAACACTTGTCCAAGCCTGGACTAATACGACACTCTGGTTGGCCTTTCTCCCGGAGGTCCATTTATTATTAATACAAGTTGAAAGAATTCGATTGACATTACGGATAGACCTGTTCATGGGCCGGACAGCCCGTCCGGCCAGGCCCGGATTACTATTTATATATTAAAATAATTAAATTCAGATCCGCGAGCCGGGCCTTGGCAAGAAAGTTGAAAAATTCCAGATCGCGGCTCGACCCATTAGCAGGCCTAATTACGAATATAATTTTTTAATTTTTGGTAAATTGTTATATTTTTATTTTTTATTTTTTAAAATTAAAAAATTAAATATTTTTTATATAATTTTTATTATTTTATAAAATTAAAAAAAAAAATAAAGGTTGAAAAATTGCCAGCGTAGTTTGGGCAAGGAAATGTGGTGTTGATACCATACATGGGCCCGACCCATGGACACTTCTACCACCATGGGATAAAAATTATATATTAAAATTATTAAATATTTATTTTTTAAATTTATAAATTATATAAATTTTATTATTTATTAAAAGAATAAAAAAAAAGTTACCTTGGGAAATCGCCACCATGGGTGGCAATTTTTCAATGTAAAAAATTAAAAAAATTTAAAATACGAGTTGGGAAATCGCCATGGCCCACGACGATTTCCCAACTGGTATTTATAAAAAAAAAAAATTCAATTGGGAAATCGCCAAGCATTACACAATCTCCAAGATCATTTTTTTGGAAAAAGAAGAGAATAGATTCCCCGTTTTTATACCACATATCCTATTTTGATTTTGACACCAAATAAAGTGATTTCTAGAATTTCTAGAAATCGAAAAGAATTTTCATAAATTAACTTGTAATAAGAGTCGAGTTTTTCATTACAAAAAAAATTCTTTCATACCAACAATTATATATTGTGGCGGACTCTAATCTAAATAGGGTTCTTCGATGAAAAAGGGTCAGAATGAGGAAATGGGATGATCCAGATTTATCATGGCTATCCAAGAATTTCAATCTTTGAATGTGAAATAAGAAATAACTCCGATGGGAAGAAAAAAAAGAGGGCGTTAAGAGACCCTCTTGGCCCAACCCTAAACACTCTAAGATCTTTTTTCAAACCTGCTCCCATTTCGAGTCAAGAGATAGATAAATAGACACATCCCATTGCACTGATCGGGGGCGTTCGTAGTGACTGAGGGGGTCGAAGACCAAGAAGTGAATTATTTATCATGGCGATTTCTTAACTGGTTTAAAAAAAGTTAATTTTGAAAATTAATCTGAAAAAAAGATATTTTAATAAATAATTTTTTTTAACTATATTTTGATAAAAAAAAAACCTATAAAACTACTACAAACTTAATTTCCTCTACTTTGTTTCAATGATACAAAAACAAATGGAAAAGAAAATAGTAAAGGATTTCCATTTTTTTTTGAAGAGTTCTTCTGATCACGGATTCGTTTTTGTGGGAATTATCAGAAATTTCAATATATTTTAATTATACTCACAAATTATTAATTCATAATAAATAAGCTAAATTTTATAATACTTCAAATGGGCAATCTAATCTTTTTCTTTATAAATATTTAAATGTATACCCTAAACCCAAAAAAGAAACTATGTTTTTTTTTTTCTTCTTCAAAAGAACATAAAACTAGAAACTTGATTGTCTTGGAGGACAGAAATGGCAACTTTGTGGGTAAATTAGAAAATACTATATTACGGCACACCCATTACGTGGGTGGATGAGAAAAAATAATTAGTAAAATTTATGTTAAAAATAAATTGATTAGTGGATAGTTTATATGTATATAGGTAGTTTTTTTAAGAAGTGAGTAGTTTTCAAAAAAAAATTGATAAACTTTTTCAAAATAAAAATTATATAAAAAATTAAAAATACATATAATTTTTTATTTGATATAATAATTAAATTGATTTTTTTATAATTTTACCAACTGAGTTGATGTCACTTGACTCGTGACACAAATTCACTCATTTATTTTATAATAATATATAGATGTTGGTTTTTATGAAAAAAAAATATGTTGGTTTAATCAGAAACTAAAAGTTATGGAATTTGCTGTTCTGTGATGCAAGTGACAAGAGATACCAAAAGAATGGAAGTATTCTATTTATGGAAAAATCTATTTTCCTTGTGTTATTTAAGTACCAAGAAAATTAGTTTTGTTGCTTCTTTCCTGTAGCACATACTGAAGCTATATTATCTCGGTTCGAGATGAATATCAAATACGAATATGTATTCAATATAAGTATACTTAAATTTTTAATTTTTTTTATATATATATTTGAAAGATTATACCTCATACTGATTAAACTACTTAAACAGTCCATGTACTATAGTTAAAAGTGCATTTTAGTCTCTGTATTATAAAAGTGAGTAATTTAATCTTTGTACGTTTGAAATTGATGCAAAGAAGTAAAATTGATAACAGTGTTAATGGAAAACAGTCTAAATGCTGACATGGACATGTGAAACTGACAGAAAATATGATTTAAAAAAAAAATGATAACATGTCAAATTTTTTTACTCAAGTGAAATTTAGAAAAACATATTTTTTTTTACCCAAATCCTCCCTTACCCGTAAAAACATGTCATCATTTTTTTTTTCGAAGTCATTTATTCTGTCAGTTTTTAAATTCCACCTGAGCAAAAAAATTTGACACGTCATCATTTTTTTCCAAGTCATTTATTCTGTCAGTTTCACATGTTCACGTCAGCATTTAGACGGTTTTTCATTAATACAGTTACCAATTTTATATTTTTGCATCAATTTCAAATGTACAAGGATTGAATTGCTCTTTTTTATAGTACTGGAATTAAAATGCACTTTTAACTATAATACACGGACTATCTAAATACTTTAACCCCTCATATCATATCTGAATATCTGTCGGATATAAGTGTCAGACATAAATATTGAAAATCTCTAATTTCCTAAATTCAAAATTTAACTCAATTAATTCATACAATTATTTATAATCAATAACATTAAATAAATTTAAAATTTGATTTTTAATATATGTAATTTCTTTCATTATTCTTAAACTGGGGCTTTGTTTATTTAAAAAAACTCTTTAGCTTCCTCTTTTCCAACATGATTTGGAGCAGTGAATGATATCAAATTCTATGGTGGTACTCTGGTTATGACCTCATTGATGACCAAAAGGAAAGCGTTGATGAAAGAACCTATTGGAAAGTACTAAAATTTTCCGAAATTTATCTGAAAATAATTACAAACAAAAAAAATTCTGATGAAATAATTAATTAATTTTAGAAAATTACCTTTGAGTGTTTGGTTTTTTTTTTTTTATAGTTATTTTTATTTATTGAAATTAATACTTTTAAGATAGTTGACAAAATGGTTATAATTAATCAAAATAAAGATTTATAGAATGAAAAGCACTTATTTTCGATATTATTTGGTTCGATTTTTTTTGGATTTTAATATTTTATAATCGAATAATTTTTAATTTGGATAGGAGATTTATTATTCGTGACAGGCTTAAATAGAATTCGGATAGTAATTTTTAGATATTCGAATTCAATTTTATTTTAATTCAAATAGTATCTAATATTCGAAATCGTTATTCAAATTCGCTTTATTTATACAGATAATGTCAAACATTTTTTTTTTGGTTGATAATTTGGAGAAGGAGAATCGAACCTTGCTCTTTAGGCAAGAGAAACATGCACCAATCATTAAATCAAAGACTCGGGTGTTGTCGAATATTTAAATCTGATACCCGTTTACATAACTCAATATCATATGTAAAAAATAAAGTCAAAATTTTAATTTCTTTTCTTTTGTCCTTACCCAAGAAAAATGAATACCCACTTGTCTAAAATGTAGGTTTTATATTCATTATAAAATCTAACATTTAGGAGTATATAACCTTGCATTATTTTTATTTTTAAAGTTTAAGGTGACTTTTCAATTTAATTTTTTTAGCATAATTAAATATCAAATCCATAAGATTTTGGTTGAACTCGTTTTGTTGACCAAACTTGTTCCTTTCTTATAATATCATATAATTAGAATGTTGCTTTCTTTTCTTTTCTTTTTCTTTTTCTTACTAAGTTTTTTAAATATATTTTCTTAAGAATGAGATTTGTTGCTTATATTAATGTGAAAAAGAAAAAGGAAATTTCCTGGCGGCATGCCGTGAGGGTAATGCTGATTCTTGACATAAATAAAGGACTTAATTAAAATGATAAAAAGACATATAATCAAATTGAGCATGCACTTTGTCGTTTTTATGGTTAAAATAATAAAAAATCTTTTAATTTATTATTTTATTAAATAAGTTTTAATATTTTATTATATCTAAATAAATCTTTAATTTTTAATTTACACTCAAATAAGTTATGAACCTTTAATTTATACTCAAATAAACTTTTAACCTTTAATTTATAACTAAATAAACCATTAACATAAATTAATATTTTATTTGAAACAATAACTTATTTGGATACAAATAAAAAAATAAAAATTTATTTGAGTACAATAAAAATATAAAAACATACTTAAAAATGAAATATTCATTAGTTTTTTAAAACATTTTAAAACTTTTTTTTTAGACTTTAAACAAATAGTTTCACAAGATTTCTTTTCATCATATTTATTATAAATTGATATATTGTCGTTTATAAGTTATAACAATGAACTAAGTTAATTATATATTGAGGTGGGAAATAACAATTGTTTGTGAAAAAAGAAAAAGGGATAGCAAATGAACATTTATTTTATTTTTTGATATAAAAAATTAAATTATTATTTTATGTATTATTAATAAAAAAATTTTAAATTTCATAAATTAAATTAAAAATTATCACAGCATATATTTTGTTTATTATATTAAGATATTAATTATTTTAAATATATTTTAATAAAATATATGGTAATCTTTTATCTTTTTCATGTTTATTTATTTATTTATATATTATTATTAACGTGACTGATTAAGTTAATGTTATGAGTTAATCTGATACCAATTTATTTGATAAATTTATTTAAAAATTAAATTAGAATCGTAATAATAAAATGCAGTCAAAAATATTTATGTCTTATACTTTAAAAAAAAAAAATTCACACTTATGACATCAAATAACTTTTTTTTTCAATTTTTTTTTAATTTATATTTTTTAATTTTATTTTCATCACATCATGCACTATTTAGTTAGAGTGTGTATGATAACGCATTGAAAAAAAAAATTCAACAGTTTAATTTTTTCAAAATTTTTAATAACTCGTATTAAATGTTACTTAATAAAAAAATTTAACAAAAAAGTGTTGAATATGTAAGTAGATAGAGAACTACTTATCACTTAAAGTAGAACATGTTAAGTTAATTTTATTTCTTTAAAATTTATATTTGAACTAAATTATTTTTTTATTACAAAAGATAAGATATTTAAATTACTATCTTTAAATCTATCTAAAATAATATAAAATGTTATGTTAATAAAAATGAAATTGTGAAATAAATAATTTTTTAAATTCAATATTTACGATTATCAAATAATATAATTATATTTAATATATAATTTCTAGTAATATACCAATCAATTTTTATTATACAAATTCAATATTTAATTTTGCAACTTATCAAATAAACCTTAATCAAAATTAGGCTGAGATGGACTCAATGTGTACTTAACTCAATCAGGCCGCTACTAGTCCGATATCAGCCGCCATGACAACCAATACAAGAAAGTCAGAAACAAACGCAGAAAAGATCAAACAAGAAGAAAAAAAATGTCATATTCTATTCTCCATTAATGATCTTTCAAGTTATTTAAACTTTAACTCCAATAAACTAAAGCAGTTGTTTGAAGTCACCAATTTCTCCCCTAGTTTTCTCCTCTTTTTCCTTCACCTAACAAGGTAATCCCCCACTCTTTGCTTTTGTTTTGATGTTTGATCTTTGGTTCCCCTAAATGGGTTTTCAACATAGAAAGTTGATGTCTGGTTCTAGCAATGAAACCTCACCATATGACTGTGACACTTGTTACGATTACTGTGCTTCATCATGTTATCAATTTTGTCTCGGGATATGTCCTCCTGACTCTCCTTACTCAGATCTATACCCTCCTCCGAGTCCTGTTTCTGAGTCCACTTCTCATACAAAGACACCCACCAAGTTTTTGATCACAACTTTTACAATTCTCGCCACAGCTTTTCTGGTTCTATGCTGTTATGTTTACTATGTCAGGTGCTTTAGACGCCGGTCTAATAATGCTAGGAGGAGATCGCAGCCTGATCAAACAACTGAAACCCGTGATGAATTCCTTGATGAAGATCATGGTCCTATCGTTGACCATCCCATCTGGTACATCAACACCGTCGGTCTGCAACCATCCATCATTCATTCCATCGCGGTTTGTAAGTATAAGAGAGGTGAGGGTCTTGTTGAAGGAACAGATTGCTCTGTTTGCTTGAATGAGTTCGAAGAAGATGAGACTCTCAGGCTGTTGCCAAAGTGTAGCCATGCTTTTCACATTCCTTGTATTGATACTTGGCTTAGATCTCACACCAATTGTCCTTTGTGCCGGGCACCTATTGTCTCAAACACGGCTAATATAGGACCATCATCGTCTGAGGTTACTACTGAAGATTCAGGAGGAATTGAGGAAACCCAAGTGGTAATTATGGAAGATGATGGAGAAGGAGAACCTGAGAGAGAAACTGATGGTGGTGGAACAAGTGAAACAAGGATTAGATTTAGACCAGACGAGGAAGAGGAATTAGCTGTTGAAAATGAGAGAAATTACAAAGGTGAAAGTTCGGGAGCAGATCAGGATGGGATTCAACCTATGAGAAGATCAGTTTCTTTGGATTCCTTGGCAGCTTCTCAGATCAGCAGCCAGGCTCTTGCTAATGGCAATTCGGATAATGAATTGAGTAAAGGGAAAGAATCGAGTTTGAGAATTGTTTCAAGGAGAGCTGCAGGAAATCAAAGTTTGCTGAGATTGATGTGTCATTCTTCTATCGGTAGGTCTTTGCAAAATAGGCCAATTTTCATGAAGAGGTCATTTTCTTTCAATGGAAAATTCTCGTTGCCAATAAGCAACAACAAGAGCCGCAACACAAATCCTCCTTTGAGAAGCTTTTGATCATTACTGCCCTGTATCTACTTTCAGGTGAGACATCTGAAAACTAAGATGTCTTGGGAACTCCAAACAAACTGAGGGTTTTCTTTAAGCTTTTTTTCTTTTTCTTTTTTTAAATAGAACTTACAATAATATCAAGAACCTTGATAAACAGATGATGCTAAACTTGTATAATAATACACAGAAACGAGATTCATGAAAAAGAGGTCCCTGTTCTGAAGGTATAGCTGTTTGTGCTTGACTATGTTACTCCTACTCTTCATTTTTCTTGAAGTATTCGTGTTCAACACCTGTGTCCAACGAATATTCGGACATGCGACCCTCCAAATACGTGAAAAAACTGAATATAACCATGTCGGACATGTACCCGTATCCGACACTTACACCCGAGTTCGAGTAACATAGGTCCTTGTTGCAGCATCAGTTTTCTATAGAAAACATGTAGTTGTAAGTAAACCTTTTGAGACAAAATGATTATGTTATCTTCTTGTTTAACGATTGCTGCCCCTGCTACATGTAAGTAGACATGTAGAGGGGCAAATTGTTCTGGTTCTACAAGAGAAATGTCTCAATTTTAGCATCAATCTTATCTGTTGCCAGGAGAACCATTGCAAATGGGCCTTTGACATGCCCTGCTTCAGTCTTAAATCTTAATCAAAATCTTTCAAAGGTTTCAGTTGAAAATTATAAATGGAAATCAGCCTCTGGTCTGAAGGGATATTAGATAAAGTATGCTTTCCCTTGTGGAAATTTGTTGGATTCTAGAGGATATTTATCCACCATTTCCTGTTTTACCATAGATATCTTTCTGTGAATCTAGAATGAAACATGCAAATAATGCCTTCATGACACTAGAATGAAGCATGCAATATACCCTTTTTCAAAAAAACATGCCATAATTCATGCTTAAATATGTTTATTTACATTTATCAACAAAAAAAAAAAAAAAAAAAAACAAGAGTTTATTTACAGAAATCAATGAGTTTCAAGTCTATTGTCCAACTCCCTTGGGAAATAAGTTGATGTCTGCAGAAGAACAAGGAGTGAGTTGTGAAGTTCCGGCAGGTTGATCCCTTGCTTAATTACAGACTGTAAGTGATTCTCTGATATGATTATCTCATCTCTCAACTGTATCTCAAGGGCAATTTTAAAGAGCTGAAAATTGGTTGGTTCATGCCTATGTTGGTATTTAGTAGTTCTGAAATTCGAATTTTAACAGCAACTCTTTCTTTTATCTTCAAGATGCAACTTTTTTTATAAAAAAAAAAAAAAAATTCCTGCAATTAAAGAAAGCCATTGATTAGGAGCAAAGTTCTTGTTAGTTACAAAACTATTTTGGTTTTTTTTTCTGACAGGATTAACACCCATAATTTGTAGCCACTGGTTTTGGCTTCAAAATCACGAGAGATGCGTATTTGTCAACAGTAGGTGTTGAAAAACAGTGAGAAAACAACAATGTGTGCTAGCTGGTGCCGCATCCTCCCTCATTGACCTTGGAACTTCTCTTTCTGTTAATAGAAATCATTGAGGATAATTCAACTCGAAATTGAAGACACGTAGATATCATAATTTTAAACACAGGAATTCTGTAAATAGAAATTTCTACACTCCACCATATCTGTCTACGGATGGAATTATCTATCCGACTCGATAAATTATGTATAAAGTAAATTAGATTTGGATAAAATATTTTATAATCTAGATTGATGGTTTGAATTATTATTTATTTAAATTTAATTATAAAAATATAAAAATAATTTTTAAATAATAAAACAATCTTTCAGTCGACTCATAAACAAATCTAAACTCCACGTCTCCATGGTCCAATTACTTTCCACAAGCTTCTTTGATGAATAGAGAGCCTGTTAGTATTTTTTTTCTTCTGCCAGAGCAAATAGAAAGTAGAAGGTAGAACAAAAGGAATTAATCATGAGATTAAATTAAGATAATATAATACTATATTGCATGCATACCTTGCTGCTTGCTATAGGGATGGAGAAGACTTTGCTGTTCAAATAAAACTCATTGAAATGGAAAGAAAAATAGATTCTCTCTAATCTTATAGTAGTAGTTGGGCCATTTCTCAACGTTGAAGGCTTAGGTTGGATGTGATTTAGTGAAGGATCAAGCTCAACTCAACAAATCTTAATCATAATTTATTTTGGATCAATTAAAAGGATTAAGAGATAGAAATATTTACGTCCGATATATGAATCTTCCTCCAATTATTTTTATTCACCATCATCATCTTTTCAAATTTTTTTAGTTTCATATCATTATTTATCATCTTCAACCATATCTTTTTTGATCTTCTATTCACCTTTTTATCTTGTGCAAAGTCAATCTATTCTATCATTCTAACAGATGCATTCCTTGATCTGCATTTTATGCTATGCTATGCTGTATGTAGGATTGGAGAACAAAGATAAAACTGATCAGATATGGAAATCTCTAAGAATGACCAAACAAAGAAATGACAATAGCAGAAATTAGATATGCATTCTTTCTTTCTTCATATCTGATTCATGGGCATTTGAAAGAAGTGGGAGAGTTTATTGATCAATGGAAGCAATCCACCACCACAGACTTTGATATCTCTGCCTGGATTAGAATTTTGAGTCCATCGACACAAATGGGTGTTGAGCAATTGCAATCATCCGAAACTCTCGTTCCAAGTTTTGAGCAAAAACTTGTCTAACTGCCTGGTTAATTTGTTGCTGGAAGGAAGGCTTCATCCTCATAATTTTACTATAAATTCTATTTATAATGGGTTTCCATTCTTAATCCAATAGGATTTGGGAAATCCCTATCCTAATAAGAGATAGGATTTACAACGGACAACTGACAGGCCGTAAAAACAGAAATAAAAGTCAGATTTTTTTATTCTTTGTTTTTTTTTACGCTATTTTAGTTCAGCGATATATGTGGTATGGGGTAACGAGAAGCTGTTGGATTAGCAGTTAATAAAGAGGCGCGCAAGACAAAAGACCAGACAACGTGGAACCAATGCACTGACGGTTTGTTTTCACGTGCTTTTCTTTTCTCTCTCTTTCTTCAGTCAGCTCAGACACAAAGAAAGAAAGAAATTAGTATTCAAAGCATGAAACTTTCCCTTTCAATCAAACCATCTTCTTTTAATCCTCCTTATTACTTCACGTCATATTCATTCCCCTCTGTTTTCCCTCACCTTTCCTCTTCTTGAAGGTAACTCATTTTTGCTCCCTTTCCTCTCCATGAAGGTAACTCGTTCTTCTTATTCTTTTTTTTAGTTTTTCTGTTGTTATTATTATTATTATTATTATCGAAACCAAGAAACAACATTTTTTTTAAGTACTTGGTTTTGACAGAAATCTGTTTGATTCCTGAGAAAACCCTCTTTCTCTCTTTGGTGTTACGTTCTGGTGATAAAGGGTTTAGGGTTCTTAGCTCTCTATGAACTAAAAGCCTTGCGGTTGATGTGATTTGATCAGTTAACTATTTTTTGTTTATTTTGACTCTCTCTCTCGGGCTGATGAGTGATGAGAAAGGAAATGGGAAGAAAATTTCTACAGATTCTGGGTTTCTTTTTTTTTTTTTTAAACATTTGTAAAGGGAATTCAGGGATTGATCTTATTAGTTCTTAAGTAGTCCAAAAACTAGTGGTTCTTGTTTCAGAAAAAAAAAGATGATAAAGCTCACAGCAAATAAAAGAAGTTTGTTTTTTTTTAAACCTCTCCTTCCTCTGATAGTTGCATTCCTTTGCTTTTTCTTTAGACATTTTGGGGTTAATTAGTTGCTTGATTTCTTATGTTATCAGGTTGTATTTGCAAATCCAAGCGGATCGATGTTGAGAATTTCTGATATGTCTGTTCATATGGGTCGAAAGAAGAAGTAAGTGGTTTCTGGTGTCTAAGGTTTAACCTTAGCTAAATGGCTTCTTGACATTGTGTTTAATTGGTATCGAAATGAATAGAATAATGGTGTCATCTGATAGATACCTTATGCTGGAAATGCAGGAAGTGCTCAAATATTTAACTTTATGATAGAGTAGTTTTTACTTAATTCTTGCTGCAAGGAATTCAGCTGTTCAGTTTTAGGTTTGAGAAATTTTGGAGTTATGTTATTAACTTAGTAAATAAAATGCCTTGCTGAGTTGCTAGTAGTTTTAACATTTAGGAATGTTGGGAAGTAGTCTTCCTTGAAAATGTTTAATGGAGGCCTTGGGGAAGAAGAGAAAGGGCTCGGAAGTGTTGCCATCATGTCGCAGGTCCTTTACTCCTGTAACAGTTGTTTGGTCTCACTTGTCACTGGAAGATTATTCGAGGCAGAAAAAGAAGTGTAAGGAAGATGAAGTTAAAGTAGCTGTTGGCTCTGTTATGAGTGTAGTCAAAGGAATTGCCACTGGCCCACCTTGTGGGAGTGCATCTTTGGAACCATCCAATAGGGGCCTTAAGAGGAAAATTGGGTGTATTGATGTAGCAACTCAATTTGGTCGGAACAAGAAGATCGAAAAAGATTATGATTTGGGTGCAACAATTGGGAGTGGAAAGTTTGGATCTGTTGTATTGTGTCGAAATAAGGTGAATGGCGAAGAGTTTGCTTGCAAAACTTTACGCAAGGGTGAAGAGCTTTTGCATCAGGAAGTGGAGATAATGCAACACCTTTCTGGTCATCCTGGTATTGTGACATTGAAGGCGGTGTACGAGGATTTGAGATCTTTCTTTCTTGTGATGGAGCTCTGCTCTGGGGGACGGTTGCTTGATCAGATGGCTAAAGAGAGGCGGTATCCAGAGAATTTAGCTGCTAATATACTCAAGGAACTGGTTTTAGTTATCAAATATTGCCATGACATGGGTGTTGTTCATCGGGATATAAAACCTGAGAATATCCTTCTCACAGCTTCTGGACAGATGAAGCTCGCAGACTTTGGATTAGCTGTGAGGATGTCAAATGGTAATTTTGTTTTTCAAATTTATTCTAGTCTTCTAATATTCATGGGTATGTTCTGGAGTCTGGACCATTTAAGCTTGTAAATTTATAGTGGATTCTTGATGTTTATTTTCCCCACTAGTTACAGCATCTGCTAACATCTGCTCCTTTGGTTGAACCACTTTGAGTCCATCAGTAGATTAAGTGTGGTAAATCATGATTGATGCAAAAAATAAATTGTTGGATAAATCAAGCATCCACTGCTTTGGATTTAAATCAAGTCTTATTGGATTGTGAGGGTATGTTGACATGCATGTTAGATTTGCAAGTAAAGTGAAAGTTGTAAAAATATGAGAAAAGGCTAAACAGCAGAAAGAAGACATCCAAAGTTTTCTCTCTAGGAAATGAAGTATCTAAGATGATGCCATCAGCTGTGTAGCACGGTCCTCTTTTTAGGGAAATGACAACATGTAACAATGCATTTGTTTGAACTGAAATTTGTTGTTCCATCCTATATTACTCGGACACGGGTGTGAGTGTCGAACACGGGTATGTTCAATTTTTCCAAGATTTCCATGTATTTGGAGGGTCCTCGGAGAATCATATCCCTATTTTTATGTTCTCTTCTATGCTGCCTTTCCATTTAAGTTTTATACTGTTTTCTATCACAGCAGTCACTTATGAGTAATTTGTCTAAATGTGAACATTTTTGCTTTCTTTCTTCTAGGTCAGAGCTTGACAGGTGTGGTAGGGAGTCCTGCTTATGTTGCCCCAGAAGTTTTAATGGGCAATTATTCAGAAAAAGTTGACATCTGGAGTGCTGGTGTCCTCCTTCATGCTCTCTTGGTTAGTCTGCTTCCCTTCCAAGGTGATACTTTGGATTCAGTATTTGAGGCTATTAAGAATGTCGACCTTGATTTTGAGAATGGAGCATGGAGGTCCATCTCTCAACCTGCACGGGATCTGGTTGCCCGTATGCTGACAAGAGATGTTTCAGCAAGGTTAACTGCTGATGAAGTATTAAGTAAGCATTGTGTATTCTCAATACTTTTTCTGAATTATGTAAGGCTGCATGTCACAATATAAATATCTAGTTATAGAAAACACTGCCAAGAGTAGTTCCATTGATCTGCCAAACATAAATGTAAAGCACTTGATAAACATTTCATCAGTAGACAATTTAGTTACATGCACTCATGATTCCACAAATGGTGAATGCTACTGAAGCATCCATGGATTATTGCCTTCCTAAGTCAACTTCTTGACCTCTTTTGGGCCATTAGTTTTAATTTCTGCATTAGAGTTTCACCTCATCTTACTTTAGGAACTTGGTCTGATCTCCATTTTATTAGACCAGCTGCTCAATTGTTCCTCCCTATGTTACTCGGACTCGGGTGTGAGGTGTCGGGCACGGATATGTGTCCGACACGGGTATATTTGATTTGTTCTAAGTTTTTCCATGTATTTGGAGGGTCCTTGGGGGATCATATCCCCATACCCATATCCGGATATGCGTCGGACACGGGTGTCGGACATGGGTACTTCAAGAAAAATTAAGGGTCGGAGCAACATAGGTTCCTCCAGTCATGTTCTACATAGAGAAAACATCTGATATAAAAAGGCATCAACTAATTTATGCAGAACGCAGGAAGGCTCTAATTAGTGTTTAACCACATCTTTAATTAAATTACCAGATACTTTTGAAGAGATCCATAGACGCTAGATACGACCTATGTTACCCCGACTCTTCATTTTCCCTGAAGTATCCGTGTCCGACACCCGTATCCGACACATATTTGGACATGGGTATGGGGATATGATCCTCCAAACATATTGAAAAATTTAGAAAAAAATGTGCATACCCATGTCGTGCACATACCCATATCCGACACTCACTCCCGAGTCCGAGTAACATAGGATATGACTCTAGTTTCTGCATATCCATGAGAAATGGAGCAATATCTAAGAGTTTATATACTTATTTAGTTTGTAGTTTTGTGAAGAAGGAATTGAATGCCAGAAAGAGAGAAAGAAAACATGAATTGATATCCAAGTACTGTATTTTGTCTCTTGATGCATTTATGACTAAAATTTTGCAGGGCATCCATGGATATTGTTCCATACTGAAGCAACATTGAGGATGGTTGCTTTCAAGACGAAAATGAGAAACCATGGAAGGCCGACTTCCCAACAACTGACTGTCTCACCTGGGGTAGTGTCGGAGAGAAGCAAGATAATACCAAGTGGCTTTCTCAATGAGGATTCTTTCCTGTTTTTATCATCTGATAGACATAGTTCATCTACAACGTCAGAAGTTCCGGATTGTGTGTTGGTTGATGCTCTCACTGTCGCAATTTCACGCGTGAGGATATCTGAACCGAAAAGAACCAGGCTATGTGGCTCCACTGGTCCTGTTCAACAAGAGTGTTCTTCTAACATTAAGGTCAACAACCTCTGTACAGCATTTTGAGTCCACTGCACAAAACTGCTTACAAACATGGAGGATAGCTATGTTGTTCCGACTTTTCATTTTTCTTGAAGTATTCATGTCCGATATTCGTGTCCGACGTATATCTGGACATGTGTATGGGGATATGATCCTCCAAATATATAAAAAAACGTAGAAAAGAATTGAACATACCCGTGTCAGACACATACCCGTATCCGACAATCACACCCGAATCTGAGTAACATAGGAGGATAACTCGCCATGACCTGAATTTCAGTTATTGTTTTTTTAGGAAAACATTTGTTTAAGATTTGATGTGATTGACTTGCTATATGGCTTTAGCATAACTTGACTTACTGGAAGTGTATGATTTGCAGATTTGCTATGTAAATATAGAAACTGCATTTTATGGACATTGCCTTCTATTGGGCATGCAGTTTAGTTAATACTAAGCCTTTTTGAACATGCATTTTATTAGACATTCGTGTAATTTCTTATGTCATAATCGTGTTTAAGGTGTTTTATATTTATATAAATTTTGACGTTTTAATAATTTGTGATATATAGATTTTGATATGTTCGTTTATTCGTGTCGTGTCCGTGTTTTTTTTTTTTGTTTCGTATTTTAATTATTTTTTTCGTATCGTGTCCAATATCATCGCGTATACATGTTATGAAGTGTCTCCTCCACCATGCTTCCCCATCTTCTCCCCGTTATGTTCTCAATCATTCTTAGTCATCTGGTCTGTAGCTGGTTACTTAAGGGAACCTGCTTGATTTTAGTTATTCATTTCAGTTTTACATTCTAAACTATTACTTGGTTTCTAATAAATAGAATTGAAGCTAAATTGCCAGAGGCAAAGGATTGGGTTCATTTGGATTACTTTTTCAACTAATAACTTAATGCAATTGGTAAAAAGTAGAGACCATACTTTAAAAGTTCTGACAATAAATTGAAGTTTGATGAAAAAAAGGTGGTTGTACTACTTACTGTTTACATTAATCTTCTTTTCAGAAGCCAAAGAAAAATGAAAGGCTAAAATAAATTTATAAATTCTGATTCGAATTCGAAAAATTTATTTAATTCGTTCGAATTCAAATCCGATCCAATTTGATTTGATTGAAAAAAGTCAACAACTTAAAATCGATCAATCTAACCCGAAATAACCCGAACAATTAACTCAAAATAATCCGAACTTAAATAAAGTATAATTTTATTTTAAAAATATTAATTTAATTTTATATATAAAAAGAGAAAATATTAATTTAATAAAAATAATACCTATGGCTATAACATAAATTATTAGTTTGTTTTAATTTTATAACTTGTAATTATCATTTTGGAGTATGATAAAATATGCAATTACTATTTAATATGTATAAATTGATCCTATTCTTATATTTGTTCTCTTCTGTATATGTAAAATAATACAGTAAGTCAGTAACTATATATGTACAGATATCGTATAAAATCTATATTTATACTATTATGACAATTTTTTAAGATGTGATTAGTTTAAATTTTTTGAATTGTTATTGTAATTTTAAAATATATTATATTAGTTGGAATGAAATTGAATTTTTTTATCAATGCCTGAAAATAAAAACAAATATTTGTTTAAACTTAAAGAGATATTACATTAAAATTTATCAATAAATATTCATTTGAAATAACTCTTTGCTTAAATATATATATATATATATATATATATATATTTAAAAATCAATGTAAATAATTCTTAAATAAACAAAGAATATTACAGCAAATATATTAATCATCTAATGATAAATTGAATAACTTAGAATAATAATAAATAAATAAACTCTAATAGCATAAAACTTGTTACTTGTTAACCATCTTAAAAAATACAAAAATAACTTATAGATATGCCTTGGCAATTTAAAGGCCCGATATATATTCTCAAAAAATACAAAATATTTTTAAAAAAAAATCATATTCATGTTGGTCATATCAAAGTATAAAACCACAATTCCATGTAAATTTACTTTGCAAAAAGATCTTTTTTGTAAACAAATCCTTGAAGGTCATTTTAAGAACAAAAAAAGAAACTTCTACTTCCATTGTTGCAACTAAGAAAATAACAAAATCTATTAAAAACTGTCACAACAACCTATGATCTCAATAACAAATACAACAACATTTATTGGAAAGAAATAGAAACCATCTCTCTATTGGCAAGGAAAAGCAGCAAGCGAAGAGCATGACCAAAATACTCTGCAAAAGGTAAGACGAATAGAATAGCTTAGTATCATCACATATATAAAACATCTATTTTTTTCAAATACATTACAAAAGGTAAAACGATATGCCATTTAATTCTTAATACAAAAGTAAACAAGCATATTACCAATTGGTCAACCAAATTATGTTCTTAACAGATATAGAAATAAAGCAAATTTAAAATATATTCAATGAAAAAAATGAAAATTAAACTCCATCGAACCTTTTAATAGATACATTTCAAAGTCCAAACTCCAATGCACCAATCTCTCAAGAAAGTATGAACAATATTACACAAAAGATTTGCATTGTGTGAAGGTGGAACATGACAAAAATTTAAAATCTTACTTTGCAACTTCCAATTCTTATCCACATAGTGTGCAGTAAGACAAATAAACCCTCTATCTGAGCATGATGTCCACAAGTCACTTGTCAAACAAATTCTATTAGAAATCTTATACAAAGTAGACTTAAGTTTAAGTTTCATTTTGTCATGTAATTTCAAGCAATAAGTTCTAATAGTGTTCCTACTAACATTCTCAACACTATTATTTAGTAAAGCATGAACCTCTCTAGTTCCTTCATGTTCAACCCATGTAAATGAATAACCATGTTTGATGATAGCTTTAGCAAGTGTTTCACGATAAGCTTATTTATCTACTTTTTCAATATCATATTTCTTATTCTTATTAAGATATGCAGGACACTTTCCTAGATGACGTATAAGGTTAGAAGTACCCGTCGAAGATTTTCCTTCATATGATTTATCACAATGCTTGCACATAGTTCTTGGCCTTTTCTTTGGAGATTGAGTCTCAACAAGATTGAACTCAAGCCAAAGCTCACTGTGCCTCTTTTTAGATTTGGAAACTTGACTTTGAATTTCAGGACTATTATTACTAAAATCCACATTCATCTATTCCATTTCCTTCTCCAAATCTACAAACATTAAAGTTAAACCAACATAGATAATATTAAAAGTCAAAGTTAAATTATAAAAGAAGAAAAAAAAAACCTTGATATGTATTAGTTAAGTAGCACATAATGATATCTATAATGCAATGCAAAGTAAATATTTACATTTTGAATAATACGTTTATATCTGTAACCATTTCAGCCTCCAATCTTGGAATTGGAGGCACATACTATATATTAGTTTTTTTTGTTAAAACATAGATCTTTCATATCAAAGAACTACTAAGCATTAGGTACTTAGGCAAAGTCAAAAGACACCCACTAAAGGGCCACTTTGTCAATCACTAAAATTTTGTACTATCAGTTATAAACTAACTCGTAAGTTTGTATAAGAAAATATGCATACTTTTTGAGCTATAAACCGATGCTTCCAATAGAAGGTCCAATATTAGGAAACATTGACATCAGTAAGCTCCAATTCTGCAATTGTGGCATTAATTGCATCAATAACATCCATCTTTCCCTTGCTCCATGGCTATTTAGAAGGCTTACATTTGCTCATAATAGAACTAATATATATTAGTTAAGTAGCACATAAGGATAACATAATAAAGTTGAACGGAAAGAAACCTCTATCAAACCAATCCTTAAAATTAGAACTAAAAAATAATCAAATATATACAATTATAATGAAAGCCAGATTAAAATTGAAAAAATAAATTTTGAGCTTCAAAGATTCAAACCCTAAATAGTAAAATAGAGATAGTGATGACTCTAAAAAAAAAAACAAGGAGGAAAAGAGAGACAGTGAGAGAGATCTGCAACTCAAAAATTACCTTAAGATTTGAAGCTATTGTCAGAGATCTATAACTTAGAAATGAGACTGAAGAAGAAGCTGAGACCTGAGATCCAACTATCCGAGAGGCAGGTAGTGGCTGCTTTTTGTTACGATCCCATATTGAAAGAATAAGACTTCATTCTGAGATTTATATGGACTTAGATTCTCCCACCTCAATAGCTAGCTTTTGGGGTGTGATTCTCCAAAGGTCCATATCAATTGGTATCAGAGCCAGCCCCACCTTGATGGGATCAGCACTCGGAGTGGTAGCCTATGGAGTGGTGGCCTGGACCTAAAAAAAAAGGGCGTCAGCCATGACCAACGTGACCGTGACCAACGAGGACGTTGGTCCTTTAAGCATAGTAGTTTGTTACGATCCCATATTGAAAGAATAAGACTTCCTTGTGAGGTTTATATGGACCTAGGCTCTCTCACCTCAATATCTAGCTTTTGTGGTGTGGTTCTCCAAAGATCCATATTAATTGGCACCCTTTTTTTTTTGTTTTAGGTCCAGGCCATCATTCCGAATGCTGATCCCACCAAGGTGGAGCTGGCTCTGATACCAATTGATATGGACCTTTGGAGAACCACACCCAAAAGCTATCTATTGAGGTGAGAGAGCCTAAGTCCATATAAACCTCACAAGGAAGTCTTATTCTTCTAATATGAGATCGTAACATTTTTTTTCTTGGCCAGGCGACGGATTTTTTTTTGTTTAAGGGTTTAGGAAGAAGAAGAAGTGAAGAACCCTAGAAGCTGTCTCCGACTGTGAATTGCTTGTTGCTTTAGGGCTAAGAGTTTTTTTTTTTTTTCGCAAATTAGCATTTACTTTTTAACCTTTACTCTTTAGTCAGACTCTAGTAAATTTGTCTTTTACTCATTTTTTTCTTTTGGTCCGTGTCTTTTACTCATTTAGGAGATTAGGATTTGACAATTTTACGTTTTATATTTATTAAATTTTAGACTTTTAATTTTTATAAATAAAGTTTATTAAGTTTTATTTTTTGTTTTAAAATTAAAAAAATATAAATTATAAAAAAATATTAAATTTTATTATGTTTAAAATTAAACATAAAATAATATATTATAGGATAAAATTAATTAAAATTTAGTTTTTATGTTTTAAAATTAAAGAGAGAAGTATAGTTTTTATGTCTTTAAATAAAAAAAAAGTATAGATTAAAAATATATTGGGTATATGAAAAATCTTAAATTTTGATTATTTATTTATTTATTAGATATATGTGCGTGTCAGTGTGATATGTCTAAAAATTATTTTAAAAATATATAAAAAAATTATACTATTAAATAGTAACTACTTACTAGTAAGTACTAAGTACTAATTAATTTTAATATCTCATATTAATTAAGTTTTGCTTCTTTGATTTTTTTTTTATATATGTCAAAAGGTCATGATATTTATACTAATTAAATTAACTTTTCTATTATAAAGATATTGAAATCGGATATTATATGAGGAAAAATTAAGTTTGCTCTACTTATTATTTGTTGTAACAATCATATTAATACTATTAACTAAAACGAGTAGAGCTATATTAAATTAAATGCTTAAATTTTTTTTATTTAGTTATATATTAAATAAGTATCATAATTAAAAGTTTAAAATAATATTGATATTTTATATATGTTATATTAAAAATTAAATGTGTTTTATATATAAATGTTTTAAACATGTTATTTAAACGTGTCTACATGTTTAAAATACGTTAAATTATCGTGTTTTAAATGTGTCAATGGATACGTTTTGACACGAGTAGAGATATTGAAACTAAAGTATTGTTATACATGTTATTTTAGGATAAATGCTTAATATATAATTTTTTAAATTTTATCATGTGATTTTTTAAGAGTATATATAATAAATAGTTGATGTGTATGTGTTATAATGATTTGTACATTACATTATAATATTATTACAAATATCAAATTCAAATATGTGAATTGATTAAGAATTTAAGGTAATGGTTTCAGGTATATAATTATACCCGTTTGAGTAAAACTGTAAAATAGATACTTAAGTCTCGAATTCAAAAAATTATTCGATTATGTTCGAATCAGAAAAACCAAGTTAGATAAATATTTATTTTTATTTTTATTTTAAAATTAAAATTAAAATTATAATATTTATATTTAATATTTTTTATTTTTTATATTTTGACAAAATTTTAATTAAATATGACTCGATCAAATAATTTGTTTAAATTTAATCTAATTTTATTTGAAAATTAATAAATTGAACCTAAATGATTCGAACGATCAAATTCAAATAATCTGAGTGACAAACCCGAATGATCCGAACTTGAAACCCCATGACGATTTCCCAGCGTTAAAATTTGAAAATTTGTAAAAAATACCAAGGGAAATCGCCATGGGGGGTGGCGATTTCCCTTGGTTTTTTTGCAAATTTTGCAAAAAAATACCAAGGGAAATCGCCACCCCCCATGGCGATTTCCCTTGGTATTTTTAGCCAATTTTGCTAAAAACATGAAGGGAAATCGCCATAGGGGGTGGCGATTTCCCTTCATGTATATATTTTTTTTTTCAATTCTTAGGAAAATTTTAAAAACATGACTCAATAGTGAATTTATTGTGAAAGGGTATAATGAATAAAAGTTATTTGAAAAAGAGAAATGAATAATTAGAAATTATTATAAAGGATTAGACCTGCTCACGGGCCGGGCAGCCCGGCAGGCTCAGACCGTATTGGGCCGGGCCCGGGCAAGATAATTTATGTTCCGGGCCGGCCCGGCCCGGAACAGTGATTTTTATTATAATAATATTATTTTATTTAATTTTAATTAAAAAAATAAAAAAATTATTTTTTTATTCCAATGAACAGTGATTCGGGCTTAAACGGGCGGGCCTGGGCAGAAAAGAAAAAAAATACGGGCCGCGGCCCGGCCCGTCCCATGAGCACCTCTATAAAGGATATTGTAAAGACAAAATTATCCTTGATAAAAAAACCTTCTCTTCTCTTCCCTTTTTCTTTTATTTTTTAATTTAATTTTTAATTAAAAAATAAATATTCTGAAAATAAAAATTTTTAATTTTAAAAAAAAATTAAATTTTTTATTTACTTTTTTTATTTAAATATTTTATTTTTAAATTTATTTTCAATTAAAATTTTTAAAAAATAATATTTCCTTAATGAAAGAAAAAAAAATAAGTTTTTTCATTAAGAGTAATTTTGTCTTTATAATATTTTTTATAATAATTTCTAATTATTCATTTCTTTTTTTCAAATAACTTTTATTCGTTATATCATTTCACAATAAATTTACTATTGAGTCATGTTTTTTAAATTTTCCTAAGAATTGAAAAAAAATATATACGTGAAGGGAAATCGCCACCCCCGTGGCGATTTCCCTTCATGTTTTTAGCAAATTTTGCTAAAAATACCAAGGGAAATCGCCATGGGGGGTGGCGATTTCCCTTGGTGTTTTTTACAAATTTGCAAAAAAACACGCTGGGAAATCGCCATGGGGGATGGCAATTTCCCAGCTGAAAAAAAAAAGATCCGTATTTTGGGAAATAATCAAAAAGCAACGGTAATTTGGTAAATTTTTTTTTTTGGCTATATTGTAATAAAAAAGCCTAAAGTTAATCTATCTCATTCACTCACATTAATTTTATCAGTTAAATCATGAAACACTAATCAAGATAGCAATGGCCAAAGGCCCAAACCGAAAATAATAAGATGAGAAAGTTTTGGATTGGTTGAAGCAATATTCACACTTGGTAATTTTAAACATAATATGATTACACGATATGAATATTATGACATAAAAAATATAATTAAAATATGATATAAAATATAATACGACACAAAAAAATAATACGAATACAACACAAATATTTAATGTGTTAAAATCTATATAATATAAATTATTAACGTGTTAAAATTTATATAAAATATATAATATTTTAAATATAATTATAACACAAAATAATAACAAAAATATTATTATATTAATACACAAATTATCGAATCTAGACTTACAACCATAATTTGCAACATATTAATGGAAAAGTAATAGTGGCAGTGGCCCTCAACAATCAACATTCCAAAAAAATTGTGACACATCGCTGAATCTAAATAACTAGCTAGGTTTATTCTCAAGCGACAAGCCTGTAAATACAACTATATTTCAAGCTATTAAAAACTGTAGTAAATGAGGAGGAAAGTACTACGCCTTCTTCATTCAAGTTTCCAACTCAACTTTCGTTGAAGAATTACTGGCCATTCATGGAAAGCAAAACTCACCAAACCCAGAGGCCAACTTCTTTTCATTTAACTCACTTTTAACATTTTCCAACACTATAAAAAAAAACCCAATCCGGGTCCTTATCTACTCAATCCAAAGCCAATCTTTGTTTTAATTTTTTGAAAGTCCAGTGATGGCCAATTCTGATCGTCTCCTTGTTTTAGCTTTCTTTATCGCATTGTCATTTTCAGCCATGGATGTAGCTCAAGGGGCGGCGGCTGCTCGCCGTCTTTTGCAGACAACAACAACAGCAACACCACCAATATTTCCAAATTTGCCTCCGTTTCGTGGCTTCCCATTTCCTCCGTTCAACGGACCCTACCCGGAGTACAGGTTGCCTCCATTTCCGGCCATTTCAAATGTCCCTTCTGCCCCTGGCTTTCCTTCGTTCCCCTTCTTCCCTGTTCCACCAACATTGCCCAACACTCCCCCTTAAAAAAGTTACTATCTATAACAAATAATTATCACTGATTTAAAACTATTACTGCAATTCCTATATAATTAGTGCTAAATAAAGGTTAAAGTGTGTGTAGGCTTTCTTGATCTCACTCATCCGAGTGGTTTCTTTTTAATTTCTGATATGATCTCTGGTGAAAGCTTTGGCCGGCTCTTTGTTTGCTTTGGATCAAATAATCAGACCATAAATTAAAGTATTGTCTCTAGTTAACTAATTCTCGTAGCAATTAATTTATTAACATGGCCTTGCTTCTACTCTCTTTGTAATTCTATGTATTTATATGGGAATGAGAATCCAAGTCCTTCCTATTGTGTTAAAGTTTATACTGTTTTATTTTAGAGTTCGTTTTTATCTAGTGTCAGTGTATAGACTCAATACACTGACCGTGAATCCTACACTGACATCTCATTAAAAAATTAATCAATAACAATAATCATTAACCCTAACCCAACAAATATTATCGTATGATGCACTATCAGTGTATAATCCTATACACTGACAGTGCATCAAATATTAATATTTATTTTAATATTTACATCTTTTCTTTTTATTAATTAATTGTTTATGTTATTATTTCATTTTTTAAAGGCTTTCTTCGGCAACGTGATAGGAGTCTCTCCCACAGCGTCATAACTGCGTTTTGTAATTGGGGGTTAAAAGCATTTAGATTTGTGAGCATGCAATCAAATCATGTTTAACCAAAAGCAATATTTCAATTTTAATAGTAATTGAGTAACTTTTTTTATATATAAATGAAGTCGTAGTGAATTGATTAAAGTAAACAATTGGTTCTAGTAGTATAGCATTTTTTTTTACAAAGAAAACCGTAACTTGGAGATAAAGGGAGGGATTGCAAATGGTAGGATTCAAATTTTAAATCTGTTGAATCCCTTTTAAAAGATAATTATATGAACCAACTGAATTAAATTTTAGATTCAACCCGACTTCAAATTTTTTTTTTGGGCACAAAAGGTAACTGGGATGATTGCTTTGTGTCTTGTATTTAGGATTTGGTGAAGGTTAGCTAAAAAAGAGATCCAAGTAGATATAATAGAGGGGAGATGGGAACAACATATAAAAATTAAGGGTTGGGGAATTCGATGAGAGGAGGCGTAGGATAAAGATGCTCTCGGCTCACGTTAGCATGTCTCATGGCTGTTCATCTTCTCCTCCAAATCTCATCTGAATCCCTCGAATCTTCATTGATTTTCTATTTTCTGCTTGGATTTTGCACTTTTCTCTTCTTAATTTTACTTTCAAGCATGGGTGATAGGTCTATGTCACCTCGGGGGAGATCTACTTAGGGATGGCAATAGATTGGATATCTGCCATTTTTTGTATTATCTGAATCCGTAAATCTACTTTAAAATCTAAATCCGTTTATTATCCACAATAATCAGAATATTACTATCCGAATCCGAATTAATTAACATTATCCGCTGGATATCCGAATCCGCAAAAAATTCGAATCCGATAAGTCAAAATTAAAAAAAAATTATAAAATCAAACAAAAATTAATTTTAAATTCAAAATCACTCATAATTAACAACAAACAAATTCTAAAATACAAGAACAACAACTTAAATAAGAAAATAACAATTCCAAAATACAAAAAATAACTTAGGTAATACAAGGAATTAGTTCCATAAACTAAAAACAAACATAAAACTTAGTTATATCAACTATGAAAGATTACTCCTCTTCCTCAACAACACATGTGCTAGCTGAATCTCCAATTGAATTGGATACTACATAAAGAAAAAATTAAACATTAATTTAACTATTGAGATGAAATATAATAGATTGAATGTTTTTTTTTTTAATCCTTAAATAAAAAAATTGAATGTTTCTTTTTATTATGCTATTTTATATTGAATGTTTCTTTTATTATGCTATTTTATAATGTTAAAATAAATAAATCCTTAAATTTTATCTTTTTATTTAAATATATTGATAAATATTAAAATACTAAAAATATTGATAAATATTATTAAAATATTTTATATTAATATTTAAGTCAAATCAAACATAATTTAAAAAATTATGTTCAAAACTTTGATCCGAATCAAGTCAAACACGTTGACATGGAACACGATTAGACGAAATGCATACAATATTTTTTTTCATACAATTTAGAATAAAGTACATAAAATAAGTAATTGAGAATGATATGTGTATTTTATTTAGACCTGTCAATACGTGTATTCATATCGTTCATGATCGTGTACTTTAACGTTTCATAATCGTGTTTACGGTATTATATATTAATATAAATTATGACACATTAATAATTCGTCTCATATAGATTTTGACATGTTTGTGTATTCATGTCGTGTTTGTGTTATTTTTATATCGTGTTTTAATTATTCGACTCGTTGCCATCCTTAATCGTATTCATGTCGTATAAAGGGTTTCAAAGAAATATATATATATATATATATATATTATATATACACACACACATATATATGTATATAATTTGTTAAGGTTTATACATTTATATAAAAATATCATGTATATTTAGAATTTATAAATGTTTAACATATATTAACTAATTTAATTTTATAATTATTTTATCATTATACTTTTATATTGTCCAATGAAATTAAAGAATAAAAGATGAAAGAGGATTTTATGTATAATTTTTTAAGCTAATAAAAGTTTGATTCTTAAGATTTATACTTAAAAACATATATATATATATATATTTATGTCGTAATAAACAAAATTTACTTTTATATTGTCCAATGAAATTAAAGAATAAAAGACGAAAAAAGATTTTATGTATAATTTTTTAAGCTAAAAAAAGTTTGATTCTTAAGATTTATACTTAAAACATCTCTTTCTATATATATATATATATATATTTATGTCGTAATAGAAAAAAATTATATTTTAATATTTATTTTAATTAACATAAGTACTAAAGTACATAACTTCGTTACAAGGTCATTTTATAAAAAATAAAATAAATATTATTATTAGAGTGATTTAACTAATTAAGCTGATTAAGTCATCAAATATTATTTTATAAAAGTACCATGTATTTTTTAAATTTAAAGGTATTTAACATAAATAAATAATTTATTTATTATTATATTTTATTTTGAAAAAATATTTTTAAATTATTATTATATTTCATTATACTTGATATAATTTAATTTTAGTAGCATATTATTTTAAAATTGAAGCTTAGCTCACTTGGTTAAATTTTTGGAGGATAACTTTGTAGGCCAAGGTTCCAGTCTTTCCAAGAGCGTGTTTTACAAAAATCGGATTCGGATATTCGAATCCGCTATCCGAATCCGCATAATTTATGCGGATTCGGATAATGGATATCCGAGGGTTCATATCTGCATCCGCTGCGGATAGTAATTATAATATCCGAATCTGACTTTTATCCGAATCTGCAAATTTAAATCCGCAAAAAACGGATCGGATATCCGCTGATATCCGAATCCGTAGTTCAAATTGCCATCCCTAGATCTATTGTTGTTCGTTCCTTGGATAGACTGATGGATTGGTTTAGCAGCTTAGCTAAGGACGTGGCTTAGAGTGGAGATGAGAAGCAAGGGACTACTCTATTTCTGGGTGAATCGCATGCAAAGATGAATTTTCAGGTTGATGAAAACAATTGGAGGCAGCTCTTTGAAAAGGAAGGCTGTGATACAAAGCTGGATTTCTTTCCTCCTATGCAGGAAAAAGGTAAAGGGGTTGTTAAACCACCTATGAATGTTGTTGAGGAAGGTATTGGTAGTTGGAATACTAGTCTTGTTATACAGTTTATAGGAAAACCCCCTAAGTATAGTCAGATGCTTACAATTGCAAACTTGATTTGGGGAAGGAAGGGATCTATTGAGATCAAGTCAGTACTGTCTGGGGTTTACATCTTTAAGTTCCCAACAAAGGAAACATGTGATTGGATCTTGGAGTCGGAGCCTTGGCATATTGGCAACAAGCCAATTATCATTCGTAAGTGGATTCCTGTGATGAATTTTTCAGAGCTTCAACTAACGAAAATCTCTGTTTGGCTGTTATTGAAAAATATTCCCCTGGAGTTGTATACACAACCTGGAATCAGCTATGTGGCTAGTGTTGTGGGAAAGCCCTTGTTTATGGATAAGGCAACAACCCAACAAAAGCAATTGAGTTTTGCTAAGTTTTGTGTTGAACTGAGTTTTGAAGATGACATACCTAGTTTGATTGAGATTGATACAGGGATGGGAAGCCTGGTCATAGTGGAAGTTGAAGTGCCTTGGTGGCCCCAAAAGTGTCAGTTCTGTAAACTCTTTGGACATGGAACAAAGAGTTGTGTGAACTATGTAGCACCTAAGGCTGAATGGGTCCAAAAAAGCAAAGAAGAGGATAAAATGGAGGGTGAGGAATGGCAAGAAGTTCAGGGAAGGAAGAAACAAACAGAAAAGGAGCAGGTCCCAATGATTTCCACGCAAAATCAATTCCAGGTTATTGCAGAGGTTGAGGAGCAGAGTAAGACTAAGGGGAAAAAAGCAGCTATCGAGCCTTTACTTGTAAACCAGGGATGTGTAGAAGGGGTTGAGGTGAGGAATATGCAAATCCCAGTGCTAGACACTGAATTTGTAATGTACTCAGATGACGAGACGAAGAAGATGATAGTTGTTACTAAATCAGAGAACCAAAGCAGTATGGTGAAAAAATTAACTATTGATCCACCTGACATCTTGGATTTTCCACAAGTTAATCCTGCAGAATATGTCATTCAGGCCAAATAGGTGCCAAAGAAGAAAACGCGTGGTAGACCAAGAGTTCTTCCAGACAAGAATGGGGCTAGTAGTTCTGCCACTGGTGCTTTACATTGAGGATTGTAGTGTGGAATATCAGGGGGTTTAACAACTTCCTGAAGCAAAAAAAAGTCTGCAAATTGGTCAGGCTTAATAAAGTTGATTTAAATTGTTTAGTTGAAACTAGAGTGAAACAGAAAAAACAACAATAGATTCTATCTAAGAAGTTTGATAATTGACAGGTGATTAACAATTATGAGTTTGCTGAGAATGGGAGGGTTTGGATTCTTTATAGAAGTCCTATTGTTGTGCATACAGTTGCTGCTATGGACCAGGCTATAACATGTCAAATTACCAGCTCTGATGGGAATTTTGGCTTCAGTACTATTTATCTAGGAACACTTTAATGGAAAGGAGAAGGTTATGGCATCATTTAGAATCTATGGCTGAGATTTTTGAGGGAACCCTTTGGTTGACTGCAAGTGATTTCAATGTCATCAAAGGGCCAAATGAGAGCTCAGACTATGATGGGAGTCAAGTAACATCCTCTGATAGTGAAGAGTTCAATTAGTGCATTTCAATAGCTGGTTTGCTTGATCATTCTTATACAGGCCTAAGGTTCACATGGAAGAATAATAGAGCAGAAGGGCACCTGGCCAGGAAATTTGATAGAGCCATGGTAAATGACAGCTGGTTTTCAATTTTTACTTCATCAGAAGTCCAATTTCTAGTTCCTGGAATCTCTGATCACAGCCCCCTTATGATTTCTTCTCAGGCCCCGTGGCTACTCACCCTGATTTCCAGAATATTGTCAAGAGTGTCTGGGATACTAACATCAGTGGTTCCCATATGTTCAGCTTTTATCAAAAGCTCAAAATGTTAAGGATTGAGTTAAAAAAGTTGAATAAAAGTTTCTTCAGTAGTATTTCAACCAGGGTCCATGAAAAAGGGATGAGGTTGCAGAAGTTACAGGCATCAATACTGGATGGTTTCCAGGAAGCAAGTTTGTTGGAGGCAGAAAAGGATACTATTGCAGATTATGTCTCCATGGCGTTTGCAGAAGTATCCTTCTTCAGAAAGAAATCCTGGATTCAGTGGCTTAAACTAGGGGATCAGAACACTGGGTTTTTTTTTTATAAGGTGGCAGCTGCAAGGAACTCACACAATACTATAAAGGTATTGTACAATGCCCAAGGCCGTAAGTTGGAAACACTAATAGATGTTGAGCAGGAGTTTATCCAGTATTATGAGAATCTCTTAGGTACTAAAGATGAAGCAGTGGATGGAAGCACGGTTAATGATCTGAAAGACATACTTCAGAAAAGCACCACAAACCAGCAAAAGAGTATAATGGAAGCTGAAGTTATTGTAGAGGAAATTAAAGCTACACTGTTTGCACTTAAGAGAGAAAAAGCACCAGGCCCAGATGGCTATAATGTGCAGTTCTTTATTGAGGCATGGGACACTATTGGGGGGGGGGAATTTATAGAAGCAATGCTCTATTTCTTCAAAACATGCCACCTGCTTAGATCTGCTAATGCAACAACAATCACTCTAGTCCCAAAGGTGCAGAATCCAAGTAATATATATGAGTTTAGACCTATATCTTGCTGCAATACTGTTTATAAATGTATTTCCAAGCTACTAGCTAACAGATTGAAACAGTGTTTTCCAACTTTAATCGATGCCAATCATAGTGCTTTTATCAAGGGAAGGAGAATCGCAGATAACATCATGCTTGCTCAGGAGCTGGTGAAGGGTTACCACACTAAGAGGGTAACACCTAGAATGACCATAAAAATTGACCTGAAAAAGGCGTTTGACTCAGTTGATTGCGGCTTTTTGTTTAATGTTTTGGAGGCAATTGGATTTCCTTACAAGTTCATCAATTGGCTGAGAGCTTGTGTTACTACTCCATTCTTTTCAGTGGGGTTGAATGGGGGGCTTGTTGGTTTCTTTCCAGGCAGGAAGGGGATTAGGCAAGGGGATCCCGTCTCACCCTACCTCTTTGTAATAGTTATGGATGTGTTGTCATCCATTTTGAACAAAGCAGCAGAAGACAGGAGGTTAGGGTATCATCCAACATGTAAGAGGGTGAAACTCACTCACCTTTGCTTTTCTGATGACCTACTGGTTTTCACAGATGGGAAACAAAGTTCAATTGCCAATCTCATTTCATGTCTACAGCAGTTCTATACCATGTCAGGTCTGCAATTGAACAACACAAAGACAGAAGTCTTTCAGGCCAACATTGATCCTCAAGTATAGAATTTATTGTTACATACTGCTGGATTCAAAATGGGGAGATTACCTGTTCGATACCTGGGTATTCTTCTGATCTATGGCAGATTTACAGCTGGGCATTGTGATCCATTAATACAGAGTATCTCTAGAAGAATTAATAGTTGGTCTTCAAAACGACTTTCATATGCTGGGCATCTCCAACTAATCCAATCAGTGTGCAAAACTTCTGGTGCTCCATGTTCATTCTACCCAAAAAGGTTATCCTGAAGATTAACCAATTATGCTCAAGCTTTCTTTAGAAAGGTAAGGAGACCCAAGCAAGAGGAGCCAATGTTAGCTCGGAGTATGTATGTAATCCTAAGAATGAAGGGGGATTAGGCCTAAAGAACTTAAACACATGGAAAGTTGCTTGTATCCTTAAGCATATATGAACTTTGTTTTGCTCTTCAAGGTTAATGTGGGTAGCATGGATTCAAGCTTATCCACTTAGAAGAATCAGTTTTTGGCATGCAAATGCGCCTCAAATTTGCAGCTGGGGTTGGAGGAAAGTATTGAAACTTAGGACGACTGCTCTATCCTTGATTGCTTCTAATAAGAATGTTTTTGTTAGGGGAACAGGTCTGTGTTCACAAAAGTTTTCAATTTATGATGCTTGGAAATGCTTAAGAAATAGGAAGGAAAAAGTACCTTGGCACCATCTATTATGGTTTCCTCTCAAGGTACCTACATGCTCCTTCATGGCATGGCTCACTATTCTAAATAGGTTGAGCACTTATGACAGGATGGCTTCTTGGGGTTTTCATCTACCCTCTACCATGTGTGTATTGTGTGGAAATGCCGAGGAAACTCGGGGTCATCTATTTTTTGCATGCACTTTCTCTTCACAGGTTTGGAACAAAATCTTGGAAACCTTCTCCATTAGTAGGCAGAAGATTTGCAATGGGCAATCCAATGCTTTAAAGGAAACTCTTTCAAATCTACTTTAATGAAGTTGGCTTGGACATCTTCCATTTATTTCATTTGGCAAGAAAGGAACTCAAGGAAGCATTCGTCAGCAAGAAGAACTCCAGACAACGGCGGACCGCCGTGGGAGCCAGGGGGGGCCTTGGCCCCCCCAAGAATTTTGAAATTTTTTTAATATATATATATATATTTATATGTATTTACATATTAAATAAAATAAAATTAATTCTCTCAAAATAAAATTTATATTTATTTAGTTTTTTTATTTTTGTCTACAACTTAATTTTATGCATTATAATTTTAGAAAGTTAAAATTATATTGTTATTTATCTTTTTATTTTATCCACTAATTATTATTTATAACTCTTCAAATTAATTGATTTGTTATATATATATATTAAGTCACAATAATGTGAACTTAAATTAATTTTCTAAATGTTAGCTTTCTCAACATGACTTCAACAAAATATTGTAAACTGTAAAGTCAGATTTTTTTCTTTTACTGCATGTTACCGTTACCCCCTGTAGCTTTTCTTCTTGTATTCTTTAGCTTCAAATTCAATCAATTTTGTTTGTAACTTGATGCTTGTCGTTTGAGTCATCAAGTTTATTAAGATCATGCTAAGATTCCCAAAAATCTTCTTTTACTAGTTAGTAGTTATTCTAACTTTTATGTTCATTTTTAAAATTTTTATTATAAATCTATTTATTTTTTCTATCACTGTCGACTTCTTTACAAAGCAAAAATAATAAGATTCTTGTTAAGATTGTTATTTTATTTTTTAAAATATATGTTTATATGATCTTATTGTTTATATGCATGAATAATGTTAAAACTTTTGTAATTAGTCAAAATTTTGATTTTTTTTTAATTAATTTTCTTTATACTGCAATATTATATTGATTTGCCTTAATTATTTATGATATACCTCAAATGAAATATATATAGATTTAGTTTTTTAATTGGCTCCCCCAAAATTAAATGTCAAGATCCGCCACTGACTCCAGATGAGCTGGTTCCAAAAATTGCTACTCTGCTTAAGTTTCGGTTTAGTACTTTTCCTAAAATTGTTTCTTTTGGATGTTTGAAATGAAATTCAATTATAAAAAAAAAAAAAAGGGAGATGGAAGATTATGTTTTGTTTCAAAATATAAAAAGGGAAAAAAGAAGAACATAGTTAGAATTAATGGTTTTTCTGACTTTTGTTAGGATCAATCAATGATTGCAAATTTAACACTGAAAATAGGAAATTGACAATTCGCTCTTTAGGCCAAAATTATACTGAACTGATGCCACTGCCACATATTATATCCAAGTTTTCTCCCCGCTAAATTAGGTGGACAATGAACCTATTTCAGCCAAAGTTATAAATACAAGCTTTTAAAACTTTTTTTTTCCTATAAACTTAGATTAATCTCGCATTTGTGCAAAGATATTAGAATTGTTTATGGATCGAGATGGACTGTCTCATATAGTAAAAAAATTGCTTGCTAAGATTCGATCTGGACCATTAAATTAAAAAAAATTCGTTTCACTGTTTGTATTATATTATAATATTAAAAAATAATTTTTATATTAATTTTTATATAATTTTGTAATTAAACTCAATTAATTAAATAATAATTTGAGTTGAGCCGAATCGGATCCAAGTCTAAAATATCATATCCAAAATCCAATCCGAATCGAACTAAACTCATCAAGTAGTTCAACTCTTGGACAGACACTAATTTGTACTTTTTATGAATTTCAAAATTTCTTACTCACTTTTATATAATAAAACTATTTTTTTGGTTACAATATAATAGAACTGTATTTATAATCAAATATTTTGCACCCTAACCTATAACATAAATTTTAAAAAAATACTCTCATAAACTTGTTGGTGGAGTTTCTACGTCCACCAACCAAATAGATATATTTAATAAATTAATAAATTAAATATGATAAAAAAAACACATTATAACTTTTTAATTTCACTTAAGAATTCAAAAACTTCAATGATAATATATAAAACAATAATCTTAAATATAATTATACCAAAAAATATTTACCCAAGTGAAATTTGATGTTATTGGCTCAAGCTGATGTATCTCTTTGCCCATATTGGCCAATAAGTTAAAATCTCATGTCCTAATTATCAAGTCGGATAAAATCGTAATTTGAAGAAAAAAAATTACGAATATTAAAATTAAAATTTTAAATTTATTATTTTTTAAAAGATAATGGTCTGATCTAATCGAATTAAACTCGGATTCATATAGTCACAAATTTATTAAACTGAGCCCGCACTTCGGCAAAAGAAAAAACCCTGAGCCCGCAACGACAGCCGAAGCTTCACTTTAACCATTCCTGTAAGTTTCTGCTGTCCTTTGCTTCTTCACATTTATTTTCAACTAAATTCGCCTAACAATTAATGGTTACTCCCAGTTTTTCTTTTATCTAAAAAAGTTGACTGCTTTCTTGCCAACATAATCAATGACAATGTTATACATCATATATTTGTATTATAATATAAACTCTTCCGTGTTCATCAAATTTCTCGAAACGAATAACGAAGATAGAATATATTCGTTTCGGACACATATCAATATCTAATATTCATCCAAATTCCGATAACATGGCTTAAATCTTTGAACACTGCAAGAAACATCAAGGATTCGACAATCAACATGAATATCTGGATAAAGAAATGATAACACCAAAGGCATCATCATCAAAGCAGATTACTACTAAGCAAATATCATGCTTTTATTTGGAGAAATCACGTGTAGACTTTCCCCACATGGACTCTAAACATTAAAAGTATATACACATTAATAGAACAAACAAACATCAACAAAACTGATGTAGATTGTAGCATGCATGCATGTGCATGTCTTAATTCTCATTTCCACCATTGATGTACTGCAACTCCCTCATCCCTCAGCCTTCCATACAAAGATAAGCATTCCCAATAAGCCCTCTTGCTCTTCTTCTTCTTCTTCTTCCCTCCATCTTGCTGCCATTGGTTGTTGCACTCCAAAAACAGTTCATCCACCAAACCGATTGCCCTCCTTTCTATCATCTCTTCCACCAGTTCTGCTTCTGCTTTCATCACAACATACTCTTCTTCTATTGCATTTTTCATTAACCAATCCGAAACATCGATCCGAGGAGTCACTCTTCTTGTCTCTCCTCCAGACAATCCACTTTCCAAACTGTAAACCTCAAATTCTTGATTCCTCTTTGGATAGTTTTTGTCAAACCATTTCATTACAACATTCTTATCCTCAGGAGACCCCACATCAATGAAAACTCTACGAGGGTAGTGTTCAAGAGAATCCCCTAACAGATCAGGAAGAAAATTGATTTTCTTCAAGTAGGCATGTGATTTAGCCAAGGCTCTTCTTGGTGGCTCAAATAAAACATCTTCTAAACCTCTCAATGCCGCTTTCTTAGCCTCCAATGTGAACTGACAAAGCCTTCGCTTTGCTGAAGAATTCAACAAATGGTTGTTTGAACCAAGTTTCTTCATTGCCACAATGGTTGAACAATATTTCTTAAGAAACACAATTCTGTAATCTGATTGCTTTTGATAACCGCTTGAGATGTCATCACCCAATTGCATAGCAACAACACCGCCAATCTTCACAACACGATCGACAAACTTGGAATCAAAAGAGCCAGACGCGAACACAAAATCAAACCCATCATCCGGTAAAGAACTTTGTCGTTCCAAATCAGGTTCCACCACCACATCAATCTCATAATCTTTCACGAACATGGAACCTCCATCAGCCACGTCTTCGATGGCAGAGTTCAAAACAAGAGCTTTATGGCCTTTTTTGATAAGTCCCTCGTTAGCAAAATCTTGCCAAAGCAAATTCCAATACTCCAAACTGATAGAACCAGAATTTTGATGAAAATCAACGGCATTAAAAACTGAACCTGAAGGTCCTTTTAAACCGGACTTAATGCAAGGCAATGTGATAATCAGCATTGCTAAAAACAGCGAATTTAACAAAACAAGTAAGGACTTTGGATCCGGAAGCTTAATAACCAAAAGGGTATCAGGATTTAATGAAATCCTTGGACTTTTCAAATGATTGATTTGATTGTTGTTGTGGGTTTTGGGTCGATACCCACCTCCCATCTCCATGTCAAATGAACGAATCTGTATCAGAAACGAGCCAAAAGAGCTTAATTTCGCTAAATTTCGCCAAATTTGGCTAAAGGGTACCTCTGATGGTAAAAGGTTGCTGGAAAAAATCCAAGAGATTGGGGAAACAAAAAACAGAGACAAAACAAAAACAGAGAGAGTTCTTTTAGCGAGTGCAAAACCTAGCAGCGGTGTGGTTTCCACCCACAAGAGCAACGCGTGTGGTTCGGATTCTGCACCATAGGAGAAACAATGAGCAAAACCTGTCTATCTTCATGGTTATCCTACTTTTGAAACCCCCTCTTTTGTCCCTCTTTTTTGTGCTTTCTTCTCTCTTTATCAATACCAGATCAGATCAGTGCACATCCAGAATAACCCAGATTTACGTTTTCTTACCATGGATCATCTGAAACCTAACCAACCTGAACCAAAATTGAGAGAAGAAGTTATTACAGGAGGAGCAGAGCTGAGGTATAGAGAGAGTGAGTGATTTTTTTGGGGGTTTTGTGTGGGGGAGAGAAAGAAAGAGACGTTTATAAACTACAAGTAAGACTATAAATATGGGTTTGATGAGTTGTGAATTTTGAGTGATCCTCCTTTGACACCTTAATTTTGCCTAACTGTTAAGGTTGTTTTTTCAATTTTGATGCCGTGTGGAAGCAGTGTTCATAACTTCATAGTTCATACTATAATATCGAAAGACCTTATTGGTAAAAACAGATTTCGCCATTTGGGTTGCATGTTTGATTCAATTTTTATTCGAAATTTCATTTTCTTTGTCGTCGTTATGAAAAGAAAAAAAAAAAAAAATTTGCACTTCTTTATTTCTAGGCCCAAGCTTTGGGTTATAGTTAATCGAATATTTGACCTAATGGTCCAATTAATTTTTATTTATTTTTCCAAATGCTTGGAAAATAAGGAAATTGAATTTTGGATACAACACTAGTTAAAGTGATATATATAAAAAATATATAATTAATAATTTATTTTTAAATTCAATAAAAATAATATATTAAATATAAAAAAAATTCAAAAATTCAAAATTAATAATTAAATAATCTTTAATTGATGATCTATAAACACCGATTAAACAAATTCATAAACATAATAACGCACAAATTTTAATCTCGTACGATAAAGGCAAACCCATAAACATAATAACGCACAAATTTTAATCTCGTACGATAAAGGAATTAAATAAGAGAAGAGAATTAAATCATGCTATGATTAGTTAAGAGAAATAGTTTAATATTTATGACCAAAATTAAATAAGAGAACTAGTCGTAGAATTTTAGACTGTATATGGGCTGGTATATCTTATCTGGTTTTCAAACTCCTCAACCTTTTAGAAGTAAAATAGTTGGCCTTCAGATTATCTTGAAAGTCGTTGTAAGTTCGTAATGCAATCTCTTGTCTAGATTTGTTTAATGATTTGTTTAATGAGTGAATTATTTATTTTGATTCAATAAGCTCAATTTAAATTAGATTCAAATTAACTCAATTTAAATTGATTCAGATTTGAGTAAAGATTTTCATAATTTAAATCAGTTCAGTTTGACTCGAATTATTAAACATTAAATAAAAAATATTTTTTATTTAAATTTAATCATAAAATATATAAATTAATATAAAAATAATATTTTAATAATAGTAAAATGAGTTTTTCAGCCAGCTTTGTCCGGCTCAAATTAAACTTGAGTAAAAAAAAAAAAATCCAACCGCGACCCGTTTCATAAACAGATTTACGAGTTGCCTTATATGCTCTCCAATTACTGTTCTTATGGCATGCAATGGTGCACATTCTAGCAGTTGGAACCCATGTCTTTGGTCATACTTTGAAGGATTGGAAGGGCCAAGGAGAAAACAATAAAAGAAGTAGATAGCAAAGATCAATAAACTATTACAATATGGATATACATAAACTGATTTCTGATCATACAATGCACCCAATACAGCAAACTCTCAATATTTGTGAAGACAAGTATATATGGTGGAAAAAGCAAAACAACAAAAAAGAGGGAGAAAAAAAAAAAAAAAAAAAGAGAAAAGGAAAGGAAAGGAAGGGAAGGGAAGGGAAAAATAGAAAGAAAAAAAAGCACTGAGAGAAAAATAAAACGAACGGTTGAAGCCTAAAAGCCTCTATGTTTCCCTGGTAATACAAGCTTAATGTCCAAAAAGGCCTAGATCCACACCAGAGCAAACGCGCATAGTCCAAACTCTTTGTTTCAAGGGCTAGTTTTTGCAGGTGGTGGAGAGAAGAATGGGATGGATGGAATGGTAGTTGGAATTGTGGGCATTGAGGGCAAGCTAGGCAGAGGTGGCAGGCTGACTTTTGGCGCAGTGGGAATCGTAGGCAGTGTTGGCAGGCTAGGAAGTGGAGGTAGAGTGCCGGGCTTGGGTAGAGATGGTTGCGGCAATGTCGGGATTGTTGGCTGTGGGAGATTTGGAATAGATGGCAACGGTGGCAATATTGCTCCTGGCAAAGTCGGCAGCTGGAGAAGATGACGTCGAGCAGCTAGGCCAACGTTGATGCTTGAAAATGACAAAGCCATTAAGAATGCTAAAATAAAGCGATTAAAAGAGGCCATTTCGAGAGATTTGAAACTAAGCAGAGTGTTTTTCTTTTCTTTTTTGTGAAAGAAGTTTTCTCTTAATAGTTTGAGTGAGCAAGACAAGCCCTGGTGTTGGGTTTATATAGCCTTGGAGTTGGAGCAGGGGGCATTGGCCGCTGATCAGGTTGGTGAAATTTGATCATATATGGTTGTAAAAGAGAAGGCGTAGTCATTTAAAATGTTTTGTTAGCTCATCTTCTCATCGACATTGGATTTAAAATTGGCCAAACTGCAGCTGTGGTTGGCACAGAAGCTACCTGAAGTACTGAAGTCAGCCACTTACATCAATATGTCAAATAGTATACTTAGACGAATAGACCAAACCATGCAGGTTACCAAAGTTTCCGCTACTTGGCGGGTTATCTAACAGGAGTTTAATGCTCAATGGTTGTTGGGCCTTAATGTAAAACGTATTTAATGTGTAATGATTAATAAGTTTGCATATAAATTTAAGTTTTAAATTTTTTTTTTTGCTAATAAGTGTCTTAAGGGCACTTTTTAAGGTTACTATGTATAGTAATATCTTCATTCAATTTATTGAAAATAATGAATAAAATTATCAGCTTTTGTATTTAATTCAATACTTTTATTATAAATAGTATATTAAATCTTTATTCAATGTATTGAAAATAATGAATAAAATTATCAGTTTTTGTATTTAATTCAATACTTTTACTATAAATAGTATATTAACTAACCTTAAAGAGTGCCCCTAAGGGCACTCGTTAGCAAAACCCTTTAAAAAAATGTGCAAATTAAAAAATATTAGGATAGTAATGCACAGTCCAATACGTAAAAAGGCACCTCTCACGTGAAAGTAAAATGAATGATTAATGAATTTACACTGAAGAAAAATTAGAATAGCAATGACACATTGATGGGCAATAAAACATTTAGGAGTGAGCATTAATCGGTTTGAACCGATTTAACCGACTGAATCGATCAAATTTGGTTACTTTGGTTCGCTTTACTCGATTTTGAAATTAATCGGTTATGAAAATTCATTTATTCGGTTAGTTCGACCGATTATTAGTTTTAAATTTGATAACCGAATAAACCGAACTAATCGATCCTTTTAATTTAATTTTATATATAATATAATATAATAAAATATATTTATATAATAATTTAAAATTATATATAATATAATTTATCATTTATATTACATAATAATATATAATATACAATAAATAAATTATTTTTAAATAATTAAAACCAAATTGACAGACCTAAGTCGATTTCATTTTTTTTTTTGATTTTAGGATTCTTTGTTGGTCGATTCGGTCGATTTTATAAACTTAATCAATTTAATCGATTTTCGAAATTTTAGAATCGAACCGATCGAATACTCACTCTTAAAAACATTGGATGAAAAATATTAAAGGGAACAACGATGTCAGGATTCGAATTCAAAACTCTAATATCATGTTAAATTAAATGATTAATTACTTAAAAAAACTTAAATTGATAAAAAAAATAATTATTATATTTAAATTACAACGTCATTTTCTTTCCTTTGGCATTTGACTTTTACGGGAAAACGCAAGTCATTAACCATGTAAGTCTCGTCCTCATTTCTCAATCTCATTAGACCTTTATTTAATATATGGATCGCGAAAAGCTGATGAAATCTTTATAATATAATAAAATGTCTATTGTTCTTTGCAATAAATTTTCAACTTTTACATATAACGTTATTATTAATAAATAATATATTAATTAATTTTAAAAAATGTTTAAGAATACCCGTTAACAAAATTCTTTTAAAAATACTTGAAATCATTGTTAAAGCAGGACTTCTTTTTTCGTTTTAGCATGCAAAAGTATCAAATCAAATTTTATAGAAACGCAAGAGTAATCAATCTTGTTGAGGATCAAGAACTAATCAAGAGCATTTATTAACACCAGCCGTGGTTTCTTCCCGTTTATTTTCTATAAAGTATATATTGTCCAGATTAATATAAGACCTGCTGACAGTAATGTGCGAAAATATCATATAACTCATCAATGTCTAATTCTGTATCTTGTAGTAATCCATGATTATGTTATTCGGATTATATTTTTTTTTTAAATATTCGTATCCAATGCATGTGTCCTATATATAATTGGACATGAGTAGAAGGTATAATTTTTCAAATATATAAAAAAAAAAAAAAAAACTTGAAACAAATTGAATATATACATGTCCGATACATATTTATATTGAACACTCACCTCAAATCTGAATAATATAGATCCATGATAATGGATTTTTCAATGTCTCGAAGTATCATCACTAACTTTTATTTTATCATTGGCCTCTCCCCGTACTATGTTCAAATAATTTAATTTACAATTCTGAATAATGTTTTAAGCTGAGGTTAAGCTCTAGATATAGCTACCCATTTCTATCAATTATCTTGTCTATATTTAGCTTTTGATTCTTTTCTCTGCTAAACTTGTCTATCACAGCTGTTAATAATGGTTACGATTAACTTATCTTTTTTAGAAAAAAGTAATGGGAATATCAAACGGGAGTAACAAAAAGGAGTGCCAAGATCATAAGGAGGAAAATGGAATAGAACATAAATAAATAATCCCACAATAAGCAATAACGTATCAAAGTACAGCAAATAATGGGAAAACTCCCATTTGTACAAACAAATATACGTGGTGAAAAAAAGAACAAACAGTTCTCAAAATCATCAGACACACAAACGGCTGAAAGCCATTAATATCTCCATAGAGAAAGTAAACATATACTAATAACTAGCTATATGCTATTCGATGCGACCATAATGTTAGAACTTATATAAGAAAGTCCCACATCGGTGGGAGCAACGAAGGAGTTCCTCCTTGAAGGCTATATAAAGAGCCTTAAGGAGAAGTATTAAAACCATCCCAAGAATTATCTCTTCCTCTCTTGTATACTTTCTTATATTCTTTGTGAGGTTGTTCTCTCCTAGTATTTAGAGAGAGGTGTTGTAATATTTTCTCATAGTGAAATTCTTCTAGTCTTGCCCCGTGGTTTTTCCCTTTATTCATTGAGGGTTTTCCACGTTAAATTTTGTGTGTTCAGTTACTATTTTCTCATCTCTTATTTTAGTTGTGAGACACTATTCTGGAAATTCTGGTACCTAACAGTGGTATCAGAGCCATTGGTTCGTGGTCCTTATTCCGCTGCAGTGAAAGTGTTGGTTCTTAGTATGCTCTGTGGTTGCAGTATTGTCTGATCTTCCACATCAGAAAAGAATTATTCTTGTTGCTGGAAATAAAGTGTGGTAGTGTGAAAGTGTCTAGGGAAGTTCTGGCTAGGAAAGACTTGGTATTTAAGTGTGTCTATCAGTGACCCACCTCTCTTTCCTGGGAACCTACCTGGTGCACTATTCACGGGCTACGGTCACTGTTCCAGTATACGGGCTATTCAATTGTACTGTACTATTCACAGATACGGTTATTATTCATACGTGTGGTTGTATACTTTTGCAGTAATTGTTAACGTATACTGGATTTGTTCTAGTGTACGACATACGTATAATACTGTTCACGTATACGGTACTATTCACGGTGAAATAGTGTAACTCGCTTCAATTCGTGTACAACCATGGCAGCAAAATTCGAGATAGAGAAGTTCAGTGGGAGAAATTTCTCCTTGTGGAAATTGAAGATAAGAGCAATTTTGAGGAAGGATAATTGTCTAGAAGCAATTGAAAGTAGACCCACAGAAATGACTGATGAAAAGTGGAAAGAGAAGGATGACAATGCTGTTGCCAATCTGCACCTAGCAATGGCGGATTCAGTTTTGTCAAGTGTTGCAGAGAAGAAGACTGCAAAGGAGATTTGGGATGTTCTAAACAAATTGTACGAGGTGAAGTCACTTCACACCAGAATATTCTTGAAGAGGAAACTCTACACTCTTCGAATGAGTGAATCCACGTCGGTAACGGATCACATCAACACTCTGAATACGCTATTTGCTCAACTCACAGCATCAGATTTCAAAATAGCGGAAAATGAACGTGCGGAACTTCTACTTCAGAGTTTACCAGATTCGTATGATCAACTCATCATCAACATCACAAATAACAATGTTAGTGACTCTCTTCACTTTGATGATGTTGCCGGTGCTATTCTTGAAGAAGAATCCAGTCGCAAGAATAAGGAGGAAAGGTCAGAAAATTCAAAGCAAGCAGAGGCTTTAACGGTGATGAGAGGCAGATCAACAGAACGTGGCTCCAGTGGGAGTCAGAATCATGGTAGATCAAAATCTCGAAGAAGGAAGAATCTTAAATGCTACAATTGTGGCATGAGAGGGCACTCGAAGAAGGAGTGTTGGCATAATAAGAAGGGTGGAGAAAAGAATTCTGAAACATCAACCTCCCAAGGTTGTGTTGCAAGTACCTCAGATGATGGAGAAATCTTGTATAGTGAAGCAGCGACTAGTTCTAAAGGCGGAAAGAAACTCAATGATGTCTGGATAATGGATTCAGGTGCGACATGGCACATGACTCCACACCGAGATTGGTTTTGCACTTATGAACCTATTTCGGAAGGATCTGTGTTCATGGGAAATGATCACGCCTTAGATATTGCTGGAGTCGGTACCGTCAGATTAAAAATGCATGATGGTACTGTTCGCAAAATTCAAGGGGTACGACATGTGAAGGGCTTAAAGAAGAACTTATTGTCAATTGGACAATTGGATGACCTCGGGTGCAAGATCCACACTGAATGTGGAATATTGAAAGTAGTGAAAGGAAACCTTGTGGTGATGAAAGCAGAGAAGATCACAAGCAATCTATACATGCTTTTGGGAGAGACGTTGCAAGAGGCAGATGCATCAGTTGCAGCAGCCAGCCAAGAAGAAACGACGATGATGTGGCATCGCAGATTAGGCCATATGTCAGAGCGAGGCTTGAAAGTCCTTGCAGAACGCAATCTCCTGCCCGGGCTCAAGATGGTCAATTTACCTTTCTGTGAGCACTGTGTGATAAGCAAGCAGCATAGATTGAAGTTTGCTAAAGTAACTACAAGAAGCAAACACATACTGGACTTAATCCATTCTGATGTGTGGGAGTCACCAGAAATATCCCTGGGTGGAGCAAAGTATTTTGTATCATTCATTGATGACTATTCCAGGAGATTATGGGTGTACCCAATCAAGAAGAAGTCAGATGTGTTTCCAGTATTCAAGGAGTTCAAAGCACAAGTAGAGCTTGAAACTGGGAAAAGAATCAAGTGCTTGAGGACAGACAATGGAGGAGAATATGTAGACGGTAACTTTCTAGCATTCTGTAAGAAAGAGGGTATTATGAGACAATTCACGGTTGCACATACGCCTCAACAGAATGGTGTAGCAGAGCGGATGAACAGAACTCTCCTAGATAGAACAAGAGCCATGCTGAGAACAGCGGGATTGGCCAAATCTTTCTGGGCAGAAGCAGTCAAAACCACCTGTTATGTGATAAATCGATCACCATCAACGGCGATTGGTTTGAAGACGCCTATGGAGATGTGGAAAGGAAAGTCAGCTGATTATTCTTCTCTACATGTGTTTGGATGTCCTGTGTACGTGATGTACAACTCCCAAGAAAGAACAAAGCTGGATCCAAAATCCAGAAAATGTATATTCTTGGGTTATGCTGACGGTGTTAAGGGGTATCGCCTGTGGGATCCCACTGCCCGCAAGGTTGTTGTCAGCAGAGATGTAGTTTTTGCAGAAAATGAACTGCAAAGTGAGCAAACAAATGACAACACTTCAAAAGAGACTGCTACAATGCAGATGGATAGAAATTCTCAAGAAGATGATTCTTCTGAAGCAGAACCAGAGCATGAGGTACCAGAACCAGTTGAGTCCGAGGCTGTAGAAGTTCGACGGTCAACTCGTGAGAGAAGGCCTCCAAATTGGCACACGGAGTATGTTACGGAGAGCAATGTTGCATACTGTCTTTTAACAGAGGATGGAGAGCCATCAACTTTTCATGAAGCTACTAGTAGCCCAGATGCTTCTCTGTGGATGACAGCAATGCAGGAAGAAATTGAAGCTCTTCACAAGAACGAGACATGGGAACTGGTGGAATTACCACGTGGCAGAAAAGCCATTGGTAACAAATGGGTCTACAAGATCAAGCGGGATAGCAATGATCAAGTAGAACGATATCGTGCTAGATTGGTTGTAAAAGGATATGCTCAGAAAGAAGGTATTGACTTCAACGAGATATTTTCTCCAGTTGTCAGACTTACTACTATCAGAGTAGTGTTGGCTATGTGTGCTGCATTTGATTTACATCTTGAACAACTAGATGTAAAGACGGCTTTTCTACATGGAGAGCTTGAAGAAGAAATTTATATGCTCCAACCAGAAGGTTTTGTTGAAACAGGCAAAGAGAACTTGGTTTGCAGGTTGACCAAATCTCTGTACGGTCTAAAGCAGGCGCCCAGATGTTGGTACAAGAGATTTGATTCTTTCATAATTAGCCTTGAATACAACAGACTGAGTTCAGACCATTGTACGTACTACAAGAGGTTTGATGATAATGATTTCATTATTTTGCTGTTGTATGTGGATGACATGTTGGTGGTAGGCCCCAACAAAGATCGAATCCAAGATTTGAAGGCACAGTTGGCTAGGGAGTTCGATATGAAGGACTTGGGACCCGCAAACAAGATTTTAGGGATGCAAATTCACCGAGACAGAAAAGACAGGAAAATTTGGCTTTCTCAAAAGAATTATCTGAGGAAGGTCTTGCGACGCTTCAACATGCAAGACTGTAAGCCAATATCTACCCCACTTCCTGTCAATTGTAAATTATCCTCAGGTATGAGTCCTAGCAATGAAGCAGAGAGGATGGAAATGTCTCGAGTACCGTATGCATCAGCGGTGGGAAGCCTTATGTATGCTATGATATGTACAAGACCAGACATTGCACAAGCAGTGGGAGCGGTCAGTCGATTTATGGCAGATCCTGGTAGAGAGCATTGGAATGTTGTTAAGAGGATCCTTAGATACATTAAAGGAACCTCAGATGTTGCATTATGTTTTGGAGGATCAGAACTTGTTGTCAGGGGTTATGTTGATTCAGATTTTGCAGGTGATCTTAATAAAAGGAAATCCACTACTGGCTATGTGTTCACACTTGCAGGAGGAGCGGTAAGCTGGTTATCTAAGTTACAGACTGTTGTAGCTTTGTCTACTACAGAAGATGAGTACATGGCAGCTACCCAAGCATGCAAGGAAGCAATATGGATACAAAGGTTAATGGAAGAACTCGGGCACAAGCAGCAGAAGATTATTGTGTATTGTGACAGTCAGAGTGCCTTGCACATTGCAAGGAATCCAGCCTTTCATTCCAGGACAAAGCATATAGGTATACAGTATCACTTTGTTCGAGAAGTAGTAGAAGAAGGAAGTGTGGATATGCAAAAGATTCACACCAAAGACAACCTAGCAGATGTTATGACAAAGCCAATCAACACTGACAAGTTTATTTGGTGTCGATCCTCCTATGGTCTATCAGAAACGTAAGCAACATGGAATGGCAAGACAGAAAGAGTGGTGTGAAGATATGATTGGTTTAATCAAATCTTCAAGTGGGAGAATTGTTAGAACTTATATAAGAAAGTCCCACATCGGTGGGAGCAACGAAGGAGTTCCTCCTTGAAGGCTATATAAAGAGCCTTAAGGAGAAGTATTAAAACCATCCCAAGAATTATCTCTTCCTCTCTTGTATACTTTCTTATATTCTTTGTGAGGTTGTTATCTCCTAGTATTTAGAGAGAGGTGTTGTAATATTTTCTCATAGTGAAATTCTTCTAGTCTTGCCCCGTGGTTTTTCCCTTTATTCATTGAGGGTTTTCCACGTTAAATTTTGTGTGTTCAGTTACTATTTTCTCATCTCTTATTTTAGTTGTGAGACACTATTCTGGAAATTCTGGTACCTAACACATAACACATTAAACCCAATTCATAGTATCCAAACCTTTTTCTATCAAGAGACAGAAAAGGAATTTTCATGGACTAGAAGGAGCAGGCGGTGGGGAGAGGAATGGGATAGAAGGAATTGCAGTTGGGATTGTGGGGATTGAGGGCAGGCTTGGTAGCGGCGGCAGAGTGGCCCTTGGTACAGTCGGCAAAGTGGGCAAAGTTGTAGGCAAGGTAGGAAGTGGAGGTAGCGCACCAGGCCTTGGCAATGTTGGTATTGTTGGCTGTGGCAGATTTGGAATTGATGGCAATGGTGGCAGTGTAGTTGTAGGTAAAGTTGGGATTGGAGGCAATTGAGGCAATTGCAGAAGATGACGGGCTGCCAGGCCAACATCAATGCTTGCAAATGACAAGGCCAGGAAAAAGGTCAAGAAGAAGCAATTGAAAGAACCCATTTTTTTTCTGATGGTTCTCTTAAAGTTATATAAGAAGAGAAATTTCTTTTGGTTCGAGGTAAGGAAAACAAGGTCTGGTGGGGGGCTTATATAACTTTAATGCATATGGCTTGGCATAGCAGCTGGCTGTCAGGTTGGTAAGTTTGGGTTCGGGTTGATCATGTATGGTTGGGAAAAAGTGGAAACTTATTTTCCATATCTTGTTAGCTTAACTCCAAATCCATCTTCTTCCCAGAATTGTCAGATGTAGTTGGTATATGCAGATACTGTAGGCACCAAATTCTTCTGATCACACAAATATATCAATTTATATATGGACTGAGTCAAATGGTTCTCTGAGTTAAATTTTACTAGCATGAGTTTTGATTGGTTGGTTGGTTGAGTTCTTCTGGAAGCCATTAAAGTTATACCACAACAGCAATGCAGATCAATGGAACTGCATTCAAATTGCATGTTTGGTTGTTAAGATAAACTAGTACCTTTTTGGAATTTGGATTCCTCTTTGTTTAAGAAGAAACTGATTTAGGATCTTTTGGTTGATTCAAGTTTTGGAGAAGCAATTTTTAATTTCGTAATAGCCTACATGAAGTTCACTTTTGTAAACATAAAGCAATTAACTAATATTCCATTTAGATGGACGGTTCAGTGAAATAAAAAACGACGATGAGATGAAATTAGTTTGGTAGGAAGTATTTTCTGTAGTTGATTAGAGAAAAATTAGTACATTTCTCTGTCTTTTAACAAGAAATTCAGAATAGAAGGGTACTATTCAAAAGAAACAAAAAGAATGCATCCATAAAGCCCAAAATGCATAACGAGCAAAATTTTTTTGTTTTTTTTTTAATTGAGAATAAAAAAGTTTTTGAATTAAAATTAAATAGTCATGTAAGTTATTATCATTTTATTATAATTAATTGAGACTTTAAACATTTATTTTTATCTATTTGAACACTCAAATATTTATTTTCATCAATTGAACTCTTGATTAAACGGAAATTAATTATAACCTTTAACCAATTGAATCCTCAAACTAGAACATAAATCAACTTCAATATTTTAGTCGTTTGCAAGAGTATTAACTATTAAAGAGTGCTAGCTAGGGCTTCTTTCTTTCATTTTTTTTTAAATGGAGAAAGTAAAAATTTGGAATTGCAGTGAAATGTCTTGGATGGTTTATAAAGTAGTGCTCAATTTTCATGAAATTTAATTGATGGGAATGTGATTCTCATGTTTGATATACCAAAAAATAATTATTTTTTCGAGAAAGTAACATTCCTTGAAAAATTATTTTCCCACCAGCATTGGAATGTGATTCCAATAAAAAAAGGTGAGAAAATAATTTTCCCATGTACTTTGGAAAGTTACAAAAAAAAAAAATTAAGACAAAAATACCCTCATTCTTATTTGGTTTTAGGCATTTCTTTCATTGTAAAAAAACTCTAGCCGCTGTTGAGTCTTCTCCTCTGTTGAGTTCTTCTCTTTGGAAATTAGTTTCAGTCCACTCTTTTCCGATTAACAAGTATGTTTTTTTTTATCTTTGTTTAAATTTTCATTTTTATCTGACCTTTCTCTTTCTTGAGGAATATCTTTGCCTCTTTGTTATGAACTTGTGATTCTAAATATGCTTCCTTGCAATAGACAAAGTAAATAGTTAATTTACCTATTTCGAATTTCAATGGCTTTTTTTAACCAAGCTTCATCTCTAAAATCTCACTGTCATCCCTTTCGGAGAGCGTAACCACTTCGAATTTAAGTTTGGCCGTAGTAATCCAATACCAAGGTTAAAACTTGAAAGCGATATAAGGGGTGACGGTGGATCAATTACCAACCCAGTAAGGACAATGAGATTGAAACAAACCAATGGATGGCTGTTCTATCCATCGCCAGTCTTAGTACAAATGTCATTTAGACATTATTTAAGGCTTTGTTTGATTGGAAAATTGAGTTGTAGGGGACCTTATATAGTTTTCTTCCTAGGCCGCAATTTTTGTAGGAAAGTTAGTACGATATTTTATCTATATATATATTCTCTCATAAATAATATATTCATTAGTTTGGTAAGATAAATATTTAATTATAATATTAGAACTTTATTATGATATTTTAATATTGTTTTTAGTTACTCAAATTTGAAATGTAATGTTTGCTGATAGGAGTTTCTTTTTTTACCTATGTAGAGAATGGTTTGGTTATTCTTATTGTTCTTGAAAAAGAAAAAAAAAATTCGGACATGGCAATTCAAAAGAGGACGGTGTTCGTATTTGAAAAATAATGGTGAAAACAAGATTCACATGATCAGGAACACTCTTCTTTGGTATTACAGCTTCCGAGCAGTATTTATATTTAGTATATTCACAAATCACACTATTGATGCATGTAAACTAAGAGAAAAAATATTCTAAATCTCTGTTCGAACACTGCGTAGCTCACATTCTTGTCATCAAACTCATCCGTTATATTTTTAATATTTATTATAAACTAACAAAAAAACTCACGCTACGTTGCGGGTGAAACGATTTTTTTTTTTTTTTATTAAATTGAATCACTATGATAAATTATGCAAAATATGTCATAAATTGAGATAGACACGAACATAGAATTTTTTTTTTAAAATTGAACCAAAATGTCAGATTATGTAAAATATGACATGAATTAAGACACGACACGAACACAAAAATGAAAAAATAATTAAAACACAACACGAAAAATAACACGAACACGACACGAATATACGAACGTGTAAAAATATATATAAAACGAATTATCAAAGTGTAAAAGTTTATATAAATTTATAATACTTTGTAAAACAAAAAAATAAAACGAATACAAATACGAACACGTCACGAACACAACATAGGAAAATAATTAAAACACAACACGAAAAACAACACAAACACGATACGGATACACAAACGTTTAAAAATATATATAAAACGAACTATTAACGTGTAAAAATTTATATAAATTTATAATATTTTAAACACAAAAAATAACACGAACACACAAATTTTTCTCATTTTTTCTCATTCCTTTCTACCATTTTTTTTACCCCTACCCCTCAACAACCCAAAAGAGAAGTGGGGCTGTTGTCGGATTTACCACGCAATTGCATGTATCGTTAACAAGTAATAAAGTGAAAAGTAGAGTGTCAATCCTACGAGGAATTGTTACTAATTTTGTTAAGTACTAAAATTAAAATAACTTAATCTTATTCAAACAATTAATTAAAGATTAAAAATAAAAAATAATAATAATAAAAGAATGCAAATTAAAAGATAGATTAAACAATTAAGAAAAGTCTAGGATTACAATTTTCCTCAACACTTCACTTGAACTTCTCTTACCCTCTTAACTTGACTAATGATCTTGAGTTTTTAACCTAGAGTTCTAATCTATTTATAAGGATCTTCCGATGGTCTTATAAAAATATCCCTCTTAACCAATTAACTATATTCCTATGATAATTGAATTAAAGAGAAACTCATTAAGCTTAGACTCTAAAATTGGTTTCCTACCCTACATGCAGATCAATTCATTCTAATAAATGAATATGAAACATGTGTTATTCAATCCATGTCTAACACTAAACTCCCTTTTCCAAGTTGTATCTAGGTTACCACATCAATCTAATTGGTAGCTAAGCAATTAGAAGCATTAAGCACAAGATTGAATAAACAACATCAAATATCAGTAAATCAAGAAAAAAAGTAAAATAATTCAAACTACATGTTGAGTTCCATTGCAATCCTAGAAAAATATATTTAGTTCATACTAATTAATAAAAATATAAAACAAAGGAGTTTCACCATCATAAATATTACAAGAAAGATAAAAAAAAAATAAGGGATAAGAGAAAACTAAGGATTGTCAAATCTTCGGTCTTCAATCCTTCAAAATCTCTATTGTTCCTTGTAACTTTATTGTGACTGCTCTCCTCTTAAGAAAACTAGGTTATTTACAAGTTTCATATTTGACAGCTAGGGAAAAGTCTATTTATAAAGTCCTAAAGGGTTTCTATTTATAAAGCTCCAAAAGTTTGAAGAAGTAAAACTTTGTGGGCAAGTAATAGCTTTTAGCTTTGACTTTCCATTATATGAACTAATATTCTCCTTATTGCTTTAGGACTCTACAAAAATACAAAAGTCATTAAATAAATAACTAAATTAAACATAAAATAAATAAATTAAACTAAATTAAAAATAAATAAAAATAACTAAAAATAACTAAAAATAATTAATTAATACTTTAAACGACAAGGACTTAGCTATATAAAATATAGTAAAATAACTCTATTTTATAGAGTTATCAGGGGCCCACAAACAAAAAAAATGAAAAAAAAAAGAGGAAGACGTGGCTGCACAGAATTTGTGCAAAAAAAGGGGTGACGTGGCTGCACCATTTTTGTGCAAAAAATGCAAAATTTATTGTATGGATGTTTAATAATAAATATCATTGAAAAATATTAAAATTAATAAAATTTACATTAACAATATCATTGAAAAATATTAAAATTAATAAAATTTACATTTTATTTGATAGGGTAATTTCGAAAATTACCATCACATTCCTGAAAAGTGTTTAGTATACCAAACACTGTAAAGTTACATTCCCTGGATTTTAATCAATACTTTCTCATGTATACCAAACACTGTAAAGTTACATTCCCAAGAATCACATTCCATGAAATGTGATTCCTGAAAAGGTGCCACACGTCCCTTAAGAGGGCGTTTGGTATGATGGAAAGTGATCACTTTCCATGGAAAGTAATTGGTGGGAATGTGATTCCCATGTTTGGTATACTAAAAACTGTTTACTTTCCTGGGAATTTAACTTTCCTTGGAGAGTTACTTTCCCACAAGCATTGGAATGTGATTCCCATGAGAAGTGGTGGGAAAGTAACTTTCCCATGTAGTTGAAAAGTTAAAGACAACATTATCCTTTTTCTATTTGAGTTAAAATTATCAATTAAAATATTATTTTAAAATATTTCGTACAAATATTTATTAATAATAAATATTATTGAAATATTTAAATAATATTTAATTTGCATTTTGCTTTTTAATTTTTTAATTACTTGAGAGTACCTTAAAAATTTATTATTAACAAACATTTTTTTATCATAAAAGTAACTCAAACTACCAATTGAAATATTATTTTTAAATATTTAGTACAAATATTTGTTAATAATAAATATCATTGAAATATTTAAATAATATTTAATTTTTATACAGCCTTTTAACTTTGAAACTACATAAAAGTAATTTAAAAATTTTATTATTAACAAATATTTTTTATCATAAAAATAACTCAAATTACCAATTAAAATATTATTTTTAAATATTTGGTACAAATATTTGTTAATAATAAATATCATTAAAATATTTAAATAATATTTAATTTGCATATAGTCTTTTAATTTTTTAACTACATGCGAGTAATTTCAAATTTTATTATTAACAAATATTTTTTATCATAAAAATAACTCAAATTACCAATTAAAATATTATTTTTAAATATTTAGTACAACTATTTGTCAATAATAAATATCATTAAAATATTTAAATAATATTTAATTTGCATCCAGCCTTTTAATTTTTTAACTACATGAGAGTAATTTCAAAATTTTATTATTAATAAATATTTTTTATCCTAAAAGTAACTCAAATTTAAAATATTATTTTTAAATATTTAGTATAAATATTTTTTAATAATAAATATCATTGAAAATTTTTAAAATTAATAAAATTTACATTTTTTTATAAGGGTAATTTCGGAAATTATCATCACATTCTCAGGATTTTAATTAGCACTTTCCTATGTATACCAAACGCTGGAAAGTTACATTACTAGGAATCACATTCCCAAGAATCACATTCTCAGGAATCACATTCCATGGAATGTGATTCCTGGGAAGGTACCAAACACCCCCTAAGAGTACTATAACAATACCATGGCAACAAAAAAGAAAAAAAAATGGTTGATTCGATTCAATTTTTTGTTTAGCAGGGTTGATGGATGTATTGGGGTTATAAGCCACTTGAGCTTATAGGAGCACATCAAATGAGCCTACATACATGGTAGACGCCACTTGAATCCAAAAGCTTAAGCTATTAGATTCTTGAGTGTTTCATGTATATATATCACCTTTACATCTCACTTTTTAAGGGATGTGAGATATTTCATTTACATGTGAACACTTTAACATTAGTTGTTGAAAATATTGATTCAAATCTGATAAATTTGTTTGAGATATTTTTTAGATTGGTTGCTTGATGGATAAGAAGACTTGTAAGACAAGATTTTTAAGAAGAAATAGATTCTTGATCGGCAAGTTAGTGAATTTATAAATAGTGGGAGTTATAACATGATGAGGTATGAAAGAAAAATATAAAGAAGATTGTAGGTTTTACGAAGTAGACAATCAATGAAACTAAAGGAGATTTAAGAGTATTTATGGGTGTGTATATTTTGAATGTTTAATCTGAGATTCTTTCGTGATTCAAGAAAAATTAAAATGCTTATGTATGTGAATTTATTTGGAGTTAATTAGATTTGTTTGGATTTAATTGGATTGATTTGTGATATGTTTGGGATTAAGTTACGAGGGAGCGAATTTTTTATTTATTTAATATGATTGTAATTATCTACAATTGGTGACTTTTTTTTTTTTTTCTTTCTTTTTCTTTCCCTTTCATCCATAAAAGTTAAATTATTATATTTGTAAATAATTTCTTGTTCGATTATACTTTCTCTTACAGGCAGATTGATTGATTGCGAGTTTTGACCATGATGATACATTTTTACTCTTTCAGTAATATAGCAATATTGACTGATATTGGTCATTGATTACATTACATCCATGATATTAGAATTTAAAAGTTGACATCGTCCTCTTAAAAACGACAAATTAAGATGTTTGCACATGCTTCACCAAAAACTTGTGGGTATATAGCCATATAATATTAAACTAGTTTTATTTTTTAAAGTGAAAAAAATAAATACTACGATAAATAAGGTTTTCAATATGACAATTCAGTTATTTGAATGAGAATTATATATACTATAAAATTATCATCAACAATCACCATAAAACCAAGAAAATTTAAAATAATCATTATTTAAATTATAAAAGGAGGCATCAAAATACAAGTAATACAACCGAACCACACTTAGGAATAATTAAAATCAAATCTCAAGACAATAACACTGAGTAACTTAAGTTTATCAAATAATGGAACTTTAAGGGTAATGATTTAAGGAGTAGTGGGTGAATGAGATGGGATAAGTTTAGGGTCGGGGATGTTCTTGGCAGCAGGCAAAGTGGGCTTAAAGAATTCAGGCAATTTGGGCAGTTCAGGCTTTGGCAATTTTGGAAATATTTCAGGTAAAGGTGGCAATTCAACCTTAGGAAATGGTAGAAGCTCAGGCAATTCAGGCTTGGGAATTAGAGAAGATTTCGTGCCTGAACAAGGATGGCGTCGCTGCTCATGGACCAAAAAGTGATTAGAAAAAGTGGCAAGATCATAAGTAGGGTTGATAGGTAGTGAGAAGACATAGCTGTTGGGATCTAACCAATTGTTTGGATGAAAGAGGAGAAGAAATAAAAAAGAAAATGTGTAATCTCTTGATAGAAAACTAGAATTCACTTCATTCATTATGCTTGAATTCAAATAATACATGGGTTTATATGGTGATTACATAACTAACTAATATATGAACTTAATTAATGAAAATACAAATACCAAGAGACATTGAAGACAATACATTCACCTTGTGTAGGAATGTACCAACTAGGATTCATGTATGAAATTCTAAACAATTATTCTGGAATGTCTAGATTATTTCTCTAACAATAGCTGCTGCAACTACAAAAAAAAAAAAAAAAAAAAAAGAAAAAAGCTTCAAGGGGTGGAAAACAGTGTTTTACCAGCTCCTACGACTGTGTTTTAATTTGTGCATGAAAATTCATGTATATTACTCTTTTATAAGTACAGGAAGCTGAAGATAGGAAGATTAGTTTTGAGAAATATATATGTTGGTGGGAAAGTGTGTCAGTTAGTTTCAACTGATTACTATCAATTTCCATGGAGCTTTCAAAAATTTGTTGCTCAACATAGTTTATCACTCAGGCTGGCACAAAGATACAAAGGAGATAAGATAGTAGATTCACTTTGTAACATATTCATCACATCAAAGTTGGATCGGCCTTCTCGCTGGTAAAATCTTTATTTTTTCTTAGCATCTAACATGCAGTAGCTGTCGAATTCTATTTCCCTATTTCCTAAATTTTGCCACAGCCACCTCTAAACCTAATCCTTTTTTTCCACTCAATTTCTAAAAATCCATCATCCTTTCACTTTTTTTTTTCTCTCGAATTCATACCCGTAAGTTGATTTTCTTGCCTCTTCACTTAATCATCCAAAACCCACCTCAAAATTGCATCAATCAATCTCTAAAAAGTATCACCCTCCAAGTGTTTGTCAAAAAACTTCAACCAAAAACCTACAACACCCATTTTTCGGGCATCACCTATAAATCCACCAAAATTCCATCTTTTCATTTTCGTTTCCCCTCAAAACACCTTCTCCTTTCACTTGGCACAAAGTACTCTTATCAATTTCTTTCAAATCACAACCAAAATTTGACACCCACCTAGTGTTTGATCCAATTCCTTTACCACTGCATATACAAATGGTTTTGATGCATTATTGACCATTGGTTTGGAAAAGAGGAGATGTGTCGATCTTGCTGTGGATCAATGTTGAGAATGCAGTGAATATTCAGGAAGAATTATAAAGTCTCAGTCTTTTCGTTACTGTATGATAGAGCAAAATGAACAGGTGAACGTCTTCTCAGTTTTCATCAGCAACATTCCTGTTAAGGTTCATTGGAGATGTCTCAAACAGATTTTTCAGCACCATGGATGTGTGATTGATGTTTACATTCCGAGAAAAAGATCGAAAAAAGGCTAGAAATTCGATTTTGTTAGATACTCTCATTTTCCAGAAGCTAATCGAGTTGTGCAATCTCTAAATGGAGCTTGGCTACTCAACCAGAGAATATGGGTTAATCATGCCAATTTCAAACAAAGTTATTCTTCTTGGAGAAAAGTGAATACAAATGACTCTTCAAAAAGTGATGATAAGATTGGTCTATTGCACAACCCCTCAAGAAGCTACAAGCAAGTTCTTCTTAATGAAGACGATGCAATACTTCAGGTCGACTCCCCTGCTACTTGTCCTGTGAAAAGTTCAGATACTCTAACAAGGAAAACTTGTTCCCTTCCCATCGATGAGGAATCCTTGAGTAGCTTGGATAAATGTATTGTTGGTAGATCCATGGGCTTCTTTAGTGCGGACTGGTTGATGGAAAACTTTCAAGTGCAAGGTATTTTCAATATTTCAGCCAAAAAAAAGTTCTGGTTTGCACTTTTTGGTTGAGTTTGATGATGTTGACACTTTTAACTTGTTGAAACAAGATGAATGGAAATGGTTCAGTGGTTGGCTCACTGACATTATGCCTTGGTCTGAGGAGTTAGTTATCAAGCATAGAAAAACGTCCATAGCTTGTTTTGGTTTACCTCTGCATCTCTGGAATGATTACTCTTTTAAGAGCATTGCCTTGTTATGGGGTGACTTTATCTCCATAGAGAAATATTATGCTTGGAACAATGATTATAGCTCTTGCATAATTAACATCATTACTGATTTATCTCATAATATTGATGAGATCATCAACATCAGTTGTGGTAACAAATCCTATCCTGTGAAAGTCTCAGAGCTTATCATCCCTTATGGTACAAAACTCTTGTGTGATCCCAAGGAAAATTCTTATGAGCATTCTGTTTCTAGTAATCTCAGAAAGGAAGATGTCAGAAATGAAGATGAACAGTATGTCAGTGATAGCTCGAAAAAGTGTATAGGGGCCCCCATGGTGGAGTTAGGGTTACCAGTTGATGTGAGGGAAGAGGGTGGATCGATGAATGTTGATACAATCCAAGATGATCCCTATGTAAGAGTGGCTGATGATGCCAAGGAATTGGTTGTATGTAATGGAGTTGGAATCAAGCAAACAGAAGGTGAGGTACAAGATAAAGTAAATTCTGATGAAATTACCTTAGTAGAATTCATAACAGCTCGTAAAAAACCGAGAAGTGTGGCAGACATTGAAGAAGAGATATTTTACAATATTTCAAAGAAAAAGAAGAAACAAAAAGGAAAGCATGCAAAAAAGAGGCAAGGGAGGAAAAAAGAAAGACAAAATATGAAAGTGTCAAACGAGTCTAATTCGGATGGATTGTGACTAAATGGGAACAAGCTTTCTCTTATGGAGGAGGCAATCGAAACTTGGAAGTTGGGGAAACTGCTGGGACTATCGACAAATTGCAAAGAGGAAGTGATTATAAATAAGTTGATAGCCATGATAGAAAGAGATAAAAAAGGGGAAACCTAATGGGCAGCAGATTTTCTTGTTGATTCTTATGAGATTGGAAATGAGGTGAATGGAAGATGGGGGTAAAGTAGTGTGTTCTTGATTGGGTTCATTTTTTTGACAAAAGGTAGATTTGGAGGTTTGCTAATTGCCGATTTTACTCTGTCCTGGAGTTTTATTTTCTTGCTTTGTTTATCTTTAATTGATTGATTGAGTTGGGGGGTTGGGACTTGATGATCTCGAAATATTTGTGGAATTTTAGTTTGGTGTTCTTGTGTTAATTGTGGAGGTAGGTTTTGATGCTGCTATTTGTTATTGAAATGTGGCATTGTGAAATGGGTTTCATGATATATTTTGATAACTTGGAGATACAATGGAATATTTAGGGTCTTGGAAATGAGGGTACTAAGGTGAATTCTTTCTTTTAGTTTGAATTGGTTGTGATATTGGAATCAAAACATTAATTTTGAGATAATTGGGAACTTCATGAATGTAGCCGTTATAGGTGTCCTATTTTTGCTGTCTGGTGCTTCTGAGGGTGTTGGAGTTGAAGATTTAATAGTGATCTTATTGATTTGTCTGTGATTAAAAAGAAGGTTTCATGCCCTCCAAGTTTTGAAGGAGTATGTTATTGGAAGTGGAATTCGATGCACTAAAGGAGTTATACTTTCAACTAGGGTTGCTGATATTTTGTGAGAGTCTGTCTGCAGAAAAGTAGTGCGTTATAGAAAAAGATTTCAACAATTGTGGGATAAGTTTCTGTTGGTTGCAAAATTATGCCCTCGGTGCTCTCATGAAGTCTACCTTGTTTTATTTGGAGTGGTGATGTTCTTTATTCCTAGGATGACTTTAATAGTTTGGTTGATATCCTGAAAGTGATCGTCGTCTGCAGGAGTACCCAGTTCTCATTTCCAAGTGATGTTAGGAATGTTTTGATATGTTATGTATGGGTGTTTGTAGTCGTTTTGTTGTTCAGTGTTTGTTATATTTTGGCTGTTTTGATCAGTTTCTTTTGTGAGGCTAGCTTGCTCTAGCTTTGTAACCATCTGGTTGCTTAATAAAAATTATTTGACTTGGCAAAAAAAAAAAAAAAGTTAGTTTCAACTGCTGCTTAATTACCTGCATTATTGAGCAATTCAAAGAGAGAAAAATTATCTGCTACTTAAGGTTTTACAACTGGGAAAGCACCCAGAAACAGCATCTAAGAACTAACTTGGCTGGGGCTGGACTATACCCCAGCTTCTACACGTCATTAGGAAATACAATAGAAGAACTGATAACAGCTTGAATATCTATTGCATTTTGTTGGAAAAAACAAAGGATCCTACACTTCTCCTTATTACATAAAATACAAGTGGTAGAGTTAACTGATATACCCTACGTTATCCGGAGATATTTGTGTCTCACACATATTCGGATATGTATATGAGAGTATCATCCTCCAAATATATAGAAAAAATCGAATATACCAATATTTGATATATACCCGTATCTACACTCACTCCAAATTCGGATAGCATAAGATATACCCCAAGCCTTAAATCTGGAAAGTGTGCTCAAGCTGTGCAAAACTGCTAACCATGCTATGAAAGAGAATTTTGGCACATGCACAGGAAACCAAATTAACTTATACCAAGGGACTTCCGGTTAATTGTCCCTTAGCCAGTTTCAAGTATCAGCAGATTTGTAAATTCCAGAACTGGAATCAAGCCGTATCTACACAAATAAGATCGAATCCAGGCAACCCAGATAGATCCAAATGATTCAATAACTGGAAATTTTTTCCTTGTAAGTGATCCGCACAACTACACTTGCTACGGCGATCAAAACTAAATTATAACATTATTTTCTTACTAATAAATTGTCCTGCAGTACTGAAAGAAATATAAAAAGATATGTTAATTCTATAGCTTAAAATGATAAAATCTGTTAATTAATGGATATAATTAACAAGGATCTGAAATCAAATTTGACTTTAACTATTTTTTTTGGTTCTTGAATGGGTTTAACTATTTGTCTGTTACAGTTAATTTTTAATTATTAAAATTGTGGAATTTTCTTAAAAAAGAAAAGAAAAATTATTTAAATCTACATGCTACAAGTGATTTTTTTTTTTTTTTTATACATATGGAAGGTATAATGGGGAAGTAATTCGAATCATAGACCTCGATTCTCTTAAAGAGGATAATAATTGATAGGCTAAGTTTAACTTGTTAAGCGAATTGTGATGAAAAGTTCAAAATACTAGATCAAATGGATGCCGTAAAATCATAAAACCTATATATGAATTTTTATATTCTTCTATATATATATATATATATATATATATATATATCAATTACTATTACATAATCAAGCCATGCTGCATCATTAACTTCAGTAAGGATAAACATACAACAAACCATTCAGAATCATATATAAACTATGGGTGTGGACACTCAAATAGTAAGAATTAGTATATGAATCTCCTCTCTCCAAGAGATCCCGTAGGAGGAGATGCACACATTAACCAATTATTGACACTTCAAATAATACTTGAACACATAGCATTGAATGGAAATTACTGAATATATTAAGACATAGGCTGCAGTGTAATGGTTCAAGGATTAGTAGTTGAGTGAGCTTCAGAAAATATAGGCTGTGGCCATTCAGGAAACGTGGGAACTTCTGGCTTTGGCCACTGCGGCACCTTGGGCATTTTCGGCTTTGGAAACTCGGGCAACTTAGGTACTTCTGACTTCGGCCATTCAGGCATTTTGGGCCATTCAAATTTTGGAAACTCAGGATACTCGGGTATTTCTGACTTTGGCAACTCTGGCATTTTTTCAGGTTTTTGCTTTTCATGCATTTTGGGCTTTTCCGGTTTAGGTAACTTATGATACTCAGGCACTTCCGGCTTTGATAACTCTGGTTTTTTTGGCAATTCATGCTTTTGCTTTTTAGGCACTTCTGGCTTTTCCAGTTCGGGTAACTCATGATACTCGGGCTCTTCTGGCTTTTCCAGTTCGGGTAACTCAGGATATTCGGGTTCTTCAAGCTTTGAGAACTCCGGAATTTCGAGAAATTCAGGTTTTTGTTTCTTATGCTCTTTAGGCTTTTTCGATTTGGGTAACTCAGGATACTCAGGTAATTCTGGCTTTGAAAACTCCGGCATTTTGAAAATTTCAGGTTTTTGTTTCTCAGACATTTCAGGTTTTTCTGATTTGAACAATTCTGGATACTTGGGAACTTCCGGTTTTGACAACTCTGGGTTTTTGGACGATTTAGGTTTTTGCTTCTCAGGCACTTCAGGCATCTCGAATTTTGGCAACTCAGGATACTTGGCCACTTCCGGCTTTTGCAACTCTGGCATTTCAGGCCATTCAGGCACTTCAGGCTTTTCAAATTTTGACAAAGTTGGTAATGGAGGCAGCTGAGTCTCAGGAATTTCCGACTTCTCTGGCAAGGTTGTCTGTGTCTCTAAAAGACGTCGAGCCCCTACCAAGACAGTGTTGCTACTCATTAGTGACAAACTAATGAGCAAAAGTTGTAAAATGGAGAAAGGAAGGCGAACATTATGAGCCATGGTTAAAGCAAATGACAAGAAAGTGAGCCTTAGACAAATGCAAAGATTGATTGTATTTTGTTCTGTGTCATAAGCCTTTTTATAGACGTGAGAAGATTGTTTTGGTGGGATTTCCTCTACGTAGTTAGTACTGTTGAATATGGCTCAAAGTTAACCAAGAAAGCTTCCACCAGAGCCACCAACCAAGGTCAATAATGGAGGCTACCACTAACCATAGTTGGTGGATGGTAGACCAAGATAGTTGGTGGATGGTGGCTACTTTGTTTGCCACTAGCTATGTGTTCCCACCATGATAGTTGGTGGATGGTGGCTACTTTGTTTGCCACTAGCTATGTGTTCACACCATGGATGGTGCCTATAAAAGGCAATGTAGAGTGAGAGAGAAAAATGAGTGAGTTGAGAGAGTGTGAGTGAGATAGAGTTGGAGAGCTCCAAAGGTGAGCTCCAAGAGCTCCCTCCCGGTAGAGATGTGAGAGCTCTAGAGAGAGCCCCTCCCGGTTGAGTGTGTGCTATAGAGAGCACTTGTAATACGTATCTCTTGTAATACTCCATCTCCGATAAATACAAAGCTTTGCTCCTCCTCCCGTGGACGTAGGCATATTGGCCGAACCACGTAAAATTATCGGTGTTTTTTCAGTGTGTTTTTTATCGGTTTTAGTAATCTCGTTTTAGTTTCGCACAACAAATTGGTATCAGAGCCAAATTTTACGTAAAACCGAGTTTGTTCGATTCTGTCCGTTTTTTCAAAAGTGCTCCAATTTGTGTTTTGAAAATACCAGGTTGAAGATGTCGTTGAGAGGAGTGCAGCAGAATCAACCGGAGCACCAGAGGAGGCCGCACGCGCCCACACGCGCCGCCAGAAGAATCGCGAGTGGGCCTCACTCGCCCACGCGCCGCACGCGCTCCAGAGGATGAAGGCGCGTGAAGCCCACGCGCCGGTCACCACCAGCCTGTACGCGCCCACGCGCCGCTGCACGCGCCGCCACACGCGCCCCACGCGCCGCCGTAGCTCCGACCAACTTTTTCGGGCCATTTTTTAAGCCGTTTCAGAACACTATTCCGAGACTTTTCCGAGCCGGTTGAGCTAAACCGAATCCATTTCAAGCCACCTGCAGCAGAATATTCACCGTGTGTCCAAAATTTACACAGTTGGACCCGTTCCTGGCTATTTCGACTATTCCGGACTCAACCGCGGCATCCGTTTTTCCATACAGGTAACGGAAAAACTCTGAGTTGGTAATTTTGTTTTATTACCATGGCAGAATCATTAGAGACAACTGAAACAACCAGCAGCGCACCATCAAGTTCTTACATCAGAAAGAACTCGATGACCACTGCAAAGTTCGAGGTGGAGAAATTTGATGGCACCACGTAACTTTGGCATGTGGCAGTGCGAAGTACTGGACCTGTGAGTCCGCGAAGGACCAGTAGACAGTGAAGATCCCTTCCAGTAGGAGGTGAAGACCCCGTCTAGTCCGGTAGACGGTGGAGATCCCGTCCAGTAGAAGGTGAAGATCCTGTCCAGTCCAGTTCAGTAGACAGTGAAGATCCCGTCCAGTAGGAGGTGAAGATCCTGTCCAGTCCAGTTCAGTAGACAGTGAAGATCCCGTCCAGTAGGAGGTGAAGATCCTGTCCAGTCCAGTTCAGTAGACAGTGAAGATCCCGTCCAGTAGGAGGTGAAGATCCTGTCCAGTCCAGTTCAGTAGACAGTGAAGATCCTGTCCAGTAGGAGGTGAAGATCCTGTCCAGTCCAGTTCAGTAGACAGTGAAGATCCCGTCCAGTAAGAGGTGAAGATCCTGTCAAGTCCAGTCCAGTAGGCGGTGGATATCCTATCTAGGAGAAGAATCCTATTAATCCGCGAAGGACCAGTGGACGGTGAAGATCCTGTCCAGTCCAGTCCAGTAGGCGGTGGATATCCTATCTAGGAGAAGAATCCTGTTAATCCGCGAAGGACCAGTAGACGGTGAAGATCATGTCCAGTCCAGTCCAGTAGGCGGTGGATATCCTATCTAGGAGAAGAATCCTGTTAATCCGCGAAGGACCGATAGATGGATGAAGATCCTGTCTAGGAAAAGTATCATCGACAATCTGCAAGGGACGAGTGTGCCTAGTGTTGGACACTAGAGGAAAGGCTGTCCTGACAGAGAGGTCGATTGTGATAGTTGCTCAGAAGACTGATAGAGAAGAAGACTCTGCTTTCACAGTTTAAGGTGGAGATACATCCTTCCAATCAAGGGATTCCGAATGTTCATACCAGATGTGTTCGAACCGAGAGTGTTTCTCAAGCTATCAAGAGCTTGATGGAAGAATTGTCCTTATGGGTAACGATGTCACACTAGAGGTATTGGAACGATCCGACTAAAAATGCATGACGGTACAATCAGACAACTTACAGATGTAAGGTATGTCCCTGATCTCAAGAAGAACCTCATATCACTGGGGGTCTTAGACTCAAATGGTTACAAGATGACCATTCAGAATGGAGTCCTGAAGGTTGTACGTGGAGCATTCTTAGCAATGAAGGAAATCTGTCAGAATGATGGGATAATCCGACACTTCACTGTTCCTGGCACTCCCCAGCAGAATGGAGTTGCAGAAAGGATGAACAGAACTTTGGTTGATAAAGTTCGCTGCATGTTATCCCAGTCGGGCTTGAGCAAAGCAATTTTGGGCGAAGGCTTTATAGTACGCCTCCCACATTATCAACAGACTACCCTCCACTGCAATTGATGGGAAAATCCCATAGAGGTGTGGTCCGGACATTCTGCCACTGATTATGATCGGCTTCGTATTTACGGATGCTTAACTGGATCCTAGAGCCAAGAAAGCTGTCTTCTTGGGCTTTAGTGAAGGAGTAAAGGCATTCCGACTGTGGAACCTTGAGTCAAAGAAAGTCATCGTAAGCCGAGATGTTACCTTTGACGAATCTGTAATGCTGAAACTGTCAACTCCAGAGAATGTGAACCATGATTCTCTAAAGCAGGTGGAGTTTGAATTTGAAGATGCTGGTTAAAATTCTGATGAATCTGAACCAGAATCTGATGACACCTTAACTGAAGTGGAGGAGTCATCACCAGAAACCTTTCAGCAATTTGAATCAGTTGCCACCAGTAGACCGAATAGACATATTCGGAAACCTGCTCGGTACACAGACATGGTGGCATACGCCCTTCCAGTAATTGATGATGATGTTCCGATCAATTACAAAGAAGCTGTAAACAGCCCTGAGCATGCCCAGTGGAAGGAGGCGATGGATGAAGAGATGACATCACTTCATCAGAATCAGACTTGGAAGTTGGTTCCACTTCCAACACTCAAAAGATCAATTGGATGCAAATGGGTCTTTGCCAAAAAGGAGAGTGCTACCGGCAAAGACAGCATCAGATACAAAGCCAGATTGGTAGCCAAAGGTTAGGCTCAAAAAGAAGGAATAGACTACAATGAGGTATTTTCACCTGTTGTTAAGCATGCATCTATTCGGATCTTATTGGCTTTAGTAGCACTGTATAACCTAGAGATAGTTCAACTTGATGTAAAAACTGCATTCCTCCATGGTTCCTTAGAGGAGGAAATTTATATGACTCAACCAGATGGTTTTGGAGTCCCCGGTCGCAAAGATTACAAAAGCAAGTTGAACCGGTCACTGTATGGTCTGAAACAATCCCGTGACAGCTGTACAAACGGTTGGACTGTTTCATGACAGGATGAAAAGTACACACACAGTCAATTTGATCACTGTGTTTATTTTCGAAAACTTCAAGATGGATCATTTGTCTATCTGCTGAAAAAGGCAAGGTGGAGATCGACAGGCTGAAGGCTCAACTGAGCTCAGAGTTCGAGATGAAGGATCTTGGAGAAGCTAAGAAAATTCTTGGGAAGGAGATTAGAATAGACAGAAAAATTGACTCAGGCTCAGTGCATTGATGGATCATGCCAATGCAGAAGGTGCCCTGATGTGTGTAATGGTGTATATGACACCTGAAGGAGAAAGGAGGAAGCTCTGATCAGTGAATTCTCTCTGTGAATTCTCGCCAAGGTGGAGATTGTTGAATATGGCTCAAAGTTAACCAAGGAAGCTTCCACCAAAGCCACCAACCAAGGTCAATAATGGAGGCTACCACCAACCATAGTTGGTGGATGGTAGACCAAGATAGTTGGTGGATGGTGGCTACTTTGTTTGCCACTAGCTATGTGTTCCCACCATGATAGTTGGTAGATGGTGGCTACTTTGTTTGCCACTAGCTATGTGTTCACACCATGGATGGTGCCTATAAAAGGCCATGTAGAGTGAGAGAGAAAAATGAGTGAGTTGAGAGAGTGTGAGTGAGATAGAGTTGGAGAGCTCCAAAGGTGAGCTCCAAGAGCTCCCTCCCGGTAGAGATGTGAGAGCTCTAGAGAGAGCCCCTCCCGGTTGAGTGTGTGCTATAGAGAGCACTTGTAATACGTATCTCTTGTAATACTCCATCTCCGATAAATACAAAGCTTTGCTCCTCCTCCCGTGGACGTAGGCATATTGGCCGAACCACGTAAAATTATCGGTGTTTTTTCAGTGTGTTTTTTATCGGTTTTAGTAATCTCGTTTTAGTTCCGCACAACAAGTACAACTTCTCATCTACATTATTTTACTAATGGCGTATCAAGATAAAAATGTGCTCAATCTAGTTCCCAATACCGTATCAACAATTCCTAGAAATTAATTACACAAAAGGGGAAAAAACACAAGTTAAAGAAACAAATTAATATTAACAATTTGAGTTCTTTTGGTCAGGTAATCAGAAAATGATCATAATTTTAAAATTATTAGACAAAACTTATGTACCCAAAATCATTTCATCACAGGTTAGTTAACTAGATTTGATAATTTTAAACACGATGTGAAAATACGATACGAACGCGATACGTTTAATTAACATGAAAACAATGTAATAAACATATAACGACATGTTTAATATACATATCATATTCGTGTTTAAAATTTTGACACATTTAATTATTTTGTTGTGTTTATATTTACATGTTTACAACGAAAAAACAAAAAACAAAAACAAAAAATAATACGCATACACAGTTCACCAAGTCTATTGCCAACATTCCTTTTTTCTTTCTTTTAACATAATTCTTTTGAGAAGTTGAACTAAACATGTGCCTTTATCCATTAGGAGGCATAAACTGGCTCAAAAGGGAAAAATTGCAGGCAGCACAGGTTTTTACTTTCAATTCCCTTTTTGTTCTTCAATCTCGGCCAAACTATGTTATTCTAGACTCCACCTATCTCCTCACTGTCACATTCTTGACCATGGTCTATTAAAGTTTTATTCGAGCTATCAACATGAATTTTAAGTTTCGGACTCGGCTTGAGGATACTAGTTATATATTAAAAAAAATAATATGTTTTTATTTAATTTTAGTTATAAAATATATTTTAAATGTTTTAATAATAAAAATAATAAAAATAAGGGCAACTCAAACTCAAATCTGACTTAAATTTTTAAGATATAAGTCGAGACCTTGATCCGGTTTATGAACACCATAACCTTATGTTTTTGAAAGTTTTGTATGTAAGACATATATTCATCTTCCCCCGTACTTGACCACGCAGGTTTTGCTTGGATGAAAAATAAAAACCAATTATAGACAAAATTAATGATTTTATCAATGAGGAGATAGTTAAAATTTTGCATAATAACAATGCGGATTAATGTCTTATATGACCTTTATAGTATTGAAAAATGTTCAATGTAATAACACAAGTATGAAATTAGAAATACTTAAATAGGCCATATGCGTATATTTGATGCATAACCAATTGCTATATCATTTAATACCCAATTCACCTTCATTTTGACCCTTTTTCATTGGTGAGTATATTTATGGAATAAACAAGATTATATAAGTATGAAGACGTATGTTGCTCCGATTTTTCTTTTGAAGTATTCGTGTCCAATGCAAATTCGGACATGAGTAGAGGGATATGATCTTTTCAAGGATCCTTCAAATACATAAAAAAAAAACTTAGAAAAAATTGAATATACTCATGTCGGATACATACCCGTATTCGACACTCTCACTCGAGTCTGAATAACATAGACGAAGACCATTGTTATCCTTTGGTCATATCAAGGAGTGGTTGCAAAAAAAATTCTCTCATGTTTTTTTCCTTTGTTCTCTCTTTTAGCCATGGATCATATTCCTGAATTTGAATTAACTTTGGTTTGTTTAGAAATAATTGTTAGCTTGAGTGTTGTCATAGACAATCCATGCTAAAGATTTGTTGGATATCAATCTATTATTTTTTTAGGTATATATACGAAATACATATAACAATACGTAGATTGTCGTAACTACATACACAGTGTATAATTAACATACACAATTGATATCAAAATTGAATGAAAAATTAGTCTCATTATAAGTCCACTTGAAGAGGAAGAAAAGTTGGTTGTTGGTTGTCAATCTCACATAGAACTAAGAATGACTTTTGCTTATAGTATTTATAAGCTAGTGTTCCATGTTTGGTTGGACCCCAGGGACACCCAAGTTTTGTGTAGGTGAGGACCTATACAACTTGAGTTAGACCGCGCACGCACCATCTAGCTGGGTCGGACCTGGACTTAGGTCAGCAATATTCTTTTTGCTGTCCAGCTGGATCAACTTTATTTATGTCCGATTAATTATGAATGTTCGGTCCTGGACTGAACCAGTCAGGTCTGCATCTAGAATGTCCATTTTCGAATCTGTCATGCCGGTTCGGTGCTATGTATAACCGAACCGGTTTGCCTCTTGGGTTGTGTCTGTTCTGACCGAACAGACTCCTTCCAATTGATGTACCTTTCCGAACTGGTTTTTGTCCCTTTTAAATACAGACTTCCAGAGTCTGTTTAACACACACAAATTTACTGCATAATATTTTTCTGTTGAGAGAGAGTCTAGCATTTTTCAGTTTGCTGTGTTGTTTCGAGTGTGCATTTTTCAAACGTTATCGAAGAGGCCTGAGAGACGATTTGTATCAATCTGCAAGCACCTTAGAGGCAGACAAAATTTGTCTTAATGTCAGAGGTGACCTTGACTCGATATTCATTTTTTCAAATCAATTTCTATAAGTGTCTTTTTATTCTATTCATAATATAATATATAGCAAATATTTTCCAAACAAGATTTATACCATTCACACAGCATGCCAAATGCTCTAAAGTTAAACAAAATTCGAACATACAGGGATATCAAACTTTATATATAACTATAAATTTATTAAGAAAGTATACATGATATTTAATACAGAGATGACAACAACAAAACCACTCAAACAACACATTTATGAATAATCTGGTCGTCTATAAGTGACTCATGATCAAATGAGTACTCACAACCGCTAATCAACACTCTCCTATAAGAAGAATACCTAGAAACCATATGTGTAATGTAGGGAAAACGAAGGCAATGTACGTTATGACTCATGATTCAAGGGCTTGTGTATGGTGGAGTAAAGGAAGGCACGGGGAAGTCTTTAGGAAGACTTGGCATGGTATGCAATTAAGGCAACTTGGGCACTTCTTCTTTCGGCACTTCAAGTTTTGGCAAGTCAGGCAGCTTGGGCAATTCTGGTTTGGGTAGTTCTGGAACTTTAGGCAATTCTGGCTTTGGCAACTCTGGAACTTTGGGTTCTTCGGGTTTTGGTAAGTTCGGTAACTTTGGTAATTCAGGCTTTGGTAACTCAGGAACCTTGGGTTCTTCAGGTTTTGGCATGTCAGGCAACTTAGGCAATTCAGGCTTAGGTAACTCGGGAACTTTTGGCAATTCAAGTTTTGGCAACTCAGGAGCTTTGGGCAACTCTGGAACTTTGGGTTCTTTAGGTTTTGGTAAGTCGGTCAACATTGGTAACTCAGTAACCTTCGGTTCCTTGGGTTCTTCAGGTTTTGGCATGTCAGGCAACTTAGGCAATTCAGGCTTTGGTAACTCGGGAATTTTTGGTAATTCAGACTTTGGCAACTCAGGAGGTTTGGGCAATTCTGGCTTGGGCAACTCTGGAACTTTGGGTTCTTCGGGTTTTGGTAAGTCGGGCAACTTTGGTAATTCAGGCTTTGGTAACTCAGGGACCTTGGGTTCTTCAGGTTTTGGCATGTCAGGCAACTTAGGCAATTCAGGCTTTGGCAACTCTGGAACTTCGGCTTCTTCTGGTTTTTGCAATTCAGGCAACTTTGGCAAGTTAGGAACTTTGGGTAATTCAGTCTTTGGCAACTCAGGAACTTTGGGCAATTCAGGCTTTGGCAACTCTGGCATTTTTGGTATTTCTAGCTTCGGAACTTCTGGCAACTCAGGCTTGGGGAGTTCAACCTTGGGGAAGGAAGGTACCTCAGGAAATTCCGGTTTAGGAAGCTCAGGTTTCTCGGGAATGGGTGTCTCTAAAAGACGTCGGGCACCAACCAAGATTGTGTTGCTGCTCATCGGTGACAAAGTGATCAGCAAAAATGGTAGTATAAAGAAAGGGAAACGATGGCAAGCCATGGTTAAAAAACAGATGATAACAACAAGTGCTGCAAAATGAATATTCTAGCTGTGTGCTTGTTTATGCAATTGCATGTGCTGATGAACCTTTTATAGGTGTTGGGAAGTGGAGAACAGTGAGAAATTCTAAATTTTGTTAGCTCAACTTCTCACCTATTCATGACTGAAAAGTAAAGCTTTCAAACTATCGAACTAGCTCTGATATATATGATGACACATCCATTTGACTCTAACATGTTTGATCTTTATGGGTTGAATAAGCAATTAAGTTAGGGTTGATCTTATGACAGTAAATTGACAAACTGGAATCCTTTGCAAGGATAACAGGGTTTTTTTTAACAGGTTAATTTCAGTTGAATTTGTTCAAACATAAGCAAGAATATTTGTCTTAATGGGTCGTTCAACAAAACATGCACCACCTAGGAACTTTATCTGCTATTTTGGTTGTTCTGCTATCTACATCTGACTTTTGCATCTTGACAATGTGTTTATGTGTCTTTGTCTCTTTCTAAATTCGGGTTTTTTTTTTTATAAATCTTTTTAAGTGAGAGATATAGAAGAAAATTAAATTATGGAAGTTTGGTTACTTTCAGCTAGAAAGTGGAACTCGTGATTATTTATTTTTTATTTTTGGTTTTCCTACACTCCTACTTCATGAAAAAATAATCGTAATTGGTTAGTTTAAAGTGGAACTAGTGCGTTTATTTTTTCTTTTATATAACACAAATCGTAATTAAAAATAATAAAATTATTATTAATTTTGAAATTCAAATTTTAAAGTTATTGAATATATATTTTTTTTAAATAATTATATAAATCAATTAAATTAAATTTTCAATTCGTGCCATGTTTTTATTTGATTTGCTGAAAAGAACGCAATTTCTTTTCTTTGCCAAGTACATGAAATTATTTTCTTTTTCTTTTTTTCATTTAAAGATGGGTGCTAAAATAGTCATAAAATAATTAGATCAGATATCCTCATAGTCATAGGCATTGCACTGAACTTGGTCGAAATTCTCATGAATGAAAATATGAACAAACCAGTATATTGAAGCTTAAATAGAAATGATCCTACTTTGGGGAGCACTATATCAAATATCTTCATAAACCATCTAATCATAAAACGATATTTCAATGTAAATTAAATAATTGTAACTGAATCCAAATAAATCCTTAAAAAACCACCGTTTTGGGACAGTCCAATTGATTTGATGCTATAATTAACCCAAAATTAGATCTAATAAGTTTGATACGATATGATTACACGATACGAAAATAATAATTAAAACACGATATAAAAAATAACACAAACACGATACGAATACACGAACATATCAAAATCTATATAATATAAATTATTAATGTGTCACAATCTATATAAATATACAATATTTTAAATATAATTATACATATAAAAATATACAAATACTACACGAATATACGAATTAATTGATCTACCCAAAACTATCCAAGGAACATTTTGCAGAGCGAAGATTGGTCCTTGAATCATAGTAAGGTGCCTGCACAACAATATTGATGAGTATATTGTTGTTTATTTTCCCACAAGATTGTTATTACTTGTCTAATTAAATTTACGAAATTGTTCCAAACGTAATAAATAAAACACACACAAAAAAAATTGAATAGAATAAATTGAAAAATAAAATGTAATTATTTTCAAAAAAAATCTCTTAAAATATAAAGGTTAGAAAAGGTTACAAATGATAAAATTTCTAAGTTATTTTGGGTGGAAAATATTATGGGACTTTAATTCGAAGCTTATTTTCACAAATTAATTGATTTTAATTGATGGATTTTAATTAATAATAAAACTTATTAAAAAATTTATGATTTCAAATAATTAAAATTTATAACAATATATATATATATACATTATAAATTTTTTTGCCAGAAAAATTATTATTTTTATTAATTTAATCATAAATATATATATATTTTTAAAATCATTGAAAATAATCCCGACTAAGGGAGGATCTAATTCTAGTATATTCTGAAAAATAATCTTAAAATCCTCAAAATTTCAAGCAATTAAAAGAAAAAAATCCAAAAAATTAAAAATCGATCTAAACCGTAATGTTCGATTCGATTTTTATAAAAGTTGATTCAAGTAATAATTAGGTTTACTCGGTTCATAAGTTAAAAAATCGCAATTATTTGAATTGAACCGAATTCTATTTTTTAATTAATTTTTTAATTACATTTTATTTTTTTATTATAAAAATAAATATTTTATTTTAAAATTAGTGAAAATTTTTTTAAAATACTATAAAAAAGGTACTTTTTTAAAAAACAGATGAATCGAACCTATGGAATTCAGTTCGGTTCGGTTTGATTTTTTATTTTATTCGATTCGATTTCGGTTCGATTTTTTAAAAATCAGAATACTGCACATTAACTGTAAATTTTTTTCAAAATCGAACCGAACCGTTATCACTCTTAATTAACATAATCTCATACCTCAAATTTAAACTTATTCAAGGGTCGAACTATCCGTCCGGCCCGAAGATCGGACTTATATTGGACCAGGCCTGAATAAAATGTTATTTAATTAGAGCCGATCTGGTCTAAATTACTGTTGATCAATAAAAAATATATTTTTTAAAATTTTAATATTATTTTAAATAATGATATAAAAAATTCAGATCGACTCGAAATTTTTTTTAAAAAAAATTCGAAAAGCGAACCGACCCGTAAATAGATATAAGTCTGCTTCTGGCACAGATTTTGAGATCAAAAACTGCTTTTCACAACAAACGCAATGCGAAACAAGTAAAAACAAATTGACTTTTGCTGTTGAAATCATGGTTTGAAAAGCCAACTCAAAAAACCAAAAAAAAAAAAATAACTTTTGAGCTTTAAAAGCTGACGTTTGAATAAAATAACTTTATTGTTCTCACATCTCAACACTTTTATTATTTTAAATATTTTATTTGATATTTTAATTTTCATGACACCTTTTAAAAAAAATATCAAACACTTAAAAATAAAATTCACCACACTTCCAATCCAAACGTTTTTTAACCTAACAATGTTAAATTAGCCCTTACTCAAATCCGGTTATATCATGATTTCTTTTGTACGGATGCATTGAAGGCGGTGACTGAATATTAACATCTTTAAAACCAAATTAAGCAAAGGGAATTAATTTATCAGGTTGTGCTTGATGCTGATTTCTTTGCAAAGAAAAAAAAAATCATTTGACGAAAGAAGAAGCTTCTAAACATGAATTTTTTCTCTTAAAATGCCAAACTCTAAGCCCAAGTAGATAAATATAACAATATACAATGATATCATACAAGCTTTAGATTATGGAATTTTAAAAGATTTCCATTGAAACTAATGAAAAACCTCAGCTTTATTCAACTATAAATCATGATAGTCCGTTTTGTTTCGATATATCGATCGAAATGTTCCATTCTTCAATTAAATTGGTACATTAAATTTTTAATTCCTTTCTGATTGTGATTTCATCTTGTACCGTCCGTATCGATAAATATCGGTCTATACCGATCAATACCGGTCCGTACAAGTTGGTATACAATTTTGATTTTTAATTTTTTTTTTAAATTCACTTATTTGATTTTTTAAACCAATTTTAATATTTTTTGTTATGATCATTTTTATTTTTTTTATAATTATTTTTAAAAATAAAACATATTCATTAAATTAGACTAGTGAACATAATTAATAATAATTTATTATATTTTTTAATATTTTAATATTTATTTTGCCTATTTGATGTTTAAAAATTTTAGATATTAAATATTTAAATTTTTTTATTTGCATAAAAAAATATATATGCATGTAATGAATATATATATAATATATATTTTATTAAAAAATTTAAAAATATGTTATATATATATATAAATATTTGAAAAATAACGGTAAATTCAAAATGATATATCGAAACATAACGATACCAATACATGTCAGTATCAATATAAAAAACGATACATCCATCGATATACTGACTACCTTGCTCTTAACTCTTCAAGAACTCTTATCATCAGAAATTGAAAAAACCCATTTGAGAAAAAATAAAAAGAAACTCACAATTGTGTTCATCGGAAGTGTAATTTTGGTAATTTTCAGCTTGAAGGATTTGCTTGAGCTGTTTCCACCTGACTTTCGATTGGCCCTTTGGGTACTTCTCATACATTTTGGATCCTCTTTGAAACTCATATGCGTTGGCAATACCAACTCTACTTTTATCACCTCTGCCTCCATTGCTTTCCCAAAAAATCAGAGCTAATTTTTTTTTTTTTTTAAAAAGCGTGATCTTTGATTCTTGAGTCTAAAATTAAAAACCCTAAAAATAAATAGTTTTTTGAGGAAGAAGATCGTACGGGGTCAGCCGTCAGTAATGTGGGGCCCATCTGACATGATGTATAATGTGTCCATTATCCTATGGGGTCCGCTCATCTATCAGTGTCAAAACGACGTCGGACTGCTCCTCTTCGTTCTGGCGATATTCTTTGAAGCAGTAAGACGAAAAATCATCAATCATAATCCACTACTTTACATCTACAACGTTTAAAACAATCGTTTTTTTTTTTTTTTTTTTTTTTCTTTTTTTACATTAAGTTCTTTCTCTTTCAAGTTTCAACTTCCAAGGCCTTTGTTCTATTTTCTGTTTTTTTTTTCTCCATGTAACGATTTAAATTTTATCCCAGATTTTGAAGATCGTTATTGGAGACCTTGTTCACAGGTAATAATTATTGATTGTAATTATAATAATAAGAAAACCCCTTTTAATGATCTGCTTGATTGCTGCTGAGAAACATATTTTACTGAAAAAAGGTCAAACATTTTTTAGCTTGATATTTTCTTCGATTTAGCTAGATTTTTATGTTATTTTGAAGTTAAGGTTTTTTTTTTTTCTTTGTTTATTTAAGTGGACCTTTTGATTGCGGTTGAGAATTATTACTGGGTTTTCCTTAAACATTTATGGTTTTTGCTGTATGATACTGATTCCTTATATTTTGTTTAAATAATTGGATTTTTAACCACTATGGAGTTTGGGGGTGTTGGCTTTTTGCCCTAATCTAGTATTTTGACTTTAATTTATCTAGCAGTCCATGAATTCTATTGAGTTTCGATTGCATACTGTGATATAATGATTGATTAATTTTTGTTGTATTTAGGAACAGATTGTTTTCATGTTGGGCTCATTCGGTTCTTGTTCATCTGGGTTTTTGTGGGGAAAAAAAAAAGAACCCTTTTGTTACAAGCATGAGGGACTTCATACTTGACTTTGAGTACTTAGCAGAAGGTCTGTGTTGGTATTTTTTCGAGGCTTTGGACGTTGTTGCTGAGGAATTAATCGCGTTCTTCCCCTTGTTAGTGTCCTTCTTTGAGGAGTTTGTTCATTTCTTGTTTTGCCTGATCTTGATTGCTTAGATTCTTGTCAACTCTGAATTTGACATTGGAAGCTTATTCCGATTGGGAATTGAAGATTTGAGTTTTTTAGATCGTTTTAAGTCTTGCTGCTTAGTTCGTTTAGTTCGATTAATTGCATACTGAGACTAGTTCCAATGGGATCGATTCAGAATACTGTTCATTATTGTTGTGTTTCAAAGGGTAACAGGACTGTGTATGAATATAGTGGGGGAGATCATGAGATAGAAAATTTGGCTGCCTTGTGCTTGGAAAGGACCCCCCCATTCCACAAATGGTATTTTGAGACAGTAGGTAAAAAGACTTTTGGGTTTTTGATAGAAGATGGGTACGTTTATTTCACGATTGCTGATGAGGGTCTTGAAAACAATGGTGTGTTTAAGTTTCTAGAGCACATGAAAGATGAATTTAAAAATGTTGCTAGGAAGGGTTCAAGAGGTAGCTTTTCGGGTATGAGTTCAATTGGCGTCCACGAGCAACTAGTGCCTGTTATCCGGCGCTTGGTAACTTCATTAGAACATGTTTCACATGGTGGTGGCAATGATTGGAAGGCTGAGACTCCCTCATCAGATCATGCAGGTCTCTCCCCATCTCCGAGTAACGCAAATGCGCAACTTGAAGCTGCTAGTTCTACTAAAGCCCCTTTGTTGGGCAAATCTAGCAAGCAAGATAAGAAGAAGTTGAAAGATCATGTGATTGCAGTGAGAGATATTGAGTTGGAGGAACATCGGAAATCTACAGATAGAGGAGTGAAGGTTGATTCAACAGCATCGGATTCTAATAACCAAAATGGAGCAAGTTCTTCAATCTCATTGCAGAAGGACTTGGGAGGTTCAATGAGGATCAGATCTGGCTCTCAGAACATTCGAAAAAAGTGGTGGCGCCTAGTCCGGATTGTTCTTGCTATTGATGGAGCTGTTTGTTTACTATTGTTTGTGATTTGGTTGTCAATCTGTAAGGGCATCGAGTGTACCCATTCATGATTCCAAATCAATGCTACAATTGAAGTTTCATGTTCAGGACCAGGGATAAAAATCCTGTAAGAATCGGTTTTAGCAGAGAGGGAATGGTTGGATTTGAAAGCAATATATCAATCTTGTTAGTGGGTTTAAAAATCTCTTTAAGGTATGTGTTTCAAATTACACAGGCAGTGGCATCAGGTGTAGAGAGTCCTCTGTATAGTTTCATAGTTTTAATGCATATGTTCATCAAAATCATACTGTTATCTGAGTGTTTTTTACACCATATTCTGCATCAATTATAATGTTTATAATTGCGGATGCAAATGAGATGTTCTCTCCACCTATGTTACTTAGACTCAGGCTCGGGAGTTAATGTCAAATACGGGTATGTGTCCAACACGGGTACGTTCAATTTTTTTCATATATTTGAAGGATCATGCCCCTATACCCATGTATGAATATGTGTCGGATATAGGTGTAGGACACACATACTTTAAGGAAAATGAAGAGTCCGGATAACATAGCTCTCAACAACTAAATCTTATTCTTTTCTGAATTTCATGTTTCAAAGATATGCAAAGGTGCCATTACCACCCTCTGCTTAGTAATGATTTGTAGCTCATTGAGACACTCTTAAATTCTTATTCTTCTAGTTCCACTCCATGTTTCAAGTTTCCCTACCTTTCTCTTGACTAATTTTGTGCCAGTATTTAATTGCTTTTCTTGAGAGATCATAAGATAATTGTGGTTCTATATAACATATATTTTCTTGTATTATAACATTCATCTCCATGTAGCTTGTTAACTCCCCAAATGATTTTCTTCTTCTTTTACCCATAAACAAACTTTATGGAGTAATTAATCTGCTGAAAGTGGGATTTTTTGTTCTCAGTTCTCATTGAATAAATCAAACAGTTTTTATGTTGGTACTTGATTTTAAGGATTGGATTTAGAAACTCAGATCATGAGTTTGGAGCTATTTTGCTCCGACTCTTCATTTTTTTTTTTTTCTTAAGTATTTGTGTCCGATGCATAGTCGGACATGGATATTGAGATATGATTCCCAAAAATCCTTCAAATACATGGGAAAATTTAGAATAAATCAAACATACCCGTGTCAGACACATAATCGTGTTCGACACTCACATCCGAGTCCGAGTAACATAGGCTTGGAGTGAGATTGAAACCTATAGTCAAAAGTGTGCTCCTTGTGGAGGACACTGAGATTGTAGGAATCCCATCAAAGTATTGTAACACATTGGAAGCATAGTCTGTTAATCGAGAGGATTAGTCAATTTCCCTGAGGAAATGTTTTTTTGAAAGTTTATTTGCTATAAGTGAGTTTAGAATTAATCTGATTAGGAGATTACTTTCATTATTTTAGCATTGCTTGTTTTAATTAGAGGATTCTCCCTTATACAAGCTGTGTCAAAAGGAACCTTTGATAACGAGTTTGAGAGTTATGTTAATTCGATTTTTTATTTTTTTTAAAGTATTCATGTTCCAAATATTTGAATTTTTTTTAAAAAAAATTGAATACTGTATCAAACACATATCTGTATGACTATATCTGACAATTACTCATGAATCCCAATAACATAGTTTGAGAGTCTGGTTCGTCTTAATGTTGTAGTACAGAATCTATTATCTATTACTAACTAAAAAAATAATCCCTACAATGCATGAGAATGGAGAATTGAGGATTTTGAATAATTGTGTATTTGACAATTAAGCATGAATATTAAGAGAGTTGGGAGGGTTAGTTTGGGTATTTGCAATTATTATTTTTTAAGAAGGAAAGAAAGAAAAAATATGGAAAAAGAAAGAAAAAATATGGAGAAAAAATTGTATTCGTGTTATTTTTTGTGTTCAAAATATTATAAATTTATACAATTTTTACATGTTAATAATTCGTTTTATGCAGGTTTTGACACGTTCGCGTATTCGTGTCGTGTTCATGTTATTTTTTCGTCTGTTTAAAATATTATAAATTTATATAATTTTTACATGTTAATAATTCATTTTATGTAGATTTTGATACGTTCGGATATTCGTTTGTTCATGTTATTTTTTATGTCGTGTTCATGTTTTTTTTTCATATGTTCAAAGTATTATAAATTTATATAAATTTTACATATTAATAATTCATTTTATGTGGATTTTGTTTTTGTGTTGTGTTCATGTTATTTTTGTGTCATGTCGTATTTTAATTATTTTTTTCATGTGTTCGTGTCATGTTCAATTCATCCAAATATTTTACATAGTTTGTCATGGTGATTCAATTTAGAAAAAATTGTATGTGTTTATGACTTATCCCAATTCATCCCATATTTTGCATAATTTGTTATAATGATTTAATTTAGAGAAAAAATTGTGTTCGTAACATGTTCGTGTTATTTTATCGTGTGTTTAAAGTATTATAAATTTATATAAATTTTTACATAATAATTCGTTTTATGTAGATTTTGACACATTCGTGTATTTTTGTCGTGTTCATGTTATTTTTCATGTATTTTAATTTTTTTTTTTATGTTGTGTTCATATTGGATAATCATGTTGTGTTTTTACATGTTAATAATTCTTTTATGTAAATTTTGACACGTTCGTGTATTTTTTCGTGTTCATGTTATTTTTCATGTCGTATTTTAATTATTTTTTTATATGTTATGTTTATATTGTATAATCATGTTGTGTCCAAAATTGTCAAATCTAATTGATACTATACAAATAACTTCCAAATTTATGTCGCTTGTAATGTTCGTGTTGTGTTTCCTGTCATAATCGTATTTAAGCTATTATATATTTATATAAATTTTGACACGTTAATAATTCGTTTTATGTAGATTTTGACATGTTCATTAATTTGTATCGTATTCATGTAATTTTTTGTCACGTCGGGTTTTAATTATTTTTTTCATGTTATATTCGTATCTTATAATTATGTTGTGTTTGAAATTGTCGAATTTAATTGATTATATTTAAATAACTTTTAATTTTATATCAAATGTCGTATAAAAATATAAATTATTTTTCTAAATTATTATTACTCTTGTTTTTTTATTTTTCAAATTTATTATAAAATATCAATTCAAATTCGATAACATACACGCAGACATTTATCTAATATACAAGAAAAAGGAAAGAAAGAGAGATACTGATCTGAAAAGTAATATCAATGAAAGAAGTTGAAAATTATCACCAAATGATTTAAAATTACAGAATTACAAACATACAAAACCTATCTCCCAACATCCCCATTAAACACAGATACAGAAGCAACATATTATTACAATCTCGTTACTCGGATTTTTTATTTTTAGTATTCATATTCAATCCTTGCATCTTATATATGTTCAGACATGAATATTAAATTATGATCTTTTAAATATATAAAAAAAATTAAAAATTAAATATATACATATCAAACACATATCCGTATCCAACACTTTGAGTTTGAGTAACATAGATTACAACAAGGTAGTTTACTTGTAATTACAAGGAACAAAAATTATTTTTATAATCGTGTTATCATTTATAAATTATAAATAAAGCACATTCTTAAGAAAAAGGAGAATGCAAAAGCAAATGATAAAAAGAGATGGAATGAGAAAGTTAGCAACAAAATAATGGGTTCTTCACTACAGCTCTGTTTTCCCCATCAATGATTTCCTTGTAATCCAATGTCCATTTCTCAAAAGTACATTCAACAAAGTCAAAGTAGCCACCATGCAGAGAAAGCACCCCTTTTTTTCACCTTTTCTTCTATCCATGGATAAGTAAGCAGGTTTAACAGTGAACAGTTGATCGATTCCTGAAAAGAAGAAGAATATCATTAAATTCATCATTTGATTTTACATTTCAAGCCACTTCTTTTAAGTTTTTCCTTTTTCTAACCACAGTTTTACCCTATGTTTGATCCGACTCTTCATTTTTCTTCAAATACTCGTGTCCGACGCATATTTGGATATAATAATTAAGATATGATCCTTCAAAGACTTTCCAAATGTATGAAAAAACCTAGAAAAACTGAACATACCCATATCCTACACTCACACCGAGTCCGAGTATCATAGGTTTTACCAGCAAAAATGAAACATTTACAACAGGCATGAAAACCCAAGGCAGAATATTTGTGTTGGACAAAACAGTGAAACTCCAAGAGATTGAGAGTACCTTCTCACAATGCGTGCACTGCTGGTCAAAACTGAGGTTGGAAGAAGCAGCCTTTGTGTAGCTTGCCATTCTTTCCAACAATAACCCAGCTTTTTATCTAAGTAAGCATTGCAAACACCACTACTCATACTCTTATCTGAAGATGTTAACCATAGATTAAAATGCTAAAATAAAGCTGTTTTTCTAACTGAACCTTGAATCTTACTTCATCTTGCATACTCATGAGGGCACGAATGCCACCGCAGCAGCTATGGCCAATGATTAAAATGTTTTCAACCTGCAAAAGGAATTGCAGTAAAAGTCATACATACTTCCAGAGGTGGAATAACAGTGCAATATAAGATTACAGAGCCTTAAAAAATGGGGAACAGAGAGAGAGAGAGAGAGAGAGGTGGGAGCAACTTACTTCAAGCGAATTTACAGCAAATTCCAATGCTGCATTAGTTTCTGACGGCCCACTCTGCACAAACAGAAAAGAATTTACAATATCATTTCCTAGATGCAGATTCTATAGCATTTAAAGGCAAACATAAACCTAAGTTAAATAAAAGCACAGTATTATATACCTCATATGTAGGCACCATATTTGCAACATTGTGAACCATGAAGGCTTCTCCTGGTTGAAATCCCAAAGATGTTTGAGGGGCATACCCTAGAGTCTGCACAAGCAATCACCATAAACTGTTCTCGAAATTGTTAGTACAGATATCACTCTACCCCCACATTTGAATAACTTAAAAAAAAAAAATCCAAAAGACTACATGAAAATATGGGTCATAGCAAATAACTATAACGAATCACTGTAAGAAATATCAGTACTTTTGGAGCTTGAACCTTGGAAAGTGCTTGAAAGTGTTCCGAGTTTTCCCTGCTCAAACATGAATGTCGGATCAAAGGACAGACCACTTCTAATTCAAGCTAAAACCTATGTTACTCGGACTCGGATGTGAGTGTCAGACAAGGGTATGTATAAAGGATATTATGCCATACTAGTTACCAGCTATCAAGGTATAATAAGAAAGGAAACAGAAAAATCAGATTTCAAGTCTCTACATAAGGGTAAGGAATTTATCAAGCTAAGTATAAAGGATATTGGGAAGATAGACTTTCGGAGATGTAGCACAATGTTGATACAGGGGATTTCAGCAAATTCAAAGGCATATCTCTCAGAACTAATTCCGGGCAACTCATATTACCAAGTATCCAGTCAAGGTAATAACTATTAGTCAGTTTAACAAGAGAGAGACAGAGAATTTTCAAGCAGTTATGCAAGACTGATAAAGTAACAATTATTGTGGATAAATAATTCTAGTTAAAGATTTCATGATAGAGAAAGATGCATGAATTACAAGCACATACAAAGTAAAAGCAAGGATACAATCAACAAAAAGAAATATTAAAGCTAATATTTTGCACCTTTTCTAGAATGGAAGAGTCAGATAGAGTGAAAACAACCTTTGGAAAGTCATGCTTATAACTAAGGAAGCAGATTTGCGAACACGTAACCATTGGTAACTAATCCATAGAGGATCCATAACAATTTGAATCTTCTTCCCTGTCCATTGAAATCTTCTCAAAAGCAAGAGTAACAAACCTAAATAACTGAATTCAACTTTTTCAAAGCATACTTCCACCTTCCACATATCTCAGCATTTCTTTTCCTTTTTATAAGAGAAAAAAAGGGAGGGGAGAAAGCACTCTAAGGAGGAAAAAGAAAATATTAAAGCAGCAATAAGGAGGGAGAAACAGAAGAGGGGGTGGGGGGAGGGAGGCAATACCTTATTATCATAGTTCTATGTTGCTCCAACTCTTCATTTTTCTTGAAGTACCCGTGTCCGACACATACCCGTATCCAATACTCAATTAGAAAAAACTAGACATACCCGTGTAGGACACATACCCGTATCCAATACTCACACCCGAGTCCGAGTAACATAGTCATAGTTAATGATTCTTTTGACTCAAAAGAGAAAGAGAACCAGTCAGAAAACTGCAATTATCATGGTGGACAGAATATTCAAACTTCAAACCAAAAATCTCTCATGGTTATGTACCAAACTTTCTCACCTATACTCCCAAACAGGAAAATTCACTCGGAATAAACAGGCAGCCCAAAACAATAAAAATAATGACAAAACATGATGCTACAAAATATACAGTCGAATTCAACTTTGAAAGAAACTATGAATGGAGATCCCAAGTACCTCCACATAATTGATTACTACAAGCATACAATTACAAGTACAACTACAAGTCTACAACTGCTGCTAAAAAACAAGGATCTTTACTTCACTAAGTAGCCCTAACTTTATCATCCCCAACAACTGAGAGTATATGCAAGCTACTCAAAAACTCATCAAGACCCTCAAAAAACCCATTCCCTTCAATGTTATCCTCCTCCCCATAGTCAGCATGATTCCCCTCACTCCTCCCTCGCACCGGCTCTTCCACTTCATTATTAAACTCCACATTCAAATCCAACTTCCCCAAATCCTTTGCTCCTCTTCCCATCTGCTTCCTCCCACTATTTGCCACCCCCCTTCTGCTCGACTCAGCAGTCGGCACACCCTCTGGCACCACGGGCACACCTCTCACATTCCCTCCACGACCAACATCCGCTTCCCCATTACTCCCCTTCTTAACTCTCTCACTCTCTGATTTCTTAGCATTTCTCCCCATAGATCCTTTCCCTTTCCCTTTCGCGTTCTTCGCCTTCTTCTTCCTCCTCTCATTCTGCCACTCATCATCATCATCATCATCAGAAGTCCCACTTGAATCAGAAATATCTATATATTCATCATCTTCATCATAAAACACTCTTGGAGCAGACTTGTTGGCAGTCATTTGTTTACCAGCATTCTTGTTATTAGGGCATGCAAACATGGTCGAAATAGGTGACCAAGTGGGAAAATTACCGCCCATGTTCTTACCATTCCCCGAAAATCCTAATGGGAAAAACCCTAAGGTACAGAAATACGTGTCCTTTCCGTTCACAGGCGGCGGCGGTATCACAACCGCATGAAAAGCTCTCCTGCAGTTCTTAGACTGACACCTCATTGTAAAATCCTCGTACACCTTTGGATACTCGTAGAGAACGTAACAGTACGGACAAGCTGTCCAGAAAGTCGATACCTCTGACTCAAGAGCTTCACTAGGCCGAGTCGAATCGTTCTTCCGAGTCACACCAGTTGTCTCTGTCTGACTATGCTCCGTAGGAGAAGGAATTGTCTGATTAATTTGACCCGTCCGAGTCGGCTCAGTCCGATTAAACTGACTCGAGCTAGTGTTTACTGTCTGATTAATCTGGCTCGTCCGAATAGGCTCGGGCCGATTAACCTGGCTCGTCCGTGTAGGCTCGGGACGATTAATCTGGCTCGAACCAACTGATCCTGTCTGATTAATCTGACTCGGCCCACCTAAACCTATTTGATTAATCTGCCTCGTCCAAGTTGACTCAGCAGGCCGAGTTGGCTCCGGCGTATTATTATTTAAACCCAACTGCCTTCCTCCTTCCAATGCGGCATTTCCATCTCTATTATTGCTTCTAGGGCTTCTTCTCTCAAATAGTGATTGCGTAACTTGCGTTTGCGTTTCTTTCAGTGGCGTTTGCATAAACAACGTTTGCGTTTCTTTCGGCGGCGGAAGCGGAGGTGGCTGCATGAACAGCATCTGCGTTTGCAGTTGCTGATGATGATGTTGTTGACTCACTTGTCCAAACTGAAGGAATCTCAACTCATTATCATAAATGGCCTTCTTAGAAGAGTTCGACAACACATTCCAAGCTTCAGAAGCGAACCGAAACGCCTGATCTGCGAAAGAGAGCCTGTTCCTCCCAGGATTCAAAAGAAGGGCGAGTTTCCTGTACTGACTCGTCACGACTTCCATGGATTGAGTTAACGGAACGAGTTGGAGGATCCCGTACCAGTCTTGAGGGTTGGATTGGGCGGTTAAGAGAGTGTCGGTGACGGCGAGGATTTGATCAGCGAGGATAGGGGCCGATTCTCGAGCTCGGATCGCGAAGGTTCTGGTCCCGTGCAAGTCACGTGAGGCCAGGAGCTTCTCCGCTATGGTCAGCCACCGCTCCGCTTCGGTAGAGTTGCCACCGTCCATTTGTCCCAATCCTTCTCTCTCTAAAGATTTTCGTTTCTCTCTCCTGCTTGTTTTTGGTTTGGTGATGGAAAGACCAGACGACACAAGTGGCAGTCGTGTCTGGTTTTGGGAGGACGAAGGAGGACTGTTGTTTTAAAGAAATAACAGGCCAAACCTTGTGGGCTTGTCAAGATCATTTTGGTCATCTGGTTGTTTTAAAGGAACCGAACCAACCAACCAGAAAGAAAGAAATCTAAAACAACATTGGGTTTCATCCCGGTTTAGATAGATTTCCTATTTTCCTTCGCTTGACTTTTCAAACTCCAAAGCATTAGTAATTTCTTAGTACAGATGAATTAATTACCGAAGAGTTTTAGGGTAAAATTTTTATGATGAGTTTAAAATAAGTTTTATTATGTATAAATATGATAAAATTATATATAAATATGATTAATTATAAAAAGTTATCATATATTTATATAATTTTTTTATATATATAAACATGATAAATTATATATAAAGATGATAAATATATCATGTATTTATGTAAATTGAAAGTTATCATGTATTTATATAATTTTTTTTTACATACAAACATGACACAAATTACATATATACATAACAAATTATATAATTTTTGAAACTTACGGTAAACTTATTTTAAGAAGCTTTCCTTAAAATTTTCTGTAATTATCGCATTCGCTCTAAGTTCAGTTTATAGGAGTAAAAATAAGGTTGTACACAAGTGGAGCCTAACTCAAATTAATAGTAAGAAGCTAAAATTTGAATTTGACTTAAAATTCTTGATTTGAAATTTGATTCGAGTTCGATTCGAAATAAAATCGAACTCGTTCATTAGACTCATTTACTTAATAAAAAATAAATTTAATTTTTATGTTCGACTTTAAATTCAATTATCTATGTTCGAGATTAAACTCGAGTTCGAATTGAGTTTTTTTTTTAATATTAAATAAAAGTTAAAAAAATATCGATTAAACTCGAGAACTATTTAATTCGAGTATTAAGATACTCAAACTTAGCTCGCTCGATAACTTGAGTTGTTCGAGCTCGATCTCTAATCGACAGTAATCAAACCAAATTCAAATTTTTTTTAGTCAAACTCAAATAACTTACGAACACAAATATCTCAATTACACTATTAAATAATACTAGTGAAGTTTACCTATTAAAGTATCTAGATAATTCTTGTACTATAGTCAAAAATACATTTTAATCCCTATACTATAGAAGTGAGTAATTTAATTTTTGTACGTTTGAAATTAATGCAAAGAAATAGAATTAACTATGTCAATGAAAAATCGTCTAAATGCTGACGTGGACATGTAAAGCTGACAAAATAAATGACTTTGGAAAAAAATTATGACTTGCCAAATTTTTTTGCTCAAGTGAAATTTGGAAACTGATAGAATAAATGACTTCGAAAAAAATGATGACATATTTTTACGAGTAGGGGAGGGATTTAGGTAAAAAAATTTATGTTTTTCTAAATTTCATTCGAGAAAAAAAAGTTGATATGTCATCATTTTTTTTTCAAGTCATTTTGTCTCTCAGTTTCACATGTCCATGTCAATTTTACTTCTTTGCACCAATTTTAAATGTACAGGGATTAAATTACTCACTTCTATAATACAATAACTAAAATGTACTTTTGACTATAGCACAAAAGCTGTTTAAGTACTTACACCAAAGTTTACCATTCTACTTTAACATAGGTTTAGGATAATTTAACATGTCATTAGAAAACTAACGTGTACTTTAACTGACGTGTCATATCCGAACATGGATTTAGGATATGATCCTTCAAGGATCTCCTAAATACATTTAAAAAATTTTAAAAAATTGAAAATATCCGTATCGAATACATATCCATATCCGACACTCACTCCCAAATCCAAGTAACGTAAAAAAAGACAACTTTCCCATGATTTTTTTACTGCAAGATAATAAAAAAAAAAAAAAAAAAAAACCTATCACAAAATTTAACTTATTAGCATAAAAATTAGCAGAATGTGGACATTAGAGAGAATTTTTAAAACAACTGATTCTAGCATTCTGGTAAACAATATAAAAATAAATAAATTCATAGAGACAGGAAACCAAGTCAACAACTGATTATGGTAAACAAATGTAAAATAATAAAATATTTATCCACACTAGAACTGCTCATGGGCCGGGCCGCGGCCTTTTTTTTTATTTTCTCTGCCCAGGCCCGCCCGTTTAGGCCCAAAACATTGTTCATTGAAATAAAAAAAATAATTTTTTATAATTAAAATTAAATAAAATAATATTATTATAATAAAAATTACTGTTCTGGGCCGGACCGACCCGGAACACAAAATATCCTGTCCAGGCCCGGCCCAATACGGGCCAGGCCTGCCGGGCGGGCTGCCCGGCCCGTGAGCAGGTCTAATCCACACCATAACAAGAAGAAAATAATAGTCATATTAATGAAGGAATTAACTCCATGCATCCACATATTAATGAATTTTTTAGGGCATTCTGAAGTACCAAAAATTGAAGATTTTCAATGCAGGAGTGTATCATAATAGCCAAAACAAAGTTTATTTGTATGTGTGCATATAGAAGTATAAAACATAATTTGCTACCCTTTGTCCATACATTTTAATTTCACAATCTAATGTATCATAACTAGACCTGTACATGGCCGGACCGCGATCCGAATTTTTTTTTAATTCCATGCCCATTCCCATTCGGGTCGAGCCCGGATCGGCCCGTATAAGTTCGTTTTACTATTCAAATATATTAAAATATTAAAAAATATATTTTATTAATATTTTATTAATATTTTATAATTAAATTTAAATAAAAAATAATATTTTAATATTTAAACAGTGATCCGGGTCGGGCCGGCCCGGATCATAAAAAATCATGTCCAGGTCCGGCTCAATACGAGCCGGACAAGCTACCCTGACTATGAACAGGTCTAATCATAACTTATGAAGCAAATTTTAAAAAGCTAAGGAAAAAACCTCCACACTCTACATGAGAAGAAGCGAAAGCTAATGAAGAACTCATTTCGATCTTGCCACCATTATCTGAAATCATACCAACTCGCTCATTTTGCAGCCATTTTAATTGAATAATAACCAGGAGGTTCAAGACCCAAATATGTTTTTTTTATAAGCATTTCAGTATAAAAAAAATAGCTTCATATATCACATAGAGAATAAGCCAGAGTGGCTCTTAAAACATTTTGATGTGAACCCTTAAGATTGAAACTCTTTGAACCCACTAACAATTCAAATATTCTAACTCAAGAAAATCAAGATTTAGGTTGAAGTATTTAGACTCAATGAAATCCTGCTTCAAGAACTTAAATTTGATTGTTGAACACCACAAAAGAAACCTTTGATAAGTTCATAAATTCTTTTAAGAAAAATAAGAGAAAACCCTCTCAATTTGATAAAAATCAGATTACACCATGTCTTCTTGAAAGTAGGCGACTAAACATGTTTATATAGCCTCCTAATGCTAAAACCCTAGGTAAGTTAGGATTATTATCCCCTTTCTATTGTAACCAGCAATATGAACTAGCAACAGTAGGCCAACAATGAAGCAAATTGTAAAAGTAATCAAACATCTCCATTGACGACCCAAACTCCTTCAGGCCGAACCAGACACGAGCAGACTCTAACGACTTCGACTTCTTCTCCAAACTTTTTTCCTCTATGGACTTCTCCATCTTCTGTTTTTTAGATACCTCGTCGCTTTCTTCTCCGTCTTCTTCTCTCCCGCGCTTCGAGTTTGAGTCACCGTTGTTGACCCCATAGCGTCGTCTCCTTCATCGAGGTTTTGGGCAGGCGACCCAAGGGTTTCGAGATCCATGTCTTTAGTTGGTGGTCGATCTCGGTGGGCTCTGTCGATGCCTCTTTCTCTGCCATTGAAGAAGCTAAAACCTTAGGAACTGGAGGCAACTGGAAGTTTGGAACCATCAACAGCAAAACCGAAATAATCGATCGAACCGATCGGTTCTATCGATTCGATTTGAAGCTTCTTTGTAGGTCGGTTCGATCGGTTCTATGGGTTTAATCGGTTATCAGTATCTTAAAACCGAACCGACCGAATGCTCACCCTTAACAATACCTATTCGACCAGACCTAAATAATGCTAAGTAAAAATAAGCTAAACAAGCTCAAGCCCAAAACATAATAATTAAAAGAAGTCCAACAAGATTAATGAAATGGACCCCACAAGCTTATTGGACATAATAAAACATAATAAAACAATTAGGCTCATACGCCTAAGTAGATTAATGAAATAAACAAAACTCACTCTTGCCACATCAATTAATGAATTAAGATGGTCACACACATGCCATGTCAATTAATGAAACAAATATAGGCCCAAAGTCCTCCTCTCTATGCCGTCACCTTAGTCATGCATTAAAGCCGATCTTTCTTCATTCAAGCCCATTCTTGAATGTTGAAGCCTTTCTTGGACACTTAGCAACATGGCCTGAATTCCACCAATGCTTGTAATGTTTCCTTGATCTTCTTGGATCTTGGCCCATATGAAACTTGTCATGAATCTTCAAGAATTGGGCCATCTTGGATCCTATCATTCCCCTTTTCCTCGAAAAGATTCATCAGCGAATCAAAACCCACTCTTGCCACATCAATTAATGAATTAGGATGGCCCCATACATGCCATGTCAATTAATGAAACAAAGATCGGCCCAAAGTCGTCCTCTCTATGTCGTCACCTTAGTCATGCATTAAAACTGGTTTTTTTTCATTCAAGCCCATTCTTGAATGTTGAAGTCTTTCTTGGACACTTTGCAACATGGCTCGAATTCCACCAATGCTTGCAATTCCTTGATCTTCTTGGATCTTGGCTCATATGGAACTTGTCATGAATCTTCAAGAATTGGGCCATCTTAGATCCTATCATTCTCTCTTTCCTCGAAAAGATTCGTCCTCGAATCTTAACTTTGTGTGTAACAATAACGACTCTAGGTAAGAAATCAATGTGATGCTCAATACCTCCTATGAGAGGCAACCCATCCTGCATCTCCTCCGAAAATAAGTCCTTGAACTCCGGCAACGAAGAAACAGCCAAACTAGGAGAAGATTGATTAATTTCATCAAGATTAATAACCTAACTCTTCTTTGTATGAAAACTCGTTTCTGTCATCTCATTTCTCTCAGCAGGAACTCTCTCTTTTTCCTCTCGTGACTCCACTTTCTTTTCTTTATGTTCAGCTACCTCTCTTTCTTTGTTACTCTCTTTTTCACTTGTTTTCGGCCCCCCTCTTTATTTTTTGCTCAAATTCTTTTTTCATCTCCCCAACAACAAATTTATCTGTTCCATCTCTTGGTGTATAGTCTGCCACATAAAATTCTTTTTCCTTTCTTTTTTTCTTCTTTCGAATTCTTTTTTTTTTTAGACTTCTTGATTTTCTTTTTGTCTCGGAATACTTTTTTTTCTTTGGACTAGTCGAACTGAATTCTTAATTCTTGATTTATTTTTTTCAAGAACGACCAATAACGAATTTTTGTAGATTAAAAACGCAAGAAGCAGTAATTTTGATCTAAGTCAACTGACAAGAACGAAACCACAAACAAAACTGACTAAAAACTATAACTCCAAGACAAGAATGCCTAAAGCTATAACCCTAAAGATGTCTGAAACCCCAAAATCTTGTTAAATTGATTTGATTCAATTACAAAAAACGAAACCCCAAAGCAAGACTGCCTAAAAACTATAACCTCAAAACAAGAATAACTCAAACCCCAAAATCTTGTTAAATTGATTTGATTCAATTACAAAAAACGAAACCCCAAAGTAAAACTGTCTAAAAACTATAACCCCAAGACAAGAATACCTAAAAAGCTATAACTCAAGACAAGAATGCCTGAAACCCCAAAATCTTGTTAAATTGATTTTAAGAGACCTGATTGGAAGCCTAAGCTCTGATACCAAATCATGTGAACGCTTAAGATTGAAACCCTTTGAACCCACTAACAATTCAAATATCCTAACCCAAGAAAGCCAAGGTTCAGGTTGAAAAATCTAGACCCAATGAAATCTTGTTTCAAGAACCTAGTTTTAGCTAAACCCAATCAAATCTTGTTTCAAGAACCTAGATTTGGTTGTTGAACACCATAAAAGAAACATTTGATAATTTCAAAAGTTCTTTCAAGAACAATAAGAGAAAACCCTCTCAATTTGATAAAAATCAGATTACACCATGTCTTCTTGAAAATAGAACGCTAAGCATGTTTATATAATCTCCTAATGCTAAAACCCTAGGTAAGCTAGGACTCCTATCCTAATACAAATAGCTTGATAGGCCAACACCTAAATAAATGGACTCCTATTCCTAATACAATACCTATTCGGCTTGTTCAGCCCAAAACATGATAATTAAAATAAGTCCAACAAGATTAATGAAGTAGACCCCACAGGCCTATTGGATATAATAAAACAATTATGCTCACATGCCTAAGTGGATTAATGAAATAAACAAAGCCCACTCTTGCCACATCAATTAATGAATTAGGATGGCCCCACACATGCCATGTCAATTAATGAAACAAAGATAGTCCCAAAGTCTTCTCTATGCCGCCACCTTAGTCATGCATTAAAGCTGATCTTTCTTCATTCAAGCCCATTCTTGAATGTTGAAGCCTTTCTTGGACACGTTGCAACATAGCTCGAATTCCACCAATGCTTGCAATGTTTCCTTGATCTTCTTGGATCTTGACCCATATGGAACTTGTCATGAATCTTCAAGAATTGAGCCATCTTAGATCCTATCACATTTATTGCAGTCGAAGCATGTTACCAATTTTTTTTTTGTTCCAAAGATGTTAAGTACAAGGTGCAATCGAGTCGAGCCGAACTCAAGCAGTAAGAAGCTCAGACTCGAGCTCGATTCAAAATTTGAAACTCGAAACTCGGCTCGAGCTCGATCAAGTTTCATTTTTAAAACTCGAGCTCGATTCGAGATAAAAAACGAACTGCTCGAGCTCGCTCGATTAAGCTAATTTACCTAGTAAAAAATGAGCTCGATTCCCATGCTCGACTTCAAACTCGATTATTTGTACTCAAACTCGAGTTCGAATTGGGATTGAGATTTTTTTCAATACTAATTAAAAATAATATATATATTAAAAATAAAAAAACTCGATTAGGCTCGCGAGCTACTTAGGTTAAGCATTAGGATACTCGAATTTGACTCGCTCGATAACTCGAGTTGCTCGAGCTCGGCTCGAAAACGACCGAGCAGAATTCGAGTTTTTTTCGAGCCAAACCCGAATAGTTTGCAAGCATAAGTGTCTCGTTTACATCCCTAAAATAGGTGCCAGTATACCTTATAGCTTGAAAAGAAAGATTGCAAAGAGGCATCCAAAGTCAGAAATCTCCTCTTGTCTCATCTTCACAGAACAGTTATGCAGGAAATGTGCATTGCTGACCAATAACCCTAGCATTAATTTCTCCAAATTTATATCTACTTCCCTTTGGCGCAGTCCTGGCCGCTTGCACTTCTACAAAGTTACATGAAGACGTACACTAATGCCATATACCTATACACTTAGCATTGAAGTCAATTGGTCCATCAATCTTTTACTTTTCCCAAGTCTTGCGACTTTGTAAAACTATAGATAAAGATGAAAGAAATATAGGTACTATATAAACATTATTACATGAGTAATTCAATGATAAAGAATAACTCAATTCTTTTCGCATTCACACCTTTTTATAATTATTCCGTATATTTGTCTCACTCTAATATTCAAATTCCATTACCTTTAAATTTATAATTCAACTATTCCTAAACAGGATCAGTAAGCGCTGAAAGTATAAAAGCTATCAAAATACAATGGAGAATATAATGTTAAGCCTCAAATTATAAGGATAATGCACCACAGAAGCATAGTACTGCTTGACACTATATGAGCCTATCTTGCTCCGACTCTTCATTATTCTTGAAGTACCTGTGTCCGACATCCGTGTCCAACGCATATCCGGACATGAATATGGGGATATGATCCTCCAAAAACCCTCCAAATACATGAAAATCTTAGAAAAAATTGAACATATCCGTGTCCGAAACTCACATCCGAATCCAAGTAACATAGATATGAGCATCTGACCCCTAAAGGACTCAATGGCGAGCTTAAAGTTGATATTCTCAAGCATTGACCAAGTTGACCACTAACCACTAATTGGTTACTCATACTTTAGAGAAAACAAAGCAAATTAAATTCACATTCTGGCTTGTTGAGCATGAAATTACCACCATAAACTGCAGTTAAACGTGCAAACGCCTACCAACAGAGACACAATAACAAGTCAAACCAACAAATGTTTCAATTAAACTAGAAACAAAACTACAGATGAAGACAAACCTGAGGCAATTCTCCCAGTCCATATAGTGGATAAGATATAAGGAGATCCTCCTTGAAACTTTGCCAAAGACTCTGCATAGAGCTTTACAAAACAAACGCAGAAATATGAATATAATGATAAAATGGGTATGGGGCCACTGAAGAATAAGATTAAGCAGAAATCATGTATTTGGAAAAAAAATTGTTCAAAACTTTACTATTTGGTTTCTTCCAATCAGTGTTATGGAACATGGAGCTTAAGAATCAACCACTGCTTGTAGAACAAAGATGAATATGATACAAAACAAACTTTTACCCTTCATTCTCTTAACAAAATTTAAAGCTGGCTGATCCAAGTAACTATCATCACTGTGGATGCCAAGGCATGGACCTATAAATTCAACTATATCATCTTCCAGCCCATACTTTCTAGATTGCAAAAATTAGCAAGGATCAAGACCAGTAAACCGTAAGTAATAAATAATAGCTAATGGATAGGACAATTAAAGTAACTAATATTAATAATCATGAGCAGAGATGATCCTTCAAATATGTCATCTAATTCGCCCTAGAAAGAAAACACCCCTTCTCAAATGGGAAAAAGAAATTCCTAAGCACGAACTTCCTTGCAAAAAACAGGTTAAAGAAACCAAAGGTCATGAAAAAAAATCAAAAGCAAAATATTTTCCCTTTTTGTGCAAATTGGTAAATCCAGTAACATTTTAGTTAGAATTTATGAAGAAAGTTTAACCTACAAGTCTAAACACACGATTTATAACCATTGCATATATGGTTATTAATTTCGTAGTCAATGTAAGTGCTAGAGAAAGCTTTTTGAGGGCAATGGGATGAGATACACACGATTAAGAGAAAACGATGTAAGAATGACCTACATAAGATTAAGAGAAGTCGACTCTCCACCGTAATCTATGTTACTCGGATTCGAGTGTGAGTGTTGGATATGGAGTACTACAAGAAAAATAATGCAAAGTCGGAACAACATAGACGTAATAGTCATTTCTGTCCATGTGCAATACCTGTTTTGAAATGCAAATATCCAAATATAGCTTAATGATTAATGCAGAAAGCAGAATTGATAAGATTTTTTAACCCAATTCCTTTATCACCTTAACCAACACCCAGAAACAAATTCCCACATTCAATATTTGAAGCCTATCTAGAAATTGAAGTACTGCTTCCAAAAAAAAGAAAAGTAAAAAGCTGGGTAACCATGATTCCTAAAAGAAAACCCAGATTGCACATTTGCTTTGAAACATAAAAACAAGGAAATTGAACAAAGAAAGAGCAGTGATAAATTAACAAGGGACGTACTTTGAGACCATCAACGGAGAGAAGACCAGTGAGAAAGCATTCCTTAAGGCCGGTCCCAAGGAGGCTAGGACTATCACATCGTACTCTTCATCTATGGCTGAATTCCTCACCAAGTTTTCTAAGATTTCAATCTTTCTTTTTAATTACTACCATGTTTTTTCTTTTCTTTTTCGAGAGAAGGAATGGGAAGTGAAATGAAAAGGAGAGAGAGTTTGGGTGTTTGTGTGTTTTGAGTTTGGAACATGTTTTCGGAAAGTACTAAATTCACGCTATTTTATGAGCGTGGGATGCATGGAGCACTTCGAGAGCAACACGTGGATGTGGCATCTCGAGTTTTTTCGTAGGCGTCAGCGTCCCAAGCGTTGGAGAGAGTGGCCCTCGTTCCGAGCGTTTTCCCCGTATGATAACTGACCCTTCGAGAGAGAATTTTAAATTTTTTCCCTATTTTCCCAGTTTAGACTTTTTTTTTCTTCCAAGTTTAACTGTTTTAAATGTAATCTCAATTGAATCACTGAAGTTTGATAAGTGTACCAAATATAATCGCTCTAGCAAAATTTCATTAAAAAAATGATAAAGAAAAATGACATTATTATCACGTCAGCTACCATATCAGTTAAATCTATTAAATGGTTGCAGAAGTGAGAGGAAGAAAAAGAAAAGGTCTATGCTCGTTGCCGACGGTGATGCATGCACTTTCATGCTCATTTGCTGATGATCACTACTACAAACAAACTATAAAGTTACAAACATTGCAATAGATTTCAAATACGTAATTGACAACCCAATCTTTTGAAGAAATTGGATGTAAAAAGTCTTAAGTTTCCTTCTCATTTCTCAAGCGTTAATTCTTCCATTCTCCAGGTATAAGGATAATTTAGCTAGTTTCATTGAGCTCCACAGTTGCTGGAATTTGCCAAATATATGTATCCACAGCTTTTTCCAACACTTCCGACCCTACCTTTACTTTATACGCTTAGCAATATATTGCATATAGAGATCGCCAAATGACTCATCTATTTATACACTTAACTAATTATAGGGATGGCAGCGGATAGTATCGGATATCCGATTTTTAATATCCATTGTCATCCCTATTAACTAGGCATGCAAAACCCAGTTTTATTGTAATCGATTTTTTCCAAAAACAAATTACTGACTCATCAATAAACTTAATTACCAGCTATAAATTGGTTATCTTAAGCCTATAGATATATAAATACATTAAACATACATGAGCCAGGTTCTATATTTACTGAGACACAGGCCTTTAAAGATGATGATCACTTCTTCACAACATCCCCTCTAACCTTTCAATCAGTTAGGGAAAGGTAACCTGCAAAAAGACATTGGATGATACACTCAGGCCGGGCTATAGCATAACCAGAAGCAATTAAGTATTTGCAGTACCAACTCCAATCTTTTAACTTTATAGAAAATGCAAGGAACTCTAAAGTAATAAATGGATCCATTATTTGTGCTAGTAGCATAAACTACTTAACTGTAAGTCCCCCAAAATATGATTCATCTAAAATTATAGATTATGTCATCCGGATTCGGGAGTGAGTGTTGAATACGGGTATGTGTCCGACACGGATGTACTTAAATTTTTTAAAGTTTTTTCATGTATTTCGAGGATCATATCCTATACCCATGTCCTAATATGTGTCGAACTCAGGTGTCGGATATGAGTACTTTAAAAAAAATGAAGAGTTCGGAAAACATAGATTATAGATGCTTAATGTTACATGACTACTTACCCCAACCTGAGAGAAATGTCAGAGCTATTATACCCTTGAGGAGGAGGATCTCCAGATCTATGAACATGGGCAATTGACTCTGATGGGTGACCTTGATGAGCTACAACTGCTTGGACCACATGAGGTAAATTCTCCATCTACCAAAATTAACTTGGCTGTCAAATGAAATGAAAGCAGGATAACAAGAAAGTTTTCGAAATGAGTATACACTCACATGCTGTTTCAATAGCTGGTTTTCTTCTATCAATTCTGCTCCCTTCAAATTCAACAGGGATAAAGAATTTAAGTACTAGATTATTTGTCCAGGAGAGAGACAGAGAAATATTGAGAATATATAAATTAAGTGCAGTAGATATTTTTGCGATTAAAATCTTTGAATACAGAAGCAGATACTATCAAATTTTTCTGGGCCCTTTTAAGTTTCATACCATTTCCATTGAAACTTTCTACTATATATTGCCTAAGCTATCACCAAAACTTAATATTTTAAATCTTGCTTCCGTTTATTATTACTATTATTATTTATTTTTATTTTTTTTCAGAACTTCAATTAGGAAATTTAAGCAGCAACATTGTCATGTTCCATATTTGATATCACCCAATACTAATTTGTTCTGGCGATTTTGGACACGATATGAAAACACGACATATACACGAAATGTTTAACAAACAGGAAAACAATATAATAAACACGATTAACATGACACATATCATATTCATGTTTAGGATTTTGACACATTTAATCATTTATGTTGCGTTTATATTTACGCAACTGACATGAGAAAAAAAAATACAAAACACAATATGCATACACGTATTGTTAGGCCTACTTTTAACTATATGAAACTTATGCAAATCCTATCAATTGTTGCAAGTTAGCTACTTATATCACCTTCCTCTTGAGGATGCTGATTTCTTTCAAATATCGCTCATCCTGAAACATGAAAGTTTCACCATTAGTTAGGTCAAAATCTACAAAAGTTTCACATGACTATATAACATCCACTAACTGAGGGTGAAAATAAAACTTAAAAAAGCGAGGAAGAGGGGTCAGTAGGAGGGGATGTGACTTCAAAAACCTTTGTTTTTGTAACTCGGCTCAGGCCTCCTTCGAGTAATTTCTCTAGGTGTTTTAATTCTTCTAAGTCTAATCCTTGGAGCTCCTCTCCCCTCAGCTGTCTATCAATGAAAGGATGGCACAACATCATCATGGTAAAGCTCATTTATCGCAACAACAAAACAAGTAAATATTCAGATTTACCTCAGTTCTCGGGTCTTTTCGGCTACTTCCCTGCTCAACATGGCATATGTGCTACTCTCAAGCTAAAACAAAACAGAAGAGCAGCTTCTTCAGCATAATATGGGTTTCAGTTTCCAAGCAAATAGGGATAAATAAATGTGGCACTATAGCAGACATTTTCAAGGACTAAATATCAGTCACTCTAATTTTTCATACAGACAGTACTATTTACACAAGAAGTTCAAAGTTAAAACGTAAACATGCTAGTTTCACACAATATTTAATATTCTTATCAAGATTCAAAGACTGCAATTTGTTCTGACAATTGTTCGTTTGGATGATATACATGGTTGAAACTTAAAACAGGGTTAAACATCCTTAGGTAACCGCTATGTTATTCGAACTCGAGTATGAGTGCAAGACACGAGTACTTATCTGACACGGGTATATTCAATTTTCTTTAAGATTTTCATGTATTTAAAGGGTTCTTGGAGGATCATATCCCCATATATAAGTTAGAGTTAGAGTCAGACACTGATACTTTAAGAAAAATAAAAAGTCGGAACGAACAGGATATCCGAACTGAGTATCATGGTAGGTTGACTTGAAACCCATTAGTAGATGAGTAAACCAACATGCATGTTTAGATGGTAGTATTGGATTGGAAAATAATATTATTGTTACTTAGGAATGCTGTATTGAACAGTGATTTATACTGTTTACTATTTCAATATCAACAATAATATAAAATTGCAGCAGTGACAGATGAGCTTCTCAAGATTAAAGGGTTTCTTAGATGTGCTTAATTTACCTAATTGATAATTGAAATGCATTCACCTTGTAATATTATAAATAAAAATAGATAGCTTTGTTATGAACCTCCCATAATTTTCCAGCAGCAACCTGCATTGTATGTGCAATAAAAACAACAAAGAATAAAAGCTCTCGTAACCTGCAGCTCAAGAGATGGAATGGTGTTGTCCAATCTGTCAATCCTTTCTGACTGCAGATTGCGCCTTTCAATCACCTGCCCCGTACTAGGGATAACAACAGAATGACACTGATCAGTCACTAGTAGAACTACCTTAAGCACACAAAAAAAATATTTGGTTTACAAAATAGAGTTGGAGGATCATATATAATATGACCCGTTTAACTTGTGCCTATAAGTGTCAAGTACAAATTATTTAATTACTATTTTAGAAAAAAATTTGTATTTAATACATTATTTTTATTGAATTCAATAAAAGATAATGCATTAATAAAATTTTTTTTTTATATATATCATCTTGGTTAACATTTTCCTATATAATATACTCCTATTTGTACACACGACACCCCTGTTGGACTTGGGGATGAATCTTTGAATATTGGAATTTGGAACAAAAGTAGGGTGATCTAACGTTTCTCAGTATTTTCCTGACCATAAATGATGCATATATAAATATGGGTACGCAAGCCTAGCTGTATGTTTGCAAAGATAAGTCTTATCTTGCTCAAGTTCAGGGTTCTAGGGTTCCTTGCCAGTATAAAGATTATGATTACATTTTTAACTTTAAAAGTTTTTAATTTCCCTATTGTATATTGTCTATATAACAATTTTATCTAAATAAATGAATTCATGTGTCAATAGTAGGGTTGATAGGTTTAATTCGGTTTTGGTTAAAATTCCGTTAATGTGTAATATTTTGATTTTTTTAGAAACCCAACTAAATTAACTCAGAACAGAATTCCACATGGTTCAATTCTGTCGATTTTTGAAATTTAAAAAAAAAAAAAAACTTTTAATGGTATTTTTAGTTTGTTTGCATTAATTTTAGAAATGAAATATTTATTTTTTATTTTATAAAAAATAGTAATTAAAAAATATATAATTCGATTCAGATAATTTCAATATTTTAACTTGTAAATAAAAAATTGAATTGAATAATGATTACCAAATTAAACAAAATAAAAAAATCGATCTAAACTAAACATAACAGTATGAATGGATTTTCGGTTTTCTCAACAAAACAAAAAAAAGTTCTCAGTCTTGGTCAATATAATTCAAAATGTAGACTACAATTTTGTATCCAAATAATAGGTCCTTTTCTTTCAAAACTGCCCCAAATTTACATATTTCAATTTACCTTGACGTATGTGTTTCCTTTCTCATTCTCTTTTGTGGTAGAATTAATTCATCATGGAGGCAGAAGCTTCCTCAAAAACTAGGTTCCTTATGAAATCTATTAGAATATGCAGTGGAGTCAAAGAAGTTAAAATGTTAAAATAAGTAAACTTTTCTTCCAATCCAAACTCATTGTAAAGGCACCTCCTTTTTGGATTGGGTTGCAATATCCTTAAATGGTAGAAAAAGCTCCCTCTTCAAATTATCTTCATCCCTACTTATCAAAGTTACTCTTAATTTCTCCCTCATTAGTTATTCTGCATCTTATCTCTTTTTGTTCTACTATACATCTATGTTATCTTAACTCAGGTGAATGCCGGATACGAGTATATATCCGACATGGATATACTCAATTTTTTTTTTAAAAAAATTACATATTTGAAAGATCATACCTCATACCATGTCCGAATATGTGTAAGATACAGATGTCAAATACAATAAGATAGTTGTTCACTTTTTTTTTCTTTTGGATAATTAATGATATCTACTATTTTCTATTGGTGTTTACACTTCTCCATTGCCCATAGGCTTGGAATCTCTCATACTCATTGTTCAAAATGCATGAGGTGATGGATATCTAAACTCTTATGCTATGTTGCTCCGACTCTTCATTTTTCTTGAAATACTCATATTCGACATCTGTATCCAACACATATTCGGACATGGGAATAGGGATATGATCCTCCAAGAACCCTTCAAAGACATGGAAAAACTTAAAAAAAAATTGAATATACCCGTGTCGGACACATATCCATATCCGAAACTCACACCCAAATCCGAGTAACATAGTTATTCTGTATCTATGCAATTAACAAACAATCACATAAACAAATAAACAGTCATAAACTCTCAAGAGGAGAACTACAAGTGTAGCCCTAATTTCTTTCTACAAAGTATCCATTCACCATATATTAGTAAGGTATAGGTTGGGAAAAACTCCATAAACAAAGCTTATCTTATATTAAACATATATAATCAAGTTTTAGAAAGGGGCACCCTTATTATACCCCCTAAAACAATAAGCTAGCGCGCAACAGCTGAAAAGCCATTGTTGCTTGCTGCTTGCAGGCTCGACAGATATGAGTGAGCTAGTAAGAATCACTTATCATTGTTAACTAAGAGTGTTTTCGGCACTGCAAACAGTGTGGTGGGAGGACCTCCACTGCATTGGACCCTCTATTTTCGACTGACCCGCTATGCCAAATCTCACTTAGGGTTAGTTTAACATTGCTGTTGAAAAAAGCTTGGGTTGAAAAAAACTTGAGTTGAAAAAAGTGTGTTTAAAAAGTACGTTGAAAAATTGTGGTTTAAAAACTTTCAAGTGTTTAGCATTGCTGAAAAAGTATTGTGAAAAATTGAAATGTCAAAAAAACTATGTTTAAAATAATAAAAGTGTAGAGATGTGAAGATAATAAAGTCATTTTATCCAAAAGCCAACTTTTAAAGCCCAAAAGCTATATTTTTTGGTTTTTTGGTTTGACTTTTCAAATCATGATTTCAATAGCAAAAGTCGATTTATTTTACCTGTTTAGTATTGCGTTTGAGGGGAAAAATAGCTTTTGACCTCAAAAACGGTTCCAAAAGCAATGCTAAACAAGGCCTTAAACCATCATCATTATACTCTTTTCAATTTGGGGATTGTGCAAAATGGTGTTAAAAGTTATTCTCTTATTCTCTTCAAAATAAATGAATTCAAAACCAATCATCCAAATATTCCACCCAATTCGAACCTGTACTAATTAATATATATCCCTTAGTTTATAAATCCATGTGATTGGGTGAATAATAAACATAACCTCTATTAATAAGAACTAAAATTGCCAATCTTCAGTCACCATGTCAATGGTGAAATATTAAACAATGAATTACTCAATTTTAGATAGGGCTACTTTTCACTCAAAAGCCAAGTAAGCTAGCTATAACTTGTTTTGAATTGAAGAAGCTAAAAAGTCTCATGTCTCCATCTCTAATCCATTAGCTATTGAGTATTCTCAAATGACATTATTCATATATATTGCTCGTGAAAGATATATGGATAATGTAGACCTCATTAATGTGCTCATGAAGATTGCAAAGCTAAATAATAATAAAAATGTATTAATGTTGCAAATAAATAGTTCCTAAAATGTTCCCTAAAGCATAAACAAGTAAAGTGTTTGGAGGTTATGGATGTTGGTCTAGTCATGCATCCCATAAAGTTAATCAAACTCCTGCAAAGATGCAACATGAAGCTGTTGGTCAACCTTAGAAAGCAATCCTAAAATCTTTAATTTTCCCAACCTAAATCACTTCTAAGCCACCCAGAAGATCTTACATCATCTAATCTACGGCTAATATTAAAGTTTATCACACGTTAGGTCAGTTTGTTTCGTAGAAAGTGATTTATGAAAAATATTTTTTCGTATTTTTTGGTGTTTGTTTCGCGGAAAATAGTTTGATGAACAGAAAATAAATTTCGAGTCAACGGAAAATTAACCCATTTTTCGGAAAATATTTTATGCTTTTGAAAAGCGTAAGACATTTTCCGAAAGCTGAAGCAAAGCAAAAAACATCGATCCTTTATTGAAGCAAAGCAAAAAAGTATTGATCCCCTACATATGGGGATCGATCCCCTAAGAATGGAAATTAAAGCAAAAAAAATAAAATAAATAAAACATCGATCCCTTAAATGTAGGGACCAATCCTTTTTATATCAATACATAAAACAGCCAAACAACAAAAAATATTTTACACAATCATTCAAACAATAAAAAATATCAAAATTTTCAAAAAATAAGTTCATTTGTCAAAAACTGTTTTCCAAAAATTATTTTTCGCGAAACAAACGACTTTAATATCTGAACTTTGATAAAATGTACAAATTGATACTTGGTGAAAAAAAATGTGCAGGAGCAACTAAAACTAAAATTAAGGATTTTAAGATTGTAAAATTGATAATGAAAATTAAGATGATTATAGCTTCAGTATTAACAGTTGGCTGGGTGCAGGAGCAACTAAAACTAATATAAAACTCCACTGGTAAAAAGAACATTGCCCTTATGAAATGGAGTAAGAAAGAAGTGGATGGTTACATATATTAGCAGCAAGGTATGAGAGATAGTTTGTAAGTTAATTCTTAATTAAGTTAGGGATGCCTAACATAAATGTCTCTACTGTTTATGGTCCCATTTTGTTTCACAGTTTGAATGTTTAAGAATTGTTCCATGAGATTGAATTTTGTTTTACCACATGTCCCATTTTATAGTTTCTTGTTGGTTGGCCATTTGTTTTGTAATTTCTTGTTGTTTGGAGATTCACACATTAGACCTACATTTCACTTACGTGAAACTCATGCAACAACATGGACTCTGCATTTGTAAATGAACAAGCTTTTATAAAAGTACATAAATTTCTAAGAAAAATTATCATATTTATTGACAATGTAATTATCATTCTCCATAAGCAAAGTTAGTAGGGTAACACATACCTTTAGAGTATAGTAAAAAAATAAAACTAATTAAAAAAAAATAGAACATGTGACAACCTCTTAATCAGTTTGTGGAGTTAAAAAAAAATTTACCGTAAATGTATAAAAAAAAACTCATTTTTAAATAAAATACATTTTTGTATATTATTTACTTGGGGTTACGTACATCCTAATTAGTAATTTACTAGGATTCATGATTAATCCTTGTGACATCCATTTGCCTTATAATCATAAAAAGTCATGTAGCCATTATATCATTAGTACAATTAGACCATATTGCAACAAAAGCAAAGCAACTTATCCTTATGTACAAAATATTAAGTATTCAATTCAAGCCTACTCTCAAATTCTTCTTAATATAAATCTTGATTGATTGAGTTTAGCATCTGACTTCACTACTGTATATAACTCACCTTCTAGAAAAAGGCCAAAACAAAAAACAGTATCTTTAATAAACAAAAGGTTGAGATTAAGTTTCTAAGAGATAGAAATAGATTACACTTCTGCACCTAATTAAAAATAAAGAGAATACATATATATATATATATAGTTATATTTATACACTTATATGAGGAATTTCAGTTCAGCATTCTTCTTATTATGTTATTCTAGATCCACTGCATTCTCTTGTTTATTTCTGGATTGTATTATTTATTTAAAAATTTATGGACAAGTTACGTACACATAAGAAACATATATATAAATGTACACATAACACATGATCACTAGCTAGTTGCACCTCAATAGAAATATTCGCTATAGGTTAAGTACTTCTCTTGAGATAGGTACCAAAGGGGAGCCAATACTAATGATGAATGATAGAGCAAAACTTGTGCTTGGTTATGTACTACAGGCTAATACTGATTATATATTTTTTATATAAGAGCTACCAATTTGCATGTATTAGTTGTGGTGAAATATATGATGTAGTTGTTTAATATTGTAGATTATATATGCAAAATAGAAAAGATATGTTCATTATCCAATTAATTCGGTACTTACATTATTTACAATATCAAAATCAAGAACATAAACTAGTTACTTATAATTCAGGAAAAAAAAAATTGGAGTACTCCAAACTATTTCTCCACAGTTTTAAACTATTATATTTTTCATATTAATGCGATAATTGGTTGTAATCTATGTTACTCCGACTTTTCATTTTCTCTAAAGTATCTGTATCTGACACTTGTATCCGATACATATTTGGATATGGGTATAAAAGTATAATCCTTCAAATATATGAAAAAACTTTAAAAAAAAATTGAGTATACTCGTTTGGGACACATATTCAAACATATCTCATTTACTGTCTCCAAAACCAAACCTCATTTTCTTTGTATAAGTCAGCCTTTGAACTTAATTATGTATTTTGGTATTTTAATATGAGTTTGTATTTGATGAATTGTTTGTGCATAGATCGATAAACTGTTAGTGAACCACATGATGCCATCTCATTAATAGACAAACATAAAATTTAAAAAAAAAAAATTAAAATAAATACAGATAATTTTATTTATTAATAAATAACATCATGTGATTCATATATAAATATATAGACTTAGAGTGCATTAAATATTTTATTCTTTTTAAAATTGTTATAGATTTTCGTATAGCATTGGTTATTTGGTAGGAGCCCTATATTTTATGAGCATATCTTAAAGAAATTAAGGTGTTAATTAATGAATGTTGCTAGGAAGATTTATATCATGGGGATTTCGTACTGAAGGCTAAAATTACATTCACCTTTCACCTTAGAAAGAAAAATGAAAAAGGTAAAATATATATCGCTTGTTGTTTCTAACTTGCACCAGCAAAGATGCATGAAAAGCATCAACTATCTAGGTAGAAGATCAGTCATAAAATATGGCTTAAACAAGATTCAGGAAAGTACGAACTAGTATCAACAAATATCAGACAGACAGACTTTCGTGTGATGCTGGGGGGAGCTTCTGACATAAGTTATTAAAAGAAGTTTTTTTTTTTTTTTTAATAGAAATATAAGATTCAAGTACATTCAGTCATTATGAATTTATACTTTTATACAGTTCTCTTCTCTTGATTCGACAGATTTTCTTTCAAAGCAATTACCTTTCTCACTTCCTCTCATACTCACCCTCACACATTTGACGCATTTTTTATTGTTATTTTGCGATTTTAATTTTTTTAATCGTTGATATTCATCAACAATATTTACTCTAATTGACTAGGATAACATCTGTTACGTCCGCAATTTAAATCATGATATAGAGCCAGCAGAGAAAGAGCAAGATTCAAGGCAAAAGCATTAACATATATATATGAGATAAGGGAGAGTAATTAACCTTGTGCTTGAGTATTCAAAGAGCTTTCCAGTGGCTGAAAAGACTACAAGAGCTATCTCAGCATCGCAAAGAGTGGAAAGTTCATGAGCTTTCTTGAAAAGTCCTCTTCTCCTCTTTGAGAAAGTCACCTGCCTCGCCGCTGTGTTGTCAATCTTCTTGATCTGAATTTTCTGTCTCGTCATTCTCTTCCCAGGGACAAATTTTATCTAAACCCTTTAAACAAAAAATCAAACCAAAAGTATATCAAGGAATTAAACAAGGGACAACAACAACAACATTCTAGGGGAAGAATCAAAGAAACAGTAGTTGTCTGGAAAAGAGAGGGAAGAAGGGGTGTTCAAAGGGGAAAAAACAAAAAGACTAAATTTTTATCAAAACATCAGAATCATATTGAACAGCTGATCACAGAAGAAAATGCTAAACTCTTGGGTAATTAGCAAGATGCTGACAACTATTAACTATATGTATATCTAGAGAAAGACAAAGATTGAAAGAGCAAAATTCCTAACATTAACCCTCCAGGAACAGCAATAAAAGAAAATTACAACTTTGTTGAGAAGCAGATAAACAAAAATGGGGGCTTAGTCACAAGAAATCAAACCCAATTTTTTTTTCTTCAATTTCTCACCTCAAATCGAGCAAAATACAAGAGAGAAGCAAATATAAGCACCCAGAAAATGTTTCTGGATATGAAAATTGTATAGAAAGGAATCTGGGATATAAATAGCAAAGGTATGAAATGGGGTCTCAGATAAGAAACAGTAGGATAAAGACTAAAGTGCTACTGTATTTTTCTTTCCCAAGCAAGCATAATCAAATACTTTATACAAAAATAATACTAAAAAAGAAAATGACATCAGGAAGGAACCATTGAAACTAACCCTAGATGGGAAAAAAATAGATAGAAAGTAGAAGCATATATAGTTGCAAAAGAGAAAGGAAAAAAAAAAAAAAGCAATAAAGAATAAAAAAACAAACCTACCAATCCAAGCTCATTTAGTATGGAAAATGTAAGAAAGTGGGGGTTGATTGGTCAGAATTTATGGTTTTATCATATTCATTTGCTTTAAATTTTTTTATTTTTCCTTTTTTGTAGTGATGAGTGCTGCTGGTGGTGACACTTTGACAAAGAACCATATAAAAAGCCACCAATTATTTTCAGAGAGAGAAAAAATGGAAAGAAAAGAGAAGAAGGAAAAAAGAAAGATTCCTTTTATGTCCCAAACAAGGAGGGGGTTAAGGCTTTGCTTTGCTTGCAAAAACTTTGGTCACATAAGTTTGGTGATAAAAAGAAAGAATAAATAAATAATTTATATTTATGGAATGGGATAAAATATTGGTGGAAAAGAATTGTAGATTTTTATTTTTATATGGTGGAGTTTTGTTTTTCCGTACAGATGGACCATGCTGGATAATTGTCAGAAATTGAGACTTTGCTGTACCCTCGTACCAGTCATGTCTTTAATATTATATTTAAAATTTGTGTATGTGTACGTTATTTTATTTTTTTATATTAATTATATAAATACAAATATAATAAAATTATTAAATGTATTAAAATTTTAAATATAAATATAATAAATATATTAATTATATTTAAATTTATCATATATATTTATATTATATTTTTGTATTGTATGACTGTATCTAAGTTTCCTTCAACTTGCTGTCATATTTATAATTACTGTGCATTTTTGCCTCTCTTTTTTTTCTTGGTCAATGCCCTATTTCTTTCTTTACTCTTTTGAAGTTGTTTTTGTATTTTTATTTTTTTTAATTGAGTCAAGGTTAAAAAAATTGAATTGAAGGTCAAAGTATGATTTTCGATTTTGACCAATTAATTTAAATAAGATTTAAAATTTTTTAAAATAATTTTAATGTTAAATAAATATATAATTAATAATTAATAAAAATATGCATTTGGTTTAGTGGTATGATCTTTAGTGTAACTTTAAGAGATTATGAGTTCAAATCTCATAACTTACAAAAAAAAAAATTGAAAAAAATAATTAAAAAATAAAACGATTTTTTCTTGATTTTTTTCAATTTTTTTACAGATTGAACCGGTTTTAGACCGATTCAAATGATTTACGATTGTTTATACAGTATCGGACAGATTCCGATTTTCGATTGAATCATTCCGACCGATAAATTCGATCCGATTTTTTCATCCATGAATTGAGTTAAGTTTTATTTGAAAGTTTTGAGTGTTTCTTTTACCATGTTCAATTCTTAACTTCAATTTTTATTTGTTTTTCAAATGTTGTTGTAAACTACTAAAATTAGTAACTAAAGTGAATAATGAAAAATAACATCATTATAGCAATTCTACAAAATCATCATATATATAACATAGTATACATTTTTGTCCAATTTTTATGAAAATTAAAATTTTGCATTTTGTATTATAGTATGTATACCTTCCTTTATAAATAAAAAAAAATACAATTTCAAACACAAAAATAACCATAAACCAATGCTATTAAACGCGACCGATCCTTGATTAAGTGACTCAATCCTTAACTCATATTAGTTCATTAAGCAAATCATTTTGTACAATTGATCCAAAAAAATTTGAATTAAAACGTCGAATTTATTTGAAAACTGGTGACCCGTCGAATTTATTATTAATCCGGATCAATTAAAATGATTTTTCAAAATAATTTTGAAATTGTATCTAACTTAATTTTTATATACTAACTATAAATTTTTTTTAATTATTTTCACTAAAATTTTATTTTTCTTAAAAAACTAAAAAAAAAAATTATAGAACACCAAAAAAGTAAATAAAAAACTTTATAAGTTTAGCTTTTTTTCTAATCTTTAAATGATAATGCATATTTTTAATTTTTATAACATAATTTTTAGTTTTTACATTTATATAAAATATTTATAATATTTATAATATTTTAAAATATTATTATTATTATTTTAATATTAACCCAACGTTTAAATCAATTAATCCAAAATTTAAAACTCCAAACGATTTATTATCTAATCCAATTCAGATAATTATGCCATAAACCCATAATAATTTAACTAAATTTTGTATGTATTTGAGAAATCATTGCTCTCGTTCCATGGTGGGGTTGGAAGGTGGGTGTTTAGTGTTTACCTATTTGACTCTTATACTACATTTCTATTTTAAGTATATAAAGTTATTTTCAAAATTCAAGTGCAAAAGAAAATTGGAACTCTTAACATATCTACTATAATTATTTTTGAATCCTAAAAGATCCGAGGGGTATTTTTTCAAATGCCTAAAATTTTTCTATCCTATTTTGTTTGTCAGTGAGAGTAAAAGTGTTTTTGGCAGGACAAGGGGATATTTTTTGAAATTTTGAAGGTATTTAGGTCTTAATTTGTTTGTTTGTGAGGACAAAAGTGTATTTTGGTGGGACAATAGGGTATTTTTGAAATGCTAAGGGTGTTTCAGTCTTAATATGTTTGTTTGTGAGGGCAAAATCATCTTTTGCCTTAAATGATTTGAAAAAAAAAAGAACTAAATTTTGTCAAAAGAGAGAAAAAGAAAAGGGGAAGAGAGAAAAAAAAATGAGAGGAAAAAGAGAGAAGAGGGGAGAGAAGGCTAGACAGACGATGCCTCATATATGGAGGTGGCTGTCCGAAAAAAAAAATATGGAAGAGAGAGGAGGAAATAGAGGAGAAAAAAAGAAAATGAAGAGAGAAAAGAAGCCGTCGACGGAGGAAGAGATCAACGGGGCGGATCGGCTGCCTCGACATGATTGACAATGGCACAAGCGGTCGATCAGAAGGGATGAAGAAGGAGAAAAAGAAAAGGAAGAAGAAGAAGGGGAAAAAAGAAAAATTAGAAAAAAAAAAATTTTGAAGGGAATTTTTTTTTAAAAAGGTTGTGATTGTAGCTTTTGTTGTTTTATTGTTGTTTTAATTTTTTATAATTAAGAGGAAGATGAAGGGAAAAAATAGAAAAATCAAGAAAAAAATAGTTGTAGTTTTTGTTGTTTTAATCTTTTATAATTAAGAGGAAGATGAAGGGAAAAAATAGAAAAATCAAGAAAAAAAATAGTTGTAGTTTTTTTCTTCTATTATTATTGTTTTAATTTATTATTTTCATTAAAAATAAATAAATATTTATTTAGTAAAAAAGAATTATATAATTTTGAATTCTTATTTATTAAAAAATATTAATATTTTTTACTATTTTCTTATCGATTTTTAAAAAACATGAATAAAAAATAATCATAATTGTTGATTGATCCTTTTGTATTTTAATTCTTTTTTTTTAATTCGTTAAGTATTTTTTAAATAATTTTAATTTTAAATATTTTTAATAAAATTGCTCATGTATATTTTAAAATATATATAACTCCGGCAACATCACACAAGTAAAAATTTTAGTTTTATTAATATAAGAAATAGTAACAATTTAATCAGAAACCTAAGTTTACACATTTATATCAATTACCAAATTTAAAATAAAATAAAATAACACATAAAGAAATTAGATTTGCAAAGTCCTTTCAAATGATGAATAATCATAATGTTCATAATGCACCCAACATTTTTTTTTTTCGAGTTTTCTAATTTTAAAATCAATGAAAAAACATATTCACATCAATAAGTATTTGAAAAATGATCTCATCCTGAATAAAATTTTTAAATTTTACAAGCGGAGTTTAGTAAGATAATATATAGATTTGTCAATTTTGAATATGATACGAAAACACAACACGTTTAATAAGATAAAATCAATATAATAAACACCGACATGATATGTTTAAATACGATTAACACGATATGTTTAATACATATACCGTATTCTTGTTTAGGATTTTGACACATTTAATAATTTATGTTTACTCGATTGATACGAGAAAAAAAAATGAGATACGACATGCATATACGAATTGTCAGATCTAAACACATACCTCTTAAGAAATTAAAAAATGAGACATATAACAATCTCATAACACTGTTTATAAATAAAAATTTCATCTATAATGTATAAAAAAAAAAAAACTATATATATACTTTGAAAAGATTTAAATTGCAAAAGAAGTGACAATATATAGTAACCCCCTCTTTATGGTCATTTTTTATTTGGATTTTTCATTCATTAATAATACAATTTTGGTTTTATGTTTGGCGAAATGAAACTAATTTTGAAGTTTAATTTTATGTAATTATTGATTTTGCATTATATATATCCTGCCAAATCCTAGCACATGCACCTAGACAAAATATGTTAATGATTTTTTTTCTTAGAGTACAAGCATGTTAATGATTTATCATAATAATCTTTGTGTATTGGATATACTTTTGTTTCTTTATGGATGACGAAATATTTATATTATTAATAAAGTGATTGAATAAGTTTGATGTTATTGAGTCAAGTGACACTAATTTAGTTAGTGAAATGACACAAAAAATTGAGTTAAATTATAGTAAATTTATAAAATAAAAGATAAAAATATCATTTTAATATAAAATTTAAATATTTTTAATTATTTTTAAAAATATTTACACATGAAATACATTATCCACTACTTTAGGTAACTTCTTTCGGTTCTTTTTTCTTCTTTCATTTACATATTGGATGTGTCTAAATTTAGTTTTTATTAAAGTGCTGAGAAAATAAATTTTTGAATACATTAAATTAATGAATATTTTGTGTAATTCTTTTCACCTATTATAAATTGATTTAAAATTGAAAATCAATTTTAAAATTTAGGCATTCAAATAAATTCTAATTAGTTAAATTGGGATATTTTTATTATATTTACATCCTCATAATGCTTAAAACATAATTAATATGAAAATTTTATTACTATTTTAATAATTTTATTATTAAAATAAATTTTTTATGAGATTACATATTATAACTATAAATTACAATCACAATTAAATAAGTTTTAATATCTATCAAATAATACATCATGACAAAAAATAATAAACAAATAAATTAAATAAACAAAACGGACATAAAATTAAATTAAATTTATATGTGGTGAAATTTGAAATGAAGACCTAAAGATTTTTATCATGACTTCCTCTTCACCAATGAAACAAAGCCTCCATTATTTTTTGAAATTAAGGATAATTGGATTAGCAGTAGAGGGATTATAAAAACGGCAACCCTAGCTAAAAGAGGAAAAAAATTTGCTAGAAAGAGGGTTTGGAATCAATCTCCTCCGACACCAATTAGACGTGCTCAAGGATTAGGTAGTTCGTTAGGTCCGATAGACCTGACCCGTATTAGGTTGGGCCTAAGCTGAGATTGTTTTTGCTTCGGCCCGAACCTGTCTGAATCACTGTTTAACTAATAAAAAAATTATTTAAATTTAATTATAAAAATGTCTTTTTAAATTTTTTATTATTATTTAAACAGTAAATCTGGCTGAGATAAAGTAAATAAAAAAAAATTCGAGGATCGGCCCGACCCGGTTCATGAGCAGGTCTAACACCAATATCCTTTGAGAATTAACATATTTTTAATCTCAATATTTAAAGGAGTGAGCATTCAGTCGGTTCGATTCTAAAATTTTAAATTTCGAATTGACCTACCCTAAACCTTAAAACTAAATCGAAATAAATCAATCAGTTCGACCGATTAGTTCGAGGATCGATAATTTTTTAAGAGAATCGATCCTTATGCATATCAAGTCAAAATTTTCAATTCAAAAGGCTAAAGAATCGATCCCTTTTAACGGGGGTTGATCCTTATGCACAAAATTATAATTATAATCGGTTTATTCGGTCGGTTCGTTTACCAAATCCTAAACTCGATAACTGACCAAACTAACCGCTTAAACAAAAAAATTAATCGATTAATAATTAAAACTGAACAAATCAATCCAAATTAACTTGATAGAATCGATTCGATCGACTTAATCAATTTAAACCGACTAATGTTCACCCCTAAATATCTCATCTATGTCTTACATTTTGAGTAACACTTAACAGACAAATTTTTTTCCTTCAATTTTTACCTATTAGAATGAAACTATGGAACCCATCAAAATCAGAGATAAATTCTTTTTGTTTCCATGTGCCATCTTCTATCTATTTATCTATCTATTTATATATTGATTTTTGAGTTCGAAGGACTCGGGAGATATTTTTGAATTATACTAAGGGCAATTTTATCCTTTTTTATAATCCATAAGATAAATTTTTAATTTTTTGTACAAATTTGGGGTGGCCACGTTGCCCCCTTCATTGGTGGCCACGTCGTCCTTTTTTTGGGGAGGGTGGACCCCTCTATTTTTTTTGGGTTGGTGAGGGTAAAGAAAAAAAAAAATGTTAGGAAGGAAAGAGAAAAAAATTGAGAAAAATTTGTATTTCTATGTGTTTGAAGTATTATAAATATATATAAATTTTTATACGTTAATAATTCATTTTATTTATATTTTTAAACATTCGTGTATGCGTATCGTGGGTTTAAGTACCCACATAATCTCTGTACTATAGTGAAAAGAGTAATTTAGTCCCTGTACTGTAAAAGTGAGTAATTTAGTCCATATACAATTGAAATAGGTGCAAATAAGTAAAATTGATAACGATGTTAATAAAAAATCGTTAAAATGTTGATGTGGACTCGTAAAATCTAACAGAATTAATGACTTGGAATAAATATGACTTGAAATATATCTAAATCTGTTAGATTTTACGAGTCCACGTCATCTTTTAACGATTTTTCATTAAAACCGTTATCAATTTTACTTATTTGCACCTATTTCAAATGTACAGGGACTAAATTACTCCCTTTTACAGTACAGGGACTGATTTACTCTTTTCACTATAGTATAGAGACTATGTAGGTACTTAAACTCATATCGTGTTTGTATTATTTTTCGTGTTGTGTTTTAATAATTTTTCCTATGTTGTGTTCGTGTTCGTTTTTTTTCTTTCAAAATATTATAAATTTATTAAATGTATATTTTTACACGTTCGTATATTCGTGTCGTGTTCATTTTTTTTTCGTGTTTTGTTTTAATTATTTTTTCAATTTTGTGTTCTTGTCGTTTCTTAATTCATCTCATATTTTACATAATCTATCAATATGATTAAATTTAAAGAAAAATTTGTGCGTTCGTGTCGTATCTCGATTTATGACATATTTTGCATAATTTATTATAGTTATTCAATTTAATGAAAATTTTATGTTCGTAACGTGTTCGTATTTTTTTCTGTTTTCAAAATATTTTAAATTTATATAAATGTTTACATGTTAATAATTCGTTTTATGTATATTTTCACACGTTCGTGTATTCGTGTCGTGTTCATGTTATTTTTCGTGCTGTGTTTTAATTATTTTTTCTATGTTGTGTTCGTGTCATGTCTCAATTCATGACATATGTTACATAATTTGTCATAGTTATTCAATTTAGAAAAATTTTTGTGTAATAGTGTTTTTTTTTTTTTTGCGTTTTTAAAGTATTAAAATTTATATAATTTTTACACATTAATAATTTATATAAAGTATTATAAATTTATATAAATTTTTACACGTTCGTCTATTCGTGTCGTGTTCATGTTATTTTCGTGTTGTGTTTTAATTATTTTTCTATGTTGCGTTCGTGTCTTGTCGTGTCTCAATCATCTCATATTTTACATATTTTGTCATTGAGTGTTTGTATCGTGTCTCAATTCATGACATATTTTGCATAATTTGTCATAGTGGTTCAATTTAAAGAAAAAATTGTGTTTTCATAATCTGTTCGTGTTAATTTTTTCTGTTTCCCAAAATATTATAAATTTATATAAAAAATTTCATGTTAATAATTAACTTTATACGTTATTAATTTATGTGTTCATAACATTGTTGTCATTAATATTACAAAAATAGAAAGCGAATCGTTTCACCTGCAACGTAGCGTGGGTCTTTTTTCTAATATATAAAAAAGCTTAATGTGTTGCTTAACATGTGTCGAGCTCCTTTGCTCGACACGTGTCAAGCTATTTTTTATATTTCAGTTTTTTTTATTTTAAGTTGTTTTATTTTTAAATGATTTATTTAAAAGAGTTGATCTGTACAATAAATCATAGGTCGATTTAAGATCCCGTTCGAGAAAATGAAAAAGATATTTATTTTATTAATTATTTTTAGTTTTTATTCTTATTTTATTTTTAAATGATGTATTTAAAGGAGTTGGTCAGTACATTGATTCATAGGTCGATTTAGGATCTATATTCGACCCGCACAGAAAAAAGTTAAAAAAAGAAATTGCTTTTATTAATTAATTAATTTTTTATTTTATTTTTCAATGATGTATTTAAAGGGGTTGATCAGCACAGTGACTGGCGGATCGATTTAGGATTCGTACTCGAACCGCTCGAGAAAAATTAAAAAGAGATTTTTTAATTAATTTTTTAAATTTTTTTTAGTTTTTATTTTGTTTTTAAATGATGTATTTAAAGGGGTTAGTCTGCCATTGACTTGCAGGTCGATTTAGGATCCGTACCCGATCCGCTCGAGGAATAAAAGTTAAAATAAGAAGTTTATTTTATTAATTATTTTATTTTATTTTTAAATTATGTATTTAAAGGGTTGGTCCACACGTTCACTCGCGGGTCGATTTAGGATCCATACCCGGCCCACTCGAAAAAAATAGTTTTTTATTTAATTTTTAGATGATGTATTTAAAAGGATTGGTTCGCACTTTGAATTGCAGGTCGATTTAGGATCCGTACCCGACTTGCACGGAAAAAAATTAAAAAATATATATTTTATTAATTATTTTTAAATAAAGTATTTAAAGGGTTAGTCCGCACGTTGATTCGCGAGTTAATTTAGGATTCGTACCAGATCGATTCGGGAAAAAAGTTTTAATTTTTTTTATTAATTATTTTAATTTTAATTTGAAATGATGTATTTAAAAGGGTTTATCTGTACATTGATTAGCGAGTCGATTTAGGATTCATACTCGATTTGTTCGGGAAAAAAGTTATAAAAAAATAATAATAACTTGCTGCTAACCTGTATGAGAAATTGATCCTACGAGAGAATAAAATACAAACCACAATTTTATTTTTTATTTATTATTTTTTATCTCCTATAAATAAAAATATACAATAAAGTCTAAATATTTTTAAAAAATACATATAAATAATATTTGAAAATGCATTTATGTTACGTAATTTATAAATAAATAATTATCATAAATTTAATTTTTGTAATTAAAAAAAATTGTAATTAATAAAATATTATTATATTAATATTATTATAATTTATAAATAAAAAATTATTATTTAATAAAATATAAACTAAAATTAATTTATTATTATTAATTAATTATAAAATTATAAAAAAAAATAAAAGTTGGTCTTTTTTCTAGTTAAAATTTAAAACCCATAACTTTGCTTCTTAGTTGAACCCTTCAACCATTCTCGATTTATTTCATTATTGACCACTCTTTAAGATCAACATTGCTACCGAAACATTCACTGCCGACAAAAATGGTTTCTGATAATTAGATTTGTGCTTATCTGTTTGATCTGAAAGATTCAATCCGAATATTAATATAAAATTACATTGAAATTAGAATAAAATATTTTAAATTTGGATCGATCTGATTTAGCTTAAATTATTATTTAATAAATAAATTATATTTTAATTTAAATTTAATAATATAAAAATATATATTAATATAAAAATAACTTGTTAATATTTTAATATAATTTAAAATAGTAAAACGAATTTTTCTGATCTTATGGATCAGGTTTTACACAAACAAATTTTTTACTATTAAAACTTAACTTGATCCAGTCCGATTTATAAACAGCTCTATCCACAACAATCTCCACTTATTTATTTCACTATTGACCATTCTTTTATTTCATAATGCTCTTCAAAAGAAGGGGAATTTTACCATGAGCTCCTTAAAATAGGTTTTTGGTAGGCTCCAAAATTAGAAAACTTGAATAGCAGGTTACCAGGTCACCGATTTTTACATATAAATATGATCGAAATTACATATAAACATGACAACTTACATATAAACATGATAAATTACATATAAACATGACAAATAAGATAAATTACATACAAATATAACAAATGATAAATTACATATAAACATGACAAATTACATATAAACATGACAAATTACATATAAATATGACAAATAAAAAATTACATATAAACATGACAAATTACATTTAAACATGACCAATTACATATAAACACGACAAATTACATATAAATATGACAATTGACAAATTACATAAAAACATGACCAATTACATATAAACATGATAAATTACATATAAACATGACAATCATGACAAATTACATATAAACATGACAAATTACATATAAACATGACAAATTACATAAATCATTAAAGGATATTGTCATGCATTTATGTAATTGAAAAAAAGAATCAAAAGTTGTCATGTATTTATGTAATTCTTTTTACATATAAACATTCCCGATATTACATATAAACATGACAAATTACATAAATCATTAAAGGATATTTTCATTTATTTATATAATTGAAAAAAGAGAATCAAAAGTTGTCATGTATTTATGTAAATTTTTTTAACACTTAATATTTATAATTTTTGTTAGAAAATTACTAAAATATATTATATAAATTACGGTGATAAATTTGTCCTTTAACCTTTTTAAAAAACAATCCAAATTTTGATAATTTTAAAAACTAATTACATAAATAAAATAGTCTTCTTATTGATAAAAATATGTTAAAATTAATCAAATTGCATGATACATTATGCTTTGAACTATTTATCTCATTTAATTAATTAAACACATCTCATACAATAATTTTAACATATAATATCAATGATACTTTTATAGCCATATAACATCACTTTTTTTGAACGCTATTAAAGTTAAATCCTTAAAACTCTTAAAAACGACTTCAAACTCACATAAGTAAATCTTCTTAAATGTGTTTCCACAACTATAATACTATTACATAATTTTAAGTTATGGACTTTATGGGTGTATTAAAAGTATGTTTTACTTATCTTTCTTTTACCATAATTATGGTACTTAACATTTTATTTGAGATGGTTGTATAAATGTCCAACATTGTTAACTTTACTTGATATTGAGAATAAATTTTCAATTTCTCTTAATTGACTTGATTAAAATATTTTTTAAAAATAATAGATTAAAATCTTAATTAAATGCAAGAGAAATAATAAATATTATACAAAGTTGTAATTTTCATTCTTTTATAAAAGTTAAATTAGAAAAAAATGCATATATTTTTTTTAAAATAGTAAAAACTTGTTCAACCTAAGCAACTTAGCTTATCCATTACAAATTCTATCTTATACTTGCTCATCTATTTTTTATAAATAAAAATCAACATTAAAGAGAAAATTAATTTATTATAAAATTTTTTAATCTAATTACTCACTAAAGTTCACTGAGTGTATTAAAACTCAACAAAAAAAAAAGTATCAAGTTACTTTATAACAAATCCTACTATAATTTTACAACTTTTGTAGTAAAAATTTGTTTACTATTTTAATATATTTACAACTTAATTAATCATGAAAATATAATACAAAATAAAAAAAATAAAAAACTTGTATTTATAATTATAAAATAATACAAAATTAGCTGTAATTTCCTAGACTAAGAAAGAATCTAGGCAAAAGCCTGAGAAATAAGTCTTAATTAATGCTATTCCTATTACAAATACATCTGGTTTCCGTCACTATAAGAATCCAAATTAGCCTCCACAACAAGTTTTGCTTCTCAACTTGATGTGCATATTCATCTGCTTCCAGGGCACCTGGGCAAACAATAACAAGTTACTGATATAATTAACAAATATAATAAAAATACTAAAATTGCAAGCTATAATTCAAACTTATTAAGTAGAGGACAGTTTTTACTTTTCAGTTGCAACTCATTGTCATACAAGCAGCACAATATTTAAATGTAACATTTTGAAATTTCAAAAAATTACCAACATTCTATATCCAGGCAAATTACATTTTCTTTATGTGTCGAGAGTGGAAGAAAGTTCACTAATGCAGACGTATCACATTTTATAACTGATTAAGAAAGCCAACAAGATAAAACAAGTTCTTCCAAATATCAAACTTTAATCAACCAAAAAGAATATGATATAAACGTACCAAAATCAAGCTTCCATGTAAAAAAACAATAAGAATGCAGTTATTATATATTCTCAAAATGATATACAAACATTCCTACAATGACAACCATAAAAACTAGTATAAATGCAATGAAAAACTTATGATAGAATCCTAGAAAATCCTAATAGTGTTGGTGTATGCCTAAAGCCAATCAGATTGAGCTTAGGATACACAGTCAATAAAGCATACACTTCACTATGATTATAGTGATACAAGGTTTTCCTTCATGTTAGTACAATAATAAGGAGTTATTAAGTACCAATCGTATGAAGCCCATGGAACATAATGGCCTTGCAAAGGAACTATAAAGATTATAATTATGAGATCCTTATGCATCAAAGCCTTGTTCCTCAAACTGTTCTTAGTCATCCTATTGCCAAGACGGGGCATAGGCAATGCTCAAAGACTAGTATATGTTAAACCTTCTTACTTATAAAGTAAGCAACCAATCTCATATAGGTTGAAGTATGGGATACTTGGGATAACATATAGGTGCTTGTCTGTTGAACAAGTTCACTGAACATGACCTGCCAAGAGAACTTCATTTGGTAATATATCATTCTAGTGTCTATGATAATGTTCTCTTAGTACCAATCGTGTAAATTAGTCCTCAGACTTGTGATACCAGGTCATCTTGTATGGAAAGTATCATACTTAGATTTCATCACGAACGGGTCCCAAACACGAGTGATGCTTATAGTAAGGTGTTATTGGGTATGACATGAACCATACGAAGATGAATGAGTGATCCAGAGAGGATTCACCACTCCCTATGATATTGGAGACATATCTCGTTTGTTCTTGACTACGATTAACTTGATTAAGTCTTAGGCCAAAACATAATGGATGTAGGAGAAAGCTGTTTCTTTAAATTCATAAGGTTAATCATAAGTTGCAAAGAACTAATATGGATTGATCATGAGTAGACACTGCACCATGCTCATGCGCAATCCGGGATATATGGTGAAAGAATCGTATTACACCGATAGACTGGTTGCTGAAAGGTTCTAAAAGGTCATACTGACTTCACAATATTTGGGTGATCATGATGGGTTGCTAGATCCCGCTCTTGATCTATGATAACAAGTTAATGAGATTATCATTGCCAACATATTGGGAACCTAGAGGGTCACACACATAAGAACATATATGAATGGATTAAACATGGTATTCTATTAAGGTAAAACTTAATGGAATAAAAGATCTATAATAAGGACTCAATTGAAGAAGTTCAAATGAAATGAATTAAGACATAATTGAGATTGAAAAATCCAAAGACAATGTCTTAATGAGATAAAAGGAATCAAGAAGTCTTATCTAGTGTAGTAGTCGACTTTGACATATAGATGTGCAAAGTGAATTGCGATTGACTATACTATATTGGAATAATATCATGAGATGATATTAATAAATTAATGACATGAATTGATTCATGAGGAGAAAGAAAATTTAATTGAGAATTAAATTACTTCCGTTTAGAAATTAATCTATCCAATAAATAAGCATGAAAAATTAGAAAGGATCCAAAACGACTATTCTAATTTAGGACTGTCCACTAAGGATGGTTGGCCCAACTTAAGGCATTAAGATTGTTGGACCATTACTATTATTAGATAATATAATAGGCCTATTGATCCATCTTATAATTAAATAGTTAAGTCCAAGTGGATTAATGAAAATCTTGTGCAACAAGTAACACATGGCCGGCTAAGCATAGGGAGATAGGGATTAGGGTGTGCGCCACTATATAATTATATTTAGAGGTTGTAGCCACCCAAGGTAGCTCTATTCTTCTTGTGATATTCTGATTTTGCTTAAGAAAAAGTTTGGTTTCAAGAAGAGAACTCTAACTTAGCAAAAAGCTGAAATCGCACCTCCCTAAGCTCCCTAAGCTTGCCGCAATTCCTCCTATCTTGGTGTTTTTCTTGCCATTTCTTCACCTAGTTGAGTGAGATTGATTAAAGGAGAAAGATACAAAATTATAGACCTTTTGATTGTGATCTTATGATCAACTTGCTAGCACAAGTGAATCGCCATACCTTAAAGAAGGATCCATTAGCTGTTCGTGTGGACTAGCTCTAGAGGAAGGACAATTGTGCTTCTTGTGGTCTTGGACGAGTTGAAAGCTTTGTAGATCTTGGATTCGAGATTATGATTTGCAACTTAAGGTTACAATATCTTAAGTAGGTAACTTCTAAATCATATGGGTGATTTAATTGTTTTTGAATGTTATAAACCTATGCAAACATAAGCCTAAGATCCTGTTGTACTTCGGGTGCTTCTTTGTTTATTTCCGCTGCACTTTGATTATCATGTTTTTGCATGAGCTCGAAGTAGTGCATTCCCAATAGTGGTATCAGAGCCAAGGTTATGTTGTTTACATGAGGTTTATGCATATTAATTCTTGGTGATATACAAGTTAATGTGTTGTGTATTGATTTTGACATGATTTCGGTTCCTATGTTTAAAAGAAATATTATTTTCTTTATTTTGTTAAATATGGACAGCAGTTATATAATTACTTTAATCATTTTTAAAATTGTTTAAACGATAGATTAAAATTGTTTTAATCAACAAGGATTAAAGTCATGACATGTCTTAGTAAACCCGACAAATTTTGATGTCAAAAACATAGTTTTGAGTCAAGTTTTGTAAACTGATTTGGAGATAATATAAAATTGATTTTATAGATTTTTAGATCTGAAAATTTTATATTATATGTTTCCATTGAAGTTACAAAATTGATTTGAGCTTAAAACGTTTAAGCAAAGTTTTTTTTGGACATGAAAAGTTGTTACTACAATGTTGAAATTTTTTGAACTATTTTATAGGTGTTTGCATGCCATAAAATTCGAGCATGAGTGTGAAACGTTCCACATGTTTGCTATGAGTTTTGGACAGCATCTAAGGTGAATATGATTTATCTATGATGGCTGGTTTAGGCATGGAACATGACTGGACAAGGTGGCAATTGTTGCTACATACTAGTAAGGCCGAACCAAAACACCAATGAGGCAATTGTTGTCGAATTGAGTACAGTTATTAGGGGCGGTCATAGGCTCTTTCGAGCATCTAGTAGCCACATGAAGATTAGGGATGGCAATGGAGCGGGGCAGGGGTGGATTTTGCAGTATCCGCCCCCGCCCCGCCATAGCACTGCTCTGCCCCGCCCCCCGCCCCGCTCCACCGTGGATGTTGAAATTTCAATACCACTACCGCCTCCATGGATGTCGGTTACATCCATAACCGCCCCGCTCCGCCCCATTTGATATTTATTAATTATTTTTATTTTTTTCAAATAATAAAGCATTATAAATTTTTTTTTTAATATAAATTCAATATAAACATGTTTCTAATCTAGGAAGAAAAAAAATAAAGTATTAGGTTTAAGTTTTTAAAAAGAAAAATAAAAAGTTTAATTATATTATTTTATTATTCTTTTAAAAGCTAAATATTTAAGGGTAAAATTGTAATTTCAGTATTCGGGGCGGGGCGGTGCGGAGCAGGCAATTACCACAACTGCTCCATCCCCGCCTTTCAAACAAAAAAAAAACCGCACCGCCCCGCTCCGCCTCCATTGTTCAAAAAAAAAAAAAAAAACCTCTCCATTCGGATCGGATCGGTTCGAAATCCATCGGTCGGATCGGGTTTTGCCATCCCTAATGAAGATGGCATACAATAGTCTAGTCACAGGCTGACAGCGGCCATTCGATGGCCAAAGAGATTGCCTACGCCTAGGACACTAAGAGTTAGAGTCCTACTCTAACAAGGAAACCGTTTTCTAGTGAGAGTGTGAATCCTAAAAGTTAGGAGAAACATGTAGTATGATTAGGTAAGAGTTACCTAATAAGACTTTAAGTTCCTAAAGAATTAGGATGGATTGCAAACTTAAAGATCTGGTATAAGACAAAAATAGAAGTCTTAAAAGGTTTGGGATTTTGAGCATGCTAGAATGTTTTGTCCTAATTAAGACAAGCAACCTAAAAGTTAAGTGAAGTCCAATTTCAAGATAGCCTTCTTAATTGTTAAGATGTTATTAAAAGTGTTTTAATGGGTGGAACTGAAATTGCTAGAATGATTTGATAAATTGTCTCAGATTTATTTGGTGACATTTATGCAAATAGTACACAAGATCACCAGGTGATATTGACTATGAATGTTTATATTTCATGCTTATAATATAATTATGTATGCATGAAAGGATGGTTATGGACTAGACCTTAGTATGACTAGGGAATGTATGGTTGAATTTTCTTATTGGTATTTTATAAATATGGTTTGCGCACCCTGCCTTCTCTTTTTCATTCCGGAGTTGTAAATTCTCTTCTCATCTAACTCCCCTCGAATGTAACTCGAGGTTTCTAATAAAGCAATGTAACTGTTATATTCTTTATAGATTTAGATTTAGGATAGGAAGTAGAATTTATGTAAATTCCAAGTTTGTAAGGAGAAATGGTGCCAAGAAGAAGCACCAAGGAGATTACCAACAAAGTTTTCGAAGACTATGTATGGTATCTCCTAAGAATTTGACCAATTAGTTTCTTAATAGCTCAAGGAAACTATATTAGAATAAAGTCCATAATCATCCTAGTAGATTGCATGTGATAGATTTATTTTGAATTATATATATGCGATGTATGTAATTGAATGAATGCTATGCATGTCAATCAAGTATGAAATCAATGAGACCTATATAAAAATTAAATGAAATCCCTCATTAAATTATATTGAGTCCATGTTACGCATGATAAGTTGCCTTCCACCATCATAACAAGATAACTAGAATTCTTTTATTCGGAGGCTTGTTGAGTCACTCAAGTTCAAACTTATGTACGAACATGTTTGAGTTATAGAATGTGGGTCTTACTCAACTAAGTGTTATGTAATCCAGATGCGTCAAACTTGATCACATGACATTTAGAGGCAAAGTTAGGCGAAATGCATATGATGTATTTAGGCAAAGAGTTTTCACCTAACTGGATCTAGGAGTTGCATAGAGATGTAATTGGTAAATTAAGTTACCTACTCAATTAGTTTCAACATAGCTTGTTGAGTCACTCAAGGTTATGCTGAAATGAAAAAGGTCCTAACTCATTAAGAAGTTTAAAAGTTAAATTTCTCAAAATAATAGTAGAGGGCTATTATTTTATTAAAATAATGAGAATAATCATTTAAGTATTAAAGCCTGACATAAATGATTACTACTTGTTATTTATTGACTGTTAATTGTTTTTGATTCATATAGGATATAAACGTTAAAATGGCAAATGCATTATCACTGAGAAGCGTACTTGATGCTAATAAGTTAACTGGACCGAACTTCGTTGACTGGTTTCGTAATGTTAAGATTGTCTTGACACAGGAAAAGAAAGCTTATGTTCTTGATGAGCCCATCCCAGATGAGCCTGCTATTGATGCAATTGAGGAGGAGATGGTGGCCTATAGAGTTCATAGAGAAGATCTCGTACAAGCAACATGTGTGATGTTGGCTAGTATGGCACCCGATTTCCAAAAGCAGCATGAGGCGATGAATGCTCAGGATATCATCCTTAACCTTAGAGAACTGTTCGCTAAGGAGAATCGCACTAAGAGATTTGACATCTCAATGGAATTATTCCAAACAAAGATGTCAGAAGGAAGCCCAGTGATGCCTCATGTGCTTAAGATGATAGGGTATATTATCCGATTAGAGCAGATAAGATGGATTATGGATCATGATCTAAGAATTGATCTAATTCTTTCTTCATTACCTGAGAGCTATTTGCAGTTTGTGTTGAACTTCAACATGAAACATTTAGAGGCAACCCTTTCTGGGTTATTGAATATGCTCACATAGGCCGAGCAAACCATTGTTAAGGACAAGTCATCTGTCCATTTAGTCTCTTCCTCTAAATCGAAAGGTAAGAAGAAAAGGAAGACTAGATGGGATATACCTCCTGCCTCAAAGAGTTTGAAGCCTGATGATGGTGTTGCAAAGGAAGCAAAGGATAAGGATAATGCTAACGAAGCTTGCTTCCATTGTACGAAAATTGGTCATTGGAGGCGCAATTGCAAGGAGTAACTTGAGCCTAACAAGGGAAAGAAGCTGAAAGGAGTTTCAACTTCAGGTATAATTTGATTCACTCCTCTTAGTATATGATACCTATAATTTGGTACTAAATATGTATGGCATATTGTAGGGACCAAAGGAAAGAGTAGTGAAGCTGGACCATGAAGATGGCAACCGAGTTTGATGCTGCATCAGAGCTTGCCGATGTTATGGGTTTTTTAATAAGACTATTTAGTTAGGATTTATTTAGAAACATTTGATGTTTTCATTGGCATTATAGGCCAATGTTGATGATATTTTACTTATGTTTTCGAAACATATTGTTTTGCTGGCATAGGATGCCAAGCTTATTTAGTTTCCTCTTAAATAAATCGGTTATAGAATAGTTCTATAATTTAGTCTTATATGTTATACAACTTGCAAAGTATTTTGAATACCATATTAGCTTAGTGATATAGAATTCGAATTGTTATTGAATTAATCCCTTAACATCTACATATGTAGGATTTAGTATGAGCTATTAATAACTTTTTGAATGATTAAATGTTATGATAAATTGCCATTTTTGAAAAAATGCAATTAGTAGGAAACGTTCCATACTTAAAAATTACACATTTATATTAAAGGTTTTTAAGATTAACTCTTTTGTTTTGGCTTGCAAAATGAGTTACATTTGGATTATTGGCTACTAGCTAACAAGTAAATTCCAATAGTTGTTTTGATACAATTAAGCCATATGAATGGAATCTAGGTCTCGTTGTGATCCGAATTATTAACCTTGATAATAAGATTATCATGTATATAACAAAGCATGTTCTTGATGCACTTAAGCAATGTCCTTATAGAGACACAATTACTAATCGAAAGAGCTCTGCATTGGATGCGTTAGTGATTGGCTTAGTGCAAGTGGAAAATTGTTGGTGTATGCCCTAGAGTCAATCAGATTGAGCTTGTGATACACAGTCAATAAAGCATACCCTTCACTATGATTTTAGTGATACAAGGTTTTCTTTCATGTTAGTACAATAATAAGGAGTTATTAAGTACTAATCGGATGAAGCCCATGGAACATAATGGCCTTGCAAAGGAATTATAAAGAGTTATAATTATGAGATCCTTGTGCATCAAAGCCTTGTTCCTCAAACTATTCCTAGTCATCGTATTGCCAAGACGGGGCATTGGCAATGCTCAAAGACTGGTATATGTTAAACCTTTTTACTTATGAAGTAAGCAACCGATCTCATACAGGTTGAAGTATGGGATACTTGGGATAATATATAGGTGCTTGTCTGTTAAACAAGTCCAGTGAACATGGCCCGCCAAGAGAACTTCATTTGGTAATATATCACTCTAGTGTCTATGATAATGTTCTCTTAGTACCAATCGTGTAAATTAATCCTCAGACTTGTGATACCAGGTCATCTTGTATTGAGAGTATCATACTTAGATTTCATCACGAACGGGTCCCAAACACGAGTGATGCTTATAGTAAGGTGTTATTGGGTATGACATGAACCATACGAAGATGAATGAGTGATCCAGAGAGGATTCACCACTCCCTATGATATTGGAGACATATCTCATTTGTTTTGACTACGATTAACTTGATTAAGTCTTAGGCCAAAGCATAATGGATGTAGGAGAAAGTTGTTTCTTTAAATTCATAAGGTTAATCATAAGTTGCAAATAACTAATATGGATTGATCATGAGTAGACACTGCACCATGCTCATGCGCTATCCGGGTATATGGTGAAAGGACCTTATTACACCGACAAGCTGGTTGCTGAAAGGTTCTAAAAGGTCACACTGACTTCACAATATTTGGGTGGTCATGATGGATTGCTAGATCCCGCTCTTGATCTATGATAACAAGTTAATAAGATTAACTTATAATCATTGTCAACATATTGGGAACCTAGAGGGTTACACACATAAGAACATATATGAATGGATTAAACATGGTATTCTATTAAGGTAAAACTTAATGGAATAAAATATCTATATTAAGGACTCAATTGAAGATGTTTAAATGAAATGAATTAAGACATAATTGAGATTGAGAAATCCAAGGACAATGCCTTAATGAGATAAAAGGAATCAAGAAGTCTTATCTAGTGTAGTAGTCGACTTTGACATATAAATCTGCAAAGTGAATTGCGATTGACTATACTATATTTGAATAATATCATGAGAAGATATTAATAGATTAATGACATGAATTGATTCATGAGGAGAAAGAAAATTTAATTGAGAATTAAATTACTTTCATTTAGAAATTAATTTATCCAATAAATAAGCATGACAAAATTAGAAATGATCCAAAACGACTATTCTAATTTAGGACTGTCCACTAAAGATAGTTAGCCCAACTTAAGACATTAAGATTGTTGGACCATTATTATTATTATTAGATAATATAATTGGCCTATTGATCAATCTTATAATTAAATAGTTTAAGTCCAAGTGGATTAATAAAAATCTTGTGCAACAAGTAACACATGGCCGACCAAGCATAGGGAGATAGGGATTATGGTGTGCGCCACTATATAATTATATTTAAAGGTTGTAGCCGCCCAAGGTAACTCTATTCTACTTGTGATATTCTGGTTTTGCTTAAAAAAAAAATTTGCCTTCAAGAAGAGAACTCTAACTTAGCAAAAAGCTGAAATCGCACCTCCCTAAGCTTGCCACAATTCCTCCTATCTTGGTGTTCTTCTTGCCACTTCTTCACCTAGTTGAGTGAGAATGATTAAAGGAGAAAGATACAAAAATATAGACCTTTTAATTGTGATCTTATGATCGACTTGCTAGCACAAGTGAATTTTCATACTTTAGAGAAAGATCCATCAGCTATTCGTGTGGACTAGCTCTAGAGGAAGGACAATTGTACTTCTTGTAGTCTTGGATGAGTTGGAAGCTTTATAGATTTTGGATTCGAGATTAGGATCTGAAACTTAAGGCTACGATATTTTAAGTAGGTAACTTCTAAATCATATGGGTGATTTAATTGTTTTTGAATGTTATAAACCTATGCAAACATAAACCTAAGATTCTGTTGTACTTTAGGTGTTTCTTTGTTTATTTCCGCTGCACTTTGATTATCATGTTTTTGCATGAACCCGAAATAGTGTATTCCCAACAACTAGAACAGCTTCTGAAGCATATGTACATTACATATTTTAATGTGGACGCAATACAATAGAAACAGGGGGATTTAGCTTCCATCCAAGAACTTGTCGACCTTGGCATAGACGCTGGCAGAGAGAAACTTCATGCAAATAAGAGGGCTGACATTAAGAAGGGCTAGAATAGCAGCTGGGACACTCCACAAAGAATCACCAAAGATGAGCCCGGATGCCACCGTAGGTGCAAATTCAGTGGCCCTCCGCTTGTTCCTCCTTTCCCACATGAAGAGAATCTAACTCCCCACGCACGTCTATGGAAAAGTAACTACCAAGGTAGAATGGGATGGCCATGCACATAGATCAACCAATCGATCTGATCTCTATATATAAAGAACACAAAACATTGTAATTATCAACCAAAGTAATAATGGTATACTTGAGATTAGAAAATCAAAATATTGTAATATATATACACATATATATAAAGAACACAAAACAAAGCAATAAGATTGAACAATAATTAGTCTAACCTTGGAAAGCATGAATTTGTCAATTCATGGTAATAAAATCCATGTCAAACGTTTATGATAGAGTGCTTACTGATTACAGGGAGATCCATCTCCAATCCAATATGCTCAAGAAGTTTGAATCCATCCATGTCAGGCATGTGGACATCACTGATAACGATATCGAACCCATTTTTGTTCTCTCGTGGCATAGACAACAGTCTCTGCTCGATTGCATTTAGTAACTGAATTTTTTTTTTCATAAATCAACCAATCATCCATCAAATTATAAGAATATCAACCTCTTAGCTCCAAACAAGGCGCATCCGCAGGGGGAAAAAAAAAAACTCCCTATTTTAGATACGCACAAATCAAAACAAATCAGACCTTTAAAGCTAATGAAATACTTCAAGCAATTTGTAGAAAATACGCCATCTCAATTCTCAAACCAAGTTACAAAACCTTACCTAACCCATGCTTGGATAAAATTATAGTTCAGAGCATTACAAAATGCCATACTGTTCCCAAATCTAACAAAACATAGATAATTTCCTTTTGTTTTTCCACTATAGACCCACAAACAAATTCAACATAAGCAAGAAAAAAAAATCCAAGAAATGATCATTGACAATTCATACAATAAATGCCATAATAAACCTAAAACAAAAATCAGTGTCTTGAAAACACAAATTAGTAATCAAAACGAAGAATTAAAGACAACCCAAAAAGCAAGAAATATGACCAAAACGCAAGAAAATTGTGTATAGTACCTTCATAAAGGCAGGTTCTTAGCATCTTTTCCAAGATCATTATACATGTTGGATCATCATCAACAACAAGCACACGCATATATGAAGCTTTTGGGAGGGAGGGTTTCGCTCGCGAATGGAGGTGGAGATTGAAGCGGGGATGGCGGATGATAGAGGTGGGGAGGGTTTTTCAGATCGGGATTTTTTTTGAGATGGAGATTGATTTTTTCAAGTATTTTATGGGTTAGGGTTTCAGCTTCCCTTTTCATCTTTTCTCATCGGGTTAATCGGTTTTTTTTTTCTTTCTTTTCAATGATTCAAATGATTTTATTTTAATCTAACAGTCAAAATTTCTTAAAATCTATATGAAGCTTATATTAAGATGCCTTTTTTAGAATTTTCCCAAAAGAACACACTTCCTTGACATTATCCATAACGCAAGTGGTTGGAATAGTACATAAATTGATAAAGAGGGTTTAATTGCAGAGAGCATTATAATAGGTGGTTCCAGTAATGAGAAGATAAGCTCATAAGCACAACTAAGAATAAATGGATAACTAAAATTTTGAGAATATTTATGAGTAAAAAAAGAAAGACAGGTTAATGATGTTAAAGATATTTTTATGAGAAAAATATATTAAAAATTTATAAAATTTAAACATCGTTTATAAAATTAAAAAATTATTATCGATATATTAAAAACGAACTCTGCTTTTATTGCATGATCGGCATCTCCAATACTTTGTACGGACCGAAGAGGAACCGAATCCGTCCACGTGCAAGCATTTCTAAATTGTATCATACATATGAGAATTGGAAAGTGATTGGTTTTCATATTTTATTTATTGATTTGAGATATTTTTATAATTTTTTTTTGGTCAAAATTTATTATAAATCTTTAATCATCAAATTCATACAATGATGTACTCTAATGAAAATAAATGGTGAATTTAAACTATTTCTAAATTTATTTTCTTAAATTTTTGAAGTAAACTTTTATCTTTGACCAATCAACTATCACACAAAGTTAAACTAAATCATTAAACTTTAATTTGTCCACATTCGAGATAGATCCGATCCAAATAGATTTTTAGTAATTTGAGCTAGTAACCCAAATTATTATTTAAATAAAAAAATAATTTTATTTTTATTTAATTATAAAATATATAATATGAATATAAAATAGTTTTTTAAATATTTTAAATAATAAAATAAATTTTAAATCATATATGAACAAGATCTGAGCAAACAAAAAATTTTATTTAAATTCAACCAAATCTAATTTATGAACATCTCTAATTTATTTTAGCAAAATCATTGAAATTTTTATTAACTATACAAAATCTAATTACTCTAACTATTTTCATCCAAAAAAAAACATTGAATAAAAAATCGGACCAGATCGATTGGTCAAACAAAAAATCGGTGGCCTATCCTGTCCGACGTGTATAATAAAATCGGATTTAATCGAATCGGCCAAAAATCAGTTCAACGGGTAAAAAAAGAAAAAATTTATTTTTTATTTTTTTAATAATTTTTTTTCAATAATATATTTTATAAGTGATGAGATTTGAACCATAACTTTTTAGAATTATATTAAAGACTTTAACACTAAGCTAAATGCTTATTTTTATTAATTATTTATTATATTTAATATTAAAATTATTTTAAAAATATTTAATAAATTTATTTAAAGTGTCCAATGATTTAATTAATTAAATTGATTGATTTAAAAATAAAAAATCATAACGATTGGACCTGATTTTTTTCAAGCATGCAAAAAATTAATAAAGAATAACATAATTATCGTGTCCATGTTCACATCAAAAATTATCCACTTAATATAAAAAGTGAATTTATATAAAAATGTGTAAAGAAAATGAATGGAAGGTAAAGAAACTCCAATAATCCAAAAAGTCGGCGAAACGGTCAAAGATACAAAAAAGGAGCCTTTCATAATTGCTCATATAATAAAATACAAGTAAAAGAAAGATTGGTCCATATTCAACAAGCTCTGGTCTGGACTCTCCAAAATCCAAGGTCTCTCCTCCAGAGTCCAGAGAAGCGAAAGGATGGGAGAAGAGAAAGTGAAAGAAGAGGCGATGCAGGTTATTGGGATGTTCCAACTTCTTCCTCGTTTGGTCGTTTTCGATCTTGATTACACTCTCTGGCCTTTCTACTGGTTTCTTTCTTCTTCTCTCTCTCTTTCTTTCTTTCTATTTTTTTTTTTTTTTTATAGAATTAGGGTCTTCAAATGAGAATACCCACAAATATTTATCTTAATTTTTTTTCATTTTAGTGCTTTGATTTTAGTTTTATATAAATTATAGTAGTCGTTTGATCAGGGTTTAATAATGGTTATACTTGTTGAGCTGATAAATTTCTGTATTTAGTGGTTGAAAAAAAAAAGGGGTCAATTTTCACGCTTCTGCTTTTTATGAAATAGACAAATAATTAACATTTCATCAGTATCTCTGATTTATCACCATTAACCAAAGCTTAGACCATTGAAATAAACTTGGGATTTCATCTGTTTCATCTTAGTTGTATAAATAATATGACTGCCTATGGCAGTGACCTTAGTTTCTGTGCCTTGCTCTGTATTTTCCAACCCAGACATGAAACGACAATTTTTTTTGTGTGTGGAGTAGTTTGCTTGGCATATTTTCCTGCTAATGGTTAGTTCGTGTGGTTAATTTTCAGTGAGTGCCGCTCCAAACGTGAAATGCCATCTTTGTACCCCCATGCTAAAGGCATATTATCTGCACTCAAGGACAAGGGGATTGATCTAGCTATTGCCTCTAGGTCTCCGACCGTAGATATAGCAAACACATTTCTTGACAAATTGAGCATCAAGTCTATGTTTGTTACCAAGGTGAGCCAGTTAGAACCCGTTCTACTAGTTATTTAAGAATCTTACAAAGTTTAATTCATTACTTACAGCTTGGGTTTTGAGCAGGAGTATTTACAGGCTATGTAGAATGATGTAGCTAAAAGATTATTCTTCTTGTCTACTCTTAAATAAGAATATAAGCATTAATTCTTTCAGCAGAATCTTTCTTTATTGGTAGTCATTCGACCTTATATGCTGAATCATTATGTTGCTTCGACTTTTCATTTTTTTTGAAGCATCCGTATCCGACATTTGTGACCGACACATATCCGGACATGGGTATGGAGATATGACCCTCCAATAATCCTACAAAAATACATGTAAAAACTATAAAAAAAAAAAAAAAAAAAAAATGAACATGCCCGTATCCGACATTTATACTAAAGTCCGAGTAACATAGCTGAATCTTTCATGGATGCCTTTCTTTTATATGTATTTTTATCTGTAATAATAATGGGTCTATACTAGAGCTTATTTAGAACAAGTTGCTCATATGCAAAGTTTGTCTTTTGTTGCTTATTAATAACTTGGTTTGAGGTTTGTTTATCAACACATTTCTGATAGGAAAGACATGAATTTCATAGTAATTGAATGGTAATCGTTCCTCTTTGTTGCTATCACATTCAATTATTCTTCTTTGGACCATTCAGGAAATTTTTTCCAGCCGGACGCACAAGACAGATCATTTCCAGAGAATTCACTCAAGGACTGGGATTCCCTTCAACTCAATGCTCTTTTTTGATGATGAGGATAGGAACATACAAGCTGTAAGAATGGCTTTTCCTACCTTCTCTTTTTGCCTCTTTTTTTATTTGTTTTTGGCTTGGTCACCTGGTATTTCATGGAATTGGATATTTGGATCATTACCTTTATGCATTGTGGTTGTAAGAACCTTCTCTACCAGACTCTTCATTTTCACATATTCGGACATGGATATGGAGTATAATCCTTCAATTGTATGCAAAAAGTTATAAAAAATTAGGCATATCCGTATCGGACATATACCCGTATCCCACACTCACTCCGGAGTCTGAGTAACATAGATTATGGTTATTGGGAAGGGCTGGTTTGAATCATGCTTATTTCACTTACCAGAAACTGTAATGACGATGGCAGGTCTCCAAGATGGGAGTCACGAGCGTATATGTTGATAATGGGGTTAATCTCGGAGCATTGAGACAAGGGCTAACAGAATTCACTGAAAATCAAAATGCATCAGAGAAAAACAAGCAGAAATGGCTCAAAAAATACTCTCAAAATTCAAATTCATCTGAGAAGATGAACCAAAAATGAGTGTTCTTATATGTTAGTCCTTGGTTTAGAAATCAAGATTATTTCCCAAAATTAAGTGGATATTTTTTGAAACCACATTCATTTATAATTAAAGATGTTCTTATATGCTGCATACAATTTTTGAATGTTACCTTTCTTGAGCACTTCTATCAGATGATTTTCCTAGTAATTCAGGCCTACCCTTCTTTATCGAGATGTCTTTCTTAAATGATAAAACTGTGAGGGTGAGTATCTTCTGTACATAAAAATGGACAATATCTCGATATAATTTTAACAATGCTTACATCAACACGAACACAGATAGATCGAACTATGGTAATTCCTTTTTCACATTTTACTTGTTCGTTGGCGAAAGCGGGATAATTTCACCTGCTATTCAAGGCAGTTAGCTTCCACTGCCACTTGTCGGTTGTCGAATGGAACTCACCGACACCTGACGGTTATACCATAAATTCCTGAGTACCCATTTGATTTCGTTAAAATGGGGTCCGCAGACTAAAAACATGTTCTGCCACCGTCAGATTTCATCTTATCAAACGGTCAGTAATTGACGATTCATAATTAACTAAAATATTAATGTCTATTATCAGTGAGTGAGTCAGAGTGATACGTTAGTTAATTTTTTAAGAAAGAAGGATCGTTCTTCAACGATCCTTCTTTCTATGTTTTGTTTTTTAGTAATATATTATTGACCAAAGTAGATAGATAAGAATTGAGGAAGAAAAGGAAAAAAAAAAAGGAAGAATCATAGTTGTTTTAATTCAGAAATGGAGAAAAGTGAAGGAATTGAGAGAGAAAATGGAAGCATAAATGAGAAGCAAAGCTTTAAAGATGGATCAATTTGTGGGTATGATTCACTTCACCACCTCTTGAGCGCAAATCTCAAACCTCAACTCTTCCAGGTCTTTCTTTTTTCAAACTTTTCTACTCTTTTTCGTTTCTGGGTTGTAATTTATCTGTCTTGACTTTGTTGATATAATTGGGTTTTTTTTTTTTTTAATTGTAAAGTAAATTTGGTTATGAAAAAGGATGAATTGTGGCTTTGATTGGATCAATATTTGTTGAGTATCAGGAAATCCCAATTCAAAATTTCAATTATGACATGATTGGTTATTGTAATTTGGGTCACTTTGTGCCACTGAAATGATTATTGGATTTGATCCTCAGAAGTTGTAAACATTTGACCTCAGTAACAAATAACATGTCTTTTGCCTATTAAAAGTTAAAATGCACTGATCTTAATGCTGATGAAAGTAACAATCTTTGGAATTTTTTGTATGGCGGAACAAACCAGAGACCACATCATTTCTTTTTATTCTGATTTTGAGAGGTCATGAGTTAACCCGACAACTGAAATAGATATTCCCGCGAAAATTTTATTTGATTGTTAAATTTTTGTCGATATGATATGAATATGATAAAACAAAGACAAAACAAAATAAAGATTCCTTATAACATTATAACAAAACCAAGATATGATGATTTGTTTACAGGAAGTCAGCCGGTTGCTGCTGGGGCTGAATTGCGGAAGAGCACTTGGAACTATTGTTCTCCCTGAATCAGCTAAAGCCCTCTCTTCAAAACATGATTTTGACCTTCAGGTGCATATTTATCCAATGTTACTGTATTATAACGGATTGGTGAATATAGAGATTCATCATCTATCAATATCAGAAAAATAATAACCACAAGGTTGGCCTGACTGAAATCTGGATATTCCTATAAAACAATCAAAGTGAAGGAATAATTTATGTTTTGAACACTTTAGATATACAAGGCACTACCACACATTTTGACCGGAACTGAAGATTATGTTATTCAATCTTTAGCAGGGTTAGTTATTCTATGTCATAGATTGTTCTGATATTTCTATCAAATATATTTCCTCCTTTTTTTTCCTTTCCAATTTCTAATTAATACATTTTGAAGATTTGATTAGAATGGTTTCGATGTCTAATTTTACTACTACCATGATTTCCTTGAAAATATGTTGATTTTCTTTCAAGCTACCCTTCTCTAACAGGTTGAAAATCACTCCTTTTCTCATTACAAAATTAATCTTATACAGACCTGATCCGAGCAGACTTGTAGTTATTATCTTGGTTGTCTTTTATCATTTCAATACAAGTATATTCTAGAAGACGGCCTATTCTAAGAAGACAGTTATATGTGCTTTTCCATTTCAAATCATTCCAGGCTTTCAGCTTTTCTGCTGACAAAGAGTTGTTGAGAGAACCTCGGGTAGTAAGGGTTGGTCTCATTCAGAACTCCATAGCTCTTCCAACTACTGCTCCTTTTTTGGACCAGAAAAAAGCTATCTTTGAGAAATTGGGACCAATAATTGATGCTGCAGGTGCTTCAGGAGTCAACATACTATGCTTGCAGGTATGGTCAATTTTTTTGATTGATGCTTAATTATTCTGAAAGTCCCAATTAACGACTCATATGATGTAAGTTCAGGAAGCATGGATGATGCCATTTGCCTTCTGTACACGGGAAAAGAGGTGGTGTGAATTTGCAGAGCCTGTTAATGGGGAATCTACACAATTTCTTCAGGAATTTGCACGCAAGTATAACATGGTCATTATAAGCGCAATTCTTGAGAGGGATGTAAATCATGGAGAGACTCTCTGGAATACTGCTATAATAATTGGAAATCATGGCAACATAATAGGCAAGCATCGTAAGGTAAACGCAGTAATTTATCAGGGTTTCAGTTGATGTTCTTAGAATTTTTGTTGATTTTGCTTAAATGACTGGCTTCTGGCAGAACCATATTCCTAGAGTTGGGGACTTCAATGAGAGCACATATTATATGGAAGGAAATACTGGGCATCCTGTATTTGAGACTGCTTATGGGAAGATTGCTGTTAATATATGTTATGGAAGGCACCATCCTTTGAATTGGCTAGCTTTTGGTTTGAATGGTGCAGAGATTGTTTTTAACCCATCAGCCACAGTTGGTGAACTTAGTGAACCGATGTGGCCCTTAGAGGTTATTCTTTACCCCATTTCATATTCCATTCCAACCCTATGTATCTCTCTTTTCAAATACTTAAACATGTGTTCTGCTTCTTTTACAGATTTAGATTATGTTTCCATTGAGATTAAAATTCACCATGAGACTGTTTATGTAATGATTTTTCTATTAATAAGACCCATAACTTATATAATGCTAAGTTATCAAAAGATTTGATGTGATACTGATCTAGTAGACAATCATTTATCTAATATTCTATGTTATTCGGATTCGAGTGTGAGTGTCGGACACGGGTATGTATCCGACACGTGTATGCTTGATTTATTCTTAGTTTTTCCATGTATTTGGAGAGTACTTGGGAGATCATATCCTCATACCCATATCCAAATATGCGTCGGACACGGGTACTTCAAGAAAAATGAAGAGTTGGATAAGGACATATTGATATAGATGTTAGCCTTATATCAGTTAATGCCTACCACTATACTGTCTTGTACAAGTCGTTTGACATATTATTCCTTTGTTTTACAGGCACGTAATGCTGCAATAGCAAATAGTTACTTTGTTGGGTCAATCAATCGTGTAGGGACTGAGATTTTCCCCAACCCATTCACATCAGGGGATGGAAAGCCACAACATCCAGATTTTGGGCATTTCTATGGATCTAGTCATTTTTCAGCACCAGATGCTTCCTGCACACCATCACTCTCCCGTTATAACGATGGGCTGCTGATCTCAGACATGGATCTTAATCTTTGTAGGCAACTGAAGGACAAATGGGGGTTCCGAATGACTGCAAGATACGAGTTATATGCAGATATGCTTGCTCGTTATCTGAAACCGGACTTTGAACCTCAAGTCATCTCTGATCCCTTGTTACATAAGAAGTCTTTTTAAGTTCCAGGTACTAGTAGCAGCTCAAATATGAAGGGAATAAATGAAGGTGAAAATGGAAACTGTATTGAAACAACATATTGAATCATCAATGAGAATAAGTTCTTTGTGTTTGCATTTATAAGTACTTGTGCCCTTTTCTGTCTTCAATGGATTTAGCAATTTCTGACTCACTCCATTAGCTTCCTTTTTTATTAAGATGAAGAAAAAGGAAACTGGGTGTCTGCATTTGGTGAAAAATATAAAATGAAGTGGAAAGAACACTTATTAGAAGAGGAGTGCATTTCAATTGCTCTCAGCATCTATGTTACTTCGACTCTTCATTTGAAATTCCATACGCAAAATGAACCAGGTTGTAGTTCAGGACCTTGGTACAGCAAAATTAGAATCCAACATCATGAACAATATTGGTATAATGGCGCCATTATTGACATAAACATGATGAACATGAATTAAGCAAATACAGTCCCAAGGCTTCCCATATTCATGATCCACTTTCAAAGAGGAGAATCTCAAAGGGACCTGAGAGGCATCCTGGGGTTGGGGAGTGACAATATTAGACATGACACGATTACACGATACGGAAAAAATAACTAAAAACACGACACGAAAAAGTAATACGAATACACGAATGTTTCAAAATCTATATAATACGAATTATTAATGTATCAAAGTTTATATAAATATAAATACCTTAAACAAGATTATGACACGACAAAATACACGAACACGACAAGGATACATGAATTGCCAGGTCTAAATTATTCACATTCACATGGATTTTCATTATTTGCAATTTTTGCTTGAGGCATAATAGCTTGAGAAAGCAGAGGACTTTTTTATCGTTTTCGGTTTTTTTCTTATACAAAAGAGATTGTAATCTGAAATAATAAAAAAAGTTGTAAAATACTGAGATTTAAATCTCAAATCTACTGGATGTTACCTTTAAAAGTAAGACTCTATGAACCACTCTGGGTTTTAGTTTAATGTTGCTCTAACTTCTTGTTTGGTTAGGATTTCCTATTTTCTAACATCAAATGAAGCTTTTGTAACTAATTGTGAGTTATGCTAAATTAAGAAGCTTTTTGACACACAAATGGCATTGTCCAAATTGAAAAGTATAGGCCATTGGTGTGCAAAAACAACTAAATCATTTAACCAAGGCACCCAAAAGGACAAGTGTTCTTCAAGTTACAACTTATAAAGTCGAGTCGTCGAGATTGAGAAGTGGTTTAGAGATTAACAGATTAAAATTAAAATGAAATATCGCAGCTATACATTAATGTTTCTTGGTGATTACCTCCAAGCTGTCTTCTGTTTCTGTCTTCGCCCACTATTTTTTTAAGAACAAAATTTTTTATCCATAAAAAACTTAACTTAAATATTAATAATAATATTGTAAATTTGGATCTTGAAGAATCTTCAGGAATAAAAAAAAAAAGAGAGAGTTAGGAAAGATGGTGATATTGCGCAAGTTAGCAGAAATGCTCTCGACTCAAGCTAGGGGAACTTTCTTGAGCCAAGGATTTTCTCGCCATTTCTAATCTTTCATTAGGATTTCCTCATCAATTTTCATCATTCGTCCATCTTTGTCATCTGATCCAGCTTATTTCTGGAATTAAAAGTCATTCTTTGTCATCTGATCCACCTTTGCTTTCTGGAATTGGAAATTTTCTTTGGTTACAAAAGAAATTCTTTGTTCCTATCATTGGTTCCAACCGCCATGGAAATAAGTGCAAACATCTCAAGCTCAGTAAAGACAGTTGGAGCTCCTGAGACTCAGCAAGCAGGATCATGGGAGCTCAACAATGGTGATTTTCCTCCTCTCCAACCAAGGGAGGAGCTGAAGGGAAAATTATCGATGCCAGCTAGGGAGGAGTTAGTTATAACTAACTCTGCTGATGTGGCTTCCCATGATTGGAGGAAATTATTTTCAGCAACGACTGATCAAACACTTCAATTCTTTCCCCCAAGGAGAATTGATGGACGTTTTACCGTGAAACCACCTGCAGAGGTCTTCGACGAGGGGGCTCAACAATGGCAGAGCACCAAATTTTAGCCTTTTCCAGAGACTGGCAAGTTTACTTTGGGGAAAGGCAGGGGAAGTTACGGTGCGACCAGCAGGACCAAACTTGTACATCATTCAACTCCCTTCTCCAGAGGTTAGGGATTGGGTGCTGGAACATGGTCCATGGCATATACAGAATAAGCCTATCATTGTCCGGAAATGGGAACCAGGTATGAAATCCTTGGACTTTCTGATGGATAAAATGCCAGTTTGGATTCACCTGGGAAATGTCCCGCTTGAATTGTATACCAATAGAGGACTAAGCTACATTGCTAGCGCTGTAGGAAATCCCCTCTATATGGACAAAATCACTGCTGGAAAACAGAGATTAGCCTATGTTAAGGTCTGTGTTGAAATTGATGTGGGAACTGACATCCCACAGACTATAGAGGTTGAGATGCAGGATGGCTCATCTACCTCTATCTCGGTGGTTATCCTTTGGATGCCCCAGAAGTGTACCCATTGTGGTATATTTGGGCACTCTGAGAAGACTTGCACAATCATGCCTAAGAAGGCTAGTGCAAATGTATGGATACCTAAAAAGAAGGGTCCTCCTGAGGTGATTGAAGGACCAGTGGATCTCACTGAGTCCATTAGGGAAGTGGAAGAACAAAGGAGAAGGGGGAAGGAAGTGGTTCCTACTATAAATTGCAATGAAACAGTAGAGAGGGCCAATGATCAGGCAAAGAAAACCCCTCAAGGAAGGGCTGGCTCAGTAAATCGATTTGCAGTCTTAGAATCAGCGGATGAAACTGAAGAAGACATGCAAATGGAAGAGGATTCTGAACCTAAAGGGGAAGGTAAGATATGTTATTCCCCAAGGAAGCCAAGAGCAGCTGCAGCTGGGGTAGCAGATTTGATGAAAAATCTAAAAAATAGGAGGAAAGGGCCATTTGACAAGGGAAGGAAGCCAGTGAGAACAGGGGTGCCTGTTCCTGGAGGTCAATCTTCAACAAGCCAACTCTGAACATTCTCGTGTGGAATGTTCGAGGGCTTAATTGCCCTATGAAGCAGAAAGCAGTAGTTAGAAGGATACAAGTCCTGAAGATTGAAGTGGTTTGTCTCTTGAAGACAAGAGTAAAGCAACACAACATGCAACTTATCATTGACAAATGGTTCAGAGGCTGGAACATGTTAGCCAATTACACTGAAGCAAGCAATGGAAGAATATGGATGCTTTGGAAGGATCATTTAACACTTGGATTGATTGGGAGATCAGATCAGGCTATTACTTGCCAGGTTTCTCAGGCTGATAGCAGGTTCTATCTGACTGCCATCTATGGGAAGAATGAAGGTATTGAAAGGAGAAAGCTATAGGCCCATTTGACATCCCTACAGAGTTCTATCTCTGATGAGCCATGGATGCTGGCTGGGGACTTCAATGTGGTCAGTCATCCTGCATAAAGTTCAACTTTCAATGGAAATCAGACCATCACCTCTGATACTAGAGAATTCCAGAATTGCATGCATCAGTTATCTTTAGATGATCATGCTTATGTTGGCCCTCCATTCACATGGTCCAACCACCAAGAGGCACATCTGGCAAAGAAACTGGACAGAGTGCTTGTTAATGGAGATTGATTTCCTCTCTTCCCAAATTCCTCTGTGGAATTCATTTCCCCTGAGGTGTCAGATCACTGTACTGCACTTATACATCTGAACTAGGCAGGAGCCTCCCTTCCTAAACCTTTTAAGTTCTTTAATTTCTAGGCTCGGCACCCTGAGTTCAAGGCCATTGTTGAGAAATCCTGGAGAGAGGAAGCCTCGGGTTCCCCTATGTCCAAACTTCACCTGAAGCTCAAGAGGCTTAAGCAGGTTCTCAGGAGGTTCAATTTTAAACAGTATGGGGAAATCTCATTGAAAGTAGCAGCAAAACGAAAGGAACTAGAAGCAATTCAGCTAGCAGTACTAGCATCTGATCCTACAGCTGATCTAATTGCTCAGCAGTCAACTTTGATTAAAGAGTTTCAGGAGCTCAGTGCTGCAGAAGAAAGCTATTTCAGGCAAAAATCCAGGATAAGATGGATCCAGGAAGGAGACCAAAACACACGGTTTTTCCACAGGATGATGGCTGCAAAACAAAGTTGTAATTCCATAAGATCCCTCACAGATGCACAGGGGAACAAATTGGAATCTTTTCAGCAAATATCCACTGAAGCTGTTGGATTCTTCCAGAACCTTATTGGCACAGCTGACACTAAGGTCACTGGTTGCCCTCCTAACACCTTAATTGAGCTTCTTCAAGCTTCAGTTGCTGAGGAGGAGCAAAGATCCTTAATAAGGCCAATCACAAGAGAAGAGATCAAAGCCACAATGTTTTCACAGAATGGTGAAAAGGCCCCTGGCCCTGATGGATACACAACAAAATTTTTCCATGAAGCATGGACCATTGTGGGGAATGATGTCATGGAAGCTATACAATCGTTCTTTGACACTGGGAATCTGCTGCCAGCATTCAATGCAACAATCATCACCTTAGTGCCCAAATGTAAGAACCCAAGCAACATAAAAGAGTTCAGACCTATAGCCTGCTGCACTGTGATCTACAAGTGCATCACTAAAATCCTTGCAAATAGGCTTAAGCGGCTGCTGCCTTCAATTGTTAGTCATAGCCAATGTGCATTTATACCGGGCAGGTGTATAAATGACAATGTATTGCTGGCCCAGGAGCTAGTGAGAGGGTATGGAAGGGCCTCACTGTCACCTAGATGCGCAATCAAGATAGATTTACAGAAGGCGTTTGACTCTCTCAACTGGGACTTTGTTCTGGCTGTCCTTGCAGCATTAAATATCCCTGAGAAGTTCATATGCTGGATCAGGACCTGCCTCACACTCCCAGATTCTCCATATCCATCAATGGGGTACTGGCAGGGTATTTCAAAGGAGCCAAAGGAGTCAGGCAAGGTGATCCACTGTCATCTTACCTGTTTGTTTTGGCCATGAATGTGGTATCAAAATTGCTGGATGTAGCAGTCCAACATGGGATCTTTGCCTATCACCCCAAGTGTAAAAGGATAAATCTCACCCACCTCTGCTTCGCTGATGATCTCCTAATTTTCTCCAAAGGGAGCTTGGACTCAGTGATTGGAATTCAACACACCCTGCAGCTCTTCTACTCTTTTTCTGGGCTTCAAATCAACAGTGGGAAAACAGAGATATTCTCTTCAGGAATCCATAGAGCAGAATTGGACTCTATCCAGGAGATCACGGGATTCAAAGTAGGCTCTCTTCCAGTCAGGTACCTTGGAGTACCGTTGGTGACAAGGAGATTGACTGAGAAGGACTGTGAGCCATTGCTGGGCAAAATTCTAGCAAGAATCAATGGATGGGCAGTGAAATGGCTTTCCTATGCAGGCATATTACAACTTATCCAATCGGTGCTTTTCAGTCTACAAAACTACTGGTGTAGGCAGTTTATTCTGCCTAAGCAAGTACTGAAGAATATCTCTCAGATATGTGCTTGTTTCTTCTGGAAAGGGAATGAGGGATCAGCAAAGGGTGCTAGGGTGAGCTGGAGGCATATTTGCATGCCAAAAGCTGAAGGGGGATTGGGACTCAAAGATTCCATATCATGGAATCAGGCATGCATAATGAGAAACCTATGGTCCATCCTAATCTCAGCAGGATCTTTATGGATAGCCTGGATTCAGGCTTATGTGCTAAAGGGAAGGGATATCTGGCAAATCCCTGTCCCCGAGAGTATCAGCTGGGCATGGAAGAAGTTAATGCAACTAAGGCATAAGATTCAGCAGCTTCCAGCACAGCAGGGAGGTAGCCGATGGCCATTCTCAGGTAACAAATATGATGTACGAGCTGTATGGAATGTACTCAGACCGAGAGCAGAAAAGGTGGCATGGCATAGGTTGGTATGGTCTCCACATCTTATTCCCAGACATGCGATTATATCCTGGATGGCAGCACTGAACATGTTGCCAACAAAGGAGAGACTTGCATCATGGGGACTTGCAGTGGATGATTTGTGTGTTCTATGCAAAGAGGAGAAAGAAACTCGTAATCATATCTTTCTGGGATGCCCTTATACTGCAGCTATATGGCAGCAAGTGCTTATGAGTTCCAAGATCAGGAGGAGAGTGAAAGGATGGGAAGAGGAAGTGAAATGGGCTACAAAGAAGCTGAAGGGGAAAGCTTTGATTACCATAATCCTAAGACTGGCATGGAATGCGTTTGTATATGAAGTGTGGAGGGAAAGAAATAACAGAATTTTCAAGAAGACTGAAGAACCATCAACAAAGGTGTTGGAGCGAATAAAGGACTCGGTCTCTATAAGATTAAATGGGCTACGATGCATTGCAGCTGGTTCAATCAATGTTGAGCTTTGCAATGGATGGAATCTTAACTCTGCTATGTTTGTTAGGTAGAACTGGTGGGTTTTGTAACCTGCTATGATGTTAATGGTTTTGTAGTAGCTATGCTGCTATGTTGTAAATGGTTCCCTTTGTAGCAGCTTTGCTGCTTTCTTGGATAATAAAACTCACAAATTATCCACACAAAAAAAATTGTAAATTTGACAATCCCTGCATTGGTATTGTTTTTATGTTTTTTTTATAATTGTGTTTTAAAATATTATATATTTATATGAATTTTGATAAATTAGTAATTCACGTTATATAATTTCATATCATATTTTAATTATTTTTACGTGTTATACAAATAGTTTAATAATACAATATTTATTTGTAATTCTAACGGTTCGCTTCGATTTTGAAAAAAAATTACAGTTAATATGCAATATTTTGATTTTTTAAAAATCAAACCGAATAACATAATAAACAAAACAGATCTGAACCAAATTCCACTAGTTCAGATCGATCTAGTTTATCAATTTTTAAAATCTTAAAAAATTATATATATTTTTTACTAATTTAAAAATAAAATATTTATTTTTATATTATAAAAAATTTAAAACTTAAATTCGATTCAAATAATTATAATTTTTAACTTATAAATTAAAAACTAAATCGAATCAAATCAAATAAATTTAAAAATTATTATTTGATACACTGTTAGTAGAGTATTTAAATTTCATAATCAGGTTAACAGTGTGACACATAGTGGTATGATATAGTAAAAACAAAATTAAAAACTAATTAAAAAAAGTGAAACATATGATAATTTTTTAATCTATTTGTGGAGTTAAAAAATTTATACGGTCAATATATCAAAATCGAATTTAATAAAAATTATTATTCAAATCGAATTTAATAAAAATTGAACCGAAACCGAATAAGATAGTCGGTTTTGTCAGTTTCCTCTTTTCTGTTCTCCTCGAATATTACCCACACAATTTTCTCTTTTGGAAAATTTTCTCTCCTCCTTCCCAAACCAAAAAAACAGAGGTTTTTGTTGGACTAAAAAGGAAGACAAAGGGGGGCCATCGTTACTCCAGTTTTTGATGGCTTCAATTCCAACTCCGACGCCTCGTAATCTTACTTTCCTCAGCCCCCAATTTTCTTCCTTAAAAAGACCGTTTTACCCTCCGTCTCCGTCGAGGTTTCCCGATTCTACCCTCTGTCGCTGCTCCAATAGTTCTTCCGATAGTAATTCCATTAACTGGCGATGGAACTCCGCCATTCAAGACATTATCAAGAATGCCATCAAGCGATTCGATTCCTACATGAACCCTTCCTGGAAAGACCCCAGCACCACCACCAAAGATGCATTGAATGACGGCGTTTCTGATAAGCAGCGGCGTCGAAGAGACGAAGAGGACGATTGGGATTGGGATTGGGATCGCTGGAAAAAGCATTTCGAACAAGTCGATGAACAAGAACGCTTCCTCTCCCTTTTAAAGGTATTTACGAATCTATGCTTCTTTATTCGCCTTTTTTTAAATAAAAGAGAGAAATTTAATGGAATATCTTTAATTACATGCTTTAATAGCAATCCCTCTTCTTCTTTTTTTCTTCCTTTTAACAGTCGCAGTTAAATGAAGCTGTACGTAGAGAAGATTATGAGGATGCAGCTAGGTTAAAGGTTGCAATTGCAGCTGCAGCTACAAATGACACTGTTGGCAGAGTCATATCCCATTTAAATGTACACATTCGATTTCTTTTTTTCTTTTTTTATATATAGAAAAAAAAGAGGTATTTGCATTGTTTTTACTGGCCTGATTTCTTGTCACTACAGAGAGCAGTAGTGGAAGAACGTTTCCAGGATGCAGCATTTTTACGAGATAATGCCGGTGCTGGATTGGTAAGTTAACATTTTTTGTTTTTTTAGAAAGTAAAAAAGAAAACTTTTTTATAATGGTTAAGTAAAATACTGTTTGGTGTTTTTTTTTCTTTGGTTCCTTCCAGGTTGGATGGTGGGCTGGTCTTTCGGATGATACCAAAGATCCTTACGGTCTAATTATACGTATAACTGCCGAGCATGGCAGATATGTAGCTAGGAGTTTTAGTCCTAGGTAATCACTCCCCTGTTTCTTATATATATATATATATATATATATATATATCATTATATATAATACTAAGTATACAGTTAATGCGTGGAGCATTTCTTGTGTAGATATTTTGCATTGGCTCATGTTCTCTTATTTTCTTGCTTGTACTTATTGATTTGTAATTTCAATGAATGTTTCTGAGTTCTTGTTAGACTGATTCGTTCCTTGCTGGCAGCTTGCTACTGCATCAGTTGGTGTACCCTTGTTTGAGATCTTTCTTACTGTAAATAGGAAAGGTGAATACAAACAGCAGGTATTTTTTGTATCTGTTCTTTTTGGATTTCTGAATGGTTTTCTGATGTTTGAATTGAAGCTATTTTACATAGACAGCAACATTTTCTGTTAAGTTGACAGAAAACCTGGCTTACAGTAGGTCGCTTTGGGAACCTGTGTGTTTTATATTTGTGTGCATAGATCTAATGCTAATAAATCTTGAGCTGGCGATTTTTTTTTTCTTTCTTGATGATCCTTTATTGGAGCAATGAAAGTAAATCAAGTCTTGTATCTTGCTTGATGAAAGTTTTGTCATCAATTAAATTGTCCAATGATTTTTAGATTATATGTATCTTTGTGGATTGTTTATTATATGCGTGCCTGGTTCAGTGAGGCATTAGTTCAGTAAGCCATAGGTATGCTTGTAGCAAGCTTAGAAAGAATAAAAAATGCTTCTGTTCTAGCAAATGCATTTAATAATACCTGTATGTTCCAGGCACCCTGCTCAGCATTCATAGTTTTGTGTTGAATTTGTAGTAGCATTTACTGTTTCTTGAATGCAATCTTATTTGGTGTTTTTCAGGCCGTGTACTTGAAAAGGAGTGTTTTCCAAGATTCTTCAATGGTGTCTTCCAAAACATCAGGAGCCACCAGCCGCTCGGGTCCATTGGTCTCCAGTGAAGACAAAAGTGATCTTGTTGTGAGTACTGAAGATGATGAAGATGGTAATGATGAAGAAGATGATGATGATGGAGATGATGGATCTGATATGGGTGAGGTACTAACTGGTTTTCAAAATATATTGCGAGATATGATTCCTGGTGTAAAGGTCAAGGTCTTGAAAGTCACTGCACCAGGGAAAGTAGACCGAGATTTTATATCTAAGGTGATTGAGCAGATAATAGATGAAGAAAAAGATGCTGAGGTAGAAAGTATAGAAGTGGATGATGAAATTAAGAGTGAAAGTGACCAAGAGAGAGATCGTATTGAGATGGATGCTGATAGTGGAGTTATTGTTAGTGATAGGCAAAGTGAAATTGCAGTTAAAGTTGTTATTAGTGGTCTTGTACAAAAACTTTCTGGCAGTATGCCTGCAACAGAATCACTTAGAGTGCCCACTAAGCTAGTGAAAAAGGGGCGCCTAACATTTTCCTTTTCTATAGAAAAAGACATAAACCAACAAAATTCCAGTCTCAAGACAAGGGGTTCAATGGATAGAAAAGCAAAGGTTCAAGGTCAACGCAGCATAGATAACATAATGTTTGATCTTGCTAAATTTATTGGCAGAGAGAAGATACCTTTGAAGGTGGGTTCAATATATTAAATAAATATTTGATGAATAACTTTTGTAGAATGAGTTCTACAGACCATTTTCCATTTAAGTTTTTACTGTAGAATGCTTGGTTTGCTAACAGATTTCAACCATACAGGTGCTCAAAGATTTTGGTGAATTAATAAATCTCACTCTCAGTCAGGCTCAAAATCATCAACCACTATCTGGATCAACAACTTTCCATCGCATTGAGATTGCAGCATCACCAGATCCTCTAAACGGTGATTTGCAACACCATCTGTTCATGTTCGTTAATTATTTGATGAAATAGTCATTTGCTCTCTCTCTCTCTCTCTTTTTATTTAGGGTACTTTCTGTCATCCTTTGCTCTGTTTCGTAATGATGGTTATTCTTGTCTATCATAGAATTACTGTATTTTCAACATTTTTGTTTGATCAGGATTATATATTGGTGCACATGGGCTTTACACCTCAGAAGTCATTCACTTAGACGCAAATTTGGTCAGTGGCAAGGGGATAGTGGGACTAAGGAGCCTTCAGATCTTGAATTTTATGAATATGTGGAAGCAGTAAAATTAACTGGCGATCCTTATCTACCAGCAGGCCAGGTGATTTCATTATTTTATTTAACTTTCTGTTATGATTGAAGGTAGCTTTTATGGAGTTATAAAAGAGGATTATTTAATTTTTCATTACCAAATTATTTATGCATGTGAAATGCAGCTGAATCTCTCATTGTTGTCTTTAATTTAGTAGTTCCTACTCCCTGCTTTCCTCCACTTCTAATTTGTGTTTATGTATGTTTATCTTTGAAATGACTATCTACCTTTATTTGGTTTGTCTCCTAATACCTTGGATTTCTATAGGTGGCATTTCGAGCCAGAGTTGGTAAAAGATATCAGCTCCCACATAAAGGGATAATTCCTGAAGAATTAGGAGTGGTACATTTAAGCTTAAATTGTTAGCTTGTAAAAGTTTGAATTTGTTGCTACTCTTTGTTTGAATTTTTCTCTTTGATACCCTCTTCAAATATTAAGGAGATCCGTGGTCTTATTTTCAACTTAGGTTGCTCGATATAAAGGACAAGGGAGGCTTGCTGGACCAGGCTTTCGAAATCCTCGATGGGTTGATGGCGAGCTTGTTATTCTTGATGGAAAGGTTTCTCTCTTTTGTCTGATAACGTATTTGATTTGATGTCTTTATTTGTCAAACGGACACTGATTATTTGGTGTTCTAACTTGCTAATTCGAACAGTATGTCAAAGGAGGGCCTGTTGTTGGATTTGTATATTGGGCCCCTGAATATCAGTTCTTGGTGTTCTTCAATCGACTCAGGCTTCAACCATAGTCTGTTGTACATAACATTTGGGCATGTTTATTATTTGTTCAGATAACACGCGGTAAGTACTTCCTCACCGTAAAGTAGATGTAAAAAATGTGTGAATTTATTTTCATTGCCTCATGACTATTTTGGGTCTATTCTGTATTTCTGTTTGACTGGTAAGCCTATTAATTATGCTTTCATCCAGATAATTTTCCTAAATGTTCTAATGCCTTGTTGGTGTAGACTTTAGACTTCATTTTGGCATGTGGCATCAATTATAGTCTGCAAAACTGATCAGGTGGCATATTTTGTGAACTATTTTTTGCGTACAGGTCTTGGTGATTGAGTAAATTTCTGATTTTGCTACCTCTCCCTTTTCCACCCTTCCCAGGTCCAGTCAGGCTTGCTATTTCCTATTTGTGAAAGATAAAAGATTATTGAAGTTTTCATAATGTTGTCTTGAGTTTCAACAAGTGGTTTCAAACTTTGGAAAATAAGAGATTATTGTAGCATGCAGTAATGTGTTTTCATTATTTATATATATATATATATATATATATATATATATAAATCTGTTGTGTGTGTGCCAGGGTGTGTATGACTTCATAAATGACATTGTCTGCGTTAACCAGCTGATCCATCCCTAGAGGAAACTTGATTTGTATGCTTCTTTTAAGTAATTGTTATTCATAAGGTTGGTATTGATTTTTGTAATTAAGAGTAATCAGTATAGGATCTTTTCTTTTCCTTCTCTCTCTCTCTCTCTCTAAAATATATTGCTGAAACATAGCATTTAACGGTAGCATTTGTTAGATTTATGCACTATTTTGATTAAATATTGAAAATTTCCTTCTTTGTGTGTGTTTTGCAGTTCAACATGATACTTGTCACTGAATAGTAGAGCAGCAAAGGAGGCAAGGCAAGAGATTTTAGCGTACATGTTGAATTCCCACTTGACTTATTGGTTCTGCAGTAAACATATTAACTCTGTGGAGAAGTGACCATGGAGCTTCTCACGATTCAGCGAAAAAACCAGTCAGTCTTTCTTCTGCCTGGGTTCTTGATAAGTCCTTTCCTTCAATGTCTCTAGTTATTTTATCATGTGTCCATCAATTCCCAAATGAAGGCATATCTGAATCATCATAGCTATAGATCCAGGTCGTAGATGGAGTTTGGACATAGGAGTTAGGACTAGTGAAATAGGGAAGGCTTTTGGATGGCCTTATTTTGTGATGCAGCTAGGCTAGCTGATAAGCTTGTTGTACTGCCTCCTGCTTAGGTCTTGGAAACATTAGCCCGAACAGCAAAATTGGTACTCAAAATGGAGTTGGTCTTAGATCAAGAAGTGTAGAACGCATAAATTCCAAACTTGATATATACTAATACATGCTATTTGTAATTCTTAAGGCCCTGTGGCTGTAACAGTAAATGTTCAACTTCATAGTTTATACATTACTTGATCTTTATTTTAGAAGAAACTCAAACTGCTAAAGTGTAGATAGCCTGTTTTAGGTAGCACATATCTCAAACCTACTACTAGCTGAGGCAGTAGCTTTTATGATGGCTTTATTTTGGAGCACCAAATGAGACTTCATTTGCTATCTTGGCTCCCCTTTCTTTTGCCATGTAAAGCCCTACATGATGCATCAACTCCTGCAACAATAAAATCAGCATCAGTCAAGTGATTTTCAGTTTACATCGATTCATATCGTTTCCATCCATTGCATCAGTTATGGTTATTTCGTACCCCTTTTTTATTCGTATGATTTTGTATACATGTTACCATAGCATTATAAACTGTACTGTTATTTTTGTTCATGTCGAGATAAATTTAGCCCCTTCCCCTGTTTTCATATGGGATATTTTAAGAAATGAACAATCTTGTGAATATGAATCTGACTACCTGAGGATGAGGTAAAGCTCCTTTGGTGTTTCTGGCAATGTGAAGAGGAACGTCAAAGGTTGCGCATGCAGGTGAATACACAATAACATCCTTGAGAGGAGCCAGAAAACCTCGATTCCTTGCTGATAATGTCGAACACACGAAATCCAGCACGCATATATCTGTGCATACCCCTACTACCAATAACTGTGACCATCAAAATCATGGCTTAAATAACTCATCATATCCAACTATTTGGGGAAAAAATTGATTAAACAAGCTTGACATAGGGATTTAAATAATGGCTTTAACTCAGATGTTACGATTGATATTTTATGATTTTGGTTCTTTCTACCGTCAATATTTATTGCAATTGAACTCGATGTTACGATTGATATTTTATGATTTTGGTTCTTTCTACCGTCAATATTTATTGTAATTGACTGTGATAGCATTCGTTATGTTCACAACCGCGATAAACGCAATATGATTGAAAACGCATTCGCAATTTAAATTTAAAACCCTGCTTGACACTAGATCTGCTACTAAAATTTTATAAGGAGTTCTTACAACTTTAATCTGATTGTTCTTCACCCAATCAACAAAAACATTCGAACCATCAACTTCCATCGAACCCAAATATCCATCATAGCAATCTTTCCGCCTGATTGTCACGTTTGTTTCATTTTCTATCCATTGCAAAGCTGCATTTTTGTAGGATTTGTTTAGAAATTTCATTATATAGGGTCTAAAATGAGAAGTAAATATATACCTGGAACCAAATTTGATTCATCGGTGCCAGAAATACAATGAGGAGGATAAGGATCCTCGGGCTTGTCAGGATGATGAGAATCCAGAAACGCCATAACAGGCAATTTCTTCTCACAGAAAAGTCTTGCCAGCCTTTCTGATTCGTTGAGCATCCCCGAAATTTGTCTATTGGGTTCTCTTGGGGCCTAAAACCAAAAAATTAGTGCTATAAAGTTCCTGACTGAATTGCTAAAAAAAAAAAAAAACTAACTTAGATCCTTTTCAACATATATGCATACACTTGGGTATGTGCATATATGCGTGTGTACATACAAAGAAAACTAACCTCAAAAATCAAAATATAGTTGTATGACAAGGGAAGCATCTACTATATCAAAATGGTTAAAGGGTCGAATACGAGACTTAACCCGGTAAAAAGTGGTATCTAGCAAATATGGAATTCGAATCCCAACATCTCTAACCATTCTCATATCCCCAAATTGTGACATATTTGTACCCAAAAAAGAATAGTTTAAGGGTCAGGGTTACCAGATTTCCAGCACCAACAGTGCAGAAGCCATTGATGATATCCACAAGAACAAGACCAGTCACAACATCTTCAGTCAAAACCGCAGATTCCTGCTCAAGAGGCAGCTCGTTCTTCAGAAGATCAATTGTTTGGGATACCATTTTCCAATTTATTAACAGATTACCTCAAAAATACAAAACCAAAATGAAGTATAGTGTTTATCTGATACAGCAACTTCAGATATACTGAAATTTCAGAGAAGAGAATCTAGACTTTCATAGTACAGTCTCCATGCTAAACTCCAAAAAGCTTGAAATAACTCAATTATTGCTGTATTGTAGACAAGTCAAAAAGGTTATAATTAAGAGGATAAGACGTGCGGATCCATCCAACCTAATTTTCTAACTCTTTACTGTAAAGAGCTTCAGTTTCAACTTGATTATAATAGTATCAGCTTATCATACAGGGTAGATTTGGATGTGACACATTTTTTGATATTGGGGATGGGGAGAGGCTGCTTGGAATCGAACCCAAGTTTTTACATGTCTCACTAACGTTCTTGTTGCCACTATGCTAAGAAGTAGCAGGCACTCAACATAAAGTTTATATATGAAGTGATCACACATGTTGACCTCTAAAATTTTAAATTTTTTTGTTTAACTATATATTAAAAAAAAACCTTGTGATGTCTTTTTGTTTAACTTGAAAAGAATTTATAATTTAGTCCAGTTAATTCGTACAATTATTTTTAAAAAGTGACATTTAACAAGTATGAGATTCAAATTTTAATATTTATGAATTTTTTTCATATGTTTAGGTTGCTACATACTTTATATATAAAAAAAATGTAAAAAAAAAAATTACCAACAAAGAAAAAGAGATATACACTGAGATTTATGTTCCTCACTGCTTAAGAAAAACAAATGATTGATGTTTGACAACCCTTTAATTTCTAAGTAGGCATTAAAATTGTTCTTGCTAAGAATTCATGACCAATATCAAAATTCAAATAAAAATACTCCCTTATAAAGGATTAAAATCAAGATCTATGTTATTTGGATTCGAAAATGAATGTTGGATAGGGTATATGTTTGATATATGTATATTTAATTTTTTTTTTAAATTTCGTATATTTGAAGATTATATTTCATATTTATATTCGAATATGTGTCGAATACAGATATTGGATACAAATTATTTAAATAAAATAAAAAAAATACAAATAACATAAACCAAAATAATTATTTGTGTCAAAGTACTAATTTCTTTTCATTTTACCTTTAACCCTTAAAAGAACTGTTCTAAATACATCATTTTCCTCTTCATAACCCTAATTTTATTTCTTACATTACACGCCAACATTTCAGGTGATCAAAATTCCATAAATAATAGTCTCTCCTGAGTGTGTGTGTTTTTTTTTTTCTTAAAATGATTTTGGGAAATATTTGGGAAAAAAAATATTTGAAATACCTTAAAAAAAAAAAAAGACCGCAAAGACAACCGACTTAACCTCCACAGCTGACATTTTTTCTATCCTTTATCCCTTGCATTAAGCTATTTTCCAACCTCACTTCGACACTGATACGCTATATCCAACCAAAACCAAAACCCACCTTAAATTCCTTTGAAAGATCCAATCTTCAAGCTCTGATCTGATCTCATGATTCCATTTCCTATTACCAGTTCCCCAACCTCTACACTCTTCTAACACATAAAACATCCTCTTAATTCCATTTACTAATATGCAAAAATTATTGTTTCCCACCATCTCATACCCATCTCCACTTTTCCATCTAACTTCCCATCCTTTCCCTCTAAACCACCAGTTTTGTCTAAGAGACAGCTTGAGCTTCTACACCCCACCAAAAATGGCTTATTTTTCTGGATTTTTAGCTAAGTCACAGATGGAAATGACTGCTGCTGGTGGTGGTGGTGGTGCAAATGGGTTTTCTACACTGATTGAGTATGTTGGGAAAGGAGGACTAGATGTGGGAGATGATTTAGTTGTTTTGCTTTATCATATACAATTTGCTTGCAAGAGAATTGCTGCTCTTGTGGCTTCTCCGTTTAATTCTGCTCTCGGGAAACATTCAGGTCTTACTGGTGGCACATCCGGAGCTGGTGCTTCTGATAGGGATAAGCCAAAGCCGCTTGATATTGTGGCAGTATGTTTTACTATGCTAATTTCATTATTGAATTTCATGAAATATTGCTGTTATTGTCATCCTAGGTATTTGTATCAACTCATATCTGATTTATAATTGACATGAATTCTTAATCTTATGAACGATGAAATCGTTGCAAATGATTTGATGAGTTGTCTAAAGCAGGAAATTTCAGGTTGAGAGGTTGAGTTCATATAGAAACAGATTGATTTTAAAGATGTAATCAGTTGAATTTTTGGTTTGCAATGTCCCTGTCCATTTTTTTATAAAGAGTATAAGGAATTGGGTATGGAAAGAATTAAAGTCTTCTGATCTGCCAAAACTTGTTTTTTCTTCTTCTGCAGAATGAAATCATCTTGTCATCTCTTAGAAATTCAGGAAAAGTTTCAGTCATGGCTTCAGAAGAAGACGATTCTCCAATTTGGATTAATGATGATGGCCCATTTGTGGTGGTATTGGATCCCCTTGATGGTTCTCGAAATATAGATGCTTCCATTCCCACTGGAACAATTTTTGGGATATATAAGCGGCTTGTGGAGCTAGATCATCAACCCAGGGAAGAGAAGGCATTACTGAATTCGTTACAGAGTGGCAAAAAGCTTGTAGCTGCTGGCTATGTCCTCTATTCATCTGCCACAATTTTATGTGCTAGCTTTGGCTCAGGAACACATGCATTTACATTAGATCATTCAACAGGAGACTTTATTCTCACACATCCAAGCATTAGAATTCCTCCTCGAGGTAACATACAGATTCTTGATGGGTTAAAATGTTATGCTCATGAAATTCATTTAGACGAGATTTGTCTGATATTTCACTTCCTGATTTTCACAAATAAAAAGGGAATCCTATTTGGATTTCTCTCTGATAATGGTCTTCATTAGCAGTTTGATTAAATGAGAACTCTTTATTGCTCGAGTGTCCGACACGGGTTTGTTCAATTTTTTTTTTTCCCAATATTTTCATGTATTTGAAGGGTCTTTGGAAGATCATATCCCTATACTCATGTCTTGATATGCATCAAACACGGGTGTCGGACACGGGTACTTCAAGAAAAATAAAGAGTCGGAGCAACATAGTTTTATTGTTTGTAAACAAGAAAAGGTATGAAACTGATATTGATTTCTTTCAATCCAATTTAATGAATGATTTCCAGGTCAAATATACTCTGTGAATGATGCACGGTATTTTGACTGGCCTGAAGGTCTAAGGCAATACATTGACACTGTGAGACAAGGCAAAGGCAAGTACCCTAAGAAATATTCAGCACGCTATATATGTTCGTTGGTTGCTGATTTCCACAGGACTCTCTTGTATGGTGGAATAGCAATGAATCCAAGGGACCATCTGCGCCTGGTGTACGAGGCGAATCCTCTCAGTTTTCTTGCGGAGCAAGCTGGAGGCAAAGGTTCCGATGGTAAAACTAGGATCCTTTCTATCCAACCAGTCAAACTGCATCAAAGGTTGCCTCTCTTTTTGGGTAGTTTGGAGGATATAGATGAGTTGGAAAGTTATGGAGATGTTCAACAGAAAGTAAACCCTGGGTATGAAGTTTAATGACTTTGTTCTTTTGAGCAGATTGATTATGTATAAAACCAGCTCTGCTCTGTTGCTCTGTTTCTCTAAGTTCAGATGACAGCTCCTCCTCTGCATTGTTAATACTTTTTTCTCCATTTTCTCAATGACTGGATGTTTCCTGAGAATTTTAGCCCGAAGATCACAATACAAAATAAATTATCTTCGAAACGGATAGTTGATTCATGTAGCTATCTTGAAAAGATGATTTTCAGCAAGTTTGGAGTTTGAATCTCAATATCTGCATTTTTTTTTCTTATCTCGAAACTGCGACCTTTTTTATACCAAAAATATATATATATATATATATATATATCTTCTATGTCTTCTTCGTTTAACATGCGAAAAATGTACTTCTAAGTGACTTGTGTGGTCTATTTACCTCTTTAACAATGTTAGTTTTCTTCTTCTTGTTGACAGTGAGTTGTGGGTTTTTAGATCTTAATTGAAACTAAGATCCATTCATCCAATCCAATGTAAGAAGAGGGAGATGGGATTATGATCTTAGGTTAATACTTCCATGAAGAGGTTGCTCAAGTTTTCTTAAACAATCTTTCTGGCTGCTTAACCTCCGGCCTTTGACTCCATTGGCTTCTTCATCAAATCATCATTTTGTCTCCTATATGAATCATGCAACTTCAATTGGCAGTCAGTCACCACTCACCAGTTAAAAAGATAAAAGATTCATATCTTAAATAAAGACATTTATTAAAAGTTCTATCTGGTTCAGCAACAGCTAAATGTGCTGTTATTACAAAATCAAATAGTCAGCCAGCCACGGTTAAGGTTCCATTTGGATTGTCGATTAGCTTCGGTGCGGCACGATTTTGGGTTTTAATTTTCACCGAAGGTTGTTCGGCATTAGAGGTGTTCATGGGTCGAGTCGGGCTGGGTTCGGGCCCGGTCTATGTATGATATCAACACCATTGTTGATGGTGGTTTTGGTGATGGATGGTTTCTAAGGTCTAGAGAAAAGGAAGCAGAGCAACTAGGTAGGATTCTTGGTGTTTTTGGGTATCTAGAGGAAATCGGTTGATCCTAAGAAGCCTATTTATAGTCTTCTATGACGGGTCGTCATACGCCACGTGTCAGGGTTTGGCTAAGGACAGGTTGGCTGAGATCTCAAGTGGATTACGACATGATAGGCGGCGATGTGACTGATAGGATGACTGTTGATAACTCGTATAATTATATAGTTCTTAGTTATGTTTTATTATTGTTTTGTGTCAAATACGAGTTATTATTGCTTAGTCTAATTGTGTTTATGATATTTTATATTTTTATGTAATTTGGTGTTTTTCACGAGTTTCTTTGGGTGATTTCAGATTACTAGGTTAAATCAAGAATTAAGGGCAAATCCAATTTAGTTCCAGTTCTGACACCTTTTGCCATATCAGCTATATCTGGAGTTTCACTGAAGCATTAAGGCTGAAATTTTTACAGTGCATAGTTAAGAGGCATATCTATCTTTTTCATGTTTTACACTTCTTGAAACGGAGTCGTTTTCCCTAGCGAAATCGACCATCAAGTTGGCTGATGTGCAATGACGTCTGTGCTGACCTGTTTTGGTATTTTGACCATATCTTCCGATCCACATGAGCAAATGATCTGATTCCAACGGCTATGGATCCGTAACTGATAGGGGTATATATTTCTAGAAGACCATTTGATCAGATCGAGCCTCCAACATTGACAAAATCGACCATCAAGCTGGCTGATCAGAATTGTCATACAATATGACGAAAATTGTTAGAAAAATGCACCCACCTATTATACCTACCTTTGAAATTTATAAAGCTTGTCTCTTGTCATTTAGCTCTCCAAAATATGTATAAATAGAGGGCCTTGGATGAGCATTATTACAGATTGGTAGGATATTAGCCATTGTAATAAAATTCTCTAAGTTTTCTTCTTCTTTCCTTTCTCTAGTTTTCTTTTTCTTTATTTACTTATGCTTCTTACATTTCTTTTCATTTTATTCATATCTAGTATGTGTTGCTAATCATATTGTTGAGGTGATGAGGTGAAGCTTTTGATAAATGCTAAGGTTAGTCTCTTAAACATGAGCTAAAATGAATCATCATTTATAAACACTAGTATAGATAATATTTTCTTTTGGTTTAAAATCATACTTGCAAAGTAGAGATCTTGATTCATTATTGACAATGAAAATGGCACAGTAAATGCTTGGTTTCATAACCTTGATTTGTTGTAGACATATACCTTGGCATAAGGAATGCTTGGACTCTTTTTATGAGTTTTGAGGACACCAAATGAACATAATATCATATGCTATGGACGTTGGACAATTTGGACTGAATTGCTAAACCTTCCGATTGGAACCTCCCTTATGTGTGGATTTCAATTGTGTAATAAAACAAGATTAATCTTAGCATAACACCAAGAGTGGATTCTCTAACCTCAACATCCTTTCTTATTGTTTTTTATATCTTGTTTAATTGCTTTTATGTTATTTTGTTTATTTTGTTCTCTAATATCTTGTTTACTTTCTTTGTTATTGATTCCCTAATATCTTGTTTATTTTCTTTTTCATATATATTTATAAACTTATACTTACTAGTACGCTTCCCTGTGGTTCGACCTCGGACACCCGAGAATTTATTACTTGAACATAACCTGCACTTGGGTTTACAACTCTTAATTGAGTCTCCATCAAGTTTTTGGCGCCGTTGCCGGGGAGGCAATACTAAGTATATAAGTTTATAAGTATATTTATTTTTATTGGCTGGTTATACCGCCTAATTTTCTATATATTTATATTTATATTGTATATTAACTTTGTTTTATTTTTATTGGCTGGTTATACCGCCTAATCTGTATATTAACTTTGTTTTATGCTTGTTTGGCGACGTGATTTTAGATCTCGTCGTTTAGTTAGATTTTATTGTGAAACTTTTTCAGGTAATCTTTCTAATACAACTCCTACCATGGCTGACAATGAAAGTGTTCATGCTGAAGATGAGAACAGACAAGTACGCACCATGCGTGACTACTTGCAACCAACTCGAAGCTCATCACCCTCTTGTTTTATTTTTCCTCTCAATGCAAACAACTTTCGTTTTAAACCAGGTATGATAGCTTTGCTTCCAAATTTCCATGGGTTAGAATCGGAAAGTGCTTACTCGTTTCTAAAAGACTTCGAGGATGTATGTGTCACCTTTAATGACCAACAATGTACAAATGAAATTGTCAAGCTAAAATTATTTCCTTTTTCTTTAAAAGATAAAGCAAAAATTTGGCTTCATAATTTAAAACCAAGGTCAATTGGCACATGGCAAGAATTACAAACTGAGTTTCTAAAGAAATTTTTCCCAGCACATAAAACTACTGCTTTGAAAAGACAGATTCAAAATTTCAATCAAAATCAAAATGAAGCATTTTTTCAGTGCTGGGAGCATTTTAAAGATTTGTTAAGTTCTTGTCCACATCATGGTTTTGAAAAATGGCGTCTTATTAGTTTCTTTTATGAAAGTTTAACTCCCAAAACTAAACAATTTGTTGAAACAATGTGTAACGGTGAGTTTCTAGAAAAAGAACCTGAAGAAGCCTTTGACTACCTAGACCATTTGGCAGATAACTCTCAAGCCTGGCACACAGATAATTCCTCTGAAAGTTCCAATAGATCTAATCTTGTTTCTAACAGAGGTAAATATCATTTTAGTCAAGAAGATGAGATAAAAGCTAAAGTAGCTAATTTGGCTAGAAAGATTGAAGCCATGGAACTTAGAGAAGTAAAAGAAGTCAAAACGGTTAAAAAAGAAGAAAGTTGTGGAATTTGTGAAATCATGGGACACCCCACTTCTGAATGTCCAAACATTCCCATTCTTAAAGAAGCGTTGCATGATCAAGTAAATTCCATAAACACATTTAAAAAGCCTTTTCCTTCTCTTTACTCTGAAACGTATAACCCTGAATGGAGAAATCATCCCAACTTCAGTTGGCGGAATAATAATCATGTTCAGGTACCACAATCTCAAAAGCCGGGCAACATTTTTTCCTATCAACCTTCACGTGTACAAACCTTGGAAGAGACATTGCAAGCATTCATGCAAACACAAGCAAATGTGAATAACCAAACTTCACAGGACATCAATGAGATCAAAAACACCTTGTCCACATTGACAGCTTCATTACGCACTCAAGAAAAAGGTAAGTTTCCTGCTCAACCTCAGCCTAACCCTTCTACTCAATGTTTTGTTTCTTGCTCCAATGAAACTCAACAGGAAAATGCCAGTTCTATCACAACTCTTCGAAGTGGAAAGGCAATTGACAAAAACATTCCATCAAAAGACCAAGATCCTCCTTCCCCTCCGAAAAGTATTGGTAAGGATGATGGTAAGGATGAACTTCTTGAAAATTTGGACAAAGAAAAAGGTATGCATCCTGCTCCTTTTCCTCAAAGGTTGCAAACAATAAAGAATTTGAATCAAAATGCAGAAATTTATGAACTTTTCAAACAAGTTAAGATTAACATTCCTTTATTGGATGCAATCAAACAAGTTCCATCTTATGCTAAATTTTTGAAGGACATGTGCACATTTAAAAGGAAACATAATGTACAAAAGAAAGCATTTCTGACGGAAAGTGTGAGCTCAATCATTCAGCACCTTACTCCACCAAAATTCAAAGATCCTGGATGTCCAACAATCTCATGCATCATTGGAAACACTAGAATAGAACGTGCATTGCTTGATCTTGGTGCTAGTGTTAATCTTTTGCCTTTTTCTGTTTATCAACAGTTAGGTTTAGGTGAACTCAAGGAAACACCTGTTACACTTCAACTAGCTGATCGTTCTGTAAAAATTCCTCGAGGGATAGTTGAAGATGTTTTGGTTCAAATTGATAATTTTTACTTCCCTGTTGATTTTATTGTTTTGGACACACATCCTGTTTCAAATCCAAATGTTCAAATTCCTGTTATATTAGGCCGTTCATTTCTTGCAACTTCTAATGCTCTGATAAATTGCAGGAATGGTATTTTGAACATTTCTTTTGGAAATATGACTTTAGAATTAAATGTGTTCAACATTTGCAAGCAACCTGGTGATGATTCAGAAGTACATGAAGTGGATTTCATTGAAGAACTTGTTCATGAACATCTCACCACTACCACATTCCATGATCCTTTAGAAGCTTATTTAATTGAATGTGAGTTTGATAATGCTTCAGAAATTTCACACACTGATTCTTTGTTAAATTCTTTTCAGGATAAGCATCGTTGGAAACAAAAGTTTGAGGAACTTCCATCACTCATAAATGTCACTGTACCATCAACTATTGAACCACCCAAGCTGGATTTAAAACCATTGCCATCCGAGCTAAAATATTCCTTTTTGGGTGAGAATGAAACTTTTCCAGTCATAATTTCTTCACATCTTGATGAGCTACAAGAAGGTACAGGTAGAAGCACTTTTACAAAGAAGCGACGAGCAAAGCGCATGAGTTCAAATTGCCACAAATGTGCACGATGGACGTGTAACGGTAAATGTCGTTCTATTGGGATTCCGTCCTCTAATCGAGATGATAAAATTGAATTCATTAAGGATGGACTGAGTAAGGAGAATTTGGGTAATATCCAACTTTCTCTTGAGACGCATCCTAGTGGAGACGTACAAAGAGAAATTCTTGATTTATGGCCGCAATTCCAAAGGGAATGGCAACATCTTGGGAATCTGATGTTAAAAGACCCTGTTTGCCAGCTTGTAAGAAAACTGGATGGGAAGCATATCCTCGACTCATAGAAGACGTTTAAGCCGTTTCTGGACGTAAAACCAGAGGAAGATGTGAGCCACAATCACAACTACAATAAATGACTTCTCAGCTTTTGGTTTGATTTGCAATAACTTCATTTCGGTTTAATTTACGTGTTGTTCGATTTGTGTAATTATTTTCGTTTTTTTTTTGCATTGGTCTTTTACGGTTGATTTTTCTTCTCTTTTTGATTTTCTTCCTGAAATCACGCAAAAATCTTTTGTTAGGTTAACATTTTCTTCTGACAGGTCAAATACACTTTCGGCGACATTATTACTCTTGTCTGATTCATTACTCAGTCCTCTATATATTACACCATGTACTCATTCTCTTTCAGGCACTTGAAAAAAAAATGGAAAGTACTTCGTCCCAGCGCATTAAAAAAATTTGTGTCTTTGGAGGTGCTTATCCAGGGAAAAATAAAATATTCGCTGATGAAGCCATAAGAGTTGGAGTAATACTTGCCCAACAAAAGATCCAGTTGATTTATGAAGGCGGTAGTTCGGGTTTAATGGGAGCAGTCGCTACAGCAGCACACGCCGGAGGAAGTCCAGTTCTAAGAATCGTGCCAAAACTATTCACAAGTTTTTGTGGACCTACCGTGGGTAAGGAAATACAAGTCTGGAGTATCCCTGAACGGATAACAATCATGTACCATTCTGCCGATGCATTCATTGCTTTACCAGGAGGTCTGGGTACATTGGAAGAAATAGCTTGCGTGGCTTCTTGGTCATCTTTGGTCACAAATAAGAAACCCATTGGTTTGCTTAATATTAATGGTTATTTTAGTAATTTGCTTTCATATTTAGATAATGCTGTGGATAATGGATTCATGTTTTCAGAGGCAAGGAGAACCATAATTTCTGCTACAACCATTGAAGATTTACTCAAAAAGCTCCAAGCTTATGAGTATTTATCTGCTACGGTTGTTTCGCAAACGCTCGGAAAAAGAAAAAGAGATATGGACGAGCAAGGAGTGGATTGCACTCTGTCTTTGTGACATTATCTAACATTTTGTTTGTTGTGTCTCAGTTATAATAAGTGGTTAGCAACCTCTGCAGGTAATATCTCCTAAATTCTACCTTTAGTAGGGGGTAAGGGACATATTTTGCTAATTTAAAAAAAAAAAAAAATTTGATGTATTTTAAGCCATTTAGAAGTATTCATTCTGAACAAGGTCTGACTAAGGGAGACTTGAGACATACCTTGTCAGTTTGATTTCTTCTTTCAAAAAAAAAAAAAGTTTGTTGTGTTTTAAGCAATTTAGAAGTATTCATTCTGAACAAGGTCTGAGTAAGGGAGACTTGAGACATACCTTGTCAGTTTGATTTTAATCTTTTTATGTTTACTTGTTAATTTTTGTTTAGTATTTTAGGATTAATTAGGTTGCATGAGTTTGTTTTGTTTTGAGTCTTAGTTATTCTTATTCTTATGTTATTAGTTCTTTTCTCTTACACATGATTCTTTCATTTGGGTTAATAGACTTACATTGAGGACAATGTAAGAATTAAGTGTGGGGGGAACGATTTAGGATTTCTTTTATTTTTGTCTACTATTTTTTTTATGAGTCTTTATTATTATTTTTTTTTTTAATGTGTTCTAGTTCCTTTTTAATACAATGATGAGATATGAATTGCATAAGTCTAAAACAGATTTATTAGTGAGAATATTTTCATGAGAATTGAGCTTGATGTCAACCTTTTTATGAGCCAATGTTAATATGATATGTTGATTGAGAAAGAAGCATGTTTAGACTTAATCTGACTTGTATAATCATCCTTGTGAGTTTTTGAGCCTATAATGATTGATGCATTATACAAATCAATCTAATTTCTTTCTTGAGTGCTCTTATGATTACATGATTCTCTAGAACTTGCTTTAAACCGTTTGAGACTATATTGATACATGTGACAACATGAATATGATAGAGGCATTAGGATTATAACCAGAGCCAAACAACCATCCATTATTAATGTTCTAAGAGAACATCCCCACTAGTGAGCCAATTTGAGCCTACATTAAATATGCTATTTTATTGGTAACCAGAACTTACACCTAGCCTAAATATACTTATATCCTTACCCTTGTTCTAAAGATGGATTATATATTTTGAGACATATTGCAAAAACAAGGGATACTTTTTGAAAATTTGGGTTAGAACGAAAGATAAGTGTGGGGGAGAAGAGAGGCAAAAGTCAAGAGAAAAAGAAAGGGATCATTGTCAAATACATTCCCATATTATAAAAAAAAAAAAAAAATCTTCTCTTGAACTTCTAGTTAAAGTAAAGAAAAAGATGTTACAAAGTTGGTTAGAATGAAGCAAAGGCTCAACATGAATATTTAGCCTATGTTATTATGTGCTTTATAAGAGTTTTGAGAAGTTTTATTTGTGTGATCTTATTATGTCTCTAAACTCTATGAACTCTTTGGAACCTTTGTGATATCTTTATCCTTTTGTTCTTTAACCACATTATAACCCTTTGGCCCCATTACAACCTTGAAAAAAGACCTCTTGATTTATGAAGTTGTATGATCTAAATAGTGGAGAATAGGTGGACAAGCAAGCATATGGTAGAACTGTTTTCATGAGATTGATTGAGTGTAAACACTTTACCACTACTTTAAAGAGTGAAAATCATGAGAGTATAGTGAGAAGTTGAGATTAAGTTGAATATGCACTATTTTGATTAAAATATGTTATGTTAATATTGGCTTAACTCATTTATTTACATTCAAGCATAAATTTTTGTGAAATTCTTTGAGCTATTGATTAGTTTATAAGACTTGTTCAAAGATTGTCTCTAATTTATATTGAAAGGATTAGGAGTAAATATTTTTAGTGTATGTAGTTTACTTATATTTTAGTTTTTCAATGTTTGTGGGTATCGTTCTAGCAAACCCTCACGAGACTAAACTCGTCCACTAGGGACACCTAGGGGTTTAAAGGCTTGTGTCACATGCTAAGTGCCACCGTGATTTCCAACGAAAATGGATTAGATTAGATTTTCTTATTTTATTTTTATTGAGTCGTTGCTAGGGACTAGCAACAATCTAAGTGTGGGGGTGTGATAACTCGTATAATTATATAGTTCTTAGTTATGTTTTATTATTGTTTTGTGTCAAATACGAGTTATTATTGCTTAGTCTAATTGTGTTTATGATATTTTATATTTTTATGTAATTTGGTGTTTTTCACGAGTTTCTTTGAGTGATTTCAGATTACTAGGTTAAATCAAGAATTAAGGGCAAATCCAATTCAGTTCCAGTTCTGACACCTTTTGCCATATCAGCTATATCTGGAGTTTCACTGAAGCATTAAGGCTGAAATTTTTACAGTGCATAGTTAAGAGGCATATCTATCTTTTTCATGTTTTACACTTCTTGAAACGGAGTCGTTTTCCCTAGCGAAATCGACCATCAAGTTGGCTGATGTGCAATGACGTCTGTGCTGACCTGTTTTGGTATTTTGACCATATCTTCCGATCCACATGAGCAAATGATCTGATTCCAACGGCTATGGATCCGTAACTGATAGGGGTATATATTTCTAGAAGACCATTTGATCAGATCGAGCCTCCAACATTGACAAAATCGACCATCAAGCTGGCTGATCAGAATTGTCATACAATATGACGAAAATTGTTAGAAAAATGCACCCACCTATTATACCTACCTTTGAAATTTATAAAGCTTGTCTCTTGTCATTTAGCTCTCCAAAATATGTATAAATAGAGGGCCTTGGATGAGCATTATTACAGATTGGTAGGATATTAGCCATTGTAATAAAATTCTCTAAGTTTTCTTCTTCTTTCCTTTCTCTAGTTTTCTTTTTCTTTATTTACTTATGCTTCTTACATTTCTTTTCATTTTATTCATATCTAATATGTGTTGCTAATCATATTGTTGAGGTGATGAGGTGAAGCTTTTGATAAATGCTAAGGTTAGTCTCTTAAACATGAGCTAAAATGAATCATCATTTATAAACACTAGTATAGATAATATTTTCTTTTGGTTTAAAATCATACTTGCAAAGTAGAGATCTTGATTCATTATTGACAATGAAAATGGCACAGTAAATGCTTGGTTTCATAACCTTGATTTGTTGTAGACATATACCTTGGCATAAGGAATGCTTGGACTCTTTTTATGAGTTTTGAGGACACCAAATGAACATAATATCATATGCTATGGACGTTGGACAATTTGGACTGAATTGCTAAACCTTCCGATTGGAACCTCCCTTATGTGTGGATTTCAATTGTGTAATAAAACAAGATTAATCTTAGCATAACACCAAGAGTGGATTCTCTAACCTCAACATCCTTTCTTATTGTTTTTTATATCTTGTTTAATTGCTTTTATGTTATTTTGTTTATTTTGTTCTCTAATATCTTGTTTACTTTCTTTGTTATTGATTCCCTAATATCTTGTTTATTTTCTTTTTCATATATATTTATAAACTTATACTTACTAGTACGCTTCCCTGTGGTTCGACCTCGGACACCCGAGAATTTATTACTTGAACATAACCTGCACTTGGGTTTACAACTCTTAATTGAGTCTCCATCAACTGTCAGGTGAGCCACGTAGTTTTTTGAAGTGATAGGCTTTGGGATCGCCCAACAGTAGCGATCACTTGGTGGCTTAGATCTGGCGAGCTTGCCCTATTGGCCCCGTAGTGAAGGATTTACTGAACTTGATGATTAGCTAAGGCCTATTGGGCCTAGGAGGTTTATTGGGTTTAACAATCATATATGTTTGTCCAAACCCGGTTCGGTCCGATATATGAGTTTCAAATTTTGTCCAAGTCCGTCCATATCTATAAATGGATAGTCCAAGCCCGTTTAGACCCGTCCATATTATTTTTTAAAAAATATATATTATTTTCTATTTAATCTTTAGTAATTTTTTATTTTTTATTTTATTAATTCTTAAACATGGACAACTTAACATATTTTTTAATATTTACACTATAATATTATATATATTTAATCTTTATATGACATAAATTACATAATATATATAAAAATAACATATTATTTAATTAGAAAAAATGGCCGACCTCGAGCCTTTAATGTTGGAGTTAAGGCTCGGCTCATTTTTTAAACGGGCTTCTTTTTTTACCAAAACATATTTTTCGGATCTAATATTATTGTTCAAATCCTCTCAAATATAAATGAACCTTCGAGTTTGAATGAATAACCTGATCTTTGGACAGCTCTATTTGGCATACAATGGTCCGGTGCAGTTGAACGCTTTCAGCCGCGATGGATCATTAAAGGGTATGGTGGAAAATTTAGCTCCCAACGCAACCCTCCTTTCCCCTTACGCCCCTGCCATTCTTTTTTTTTTTGTCCTTCAATCTACAGTGTAGGCTAAAATATCCTATAACTTATAGTCTTCCTGTTTATTTTGGTATCTATATCTATATTATATATAAAAAAATTATTTAATTGGGAAATTAACAAAAAATTAAATTATAAAATAAAAATAGTATATATAATAGGGTTATATTAATAATTTAATTTTTTGAAAAATTAGTGAAAAAATAATTTGTTTACTTTTTTCCCATTTGAAAAATGAGTAGTTGTAATTAAGGTTAGGTTTAGATAGATATTAATAAATGAAAGGAAAGTAAAAAAAATGAAGGTTTTTTAGAAGAAGAAAAAAAATACATGTACTTCTTCTTTGAATAACTAAAATTAATAAATAAAATGAAAGAAAAAAAAGGAAATTCTAAGCTTGATTAAAAAGTGAAAATAAAAAGAAATTCATTATAATATTATTTTTTTTCAGTTATAACTTTTTTTTATGAAATAACATATAATATCAATTTTTTTTTTTTTGTTGAAATATCAAACCAAGCAATAAAATAATGTATAATAATTTTTAATTATAAGAAACCAAAAGAACATGTAATTATCATGATTGTTAAAAGTTTAACAAGAAAACTAAAAAGAAAGAAAGTATTAAACTTTATAAATACAAAGAAGTTGTAAAAGATATTTTACATGTTAGAAATTTTTTTGACTTTCTTTTTCTTTCTTTTCCCGTCAAACTGAGATAATAAAAAATGAGAATTTCAAGAAAAAACAAAATTACTAAATTTCCATCTCTTTCCTTTATTTAATTTAAAATTTTACAAAAAAAATATATATTTCCCCTTTCTCTTGTTTTCCTTCCTTACCTTTCCTTTTCCTTCTTTCTTTTCATTTCAAACATGGTATAAATAATTTATTCTTTCTTCATTTTTTTTTTTTCATTTTTTTTACACCTACAAAATGAACGTGCCATAAGTTTATATTTAAATTTGTTTATTTCTTATATATTTTATATTTCATATGATTTTTTAAAAATAATATTTATAATTGTTGTAAGTATTATTTTTATTTTAAGATGTGTAAATATATGTTTTTATTTATTTTAATTTTAGTAATTTTTGATTATTTATTAACTTATAAATTACATTATATATAAAACTTTTCATTATATTTCATCTTATTATTTAAAATATATATAAAATGAACTACTTGAATTATCCTAGTGATGACATCATGACATGTAGTTTTTTTTTTTTTTTTAATAGGAAGTCAAGAAAAAAAATGAAGGAAAAGAAAGAAAGAAAGAAAATGAAGGAAAGAAACAGAAAAAATGAGAAAAATTTACGTGTTCGTATTTTTTTTTTGTTTAAAATATTATAAATTTATATATGTTAATAATTCGTTTTATAAATATTTTTACACGTTCGTGTATTCGTATCGTGTTAATGTTATTTTTCGTGTTTTGTTTTAATTATTTTTTCTATGTTGTGTTCGTGTCGTATATCAATTCATCTCATATTTTGCATAGTTTGTCATTGTGATTTAACTTAGAAAAAGAATTGTGTGTTCATGTCGTGTCTCAGTTCATTACATATTTTGCATAATTTGTTATATTTATTCGATTTAAAGAAAATTTTGTGTATTCGTATTCGTGTTATTTTTTTGTGTTTAAAGTATTATAAATTTATATAAATTTTTACACGTTAATAATTCGTTATATATATATATATATATTTATTTGACACATTCATATATTCGAGTCGTGTTTATGTTATTTTTCGTGTTGTGTTTTAATTATTTAGTCTATGTTGTGTTCGTGTCTCAATTCATCTCATATTTTGCATTGTTTGTCATTGTCATTCAATTTTGAGAAAAATTTGTGTATTCGTGCAACATCTCAATTTATGACATATTTTGCATAACTTTTTATAATGATTCAATTTATAAAAAAATTTGTATATTCGTGACGTGTTTGTGTTACTTTTGTGTGTGTTCAAAGTATTATAAATTTATATAATTTTTTAAATGTTAATAATTTGTTTTATGTATATTTTGACACGTTTGTATATACGTGTCATGTTCATGTTATTTTTCGTGTTGTGTTTTAATTAATTTTTCTATATTGCGTTCATGTTGTATCTCAATTCATCTCATATTATGCATAATTTGTCATTATAATTCAATTAAAAAAAATTGTGTGTTTATATCGTATTTCAATTCATGACATATTTTTCATAATTTTCATAGTAATTTAATTTAGAGAAAAATTTGTATTGGTATTGGTGTTTTTTTTTTTTTGTTTAAAATATTATAAATTTATATAAATTTTTACATGTTTTTAATTCATTTTATATAAATTTTGACAGATTTGTGTATTCGTGTCGAGTTCATGTTATTTTTCGTGTCGTATCATGTTTTAATTAATTTTTCATATTGTGTTTGTGTTGTGTCTCAATTTATCTCATATTTTGTATAATTTATCACAGTAATTTGATTTTAACTCTAAATTCATTTACTTAAGATATTAAAATATAAAAAATTATTTTAAAAAAATGATAATTATTTAATATGATTTAATTTAAATTTATTTTTAATTATTAATTTAATTAAAAATTTATAAATATTAAAAAAAATTCTGAACGAAGCGGAGAAAAGAGTTATAGTTATTATTACTTTTGTATACAAAGACATATTTTATCTTTATAATATTCAATTTTTATCATCTAAAACAATTAATCTCATCATCATTATTATTTTTAATTTCACTACTCATCCAAACGAACTTTAATCAATCCAACGGCCAACATCTCAAGTTGAGAACGACGACGTGCAACCTACGCCCCTCCCCTCGCTTTCAAAAATCTCAATTTTCAGCGCACGTTAGAAAGGAACTCCAAAACCCTCTCTCCTTCCTTTTCTCTGCAACTTCTTTTCAAGGAGACAGAAGGAAGATGCTAGTATTAATTAATTAATTAATTGGTTAATTAACCAACCAAGTAATTAGATTTTTAATTAATTAACCCATTATTATTATATATAAAAAGGGTGAGAACGTCTTAGATTTTTTATAATTTTTTTTTTATAGTTTTAATCGCTTAAATTATTTTTGCTATGGGCAGCACCTTCCTCTCTATTACAATAAAGCGAGCGATGCCGGACCAGACCCCTTCTTCTGACGGACCCTCCAAGCGTTCCAAGCGTCCTCTACTCCTCTCTATATTCCGACTGGCCACGTTGCCTTCCGTCTCCTTTGCCACGTGTCCCGTGTCGACGGCATCATCGGCAAGTCAGGTAGCGTCATCAAGCAACTGAAATTCCAAGATCCGAATTGAGGATGCCCCGACAGGGTTATTACCGTCATAGGCCCGAATGCTGTTAATACAAGATTGTGCTGAAGCTTGGTAGCCTTGGCAATGGTGACGGTAGTAGAGTTGAGGAAATCGATGTGTCCAAGGCTCAGGAGACGTTAGTGAGGCTGTTCGAGAGGATTCTGGAGGTGGCGGCGGAGAGTAATGGAGCAGCCTTGGGGATGGTTTCTTGTCGGTTGTTGGCGGAGGTTAAGCAAGTTGGGAGCGTGATAGGGAAAGGAGGTAAAGTAGTGGAGAAGATAAGGGAAGATACTGGGACCAAAATTAGGGTTTTGACGGATAAGCCACCGACTTGCGCCAGCCCCACGGAGGAGATTGTGGAGGTAAGAGGTTTATACTGTGATTTCTTGAATTAGGGTTTCTGTTTCTTTGCTCTTAGGGTTTGGTGACTTTTTTTTTTTCTTTCATTGTGGTAATCAGTCAGCTTATGAACAAATCATAATTCTTTTTTTTTTTTTATCTAGTTTAGTTAGCTCATGAAAAATTCTAACTTGGCAAACCTAGAATACATCGTTGGTTAGAGCTTTTTTTTTATTATTTAGGAATTCTCTTCGGTCAATGTAATGAAAGTCGTCTGATTTACAATCTAAGTATTGCATTTAAGTTCAAATATTTCCATAAACAGCACCCTAAAAAAGTGCCCTTTAGTTAGTGTAAACGAGATATCTTTGCAAGTTATTCGAATTTGATTCGATTTTTTTTTAATTTGATTCGATCATTATTGAGTCAAATTTGAATTATCGAAGGAATCGAATTTGAATATTTTAATATCTGATTCAAGTAATTCATAAACCTAATCAAAATTTTTTATTTATAAAATATATATATATATTTATTATTAATTTATTATTTGACTATATATGGGTAATGGATGGTTAAGCTCATATCTTACGTAATTTCGGTTATTCTGGAGGGCTTTGTGGGATCTATTGGCATGCTACGTATCTAAAGCCTTTTAGAATAACCGAAATTACGTAAGATATGATCGTAACCATCCATTCCCCGGTTTGTACCCACGAGTTTTTTACTATCCAATAGTCTTCTCCATGTTTTGAGCCATAGCCAACAATCAAAACGGCATGATTCGAGCCAAGTATACTCGTGTACTTAAGAAAACTATGAGACACATACATAAGTACACACACAGGTTGAGTGGTTACCACTCGAAGTAGTTGCTCTCTATCACCCGCTCGGATTTTCGTATAACCATCAATGGTTATCCGATCACATTTTTTTCAGCTGCAAAACAAAATTTATATAAAAATGCATGGTTCCTCTCTAGTACACAGCTCTATAAATAGGAATATTCTCCCGTGTAAGTTTGTCATAAAACTGGTTGAAACTTTAAAAGCGATAGACACTTCGATCCTATAATAATATGGAATCGGTCAGAATTTTTTTTAGAAGAGATCCAAGCAGTGCATACTCTTTAAGAGTAAAGATTTTCTACTCTTTGAGCCGGTTTGTGGCTGATTTTTCAAAGCTTTTGGTAAGATAGATCCCATCTCTAAGTTGAAAGATTTGGTTAGATGCATGAAGTTCTCTTTTTTCATCCCTTTATTTGTACAACTTTGGTCTGGGCTGGAAATGTGGTTCCAGGCAGAATGGCACTTCCCTTCAGGATTGAAATTCAACATTCAAATTGCTCGGGCTCTTTATTTATTTTTTATTTAAATACTCATGTTTGATGAATATCCGAACATGGATACGATGGATCTTGACATTTGATTTTGAGAGAGCTAATTAAATTTTTTTTTTTTTATTTTCATTTGAGGCATTTCACAATTTTTTTAATATAAAATACATATGTAAATAATATACTTATAAAAAATAACTCTCATAAAATATATAAATTTTAGAGATTCATAAATTTAGAAATCTATTATTAATTTAATTTTCATAAAATCTCAACAAGTGAAAACATTAAGTATTCTAAAGGAATAATTTTTTATAAGAGATTAAGACAAGCAATTTATATAGAATTATAACAAAAATTAAAAAAGAATTATTTCAAATTTTTGATAAAACACAAGATTTAAGATTATTCATATAAAGACAAAAATATATGTACATATATATATTTTTTTAAAATCTTTAACAACAATTTTAGCTTTCTAAAAACGATTGAGAAATAGTAACTCGAATAATTAAAAAAAAACAAATTGAAAACGATTACAAAAAAGTAGAATATATCTGAAATACATAAAGAAATTATGTTGAGAAAACTAGAAAGTCAATTTGATTTTTTTTTTTTCAAGTTTATATGATTCTAACTTAATATTTGTGACAATCTTATTGATTTTAAGTGTTTTTAAAAAATAACTGGTGGATTTATTAAATAGATAAACAACAATGTTTTTTAGTTCTTTTTCTCAAGGGTCAATTTAAATATATTTAATGCAAATACATATTCATATTAAGGGATTTCAAAATTGGGGGGGGGAAGACTCCCCTTACCCCATTATCATCTGCCATTAGGTATGAAGATATAATCCTTTAAGGACCTTACAAATACATGAAAAAACTTTTAAAAAATGAACATATCTACGTCGGACATATACTTGTATCCGACACTCACACTCGAATCCGAATAACATAGATTCAAACTCCCCTCTCCTTAATAAGTTGGTTTTCTAAATAATCCCAGTCCTAAGATCTTTGTCTTAGAATAATTTAATTGTATGTTAAGCCCCCATCAACTCTTTCTTCTGTTTATCAATAATTATTATCTGAAAATACATATTACAATTGTCTTTGTCTCTTGCATAATTCTTTTAATCGTATATAGGCATTAACAAGATTGAATATAAACCAAACATATACAAATCTGGGTGCAGTACCAAGATTCAAAGCAAGATGAACATTTAATTGTATATAGCATGCATATCAAGCGTTGCTGGAATTGTAAGTGCAACTTATTATTGTTATTATTACTTGTTTAAAACTGCTGCATCAGTTGGTGCTGCCATGCTAGCTGCAGTTGCAGTTGCTGCCGGTGGTTGTATTGCTTTGAGAGTAATTTCCACATTGTCATGAACTCCTTGGAGCAGTAGTTCACCATCAAAGGTAACAACTTTACGTTTCTTTGCCGCTCTTAGTGTCCCAACTAGTGCTTCAAAGATGTTTGCACACCGATCATCATTAAATAGCACCCCAAATGTCACCTTGAAGTTTTACACATGAAACAACAAAAAATTTATACAGTTGTATTGTAGCAACATGGATGGATGTACCAGATATGGAATGATGTGAACATGCCTAGTGGTGTAATCGAGCCGAGCCGAGCTTGGCTGTAGGAAGCTCGAGCTCTACTCGAAATTCGGCTCAAGGTCAATCGAGTTTCACTTTTAAAGCTCGAGTTCAATTCGAGATAAAAATCGAACTGCTCGAGCTCGCTCGATTAGGCTCGTTTACCTAGTAAAAAATGAGCTCGATTCTCATGCTCGACTTCAAACTCGATTATTTGTGCTCGAACTCGAACTCAAGTTCGAGTTCGAATTGAGATTTTTCAATACTAATTAAATATATATATATATATATATTAAAAATAAAAAACTCGATTAGGCTCACGAGCTACTTGAGTCAAGCATTAAGATACTTGAATTCGACTCGCTCGACAGCTCGAGCTCGACAATGACCGAGTAGAATTCGAGTTTTAAATGAGCCGAATCCGAGTAACTTGCGAACATAAGTATCTCGTTTACACCCTTAAACATGCCTAAGTAAAGAGCACATATGTGTTAATGATCATCAACCTTCAAATCTTAATGGCAAGGCAGAATATGATTCCTGTATCAGGCTGGCATTTCAAAACAAAAAAGGAAAAAGAGAATACTTGCATGTGCCATCTCCTCTAGTCAGGCAAAAAGTGAAGAAGTCTTGTGTGTTTGCCGGTAAAGATATTCACAGGGAATTTCCTGATATTCTCCGAATTTGCAAATTACAAAGAAAACCCAGAACGCAAATTTAAGACAGCTGAGCCTGTGAACACGTGAAGGTGTTTTACAGTGGCCATTTCAATGTGCTATTTTATGGAGTTCAGTTTAGCCAAGATTAACTACAAAAAAGTTTATATTTCGTTGGTTTTGCAGAATGGATTGAGTAGAGCAAAGATTGTCACTGATTCTACAATAGCAAAGGGGAAGAGTTTCAAGATCCAACCTATGTTATCCGGACTCGGAAGTGGGTTTTGAATATGGATATGTGTATATTCAATTTTTTAAAAGTTTTTTTCATATATCTTTGATCTTAATTTAAGTTTTTATTAAAGAGTTCATAACCTATATAGTAAAGCAAAGCTGAGAAGGAAAAAGAAAAACAGATCTCATTGTCATAATAGGTATACAGGAAAGATCGGCCAATCAAACTGGAAAAGTTTGAAGCAATCCAGATCCAGATCAAACAAGAAATGCGATGTCCAAAGCAAATAGCATAAAAATTAAAACCCAGAAATGAAAGAAAAAAAGTCAGATAGGAAAAAGAAAAAAACCTTGTAAGAACCATCAGGTTGGATCTTGCCAAGTCTTCGGATTTCTTCCTTGAGTCGCTCCACCTCTTCTTCTACGTTCATTGTCTTTCACTTCTCTTTCTTAAAAACAATAATAATATCTGTCTGGGTGTCTGGTTTTCTCTTATATGAGCTTTTGTCTACCAGGGACAGGCATCCATGGTTTATATATATATATATATATATATATATATATATATATATATCAATTTTTTCAGAGGATGTAAAAAAAAAAAGGGTTAATTTGAAAAACAATCTTTAAACAGTAAAATTATTGTTCAAAGATCCAATAAAATTAATAAAAGAGAAATAAAAAAGAAAAAATTGTTAGAAAGGTGTAAAGATAAATTTATTTTTAATAAAAAAATCTCTTATTTCATTTTTTCTTCAAGTTAATAAACTTAAAATTTTAATTTCAAAAATATTTTTTTTATTTTTTAAAATTTTTTAATTAAAATATAAATTAAAAATAAAAATATTTAAATATTTAAATATTATTATTTTTTAATTTTAAATATTTATTAAGGATAAAAATATCTTTATAATTTTTTTAATAATAAATTTTTTTATTTTTTTTATAAATTATTATTAATCATTATATCATTAAACAATAATACTATTATTATTGAAAGAATGTTTTTCAAATTTACCTAAAAAAAAATTGAAAGTGGAATGGATTCTTTCTTACGGTATATGATGAGAGTGGATTAGGCCCAATCAATGACGACCCGCCACATCAAATTATTATTATTTTTTTTTTCATTTAGTGAGCCCTTTTGACCGTCTTTAGAGTAGTTTTAAATTTTATAATCGAAATGAATTAGATGATGTATATTTTTGAGAATATATTAAAAATAAAAAAATTAATTAAAAAAATGGAATATGTGATATTTTTTATTTTATTTAATTATTTTTATCCAAAATTCAATAAAATTCTTCAATTTTTTTTTAATGAGATTCTTGAAACGGAAAGCATCTAATCTTCTCAGCAAAAGGAAAAAAAGAAAAATCTTTATATCACAAAAAATATTATGATAAAACCATGTGTCACTTTGAAACCCTTCATACACCCGTTGGTTGCTCTATCATAACCCTTTTTATCTTGTCCTAAAGCCCATCACCATCCCAACCTTTTTGTAGTGAGCGGCCATTCCACTCCCAGTGGCATAAACCGTAAATATCCTCATTCATCAGGGGCCTTTTCTTAACCCTATAATCTTTCTCCCTCCTTCCTCCCCAATCAATCCTCTTCCATCCCCGTCTCCGATCGCTTCACATTAATTAATCATTTCCTAAGCACTTTAAAACATTTGTTCATTATAAAATTTTTAATAAATTATTATTATTTTTTAAAACTTTTTTAACATCAGTTTTTATTTCTCCTTCTGAGTTTCTCTAAATATTTGATTTTATTCTGTTGCATTTCGTTTTTCTTTGGAGAGATTTTATAGTCAAAGTTTGTGGTAATTTTTGATGCAAAACGAATGGCAAATTCGAATCACCAGCCAACATCAATGTACGGTTCAGGTGCCATGAACTTGCAACAAAACCTTGAAGAAGAAGAAGACGACGACGTTCCAGGTGGAGGCGGTGAAGGAGGAGGAGAAGAGTCGGTGGATAACCCTCAGACTGGATTCCAAGAAACCGGTGGCGTTGTTACGGTTATAAATAATGGCTTGGAAGAAGCATCTCATGCCAATATTTATGGTCAAGGATCCGATTTAACCGCCGTTCCCGGTAATGCTGGCGCTGATCAGCTCTCCCTCTCGTTTCAAGGGGAGGTTTATGTCTTTGATTCCGTTTCTCCTGATAAGGTTCGTCTTCCTTTTCATGTGGGCTTTTTAATTTTGACAATTTTTTTGTTAATGCAATTTTTTTTAAAAAAAATTGTTTACTTTTGCATCTGGCTTTAGGTTGATTGGATGAATTTAATGAGTTTATTTGTTAATTTGGCGAATTATGTGGTGGCCTATTGTGATGCTAATTAAGCTGAAAACTCAATTGGTTTTTGCATCTATATTCTGGTTTATACAGTCAATTACTCAAATGAAGAAAAGTCCTGTCGTTTCTCCTCAATTTACATAAAGTTTCTTTGCTAGAATCAGGTTTAGTTATATCTTCTTGACATGCTGTGCATTTGTCTATTCATGATATTTCATGTTAAAGAGAAAAGACTTACTATCTAGGTTCCCATTAATTTTTCTTTTTCTTGCTTTTAATGTGCCCCTCTTTGTGTAAAAAGGGTTCTGCTCTTGTGTTAGAGTATTCTAGTTGTGCTACTAAAGAAACTGTCTTACAACCAGAGGAGGGCTAATGAGAGCTACCTAGCCTAATGTTCCAATCATTACACTATCAACAACATTTACAAGAGGAGACAATCTAAATTGAACATCAACAGTAATAGCCTTTAGGAATCTATTAGCTGTAAGAACAGCAGCACCACACTTACTCAGGTTCCTTGCTCGCCAAATGTGATAGATATATGCTGGCCAAATGGCTTTCAGCAAGACAGCTACAAGGCCTTTGCCTTTAGAATGCTGAATTAGCCACTGGAACTCAACCTGCCAGTGACCAGAAGCTCTAAATATAAGTAGTTGTCGTTGTTATTGAATTTGCATTTCATTTTGTTAATTATCTATGTTACATTTCTTTGCTGTTGCATTGTGGCTGTTTTAGAGTAACGTTTTTAATTAGAGTGACACCACCAAGTCATGGACCTCTTTCATTTTCTTACTTTTTGGGGGTCAGTTCTGTAAATTCAAGTGTACATTTCAATATTAGGTGATTATAATATAAGACTGACATGGATTTTTTGATTGATCTTGTAAAAATAATGTGTATTGAATGTTAAACTGTAGTGGATGAATTGAAGTGGCTGCTATTAGGGCTTGAAGTTTCAGATATGAAGTAACAAGAGGAAAATCATAATTATTCGTGCTTGATTTTTTCAGGTACAGGCAGTGTTGTTACTTCTAGGTGGATATGAAATCCCTTCAGGCATTCCTGCATTGGGGACAGTTTCTGTTACTCAAAGGGTATGCATTAGATCATCATCCTAGTTATCTTGTGACTAATTCTTTTAAGGAGGTTCTGTTTTGTTCATATTTTTACTTCTTTTTTGGCGTTCTCCTAGGGCATGGGTGACTTTCCTGGGAGGTCAATTCAACCACAGAGAGCTGCTTCTTTAAACCGGTTCCGGGAGAAGAGAAAAGAGCGGTGCTTTGATAAGAAAATCCGCTATACCGTGCGGAAAGAAGTGGCTCTCAGGTATTCCAATGATCAATTTCTCTTCTTTTTCCACATTCTTCTTTCTTCATTTCGAGCTTGTTCTTCAAGCCACTTTCTAACGTGCTAGGTGTGGTTTGTCAGGATGCAACGTAAGAAGGGTCAGTTCACATCATCCAAGGCGATTTCTGATGAAGTAGCCTCAGCCTCTTCGGGATGGAGCGGAACACCAGGTTCTGGACAAGATGAGAGCATGCAAGAAATTTTGTGAGTAGCTTTTTCCTATGATCAAATAACTTTCTTTTAATTTATCATTGGATTGGTATTACACCTCACTTGAAGATGTTAGTTTCAAGTTTTTACTCCAGCTATCATTTGTTATGTGCCAATAAAAGGGATTTCTGTAGATTCTCTTATTTATTTTGCATAATTTTTCTGTGTAGATGTACACACTGTGGAATCAGTTCTAAGAAAACTCCTATGATGCGGCGTGGACCTGCTGGTCCAAGGTCTCTTTGCAATGCATGTGGACTCAAGTGGGCAAATAAGGTTTGTCTAAACCAGGAAAGAGTTGTTCATAAGTCTATTCCTTTTTTAATTGCATGCAGATTGCAAACTCAAGAGAGCATACTATGAGATGATTAACAGTCTAACTTTTTGTTAATAATGCGTTCTTCGTAATTCTAATGATAGTTAATCACACAAGATTATGATTAATCCTTGTGATTGTTAGAAAGGCATATCTCAAGAGTATGACCCATTATCGTTTGAAGCTTATTTAGTCTAGAAGATATTTAGTCCAAATGTCAAATTATGATTATTAAAAGTTTTAGAATTGAAAGTTAAGGTGGACGAAACCTTGTGGTACAAGCAAATTTAGTTTCATCCTTCTAATTTTAAAATTTTGACAAATCAGCTCTTTCAAAGTCTTTTCAAGTTTTGTAAAAATTAATTACTTTTGTCATGCAAAGTTAAGTCTTTGAATTACTTATTCTTCATATGGAAGAAATATAAGAAAACTTACTGGTTAGATGAATCAGCCAGAATTCTACTTTTTATTTTCTGGACATTAATTAAAGACGTATGGGCATTTGTTACTTCAAAAATCTGTTACTTGATCAGACATGAAAAACTTACCTCCAATATTTCTTCATCCTTAGGCTTTGAATTGATAGTGAATTCGAAATTAGGGAACATCATAAATGGGCTTGAATACCAAACTATGGTACTATCTTGTTTTGAGTTATTTTTGTCCAAGATTGCTATTGATGTTTCTAAAGATTAAAGACTTTCTTTTACAGTCCTCTAGAAATCGAGTTGGTGAGAATAATTGAGTTTCTTCTTCCCTTGACAACTTATTGTGATGGAAAGCAATGGACCATCCTTGGCCTTATAGAAACAGCTGCAAATTTTGATTTGCCATGAGTCACTTAAGATGGGAAATACGGGAAAATAACCTCTTTTTTGGGTGCATATCAAGCAAACCTTATAAAGTTCTTCAAAAGCCTAAGACTAACCTTTAGGCTTTCCTTATCTGATGATCTAATAATATAATGATCTCATTGCCTTCTTAGAAAGGGACAAGCCATAATAAAAAATTTGAAAGATATAACCTTGAGATTCAGTTTTCTACTTCCAATCGATTTGTTTCTGGCACCACCTAACCTTAATTTACTTGATGACTCAGAAGTAAATATTTCCTTTAAGCGATAAGTCATGTCTTCTGAATTTTAGTAACTTGCAGAGGATAACTCATAGTTCTTAGAAAATGATAATTTTTTTCGATAATCGCTTTTAATTCTTTGGTCATTCACTTGGGAAGTTTTTATTTACAGGGTGTTTTGAGAGACCTTTCAAAGGTTTCCCTAATAGCAATCCAGGATCCGACTGCAAAGACTACTGAGCAGGTTTTGCTAACTCATAAAACAATATCGATCATAGTTATTTATTACTTGTTTTCATTGAGTTAATTCCTAAGTGTTCCTTGAATCTTATTACATTGTTCCTTCATGGGTGTTTTATCAGAGTGATGCTGAAGCTAATGAGTCAGAGGCTGTAACTGTGACTACAGATGTTGTATCTTCATCTAATGGAGATAACTCCGCCGTCACCGCTGAAAGATGAGTGCTGAAAGATGATTAATAAGTTCCTCCTATTGTGGTGAGTGCTATGTTGCTTGCTTTTTGAAGGCAGATGTCAAACTTTGTTGTAATAATCGAGTTCGTTTGACAACTGTATATATGGTTCATTGCCTATAATCATTATGTAAATGATTGCGAAATTGCAAAATACAGCCTAATTAGTTTCTGTAACTTAGGAACATTAGCAATTGTTCTTCCTTCCATATATGTTGAAACTGGCAGCTTGTTTTGACAATTTCCTTTCTTTTTATACAAAAGTGGAGATATTGCAGAGTGAAATATAACTTTGACAAACACAGGTAGGGAAAAGAACTTGCACCATTGAATGTCCCAATTTTTGAGGCTACTATTCCAAAGAACGGCTGCTTAGCCACTTTCCTTTTTCTTATTTTCTCAATTCTGCTCACCCTCTTATCACCAATTATTAATGCTTAATCAAGCTTCATAAGGATCATTTGGGGGTGGAATCCATCTTCAGCATTCTCACCAGTCATTGCTCTGTTCTTCTCTCACCTGTGTTTGTTTAAACTCCTCCGGAGAAGCCCCGTTTAAAGTAGCTTTTAGATAAATTTGGTAATTTTAAACATGATACGATTATAATATATAAATACAATACGAAAAAAATAATTAAAACATGACACGAACATAATATGAATATAATTAATTCTTTTGTAAACTCTTCGGGATAAGCTCCGTTTAAAGTAGTTCTTAGATAGATTGATAAGTTTGAATACGATACGATTATATTATATAAATACGATATGAAAAAAAAAATTAAAAATGACACGAACATTATTCGAATATAATTAATTCTTTTGTTTAGAAATAGTAAAAAAAGAAAGAGCTCAGATGCGCAATTTCTAATCGTTGGATCAGAGTACGTGATGGACCCTTCCACCACAAAGAGCGCAGTTATCCTCATTACTCCTAGAACTGCACCAGCCGGGAATCGAACCCGGGTCTGTACCGTGGCAGGGTACTATTCTACCACTAGACCACTGGTGCTTCTTGATGCATTTGTTAAGATAATAATTTTAATACGATATAAATTGTCAAACTCCTATTAAATGTTGGTCTTTTTTTTTTTTTTTCCCTCCCATGCATCTCAACATTTCTGCCACCCCATATAACTCAGGCAGCGACTGATAGCAAAACAATCGTTGCTGTTTCGGCCCATTATCAGCCATGCTTAGCCAGTTTGCAACATTTTCAACATAAAATCTAGATGCTCCGAAACCGCAGCAGCTGCTAAGGGACACTCCTTCATGGCATGGTTCAGGCCTAATTTAATAAGGTTTTTTCTTTATTAGTTTTAATTTTCAATTTCTCTTTTACTTATTTCTTTTATTTTATTTTAATTAATCATGATATTTTTAATTTGAATTAATAAAACCATTCAACTTGTTAATTGAAATATAAAATAAATGAGGATATTGAACATGATTATTTAGAAAATTCTTCAAAGATTAAAATTTTCAAGAAAATATAAAGTGAAAATCTTCTAAAATTTCCTAAATGAGAAACAACTTTGATATCTCACAGATAAATAAATGTTTGATCACTAATTGAAGAAAAATATTCAATTAATATTAATTACTAACTAGATAATGTTACACCCACTTTGTGGGTGAAAACAAAAAATTTGTGTAAAAAATATATATGACCAATTTTTTTATGGACCAGTAGTTTTTTTTAAAAGAAATGATAATTTTTTAAGGGAGTGGTAATTTCTTTATGAAAATGTAGTTTTTTAAGTGAGGATAATTTTGTAAGAGAGTGGTATTTTTTTAAAGAGAGTGGATAATTTTTTTTTATATAAAATATATTATATTAAAAAATTAAAAGACATAAATGCCTTATAATATTATTATTTAATTTATTAAAATTTAGTTTTTCAGTCAATTGTCCAACTGAGTTGGTGTCACTTGACTCGTGACACTAACTCAGCCATTCCTTTTAAATATAGTATAGATTATTAAAATTTGATTTTTCAGTCAATTGTCTAACTGAGTTGGTGTCACGAACCATTCATTTTAAATATAGTATAGATAATATAGATTATTAAAATTTGGTTTTTCAGTCAATTATCCAACTGAGTTGGTGTCACTTGACTCGTGACACAAACTCAGTCATTCCTTTTAAATATAGTATAGAAGTATAGATATATAAACATTTAACAGATAATTGTTTTTGATTAGTATCTTATATATAATTTTTGGATCACGTCGCCTGGACACTGTTCACTTTTTTTTTTCCTTTCGGTTGGTGGAAAATAATAAAGAGAAAGAATGAAAGAATGAAAAAAAAATGAAAGAAAAGAAAAGGAAAGGAGAGAGAAAAAAATAGATGGAAAGAGGAAAAAGGGAATGGAAAAAAAATGAAAAAAATTTGTATGTTTGTGTTTTTTTTTTTAATATTTAAAATATTATAAATTTATATAAACTTTTACACGTTAATAATTCATTTTATGTATATTTTTACACGTTCGAGTATTCGTGTTGTATTCATAGTATTTTTCGTTTTGTGTTTTAATTATTTTACTTTATGTTTGTATCCTGTCTCAGTTTATCTCAAATTTTACATCATTTGTCATAGTAATAAAATTTAGAGAAAAAATTATGTGTTCAAGACGTGTTCGTGTTATTTTTGTGTTTTCAAAATATTATAAATTTATATAAATTTTTACACGTTAATAATTTATAAAAAGTATTATAAATTTATATAAATTTTTTACACGTTAATAATTCATTTTATGTATATTTTTACACGTTCGTGAACATCTCATATTTTATCATTTGTCATAGTGATTCAATCTTGAGAAAAAATTGTGTGTTCAAGACGTGTTCGTATTATTTTTTTATATTTCCAAAATATTATAAATTTATATAAATTTTTACACTTTAATAATTTATATAAAATTAAATAAACTTTTACACGTTAACAATTTGTTTTATTTATATTTTTATACGTTCATGTATTTGTGTCATGTTTATGTTATTTTTTGTACTATGTTTTAATTACTTTTTCTATGTTGTGGTCGTGTCGTGTCTCAATTCATCTCATGTTTTACATAGTTTGTTATTGTGATTCAATTTAAGAAAAAAATTATGTATTCGTGTAATATCTCAGTTCATGACATATTTTGCATAATTTGTCATAATAATTCAATTTAGAGAAAAAAATGTGTGCTCGTGACGTGTTCGTGTTTTTTTTTTTTTTTTTTTGTATTTTCAAAGTATTATAAATTTATATAAATTTTTACACGTTAATAATTTTATATAAATTTTAACACGTTAATAATTCGTTTTATGTATATTTTTACACGTTCGTGTATTTATATCGTGTTCGTGTTATTTTTCGTATTGTGTTTTAATTATTTTTCTTATGTTATGTTCTGTTTCAATTCATCTAATAATTTATATAGTTTGTCATTGTTATTCAATTTAGAAAAAAAATTTGTGTGTTCATATCGTATCTCAATTCATGACATATTTTGCATGATTTGTCATAGTGATCCAATTTACGGTAGGTACAGTATCCATCCCCATCACCGCACATTTCAAAATTGCAGACCTCTTTCAACAGTCAGATCTAATCTTCCTTCCACTCCTCGTAACGTCCCGAGTCCCCACCATCAGACGGCCCCGATCTAATATTCCTTCAAAACCAAAATAATAATAATAATAAAAGTTGAAAATTCCTAGTTTCCTAATTAAGAAGATGAAAATAATATAAACACCCGATGGAGTTACTATTTAAAGAACAGATTAAAATAAAATCACTAAAAAATTTATACACAAAAAACTGAAATTTCTAATTACTATTACTGAAATTTGTTTATTAATTTATATTAATTAATAATTTGCCACTTTTGCTATATTTGTTTACTACTATTATTACGGTTTAATTTAAGCAACCAATACTCTTCAACCTACTGCTTTCTTTCCATTAAAAAAAAAATATCAGTTGTTAGGGTTTTAGGATTTTTAGTAAGTTCTAGAAGAGATAGGGGCGGTTTTAGTTATGTGATGCTGTAGCAATGGATACGGTGAACCAGCGGGGACTGATAGCGAGACCGTATGGAGATGAAGATGATGATGGAGGATTTGAGGGGAAACACATTAAGGGAGCTTACAAGGTGGTTATGAATGGAGTAATGAGTTCAGTAAGCTATGGCAATGGAGTTGGAGTTGGTGGAGAAGGCGCTGTTCAAGCGATTCGACCCAGTGAACTCACCATCGCTTTCGAGGGTGAGGTCTATGTATTCCCTGCAGTTACTTCGGAAAAGGTTTGATTTTCTTTATTTTTTTTTAGGGTTTTTTATTGTTTGGTTGCACGTGGACCTTTTATTTGTAGTTTTTTGTTGTTGGATTAAACAGTTTATTTGGAAATGTGGAGAGTTAAACGGTTAGGTTGATTGTGTTGTTAGTCTTACCTAACTGTATACAGTGGAAGATAGCTCTTGAGAATTGTGAATTAGCATGATCCATTGGCTTTGCTAAATCTTTCTAAAATCGCTACGAGTTTTACGATTCAGCCAAAATTTAGGAATGATGCTGTTGAGATTAGTTCTTTTTGCTTAGGTATTTGCCATTCTCAGTATTAACTGAGGAGATTTTGTATTTTACTACGAGAGCTTGTTTCTTATTTGTGTTTGGTGATCGTGTTGATGATCGATCTGGTGCTGCTCTAAGTGATCTTGAGACGTAAGATTTTACCTAATCAATAATGATGTCCATAGCTCCCCATATCTGAGGTTATAGGTTTAAAATTAATTGTTCACCTTTGCTCCAACTCTTCACTTGTTTTGGAGTACCCGTGTCCTACGCATATCCGTACATGGGTATGGTTATGGGGATATGACCTTCCAAAGACCTTCTAAATACATGGAAAAATTTAAAAAAAATTGAACATATCCGTGTCGGACACATACCCGTATCCAACACTCATACCCAAGTCTGAGTAACATAGTTGTTCACTATCCAAATTTATTTTAGAGAGATCCTATATCTGACCATGCAATGATCCGGGATTGCTTTGGAAAGTCTTGGAATGTAATTAATTTGATTAGGCTTAGTTGTGCATGCCTTTTATTGGTTTTTTTTTTTTTTGCTTATGTTTCTTCATCGGACATTCAGGACTTCTTGCAGTTGTGAGGGGAAAAGTTTCATTCCGTTGGTGGAGTATGACATAAGAATGTGCTATTCCACTTGTGGCAATAGGGTGGGTAAATGAGATTGGCATCATCTGTTTCTTACTGGTGTGGGGATGACTATTGTGGACAAGCCGTAATTAAAATTCTTACTGGTGCCATAAATCTGCTGTAAACATACCTGGATCCTTGCATTTAGGTGGGAGTTTCTTTTGAAGAACAGCTGATCTATTAGGGAGACCATTCTTGAAAACAGCAAGAACTAAAATAGATGTACATGATGGCACTTTAACTATGGAATTTGATGGTGAAATAATTCGCTTTAACATTTTTGAGGCCATGAGATATCCTAGTGATGTGCATTCTGTTTTTAATATTGATATAATTGACTCACTAGTGCAGCAAGCTTATGAGCTAGATGGTGAAGATAGTGTGGAAATAGTCCTTAGCAACCATCTCGGAATGGGGAATGCTAAACTAGCCTTGAGTGACCATGTGGAAGGGGCACTAGAATCTTTACACTCGCTGCAACCTAAAGATGCAAGGTTTGATGTTTCATTTATTAATTTGCCTTTATCTAATGAGAAACTTCTACCTTCCATTTTGCAGGCACCAACTTTAGAGTTGAAACCACTACCGAACCACTTGAAATATTTGTTCTTAGGGGAAAAGGACACACTACCTGTCATCATTGCCAAAGAGCTCACACCTTTGCAAGAAGAGCGACTTATCCGGGTGCTTAGAGAGCATAAAACAGCAATTGGTTGGACAATTGCCGATATCAAGGGAATAAGCCCATCCATGTGCATGCACCGGATTTTGTTAGAGGAAGGGTCTAAACCAACAAGAGAAGCACAAAGAAGATTGAACCCTCCTATGATGGAGGTTGTGAAAAAGGAGATACTGAAGCTCCTAGATGTTGGAGTGATCTATCCTATCTCGGATAGCAAATGGGTGAGCCCAGTCCAAGTGGTTCCAAAGAAATCAGGTGTAACGGTGGTAACAAATAATGAGAATGAACTTGTTCCTACTAGGATTCAAACAGGATGGCGAGTTTGTATTGATTATCGTAAACTTAATTCCACAACTCGCAAAGACCACTTTCCTTTACCTTTTATTGACCAAATGCTTGAAAGGTTAGCTGGCCATTCTCATTATTGTTTTCTTGATGGTTTTTCAGGTTATAATCAGATAGCCATTGCTCCGGAGGACCAAGAGAAAACAACATTCACATGTCCATTTGGTACTTTTGCATACCGGCGTATGCCATTTGGTCTTTGTAATGCACCAGCTACATTCCAAAGGTGTATGGTTAGCATATTTTCAGATTATGTAGAGAATATCATAGAAGTGTTTATGGATGATTTTAGTGTCTATGGTGATTCTTTTGATAGATGTCTAGAGAACCTTACACTTGTACTTGAAAGATGCATGGAAACTAACCTTGTTTTGAATTGGGAAAAATGTCACTTTATGGTAGAACAAGGAATAGTTTTGGGCCATGTTATTTCTTCTAGAGGGATAGAGGTTGATAAGTCTAAAATAGATATTATGCATTCTTTACCACCTCCCACAAATGTGAGAGAGGTTCGTTCTTTTCTTGGACATGCAGGTTTCTATAGGAGATTTATCAAAGACTTCTCAAAGATCACATTACCTCTTTGCAAGCTACTACAAAAAGATGTGGTTTTCCACTTTGATGATAAATGCAAAGAGGCGTTTGAAACATTGAAGGGACTCTTGACATCAGCTCCTATCATCCAACCACCAGATTGGAATGTACCTTTTGAAATCATGTGTGATGCTAGTGACTATGCCATTGGAGCTGTTTTGGGCCAACGGGTTGGCAAAGCCTCACATGCCATTTATTATGCCTCAAGAACTCTTAATGATGCTCAATTGAACTATTCCACTACTGAAAAAGAACTTTTGGCTGTTGTACTTGCTTTAGAAAAATTTCGATCTTATTTAATTGGTACTAAAGTAATTGTATTTTCTGACCATGCAGCCCTTAAGTACTTACACACTAAAAAGGAGGCCAAACCAAGGTTGATTAGATGGATACTTCTCTTACAAGAGTTTGATTTGGAGATAAAAGATAAGAGAGGTAGTGACAACCTGGTTGCGGACCATCTTAGCCGTTTAGTTCATGAAGATGATGCACTACCCTTGAATGAGAACTTTCCGGATGAGCAACTTCTTTTTATAAGAACAACAACTCCTTGGTATGCTGATATTGTTAATTACTTAGTTACCAAGAAGTTGTCACAAGAGTTGACACAAGCTCAAAGAAATAAGATCAAGAGTGATGCCAAATACTACATATGGGATGATCCTTACCTTTGGAAGCATTGCTCCGATCAGATTATAAGAAGGTGTGTACTCGAAACTGAATTTCAATCTATTCTCACCTTTTGTCACTCTTATGCATGTGGAGGACACTTTGGATCCAAAAGAACAGCCATGAAAGTTCTTGATTCTGGATTTTATTGGCCTACCATATTCAAAGATGCATACCTCTTTTGCAAGTCATGTGATCGTTGCCAAAGAACTGGTAACTTAGGTGCTAGAAATCAAATGCCTCAAACTCCAATACTTATTGTTGAAATTTTTGATGTATGGGGCATGGATTTCATGGGACCTTTTCCTCCTTCTTTTGGTAATCTTTATATTTTACTTGCCGTTGATTATGTTTCAAAGTGGGTGGAAGCAAAATCCACTAGGACTAATGACTCTAAAGTTGTTTCAGATTTTGTCAAGACTAACATCTTTGCTAGGTTTGGAACGCCAAAGGCTATAATCAGCGATAGAGGTACTCACTTTTGCAATAGGACTATGGAAGCACTTTTGAGGAAGTATAACATCACACACAAGGTCTCCACCTCATATCATCCTCAAACTAGTGGGCAAGCTGAAGTGTCAAACCGAGAAGTTAAGTCCATCCTTGAAAAGACAGTTAATCCAAATAGGAAAGATTGGAGTTCACGACTTGATGATGCACTTTGGGCTTATAGGACAGCATATAAGACACCCATTGGTATGTCTCCTTATCGACTTGTTTATGGTAAGCCTTGTCATCTTCCGGTTGAATTGGAACATAAATCATATTGGGCTATCTGCAACATGGAGATGGATGAGATAGGAAAGAAAAGAAAACTTGACCTACAAGAATTAGAGGAGATAAGGAATGATGCCTATCAGAATTCTAGGATTTACAAGGAAAAAACTAAGGCATTCCATGACAAGATGATATCAAGAAAAGAATTTGTTGTTGGACAAAAAGTTCTTCTCTTCCATTCACGCCTTAAGTTATATCCAGGTAAGTTACGTTCTCGTTGGGTTGGACCTTTTGTTATTACTAATGTATTTACTCATGGTGCAGTTGAAATCCAAAGCCCGAAAACAGATAAGGCATTCAAAGTGAATGGTCATAGATTGAAGCCTTACTATGAGAACTTTCCAATACAAGATGTGGAGGAGTTTCCACTTTTTGAGCCAAAGTATGTTGAATAATAATGGCATGGGTCTAAGTCAAGCTGAGGACAATAAACCAAGCGCTTCTTGGAGAGGCAACCCAAAAGGATGGAGAGCATCTATTATATCAGATTTGCATATTCCTTACTCTCCATCATTCTATCTTTTATTGTTTTTCTCTTCTTTTGTTTAATAGTTCTTTTCTCTTACATATAATTCTTGCATTGGGGGATAATAGCATTACATTGAGGACAATGTAAAAATTATGTGTGGGGGGAAGAATTTAGGATTTTATTTACAGTGTTTTGTTTTTGAGTCTTTTTATGTTGTTTTTCTTTCTGATCCTTGTTTTGAAAATAACTAGATGTAAATATAAATTTTTTTTTTTTTTAACCCCGGTTAAATGGCGGATAACGGTACTCCGTGATTATTTAAATCGGTTCCATCAGCTACCCACAAAACTGATATTGTATATAAATTTCTCTTCCAATTTCTCTTTCAATTTTTTTTCATTCTTTTTTTTTCAGGATGGATGATATTCTCACAAGATTGCAGAAACGATTTCCTCCTTTTCCTCGAAATATTTTACTGAAGCTTTACCAAGTTCGACTTGAAAGATTAAGAATGCTTATGCAAAAAGGGATTCCTGACGACATACGTTGGATAATTGAAGCCAAGGTACGTGAAGATGAATATCTTCCTGTTTTGCATTTACCAGGTACAGGTAGAAGCACTTTTGCAAAGAAGCGACGAGCAAAGCGCATGAGTTCAAATTGCCACAAATGTGCACGATGGACGTGTAACGGTAAATGTCGTTCTATTGGGATTCCGTCCTCTAATCGAGATGATAAAATTGAATTCATTAAGGATGGACTGAGTAAGGAGAATTTGGGTAATATCCAACTTTCTCTTGAGACGCATCCTAGTGGAGACGTACAAAGAGAAATTCTTGATTTATGGCCGCAATTCCAAAGGGAATGGCAACATCTTGGGAATCTGATGTTAAAAGACCCTGTTTGCCAGCTTGTAAGAAAACTGGATGGGAAGCATATCCTCGACTCATAGAAGGCGTTTAAGCCGTTTCTGGACGTAAAACCAGAGGAAGATGTGAGCCACAATCACAACTACAATAAATGACTTCTCAGCTTTTGGTTTGATTTGCAATAACTTTATTTTGGTTTAATTTACGTGTTGTTCGATTTGTGTAACTATTCTCGTTTTTTTTTATTTGTCTTTTACGGTTGATTTTTTTTTTCTCTTTTTGATTTTCTTCCTGAAATCACGCAAAAATCTTTTGTTAGGTTAACATTTTCTTCTGACAGGTCAGATACACTTTCGGCGACATTATTACTCTTGTCTGATTCACTACTGAGTCCTCTATATATTACACCATGTACTCATTCTCTTTCAGGCACTCGAAGAAAAAAAAAAATGGCAAGTACTTCATCCCAGCGCATTAAAAAAATTTGTGTCTTTGGAGGTGCTTATCCAGGAAAAAATAACATATTCGCTGATGAAGCCATAAGAGTTGGAGTAATACTTGCCCAACAAAAGATCCACTTGATTTATGGAGGCGGTAGTACAGGTTTAATGGGAGCAGTCGCTACAGCAGCACACGCCGGAGGAAGTCCAGTTCTAGGAATCGTGCCAAAACTATTCACAAGTTTTTGTGGACCCACCGTGGGTAAGGAAATACAAGTCTGGAGTGTCCCTGAACGGATAACAATCATGTACCATTCTGCCGATGCATTCATTGCTTTACCAGGAGGTCTGGGTACATTGGAAGAAATAGCTTGCGTGGCTTCTTGGTCATCTTTGGTCACAAATAAGAAACCCATTGGTTTGCTTAATATTAATGGTTATTTTAGTAATTTGCTTTCATATTTAGATAATGCTGTGGATAATGGATTCATGTTTTCAGAGGCAAGGAGAACCATAATTTCTGCTACAACCATTGAAGATTTACTCAAAAAGCTCCAAGCTTATGAGTGTTTATCTGCTACGGTTGTTTCGCAAACGCTCGGAAAAAGAAAAAGAGATATGGACGAGCAAGGAGTGGATTGCACTTTGTCTTTGTGACATTATCTAACATTTTGCTTGTTGTGTCTCAGTTATAATAAGTGGTTAGCAACCTCTGCAGGTAATATCTCCTAAATTCTACCTTTAAAATTTGACATTGGGGACAATGTCATATTTTAGTAGGGGGTAAGGGACATATTTTGCTAATTTAATAAAAAAAAAAAAAAAAAATTTAAGAAGTATTCATTCTGAACAAGGTCTGAGTAAGGCAGACTTGAGACATACCTTGTCAGTTTGATTTCTTCTTTTCAAAAAAAAAAAAAAAAAAAAAAAAAAAGAGTTTGTTGTGTTTTAAGCAATTTAGAAGTATTCATTCTGAACAAGGTCTGAGTAAGGGAGACTTGAGACATACCTTGTCAGTTTGATTTTAATCTTTTTATGTTTACTTGTTAATTTTTGTTTAGTATTTTAGGATTATTTAGGTTGCATGAGTTTGTTTTGTTTTGAGTCTTAGTTGTTCCTATTCTTATGTTATTAGTTCTTTTCTCTTACACATGATTCTTTGATTTGAGTTAATAGACTTACATTGAGGACAATGTAAGAATTAAGTGTGGGGGGGAATGATTTAGGATTTCTTTTATTTTTGTCTACTTTTTTTTTTTTTTGAGTCTTTATTATTATTATTATTTTTTTTAGTGTGTTTTAGTTCCTTTTTAATACAATGATGAGATATGAATTGCATAAGTCTAAAACAGATTTATTAGTGAGAAGATTTTCATGAGAATTGAGCTTGATGTCAACCTTTTTATGAGCCAATGTTAATATAATATGTTGATTGAGAAAGAAGCATGTTTAGACTTAATCTGACTTGTATAATCATCCTTGTGAGTTTTTGAGCCTATAATGATTGATGCATTATACAAATCAATCTAATTTCTTTCTTGAGTGCTCTTATGATTACATGATTCTCTAGAACTTGCTTTAAACCGTTTGAGACTATATTGATACATGTGACAACATGAATATGATAGAGGCATTAGGATTTTTAGCCAGGGCCAAACAGCCATCCCTTATTGATGTTCCAAGAGAACACACCCTTAGTGAACCAATTTGAGCCTACATTGAATAAGCTATCTCTTTGGTAACCATAACTTGTCCCTAACCTAAATATACTTATATCTTTACCTTTGTTCCAAAGATGAATTAGCATGTTTTGAGACAAGTTGCAAAGACAAGGGATATTTTTAGTTAAAAATTTGGGTTAGAAACAAGAAATAAGTGTGGGGGGAAAAGAAAAGAAAAGTCAAGAGAAAAAGAAATGGAATACTGGCAAATACATTCCTATGTAAAAAAAAAAAATATGAATCATCTCTTGAATTTGTGGAAAAAGAAAAAGATGTTACAAAGTCGTTTAGAATGAAGAAAAGGCCCAACATGAATATCCGGCCTAGGTGACTATGTACTTGTAAAGAGTTTTGAGAAGTTTCTTTGTATGATCTTTTTATATCTCTAAACTTTATGAACTCTTTGGAACCTTTGTGATATCTTTATCCTTTTGTTCTTCAACCACATTACAAACCCCTTGGCCCCATTACAACCTTGATTAAAGACCTCTTGATTCATGAAGTTGTATGATCTAAATAGTGGAGAATAGGTGGACAAGCAAGAATATGGTAGAACTGTTTTCATGAGATTGATTGAGTGTAAACACTTCACCACTACTTTAAAGAGTGAAAATCATGAGGGTATCCCATGTGAGAAGTTGAGATTAAATTTGAACATGCAATATTTTGATTGAGATATGTTATGCTAATATTGGCTTAACTCAAACAATTTACATTCAAGCATGATTTTTTGTGAAATTCTTTAAGCTATTGATTAGTTTATAAGACTTGTTCAAATATTGTCTCTAATTTGTATTGAAAGGATTAGGAGTAAATATTTTTAGTATATGCAGTTTATTTATATTTTAGTTTTTCAATGTTTGTGGGTATCGTTCTAGTAAACCCTCACGAGACTAAACTCGTCCACTAGGGACACCTAGGGGTTTAAAGGCTTGTGTCACATGCTAAGTGCCACCGTGATTTCCTACGAAAATGGATTAGATTAGATTTTCTTATTTTATTTTTATTGAGTCGTTGCTAGGGACTAGCAACAATCTAAGTGTGGGGGTGTGATAACTCGTATAATTATATAGTTTTTAGTTATGTTTTATTAATGTTTTGTGTCAAATACGAGTTATTATTGTTTAGTCTAATTGTGTTTATGATCTTTTATATTTTTATGTATTTTGGTGTTTTTCACAAGTTTCTTTGAGTGATTTCAGATTACTAGAATTAAGGGCAAATCCAGTTCAGTTTCAGTTCCGACACCTTTTGCCATATCAGCTATATCTCGAGTTTCACTGAAGCAATAAGGCTGAAATTTGTAGCCATGCAAAGCTAAGAGGCATATCTATCTTTTTCATGTTTTACACTTCTTAAAACGGAGTCGTTTTCCCTAGCGAAATCGACCATCAAGTTGGCTGATGTGCAATGACGTCTGTGCTGACATGTTTTCGTATTATGCCCATATCTTCTTATCCACATCATCAAATGAGCTGATTCCAAAGGCTATGGTTCCGTAACTGATAGGGGAACCTTTGTCTAGAAGACCATGTGATCAGATCAGGCCTCCAATATTGAAGAAATCGACCATCAAGGTGGCTGATGTGCAATGACGTCTGTGCTGACATGTTTTCATATTTTGCCCATATCTGCTTAACCACATCAGCAAATGAGCTGATTCCAACGGCTATGGTTTCGTAACTGATAGGGGAACCTTTGTCTAGAAGACCATGTGATCAGATCAGGCCTCCAATATTGACGAAATCGACCAACAAGTTGGCTGATCAAAATCGTCATATACCTACCTTTGAAATTTGTAAAGCTTGTCTCTTGTCATTTAGCCCTCCAAAATGTGTATAAATAGAGGGCCTTGGATGATTGTAAGGGATGATATTGGAGATTGGTAGGATATTAGCCATTTTAACAAAATTCTCTAAGTTTTCTTCTTCTTTCTTTTCTCTAGTTTTCTTTTTCTTTAGAAAGAGCAAGAGGTTGGATAATTAATATTCTTCTTCTTCTTCTTTCTTTCTTTTATTTCCTTCTTAGATTCTCTTTAATTTTATGTTTATGTTTATGATGCCTATGCTAGGCTAAACTTCTATTTGGTTAAGGGTGATTTCAAAGCCCTAGACACGTTTTGTGATTGATTTTCAGATTCTATCTATCATTAATTTTCTATCAAAGTTGCTTATGTTCTTCTACAAGAATTGTTCATGATGTTGTCTTGATTTATTTAGGTGTACAACTAAATGCAAGGATACGAATTTACCTAAATGCAAGGATCCAGGTATGTTTAAAGACCTCTTGATTTATGAAGTTGCATGATCTTTTAGTGGAGAATAGGTGGACAAGCAAGCATATGGTAGAAGTGTTTTCATGAGATTGATTGAGTGTAAACACTTTACCACTACTTTAAAGAGTGAAAATCAAGAGAGTATCCCATGTGAGAAGTTGAGATTAAGTTTGAATATGCACTATTTTGATTGAAATATGTTATGTTAATATTGGTTAACTTTGATAGTTGGTTGATATTGATAGATCTGAAATTGACTTTGATAGTTGGTTGATATTGATAGATCATATGGTTCCGTAACGGTTGTTAACTTTGATAGTTGGTTGATATTGATAGATCTGAAATTGACTCTTAATGATGTCTAGTGGTGGAGAATGAAACCTTAACCATATTTTTCATATTTGATTCTTCTCACTTACTTGTTTTCTTACTTTTCTAGTTTGCTTATTTTTAAAAGTATATTTATTTTTATTGGCTGGTTATACCGCCTAATTTGTATATTAACTTTGTTTTACTTTTATTGGCTGGTTATACCGCCTAATTTAGTATATATATTTTTATTGGCTAGTTATACCGCCTAATTTAGTATATATATTTTTATTGGCTGGTTATACCGCCTAATTTAGTATATATATTTTTATTGGCTGGTTATACCGCCTTGCATCTTCTTCTTATTATTTACTTTAGTTTAAATCTGGCTTCAAAAACCCCTTTTCTTTTATTGTTCTTGAATTTAAGTTTTAAACTATTAACTTATAAACCAAAACCCAATCCCTGAGGACTCGACCCTTGCTAACTACTATACTTACAATTTATCTTTTTAGTGCAAGGTTAAATAAGATACATTCTTTTGGGTGCATCAAGTTTTTGGCGCCGTTGCCGGGGATTGCTTTATTTAGTTTATTTGTTACTTGGTTTATTCTTATTTTCAGTTCTAATTAGTTCTATTTTCTTGTACATACAAGTTTTTCTTATCAAATTTTGAAAAAAAAAAAAAGAAAAGAAAACGATGGAATTGAGCAATCTAACACTTGAAGAGTTGGTGGCATACATGAACATGGAGAATCAACAAGTCAATCTCACCTCCCCAGTTCAACAATTGGCCATGGGAGGATGTCAAGGCCATCAAGTGTTCCAAGACCAACAGTATGATCATTACTCAACCACTTACCATGAGGGATGGTGGGATCATACTAATTATGGCTACTCGAAAAATTACCAAGAAGTAGATCCTTATGCCAATTACACTCATCCATCTAGATTTAATCAATCATGGTCTCAAGAACCAGATCTTTTTCAGCCACTACATATGACTCAAAACTCAGGTACTTCTTTAGAAGATCTTTTCGATTCTCTTGTTACTAATACTTTGCAATTTCAACAGGAAACAAGGGCAAGTATCCAGAGTTTGGAAAGGCAAATGAGCCTATTGGCTAGTAGTATGGTGGTATGGGTAGCACAAAGATCTGAAGAACTCCCAGCCCTAACGATGGTTAACCCAAAGGAGAATGCTACTATTGTGACCTTGAAGAATGAGCAACAAGATGAGGATGAAACAAAATTAGAGATGGATTCTATTCTTGAGGATAATGAAGCCAAAGATCCAAATAAGAGTATTTCGGCACCTGAGGTAACGTTTAAGGTTTCACTTTTTACTAATGTTTCTTCTCCACCTTTTCCTAGTAGATTTGCAAAGTTCAAGGAGGAAGAACTTGAACAACACATGCCGGAAACCTTAAACAACTTGTTTGTGGAGGTCATTCAACAAGTATCAAAATATGCTCCATTCCTCGATGACATATGCACCACAAAGGATGATGGAATAATACTTGTAATGGAGAATGCATCCACTGTTGTGCAAAGAAAGCTTCCTCTCAAACGCATAAATTTGGGAAATTTCATGTATGAGCCTGACAAGCCTAAAATGCCAAGAAGGGGTGTTGGTTAGGTTCAAAACACTAAATCAAGTGCTAATTGGGGGAGGCAGCCTAATTAGTGAAAGCATTGCCAAACTGCCATCCTCAGATTTGCTCTCTTTTTCTTTATCTTTTTCTTATGTTTCTTTGCTAATTGTGTTTAGTGTTTCTAAGTTCATTTAGGCTGCATAAGTTTATTTTGTTTATTAGTTCTTTTCACTTACACATGATTCTTTCATTTGGGATTAATAGCATTACATTAATGACAATGTAAAAATTATGTGTGGGGGGAAGAATTTAGGATTTTATTTAGAGTGTTTTGTTTTTGAGTCTTTTTATGTTGTTTTTCTTTCTGATCCTTGTTTTGAAAATAACTAGATGTAAATATAATTTTTAATTTTTTTAACCCCGGTTAAATGGCGGATAACGGTACTCCGTGATTATTTAAATCGGTTCCATCAGCTACCCACAAAACTGATATTGTATATAAATTTCTCTTCCAATTTCTCTTTCATTTTTTTTCATTTTTTTTTCAGGATGGATGATATTCTCACAAGATTGCAGAAACGATTTCCTCCTTTTCCTCGAAATATTTTACTAAAGCTTTACCAAGTTCGATTTGAAAGATTAAGAATGCTTATGCACAAAGGGATTCCTGGAGACATACGTTGGATAATTGAAGCCAAGGTACGTGAAGATGAATATCTTCCTGTTTTGCATTTACCAGGTACAGGTAGAAGCACTTTTGCAAAGAAGCGACGAGCAAAGCGCATGAGTTCAAATTGCCACAAATGTGCACGATGGACGTGTAACGGTAAATGTCGTTCTATTGGGATTCCGTCCTCTAATCGAGATGATAAAATTGAATTCATTAAGGATGGACTGACTAAGGAGAATTTGGGTAATATCCAACTTTTTCTTGAGACGCATCCTAGTGGAGACGTACAAAGAGAAATTCTTGATTTATGGCCGCAATTCCAAAGGGAATGGCAACATCTTGGGAATCTGATGTTAAAAGACCCTGTTTGCCAGCTTGTAAGAAAACTGGATGGGAAGCATATCCTCGACTCATAGAAGGCGTTTAAGCCGTTTCTAGACGTAAAACGAGAGGAAGATGTGAGCCACAATCACAACTACAATAAATGACTTCTCAGCTTTTGATTTGATTTGCAATAACTTTATTTTGGTTTAATTTACGTGTTGTTCGATTTGTGTAATTATTCTCGTTTTTTTTTTTTTTTTGGTCTTTTACGGTTGATTTTTCTTCTCTTTTTGATTTTCTTCCTGAAATCACGCAAAAATCTTTTGTTAGGTTAATATTTTCTTCTGACAGGTCAGATACACTTTCGGCGACATTATTACTCTTGTCTGATTCACTACTCAGTCCTTTATATATTACACCATGTACTCATTCTCTTTCAGGCACTCGAAGAAAAAAAAATGGAAAGTACTTCGTCCCAGCGCATTAAAAAAATTTGTGTCTTTGGAGGTGCTTATCCAGGGAAAAATAACATATTCGCTGATGAAGCCATAAGAGTTGGAGTAATACTTGCCCAACAAAAGATCCAGTTGATTTATGGAGGCGGTAGTACGGGTTTAATGGGAGCAGTCGCTACAGCAGCACACGCCGGAGGAAGTCCAGTTCTAGGAATCGTGCCAAAACTATTCACAGGTTTTTGTGGACCTACTGTGGGTAAGGAAATACAAGTCTGGAGTATCCCTGAACGGATGACAATCATGTACCATTCTGCCGATGCATTCATTGCTTTACCAGGAGGTCTGGGTACATTGGAAGAAATAGCTTGCGTGGCTTCTTGGTCATCTTTGGTCACAAATAAGAAACCCATTGGTTTGCTTAATATTAATGGTTATTTTAGTAATTTGCTTTCATATTTAGATAATGCTGTGGATAATGGATTCATGTTTTCAGAAGCAAGGAGAACCATAATTTCTGCTACAACCATTGAAGATTTACTTAAAAAGCTCCAAGCATATGAGTGTTTATCTGCTACGGTTGTTTCGCAAACGCTCGGAAAAAGAAAAAGAGATATGGACGAGCAAGGAGTGGATTGCACTTTGTCTTTGTGACATTATCTAACATTTTGCTTGTTGTGTCTCAGTTATAATAAGTGGTTAGCAACCTCTGCAGGTAATATCTCCTAAATTCTACCTTTAAAATTTGACATTGGGGACAATGTCATATTTTAGTAGGGGGTAAGGGACATATTTTGCTAATTTAAAAAAAAAAAAAAATTGTTGTGTTTTAAGCCATTTAGAAGTATTCATTCTGAACAAGGTCTGAGTAAGGGAGACTTGAGACATACCTTGTCAGTTTGATTTCTTCTTTTCAAAAAAAAAAATAAAAAAAATTTGTTTGTTGTGTTTTAAGCAATTTAGAAGTATTCATTCTGAACAAGGTCTGAGTAAGGGAGACTTGAGACATAACTTGTCAGTTTGATTTTAATCTTTTTATGTTTACTTGTTAATTTTTGTTTAGTATTTTAGGATTATTTAGGTTGCATGGGTTTGTTTTGTTTTGAGTCTTAATTGTTCCTATTCTTATGTTATTAGTTCTTTTCTCTTACACATGATTCTTTCATTTGGGTTAATAGACTTACATTGAGGACAATGTAAGAATTAAGTGTGGGGGGAATGATTTAGGATTTCTTTTATTTTTGTCTACTATTTTTTTTTATGAGTCTTTATTATTATTTTTTTTTAGTGTGTTTTAGTTACTTTCAATACTATGATGAGATATGAATTGCATAAGTCTAAAACAGATTTATTAGTGAGAATATTTTCATGAGAATTGAGCTTGATATCAACCTTTTTATGAGCCAATGTTAATATGATATGTTGATTGAGAAAGAAGCATGTTTAGACTTAATCTGACTTGTATAATCATCCTTGTGAGTTTTTGAGCCTATAATGATTGATGCATTATATAAATCAATCTAATTTCTTTCTTGAGTGCTCTTATGATTACATGATTCTCTAGAACTTGCTTTAGACCTTGTTGAGACTATATTGATACATGTGACAACATGAATATGATAGAGGCATTAGGATTATAACTAGAGCCAAACAGCCATCCATTATTAATGTTCTAAGAGAACATCCCCACTAGTGAGCCAATTTGAGCCTACATTAAATATGCTGTTTTATTGGTAACCACAACTTACACCTAGCCTAAATATACTTATATCCTTACCCTTGTTCTAAAGATGGATTATATATTTTGAGACATATTGCAAAAAACAAGGGATATTTTTAGTTGAAAATTTGGGTTAGAAACAAGAAATAAGTGTGGGGGGAAAAGAAAAGAAAAGTCAAGAGAAAAAGAAATGGAATACTGGCAAATACATTCCTATGTAAAAAATATGAATCATCTCTTGAATTTGTGGAAAAAGAAAAAGATGTTACAAAGTTGTTTAGAATGAAGAAAAGGCCCAACATGAATATTCGGCCTAGGTGACTATGTACTTGTAAAGAGTTTTGAGAAGTTTCTTTGTATAATTTTTTTATGTCTCTAAACTTTATGAACTCTTTGGAACCTTTGTGATATCTTTATCCTTTTGTTCTTCAACCACATTACAAACCCCTTGGCCCCATTACAACCTTGATTAAAGACCTCTTGATTTATGAAGTTGCATGATCTTTTAGTGGAGAATAGGTGGACAAGCAAGCATATGGTAGAAGTGTTTTCATGAGATTGATTGAGTGTAAACACTTTACCACTACTTTAAAGAGTGAAAATCAAGAGAGTATCCCATGTGAGAAGTTGAGATTAAGTTTGAATATGCACTATTTTGATTGAAATATGTTATGTTAATATTGGCTTAACTCAAACTATTTACATTCAAGCAAGATTTTTTGTGAATTTCTTTAAGCTATTGATTAGTTTTTAAGACTTGTCCAATGATTATCTCAAATTTATATTGGAAGGATTAGTTATAATTATTATTTTTAGTTTTTCTTATGTTTTCAATGTTTGTGGGTATCGTCCTAGTAAACCCTCACGAGACTAAACTCGTCCACTAGGGACACCTAGGGGTTTAAAGGCTTGTGTCACATGCTAAGTGCCACCGTGATTTCCTACGAAAATGGATTAGATTAGATTTTCTTATTTTATTTTTATTGAGTCGTTGCTAGGGACTAGCAACAATCTAAGTGTGGGGGTGTGATAGCTCGTATAATTATATAGTTTTTAGTTATGTTTTATTATTGTTTTGTGTCAAATACGAGTTATTATTGTTTAGTCTAATTGTGTTTATGATCTTTTATATTTTTATGTAATTTGGTGTTTTTCACAAGTTTCTTTGAGTGATTTCAGATTACTAGAATTAAGGGCAAATCTAGTTCAGTTCCAGTTCCGACACCTTTTGCCATATCAGCTATATCTGGAGTTTCACTGAAGCAATAAGGCTGAAATTTTAACAGTGCAAAGTTAAGAGGCATATCTATCTTTTTCATGTTTTACACTTCTTGAAACGGAGTCGTTTTCCCTAGCGAAATCAACCATCAAGTTGGCTGATGTGCAATGACGTCTGTCCTGAGCCGTTTTAGCATTTTGACCATATCGTCCGATAAACATCAGCAAATGAGCTGATTCCAACGGCTATGGATCACTAACTGATAGGGGAACATTTTTCTAGAAGACCATGTGATCAGATAAAGCCTCCAATATTGAAGAAATCGACCATCAAGTTGGCTGATGTGCAAAGACGTCTGTGCTGACCTGTTTTCGTATTTTGCCCATATCTTCTTCTCCACATCAGCAAATGAGCTGATTCCAACGGCTATGACTCAGTAACTCATAGGGGAACATTTTTCTAGAAGACCATGTGATCAGATCAGGCCTCCAAGATTGACAAAATCGACCATCAAGTTGGCTGATCAAAATGGTCATACAATATGACAAAAATTGTTAGAAAAATGCACCCACCTATTATACCTACCTTTAAAATTTGTAAAGCTTGTCTCTTGTCATTTAGCCCTCCAAAATGTGTATAAATAGAGGGCCTTGGATGATTGTAGAGGAATATATTGTAGATAGGTAGGATATTAGCCATTTTAATAAAATTCTCTAAGTTTTCTTCTTCTTTCTTTTCTCTAGTTTTCTTTCTTTTCTCTAGTTTTCTTTTTCTTTAGAGAGAGCAAGAGGTTGGATAATTAATATTCTTCCTCTTCTTCTTTCTTTCTTTTATTTTCTTCTTAGATTTTCTTTAATTTTATGTTTATGTTTATAATGCCTATGCTAGGCTAAACTTCTATTTGGTTAAGGGTGATTTCAAAGCCCTAGACATGTTTTATGATTCATTTTCAGATTCTATCTATCATTAATTTTCTATCAAAGTTGCTTATGTTCTTCTACAAGAATTGTTCATGATGTTGTCTTGATTTGTTTAGGTGTACAACTAGATAGATCTTGATAATTATCTATTGCTAGTTTAGGAGTCTTGATCCGTGTAATTGTCTTGATTTCCTATTCATAAGTGGCAATTTGTGATTAATGATTATGGTCAAGTTTTCAATAATTGCAAAGTGGAACATAACCTAAGTTGAACAATCCGAGCTTATGTGTTTGTTGCTTAGATCAACCTATCTTTCTCATCATAAAGCTGCCATTAAATTGAATTTAGAGAGCTTATTCTAGGTTGTTTAATGGTTAGAGATTAAATAGAGAGCTTGTTCTATTTAACGACAAACTAAGGAAAGATTGGGATAACAGAGCTTGTTGTTATCTACGGTTGTTAACTTTGATAGTTGGTTGATATTGATAGATCTGAAATTGACTCTTAATGATGTCTAGTGGTGGAGAATGAAACCTTAACCATATTTTTCATATTTGATTCTTCTCACTTACTTGTTTTCTTACTTTTCTAGTTTGCTTATTTTTAAAAGTATATTTATTTTTATTGGCTGGTTATACCGCCTAATTTGTATATTAACTTTGTTTTACTTTTATTGGCTGGTTATACCGCCTAATTTAGTATATATATTTTTATTGGCTAGTTATACCGCCTAATTTAGTATATATATTTTTATTGGCTGGTTATACCGCCTAATTTAGTATATATATTTTTATTGGCTGGTTATACCGCCTTGCATCTTCTTCTTATTATTTACTTTAGTTTAAATCTGGCTTCAAAAACCCCTTTTCTTTTATTGTTCTTGAATTTAAGTTTTAAACTATTAACTTATAAACCAAAACCCAATCCCTGAGGACTCGACCCTTGCTAACTACTATACTTACAATTTATCTTTTTAGTGCAAGGTTAAATAAGATACATTCTTTTGGGTGCATCAAGTTTTTGAATCAGTGAAAAACACCAAATTACATAAAAATATAAAAGATCATAAACACAATTAGACTAAACAATAATAACTCGTATTTGACACAAAACAATAATAAAACATAACTAAAAACTATATAATTATACGAGCTATCACAGTTGCCGGGGACTGCTTTCTTTAGTTTATTTGTTACTTGGTTTATTCTTATTTTCAGTTCTAATTAGTTTTATTTTCTTGTACATACGAATTTTTCTTATCAAATTTTCAAAAAATAAAAAAAATAAAAAAAATAAAAAAACGATGGAATTGAGCAATCTAACACTTGAAGAGTTGGTGGCATACATGAACATGGAGAATCAACAAGCCAATCTCACCTCCCCAGTTCAACAATTGGCCATGGGAGGATGTCAAGCCCATCAAGTGTTCCAAGACCAACAGTATGATCATTACTCAAACACTTACCATGAGGGATGGTGGGATCATACTAATTATGGCTACTCGAAAAATTACCAAGAAGTAGATCCTTATGCCAATTACACTCATCCATCTAGCTTCAATCAATCATGGTCTCAAGAACCAGATCTTTTTCAACCACCACATATGACTCAAAACTCAGGTACTTCTTTAGAAGATCTTGTACATTCTCTTGTTACTGATACTTTGCAATTTCAACAGGAAACAAGAGCAAGCATCCAGAGTTTGGAAAGGCAAATGAGCCTATTGGCTAGTAGTATGGTGGGATGGGTAGCACAAAGATCTGAAGAACTCCCTGCCCAAACGATGATTAACCCAAAGGAGAATGCTACTATTGTGACCTTGAGGAATGAGGAACAAGATGAGGATGAGACAAAATTAGAGATGGATTCTATTCTTGAGGATAATGAAGCCACAAATCCAAATAAGAGTATTTCGGCACCTGAGGTAACGTTTAAGGTTCCACTTTTTACTAATGTTTCTTCTCCACCTTTTCCTAGTAGATTTGCAAAGTTTATGGAGGAAGAACATGAACAACACATGCCAGAAACCTTAAACAACTTGTTTGTGGATGCCATTCAACAAGTATCAAAATATGCTCCATTCCTCGATGAGATATGCACCACAAAGGATGATGGGATAATACTTGTAATGGAGAATGCATCCACTGTTGTGCAAAGAAAGCTTCCTCTCAAACGCATTAATTTGGAAAATTTCATGTATGAGCCTGACAAGCCTAAAAAGCCAAGAAGGGGTGTTGGTTAGGTTCAAAACATTAACTCAAGTGTTAATTGGGAAGGCAACCCAATTAAAGAAGAAATTGCCAACCTTCCATATTCAGATTTGCTTTCTCTTTCTTTTCCTTTTTCTTTTCTTTTATTATTTTTATTTTTATTTTTTATGTTTACTTGTTAATTTTTGTTTAGTATTTTAGGATTATTTAGGTTGCGTGAGTTTGTTTTGTTTTGAGTCTAGTTATTCCTATTCTTATGTTATTAGTTCTTTTCTCTTACACATGATTCTTTCATTTGGGTTAATAGACTTACATTGAGGACAATGTAAGAATTAAGTGTGGGGGGAATGATTTAGGATTTCTTTTATTTTTGTCTACTATTTTTTTTTATGAGTCTTTATTATTATTATTATTTTTTTAGTGTGTTTTAGTTCCTTTTTAATACAATGATGAGATATGAATTGCATAAGTCTAAAACATATTTATTAGTGAGAAGATTTTCATGAGAATTGAGCTTGATGTCAACCTTTTTATGAGCCAATGTTAATATGATATGTTGATTGAGAAAGAAGCATGTTTAGACTTAATCTGACTTGTATAATCATTCTTGTGAGTTTTTGAGCCTAAAATGATTGATGCATTATACAAATCAATCTAATTTCTTTCTTGAGTGCTCTTATGATTACATGATTCTCTAGAACTTGCTTTAAACCGTTTGAGACTATATTGATGCATGTGACAACATGAATATGATAGAGGCATTAGGATTTTTAGCCAGGGCCAAACAACCATCCCTTATTGATGTTCCAAGAGAACACACCCTTAGTGAACCAATTTGAGCCTACATTGAATAAGCTATCTCTTTGGTAACCATAACTTGTCCCTAACCTAAATATACTTATATCTTTACCTTTGTTCCAAAGATGAATTAGCATGATTTGAGACAAGTTGCAAAGACAAGGGATATTTTTTGGTTAGAAACAAGAAATAAGTGTGGGGGGAAAAGAAAAGAAAAGTCAAGAGAAAAAGAAATGGAATACTGGCAAATACATTCCTATATAAAAAAAAAATGAATCATCTCTTGAATTTGTGGAAAAAGAAAAAGATGTTACAAAGTTGTTTAGAATGAAGAAAAGGCCCAACATGAATATCCGGCCTAGGTGACTATGTACTTGTAAAGAGTTTTGAGAAGTTTCTTTGTATGATCTTTTTACGTCTCTAAACTTTATGAACTCTTTGGAACCTTTGTGATATCTTTATCCTTTTGTTCTTCAACCACATTACAAACCCCTTGGCCCCATTACAACCTTGATTAAAGACCTCTTGATTCATGAAGTTGTATGATCTAAATAGTGGAGAATAGGTGGACAAGCAAGAATATGGTAGAACTGTTTTCATGAGATTGATTGAGTGTAAACACTTCACCACTACTTTAAAGAGTGAAAATCATGAGGGTATCCCATGTGAGAAGTTGAGATTAAATTTGAACATGCAATATTTTGATTGAGATATGTTATGCTAATATTGGCTTAACTCAAACAATTTACATTCAAGCATGATTTTTTGTGAAATTCTTTAAGCTATTGATTAGTTTATAAGACTTGTTCAAATATTGTCTCTAATTTGTATTGAAAGGATTTGGAGTAAATATTTTTAGTATATGCAGTTTATTTATATTTTAGTTTTTCAATGTTTGTGGGTATCGTTCTAGTAAACCCTCACGAGACTAAACTCGTCCACTAGGGACACCTAGGGGTTTAAAGGCTTGTGTCACATGCTAAGTGCCACCGTGATTTCCTACGAAAATGGATTAGATTAGATTTTCTTATTTTATTTTTATTGAGTCGTTGCTAGGGACTAGCAACAATCTAAGTGTGGGGGTGTGATAACTCGTATAATTATATAGTTTTTAGTTATGTTTTATTATTGTTTTGTGTCAAATACGAGTTATTATTGTTTAGTCTAATTGTGTTTATGATCTTTTATATTTTTATGTATTTTGGTGTTTTTCACAAGTTTCTTTGAGTGATTTCAGATTACTAGAATTAAGGGCAAATCCAGTTCAGTTTCAGTTCCGACACCTTTTGCCATATCAGCTATATCTCGCGTTTCATTGAAGCAATAAGGCTGAAATTTGTAGCCATGCAACGCTAAGAGGCATATCTATCTTTTTCATGTTTTACACTTCTTAAAACGGAGTCGTTTTCCCTAGCAAAATCGACCATCAAGTTGGCTGATGTGCAATGACGTCTGTGCTGACATGTTTTCGTATTATGCCCATATCTTCTTATCCACATCAGAAAATGAGCTGATTCCAACGGCTATGGTTCCGTAACTGATAGGGGAACCTTTGTCTAGAAGACCATGTGATCAGATCAGGCCTCCAAACTTTGATAGTTTTTAGTTATGTTTTATTATTGTTTTGTGTCAAATACGAGTTATTATTGTTTAGTCTAATTGTGTTTATGATCTTTTATATTTTTATGTAATTTGGTGTTTTTCACAAGTTTCTTTGAGTGATTTCAGATTACTAGAATTAAGGGCAAATCTAGTTCAGTTCCAGTTCCGACACCTTTTGCCATATCAGCTATATCTGGAGTTTCACTGAAGCAATAAGGCTGAAATTTTAACAGTGCAAAGTTAAGAGGCATATCTATCTTTTTCATGTTTTACACTTCTTGAAACGGAGTCGTTTTCCCTAGCGAAATCAACCATCAAGTTGGCTGATGTGCAATGACGTCTGTCCTGAGCAGTTTTAGCATTTTGACCATATCGTCCGATAAACATCAGCAAATGAGCTGATTCCAACGGCTATGGATCACTAACTGATAGGGGAACATTTTTCTAGAAGACCATGTGATCAGATAAAGCCTCCAATATTGAAGAAATCGACCATCAAGTTGGCTGATGTGCAAAGACGTCTGTGCTGACCTGTTTTCGTATTTTGCCCATATCTTCTTCTCCACATCAGCAAATGAGCTGATTCCAACGGCTATGACTCAGTAACTCATAGGGGAACATTTTTCTAGAAGACCATGTGATCAGATCAGGCCTCCAAGATTGACAAAATCGACCATCAAGTTGGCTGATCAAAATGGTCATACAATATGACAAAAATTGTTAGAAAAATGCACCCACCTATTATACCTACCTTTGAAATTTGTAAAGCTTGTCTCTTGTCATTTAGCCCTCCAAAATGTGTATAAATAGAGGGCCTTGGATGATTGTAGAGGAATATATTGTAGATAGGTAGGATATTAGCCATTTTAATAAAATTCTCTAAGTTTTCTTCTTCTTTCTTTTCTCTAGTTTTCTTTCTTTTCTCTAGTTTTCTTTTTCTTTAGAGAGAGCAAGAGGTTGGATAATTAATATTCTTCCTCTTCTTCTTTCTTTCTTTTATTTTCTTCTTAGATTTTCTTTAATTTTATGTTTATGTTTATAATGCCTATGCTAGGCTAAACTTCTATTTGGTTAAGGGTGATTTCAAAGCCCTAGACATGTTTTATGATTCATTTTCAGATTCTATCTATCATTAATTTTCTATCAAAGTTGCTTATGTTCTTCTACAAGAATTGTTCATGATGTTGTCTTGATTTGTTTAGGTGTACAACTAGATAGATCTTGATAATTATCTATTGCTAGTTTAGGAGTCTTGATCCGTGTAATTGTCTTGATTTCCTATTCATAAGTGGCAATTTGTGATTAATGATTATGGTCAAGTTTTCAATAATTGCAAAGTGGAACATAACCTAAGTTGAACAATCCGAGCTTATGTGTTTGTTGCTTAGATCAACCTATCTTTCTCATCATAAAGCTGCCATTAAATTGAATTTAGAGAGCTTATTCTAGGTTGTTTAATGGTTAGAGATTAAATAGAGAGCTTGTTCTATTTAACGACAAACTAAGGAAAGATTGGGGTAACAGAGCTTGTTGTTATCTACGGTTGTTAACTTTGATAGTTGGTTGATATTGATAGATCTGAAATTGATTCTTAATGATGTCTAGTGGTGGAGAATGAAACCTTAACCATATTTTTCATATTTAATTCTTCTTACTTATTTGTTTTCTTACTTTTAGTTTGCTTAATGTTGAGGTTAGAGAATCCACTCTTGGTGTTATGCTAAGATTAATCTTGTTTTATTACACAATTGAAATCCACACATAAGGGAGGTTCCAACCGGAAGGTTTAGCAATTCAGTCCAAATTGTCCAACGTCCATAGCATATGATATTATGTTCATTTGGTGTCCTCAAAACTCACAAAAAGAGTCCAAGCATTCCTTATGCCAAGGTATATGTCTACAACAAATCAAGGTTATGAAACCAAGCATTTACTGTGCCATTTTCATTGTCAATAATGAATCAAGATCTCTACTTTGCAAGTATGATTTTAAACCAAAAGAAAATATTATCTATGCTAGTGCTTATAAATGATGATTCATTTTAGCTCATGTTTAAGAGACTAACCTTAGCATTTACCAAGAGCTTCACCTCATCACCTCAACAATATGATTAGCAACACATACTAGATATGAATAAAATGAAAAGAAATGTAAGAAACGTAAGTAAAGAAAAAGAAAACTAGAGAAAGGAAAGAAGAAGAAAACTTAGAGAATTTTATTACAATGGCAAATATCCTACCAATGTATAATGTATCCCAATACTCATCCAAGGCCCTCTATTTATACACATTTTGGAGGGCTAAATGACAAGAGACAAGCTTTACAAATTTCAAAGGTAGGTATAATAGGTGGGTGCATTTTTCTAACAATTTTCGTCATATTGTATGACAATTCTGATCATCCAGCTTGATGGTCGATTTTGTCAATGTTGGAGGCTCGATCTGATAAAATGGTCTTCTAGAAAAATATACCCCTATCAGTTACGGATCCATAGCCGTTGGAATCAGATCATTTGCGCACGTGGATCGGGAGATATGGTCAAAATACCAAAACGGTGCAGAACAGACGTCATTGCACATCAGCCAACTTGATGGTCGATTTCGCTAGGGAAAACGACTCCGTTTCAAGAAGTGTAAAACATGAAAAAGATAGATATGCCTCTTAGCTTTGCAGGGATACAAAGTTCAGCCTTATTGCTTCAGTGAAACTCGAGATATAGCTGATATGGCAAAAGGTGTCGGAACTGGAACTGAACTGGATTTGCCCTTAATTCTAGTAATCTGAAATCACTCAAAGAAACTTGTGAAAAACACCAAATTACATAAAAATATAAAAGATCATAAACACAATTAGACTAAACAATAATAACTCGTATTTGACACAAAACAATAATAAAACATAACTAAAAACTATATAATTATACGAGTTATCACACCCCCATACTTAGATTGTTGCTAGTCCCTAGCAACGACTCAATAAAAATAAAATAAGAAAATCTAATCTAATCCATTTTCGTAGGAAATCACGGTGGCACTTAGCATGTGACACAAGCCTTTAAACCCCTAGGTGTCCCTAGTGGACGAGTTTAGTCTCGTGAGGGTTTACTAGGACGATACCCACAAACATTGAAGACATAAGAAAAACTAAAAATAATAATTATAACTAATCCTTCCAATATAAATTAGAGATAATCATTGGACAAGTCTTAAAAACTAATCAATAGCTTAAAGAAATTCACAAAAAATCTTGCTTGAATGTAAATAGTTTGAGTTAAGCCAATAATAACATAACATATTTCAATCAAAATAGTGTATATTCAAACTTAATCTCAACTTCTCACATGGGATACTCTCTTGATTTTCACTCTTTAAAGTAGTGGTAAAGTGTTTACACTCAATCAATCTCATGAAAACACTTCTACCATATGCTTGCTTGTCCACCTATTCTCCACTATTTAGATCATACAACTTCATAAATCAAGAGGTCTTTATTCAAGGTTGTAATGGGGCCAAAGGGTTATAATGTGGTTAAAGAACAAAAGGATAAAGATATCACAAAGGTTCCAAAGAGTTTATAGATTTTAGAGACATAATAAGATCATACAAATAAAACTTCTCAAAACTCTTATAAAGCACATAACATAGGCTAAATATTCATGTTGAGCCTTTGCATCATTCTAACCAACTTTGTAACATCTTTTTCTAGAAGTTCAAGAGAAGATTTTTTTTTTTTTTTTTTTAATATGGGAATGTATTTGACAATGATCCCTTTCTTTTTCTCTTGACTTTTTCTTTTCTTTTCTTCCCCCACACTTATCTTTTGTTTCTAACCCAAATTTTCAAATAAAAATATCCCTTGTTTTTTTGCAATATGTCTCAAAATATAAAATTCATCTTTAGAACAAGGGTAAGGATATAAGTATATTTAGGCTAGGTGTAAGTTGTGGTTACCAATAAAACATCATATTTAATGTAGGCTCAAATTGGCTCACTAGTGGGGATGTTCTCGTAGAACATTAATAATGGATGGCTGTTTGGCTCTAGTTATAATCCTAATGCCTCTATCATATTCATGTTGTCACATGTATCAATATAGTCTCAAACGGTTTAAAGCAAGTTCTAGAGAATCATGTAATCATAAGAGCACTCAAGAAAGAAATTAGATTGATTTGTATAATGCATCAATCATTATAGGCTCAAAAACTCACAAAGATGATTATACAAGTCAGATTAAGTCTAAACATGCTTCTTTCTCAATCAACATATCATATTAACATTGGCTCATAAAAAGGTTGACATCAAGCTCAATTCTCATGAAAATCTTCTCACTAATAAATCTGTTTTAGACTTATGCAATTCATATCTCATCATTGTATTGAAAGTAACTAAAAAAAACACACTAAGTCTAAACATGCTTTTTTTTTTTTTTGTTTTTTTGTTTTTTTTTGTTTTTTTTTTTGTTTTTTTTTTTGTTTTTTTTTTTGTTTTTTTTTTGTTTTTAGCAAAATATGTCCCTTACCCCCTACTAAAATATGACATTGTCCCCAATGTCAAATTTTAAAGGTAGAATTTAGGAGATATTACCTGCAGAGGTTGCTAACCACTTATTATAACTGAGACACAACAAGCAAAATGTTAGATAATGTCACAAAGACAAAGTGCAATCCACTCCTTGCTCGTCCATATCTCTTTTTCTTTTTCCGAGCGTTTGCTGATAACTCGTATAATTATATAGTTTTTAGTTATGTTTTATTATTGTTTTGTGTTAAATACGAGTTATTATTGTTTAGTCTAATTGTGTTTATGATCTTTTATATTTTTATGTAATTTGGTGTTTTTCACAAGTTTCTTTGAGTGATTTCAGATTACTAGTATTAAGGGCAAATCCAGTTCAGTTCCAGTTCCGACACCTTTTGCCATATCAGCTATATCTTGAGTTTCACTGAAGCAATAAGGCTGAACTTTGTATCCCTGCAAAGCTAAGAGGCATATCTATCTTTTTCATGTTTTACACTTCTTGAAACGGAGTCGTTTTCCCTAGCGAAATCGACCATCAAGTTGGCTGATGTGCAATGACGTCTGTTCTGCACCGTTTTGGTATTTTGACCATATCTTCCGATCCACGTGCGCAAATGATCTGATTCCAACGGCTATGGATCCGTAACTGATAGGGGTATATTTTTCTAGAAGACCATTTTATCAGATCGAGCCTCCAACATTGACAAAATCGACCATCAAGCTGGCTGATCAGAATTGTCATACAATATGACGAAAATTGTTAGAAAAATGCACCCACCTATTATACCTACCTTTGAAATTTGTAAAGCTTGTCTCTTGTCATTTAGCCCTCCAAAATGTGTATAAATAGAGGGCCTTGGATGAGTATTGGGATACATTATACATTGGTAGGATATTAGCCTTTGTAGTAAAATTCTCTAAGTTTTCTTCTTCTTTCCTTTCTCTAGTTTTCTTTTTTTATTTACTTATGCTTCTTACATTTCTTTTCATTTTATTCATATCTAGTATGTGTTGCTAATCATATTGTTGAGGTGATGAGGTGAAGCTCTTGGTAAATGCTAAGGTTAGTCTCTTAAACATGAGCTAAAATGAATCATCATTTATAAACACTAGTATAGATAATATTTTCTTTTGGTTTAAAATCATACTTGCAAAGTAGAGATCTTGATTCATTATTGACAATGAAAATGGCACAGTAAATGCTTGGTTTCATAACCTTGATTTGTTGTAGACATATACCTTGGCATAAGGAATGCTTGGACTCTTTTTGTGAGTTTTGAGGACACCAAATGAACATAATATCATATGCTATGGACGTTGGACAATTTGGACTGAATTGCTAAACCTTCCGGTTGGAACCTCCCTTATGTGTGGATTTCAATTGTGTAATAAAACAAGATTAATCTTAGCATAACACCAAGAGTGGATTCTCTAACCTCAACATCTTTTCTTATTGTTTTTTTTATATCTTGTTTAATTGCTTTTATGTTATTTTGTTTATTTTGTTCTCTAATATCTTGTTTACTTTCTTTGTTATTGATTCCCTAATATCTTGTTTATTTTCTTTTTCTTATATATTTATAAACTTATACTTACTAATACGCTTCCCTGTGGTTCGACCTCGGACACCCGAGAATTTATTACTTGAACATAACCTGCACTTGGGTTTACAACTCTTAATTGAGTTTCTATCAAGTTTTTGGCGCCGTTGCCGGGGAGGCAATACTAAGTATATAAGTTTATAAGTATATTTATTTTTATTGGCTGGTTATACCGCCTATATTTATTTTTATTGGCTGGTTATACCGCCTAATTTTCTATATATTTATATTTATATTGTATATTAACTTTGTTTTATTTTTATTGGCTGGTTATACCGCCTAATTTTGTATATTAACTTTGTTTTATGCTTGTTTGGCGACGTGATTTTAGATCTCGTCGTTTAGTTAGATTTTATTGTGAAACTTTTTCAGGTAATCTTTCTAATACAACTCCTACCATGGCTGACAATGAAAGTGTTCATGCTGAAGATGAGAACAGACAAGTACGCACCATGCGTGACTACTTGCAACCAACTCGAAGCTCATCACCCTCTTGTTTTATTTTTCCTCTCAATGCAAACAACTTTCGTTTTAAACCAGGTATGATAGCTTTGCTTCCAAATTTCTATGGGTTGGAATCGGAAAGTGCTTACTCGTTTCTAAAAGACTTCGAAGATGTATGTGTCACCTTTAATGACCAACAATGTACAAATGAAATTGTCAAGCTAAAATTATTTCCTTTTTCTTTAAAAGATAAAGCAAAAATTTGGCTTCATAATTTAAAACCAAGGTCAATTGGCACATGGCAAGAATTACAAACTGAGTTTCTAAAGAAATTTTTCCCAGCACATAAAACTACTGCTTTGAAAAGACAGATTCAAAATTTCAATCAAAATCAAAATGAAGCATTTTTTCAGTGCTGGGATCGTTTTAAAGATTTGTTAAGTTCTTGTCCACATCATGGTTTTGAAAAATGGCGTCTTATTAGTTTCTTTTATGAAAGTTTAACTCCCGAAACTAAACAATTTGTTGAAACAATGTGTAACGGTGAGTTTCTAGAAAAAGAACCTGAAGAAGCCTTTGACTACCTAGACCATTTGGCAGATAACTCTCAAGCCTGGCACACAGATAATTCCTCTGAAAGTTCCAATAGATCTAATCTTGTTTCTAACAGAGGAAAATATCATTTTAGTCAAGAAGATGAGATAAAAGCTAAAGTAGCTAATTTGGCTAGAAAGATTGAAGCCATGGAACTTAGAGAAGTAAAAGAAGTCAAAACAGTTAAAAATGAAGAAAGTTGTGGAATTTGTGAAATCATGGGACACCCCACTTCTGAATGTCCAAACATTCCCATTCTTAAAGAAGCGTTGCATGATCAAGTAAATTCCATAAACACATTTAAAAAGCCTTTTCCTTCTCCTTACTCTGAAACGTATAACCCTGAATGGAGAAATCATCCCAACTTCAGTTGGCGGAATAATAATCATGTTCAGGTACCACAATCTCAAAAGCCGGGCAACACTTTTTCCTATCAACCTTCACGTGTACAAACCTTGGAAGAGACATTGCAAGCATTCATGCAAACACAAGCAAATGTGAATAGCCGGACTTCACAGGACATCAATGAGATCAAAAACACCTTGTCCACATTGACAGCTTCATTACGCACTCAAGAAAAAGGTAAGTTTCCTGCTCAACCTCAGCCTAACCCTTCTACTCAATGTCTTGTTTCTTGCTCCAATGAAACTCAACAGGAAAATGCCAGTTCTATCACAACTCTTCGAAGTGGAAAGGCAATTGACAAAAACATTCCATCAAAAGACCAAGATCCTCTTTCCCCTCCGAAAAGTAATGGTAAGGATGATGGTAAGTCTGAACTTCTTGAAAATTTGGACAAAGAAAAAGGTATGCATCCTGCTCCTTTTCCTCAAAGGTTGCAAACAATAAAGAATTTGAATCAAAATGCAGAAATTTATGAACTTTTCAAACAAGTTAAGATTAACATTCCTTTATTGGATGCAATCAAACAAGTTCCATCTTATGCTAAATTTTTGAAGGACATGTGCACAGTTAAAAGGAAACATAATGTACAAAAGAAAGCATTTTTGACGGAAAGTGTGAGCTCAATCATTCAGCACCTTACTCCACCAAAATTCAAAGATCCTGGATGTCCAACAATCTCATGCATCATTGGAAACACTAGAATAGAACGTGCATTGCTTGATCTTGGTGCTAGTGTTAATCTTTTGCCTTTTTCTGTTTATCAACAGTTAGGTTTAGGTGAACTCAAGGAAACACCTGTTACACTTCAACTAGCTGATCGTTCTGTAAAAATTCCTCGAGGGATAGTTGAAGATGTTTTGGTTCAAATTGATAATTTTTACTTCCCTGTTGATTTTATTGTTTTGGACACACATCCTGTTTCAAATCCAAATGTTCAAATTCCTGTTATATTAGGCCGTCCATTTCTTGCAACTTCTAATGCTCTGATAAATTGCAAGAATGGTATGTTGAACATTTCTTTTGGAAATATGACTTTAGAATCAAATGTGTTCAACATTTGCAAGCAACCTGGTGATAATTCAGAAGTACATGAAGTGGATTTCATTGAAGAACTTGTTCATGAACATCTCACCACTACCACATTCCATGATCCTTTAGAAGCTTATTTAATTGAATATGAGTTTGATAATGCTTCAGAAATTTCACACACTGATTCTTTGTTAAAATCTTTTCAGGATAAGCATTGTTGGAAACAAAAGTTTGAGGAACTTCCATCACTTACAAATGTCACTGTACCATCAACTATTGAACCACCCAAGCTGGAGTTAAAACCATTGCCATCCGAGCTAAAATATTCCTTTTTGGGTGAGAGTGAAACTTTTCCAGTCATAATTTCTTCACATCTTGATGAACTACAAGAAGGTAAGTTGTTACAACTTTTGAAGATGCACAAAAATGCATTAGGATGGACCTTAGCTGACATAAAGGGAATAAGCCCATTAATCTGCACACATAATATTTATTTAGAGGAAAATGCTAAACCCTCTAGACAAATGCAACGAAGGCTTAATCCTAATATGAAAGAAGTAGTGAGAAATGAAGTCATTAAACTTCTAGATAATGGAATCATTTATCCTATCTCTGATAGCAAATGGGTAAGTCCTACTCAAGTCGTACCTAAGAAATCTGGAGTTACTGTAGTTAAAAATGAAAACAATGAATTAATTCCAGCTAGGACTGTTACTGGTTGGCGCATGTGCATTGACTATAGGAAACTTAACTCAGTGACGAGGAAAGATCATTTCCCTTTGCCTTTCATGGATCAAATCTTAGAAAGAGTTGCAGGGCATGAGTTTTATTGTTTTCTAGATGGATATTCTGGGTATAATCAAATTGCCATTGCACTTGAGGACCAAGAGAAAACCACTTTTACATGTCCTTTTGGTACTTTTGCATATCGTAGAATGCCATTTGGATTATGTAACGCCCCTGCCACATTTCAAAGATGCATGCTTAGCATTTTTAGTGACATGATTGAACGTAATCTTGAGATTTTCATGGATGATTTTTCTGTTTCTGGTGATTCATTTGATGATTGCTTAGCCAATTTGAAAAATGTATTGATTAGGTGTGAAGAAAAAAATCTTGTTCTTAATTGGGAAAAATGTCATTTCATGGTCACTAAAGGTATTGTACTAGGTCACATTGTTTCTGCAAAAGGGATTGAGGTAGACAAGTCAAAACTTGAATTGATTGCTAATCTACCCACACCAAAGACAGTAAAGGACATTAGGTCATTCTTGGGACATGCAGGTTTTTATAGAAGATTCATAAAAGATTTTAGCACGATATCTAAACCTCTATGTAATCTTTTAATGAAAGACACTGCATTTGAATGGACTAAAGATTGTGAAGATGCTTTTGAAAAACTCAAAAATATGCTCACTACTGCTCCTATTATGAGATCTCCTGATTGGTCCTTACCATTTGAAATAATGTGTGATGCTAGTGACTATGCTGTTGGTGCTGTGTTAGGACAAAGGAAAGATAATAAACCACATGTAATTTACTATGCAAGTAAAACTTTAAATAGAGCCCAAATGAATTATTCCACTACAGAAAAGGAATTACTTGCAGTTGTTTTTGCATTGGATAAATTCAGATCTTACCTTGTTGGATCATCAATTGTTGTCTTTAGTGATCATGCAGCTTTAAAATATCTTCTCTCTAAGAAGGATGCAAAACCTAGGTTGCTGAGGTGGATCCTTTTGCTGCAAGAATTTGACATCACCATTCGAGATAAAAAAGGAGTAGAAAATGTGGTGGCTGATCATTTATCAAGACTTGTTTGTGATGAATCTTTTGGAACCTCACCAATAAATGATACTTTTCCTGATGAACAACTTCTAATTGTCTCCACGACACCTTGGTTTGCTGACATTGCTAATTTTCTTGCTACAGGAAAAATTCCTTCTCAATGGAGCACCCAAGATAAAAGGAAGTTTCTGAATGAGGTAAAGAAGTTCTATTGGGATGACCCTTACTTGTTCAAATATTGTCCTGATCAGATTTTTCGAAGATGCATTCCCGACAATGAGGTAAGTAGTGTAATTAAGTTTTGTCATTCCGAGGCATGTGGTGGTCATTTTTCATCAAAGAAAACTGCTGCAAAAATTTTACAGTGTGGATTTTACTGGCCAACTTTGTTCAAAGATGCACATAATTTTTGCAAGTCATGTGAAAGTTGTCAAAAATTAGGTTCCATTTCGAAAAGAAACATGATGCCTTTGAACCCAATTCTTGTAATTGAAATTTTTGACTGTTGGGGTATTGATTTCATGGGACCATTTCCACCATCTTTTGGTTTCTTATACATTTTAGTAGCAATAGATTATGTTTCAAAGTGGATAGAGGCAATTCCATGTCGAAATAATGATCACAAAACAGTGATTAAATTTTTAAAAGAAAATATTTTGAGTCGATTTGGAATTCCTCGATCTATCATAAGCGATGGGGGAACACATTTTTGCAACAAGGTTTTTGAAACATTAATGAAGAAATATGCCATTACACACAAAGTTGCAACCCCTTATCACCCGCAGACAAATGGACAGGTAGAATTAGCAAATAGGGAGATTAAACAAATTTTGGAAAAGACAGTTAATCCAAATCGCAAAGATTGGTCTCTTAGACTTAACGATGCATTATGGGCCTATCGAACAGCTTTTAAAACAGCATTGGGCATGTCTCCTTATAGGCTAGTTTATGGAAAACCTTGTCATTTACCTGTGGAACTTGAGCATAAAGCATATTGGGCCATTAAAATGTTCAACTCAAACCTTGATGACGCTTCTAATTTACGAAAATTACAAATAAATGAACTTGAGGAACTCAGAAATGATGCATATGAGAATTCTAAAATTCATAAAGAAAGAACTAAAGCCTTTCATGACAAGTTAATTTCAAGAAAAACATTTAATGTTGGGCAAAAAGTTCTACTTTATAATTCTAGACTTCACATATTTCCTGGTAAGTTGAGATCAAGATGGACTGGCCCATTTGTGGTTAAGCATGTGTATCATTATGGAGCAGTTGACATTGAGAATCCTCAAAATGGTAACGTATTCAAGGTAAATGGACAAAGACTCAAACTCTTTTTGGAAAATCATGTTACTCAAGAAGAGGTTGTTTTTCTTTCTGATCCTTGTTTTGAAAATAACTAGATGTAAATATAATTTTTTTTAACCCCGGTTAAATGGCGGATAACGGTACTCCGTGATTATTTAAGTCGGTTCCATCAGCTACCCACAAAACTGATATTGTATATAAATTTCTCTTTCATTTTATTTTATTTCATTTTTTTTCAGGATGGATGATATTCTCAAAAGATTGCAGAAACGATTTCCTCCTTTTCCTCGGAATATTTTACTGAAGCTTTACCAAGTTCGATTAGAAAGATTAAGAATGCTTATGAACAAAGGGATTCCTGAAGACATACGTTGGATAATTGAAGCCAAGGTACGTGAAGATGAATATCTTCCTGTTTTGCATTTACCAGGTACAGGTAGAAGCACTTATGCAAAGAAGCGACGAGCAAAGCGCATGAGTTCAAATTGCCACAAGTGTGCACGATGGACGTGTAACGGTAAATGTCGTTCTATTGGGATTCCGTCCTCTAATCGAGATGATAAAATTGAATTCATTAAGGATGGACTGAGTAAGGAGAATTTGGGTAATATCCAACTTTCTCTTGAGACGCATCCTAGTGGAGATGTACAAAGAGAAATTCTTGATTTATGGCCGCAATTCCAAAGGGAATGGCAACATCTTGGGAATCTGATGATAAAAGACCCTGTTTGCCAGCTTGTAAGAAAACTGGATGGGAAGCATATCCTCGACTCATAGAAGGCGTTTAAGCCGTTTCTGGACGTAAAACCAGAGGAAGATGCCAAATACACTTTCGGCGACATTATTACTTTTGACTTTTACGGTTGATTTTTCTTCTCTTTTTGATTTTCTTCCTGAAATCATGCAAAAATCTTTTGTTAGGTTAACATTTTCTTCTGACAGGTCAAATACACTTTCGGCGACATTATTACTCTTGTCTGATTCACTACTCAGTCCTCTATATATTACACCATGTACTCATTCTCTTTCAGGCACTCGAAAAAGAAAAAAAAATGGAAAGCACTTCGTCCCAGCGCATTAAAAAAATTTGTGTCTTTGGAGGTGCTTATCCAGGGAAAAATAACATATTCGCTGATGAAGCCATAAGAGTTGGAGTAATACTTGCCCAACAAAAGATCCACTTGATTTATGGAGGCGGTAGTACGGGTTTAATGGGAGCAGTCGCTACAGCAGCACACGCCGGAGGAAGTCCAGTTCTAGGAATCGTGCCAAAACTATTCACAGATTTTTGTGGACCTACCGTGGGTAAGGAAATACAAGTCTGGAGTATCCCTGAACGGATAACAATCATGTACCATTCTGCCGATGCATTCATTGCTTTACCAGGAGGTCTGGGTACATTGGAAGAAATAGCTTGCGTGGCTTCTTGGTCATCTTTGGTCACAAATAAGAAACCCATTGGTTTGCTTAATATTAATGGTTATTTTAGTAATTTACTTTCATATTTAGATAATGCTGTGGATAATGGATTCATGTTTTCAGAGGCAAGGAGAACCATAATTTCTGCTACAACCATTGAAGATTTACTCAAAAAGCTACAAGCTTATGAGTGTTTATCTGCTACGGTTGTTTCGCAAACGCTCGGAAAAAGAAAAAGAGATATGGACGAGCAAGGAGTGGATTGCACTTTGTCTTTGTGACATTATCTAACATTTTGCTTGTTGTGTCTCAGTTATAATAAGTGGTTAGCAACCTCTGCAGGTAATATCTCCTAAATTCTACCTTTAAAATTTGACATTGGGGACAATGTCATATTTTAGTAGGGGGTAAGGGACATATTTTGCTTAAAAAAAAAAAAAAAATTGTTGTGTTTTAAGACATTTAGAAGTATTCATTCTGAACAAGGTCTGAGTAAGGGAGACTTGAGACATACCTTGTCAGTTTGATTTAATCTTCTTCTTCTAAAAAAAGAAAAAACAAAAAAAAAACAAAAAAAAAAAAACAAAAAAAAAAGCATGTTTAGACTTAGTGTGTTTTTTTTTAGTTACTTTCAATACAATGATGAGATATGAATTGCATAAGTCTAAAACAGATTTATTAGTGAGAAGATTTTCATGAGAATTGAGCTTGATGTCAACCTTTTTATGAGCCAATGTTAATATGATATGTTGATTGAGAAAGAAGCATGTTTAGACTTAATCTGACTTGTATAATCATTTTTGTGAGTTTTTGAGCCTATAATGATTGATGCATTATACAAATCAATCTAATTTCTTTCTTGAGTGCTCTTATGATTACATGATTCTCTAGAACTTGCTTTAAATCGTTTGAGACTATATTGATACATGTGACGACATGAATATGATAGAGGCATTAGGATTATAACCAGAGCCAAACAGCCATCCATTATTAATGTTCTACGAGAACATCCCCACTAGTGAGCCAATTTGAGCCTACATTAAATATGATGTTTTATTGGTAACCACAACTTACACCTAGCCTAAATATACTTATATCCTTACCCTTGTTCTAAAGATGAATTTTATATTTTGAGACATATTGCAAAAAAACAAGGGATATTTTTATTTGAAAATTTGGGTTAGAAACAAAAGATAAGTGTGGGGGAAGAAAAGAAAAGAAAAAGTCAAGAGAAAAAGAAAGGGATCATTGTCAAATACATTCCCATATTAAAAAAAAAAAAAAAAAAAAAAAAAATCTTCTCTTGAACTTCTAGAAAAAGATGTTACAAAGTTGGTTAGAATGATGCAAAGGCTCAACATGAATATTTAGCCTATGTTATTATGTGCTTTATAAGAGTTTTGAGAAGTTTTATTTGTATGATCTTATTATGTCTCTAAAATCTATGAACTCTTTGGAACCTTTGTGATATCTTTATCCTTTTGTTCTTTAACCACATTATAACCCTTTGGCCCCATTACAACCTTGAATAAAGACCTCTTGATTTATGAAGTTGTATGATCTAAATAGTGGAGAATAGGTGGACAAGCAAGCATATGGTAGAAGTGTTTTCATGAGATTGATTGAGTGTAAACACTTTACCACTACTTTAAAGAGTGAAAATCAAGAGAGTATCCCATGTGAGAAGTTGAGATTAAGTTTGAATATACACTATTTTGATTGAAATATGTTATGTTATTATTGGCTTAACTCAAACTATTTACATTCAAGCAAGATTTTTTTGTGAATTTCTTTAAGCTATTGATTAGTTTTTAAGACTTGTCCAATGATTATCTCTAATTTATATTGGAAGGATTAGTTATAATTATTATTTTTAGTTTTTCTTATTTCTTCAATGTTTGTGGGTATCGTCCTAGTAAACCCTCACGAGACTAAACTCGTCCACTAGGGACACCTAGGGGTTTAAAGGCTTGTGTCACATGCTAAGTGCCACCGTGATTTCCTACGAAAATGGATTAGATTAGATTTTCTTATTTTATTTTTATTGAGTCGTTGCTAGGGACTAGCAACAATCTAAGTAATGGGGGTGTGATAACTCGTATAATTATATAGTTTTTAGTTATGTTTTATTATTGTTTTGTGTTAAATACGAGTTATTATTGTTTAGTCTAATTGTGTTTATGATCTTTTATATTTTTATGTAATTTGGTGTTTTTCACAAGTTTCTTTGAGTGATTTCAGATTACTAGTATTAAGGGCAAATCCAGTTCAGTTCCAGTTCCGACACCTTTTTGCCATATCAGCTATATCTTGAGTTTCACTGAAGCAATAAGGCTGAACTTTGTATCCCTGCAAAGCTAAGAGGCATATCTATCTTTTTCATGTTTTACACTTCTTGAAACGGAGTCGTTTTTCCCTAGCGAAATCGACCATCAAGTTGGCTGATGTGCAATGACGTCTGTTCTGCACCGTTTTGGTATTTTGACCATATCTTCCGATCCACGTGCGCAAATGATCTGATTCCAACGGCTATGGATCCGTAACTGATAGGGGTATATTTTTCTAGAAGACCATTTTATCAGATCGAGCCTCCAACATTGACAAAATCGACCATCAAGCTGGCTGATCAGAATTGTCATACAATATGACGAAAATTGTTAGAAAAATGCACCCACCTATTATACCTACCTTTGAAATTTGTAAAGCTTGTCTCTTGTCATTTAGCCCTCCAAAATGTGTATAAATAGAGGGCCTTGGATGAGTATTGGGATACATTATACATTGGTAGGATATTAGCCTTTGTAGTAAAATTCTCTAAGTTTTCTTCTTCTTTCCTTTCTCTAGTTTTCTTTTTTTATTTACTTATGCTTCTTACATTTCTTTTCATTTTATTCATATCTAGTATGTGTTGCTAATCATATTGTTGAGGTGATGAGGTGAAGCTCTTGGTAA